>CM028130.1:242041666-244675833 GCA_016271365.2 Neoceratodus forsteri
TTTATTCTATATTTTACACACCCTCGGTGTGTGATAACCACATAAAACTCATGAGCTTTGCTCATGAGGTTTATGGGACATCACACATCTCAGATGTATAAAAAACTTCATAACAGTCAGTTTTGTATTATTCTCTGTTTATAAAATGGGTTGCATAAAATGTGCAACCCATTGGTTGACTATGACTGTGTAGCCATGCATTAACCTCCAGCATATGCATAGGAGCACATCTGGCGCTCCTTACCTTGTGGCTATCAATGAGCAAGATAGTGATTTCTGCATATCTGGGGGCTGAGATGAAGTAACAGCAGCAGCTTTCAGCTCAGCATGCTTTCTCCTAAACTGAGCAAGTGGAGACTTTTGATAAGGCAAAGAGTAAAAAAATAAATCCTGAAGTAATAATTTAACAAAATAATAATTTAATACTTACAAATGCAGCTCTTCTAGTTCGTCATGTTACCATCATGTTTGTCAGCTCAGTTTGAGAGGTAGTGGCATATTGAGGAATTACTTCTGTAGGGTGGGGAACCACATAGCTACAAAACTGCTGGGAGGAGAGAGAGGAAAGTGATGCCCCCAAACAGACCAGGAGCCTAGAATGAACTACAGGAGGTTGCGTTGGCTGCAAACTCCTCAGAACAACAGAAGAGTAGCAGAGAGATTGAGAGAGAGAGGAGATAGCAGCAGCAGCAGCAGAGAGAGAGAGAGAGAGAGAGGCAGAAACTGTCTACTAGGGGCTGAGAGATAGTGGCATATTGAAGAAGTACTATAGGGTGGGAAAATTAATTTAAGCAAACTCCTTACATTTAACTACTATTTAATGCAGCACATCCTTTTAGTTTTGCTTTGTTTACTGTACCTACAGTACTTAATGGCTCATGCAGTCAAGCCACCGTGTAGTTCAGGAAAAAATGCTTCCATGATTTGAATGATGCTTGACAATATCATTGAACTTAAGTCAGAAACATGTTGTATTGGTAAAATATTAATTTAATTCCAATGGAAAGTACATATTTCAAAAGAGTAACAAAAGAAGAAAAAATGAATCATAAAAAACAGTGGATATCACAATTTTTTACATTGAAACGTCTTTATTTGGCAGAAGAGTGCCTATGTCAGGAGGGTAACCAAATATAGAAAAAGGAGGAAGCCCCATTGGTTCAATAAAGAGGTGGCAGAGAAGATCAGGGAAAAGAGAAAGGCATTTAGGAGGTATAAGGGGACACAGAGGGAGGAGGATAGGGTTTTATACCAGCAGAAGCAGAGGGAAGCAGGTAGGGAGGTCAGGAGGGCAAAGGCAAGAACAGAAGAGAAAATACCCAACACAGTCAAGGTGGGGGATAAAACCTTCTTCTGTTATGTGAGTGAAAGGAGAAGGTCAAGGGAAGAGATAACCAGGCTGAAAAACAGGGAAAGGAAGTTGGTGAAGGATGACCATGGGAAGGCAGAAATACTCAATAGATACTTTTGCTCTGTGTTAATGGTTGAAAAGGAGGGGAAGATCAAGAAAATCAGGGAACACGAGGTGATGGGAGGGGGGGTTGACTCCAGCCCATTCCAGGTTGAGGAGGTCCTGAGGGAGCTTGAGGGTTTGAAGGTGGATAAGGTGATGGGGCCAGATGGGTTGCACCCCACAGTACTGAGGGAGCGCAGCAAAGTGCTAGCAGAACCTCTGACCATCCTCTTCAACAGGTCCTTGGAGATGGGGGAGATACCTGATGACTGGAGAAGAGCAGATGTGGTCCTCCTTCATAAGGGGGGAACAAGGAGCAGCCAGACAACTATAGGCTGGTAAGCTTAACATCGGTGATGGGTAAGCTCATGGTGAAACTACTCAAGAAGGGAATCTCAAGCTACCTGGAGACCAATGGTCTTCTGGACTGGCAGCAACACGGTTTCACTGAAGGAAGGTCATGTCAAACGAACTTGATAAGAGTTCTTTGATTGGGTCACAAGGGTACTGGGTCAGGGGGAATCTATAGACATTTCGTATCTCAGCTTCAATAAAGTGTTTGATTCTGTGCTGCACAGGAGACTACTGCACAAAATGAGATGCCTTGGGCTGGGGCTGCTAGTGGTTAGGTGAGTGCAGAACTGGCTGGGGGGCAGAAGACAGAGTGTAATTCTTAATGGGATACCATCAAGGGAAGGTATGGTCACCAGTGGGGTACCTCAGGGATCAGTACTGAGTCCACTCCTTTTCAATATATTTATAAGGTACATGGTGGAGGGCCTAGAGGGAAGAGTGTGTATATTCACAGATGACACAAAGGTTTGCGGTTTGTGATAGAGTAGACACACCTGACGAGATTGAGAGCATGCACAGGGATCTGGAGAAGCTGAATGAATGGTCCAGGGAATGGCAATTGACCTTAAACACCAAAAAATGCAAAATCATGCATCTAGGCAAAAACAATCAGGGCATGAAATACAGTATGGGAGGGCAAGCCCTAGAGGTTAGTGAGTTGGAAAGAGACATTGGCATATACATTTCACTGGACCTGAAACTGGTGATGCAATGTGAGAAGGCAGTGGCAAGGGCCAGTAGGATGCTGGATTGTGTCAGCAGGGGAGTAACTAGCAGGAGGAGGGAGGTCATAATGCCCTTGTACAGGCAGTTTGTCAGGCCACACCTTGAGTACGGAGTCCATTTCTGGAGGTCATACCTTAAGAAGAATGTGGAGAGGGTGGAGCGCATCCAGAGACAAGTGACAAAAATGGTAGGGGGACTCGGGCATCTGTCATACGAGGAAAGACTGAAGGACCTCAACATGTACTCCCTTGAACAGAGGAGGGAACGGGGGGACATGATTGAGACCTTCAAGTATATCAAGGATTTCAGCAAGGTACCAGCAGGGAATATATTCCAGCTAAAGGAAAAATCAAAAACAAGGGGACACGATATGCAGATAGTAGGGGGGAGATTCAGGGAATATCTGAAAATTGTATTTTACAGAGATGGTGGTGAACAGCTGGAACAGACTCCCAGAAGAGGTGGTGGAGGCAGAAACTGTGGGGGGATTCAAGAGAGCATAGGACCAACACAAGGGACGGAGGGGGGTGGAACGGAAGTCCTAGTGGTTTGCTAGGCATACTGGGCAGATGGGGTGAGCCTGGTGGTCCATTTCGCCAACAAGTTCTTTGTTTCTGAGTAAGAATAAAACAACAAAGTCATTAATTTAAACTGTTTTTAAATATTTTGGGGGGTGTAAAAAACAGTTCATTTTATAAGTGCAATAACCCACTCCAGGTCCATGGGTATACTGGGCATTAATGCACTTCCCAGTTGGTTGGAGGTCACTCGGGCTGCACCCTCATGACTCACAACACACCTGGGGTGTGCATTAATGTCCAATATGTCCATGGCCTGTTGTGGGTTATAGCTTACAGTACATAATTACTGGTTAACAGCAGTGCAGTTAAGTTGAGCTTCGTCAGTGAAGGTGTGAAATTGTGACTTTGCGAAGCTTCACAAAGTCCCCATCGGCAGAACCAAATTCAACTTCACAAACTTTGCAACATTTTTCAGAAGAAGTTATACTTATTGCCTCTTAATGTTGCAACTTCGTGGGTGAAGTCTGGTCACTTCACAGGAAAAAGTGCCACTTCACTGTTGCGAAGTTGACACTGAACTTCATGAAGTTTTCCAACTTCACAAAGTTTTGTTGAAGTGAAGTTTTCTCAGTTTTGTAGATCTCGACTGGTTAAGTGTGTTTACAACTGGGTTATGATTTTCTGTTATATACAAGTGTGTATAACATATCACCAAACATCTGCAGTCTGTCAATGAAAAACACTTTTGTTTTCTTCTCACAGCACAGCAGGTATGGGCAGCTTCAAAAACTCAAAAGGGTTCTGGAGTTCCTTCACTTTTAAGAAACAGTAATTATAGTAAAAATATATAATAATATAGGGCCCTATGCCTGATGCCTATGTGCCATGGAAACCAGTTGCATAGGCATCGATACACATGAATACCATGGAGCGGTGTCCTGTCAGCTCCGCACGGCATTCACTATCGAGGCGCAAGACAGTTATGCGCCCGATCCCCCAACTGCATGGACAGCAACATGCCAGGTGCGGGGCATGCCAGCACTATGCGTCATGCAGAACACCAGGAGGAAGGAGCTACTGGTATAACTAAAACTTCTCTACTGGGACTAAGAACTAGAACTCTTGTACTGGGACCTTCAATTTAGGCTAAAAAAAAAAAGAGTTATTGTGTTTGTCAGAGATAGATGAAGTAAATTGTTATCTGTTATCTGTGTTATCTGGGTACTTATCTAGGTGCTTGTCACAGGTGTCAGAAGGGAATTGTTATCTGTGAAATTAACTAAGTGTAGAAAGCTTTGCAAAGTAGGGGGAGTAGCTTAGCTAGAAGGAGCCAGGTTAAAACCAGATTTAAGCACTGCCCTAGATAGCTTCTGCAAGAGAACAGACAGAACACCAGGAGGAAGGAGCTACTGGTATAACTAAAACTTCTCTACTGGGACTATATTGCCCTCTTTCTCTCCCCTCCACCCTAAACCAGTTCTACTTTTATAGGCACAGGATTTAACTGACAACAGGAACTTCCTGTTTGGGAGCAGGAAGTGAGTGATCACAGAGCCACCAAAGACTCACCATCCTAGAAGGGGCAAGAGTAGCTCTTCCCCCGGCTGCTGGAAGTCTGACTCTGAGCAAGTAAGGAGACTACTAAGAAATATAGGAACTTCTTGTCTCAGAACAAGAAGATCAGGAGCTAAAAGGACACAGAGGCAGTAAGTAAGTAGAGGAAGAAAAAAAAGAAAATAAACAAACAGAGGAAAGAGAAAGTATTCAAAACAACAGTTAGGGGGCCAGAAAAAAGACATAATGGGAGTGGTGCAGTGCAGTGGCTGTGCAGCAGCAGTCTTCCAGGAGATGTTCTGGAGGATGCAGTGTTGTCCCATCTGCAGGCACCTCTCTGGGCTGAGGGAGGAGGTTGCTTATCTCCAGGCTGAGTTGTTCAGGATTTGTAGGAACTCCTCTCCCACCGGGGACCACCAGGGTCACTTCCATTGCCTCAGAGGTTGCCAAGAAAGAGGAGCAGTTGGACCACAGTGGGCTCAGGGAGGGTGAGGGTGGTGGAAGAGAGGCGCATCCCTCCAGTTGTACCTCTCTACAATTTCTATGCTATTCTGGAAAAGTGTGGTTCATCTATGGAGGCACCCACAGTGGAGACCAAGGAGGATGCTGGGAACTTCCACAAAGGAGACCCACAGGAGGGTGGCATGGGACCCCACAGGGGAAGGAAACAACTCCAGATGGGGGACTCCATTGTTAGGAAGGTAGAACTGGGGGAGGAAGGGGAGAGGCAGGTAAGGTGCCTGCCTGATGCCATGGCTTGGAGGAACAGGGAGCGAATCCTAAGGATCACAGGAGCAGCTGCACAGGGGAGGGAGCTGGATGTCATTGTCCACCTTGGGACAAATGACCTGGCTAAGAAAGGGATCAGAGCAGTGCAGGAAGCATTTGTGGAGATGGGGAGGGGCCTTAGACAAATAGCACACATGGTAACCTTCTCGGAGTTGCTGTCTGTCTATGGCATGGATGAGGCTAGGGTGCTCCACACCATGGGATTCAATCAGTGGTTGAAACACTGGTGCAGAGCTCAGAGATTTGGCTTCATTGGGGATTGGGGTCCACCTGGATAGTCCGCATCTGTTCAGGAGGGGAACCAGGATCCTAGGTGATAGATTTAAATACTTCATTGGCAAGCATTTAAACTAGCCAAGGTGGGAGGCACTGGAAAGGAGCAGGAAAATCCTAGCCGCCCCCAAAAAAAATCAGGTACTAAGTGAGGTAGACACCAACATAGAGATGTCAATAGGGAGAAGTGCAGGGGTTAATGGAGAAAGTGACAAACACAGTAAGGACAGAGATGGGTCAAAAAGGGGTAAGGCCATCACGAAATGGAAGGTAATGAGTACCAATGCCCGTAGTCTGGGCAACAAGCTCCCTGAACTGGTGGCCTTGATGGAAGAGGGATGCCTGGCTATTGTAGCAGTCACAGAAACATGGTACACAGAGAACTATGACTGGGATGTTAACATACCAGGGTACACAACCTACAGGAGAGACAGGGAGGGCAGAAGGGGGGGAGTATTTCTCTTTGTAAGGGAAGGAATAAAAGCAACTGAACAAAAGAGTAAACAGGGAGGAGAGGAGGCACTGTGGGTCACCTTAGAGACTGGAAATGGTACCACAATCCTCACAGGGGTTGTATACAGACCCCCATGTCAGGGGGAGGGAATGGACTAGGATATGATAGAAAGCATACTTAGGATGGCAGAGAAAGGGGAGATACTGTTGATGGGGGACCTTAACATGCCAGATGTTAACTGGAGCACCTTTGCTGCAGCCACATCCAAAAGCAGGGCCATTCTTGATGCCCTTCAGGTGGCATGCCTCAGACAGCTAGTTTTGGAACCTACTTGTGAGGGAACAATCTTAGACCTCATACTCTCAAATGGGGACAGTGAGAGGATCTCAGATCTAGAAGTGGGTAGCCATTAGGGAACAAGTGACCACCAAACAGTGTGGTTCACGATAAACTCAGCTACAGAGTCAAGCCATAGAAAAGTGAAGGGTCTGGACTTCAGGAGGGCTGACTTTGGCAAGATGGGAGAGTGCCTCAGAAAAACACTAGCAAACAGGCTAGAAGGAGGGGTGGAGCAACAATGGGGAAATATCAAAACTGCCATCACAGATGCAACAAGCTTTTGTGTGAAGCAAATAAACAAATCAAAATGAAAGAAAAAGCCACCACGGTTCTCAAAAGAAGTGGCAGTGAAGGTTAGGGAGAAAAAGATAGCATTTAGGAAGTATAAGGAAACACAGAAGAAGCAGGACAGAGAACTGTAGCAGTTAAGGCAGAAGGAAGCAGGGAGGGTAGTCAGAGTAGCAAAGGCACAAACTGAGGAAAAGATAGCCAACTCGATTAAGAAGGGGGATGAAACCTTTTATAGGTATATCAGGGAGCGTAGGAAGACAAAGGGAGGGATAGTGAGGCTGAATAGAATGGATGATGGGTGGGCAGAGAGTGACAGTGAAAAAGCAGGGATACTGAATGAATACTTCTGTTCAGTATTCACAAAAAAGGAAGTGGGGGAAGTGCCTAATCCAATTAACAGAAGCACTCTGGAGAGGGGAGTCGATCCTAGCCCTTTCACAGAAGAAAGGGTTCTTAAAGAACTCCTAAAACTGAAGGTGGACAAAGCAATGGGGCCAGATGGAATTCACCCCTGAATTCTAAAAGAATTAAGCAAAGAACTAGTGACATCACTGACTACCCTTTATAATAAATCATGGGAGGATGGTGTGGTACCTGAGGACTGGAGGAAGGCTGATGTAATTCCCCTTCACAAAAGTGGGAGCAAGACAGAGGCAGGAAACTACAGACCTGTCAGTTTGACATCTGTGGTAGGGAAAGTGATGGAATCCCTTCTGAAGGAAACACTTGTTGAGTACCTAGAGGCCAGTGGGGCACAGGACCCAAGGCAGCACAGGCTCACAGCAAGAAGGTCACGTCAGACGAATCTAATTGATTTCTTTGGGTGACCAAAGTAGTAGACTAGGAAGGGGCTGTGAACATGGCCTACCTAGACTTTAGCAAGGCATCTGACACAGTCCCACACAAAAGATTAGTAGTCAAATTAACTAGCCTTGGAGTGGGTCCCAGGGTGGTAGCCTGGATAAAACATTGGCTGAACAACAGGACACAGGCAGTAATTGTAAATGGAGTCCACTCTGAAGAAAGAGGGTTAATAGTGGGTACCGAGGGTTCAGTACTGGGTCCAGTCCTTTTAATGTCTTTAAAGTGGCATTGCAGAGGGACTGGAAGGAAAAGTATGCCTCTTTGCAGAAGACACAAAGATCTGCAACAGGGTTGATACACAAGGAGGTGTGGAAAGGATGAGAAGGGACTTGGCAAGGTTGGAGGAATGGTCAGAAGTATGGCAGCTTGGATTCAATGTAAAGAAGTGCAAAGTAATGCACCTGGGAAACAAAAACCCAGGGGAAGATTACACAATGGAGGGATGTAGTAACAACAACAAAAATGGAAAGGGACCTGGGGGTAATCATATCAGATGACCTTAAGGTTGGCAAGCAATGTGAGAAGGTGGTAGGGAGGGCTGGGGGATACTGGGATGTATAGGAGAGGCATCACCAGCAGAAAACAGGAAGTTGTTATTCCCTGTTCAGACAGTTGGTGAGATCCCATCTGGAGTACTGCATCCAGTTCTGGAGACCCCATCTCCACAAGGACATATGAACAGGATGGAGGCAGTTCAGAGGAAGGCAACAAAATGGTGCAGGGTCTGCAAGAGAAGCCATACGAGAAGAGACTAAAGGAGCTTAATATGTATACCCTTGAGGAAAGGAGGGAGAGGGGACATGATAGAAACATTTAAGTACCTCAGTGGAATCAACAAAGTCCAAGAGGGTAGCATCTTTCAGAAAAAGAGATGTGCAAGAACAAGGGGACACAATTTGAAGATAGAGGGGACGACTCAGGGGCAATGTGAGGAAGTATTTTTTCACCGAGAGGGTGGTGGATGCATGGAACAGCCTTCCTGAGGAGATTGTGAGGTCTAAAACTGTGGGAGAATTCAAGAATGCATGGGACAGACATAAGGCAATTTTTGTGAGGGGTAGGAAGAAATAGGCTGTTGGTTAACTAGGATCTGCAGCTTATCCTCTAGGTAGGGAAATGGGCAGACTAAGTGGGCCAAGCAATCCTTATCTGCTGTCAAAGTCTATGTTTCTATGCACAGTGGCACATAGTAATAGCTGCAAGATTGTGTAGGAGAGTGCAGGCTACAGTGGGGGGAACCCTGCCGTAACCACCGTATGCATTGGCATGTACACAAGCACCCATCTGGTCATAGCAAACAGCCCTGGTCCCACAGCAGTGCAACCATACAAACATTCCCTATGCCTGCCCACCCACCCTCCACAGTACACTGCCGTGTCGCTCCCCATCACTGCTGTTCCCCCTCACACACTTGGGGGCACTGTCCACATGACTGTGGTAAATCACACAGACACACACACACACACCTATGCCCCAGCCCTGTACATGGACACTCATCCCCCCTGACCAGTACAGTATGGCCCATGTAGCAGTGCTCCCGACATTCACAGAAGTGCCTACATACCCCAGGTGCTAGGTGGTTCTGATAGCCACCCCCTGCCAGTGCCTATCTGGCATATGCCGATGTAAGATTATATGCAGCAAGTGGCAGACATACATAGGAGGTTCCCCAATACCAGCCTGACCCCTGATCCCAGCAACCCCACCCCCATTGATGTTCAGTGACCCCTCAACAGCACTGACACTCCCCCACACCTGCTAGTCAGTGCTGCAGCTCTGGATGGCTGGCGGCACAGCCATCCTAACACCTCCTCGGCCACTGGCCATACAAGTGATGCTGAGAACATGACCCCATATATAGGGCAATGCTTCCAGCATCACTTCGACTGTCGATGGCCATGGAGGTGTGAGGGAAGCTATGATGCTGGCCATCAGGGCATAACGCAACTAGCGGCTAAAGATGGAGTAATGTAGGTGGGGTGGGGAGGTGTCGGTGATGTGGGTGGAGGGGCCCAGCAGCCGCCACTTCAATTACTTGGGTACCAGGTCGGGGGTCAGGTATTCATGAACAGGAGAATTTGCAGGGGGGGGGTGGCCCCCAGGGATGAGGGTGGCAATGGTACCAGTCACCTGTTCTGGGGTAAAGGCTGTCATGTGGTGGCGTGGGGGGATGTCAATGTTCTGGGGTCAGGGCTGGCATGTGCAGTGAGTGGCCTCAGACTACCAGGGTTTCAGCCAGTGGTCTCCAGCAGTAGGGGTATTGCTGCATGAGTCCAGGTGCCAGTGGGTGCTATTCATGCAACTGGACCTGCGACAACCTGCACAGGTAATCCGCCTGTGACCCAGGATGGGCATCCCATTGGATGTCTGCCTGGGTCCACAACTCCACCCCCTGGCCACCCTTGTGGATTCCTGCATGCTGAAGGGGGCAGAGACGTGGACAGATGGTGGCTGTTAATGAATACTGGCCTCGTCCACCTGTGTGCAGGTCGTGACTACGCGAGTGGGGTACGTGCCTTTGACGTGTACTTTTTGCCTATGAATGAATAGCCCCATAGTAATTATTAATAATAAAAATTAAAACATCGGAGTGTGGAAACTAATTTCTTTGTATACCCTAAGAGTGCGATACCTGGTTAAACCACTTGAGCTTCATTTTCTTGGTTTAAAGTGGCATCACAAAACTCTGTGATGTAAAGGAAACTCATTACACACTACTCAGTATTCTATACATAATCACTGGTTTGACTTTTGTCAACTGATGTCAGCAGTGTTAGATTGCAGTAATACTGTACATGGCTATGACATCATACGCGGAAAGCTTTTAGCCTAAGGTTCAATGGGTGGGGGAGTAGCTCCTCCCACATCCCTTTTTTAAACTTTAGACTTTCGCTCGCTCAGCTTTGAGCATTTTGACTGTGTCGGGGTGTTGCAGGGTTGTGCTTGTGCCTTTTTTTTTCTTCCTCAGTGTCCCTTTTCTCCTGTGCTTCCTCCCCTTGTCTGCTTTGCCTCCGCTCCCTGTCTTTACCTCTCTTTCCTGCTTTCTGTTGTGGTTCCCACTGCCTTGCACCCCACCTTTTTTTCATTTGCCTTCCCTGCCTACTTTCTCTGTCCCTGTCTTGTGTTCCTCCTTTGCGACCTTCATTGCCATTTACCCCCCTTCCCTACTGTCTGCTCCTTCCTGGTGTTTTCTTTTTGTTTGTTTTTTCCCATGTTGCTTCCTCTACCCACATACCCTGTGGTGCTCTGTCCATTTTCTGCAGTACCGGACTTGCCAGCTCCCCAGGTTGCCATCATGACCTTGCTTCTGCTTAGCTCATCTCCGCTACCACTAGTGATAGAAACATAGAATTTGACGGCAGATAAGGACCGCTTGGCCCACCTAGTCTGCCCATTTTCCTATCTAACAGATAAGCTGCAGATCCTAATTAACCAACAGCTTACTTCCTCCTACCCCCCACTAGGACTGCCTTATGTCTGTCCCATGCATTCTTGAATTCCCCCACTTCTTGACTCCATGACCTCTTCAGGGAGGCTGTTCCATGCATCCACAACCCTCTCTGTGAAAAATACTTCCTCACATTACCTCTGAGCCGACCCCTCTATCTTCAAATTGTCTTCCTTGTTCTTGCATCTCTTTTTCTGAAAGATGCCACCCTCTTGGACTTTGTTGATTCCCTTGAGGTACTTGGAAGTTTCTATCATGTCCCCTCTCTCCCTCCTTTCCTTAAGGGTATACATATTAAGCTCCTTTAGTCTTTCTTCATATGTCTTCTGGTGCAGACCCTGCACCATTTCGGTTGCCCTCCTCTGGACAGCCTCCACTCTGTCTATGTCTTTGTGGAGATGGGGTCTCCAGAACTGCACACAGTACTCCAGATGGGGTCTCACCAACTGTCTTACAGAGGGATAACAACTTCCTGTTTTCTACTATTGATTCCTCTCCCTATGCATCCCAGTATCCCCTCAGCCTTTCTTACTGCCTTCTCACGTTGCTTGCCCACTTTTAGGTCATCTGATATAATTACCCCCAGGTCCCTTTCCATTTTTACTGTTGTCAGTATCTCACCCCACATTGTGTACTCTTGCCCTGGGTTTTTGTTTCCAAGGTGCATTACCTTGCACTTCTTTGCATTGAATCTGAGCTGCCATACATTTGACCATTCCTCCAACCTTGCCAAGTCCCTTCTCATCCTTACCACTCCATCTGGTGTATCAACCCTGTTGCAGATCTTTGTGTCATCTGCAAAGAGACATACTTTTCCTTCCAGTTCCTCTGCAATGTCACTTATAAAGACATTAAAAAAGGACCGATCCCAGTACTGAACCCTGTGGTACCCTGCTAGTAACCCTCCTTTATTCACTGTGGACTCCATTTACTATTACCCTTTGCACCCTGTTGTCTAGCCAATTTTTTATCCGGGCTACCACCTTGGGACTCACTCCAAGGCTGGCTAACTTGTGTATTAATCTTTTGTGTGGGACTGTATCAAATGCCTTGCTAAAATCTAGGTAAGCCATGTCCACAGCCCCTCCCTGGTCTACTACTTTGGTCACCCAGTCAAAGAAATCTATTAGATTCATCTGACACGACCTTCCCATCGTGAATCCATGCTGTCTTGGATCCTGTGCCCCACTGGCCTCTAGGTACTCAACAATTCTTT
This sequence comes from Neoceratodus forsteri, assembly GCA_016271365.2. Classification (NCBI taxonomy): domain Eukaryota; kingdom Metazoa; phylum Chordata; order Ceratodontiformes; family Ceratodontidae; genus Neoceratodus; species Neoceratodus forsteri. The sequence goes on from CM028130.1 coordinate 242,053,949, forward strand.
CCTTCAGAAGTGATTCCATCATTTTACCTACCACTGAGGTCAAACTAACTGGTCTGTTGTTTCCTGCCTATGTCCTACTCCCACTTTTGTGAAGAGGAATCACATCTGCCCTCCTCCAGTCCTCAGGTACCACCCCATCCTCCCATGATTTGTTAAAGAGAGTAGTCAGTGGTGTCATTAGTTCTACCCTTAGTTCTTTTAGAATTCTTGGGTGAATCCCATCAGGCCCCATTGCTTTGTCCACCTTCAATTTTATTAGTTCTTTCAGAACCCTATCTTCTGTAAATGGACTGGTATCGACCCTCATCTTCAGAGTGTTTCTCTTGTTTGGTTTAGGTACCTCCCCTTCCTCTTCCTTTGTGAATACTGAGCAGAAATATTTGTTCAGTATCCCTGCTTTTTCATTGTCACCCTCTACCCACATTCCCTTACCTTTATTAAGCCTCAGTATCCCTCCTTTGGTCTTTCTTCTCTCCCTAATGTACCTATAAAAGGTCTTATCCCCCTTCTTAACAGAGTTGGCTATCCTTTCCTCGGTTTGGGCCTTTGCTATTCTGACTGCCTTCCCAGCCTCTTTCTGCTTTAACTGATAAAGTTCTCTGTCCTTCTCCTTCTGTGTTTCCTTATATTTCCTGAATGCTATCCTTTTCTCCTTAACCTTCCCTGCCACCTCTTTTGAGAACCATAGCGTTTTTTTCCTTTGTTGTGTTTTGTTGATTTGCTTTACACAAAGGCTTGTTGCCTCTGTGATGGCTGTTTTGATTGATCCCCATTGTTCCTCCACCCCTCCTTCTTGCCTGTTTGCTAGTGCTTTTCTGAGGCACTCTCTCATTTTGCCAAAGTCAGCCCTCCTAAAGTCCAATACTCTTGCTTTTGTATGGCTTGATTGTATGGCTGTGTTTATCGTGAACCACACTGTTTGGTGGTCGCTTGTTCCCAGATGGCTACCCACTTCTAAATCTGAGATTCTTTCTCTGTCCCCATTTGAGAGTACCAGGTCTAAGATTGCTCCCTCCTGAGTGGGTTCCAATACTAGCTGTCTGAGGCATGCCCCCTGTAGGGCATCAAGAATGACCCTGCTCTTGGATGTGCCGGCAGCAAAGGTGCTCCAGTTAACATCTGGCATATTCAGGTCCCCCATCAACAATATCTCCCCTTTTTCTGCCATTCGAAGGAAGCCTTCTATCATTTCCTTGTCCATTCCCTCCCCCTGAGATGGGGGTCTGTATACAACCTCCATGCAGATTGTGGTGCCATTTCCTGTCTCCAGGGTGACCCAGAGTGTCTCATCTGCTCCCTGTTTACTCTTTAGTTCTGTTGCTTTGATCCGTTCCTTTATATAAAAGAGCTACTCCTCCTCCTCTTTTACCCTCCCTGTCCGTCCTGTAGATTGTGTATCCTGGTATGTTGACATCCCAGTCATAGTTCTCTGTGTACCATGTTTCTGTGACTACCACAATATCCAGGCAACCCTCTTCCATCAAGGCCACTAGTTCAGGGAGCTTGTTACACAGACTATGGGAACTGGTACTCATCACCCTCCACTTTTTGATGGCCTTACCCCTTTTAGCCCCATTCCTGTCCCTACTGCCTTTGCCTTTTTTTTTACATTTACTTCTGTCTTGCTCCCTAATGACTTCTCTACCTTGGTGTTTACCTCTCTAATTACTGTTGTTTGTGGGGGAAGGCTGGGATTTCCCTGCTCCTTTTCATTGCCTCCCCCCTTGGCTAATTTAAATGCTTGCCAATGAAGCATTTAAACCTCTCACCTAAGATCCTGGTTCCCCCCTGGACAGATGCAGACCATCGCACCAGTATAGGTCTGCATCCCTCCAGGTGGCTCCCCAGTCCCCAATGAAGCCAAAACCCTGAGCTCCACACCAGTTTTCAACCATTCATTGAATACCCTGGTGAGAGTACCCTAGCATCACCCTTGCCATAGACAGGCAGCACCTCCGAGAAGGTTACTGTATGCACTACTTGTCTAAGGCCCTTCCCCAACTCTACAAACTCCTCTTGCACTGCTCTGATCCCATTCCTAGCCAGATCATTTGTCCCTAGGTGGACAATGACATCCAGCTCCCTCCCTCATGCAGCTGCTCCCATGATCCTGAGGATTCGCTTCCTGTCCCTCCAAGCCATGGCGCCAGGCAGGCATCTTACCTCCCTCTCCCCTTCCTCCCCCATTTCTACCCCCTAATGATTGAGTCCCCCTCCAGGAGTTGTTTCCTTCCCCTGTGGGGTCTCATGCCACCCTCCAGTAGGTCTCCTTTGTGAAGGTTCCCAGCATCCTCCTTGGTCTACACTGCAGGTGCCTCTGTAGAGGAACCACTATCCACCAGAAGAGCAAATAAATTGTGGAGAGGTACAGCTGGAGGGATGCAACTCTGTTCCACCACCCTCTGCCTCCCTGAGCCCACCCTGGTCCAGCCTCTTCTCTTTCTTGGCAGCCTCTGAGGTGAGTGGCATTGGCCCTGGTGGTCCCTGGGTGAGGAGGAGGTTTCAGAATCCTAGCCAGGTCAGCCTGGAGATGGGCAACCTCCTCCCTCAGACCAGAGGTGCCTGCAAATAGGGCAGCATCGCAGCCTCAGAATGTCTCCTGGAACACTGCCGCCCCACAGCCATTGCACTGCACCACTCCTATCATGTCTTATTTTGTGCCCCCTCTCCTGTTTCTCTGTATGCTTACTCTCTCCTCTCCTAACAACTCTCACCCTTCCTGTTCTGGGACAGTAACTTCCTATATTCTTCAGCAGCCTCCTTCTTCATTGCTCAGTGTCAGACCACCAGCAGCTGGGGAGTGAGCTACTTTTTTCCTTTAGGGTTGACAAAACCAATGTTTCTCTATGATCCTTCCCTTCCTACTGCCAAACAGGAAGTTCCTGTTGACAGTCAAATCCAATGGCTATAAAAGTAGAACTGGCTTAGGGTGGGTGGATGAGTGGGATGGAGGGCAATTAGTAAGAAAAAAGGCTAGCAACAGGAAGTTGTAATTTGAATCACCTGCTTTTCATAGTGTCTAAGCCACACCCCCAATTAAGCTCTCTCTCCTCCTACTGGTTTAGCAAAGTAAACTGATACAGAACCCTTCCCAGCACAGAACACACACTGACTGACTTTCTTTTCTTTTTTTAAACCCTAAATAAGACCCCTTCTACTTCTAATAAAGTATCTGTTTGCTTAATCTCAACAGACACTGACTCCTGCTAAGATACAAGTGTTAAATTAATAAGAAAATGTAACTTCTTTTAGTTAGCTGCTTTCTGCTCTACAAGCAAGGCTAGCAACAGGAAGTTGTAATTTGAGTCACCTACTTTTCATAGTGTCTAAGCCACACCCCCAATTAAGCTCTCTCTCCTCCTACTGGTTTAGCAAAGTAAACGGATACAGAACCCTTCCCAGCACAGAACACACACTGACTGACTTTCTTTTCTTTTTCTTAAACCCTAAATAAGACTCCTTCTACTTCTAATAAAGTATCTGTTGGCTTAATCTCAACAGACACTGACTCCTGCTAAGATATAAGTGTTAAATTAATAAGAAAATGTAGCTTCTTTTAGTTAGCTGCATTCTGCTCTACAAGCAAGGCTAGCAAAGCAAAGTGCCACAGATCCACCTCTCTTCTCCCAGGCTTGTCTAACACCCTCTACTATGCCGATATCTGCCGGCGACCCATGCATAAAATTTAAGTGGACCTTTCAAATGCCGACTCCTGCCTCCTGGATTTCCTACCTCAGTACTCAACTGGGCTCCATTTCATTGCAGTCTGTTGGATTCCTAGCTCTCCCTATTGATTGAAGTCTACAATATGGTGGTCGTCAGTCTACATCCAAGGTGAGTCATCTAAAACTTCTTCCACTGCTACACCTTTTACAGATGCATCTCCACCTTCCATTCTCCTCTCTATAAAGGCTCAATAAAGGAGACCATAATGAATTTTACCCATGAAATATGGGCCCCCTTTCTCTTCTGTTTTGCCATGTAACATTTGTCCATTGCCCTTCACATCAATACTGCCCTCTATAACTGTGCCTCTGCCAGGAGACAGAAAGGAAAGAAGGACCGTGACTCAGTTTAGAATAGAACTGCACGCAGTACTCCAGATGGGGTCTGGAGTTTGGAGCATGGGAGCTTGTTATGCCCTCTTATAAGGCTGCACCCTGCTATGATTTGATAACGGAAACTGAAAAAGGTATCCAAGATTGCTATCTCTATGCAGCAAAGGCTGCAAGGATCTCTCAATGTTGTGTCAACCAATTCATCTTACTTCCATGAATAATTTTCCTTTCCATATGAAAGTGTGCCACTTTCTGAGTACATTTCCTCACCATACTACAGGACATGTACTTATGCTGTTGTAACTGTTGGCATTTTACAAGTACAACTCACCCATACATGGCATTCGACCAATAACAGCTGTTCCTATAATGAACCTTTGCAGCCTTCTCTGAGATGTCACATGCTTTGCAATTCATTCCCAACATGACACTATCAAATAGTCCCCTGGGTGAATTTCTGTATTTATCTCGATGATACAACCAAACCATTCACTATTACTGTGATGGCTGACCCTTGTGGGAGTCCCACTATCCCAAACAACTGTGCCCACGAGGGGGCATCTACTCATTGCTTAAAACTCATTTCCATTTAGTACAAGTGGACTCACTAAGGGTCTCATCCTCCTTGCTTTGGACCATGCTCTAATACTGCGATAGTGGACCATGGGGGATCCTGCCATCTTTAACTCAGATAGTGCAGTACTATGGTGATGGTGGACCATGTGGAGTGCTGCCATCCCAAACATACACTCCCAATGAGGGGGCCCTACTCATAGCTCAAACATATTTCTGTGTCACTATAGGCAGACTCACGTGGGGGTCTCGCCCTCCATACCTTGGACTATTACATACTATGGCAATGGCAGACCACGTGGGGTCCCGCCATTGCAATCATGCATGACCCATGTAGGGGCCTTACTCATTGTTCAATGTAGTTCCATATAATTACAAGCAGACTCCCATAGGGTCTTGCCCTCCTTACCTCAGACTACTCAATGAAACGGTGGTGGCAGACCACCATTCCAAACATACATGCCCCACGAGGGGGTCCGACTTAAAGCTCAAACATATTTCTTTGTCACTACAGGCTGACTCACATGAGAGTCTTGCCCTCCTTACCTTGGACTATTCAATATTACCATGATGGTAGACCACATGGGGTCCCGCCATCCCCAACAATGGGTCTCGCCCTTCTTATCTTGGATCGTGTCATAATACAGTGATGGTGGACCTGCAAAAGGGTCCTGCCATCCCAACACAAACATGCCCACAATGGGGCATTACTTATTGCTCAATGTATTTCTCTATCATCTACAGGAAGTATCAGGCGGGGTATCATCTCCTTACTTCGGATCATACAATATTGTGGTGATGGCAAACCCACATGGGAGTCTTGCCATCCCGAATCTATCATGCCCCTCAAGGGGGCATTTCTCATTACTCAAACATAATTCCATCTTCAATAAAGGCAGATCAATGTGGGGGTCTCACCTTCCTTAGTCTGACCACCTGAGACCAACTCTATCGCTAGAGCAGTCGAACACCACATACACCAGACCTACATGGAGGTCCCATGCTCCTGCTCCACGTCTGGGCCTATCTTACTTCATCAATTCATTCACTTCTTCTACTGCAATCCACCTTCCTTTCTGTTCCAGTTCCAGACCAAGTTTCTACGACAGACATCTCCATGGAGCACACCTCAATTCCTTGGACATCTTAGGACAATTTCTCCTTTCTGACAAGGTACTCAGTTGTACCCTAATATTTCAATGGATTTACAAGAGCCCCACACAAGTCTCCCAACTTGCATTGACTCCTACCTCATCATCATTCCCAGCTGGGCTATGCTCCTATCTTATCATTCCCAGCCACGCAATGCTCCCGGCCATTTCATCATCTATGATCTCCACGTCCCTCAAACTCTGCATCTTTGCCACATATTCCACCAGCCAAGCCGACTATATATGTACACTTTACATTTGCTTCACTTATCAGCTACCTTGGACATGGATTAACCATCGTCTCCCATCCAGGCATCATTTCAAGCTGGACCTCTTTTCATCTGCTGGAACCTTTATCTTCAGCATTGACTTTCTTGCTCACTGTCAATCTCAGACTCTTCGATCAGCAAGTTCAGACTTAATTCTTGGACATAACCACAACCAAAACCTCAGCCCATATTTAGGATTATTTTTCTTTTAGTATGCCCAGAGGATGGGCAGGTCAGTAGCTATGGGTCCTCAGATATTTCCCTCAAAGGGTGTTTTTCCTCTCCTACGTGCTACTGGTCACACTCTCCAGAGTTGGAGGAGGTAATCACAATGCTAATTTTCTCTTTTGGGGCCTTAAATATTACACCTACCCAGTATCCCACAGAGGGTGCGATATAGAGAAACACCAAAAGCTCAAGTTATAAACATCAAGCATATATCATTCTACTATTAACCACACATATTGAATTAGAAGGCTTTTAGCTTGAGGTTCAATGGGGGGGGATAGCTCCTCACAAATCCCCTTCTTAAACATCAGGCTTCCGCTCACTCAGCTTCGAGCATTTCAGAATCATCCTCCATCCTCTCCTGCCTCCTCCTCCTCCTCCTCCTTCTCCTGCACTCTTGTCTCACCCTCTGTGCTGGGCCTTAAATCTTACACCTACCTAGTATCCCACAGAGAGTGGTATATAGAGAAATGCCAGAGCTCAAGTTATAAACATCAAGCATATACCATTCAGCTCATAAGTATGCACAAGCACTAGCTATGTACCACACACTGAATCATATATGGCAGCAGTCTCTCATATGCTTATGCAGCTTCAGTGGTTCAAGCAAAAAAAATAAATTTGACATCTCTCTTTTCATTCAGAATCATTTGTGTTCATTTTATAACCAGTTATTATACAGCACAAAATATGATATTATATAACAAGTAATATGGGGATGTTCGGTGCTGTCCATTTTTTCAACACCCTTTAATCGGAGATGATCTTAAAAGTTGCTTAAGCTTGAGAAGTCGTCACAGATGTCAGTGGTAAAAAAATGATAATATATGGATAATTTCTATATTTGCATACTTGGATATTGCTCATAAAGAAAATCATAATTCATTGGTGTGACATTACCTTAGTTAACTGATTTTCTTGTCATGCAATAATGGGACTGGAGACTCTTCCAAGGGAATGGCCTACACCTAACAAGAGAGGGGACTAATGTGTTATGGCAGAAGTGTGACATGTAGTTTGGCAGACAGTTAAACTAGATGTGGAGGAGACTGGAGGTAGGGATTCCAATGCTGATCTAGGTGAAGTGGAAAACCTGGCCATGACACACTTGGGGATGGAAGCTAGGGGTACAAGATGTAGTAGCAGAATGGAACAAGTTCAGGGGACCAGATAGTGTACACCAAATAGATCAGCAAAAAGGAAAAACACAAGACATCATGGATACCAGGGAATTGTGAGAGGGAAAGTCAGCCAAGAACCAATAGGGTTGGGACAGCAAGTTGGAAGGTTGTGTGTCTCAATGTCAGGAGTATGGGTAATAGAATTAGTGAGCTTTAGGCACTGGTGACAGGCTCTGGGCTGGATCTAGTGGCTGTTTCAGAAACTTGGGCCAATGAGCTAAGTGACTGGGACCTAGTGGTCCCTTGGTATACCTTATATGGACAAGACAGAGGGATGGATAGAGGGGAAGGGGTGGCCATTTACATAAGGGAATGAGTACAGGCAGTAGATGATGCATCTATTAAAGGAAAAGTGGAGGCAAACTCACTGGGGGTACAGCTTACAGAGTCATTGATTGTGCATGAAACTGCACATAAGGATGTTTTACAGGCCACCAGGGCAGGGAGAGGAGAGCAATAAGGAACTAGGAGCAGAAATAGTAAAGGGGAGACAAAATGGAAGGCTTCATTAGTGAGGGAACTCAACCTTCCAGACACCAACTGAGATATCCCAGCAGCCAGGAGCTCCAGAAGCAGTGTTGAAAAAGGAGAAGAATTCAGTGGGGAAATCTACTACCTTTACTTAGGATCAAACATAACTTACCTTACAGGTGCAGGGAACAGATTTCCAAAATATATGCTGTAGTTTTACATGTTATTTAGTTAGTGTTATGCCTTTAGTGGGTATATTTTACACAAGCCTCCTCCCCCCCCCATTTTGCTCCTGGGACTGAGTCAGGCTTCTAATTTTATTCATGGAACTCAGTTCCCTCAGTTCTCTCTCTCCCTCAATTTCCACAACTGGCCAGAAGCCAGACCCTGCTTGAAACTTTGCAGAACTGCATGCTGGTGCAGCTGGTCAGGGAACCCACTAGATAACCCACCATTCTCGATGTGGTACTCAACAATTCAGAAAGAGTAGGAGGAGTGTGGGTTGGGGAACCACTGGGGTCCAGTGACCACAATGCTATATGGTTCAAGTTGTCCCTGGGCACCAGTAAATCCTCTTCTAAGGCTAAGGTGCTAGACTTCAAGTTCAAGTTTATTGGCAGGAAAACTCATTGAGCACTCTCATTTATAAGACGGTCCTGTTAGGACACCATTATACAACAGTGTACAATACACAATATTGACATACAGTACAGATACAATAATTGGTATACAATATGGATATAAATAGGGACAATAAAACAGTGGCATACAATACAGGTGATTTTGAGGAAGCAGTCACACATTTGTATCAGGCGAGGAATGCAAACTAGGACTATACATTTTGATAATCAAACAAATACTGGGGAAAGGAAGAGGGAATAGTTAGTTGGAGACAAGTGAATATTGTGCCAAGTTTGCTCTAGCTAGGAGTGCTAGCTATTGCCACAATGGCAAGTTTCCATAGGTGCCTTATTGAACAAGGATTTAAAAAGTTTAGGAAGACTAGTCCAGAGAGCTAGGAGCACTAGCTATTGTGGCAATGGCAAGTTTCCATAAGTGCCTATGACACAAAACCCTCACTGGAGACTTCCAGTTCACTGCCACCACCTGTTTTTTTTAGCAACAGGGCCCAGGAAACCTGTTTCTGACTTCCTCCTTTGTACAAGGTCAGGAAGGTTAACACAAAAGCAGTGGGTAGAGTGCTCTCTCGAAGACGGACTGAAAACAGAGTCCAGCAGAAATAGAATTACCCTTTTAAATGATACACAATCAGTCACTTATTCTATAAAAATAGGCTCTTTACTAGAATACTACAAGTATTTACAACAGGATGTATTTACAGGAAACAAAAGGGTTGCACATTTACTAAGAAGCAGAAAATAAAATCACATTAAACAGATGGGTATTGTACAGCAGACGTCTAAGCTATCCTCCCCTACAAATCCTTCACCTGCCCTAACTAAAGAAGCACTTTCACCTCACTGTGCTATCTTACTTCAGCTAGTCTCTAAAATGGCAAGGGCTCTGGTCTTTACGTGTTTTACTCCAAGAGAGCGAGGTTGTTTTAAGCACCATGATATATTGCTTTGCTCCACGTGGGGAGGGTCCTACTCACTCTGAGTGACAGGCAAAGGTTGCTCAGCCCTCTTTGAGAGTGTATGTGAGTATGTGTGTCCCCCACCCTTCAGCACCTCCTTGCTACCATAATGATGTCCACCTGGTTCCTTTTGTTCAACATGGGAACATCTCCAGGAAGGATACCCCCACTGAGTTTATTGCTTAATTCCCTTCTGCCTGGCTTTTCCTGTTAACTTTCTCATGAGAACCATCAGACCTGCAATTTAACTTTTCCATATGCACTTGCTCACGTGATCTGGCAACCATCTTGTCTGAAGAAGATGCATATTCAAAAAGAATAAATTAATCCAAAGTATACATGGTTTTGGTCCCCTTTCCCATCACAGTGCCTTATTAAACAAGAATTTTAAAAAGTTTGGGAGACTAATCCAGATAGCTTGAGTGAGGCCTGTATTTTATTCCAGGTGATCAAGATAACATGACTGATTGCTGCTCTACCATAGAGAGTGGGGGATTTGGGGACATCTAGAATGATGTAGTCATTTTTCCTGAGGGCATAGTGGCTGTGTGATTGGTGATAAAGGGAAGTAATATGTGGTGGGAGTTTGTTCAGTAGGACTTTGATGGCCCAGGTGCCAGTGTGAAGCAATCTTCTTGTTGCAAGGAATGATCATCCCACTGCTGAGTAAAGGGCACAGTGATGCATTCTAAAAAGGTGCATTGGTTAAAAAATGTAAGGCATGGTGATATAGGATGTCTGGTCTGTGTAGGTTGGATGCCATGCTACTGTTGTAAATAATGTCCATGAAGTCCAACAGGGGGAGTAAGGTAGCTTGTATTAGCCTTTTCCTGATGTCTGTGGTGAAAAGGGATTTATTCCTATAGAAAAATACCAGTCTTATTTTTAGTTTTCTTCAGAAGGGTGGATTTCAATCAGAAGTGTGGATTTCAACCAAATGTGGGAATTTATACTGGGCAGGTTAGTTTAGATAGACAGCATTAGGGAAGTGGAAGACAGACGTATGGTTGTAAAAGGGGCCATTTTGAGGCAATGAAAACATGCACAATAGCAGTTATCAAGAGACTCAATTATAACAGACCAGTTGGATTCTCTAAGCAAAGTCATGCAGAGAGTGAGGGACAAAAAGAAGGTCTTTATTAGGTAAAAGGAAAAATGGGGTGATGAAGAACAGGACTAGTATCTGGAAAAAAAGTTGAGGCCGAGAGGCGTGTCAAGATCACAAAGGCAGATACAGCACTGCATATTGTGAATGAGGTCAATGGAGGAGGAAAACAGTTTTCTCTATATATAAGGGAAAAAAGAAAGATAGGCAGGGGAATTTTCAGTCTACAGGAGGGGGCAAGGGTGCCGATAGAAATTTCCAGGCCTGGGACACACCATTAGGTCTGGGGACCCCTTCCCATCCCCAAGACATATAAATGTGTAAATTTAGGTCCCCCTGAGCCACCTGGGCCCAGGACAGTTGTCCTGGCTGCCCCACCCCCATCGGCACCCCTGCGAGGGGGACACGTTAATAGAAAAAGATAGGCAGAAAGCATCCAAGCTGAATGACTGCTTCTACTTGGTATTCATTAGAGAGATCAGCGGGTCTTTTCAGGAAGGCAGGATAAAGGCAACTGATAGAGGGGTCCAACAAATGAGGTTGCAGAAATATACTAGCCAGAGAGTCAGCAAAGTGTTAGCAGTCCCCAAGGTAAACAAGGCCTTGCAGTCAGATGCAATGCATCTAAGGTTAATAAGTGAACTGGCATCGATGTTAGCTGAACCCCTAGCAGATTTACTCAGTTGCTCTTTGCAGCCAACAGTGGCTCCAAAGGACTGTAGAACTGTAGACATACTTCCACTGCACAAGGCAGGAGACAATGAGCAGCTAGGAAAGTATAGACCCATCAGCCTTACTTCCATGGTAGGAAACCTAATGGAGACACTAATCAAAGAGGACCTAGTAGAATACCTGGAGGAAAATGGGATTCAAGAAAGTAAGAAGTACAGATTCATGGCAGGAATGTCTTGTCATGCAAATATGATAGGATTCTTTGACTTCAGCAAGGCTTTCAGCTCGGTGCCATACAGAAAAATTCTGAAAAAGATGGGGGATGTGGGAACAGTTGAGTAAATAGTGAGGTGGGGAGAGAGTTGTTTGGAGGGAAAGCAGCAGAGAGTTGTGGTGAATGGGGTCAGATAAGCAGAAGGAAAGGTCATCAGTTGAGTAACACAGGGATTTGTTCTGGATTCAGTTCTCTTCCACACATTCATCAGCAACAGTGAAGAGGGACTGCATGACAGATTGTGTCTATTCACAGATGACTCTAAACTCTGTGGTAGAGTTAATAAGAGGGAGGGGATAAGGGAACTGCAGAGAGTGCTGCAAATGCTAGAAATTTGGTCCAAACTATGGCAAGTGAAATTCAATGCCAAAATATGCAAAGTGACACACTTGGGGAATGACCCCCCCCCCAGGCAGAGTATTGGATGGGAGGAGTTCAGCTGGACATAGCAGCAGAGGAAGGGGATGCAGGACTCATTATTAGTGACTCATGTAAACAAACCGGGATATGTAACAAAGCCTTCAATAAGGCAAACGGGATGCTAGGGTGGATTGAGGAGGCGTTCAACAGTAAGAAACAGGAAGTACTGTTACCTCTGTATAGGTCACTAATGAGTCCACACCTGAATAACTGTGACCAGTTCCTGAGTCACCACCTGAAAAATGACATGGACAGGCTAGATATGGTACAATGCAGGGTGACCAAGTTGATTCAGGACTAAGAGAGCAGCGTCTTTGAGGATCAATTAAAGGCACTGAACATGTTTTGAATCAAAAATAGACTTGGGGGGGGGTCCATGAAAGGAATGAAGTAGGTAAAATGTGAAGAGCTTTTTACTAGGAACAGAGAAGCTAGAACACAGGATCATGAGTGGAGGTTAATGGAGGGAAATTTTAAAAAGGATGTAAAGAAGTATTATGTTACAGAAAGTGTGATTGAGCCATGTAATGGTCTGTAAGCAGAGGTAATGGATGCAAAAGCCATAAGTGGTTTCAAACATTGCTAGGATATAGCCAAGGGTATAGCAGCTACTCAGAGGGACAATGGAGGTGGAAAACAGAGAATAATAGGGAGAATAGGGTAAGTGAAGCCCCTTCCCCCCTGGGACAACTGGTCCTGGGGTATGACAGGATAACATGGGCAGATGAGTCTGTCTTTTTCTGCCATCGTCATCTATCTGCCTATTTTCTATCAAGCTACTCACTCTTTTATTTTGTGAGGATCCTTATTTTATAGAAAACAAAAAATGGTACATCAGCGACAAGGAAATAATTCCATCTTACTATAATATTCTATTACTCTCAAGATCGTGATTATGATGTTAAAAGAATCTTTCAACAAATGTATTTTCTTGTAATTAACTCTTGCCCATATATTGTGGGTTGTAGATGCATGGAACAGCCTTCCTGAGGATGTTGTGGAGTTGGGAACAGTGGGAGAATTCAAGAATGCATGGGACAGACATAAGGCAATTCTAGTGGGGGGTAGGAGGAAGTAAGCTGTTGATTAACTAGAATCTGCAGCTTATCCATCACGTAGGGAAATGGGCAGACTAGGTGGGCCAAGCAGTCCTTATCTGCCGTCAAATTCTATGTTTTCTATGTTTATTACTCTACATGTGACACGTGGCCTTCATACATTATTCTGTATGTAATAACAGGATACATTAAAACAATGCACATCAACTGGCCTGGTCTCATTAAGTAATTTTATGAATTTCTTCAATCTTGTGTGTACTGTACTGTAAGACATGCTTTTAAGATACTGCAACCTCACTTCTTAGCTCAGATAATGCAATCAAATCAAGCAAGAATATTATATGAAGCAGGAATCTGTCTCTTACGTCAATACATTTTTCAATAAAGATTTTTTTTTGCAGTTCCCAATTTATAAAACTTAATGAAATGATAACACAACACAATATAACAGCACTGATAAAGACTACAAGCTAACACACTGGTAATGCACAACACAAAGTAATGCATCCTTTCATTTATGATCATCAGCTATTACATAAGAGAAATAAACTGCAATTAGATATAAACTGCTATATTTAGAAGAACAACATTCTTCTAGAGTATCTGGGCCATTCATTGCCAATTGGTGTTGCATAATTAAAGGCTTCAAGTCAAGAACTGTTCATGCAAAGCTATTTGGGAACTTCAGGCAATATGAACACTCTTCCATGCTACTTCAACTGTTTATTGAGTCTCTATATTTCAGATTACTCTTTGATATTCAATATTATTGAAAATCTTAACACAGTTTATAGTCTAATTATGGCCTTTTGAAATTGACAAAAATAAAATGCTAACAACCAACAAAGCTCTCAAACTGGGCTATTGTATGCTGCCAGTGTGGAGATGGGGGAGGGGACCCACAGAGAGTCAGCTGAGGGACTGAATTCCATGTCTGACTCAATACCTGAAACAATGTTAGGAAAAACTCCTCAATGCAGATATTCAAAGACCAGTGCTTGTGCAGTGCAAATGTTTGTGTTGTTCTTGCACTAGCACCTGGCCCAGTGGCTGTTATATTTAGTCAGATAGCAAACAGGTGCAATCTGATTGAATATCTGCCCATGACAGCACAGCACTAAGTCAAACTGTGCAGCCCTGAGATGAACCTGGGCTGCATACAACCCCCAGGGAATAGTGCCACCAGACCAGAGAGTGCTGGGAGCCATGCTGACTATATTCAGCCACATCATGCAAATAAGCTCATTGTGTATGCAAGATGCTAAGTGTGCATTTGCATATCCATTATAGGCTCATTGTCATGGTGAGTAGTGGCCCTTTAGTGCCCATCCTGTATGCTCCTGACACATCATCCATTGTGTCTAGTGGCACCACCCCACCCAATGATCATATATTCCATGATTGTGAAATGTCTCCTTGGTATCTAGTGCCCCTCCCCCCTATTATCCATTCTGTAAATGTATACCTCTCCGTTTAGGGGCATTCTCCAGCCTTGATCACCTGTTCTGTACATTGTATACCTCTCCCTGGTGTCTAGTGAAACCCCCACCCCAATCACCCATTCTGTATATTGCTTACCTTCCTGGTGTCTAGTAGCAACCCCACCCCTGGGCACCCATTCTGTATACTGTAAACCTCTCCCTGGTGTCTAGTGGCACCCCCCCCACGTTCTGCCTGCCTATGTACCACATTACCTCTCTGGTGTCCAGAAGTACCCCTGCCCCCACCAACTGAAAGCCCACCAACAAACAGACTGGTGAACATTGGCAGTCCAGCACCCCCACCTACCTTGCCCACACCCAGAACATTATCCATCCAACCTCCACTTAACATTGTATCCGGGACATGCATTGACTCCCAATATGGGGACCAGCACAGCCCTCCCCTGCAGAATCTGACATTAAGTGTGCATACAGTACTGTAAGAGCTCACTGTCAGCTCATATAGTGGCCAGCTGAGGAGGTGAGAGGAGGACTGTGCCAGTCACTGTATCAGGGAGTCAGTTCAATCCCTGGACACACTGGTAAGTGAGGGATGGATAGGTGGTGTTCTGGGTATGTGTGGAGTAGGTAAGGGGCTGCTAGACTGCCAATGTTTTCCAGTCCATTTGTCGATGGGTATTTGGAGGTGGGGGCAGTGGTACACCAGGGAGATTTGATGGTATGTGGGCCTGGTGATTGGGGGGTACCACCAGACACCAGCAAGAAGTATACAATACGTGGAACATGTCATCAGAAGTGGGGGAGCCACTATACACCAGATAGAGGTGTACAATATATGGAATGGGTGATTGCGGCTTGTGGGTGCCACTGGACATCATGGAGAGGCATATGATATGCAGAATGAGTGTTCAGTGGTGAGAGTGGTGCAAGACACTAAGGCCTGTAACCTTGCTGGCATGCCAGTGATCAGGGGGATGGGCAGCTGCAGTACAGCCATCCTGCTATTAGTGGAGTGCGGGACTGGGCTTAGCACCCTGCTAAGATGAGTTTTTTGCTACCAGGTTTTGTGCTACAGGAGCCTCTGAATATAGCAACCCCCCCCCAGCATCTGATGCAAATCCAGATAGCACTAGTGCAAACCCCATTTGCGTCAGTGCTAACCTTTGAATTTCTGGCCCCTGCTGTTTAAAATGTACCTGTACCCCTTTAATGTATAACATTTCAATTAATAGATTATAGATGTAATATTTATTAAAAAAACCTGCCCAAGTCTCCCATTAGAGAGGCTCCATCCTACATCAGTGGTTTCTCAACACTGACAATTTTCCATCCCAGAAACAAAACACTGTAGTACAGTAAAACTTCAGTTTATCACTGTCACCATTCTACACCAAAAAAATACTGTATCTAAAACTCCCATTAGTAAAGATTTTGTTTAAATCCGTTGATAGCTGTTAACTGTTTGTCATTATAGGAAATATTCACTGATATGCAACTTTTTTTTTTCCAATTCGGAATGAGTATATGCAGTTGTAATGTCCCACTGTTTTAAAGTTTTCCACTGATTTTCTGGGTCTGTCTCTCTCCACTATCCTCTCCTGTTCTCTCCCCCATCCACTAGTTTGGCCCATTAGAGTAGACCTGAGATGGAAATAGCTGTATGTTACCAGAATAAAATGCTCTGAGAAGACCTTTAGTGACAGAGATTGTCAAGAAGATTAAACCCAGTAATCTGCTCTAATGACAGCCTGCCCAGATGCCACAGTAATGAAACCTGCATGAGCATGACTGGGCCAGCGCAATGGCAAAGGACGCTCACATGCGTTCCATAATTGTAGGGGCTGTCTATAAAAACACAATAGCGCAACCATCAACAGTAGTATATTTTAAGAACTATGTAATCATCCAAGTGCACCTATACAAGGTGAGTCCAGCTTACCATTTCAACGTCTGACACCGGGCCGAAGCTTGTCACATAGATATCAGTTTTGACTTCTGTAACTGGACCTGGAACATGTGACGTACACTTTACTTCAGTATAACAGAGTAAAGACAAGAGTGATAAACAGTAAACACAAGTCAATTGCTAATACATGAGACTATCAAGCAATGTTATTTCGATTGAGAGATGCTGTTGGGGGTAAAAACAAGGGACTGTGTTTCACAGTGAACCGCTTAAAGCAAACTGGAGGTACAGTAGAGCAAGGAAAGCAATTATTTCAGACGTCACAAACCATTAGAGTATTATATGATATGATTCCTTGAATCGACAGGCATGCCTACACTTTGAATGCAGTGGCGATTTATTGACAACAAAAATAAAGGGGGCGGGTAGTCGGACTGTATCATTTACGAAACCCAGAAAATAGTGTAAAGAGAGAGAATACAGAGGGCAGGACACATATCATGAACATTTACAGTAGCTTTAGCTGTAAACCTGTGGGGCCAGGCTTGATCTGCCAAACAAGTACTCAGGTTGTAGTGGACACTTTACCGTATATCTCACATTGTACAAATCACTCTAAGAGATGCGCTTTTTGACAATTGGGAATACCAAAAACAGCACCACTGTTAGGACATGAAACACTGAAGGAATTGCGAGATTTTTATTTGTTTCTTTTGTTTTGTTTACAGCATTTCATTTACCTCCAAATCCAGGTCGAAGTCTGTTATCGTAACCTTCCAGTAGCCTGTCCAAAATACGTGTGATGTTTTCGGAATAGACAGTGACTTCTTCGTCCGTCGGGGTTGATGAAGCATTGCCTACACTGTAAATACATTAAACATTTCAGTCAAGTATACAGTACCGTGACGTCTTTTGTTTCAAAGTCAAAAGTTGTTCCTCGTGGTGGGGGTGACTAACCAATCGATCTGTTAAGCATGCTAAAAAAAGAAGTATTGATTTTGGTCTAAAAACACACGAGAATATCATTACAAACACTCACCAGAGAGCCAGGCAGAAACAGCAGATCAGCCAAACCATGCCTTCGCAATGAGATGAAAAGCGAAATAAAAAAAGTATTTGCCAGTCAGCTTTGACAGTATGCGGAGCCCATATTTTAATCCTTTGGAATTTTGATTTTTATGACGAGATTACGCAAATTATAATTATTTCTCTGTGTATACATCTCTCTCTCGCGCCCTCTCTCTCTGTCTCTCTATTTCTCCAGCTGAGTGGAGACATCAGACTGGCTTGGTTGGGGGACACTGAAAGAGTTTGCTTTTTTTTCTAAAGAGACGGTGCAGAGATGGTGAGCATTGACAGTAATCGAAGGAGGCATTAGGGGAGATTAAAAAGGCAGAGATCCAGTGCTGGCGTTGGACGGGAATTAACAGAGACCCTTTAGGAGAGCTGAAAAGGCAGAGGGGCGCCTTGCTGAGCGAGATGAGGTTGGCAAGTCGTACACCCAGTTGTCATGTTTGCCCAGGAGCTGATGATCACACAGATTGTGCTCCAAATGTTACGGTGTTTGTTAAAACAAAAACCCTCATCTACAACGAGAAGGAATGTTGTCAGGTGCTGGCTCATAGTACAGGGCAGCGCCCAAATCAAGCAATACTTTGTGACTCAGAAGAGTTGCAGGTCTTTCAAATCAGGTTGACATTCCTGCAACTCCAGGGTAATTGTCTTGTGTTTTCCTACCAATTTAATCCTGCCCCGTGAAATATGTAACCCGAATTGTGCTCTGTTCCTTTTCAATAGTTTCCTGTTAATTTCCCAGTAGGCCGTTTCATTTTCCCTCTTTACATGTGGTGCCTGAAAATCTAAGGAGCCACGGAGCTGCCACACACTCAGTGGATAAGCCCAACTTGAGTGCGTTTTTTTTTTGTCATTGCAAAACACAAATGCATCGGGGATTTAAGATTTTCTTACACAGAGTAGTTTAGCCATAGATTCCGAACACATGGTTCTCACTGACATCAGTGTAATCCTTTTAGCCTCACTCAGACATTCTAATTGATTTCCTACTAACTATCAGTGGGATGTGTATGTGGTTGGTACTGTAGGCAATCGGGGACACTTGAGTTTCTTCTATTTCTTTCACATAATCAGGTACAAACTGGACACCAAAAGACGGAGTTCACTTTTCACGCATGTCCTCTAGGTCTAGGGCCCCAGTGCACTTAACCCAATCAAGAAAGTTGTCAATTACAAGGTATGGTATGGTAAAATTTTGTTTATACAGTGACACAGCCATTAGGGTTCCGAAAATCCCTGTTCATAAGGCTTACCTGTTTACATTATGCAAAATTATTACAACTATACATTTATAACGATACAGGTTACAGAAAAGTACAGAACAATACATCAGAGTTTACAAACTCATCAATAACAGGCATATTAGCATTTTTAAGAGACAATTCTGTGGTGATTTGCATATGCAGCCCATGATGCTTTGCATGGTGGGGGCATGTGTGATTTTGTATTTTTTAGCATTTTTAGATTTACATTAATTTCACCTATTACAACAACAACGAAAACTAAGTTAGTGATTCAGGCCATTTTTAAAAACATGATCAGTAGTTGTTAGTTCAGGTAAAAAAGGAGGAAGACAATTCCAACTTTTAGCTACTTGATATTGAAGGGTCATTTCACTAAATCGATTTTTTAACTTTGGTATTAAGGTTTTACTTATTGGATTGTTTCACACCACTGGCTGGGCCAATTTATCTTTCCCGGTGCCCAGGTTAATACTATGTAGGCATATTACAGACTGAGTTTGAGTATGGCTGGAATATGCTTCACTTAAAACATGCTTTTCCTGACAAAAAAAAAAAAATACTCGCAATGCGATATGTCCCTACTGTATATAGCCCACGGGGGCAAGGCACTGGAACAAAATGATGACAGCATCAACAATTCTGTATTGCTAAGTCTTGACTCAGATGTGAACATCTGTTTAGCTTTGTCTTTGCCATCTAGTAGTTACCAATAATTAATCATACATGCATTGCTCTTTGTCAGTGCTGTGATGACAGGTATAAAGAAATGGTAACAGCTAGCAAACCAACAGGACTGTGCCAACAACTATATGAGCCCCCCAGCAAAATATTTTGTGGGGCCTCCATCCCTACCAATAAGCATAAAATAACCATAAGAGCATATAACATATTTATAGTGTAGGTTCTTTTGTAGCAGTCCTGCTGTGAATCTGTAGTCTGCCCATGCTCCCACTCCCCACCCCATCCCCACCACCCCTGTTGGCACCATGATCAAGGAACTGAACAATGTAATCTGTCCCTGCACCTACTAGAATCACCAGCAACAAGATTAAATGTTTGAGTAATGTGCCCTACTGCTTCTTTGTTCTGCATGCCACCACTGTGTCAAACTGAAGTTGGACTCTGCCACCACTGCTGCCACTCTGGATAGCTCCAATTTCAAATGGACAAGCAATGCCCAAAGAGAAAATTGTACGTTTGTCAATGATAAAATATTTTCTTAATGCTGACCTCTGTGGCAGTGGGCCCTCTGACAGTGTGAGCCCTACTGCAACTGCAGCTCTCGCACCCCCCTGGTCACAGCCCTGCAAACGGGGTCAGGGACCTGCAGTCTCTTAAGAAAATCATTAGGGTCTCATGGTTTAACAGTCTAGTGCTAGATTGGGACATTCTCCTTTTTACCTTAACTAATCCTCTTGTTTATCTATATTATACTAAGCCTTTGGTTTGGAAAACCTTCATCTCCACCACCTCCTATCATAAAACTCAAGTGATCAAAATCTGTGGCATGGAAAGACCCAATAAGACTAAATTTGTTTCCCTGGGTTTACCTGAGAGAACTGAGCATAGGAAGGCTGCATTACTTTATTTAAGTCAACACTGAATGCGGTGGGCATTTGTAGGATTCAAACCCATGTCAACTGTGTCTCCAGGTTATCAGCCCTGCTATGCAGTTTGTTTGCTTACTCCTGGGTGCACCCACCCTTCAAGTTAGTTTCTCTCCAGGACACCTCCCACTCTTAGACTGTACTGTAACCAGTATTGCCTCCCACATGGTGTGCCACAAAAAAGTTTGAGATTCTTAGACAGGGACAATTCACAAAAGATCAGCATGTGCAATTGAAGTACTCCTGAAAAAAAAAAAACATGTTGGCAGAAAACCTCCCTGACCAGACTTTGTAGGGGAACTGCAGCATTCAGTTATAACTCTGGTGATGACCCCTGAAATTCCAATCATGCAATTTTCCTTTAAAAACATGATGCAATTTGCCTCCTAAAATGTATTTTACAATATTTTGTTGGAACAACAAAATTGCACACTGAAAAACTGCACACTTGATTTCACACTGTCATTTTATGGTGCTTTTCCTAAAAGGGGAGCTGCAAAAAAAACTACTCATAAATTCTAGGAACATTTTGTAAGTCACAGGGGTTATAAATCTAAGTCCTGATGATGTCCCAAGAAATTCTGCATAGGCAAATTTCTCCCCACTGGTGTTTTAACATTTTCTGGAATAACCAAATTGCACATGCAATCACTGGTAACATTGCTGCTTCTGCAGATTGTAAACCACCTTTTTTGGTGGGGAGTAAGCAGAAAAAGTCTCTAATAAAAATTCCGCTAAATCCCAGATTTTTATGATTTACACTTTAAGAATTAAGTTTCTACAGTTGGGACAGGAAGCAGTATGTAAGTTATTTCACCCTTAGATGTGTTATGAGATTATTGGTGTCATTGGTGTTAATGAGTAGAGTCAGGGACATGTATAGTATTGTACAGTGTCAAACCCATTAGAATACTATGCTGAAATTGTAAGAAGACTATATGCAATGCTCTCATAGAAACATAGAAACATAGAATTTGACGGCAGATAAGGACCGCTTGGCCCACCCAGTCTGCCCATTTCCCTACCTACTGGATAAGCTGCAGATCCTAGTTAACCAGCAGCCTACTTCTTCCTACCCCCACCCCCCAGAACTGCCTTATGACTATCCCATGCATGCTTGAATTCCACCACTGATTTTGACTCCACAACCTCCTCCGGAAGGCCGTTCCCTGCATCCACAACCTCTCTGTAAAAATACTTCCTTAAATTACCTCTGAGCCGCCCTCTATCTTCAAATTGTGCCTCTTGTTCTTGCACACCTCTTTTTGAAAGATGCTACCTCTTGGACTT
The DNA here is from genome assembly GCA_016271365.2 of Neoceratodus forsteri. Lineage (NCBI taxonomy): Eukaryota > Metazoa > Chordata > Ceratodontiformes > Ceratodontidae > Neoceratodus > Neoceratodus forsteri. Next base: position 242,075,569 of record CM028130.1, read on the forward strand.
TGTTGATTCCCTTGAGGTACTTGAACGTTTCTATCATGTCCCTCTCCTTCTTTCCTCGATGCTATTCATATTAAGCTCCTTAAGTCTCTCTTCATATGTCTTCCGTGCAGACCCTGCACCATTTTAGTTGCCTCCTCTGGACAGCTTCCATCCTGTCTATGTCTTTGCGGAGATTGGGTCTCCAGAACTGCACACAGTACTCCAGATGGGGTCTCACCAGCTGTCTGTACAGAGGGATAATAACTTCTTGTTTTCTACTGGTGATGCCTCTCCCTATGCATCCCAGTATCCCCCAGCCCTCCTTGCTGCCCTCTCACATTGCTTGCCCGTCTTTAGGTCATCTGATATGACTACCCCCAGGTCCCTTTCCATTTTTGTTGTTGTTAGTATCTCACCCCCATTGTGTACTCTTCCCCTGGGTTTTTGTTTCCCAGGTGCATTACCTTGCACTTCTTAGCATTGAATCTAAGCTGCCATACATTTGACCATTCCTCTAACCTTGCCAAATCCCTTCAAATCTCTCACACACAAAGAGAGCAGTGTTTAATCTGCTTTTACTACCAAACAGAAACAAAGTACACTAATTCAATACCTGATTAATTACATTAATGTCATGCCCTTTGCTTTAGGGGGAAAGCTATTGGAACTGACTTTTTCCCCAGATCTGAAGCTTAATCTAAGTTATTTTGATGGGGTTTTACATTCCTGCTGTTTAAATACCCTTTTAATTTTGTGGGATGATGAAAGGTCAGAGGAAGAGGTGGGAGTAAAGGATCCTTCTGTACTTTTGCCAGGTCTGCAAGGAAGTGCATCAAGGGCCAGATATGGTGGTTGACTCTTCACCCCCTCATCCCCTTAATAGCTAGCGGCTCCCTATTCCCATGGGGAAACTAGCAGGAAATCTTTCAGAGCCTCTCCTCAGTAGGTGGATGGGTGTGGGAGTGGCCATCAAGGTCATGGAGCATGGAGATGCAGCTGAAGAGGGACAGAGAAAGAGGCTTTAGTGCAGCTGCAACATTAGGCTGACTCTTTTTCTTCCTCTCCCAGGATGAGCTAGATACACCAGCAGGAAGCATACACTTCTGTTGCTGAATGGGTTCATGTCTGGTTGCAGAATTCCACATGACAGCTCCCATTGAGTCCTCAAGGATGACAATGTAAAATCCACTAGAGATCATTTTGTGTTGTTACAGGAAAATGCAGTCAAGGAGGTGCACCTCAGGAATGTGATGGGTCCTTTCACTCCCCCAGAACATTTGTAGATATCTCTGATATGGCTGTTTCCTTGTAGAGTTTTGTATAATCAGTGGCATATTGTACCTGAAAGGGAGGTCAGTGAATGATACTTTAGACACAGTCTTATTATTGGTGATGTACACCTGTTTCAAATGAGTAGTCAAGGTAGTTCACAAGTGTGCCCCAGGTGCTCTGCTTGCAAAAGTGGTCATACTGCAGAAACAGCATCTTGCCTCTTGTCAGCACACAGGAATGATCAGGATATGTTGGGGATAAAAGCTGATAGAAAATATCATCAGGATGGCAAATAAGGTGGAAGGAGATGGGAGGTGCTGCTAGCTGGTGATTTCAATCTGCCAGCTGCAGCTCCATCAAGGAAAAGGGCTGACATGTTTTTTTATATACTTCCTTTATTTAAGAAAGATTTGCACATGAAGGTTTACAGATATAGTACAAATGCTTCAAGTTCAAAACAGGGCTACATGCTGTGGCTGATAGGAACTACAGCCACTACATTTAACAGACAAATAAAAATAAGAACAAAAAAGGGAAAGTTATTATGGGCTAGAAATATGTATTTATAAATGTCGTATGTGGAAACTGACATCTTCCTAAGAAACCATCTGAGTTATTGTATCACTTCTAAAAATAAAGTCTGATATCCAACAGGCAGTAGGGGTAAAAGGTAGATGCCTAAAGTACCTTGGAAAGGAGAGGGGGTTACCCAATACCTAGCATAGTAAAACCAGGGTGGAGTCCGTCCATCATTCCTGTCTGAGTTTAGCTCAGCTCAGCACACTCCAATTCATAGAATTTGATCATGAGCCAACTCCCATCTGAACCACTGGGAAGTATAGGCATCCAATCTGTTGTGCAAAGCAAAAGACTTCTGTTTGTTATGTTGAATAATGTGCACCAGAGACTTCCAATCAGAAGTCGAAGGTGGAGTAGTCTGGAGCCACCTCTTAGTGATAGACATAAACTGTGCACAACAGAATGGACCATAAGTATAGCACCACTTTATCTTTGACCTTCATTGGAGGGATTCTCAGTAATAGGTTGACTCCAGACAGTGGTTGCTGAAGGTCCAATATGATTACTATGTGGAGGGAAACTATGTCCCAGAAATTAAGTAGTTTAGGCAATCATAAAAGATATGTTTATGAGATGCTACGGAATCCCCACAATCTCTCCAGCACCGAGAAGAAGCTCCTGGCTTCCTCAGGGCCACAGCCTCGGGGACCAAGAAGAACCTCACCCGTACCTTACACACAAACTCTCTTCACCTAGGGGAAGAAGTGGTGGCCCATGCTCCCTTCCAAACATTGTGCCAGTCTTTACTGATTAATGTTTGGGTAAACTCCTTTTCCCAGCTAGATTTGACTGGCTCCATTGAATGTGCCAATTGCTGAATTAAATGTTTGTATATGATTGAAATTGCCTTTGCTCCCTGGTTGGAGGTCCAGATTTGAATGAATGGGGTATTATCTTCCCACAGCTGAGGGCTTTTTTCTCTACTCCTTATTTGACTAAGTATAAAATCTCTAATCTGATAGTAGTAGAGCCTATCCTTTTCTGTCCAGAAATAGCATGCCTGGCGTTCTTTAAAACTCATCACTGTACTTCCCTTAAGAAGCTGCCATGGGGCTACCAATCCCCTCACAGCCTGAGCTCTATACCAGGGTTCCAGGAGGGGGGAACTATACTGAGGGGTCAGCAAAAAACACTGATATTTCCAAAACTGCTACTGTGTGACTTCTCTTTTCATGCCTATTCGCCAACCCTCTAGTATGGCAGCTGTTGCTCTGGTGACTAAATGCTTGACCTGCTTGAGGTAGATCAAGGAAAATAGACTAGCTAATAAAGGGGGATTTATTGATCTGGCCAGGTCTATTTATTTCCAAGCTGCTTAGTAAGATCCAATACCCAGAGAAGCACCAATCATATTTGGGCAGCTACCCAGTAGTCAGTAAGAGAGGGGAGGGCCACACCATCCAGGGTTTTAGGAAGGAATCATTTATGTAGGTTGACCTGGGGCCATCTCTGGTTCCACTGGAATGCATTGAGAGATTTCTGCCAGGAAATAAGTTCCTTGGGAGATATAATACATGGAATGCATTGAAATAGGTACAGAAAATTGGGTAAGGCATTCATTTTGAGTGAGAGAGTACGGGTATAGAAGGAGGACGGGAGGAGATTCCATCTTCTAAGATCATGTTTATGGGTTGTCACCAGAGGGGTGTAGTTTTGGGAATATAATAGGGATAAGTCTTGGGGGATCTGTATTCCCAAATGTTTATTGGTTTGTTTGTCCCATTTGACAGGAAATCTAGATCTAAGGGTAGATGTGGGGCTGTATCCTATAGAGATGGCTTCTGTCTTATTGATATTGAGAAAATATCCAGATAGAAGGGAAAAATCTTGTAGTTTTTGGAAGAGGGTTGTCATAGAAGGGCCAAGTTCTGTTAAGTAAACCAAAAGATAGACAGCAAAAAGGGCTAACTTATGTTCTGTACCTGCCACTAAGATTCCCTTGTTGTCTGGGGAGTGTCGGAGATATTGCGCCAGTGGCTCAATATAGAAGGCAATTAAAAGAGGGGATAAAGGACAGCCCTGTTTGGTTCCTCTATGCAGAGGAAAGCTGTCAGAAATATGGTCATTAGATCTAATGAGTCCTGTGGGTTTACTGTAGAATTAAAAATGGTATTGGAAAATTAGGCTGGGAAAGCAAAACAGGCAAGGACTCCCTCAAAAATCTCCAGGAGACCATATTAAATGCTTTTTCCACGTCTAGCCCAAGCAAGAGAGCAGGGATTATCTGAGATTGGATATGTTCCAGTAAGTATATAATGCATCTAACATTATCCTGGGCCTGTCGGCCTGGTATAAAGCCACACTGGTCCATATGTATTTTAGCTGGGGCAAATTGAATAAGTCTTTTGGCCATTATAGATGTGAGGATTTTATAGTCTGTGTTCAGGACTAATATGGGTCTATAGGATGCACAACAGATGGGGTCTCTGCCTGGTTTGGGTATGATAGACATTATGGCCTCATTCCATGAGGTGGGATCACACCATCCTTTTTGGACACAAATGAGTATACTCTACCCAAGAGTGGGGAGAGGGTTTTTGAAAAGGTCCTGTAAAATTCTCCCGGGAGTCCATCGGACCCCGGACATTTCCTTGTTTTCGGTGTTCCTATTTCTGTTTCTATCTGTTTAGTGGGTATTGGGGAGGTTAACAGGCTATGTTGCTTATTGGATAGGGTGGGCAGATTGAGGGAAGATAGGAACTCCTGGATTTTATGATCAGGGGTTGGGGGGCTCCTGAATAGAGGGAGGTATAGTTACTTAGGAAAGACTTGGATATCCCCTTAATGGTGTTTTGTACTTTCCCCGATAGAGGGTGCCTTACCTTCAAGATGATGGACCTTACCCTCTGGGCCCTTAACTAGCCTGCTATGAGTCTTAAAAATCTGGGACTGCCATCATAGTATTTGTGATGTAGAAATACTAGTTTCTGTTCTATAGCATAGTCCAGAATATTATTAACTTCCTTCTTTAGGACGGCTAATTCCCTACTCCTAAGCTTGCTTACTTGAACTCGCTGGAGTTCCTCCAGGTCTTTAATTTTCTTTTCTAAGGAAAACTGGTGTGCTTCCTGTTGCTTTTTTTTAATACTGATATGCCTATTCACTTGCCCCTGACTATTGCTTTAATGGTGTCCCAGATTATAGATATCGTGGTGTTGGGAGTATCATTTTCAGAAAGGGCATGGGATATCGTATCCTTAATTGACTCCTGCACCTCCTTATCCCTCAACAGGGATAGATTCAACCTCCAGAAAGTTTTCTTTCTGGCTGACTGTGTTTTGAATTTGCAGAAGATAGGGGCATGATCCGAGAGTATGAAATTTCCCTCCCAAATATTGTGCATCATCCCTAGTTGCTCCCAAGGGGTCAGGAGAAAATCGAGACAAGAATAAGTGTCATGGGCTTGGGAATAAAAAGTGCATCTGGAGGATGGGCCTTGAAGGAATTTCCAGATATCTTTGTATCCCAGTTCTTGTAGCAATTTTTTAACCTCTCTGGTAGTTTTATTTACTTGGCCTAAAGAGGCTGAGCCTGAAGCACCTTCAGAAATGTTAAGGTTACGGTGCCCCCCATATATGACTTATCCCTCTTCCCATTCAGCTAATTGAGAGAAAAAAGACCTACAGTGGTAGTCATACAAAAGTTGCTCAGTACTGAGGTATACCTGGGTATACTGAGGCAGAATCACATTACATTCAATGCAAATTAGCCCCAGTATACCCAGGTATACCTCAGTACTGAGCAACTTGTGTATGATTTCCACTGTATATAGTTTATATTATGAGGTTAGGGAAATGTAGACAAAGGCTATGGTAACCATTTGCCCATCTATCTGACCCTTTATCAGCATGAATCTCCCTTCTTTATCAAGGATCCGGTCTTTTAATTCAAACTGAACTCCCTGTCGAATCATTACTGCACTCCCCCTTCTCCTGCATCCCTTGTAGGAGGAGGCCAGCACATGAGAGAAACCAAGACATTCAAGTTTCTTATGTTCAGCTTGGGAAAGGTGGGTTTCCTGGAGTAATAAAATGCTAGCTCCCTCTCTTTTCATATATTGAAGAATTTTACTTTGTTTAATGGGGTTAGTTACCCCATGCACATTATATGTGCGTATCGTATGAGTTTGTGTCATTATTAAGTGAGACCCCTGGTATCTGCCTCATATTCCCCCACAAATGTCTGGCTTCCCACATGTGGTGACCGTCCCCTTCCCCATAGCCTCACAGGACTCTGATTCATAAAGTTGCTACTCATAGGTTCCTGGTGCTCATAAGATAAAAGATAGTTCACACAAGCCAACATGACTGCTACACGAACTTTAACTTTAACAAAATATAAAAAACTAATTACTTCCAAGGCTGGGGGCTAATCTAACCAGTTAGCCTCTGTGTCCTCCACCTATTTAAGGAGAACGAGGAGGATTGCAATTGCTTCCGCTCCCAGAAGACCTCCCCAAGAGCCACGATCACAGTGGGCTCCAAATATGAAAAGGAAACAAGTACCTTAGGTACCAAAGGCACGGGCTACAGAGAATTTGTTGTGCCCCTAAAACCTATCTACTATATGAACTCTTAAGCAATTAAACATACAGAGTGCAGAAATATTAGTCACAATCCAGAATCATAGTAAGGATGGTTCCAATACTGTTACTTGTGATCAATTACCACCCCCCCCCAGCTTGATCATTTGAAAGAGACTTTCTACCTAATCGAAAAATGCCATTCGTTTTACAGAAAAACATACAGGTAAAAGTGATACATTGATGTTGTTCCCCTCCCTCCTTTTCTTTATCATGGAATAAACAGGCAGTCATTCTTAAGGCTTCCCAGGAGAAGGAGCCTGTGCACAAACAAATGAGGTAAAGTCCCACTGAGTGAGTGTTCATTAGTGTGAGACCTGTAGAAAGAACAGTCCTAGCTCTTGGATCCGCTGGTACATCCAAGCGGTAAGCAGGTCAGTCAACTACTGCATACAAACTTCTCCCCTGCACAGATTAATCAGTTAGGACAGAAAGAGAAAAAACACTGGCTACATAGATAATAGAAAGTACTTAGCCAGCAATCAGTCCTCTGATAGTAGGGGAGCCACTAAAGAGAGTTTGATAGTAGACGCTGACATTTTTGTGGAACAAATGGGAAGTTGTTAGTTTGTTCAGGTTGGCTTGTCTGTCGGCCTTGCTTTCTGATTGAGCAGGCTCTGAATTCTGTGCAATGCTTCTACATGTAGCAATATTTTGGATCCCCCTCGCTTCCTGCCTGTGTTGCGCTGCCAAGCCAGACTGCTTCTCCCCTCAGATTGGTTCCGGTTTTCGAGCACAGAGATTTTCTGTTCTTTTAAAGCTTATGTAGCCTCTTCAACCAAGAAGTAAATTTTAACTCCCACCTTCCCAGAAGATCCTCAGTCAGAAAGGATATGGAGTGAGAAAACATATTGCCTTCTCATGGAGTGTCCTCAAAATCAAAAGGTACCATAGCCTTTGTTGCTGACTCTCCTGGGATAGTCATGGTCTAAAAAGAGGCGGTGAGACAGATATTTAATTTCTTTTTTTGCCCACGCACATCTCAGGATATCTTCCTTGACACTGTAGGAACTTAACTTAAAGACTATAGAGTGTGGGCAGGCTGTTGGGTCAGTAGGCTTCATTTGCAGCGAACAGTAACCTTGTTCAGTATGCAGCACATATGTAGCTGGGAGTTCAAGGACATTATGGGCAGACTGGATGGGCCTTTCGGTCCTTATCTGCTGTCAACTTCTATGTTTCTATGTTTCTATCTGTGAGGAGGTTGTCCAAAAAGAGCGCCACCAGAGTAGTTTCCATGTCCTCTGGGAGACCATAAAGGCGTAAGTTCTCACACTGAGATCGTCCCTCCAAGTTGAGACATTTAGACTGAATTTCCCCTGTTTGTTGTAAGAGAGACTGCATGATTTCATACAGCTGTGTTGTAGTTTCCTCTGACTCAGCCACCCGCTCCTCGATTGAGCCAATACGGGTTTCTAGGGTGGAAAGATGTTTTTGTACAGTTCTAAATTCCTGCTTGTTTTCCTTTCTGGACTCTCTTATTTCTTGTAGGAGAGTCTCAAATCTGGTGCAGGAGAGCTGTTCAGTCTCTCCATCTGTATCAGAATCAGGCGCATAGGAGCTTGCCGGCAAGATAAATCTGCTGAGGGGGCCCTGCTGTTAATCTTGAGCCATCCTTACTTTTTCCCCTTGCCAGTAGTACAATTTCTGCCTCTGTAACCCTCCATTGGTGTTCCTCCTGAGCTCCATGACATTTTGGAAATTAATTGTTAGGTTTTAGGAGGTTTGCAAAGTAGATTAGGTAGAGAGCACTAGAGGTTAAGCTCCTTGCAGCTCCGTGACATCTCCAGAAGTCCAAAGGGCTGACATTTGACTCCCTACAAGGGCCCATTTTCAGGCAGCTAGTCATTGAATTCATTAGGGATAGGGCAGTTCTGGATCTGGTGCTTACAAAAAGAGACAGTATTGCAGACATCACAGTGGGTATACCTCTAGATACCAGTGATCACTGTACAGTGTGGCTTAGCATTAAGAGAGTAGCAAAGTCAAACCACACAAAGATGAAGTTCCTGGACTTTAGGGACAGTAGATTTTATGGAAATGTGAGAATGCCTCAGAAAATACCTATGGGGATGCCAAGTGTGGGGGTGTAAAAGAACAGTGGAGAAAAATAAGGGAAGACATAATTAAGGCAAGCAACCTCTGCATGAAGGAAGTGAGTAAAACCAAAAGGGAAGAGGGACCGTTAAGTTACTCTAGGGAAGTGGTCACACTGGTGAAGTACAAAAGGGTGGAATTCAGGAGGTATTAGGAAACATAGATGGAGGAATATTGGGAGGCATAGCAGATAAAACAAAAGGAAGCAGGAAAGACAGTGAGGAGAGCAAAGGCAAGAAAGATGAAAGGATAGACAAAGTGGTAGCAAACGGAGATGAGACTTTCTTCAGTTACATAAGTGAGAAGAGGAAAGCACAGAGAGGGATACTGAGGATAAGGAGGGTGGCAGAGGGAGACTGCACAGAAAAGGACAAAGACAAAGAAGACATTCTGAACAGGTACTTCTGCTCAGTCTAGACAATGCAGGGAGGGGGAGATGGACCACCAATGATCAACAGAAACAAAGGAGGAAGCGAGCTGGACTCAAATCCAGTTTCAGAATCCTGAAGGGACTAGCGGCCTGCAAGTGGACAAGACTATGGGATCAGATGGGATACACCCAAGAGTACTAAAGGAAGTCAGGGTGGTGCTGGTTGCCCTGCTGATGGCCTTATTCAACAGCTGACTGGAATCAGGCATGGTTATGGAGGATTGGGGAGAGCAGACATGGTCCCTATACATAAAGGGCTGCAGGGAAGAGGGTAATAACTGCAGGCCAGTGACCCTCATTTCAGTGGTGGGGAAATTAATGCAAGCAATGTTGAAGGAAAGATTGGTAGAGTTTCTTGAATCTAATGGGCTGCAAGTTCAAAGGCAGCATGGATTCACAGTGGGGAGGTCACGCCAGATGAAGCTGATTGTGCTCTTTGACTGGGTAATGAGACAAAAAGATCAGGGGAGGGCAATAGACATGGCTTATCTGGACATTAGTAAGGCCTTCAACACTGTACCACACAGGACATTGATTAAGAAATTGATCAGCATAGGAGTGGGATCCAAAGTGGTGAAGTGGGTTAGAAACTGGTTAACAGATAGATGACAGAGGGTGGTAGTTAATGGCACTCACTCTAATGATGGGAGTGACCAGTGGAGTGCCACAGGGCTCAGTACTTTGTACAGTCTTCTTCAATGTCTTTATAAGTGTCATTGCAGATGAACTTGAAGGGAAGGTATGCCTTTCTGCAGATGATAACACAATCTGTAATATGGTTGAGAATAAGGACGGGGCAGATAAAATGTGTAGGACCTTGAGAAACAAGGAGTGGTCCAGAGCATGGCAGTTGAGGTTCAATGCCAGAAAGTGCAAAATAATGCACCTAGGTCATAAGAATCCAAAAACAGAGTATAGAATGGTGGGGGGGGGGCTGTTAGTCACTAAGCAGGAAAGGACCCCTGAGGTTATCATATCTGATGACCTCAAAATGCCAAGGCAGTGTGACAAAGCACTGGGTAGGCCCAGTGGGATTCTGGGATGCATATGGAGCGGTATTTCCAGCTGGAGAAGGGAGGTGGTGTTGTCACTGTATCACTCTCTGATGAGATCCCACATGGAGTATTGAAAGAGCATAGACAGGGTGGAGGTAATCCAGTGAAGGGCATTAAAATGGTGCAGGGGTTGCACCAAAAGCATTATGAGGAGACAGCAGACTCTCAACATGTACACCCTGAAAGACAGGAGATCGAGAGGGGTAGTAATAGAGACCTATAAGTACTTAATGGGGAGAACAGAGTTCTGGAGGGCAGTCTTTTTCAAATAAGGACAAGCACCAGATCCAGAGGGCATAGGATGAAGCCGGGAAGATTTAAGAGGGGTGTGAGGAAGTACTATTTCACTGAAAGAGTGGTGGATGCTTAGAATAGACTGCAAGACAAAGAGGTGGTGGCAAAAACAGTAAAGAACTTAAAGCATGTGTGTGTTTGACATAGGGAAATATTAGGAAATGGGCAGGGAGGAGGGAGGGTCACTTGAGATCAGCTAAGGTCTGTGGAGAGAGAATAGATATGGACCATCTGGGCAGACTGGGTGGAACAAGTAGCTCCTTTCAGCTGACAAATTCTACTTTTCTATGTTTTTAAATTCTGCATCAATAAATGTATGCCACCAGGTCATTATGCGGCTTGCACTATCTTTTAGGCATTCAGGACATTTCTGCACTAGGTCTTTGTAAAGTGTGAAGGCTGACAAAGAGCTGTTCATTACTTGGATGAGCCAAAAGACAGTTCAGCACACAATACTTTTTCAACCAGTTCAAGCAAGAGTGCAGGCAGTTTTCTGCTTCTGTGGAGGAGGCAAAATTGAAATCCGGACTGAGGTCTTATTGTTCCTGGGTATTAAAATTGGTACACTGTGTTTTGAGTCCTGCCTGCTGGCAGATAAGCTGGCCCTATTGGGTGCATTGGTAGCTATAAATGAAGAGGCCAAGAAGGTGACACTTCAAGAGTTGCAGCAACTCTTGAGGCATCTGAATTTGGCATGAAGGGTGATCCCAACAGGCAGGTCCTTCATGCTCAGATTGGCCAAGGTGAGAGCAAGAGACATGAAACTGCATTACTGCATCAGGGTGTCATACAGCATGAAGGAAGACCTGATTCTCTGTCAAACCTTTATTACTGCAATGCGGTGTTGTTGTGGCCCTCCTTAGTAATCAGCATTGACCTGGAGGTATACATGGATGCTTCAGGGGACCTGAACTTTGGAGTATAGTTGAAAGGGGTCTGATGTGCATCTGAGTGTCTGAGGGAATGGGTCTCAGCTGCATCCATTACAATGTTACCCTACTCAAGTTTTTGCCTTTTGCCAAGTGCAGTGGCCTTGTTAATCTTGGGAGATCAGCTATGAAACAAGCATATGTTGTTTTGAATGGACAACACAGTGGTGGCCCATACAATAAATGGGCAACTGGGAGTCTAAGGGCTGATAGGTGGTCTGATTAGTAATGTTCAAATTTAAACTTCTCAGCATAATTGTGGGGATGTTGGGAAGTTCACACTATGCATACCGGGTGTAGTACCAAACTTTACCTTCCTTCAAGTGACAAAGTTCCTTTTTTCTTTAATTTCTGTTTAATCAAAAAAAAAATATCCACACTTCAGACAGCATAAGATCATCAATTACATTTGTTACCCTCCACCTTATGGTACTCATCTTACTATCAGAAAATTTTCTACACAAGTTCCTTTTCTACAGTTAAAAAAACTCTTCCCCTACCCAGTGCTGAATGATCTAAATTCACCACCCGAATACCCCACTCAATCCAGTTCCATTCAAGTAAGTAGCATATACCCGCGCCCCACCACACATCAACCTTCCCCTCATCACCCAAAGAAAGGATACAAGAAGATGATGAGGTAGTGGACACATGTAACATAGAAAACTGTCCCTCACAGTGGCAATCATCCATCATCACTGATTTCTTCACAATACAGTTATAGCCAGATACATGGTCAGATATTTCCTGAAATTTTTATAATTTCTGTATAGAATTTCCCTGTCTGCCAGTCTGTAGTAGCAATGTGGGCCACCAAAGAGAATCTTTTGAGATGTATTGTGAAATACCTACAAATATCTGAATGTATGAATGTCTGCTATTGTAAATGAATAGGTGATGACATGCTAGTGGTAACAGTTAATTTGCTGACCTTACTGACAAGTCAGATGCCACCACTAGCACATCATCTCTAACTAGAGGAGGGTGCAGGGTGCAAGTGGGTGGTGGGGTGAGGGATGTACTTTACTTATTTGAATGGTGTGGAGAAGGTTTTTTTAACAATAGAAAAGAAACTTCACTGTGAAATGGATGGGGAGTGAGGATGGTGCTACAAGAGTGGAGGTAACATGTATTTTAGCTGGTGGTGTGGCAGGGTGTGGAATTAAGTTACATGATCATGGATGATATTTTATAGAATGACAGATTACACCTAAAACTCTAGCACAATGGCACTCTGCTGGTATATTCTTTTGACTGGCAGCAATAGGCCATGTGGCATCTTCACAAGTGAATTGTTACTATGCATTGTCTCTGCCTGGTGAAGCGCCAATTTCATTAGGTGGAGAATTAAGTGAAGTAACTTTGCATGCAGCTAGATGTCATGAATATCTTCTTCATCTTTAAATGTTTGTTACTGAACATACAGTTTAAAGATCAACATGTGCCATGGGTAGGCAATACTCTACCAATTCCCTAGCAACTGCGCTGTCTAACTACTTTGCTGCAAACTGTGTCTGCGCACATAATGAATTTCCCCCATATTCCCATATTTCCTTGCCTGACCAGCGGCACCACCCTATCCATGGCAGCGGACTTAGACACTTACTCGCACATGCCCTGGTCTCTCTCTGGCCAGCCTAGTTCTAATCTAAATCAATCTACAGCACCAATTCTGTACTCCATGTATATATGCGTGCACTGTATTTAAATATGTGTAGCTGTACATGAAGTTCTAGTGCATATATCTTTAGCGGTCTAATACTCCTGCTGTGTAACTGCCAAATTGTAATTATTTGTATTGTCATTATGTTATTATGATAATTATATGTATATTGTTATTATGTTATTTGATAACCTGCGTGTTATCCTCCCCTTGTTCCCTTCCCCCAGGTCACACCGGGAGACAAGCATCATTTTGCTCCGTGTGCCTTTCCTGGTGAATTAATTCAATAAATAAATAAATATTACTGTCAATGCCTTATCATTTTTCACTGGCAGAGGTTCTGAGCACTGGTGCTGACAGTGGACATGGCTCCACGACAGGTTTCACATTTCCAAACAGTTGTAGTGATCCAAAAATCTTGAAATTGATCTGCAGATCCACTGTTCCCAGCCCAGGAAGGACATTCTGGAGGGAGCTACTGCATTTTCTACAGGTTAGGGCTGCAGTGCAGTGGCTCAAGCAGTGGTCCATCCCAAGAGAACAACTTTGCTTCCCAATAATTGTAGAGGAGATTACGTCTTCAGCTGTGATGGTCAATAGTTGGTGAGGATAGCCTGACTGTCAAAGACACTGAGGCTGCTAGAATATATGCAAGCCTCCAGGGTCAGGAAGATCCTGAAGGGTTGGTAGAGAAAAGCCCCAAGGGCAGTGGGCAGCTTGGGGCTGCTGAGCCCTGGCACTATAGAGAAGGTTTGGGGAGCCCTACCGGGTATTTATAATTCTACATATAAGATCCTGTTGTTTTGGATTGCCTCCCTCCGCTATGAAGGTGCCTGAGTCACTGAAACAGATAAAGAAAGACGTTCAGACAGTTAGACCTTAGTGGCCACCCATGACATTGCAGCAACGAGCTGGCAACTTGCTCAGGAAATCAGAGCAAGCAACACAACCAAAAGGCAGAGTAATGGTAAACTGAGGCATTACATGTTATCTGTAGTGCTGGGCTAAATTGTGAAAATCCATTCCATGCTCTTTTTTGTGAAATTAGCCATTTTCATATCATTTTGCACAATTTCGTGAATTGAGCACAGTATACAGTACTGTTTCTTTTTGCACAAATTGTGCAATTTTGCAGATAAAGGTTTATAAAAATGTGCAGTTTCAAAAGTTTTTCTCATCCTGTGGCATTATTAACTAAAATAGCATATTTTTAAAATTCACATTTTTTTATGTTAAATTTTTTATTAAAAAGGGAAAATAAATTCAACAATGAAGCAAGAAAATACATAATGAAGGATAAAATTGAGAACATCAAAAAGGAGCAGAATATTATACAATAGATAAGGCAACCAACAAACAACACTTGAAACATTAACTATAAACCAGAACCAGAGCAAACATTTTAAAAAGCTGGTAAAATTGAATGGAAGGCCAGGTGTGCAAACCGTTCAGGTAAGACAGCACAATACAGAAGATTATGAAAGGATACATAAGTGCGGGAAATGATTGGCAGTGAAGGGTAGCTTTGGGACTATTAAGAGCAATCAGCAATCTCCTGTAAGAAGGCAGAGTTCTTGTCTAAGGAGATAGCTGTAGCAATTAACAGACCAGCTCAGCTGTTTTGCACCATGGACAGGCTCTGTAATCCAGCCTGTTTTCGGTCCAGGGAAGCCTTTTCGCAGTCAAGATGTAATGGAGTTTGCTCTGTTTTTTGCCAATAAGATTGCCTCCATCAGATCGGAAATCCAGTCAGCTTCCTCAAATGGGCATTGCAGTGAAGGGTGTAACATCACAGGCACTCAGTCTGTCTGATCCAACTTCGACCAGGTAGCTGTAGTAGCTGTCATGAGAGTCATCCAGGAGTTACAGCCAACCTAATGTAGTGTGGACCCAGGACCAATGCATCTCTTTGTGGGGTGCAATAATGCCATTGGCTCAGTCCTAACTGAGATAGTCAGATGTTCTCTGGTGTCAGGAGTTTTTCTGGAGTCCCTGAAGGAGGCGATTGTAAGACCTCTCCCTCCATTGTCTAAGGCCCTGGAGCGCATCGCCTCAGACCAACTAGTCAAGTACCTGGAAAAATATGACATCCAGTGTCCTTAGCAACATGGTTTCCAAAAAGGGCACAGTACCACCACTGCACTATTAAAATTCAAGGGCTTCATCCATACTACGCTCGATCAAGGAAACTGTGTAGGGGCAGTATTCATCGACCTTATGAAAGCCTTTGGTACTGTGAATCACCCACTCCTATTCAAGTAATTATCAAACATTGGGCTCTCCAATGAAGCACTGCTCTGGTTTTCAAGCTACCTTGGGGAGAGGGTCCAGCGGGTTAGGATTGCCAGTGTCACCTCAGAAGAAAAGCCAGTCCTTTCAGGGGTCCCACAGGGGTCAATCCTGGGGCCACTACTCTTCAGCCTCTTCCTCAATGACCTTCCCAGTATCTGCCATCAGAAATTACTGCTCTACGGCAACAACGCAGTCATGTTCACCAACCACCAAAACGCAGAGCTCCTCAAGAAACAATTACAGCTTGAATTCATGCACATCGAAGAATGGTTCAAGACACACAAACTGGTCATGAACTACAGCAAAACAAAGGTTATGACCTTCTACAACACCAGGAGCAAGTACAAATCCCGTGACCTCGCCATCCTAAACCAAACAGGGACCTTACTTGAACACGTTCCTGATTTTAAATACCTAGGTGTCACATTGGACAGCTCACTCTCCTACCATCGGCACATAGATTCTGTCACCAAAGCCACCAACATCAGTATAGGCCTGCTCTACAGGCACAAACACTGCATGACTCCTGACACTCTCCGGTTGGCTATCAACAGCTCTGTCACCTCCATCATCGATTACGGGATAGCAATTTATGGCTCTGCCTCTGCCTCTGCCCTCCACAGAATTACAGTTGCACTCAACAAAGCATGCAGGCTGCTAACTGGGGCTGACCGACTTACACACACTTGTGACCTGTACACTCGGGCAGGATGGCTTCCTCTCATCAGCCGGATACAGTATCAAACCTGCCTCTTGGCCAAAAAAGTCCTCCTCGGGGTCATGGCCCTGGGCATTGAAAAGCTCCTCACTGACCACTACAGCACCCAGCGAACTAGAAGTTCACAACAACTAACCTTCCTTGTCCCTAGATGCCGGACTACCATGGGTCAGAGGGCATTTACCCAATAAGCACCACAGTGCTACAATACTCTCAACAAAGAAACTCTCACTGCTGCTGCTCTTGGCCCTTTTAAGAGACAACTCCGACTTCATCTTATTTCATCTAGTCATTGTGACTGCCTCGCCTAATCAGGGGCCCGCCGCTCACTGCCATCCACTTCAGTCTTGACAGCTACCTCTCCCAGCCTTGCCCTCTTCAACCTGCCTACTCCCTTGCCCCCTCTCCCTTTCCTCCCCCCTGGGCATTTCCTGACTTTATCCCTCCCCTCCCTCCCTTTTAGAGCTCTTATCCTCACCCTCTACTCTCTGACAATGGCCTTCCTGCCTGCATACCCCCTTCCCTCTCACCTGCAGCACTTATTTGTAAGATTGCCCTTGGCTGGTATGTCATGCTACCTAACATTTGGCACATCATGAATTACTGGAATTTCCTAAGCCTCAGATGCTTACTTCGTTTTATTGTGTAACTATGTATAATTATGTTGACCTTTCTATGTATGTATACCCTCCATTCCTTCAATGTGGAACCTTTGTAAACAAGCATTTCCTGCTCAAAGGTATTTGTAATCCTAGATTTCAATAAATAAAAATAAAATAAAATAAAAAAACTTCACAAGACGTGGACTGTTTAGCAAACTACAGACCTCTCTCTAACCTTCCCTTTGTGCGGAAGGTTATTGAGAAGGTGGTGGCCATTCAACTGGAGACCTGACAACCCACAACATCTATGAGCCTCTCCAGCCTGAATTTAGGAAAAGGCATAGTACTGAGACTGCCCTGGTTCGGTTGCTGAATGATCTGGTAGCGGGAGATCGGGGAGAAGTTCCATTCTTGTTCTCCTCGATCTCTCGGCAGTGTTTGACACCGTCGATCATGGGGTGCTGATGGAGCACCTGCGGGTATGTTGCAGACTGATGGGTACAGTCCACAATTGGTTTAGATCTTACCTCACTGGCAGGTCATAGCATGTGGTATCTGGGGTTTATTCCTCAGCTCCCATGCCTCTGCCGTGTGTGGTCCCACAGTTCTCTATTTTGTCCCCCATGTTGTTTGCAGTGTACATGCTACCACTTGGGGACATTATAAGGCTGTATCAGCTGAGTTTTCACTGTTATGCCAATGATACTCAGCTCTACATGTCCTTTGCACCCGAGTAGCAGAAGACAGTCTCAGTATTGAACACCTGTCTGGATGAGATCCAAGACTGGATGAGGGTGAACCGGTTGAGGTTGAACCAAGAAAAGACTGAGGCACTGGTGCTAGAACCTGGTCGCCAGGGGATGAGATTACAATCTGGTCCAGTCTCAGAGCTTGCTCGGGGACTCCATGTTCCTTACCTCTGACTCAATGAGGAATCTTGATGTTGTTTTGGACTGCAGCCTGACGCTGAAACCACAGGTGTCAGCCATCGTCAAGAACTCTTTTTACCATCTGAGGAACAACACTGGGGTGAAACACCAGATACGCCAGCTGATCTGCCAGCATTAGCCATGCCTTTGTGATGTTGTGCTTGGATTACTGCAGTGCCCTGTACCTGGGGCTAGTTGGAACAGATCTGCACTGCCTGCAAGTAGTGCAGAATTCAGCAGCCAGGTTGTTGACCAGTCTACTTAGTTCATGTCATATTACACCTGTGCTGGGCTCTCTGCACGGGCTGCCAGTAAAGTGGTGGATTTCCTTCAAGGTCAGTTTGCTGACCTATAAGGCCTTACATGGTCAAGGGCCTAATTACCTTTAAGATCTCCTGTTTTCTTACTGGTCCACCCACTCCCTTTGTTCTGCAGATGAGGGTATTTTGGGAGTGGCCAGGATTCATTTAAAGATATTGGAGGCTCACGCCTTTTCTTCTGCAGCTCCATTCCTGTGGAACTCCCTTCCTCATCAGATTCACGAGAGCCAAACAGCTGACATCTTCAAATGGGAGCTCAAGACCTTTTTATTTAACCAAGCTTTTATGAATAGTTAATATGTTTTTCCTGTGAAATAATGCTTGTTTTTATTTGTATGTTTTGTCTGGTTTGTATTATATTTTTAAAATTTTAGAATTATGTAAAGTGCATTGAGTCTCAGTGGAGAAATGCACTTAACCAAATAAAGCTTGATTGACTAAGGTGGGTCAAAGAAGAGAAGGAAGTATAGACAACCAACTCACCAGAAAATGTGAACAAGAGTCAAGAGGAATAGTAGGGGGGGTAGAGGGGAGGACTGGACATCTAGATAGGCAAAGTAGGGAGCCCAAATGTCATGGTAGGTCAACATGTGGGAAACAGCTAGGTGAGATAAATGCTCATGCGAGGTGAGCTGACTTAAAGCAAGCAACCACTGTTTTAGGGAGGGAATTTCAGGAGATCGCCAATGACAGAGAATCAGTCGCTTAGCAATAACTGGTGATTGGTTCAGGGCTTACCTATCTGATAGATTCCAATATGTACAGAGTCTCCTCCCCATCCATGCTGGTGTTCCCCAGAGTTCAGTCCTGGGACCAATTCTATTCTCCAATTTTAGTAAATGGTCTCTCTCCTCCTGCTCCTCCTCCTCACATCCACATGTATGCTGATGATATGGTTATCTATGCATCTGGTACCTCTCTCTCTCACATGTTCAGGCCTCTCTCCAAGCTGACTTTGAGAATGTACTAAAATGGTTGAAAGCAAACTCTCTCAAATACAACACAAAGAAAACTGTCGCAATAGTCTTTGGCACTGCACAAAAACTTGCTAAGCTCCCCCCCCCTTTCCTTGCGCTAGACAACTCAAAATTAGAAATAATGGAATCCTTTAAATACATGGGTCTCTGGCTTGATCCTAAGCTGGACTTCTCCAGCCACATTGACTCTATCCATGCAAAACTCCAGCCCAAACTTGATGCCTTGTACAGGACTGTCTCTGCTCCCAACCAGGAAAGAGTTGGTTACCAAACTAATCTTTCCTCCATGGACGACACTGATGTTGTGTATTGCACTGCTCCCCATTCATCTCTTTCCAGATTAGACCCATTTGATAATACCTTCGGTCACTTCACAATAAATCTTCCCTACCAAAACCACCACTATACCCTGAAATCATCTCTCTTCCTCACCTCTCTGGCTTACTGCTGCCATGCCCACTGCGCCACTTTCATTGCAATGTTTTGGTTCTAGGCTTTCCCCTTCTACCTCTCCAGTCTCCTGTCCCCCTCATCTGACCCTGGCTATGCTCTTCATTCTCAAGATCCTCACTCCTTCTCCATCCCTTCACCACATTCACAATCAGGTAAGTAATCCTTCTCCTTTAGGCTCTCTGACCTATGGAACCATCTCATTCAGTTGGTCCACCTCCTGCCCACTGCTGCATCCCTTGAAAAACACCTAAAACCCCTTCTCTCCCCCACACTGCTTTCCCTTCTTGAACCCCATTCACCTTCCCTGATCTTGTTCCCTCCTCCTCCTTGAACCCCATCTCTCCTCCTCTTTTGCCATCCATCCCTCCCACCCCTCCGTCTTCCTATGGACCACCCATATGTGTTTCCCTGCTTTGGTTTCAGTTACTGTACTTTTGCCAGAGTGTATACACTGTACTTTCATATGCAACTATTGTATACATGGTTTACATCTGCTGAATTCTAGTTCCTTATTAAATATAGTTGTAAATCTCCTCTCTCTCTCTCTCTCTCTCTCTCTCTCTATATATATATATATATATATATATATATATATATATAGATATAGCTGTAAATCTGTTTATTTTATCTGTTACTAGTGCTAGGCAATCACCTATGTACTAGGTATTTACCTACAGTGTTACATACTCACTTGTATTTATTGAAGATGTGGTGTATACCTGCACTACTTCTGTAGCTTTATGTATGTAGTTTGTATAATCAACATGTGTTTTATTGTACCTGTGCTGTACATTCTCCTATGTTCACTAATTGTATTTTCTCCACCCACTTCCCCCACCCTGGGTCACACCTGGAAATGAGCTACAGCTCAGTGTGCCTTTCCTGGTTACCAAATTTTAAACAAATAAATAAATAAGTGTAGCAGCTATGGCCTACTGTACATGAGGGTCAGAGTGGGGTATAGCAGGGAGAGAAAGGCCCAACAGAATGAAAGCGGCATCAAGGCGAACATAGCTGGGAAGGCCAGTCTTAAAGACTTGTAGGATCTGCTCCAAAAAGGGCACATGAGAGGACAGAACCACAGAAGGTGAGAAACAAGACATCCTGAAGGTTGCAACACCAGCATCTGGTGTGAGGAAGGATACCATGAGAGTGTAGCAGTTGTGGGGTCCTGTACCACTGATGTAACACTTTCATTTGAATTAGCTGGGCCTGTAGGTCCCAGGAAGCCATATGAGATGAAACCAGCAAGCATCCCAAGCTTGCTGGAAAGTAGGAATATTCAGTTCCACTGATCACTTGTCTTTAAGGGGAATTGTGGGATCTTAGTCAGAGTCCTGGAGGGAGGTATAAATTTACTGACTTTACCTCTAGGAAGAGAATGCCATTTAGAGACATGCAGATCTGGAGGAGAGAGGCGGAGCTTAACCAAAGGCTGGAGTATGGAGCGGAGTTGTAGGTAATGCCAGTACTCCTGAGGGGGTAAGGTGAAATTTGTCCATCAGAGCCTCAAACAAGAGCAAGGCAACGAAATCAGGGGTGCATAGTTTATGGATCTGAAAAATGCCAGCCTGTTTCAGTATTGCCCAATTAACAGGCTTACGGCCCCTGAGTATGTTGGGGTTGTTCCAGATAGGGGAATAGGCTACTGGAAGTGGATTCATATTGGTTGCAGACAAAAAGGACATGCAATAATTGATAGAGATGGAAAGGGTAGGATGATGCTGGGGTAATGAAAACCTGAGTAAATAGAAAACCCATACTGAAGAAGGGGCATTGTGGGAGAAGCTTTCTAGGTCAACTGAGGGGGGCAGAAGGATGATTGGGAGGAAATCAATTGAGTTCTTGGGCACAGACAAAAGACAGATGAGAGTTCTTAAAGTGATGGAGATCCCATTTGTCTTAGGACCAGTGCTGATGCAATTTAGAGCAGCTAATTCTGGATATAGTGCCTTCCCAGATAAATTGACTCATCAGATGGTTGAGTTTGGCAAAGTATGCCTCAGAGTTGGTGATAGGGAGATGGGAGAGAAGGTGCAGGACTTTGGAGGAAAATATCATTTTAAGGGCATTGATTTTACTAGAGAAAGAGAGGTTAAGAATTTTCCAACGGGCCATTTCTATAGCCATGGTTTCCAGTAGAGGGTTAAAGTTGACTTGCAGATGTGATTAAGGGATGGGGTAATACGGATGCCAAAATATGTGATGCCCTATACAGCCTATTTCCACTTGGTGTCTACAAAGTGGGAATGGAGGCAGAGAAGGTTAAGGGGGATGATTTTGAATTTTGTGTGGTTAACTCTTAAACCAGAGATAGTGGAAAAGGAAGCTAAAATAGATCATAGTGGGGTATAGGCTCAAGGGATATTAGATAGAAGAACTAATAAATCATCAGTGTACAGGAGGCATTTATACTCAGAATGGAGGGTCCTGAAGCCCAAGATCGCAGGGGAAGATTAAGGGCGATAGATAGTGGTGCAATGGCCAAACAAAAGCATAAGGGTGAGAGTGGACAACCTTGATGCATGCCCCAAAACAGGGAGAAGGGTGGGGAGAGGAGACTGTTAGTTAAGGTAGCAGCAGAGGGGACACTGTACAATGTTTGTAGGGCTGAAAGGAAGTAAAGGCCAAACACCATGCATTTTAGGATTTCAGATAGGAAGGCTCATTCAATATGATCAAAGGCCTTCTTGAAATCAATTGTAAAGGCAGCAGGGGTGTGGGTAGAGATGTAGCTAGATGATGGATATAGAGAAGGGTGTGAAGGTGATCAGAGCTGAGACAGCCTATAACAAAGTTGGCTTGTGAGGGGTGGATAAGAGAGGGTAAAGTTTCGGATTTTAAAAGTGTACAATTTGGGGAAGGGGTACTATTTGATGAATTTGCAAATTTTAAGAACTCACATTTAAAAAATGCATAATTTGAGGAAAATGTGCAATTTGAGAAAAAAGGGAAGAGAAACTATGCTGGATTTTGCTGCCATTTTGAGAAAAAATTGTGCAAATGCAGACTCAGTGACTGTGCAGTTTTACAAGAGTGCTGTAAATTTTACCCATTGCTAGTTATCTGTACAAGGGAGAGACTTAAAATATGATGATATTACCACTTCCCTCCCAGTTTTACACAAGCACAATGGATGTACATGTCATGTACAGGTAGTGGGAAGTTTGTGTGAAGCATTCAGGTACTGCTTCTGGAGTGGTTGCATGAGGTGCTTGAGGGTGCAAAAGGTGGGTCTGCTATATGGTGGCATGAGAATCTCTGATCATGTGGTATCATGTGGTATGCAGGAAAGAGGAGGGGAATCTGGGCTGAGAGTACGCAGGTCCCCTAATGGGCTGGAAAGGAGGATGTTGGTGCTCGTCTCACACCTATATTTCCAGATTCTGGCATAAACTCCTTCAGGTCACTCTGGGTGGATGATGGCCTTGCCTTACAGGAAAATGGTCAACTGGAAAAGGGCTGCCCTTGCTCCCTGCCCCCATTTGCCAAAGATGACCCCCTCAGGCAAGCAGGGAGATTATGGTCTCAGCTCCCCTATCAAGTGAGGAAGGACAATTGCCATGGCCCATGTTTCATGGCTGTGAGGCCACATCAGAAATCCTCTTGCTGCACATGTCATGCCTTGTTTCTTGTGATGTCATCAGTAATTATATGGCTATGGCCACCAGATTTTAATGTGTGTGGTTATTGAAGGGGGTAAAAGGAAGGCTGGCTCAGCAATGACTAACTGGGTTGGTTTCATACAGCTGTTAACAGAGACTGAGTTACCCCGAACTTAAGTGCTCTAATGCTTGAGTACCTTCACTTTTATATGCCAGTTAAATGCAGTCAGTCTTCTACTTCATAAAATATGTCAAGAAATGTTTGTAATTATTAACTCTCATAATTTGCTAAACAATGTATTTTGAGATTTTTTTAATTCTACTCTTACCCACAATGTTATGTAATCAGTCTGTTCTGTTTCACCTGTTTCAGAGATGCTTGAAAAATTAGGTCAGTCAGCATCAGGACTGTAAAGAAAATGTGAGTCTATAGCCATTCTTTTTTTATTCTAAGACTGCTGTGAGCTTGTGGGCTTCTTGTTTTATGGACAATGAATGCGTTATTTAATCCTAAGAATAAGACACGACAGAACAATTTCCCAAGTTGCAGTAGAACAGCCGGAAGGCTAGAGCAGAAGTAAATTGAACCAGCATTTCTTTTTTTGCAGGTTGCTCATCCTTTTCATATTTCTGCTCTTATTTCATTCTTGAGTCAGATTAGTTTTGTGTGCTCTGAGATAAGAAGGCAACAACAAGAGGGTCACAGATATTTCACAAAGTGGGGTGGCCACCAGCTAAAACAATCACAGTTTACATCAACAGAATTCAGTTCACACTGCAAAATAAATGCTTTAGTTGCAAGCCATTCAGTTCATTATGTTTATTAAAGGCATTCCTATGAAAAGAGGAGCTTTGCCCATTATAGTTCACTTATGGATGTGGCTTATTCAGAGGCTGACGCTGTGCATTACTTGTGACTTCACAGTCTGTTGCTGTGAAAAATAACTGTTATGTCACAGACTTGAGGGATTAAGACTTTTGGTCCTGAATAAGCTTTAACTGAAGATTTAACAAAATACAGCAAATGTATATCTTTCATGTAAATACCCTTTATAGTGAAGAATAGAATTTTTGAAATATTGATTACTGAAATTTAGTGTGAATAACTTCGCTGATTCCAACTGTACTTTTGATTTGTTGCTAGAGCACCCCTTTTCATTATCAGCAGTTAATGTAAGGGATTTCTTCAGTGGGACCAACATTGTGACTGCAGATTCAAGCATTACTAACATGCCCTTCATTTGTACTGCAGACATATTCAGCAGTCTGAAACCTTGGCCTTAATTCCTGAATGTTACCCAGTGTTAACACTACTTTGCAATAAAATTACTAACCCAATTTCACAGTCTCCCATGTTGTTCAATGATACTATACTGAATTACACTCATAGGGGCAAGTAAAGTGATGCTAATGATGGAGAAAATAAATGTTCATGAACATCAGCCATTTTCATTTAAGGCATTGTGTCTAGATCTGAAGACTTTAGCTTAGAAGGGTACCCATGGGGAGTGCTGGTGATGGCCCAGGAGTGGTCTCAGAAATCCAGCACTGTGCTGACCAGGGCTGGGAGTGCTACTACCAGCAATGTGAGTATACCCCATTCTGCTGCATAGAAGAAGGCTTTCCAGGCCACCACAAGGACCATTCATCATTGTGTGCTTGGTGTCCCTCCTCGACACATGGCAATGCATGGCTTTGTGGTGGGCTGGGAAGCCTGCACACACACACAATCATCTGTATAGTGTTACTCAGTTTGTAGCACTTGTACTTCTGTACCAGTTGTTTCTGCACAGTGAGCTAAAGAATCATACACCAATCTATTACTTCTATGAATGGCAGGGGATACTATACACTGGTCCAGATGCCATTTTCATTACTGCTCATTAAAATTAAGTCAAGTATGCTAATTGTTTGGTGGCTCTCCAAGAGGAACCAAAGAATCTAAGCCACTAGACTGAAGAGGAGGCTAACATTCATTACAATAAGCCTGTGGGATGCCATGGAGGGCTTCATGGGTGGCATCAAGATGAAGTATCTTTCAGAAGAGTGAAATCATCTAGCTTTATAGTGGTGCCCAGCATCAGGTTCCATCATAACTAAAGACATCCTGACTTGGGGAGTGAGGAGAAGAAAGTGTATTACTGTCACTGGGTAGGTGGGGGGTAGAGAAAGCTTTTCATTTACTAGGTTGGGAGAAGAGAGCAGAGAGCCTTGAAGCAATTTTGTCTTGAGTAGAGTAAAGAGCTTTGCTATTTGCTATGGGGGAAGGGAGTTTTCCAGACACAGAAACATAGACATTGAGACAACAGGGGCAGAAGAAAAAAGTGAAAATAAAAAAGCTAGCTGAGCCACCCTGAAGGTCAGTGCTAGTGCATAAGGTTCCATGAGGGCAACCCATAAATAGGTGCAATCTTGGGATCCCTGCTCTGGAATAGCCATGGTCGGGGTTGTGGCAGATGCATGGCTTTTAGGATAGGGAGGTAGGTAGGTGCACATGAAAGAAAATGAAAACAAAAAGATGAAGCCAAGTTAAGAAAGATGACACCCAAGCTAAAGATTATTTATTAAAATGTGTCAATGAGAAAAGAGTGAAAAAACTGAGAAAAAAAAAAAGAAATAATCACACTGACACTGTACATGTTTCATGTTTTATATATTTAACGTACCGAAGTTTTATGGGGGATAGTAGTACAGGGAGCCTTTATGTGCCCCTAAAGCCCACCACCCCTAACTATGACTATGAATGGGGACTCTGATAGGTGTTCAGAGAGGAGGGGAGTCATGGGTGCTCCATGGCTAGGCTACTTCAGGCTCCCAACTGGAAGAACAATTATTCAGATGTGTGCTTGAGAAATCATGTAACTTACATTTATGTGGTGAGATATAGGGGCTTCCTTACAAGCCATCCTTGCTGGGTTCCCAAAAACTTTAATGCTGGCTTTAAATTATTTCTTTATTATTGTGCCACAGAACTTTAAACCTTGCTGTAGAACGTAACCTATCAGTTCTGCAGAACTTCAGAGTCCCTCCTGCAGAAGTTACATTTACAGGGCTGCATAAAATAGGGGACCTTGGTCATACAGTAACTCAAGACTGTGCTGCATCCTCACTGGCACCGTTGTATATCTTTTTCAGCAGGTGATGTTATAGTGAAACAGTGCTGTACATGCTCTTCAGCCTGTGGGCTCTACTGGTCAACTGGCAAATTAAAGAAGACAAGCAAGTGAGAAGTGAGGTAAAACAGATGAACACACACTCAAAGGAATAGTAAATGGCAGACACACTGCATAATCTGCCAATTTAAAACTTTATAATCTGCCAATTTAAAACTTTATTAAAAAACACTTGGTATTCCTACCCAATACAGCCATGCAAAGTTTGAGAAAATGAGACATTGCAAATGCTGCATACCAGTTGTCCACCCATTATCCACTCCATACAGCTAATGCTGAGCTTTCATCAGTGTGTGTTTATTTTTGTGAATATATTTCATTAGTCCTGAATACATACAAGCGTACAAACATATGAAGAAGTCAGCAG
The DNA here is from genome assembly GCA_016271365.2 of Neoceratodus forsteri. Taxonomy (NCBI): domain Eukaryota; kingdom Metazoa; phylum Chordata; order Ceratodontiformes; family Ceratodontidae; genus Neoceratodus; species Neoceratodus forsteri. The sequence goes on from CM028130.1 coordinate 242,101,885, forward strand.
AAGAATGCCATTTTAGTCTATCCAGGTCTGCTGTATTGCAGGGTCCACAGTTTGAGCTAATGTCTCTGCCCTCCTCCCACTCCTCCCATCTTCCTACCCATGATCCTTACCTTCCCACTATGCCTATCCCAGCCTCTTTAAGCTGCACACTGTCTTCAATGAGATGATTGCTTGCAGTGCATTCCAAGTGTCCACCACCCCATCTGTGAAGAAGTACTTCCTGACCTCCTCCTAAACCTCCCACCTCCAACTTAAGACTGTGCCCTCTCGTGTAATGGTTACCACTCAGCTTAAAAAGATACTCCTTATCAACCTTATTCATCCCTTTCATGTACTTGAAAGTCCCAATCATGTCCCTCTCTCTCATGTCTTCTAGGAGTACATTCAGTGCCCTGAACCTCTCCTCATATGCTTTACCCTGCTGACCCACTATCATCTTTGTAGCCCTCCTCTGTACCTTCTCCAGCAGGTTAATGTCATTTTTGAGGTGTGGGCACCAGTACTGAACTCTGTACTCTAGATGCAGCCTTACCAGTGACCTGTTCAAGGGCAGTATGACCTCCTCTCTCCTACTACTGATCCCCCTGGATATGCATCCCAGCATCTTGTTTGCCTTTGCTGCTTCTTTCTTGCACTGCGTGGAGTGCTTCAGGTCACTAGTGATCATCACTCCCAGGTCCTTCTCCTCCTCTGATGCAGATACTCGGACTCCACCCAAGTAGTACACTGTCCTAGGATTCTTGGCTCCAATATGCATAACTTTGCATTTCTTGGCATTGAAGCCACACTACCAGAACCTGAACCACCTCCCCAGTTTTACCAGATCTTCCTGTAGGTCCTGTATCCCTTCATACATACATTACAAGACAAAAATTTGCATACACACAAATTAGTAAAAACTACATTTTATACAGTATATATTTACAACACAATTGCATAATGTTAGTTGGGTTGAGCAGTGCTTAAATGTATTAAATATTCATTTGTTCATTATCATTTTGCTTCAGTAAATTGATGTTTTTTTTTTTATCGGTCATATGACTAATGTTTATTTTTGTGCATTATTCATTGTTTGTCTTGCATTCTCCTTTATGGTTGTAGTTGGTTCTTAGATACAGCCCTTATTACTACTATACAGGAAATCTACCTTCCTTCATAGCCTTAATTAATGGCTCCTATGTTGTAAAATATTCACTGATTACACCATCTGCATTTTGTTGATTTTCTCCAGTTGCACACAAGATAATAAATTATTAGAAAATGGGTAGAAGAATCCTAGCATTCTTATTGGCTAGGACACCAACTTAAATAGGTAGGTAATTTTCAATAGAGCCTGCTAAACATAAGTACCAATTCAGGGTGTCCCATTATCTATGGGATCCATGGGCACCCCAAATTTTGATGATGGGCAGCTGCCATTTTTGCTGTTCGCTAAGGGAGCCATGAAATGCTACCTGATTTCGACATCTCCCCTGGCAGTTTCAACAGAACAGAAAAATAAAAACGACAACCCACTTGTCAAGATAATAAACATCACCGGTATGAGCCAAAATTCACTTCACTGAGATATGGTGTCTCACAGAGCGTTACCGCTCGACTGGTGAGAGACCGAGTGAGAGTTCGCCCCCCCCCCCATCTTCACACCAGTACTGACACCTTCTAAGGTTATTTATTATTAAAGAAAAAAAGAAAGACGCTGTCATTTTGTGGCACAATTAAAATGCCTCTATCACATGCTGTCAGCACTGCCGGCAGCGCAAACTCATGTCCATCCGCTGACAGCCATGTGGGTGGGCGGATGGCAGCAGGCAGCAGCATCGCAACCACAATGAACTAGATGAGGGGTGATTAAACGTAGTGAACCATTTCTCTTTTTTTTTTCTGTCTGTCCGACAACATCACGGTACTACTGCAAGAACAAAAACTCAGCAGTATGTTGCCCACACACATCAAAAAATCTGTCCCCCCCTTGCTGAACTACCATGCCTCAGACTGACCCCGCTTTCCTGATAGTTACCATTCCAACTGTGATTGTGCCCACAACACCTCCGTTTCCAAATAAAAAGAAGTAAACCTAAATAACTCAAGCTCTCTTCAGTGTTAACTAATAGTGACTGTCCGGGTGATTGTGAGTGGACTGATGGCTGAACTCCAGCGTCCATAGGCACCACACCAGACCTGCTGAAACCACACAAATATTTGAGAGAGAACATTCAGCCTTACTCAGGGTCTGAGAGTTGATGGCAGCCAAGTCCACTCTCTGGTTGCCTCCTGGCCACTTGGTTTTCTTTCGTCTGAGTGAGGGAGCAAGGACAGCTGAACTTGATTGTAAGTACTACAGTACAAAGCTTGAGTGGCCCCCCCCCCCCACTGGCAGAAAACTAAACAGCAGCACCCTCTACAGACAATTTTACTAGTAGTAGAGGGACTTCTTTACAAGCAAATATATTTTTATTCTTTTTATAACATTTATTGCACTGGTTTTGAATCTTTCATTTAATTTCAGTAAAAACGCAACTTATGGCCTATTTTCTAAGCACAATAATACCCTCCAGGGTGGGCGGTATTGGGCAATACCGGATCTTCCAGGGGCTAGAAGGCCCTCTGCCTGCAGTGTTAGGCCTCCTACAACCCTCTGGGTCTGGTATTGCCCAATACTGCCCATCCTGTTGCATATTGCTTATGTATTCAAATGGGCTATAAAATCTGGGTCAGGTACTTACCCATACTGTACTTCTACCAAGATATTTTGGGGGCACTTGATTGGCATTATTTCACCCAGCTTGTGCTTAATCCCCTGATTACTCTTTATCTGCTCCTAATAGCAATTCTACAGGATGTTTTGATAATTGGCACTGGAGGACATTTAACATGATTTCATGGATTTTGTGCCAAAAAGGTGCTATCTTAGCACACAATTGGGTAATATGCAGCAAGTTCCCTTCCTCTGTCTTGCACTCAAGGCAGTCTTTACTTCTTTCTGGATCAAACCTACTCAATATCTCTTCTGTGTAATAAGCTCTGCATGGGAATTTCAGCTGCAGCTGTCCATGTCTGCTTGTTTTAGAACAGGAATGAACATGCCAGATACCTTTATCCCAATTTCATCAGTCAAGTGCATATCAACATCCTTACCCCATGCAGCTCTATCTTCAACTACCAGCATTGGTATTGTGCCCAGTAATAGATGATAAAATGCCACAAGTTGTGTAGTAGTTGGTTGTGGTCTATACAACACCTCCTCCAGAGGTGAGGTCCTGAGCTCCTAGTGGAACTGGACATCAACTTTTCAAGTTAAGAGCAGATTCTAAGGTAGACAAAAATCTCCAGGTTGTATTCCATATTCCTCTGACAGAGCCTGAAATCATTTTAACAGTTCTCCTTTATAGAGGTCCTGGACTATATTAATTTCACTTCTTTTCCATTTTAACAACCACTTATGTAGAAAAAATATGTCCCAGCTGATGTTAAATATGCTTGTTGGTTCTGACTATGTAAATAAGGTAATCCCACTGATAACTACATTACATACCTTGTTCCAGAGTGACAGAGCATTTTTTTTTTGAGGAAGGGGTTTATTCCAACATTAGTATTGTTCCCTAAAAGGGAGGTGGAAGATACATTATCTAGCAATTCCACTTGTGTCAGCTTCCTTTTCCAACCCAACCCATTTGGGTTCCAATCCACCCTCATCTCAAGACCATCAAGGAAAGCTAATTGTTCTGTCCAATAGTAATATTTCATAGGTAATAGTAGTAGTAGTAATAACATTTATTTATACAGGATATGAAGGCAACTACCACTACATTGCCAACTGTAAGGGTTGTGCTCTAGTCTGATATTGCTGATCTCTGAGCCTAAGACTCAATTTCTCCCATAGTCCTACATCCGAAAAGTGCCTTAAAGACCAAGCACATGTCACCTCTCAATCTGCGAAATTCCAATGTGTACATCCCCAGTACTATTAACCTGCCTTGATATTCTTTATCATGTACTTCCTTAATCATTCTGGTGGCCCTCCTCTGAACCGTCTCTAATGATGTTATCTCCTTCTTGTAGCCTGGTGACCAAAATTGGGCACACTATTCCATATGTGGTCTCACAAGGGACTCATACAGTGGAACCAGCACCTCCCTCCTTCTGCTCTTAATGCACCTATTTATACAGTTAAGTACGTTTCCTGCTTTTTTTTTACTACTTGACTGCAGTACTGACTAAACTTTAAGCCATTTAATATTAGGTAGAGATATCCCACCTGCCCTATTTATTGGTAATTGCAGTGTTCTTTTAATTCTAGCAGATCTCCCATTCCAGATAAAACGGTACAAGATGTTGTTAAGCTCCTTGAAGAATTTCTCTGACATTCTAACACGCTGTGATTGGAAGAGGTATGCACATTTTGGAAGCAGACACATTTTATGGTATTCTAGGGCCTATTCAACTGAGGGACAGTATATGCCATCTACACTGCATTACAATCCTTTTTAAAACTGTCTATAATAGGAGATTATGTTCTTAATACAACTTGGAAATATGGCTAGAGATTTTAATGCCCAGGTATTTTAGTGACTAAACTATTTTTTACCCAGTGTTTACAGTTTTCAAAGAACAAAATATATATATTTTTTTCCAGCATGAGAAATTCACTTTTTTGTCTGATTTATATTTTATCCAGCCAGGCTGCCCTGTTTATTAAGAGGGCCATGAACCCCTTCAATACTTGTTTTGGGGTTCCTGGGATAAAGAGGATATCAGCAAACAACAACATTTCATGATAGATGCCTACCTCCATGAGACCTTGTATACCTTCATTCACTCTGAGTGCAGCTGCCAAAGGCTCTAGTGACATCACAGATAGCAGCAATGACAAGGGACAGCCCTGATATAGGCCTCCTGTCAGTTGAAATGTATTCAGAAGAGATCCATTAACTAGAATCTGTGCCTGAGGGCCATTATATAGTTATGGTATCCATCTGGTAATATTAGTGCCAACCCAATGTCTCACACATATTCTTCCAATCCATGTGGTTAAAAGCCTTTTCAGCACTGAGAGCAAAATCAATGCTTTGTTACTGTTTCTTGTACGTTTGGTCCCTGCCCACCAGCATACCACAGTTAAAGTTAGTCTTACATTAAATTTACCCTGCCATCCCCAGATGATACCCACTAATCAGGGTGAATAATATTTGGGAGCATTTGTTCTAAACTTGTTCTATGACTGCAATAAGGAGGATGTAGGCCTATAACAGGAACATAGCTTAAGGTCTTTACCATGCTTTGGCAGTGCCATAAAGATAGCCAACCACATGGAGGAGGGGGAGTGCTTCTATTGCCAAATTTTCTGCCCCCATATTGAGCAGTGGCTCACTGAGAGTTCCAGAAATGGTTTATAAAAATTGGTTGGGAACCCTATGGGCCCCAGATCCCCCCCACCCCAAATGTCTAGTTGCCTAAACAATTTCATTCCACTGCACAGGGTCTTCAAGCTTCACATGCTGAACATTATTAATTTGATTGAGAGCAGACTTCTGAAATAAAGCTTCATAATCTTCACTTGTTGGGGAGATTTTAGAAGTGTACAATGTCTCATAAAATGATGAAAAACCTTGTTCTATCACCCCCCCATCTGCATGAATTGCTCCCCCATTTACACCATAGTTGAGCCACATTTTTAGATTCCTCTCTGTTCCTGAGTTACCAAGTCAATAGTTTGCTGCCTTTATAACCATCAAAGTATAGACCAGCTTCAGTAAATAAGATTGTTCATTGTATGTGTTGCTAAGTTATTTAATTCACATTTTAGTTTCAGCAATTTATCATATGTTTACAGTGAGGAAAGGTGTATCAGCTCTTTTTCACACTCTTTTATACTCTGTTCTGGTTCCTGTAGTTTTTCTTCATTTTGTTTTTTAACATAACTAGCAAATGATATTTACACTGCATACAGGGCTGCCTTTGTGATCTCAACATTGCTGTTGTGGATGTGTCACCTTGTTTATTATGCTCCAAATATGTTATTATGGCCTTGGTAACAGGGCCCTAAAATCTGGTGATTGTAGAAGTACTGGATCCAGCCTCTGTACTTTATTATGGGCCACCAGTATTACATCCAACCATCATACTTTACTAGGGTCAATGCCCAGGCTTCATTATTTCTTCCACTCACAGGTGTGTGGTTAGAGATAATTATATCTCCATGGTCCCCGTTTACTATAGATCGAGTCAGGCGTGGTGCCAATAGCACAGCATCTGGTCTAGTGTGGACAATGCACTGGCATATGTCTAAAATGTATAGACCCAGCCAGCTGGCGGGGTGCATCCATTAATCCATGAATCAATCAGTGAGTGTTCAGAAATAAGGAACGTCTTCGCCCTAGCGCTCCTAGACATAGACACCCTTGAAGGGGTGACATATCCATAACTGTGTCTTGTACACAGTTATAGTCATCACCTAGTAGCCAGGGCCCAGAGAAGACAGCCATGCCCAATGGTAGCTTATGGTAGAACTCCAAGCTATCTTGGTTTGGACCATATTTGGAGCCTACTAAATAAGTTTCACCTGTACTTATCTGAATTTGGCACAGGATATAGTTCCCACCCTTGTCAACTCTCATTTTTCCTATATGACCAGGAAATCATGGCCTCAACCAGATAGCCACTCCCCTGGATTTGGAATTGAAGCATGCTCCTGTCCATGCCATCAAACTTTTCCTTCAGTTGGTTAAATTCATATGGGCAGGCAGTATAGCGCAGTGGTCTAAGGCTCTGAGATGCAAATTTGGTGACATCCAGCAGACCTGACCTGGGTTTGAATCCCACAACCTCCACTTGCATACTGTGTGACCCTGAGCAAGTCACTTAACCTCCTTGTGCTTCCAGGTCGCTCCTGTAAAAAAGCTTTCAGCTTAGTGTCTATACCTGGTTAAAACAACTAAATAAAAAATTCAGTCTGTCAATGTGCCTCTTACATAAATAAAACTCAACATGCTGTTTCTTGACCCAGTCAAACACCTTTTTGTTTGATTGCCACTTTTATTCTGTGAATGTTCTAAATAATAGCACTTAAATGATCCCCCATCATTTATTATGCCATTAACTTTTCCACCTGTAGTGCAGTATACGTGAAGTTCAGTATGTATTTAAAGAAAGAATTAAAATTCTCCAACCATTTCCGAACTGTTTTGTCCCATGTTCCCCTCCACATAATGAGTAAACCAACCAAGTTCACACAGCAATGACTGTCCTCCCAATCATAGCCTGCCCTCAAAATTCAAAGCACTGCAGCTTTCAAAAGAAATTTAATTTTATTTCAGCTCTACAGTACATAAAGTAAACCTGGTCCTTACTATGGATAACTTTCTGATATTTTGAGGTCCTCAATCTCATTTAGCAAACTTATTTAATTTTATTTAAAGGATTTGCAGTGTTCCACCATTGCACATAGTATCTGAGCCCTTCATAGCGCAGATCCCATTTTACTATGTCATACCATGGTAGTTTGCCAAGAAGAGCAAGTTTGGGTAATCCATGTGGAGAGTATTGCAATTAGATTTGTTGTGCTGTCACTATACCCCTCTGCTGATATTCACACTATATCTGGGACACAGGTTGAAAGATTCCGTAAGGCCATGTGGCACACTGAACAGACCAGTTCATATATTAGACAGCCCTAATTCCCAATGCAGTTGTAGGGACCCGTACCGCAGGTATAATTATAAAATTCACTCAAAACTTCCTCTAACTTTGATTGCTATAGTGTGTAACAAGCAGTCTTAGTACTTCTAAAATTTATTTAATTAGTTTGTGTTGACTAGGTAAGTGCACTAGGCAAACAAATACCTATTTTCACGCACAACCAGGGACATTACATTTAAGATACAGAGTATAATATATACATGTGGCTTAAAAGGTTTAGGTAGAAACCTGACAACAACATATAAAAGTATGCATGAACTAGTGTAGGACTAATTATATAGTAGACATTGAAAAACTATACAAAACGTAGTAATAGATCCATATATTGCCTGGGGTAATGCACAATGAACTATACATAATTGCACAATGACTCGATTACATAGTAGGTTGAAATACATGAACAGGTGGAACCAATTCATTCACAAGAGCACTGTGTTACCTTAAGCAGATGTTTGCAGAACCTTCTATGGAAGGAACCAGCTGTGGAACATTGTCTAATATCAGGTGGGGTGGAGTTCCATAGTGTAGGGGCAGCATATGCAAAGGAGGATTCCCCTGACCTAGTTTTAAGTTTAGGAATAATCAATGGGGTGTTAGAATGAGATCTCAGAATGCAACATTGGGTTTAGGAGAGAGACAAGGGGTAGTGGCATTCAGTTATGTTGGATGCAATAGATGAACTCTCTAAAGGAGAGTTCATAAGACTGGGATAGAGGAAGCCAGCCAAGTTTTCTGTATAGAGAACAATAATGCATAAGTTTTTGGGGTGGAAGTGCAAAGTAGCAGATGTTGTTATAAGCTATATCGAGTCTAAGAAAAGTTGTTTTGGAGTCCACAGTAAAGACTGGTGTCCCATAAAGAAGTTTGGGAAGAAACATTCCTCAAGCAATAGCCATATGAACTTGGTGAGGGGGGGGGGTCAGATTGTGACCAACAATATAGGAGACACCCAGCATGGAGTTGACAGCTTTATAGGTGCCCTGCACATGTAGCGTGTAATCTAAAGAGTGATCAAAGATGACACCAAGGTAGGAGAGGGAGATAATAAGGAGGACTGGTGATTCGTCATTGTAGGCAAATGATAATGGGTCTGGGCAGTGTTTCAATCTAGAGGGTGACCCAAACAACATGAACTGTGTTTTTACCATGTTGAGACATTTATTTTAAGAAAGACAGTTATGCACAGCCCAAAGTTCAGAACTGAGATACAAATTGAAAGTGGTGATATTTTTAGAGTTGGTATACAAGACCAAATCATCTACATATAAAATTGCAGAGAAGTGGAACAAGCTTTGGCTAAGTTTATGTGAAGGGCAAAAATTAATGGACCCTGTTTCAAGCTCTGAGGAACCCCTACACATACAGGGGAGGTTCAGATGAACAGGATCCAAATTTAACTCTCTGCGATCTGTCTGAAAGATCATTTCTGGACCAGATAGTGAGGTGGGAGATATGCCTAGACAGGTAAATTTGTCACAGAGTAGCGAGTGGTCAACAAGGCCAAAAACCTTGGTCAGGTCAATGAAGACCAGTCCTGAGAGGTTTTCATTATCCGTGTCTGCAGTAATGTGATCAGTGAGAGTAAGCAGGGCAGTAGTGGTGTTATGCTCCTTGCAAAAGCTGTACTGCAAGTGGAGATCATGTGCTGTGAGAGCATTGTTAAGCTGGGTGGAGACATATTTCTCCAGGTTTTATTTAAAACTGGTAGCATGGTGATGGGCCTGTAGTTTTATATCAGTTTATGATTTCCTTTCTTAAAGATAGACACTATAGTTGAGATCTTCAAGAGATCAGACATACAAGAGGACAGGAATAGATGAATAAGTCTGTTAACTGGGGGGTCCAGCTCATAGGCAGTAAGCTTATGAGGTTTGGGCTCCATTCCATCTGCATCTGTAGATTTGCATCAGGAATGTGCTCTTGGACTTTGTGGTCCTTAGGGGTGCTAATCCTCTTGAGGTAAAATGGAAGGGCATGCAATGGATGGGGACGGCTGAGGTTATAGACACTGTGAGATGATGGTGTGGACAGGTCAGAGAATGTCTTGGTATGGGGGAGAGGTCTAAAAAAGTTGTTAAAAGCATTGACTATTGCAATGGTATTTGTACAATAAATACCATTGCAGATCAAATCTGAAGTGAAGAGATTCCCATTTCTTTTTAACATATGCTTAATATGTTTCCAGAAGACCTTTGCGTTATGACCACCCTAATCTCAAGGTGAGCAAAGCAAGGGGGCCAGATGGGGTGTATCCGAGGGTATTGAGGGAGCATAGTAAGGTACTGGCTACACCACTGACAGTCGTATTTAACAGCTGACTGGAAACAGGGTGGTTCTGGAGGACTGGAGGAGGCAGATGTACTCCTACTTCACAAAAGTTGTAGCAGGGAAGGCGCTGGCAATTATTGGCCAGTCAGCCTGACATTGGTGGTAGTAAAGTTAATGGAATTACTGCTGAAGGAAAGGATTGTGGAATATCTTGAAGCCATTGAGTTTACAAAGTTTTATGTGATAAGGGTGATTCTTGAATATGCGCCGACCACAAACCGCAAAACAAAGAGCACCTGATGTCAAAGGGCAAGCAGCATATCACCGACCATTGCAAATAACGATGGTCACTTACTTCCTCACACGAAGCAAAATCAAATTGCTTTTCATGCAGGGGCAAGCCCTCACCCCAAAATAAAGATTAACAACTTCAGGGGAGTGGACTTAGGGGAATGATGAAAAATTAAAAAGAAAAAAGATTTCTCCTGCAGCCAGACCAGAGTTCCGAACCTGGGCCAACCAGCTTAAGCAGTGGTGGCTCTAGCCACTACACCAAACAGCCAGCTTGGCAGGGTTTGGTCAGACAAATGTTCGAATTCTACTCCAGTGAGTGCAGCTTTCTGCTACACATGCTGTAACCTCCCAATCACTGTTCTTTCTTAATCGCTCTCAGTAGGAATGGTATTATTGAGTCGCTCAAATTGAGCCGCTCAATAATACTCACTCACATCACTATACACCACTACAAGACCTGAGGCAGCATGGGTTCACAAGGGGGAGGTTAGGTCAAATTAATCTGATATATTTCTTTGATTGGATGATATAGACATTATATAAAGGTGTAGTGGTAGACATGGCTTACCTAGAGTTCAGTAAGGCTTTAAACACTGCTCCACGTAGGAGACTAGTAAGTAAGCTGCATAGCTTAGGAGTGAATCCAAAGGTAGTAAACTGGATAAGAAATTGGTTAGGGGAAAGGCTGCCGATGGTTGTGGTAAATAGAGTTCTCTCTGAGGAATCATAGAATCATGGAAATTTGACAGCAGAAAAGGACCCTTCTGACCAATCTAGTCTGCCCAACCCTCCCTTTTCACATACCCCACTCCTCACCTGCCTCACCCTCCCCTAATACTCAGTCCCATATGCCTGTCCCATGCCCTCTTAAATTTCTCCACCATCTCAGCCCCCATCACTTTGTTTAACAGTCTGTTCCAGGGCTCTGCCACCCTCTTTGTGAAGAAGCGCCCTCTCACATTGCCCTTTCACCTATTTACTTGGAATATGAGGCCGTGTCCTCTAGTTCTGATTCCCTCCTTCCTTCTCAGCAGACCCCCTTTACCTACTTTATTGAGCCCCTTTACATATTTAAAGGTTTCAATCATGTCCCGCCTTTCACTTCTCGTTTCTAGCGTGTACAGATTCAGCTCCTTACACCTCTGCTCATATGTCTTCCCCTGCATACTGTACACCATCTTTGTTGCCCTTCTCTGTACCCTTTCCAATGCATCTATATCCTTGTGGAGGTGTGGTCACCAGAACTGAACCCCATACTCCCACTGCGGCCTCACCATGGCTCTGTAGATAGGCATTATAACCTCCATCCCTCCTTCGGCTAGTAATGCCCCTGCCTATGCATGCCAGCATTCCATTAGCCATTCCCACCACCCTACTACATCAGAAACCTACCTTAAGGTTTGAGGGGACTATGATCCCCAGATCCCTTTCCTGTTCTGATTCTTTGATTTCCTTCTTCCCCCCAGCATGTACCCCGCTTTCGTGTTTTTCCTCCCTAGGTGCATCACAGAACACTTCTTGGCATTAGACCTCCGCTGCCATTTCCTGGCTCACTCCTTGAGCATTTTGAGGTTCCTCCTCATGTCTTCCACCCCTTCTGGGGTGTCCACCCTATTGCAGATTTTTGCATCATCGGCAAATAGGCACACTCTCCCTCTCAAACCCTCCACAACACCACTGGTGTAGATATTGAAGAGGAACAGACCCAAAACTGAGCCCTGTAGCACTCCACTCCTGATCCTTGCTATCTCAGAGTGCACCCTGTTAAGCACTACCCTTTGAGTTCTCCCTACTAGCCAGGCCTCCACCCACCCTGCAATTTTCCTCCCATCTTGCTTACCAACCTCCTATGAGGGACGGTGTCGAAGGCCTTGCTGAAGTTCAGATAGGCCATGTCCACTGCCTCTCCCTGGTTGATTTGCCTGAGTCATCCAATCAAATAACTCAATTATTTTGGTCTGGCATGATTTCTACTTGTTGAAACCATGCTGTCTGCTGTGCTACAAACCACACTCCTCCAGGTAATTCACCACCCTCTCCTTGTTGAATGCCTCCATTACTTTTCCCACCACAGACGTGAGGCTGACTGGGCAGTAGTTCTCCTTCAGCTCCCTGCTACCCCCGTTGTGCAAGGGCACTATGTCAGGCCTCCTCCAGTCCTCTGGCACCCTCCCCATATCCAGGGACAGGTTAAAGGGCCTTGTCAAGGGTGCAGCCAGCTCCTCCCTCAATTTCTTGATCACTCTGGGGTACAACCCAGCAGGCCCCATTGCCTTGTCTACCCTTTGTCTATCCAGCTGAGCCCTGACCCTATCCACAGTGAATGGGCTCTGATCCACCATTGCCCTCCTTCCCCTTAGGTGCTAGTACCAGACCCCTGCCTTCCACCTTCTCCGTGAACACCTAATTAAAATACTAATTTAGTGAGTCTGCCTTTTGTAGTCCTCCTCCACCAGGGTGCCTCAGTAATCAGTGCTGGGACCAGTCCTCTCTAATGTCTTTATAAGTGAAATTGCAAAAGAGCTAGAAGAGTAGCTCTGCCTCTTTGCAGATGACAACAAAATCTGCAATAGGATGGACACTCTTAGGGGAGGGGTAGAAAGGGTGAGCAGAGACCTGAGAAAACTAGAGGAGTGGACAAGGATATGGCAGCTAGGTTTCAATGCAAAAAAGTGCAAAATAATGCACTTAGGACACAAAAACCTAGGTACATAATACAATGTGGGTGGAGTGGTACTGATGGCTACCAAGCATAACAGAGACCTGGGGGGTAATAATTTCTGATGACCTAATAGTGACCAGGCAGTGTGACAAGGCAGTCAGGAGGCTAGTTGGATGCTGGGTTGCATAGAAAGGGGTATCACCGGCAGAAAGAAGGAGGAGGTGTTGCCCTGTATAGATCACTGGTAAGACCCCAGCTAGAGTACTGTGTCCAGTTCTGGAGACCATGGGCAGGATTCACAAAATGAAGCAAAAATTTGCAGGTGCAGTCAAAAGGACCATGCTAACTGTTAAATGCAGCTGTGTGATATTCAGCAAGAAAATACCACAGCTGTAAAGAAACGCAAATGTGAATAACTTATTTAATGCTGTCACGTGCAGAAATTGTGCATGTGCTGAAATTCCGCATGTGTGCATCCGCAAATGATGAACAGTCTAAATAGACCAATTAGAGTAGGAGAAACTGTTTAGCCACACCCTGTAGCAGAAGCCAAAGGAAGAAAAGCATAACATGCCCATATATCACAGCAATGGGGCCAGCAGCAAGATCCACACAGTGAGCACAGCAGCCCCCTGGGTACCAGCAGGTAACCCCACAGCAACCACAGGGGCAGACCAACCTTTTGCAAGCAGTGTGGGTGCAAGAACAAGCAATGGTGAGCAGCTACAGCCAAGTGGGCCCACCACACATGTGGCAACAGCAGTACACCCAGTACACACAGGTGCATCATTACCAGCAGTCAGTGTACCACAGACAAGGTGTGACATCCTCAGCAATGCCATCATACAGTATGCACCACCAACCAACACTTCAGTATACACAGAGCACCAGCCACCACCATCCACATAATTATGCTATGCAGGGGCCACAACATCAGGGCCTGAACAGCTACAACCTGCATTACCTGCAGTAACACCAGGACCACCATATGCAGCAATGGTCAGAGGCCCAGCAGCAGCAACACCACCACCAACAACAAAAAACAACCACCGCAGCATCAGCAGCAGCAGCAGAACTACCCAGGGGGACAGGAACGACAGTCCCACCAGCAGGCAGCAGACACCAGCCAGCGAGGTGCTCAACGCACACGGAATAAAGGTGGCCAAGGGCCACGTGCTGCCAACTGGACAGACCAAGAGATGGATGTAGTTATACAAGAGATAGATGCCAACTATAACCTACTGTTTGGTAAATCAACCACAAAGACTGCCAAGCATGAAATATGGCAACAGATCGCTTGAAAGGTAAATGCAGTGGGTACATCCAATCATACTGTTGATGACCTCACGAAAAAGTATGTCGACATCAAGAGGCAATCCAAAGAGAAGCTTGCCAACATGCACAGGACAAGGCAACAAACAGGTGAGCAGTAACAATGTATACTGTGTGAAAGGCAACGTGGTATGCAACAGTAAAACCCCAAATCATCCCTACCCCGTATGCCACCGGGGTGGGGCAGGGACCACTGTGGGACATTAAGAGACACACAGATTAGATACATGAAAAGATACAGTAGATGGCATAGGGGTAAATGCTATTGTCTGAGGCACAATATATGTGTATACTGTCCACCCACCAAAATAACCACCTGCAGCCACAATGTACACGTACACCTACAGCAATGTGGTAGGGCATATACATAACTGAATAAATGTAAAATAGGCAACACCAAAGAACAATGCAAAGGGTAATAGAGACTCACATCTCATAGAAACATAGAAACATATAATTTGATGGCAGATAAGGACCTCTTGGCCCACCTTGTCTGCCCATTTCCCTACCTAATGGATAAGCAGCAGATCCTAGTTAACCAACAGCCTACTTCCTCCTACCCCCTCACTAGAATTGCCTTATGTCTGTCCCATGCATTCTTGAATTCCCCCACTGTTTTTGACTCTACACCCTCCTCAGGAAGGTTGTTCCATGCATCCACAACCCTCTCTGTGAAGAAATACTTCCTCATATTACCTATGAGCCGTTCCCCCCTCTATCTTCAAATTGTGCCCCCTTGTTCTTGCACATCTCTTTTTCTGAAAGATGCTACCCTCTTGACTCTTTGCTGATTCCTTGAGGTATTTGAAAGTTTCTATCATGTCCCCCCTCTCCCTCCTTTCCTCGAGGCTTACATCTTAAGCTCCTTTAGTCTTTCTTCATATGTCTTCTGGTGCAGACCCTGCACCATTTTGGTTGCCCTCCTCTGGACAGCCTCCACCCTGTCTATGTCTTGTGGAGATGGGGTCTCCAGAACTATACACAGTACTCCAGATGTGGTCTTACCAACTGTCTGTACAGAGGGCCAACAACTTCCTGTTTTCTACTGGTGATGCCTCTCCCTATGCATCCCAGTATCCCCCCAGCCCTCCTTACTGCCTTCTCACATTGCTGGCCCACCTTTAGGTCATCTGATATGACTACCCTCAGGTCACTTTCCATTTTGTTGTTGTCATTGACTACCTCAGGTCACTTTCCATTTTGTTGTTGTCAGTATCTCACCCCCAATTTTGTACTCTTCCCTGGGTTTTGTTTCCAGGTGCAATACTTTCTACTTCTTTGTGTTGATCCCTAGCTTACCCATACATTTGACAAATGCAGTACATTATGTGGTATACATCTACTGGAATATATGCAAGAACAGTGGACCTTTGTTCCCCAGCAGCTGCACATCACCAATAGTCAGGGACAAATGGAGGATTAGTACACAAGGCTTGCAAATATGGTGTCTCAAGACATGTGAAATGCATGAAGCACTTGTGGCGACATAAGGCTACAGTGGCAAGGTATAAACAGGAAACATGAAGTACACCAAAGGAAGGGCCAAGCCCACCCACAGTCAAAATATCATAGCCATTGCTCACAGTAGCCCACTCTAGAAGTAAACATTACATAATGGCACACCCCATGTGCAATGAGTAATAAACAGATATGGATGGGCAAGTATGTAGAAAATAGAACATGATAGATGTCTATATAGAGAACAAATGGACACGTACACTTAAATGTAACCCTCTTATTCAATAACAGGTGGAGGACCCACAGATGAAACACAATTGACATCCCTGGAGGAAAGGGTAGTGTCCCTCATCTGTCAGGAGACCATCAGTGGCATAGGTGATGTTGGCACATTATGGATGCATACACAGAGCTCCAGTAAGTAACAAGAGACTCTGACCATATAACCCTGACTTTCACAACCCTCAATACTGTGAGTTATTCACACAAACGTATGTGGGCCTGTGTGTGCAACACAACCACAATTTAGCCACAATTAAGTGATGATACAATAGGTGATAGGCCACTACTACATTGCGCATTTGAGGCAGCATGAGGCAAAGGCAGTGTACCAACACAGCCCACATGGTTTCACAACACAGGACACTGGCATGTGTGAGGGATGTTGCATATCAGGGAAGAATTCCACAACTAAGGGTAAAACAGCAAGGGATCTCACGCCGTGACATAGTATAGACATAGACAAGACAAAACAGTACACAGAGCACCTGTCAGAGCCAGACACAATGGGAACAAGGCAGGACACAGGAATGTGTAAGGGATGTTGCAGGTCAGGGGAAAAAGGCACTGTTACTGTGTGAACAGCAAGGGATCTCACACTGTGACACATTATAGACATAGGAAAGACCCAACAGAACAGAGAGCACCTTTAAGACACAAGCACAATGGGAGCACAGCCAGGACACAGACATGTGTCAGGGATGTTGCAGGTCAGGGGACCAAAGCACTGTTAATGTGTGAACAGCAAGGGCCTAACACTGTGACACAATATAGACATAGGAAAGGACAAACAATACAGAAAGCACCTGTCATACCCAGGCACAATGGGAATAAGGCTAGGACAGAGGCACGTGTCAAGGATGTTGCAGGTCCGGGGACAAAGGCACTTGTAATGTGTCAACAGCAAGGAATCTTACACTGTGACACATTATAGACATAGAAAAGACCCGACAGAACAGAGAGCAACCGTCAGACACAAGCATAATGTGAGCAAGGCTAGGACACAGGCATGTGTTAGAAATGTAGGTCAGGGGGACAAAGGCACTGTTAATGTGTGAACAATAAGGGATCTCACACTGTGACACATTATAGACTTAAGAAACACCTGACAGAACAGAGAGCACATTTCAGACACAAGCACAATGGGAGCAGGACTAGGACACAGGCATGTGTCAGGGATGTTGCACTACAGGAAAGAATGCAACTGGGTAGTGGAGAACAGCAAAGGGTTTGACACAGTGACACAGTACAGACATAGGAAAGACCAAATGGAATAGAGAGCACCTGTCAGACCCAGCCCCAATGGGAGCAAGGCCAGGACATAGGCATGTGTGACAAATGTTGAAATTGAGGGAACATCACAATGGATAATGTGACAGTATGTCATGAGCAGATGTCCAGTGAGTTTCTGAGCACAGGAAAAGTCCCAGAAGAAAGGAGAAGGCTCATGTGATCCCAATCCACAAAAGTGGCAGCAGGAGGAGGCAGGGAACTACAGACCAGTCAGTTTACCTCAGTAGTGGCAGAATCATGGAGCACTTTAAGGAAATGATAGTGAAACACCTGGAATCCATAGGAGCACAAGATCCAAGACAGCATGGGTTACATAGAAACATAGAAACATAGACTTTGACGGCAGATAAGGACCACTTGGCCCACCCAGTCTGCCCATTTCCCTACCTACTGGATAAACTGCAGATTCTAGTTTACCAACAGCCTATTTCTGCCACCCCACTACAATTGCCTTGTGTCTGTCCTATGCATGTTTGAATTCCCCACTGTTTTAGCCCCAACAACCTCCCCAGAAAGGCAGTTCCATGCATCCACCACTCTCTCTGTGAAAAAAAATTTCCTCACATTACCCCTGAGCCGTCCCCCCTCTATCTTTAAATTGTGTCCCCTTGTTCTTACACATCTCTTTTTCTGAAAGATGCTACCCTCCTGGACTTTGTTGATTCCCTTGAGGTACTTGAACATTTCTATCATGTCTCCCCTGTCCCTCCTTTCATCAAGGGTATACATATTAAGCTCTCTCAGTCTCACTTCATATGATTTCTGATGCAGACCCTGCACCATTTTAGTTGACCTCCTCTGGACTGCTTCCATCCTGTCTATGTCCTTGCGTAGATGAGGTCTCCAAAACTGCACACAGTACTCCAGATGGGGTCTCACCAATTGTCTGTACAGAGGGATAACCACTTCCCCTTTTCTACTTGTGATGCCCCTTCTTATGCATCCCAGTATCCCCCGCTCTCCTTACTGACTTTTCACATTGCTTACCAACCTTTAGATCATCTGATATGACTATCCCCAAGTCCCGTTCCATTTTTGTTGTTGTTAGTACCTCCCCTGCTATTGTGTACTCTTCTCCTGGGTTTTTGTTTCCCAGGTGCATTACTTTGCACTTCTTTGCATTGAATCTAAGTTGCCATATGTTTGACCATTCCTCCAACCTTGCCAAGCCCCTACTCATCCTTTCTACCCCCCCCCTTGTGTATCAACTCTGTTACAGATCTTTGTATCATCTGCAAAGAGGCATACCTTTCCTTCCAGACCCGCTGCAATGTCACCTATAAAGATGTTAAAGAGGACTGGACCCAGTACTGAGCCCTGAGGTACTCCACTAGTGACCCCCCTTTCTTCGGAATGTGTTCCACTCACTATTGCCTTCTGTGTCCTGTTGTGCAGCCAGTTTGCAACCCAGGCTACCACCCTGGGACCCACTTCCAGGCTGGCTAGCTTGATTATTAATCTTTTGTGCGGGACTGTGTCAATTGCCTTGCTAAAGTCTAGGTAGGCCATATCCATAGCCCCTCCCTGGTCTATTACTTTGGTCACCCAGTCAAAGAAATCTATTAGATTTGTCTGACATGACCTTCCTGCTGTAAATCCATGCTGCTTTGGGTCCTGTGCCCTGCTGGCCTCTAGGTACTCAACAATTCTTTCTTTCAAAAGTGATTACATCATTTTCCCTACCACTGAGGCCAAACTTACAGGTCTGTAGTTTCCTGCTTATGCCTGGCTCCAACTTTTGTGAAGGGGAGTCACATCTGCCCTCCTCCAGTCCTCAGGTACCACCCCATCCTCCCATGATTTGTTAAAAAGTGTGGTCAGTTGTGTCACTAGATCCTCCCTTATTTCTTTTAGGATTCTGGGGTGAATCCCATTAGGCCCCATTGCTTTGTCCACCTTGAGTTTTAGGAGTTCTTTCAGGACTCTTTCTTCTGTAAATGGACTGGTGTCAACCCCTACCCAGAGTGCTTGTATTGTCTGGTTTAGGTAACTCCTCCTCATCTTCTTTTGTGAATACTGAGCAAAAGTATTCATTCAATATCTCTGCCTTTTCACTGTTTCCCTCTGCCCACCTCCCCTCTCCCTTATTAATCTTCACTATTCCTCCTTTAACCTTTCTATGCTCCCTAATGTACCTATAAAAGGTTTTATCCCCCTTCTTAACTGAATTGGCTATTTTTTCCTCAGTTTGGTCTTTTTGCTATTCTGACTGCCTTCCCCACTTCTTTCTGCTTTAATTGATACAGTTCCCTGTCATGCTCCTTCTGTGATGCCTTATACTTTTTGAATGCAGCCTTTTTCTCCTTAACCTTCCCTGCCACCTCTTTTGAGAACCATAGTGGTTTTTTGCTCCGCTTTGTTTTCTTTATTTGTTTCACACAAAGGCTTGTTGCCTCTATGATGGCAGTTTTGATTTTTCTCCGTTGTTCTTCCACCCTCCTTTTGGCCATTTGCTAGTGTATTCCTCAGGTATTCACCCATTTTGCCAAAGTCAGCCCTTCTAAAGTCCAGTATGCTTGTTTTTGTATGGCTTGTCTCCATGGTTGTGCTTATTGTGAAGCACACTGTGCAGTGGTCGCTTGTTCCCAGATGTCTACTGACTTCTAAATTTGTGATCCTCTCTCCATTTGAGAGCACCAGGTCTAGTATTGGTCCCTCCCGAGTGGGTTCCAACACTAGCTGTCTAAGGCCTGCCTCCTACAACAGGAAGGTCCTATCAAGTTAATCTCATAGATTTCTTTGACTGGGTAGCCAGAGTGGTGGGCCAAGATGGTGCAGTTGATGTCGCCTACATTGACTTTAGCAAAGCTTTCAATACTGCTCCACATAGAAGATTGAATAATAAGCTGGGTAGGCTCGGGGTGGGTCAGAGATTGGTCAACTGAGTGGCAAACTGGTTGGCGGGCAGAAAACAGAGATTGGTGGTAAACGGTATACAGTCAGAAGAGAGGAAAGTCACAAGTGGGGTACCTCAGGGGTCAGTCCTGGGGCCAGTCCTCTTCAATATCTTCATCAGTGACATTGCAAATGGACTGGAGGATAAGGTTTGCCTGTTTGCAGATGACACCAAGATCTGCAACAGAGTAAATGATCCAGATGGGATGGGCAGAATGAGACGAGATCTGGGAAAACTGTCAAAATGGTCGGAAGAGTGACAACTGGGGTTTAACACAAAGAAGTGCAAGATCATGCACGTAGGGAAGAGACACCCTGAAGCTACCTATAGGTTGGGAGGGGAGTTGCTGACAGTCACTGGGGAAGAAAGAGACTTGAGCATAATCATGACAGATGACCTGAAATCATCCAATCAGACCACTAAAGCAGTAGGTAAGGCTAGAGGCATGTTGAGGTGTATTAGTAGGGGTATCACAAGTCGTAAGAGGGAGGTAATAATCCCACTTTACAAAACACTGGTTAGGCCTTATTTGGAGTACTGCGTGGAGTACTGGAGGCCACATCTGCACCAGGACATTAACAAAATGGAGGCACTCCAGAGAAGGGAAACCAAAATGGTACAGTGACTCCATCAGAAAACATCACGAGGACCGATTAATGGAGCTCAATATATATACCCTAGAGCAAAGGAGGAGAGAGGTGATATAATCAGAAACATTCAGACATCTTAAGGGCATTAACAGGGTGAGAAAAGCTAATGTTCCAATATAAGAAAACAGGACAAGAGGACACAGCATGAGATTAGAGGAAGGCTGATTAAGGGGTAATGTGAGAAAGTTCTTTTTCACAGAAAGGATGGTGGATGCATGAAGCGGCCTACCTCTCAGGAAGTGGTGGATGTGAGATACAGTGCAGGGCATCAAACAGGCATGGGATAGGCATAAGGGAGCAATACAGATGAGTATGAATAGATAGGCCATTGACAGAGTAAAGGCCTATGGCACATTCAAAAGGTAGGAAAATGGGCAGACTAGATGGGCCTTGTGGTCCTTATCTGCCATCAGCTTCTATGTTGCTATGTTTCTATGTCCATACAAAGCAATAATATGGCAATGTTCACAGGGTTAGTAGACTACATGCATGCCTCCATACAATGCATGTGCATCCCAACACAAGCATGTCTTGAACAACACATCTGCAGCATAGAATAGCTTTTGACCATGAATAGTGAAACGTCCAGTGTAAGGGTTTTACACGGAAAAAGGGTAACCTGGAATAAAAGCATGGATGCATCACTAACATTTCACTATGCCCCACTCTGTGAATAACGTCCAGATCCTTGCCACTAAGATACAGCTTGGAGCACACAACAAAACCCTGACAGTGGCAACAGTCTACATACCCCCCAAACTTACCATCCAAGGACTTAACCACACATTGGACCTCGTCCACTCCCTTGATCAGAGCCCCGAAACAATCCTACTGGGGGACTTCAGTGTCAACTGGTTCTCCCCTGGTGCAAACAATTAGAAAGATACCCTAACAACTGCAAACATTTCACAAATGGTACAGTCACTTACCAGGATGAACTACAAAACAGGGACAACAACACTTCTGGACCGGGTACTTACTAACTGACCAGAGCGCATCACTAATACTGTTGTTCTCCCTGACAGTATAAGTGACTAGTCCCCTGTCCTATGCTCCTGGACCAACAAATTCATAAAGCCTCCACCTAAAACTATCAATAGTAGAAATCTAATACCAGTGTGCCAAGGGCCACTTAAAGCCCTCCTACAAGAGTATGACTGGACACCTATAGACTCAGCACCTGACGTGGATGCTGCATTCGATTACTTTATCCATAGCTTTACTACAGCCTGTGATGTATATGCTCCTTTTAAAGAAATGTATGATAAAGGTGTCAACAACCCATGGTTCAACCTAGATCTTCTCCAGCAAATGAGGTCCCAGGATCACCTCTGGCACCATGCTAAATCATCGGGCAACCAGGCTGATATTCAAGCCTTCAAAGCAGTGAAAATGCCTGTAGAAAAGCAATTCACAATGAAAAGGCAGATACTACAAGAACACACTAGCCAACACTTGAAAGATGGGAAACAGTTCTGGTCCAACTCTCTGAACTTACAGGAAAAGATTTCATAGAACCACACGCTATGTTAAACCTAAATGGCAACATCACCTGGATCAAGTCACCATGGCTACTCGCTCAATGCAGCCTTCACTGACCTCAGCCCTGTGCTACCGCCAACCTTCTTTGATCAGCCACCAAGACACCTAATCTCTGACAAAGCAAGCACTACACAGGGTCACCCACATTTCTATTTTAAAACCATCTTCAAGGACCTAACAAAAGCACCTTCTTAAAGTACTCAGGAGATCTAGATCCAGTGGTGATTCTCTTGATCAGAAACTCCTCGCTCTCACCATAGACAAAGTCCTGACCCCTATCACCAAAATCCTCAACTGCAAACTCATGCTCTCACAGTTCCCCCAAAAATGGAACTCCGCTGTGGTGACACCTATCCACAAAAATGGTGAAAAAATGATTACCAGTAACTACCAACCGATCTCCATTCTCCCCCCTCTCTCCAAAGCCCTGGAGAGAATAGTTGCCGACCAGCTTGCAGATTACCTTGCAAGCTACAACCTACTTTGTCCAGAGCAACACAGTTTCTGCAAGGGGCAAAGCACAACCACAGCTCTCCTAGAATTCACCTCTTACATCCATAACACTATGGACCAGGGACAACTTGTGGGTGCCACCTTCATTGACTTGACAAAGGCATTCGATACTGTTAACCACTCATTGCTCTTTCAACAATTAACTTTCCCAGGTCTCTCAAACGACACCACTCAATGGTTTCAAAGCTACCTCAGTGACAGAACCCAACAGGTTAGAATTGGTGAAACCCTCTCAACCTCCCTCTCAGTCCGCTTTGGTGTCCCCCAAGATTCCATCTTGGGTCCTATGCTATTCACTATTTTTCTAAACAGTCTGCCTACATCCTGACCTGATAACATCTTACTTTATGCAGACAATGCAGTCATCTTCACCTCCCACCCTGAGCATTCCTTCCTTCAATCACAACTACAATTAAGCTTTGCTGAAGTGGAGATGTGGTTTAAATCTCATAGACTCATTCTCAACTACAAGAAAACTAAATCAATGTTGTTTCATGGTGCCCACAGCAAACATAAAGACAAAGGTCTCTATATCACTAACAGGGATGGGGCTCCACTAGAACAAGTTTACCTGTTTAAATACCTGGGTGTGATCCTGGATTGTAAGCTTGCCTACTCTGAACACATCGATTACATAGTAAAAATCGTGAATACCCGCATTGGCTTGCTGTATGGGCACAGGAACGGCCTCATGACCGAAGCACTAAGTACTGCCATCCAGAGCTCTGTCATCTCAATAATTGACTATGGGCTAGAGATTTATGGATCTGCCACTGACACTGCCCTTCAACATGCAACCATTGCATTAAACAAAGCATGCCATCTCCTGACATCAGCCAACTGACTGTCACACACCTGCAACATCTATGAACAAGCAAACTGGCTCCAACTCTCAATAAGATTAGGTATCAAACCTGCATCTTAGCCAAAAGCTCACCTTGAATTCCTACCTCTGGGATTCAGACCCTCTAGCTTTTCATTGTGGTATTCACCAAACCAGAGGCTCTGAAAGTCTTACTTTTACCATTCCCCATTGCCAAACTATCCAAGGCCAATGCTCCTTCAAATCCAGATCCTCATCCTGGTTTAACTCACTTCCATCAGAAATATAAAACAGCTCAACTCTGGGTGCCTTTAAGTACAGACTGCGACAACACCTTGTCAATAGGGCCTCTTGTGACTGCTCCTCTTAGCTAGCCTATTCATCTCCCTCATCCTGTCATCTGTTCTATGTTTTCCCTATCCTCTTCCTTCCTACCCCTTCTACCCTTCTCTGACTCTGCTCTTCACCTCTACTATCCTGCTCGTGACTACTGACTGTCCCCCCTGTTTCCTACTTCACCCCAGCTGTTAACCTTTGGTTCACTATTGTATATATGCTTTGCAGTGTATTTTGCTCACTTTTGTATTTGTATATGCTTTGCAGTGTATTTGCTCACTATTGTATCTGACAAGGCCACCCGGCTGCCAATTTGTCGTTTCTTTGCTCAAGTGTCTGTGTTTTTGTCTATAGTACTTATCCTCTGACATGGAACCTTTGCAAAAGAGCCTGGCTCAAAGGTGCATTTGAAATCTTAATCTTGATCTTGATAAATAAACTAACATGTGTCCTTCACATGGGACATGTTACTATAATAATGTTACAAAATGTTATCCAAAGAATGATAGTAGCATGAAAAATGTACATGTATGTTATGACCAGGGTACCATGTATGCTAATGTCGGAATACAATATGGGGTGATGGTCCACATCTGTATATGTGTATTATTAAGCAATGAGGCACAACAGGGTGTTGGTTATACTATATGTAACTCATGGTCAGTAGTGATGTAGGCACTGTGCAAAGACAAGTTCGATGAGCCCTTAATGTGTGGTACACCTAGTACAACCAAGTCCTAAAGTGCCTATTGCTTATATAAAGGGTACAGAGGTAATTATTAGAAAACACACATATACCAGATTGTCTCAACAGGTATATTGTACAGAAATGCAGGTCAATAATGTATACTATTCCATACACATATGTTACGTTATGACAGTCATTTATCTGTTTTCCCATTCACAACACTGTGTGATTCATACACGTTATTGACAGTAGAAAACTAAGCATTATTGCAGATGTTGAATACCATCCACCACCTCCCCAAACATACAAATACACACACACACACACACACACACACACACACACACACACACACACACACACATATACTGTACACACGTAAGGTTAGCATGAAATACATGAATACAATCTTCAGCAGAGTTCCACTGGTACACACACCAAGACACATATTGGTCTCAACTGTATCATTAACATGACTTTTAGCTGACAGGGACAGGAGATGTAGTTTTACATGGACAACTAATATACTGTACAACAGCAATGGAGATAGGATAGTAGATGATTGAGAGATCACGTGATGCTCTTGCTTCTATAGCTGCTCTCACAGCCGGCTCCTGCCACCCACCTTACCATCTACTGAAATCCTTGCTTTAAAACTGCAGAACAAGACCAGACATCGAGGATTCTTGTCCCTAACTGCTATATGCTCCGATATATCCCAATTTGGAACTTCACTATTGGCAACTACATCCGCAATGGAATCGGAGATGAGACAGGCCACTCCTCGGCATTCTGATACTCTGGAAAAGAAATCTAAAATGTCTAAAATGCAGAAAGCTCAACCTTCCAAATCACCAGGTACTTCATTCTCAAATGTATCGCTTACCGAGGACAGATTTTTACAGAAGCTTGCACCGTAAAGACTCTCTCGTGGATATAGTCTCCGAGCTGAAATCCATCAGAGCTGATATGGGAGACTTAGACCACTGGATCACCAATTCGGAGGTGAGCACAACTTCTCTTGAGTCCTGGAGAGACAAAGTGGACTCTGGACTGCACAAATAAGGCAGCAACTCCAAAAGCTTCAGTTGAAAACCAGATCTTGAAGGGCACAGCAGGCGTAATAACATCCTGATTTTCAGTCTTCCAGAGACCGAGGAGGGCCCTTCAATAATTACCTTCCTCCAAAAACTGCTCCTCAAGGTTGCAGGCCCCTCACTCCACAACCCATCATACCTCATCAAGTGAGTCCACCAGAATCTTCACCCCCCAGACCCATAATCTTAAAATTTCTGAGTTACTTAGAAAAGCAGCATATTCTCATGAAGACCAGGAAGCTGCAATCTGTTACCTGGGAAATAAAAAGTCTTTGGTTCATGCAGGATCTAGCCCTCGAAACATGACAAAAGAGGGCCACTTTCCACCTTGTTGTTAGTAAATTAATTGCAGCAGGCCTAAAGTTTAAAATGGCCTACCTAGCCCATCTGCAGGTGAACATGAATGGAGTGTGGCACTCGTACGACACCCTAACACAAGCCTCTGAAGACCTCGCTACTCACCTGCCAGATTTGTTCAAAGCCCCTTGATGTGTGCCTCTTAGCTTGCCTTGCTGCATATACCTGCTGTAATTTGACTTGTGGTCTGTGTTCTTTTTTTTATTAAGGGCTGTTTGTACAGAGATGGGACTAACCTCTATGGCCCTCTGTGCTGGCTTCAGACTTGAAGATCTACTGATGGAGGCTGGTACACTCTGGGAATGCTTATTTGATCGGCTCCACTGCTGCAGGAGAATTGTAGACTTTGGCTTCTTTGGAGCCCTTCTATGCTTTCTCCGAACTCTGGACTGACCTGGGAACTTTTCTTTGGGTTTCAGTATTCCAGGAGGCTCATTTAAGTCGGACTGGTCCTGCCTTATTTTGGCTCCCTGGAGGGTCGTACTACCAAGATAATCTGGGGGGTCTGCTGCTCAAGTATCATCTATTGGAATGCTTCTAAAATCAGGGGAATAATATTCTGGCTGCTCTTTTGGTTTAGATCCAGTGATCCACTGAGTACCACATTTAAATTTGCAACAACCGGACAAAATAATAAATAGGGCGTAGCTCCTTCCCAGATAGGCTGAGGGAGATGGTCAGAACCTCCAGTTGCCTCAATAGTTTACATCCAATGGAGGCCACCACTCCTCAGTTTTAACATGATTTTAGGGATGCAGCCCTTCTGGGAATATGATTGTTTTTTCTGTGGAGACTCCATTGGACCTGGTCTGCTTGATCTGGATTCATCTGAGTGGCAAGTAAGATAGTTATAGATTACTCCAACACGCATAGCCTCTCTATGTGGGATATCTTAAAAATTATGGTAGTTAAGTGGATGGGGGTGGGGCAGGAGGAAGCTGGACTGGAGTCAGCCCAGAGACATTGAGCCTCAAGTACTGGCTGGGGGTTATCCCAGTTTGTTCCCTATGGTTAGTTAGGGCAGTTTGTATTGAGAATTTAAAGGAGGAGCCCTAAACTGGACAAAACAAGAAGGGACTAAGTTTAGTTCACACTACAGAGTTTTCTGTTTTTGTTCAACTACTCTCTACTAGGGCTTCTTCGACTCCCCTCGGGAGGGAGGCAGTAAGGGCAGAGGTTTCATGGAAAGGTCTCTGCAGTCTATGACACTTGCCTTCTCTTTCTGGATATCTGGGACTGTGGGGTTTAATGTAAATATTTTTGGAATGAATGGGAGCATTTGGAGAAAAGGGTGTAGCCTGGGATACTCTTGCCACAGTTACAGAGGTTACCTGACACAGGGCTGTACTGAGGGAGGAGGGAAGAAGGGTGGGAGAGAGTTTTTTGGGAAGGGGAGGAGGGATCATGTCAAGTTGATTGTTAAAGTTTATGCATCAATTTTATCATCTTTGTTAACTGGAGGATTGGGTGGGTAACTGGGAGTTACTTCTTACCTCCTGATCGTTGGTTGCCAGGTATTGATAACTACTGTTTCATCAAACCTTTAGATTACTGAATATTCTAGATATCTTTACAATTTTAATGAATGTTAAGTTAAAGGGAAGGGGCAAGGAACCTTGGAGGGGAGGGTGGGTGTGGAGTGTGCTCATGGGGTGCTGTTTACAGATATGCTCATCCTAATGGCTACAAACATGGTTACTGTAGTAGGTTAATCAAGTTTTCAACCTGGAATGGTAGAGGTCTCAGGGAACAACTCAAACAGTATCAAGTGTTCAAACATATCTCCCTCCTCCACACTCACATTACTTTTCTTCAAGAAACACATCTTCTTCCCCAAGAGAAAATCAGGCTCCGTAGACAGGATATTGGCCAAGTATTCACCTCTGCAGCTTCTACTTCCAGTAAAGCTGTGGCCATTCTTATGAACGCTCTGTTTCCCTGCAAGTTCTTATAGATCCACAGCGAAGATACATTCTTGTAAAAGACCTTCTCGACTGACAGGAATTAGTATTGGATAGCACTTATGGTCCAGTGGAGGCGATCCAGCTTTCTTTATGGAGCTAACTGATAAACTAGACCCATTTCTCTCCTCCCACTGATATTGGGGGTGACTGGAACCTACCCCATCCAAGATTTGGATCAATCTAACTACCCCCTTAAGCCTCTCTCAACGGCACGACGAGCCCTACAAGAATTTATAGACCTATTAGGACTTTGTGACCCCTGGCGAGTCCTAAACCTGTCATCTCGCACCTACTCTTTCTATTCAGTGGTACATCACACCTCCTCTAGACTGGATTATGTCCTTATTAGTTGTTCTCTTCTTCCCAGTCTCTGTAATACTGGAATTGAAGCTATTGTTCTCTCCGATCATGCAGTGGCCTGGGCAGTACTTTCCCCAGATACTAACTTGTAATGAGATATGACCTGGAAGTTAAATACTCAACTCCTTAAGGATGATCATGTGATCTCCAGAATCTCATCTCTCATCCAGTCTTTTATCCAAACTAATCAAAATACGGTACCGAGGATAGATCACAAGTGGTGCGCATTAAAATGTTTCTTGAGGGAGAATTTACCTGTTTAGCTTGTACCGGAAATGCAGAAGCAGAAGCCCTATCTTTGCTAGCCCAAATTGCATCCTAGAGCAATCTCTCTCTCTCTCTCTCTCTCTCTCCCTCCCCTCCCCTACTTCCTCCCCAGACTCCTTACAGACACTGTTGTCTCTCAGAGATAAATATTTTACCCTTCTACAGAAAAAGGTGGCATTCTCAATACTTAAAACTCAAATTAAATCTATAGAACAAGCTGAGAAAGCTGGCCGACTGCTTGCTCTCCGTCTATGGAAATTAGAAGCATTGAGAATCGTATCTGCATAGGAGCCCCAGATGGTTCCAAGAAAACACTTTCCAGAGATATAGCATCAGTCATTGAGCAATTCTACTCCACCCTATATGGTCAACATTCATCTCCACCAGCCAGCAAAGAAATGTCATCCTATTTAGACTCAGTTGCACTTCCTCATCTTCGGGACCATCACCCCGCTCTTCTATCTACTCCCATCTCCTTAATAGAAGTGGAAGCTACTATAAATAAATTCGCACTTAATAAAGCTCCTGGACCTGATGGCTTTCCTGCGAATTTTTATAAACTCTTCCTTAAAGATTTAGCCCCTCTTTTGCTTCACTTGTATCACTTCATGATTTCTTCAGACAGACTAGACCCCTTGCTTCTAGAGGCTGCTGTAGTCCTCCTCCTCCTCAAGCTATATAACCATCCACCTGTCCCGTGAGCTATCTTCCCATCTCTTTATTAAACTGTGACATTAAAATTCTAACTAAGATTCTAGCTTCAAGAATAGAGAGAGTCTGGTCCTGTCTTCTCAGTCCAGAACAAGTAGGTTTTGTTTCTGAGAGGCCCTCTGCTGATCACCTGCACAAGATATCCCATATCTTTTAGATAGCTGATTCCTCTTCTTCTCCCATTGCCCTAATCTCTCTCGATGCTGAAAAAGCTTTTGACAGAGTGGATTGGTCCTTCCTTTGATCAACCTTGCAGAACTTGGGCTTCCCTTCTTCATTTCTGCACTGGCTACAGATGATTTATTCCTCTCCAACTGCCAAAATCTATTGCAATGGTGTCTTTTCTTCTGTGTTCCCTTTTTATATAGGCACACGTCAGGGATATCCTCTTCCCCCTTCCTCTTTAACCTATATTTAGAATCACTTATCAGACTTCTTAAATCTTCTCCCAGCATAAGTGGCATCCCCAATGGTGCACTCACCATCTCTCAGTTTATGCTGATGACATTTTACTTTATCTCTCTAAACCCATCCCTCTTTGACGAGGATCAAAAGATAATTAATCATTTCAGTAACTACTCTAATTACAAACTGAACCTCAATAAAACAGAAATATATCCTCTTAATTCTCTATCACACAGCCAAGAATTCAATTCACCCCATTTGGTATGAAGTGGTCTTCCCGTTGTATTAAGTACCTTGGTATATATTTAACCTCTGATCTCTCCTTGATGTTGAAACTGAACTTAGATGATCTCCTGTGTATTAAACAAGACTTAACGCGTTGGAAGAATCTTCCCATATCACTATGGAGTAGAATTAATATTATCAAAATGAATGTCCTTCCTAGGCTTTTCTATCCCTTAAATATGCTTAACATCTGGCTCCCTCTATCCTTCTTTAAACATATTCACTCAAATATTACTTCATTTATCTGGTTGGACAAATCTCCCAGATGCTCCTCCCTTACATTGGGGTCTCCTAAAGAATCAGGTGACTTGTGACTTCCTAATTTCATTTTATATTATTGGG
This sequence comes from Neoceratodus forsteri, assembly GCA_016271365.2. Lineage (NCBI taxonomy): Eukaryota > Metazoa > Chordata > Ceratodontiformes > Ceratodontidae > Neoceratodus > Neoceratodus forsteri. Next base: position 242,132,402 of record CM028130.1, read on the forward strand.
CCAGCCATCACCACAAATGTGGAAAATGGCTCTCTATACCTCAAGTGGTCTCTGAAGCTGACTATGTTCCCAGATGGGAAGGACCAATCCACTCTGTCAAAAGCTTTTTCAGCATAGAGAGAGATTAGAGCAATGGGAGAAGAAGAGGAATCAGCTATCTAAAAGATAAGGGATATCTTGTGGAGGTGATCAGCAGAGGGCCTCCCAGAAACAAAACCTACTTGTTCTGGACTGAGAAGACAGGACCAGACTCTCTCTATTCTTGAAGCTAGAATCTTAGTTAGAATTTTAATGTCACAGTTTAATAAAGAGATGGGAAGATAGCTCACGGGACAGGTGGATGGTTATATAGCTTGAGGAGGAGGACTAGAGCAGCCTCTAGAAGCGAGGGGTCTAGTCTGTCTGAAGAAATCATGAAGTGATACAAGCAAAGCAAAAGAGTGGCTAAATCTTTAAGGAAGAGTTTATAAAAATTAGAGGAAAGCCATCAGGTCCAGGAGCTTTATCAGGTAGTTTATTTATAGTAGCTTCACTTCTATTAAGGAGATGGGAGTAGATAGAAGAGCGTGGTGATGGTCCTGAAGATGAGGAAGTGCAGCTGAGTCTAGATAGGATGACATTTCTTTGCTGGTTGGTGGAGATGAATGTTGACCTTATAGGGTGGAGTAGAATTGCTCAATGACTGATGCTATATCTCTGGAAAGTGTCTTCTTGGAACCATCTGGGGATCCTATGTAGGATCAATTCTCAGTGCTTCTAATTTCCATAGATGGAGAGCAAGCAGTCGGCCAGCCTTCTCACCTTGTTCTATATATTTAATTTGAGTTTTAGGTATTGAGAATTCCATCTGGTTACAAATAGAATCCAAACTAATCTCCAAATGCAACCTATGTCCTACTGCTATTTTCTTTTCCTCCTGGAAATCTCTTCCAGAAACCTTGGGTTCCTCCCAGTAGATGTCTCTATTAAAGTTTTCTCACAATTATGCTCTTACTTAAAGGTGTCTCCTTCCAAAGACTTTTCTCAACCCATTTCCTCTAATTTAAACATCAAGATCAGAGACCACGCAATATCCCCCGACTGGCTTCTTGTCCTCCCTGAATTTAGGGTATCAGACTTTTATACTCAGACATCCATACTCACTTCTCCTAAGATACTAACCAAATTTCGACTGGGACCAACTAACATTTTTAAGATCTATCAGATATGACACCTTTTAGTGCAATAATTTGCTCTCTCCCAAAAATCATCCCTACTTGGTGAACTTCTTCAACAAATCCAAGGACTGACCTTCAAAACCCATGCTGTCTCCTCCTTATATACTGTATGTACCTGCTCACCAACTCTCGTCCTTCTTCTCTGGCAGATTCTAAGATATGGGAGTCCCTCATACCAGACTTTACTTTTAATTGGCCATGCCTCTGGAATGACCTCTATACCTACCTAACTCAAGACTAGCTAAGAATTACCCAGTACCATATCATAAGGAGGCAGTATAGCAAAGTGGTTTAAGGTTCTGAGCTGCAAATCTGGTGACATCCAGCAGACCAGACCTGTGTTTGAATCTCACAGCTTCCACTTGCATACTGTGTGACCCTGAGCAAGTCGCTTAACTTCCCTGTGCTCCCAGGTCGCTCCTGTAAAAAAAAGCTTTCAGCTTAGTGTGCTACTCCTGGTTAAACAACTAAAAAAACCCAAAATAATAAGTACTATACCCCAGTCAAATTAGCCAAAATGGTCCACCTCCCCTCCTCGACCTGCGCCAGATGTGGCAAAGCAGAGGGTACCCTGCTACATTTTTTTTGGTCTTGTGAGAAGGTGTCTTCCCTGTGGGTACATATTGAAGAATGACTGGACCCCTTACTGGGGCTATAAGGTCTCTTCTCTACTGAAATATGCATTGTTGGAGATTACTCATGGATTCAGATCAAGGAAAACGGATATCATATGGCCTTCATTTCCTTACCAGTTAAAAAGATAGTTCTCAGACACTGGCTGGACCAAATACCCATCACTTACAATGAATGGTTACATGAACTCTCTTTCTCTCTATGAACAGAACACCTGATTGCTAGTATACATCACCGTAAGCCTCTGTTTAATAAAAATTGGGGCAAACTAAATGCCCTTTATCTGAACTGATTGTTTTTGTGTGCTCTCAGAAACCTCGTTAGAGATTTATACATGATACATAGATACATAGGCAGTGTCGGCAGATAAGGGCCTATGGCCCATCCAGTCTGCCTATATGAGCTTGTAAGTTTACTTTATGTTTTCCTAGAAGTCTGTTGCCCCTTAACCCTGACCTCCAGAATTCTTTATGTCTATCCCATGCATTCTTAAATCCCATGATTGTTTCAGCCCCCAGATTTATGGAGCTATTAGTTTCAACTGTTGTATTAACCTCTGGGATATTTACTTTCTGGTGGCATTGCACACTCTGCAGGGGGAGGGGGGTACACGGTAGGGATGGGAGTTGGTGTGGAGGTTTTGTTTTCTCCGGTTCTATGTTCTTGATGTAATATACCATTGTTTGACTGTGGTATACAATAAAATTAACAAAGCCTTTTCAATTTCAGTAGGATAGTAGATGATTGTCTAAATGTATGTGCAGTATATGTGTAAAGAGGGGCTTTTAAGTGAAGGCAACATGAAATGTATTACAAGCATTGCATACCTTAATGGACAATCAGGTTTGTGCCCTACATGATGATTTCCATCATTATGTAAAGGATGCAGCCATTATAGTGATGGTGATTAGAATTATGTGGCTTATGAATTATGAGAGTATCACATTTGGCATAGACCTTTAAGTAACCATTGGTACAGGTATCCTAATCCAACAGCTAGAACAAAGTTTCAGCCAATCACAACACAGGGATATTCATTGGGATGCTATATGATACTTATTAATGCATTGCCTGTCATGACATTTTAGCTAGGTCCATTAGTGTGTAACATATATGTACATGCATCTGCTGCATGCCTGTACCATGAATGCCAATACAGGGGTGTCATGGCTCACCTATATGGGGCTTTACTAATAAATCTGTTATGTTCATTGACAGCCCAAGTGGATGAAAGGCAGGAAGGACTAACAAACAGGACAATGCAGAGGTCAGAGTACAGCATGGTGAACATGGAGGACTGCCAGTGAATCGAACTACTGGTACCAGTACAGCAAACCACCACAGATGCTGTAGATGATCAGCCCACTAATGAGGAGAGACAGGATAGGACACTATAATAACTACAGACCAGGATAGTGAGGTAGAGGATGCCCATGATGTCACAACAGAGCAGGATGATGAATGTCCTGTTGAGAGCATACCAGCAGACCTATCACCCAGTTCATATGATCTGTCACCTGTCTAAATACCTTCATCAAGTCATGTTAACCATCAGACCCCAGAAGGCGCACCATCATCCATATACAGCGAGGCACACACTAACCAGGGAGAATAGAGTGTGCAGTCTGAACATGCACATTACGATCAGGCCATGCTTGAAGTGGGGTGCCAGATGGCTGACATACTGCAACACATGCATGACAGCATGGTACAGTACAATGGACATATGGCTCATCAATCACAACAAATGGTAGATGCCATGCAGGCTGTTGCTGCATCTGTCAATGTTATTGGCCATGCACATGAAAGCAGCATGTCAGCACTGGCAGATGCAGAGAGGACAATGGCAGATGCTACATTACAACAAAACATCATGCAGAACAGTTATGGCTATAACGAACTGACACACACACTCAGAAGAATGCATAACTCCACAGAAAGGCATACGGAAGCATTACAATGTAACACAAATGCAATAGTTAGTGTGTCCGAGGAAATGGTGCAAATCAGGAAAATGCTGATGAGCTACCAATGCAATGTGGGAAACGGTAGCCGATAAATGCCCACAAAAGCAGTCAATAGGTCAGATAACACAGAATGTGGTGACAGTAGTCCACATGCCACATCAAGGCATCAGCAACTCACCTCTGATCCTGCCAACTTATGGACAGATAGCACAGTACAATCCGTAAATACACAACACATTACCATATGGACATCACACCTGAAAGACCATGCACAATCATTGAAACAGGACATGTCAAAAACACGTCCACAACAAATGACAGCAATCATTCAACAGGTACATCTGCCGCAATTCCTACCATTGTTCAACTCATTGCTCACAATGAGGGGTCCCCTGTGTGTAACACTGGCAATGAAAAGCATGTACAACAGACAGTATCCCAGACAGTGGCACCAACACAGCCATTAGTGAGCACACAGATAGACAATGGTAATGTTCCACACAAGAGGAAATGTAAGAACACCATATGCGACAAGCAGGTGAAATTAGAAGGTGGAACAGTACCAGTCCAGAAGGAGAGTCAAACATCAAGTAGACGTGGCAGTAAACAACTGGACACATGTCACTCATGAAAGGCCCAGAAGATGACACGTAGGGGTAGACTGAAAAAAGTAACCACAGAGGGCGTGACAATACAGGCACAACAATGTCACAACCGGCAGCTAAAAAGAAATGTTCCAGTAGGGGAAGACCACCAAAGAAAACATCATAATAGAATGGTCAGATATCTGCTATGGTGAATGCATTTAAAATACTAATGTGTGCACTGCGTCATGAAGGTCATAATAACAATGATGACTAACACATTCCTTGACTCTGCAGTATCCCATACAGACTCTGTCCACCCTCAACACCATGCACATATCCACATGCATGATGTGCCATCAGATATACTATACATATGTCACACAACCATTAGAACATCTGTAATTGCAACATATAATCATAGCAACATAGAATTCAACATCACATATGTACCATCAGTCCCAGACAGTCAGCCCATGTACACAACATGATATGAACAATGCATACACTAACCAAACTCTCCAGGCCTTACCTCCCCATTCCTATGAGCAGGGTTCCCCATGCCTGTCCCATGCATGCGTGAATGTCCACACTGTGTTTGCACTCAGCTCCTGTGCTGCGAGTCTATTCCATGCACCCATCAACCTTTAAGTGAATACATAGGTCCTTGCGGTACCTCTTAATCCACCCCATTCAAAGCCCATTTAATATTTTGAGTGTTCATGAACATATTCTGTTCTTAAGGATGCTACTCTCCAGTACCCTCACTATGCCAGTAGATGTATTTGTTTCTATAATATCTCACTTATCCCATCCACTTAAGGGTATACATACTGAGTTGTCACATTCAATCCTCGTATGACATTTGGTACAGAACAAGCACCAACATTGCTGCTGTTCTTTGAACAGCCCCCATTTTGTATATTTGCTTACATTGATGTGGCCTCTGGAACACAACTCATTATTTCAAATGAGACATCATCAATGATCTGTACAATGGAAATGTATCTGAAAACTGATCAGTGGCACCACCGCTACCACCCTCCTTCTGCCTGTGATACCTCTACCTATGCACCTCAACATCCCAGTGACTCTCCACACAGCCTTCGCACATTGTTCGTGTACCTTTCATAGATACATAGATGTTGTCGGCAGATAAGGGCCTTGTGGCCCATCCTGTCTGCCCTATCCCTCTTACTAATGCTTAAGATGTCCAAGATGCTAAGACAACTCCCCTTATGTCCCAGCTTTATAATTCCCATGTGCCTATCCCACGTATTCTTGAAGCACTGAATTGTGCCAGGCTCAACCACTTCCTGGGGGAGGCTGTTCCATCTCTCCATCACCCTTTCAGTGACATAGAATATCTTCAGTTCCCCTATGTTTTCCCCCTTTTAGTGTATTGGGCTTTATATAGGATTAAGCACAAATTCATTTAATGTTAGGTGACAATCTTTTCTCCCTGCCCTCCCATGTAAACCTCTATTGGGTTATTGCACACTATGGCCCAGATATTCAAAATGTGCCAGGCTGTGGCACAAGCCCGCTTATCTCAACTTGGCTGCACAGGGGCATGGACTGGACGATATTCAATGGAGCCACGCCATGGCTCAGCATCATGAATATCACACCCGCCACCTGTAGTGTGCATGGTGCAGAGGCACTGCGCCAGCGCCAGTAGCCAAAGTGGATCATGGGGATGAGCTAGCACAAGTTCCATTGCGCTAGGCGCAACTACCGCGATATTCAAAAGTTGACATGCAAATAGGGCCATAATGTATGCAAGGTACAAATGGGGCCATTTGCATGTCATTATGGCCCCATTTGCATGCAGGTGCACCGATCCCCAACGACTTGCGCCTGCGCCCTGCCAGGCAGCAACTGTCGGGGACCGCTGTCCCCTGCAGCGTGGTAATGTGCCCCACAGCCCAATCATGGGCTTCAGTGAAAGAAACGTATCCTATATCCCTGTGGTCCAATGGACTGTCTGCCCGATTGTGCTGAAGTAAAATGTAAAGAAACCTATATCCCTGGTGGTCCAGTGGACCTGTCTGCCCGATCACGGGCTGAATTAAAAAAAACTTATATTCCTGGTGGTCCAGGGGACCCTCCCACCCGCCCACTGATCCCCACGCCCGCTCCCCGGTCAGCGACAGGCGGCAGCACCCCCCGCCTGCTGCCCCACCGTCACTAACTGTTGTCACTGCCGGTAGGGCTGTATGCCCATTGGTCCACAGCGTGAGCCAATGGGTGTGCAGCCCATACCTTACTACACATTCCAGATATGTGAATGGATCTATTCACCCCACTGGTCATCCTACTTTCCTCACATTGGGCATAATTTAACACAACCCTCTGTACTCCATCACTCATCCAGTACCTAAGTCTGCATACCACCTTTGACATTGTCATGCTGCCCAGCATGTTCACATGTCTTCTGTCAGGACATGTATTGCAGGCTGTACTGTAGTCCAGTTAGGACAAATCCAGAGCACCACCCTGATCTTCTACCCTATTCAATATGTCAAATACATATATTAGAATTGTCTGACATGACTATTATGTTGTGGATCCATGCTGTCTCAGATCCTATACTGCACTGGATAAATGGTGTTTCACAATACTTTATTTACATAGTGTACTATAGGCTAAGAATGTGTTGCAATCATCATATAATATGACTGCATATAGATGTAACACAATATCATGATTATCATGTTGTATTCATGCAGATGTCATAATGTGGCCTATATTCTATGCATAGGACCACACAACACAGTGGGCATTATTAGCACTGCTGGATTATCCAGGGTCTATAATGGCCTCCTTCCACAGCATAGCGCCTCAATATGCCCATGAGCTTCCCAGGATTGGTCCTTTATTGATTATTGCATTCATTGTTGTGATTCATCAACCTAGTGCCAGTGTATCACAGGGTCAGGCTAATAGTCTTGGGGTGGTTTCTACTTGACATCCATTGCACATTATCTTTGGGAAGCACATATGTATTAGCTGCTAACCACTCCTGTATACCCTTTTGGAACACACTATGATGATGGAATGGGTATGGAGTTACTGAGATATTAGTGCTAGGAAGATATTTTGCTTTGTTACAGTGAAGATTGTCATTACATGTCTGCCTGTACTTCTTTCAATTCTCACATTGATTGATGTATGTTTTAACTCAAATACATACATGCCCTTTATGTCAATATCGTTTCCTTGGTCTTGAACATATATATTACAGTAATGGTGATACAGTATCCTTTGTGTATATCATCATTTGTTTATTATGCATATATTGTATACAAGTATATATGAATAAACCTCTGCAATACTAATTATTGGACTAATGTACGGTATTGTACTGAAACAGAACATGGTACCATAACATGTGGGTACTGTGTACCTACCTGCATAGAACTGTATGTGTACCATATTGGAACATACAACACACATGATAACCATTACACTAGAGTATGGCCGTACAATACATTATTTATTTATGTATTCAGTTTTGTTTTAACAGGGTGAGGCCTACTAGGCACAAGTGCCTGTGTTCAGGGGCAACTTGGGGCTTTGGGCTGGTTCTGTGACTTGCTCAGAGTCACACAGTGAGAGAGTGGAGATTGTGGGAATCAAACTCATGTCTACAGGTACCAGGATCATTCACAGCTCCTTCCTCTATGCTCTTGGCTACACTGGTTGCCAACATATTACATGTACACTATTACATGTATACTGGGCTGGTACCACTGACGCACTCCCCTCCACAAGCAACCAGACTGCTTAGGACAGCCGAGAAGGTGCCTGCTGCCCACACCTCCTTGGCCCATAAGGTAACATCTGGTCCTGGACCCCAGAACAAGGGAAAGATGATTTTTGAGCCTTCCTCCCTGTGGGAACTGAAAGGTTCCACATGGCCAGAATGCTGACTCTGGTTTCTTGCCCAACGCTGAAGCCAGTGCTGAAATCACTGGAGTAGGGCATAAGACTGCAGAGAAACACTGTTAAGTGCAGAGCAGCATTTGTGTAACCTGCACTGGCCTGTCAGTAATTTGTTGATGGGTTTTTTTTGTCTAATTTTCCATTTGCAAATTATACTGTAAAGTCACTAGAGGGCAGCAACACAAGTAGGTTGCAATCCTCTACCCACTACTCTCCCCTATTACTCCTAGTCCTGGGTCATTCATACCTAAAGCAAATTATCAACGTCCTAACATTCAGTGGTGTGATCTAAATCTGTAAGCCTGTACAAAGCCTCTACTACCCTACCCAGAATGGTTTTCATCTCCCTCCTATTCACACCCTTCCTGGTTCTTACTCTTATCCCAGTCTCCCCCTCTACACCTATTTTCACTTCTCTCTCCCCTTCCCTTCCAGATACCTCCTTCATTCTGTCAATCACCCCTACAGCTCCTCTTGTAAGCAGACCCCACATTCCCTACTACCCTCCAGCATCTCTGTTTTCCCTTTCTAGTCACTTTGCCTTTCTTCATTTCCTTATCTCCTCCTCTCCACCCTTCCCCCCTCTTCCCCTCCTTCACGTATTTCCTTCTCCAATTACAAAAGTCCTAAACTTCACTATTTCATCCTTGCCCTCATCCTTCTTTCATCAGGGAACAGCCACCCGAACCCTGGCCCTATTTCTTCTCCTGCCCTGGCTCCTTACCCAAATAACATGTCTCCAAACCCCACACCCACTACAACCCTCCCTAAAGGGTTGAAGCTCATCCACCTGAACATCTGCAGCCTGCTACCCAAAATCGACCTCCTACAAACTCTTATGATTTCACACACCATTGACATCCTAATTATTACCGAGACATGGCTCAAAAAAAGTACCCCTGACAGTGCATTTGCTATCCCTGGGTATTCCATCTCCAGACAAGATCGATCAGTTCGTGGAGGGGAAGTGGCCATGTATATCCTGTCCTCACTGCAGTTTATTACCACCCTATCTACATCCATCCCAGCTACCTATGAAGCCCTTGTCACCCGCATTACCCTTCCTTTCTCGATCCCAATCTTTGTGGCTGGCATCTATTGCCGCCCAATCATTCAACCCTCGGTCACGACTGAACTCTTTGCAAATATCACCTCCCTCTCACAGTCTGGTGAGCTTTTCATAATGGGTGACATGAATCTAAATTGGTTGTCTCCCAAGTTAAACAAGCTACACAATGATGTCACTGCTCTAAACCTAACTCAACTTATACTTGAGCCCACACGCCCTAATCCCAAAACACAAAATCACACCCTGCTTGACTGGGCACTCACAACCCACCCACACTGCATCATTAAATCTGGTCTCCTCCCTGATGCCCTTAGTGACCACAATCCCATTTTCATTGTACATAAAGTTTATCACCCCAAACCTCCCCTTAAAATCATACAGCTCCGGTCCTTTAAATCCTTAGACCTTACCCCAGTCAGCTCTGCACTCGCTTCCACCAACTGGGCCCCCCTCTCCACTGCCATTTCTGCTGACCAAGCACTTGAATATTTTAAGGATAAATTCATTGCCACCTGGAATGTCTTTGCTCCTTTCAGATGGACCAGAGTCCGTGAACTTCACTTCCCTGGATCACCCCCTACTACTAGCCTGCTTCAGGAGCGTGATCGGCCTGAGAAAAACACAAATCTACTAAACATCCAAATGACTACGCAGTAGAGAATGCTATGCAATTCATGTACTAAAGCTACTAGACTGGCTAAGTCTGATTATTTCAACTCTTCATTCCTGACTAACACTAACTGTCCATCTAAATTCTGGAGGGTAGTTCATGCTCTGTTCTCTCCTGCTTCTCCCTCCTCCAGTTCTCAAAATAAATAACTCTAGCTTCTGACCCTGGCTCAGTGGCCAATGAATTTAATGCCTCATTACACCTCATGCGCCATGTCTCTTCTAAATGTCCTGTCCCCATTGCCACCTACTAACTTCAGCCCTTCACCTCAGCCAGTGCCTACCCCTCCCCCATTTTCCTTTTCTACTATCTCCCCTGATGAAGCTCTTAATGCTCTCCTATTCCTCAACCCCTCTAAAGGCTCCTCACCAGATGAGCTTGATCCTAAACTTCTCTACCTTTCTGGTCCTGCAATTGCTTATCCTATCTCCTTAATCCATAACCTGTCCTTTATTTCTGCCCAAGTACCCTCATCCTGGAAACATGCTGTAGTCCTTCCTCTCCCCAAGGGTGGTGACACATCCACTCCTGGCAACTATCGCCCCATTTTCCTCCTTCCTACCCTTGCCAAACTTCAAGAACATTTAGTTTTCTCTCAACTATCACCATTCCTCTCTGATTCCTCCTTCTTCACCCCCTTCCAATCTGGTTTTCTGAAGAACCACTCAACAACCACCTCCCTCCTCAGGCTTACTGACTCCATCATTTCAGGGATGGATGATGGCCTGATTACCTTAGCTACCTTTGTCGACCTAGCCAAAGCTTTTGACACTGTTTCCCATCCCCTGCTTCTTGAGTCACTCTTCTCAGCTGGCCTTGCTCCATCAGCCACCAACTGGTTTAAATCCCACTCATTGGCAGGACACAGTCGATGAGAATTCTTGATTCCTCCCCCCCAAACTCCCTATCAACACTGGTGTCCCCAGGCTCAGTGCTTGGTCCCTCACTTTCCATTTTCCTTAATGATCTTCCCACAGCCTGCTCATTCCTCTTCTATCCACATGTACGCTGATGATACTGTTTTGTACAGTTCCGCCAAAAACCCTGCTGCCATGCAAACCAGCTTACAGCATGACTTTAACCAAGTTCAGCTCAGGTTTGCTTCTCACCAGCTTGTTCTAAATGCCAAGAAGACCATTTAAATGACCTTTGGCACCAGGCAGAGGCTCTCTAGGATCCCGGCCCTACCCACCTTCCACACCCTTGATGGGACCATCTTGGAGGACACCTCCTCATTTCGATATCTGGGAGTTTGGCTGGACCAGCACCTCAACTTCTCTGTGCATATCGATGCTATCCTGAAGAACTGTGTGAGGCGCGAAATTGTCCAGAAGGTGATATCTCCCATCTTTGACTACTGAGATGTAGTCTGTGGTGCTGCTCTTCCCAAATCTTCTCTGACCAAGTTGGACACTCTCTTTAACTCCTTCTGCCACTTTGCTATCAACTCCCTTCCTGTTCCCATCACTGTGAACTCTATCGCTTCTAACCTTCCTTCCACTATCTCACAGATGCATCTCTCACTGTGCCAAACTAACCTCCAAATTCTGGTTCAGGGGCTCCTTCCTATCTCTCATCCTCCTGTCCACTCCACCTCCCCCCACCCACTCTTTCAGATCAAATGACACCCACACCTTGACTGTCCCTCGCTGCTTCACCCTCATCGGTCAGACTGGTTTCGCCCATCATTTCCCTAAAATCTGGAATTACCTCCCCCCGGAAATACGACACTCCTCCTCCAACTACTCCCTCACCTCTGCCCTACACAATTACCTTTCTCTCAGCTGTTCCTGCTTTAACCCACCTTAATACCTGTCCCCAGTTTCTGCTTTCCTACCATGACCCCCTCGGCAGGGTTCTCAACATCCTGAAGGGGGAAATCAGGAAATGGCTACCTCTTCTCCTCATATTCAGTTCTTGCCTCCCTCTCTTCTCCACCTTCCCTTCTGGGTCACCAGTGTGCACAACCTAACCTCATCCTTTTACTGCAACAGCACTTGACATTCACCTCGAGCCTGCTCCTGGTACACTTATGCACTATAAATGGTTCTATAGGTTTTGTACATTCATATGTTCTTTTGTATGAATTTGGACATGTATTACAATTTACCCAATGTTCCTCTACTGTTTATTGTACAATACCTTGTGTTCCAGCTGTTGCACAATCTTACAATGCTGTATTGTTTGTACTACTCACATACTATTGTAACTGACCATCCTTCACAACCCTATGTAACCCCTCCCCCAGGTCGCACCGTGAGACCATGTATTGTAATTTACCCAATGTTCCTCTACTGTTTATTGTACAATACCTTGTGTTCCAGCTGTTGCACAATCTTACAATGTTGTATTGTTTGTACTACCCACATACTATTGTAATTGATCATCCTTCACAACCCTATGTAACCCTCCCCAGATCGCACCGTGAGATGAGCAACTTGTTGTTCAGTGTGCCTCCTGGTGAAACATATCAATAAATAAATAAATATATAAAAGTATGTTGCTAATACCAAGGTTTGTGCCATTATGTGTGGTGTATATCGATACATGCATGTTTACACATATAAAGAATAGCTGCACACATACAGTGGCATGTTGTTGTTGTATCATGGGGTTATTGTTATAAAGCTACAGTTGTCTTACTGATGGATGTTATTGATCTCATCTATACAGTGTCACCTATGTACAAGTGTGATCCTTAGCATTACAGTGACACAGAATGCCATGAATGTTGATGCAAATGCAGATCTATATGCACCATGGCTGCTTATAAAATGTCTGTAATGTGCTTTTGGGTACTGTGTGTGATCCCTCTTCATTTTATCCAAGTAATTTGTATTGAACTACAGTTACTATTGCGGACACACTGTAACTCTGTCACATTAAATGTCTGTATGGTGCCATGTCCACTGTGAATACAGCAGTGAGACATGCTATATGCACAGCATGGCATCTGCATACACCTTTGCATCCTGCATATGTGTATAGTTATTAGACCACGATATGTTTCTATATTGATCTACATGTCCGGCTGCAATGTTATTATACAATTGTGGTTCAGATTGTCCTGTACATGTGATATAACATCATAGGCTTCTACAGTGCTGCCATGTCCATAGAGCTACTACCCTATACTAATGGAATTATGTATAGTATATGTATCATCTGTATAGAGAGGTCTGTGAAGGTGTGAGGCAGCTACAGCAACACATCATAGACACAGGGGCAACACAACAAGAGGGATTAACTGTCAATATAACTGCCACTATAACTGCTGAATCAATTACACATTTCAGGTGTGTATGTCTCTTTTCATTGTTATCTAATATACACAGACATGAATGATATGCTGATTGTCAGACAACATTTCTGTCACAACACAAGCAGTACATTACACTCATTACATGTACATGGCACTGACATGCACAATCCAACCATGTCACATGTGTCACTTTATTTCAAGTGACCATGTCCTTGTGTGTGATCATTGAGTATTTCCATGTCTGTCACATGTGTATTTTAGAAAGGATGATGCTAAATGTCCAGGTGTATTTAGAAACAGTCATGCATCAAACGTTCATGGGCACGTCATGCACATGCAGCTGCACCATGCCTCACTGTTGGTGGAGATGGTGTTTGAGGCCTTTATGGGCTTCTGCCACTGTCCCCATTGTTCTCTGGACCTGGGGTATCAGGCATAGGCATATTGTACGAAATAGATATATTGTGTAGTATGCAACAGGCCAAAAATGTTCTGCAGGCCTTCTCAGGCCTATATTGTAATGCACCTCCTGATTTATCAAGACATCTGAAATGCATTTTCAGTATTCCAAATGTCCTCTCAATCACAGATCTAGTGGCCGAATGGCTGGTTTTGTATCTTTCTTCCTGTTGTGTCTGTGGGAAACATGCTGGTGTCATCAGCCATGTCCTGAAAGGATATACACTGTCACCTATGGGGATGCAAAACACATGATGAGCCACAAGTTATATACAATGTCTCATTGTATTATTGTAATAGTTGACAGCCCTACTCTTCCCTTTCTCCTCATACTCAAATGTGACATCAATTGCCTATGTATAGTTTAATCCTAATGTATTTAGAATTTATAGGTATGTAGATATGGTGTACATGACTAGCTCTACATTATTGTAGCCACTGTACAATGTATGTCAAGTCTGATACTGTACTGCACTGACTCCTGTACAATTGCTCTGCTTTACTGTATCATTTATGACCCTGGTCGACCCTGAAAAGGGACTGTAATTGTCTCTGTGGTCCTACCCAGTCACCAAAACTCAAAGAAATAGATAAATAAATAAATTATACCATCAGACACATGTGCACATCTGTTTGGAAAGGGACACAGCCATAACCTCCATGTATTGATTAAACCATTGTACCACAGATATCATTGTAAATACACACAAAATAATATCAATGACTGCTTGTTAAGTGCCATCTATGCACACATCACCATATGAAAAGGGCCCCAACCCTATGTCCCATTTGTGCAGTGTCACATATGGTATTTAACTGTGCGCGTGTATATGGAAGTCTTTGTGGCATAATTATGACTGTTATGTTGGTATGTGTACAGGCACTGCAGTAGGGACATTTCACATGTGCATGCAGAGCTATGACTACATTTTACCATATGTGTATATACTGTAGATGCACACTCCTGTACTGTATATTTCTCTGTACACGGGCATATTACAGAACAGTTTTGTGTTCTGTCAGCAGTTGCACATGCATGTAGGGGTGGTGGGGATGCACAGAATGTGCACATGTGGCATATGGGGCATTTGGAGGGAGTAATGATAAAGTACATCAGTGCACAGTTGTCAGTAACACAACAGTAATTGCATGCACAACAGCAAGACAAAGGTATATTTTACATTGTACATTACAACATATATTAGCTATGATGTGTATGCACTAGGTTCTACAGTGGAACAATAACATGTGTAACTTTTGCAAACCACATGTGTGTATTGGCACTGGCATAGGTTGACTAGTAAGGTCCACAGTCGCCTGGCATGTGACAAATCTATGAGACATAATGTGATATGTCTGCTTAACTGTGTGCTACTTATACACAGTGCAAGCTCACAGATTGTCTCACAGGGATGTACATATTGGGCAATGTTAGCACATGGTATTCCATGTTAATCATACCATCACACACTTTTAACGCACATGAGCAATTAAATGAAATGGACACAAAATATTTTATGCATGTGGTATTCCAGAAAGTGTATATCAGAACATTGTGTCCATCTAAGCAGCCAACACATAGACCAGGTTGGAGCTGGTCTAATCAAGGCAGCATATAAAAGGACCCTGCAGAGACACATAGCTGAGCCTCTGAAGAGGCAGCAGAGTGTACTGAGACTCACAGCAATACAGATAATGACAGCACCACTAGCCCTACTAGCCATACTGATGGCAGCCCAGCGACAACAGAGGCATGCAAGGTGGTGTGGCAGGATCCAGGGGAATGGTGACCCACAGGTGCACAGGAGGTTGCCAGGGGGAACTGTGCCATGTGCACTCTGCACACGGAAATTCTTTGAGGAGCTTACTGATGAGTAATGTATAGCATGGTATTCTCTCAACAAGACCACCATAAGAGAGCTGTGCCAGGAGCTGTGGGAGGACCTACACACTCCTACACGCAGGCGACATGCAATACCAATGGAGGTAAAGGTTAGTGCAGTGCTATATCTCCTAGCCACTAGGAGCTTCCAGACACCCACTGGTGACATAGAGGGTATATGCCAGCCTGCTGTGTCAAAGTGCCTAAGGAGCTTCCTGACAGCGCTGATGCGCCGCACCTCCAGGTACATCTGTTTCCTATGGGAGGCATCACAACAACTGCACATTAAGCAGGCCTTCTACACCGTGGCACGGTTCCCCTGCATGCTAGGAGCCATCGACTGAACACATGTAGCCATCAGGGCAATAACAGCAGAGGGGGAGACATACATCAGCTGCAAGGGGTACAACTCCATGAACATACAGGTAGTATGTGACAGTGAATGCCACATACTGGATGTGGTAGCCCAGTGCCATGGATCCTGCCATGACTCATACATCTTTCATCACTGTGGCCTACATGAGGCCTTTGAGAGAGGGCACATAGCAGGAGGATGACTGATAGGTTGGTAGCAGTAGTAGCAAAGGATGCAACTGTGGCAATGTGTACATGTCTGATGGAAATGCACACATGTTGTGGTCATGGATGTATGCACAGTGCAGCACCAAAGGCCCACAGGATGCCTGGACACTGGCGATGCTGGCAAAGGATGGCAGGGCAAGCCATCCTTACTGTAGCACTGTGACACATACAGGGCCAGCAGGGAGGGACAGTGATAGCTGAATGCACAGAACCCATGTACATGGGCCACTCCATGCCTGCAGGACTGGCGAGGGGGCTCATGTTAGACAATATGTGTGTCACCACAGACACCATATGGATGGTGCATAGCACAACAAACATGGCCAGTAATGCAGTACCCCCCCCCACAGGTGACAGTGGATACCCGCAACTGCCCTGGCTGATAACCCCTGTGCAACATTCACAGAGTGCAGCAGAGGTGAGATATAATGAGGCCCTGTCCAGCTCGAGGTGTGTGATTGAGAGGACATTTGGACTTCTAATGGCGCCCTTCAGATGCCTTGACCACTCAGGTGGGGCATTGCAGTACTGTCCAGAGATGGCCTGCAGGATAGTCCTCACCTGCTGTTTACTACACAACCTGACTCGCTCATGGTGTGTGCCACTGCCAGACCCTGGAGCAGTGCAGGTGGATGGAGATGGACCAGATGGGGATATGGATCATGACAGCATGCCATCCCGAGCAAGATCTGCAGTTGTGGGACAATATGCAAGACTGGACCTAATCCAGCAACACTTCTAAGAAGGGACACCAATACCCCTGGGGGGCACCGCAGCAGTGTGCAACAACATGCTGATGGCAAAACATCACCACTGTGGGATCAGCAACACTGTCCACACACCAACATAGGACAGAATATTGTTCTGCCTGGTGCCAAGCAACACATGGCAGCACTGCAGCTGTACCTGCGCCTATGTCTGTTGGGCAGCACCTGGCTGACATAGTCACCGGCAGTGAGAGGCCCATGGTGCATTGTGTGATGGCAAGCAGAGGCATTGAGGGGCAGGTGTCCACAAGGTGGAATGATGCACCTGAACAGTGAACAGTCAGGAAGGATGGACGTGCAGGTGTGGGTGTGCATGTGCCTTGGCAGTTGGAACACACGTATATGCTCAAGTACCGTAACAGGGAGCTACTGCCACTTGAGGACCGACCTTTTCTTAAATCTGTTGCAACAGTTATTCTATTTCTTAGCTTAATCTAGCCTTTACAATTTCTAGTCCATAAGGTTGCCCACCTATGAGCATCCCTTCACTTTCTTGACTATGCTATAGTGTCCTCTTTAATTTTCCTTTTCCCTCTCAGGTCTCGTACAGGGAGGTTGTTGTGGTAACCTCCAAGTGTTTGTAAAACAGGTTGTGTTTATCATTGTTGGATTTAGTATGTAATAGTACTATGTCATAAAATATCATGATGTATATACCTTATGTTTATGAAACCTGTAAATGTTGAAAATACCATGGCCTGGCCCAGTGGCACTGAGTGTTGAGGCACTGGATGCCACACCTCACTCCACACTAGTGACCTGGGTTCAGGAATGGCCGGGCTGCCAGGGGTTGGCAGGGAAGGAGAGGGACTGAGCATCTGATGGACTGTTCTCCCTCTCCAGGGTGGGGGGCTTACAGTTGTCAGAGTGCTTGCGGCCCCTAGCATAGGCTGGGGTTGGTGCACTGGCACTGTTCAATACAGTGGGTGAGTTGAGGCATGGCACTGGGAAGGAGTGCATGTGGAAGCGTGTGCACTCCTTCCATTGGTGTCATTGCATGCCCCACTCACAAGGGGCTCAGAACAGGGAAAAAATGGTGACTGATCATGGCGGCTTGATGGCCGTTCCATGGGATGCATGGCTTTGGGGACATCGCTGTGTACTGGTTCCAGTCCTGGTAGGAGAGAGCAGGGGACTCTCCACCACCCCACCACGGGGGGGGGGCAAACCGCAGGGGTATGACAGTGAAGATCTGACTGGGAGCCAGGATGGACTGGACAGTGACCAGATGAATGGGATGCATGGATGTAAATGGCAGACTGGGAGACAAGGTAGGAGAAACAAGATTAACGAAAAAAGAAAATACCATGGCACTAGGTGTTTTTGATAATGGTAAAAAATACTAGGTGACTATCATAGAAATGAAAGTAGTTGTGCTATTTAAAATGCATGCAAATTGCTGTAAACTGAACAAGTCTGAAATCCCATAGTGATTTGCATATATCCCATGATGCTTTGCATTATGGAAGTATGTGTAATGTGTTTCTTTGAAACTTGCTTATTGTCAATGACCTTGGGTAACTCCATGTTTCAGTGTTTCTGCACTGAGGTTCTTGTTTTTAGCTTATTTTGTTTTTTTTCTATTTGAGCCCCAACTACCCAAGCAAACAAGGCCCATGTAGGGATGAAGGGTCTTCACTGAAAAGTTTAGATCACAGATCAGTGTCAGTAGGTGCTGGCTAAGTGCAGAAAACGGACATACATAGTCTGTTGCTGCAAACTGATGTACTGAAGAAGGAATATGACATTGCTGAAGTTTATTTCATGTATTTTGAATAAATACACAGAGATTGTGTGTTGAACCTGAAGTTTGGTGTCTGGTCCATCTGTTATCCCACAACCCCTCCACAGATTTGGTGTTAGAAGTGGGATAACTTGCTGGAAGCATCTGGACTGGCCGAAGAGGGATGTTTTCTGGTGGATATCACCCAGTTATCCCAGGTGGACCGATGCAGTAGGAGTTGCCAGAGTAGAAACCCAGAGAAGAAAGTTTGTGGAGTTCTGCCCAGAACCATGGCTGACAGATGAGAAAAGCTGCTGCCTAGACTGGACCCTGGAGCTTGAAGGAAGGCCAAGCCTGAAGACAAAGAGATGCAGGTCAAGGCAGACTGGAGGTGCAAGAGACAACACACAGGAGGTGAGACCATGATGAGGATAATCCTTTGGATGAGTGAGCAATGGCTGGAGGCAGACTGACTATGCAGAGCGGTGGAACACCAGTTCCAAGTGCTAGAGAGGTCCCTGCCAGAGAGTATGGATAAAGAATCAGAGGAGGATTTTTCTTGGCCTCAGCTGGAGGAGGACCCCTTGACTGAGCAGGATATTCCTTTGTTGCCTGTGTTCCTAGGATGGTACCTGTTGGAAGTTGGAGATGCAAGTATGGAACTTGAATGTGAGACCCCAGATAAGACTGTACATCCAGTGATATTATGCTGGGGTTGAAGGTTAGATTAGGTTAAGAAAGAGAAGAACTGTTACAACAGATTTAAGAAAAGATCGGTCCTCAAGAGCGGCAGGAGCTCCCTGTCACAAGTACCACTGTAATGTGAGAACTGTAAGGGGGTTTCAGTTCCCCTAGCTGATATGGTAATGTCCAAGGCACACATGTGCCACATAGATGGACATAGTAACAGCATGCCACAGGGTGCAATGGGTGGTGCTGGCAATGTGGTAGGTGGCAGGGACAGACAAGTGATCAACAATAGATGTCAATGGGAATGGTGGGCAGCTGTGACAACAGACAGTAGATCAGCTGACAGACCTATAGGCATACACATTGATGCATGTCAACCATGGCATGCCACGACACTTGAGGCACCATGGGAGGGAAACCAACACATGACCCACTGGGACTGCAGTGTAGACAGCCCTACAGCCCTGCATGGCCAGGTAGCACAAAACAGAAGGTACTGCTGGGTCACAACCCACAGGCAGGCACGGCATGGGACATGTCAACATGGTTCCACCTGTGACACTGCACAACACTGAGATGGCTGGGACAGCACTCAAGACCCACTGATCATGTGTAATACACAAATAAGCATGTGCATTCTGTGTGTGCACATAGCGAGAATTATAGATGCATATAGCAAGAACAGCACACGAAAAAGCAGATATGCATTTTGCATGACACTGCAATGTGTGCATAGCTGCATATTTGGGAACATGGAAGTATGCATTTGATTGTCGGCTGCCCTACACACTGCACATGATGCAACACTGCAACACGAGGCCCAGAGGCTGCCATTTTAGTGACACATCACTGTGCTCATCACACAGCAGCTGCAGGTATGGCAGAATGTCACACTTAAGTGGGAGACCCCAACTTCACCCCCAGGAGACTGCTGCTACATCAGCCTCATGCAGCAATGGGAGAGTTCATCCTGCCACATGGGTGCAGGAGACACACTCCAGTGAGCTGGGACAGGGTGTGGTACCAGAGAGGTGCCCGCCTTAAGCAGCAGACCAGAGTCCACAGAACGACATGCCAGCTGAAGCACTGTTGAAAGACATGGCCAGGCATGACGCTGGCCTTCTAGAGAGGATGCATGAGATTGTGCAAGAGGTGGATGTGGCCATAAGGAGTGGCTAGAGTGCATCAGCAGGTAAGTGACACATGGCTCACAGTCATAGGCCCACAGGTGGATGGCGCACTGGCATGTACCAGTCAACACATGTGCACAGTGTAACATGTCCCTTCAGTCATCCCACACAGGTCGTGATGGTGCAGGACAATCCACAGCATTAGGGTATGGTGGTGAGCAGGACGGTAATGCAGCAACACGGGGCATTTAGGATGCACAGCGCAAGGCAAGTGACACACACATGTAGACCACTGTGGTGTGTAGGGCTGCTACAGGGTGCCTTCCTGCAGAAGCTGGTCAGGGTGCACACAAGGGAGGGAGACATACTTGATGTGGTCATAACCAACAGAGGGAATGTGGGTAGGGCCAGTCTGGGAGATAGTGACCACAGCACTGCAGGCTGCAAAGCAAGAGCAGGGTATGAGGCTAGTTCAATCACAATGCAGGTCAGATATGTCAGTGGCAGAACCTCAGGATGAGGGGGCTATTCCAGGAGGAAGTGGGGGGGAGGGATGGAGGGAGGGTGGGGGACATGTGGAAGAACAACAAGGGGGTTTCTAAAGTGACATAGGTGAATGTGTAATGTGGGTGAGGATGAATAGCAGACTTGAGGAGGCCACTGTTGTACAATAGGGAAGTGGGAGGCAATGGGGAGTGGAAAGGGCAGTCAGGAATATCAGAGAGCACAGTGGAGGGAGGATAGGAATATGACAAGGTGATGCTGAGGGCGGCAAGAGGAGGAGGAATGGGCAGGCCAAAGCAGCATCTGAAGAATAGCATTGACTAGGCATGCAACATGGGGGAACATGTTGTTATAGTGGTATATAGGGACAGGGGAAGGTAAGGCAGAGGATTGTAGGGATTAAGGGGGACTGCAGGTGGACATGGATATCAGGATAGCTGAAGTGCTGAATGGCTGACTCAGCTTGGATTCTATGACGTAGGAGTAAGGAAGGGGACAGGCACAAAACATAAAGGGAAATGGTGTGGGGGACAGATCTGAGCATGATCATTACCAATGAGGTAAGGAAGGATGCAAGTAGGCTGAGGGTGAACAAGGCCATGGGCCCTGATGGCCTACACCTAAGGGTGCTCAGAAACCTTGGGGGTACTGGTGGAACCATTGCTGGGGACATTGAACCAGTCCCTGGATACAGGGTGGATACTGGGGTCCTCAAAGAGATGAAAGCCACCCACAAAGGTGGCAGCAGGAGAGGGTGCGGGAATTACTGGCCTGTCAGCCATACATTGGTGGTGGGTAATGTCATGACAATGTTACAACAAAGAGTGGTCGGCTTTGTGGGGGTGGAGGGGCTGCAAGACATTTGGCAGCATGGCATCACTGAGGTCAGTCATATCAGATGAACCTGATCAAAGTCGTCGCTGAGG
The DNA here is from genome assembly GCA_016271365.2 of Neoceratodus forsteri. NCBI lineage: Eukaryota > Metazoa > Chordata > Ceratodontiformes > Ceratodontidae > Neoceratodus > Neoceratodus forsteri. The sequence continues at coordinate 242,154,415 of CM028130.1, forward strand.
TGACAAGGGTGGGTGATCAAGGTGGGGCAGTGGACGTGGCCTACTTGGACATTGGGAAAGCCTACGACACATTGCCTCATGAATGACTGTTCAAAACATTGAGCAGTCTGGGAGTGTGGCAGTACATGACAAGATGGGTGGAGAACTGGCTGGCGGGTAGGAGACAAAGGGTGGTGGCAATTGGTGTGCACACTGGGGAGACAAGGAGTATGAGTAGGTTCCCCAAGGGGACAGTTATGGGGACCATTCTGTCTCACATCTATGCCAGCTACGTAGCAGAGGGGCCTCAGATGATGGTCAGCCATTCAGTGAATGATACAGGACAACACAAAGGTGGACACGGGGGGGGGCAATGATGAAGGATCCAAGAGTGCTGGAAGAGTGGTCAGAAACATGGCGTTGAAGGTGCAATGCAAGGATATGCACAGTGATGCAGTTTGTGAGGAGGTATCCAAACAATACATGTACAGTAGGGGTGGGGGGAATGGCTGCAAGCAGGCAGGAGATGGACCTCTGAGTTATACACACTGATGACCTCAGGGTGGGGACACAGTTCAGCAAGATTGTGGACAAAATTAACAGGATGTTGGTGTGCATATGGAGGGGACAGGCAGCAGATGGAGGATGGGGCTGATGCCACCCAACAGCTCCATGGTTAGTCCACTCCTGTGGTGTGGGTTACATCCATGGGGGCCTCAGCTGCAAAACTACATAGTTGGCATTGAAAGTGTGCATTTAAGGGCCACTAATATGGTGCAGGGTCTAAGTGGGATGTCAAATGAGAAGGACTAACTGATCTGGATTTGTACCCCTGGAGACAGGAAGGGAGAGAGGGACATGATCTGAACGATCAAGTATGAGAAGGTGAGCAATACAGTGGTGGAGTGTATATGCACATGGCAGGTACATACAGGAACTATGGTGCATGTATGAGACTGGAGGGGGTAAGCATTTGTGGGACATGGTAGGAGCTATTACTCATGGAGTGAGTGGTTGAGCCCTGAATGGACAGCCAGAGGTGGTGGTAAGGGCCAGCACAGTGGATGGGTTCAAGAAGGTCTTGGATGCACACAGGGGACTGTCAAGGGGAGTAGGGGTTGAATTCTGTAGGGTGGGGGCAGGTAGATTGTGTGGGAATGGGCAGATTGTATGGGCCTGGGGGGCTTATCTGCAGACACATGTCTATGTGTCCTATGGGTTAAATGTGTGGCATGTGTAAGTTTAGTGATCCTCTGCACCATAGCAGAACATGTCAGCAAATAGTACTGCGCATGACCACACCTGTGTGGAGGAGCTGCATCTGCATATAGCCATGACAGTGTAGGGATGCTGACATAAGCCTATGTGTCTCCATTTAGGGTGCCACCATCAGAGAGGGCCCACATGCCATAGCTATAGTCCCCAGCCAGGGCATGTTATGTGCAATGCACCTCCAGAAGAGGAAAGATTCCCAGGAGTATGATGAGAGGACACAGGCACCATCGACATGTCCCACAGCTGCCTCCAACATAGGATAAGGATGAGGTGGAGGGGGAATGAGACACGCCAAGAGGTATCTGGACCACAGGTGATGGAAAATGACCACCCAGAACCTGGACTTCAGGGTGATCATGAGCAGTCTGTGTCAGACAACAGACAGCACAGTGTGGGAAACATGATGGACACAGGTATGTGCTCCACTGATGTGGGCATTGGACACAGTGATGGGACTGTAGGGACTGTGCCCACCAGTCCAAGGGGTACTGTTGTGTCAGACATTGTGGAAGACTATGGATACAGTGATGGAACCAGTCATACTATGTGTGGCCTATCCCCAACCACTATTGCCATCCACAGTGAGTCATCTCATGTCAGTGGGACTGTAGGTGGGCAACCCAATGGAGACACACACACACACACCCACTGGGGTGGCTGACACTGCCGTCGATGATGTGTGCAGGGCTGGGGGTGGACATGATGAAGGCTACACCAGCACAACTACCATTGGGGCAGACAGTGCCACAGATGCTAGGTATAGAGATGGGGGTGGAGTGGCTGAGGATGACATACACACACACACACACACACACACACACACTGGTGTGTCCAACAATGACACAGAGGTTTTGTATGGGGAAGGGAGTAGACAGGGTGAGGGTGACCCTCGCTGTCATGGGGTGTCCAACAGTGCCACAGCAGCTGGGTATGGGGCTGTGTGGGAGGATTTTTCTTGGGCTAGCATCCTAACAGCACCCACAGGACAGTCCTACATAGCGGCGGCCATAGCCTATGTGTCTGGCAGTGGGACATATGGTTGGGAGGAGAACATGGACAGTCAAATGGCAGACAGTGATACCACAGTGTTGCATGGGGAGTGCCATGGGCAGCCTGGGGATGTGTATGCCACAGTGTCAGTGCCCAGAGTGGCACCTTAGGAGGCCAGTGCTGCCATACAGGTGACTGTGGGAGGTGAGCACATATGGCAGCCTGACATGGCAGTGGGCCATGATGTCGAAATGGGTACCGCTGTGGACGACCATGTTGCAGCACAACCCACACCTCCCAGGGCAGAGCTGCAGGCACTGGTTAGGCTAGAGAGGGCCTTACAGATGGACTGTGCAAGGATGCAGGTTTCCTTTCAGGCCTTCCTCGATGCAGTGCAGGAGTTCTGCAACATGTAGGCCACACACAGGTTGCTCACATGTACTGCTACCGACAGTGGCAACTGTAAAGCCATACATGCACAGATGGCCTGGACAGGGTGTTGTGCATAGCTTTAGTCTGTGGCTGGCGCATGCACACACACACACACACACACACACACACACACACACACACACACACACACACACACACACACACACACTATATGAGGACACTGCATGTACTGGGTGGATATGTGTCTTCACAAGGGTGGGCATTGTTCTGCATGGTGCCATACTGAACAGCTGTACTGTTCTGCACTTTTGTTTTCACATGTTCACATGCTTTTTAGTAGTATACTGTAGATGTGTTTCACATTGCATGCCACGTGTTCTGTTGTGTTACACTGTCCCACCCAAAGCCTGGACGCCCATCCACCCCTTATATCAATAAACATTTGCTTATATGTTGCAATACAGTGAGTCAGCTGTTGTTGTCTGTGTGTACATCCTTGGCATGTGCAGTGCGATCATCACATGGTACTGTTGTTCATTTTGTGTGGCACGCCAGTAGCTATGGCCTGTGTCATCAGGGCCCCCAGCCAGCTGCACACTCTGCACCTGGAGCAGTGCATGGCTTGCCCATCAGGGTCACTGCCCACTGTGTGGGCCACACTGATCACACCCACATGGCCCTGCATGCCCTGGTGGTGTGCCCACCATGGTGTACAGCCATGGCCACTCACATGGCACCCCTGTGGCCAGCCATGGACTACACTGCGGTGACATGGACAGGTGTGGTGTGTGTCCGTCATTGGAACTGCACACAGTGGGCAACACGCAAACACAGCTGTGCAATGGAGGGGACTATGCTTGGACGGAACACTGTCTTGCCTGTTAGGGGTGGTTTACTATGGCTTCACATGGCACACATGGCCAAGTTGGTGATATGGGCATGTTGGGGGACATTGTTTCACCTGGGCTTGTGGTATTTGCCATGCACACTGGCAGGAAACAGCTTCCTGTCATCACAGCATGTGGACATTGTCAGTTTTCAAAGGACATGGAACAGGATGCATGGGGGGTCAGAGGGAGGGAGGAGGGTGGGCAGCTGCAGTTTAGGATGCTAGCTGAACAATCGAGCAGACTTGATAGACCATTTGGCCTGTTTCGTTGGCAGATTCAGATGTTAATATGTTTGCAAACCAGAATGTACACTAATCCACTAATGTAATTTGTAGAACCTGGAACAATTAGAGCCCTGTGGAGGGGTTGCCATTGTCCACTTAAGCCTACTACACACATGTTGCTGTCCATTTACATGTGTTTACTGTCATGCACTATGCAGACATCTCCACTATGTATCCTGTGCATGGTATAGTGCGCCTACATACACACAGATGTCTGCTCTATGATTGTTACCATTTAGACATTTACTTGATGCTATGTTTCACTGTGCCACTACTTACCCAGTAGCCAGCCATGTGTGATGTCACCACATTCAAACATGTGGCATAGTGTGCTCTGTCTCAGTACTGTATATAAGAACCCTAAACTGTTGGCTGATCATCTCCTCCTGCCTACCCTGTAGTGTGGTTGATTCCTTGGGATGTATGGCTCCTGTGAGGCTTCCTGCCACTGGCCATGCCTTTCACCCCACATATGACAATGCACCCAGGGCATTTCTGTCTCTCTCTCCTTGTTTGTCTGACTTGCCTGTGTTGGTCAGCTCTGTGCCCCGTTTCTTCCTGCCTGTGCCCGTGGTGCCTCTGTTGATATCTGTGGCAATGCTGCAGGTGTGTTTCTAATTTGCAGGATTCATTTGGCTTGTGTGCTGATGATGCCCGCTGTGTTCTCCATCGGGGTCTTGCTTTGTTATGCTGTCTGCTGCACAGTGCCCACTCATTGACTTAATTGCTGGTATGCAACCTTCGTCACAGAGAGTGTGTTATACCTCACTCATTTTTGTGCAGCATGTGCGCAACATTTTTCTCGCAGTTGTGGGATTTTGGTGACTGTGGATAACCTTTAAGGGGATGTTGCATACATTTCATGGCAATTTATCCCACAAGTTATTCTCAGTATGTGCTTTTTTCTCGGCAACCGCAGAATATTTTTCCCGCACCTACAGGAGATTTGTGAATTTCCCGCAGCGCAAGTAGGTTTGTTTTCCCACAACTGCACAATATTTGGACATATGTGGGTTTTTTATGGCCTACTTTCTTTTGTGAATCCTGACCCACATCTCCAGAAGGACATAGACAGAGTGCAGGCAGTCCAGAGGAGGGCAGCTAAAATGGTGCAGAGTCTGCATCAAAAGCTCTACAAGAAGAGACTAAAGAACCTCAATATGTACATCATGGAAAAGAAGAGGAGGGGGATATTACAGAGACCTTTAAATACCTGAGAGGGAAAATAATGTAAAGAAGGAAGTATTTTTCAGATAAAATGTGTTAAGCACAAGGGGACATGCTATGAAGCAGGGGTGAGGGGCAGTGGTGTGAGGAAGTACTTTACAGAGAGTTGTGGATTCCTGGAACAGCTTCCAATACAGGTGGTGGGGGCAAAACAGTGGTGAGGTTCAAGAATACATGGACAGGCACAAGAGAATCATAGTGAAAAGGAAGGGGATGGAAAAAGGAGTAGATAAAGTAGGGTCTGCTGTGATAATGTAGGAAGGCAAAATATGGGCAGAATGAGTGAGCAACATATTGTTATCTGCCATAAGATTCTGTGTTTCATTTTCTGTCCCTATAGAAAGTAGCTAGAGAGGAGAAGGCAGTCAAACCATTTAGTACTGGAACCTGTCACCCTTCTCTTGGTAATGGCAGTAAATTCATTTTGCAGGCATAACAAGGTAGAAGTGAAGGAAGCTACTGCGAGATAGGGTCTGAAGTCTCATAAACAGGGGAGCAGTTGATCTGGGATACAGATGACCTTAACATGTCAGGATCAAGATTGGAGTCATTTTGAAATAGGATGAGTCTAGGGGGTGGCTTGGTCAGTTTTGCATGCCATAGAGAGAACACAGGTGAGCGGCTCCTAACAGCATCAGGTAGCTCGCATGAGCAATTAATCCTGTCAGGTGGCTGAGTATCCAGTTAAAAAGTAGGGCTGTGTGAATACCTTTTTCTAAATATTTGGCATGAATATTCGTATTTGGCAGCCAAATATTTGGGTATTCAGAGCTCATTAAAAATAAATATAAAATAAAAAGAGCCCCTCCTCCTCTTTCCCAGCCCAAAAAACAGTAAAATGTAACCCCTGGCCACCCATGCTCTATCAGCAATCTAATCACACCCTCCTCCCCTGCAACACCCACAATTTGCTGTATTTAATTGTAACCCCCCTACAAATGGGGGCTCCCAAAAAGTCTTCCATGAGCTTGCCTAAAGGCTCACCGCCAGGTTGCGTGTTCGCGCCAGCAGCTGCGAAATATTATTGCCAAGGGTGCCTGTGTAGCCTCTATGTACTGTCACTTTAAGATCTGCCTAGTTTGCAGAAATAGTTAATCTGGAAGGAGGGGTAGAGTGTTGTCATGCTCGAGTCCCACCTGGATCGTTGGGTAATCGCCCGCTTCTGCCATTGCTAATTGTGCAGAGGGAGCTCTGTTGAAAGATGCAACTAATTGCTGAGAATCATTTAGAGTGATAAAGATATTGTAGTTTGTTCTAACCTGCCTCCTTTGCAGCGTAGGGTTTTCGCTCATCTTAACCACTTTGGTCCTAAACTGCGAAATTGGACCAATCAGTACTTGAGGACTCTAAATGGAGCCTGCTTATAGGGGCTGTGTGGAATAAAAACTTGGGAACTGTAGTTTTGGATTGTTGGCACCTTTTGCAACTGAAGGGGAGTTCTTGCTTTGACTGACAGCTGAATCAGCCAACCAAACCTTTTGGATCTGAGGAAATCCTTAACTGCAGCTGTTTAGGGCAGATCTAAGTTGGATGCGGAGAGAGGAGTAGCTCGTGATAGTCGAGCAATGATCTGCATAGTTTTGAGCGGAAGAACTGTGGGAAGGCCTGAGTTGAGGCCTGCAAGTCTGCTTGTTACCCTGAGAGAGAAGAGAAAATTGCAGTCAGACTAAATCCGAGGTGGCGAGACTGAAGTAAGCCACTGAAGTGTAACCAGGCCCAACCAGTAGAAGACCGAAGATTTTGCTGCATGCGATCGGCCTGTCAGGAACTCCAGCTAATTCTGAGCTTCCGGTCTGAGCAGGGACTTTGCGATCGTGACTGGGGAGCATTTTGCCTGGTACAGTAAGATTTTCCTTGCATATAAATGTGCTGTGTACTGAAAGGGGGCCGCGATTTGGTTCTCCACACTGCGGACTGCATTCTGCTTGCTGAAAACTGTAGCCCGCTCAAACAGACTAAATCCGCTGTTAGTGCCATGCGGCTGGGCCTTGCCACGAGGGCCCTGCCATATAACCCTACTGCACAGAGAACAGCCATCAATGAGAGAACTGCCCTGGGGTCAGTCCCCTGCTTCACGCCTGAACAGGAACAATGCCTCGGAGAATCGTGTGGGCCCTGCCTCTCCTAGCACTCCAGAGAGTTCACCTGCTGTCTCAATTTCCATCCATCCTGTGTCCAGTCTGAGGTATCATGAGTAACCAGCAGGGTAGCTCCCTGCAACTACAATTTTATTTAAGTGTGTCATCTGATTGCTTTGTTGTTTCTTTTCCTTCATGAACTGAGCCATCTGGCTCCAGATTACAAATGGTGTGTTGAGCAAGTTGTTTTTTCCATCACAGGGCCCTGACCAGCTGCAACGCCAGCCTACCCAGGGCAACGGTCCTGGCTTGCCCACCTTTTTTCCACCTGGGTACTCAGAGAGTGTGACTGTGTTAGGGACTCTTACTGCACGCACAGCTGTGTGATTGATAGCGCAATTAAGCTAATTAACCTGATTACACCCCTTCCTTGTTCAAATCCCCTAAATAAAGCAGATCTACTTTTTTCTGCATTCAACTAGAATGTGGTTCTAGTTTGTGCTTGAAGTAGTGTACTGTTGCCATTTGCTCTGTTTAACCTTGTTTTACAGGGGGTCTACAGGGTTGAATCGGAGAAACCAGCCCTGGTGGTAAGTGTGAACTGTGTGGGTACTTGCAAATCATATCAGGGGTATTGTAAAAGCAATTATTGTGTTCTGGTTTGGCCACTAGCAGGGAAAGAGGGGGATTACAGTGTCCCAGAGGGCTGTGCCCAGGCAAGTTTGACCATTACCATCCCTGACCTCTGGGTGGAGGCACCCATTTCAGAACTCAGGTCCCTTAACCTGCTACTAGCCAAGCAGGCAGGGGTAGTAGCCCTGGGATAGTGCCACCTAGGGTTACATCTTGAAGCACTGCTGGGATTAGTGCCTCTAACTGCCAAAGGAGGAATTACCCCGATATGTTCAGTTTTGGTGAGTAAATGGAGGACCTTGCTACACCTAAGCTCAAAATCACCCCATAAGCTGTTGGTGCACCAATGATGGGGTGGAGCGAGGCTGAGGGGTTAGATCCCCGACAGACCCTCCTGTTATTGGATGTCCCCTTAGGGACCACTAATGCTTGCATTATTGAAGTTGTGGAACATGTCAATGGTTTAGCAAAGCTGAAGTGAAGTGAATGGATTCAGACCTGTTTGAGCAGACTATGATAGTTTTACTCTCCTGTAGTTCTCCCATAGATCCAGAGAAGGTACCCCCTGTTATCCTGCCGGAAGGGACCCAGAAGTGGTGGAGGGTCATTCACCTGCATAGTGATCCGGCTACCCCGGGCAGGTCCCCCAGTATAGAGGGGTTTAAGGACAAGTTGCACAAGCTATTAGCATCTGAAGGACAAACCACTCAAGAGCTATTAAAGGTGCTAGACCTTTCCGAGGAACACACGCCCTTGCAGTCCTGGCCATGACTCCTGCTTCTCCTATGAGTTCCCCTGTAGTCTCCCCCATAATAATTCCTTCTGTACATTTGGACTCATACCGTAAACTCAGACGCTTCTCAGGCACAGTCCCAGTGCCTACGGGAAGGATGACCTTGAAATGTGGATGGACTATGCTATCCCCTTGGTACAGGAATGGCAGTGCTCTGAGGGTAAAAAGAGAAAGAGATTTATGGAAAGCTTAAGGGGCCCTGCACTGGAGGCCATCCACTTCTTACAAGCTACTAGCCCAGAGGCTACTGTGTCTGAATACCTCTCTGTGTTGGAAGGAGTGTTTGGAAGCACTGAGTCGGGGGACAATTTGTTGTGGAAAGTCTGGCAAGCAATGGAAAAATGAGAAGTTTTCTGCATTTGTTACTAGAATTGAGAGGGCTCTGCAGAGGGCCCACAGAAAAGGAGTGGTGCCAGCAAAGTAACTGAACCGGGTCAGATTGGATCATATTCTAAAGTCAGCCAGATACGCCAGTGTGATGATGTTAAAACTTGAGTTACAAGACAGGAAGGCTAATCCTCCCGAGTACTGTCATCTTATGAAAAAGATTCGTGAAACAGAGAATGATGAAGAGGGCTGGGAGCCCTATGCTGTGGTTGTTGGTACCTGCCAGACCCCTGAGAGAATTGACACAGATGAGGTGCAGCAGCTGAGGGAACTGATCAAAGAATTGACAGAGGCAGCCAATGAACCTGACCTGTATCAGGCACCCCCAGAGACAAAAACTGTGGGGGTAATGTTGTTTCTTCAGAAACCCTGACTGAGGGTAATCTATTGGAAGAAGTACGAGTTGAGAGTCCTGGTGGGAGACCTACTACAACCACACAAACCCCCAAACCTGATGGAAGTCCAGAGGATCAAGAATGCAAGTCACAAATCAAAGATGAACTGGTGAAGTGCCCCTAATGTTCCCAAATGGGGATGGCACGTGGCCCCCAGAGACCCTAGAAAGCCCACCTTTGCAATCATTGCAGGGAGGATGGACACACCCATTTCTTTTGTCACTTGCCAGAGAATCTGAGGAGGGTCACTACTAGACTATTAGCCTTAATTTGACAAAATAACAACCGGCCGCCAGGTGGAGATGCTCAAAAAGGTTACTCTTCAAAGGCCATGGCCAAGTCGGCACCGAAGTCTGCACCACCAGAATGGTCCGAGGTGGTGGGTCCTTCGATGGAGATGACAGTGAAGGTGAACGGTGTGTTCGCCTGAGCCATGCTTGACAGCTTGGGTCTCAAGTGACTATCATGCTTCAAGACTGGTATTGGAAGTACATACCTGATGTGCCCTTACAACCTTTGGAAGGTTTGCATGTCTAGGGGTTGAGTGAGAAGTCGTATCCATACTCTGCGTATATTTGGATCTGGCTGTCTTCTCCTACATCGGTGTCTGGAGTGGCGGAGCAAGTCGAGACCCTGGCTTTAGTGGGTCCCCCTATTGGACTGTATGATGGTGTTCCCCTGCTAACTGGGACCAACGCTCATATGTTTAGGAGACTGGCACAACTCTGCTACGAGAAACAGGGGCACTGGACTGGTAGGGCTCTGAGAATTTTAGCTCTTATCAAGAGGGCCTATGAGTTGCCGCAGAATCCCGAGGAAGTAGACCAGGATGAACCGGTAGGGGTCATATGGAAGAAGGATCCCAAGTCGATGGTGCTGGCTCCTAATGCCCAGTGTACCTTACAAGGGGAGGTCCACCTACGGAAAGATGTCAAGAATAGAATACTGATGCTGGATGCACCAGGCAATGGAAAATTGCCAGAAGGATTATTGGTCAAGTCCAGCATCTTGCCCACTTGTGCTCATGCCTATGAATGATGGGTGATGGTCCAGATTCACAATGTGTCAGATCGGAAGATTCGGGTGAACAGAGGCTGCACCCTAGCTATGGTACACTGCGCCGACACTGCAGTGTTACCCAGTAACAAGCACCCTGGTGAGACTGATAGAGTGACTCCCGACTTGTTTGACTTTGGTGACTCCTCATTGCCTGCTGAATGGAAGACTAGAATCAGCAAGAAATTTGCTCAGAGAGACCAAGTGTTTTCGTTGAAGGAATGGACGTGGGATGTGTCCAGGGTGCGGAGCATCACATATGCCTGCATGATGAACAGCCATTTCGTGAGAGGTCTCAGTGCTTAGCTCCAGCAGACATTGATGAAGTGAGAAGTCACCTGCAGGAAATGCCTGTGACTGGTGTGATACAAGAATCCAGGAAGCCCCTATGCTTCGCCCATTGTGGTTGTGCGTAAGAAGAATGGATCTGTGAGAATGTGCATGGATTATTGAACACTGAACCGGCTGACCATCCCTGATCAATACGTCATGCCCCATATACAAGATACTCTGGACTGTTTGAATGGGAGAAAATGGTTCTCGGTGCTGGATCTCCGCAGTGGGTACTACCAGATTCCCATGGCTCCGGAAGACCATGAGAAAACAGCCTTCATCTGTCCATTGGGGTTCTATGAGTTTCTGAGGATGCCACAGGGGATATCGGGTGCCCCAGCCACCTTTCAGCGACTGATGGAATGTGCGGTGGGAGATATGAATTTGCTGGAATGCCTGGTGTACTTGGATGATGTCATTGTGTTCGGAAGTTCATTGAGGAGCATGAGATTTGATTATTCAAAGTACTAGACCAACTGAGGATTTCAGCCTCAACCTGTCCATTGACAAGTGCCAGTTTTTCCAGACCTCCATGAAGTATATGAGGCACATAGTATCCACAGAGGGTATTGAGACTGATCCCAATAAAGTTGAGGCCCTGACCACATGGCCCCAGCCCCACAATCTGAAAGAATTACAACACTTCCTGGGGTTCTGTGGCTACTACCGCAGGTTCATAAAGGACTATTCCAAGGTGATTCACCCACTCCTGAATCTTACCCAGGGTTACCCTCCCACGAATCATAAATACAAGAAAGGGGCCACCCCAGGACCAGAAAGAGTATACTTCTTCCCAGGTGAACTTTTCAGGCCTTGCTGGATGCCTGACTGTGAAGCAGCTTCCACCAAAAATCATATACAGTACCAGCTACCCATGCCCCCATCCTCACCTATGTTGATCCTACCAAACCCTATGTGCTGCATACCGATGCTAATCAACAAGGTTTGGGAGCTGTGCTGTATCAAGACCATGAGGATGGTTTGAGACCAATGGCCTTTGCTAGTAGGGTCTGACCCTCATCAGAGCAAAACCACCTTGCATAAGTTGGAATTCCTGGTGTTAAAGTGGGCCATCGCTGACCAGTTCCATGAATACCTATATGTGGCAAAGATAGTGGTGAAGACTGACAATAACCCATTGACCTATGTGCAGACTTCAGCTAGTTAGATGCCACAGGGCATCGTGGCTTTCTGCATTGTCTCACCTATGATTATGCTGTTGAATACAGGTCAGGCCTGAATCACATCAATGCTGACGCCAGTATCCTCGGCCCACTTCAAGAGTGACTGGGTCAGGCTATCTGAACCTGTCATTCAAGCATTGTGTCAAAAGTTTGATAAAGATGAACAGATATCTGCGACACAGTGGACTGCTTAGTAGATTGTTGGGCCCTTCTGATACATGCATACCAGCTGTACTGTCACACCTCTGCTCTAGATATTAGTGCACTACCTCAATTTGACAATGACAGCATTCAGTGAGCTCAATCCCAAGATCGTATGATTCAGCCAGCCTTTGATACTCTCTGTGCAGGGAAAGATGTGTCCAAGTTTCCTTCATCTGATTTGCGAATGGCTTTATTGTTTAAAGAAGGCCGCATGTTGAAGCTGATAATCAGTTGTTGTATAGAGAGACAGTAGATTGGGGTGGCCAAGTAGACAGACAACAATTGGTTCTGCCCACAGCCTTCAGAGATTTGGTGCTAAGGTCCCTCCACAATCATATAGGCCACCTCAGTATCGACCAAACCCTTGACCTAGTACAATCTCGATTCTACTGGCCCCAAGATGGGGCCAATGTTGAGCACCATGTAAGGACTTGAAGTTGCTGCTTGCAGAGAAAGGCCCTGCCTCAGAGGGCTGCCCCCCTTGTCAACATGACTACCAGCACCCCAATGGAATTAGTCTGCATAGACTTTTTGAGTTTGGAGCCTGACCAATGAAACATTGGTAATGTGTTAGTGGTTGTGGATCATTTCACATGGTATGCACAAACTTTCCCCACCAAAGATCAAAAGGCATCCACCGTGACCAAGTTGCTAGTGGAAAATTTCTTTGTCCACTACGGAACTCCCCAGCAAATTCATTCTGATCAAGGTAGAGATTTTGAGAGTCAATTAATCAAAGAAATGCTATCTCTATGGGGGGTCTGAAAGTCAAGAACCACCCCTTATCACCCGAAGAGGGACCCACAACCAGAACGCTTCAATCGCACCCTACTAGACATGCTAGGCACCCTTCACCCAAAAGATAAGCATAAATGGAGCCAGCAGATTAGCAACTTGGTACACGCCTATAATTGCACAAAAAATGATGCTACCGGGTTCTCTGCCTACCGCCTCATGTTTGGGATAGAGGCTCGATTGCCTGTGGATGTCTGTTTTGGGGTCTCTCCGGATGGTGGTCTGAGCTGAAAATTATCTGCAATATGTATAAAAATGGAAAGTTCAATTGAATCATGCCTACCAACTGGCCCAGACAATGGCTGCCAAGAGAAATTTAGCCAACAAAGAGAGGCATGATAAAAGACAAAAGGCTCAAGAATATCGACCTGGAGACCATGTGTTGTTGCGAAATTTAGGACTGCATGGTAAACATAAAATTGCTGACCGATAGCACCATCTTCCCCATATAATAGTAGGCAAGTTGAACGATTTACCTGTGTACAAAGTGTGCCCTGAAAACAGCTCCAAAGCTGTCAAGACCATGCACCATAACTACTTACTATCTATTGGCCAAGTCATAATTGAGGCTAAACCCCCGAGATTGTTCGCCCTGGACCAGTGACTCATGCAGCTGTAAAACAAAGACAGAGTCAACCTACCTCAGTATCACAGACTTAAGGTTTTCCACAGCAAGCCCAGAATGATAGTGATTGTCAGTCCATGTCTGATGAGAGTGAGTGCAACTATGCCTCATTACCTCTTATGAACTGAGTCAGCTGTTTGAGGTAACCCCATGATTAATTGTTGGGATGAAGCTGGGCCTTCTGGACTGCCTAACCCCAGCTTCATCCTCGGAGCCAATGCTCCTGAAAGTGAAGTGCAAAGTATCACGTCCTTAAGATGCTGAGTCTCTGTGTATGGTGGAACTGTATGATTTGACCGGCCAGGGGGCTGAAGGTATAAGTTTCTCTGGTGACATGCCAGAACTTGAAGACTGCCATGAGAGTGCTGACAATTCTCTTTCAGTGCCAGAGTGCCTTCTAAGTGAGCAAAGTGTTGTAGAAACAGAACTTACAGAGCCAGGGGATGACAGTGCTCCAAGTTTGAACCTTCCTACCCAGGCAGGGGCCCCCCTCACAAGCGATTAAAGCCTCAGGGCCAGTGCTGAAAGTACAGAGACTGTGGTTGTTTCCCCCAGAAGGACTGGCCGAGCTGTTAAGCCAGTAGTACACTTCAGTTATGATTCTCCCGAAGGCCAGTGGATTTGCCTCTCAATGTGGTCCACAAGGGGTTTTTGTTTCCAGAGCTCACTGCCCAAACTGAGTCTAAGTACCAATTCCAGGTTGATTGTTCTGCCTCTCAGGTATGGTGCCTCTGCCCCATCTAGCCCTAAGTTAGCTGATAGGAAGGCCCTCTCACCTTGTTCAATGTACAGGAAGTGATTACCTGATTTTGTATAGCAGAATGTCTAAATTATCTGTGTGAAATATGCATGATGTAATTCAGAATGGATATAATATTGTGAAATGTAGAGGATATGTATAGTAAAAGTTAAGTATGTTGACTGATGCATCAGATGTTATTTGTATAACATGCTAATGGTATAGATGTATAATATAGTTTGCATTTGCAATTATTGTGATTGTACTGACTTGACGCAGATGCCAAGTTTTCTCCAGGCAGGGAAGGGTGTAACCCCCCAACAAATGGGGGTTCCTGAAAAGTCTTCCATGAGCTTGTCTAAATGCTCACTGCCAGGTTGGTGTTCGGCGCTATAGCCGTTTAAATATTATGCCAAAGGGTGCCTGTGTAGCCTATATGTATTGTCGCTTTAAGATCTGCCTAGTTTGCAGAAATAATTAATCTGGGAGGGGGGCAGAGTGTTGTCATGCTCGAGTCCCACCTGGACTGCCAGGTAATCGCTCCGTTTCTGCCATCGCTAAATGTGCAGAGGAAGCTCTGTTGAAAGATGAAGCTATTTGCTGAGAATCATTTAGAGTGATAAAGATATTGTAGTTTGTTCTAACCTGCCTTCTTTGCAGAGAGGGGTTTCTGCCTATCTTCACCATTTTGGTCCTAAACTGCAGAATTGGACCAATCAGTGCTTGAGGACTCTAAAATGGAGCTTGCTTATAGGGGCTGTGTGGAATAAAAGCTTGGGAACTGTAGTTTTGGATTGTTGGCACCTTTTTGCAACTGAAGGGGGAGCTCTTGCTTTGACTGACAGCTGAATCAGCCAACCGAACCATTTGGGTCTGAGGGAAATTCCCTAACTGCCTGCTGTTTAGGGCAGATCTAAGTTGGAAGCGGAGAGAGGAGCAGCTTGTGATAGTCGATCAGTGATCTGCATAGTTTCGAGCGGAAGAACTGTGGAGAAGTCTGAGTTGAGGCTCACAAGTCTGCCCGCACTCCTGAGAGAGAAGAGAAAATTGCAGTCAGACTTAATCCGAGGTGGTGAGACTGAAGTAAGCCACTGAAGTGTAACCAGGATCAACCTGCAGAAGACCAAAGATTTTGTTGTATGCGATCAGCCTGTCAGGGACTCCAGCTACTTCTGAGCTCCCGGTCTGAGCAGGGACTTTGCGATCGTGACTGGGGAGCATTTTGCCTGGTACAGTAAGATTTTCCTTGCATATAAATGTGCTGTGTACTGAAAGGGGGTTGCGATTTGGTTCCCCACGTTGCGGACTGCATTCTGCTTGCTGAAAACTGTAGTCTGCTCAAACAGACTGAATCAGCTGTTTGCTCCATATGGCTGGGCCTTGCCACGAGGGCCCTGCCATACTACCCTACTGCACAGAGAAGAGCCATCAATGAGAGATCTGCCCGGGGTCAGTCCTTGCTCCATGCCTGAACAAGAATGACGCCGGAGAATCGTGGTGGGCCATGCCTCCTGGCACTCCAAAGAGTTCACCTGCTGTCTCAGTTTACGCCCATCCTATGTCCAGTCTGGGGTATTGTGAGTAACCACCAGGGTAGCACTTTGCAACTACAATTTAATTTAAGTGTGTCATCTGATTGCTTTTGTTGTTTCTTTCCTTCACAAACTGAGCCATCTGGCAATGGATTACAAATAGTGTGTTGTGCAAGTTGTTTTTCCATCATAGGGCCCTGACCAGCTGCAACGCTGGCCTACCTCGGCAATGGTCCTGGCTTGCCCACCATTTTTCCACCTTGGTACTCAGAGAGTGTGACTGTGTTAGGGACTGACTGCATACAGCTGTGTGATTGATAGAGATATTAAGCTAATTAACCTGATTAACCCTTCCTTGTTCAAATCCCTAAATAAATCAGATCTACTTTTTCTGCATTCAACCAGACTGTGGTTCCAGTTTGTGCTCAAGTAGTGTACTGTTGCCATTTGCTCTGTCTAACCTTGTTTTACAGGGGCTCCTCAGGGTTGAACCGGAGAAACCAGCCCTGGTGGTAAGTATGAACTGTGTGGGTACTTGCAAATCATATCAGGGGTATTGTGAAAGTAATTATTGTGTACTGGTTTGGCCACTAGCAGGGAAAGAGGGGGCTTACAGTGTCCGAGAGGGCTGTGCCCAGGCTAGTTTGACCATTACCATCCCTGACCTCTGGGTGGAGTCACCCATTTCAGAACTCAGGCCCCTTAACCTGCTACTAGCCAAGCAGACAGAGGTAGTAGCCCTTGGGATAATGCCATCTAGAGGTTACATAATTATAAAATGTTAAATAAATCTCTGATGGATAACCCGCACAATCCACTCACCTCTGCGGCTGGCTGCTGTCTTTCTAATTGAATATTTCATTCTGTAAAAAGACAAAAATCAGTTATATCCCCCCACCCTACCACCCTGGCAGCACCCCCAATCGTAACTGCAGAAGGTGACTGGCATAAACCCACCTTCTTCCATCACAGCCTCAATGAATGAAAGCACTTGTGCTCATTTTGTAAAAAAAAAAAATCAGTTATGTCCCCCAACCTCCAACATGGCAGCACCCTAGTCCCACCCTCCACCCACCCAACACCCAATTCCTGTTATGAGAAGGCAACCAGAACAAAGTTCCACCTCTTCAGCTGGCAACCTCTCATGAATGAAAGTGCTTGCATCTGCTCTCTCTCTCTCTCTCTCTCTAGTAAAACTAGTCTGGTTTTGCTATACAGAGTAGTGTTGGGTGAAATTGGAATATTTTGCCAGGTGAAATATTTTGTGTATATAGCACATTATGCAAAAATATTTCGATGTGCGAAATGCAAAATTTCGCCCACAGTTGTGAGAGCGAAATTTTTCCCCAAGCTGATGAAATTTCACCTGTGGGCAAAATGTCACCACTGCGGGTGAAATTCCTCCACTGTTGGCAGACTTTCACATCCCATGGCTGAAATTTTGCCACTGCTGGTGGAATTTTGCCACTCATGGGTGAAATTTTGCCATTGTTGGTGGACTGCTCAGAGGATGAAAATGCAGTCAAAACTGCAAAATCTCATTGCATTTTCGTGAAACATTTTGCACAGCAAAATTGCAGATTTTACCGCAATTTCGCCAGTGAAATTTAATTTCGCTGCATCCTTAATACAGAGAGAGCACAAGCAGGAGCACTTTCATTAATGAGAGGCAGCAGTGCTGAGCTGGGAAGGAGGGAAGGGGCTTTTCTTAAAATTTTAATTTTTATGTTATAGCTGCCCGAATACTCTGTCCCGAGTATGAATAGTCCCCTATTCAGGGAGGATTTCTGAATATTGTGCTCCATACTATTCATGGTATTCATGAAATAATATTCAGCCTTTGAACAGTCCTATCAATAAGTGTAAACATGTTGCCTTGTTAAACCTTTTTGTAGGTGCAGAAATTAACTGGATCAGATTATGTTTACTGTGGGCCTGCACCATTGATTTACTACACTCAGTGATTCAGTTAATATTAAAAGTGTCCTCAGAGAAAAAAAAATTCTTTGCCAAAGCTCCAGTGGACTTAGTGAAAAGAGGGACAAAATATCACCAGCAGGTGGCAAGTAAATGCAGAAGAGGTCAAGTAGTTTAGTGTTAACCAGTGAAAGTACATTATGACAGCACTCCAGTGGTGACTCAGGTTGAGGAGTGAGGCTAGGTGATGTGACATCAAACATATGAGCTCGCACAATACTATGACACCAAAGTCCCCCAGTTTTGTTTTTTTCTGTCATGAAATGTCTGCTAAATGAGGCTATCAGTTTAATTTATACTCAGATATGTAAACTTAACTTCAGGCACTGGTGGAGGCTTTGCATCCTGGTAAGTGGGGGTTGTCATCATAGGAAGTTGCTTGCTGCACACCCTACTTGATGGAGCATTCATGACGATCTACAACAGTGCTTTTTGATATGGCTCACCCCATCCCATCTCAATTTTCCCAGCCTCTGCGATATCAGTGTTGTATAGCTCTCTTCTTTTCAAGAAACAAAAATATCTCAGTAAGTTGCAAAGGCCGGGGCCCCCAGGATCCCCCACCCCACATACAGTAACTCAACCTCAGAGTAAATAAGACATGCCTAGAGCCCCATGAAATTCTTTTTTTTTTTTGTAATGTTTCTTTTTATTTTTCTGGAATTTCTTATTTCTTTTTATTCATTGAAAATGCAGTTGCATTCCTGAAAATGACATTATACACACCAGCAATTACATTCCTAGTGTACTACATTGTATTAAGTAGCATTATGCTATGGTCTTGAAAAGTTTTGTTAATCAGACGTTTACGTTACCACTTCCTGGTAACAAAGGAGCCTAAACAACAACTGCTACAAGCATTTATTTCGTTTTGCCAAAAACAAGCAATTGTTTAGCATTTTGCATGTGTTTGTTTTCACATCATTTCTTTTATACCTATTTTTTTTTATTTCTTATTTAAGAAAACTTGAGCCTCTAGACATACTCAAGATACAGATGGAAGATGCAGTTTTCTGGTATGTCTCAAACCTTCATTTGCAACATTAGTAGTATTGACTAGTGTTTCAGCCTCCTGCAGTATGTTTCCCATATGTGGTAGTCTTCCTAGGGCTGTAATCTGCAGCTGTAAAGATGTGTGAATTCTTGTACATTTCTATGCAGTTTAGCCTTAATATCTTCAAATATCTGCTATTGTTGTTGAAGTGGCGACTGTAATCTTTAAAAGATGAAAACGTTGTTGGTTCCCAGTTGGTGGTTTTAGCCACTCCAAGCACTCATTCCTATCTGGATACCTAAGTTATTTATTTAAGAAGTGCCATGGCCTCTTGCAATTTCAGGTTCTTCTCCAACCACTCAGGGAGACCACGATACGTAATCTGGACCACCTCGCCCAAAGTTTTGGTAATCTATTCATGCTGTCATCTCTGTAAAAGTATCCTTCTAACTGTTCCTTTCCATTGTCAGGTCAGTCAGTCTGGCTTCCAACTGTCCTATGCATTATTCTGCTTCAAGTGTGAGGCCATTGTTTTCGTCAGTCTACTAACAGCATTTTGCAGGTGAAGCAATTGTGCTAAGATGTTCTCAAAACCAGCTTTCATTTCTTTTTGTAGATTAGCAGTCATAGTGACGATCGCTGTTGTAGGCTTGTCCATGGCACTGGAAGTTCTGTCAGGCCCTGCAGTGGCTGCTTCTGATAGAGTATGGCCTTTAAGTAGAGCAGATGTGAAGTTTCTTGGGGTTCTCGTGATGCAGTGTGCCAAGTAGCAGCTCTCCGCGAAAGCTCCCTTCTCCTAGCAACTAATTTACTTTAAAAAAACTCTACAAATATTTTGTTCAGCTAATCTCTGGAATTCATTACCTGCTGAAGTCTTCTTGCACCCGTCAGATCCAGAGATGGACTCAGAGATGCGGCAAGCGATGCTGAAACACACACCTCCAATAACCCCAAAGAAAACTGGTAAGTGGTCCAAGGCCCAGACATGAAGTGCTGAACGATCCACAACTCCAAATAACACTCAAGGCCCGGATACTACAGTAGTAGCCACAGGCATTGCCAGCTATTTCCTGAAATTTCTGTAATAGTTCTAGAGAAATCTCCTGGTTTCTGCATTTCCACAGTAGGGCAGCGAGAGAAACTCTTAGAAATGTTGTGGAATATCTGGAAATAGCTGGCAATGTCTGTGGCTACTACTGCACACCACTTACGCTTAGACCCATTCCTAGCAGAATTTCAACCTTTCGAGAGGATCTCAGAACTCTTACAGCAGAATTTAAGCAAATGACAATAGCTCTCGAAGATATCTCCAAGTGGACAGCAGACACTGAAACGCACCTTATTTCCTGGAGAAGAGAACAGAGAGAATGGCTAGTTACACAGTAGACAACAGGCAACAGATTAAAAGCTGGAAGCCAAAATTGAGGACTTTGAGGGTAGAAGTCGAAGGAATAGTGTTGTCCTGATTGGACTCCTCAGAAAGAAGAAGGAACAATACTATTTTATTGATCCGAAGTTGATAGAGAAACTTGTGGGGCTCATCTCCATATGGCTCTAGCTACACTATAGAGTGTGCTCACAGAGCCCTCAGACCGATCCCACCACCGGGTTCCTCCCCACGACTTCTCATATTCAAATTTTTGAATTTCCTAGAAAAGCAATATTTCTTGGGGAAAACCAGAGAACTGCAGGAGATTCAATGAGAGGGTACCCTGCTCCGTATTACTCAAGACCTACCAGCTACGGTAAAGCAACGCAGAACTCAATTTCCCCCAGTGGTTTCCAAATTAATAGCTGCAGGAGTGAAATTTCAGATGGGGTATCCAGCATGCTTACAAGTACTTATTGCTGGCTCCTGGATTACCTTTGAAGAGGTAGACAGCACAGGCAGCACTCACGGAATATTTTCCTAACTTGTTTTACAACCGCTGATTCAGGTCATGCTAAGCAAGTTGAGCAGCACTTACAGGTAGTTCCAAGTTACGGAATGTATTCACTATGGATCTGAGGCTTTAATGCACCACAGAGCTGTGTCATTCTGCCTGGAGGTAAGGCTGGGCTTTTTACTTTTGGCAACGACTTTCAGCCTTGGATGCAAGGCCTACCAAACTCGGCCTATTAACTGGACCACTGCTCTTACTAGTGAACCCTGGTCTGCCACAGTCTTTTTTCTTTAATTACAAGACCCCATAGACTTAAGGCAAGAGTCAGATTTGGGACATTTAACTCTTCAGACAAGAGTTCAAACTTTATTTTGGGGCAATACAGCATTTGGGGTCATCAAGAACGTATCCCTGTTTGTAATAAAGAACAACTATCTGCCTTCGATTAGTAGGAATCGCAGCCAGCCAAAGGCCTATCACAGTTTCAGCCTGTCCCTTAATACAGTCCAAGGGCCCACATGTAAATCTACAAGTAGTAATCTGGTCCCTGATATGAAGAGACTGGGAATTATGTTGGATCACCAATTACCCTATTTCTTAGTAGACAAACACATAATCTATTCGGTGGTAAGGGACTGTAGTATTTTAGTTTCATTCTTGTTGCTTTTGGATGTTTGTTTACAAGGTGGGATATGGCATCACTTCTGGACAAGGCTCTTTGGTAACTATAAAGCCCGTAGACTTGAGGCAAAGGAACAACTATTGGGCATCAAACTCTGCAGACAAGAGATTGACCTTTACTTTGGGACAGTTCATCCCTGGAGAGTCTGGTTTGCATACCCTGTTCAGAATGAGGGTCAATTATTTGTTTTAATTTACATAGTGCATGGACAATTACAGGCCTACCTGCCCCAGAGTGTTATTTATGATGGACCGCATGTAAACCTATATGTACTCATTTGGGCTCTGATGTGAAGAGACTGGGTTTTTCTTTGGGGCACTAATCAACCTGTTTCTTAACAGACTGCTAATGGTCTTTTTAATGGCAAGGGGACTGTCACATCTTAGTTTTAATTGAGCATATTTTATTGCCATTGGACTTTTGTTTATCTTGGGGGTATGGCATAATTTTTGGATGCTATTCAGGTTAGATGGGGTCCATCCTGTTGGTGGCCCTTTGTCTCTTTGCAGGGAAGTGTTAGATATCATTTTAGCAGAGATATCTACTGCTGCTAGAAGTAGATTACCAAATACACCCCTGCACTCTCTTCATAAATTGACCAGACCGATACTAAGGTGTCAACTGGGAACCCTATAGGAAGTTAGCCATTTGTATGCTTACACACATATATGCTGGGGGAAGGGTGGGAGAGTAAATGATAGGATAACTGGACATCATGGTACACAGTAGTTTTGTGTTGGTGGAGGGGGAACCATTCTGGATACGACTTTGGGAATTGGGGGTGGGGTTCAGGGATACAGGTAATTGAGAGGGGTATTTTATGGGAGATGAGAGGAAGAATGGTTAGAAGGGACTATCAGGATAAATGGGGGGGGTTGGCACCACAGTCCTAGGCATCTACTGAGCCCACACCTACTACTTATCCTACTCAAGCCCCACACATTACTGTTTTCCTCTTACTCTGGTATCGAGAATGGCTAGACCAGTAAGTATAATTTCCTGGAATGTTAACGGAGCACGCCAAAAGGTGAAAAGATATCAAATCCTCAAAAATATGCTGAACCTTAAAGGGGACATAGTTCTTCTTCAAGAAACCCACTTGCAGGAATCCGATGTTTTACACTTTTGGAGACAATATGTGGGGCAGGTGTTCACTGTAGGTGACAGTACACAAAGCCAGAGAGTGGCAATACTAATCCCATGTAATATCTCATTCCAAAGTACTCAGTGTGTCAGGGATCCTCCAGAGTACAGGGCACTCTAGACAGGTCCTAAATAGTCTTGGGTAGCATCTACAGCCCCAACATTGACTCCTCCATTTTCATGGGCCTAATCCCATCCATCCCCTTTAATCCAGTCCCATTAATTCTGGGGATTTGAATCTCCCTATGACCCAACTTAGATAGGTTGGCATGCCATTGCTCAGGCCTCTCTCCAGCCCAGCGAGCCCTTCATGAGCGGATGGATTCACTAGGCTTCTGTGACCCCTGGAGGTTACTGCACCTCTCGTCCTGTACATTCACATTCCACTCTTCGGCCCATGGCATGGCCTCCTAAATTGATTACTTTCTGCTCAGCAGAAACCTGTTGAATGGATTTTGGACTGTGGGGGTAGAACCCAGGGTCATCTCTGACCATAAGGCGGTCACATGCAGAATCTGGCTAAACCCAACCTGTCCTAAAGAATCTATATGGAAACTTAATAAGCAGCTTCTAAAACATCCTCAATTGTTTGAACAGCTTGAAGGCAGCCTAGATCAGTTCACACAGAACAATCAAGGGACATCCCGAATGGACATGGAGTGGGGAGCACTTAAATGCTTTATGAGGGGAGCATTAATCAAAATAGCATCCACCCAGAAGAGAGAGAGAGAGAGACATGAAAGCCTCTTCCCGTCTAGCACAAATCAGAGAAATCGCATCACACCTCTCTGTATCAATGGAGGAATTGACACATCAATAGTTAGTCAAACTTAAAGCACAAAATAGTGACCTCTTGAGGGACAGGGCCAAATTAGCCATATTAAGAACTAAGGCCACATATGTAGAGCAGGGGGAAAAGCAGGATGACTGCTAACTTTACGATTATGCCAGAAAGAGGATTCCAGGATTGTTATTGCAATTCCTTCTCCTACGTCAGATTCCCTCAGGACAGACCCCAAGGCTATCGCCCAGGAATTTGAGGAATACTATCATACCCTGTATAGCCCAATGCCTGATAAACCCTCCCAACAGGTAGCTGATGACTACCTTGCCCATATTCTGCTACCCACGCTCTCCACTATACAATGTGCCTTATTAATGGTACCTATTACAGAAACAGAGATTTTAAGAGTCATACAGAGCTTCACCCCAGATAAGGCACCTGGGCCAGATGGGTTCTCCCCTAATTTTTACAGGGCACGTGCACCTAAATTGGTGCCCTGGCTCCAAAAGCTGTTTCAACACATCCTTGAGTTGGAGAACTCTATCATCTTTCTGAAGCCCTCATTATTGTGCTCCACAAAGCCGGGAAAGACCCCTGTTCCGTTAAGAGTTATAGACCAATCTCTCTCCTTAACTGAGACATCAAAATCCTGGTTAAACTCTTAGCAGACCAGATTGCCATTGTCCTCCCATCTCTCATTGGACCTTAACAGATAGGTTTCATAAAGGGTAGATCCTCTGTAGATCATCTCAGGAAACTGGAGCATGTTTTCTCCACATCCAGGGATGCTACGTTCCTGGCAGTGTTGGTCTCCCTGGACACGGAGAAAGCTTTTGACAGGGTGGAATGGCAAATTCCTGTTTCACACTCTCCACCACTTTGACTTCCCCCACCGATTTATAACATGGCTTCAAAAGCTATATGCTCGTCCAAATGTCTGAATATACTGCAACCGTGTTTTCTCCCCTAATGTCCCCCTTCATTCAGGCACGAGACAGGGATGCCCTCTGTCCCCTCTTTTGTTTAATTTATATCTTAAACCCCTTCTTCTTTCTCTCAAATTATCCCCTAAAATACAGGGCATAAAGTTAGGTACCCATGAGGTTAAATTATCCGCATATGCAGATGACATTCTCCTGCACCTAGCTAATCCCTGTACCTCTCTCCAGGAGGCCCCTAAGGTTATTGAGGATTACAGCTGTCAAGCTAACTATGGACTGAACATGGATAAAACAGAAGTGTTCCCCCTAAATCCCAGATCCCTCAGGAGTGATGCACAAGCACTAGGGCCTCAGTGGACACCGAAATCCTTCAAATATCTGTGCCTCCAGTTGGCGAACAGTAGCTCCCAGTTTAAAAAATTTAATTTAGACTCAATTTTAATAAAATACAACAAGATTTAGTCAGATGGAAGTCTCTACCATTAACCCTCTGGGGAGGCATAAGCCTTATTAAAATGAATGTTTTACCCCGGATGTTTTACCTGATCAACATGTTGAACCTGTGGCACCCCATGAGTTGGTTCAAAAAGTTGAATTCTTTAATTTTTGTCTTCATCTGGCTCGGCAAATGCCCCAGGAGAGCCTATAATAAATTTGCAGCCCCCAAAGCTCACAGTGGACTTCGGTTCCCACACTTCAAATTATATTATTGGGCCAGACAAGCCAGTAAATATCTCCACTGGCTTACCCCTATGTCCCTCTTTGGCTCGCTACTGAATGCACTCAAATGGAATCATCTGGACTCCTTCCACTGGTCTTAATCCATCTTAGCTCCAAGGAGCTCCCGCTGGATCTCCTTAACTCAGTTATAGCCATATCAATTCGAATGCACTCCCAGCTGTGTGCAATCATAGGATACAAACGCTTTCAAGACCTTCTACAGCCCCTTCTCACCAATCCCCACTTTAAAATGGGAGGGGTGATTTTTCCATCCTGGGCTCCATTTCTTGTAGACTTGAATATGAAACAGCTATGAACAGTGGATGGCTCTTGGCTCTTCTCTCTGCAAATGCTACATCAACTCTCACTCACTAATAATGATATTTTCAAAGTCTACCAAATTAGACATACGCTAGTGCAGACCTGCTCAGCCTATCTACCAATCCCTTCAGAACTGGAATTATTTCAGTCACTACTTCAAATGGCTAATGATCCTCATGCAGTCTCTAACATTTATACCCAACTATTTCCTAAGGTATTCCTCAAAATTTAGGGAATCCCTCCATACTGGTCTGTGCTCTTTTCTAAATCTACTATACAATGGCAGGCAATATGGTGGGACTCCCACAGATACATCACTCAAGACAGGTTATGTTTAATTCAACTGCACTTTCTCAATGACATGTACCTTTCCCTCATGAGACTGTATAAGATGGGGATCTCTAACTCGTCCCTATGTGTTAGATGTAATGCAACAGAGGGCTCCATGTTTCATATATGTTGGGAATGTTCTAAGTCATAACCGCTCTGGGAATGTATACAGCAACAAGTGGACTCCCTACTAGGGCTGGATGGGCTATTTACCCCTGAAATTTGCTTTCTAGGGGACTACAGTGGTATCTCTGTTAGACAGCGGAGATACTTTCTGCCTTTAATTGGCCTCTCAGTCTAAAAGCTTGTTGTCCACTACTGGAGGGATGAGCTGATGTTATCATATATAGAATGGTTGCAAGAGTTACTGCATAATATTAACACAGAAATAATGATTGGTAATATATTTCATCAGGGTAAAACCCAGAAAGCCATATGGGATAAGCTTTATGCAGTATACACACTGTGATTTTGACAGGTGTTGTTCTTTTAAGCAGATGGGTAGACACCCTACTAATGTGTACTATACTGTCTAATTGAGTGGTGTCAAGGGAAGGGGCAGGTGGGGACTGAGGGGAAGGGGAGAGGAAATCAGGAAGGGTGGGAGGAGGCAGACAGGGGTGAGTGGGTGGGGGGCATAAGTAAGACTTGTCTGTATTTATCTCTCCTGTACCCTGTATGTTGTTGGATGGAAAATTAATAAATTTTGAATTTAAAAACAAAAAGATGTGGAGTTTCTTAATGCTGTTGTCTTTTCAAAAGTGAGTTTTGTTTCTTTCTTTTCTGCACTTTTTGGGATTCCACCAAAGCAAGTAAGAGGTGGATGCCATTGGAGATGCTCTTCTGTGCAATTTAAGCATATAATCTACTGATTTATTTACTTTTTTTTATTTGAATTTTGATAACCGGGTGGGCCCACAGAGACAGTACAATCCCTTTTTCAGGGGTGACCTGGGGGATTTTGGAGTACATGAGAGAGGGCTCAGCTATTTTGTATTGCCATCTTAGGTGTCAGGCCACACTGCCAGGTATGGGGAAAATGTGGACCCATGTGTCCTTCAATAGCCTGATAGTTAAAGTTACACTAACGTGTATTTAATTTTATTTTAAAATAATCAGGGGTTCATGACACAGTCTTTGAAAGTTGTGGTATAATCAAAAAGAGAAATATTCATAGTGCAAGATACATAAAAAAATATAAAAAAATGGTATGCTGTAATATTGATTGCCAAGACAAGAGAGACAATTTGTAGATAAGAATTAGAATAGATCCAGGCACTCCCTTTAGGTAAGAGGCAGTGATCACCTTAGAGTACCACATGCCACTGTGGATACATGTTGGTTGGGATCTGTTAACTCTGAGTGAGCTTGCCAATATGAGCAAGTGGTAGAGAGAACAATGGTTTGCACACTGTAGGTCCATTCCAAAAAAACAATTAAAAAAAATATATAGTTATTCAGTGCTTAGACTGTAATGTCTTAATGGTTATATTCATTTCTGAGTAAAAAAAAAAAGCAAATACATTGGTACAGTATTAAGATTCATAAGTATCTGTTAGCAAGCGAATTTCCTTAATTTTAATTAATTTTCCTTTTAACAATCTACTTTCAAATCCGATGCTAAATTCTAGTGTCTCCATTGAAGGATTCACAGTCTACAGTTTCAACATTCACAAATATCATTCTAAGCTAGTATCCCAGGATGAAATTAGAATGATTTCCCATAATCTGAATATCCCCCAATCAAGCACAGAATATATCAAACAGGATATACTATAAAAAATAGAGTTGATAGAAGAGAAATTGGCCTGGACATTATGTCACAGGAATAGTGAACAATAACCCATACCATACCCTACAGGGGATGCACACTAGTGGGGACCTGCCATCACCAAACAGTCTTTCCATTAAGGGAGAGAAACTGACATTGATAATTTATGGAGTTCTGAAACTGAAAGAAGAATACAACATGCATAGTTACATGTCTGAATCGTAATACATACCATTTCTGAGATGCCCTAATCATTTTCTCATCAATGGTTAAATCATAAGAACATTTCATAAAGTTTGACTTAATAGTGTGCCCATAATCAGTATAACTCCTAAGTGGGTCATTAAAACATTAAAATGGTACTCATGCCATGTTACAGAAAGGGCTTTAAGTTATATTCCTCATTCAGGACATCAGATTTGAGGGTTCCCAGTTGAAAAATCCACTGTCTTTCTTTTTTGCATGACAGCTTAGTTCTGTCTCCTTTTGTTTCTGTGGAGCCACCCATTCATTACTCATGAAGATGAGGTTCCTAGTTCTGTTGTAGTATTCCTGACTGAAAAGGATGTCTACTCGGGAATGTGACCTACCATTGGGAATATCACTCTGGTGTTCCTGTATTCTTACCTTCATGGAACTAAAGATCCTTCCTACATAGAGTTACTGCAAGGGCAGAGAATTAGATATGCAACAAAGTTTGATGTGTGTTGAACATATTCTCTAATTTCTACCATTGGTACAGTGTGTGGATGGATAAACTCATTTTATTGTGATGCAAACTTGGACACGCACCATCTAACAAATGTATAACAGTCCTTGAGATTGGGTAGTAACCATTTGGAGGTCTTTCTCCATACCTCAAAGTGTCTGAAGAAATGCCAATCTTTTGTGTTTTGTCCTTTTTGAAAATAATTATTGTGTCAATAATGATAACCACTTTAATTCTCAAAGACTGCATTATGAGCCTCTGATAAGATTTCAATGGGCCTTTGCAACCAGAGTATTGTAGAAATACAAAATCACACATGCCCCCACAATGCAAAGCATCATGGACTGCATATGCAAATCACCACAGAATATTATGCTGGTTCAACTTTAAGCAGAAATGCATGGTGCTGAAAGGCCTCTCAGAGTAGTGTTATGCTTAGTGCAAATTGTGATAACTGTTTGGCCATTCACACTCTCTATTCCACAGGGAATTACCACCCTGTAGGGGTACCAAAGGCAAGGAATCCTCAAAGAGGGTTCCACCCCTAGAGGTGCCACAGGAAAGATTGCATGGCTAAAAGTACCTTAGGAAGGAGCCCCCAAAGGAGAGAGGCATGCCACTGGAGGAGGAGGGGAGGATGGTGTGGCAAAAAAAAAGTGCTTCAGAAGGAGACTGGGAGGAACTGCTTATATAGCTCAGGAAAGAGGCATGGCTGGTTGCTCACCCCATTGACCTACAGGCATAACCTTTCAATTAAATGGGCCTATGCAACCAGGGTAGTGTTATGCATGTGCAACTGTGATAACTGTTTGGCTGTTTGCACTCTCTATTCCACAAGGAATTACCACCCTGTAGGGGTACCGAAGGCAAGGAACCCTCAAAGAGGGTTTCACCCCTAGAGGTGCCACAGGAAAGAGTCCCTTGGCTAAAGGTACCTTAGAAAGGAACCCCAAAAAGAACACTGAACATTGACTATGTTGTAGAGAAGCAGATTGACAGTGACAGACAGCTTG
Organism: Neoceratodus forsteri; assembly: GCA_016271365.2. Lineage (NCBI taxonomy): Eukaryota > Metazoa > Chordata > Ceratodontiformes > Ceratodontidae > Neoceratodus > Neoceratodus forsteri. The sequence continues at coordinate 242,183,475 of CM028130.1, forward strand.
ATGAAACACAAATAAGATGCACAGGTTGTCAGGAGTTCCCAGATAAAATGGATGCACTGATGACATCAGGGGGCTTAATAAGGAGAGAGCATACGCGAGTTGCACCACCATCCATCTTCATCCAACAGCGGAAACATACCTAAGGAAACTAGGGACTATACTATAAACAACTAACTACATATTATGACCTTTTGCATGGAGGAGAGGAAAAAAACCTTTTACCAGGAGGAAAACTCTGTGGATCCCAGGCCTTGGTCACCTTCGCTCCAGTCTAGGGGTAGTGCATTTAATGATGGCTCTGCTGCTGCAATTTAAAAACCCAATCAAAGGGGAGGAATATTTCATTTCGGTGGATAGCTCTCCCGATCCCTCTAATGGGAACACTGTGAGGGGTTGCAAGAGGCCTCAGCAACAATGGGTACCCTGTAGTAAGAGCAGACCCCAAGGCACGAGGAAGAGAGCGATGACAGCTGAGGCACTCAGCTGACCTACCAACTAAAACAAACTGGGTGAACCAGGGGCATTTGTTGGGAGAATAACTTTTGAAGGTGCCATGGCAAAGCCAGAGCCAAAGTAGCACCCTTGGGCTGTAGGTGCTCCACCCCTCTGCAGGTGAAGTCTTAAATTTTGCATCAAGAGGTGCACTGAATAACTGCATGCTAAAGCTCCACCTAGAGCAAGTACATTACCACTATGGGCCAGATGAGAAGGACCCTGCCCCGAGGTTCACATGGTCAAGATATGGACTTCATGAGTGCAGAACGAGACCATCGGCTCACAGGGAGAGTGCTGAGCAGGACAAGGTAATGGTCATGGTTGGCATGCCTCAGATTTATTAATAAGAGCAAGAATCAACATTAAGTGCTAGATAGGAGAAGGCCAGGTGAAACCAGTGGCCATAGATTAGGTAGCAGATTTTTGATGAGGAGGCCTGGTGAAGCCAGCAGCTGCATATTGATGAGGAGGCAGGCTTCGAAAGGTTGCAAGTGAACTCTGCAACCACAAGATTGAAAGGTTGGGAGCAAACTCTGCCACATGATAACTACCAGGCAAGGCCTGGGTGAGGTAGGAGACTGCAGTGTGAGCCAGCATTTGGTGATTTCATAGTAGTAGCAACCTGCAGAAAACAAGCCAACCAAGTCCATTATGGAAGCTGAATTGATGATGACATAGAAGGTAGGTGTTTAGGCAGTGAGATGCTATGATGCCAGTGATTGAATCAATGAGGCTTTGCATCAATCAATCAATGAGGTTTAGCAGACAGGAGATATGTAGCAGGATTTGCAACAGCAATTGCAACAGCAATAAAATGGGCAGCAGCATAGGTAAGAAAGATGCATCACATATTAGGTAAGCTGAATTACATATATGCTTGACCAACCAGTGCCATAAAGGAGCAAATCATGGTTTTCATAAAAGCATTTGAAGCTATGTTTTCAGCATGAATGGAGAATTGATAAGATTGGCATGAATACCTTAAATGCCATTAAGGTGGAGATAGGTTATTCCAGTAAGGAGCATGCAGCACAGTAATAGAATGCAATGAACATCTGAAGGCCATGTAGGCTGTGAGGTTACTGATTTATACATGAATAACTGAAAGCCATGAAGGCAAGAATGCAGGACAAAATCATGTACTGTAGGTTACACAAAGCATGCTCCCGCTACTTGGAGCTAGAATGCCCCACCGCAATATCACAGTCCCCCACCATGGGAATAACAGGAAGCCACAGCTGAGCACTGTGAGACCAAACAGCACTATAATGTTGCTAGGGTAGGAACCCCCAAAATAGAGGTGCTTTTACTCGTAGAGTCCCGGGTAAGGGTAGCCAAATGATAGCAGCTGCTGTAGCAGTAAGGCAACAATAAACAGCAGCAGAGCTACAGAACAGAGAGAGGCAGCTAGCTTGCAGATCGAGCCAGAATCAGGTGCAAACAATTAAGCTGTAGCACAGGAGACAGCAGAGAAACAACAATGGGAGCTGAAGCATACAAAACAATTGCAGAAAAACTGAGAATTGGTAGGCAGAAAAGCAGCAGGCTGAGCAAAATTGGGTGAGTAAATGGAGCCTGAGGCACAAGCACAGAACAGCTTAAGGTAAGGTATATGTAACCTGAAGCACGAATCAACAGTGTATACAATGCATGCATGAGGCACTAGAAAACTAGAAAGCCCAAAAGAAACAGACAAAGAAAGCACAAGTACAGGAGCAGGAAGGAAACAAGCATACAAGGAAGCATGGAGCAGCCAGAGGCAAGCAATAGAAATCAAAAGGAGAACACAAAAGCAAGTCCAGCACAAACTAGTAGAGTCCAAGCATGGCAACATGGGGGGGGCAGCAAAGTTCCAGGAGGGCCCAAGGGAGAAAACAGACCGACACAGCCTCTGGCTGCATAGAAAAAGTACTTCACAAGGAGGCTGGGAGAAACTATTTATATAGCTCAGGAAGGGGGCAAGGCTGGTTGCTCACCCCATTGAACTACAGGCATAAACTTTCAATTAAAAAATTTAATACAAGAGTTTCTGCAACTTTATCTATTGTACTATTAATGGACACATGGTTCTGCATTGACCCCCACCGAATGATGAAGGCTTAGTGTGAGCCAAATCACTGGGGGGGGCGGGGATTGGAGCCCACTGGTAAACTACTTTTTCATTGCCTTATTTCTTCACACTTTGACTGTTGCATTAGGCAGGAACAGCAAGTGCAGTTTTCACTTTGGCAGACTATAAATGGTGTCTTCCCTTTTCTGCTGCTTGTCAGTGTAGGTTATTCTGTTATTTGTTTGTGCCTTTGGGGTAAGCACCCCTTGAACACCCCCCCCCCTTACTGCACTGAGTGTGCTTCCAGGTTTATGTCAGTGAAAAGTGATGGCCTTGACTATTCCTAATGGTTCTTCACTTAAGATACTGATTAACATGACTAGACAGGTTCCATGTAAATATAGCAAAAGCAATTGGGTGAGAGTCAAAAAGGTACATTTTTTATAGCTACTCCAAAAAGGGCGATACAACAATACAGCACTATGCATTAAACAGCTAATGCAATTACAGTGCATGGTAGGTTTTGCTGACAATAATACATTGAGCTGAACATTGTTGGCTAATCTTCAGAGGTACGCATACAGACTCCACTTGTCATAATCCATAACAACCTCCACCAGGTGCTCTGTCAGATCTGACTCCAGATAAACTCCCAAACAGGCATTCTCAGCTTCCAATCAATCAGATGCTGCACCCACCCTATCTGTGCACCTATTTATCAAATCCTCCATAGGAGTCTCCTATTCATGTGCAGGGGGCTCAGCCCCTGTACCCCCCATCTTAAGGATTACCACACCAAGGTGCACATTGATCGTGGGGGTAAGCTGCTATTCACTTCCATGCATTTATGTGTACTGGGTGCTATTCTGTACACATGTTGCCAAGGAATGCTTAGTTCTATGTGATCCCCATTTCCATCCAATTGCCATAAAATACCACTCACTATACTTGGAGTCGCCATTTTGGGTTAGCCCAAATTGGTTCACTGTTTACACATCGCTGTTTTCACATGACACCAACTAGACATGAGGGAACATGATGTTAAGCACTACTGTATTTCTCCAAAAAAATAATCTAAATGTTAACAAATCAGCGTGATTTGACACTAAAGCCAAAATAGGAAACCCATTACTTAACCACCAAAGCCGAAAGAAGAATTTAAATCATATGAAATGTCTGAAAAGCAATGCCATTTAGATGTGAGAAGTGGCAGATACGCAATATGGCAGGTCAGCACGTGTCATGCTGGAATAATGTCATGCTTCAGGTGCGTTATGAGGAATAATGCCAGGGCAAGTGCCTTCAATGACCCAAACTGTATTATTTTCCAAGAGACACATGCCCTAATGTGCCTTATTGTGATTACAAAATGTATCAAATAACGAGATTATGATCATAGGTAGGCTGTTTTGTGGGCATTAGATTCACCAGTGAGGTTGGACTGGGATAACGTTATAGGTGAAACTGGAAGTCAAATCGGTTTTCAGCCATTTTATATCTATTTTATAATACCAGAGTCCAGTAGTGTGAGTAATTATAACAGCAGTGACTTCTCCTGGTGCTCATTGAGACTTCAAAGTGTTATGTCATAGAAGTTTTCCAATCTCACAGTTAGTGTGTGTGTGTGTGTGTGTGTGTAGTCTTTTCACTGAACTGTTTGAGCCTCTGCCTTTGGGATCCAGGATCTCAGATTTGATTCCCAGCAAAAGCTGGAAAAGTATCTGCCCAAACAGAGGACAGACATTTTATATATGTATTCTATTCATTCTGTTTTACATTGTCCAGTTGGAAAAGGCACACTGAGCTAAACATCACTTATAGTTGCATCTCAGGAGGACATGGAAGCAGAGTGACTTGGTCAGGGTCACACACTGGGCAAGTGGAGGCTGTAAGAACCAAACCTAGGTCTGCTGGATGCACCAAGTTGATTCACAGCACTTTGCTCCAAACTCTAGGGTATATTGTCAGCCCTAAGAGTGGTGCAAAGAAGGTATTCTTCCTGCTCAGAAAAATGTCAGTGTTGAAAAATAAAAATTAACCATTAATTTGGAGAAGATTCAGAAAAGACCGATCGGAGCATGAACAATGCTAACAAAGATGGTTGGGTAGTTTTTAACTCTCCAGCTCTGCCAAGTTCCTTAAATTATTAAAATTGTCTAAAGTTTTGTTTCCCAGGGAAAACTACATATTTCATTAGAATAAGCTGTGGGCTAATAAAAGAAACAAAACATGTTACGTATTTCTTTTTTTTTGTTTTTTGGCATTTTCTTAATAAATGAAATTATCGGTACTGCCTGAAGCAATGCTGCTAAAAACAGTAAGATCGGCTGACTGTGTTAAACCAGGTGCCATCACTATGACTCATAATAATGGCCACTCAAACAACAAACTCTCGTCAGAGCTACAACAGCTGCTACTGCGATAATATTGAAGTAATGTGGATGTGCATGCTCATGTGGCCCTCATCCTACTTCTTACTGTATTTTGTTTTACCTATAAGTACCCCCAGTGCCCTTGTAATGACACAGCTTGGCAATCTAGCTTTAAACACATGGCGCAAGGTAGATTGATAAACTAGTGGATAAAGTTAACAAATGAAAAAATAAATTCACTATTAGCAAAATGTTTAATGGAAAAAGAACAACTGATCAGCCAAAAGAAAGACAACTGGCTAAATATAGTGAAAAATCGTCTCCTAGTATATGGGCTAAGCTGTCTGGAGAAATAGGTAAAAAAAAATCCAGCTAAATATGGCTAATAAAAATGTGTTACAAGTGTGACATGTAATAAATCAAAGGAATTAGATGTTGAAAATCTTAAAAATATAAGGGTTGCCACTTGGTTGGCAAGAAATACAAAAGAACACTCTTCACAATATTATCTCCAGGCTGTACAATCACCAGAACTTGGAAGCATTATAAATAGAATAATAGATACTTAAGTGTGTATTACCAGGTAGTAATCTCATTGAGAGGTTTTGGGGACTTGGAACCTCAAGAGCAAAGCTCGAGAGGTTCCCAAAGTCCCCAAAACCTCGAGATGAGGTTACTGCCTGGCAATACACACTTAGGTATTTGTTATTTTTTTTTAATATATGGATCCAGTTTCTTTTGTAAGGGGCAGTCAGCTGCTGTGGGAAGACTCTGTTCTGGCCGACCGCGGCACTGTCTCGCTCCTCTCAGCTACTGCACCGTCTTGCTCTTCTAACCGATCCCACGGCCAGGCACTGACTCCTCTATTGAGGGGACAAGCTTTTTTTTGGTAGGCAGACTTACCTTTTCTCTTTCTCCCCCCCCCCCAGAACGCAGGATTAACTGGATAGTTCCATTTTTCGTAAGAATTAAAATAAAAAAAAGAAATTTCTCATTCCTGATTTTGTCTCACTAAGTGAGAAATGGCCGGCATGTTATTCAAAATGTTCCGCCCACCCAAAAAGAGAAAGTGGCCAATCATGAGGCACGTTTTCAGATGATAGTGTTTGATTGACACTGACAACATAGTGGGCTGTGGGAGAGCTTGCACGTGCACTGTTCCATTTTTATGATAATACTATCATTCAGAGATCCGAACAATACTATTATGGACTCAGAACAATAGTATTATCAGCTGCCAAGTATGGTATTATCACTTCAGGGACAATGCTATTATGAGGATTTTTTTGTATGCTTTTCAACCCTACTATTTCAACAATCCATATATTAAAACACAATACAGGTTAAAACATTTCCAAGCAATATTTTGGAGGCTAGGTATAATAATGACAAAAACATCAAAAAATTGCTTTTGTCCATTGTGTGAATCTAAAGATCTTTACCATGTGATCCTAAGATGTCCCTGGTATAAACAACCTAGGGAAAAATATCTAGGTAACTATACTGGCACCTTATACGTATCAACAAGTTAATTTCTGTGCCTTATATTTAACTCAGAAAATCTTCAAATATTACAAGATTTAGCACTTTTTTATTGGAAATTAATAGAATAAATGGAGAATAATGGATAGGTAAGTATACACTATGGATTTTCTAGAGACCCAAGGTGTATGATGACCCATAAACCTTGAGAGCGAAGCTCAAGAGGTTTATGTGGTCATCAGACACCAAGGGTGTGTAATAAAATCCATAAATACAAACTCACCTATCCTTTATGTTTTATAATTGCTGGTGACCTGATTTATCAATTTTATTTAGGTAATGGAGAGAAATGTGGTATTTGTGCATTAGTTTTTTTTTTTATTTTTTAAGTAGTAAAACAAGTAAGGAGAAGAACTATGCCATTTCACGGAACAGAAATTTAAAATGAATGCAAGTGAACTATTTGAAAAACTGTTTAAACTGTGATATTGGTTTAAAGTATTGTGTCATTCCTTGGGAGTCCAGCTGTTCTTCATTTTTCTTGATTGCGGTCTATGAAGAAATATGTGGTTCAGAATGCCAGCCTGTACCACAGTTTTAGAAAGAAGAACTATTTCTCAGTCTTGTGTTAGTAGTAAAACTAAATATTTTAAACATTGTGTTAATTTAAACAGTTCATTGGGACTGGAGATCAGGAAGTCTTTCCATGGAGTAGGGGGATCATTTCTTGTCTGTGGAGATCTAAGGGAGTAAAAGGAAAGATTAGGGAGTGTGTGAAAAGTTGTGTTTTTTAAGGCACATTTTAAGAAATTATTGGTGGATTTCAGTGTTTTTTTTTAAAGAAGGGCTGTGTTATTAGTATTGTTTAGGTTTTTTACCACCAAGGAGAGTTCCAAGATGCAGCCAACATGCAAGAGTACCTCAGGTGCCTCAACAGACAATCGTGAGTACCCACATGAAATACCTCAGGCTATCATTACCGCGCGGCCAGTGTTGTTGCCTTTGCTGCTTTTGAAAATGCTGTAACAACTGGATTTCAGATTATTATGGCTTTTGGGAGCTTAACAACCTGAAATCCGGTTGCTATGGTGTTTTATCCTGTAATCCGGTTGATAACTCAGGTCACCAGTAATTATGAAAAAATAAGATACATGGTTTTAACATGGAATAAAGTTAGGGATCATGAATTATGATCTCTGTGTAGAAAAAAAATGTAAATGGTCTTGCCACTCTCAAATTTGTAAAAGTATGTGTATATGTGTATATACAGTATGGCCTGGATATTCAGAAGGGTGTTGCACCATGCGCAACCAACTGATGCGCCCTGGAGCGATATTCAAATTGAATTTGTGCTCATATTAAACTGATGCACTGGAGTGCATCTGTAATGTTTGTGCACAGGTGGGGGGGGGGTGCCCATGCATATTCTGCATATCCTGATATTCAGCCCGGGATGTGCTGAGTCCATGTATTCGCAACCCCTACTTGAACTGCACACAGGTGAGCCAAAAAAAAAAAAGGAACAATGGCTGGCCACCCACAGGTGAGCTGCCATATTGCAGGGCACAACATAGCAGCTGCCACCTGTGGGTGGCCACCCGAGCTCTGGCTGCACCTCCGTGGCAGCGCCTTCCCCATACCTGAGCATGGGCATCTGTTTAAATAAATAACATCCTATATCCCTGGTGGTCCAGTAGACAGCTGTCAGCCTGATCATGGGCTTAAGTATAAAAAAATCCACGTCCTATATCCCTGGTGGTCCAGTGGACCGCTGTCAGCCCAATCATGGGCTTAAGTATAAAACAATCTGCGTCCTATATCCCTGGTGGTCCAATGGACCACTGTCAGCCCGATCGCGGGCTTAAGTATAAAAAAATCCATGTCCTTTATCCCTGGTGGTCCAGTGGACCGCTCGCAGCCCGATTGTGGGCTTAAGTACAATATATCCACGTCCTGTATCCCTCATGGTCCAGTGGACCGCTTGCAGCCCGATTGCGGGCTTAAGCATAAACAAATTCATGTCCTATATCCCTGGTGGACCACTGGACCGCTTGCAGCCCGATCCCGGGCTTAAGTATAAAATAATTCACGTTCTATATCCCTGGTGGTCCAGTGGACTGCTTGCAGCCTGATCGTGGGCATTTGTATTAAAAAAATTAAGTCCAATATCACTGGTGGTCCAGCGGTACCCTCTCCCCACCCGCCCACTGAACCCCACCACCCTGCTCTCCCTGTCAGCGGCGGGCGGCAGCACCTCTATCCGCCTGTTGCCCTGTTGCCACCGATTGACGCCTGTGAGGGTTGCACGCCCATTGGTCCACATGTGAGCTAATGGGTGAGAGCCCATACCGTACTACAGTCCAGATATGTGAATGGATCCAAGTTACAGGAACTTTCCCTACTGTTAATTGAATCAGGGCATGGGATTCTTGGAACACTGCTTAAGCTACTTTTAGTTGAATCTTGCTAAAACACAATGTAACGTGGGTCCTGTTTAGGCATGTAAACATGTGTTTTATTTGATTTATAGGTTGTATAGTTTTTATTCAGGCATGCTACTGATTCTCCTTTACAAAAAATATTACAAATATACATTTTCATAATTAAACTGCCATGCAAACATGGAGATTATAGCATGATTCTCCTTCTCACTGCATTTTAAGAGTCTCTGTTTAAAGGGTACCTAAAAAAGCAGTTTTTTAAAACTACTAACTCTAAAATCTGGCTTCATAGTGAGGTAAAGTAAAGGCTGCTGTTTACTTGTATGCTAAAACTGCATTTAGGTAAGTAACATAAATGCAGTTTCATAGCTTTCGAAAAATGGAAACATCAGCCTTTCACTTTCAAAAAACAGCATTGGCTTCTCCCTAAGATGTCTGCCAAGTATGTTAAGTGATGAGTCATGATGACATCACTGGTGCCAGAGCCAGAGATCCACATATATTTCTATAGTGCTAACTAGTTGTCTTTCCCTCTTTATTTTAAATTGTTGTACAAGAATGATTAACACCATGTATTACCTCATGGATTATTTTGATCAGTACATGTTAGACTACGATTTTGTTCATTTTGTTTACTCTAACTTGCAAAAAATGTTTTGCAATCTGGCTGACTTCTTCTTTGGCAAACTGCATTACAGTACAACACTTCAAATACCTAATGATCTAGTGGTTATATGACACACCGAATTTTTTTTTTTGTTAACCAGGAGAGATACACTAAGCTGAAAGCTTGTTTACAGATGTGGCCTGGAAGCACAAGGAAGTTTAATGACTTGCTCAGGGTCACACAGCAAAGTACCAGTCTTGTTCATTTCCAAAGCTCATGCTGTCTTGTTAATCCACAAATAAGGCTTTCTTTTTCCATGTGAACCCCCTGCACCTAGCCTGCCTTCTGTTGAACACCCCACCATCCATACCATGTCCTTAGTACTGCCTGGGGCTGCATATGAGATTCCGGTCTCATGAAGAGAATTATCACACCTCAGATTGTAATCTTGTACCTCAGAGGGTTGCGCACACCTATACTGATATGCATCATCAGCTGGCACTGTTAAAAAATGCCTCCTAAATCACTCTCCAGTTCACATTCTCAATGTTTGACTTCTGCTCCCACAGTAAACATTGAGTGGATCACCACCCTTCTGCACAGTGATGGTAGTTTGTACAGTTCCCTGTTGTGTTTTTTTCTTACCTCATTAACCAACAACTAGGTCTTCCTGGAGGGCCAAGCAATAAGCATCATGATGAACCACAAAAGCTGCTGTTCATGCCCTCATAAGGACAATGGATAACAATATTATTAGCAAGTGAGGCATACTAATACCTTGAGTAAATCAACCTGACTTCCAGTGTCAGTCTACTCCTTTACCTGTGATCTCCAGAACCCTACAGGACAGTTCCCAGCAATTCTTCTCCAGTACTTTTCTGTGCTCTACTCCACAGTGCAAGTTCGCTGGCTACCACCCTGCCAAATCTTGAATGAGCTATACACAACTCCCTCAATACTGTCCTAACAAACATCAACCCCCCCAACCACCCAAGGGTAATCTCCCTATACTGAATTCAAGTAACAGTTTAGGTGTAGCCCTGCCACTCTGACTATTTGTCATCACTAGCTACTCTCATCCACAGTCAGGTAGAGATCACAATGCTGGCAGCCCCACATGTCAGATCTCACAGTGATTTGCTTAGCCTCCTCCTTCATGTCTTCAACTAACCTGAATATAGCTGTGCACTGCTGGAATGGCCTCTTCAGTCCCTCTCTGGCATTCATTCTTCTCATCTGCTCCCCACACCAAAAACAGGTGAGTTCACTACCCTTCCACATCATGAATGTGGTTAGTACAATCTCCCATATTATAGTTACATATTAATGATAAACATGATCTTCTGGTAAGCCAGGCTGATAGCAGCATGGCACAAGTGAAAAAATAGGCTTTCCTACCCATATAAGATCAAAGCCACCTATGATTAAGCATTATTAAATGATGTGCATAATAATGTGCACACCCATCATTTAATTAAGCAATAATGCACAACAGGTGTAGTGGGATAACATCATGCCTGGGGTAATTAGGCATGAGGCCGCAGGCCGAGTGCGACTAATCACCCCAGAAGTGACGTTATCCCAGCACAACACACACCCTGGAGTGCATTATTGCCATTATACAATGGCTCATTTTATTTTAAGTAGAAAAAGATTGGAAAACTTGTTTAAAATAAGCAATTTCTTTCAATTTTTTTGTTTGGGCAGGTATACTTATTGAAAAAAAAGTCCACAGTTCCTGTCTTGTGCAGGAGGTGGCGCTGCCTCCTACATGGTTTCTCTGTATTCTTTTTAATGTCTGTCTTTGTGGCTTTGTCTTTTTTACCCCCTGTGCACCTTGTCCTTTTGCTGTTTTCCCCTGCTGTTACTGAGAGACACTGTAGAGACACTGTATGCATCTTGGAAAGACGGTGTTTTATTTTTTTTCCTTGCCAATTCACTCATTGTTTCCCTTGATGTTACTGAAATAGACAGTGGAGACGCTGTATGCGTCTTGAAAAGACGTTGTTTCATCGCGGATGGTGATTCACTTCACTGCTCAGTGTAAAGTAAGCCTGAAGTGAAGGAAGGTTAGTTTGGGTTTTAAAATAAGTAAAGGAAGACATGTATTTGAGGAGCTAGCGAGTGTTATGGCAAGAGAGGACTCAGCGATAGCATTGTAGAGCCACGCGGTCACTGTTTAAAATGCATGCTCACTCGGGTATGGAATGACAGGGTTCGCGACGTAGTTTTCTTTTTGTTGGGTAACTTAGGTGCAGATTTTAACTCCGTGTTCTGTAAAGAGAGTGCTGTCAGTGTAGAGGCAGACCAGGTAGTAGGACTGATCGTCGTGTGAGCGAGGAGGGTAGTGGGGGAGGCAATCGCGTCGTGGAGTGATTGTTTTTTTTTTTAACATCTGATGTGGTCTTTTCTGTGCTGGGACTAGATTCGTGATGTTGTACTGGGATAACATCATGGGTCCCATCTCACACTGACGAATCAGAGCCCAAGATTTTTTTTTTGCCATTGTATAATAGTGCCTAATCAAAGGTAGCCTAGATCTTTTAAAGATAAGAAAGCCCATCATTCCCCTTGTTCCCTGCTGCTATCAGTCTGACTTACTGGAAATATATGTTTATATTTGATATGTCAAACTAAAACAGGGACTGTACTACTTGCATTCATGATGCAGAAGGGTGATGAGCTCACCAGTTTTCGGTGTGAGGAGGAATAGTGAAGAATGTATACCAGAGGGGGACTGAGAAGGCCACTCTTGCAAGGTACTGCTATATTCTGGGAAGGGAAAGACAGAAGGAGAGAAATATGAGCAGATTATTGTGAGAAATAAGATGTGGGGCTGCCAGCACCTTGATCACTACCTGACCCCGTTGTCCTGGTTAACATTCCCCTTCCCAAAAAAACAGTTCATGCAATTGTCCAAGGTTGTGTGTGGATATTAATGTATGGTACAGCTGCCACTACACATTCAGTCACTTCACTATCAGTCTAATATTGCTTCTAAAGCACTTTGGGATACAATGTGTATGAAAACCACTATATAAATGCTGATTCTTATTATTATTATTTTTTCCCATGGAAAAAGAAAACAGGACAAGCATATATTTGAGTTTCGAGAAAGTATGAACTCTAACATTGGCATGCACAAGAACTTTGTTACAAAAAAGTGATGGCTCTAGGGGGTGGTGAAGGGTGTGGCTGCAACCCCCCCAACACACACACACATAATAACGTACTTGCTTGCTGCTGCTGCATTTCACTTTGTTGAAGAAGTCTGATTTATTGATTGTACAAATGGTTACATTCAAACTATGGATTACATTTGTAGGTTCTGTCAAACACGAACTAGATAAGAATCATGGCAGAAAATATAAAAGTTTAATAAAAATGTTAAAAATTGCATATTATGCATGCACAGCACTCCAGCACCCCCATTGTAGCATCCTGGATCCATCATAACCACTAGACCACCAGGTTATTCAAGATTTGTACTGCACTATGGGTTGCCACAGAGAAAGTCGGTTGGATTAAAACACATTTTCAGCATGTGAAATTAAACAAAATGAACAGAGCCATAGCCTAACATGTGCATTATACAAAATAATGTACATGGTTGTGACCATTTGGGTGAAACCGTTCTATACAAAGGGAAAAAAGAACTAGTTAGCACTATAGAGAGCCATATATCTCTCTGACTTTGGCTCCGATGATGTCATCACATAACACATTTGGCAGCCATTTTAGGAAGCAGGTAAGATAGTTTTTTTTTTCAAAATTGGAAGGCTGATTTTATCATTTTCAAATGCTCTGGAACCACATTTAGGTAAATTATGTAAATGTAGTTTTAGCATTAATGAATACAGCAGCCTTTCCTTTAGTCACCTACAGAGTCAGATTTTTGAATAGTTTGTTGTCAAAAATGTTGTTTAGGTATCCTTTAATACATTTTTTATAGTTGGATCACATTGTGCTTTGCATCCCATTTATGTATCTTTATATTTTCCAGTGTCTAAACATCTCTATTTACTAAATTCTAGTTGATAAAATGGAATAGTTGATGGGGTTTACTTATAGGACACAAGTACTGATGGTTTGAATACTGTTTCCCTGCACTTTTCACTATATCATTCAGATGTCCTAATGTCATTCTGTACATTAATATGACACATATGCAATGATTATACTATGACAAGGTATCAAACAAGCTAATTTTATCTAATAAATAAATGTGGACTTTGAATACCTTTGACCTAATTTACACAGCTGAATTTAATTATCCTGCATAGAGGGAAAGGCCACCAATTTGTGAACTACAACATATGTGTGTATGTATATATTAACAGGCTAGAATTAGACAGAGGCATAAACATTAGAGTTATAGGTGATAAAGGCAACTTTTTTATTTCCCTGATCAAAAAGAGCAAATAAAATACCGCCTGAAGTCAAAAGGGTGAGCAATACTACAGTGACCACTACAAACAGCGACAGTCACTTACTATCCCAAGGGAGACAACAAATCAAATCATTTTTATGGGAGGGGGGCTATGTACCCCATTCTCTCCAAAATTATTATAATCAACTCTGGGGGTGGAGGCAGGCACAGGGGAAAAAAAAGAAACAGATAAAGAAAAACATTTTCCAGTATGGCCAGACCCAGACCCAGGTCGTAGCTTGTCAAAAGACACCAGGAGGAAGGAGTGCCGTGTGACTGGACTTCTCTACTGGGACTAAAGAAGTAGAACTCTTGTACTTGGACCTTTAATTTAGGGTAAGAAAGCATTTGTCTGAGTTAACTGAACTGAATAGTTATCTGAACAGTTATCTGGGTGTAAATCTCAGGTGATTGAAAGAGCTTGATGGCTATGCAGTTTAAATTACTTGTAGAAAGATCTAGTAAGTAGGGGGAGTGGCTGAACTAGAAGGAAGCTAAATTTAAAGACTGCCTTAGAAAGATTCTGTTAGTAGCTTGGCAGAAGGCATCAGGAGGAAGGAGTGCTGTGTGACTGGACTTCTCTACTAGGACTATATTGCCATCCCTCCCTCCCACCCAAAGGTAGTTCTACTTTATAAGCACAGGATTTGACTGACAACAGGAACTTCCTGTTTGGGAGCTGGAAGTGAGTGATCACAGAGCCACCAAAGACCTACCATCCTAGAAGGGCAAGATTAGCTCTCTGGCCCCCTCTAGCTGCTGGAGGCCGCTCCCGAGCTAGTAAGGGGTCTACTGAGAAATATAGGATACTCTAGTCTCAGAACAGGACAATCAGGAGCTTAAAGGGCACGAAGGCAGAAAGTAAGTAGAGAGAGAAGAAAAAAAAAAAACAGAGGAAAGAGTAAGGATTCCAATCAACAGTTAAGGGGCCAGAAATAAGACATGATGGGAGTGGTGCAGTGCAGTGGCTGTGGAGCAGCAGTCTTCCGGGAGATGTTCTGGAGGATGCGGTGTTGTCCCATCTGCAGGCACCTCTCTGGGCTGAGGGAGGAGGTTGCTCATCTCCAGGCTGAGTTGGCCAGGATTTGTGGGACCTCCTCCTCCTCCATCCAGGGACCACCAGTGCCACTGCCATTGCCTCAGAGGTTGCCAAGAAAGAAGAGCGGTTGGACCACAGTGGACTCAGGGAGGGTGAGGGTGGTGGAACAGAGGTGCATCCCTCCAGTTTTACCTCTCCACAATTCCTATGCCATTCTGGCAAAGTGTGGTTCTGCTATAGAGGCACCTGCAGTGGAGACCAAGGAGGATGCTGGGAACCTCGACAAAGGAGACCCACAGGAGGGTGGCATGGGACCCCACAGGGGAAGGAAACAACTCCTGGTTGGGGACTCCATTGTTAGGAAGGTAGAACTGGGGGAGGAAGGGGAGAGGGAGGTGAGGTGCCTGCCTGGCGCCATGGCTTGGAGGGACAAGGAGCGAATCCTCAGGATTGCTGGATCAGCTGCACAGGGGAGGGAGCTGGATGTCATTATCCAGCTAGGGACAAATGACCTGGCTAAGAAAGGGATTAGAGCAGTGCAGGAAGAGTTTGTGAAATTGGCGAGGGGCCTTAGACAAGTAGCACGCACGTAACCTTCTCGAGGTGCTGCCCATCTATGGCATAGGAGAGGCTAGGGTGTTCTGCATCATGGGATTCAATCAGTGGTTGAAAACCTGTGCAGAGCTCAGGTATTTGGTTTACTGGGAACTGGGGTCCACCTGGAGTGATGTGTTTATACTGGCATGATGGGCTGCATCTGTCCAGGAGGGGAACCAGGATCCTAGGTGATAGGTTTAAATGCTTCATTGGCAAGAATTTAAACCAGCCAAGGGGAGGCACTGGAAAGGAGCAGGAAAATCCTACCCGCCCCAAAAAATCACAGTAGTAAGTGCGGTAAACACCAACATAGAGGTGGTGATAGGGAGAAGGGCAGGGGTAAATGGGGAAAGTGACAAAGGCAAGAAGGACAGGGATGGGGCATAAAGGAGTAAGGTCATCAGGAAATGGAGGGTAATGAGTACCAATGCCCATAGTCTGGGCAACAAGCTCCCTGAGCTGGTGGCCTTGATGGAAGAGGGATGCCTGGATATCATAGCAGTCACAGAAACATGGTACACAGAGAACCATGACTGGGATGTTAACATACCAGGGTACATAACCTACAGGAGAGACAGGCAGGAGTGAAGAGGAGGAGGAATAGCTCTCTATGTAAAGAAAGGGATAAAAGCAACTGAACAAAAGAGTAAACAGGGAGGAGAGGAGGCTCTGTGGGTCACATTGGAGACTGGAAAGGGCACCACAATCTGCACAAGGGTTGTGTACAGACCCCCATGTCAGGGGGAGGGAATGGACAAGGATATGATAGAAGGCATTCTTAGGATGACAGAGAAAGGGGAGATACTATTGATGGGAGACTTGAATATGCCAGATGTTAACTGGAGCACATTTGCTGCAGCCACATCCAAGAGCAGGGCCATTCTCGATGCCCTACAGGTGGCAGGCCTCAGACAACTAGTTTCAGAAACCACTCATGAGGGAGTAATCTTAGACCTCATACTCTCAAATGGGGGCAGTGAGAGGATCTCAGATCTAGAAGTGGGTTGCCATCTGGGAACAAGTGACCATCAAACAGCGTAGTTCATGTTAAACTCAGCTACAGAGTCAAGCCATACAAAAGTGATGGTACTGGACTTCAGGAGGGCTGACTTTGGCAAGATGGGAGAGTGCCTCAGAAAAGCACTAGCAAATAGGCTAGAAGGAGGGGTGGAGCAACAATGGGGAATCATTAAAACTGCCATCACAGAGGCAACAAGCCTTAGTGTGAAGCAAATAAACAAATCAAAACAAAATAAAAAGCCACTATGGTTCCCAAAAGAGGTGGCTGGGAAAGTCAGGGAGAAAAAGATAGCATTCAGGAAGTATAAGGAAACACAGAAGGAGCAGGACAGAGAGCTGTACCAGTTAAGGCAGAAGGAAGCAGGGAGGGAAATCAGAATAGCAAAGACCCAAACTGAGGAAAAGATAGCCAACTTGGTTAAGAAGGGGGATAAAACCATCTATAGGTACATCAGCGAGCATAGAAAGACAAAGGGAGGGATAGTGAGGCTGAATAGAATGAACGGTGGGTGGGCAGAGGGGGACAGTGAAAAAGCAGGGATACTGAATGAATATTTCTGCTCAGTATTCACAAAAGAGGAGGGAGAAGTGCCTAATCCAATTAACTAAAGCACTTTTGATTGGGGGGTCAATCCCAGCCCTTTCACAGAGGAAAGGGTTCTGCAAGAACTCCTAAAACTGAAGGTGGACAAAGCAATGGGGCCTGATGGAATTCACCCCAGAATTCTAAAAGAATTAAGGGGGGAACTAGTGAAACCACTGACTACTCTTTTTAATAAATCATGGGAGGATGGTGTGGTACCCGAGGACTGGAAGAAGGTGGATGTGATTCCCCTTCACAAAAGTGGGACCAAGACAAAGGCAGGAAACTACAGACCTGTCAGTCTGACCTCTGTGGTAGGGAAAGTGATGGAGTCACTTCTGAATGAAAGAATTGTTGAGTACCTCGAGGCCAGTGGGGCACAGGACACAAGGCAACATGGGTTCACAGCCGGAAGGTCATGTCAGACGAATCTAATAGATTTCTTTGACTGGGTGACCAAAGTAGTAGACCAGGGAGCGGCTGTGGACATGGTCTACCTAGACTTTAGCAAGGCATTTGACACAGTCCCACACAAAAGATTAATAGTCAAACTAACCAGCCTGGGAGTGGGTCCCAGGGTGGTAGCCTGGGTAAAACATTGGCTGGACAACAGGACACAGAAGGTAATTGTAAATGGAGTCCACTCTGAAGAAAGAGGGGTTACTAGTGGGTTACGCAGGGTTCAGTACTGGGTCCAGTCCTTTTTAATGTCTTTATAAGTGACATTGCAGAGGGACTGGAAGGAAAAGTATGCCTCTTTGCAGATGACACAAAGATCTGCAACAGGGTTGATACACAAGGAGGCGTGGAAAGGATGAGAAGGGACTTGGCAAGGTTGGAGGAATGGTCAGAAGTATGGCAGCTAGGATTCAATGCAAAGAAGTGCAAAATAATGCACCTGGGAAACAAGAACCCAGGGGAAAATTACATAATGGGGGTGGAAGTAGTAACAACAACAAAAAAGGAAAGGGACCTGGGGGTAAGGTTAGCAAGCAATGTGAGAAGGCATTAGAGAGGGCTGGGGGTATACTGGGATGCATAGGGAGAGGCATCACCAGCAGAAAACAGGAAGTTGCTATCCCTCTGTACAGACAGTTGGTGAGACCCCATCTGGAGTACTGCATCCAGTTCTGGAGACCCCATCTCTGCAAGGACATAGACAGGATAGAGGCAGTCCAGAGGAGGGCAACTAAAATGGTGCAGGGTCTGCAAGAGAAGCCATACGAGGAGAGACTAAAGGAGCTTAATATGTATACCCTTGAGGAAAGAAGGGAGAGGGGGGACATGATAGAAACTTTTAAGTACCTCAGTGGAATCAACAAAGTCCAAGAGGGTAGCATCTTTCAGAAAAAGAGACGTGCAAGAACTAGGGGACACAATTTAAAGACAGAGGGGGGGTGGTTCCGGGGCAATGTGAGGAAGTATTTTTCAACAGACAGGGTAGTGGATGCATGGAACAGACTTTCTGAGGAGGTTGTGGGGTCTAAAACTGTTGGAGAATTCAAGAATGCATGGGACAGACATAAGGCAATTCTTATGGGGATAGGAAGAAATAGGCTGTTGGTTAACTAGGATCTGCGGCCTATCCTGTAGGTAGGGAAATGGGCAGACTAGGTGGACCAGGTGGTCCTTATCTGCTGTCAAAGTCTATGTTTCTATGTTTCAGGTCCATCAGCTCCAGAGGCAGTGGCTCAAGTCACTACACCAATCAACCAGCTCAGCAGAGCTTGGCCAACCATATCCCCATAAGATCAACAGAGCTTGGCCAAGCACATTCCCATATCCTGCTCCAGCGAGTGTAGCTCACTGCTACACTCGCTCTACAGAAGTCATCACTATGATTCACTACTTGCTCTTAGTATGAGCAGTCAAATTGAGTCGCTCAAATCGAGCGGCTCAATGTAACTCACTTCCATCACTGCACACCAGCATGACATGCATTACAAATCAGTCAATCAACAAATAAACATGTGCTACATCTGTGTGATTATGTATTTGTTTTGGTCTAGTAGTCCCCTCCCTTGAACATGCTGCTCTTTATTTGCTACAACTCCACATTATCTTGCTTTGGTTATTGTTTCAATGTGGTTACCTTTACAGTTTGTTGCCTTGTATATTTTAGCAGGTGTATAACTATTCCTGCTGAGCAATACTAAACCTGTTTACTGTTCGTGCACTTCCCAGGACCCCATAAAAATGAGACTGTGCATCTGATAGGGAAAAGAGTGAATTTTGAAAGTGCTTCTTTAAATTTGGAGTAGTTACACTAATACTGTGGTTTTTAACAGGTTGAGAGAAATGGTGATTTTCATTTTGAGTCCTAGCTATACATGATGTTTATATATTGGGGCTTTCACCTATTGGTCTCTTTTAGAACAAATCTGAGGCAGTCTTCTGGAAACTTGAATCCAGTCCCATTTGTGTATTGGGTGCCAGACTGCCCTTTAGAAGAAAGAGTTGGTGTGAGGCATGGCCTGCAGTCCAAAGGCTCCATGCTCTTGGCTATAGGTTCCCAGACCACAAAATTAGCCTGTACTCGAGTTGATGCCATGATTATCTGCTTGTCTAAAGCACATCACAATAATTAAAAGTTGTCTGTTAAATGTTGCTTGTTAGTTCTGTGAGTACAGACTCCAAAAAATCCACATCCCCCTTGTTTAGAGATTGGCTCAGACTCAATGTTTAGCCTAATCTGTACATTATTTGCCATCACAGTGGAGATCCAGAGTTGAGTTATAATATGCATAGTTAGAGATTTTGAAATCAGAAAGCTGTCCATATGGACTTGTATGTGCCTGTGTGACCTAGCTGCTGTTGATGCAAGCTCAAATCGATCTTGTAAGTAGAGAATACTGGCATTTAGAAAATCAGTGTTGAAACTGTATTCAGTTTTGCTAGCACGTGAGGATTACAGCTCTTTCTTCTTATGCTCCCTTAAGTGATCTTGAGGACCATGCCTTTTTGGAGGCTTTAGAAAAACCATATGGGGTGTGGATTCAGGATTGTCACTGGGATTTTTATATCATATAATAATGTAGGAATTCACAATCCTGTCCCACATAGAATATATGAGACTAACGTACAGGGCAGCACATGGGGATTACATGGGACACTAAGGCTTTACCTTTCTGATCATGAAAGCTATTTTATTTTGCTTTAAATGATCACTTGAGGTTTTATGTGAGAAAGGTGACTTTTTAATGTTGGCGCCCAAAAACAGTGACCAAAATACCACCCAAAAGGGCAAGCAGTACCACAGTGATCGCCACAAATAGAGATGATCACTTACTATCCCAAAGAAATAAACAAACAATTTTTTATCAGGGGGGTAATGCCCCCTGCATGCATTTTGAGGGGGTCAAGCCCCCCACACCCCCAAATTATTATAATTAACTCAGGGGGGTGCAGACACAGGGGAAAAGAAGAAAAAGAAAAAAAAAAATATTTCAGTACAACCGAACCCAGACTCATCAGCTCCAAAGGCAGTGGCTCAAGCCTCTACACCAAATGACCAGCTCAGCAGGGTTTCACCAAACATATCCCATATCCTGCTCCAGCAAGTGTAGTTCACTGCTACACTTGCTCTATTGCAGTCATCTCTGTTATCCACCACTCGCTCTTAATACGAGCAGTCAAATTGAGTTGCTCAAACTGAGCAGCTCAATTTTAACTCACTCACATCACTGCACACCTCGCTGGTTAATCAGATCTTTTTCATTATGCACTATTTTTCAACCTTCTTTTACTTTCTTTTTTTTATTCAATTTACTTTATTGACACAACCTACTTTACATTGAAATTGTGGCCTGACCAGGCCGGTACACACATAGTATCAACATTTTTATAAACATTGGCCTGGTTGGAAGTAACAATAAAGTTAACAAGTTCAGCAAAATCATTTTAACATTAAAACAACATGATCCAGTAACCCACCCCCACAATTCTCATAACCCCCCTCCCCATCAGCATCTACTTGTTCAAAGAGCCACTGGGATTTCCTAAGGCAAGGGCTCGGGAAGTACTATAAGTTCTGAAGATAACACGTCACCGACCTATGGAGACTGAAGCTTCCATGTAACTAAAGCCGCATCTAGAAGCCCCCATTTAGTATTTTAAGATTGTATCTTATTATTCATTTTTGCTATATGTACAGTAATTCTAGTTGTAATGCCATCATAATCTCTTTATACCATTCAACCACAGATGGCATATTAACATCTTTCCAATGCCTAAGAATAACTGCTTTTGCAGCAGCTGATATAATGGCCATAAACGCCTTCCTTTGTTTACCCATATCTCTGGGAATGTTGTTTAGTAAACAAATTTCTGGCATGAAAAAAGGCTCTAGTCCTATTACTGATTGTAATGAAGTATGAATTGAATTACAGAAAAGGTGAATCTAGGGACAAGCCCATAGTATATGGTACAGATCCCCCTCTCCAACCTCGTATCTGCCACACTTGGGCGATGTTAATTTTCCCATGTTGTGTAGTTTGATGGGGGTATAATACAAATTGTGTATGACATTGAATTGCTGTAATTTATATCTGTCTTGTCTAATATATTTGCTATTGTTCTCCCAAACTTGTTCCCATACTCTTTCCTCTTCTATCCTTAATCTCTGCCTCCAATAAGTACCAATCTTGGAGGAAATCCCTTTGTCCCAGATCTGGAATTCGTGGTATAATTTGGAAACAGGATGCCACTGCTCTGCTACCTTCAGTAGAGAGGCCAATTCATAACCATCTTCACCCCATATTCCCATTTTTCTCAGGTGGGCTTTTATTGAGTCACTAATCTGCCAAAATTTATAAGTTTTCCCTTTTAATTCTGGAATCTGAACACAAGCTTGTTCATATGACAATAACTTCCTCTGGGGGGCTAGGTCTCCCAAATTTAACCAACTTAAGGGTTCCAAGAATGTGAAGGGGATCAGGGCACACTGTATTTGAAAATGCATATTATGCGTAAAAGGTTGGTCTGCCGAATTCTGCCAATTCACCTTTAGGAACTTCTGTACCTGATGTAGAGCTTTTATTGCCCATCCAATGGGTGTGTTTTTAAGTGATTTAGGTAGAAGTCTGAAGGAAATATAGGGAATTGAGTTTAACGTAAGTGAGCAATTAGAGACCAAGTCTCTCTCAATGTAAATCCAGGGAGGCACATACTGATTGAGGTCTACCGCAGAGGTCGGTCGAGTCCAATGGACTAATTTACTAACATGTGATGCCATATAATACTTGAAAAAGGAGGGGAGCGCTAGGCCCCCTAGTTTCTTTGGAGCAGTAAGTTTCCCATATGATCGTCTAACCGTTTTCCCCTTCCATATAAAATCATTAAGGATTGTTTGCAACGGACCAAACCATGCCTTTGACAAGTAGGGACTCAACATATTTAGGGGGTAAATACTCCTCGGTAATATACTCATTTTAACTATTTCAATTCTGGCCCAGAGTGACAGCGGCAGTAAACTCCATCTGGCTAAGTCTTGCTTAATTATTTTGACTTGATTATTAAGGTTTTCATTTATCATTGTGGCTGTCTCCCATGTAATTTTAATTCCTAAATATAATAACACCTTTGGTTCCCAGCTAAACCCCGACTCTTTAGCCACGCTCGGAAAGCATCTAGAGTTGAGCGGAAAGAACTTTGTTTTGGAAATATTAAGTTTATAATTTGAGACTTTTGAAAACTGTGCAATTTCATGCAAAATTACTGGAATGCTCATGTCTGGGTCCTCCATATGGAGGAGCAGGTCATCTGCATATGCAGATACCAGGTATCTCCTATTACCTATTCATATTCCCTTAATCTCCTGTGCTGTAAATAGTCTATGAATCAAGGGTTCCAAATATAAATAAAACAGGAGTGGAGAAAGTGGGCAACCCTGTCTTGTGCCACATGAAAGAGGAAAAGGGTCCGACAGTATTCTGTTACACCATAGTCGTGCTTTAGGAGATCTATATAACAAACTGATCCAGTTTAGGAAACCATCTGGTAGTCCAAACTTTGATAAGAAGGCAACTAAAAAATCCCAAGAAACCCTGTCGAACGCCTTTTCTGCGTCCAGTGCTAACAAGGCCGATGGGGTCTGTATATCTTGCACATGTGTGATTAGGTGATGGAGTTTACGTATGTGGTCACTTGATGCTCTACTGCTCATAAAGCCAACCTGCACATCACTAACCATCCTAGACATAAACAGACTAAGTCGGCTAGCTAAAACTTTTGCAAGTATTTTGACATCCACATTTAACAAAGATATTGGCCTATAGTTACCCTGGAGAAAAGGATCCCGTCCTGGCTTTGGAACTTCTTTTACTTTGTGTTGTGTGCTTGCCTTAATATTTTTAAAAGAAACATCAAACTTCCAAAGTATTTTCCAGTGCCATGTTTTAAAATTGACAAAATGGTTTAAGTGATACTAGATTTATAACTGGTAGCTTTACAAACTATGATTCAAAATCTTTATGACCCTAGGGTTTTCAGCACCCAGTTAGATGCAATAGGATGGGAAACAAGAACTCCACTGGGTGTTCTAAAAGGGAAGAAAGTGTTAGTAGGAAACTCTGTAGGCCCCCAAACCTTTTCATATGGTGTGGCACCATACATCTTCTCCTTTCAGTTGAAGAGTTCTTTATATGTAGGTAGCAATGTGACCATTACTTTAGTACATTGGTTCCCTGTTGGGAAGGGGGGATCTGACCAGAAACCCAGGGTTGCTGCTTGTTCAATGTTGGGGAGGCTCAGCACTTCCAGCAGCAAAAGCTTTACTCCATTTTCAGTAGATGAGAAAATGCCAATTGTATGTATATGTTGCCATGGTAACTGCTGAAATTGTTGTGTTTGGGTACCAGAAGAAGTTGATTTGTTGCTTTCCATTCCTAAAATAGTCCATAAAAATGCTGCTGCATATTTTGTGTTGCTGTATTACCTCCAAACCAGTATCAAATATTGGAGACAATATAGTTCTTTGGACTGCACAGGCATTTCGGTGGAGAATTCTTCTTCCTTTCACATTGGCTGCAAATTTGCATATTTACCTGTTTATGAATCAGTTAACAAAATGTTACCTACAGTGGAGTTGATATAACAATGAAACCAAACCAGCAGCCAGTACAGAGGTGTGGCCAGCGGGGTCGAGAGCAAGAAATGAGTACGGTGAAGGGGGCACAGGAAGCAGCGACACTGTACTAAGTATACTTTATGTGCAGAGAGATATGCTTCAACTCCACTCAATGGAAGGAGACAAGCTGTGGTACCTTTGTAGTTATGTGCTTCAAGACCCCCTTTCTCAATGTAATAGCATTATGTCATGTATAGCTCTCTCTGTGCATTTGTAAAAATGTCAGCTGGTATTGTCAATACAACACAGTGTGCATCTCTGTTATTAATATCCTTCACAGCAGCATAAGGCAAGAGAGGAGGGCACCAGATGTACTTCAGTGGGTTAAGCCCATAAAGCATTGATCAGGACCATACCCATTTCCTTTGTTTTCAGTTCAGGGTTGAAATAGAAAGGTTTATATACAAGGAAATGTGATCACCTTGAGATTTTCACCCTCTTTCAAAAGAGTGATGCGTGAGTAAATTTGCATACCCTGAAATAAGGCACTGAAGTTAAGGTAAGGCCAATGCTGAACTGAGCAGTTGTTCAAACCCTAAGGAATACCACACCACAGATTCACCAAGAATCAGGGGAGTTTTCTTTACCCTAATATCTAATTTTCCCACTTTCATGGCATTGTGTTAAAATCTTAACTGATGCCTTAAAGTATTTTTTTGCAATGGATATTTAGATGTGTGTGTAGTCACATGAAGTCTATGGTTGTGGTGTAAAACTCCTGCCATGTTTTTCAAATGAAGTAAGTTAAAGACTCCTCTGAAAACTAAGTGATAAAAGTTTTGACAATATGTATGAGGCACTGGAAGCACAGACAGATTCCATGATTACTATATAGGTAATTAAATAAACAATAAACCATTTTAAGTGGACTATAGGGATTGTTATATACTTGATGTAGTTAATTGTTTTATATAATATATTAATTAACTGCTTCAAGTTTTTTTATTAAGCGTTCAAATGGTTATGGACACTTTATTGTTCAAATTAATTTAATTAAAAATGGGATAGGATGAGCATGTTTTCTAAATGTGTGTATAAATGTAATAGATCAGGTTGGTCTGCTATCTCTGATGAAGCTTGGCATTCTGCCAAGTGAAACATACAATGTTTGTCGGCTGGTTCTAGTTTGTAGAGCAATTCTTTTCTCTGCACTTCTGCACTTTAATAAATTATTGAAGAATAAAGACCTGGCTGGGTGCTTAATTCTTTTTGGACTACTACAAGCACAGATAGATCCAGTAAACATAAAAACAGAAGACTTTAAAGTACAACTCTGATGGTAGTGTAACCATAGAAACTCTCTTCAGTAAGTGTTTTAAAAAATACTGCATCTTTATTTAAAGAAAAGACAACATCAATTTTTATTTCACTTGCTGAATCTACCCATAATTTTTTTACCAACAATTTCTAAAATTTTGGAGAAAATGGTTGCAAAACAATTACAGGTATATCTGAAAGTTAATGAAATCCTTAACAGTTATCAATCCGGCTTTAGACCCGAACATGGAACAAACACTGCCCTTATAAAGGTTACAGGAGTTATAATGAAGAGCATGGACAGGGGGATGCCAGTGGGAGCAATTTTTGTTGACCTTTCTAAGGCCTTTAACATGCTGGACCATGGCATCCTCCTGTCCAGACTAAAAACCTGTGGTATGTCTGAGTCAGTTATAAATTGGTTTCAAAATTATCTTGACTCAAGATTGCAGCAAGTGACTATTAGAGAGTGGTCATCTAATTTGAAATTGATTGTGTCAGGAGTCCCACAAGGATCCATTTTGGATCCTATACTGTATAATTTATATATGAATGATTTGGGGTTTGAACCAAAGCTACAATACCATCTTTATACGCTGATGATACAGTTGCATATTTTGCTGATACATCAGTGAGAACTATTCAAATAGTATTACAACAGGCTTTTGATCAGTTACAGGAATTTTTGCTTAGATATAAATTGGTTTTGAATGAAAAAAATCTCAGGTAATGGTGTTTCATAGGGGTTACAGGTCTAAAACTGAATATGAGGGGTTACAAATTAAAACATTTTCAGGAAGAATCTTTCAACAAGTTGTTAGTTATAAATATCTGGGGGTGTATTTAGATACAAAATTTAAATGGGACAGTCATATAGATAGTGCCTTGACTAAAGTTGGTAAGTGCTTGGGGTCATTATATAGAGTAAGAAATAGTATGTCTTTGGAAATTAGAAAATTAGTTGTAACTGTTGTTGTACTACCCATATTGGAGTATGGTAATTTGATATATATGGGTGCATCTAAAGAGCAACTATATAAGCTTGATGTTATGTATAATAAATTAATTAGATTTATACTGGGAGCTGCAAAGAGGGCACATAGAGTAGATATGTATAAAGTCTTAGACTGGCATACTTTGTCTCAAAGGTGGGCTCTTAGTACAATTATGTTAACGTTAAAATGTATCTCAGGAAAAGTCCCTAAATATATGGCTGAGTCCATTAAAATAAAAAGACCTATTGAGGGTCTGCGCTCTGCTAATTACTTGGACTGTGCAGTCCCAAGTCATAGAAAGGCTTGGGGAGGATAAGCATTTTTTTAATATCGGACCTTCTATATAGAATAAATTGCCTGGGAAGCTTAGACCCCTTGAGGGAAATTTCCAGTTGCACCAAATTAAACAATGGCTTATCGAAAATATTAGTTATGATGAGAAATAGTTTGAATCTTAGGATGGTAGATTGTAACTTGTATTAAATGTATACTGTGAATTAATTATTGTTTTTTGTATGTTCTTCTTGTCCTAGTTTGTTTTATGATTTGGAATTGTGTTATATCTATTGATGTATAATTATAGTGCATATGTGTTTTCCTTCATTATGTATTGTTAACTTATAAGAGTAACTGGAAATGACACCTGGATTTCACTGTAAAGGAGCTTTGGCTCAGTGGAGATATCCTTATTCATTTTTTGAATGAATAATTTTTTTTTACTACTACTACTACATAAATAGTTTAAATATTTAAAATGCAGCACTTTCATGTTTATCCACAAAAGATTGTATCAAAATTGTTCAATTTGGACTTTTTGTAACAAACTGAAAGGTTATAAGTGCAGAGATTTTTGATGTAAGATTAGTAGCACTGCAGGTTTATTTCTATAATTTGTTGTTTTAATTTCACTGTGAAATGGCACTGCCAATATATTGAGATTTTCACTGTGAAAGAGAGCTACCATTATATTGGGATTTTCACTAACTACTATTAGAAAAGTATTGCCATAATACTTAAATACATTATTTTTGCACAATAATGCTGACTCCTGTTACTTTGATTTTTGTGACAGAGATTCCATAAGGCATTATAATTAATGGTATTTTAGAAATATGGTTAGCATTTACTCTGGTTGAAAATCAGCTTGAATTAAATCTGCTATGAAAACTGACCAAATGATGTTTGTGTCTTTTTTTAACCTATTATAATTCTCCCTGTTTGTGTAATATGCACTCGTATATTTATACAGTATTCTACAATATTCACCTACTGCTTCCAACTGACAGTTTAGCCTGCAGTTAAATTCTGTGGCATACACTTTTTATAGTATTAATTCTAAGCACTGTATTTTGTGACATGAATCTTTGAATTTATGGCCACTGATTACAATGTGTTACGTGGTGCTAAAGGTCACACAGGGAATCATAACTGCCACTGATTTATGCAGAATTTTGTAGAATTCTATAAAATACAAACCTTTTTTTATGGCTTGCCTCATTAGATACAATATTTATGAACTGTATATATTTTTAATCAGTTCACATTGCTTCCTTTCCATGTCTGGATAAATGTGGGTTCTATTGGTTCATTATTAGATCTGCTTAAATGTGTGCATCCCCTTTACCTATCCACGTCTCTTGCCAATGGATCCAGACCGAAAGAGACTTTAGGTGGGAAAAAGGACTACAATAGTGCTGATGGCAGCACTAACCAATTTGCTCATGAGAAATCTTGGGGCCAAAACACAATTCAGAGAAGCTGCTTGACATGGGAAACTTGGTGAGACTGATTCATATGCCTGATTTCCATATATATTTAAATTTGTAATCACTTTTGAACAGGAAATTCATATTTGGGTTAAACATTTTTAATTGAACATGTTCTTGTATTTTGGTTTGTTTGTTTTTGATGGGCTGATCATCGGTTCCTCTTTCTGACTGAATAAATACAGTTTATACCTGAAATAGCTATGGACAGTCAATGAATCGTTGTGTGTATCACTTACTGACATGCTCAGTTGTGTTTGAACTGAGATACATTCATAATAATAAATCATAATAATGATAAATAATAAATCTTTATTTATACCGCATCTTTCTTATAGCCGAGGCGCCTTACAAAAATTACACATAAAACAAAAAATAAGCACAAATCTAAAACAACTGGATTCAGAAAAATACCATAAAATGTCATTATCAGGTATATATCTTAAACCATACATAGGTCTTTAAGGCCTTTTTAAATTCCTTCATGGACGCACACTGCCGAAGCAGATGAGTAGAGAATTCCAGAGGGCAGGGGTTGCATACATAAAAGCACAGGCCCCAGAAGATTTGAAAAAAACCTCAGAATCTCTAGCAACCCCTCATCCACTGAGCTGAGCAATCAACTAGGGCAGTAAGGTACCAGAAGCTATTTCAAGTAGTCTGGGCCCAGTCCATGAAGAGCTTTGTAGGTCAGAAGACCAACTTTAAAGGTAATAATATGCATTCTGTGCTAATGTAGAACGTTGGATGGTATGATTCAAGAAAAGAGGAAAGCAGAACAGAAAAGGCTTCTGCTCTTTTGAAAAGATAAAAGATTGACATATTTTGTGTGGCACATGAGTGTTAAACCTAGTTTTGAAGTTTGGATTAACAGCCCTGCAAACAGTCAGAAAAAATACAAATAAATAGTGAAATGAAATATAGTACCTCAACTGTGTTTTATCCTTGTTTTTTGTTCAGTTTGAATCAATCTTCAATACCACATGCATAATTAAGACAGACTATTTAAATAAACATGTATTTATACATCATAAAGCATGTAATTTCATAAAATCAATAAACAGCACAGAAGGTGGTCCAAGTACAGGAGTTAGGATGAAGAATGTCTATTTTTTCCTACATGGAGATGTGTTCAAAGGTTTATAAAAATCTATAAACCATCAATCAAGAGTCATAAATATGAAGTAGTCAAAAAAACACAAATTGAAAACTATTAACAGTGCCTTCATTCTGATTACTGTAGC
The DNA here is from genome assembly GCA_016271365.2 of Neoceratodus forsteri. NCBI lineage: Eukaryota > Metazoa > Chordata > Ceratodontiformes > Ceratodontidae > Neoceratodus > Neoceratodus forsteri. The sequence continues at coordinate 242,212,978 of CM028130.1, forward strand.
ATCTGATTGTAACAATAAGAGCAGGAGAAAATAGATGAAATATTATCACTGACTGAATTAGCTACAACCGATTCTTTACATAATTGAACATCTGTGCTTGTGACATTTTCAGTGGCCACACTGGAGAGGTATGTCCAACGGGGTTGGGAGCAAGAAAATTGTGTGGCAGGTGAGGAAGCAGCAGCACTATACTGAATGGAGAGGACATGGAGAGATGTGCTTCACTCAGTGTAAGGAGACAAGCTGCGGTGCATTCACAGTCATCTGCTTCCAGTGCCCCTTTCTCAATGTAATAGCACTACATCATGCATAGCTCCTGTAATGTAACCATAACAATGACTTACAGCATATCATTGATATGTTCACAAATCTTAAGTTAGGCATTGCAGAATTTAAACATCATATGCAGAAAATCTGAAGAGAAGCAGATGAGGTAGCAGGAAGAGTCACAAATAATGAAACCCATGTTGAAACCCTTAGAAATGCAGTGGCATGCAATACTTAGAAGAAGAAAGGCAGTGTTTCAGAGTCAGCAAATAAACTATTTAATGGACAAAATTGATACACTTGAAAACAGGGGGGGAGGAGGAACAGTTTAAGAATTCCTGGTATAGAGACAAACACAAAAAGGTAAGCAGGCTCCAGGATCCAGGCCATTGGTGCTTCACAGGCAGGCTAAAACAGTACAAACCAGCTAAGGTGAGCACTCAGAGTGAGTGAGAGACACGCAGTTAGGTAAAGTACTAAGTTTATTTGGGAGATATTCTTGAACAATGCCAACTGGCAACCCCAGTGTTTATTAGGTCTTCCTTAGGGGGTGTATCAAAATGGTGATACAGACCTTTTTTTAAAGTGTGCTGTTATAGAGGCATACCTTAAAGTGCTCAATTCTCAAACAAGTGCATGTTTTGTCATAAAAAAAGTATACGTACACAAAATTCAGTGTCCAAGATCTGTGGGAAAACCTCCAAGTCTGCCTGTTGTGTTGATATTCCAAAACATTGTTTTCTTAGGTTTATAATTCTGATAAAACTAACAACAACAACAACAGTAATAATTGCAGACAATCTGCCAGCAGACACTGTGTGAAGATAGCCATGCTCCTTCAAAGGCTGGGCTATGTTAAAGATATATTTTACTAATTTAAATTAATAAATCATCATAAACTAATGAATTTATAAGAGCAGATGCTCAGGTAATATAAAAAAGCCCTCATACTGTGTTCCAAGGATACATGTTCAATCTCCTTCTCAATCATTATGTAAAATACAGAGGAGGGGAGGGAGGAATTGAGGGTGTGTTAAAGAGTGGCTATCTGCATAAGAGTTTAATGTATGCTTATATACATAAAACCATTGTATGGAGAGCATGAATTCATAGCCATATCCAAAATTAACCCAATATATGTTCTCATCATATTCAACTACAAATGACTACATGTATCCATTATTACTCTACTTCATAGTTGATTACATAATTGGTAGACTAGAAAAAGTCTTAGATATCAGTATAATACTAAAACAGAAAAGAAAAGCATAGAAAAACATAGTGGACCTTGCAGAGTATCAGCCAAAATGGGAAAACTGGTAGAGACCATGGATCCTTCCTCACATTCAACATTATGTCTCATTCTGAACAGAAAAAGAAGAAACACTGAGGCAAGAGGGGCAGGGGGAAATGCAAAGCAAAATCAGAATCATTATCATCTGAGAAAGTAATAACTGTTAATATTTACTGTTTAGTGCCTATGAACAACTGCTGGCATGACTTCACAAACTCCATAACACACACACATGTGAATTACAGAGTTATGTAACCCACAGTTCCAAAAATAGCCTCAAGTACACCTGAGCACCTGTGCAAGAAACTGTTCTCACACTTGCCATTCTGTCGCATTGCTTACAGAAAACCAAGAGTGTGAAAGACAGCCCTCTCGTACAAGAAACAAAAATGAAAACCTGGTGCGCTGTTTAAGTAAAACACTGACAGAAATTTATTTTTAAATGCCAACTTCTTCCCGTTTCATGCCTCCAAATTGCAACAGATGTGAGACAGGTCCACTCAGTTTCTTACTGTTGTTCCCCGTCATTGTGGCACTCATGATCAGCAGCATTGCAGTGAGAGAAAGAGAATCTCTGTCTTTTGGTATCCCTCGCTGCCATGATCACTTGGAGAGATGCAAGATACTTTCTCTGTGGATCCCCCTCATACCAGTAAATATAAAAATTAAAACATGGTGAAGTGTGTTCAAACTTGAATTTTATGCACACTCTTGGTGTGTGATGCCCAGATACACATCTTGGGCTTTGTCCTCAGGGTTTATGGGGCATCACGCATAGCGGGTGTACATAAAATCCTTGTTAACCACACTTCTCCATGTATTACTCTATATTTCATTTAACTGAGCACACTCTTACTGCACCACAAGAACAAGTACTTTGCAGATGACTTTCTTTCATTCCTGTGCCACAGCAGGATGTATTACTGTAAAGGTTGATCTCTTCAGATTTATTAGAAAACTTAAATTAAGGTGGCATTTTCAAGGAGATAAAAATCAACCAGCAAACTCTGCCAATATGGGGATTGGATCAGCAGCAGATGCACAGTTTACCCTCCAATATCCCTTTACTTCCATCTGCCGTAGGGAGCAGACCTGCACTCACCACCTCAATTTTGATGAGCCAGTTTAGGATGATTCCTTGATTTCTTTCATGAACAATCTAACTTCAGATCTACCTTTGAGAAGCTGGTCAATAATGAAATTTACAAAATTCTGGACAAAAGACATGCTAAATATAATACCAATTTTACTGCTCTAGGAAGAGATGCCCTTCAAGAATAAAGGGCCCTCAAAGGTACAGAAAATGACTACGTTGCTAAGATGCAAGATTTGTTGGTTAATACAGCAAATTATTTGAAACTGGAATCCCACTAGACAGTTTCAGCAGGAATTATTTGACTTTGTGCAACAGGGCCTGGATAGAGAATAGGTGTCTGCTGAAGAAGCAGTGTTCCTCAGAGTAGATTTTCCTATTGTTCCAACTTTCTACATTCTACCTAAGATACACAAGGATCCATTGATCCCACCAGGTAGCTCCATTGTGTTCGGTGTGGGATCCCAAACACAAAATCTTGCAATATATTTGGATCTTTACTTACAGCCTACTGTGTCCTCACTTAGGTCCCACATCAGAGACACAGTGGACCTGCTACATAAACCAGAGGGATGTACTTGGGATTCTTAACTTCCAGTAGCATACTGTTGATGTGTCCAGCCTGTATGCCATCATCCCACATGACAGAGGTTTACAGGCAGTGAAGCATTTCCTGTCTTACCAGGAAAACACAAATCAGTTACTTCTACCTTTCATTATAGAAGGTTTAGAATTTGCCTTGAGCAGAAATTACTTCACCTTTAACAAAGGTTATTACTTTCAGAAATGCAGAACAGTTATGGGGGCAGCGTTTGCACCTTCCTACACAAACCTTTACATGGGGAACTAGGAAGAGAAATATATCTGTGATGCATGAAACAATCCATTCAGGTTAAAATAAGTAGTACTGTTTTGCTTTACTGATGATATCATGTGTGTTTGGAATGGTAGCCTAGAGGAAATTGATGATTTTATGGACTACACTAAAAATAACAGCTTTAATTTGAATTTTCTCAATAAATGAAAAAAAGCATCAGTTTCCTTGATATCACTTTGCAGGCCAAGCCAGACATGATGATTTCTGCTTGTGGACATGGGAAAGAAACAGCAGCCAATACGATCTTACACCCTAAAAAACGAATTAACTAAAGTCCTTAATTTTAGTACATAAGAATAAAGAGGAACTGTACAGAGGGTAGAGTATTTGAGGAACAGGCCAAGGAGCTCACAGAGAGATTTCTAAGAGTAGGGTACACATTTTCTTTTTTAGAGGAAGCACTGATCAAAGTTAGAAAGATAGAGAGACAGGAACTATTGTTACCAAAAAATAAAAAGAATACACAGAATTCTCTTTGCACTTTAGTGCTAGATTTCAGTCCGGTGGCAAGCGAGATTGGAAGTGTCATTTATAAGTTTTGGTCACTGCTACATACAGACCCATGATTAGGGCACAGTGTGGGGCAGAAGCCAATGGTTACCTTCAGGAAAGGTAGAAGTCCGGGGGGACCCTTCTGACTTCCAGTCATTTTATAAGAATACCTACTCAAGCACAGACTTGAACTAGTTGGCTTCCTGCATCCCTACAGGGCTTCCACAAATGTGGATTACTCAGTGTCTGTAAGTATGCATCAGAAAGGAATGAATATATTCATCCACTCCAGCATAATAAAATGTTAAGATAAGGCAGTTCTTGACATGCAGAAGTGTATTTGTGATATACATTGTTTAATGTCCCTGTGATTTGCAATAGGTTGGAAAAAACCATTAGGTTTCTAAAAACTAGGATTCAGGAGCACGCAAGTGTTATTATTAATAGAAACTGTTCAAATGCTCTTTAAGCTCATTTCATAATTTTACAGTGGCACATGGTTCTAACCCTGCTGACTTGAAATTTGGAGGCTCGGAACACATACTCCAACCTTTTAGAAGTGTGGACAGATTGCATCTCTTATTAAACAAAGACAGCCATTGGGATTCTGACACTGGATGGTTTGAGCCCATATGGACTAAATGAGGAAACTAACATTTTGCCCTTTCTTAAATAATAATTTAAATGAGTATTTCATCCTAATGAATAGTTATCTTTCTTTATGTGTGTACTGTATACAGAGGGACTATATTGCTAATGTTTGTTTGGGATGTTGCACTACCACTGTCATTTCTGTTAAGTATTTGACTCTATTTCTGTCTTTTACAGCTTCAATTAGAATGATCCTGTGTGTTTCTAATGGAAAACTGTTCAGAATCAGACATAGCATTGAAATGTGAAGTGGGATCCATAGCCTCTACCAGTTCATCCAACTGGGTTGATAGTCCATGAAGTCCATTCTGTTTTTCTTTGTCTTTTCTGTTTAAGTATTATACTGATAGCTAACAGTTTTTCTAGCCTATCAGTTATGTAATCAAATACGAAGTAATAATGGTTACATGCAGTCACTTATAGTTAGTAGTAGTAATAGTAGTTTGATTTATTTTTGGTGCCCTTTCCAGGAGGCCCAGGGCACCGTTACAAAGTAATACATCAGCACAATCAAATACTTAATGGCCCAAATAAGCATGACAATAAAACTTAACAATCACAAATAGATTCATCAACTAAAATCAGTTAAAATCCACAGTGGAGCCAAGCGCCTGAGCAAATAGATAGGTTTTAAGACCTTTTTTGAATGCTTCAGCAATGGGGGCCTCCCTCAGAGCCCTCAGCAGTGAATTCCTTATTACCAATCCTGCTATCCTGAAAGATCTGTCCCCAGATGTTTTTAGATGAGTCTTGGTAACCACCAGGAGGCCCTCATCAGAAGAATGAAGAGAACGAGTGGGGCAATGCGGATGCAGGAGATCATGCAGGTAGCCTGGACCCAGCCTGTATGGGGTCTTATAGGCCTTATAGGTTAACAATGCGATCTTATAGGAGATATGCCACTTGATCGGCAGCCAGTGCAGATCCTGCAGCACTGGAAGAATGTGATTCTACCTAGACAGGCCTGTCAACAATCTCACAGCCATGTTCTGCACCAGCTGCAGGTGTCACAGTGCACCTCCACTAATTCTGTGGTAGAGGGCGTTGCAGTAGTCGAGACATGATGTCACAAAAGCATGCACCAGTGAAGGCAGGCCCTCACGGGGAACAAGGGTATCAATCCAGCTAATATTTCTAAGATGGTAAAAACCACTCAGGATAACTGCCGATACCTGAGCCTCAAATGTCAATCCTTCATTGAGAATGATTTAATACGATGACACTGTTTAATGGCTTCCTTTGGATATTTATTTATTTATTGAAATGTTTCACCAGGAAAGGTGCACTAAGCAACAAGATGCTCATTTCACGGTGCAACCTGGGGGGGGGGTACAGAGGAGAGCAGTGAGTACATAATATAATACATAGCATTGAGTTACACATTGGAGACATGACTATTGAGTAACATTACACAATTGATTACGTACTTCCATTACTAACATTTATTACATTGAATCGGGTTAGAGTTACACATTGTTTACAGGGCTTTAACTGTCTTGTATTTAAGGGGGGGGGTACATGAAGTAGGGAAACGGTGTAGGAAGGTTTAGAAGGGTTGGAAGTGAAGGGAGAACAAGGAGTAAGGTTTAGACCTGGATTGTGATAACTATACATGGGTGACAGTCACTGACTAAGGGAATACGTTTGACAGGAAGACATGGCAGAAGTGCAGTATAGGGTAAATGTGGAGGTTGGTAGGAATATATGACTACATATATAGCCAGTAGCTAAAGCCGCAGATCAGGCCATGCAGGATGTAGGGGGAGCGAGAGGGGGTACTAGTAGGAGAGGGGTGTTGGCTGAAGGGTTGGGGGAGATTCAGTCAGGAGCATGAACAATTTACCACATAGTAATTTAGGAGGGCACAGGATAGAGAATGCTTAGAGGAGGAATGGCGGACTTGGACTGGCAGGTCATTCCAAAGCTTCGGGAGATGGTAGGAGAAGGCTGATTGGCCTGCAGAGGTCCGACAGTGAGGGATTGCCAGTAATCAGGAGTCAGAAGACCTGAGGGCATGGGAGGGGGTTGGAGGAGAAGATGGGGAGGAGGCGATGTAGGGTGGAAGGGAACCGAGCCAGAAGTTAGAAGCAAATTTAGCACTGTGAAGTAGTCTCTAGTTGTTAAGGAGTGGGAGGGCCAGTGAGTAGAGAAGCTCACAGTGGTCGGTGCGGGGAGGTGCATCAAGGGCAAAGCATCAGAAAGCATAGAAGAGAGGGTCCAGTCTGGATAGGGTGGACTTGGGGGCAGAGCTGTAGATTATATCGCAGTAGTCAAAGGTAGATAGAATCATTTTCTGCACAATTTCATGTCTCACGGGTAGTGGGAGACTACTGCAATTTCTATAGAGAGCACCAAGTTTAGGACACAGTTTTTTCAGGATAGCGTCCATGTGGGCTGAGAAGGATAGCTGCCAGTTGAGACATATCCCTAGGTACCTAAAGGAAGACACATCCTTGAGGGCTGTCCCATCAAGGGTGTGGAAGGTTGGGGGTGAGGTAAGTCTGGATAGTCTCTGTCTAGTGCCGAAGGTCAGGGAGACTGTCTTCTTGGCATTGAGGGCGAGTTGGTGGGAGCTAAACCAGAACTGTACCTTGTTTAAATCCACCAGCAAACTGGATGCGACCTCCTCGTGGGTCCAGCTGGAGGAGAAGAGGACTGTGTCATCTGCATACATATGTATTGAGGTAGAAGAGCAGGTTTGTGGCAGGTCATTTAGTAGGATGGAAAAGAGAACTGGGCTGAGAACTGAGCCCTGGGGAACACCAGTGACAATAGGAAGGGGAGGCGAGGTGGAATTACCAATTTTTACAGACTCGGTTCTGCCTTGGAGGTAGGCTCTGAACCAGCTGGAGGCCGTCATGGATAAACCAGCTTCAGATAGGTAGGATAACAACAGGGGGTGGGATACTGTGTCGAAGGCTTTAGCTAAGTCGATGAAAATGGCTGATGTAATTAGACCTTTGTCCATCCCCTAGAGGATGGAATCCGTGAGTCTCAGTAGGGAGGTGGTAGTAGAGTGGTTTTTCCTAAATCCAGCCTGAAAAGGCGTGAAGAAGTTGGATTCAGTGAGGTACAGGGAAAGTTGAGAAAGCATAAGGTGCTCCTGAAGTTTCGCAAGGGCGGGGAGGAGGGAGATGGGGCGGAATTTGCCTCAGTGGTTGGGTCTCCTCCTTTTGGTAGTGGAAGGACTGTGGCATGTTTCCACTCCATAGGAATTGATTCAGTAGCAAATGAAAGGTTTAGAAGGGTGGCGAGGGGCGATGCAATGGCCGAGGCAGATAGGTAGAGGAGTTTGGTGTCAAACCCATCAGGAGACTTACCTTTGGAGGGGTTCAGAGTGAGTAGGGCATCTAGGGCTTCCACGGGAGAGATGTTCTGGCTATGAATCCATGCTATCCATGCAGTGGTGTCATGTATATAAGCATACACTGAATTCTTAAGAAGATATCCACTCTTTAAAGAGCACCTTTCATACTCTTGCAGTAAATACCTCCCAAAGGTCATGAAGGAGGAGGGTATGAAGAAAATATTTTCATACGGCTTCATTTTCTGGAGGGAAGGGATCGCATTTTGGTTTGGAGGAGCCGATCCACCAATCCCGTCCAGTTCCAGGTTTAAAAACATGCCCCCAGGCTGCTCCATATTCTGACATAGATAGATGCATAGATACATAGAAACTGTCGGCAGATAAGGACTGCTAGGCCCATCTAGTCTGCCCGTAAGCCCTAAACTTGTATGTAGTCACTGACCCAAAGTGATCAATGACTTTTCATCAGTCCCTCCCCACACAATGTTCCCATGTGCCTGTCCCAGGCATGTATAAACCCCTGCACTGTTCTTGCCCCCACTACCTCTTGTGTCGGACTGTTCCAAGTGTCCACCATGCTCTCTGTGTAGAAATACTTCCTCACATTACTTCTTAATTTACCCCACCCTCCAATTTCATATTGTGTCGCCTCATTCTAATATCTTTTCTACATTGGAAAAGATCATCCACCTGCATATTGTTTATGCTCTTGAGGTACTAGAAAGTTTCTATCATAGCCCCACTTTCTTTCCTCTCCTCCAGTGAGTACATATTGAGAATTCTTAGTCTCACCTCATATGTTTTGTGATGCAAGCCATGCACCATCTTTGTCGCCCTTCTCTGGATAGCCTGCACCCTGTCTATGTCTTTAATCATGTCTGGTCTCCAGTACTGCATGCAGTACTCCAGGTGAGGCCTTACCAGTGTTTTATACAACGGAATCAACACCTCCTGTCTCCTGCTAGTAATGCCTCTGCGTATGCACCCCAGCATTCCACTGGCCCTCCCTGCAGCCTTTGCACACTGCTTTGATACCTTAAGGTCATCAGATATGATAACCCCAGGTCCCTTTTTTCTTTGGTGATAGTCAGCACCTTCCCCTTCCCATTCTGTAGCTCTCCTCAAGGTTCCCCCTACCCAGGTGCATTGTCTTGCACTTTTTTGAATTCAGCATCAATTGCCATCCCAATGTGCTTGCATTGGGCACGCTCCATAGGCATGTTTGGAGCATGTCCCCCACAAAAGCACATTGTGATGTCAGAATATGGAACAGAGTGTGGGCGTGTCTCTAAACTGGGACATGGAAGGGATCAGTGGATCAGCTCCTCCAAGTCAAAATACGATCCCTTCCCTCTGGAAAATGCAGCAATATGAAAATACTTTCTTCATACCCTACAACTCAGAGCCAGGTAAGGGTTCTTCCGAGATGGGAGCAGAAGTACCAGGAAAGGTGCTGTTTAACAACACACCCACAAATTCTCTCCCCCCCCCGCCTTTGTATTTTACACACTGATAGGGAAGGAGACAGAATATTTTTCCTTGGAATGTGAGGGCTTTTTATCTTACACAAGCAGCTGCACTTATGAATTCATTCATTTATGATGATTTATTAATTTACATTGGTAAGAAATATATTTTAACATATCCCTGGCTTCAATGGAGAGTTGCTATCTTCACACAGTGTCTGTTGGCAGCTCGTCTCCCTTTATTTTTGTTGTTGTCAGTTTTATCAGATCTATAAACTTATGAAAACAATGTTTTGGAACAGCAACACTACAGGCAGATTTAGAGTTTTTCCCACAGACCTTGGGTACTGACGTATGTGTGTGTGTGTGTATGTATATATTTTTATGAGAAAATGCATACTTGTTTGAGAATTGAGCATCTTAAAGCATATCACTTCAAAAGCTTGATTTAAAAATGGGTCTGTATCACCATTCTTTCACACTACCTGAGGAAGACCTAATAAGTACTGGGGCTGACAGTTGCAGTTGTACAATAATGTCTCCTGAATAAACCTGGGACTTTACTTAAGTGCTTGTCTCTCACACACTTCGAGTGCTCATTTTTAATGTTCTTTTTAAATAATTATTGGTAAACCTGAAGGACACAAGGAAATAACACTGTTCAATTTTTGCAGTACTTTCTACCAGAGATAGTGGGCTACCAATGGCCCTGACCACTTGAAATAGATAGAGCACATATTGTAGGTTTCTTGGCCCTCACCCACAACCTGAGGTGAGACCAAAACTTAAAATTGCAAATCTCTTGGGGAACACTATTAAAACAAAATATAAAAAAGTAGTGAGGGAAAGAAGACAACTTTACTGGAAAAGGGACAATATTCTGATTTACCAGGACTTTTCTAATAAAGTGGTAGAAAGAAGGAACTATTTTAATGAAGTCAAACAGAGATTATATACTGTAACTAAGGGCTATCATATTTCTTCAGGTATCCTGCTGAACATGTGTCTGAATCAGGTGGCAAAACATCTATTTTAACATATCTGAAACTGTAAATAACGTTTCAACGGACTTTCTGAACAAATCCATTCGAAAGTCAACTCAGCATCAGAGGGTAGAGTGTTTGAAAGTCCTCAAGTACATGCTTCCACTGACGCAGAATATTTTGTGATAACCTCAGATGCAGGTGTAATCAATGCTGTAGTAATTTCTCAAATGCTAAATAAAACTATCTCAAATGAAACTATGAGCACAAAACCAACCCTTTCCAAACCTCCTCTGTACTCTTAAGTGAAATAGGAGTACAAAACTACATGGTCATCTAATATCATGAGGCAATCCAAACCTCTAACCAGATCTAGTCTACTTCCTAAGCTGATTAACTGGGGTCCAAATCCATCAAACTGGACTAGATCCCATAACAGAGAGACAGCGAACACTCGCTACCTGTTCCTCTTGGTCCTTTTCTGAGCATACATGACTCACTACTGCAGCATGACACTGAATGAGTGGAAGCCAGCTGACTTTTACTTCACATCCAAACAGATTCCACACTACTGAACTGACAAGCTGGAAGCATTTCCAGCTGCACCTTGAACTGCATGCAGTGTTCCTCACATCAGACTACAGTTTGGCTAACATGAGGTAAAACTCTACAATAAAAGAAAAGATTGCTTCAATTAAAGACAAACTATCTTCCTACATCTGTTGATGGTAAGCAACAAATATTGTCATGATCTGCCTTTGCACTGTAGTTTATTAACACTTGCAGAGCCACAGACTGATTTATCACTCCAACATTCCTATATGTTCTAATTCTGTTGCCAGCCTAAGGGTTAAAGCAGCTTTTCACAATCAAGCTGCCTTTTTAGATCATGTCAGACTAAGTCATCAGTCATCTCTCTTGACTCCTGCTGTTAGGGAACATGTAACTGTGGGGTCATTCGTAAGCTCCTAGAAATCTATAACTCTAAAATCTATGTTTTGTGCCATTTTCATGATTGGATATACTTAGTACTGTATCTCTTTTCTCCTCATCTGCATTTATGGAACAGGCTCACAGGACTTGGTGAGTTTTATACAGTGCTGCAACACCACTGTAAAACAAACTGCATTAATAACCCCTTAGCATTATTGATGAGATCTGCTGTAAAGAAATTATACAGATACCTTGATGATCATTAGGACTGTATGCTTGGTTATTGTTCTAGTCATTTACATGATTTTATTTTACTCCAACCACTTATGTTACACAATCTACAATCACTGATATATATATATATATATATATATGCTATTTTATCATTAATATTATGCTGAGAACTTTCACTGTCAATTCCATTGAAAATTAAAATTGTCTAATCATTTTCTCAAAACTTAACAGGGGTATAGCCTTCTGTGTCCCACTCCTGTTTTCTTTTTAATATTATTGTTATTCTGATTCCTACCTGCAGGACTCGAATAATAACACATTGTAAGCAGATATTGGTTACTTATCACTGAGGAAGTAACCAATATGCATGATGTATAAGCTACTATCTCCAGTCCAGATTATAAAAACATACCAGATTATAAAAACATATTCTTATCTACAGTATTACTCTCCAACACTTTGTTTTGGTGAGCGACTATGTTTTACCTTCATAGAAGGTGGGTGCAGGATATATACTGCTGTACTGCAACATGTATTTGAAGTGTTACAAAGAACCTCAGGAAGCAGGTGTAGTTTTGTGACCCTTGCTCATATTAAAACATTAACTAACTCAGGCTGACTAAACATGTGTTTATATAGACAGGATTCTTTGTTAAGTAGCCTACTTCATGCTATTAAGGTTTCACTTAACCCTACGTATAGGAGACATAGGGCCCAAATGTTAAAGGGCCACTGGATCGGCACATGTTGTGCCAATCCAGAGCTGCAGCAACTGTCGGGTGCATCAGGGACTCTGCACCCTATTCCAGAACAACAGGGGTCCCTGCACTAAAGTGCAGAGAGTTGCTGTAGTTACAGAGTTGTTACAAACATTTGACCCACCAAAGGGGTTTGACAGAGTGTCCCATCAAGTCCTACCAGCTCGGAGCAACCCTGACACAGACTCACAATTTTGAATGGGAGACTGCATTGTATGTGGCAGGCACACCAGTGGGGGTGCCAGTAGTGGGTGGGATTGGCACAAAAGGGTGGGAGGCTATACAGGTGGCACCAGGCACAGTACATGCTCATTCACAGCTCAGTGAGCAGCCAGCCATGGTGGTGAAAAGATAGCTGTGCTGGTCACTGACTGAGAGTCAGGATGGGTGTGGGGTGTAGGTGGTGAGTGACTTCCTGACAAGGTGGGGGGGGGCTGGAGTTCCACTAGACCACCAGGGATTTCTTACTGTGTTTTTTCTGGACAGGGATTGGAGACAAGTAGGGACCACTGGTCTACCAGGTAAATTTTAAAATAATTAATGGGACTGGGAATGACCTGTGTGAGAGTGGAGAGAATAATATAATGTTTTACCTGGTGTCAGTGATCGGTGAATGGGGAAAGGTTGAGTGACTACTAAATTAGCAATGAAATATATATTTTTTTTTAACATGGGGATGGTGATTAGACATTTTGGGAGGGGGAAGGGTCACTAAACAACCAGGGAAATTTATTTTATTATATAGGGACAGCGATCAGAACTCAGGGGAGGGACCACTAGACTACCAGGGAAATATATTTTTTTTTATACAGTAACCATAATCAGACTTTGTGAGAGGGGAAGGGACCACTAGACTACCAGGGAATTATTTTTTATATAGCAGGATGGCGATCAGAACACATGGGGTTGGAGGGGGACACAAATTCCACCTGGGCAGTCGTTACTTCACAAATTGCAAAAAAGAATTGTTTTTCATGATTTGTGGAAAAAGAAAAAATCTTTTTTTTCAAATTGTGAAACAGGATCCATTTTAGTGATTTCTTTTATCACAATTTGCAAAAAGTGATTTTGGCATCTTAATAAAGCACATTTATGGGTGATTTATAAAATTAAAACAGCAGAATCCAATAGAACGGGTCCCTATTAGCAGAACACATGTGTTGGTTACTTCAGAGAACATCATTGTTTTCTGTTTTTTAACTTTATTTGCTTTGCTAAGAAAAAAACAAGATGGTGGCAACAGAAAAAAAGAGTCCCTATTTGCGAAAAGGATTACCCATTTGTGAGAAATGATTGCCCATTTGTGACAAAGAATCCTTTGTTGAGGCTTACATCTAACTGGAAAGTGAAATTCCTATAAAAAAATAATGAGAAACTCTAACATTTAAAAACTTTGGAACTGATTAATATTTTTGCACCAAACCTCTGAAAGGCAAATCTATGAGCCAAGACATATATACAGTAAAAGGTTCAGAACAAAATTCCACACTATTTTTGTGTAGTGGCATGACAAATGATTTCTCCCAAAATTGTAATTTTCAGCTTTTTGACAATCCATATCTCCACACCCACACATCTGAATTGAATGACACTTGCCACATCTAGAGATATTTGGTCTCTGCTGATACATGCAAATTTTCATGTGAATTGCTTGAACTGTTGTGTTTATTAAAGTGCAAAACTTTGAGTTTAACATAGAAGTGAAGACTGAATCACTTTTACAGTTTAGACTGAATCCTACCTATAGGGGCGCAACTGCACCCCTATAACATATACCTCCAGATTTCTTGTCTGCTGGTATTCCCAGACCCCATCCATTCCCATGTCACCTTTCAACCCTCTCGCTTTATCTTTTAATTAGAGTATACATTATGACTGATTAGTTCTCCTACTCATCACATTTACTTCAAAGTTCACCCCCATCAACAACCTTTTTTTTTCCCAGCTTGTGTTCTATACTTGTCATTAATGTCTTTAAAGTGTGTTGACTGGGGAAGTGCACTGAGCCTAAACTTGTTCCAAGGTGTGTTCTGTGATATGGGTTACAAAGGGGATAACAGATCAAACAAGTCCAAAAGGAAAAAAAAAACATGCTTGCATCCAGTGGTGTAGGTATGGTGCTACTCCATGGGCCAGTTTATCCCAACAGACTGTTACTGACATCCAAACAAAAGAGAATGGAAAGCACTTTAGGTTGGTAATCAAAGTATTTCATATACAACTATGTCAGAGTTATTTGTTAGAATCCAAAGCACTCTATGAAACTTGACTTGATGCTACTTGTGCTTTTATTTTATCTTCACCACAACTTTATTTCAATTAAACTGTAATAGCACATCAAACAATAATGGGTCAAAAACAATGTGCATGCACAGTGGTAGCCAGGAACAAGATAAACCCAATTGAAATAAATAGAGAGTTAAACATCAAAACAGAAGATGTCAGCAGAAAAGGACCTCCTGGCCCATTTAGTCTTCCCTAAGGTCCCTACCTACTGTGCTACTGTAGATCTTAATTGATCTCTGCCCCCCCAGCCCTGTTATTAAAGTCCCCCTGTGTCTGTCCCATGCATGTTTGAAACCTGTTACTGTTTCTGTACCCGCCACCTCTACTGGGAGTTTGTTTCAGACATCCACCACCCTTTCCACAAAGAAGTATTTCCTCACATCTCCTCTCAGTCACCCCCCTTCCAACTTCATAACATGCCCCCTTTTCCTTGAGCATCTCTTTCTGTGCAAAATGCCACCGTCCTGTACCTAATTGATACCTTTAAGGTATTTGAATGTTTCTATGATGTCTCAACGTCCCACCCCATTTCCTGTAGAGGCTACATATTTAACTCCCTGAGTCTTTCCTAGTAGGGCTTCTGATGCAGGCCATGCAATATTTTAGTTGCCTTTCTCTGTACTTCCTCCCCCTGATCTATGTCTTCTCTGAGATGGGGCCTCAAGAACCGGACACAGTACTCCAGGTGAGGCCTCACCATTAATCTGTACGGGGTAAAACTACCTCCATCTTTCTGCTGTGATACCCCTCCCTGTGCACCCTAGAATTTTACTAGCCTTTCCCACTGCCTTATCACACTTCATTGCTACCTTCAGGTGATCAGATATGATGACCCCCAGATTCCTTTCCTATTTTGTGGTTGGCATCACCTCCCACCCAAATGATATGTTGCCCTTGGGTTTCTGTGCCTCATGTGCATAATTTTACACTTTTTGACATTACATTGAAGCCTAGTTGTCAAACCTTTGACCAGTCTTACAGCTTTTTCAGATCTTCCCTCATTTTTTCAGTCCCCTGATGTATCCACTATGTTGCAGATTTTTGTGTCATCCATGAACAAGAATACCTTTCCTTCCAACCCCTCTGAGATGTCACTAATAAAGATATTAAAGAAGACCTGTCCCAGTACTGACCCCTGAGGCACCCTGCTGGTTACCTTACCTTCTTCTGAGTGAGCTCCATTCACCACTACCCTCAGAGTTCTGCTACTTAGCCAACTTTGTAACCATTTAATTATCTTTGGATCCACTCCCAGGCTGTGCAGCTTGTTTAACAGCCTTCCATGTGTAACAGTGCCAAAGGCCTTACTGAAATCCAGGTAAGCCACAACCACCACTCCTCCCTGATCCACCTCCCTGGTAACACAGTCAATGAACTCTATCAGGTTTGTTTGGCAAAATCCACTGATTTTAATGTATTCCCCAATGCTTTCTTTAAGTAGTGTTTCCATAACCTTACCCACCCCAAAGTCTGGCTTACAGGTCTGTAGTTTCCTGCCTGTTCCCTATTCCCACTCTTCTGTAGTGGGACCACATCCACCCTCCTCCAATCCCCTGAAACTTCCCCTGTATCCAGTGATAGATTGAAAAGGGCTGTCAGAGGTGCAGAGAGTTCCTCCTTCAGTTCCATCAGTATCCTAGGGTGAACCCCGTTCAGCCCAAATGCCTTGTCTACTCTTAATTTAGCTAGTTCCCTGAGGACTGTCTCCTCTGTGAAAGAGCTAGTGTCCTCCCTTAACCCTAATGCCCTTTTCCCCTATCTGTGGCCCGTCACCTATCCCTTCCTTTGTGAATACTGAACAAAAGTACTTGTTCAATATGTCTGCTTTCTTCTGGTCCTCTTCCACACGTCCCTCCCTCCCTCCTTCCCCTTTTAGACTGTCATGTTCATGCAATAGATCATGTGATAAATTATGTGACCGTTTACTGTACACAACATTAATTGAGAAAAAAAAACAGATTTTAAGAATATGCAATTAAAAAATTGGAACAAGTCATGTGGAATATGTCAGAAGGGAGAACTGGGTGAGGGTAGCAATGTGTGTCAGGATACTGCAAGCTGCAGGTGCATAGTTTTAAAAACTAAGCCAGTCAGAATGGAGCTTGGTTGTGAAATGGACAGAGAGAGTAAAGGCATTCCACAAGGATAAAAGGTGAATAGAGAAAGCAAAGTGACTAGCTCTTGATGTGTAGAGAGGGATCTTGAAGATGATTAGGTAGTAAGAAGATGGGATGGACTTGGGGGGGGGGGGTTAGGCCTAAGGAGAGATGATTTGGAACAGTGGCAAGCTATAATTTAGTTAGAAAGAAAGAGTAAGACCTCTAGGGATTGGAGAGAGGTTATCATAGAGAACAGTGATGGATAAAAAGAGGCACATTTAGGGCAAAATTACAGATGAAGCGGAAACTGGATCTAGTCTAGCCAAGGTAGACTTGGTGGTAGAGCTGTGTGGAATTCTTAGTTTTGCTTCTGTAGGACTTCTGTGGAATCTCAGAAAGTCTGCCTAATTCTACAGAACTTCATTAGATTAGAGATTCTGAAGTTATAAACACAGATTTTCTTTTTAAATTCTGGATTAGTAATCCACAATTTACATATTCAGCAGTTTATGTAAATAACAAATTCATTTTCTGCAACTCATGGAATAATATTCTGCTGATTATATAACGTGTAAAATATTATAATAATATTATACTGCAGTTTACATTTAAATGCTTTTCCAAATTCCACAGAATTAATAATAAAAATTCTGAAAAGTATTTTGGATGTGGAATTGCTCTTCTGCATGAATTCCACCAGCAAAATTCCATTCTGCAGAGCACTACTTGGGATCAGGAAAGTATGCAACATCCAATAAGTCAAAAACTGTCATGATCATCTTGAAAATGATCTCAGGGTGCACTGGGAGCTGAAGGCAGGATTTGGTACAATTCAGTGCACTGAGATTGGGTTGTATATGTTAATGCATGCCACTAATGCGTGTGGAGTAAACATGGATTTGTTCCTGAAACACTGCAAAATACTTGAAGTGGGGTATGACATCCAGTGGGTTGCCATCCAGAGTCATGAAGACTGGAATGTTGGAACCTCACTAGTCTCTGCCTCACACTTTTCCTAAAATACTCCCATCCAATTGCTTTTCCTCTATTAACAGTATAGACTCCTGCTTTGTCACTATCTGTTCAGTATAAAGCAATACAGTTCTTACTGCCAGCTGCCCTAGCATCACCTCTCTTGAAACCAGCCTTCAGGCTGACTTGGACACCATTGAAGGGTGTTACCTCTAAAACTAACCGATTCTGAAAGGGAAGGAAACATCGACCATGGTGTTTGTTTCTAAACTCACACTGTAAAGCTTCAGTTCCTGTCCTGCTTTTTAGGACCAGTTATGGTTATCAACAATATCCAAATGTCTGAACAAATGATTTCATTCACCATGGCTTTTAGAATGACATTTGGTTCATGTTGCTGACCATAATCAATCAACAACTTGCAATGCCAATGTATTGCTTCTTCAGGAATGTATTGTATAAATAGAAATATCAAAAGTTGTTCAAATCTATGTTGCTTGTCTTCATGTGGCAGACACAGTCACCAAATTACATCAGTACACTATAACAGTAAAAACAAATTTTGTGTATTGCAATACTGCTAACTTTATTTCTAATCTATTGGTCTTATTCCTCATCTAGCACATTTTTCATATTTCATCAATGCCTGTCACCTGAAAATATTTTGCAGTTATGGTTATCCACTGAACCAGATCCCTGTTTTTAGATATCTTGCAGTGTGGCTGGACCAGTCCCTTTATTTCATTACCCCTCCACTGGACCAGATCCTTTTTTTAGATACCTTGGGGTATGGCTGGACCAGACTGTATAGTTCACTATCCTAATTGAGGCCATTTCCTTAAAACTCTCTTAGCTTACTACTCAACTACATAACAAATTCTGTCTTTCTGATGCTGTCCAATAGAATATCTTTCAGAAAATGATTCTCCCTGTCTTTGAATATAGAGATGTGGTCTGTGGTATAGCCCCTGTGTCTTCACTGATCAGTCAGGACCCCTTTCTATGCTTTGTGCTGCATCATACAGAATTGTCTTCCTCTCCAGCACTCACCATTTTGACCAACTCTCCATGTTGATGTTGCTTTCCCACAGAGTTGTGAAACTTACATTCTACACTACTGATTATTAAATTCTGATTTAACACACTCTATGTCTATCTTCAATATCAACTCCTCCTTATGGCCACTCCCTCCATAATATAAACCATAAATCCTTCCCTGCTCTAAGATAGTACCTACCATTAGGACAGACAACATACTCCTGGAGGCTCCCTGCATACTGGAACTTGTTCCGCCCATGCTTCCAGATTTCCAATTCAAGATGCTCCCTCTTGAGGCAAGCTTAGGGACTATTTAGACCTACCTGTGGAAATCCCCCTTCAACCTTGTAGCTGACTTTGGACCTGAACTGGATATACCCAAGTTCATTTCTCAAATTTATATTGTACTTTTGTTTACTTATAGAAACATAGAAACATAGACTTTGATGGCAGATAAGGACCGCTAGGCCCATCTAGTCTGCCCATTTCCCTACCTACAGGATAGGCCGCAGATCCTAGTTACCCAACAGCCTATATCTTCCTGCCCCCCACAAGAATTGCCTTATGTCTGTCCCATGCATTCTTGAATTCTCCACAGTTTTAGACCCCACAACTTCCTCAGGAAGGCTGTTCCATGCATTCACTACCCTCTGTGAAATAATACTTCCTCACATTGCCCTGAACTGCCCTCCTTCTATCTTTAAATTGTGTCCCTTGTTCTTGCAAGTGTCTTTTCTGAAAGATGCTACCCTCTTGGACTTTGTTGATTCCTGAGGTACTTGAAAGTTTCTATCATGTCCCACCTCTCCCTTCTTTCTTCAAGGGTTTACATATTAAGCTCCTTTAGTCTCTCCTCATACGGCTTCTCTTGCAGACCCTGCACCATTTTAGTTGCCCTCCTCTGGACTGCCTCTATCCTGTCTATGTCCTTGTGGAGATGGGGTCTCCAGAACTGGACACAGTATTCCAGATGGGGTCTCACCAACTGTCTGTACAGAGGGATAGCAACTTACTGTTTTCTGCTGCTGATGCCTCTCTCTATACATCCCAGTATACCCCCGGCCCTCCCTACTGCCTTGTCACATTGCTTGCTAACCTTAAGGTCATCTGATATGATTACCCCCAGGTCCGTTTCCTGTTTTGTTGTTGTTACTACCTCTCCACCCATTGTGTATTCTTCCCCTGAGTTCTTGTTTCCCAGGTGCATTATTTTGCACTTTTTTGCATTGAATCCTAGCTGCCATACATCTGACCATTCCTCCAACCTTGCCAAGTCCCTTTTCATCCTTTCCACGCCTCCTTGTGTATCAACCCTGTTGCAGATCTTTGTGTCATCTGCAAAAAGGCATACTTTTCCTTCCAGTCCCTCTGCAATGCCACTGATGAAGACATTAAAAAGGACTGAACCCAATACTGAACCCTGCAGTACCCCACTAGTAACCGCCCTTTCTTCAGAGTGGACTCCATTTACAATTTACCTTCTGTGTCCTGTTGTCCAGCCAATGTTTTCCCCAGGCTACCACCCTGGGACCCACTCCCAGGCTGGTTAATTTAACTATTAATCTTTTGTGTGGGACTGTGTCAAATGCCTTGCTAAAGTCTAGGTAGGCCATGTCCACAGCCCTTCCCTGGTCTACTACTTTGGTCACCCAGTCAAAGAAATCTATTAGATTCGTCTGACATGACCTTCCCACTGTGAACCCATGCTGCCTTGGATCCTGTGCGCCACTGACCTCTAGGTACTCAACTATTCTTTCCTTCAGAAGTGACTCCATCACTTTCCCTACCACAGAGGTCAGACTGACAGGTCAGTAGTTTCCTGCCTCTGTCTTGGTCCCACTTTTGTGAAGAGGAATCACATCCACCTTCCTCCAGTCCTCGGGTGCCACACCATCCTCCGTGATTTATTAAAAGAGTAGCCAGTGGTTTCACTAGTTCCTTCATTAATTCTTTTAGAATTCTGGGTGAATTCCATCAGGACCCATTGCTTTGTCCACCTTCAGTTTTAGGAGTTCTTGCAGAACCCTTTCTTCTGTGAAAGGACTGGGATCGACCCCCCTATCAAGAGTGCTTCTGTTAATTGGATTAGGCACTTCCCCCTCCTCTTTTGTGAATACTGAGCAGAAATATTTGTTCAGTATTCCTGCTTTTTCACTGTCCCTTCTGCCCACCCACCATTCATTCTATTCAGTCTCACTATCCCTCCCTTTGTCTTTCTACGCTCACTGATGTACCTATAAAAGGTTTTATCCCCCTTCTTAACTGAGTTGGCTATCTTTTCCTCAGTTTGGGCCTTTGCTATTCTGACTTCCCTCCCTGCTTCTTTCTGCCTTAACTGGTACAGCTCTCTGTCCTGCTCCTTCTGTGTTTCCTTATACTTCTGGAATGCTATCTTTTTCTTCCTGACTTACACAGCCACCTCTCTTGAGAACCATAGTGGCTTTTTATTTCATTTTGATTTGTTTATTTGCTTCACACAAAGGCTTGTTGCCTCTGTGATGGCAGTTTTGATAATTCCCCATTGTTTCCACCTCCTTCTATCCTGTTTGCTAGTGCTTTTCTGAGGCACTCTACCATCTTGCCAAAGTCAGCCCTCCTAAAGTCCAGTACCCTCACTTTTGTATGGCTTGACTCTGTAGCTGAGTTTAACATGAACCACACTGTTTGATGGTCACTTGTCCCCAGATGGCAACCCACTAGATCTGAGATCCTCTCACTGCCCTGTTTGAGAGTATGAGGTCTAAGATTGCTCCCTCACAGTGGGTTCGAAACTAGCTGTCTAATGCCTGCCACCTGTGGGGCATCAAGAATGGCCCTGCTCTTGGATGTGGCTGCAGCAAATGTGCTCCAGTTAACATCTGGCATATTCAGGTCTCCCATCAATCAGTATCTCCCTTTCTCTGCCATTCTAAGAATGCCTTCCATCATATCCTTGTCCATTCCTTCCCCTGACATGGGGGTCTGTACACAACCCCTGTGCGGATTGTGGTGCCCTTTCCAGTCTCCAAGGTGACCCATAGTGCCTTCTCTCCTCCCTGTTTACTCTTTTGTTCAGTTGCTTTTATCCCTTCCTTTACATAGAGAGCTACTCCTCCCCCTCTTCTCCCCTGCCTGTCTCTCCTGTAGGTTATGTACCCTGGTATGTTAACATCCCAGTCATGGTTCTCTGTGTACCATGTTTCTTTGACTGCTCAATATCTAGGCATCCCTCTTCCATTAAGGCCACCAGCTCAGGAGCTTGTTGTCCAGACTTCTGAGCATTGGTACTCATTACCCTCCATTTCCTGATGGCCTTACCCCTTTTGCCCCATCCCTGTCCTTCTTGCCTTTGCCACTTTCTCCATTACCCTGCCCTTCTCCCTATCGACACCTCCATGTTGGTGTTTGCCACACTTACTACCATAATTGTTTGGGGGGGCTAGGATTTTCCTGCTCCTTTCCAGTGCCTCCCCCCTTGGCTAGTTTAAAAGCTTGCCAATGAAGCATTTAAACCTATCACCTAGGATCCTGGTTCCCCTCCCGGACAGATGCAGCCCATCATGCCAGTATAGGCTTGCATCACTCCAGGTGGACCCCCAGTCCCCAATGAAACCAAATCCCTGAGCTCCACACCAGTTTTTCAACCACTGATTGAATCCCATGGTACGGAACACCCTAGCCTCTCCTATGCCATAGATGGGTAGCACCTCCGAGAAGGTTACCGTGCGTGCTACTTGACTAGGCCCTCCCAATTCCACAAACTCTTCCTGCCTTCTCTAATCCCTTTCTTAGCCAGGTCATTTGTCCCTAAGTGGACAATGACATCCAGCTCCCTCCCCTGTGCAGCTGCTCCAGCAATCCTGAGGATTCGCTCCCTGTCCCTCCAAGCCATGGCGCCAGGCAGGCACCTTACCTCCCTCTCCCCTTCCTTGCCCAGTTCTACCTTCCTAACAATGGAGTCCCCCACCAGGAGTTGTTTCCTTCCTGCAGGTCCCGCCACCCTCCTGTGGGTCTCCTTTGTGGAGATTCCCAACATCCTCCTTGGTCTCCACTGTGGGTGTCTCCATAGAGGAACCACACTTTGCCAGAATGGCATAAGGTGTGGAGAGGTGCAACTGGAGGATGTGCCTCTGTTCCACCACCCTCACCCTCCCTGAGCCCACTGTGGTCCCACTGCTCCTCTTTCTTGGCAACCTCTGAGGCAACGGCAGTGGCACTGGTGGTCCCTGGATGGAAGAGGAGGTCCCACAAATCCTGGCCAACTCAGCCTGGAGATGAGCAACCTCCTCCCTCAGCCCATATTATAAGTCTTCCTATTTTGTTCTTCTCTACTTTTTTGATTCCTTCTTACTATGCTCTGGCCACTACTGGGTCATTATCCAATTGTGTACATTGTTTTCTCTGTAGATCTCAAACAGGTTTGTACTTCATAGTCCTGTTTTAATTTTCTCCCTTATATGTAGTTTCTATAAGTAGAAGTGCTAGTAGTAGAAAAAATGGTACCATACTCATTTACAGGTATAGTATGTCATTTTCTCAGGAGAAGCCAGAAGGGGAAGGAAGGAAACATATTCAATTCAGTGCTTTAGAGGAACTAGTAATTGCTATTTTTCTTTTAAACTTAGATTGTGGGCTTTTAGTGACACTATACTTTCTTTGTTGTCTTTACTTATAATTGTTTTTGGGCTGTTGAAAATTTAAAACATAGTGGTGGTGTAATTCTGTGATGTCTATAATTGCTGCAAATTTGATCTTGGCTTGTCTGACTGCCCTGTAGTTGGGTGAAGGGTGTTAATTGTCTGGCCTCTGACCTCAGCTACGTGATAACTGGAGGTGGGGCTTAGTCAGAGTTAAAGTAGCAAGCAGAGTTTTATTTTCTCAGAAGAAGCCAGAAGGGGAAGGAAGGAAATATATTCAATTCAGTGCTTTAGAGGAACTGGTAATTGCTATTTTTTTTTAAACTTAGATTGTGGGCTTTAGTGACACTATACTTTCTTTGTTGTCTTTACTTATAATTGTTTTTGGGCTGTTGAAAATTTAAAACATAGTGGTGGTGTAATTCTGTGCTGTCTTTAATTGCTGCAAATTTTATCTTGGCTTGTCTGACTGCCCTGTAGTTGGGTGAAGGGTGTTAATTGTCAAGCCTCTGACCTCAGCTATGTGATAACTGGAGGTGGGGCTTAGTCAGAGTTAAAGTAGCAAGCAGGGTTTTATTTTCTCAGAAGAAGCCAGAAGGGGAAGGAAGGAAACATATTCAATTCAGTACTTTAGAGGAACTGGTAATTGCTATTTTCTTTTAAACTTAGATTGTGGGCTTTAGTGACACTATACTTTCTTTGTTGTCTTTACTTATAATTGTTTTGGGCTGTTGAAAATTTAAAACATAGTGGTGATGTAATTCTGTGCTGTCTTTAATTGCTGCAAATTTTTCCCCTCCTCCCTTCCCCAACTCTTAATTATATGCCCTGTTAAATCTGATTGAGGGGAGCTAACACAGGGTATAGTAAGGGGTGAAGTAGGAGGGCATAAGAGAAGAAGTCCACCCTCAGCACGACAAGTGTTTTGACTCATTTATTTATTTATTGGTTTCTTTTTCTTTTAAAAAAATCTGAGGATCAGTGGCAGGATTTTTTATTACAGTAAATTAATAAAAGGGAACTAGAGAGAGCTTCAGTAGCAGACAAGTAGTGGAATTGCAGTATAATGTGGGGGTGGTGCAATGCAGTGGCTGTGGGGCAGCCATATTCAGGCAGACCTTCTGGACACTGAGGTGCTGCCCTATCTGCATGCATCTCTCTGGACTGCAGGATGAGGTAGCCAGACTCAGAGCGGAAGTAAACTGGGTCAGAGTACCATCACCCCTATCCAGGGACCACCCAGTCCAATGCAACTGCCTCAAAGGATGCCGAGAACAAGGAGCACTTGGATGACAGTGGGCTCAGGAGGGTTAGAGCAGTCAGGCAGAGGCACATCCCAGATCCTATTCCTCTAAGAACTCATATGCCACACTGGCAAATGAGAACAACCAAATAGAGGTACCCAGAGAAGTGGAAGGAAAGGATGTGGAGGCTAGCCAAGGAGGTGACCTCAGCGGGGAAAGCAGTGGACCCCAGAGGAGGAGGAGGAAGCAAATCCTGGTGGGGGACTCCATCATAAGAGGGATCCAGCTAGGAACACAGGAGGGGGAGGACAGGGAGGTGAGGTGCCTACCAGGTGCCACGGCATGGAGGGATGGAAGGAAGATCCTTGGGATCACTGGGAAGGCAAGACGGGAGGGTGAGCTGGATGTCATTATCCACCTAGGTACTAATGACCTGGCAAATGGGGAGCCAAAGGAAGTTCAGGAAGAGTTTAGGAAACTGGGGAGGGGTCTCAAGCAAGTAGCTACTTCTGTCACTTTCTCAGAAGTACTACCTGTGAGAGGCAAGGGAGAGCATAGGAGTGCATGCACAAGAACTTTAACTCATGGTTGAAGAACTGGTGCTGTGAGGAAGGGTTTGGATTCATTGGTGACTGGGGACCCACCTGGAGGATGGAGGTTTGTTCAAGCCTGACGCCTGCATCCATCCTGGAAGGAATCAAGCACTCAATGATAAGTTTAAGTGCTACATTGACAAGCATTTAAACTAGCAAAGGGGTGGCAGGCCAGCAAGGAGGTACCTCTTGCTCACCCCCACAGCTAGCAGTGGAACCAGTGAACCAGAGGTGGCTATCTCTGCAAAGCAGTGTGCAAAGATGGAGATTAGTGCCCAAGAGGTGGATAAGCAGAAAAGGGCAAAATTCAGCAGAAGGGCAGACAGCAAGGAGAACCAGGGATAAATGACAACCAAGGAAGGGGCTGAAGTAGAACAGTGAAACAGTCTAGGAGGTCAAATCATGGAAAGCCATGTGTGCAAATGCCAGGAGCCTTAGCAACAAGATGGAAGATCTGGAGGCTGTCATGGTACAGTCAGACCTGGACATTGTGGCCATCACTGAAACCTGGTGTAATGATAACCACGACTGGGAGATGGCCATACCTGGCTACAACATATTCAGAAGAGACAGAGCAGGCAGGAAGGAAGGAGGTGGCACTGTATGTGAAAAATGGCATAAGGGCCACAGAGATCCAGGAGGGACAAAATGGGGAGAGATACTGTGGGTTAAGCTGGAAAGGAAAATGGGACAGCCATCCGCACAGGTGTGGTCTATAGACCACCAGCCCAGGAGGAAGAAACAGATAGGAACTGATGCTAGCCATCAAAGGATGGCAGACAAGAGTGAGTAGCACTGGTTGGAGACTTCAATATTCCAGACGTGGACTGGAGCATCCCAGCAGCAGCATCAACTAGGAGCAGATTTATCCTGGACTCCTTCAGGTGCCTTCCTCAACAACTGGTCATGGAACCAACTCGGCAGAAGGCAATACTGGACCTTGTGCTCACAAACAGGGACAGTGTGATGAGGGTAACAGTGGGGGAGCGCCTGGGAAACAGTGACCACCAGTCATTGTGGTTTGAAATCACAGACAGAGCAGAACCAAACCATACAAAAACACGTATCCTGGATTTTAGGGGGGCAGACTTTGGGAAAATGGGGAGATACTTGAAAGAGGCATTAAGGGGAATGGGACAGGAATCAGGGGTTGAGGAACAGTGGGCAGTATTTAAAATGGGGATTACAAGAACAACAGAATTATGCATTAAGCAGGTTAGCAAGAGGAAAAGGAAGAGGAGACCATTATGGTTTTCCAAAGAGGTAGCAAAGAAAGTGAAAGCCTAAAAGATTGCATTCAGGCAATACAAAGACACAGGCAGAAGGGATAGGACCAGGAGAAGCAAAGGGAGGCAGGAGGTTAGTAAGGGAAGCCAAAGCTCAGACAGAAGAACACATTGCAAAATCAGTGGGTGGGGGACAAAACCTTTACAGGTACATAAGTGAAAAAAGAAAGACAAAGAGAGGATAGTGAGACTGAAGGGGAGGATGGGGCCGAGTGGAGGATGACAACAGTAAAGCTGACATATTGAACAGGTATTTCTGCTCAGTCTTTACTGAGAAGAGGAGGGTAATGGGTCTGAAGGGAGTACAAGGGGTGAGAATGGTGCAGAAATGGACACAAGTCCCTTTACAGAAAGGTCCTGAAGGAACTGGAAGTAATAAGAGTTGATAAAGCAATGGGGCCAGATGGGTGCACCCAGGGTCCTAAAGAACTAAGAGAGGTGGTGGCTGAACCTCTGGCTATCCTGTTTAGCTGATCACTGGAAACAGGAGGTACCCAAGACTGGAGGACAGCAGATGTAGTCCCCTTATACAAAGTGGGAACAAAGAGGAAGCAGGGAACTACAGACCAGTCAGCCTCACCTCTGTAGTGGGAAGATCATGGAAGCACTACTGAAGGAGAGATTGGTGGAACATCTGGTTGTCAATGGACTACAGGACCCAAGGCAGCATGGTTTCACCAGGGGGAGGTCATGTCAGACCAACCTTGTTGAATTTTGTGACTGGGTGACTAATGAGGTGGCTCAGGGGAGGGCAGTGGACATGGCCTATCTGGACTTCAGCAAGGCCTTTGACACTGTGCCACATAGAAGACTATTACACAAACTGGGGAATATGGGTGTGGGCAGGACAGTAGTGTGGTGGGTAGGTAACTGGCTGGGTGGCAGGACACAGAGGGTCATGGTAAATGGCTGTCACTCCACAGAGCGAAGAGTGACCAGTGGGGTACCACAGGGATCAGTGCTGGGACCGGTCCTATTCAACATCTTCATCAGTGACATCATGCAGGACCTAGAAGGCAGAATTTCACTGTTCGCTGATGACACAAAGCTCTGTAACAGAGTAGACACACCAGAGGGTGTAGACAGAATGAGAAGTGACCTGCAGAAACTTGAAGAATGGTCAGGGGTTTGGCAGTTGAAATTCAATGCAAAGAAGTGCAAGATAATGCATATGGGGCACAAAAACCCTGGCACAATATATCAGTTGGGGGTGAGGATATAGCATGCACCAAGCAGGAAGGGATCTTGGGGTTGTCATCTCTGATGACCTCAATGTAGGGAAACAGTGTGACAAGGCAGCAGGTAAAGTAAATAGGATGCTTGGATGTATAGGCAGGGCATCACCAGCAGGAAAGGAGGTCATAATTCCGCTATACAAGACACTAGTGAGGCCCCACCTGGAGTACAGTGTACAGTTCTGGAGACCATACCTATGTAAGGACATAGACAGGGTAGAGAAGGTTCAGAGGAGGGCAACAAAGATGGTGCATGGATTGCATCACAAGTCCTATGAAGACAGGTTGAAGGAACTGAACATGTACTCCCTGGAGGAGAGGAGGAGAGAGGATATGATAGAGACATACAAGTATCTTACAGGGAGGAACAGGGTGCAGGAAAACACTATTTTTAAGCGAAAAGATGTTCCAGGACAGAGGGCATGGGATGAAGTTGGAGGGAGGACGATTCAGAGGAAACATGAAAGAATTTCTTCACAGAACGGGTGGTGGACAAGTGGAACACCCTGCCAGAGGAAATGGTGGGGCTGAAACATTCACAGGTTTAAGAATGCATGGGATAGACATAAAGGAATTCTGGAGGTCAGGGGTAAGGGGCAACAGACTTCTAGGAAAACAAACTGAACTTACAAGCTCAAATGGGCAGACTGGGTGGGCCATAGGCCCTTATCTGCCGACACTGTCTATGTATCTATGTATCTAAGAACATGCAGTAGTGTTTTCTCTAATGGATTGTATGTGGTAGTAGTAAAAGTGACATTCTGCACTATACCCAAATACAGATATGTTAGTAGCTGGTGTCTTGTATAATGCATCACAAGTAGGACCAGTTGTAGTAAAATGGCTGCATATACCTTACCCAAATACAGGTACTTAAATACATAAGGTCAAGATCAAGGTATTTTCATTTGTTCAAGTAATAAAAGCTTTTAGAAAAACGAACAAGAACAATAAAAAACATATCAAGTATAAATATGAAATTTATACAAACTTATAAAAACTACAGATAATTATGGTGTCTGGTAAAATAATACAAACTTGTAACTGTATGTGCAAATACAGATACAGTACACTTTTTAGTTCTCTCTTGATTAAAATGTGTAAATGTTAGGGTCAAAAAGCTGACATAATTAAGAGTCTCAAGCAGATTTGAACATTAGATGATACTTAAGTAGGTTAGAAACCCCAGAGGACATTGGGTTCAGGTTTAGTTACCTACAACCCAGGGCCATGGGATAATTTCTAATAAATAATAAAGCATTATTGGGCCTATGCACAAAAACATCCATCTTGTACCCAGAAGGGATATAACACCAGTGCACAGCTATGTGCCCCAATTGTCAGAAAATTTATGCAATACGATATGCACAAACATGCCTGCATTGCAGGCAGAGGCATGACCAACAGACATACACAGTTTCACGTGTGGAGACTGCTGGGTGATCTGAACATATGTGGACCCACCCCTTAACCCCACCATATTTGGGCACATGCACCATCCCGCATGCAAACAGGAAAAGAATACTGTGATGGAAGTGGGTGTAACAGCAGCAGCAGGGGATGGCATTGTTGCACCTGGGGCACTCGGATCAATCCAAGGGTTCAAAAGCACAGAATGTGGATTGCCTAAGAGCTGTGAAGGTCACTGGGTGTGTAGGGGTACCCGGGCACAGTCTGCATACTTCATGGCAGGCAGCTGGAGGCCATGGGAGTGGATATTCTGGTAAACTATGCTATGCTGTATGGTGTTAAGTCCTTGAAGGCACCCACTGAGATCAAAGCCCACCTGTGGCTGGCCATCCAGGCAGCTGTAAATGCAGCCCATCTGGAGGCATGGACACTGGTGAGCATTAAACACAAATGATGTGATCTCCAGTTGACTGCCAAACAGAGGCAGGCAGCTGTACAATGGGCACAGCGAGGCACAGGCAATGGCCTCACCTACACAGGTACCCACCCTAACACCCATTGAGAGGATGGTGATCGACACCCTTGTTGATGTCAGCTTGCATGGGGAGCAGGAGGGGCATGGACACATTGCCAGGTATGGGGTACACTGCAGAGATAAGGTGTGGGATGTACAAGATGCCATGTGAATACTAACCACCCTGTTTTGCAGTCCGCAGAGCCTAAGGTGGTGCCCAGCCCCCAGGCACTGCCTGCGGCCAAGCACCGACAGCACAAGTATGTCTACCACACTGTGCCCAGCAGAACACATGACAATGCATGGTGATGCACTTGCAAGTAACGCTGACCTTTACTGTCACCCACAGGTACCACACAGGGGACAGTGGACACGGGGGTGGAAATGGACTCACCTGAGGTCTCAAATCAGGACACTGTGGCTGAGACACTGGAGGACACACAGGATGCAGAAACAACACCAACAGGGAGCCAACACTTGACCACCCAAGCCCTGCACTACCTCCACTAGCATAACACAGCCACCTACCCAGTTGCAATGTACAGGGCACCTAGATCTCCATAACACAGTCCCACAAACCTGACCAGAGAACATGCCCACAACCAGGGGACACAGGGGTGTCCCAGGCCACTGCACAATGGTCATACAACAATGGAGATGAGAGCCTTCAAACCACCTGCCCTGCTGGCCACAGAGGGCATCCACACATGGCATATTGCACAGTTACTACCATGAGGTGTACTAGCTTGAATGTGAGTGCCTGTAGGTCTGGCAGGAGAGCACAGATGACTTATAGGACCAGACTGTGGAGGTGCGGGGGGTGCAGCATGGCATTGACCATATTGGTGACCTACTGAAGCAGCTGACCAAACACCTGCTAGCTGTGCCCATCCCACAGGCCACAGCCATCCCTGTGCCATGGCCGGATGGATCTATGCCACCAGTGGCTAACAACCTCTTTGGACCAATGCCAGAGATGGATGTCCCCATCAAGCCCATCACCAACTGTCACAGAGGTCATGTGACACACATGGACTACCACCCCAGTCATCTCCCACTGGGCCCCCCAAAACCCATGCCACACACGGATGGAGGCAGCCACCCAGCACCCACCACCCACCACCCCAGGGGCCCTGGAAGTGCCCACAGAGGGCCAGCCACAGCAGATTCCAGTTGCACAGCCTGATAAATGGCTGCTTGTGGGAGGCAAGGTGACAGCTAAGACCAGGCATTTGGGCACATGGTTGTCTACATTCCTCTGAAGGCAAAAGGCTAGTATGAGGTGAGCTAGTGCATGGTAGGCACAGTGCTAGCATGAGGGAAACAGCAGACCACAACGGTATGCAGTCACATATACTTAGACACAGCCACAATACTTCCCCATACACAGCCACTAACATCCCCAAACACGGACACAAATAGCAATGCACAACAGCGAAAGGAAGGGACACATACTCCGCCCTTCCCCACTGGGCACTCAGGTCACACCAGACTCATCAGTGTGCCACAACACAGTACCCGCTATGTACAGAACATTCACCACACAAGTGCATGGTGACACACAGCCGGATGGTGTCTCAGGACCTCATAGTTTCGAGTCATCCCACTCCTCATAGCCTTGTTGCATATCACCCTGTTGGTGTGACAGGGGTAGCCATTTGCACATAGCCATATTATGCAGCATGGCACATACAGTGATCACTTTGCAGGCCTTATCAGGGTCCAGCATCATTGTGCCACTGGTGTAATCCAGGCACTAGAACCTCATCTTCAGCACACCTATAATCCTTTTGATCAAGGCACAGGTCTTCCTGTGGGCCTCATTGTATGCCTCTACTCTGTGCCATTTGCCACCAGAAATGGCATCATCAGGTGTGGCAGTAGTGGGTATCCACTGTCACCTAGGCAGTGGATACAGAACATACATGTTATCATGATGTGGCTCTGTGCCTACCGGTTCATCCATGCTGATGAGAAAATCATGTTGCTGATGCTGATTACAATGTAATCAACATGCTGCGTGGCATTACAGAGCCAGACGTTACATCTTCTGGGGGTTACAGCACCAAAGCACACTCCTGGGAAACAGTCCAGGGGGTATATTTTTGGGAGAGTGAACCCCCAACAGCAAAATCCATTACAGCGACACAACCTGTTCGACATCCATAGTGTTGAACAGGTTTTTGGAGCACTGTACAGATACAGTGACTCGCTGATAGCTGCTCTCCCTAGTAATCCCCCCCCCCCCAGTGTTGATTATCTATTAGTCCAGGGGGTCCGGGGGGTGCAGGAGGCAAAGCCCCCCATAAACAGTGTAGAAAAGCCCCAGTGCCATGGTGGTCTGTCAACGGATTTGCCAGTTGACCTGGTCAATGTCGGCAAATCTGTGTCACTGTGGGGGATGTCAACAACTTTGTTGTTGAACCAGCTTGATGGAACCCCTCCAAGGCAGGCATGCCCTGGATGGGGTAGAAATTGTGTAGGAGCAAAGGACGGCATCAGTGAGAGGCAATCTAAAAATCAAGATTGCCCCTGTCACTGTCGCCCTTGTTGTAGGACCCTAATTGCGACATCAGAATTAAGTCACAGCGCTAACAGTATACTGTGCCCACCTGTGTTGCACCTGCTGCATATCTATACTCACCTAGAAGCCATTGTTTGGAACCACCACATGCCACAAGGAGTGCATACAGCCAGGACCCATCAAATATGTAGGAATCATGACATGACTCAGGGTACTTGGCCCAGACATTGGTTATGATCCCATCCACATCATAAACAATCTGGCAGTTGATGCTATGGAACCCCTTTTGGTTCTTGTATGCCTCCTTGTCAACGGTCTGTTATAGGATTGCCACATTTGTACAATCAATCATCCCAAGTACACTGAGATGGGTTGCTTCCTTTGTGGTATAGATATTGGCTGCTGAAGTGGGGGAATGATATGTGCTCATGTACATGCTGTAGTAGGCTATCCATGACCTGGTGCAGAGCCCTGGACATGGATCACTGGGTGGCACCAGTGACATCTTCAGCAACCCTCTGGAAGGAGCCTGAGGTATAGTATAATAGAGCACACAGCACTTTCATTTCCACAGACATTACATATGACCTCCATGTCTCTGGGCAACTGTGGCCAGAGCATGTCTTACAGCCATGAGATCCTGGCATGGTCCATTCAGAATCATTTAATGCAATGGGTATCTCTCAGTTGCCTGACATCCATCCGTGGCCTAAATATTTAGGGTCTGGGGTACACCATCATAGCCTCTTCCCTCTCCCATTCACTGTCCATCAGGATAACATGTAGCAGTAGTCCTGGGCACATCCTGTAGATTCACTATGGTGTGTACGAACTGCAACCCTGCAGTCCACACACAGCTCTGTCCTGTGTGCCACACAGGTGTCCACTGCTACAAGATTTCCTTTTAAATGGGTAGTTAACTGGCATGATGGTGGGGTGATGTCATTTAAGTTGGCATCAACAGGATGTTAATGGTGATACAGATTCATAACATCTTCAAATAGTGGACCTTGCAATCCTGTTCTGGGATGGGGACCTTAAACAATGCTCAGATTAACACTAAACTAAGGGTTAAAAATGTGATGAAATGACCTGGTAGGAGAGTGTGGACCTAGTTTGGGGTACCTATATTAGATTAACAGGATGTATTCTAGTCTGGAACAGTTTCTGGGGGACTTTAGGGAGCACAGTATGATATATGTGAGAAAAACAGGGTGCTTATCATAGGCCTCTTTAAAATGGCATGTTCTGACTTGTAAAATAGGCTTGTTCTCATTGGTTCAAATGAAAGTGGTCTTCCAAATGTAATTAGGTCAGAGTAATTTGATGTAGTGATCCTTTGTTCAGCTGTCCAGCCTGTTTGTCTGGGATTTGTCATTGCCCTTCATTGAAAGCTGATTCTGGTCCACTGAGAGCGATGCCTGCTGATTTTTTCATCAAGTTATACTTTGGGGTACTAACCTTCTGCTGGACCTCTAGTAGTTGGTGGTATATTCTGTCCACTACAAGTCAATTTACTATGCTTTTTCACAACAATAATTTTTTTTAAGATTAAACAGAGTAACAACTTATCTTTATCAATGAAACCAGACTAACCATATATTATTACAATGCATATTCCATTTTTGCCATAATGTTCATGGTACACAATGGGCTGGATATTCAAACTGCGCCCGAAAAGGCGCGCAGCAGCAGGAGTGAAGAAGTCACTTACATTACGCAATCGTCATATTCAAACATGGAGCAAGGCCACTGCGCAAGCAGCCAACGTCTGAATATTGCACAAACTGCGCCATAGCGCAACCAGGAAGGGGAAGCTGAGCAGAAATGATGCGCCATAGTGCAACAAGGCTAACCCAGCTGAGCAGTCCAGAGGCGCTATAGGGCAAGCAAAGACACTCCCAGCAGCATAGCAATGGAACTGCACAACCAGGGAGGTAGGCAAGGGCACACCACCCATGCTACAGATAGGCACAGGGACACACTGCCAAACCAACAATGTACCCCACACCCCAAGCACAGCATAACTGGGGGAGGGATGGAGCAGCCACTGGGCCATGGGGACAAGCAAACAAAGCACATCCCGATGTGCTACTGCAGCACACCTACCGTTAACCCGAGACTGGCACACAAAGGGGGCGGAGCACCCCAGTGCCCAGCGGCCCCCCCTGTGCACAGCACGCCCAGCACTGTGACCCCAAGACATCACCCATGCGCAATGACCAGCACTGCAGGAATCCCCAGGGCCCCCCCCCGGAACACTGCAACCTCGTGAACCACAGAACCACACAAGCCAAACCCACCATGACCACCCAGCAGTGGGTGGCAGCAGACAGCAATACTGACTGGAAGCCTCACCCACACCAGAAACACCACCCCACACACACGCACACACATACCCATGACCATACCACACCTGATGCCATGCACACCACTGCAACTGAGCACCGATAGCCAGCTGCAAATCAGAGACCACCACAGCATTCATATCAAAATATAAATGTAATTAAGAAGCATAACGAGAACAACAAACACAAACATATGTACAAGGCAAGGTTGGGGGTATGGGTATGAGGTAGGGGTGGGTAAGGGGCAGGGTGAACAACTGGGAGAGGGAAGGTGGAGTCCGCTGATGACTGGCTACTGCCTGGCAGCCTGCCCTCCTCCCACCTGGCGCTGTGCCTGTGGCCTCCTCCGGCCGCGCATGCCATGCTGCTGTAGGTCGAGGAGTAATGCATGGGTGTCCATCGCCACTTGTGTTAGCCTCTGCATGCCCTGCTCCAACAAGCGCAGGATCCGGATACCTAGGACAAGGGAACAGAGTCAATGGCTGTGACTGTCCACATCCCTGAATCCCACCCATCATGCATGGCATACAGCCAAGTGCCCCACTCCTGTGATGGACTGCACCCACCCACAGTGACCGTGCACAAGACAAGCCCAACCAGCCAGCAATGGCCATGTGTACCACTGCACACACACACCGCCCATGTCCAGCACAGCACAACTAAGGCTGCCCAGTGACGTGGCTACGTGGTGGGATGCTAGTGCCACAGCCATGTGCCTGTGCATGCATGGACCACCAGTGATGCACACACACACACATGCAGTGCCACTGGACAGTGATGACTGTCACATGTTGCATGCATGGTAGTGTTGTCCATGGAAGGTGCCCGTGCCCCCCTCCCAGCATGTAATAGCATCCATGATGTAATGACACTCACCCTCATCAAGCCGCTGCAGCAGGTGCTGCTGCAGCTGCGGCTGCTGCTGTTGCTGCTGCTGTGGCTGTGGCTGTTGCACACCTCCTCCACCAGCCACCCTGGCACCGCCATCCCAGGCCTCAGCCTGTACCCGCCTCCGCTCCACCACACCTGTGGGAGACAAAGGAAGAGAAACACATCAGTGAGATCCCAAAGCAGACAGCCCCTTGCCCCATTGAGTGTGCCTGCCCACACAACCAGACCCAAACAGCACACACTGCAAACACCCTCACAGCAAACCACAGCCCAACCCACCCCCATCGCAGAATTACATTACACAGTCACCCATGCAGACAATACCGGTGCACACAGCACACCCACCTGGCCTGGGCACAATGCCCCTCCTGGCACGCGACCTGAGGCGCGCAAGCAGAGCACAATCCCTCCTCTGCAGGTTGCCGTAGCGGTGCCTGCACTGCTCAGGGGTCCTCCTCTGCCCAGTGGCCTGCTCCAGGGCAGCGGCGACCTGCTGCCACACATGGGTGCGTGGCACCTGCAGGGGCACTCCCTCTAACAGTGATCCATAGTGAGGCTCCACCACAGCCACCAGGTTAGCTAATTCCAAAGCCCCCCATTGTGGTGCTCTCCTGCATGCCATTTTCAAAATGTACAGTGGCAATATGGCACTCAGCAGCGCGGGAACCCCATTTGGAAATGTTGCGCAACACAACTCCATCACTGCCTATTGCGCTGTTCGGACAGCGCCGTCGGTCCACATCGCGCTGTCACCGAACAGCGATAGAGCCGTATACATGCCAGACGTACAGCGCCAGGGGGAAAAGGTCGGGCACAAGGTCATGGGTCAGTGGCGCAAGGCCACACACAGCACCATCGGACGTCCACACGTCCTGGGTGATCGGACACCTGCGTGCCAGTGCCACAGTGGACTATTGCGCAGTACTGCCACAGCGCCATATGGTGATCAGCGCTGTAGCGCCATTGGCACAATGGTGGCCATGGCCTGAATTGCTGATCGCGCACAGCACGTCAGCAGCACGGCAGATGCCTGCGTAAGCTACCTGGGCATGTGCAATGCAGTGTACCACACAGTCACAGAAATGCGCCATTGGCTTAGCTGGCTCAACCGTAATGCGCAAAGCGCAATGGCACGATATTCAGCCGACACATGCAAATCATCTGATCAGCCATTCAAAGGCGCAGTGGCACGATTAGCATGTCATTAAAGTTGTGCCACTCCTAAATTGAATGCATTGAGCTATGAATACGCGACATTGGGCTGCACTGGCCAGATTTGGTTACTGCAGGTGAGAGGTGAGTTGCATGCTGTGTGATGTTCTGGACAATGGGCATGGGATAACGCTGTAGACTGTACAGTGACAGGTGTCCAATTCCACCCATACAGACTGACATGACCGAGTAGAGCCAAGGTGAGGGTGAGGATGGTGGGCGAAGGAGGAGAGCCCAACTTCACAAGGCAGAGGAGAGGCCCTCTTCCAGGCCTACCTGGAAGAGGAGCCACTATTGAGTGGAGGCGGGGCACCCCTCAGGCCCGTGTGGCTGCATGGGAGGGGGTAGCTCTGGCAGTGAACCTGCACGGAAGCCACCAGCGCTCCGTGCAGGAATGCAAAAAGAAGATGGGGACAGACCGCAGGAGGGTGAAGGAGAAGGTGGCAGCCCTCAGGGCGGCACGTGCTGGCACAGGCAGAGGCCAGCCAGCGGTGGCAGAGCTGACCCCGGCTGAGGACCAACTGGCTGCATCAATGCAGTGGAGTGCTATTGAGGGCATACCAGGAGGTGGATTCCAGACAGGTGGAAGCCCATCACTGCACGGTATGACATGGTGGTGGTGTTGGGGGGGGGGGTTGTTCACATGCAGTCACATGTCCTCACTTTCTGTTACAGATCCTGTTCATCTTCAGAGGATGGTGGTGGTGGGACCAGGCAGTGAGGAAGACCTGCTGGAGTTGGAGGAGGGTCCATCCACCTCTGTCGCCAGCCAGCATGCACTGCACCAGCATGCACGCCTGGCTGCCACCTCTGTTGTCGGTGAGTCAGGTGTGGAGGGTGCACAGCCTGTGTCTCAGCAGTCTGGCATGCAAGCATGCTAGCACACTGTGACTGTGGCTGTAGCACGTACCTGCACCACTGATGATGCAAGGACTGCAATGGGCAGTGACACGTGTGTGTCCCATGATGGACACACAGCAGGCCAGCATGTGCCCCTGGGCCTAGCTGGTTCCAACGTGTGTGCCAGCATGTCAGCACAGTCCCAGGTTGTGCTTGTCAGCACCGGTGGGGCAGCACCGGTGGCTGTGCAGGTGTCTGGCACTGTTGTGGCCACAGCAGTGGAACGAGTGGTCCCTGGGGCACAGCGGTTGGAGGGGCAGCAGCAGTCACCCACCAGGTCTGGGGGTACAGTGTCCAGTGTTGGCACATGCACACCACCCTTTGATATGCCCATTCCTGGTCCTGGTGAACAGTGCCCACCCTCAAGGGGTGTTGAGCATCAGGACCTTCCATACCCTGGGGGACAGGATGCGGTTGTGGCAGAGTACCCATTTGAAGAGCACACCCGCCTGCTGCGGGAATCAGCACAGCAGCAAAGGCGGGTTGCAATGTCTGTGGAGGCACTGTCCATGGCTGTGGAGTGGCACAGCAGGGACTGTGCTCTGATCCTTGCAGAGATGGTCCAAATGCGGATGGATGTGACCGCCACCATTGACAGGCAGACTCAGGCATTGGTCGCTGTTGTGGCTGCATTGGGCACACAAGCAGGTGCCCCTGTACTGCACACCCCACACAGTGCGCTCTCCACTCCCCATTCCTGGCATCGTGCAACACCCAGCCTGTCGATGCCGGGTTCTGCTGTGGGCATCCCAAGCACCCCTGGTGCAGGTATGTTTGGCATGCTGCAGACCCCTGTGCGGACAAGGTCGCGATCACGCAGTGGGACCCCTGGTGGTCCATCAGTGCCACCCCATGTGGCCTCTGCCTAGCCTGCCAGTGCTGTTGGGTCACGGCGGGGCCACCCACGCATCCGCGGTGGCTGTGGAATAGTGCAACATGACTGACCTGTCTCCCAGTGCGGGCCCTGTCTGGTGCTGCCCTGTGTGCAATGTGCATCATGGTGGGCAGTGCACTGGTGGGTGCCCTGCCCAACCACGCCATTACGGACCACCTGCACCATCCTGACTGCTGTCCACAGGTGCGTGTGCATGATGATGCCTCATTGTACTGTACACCAAGGTGCAAGGGTGCCCAGCATCTGACACACGTACTTGGACAGTACAGGTGGTGGGTGTGGTCTGTGGATCTGTATGTTTGCCATGTCTGTTCCTGCTCTGCTGTGCACCTGCCCATGTATGCTTTGTGTCTGGTGTGTGTGTGTGTGTGTCCAGATGACTGTTCACCCCTCCCTGATGGTGTGTTTGTGTGCCTGGACCCTTCCACTCCCCTTGCCGTCATGCACCCCTGGTGTGTTACCCTGTGTGCCTGTGGGTTGCGCCTGGACAGTGTTGGTTGCACATGGCTCCTTGACTTACCTGTGTCATGCATAATGCTCCTCCGTGATGGTGTCCCGGTGCAGCTTGGTCTGCCGGATCAGTCGGGGATCCCGCCGTCCAAGGGGGGGCTGCTCATCACCATCATCACCGGCGCCGCTGGCATCCCCATCGCTGTCCCCCTCCTCGACCTGAATGGCTATCCCACAGTCCTTGGCAATGTTGTGCAGGATACAACAGGCCAGGAATATCCCACAGGCCTTTGAGGGGCTGTACTGTAGGGCACTGCCGGAGGTGTCTAGGCATCAGAAGCATGCCTTGAGCATCCCAAACACCCGCTCGATGATGTTGCATGTGGCGGCATGTGCCTCATTATAGCGTTGCTGCGATGGGGTCATGGGGCGCCGGTATGGTGTGAGCAGCCAGGGACGGAGTGGGTATCCGCTGTCACCTGTGTGGAGATGGTGGAGATAAGTATCATGTTCAGGTCCATATTGCCAATATCCCTGTGTGCCACTACCATAGCATCTGTGGCATTCCCTCCCTTGCCCCAAGTTTGCAATTCCTACATGCGTACTCACCCACTAGATGGCCTGTGGGGATGTCCCCACTCTCGAATCGATGGCACAGTGTGGACTGATACCATATGAAGGCATCATGTGCTCCACCAGGGTGTGTGGCACAGACATTAATTATGTGCCCAGTGGCATCACACACCACCTGGCAGTTGACACTGGAATAGCCCTTCCTGTTCCTATATGCGGCCCCATCAGGACCAGGTGGTGTGTGAATGGCCACATGGGTGCAGTCTATGGCTCTAGCATGCCAGGCATACGTGCTACCCTGTGGAACTCCTGCATGTTTGCTGTACGCTCTGCCGCGGTGCTGGGGAAATGGATGTGCTCTGCAGCATGTGGCAGCAGTGCACTGAGGAATTGGGTGAGGATGCGTGACGTGGCCGACTGTGTGATGCCTGTGGTGTCCCCTGTCGGCCTCTGGAAGTGCCCATGGTGAGCAGGCACATGCAGGCTGTCACCTTGGTCTCCACTGACAGGCGTGACTCCGTCGTGAGGTGCCTGCATCACATCACTGCACAGCTCACAGAGCCACCTCAGTATTGCCCTGTTCAGGTGGTACCGGCCCATGATCTCTACATCTGTGTACAGCTCAAAGCTGATGCAGGCATGGTACTGCCTGTTGGGGGCATACTGCCGACGGGCCCTTCCACGGCCACGTCCCCCTGCAGCATGCATTCTCACCCCCCTCATTACAGCTTCCATGTGGAAGCTGGCACTGTCCATCTCCCTGGCTTGTGACCCCCCCTGGCTGATGTTGCTCTGTTACCCCCGCTGTCCTGACTGCTACCTCCACTGCACGGGTACCCCGCTGGCCTCTGCAGCCTATGGCCCACATCTTCCCTTGCCTGCCCTGTTCTGGACTGTTGCTGTCTGTCTCTCTCTGTCTGTCTTGCTTGGCATCCCTGTAGCATTCTTGCGTCTCTTCCTTGAGCCTTTTATTTGGCTCATTTCGCTGTAGCACACTTCAGCTGTTCAGCTGTGCGTGTTGCAAGCCTTTGGTCTCCATTAAACTCTTTATC
Organism: Neoceratodus forsteri; assembly: GCA_016271365.2. Classification (NCBI taxonomy): domain Eukaryota; kingdom Metazoa; phylum Chordata; order Ceratodontiformes; family Ceratodontidae; genus Neoceratodus; species Neoceratodus forsteri. The sequence goes on from CM028130.1 coordinate 242,253,471, forward strand.
CATGGATCCACCTTGGTTGAGCATGCCTTCATTTGCATGCACTGTTGCTCAGTCTGTTTTCAGTGGTGCAACTGCCTCCTGCTGAATATCAGCAGAATGGCGCAATTGGACTTCATGCGATGCGCAACCCTATTGCTTATGGCGTAACCCTTTTGAATATCCGGCCCAATATTTTTATCTTTTTATATTTATGTATTATTGTGCCTGTAATATATTATTCTTTTTTACCTGTAAATTGTAATGACTTACAAAGTCAAACAAATAACCTATTGACCTTAACAGGCACCATACACTAAGGGTGTCAGCAATGGTAGAGACAGCCAAACAGCCAATATAATAGCAACCACCAAGGAGGTGGGTCACCATGGGATCTACTCCTACAAGCTGTGGAAGGTGTCCTCCATGGTGTATCAGGACCACCCAGATGGGGAAAACTGTGGCAGGTCAATGAGCCTGCAGAGGTAAGTGTAGATAATTTCATGAGCACTTGGCTGCTATGGTCTTGACAATGTCTCTGTCCTATTGCAATGGTGCTGTGTACACCTGTATCATAGCACATACCCTATTATGGAGGTGTTGTGTCCCCTCCCACCTAGAGAACCCATGTGTCTGGATGAACTATTGTGCACCATCTGTTGTCCTCTGTGTATGTTTCTGTGGTATGGTGCTGTGTCAGTAATGTGAATCTTCCCCCTTTTTCGCCACAGAACCACCATGGCTGTCCTGAGAGAATAGTGCTACAGCATGTGGAGCAGCTGGATTGGGCAGCATCAGTGGTGGCGGCATGCTGGAGACACATGCCCCTGTATCTCCCTTTCTTTTTGTCCTGGCATGTGGGGGTCCCATGATGTACTACAAGGATGAGGAGGGGGAGTTCTGTGCCATTGAGGAGTCCTCCAATGTATGTACTGGTGGTGTGCTTGGGGAATGTATGTTATGGCTGCACACAGCAGTCGACCACCATGTACAGACCACTCATGCCTGTCCCCTTTCATTTCTTTTGCAGGGGTATCATGACCTGCTATTAAGGATGGTACTGGTTCAGTGATGGTACATTGACACCAATCCAATGGGGTCCAGTGAAGACTCACAGGATGAAGAGGACTGAAGGGGTCCACTGTGGCAGCAGGGGATGGTGCAGGCTGTTGGGCTTCTGTGTGAGTGTGTTCATTAAAACTATTTTGCTATATACACTTTGTCATCCTCATTCTGGGTGGTGGTGTGTTGTCACCATCCAGGTCTGTGGGTTGGCAGGGCCATGGGCACTTGCCTTTCACCCCTGTGCATGCATCCCTCTCACCTGTCACTGCTCTTCACGAATGTCCCTGAGTGTGTCACATAATGTCCTCTGTCCCTGCATCTGTCACATATGACTATGCTGTACACCATTCTGTGTTACACATTGGTGTTACATACAGTGTGGCTGTAGATCAAGGTGTGCCTTTTCTTTGTGGCCATCCACTGTCGTAGACATTTCTATCAGCTGGTTTCATTGCTTCTGTTGTGGACCTGAGCATGGTCATTTGTCCCTGATGTTGGCAGCCCTGTCCCTAATTTGTGTGGCAGGGGGTGGCAGGGGGATGAGGTATTTCTGCTGGTGTTACCCCCTATCCTGATGTTGTCAAGATGTTTCTGGTGTGGGTGGTTGCATCCTGTCACACACCATGGCACATGCCACATGTGCAGCTCTTCTATAGTAGATATTTGTTTTCCTGCTGTCCTCTTTGGGTGCAGTTACTTATTTTACTTTACCTTACATGTTGTATCATGTTAGGCAGCATTATACCACACTACTATACTACAACACATAGTTTTCAGTCTGCTTCTGTGTTACATTGGTCATGGTGCCATATTGTCCTGCTTAATATCATGGGTCAATATGTCATGCCCCACTTTGTGCATCATAACAGGTGACGCCCTACATCCTGTATGGTGCTTTTTACCTTGGCTATGGGATCAGATCTGTCCTGTGCCCGTGTGACCATACACGATGGGGGTTCCATGTGCCAACTTGTTTGCCTGTCTTACATGACTGCAATTTATGACTGTCCTCCCCATGACATAGTGCTGAGTGTGATGCCTTATGTGCCTGAGTAGTGTAGTGCATGTCATTCATGTACATAGTGCATGGTCATCTCCCCAGTCACACGCATACTGTGGCTAGTGCATAGCTATGCATCTGCCCTGTATGAACACTGCTACATGCCCTTCATGCATGCCACATGGCTGCAGCACGTGTGGTATACCATCGTATACCTTCATGCATGGTTATTATAAACCACACAGCTGTGGCCATGGGTCCGTGCATAGGCCCCTAATGAGTATAAAATGCTATGAGTTCCTTGAGATTTCTATTGTATTTTGTGTAATGCATCATACTGTAAGTAGAAGTGGTAGTAGTAAAAAATGGTATCATGTGCCATACTCATTTACAGGTACAGTATGTTTTTACACATAGTAATGTCTTGTATAATACATCTTAAGTAGTAGTAAAAAATGACATTTTGCGTTATACCCAAATACAAATATGCTAGTAACTGTTGTATTGTATAATGCATTACAAGTAGTAGCTGTAAAAATGGCATCATATACTTTACCCAATTAGAGGTAAATAAATATATAATGACAAGATCAAGGTAATTTCATTTGTTCAGCAAATAGAAGCGTTTACAAAAACAAACAAGAACAATACAATACACACCATGTAAAAATGAGATAAATATTTTATACAAATGAATAACAATTAGAGATAATTATTTTATCTTGTAAAACTATACAAACAAACCTGTAACTGCATGTGAGATAAAGTACACTTTTTAATTTTCTCCTGATTATCATGTGTAAATGGTAGGGTCAAAAAACTGATATCATATTTGTCTTGAGCAGATCTGAACATTAGATAATACCTACATTGGTATGAAACCCCAGAGGGCATCAGGTTTCAGTCTGTTTACCTACATCCCCAAGCCATGGGATAATTTCTAATACATAAGAAAGCACTTTGTGTGTATAACATGCTGTCATTTCCTCAAGATTCTTTAATAAAGGTTTTAAGAGTCTAAAAATTTGACTAAGTACTAGACATATTGCAAATTTTAACTTTGCTGCAAAGTAGCAGTGAAGTGGCCAGAATTCACCTTCTCAAAGCTTTGCAAAGTTCCCTTGGACCTTAGGAACTTCAACTTCAAAAAAATTGTAAAGTTTGTATTGCAAACTGGCCATTTGTTGGCAAAGTGGTCACTTTGAGAGCAAATTTTATTAAATTAGCAAATAAATGGCAAATTTGGCATTGAAAAAAATCACAAATGTGTCAAATTCACACTTTGTGATGCATATTTTAGCCACTTCTGCCATCCCTATTAAGTATCTAAGTGCATAGAGTCTTGTATAATGCATTGTCGGTTGTAGTAGCAAAAATGGCATTGTGCACAGCACTTAATTACAAGTATGCCAGTATATAATGTTGTGTACAAAGCATCATAAGTACAGTACAGCCCCGATTATCTGAATCGCAATGGGTGACATTTGCTCAGTCTGCATTATGGAGCATTCATTACAACACAGTTGCCATTATTTTCTCTGGAGAGTTTATGAGGAGTACTAAAGTAGTGTATAAAAACTTTATTTAAAACTGTAATGCTTAATTCATCTTTTATTTCAAGCTCAAAAACTTTTGATGGATTCATTGTGTGTTACAGTGATAACCTCCTCAGAATCCCATTCAGGTTTCCGTTCTTCATTAGCAAACTTGGCTTGAGCATATGTGGTTTTAATCACATCCACAATCACATCATCACTCATATAGTATGTTTGTCTAATCCTCTTTATTGTCACAGATAATGCTTTTTGTGATTTCAGCACCTGTGATATCCAGAGTTAACCTTTAAGTGAGTTATGTTAGGAGAGAAAAGTCTGTGTTAGTTTCCAATATAGGCCAATTTCATCAGCATTTTTAATTTGTTCTGCCAAGAAATGTTTGTGAGTCAGCATGTCATTCAACTGCTGAATGAACTGAGCAACTCCATCATCTTCTGCTGCATTCAACTTTTCACCACATAGCTGCAAATGATAGATGACTTGTCTATTTTTTTAATGATGTAGCCACAATTGTTAGCCACAATATTAGACTGGCCACCAAGCTTGAGATAGGACTGGAGTGTTTTGTCATGTAGGAGTGTCCCTGATGCAGGGGTGTTCCTTTTTTCATCTCCTACTTGGCCACTTGTCAGCCAGTCAGGTGTCTTTATATGAGGATGTGATTGTTCATTCCTTCAGCTGCAGGACATCAGTGAGTGAAGTGGTTTCTTTCTCTGGCATGTAATAGTTTTCTTTTTTTACAGCTACCAGGCATACTGTGTATCCTTATAAATCTGGGGCTGGGTAGCAGGGAAGTTGGGTGTTAGAAGGTGGGTAGGTTGAGGGTCATTAACTATATTATGACTCAGGAACAGGCATGGAGTGGAGGACATGGGTGGCATCTTTATGGATGTGGTGCAGGAGATGGATCGGAATTCACGGGACATCTGCTGTTTTGTTGGAACAACCTTACTGGAATTGCGGGGGAGGAATAAGTCACAAGAGGGTTGTGGATTGGGGTGCTGTTATTCAAAGGGTTTGGATGGGGTGCTGTTATTCAAAGGGTTTGGGTGGAGAGAGTGGGACATTGATGACAACAGGGTAGGGGGTAAGATAGTTTTAAACAGTAACTACAGGGGTTTAAAATATGTATACACAAACATTGTCAATTTTCTTTCCAGCACAGTGCTACTTTGCCTGGGTATGCCTCCCCAATGGTGACACCAACACAGTAACCTACCTCACTGTTGACAAAATCAACAGTTCACTGACAGGTTGCTGTGTTGGTGTGCCTGAGACAGGGGCACACTGTCTCCCAGTCCTGCACCACCTCCCTGAATCAACTCCAACTCAGAGTTGATAATCATTAGTACTGGGGTGTGAGGGGGTGAAGCCCCCTGATACAAAAATGGATCAGAAGACAATCTTGATTTATGTCAGCTGCAACTTGCAACTGATATAAATCCTGTCACTCTGATGCCGGTCTACGAAAGTGTTCTCTAACCAGCATTGCAGAACTCTTTGCCTGGAGGAAACTACATGCTGTGGCACTTTGCCAGGTGAAAATTACGTAACATGTAACCTCCCCCCCCCCGACAAAGTAATGTTGAGGAACTTCGAAAGAAACTTCACAAAGTAAAGTTTCCTTGATATTACATGTCTCTGTTAGAGGTATGACTGTACATTATGTTTTTTTTTAATAATGCATTATATGAAGTAGTAGTAAACACAGACTTGTGCACTGTTCCCAATTAAATGAAACTTCAGCCTCTGTTTTGGAATTCTGTAAAATTCCAATTTCTTTTCCATTAAATTTCAGAAAAAATATGTGAAAATTTCACAACATGTTGCTAAATTGTAGTTTTCAGTTATTTTTATGTTGGCTTGCGCGCATGCACAAGAAACATCTTGCACTAGTGCGGGTTTTGGGGGTGCGGCTGCTGTTGGACGAATGCATAACATTCATTAGTAGGTGCATCCCTCATTCCCCAATCAGCCTGCATTCCACCACCACACCATGCATTCATAATGGGGTGAGCACATCAAAGCAAAGGTCCGCTGCAATCCGAGCAAAGCTCGTCATACGCAACGGTCCTTTGCTTGCCGTGCTCGCTGCCATTATGACCATGGTCGGCGAGCAGGCAGTCGCCTCACACTTGCCAACATTGGGTTACCCAATCCCCCTGTCGGCAACCCCTCTGTCTTTGTGTGCTGATGGGGGAGCCCACTCCCCATCAGCATACCCCCCCAAATGTTGAATGCCGAGGGGGGTGCCCAATCCCCCTCGGCTCACGGTCCCTGCCTTGCTATGTTTACCCATCGACGGGGGATCCCACTCCCCATCAGCATCACCCCCAACTGTTGAAGGCTGAGGGGGGTGTCCAATCCACCTCGGCTCGCACTCCCCCCTTTCTTTGTTTGCTGGCGGGGGTGTCCTATCCCCGTCGGCATTACCCCCCCCGTGTTGTGTGCCGACGAGGGTGCCCAATCCCCCGTTGGCTACTGACACCCCCCAAAAACCCACTTAGATAGCATGCTGGGAGCCCACTCCAGCATGCCAAATGCTCCAAGATGAAAATTGTCCCGGACAGTTTCTTTTTTCCCCTGCAAAACGAAACCGTCCTCGTAGTCTAGATGCCTCCTCCCCAACCACACCCACCACTGCACACACCTCCCCTCACCCCTCACCCCATACTTACCTCTGTACTCGGTCGTGATCTTCCGTGGACGGGGAACACGTCTGCAGCTCTTCAAAGCCGACCGCGAACTGAGGAAATGCCGGCAAGCTGTATAATGCAATGAATAGGGTTTTTTTCAACTTTGCTGCATATCTCAGGCATTTCTTGGAATTTTGGCACCAAATTTTTCAACATGGGGTTTTTGGGGCCCCTCCTCATGAATTCTATCACTGTCATGGCGTTAATCAGCCTCGAAAGGTGATTTCGCAGTCACTGTGTGAAATCACCTTTTGGGACCCATTAATGAAATGACAGTGCCAGTGTTCATGATATGGCCTCTCAAAAAGTCTATGTTCCAAATCTGGTGGAAAAAATCCAACAAATGCCTGTTTTATGAGCGTGCATTGCGCAGTTGCTACGTAGGCTCATAACTTCGTGCATTCGCAATATTTTAATGCTGGATTTTCAGCATTGGCATTTTTGTGCACCTCCTTGTGAACAGTACAGCTGTCATTTTCCACATCCTGCCCAAAATGTGTTCCGCACAATTGTGCAGTCGCTGTGGGAAATCAGTGTTTGGGCCAGATTATGAAAATGACAGTGACACAGTTCATGAGCAGAACTTCTAGAATGCCTGTGTTGAAAATTTGGAGCTGATACTCCATAAAATGACTGTGTTACGAGTGTACATTGGCAGATTGCATGCATGCTCATACCGTCGTGCATTTGTGATATATTCACTCTGGATTTTCACCATTGCCATTTTTCCACACCTCTTGATGAACAGTACAGCTGTCACTTCACATATCCTGCCCAAAATGTGTTTCCGCACTTCCGGCGCAGAATAGCGTGGTCGCTGTGCAAAATCACTTCTTGGGACACTTTGAGGAAATGACAGTGACACTGTACATGAGCAGAGGTGCTAAAATGCCTATGTTGAAATTTGGTGCTGAACGCCCATGAACTGGCAGTGCTGCAAGCATGCCTTGCATATTTCCCATGCACCCTTGCAACTCCGCAAATTCCGTATATTTCTATGCCACATTTTCAGCACTGGCATTTTATTACACCTCCTTATGAACTGTGCAGCTGTCATTTTTCACATCCTGCCCAGCATGTTTTCCCGCACTGCACTAACAAACACCCACAGGGACACCCTAAAGCCTCTCACTCTCTGCAGGGTGGGGGTAGGTTGGCATCAGTTCAATACTTGACTGCAACTCCTATGCTGCATCTCTCTAACTCCTGCACTGCCAATGGCAGCAAGACAACACTTGGCATTGACAAATGCTTGTTGTTTAATGTTATAACTATTTATCCACATGCCACTGAATTTGGCACTTTATATGTCCACTGCATTGTGTAAAAGTGTGCAAAGTTTCTCAGCTCTAGCTTCAAAGGGACAGAGCTGTAAGTAGCCAACAATTCATAAATTTTTTTAATGAAATTCCACAAATATTTAAACTAGGAAATGTTAAGCTCTGGTAACTAAAGAAAATAGTGTCACTAAGTTTGGCAGATTTATAGACCATAAACAGAAGACCATGTGTGTCAGGGATCTAATCTCTTACTTTAAGAATGGCCAGGTTATAATCACTCAAAATATTAAAAATAGCAAGTTGAATTTCATGAGGTTTTTTTTGAAACTTGTGAAATTTTGTGATAAGTCTGTAAAAGCTATATCCAAAACATCTATCTAGCTAAACACCTCACCTGCCATATAGTAGAAAAGAAATGACTGGGTATACTGGTAATAAGGGTATATCTTCTGGGGACTTCATAGTAAAAGTAGCAGAAGAGCTGTGTGGGCAGTACAGGACATTAATGCCAGTGCAGGTAAGACAGTTTGCCTGCCTGTAATAGAGGTTAAATGAGCATTTTGTTTAGACAAGAGCTGTAGTTGGAGAGAGGAGCAAACTGTTGTCTGCATTGGGATATGAAGAACAACTTCTCAGGGCTTGGTGATGTAATTTATTGAATTAGAGATGTTCCCAAGGGTATGCGTATCTGGAGAGATCTTCTTCAAGGTTCTTATGGCCCTGTGATCTATGAGGAATAACAGTGGGCTATGAGGCAAACTAAGTCATATTAAAGATCTGTCAAAAGAGAGAGGGTCTTCTTTTTATTGCCAGACAAAAGGCATTCTATGGCTAGTAATGCATGCATACAGTTGTAGCCAAAGACATGGGCAGATATTTCTTGGAATTTCTGTGATCTCTCTAGAGAAATTCTTTACCTTACTGTAGTACCACTGTGGGCCACCAGAGAGATTATCTTTAGATATATTGCAAAATATCAGGTAATAGCTGAAGGTATCTATGGTTGCAGCTGTACTCAGGATGAACTACAGGAGTGCCAAGGGGAAGGGTAACTGGTCATATCAAAGGGCAGGGCAGTAAGAGGGATTTAAGCTAAAGGGAAGTGTTAGAAGTAGTGTAGGAATCATCAGTTTTTGTAATGCAAGGCATGGGTTACACAGAAACATAGCAACATAGACTTTGAAGGCAGACAAGGACTGCTTGGCCCATCTAGTCTGCCCATTTCCCTACCTACAGGATAGGCCACAGATCCTAGTTAACCAACAGCCTATTTCTTCCTACCCCCCACAAGAATTGCCTTATGTCTGTCCCATGCATTCTTGAATTCTCCCACAGTTTTAGACCCCACAACCTCCTCAGGAAGGCTGTTCAATGGATCCACTACCCTCTCTGTGAAATAATACTTCCTCACATTGCCCCTGAACCGCCCCCCCATCTTTAAATTGTGTCCCCTTGTTCTTGCACGTCTCTTTTTCTGAAAGATGCTACCCTCTTGTTCTTTGTTGATTACACTGAGGTACTTAAAAGTTTCTGTCATGTCCCCCTCTCCCTTCTTTCCTCAAGGGTATACATATTAAGCTCCTTTAGTCTCTCCTCATAAGGTTCACCAAGGGAAGGACAGCAGAGTTGCATCCGACAAGAATAGTTGATCCCTAGTTGGAGCAAGGAAGTGTAGAGGGAAAACAACTAATACTTGAAAGCTGGTCATATGACAATAACACACAACAAAATGTACAAGCCTGAGAGCCAATGCACTTGGATGTCCTGGACATAGAGACCAAGTATGGGGAAGCAAATGACTGGGGCTGAAATATGGAGGCAGTCCAGCTATTCAGAAGAAATAGGCCTCACAGGAAAATGATTAGGTGGCTCTCTTTTTAAGGGAAGGCATCACTGTGAAGACCAAAAAAGATATCAGGGGACAAACAGTTCCACTGAGTCCATCTAATTAAGTTCAGAGAAAACAAGCATTTGTCAATGCCACTTGTTTCCTTGCTTGTATTTATGGTGTAGTGGTTGGACTTTTTTCAGTCAGTTCAGAGTCAGGCTCCAGAATAGCAGGATGTTTAGCCATGGCAGAGTGGATTACAGATGTGGACTTTAATAGGTAAGTGAGGGGTGAGGGGAGGGTGTGGGGTGGTGATTGTTGAGAGGTGTGGTAGGGTTGGGGGTTCGAACTACTAGAACACATAGACTCCAGTGCCTGCATATGGGTTGGGGACCGTAAAATTAGCAATGCTTTTTAGTTTACAGTCCAGTTACCCAGGACAGCTCAACTGAGTTGCAGCATCTGATTTTCAGTGTAATTCTGCTTCTATCTGTAGTACAAACTATGGTACCCTTCAGTTTACAATGACACCCATAGCACAGATACTTTACAGTCACAATGTATAATAAATAAATTATTGCAAAAGGCAAACTTCCCTTTATGATTGTGGTGACATCACCACAGAACTTTGCCACCAGTCCTCAATTAGCTGTATGCTTCGTCAACTGAAATATGGAAACATGGACTTTGACAGCAGATAAGGACTGCTTGGTAGAGGTGGGCAAAAGTTGTGAATTCCGCTTTCACGGAACGTTTGTGAAATTTCAGAAATTTCATGAAATTTTCCAAACTTTCACCATTAGCAAGATTGGAATCTTCTGAATGTGTTTGGTGGATTTTCACTCTTTTCTGCAGAATGTTTTGGCTGAACTGTGGAATAATAGTTCTGAGGAATTTTATTTTGCAGTTTAATGGATTATTCTGCAATACATGTAATTATTCTGCCTCCGCAATACATGAAATTATTCCGCAGTTCAGGGTTCACCTCTACTGAATTCCCCATAGTTTAATACTTTAATCCACAATTCATACATCCATTCCACAGTTCAGTGACTCACTGAACTGCAGAATAATTGCAGGAATTGCAGATTATTGTACTAAGCTGCAGAAAAAAAGTCTACAGAACTGACCACTGACAAGGGATGAATCTGCAGGATTTTTTTCCCACAGTTTAATACAATAATCCAGAATTCTACATTTTTTCTGCTGTTCTAAATCATAATTTATGCAAAAGTTGCTAATCTGATTTCCAAACTTTTTCAGAAGCAGAAGTCTGACTTTTGCACAAATTCCACTGGCGGAAGGTTTTTTTCACACACCTATATTGCTTGGCTCACCAAATCTGCTCATTTTTCTCTGGCTATACTGTCACCACAGATTCTTCTTGATCTCTGGCTCCACCCCCAATTCCCAGCAAGAGTCCCTTCTGCCCATCTCATGCATGCTTGATGTCCACCACTATTTTTCACCCCCATGACCTCCACTGGTAAACTGTTCCAGGCATCTACCACTCTTTTGGTGAAGAAGTACTTCCTTACATCTCTCTTAAATTTACTCGCTTCCAGCATCTCTGCATGTTCCCTTCTTCATGTGCATCATTTTCTATGAAAAATACTCCCCTGCTGTACCTTATCTACCCTCGTGAGGTATTTGGAGGTCTCTTTCAAATCTAGCCTCACTCTTCATGCTTCACTCTTTCAGGGTGTATATATTGAGGTCCATCAGTGCTTTTGATGCAGACCCTACACTATTTAATTGCCCTCCTCTGATTGCTTCCACTCTGTCAATATCCTCCCTGAGATGTGGTCCCCAGAACTGGACACAGTGCTCCAGATGGGGTCTCCCCAGTGATCCATAAAGTGGCAACACACCTCCCTCTTTCTGCTAGTGATTCCCCTCCCTAAATTGGCCAACTGATTAAAAAATGAAAGCCAGCACTCAAGGTAGGCTCATAGTGTTTGCATTAAAAAATGTGAAAGCTGGTGGTGCTGTGGAGCATGCTTACTGAGCAGATGCACCTCTCAACTGCTTGGCACTACATCGATCAAAACTACATTTAAAACCTGAGTTTTGCAAATTAAGCTTAAGAACATTGGTTCACGCTGGAGGGTGCTTCTTCCAAGGGTCAGAACAATACTTTACAGCAAGATTGCTTGTGCAGTAGTAGCAACACCACTGGCACCACTGGTGATCTGGGTTCAAAAATGAGCCTGAGACATTGGAGGGCTAGCTGAGGGGGGGATGGCTGAGAATCCCATTTATGCTCACCTACTTGTGGGTTTGAGGCAGTGTGGACTCCATTGTGATACTGCCACCAGAGTGACCACAGGTGGTGGGGCAAGCTGGAGCCAGGAACTGAAGAAGGGAGGACATTGGTGGCATGGCACATGTTACATTGGCCAACATCTTTCCAACTGGATGAGGCAGAAAAACCTGGAAACACCCCCAACTGTTCAGAAAGCCATCTGCCACTTGCTGCAGGCCCTGTACCATCAACCAGACTCCACACTCCGGAACTAAAACTCTAACTCTGTTGGGGGGAATAGATTCTGATCCCTGGCAGCCCTTCCCATGGGGGTCATCAGTGGGTAATCATGGAGTGGAGGTAAGTCCCAGAGATGGTGGGTGATGGGATTGGACAGACCAGCAGGACTGATGTGGACCAGTCAGGGCATAAATGGAGCATAAAGTAAACTAAAAATGAAGAGCACTACTTTTTATGACTCATAGTACATCAGCTTAATCTGGTTCAAGGTCAGTTGGCATTGATCTGTATCCCCTTCCCCCCAGGCCGTGCCTGTAAATAGGCAGGATTTGTCTAGTGCTCTTAGCCAGTCAACAAAAACTAAATAAATAAATAAATAATAAGGAAGGTCCTTGCAATAAAAAAAAATCAGCCATCTTCTGTGAATCAGGCTGCAACAGCAGCAGTCCCAGCAGTGGGAGTAGGTACAGAACCACCTTGGCAATCCTGGGACCACCATGCAAGTGACTGACACTAAAGTTTAGACAATCCTGCAGAGTCTGAGCAAACAAGACATTGAGATCAAGGCTGCCATAAAAATGATGACAATGACAGGAGCCCAGGCAACACAAGCAATAGTGGACACCAGTAAAATGCTCTGATCAAGCACAGGTTGGAGGCCCTACAAAATGCCAACAGGGCCTGTAAGATCAGGCTGAATGGTTTTCAGATGGTGTGGTCGTGAAGATCTTTAACATTTTCTAAAGAACGGACTACAAGTTGCCCTTAACATGAAAGATCATATGCTTGCCAAGCAACTCTGTGAAGTATACAGAATTTCCCTGAGGAGAGGCTGAAGAACAGTGTGACCAGCCATGAGCTGTTCTGCTTGTGATGATTGATGCAGTAAGCAAACATACCATTCTTAAGGCATGCAAAGTCTCACAGAATCTGCATTTTGGTGACCATACCCTTCATATCTCTTCTGACCTTTCTTTTGCCACCTGCTCCATACAAGGGCCTCAGAGCAGGTGCTGGAACTAGAGCTTGCAAGAAAGAGAACAAGCTCCACAGACTTTAGGGACTGTAAAAGCTAGTGGACATTATATTATCAAGATATACCCCCAATTCACAAGTCAGACTGTTTAGGGTGTTTATTTATGTATTAATTTATTTATTTATTTTATTTTTTGCAGTTCATTCAAGAAATTATCTTTTAACAGCGCTACAATACAGGACATTGCACTTAACATTCAGTGACATAGAAAATAGAAGCACAAAAGGATAAAATAAAATACACAACAATTAGCAGTACATAAACCTAATCACTACATTAGTTCAATGCAGGTCTCATTTGAGTAACACTCACATGTCTTAATTCCATGCCGTCACTGAGTGCATCTGAGCTGTCACCCCCACCCCCACCCCGCTGTACTCTGGTACTCTACTGTTATATGCGGATCACCCTGGACCCAGCATTGTCCAAATAACTTCCTGAAGCACTCAGTGGGAGGTCAGTCCTGCAATTTGATCTAAAAATGTAAGATCCATTCTATCTTCTTTAAAATGCATCAAGGGTAGCTACCTTGCAATATGTCTTTCATGTCGCTGATGAACCTGAGAAGTGAATTCATCCATATTCTGAATTTCATTGCAAATTGCGAGCCTTCCCTCAAGCTTGGGGGGGCGGTGGGTACCTACTGGAGCCACTTACATGTTATGACCTTTTCTGACCCTTTTATGAGAATTTGAAAAATAAATTTAATATGCTTGCTTTTCAGATCCTGAGGTGTAGGCTCAATAGTATGCACTGAAGGAATTGTGGTTTAGGTTTGTGGAATATTTGTTAGATTAGATAGAAGATAGATAGATAGATAGATAGATAGATAGATAGATAGATAGATAGATAGATAGATAGATAGACAGACAGACAGATATAGATATAGATAAAATTTTATTTTTATGCAAGAAAATAAATACGTGTCGTAAGGGCAGTTGCCATGTTTGCAAGACATTCCTGTGTTCAGATGTTAGACAATACAAAATTTTCATATAAAGAAATGGCAAAATAATAAATAATCATACATTATATAATACATCAAGCAGCACACAATACATAACTAACAGTTGCATACTATAGATAAAGAGTGTTTCAACAAAGAGTTAAACTCTCTCATGGAGAGTGTGGTCACCTATGAACTGCATCCTAGAATGATGCTAACTTGATGCATGTCCAGGAAATGTAAGTGTGCTGCCCCCTCTAGCTGCACCCACACCAGAATTTATCAGTCAGTGTGCTACCAATGTGATTAGTAATGACTAGTATCCTAAAAAAAAGGGAGAGACCACTTTCTATCCATGTTCTCTCCAGTCATAAGATGATGAAACTTTGGATATTGGCTTCCAGATTCTGGTCCAGTCTTTAGCAGTCCATTGTTGGCAGGCTTTCTCTTCCCATCTAGCCTAGATATTTATTCTGCTTCACAACTCTTTCTGGGTAAGGCTTTTATACAGAAAAGAGATCTAGTGACCTGCTTCTGGGGCTTCCTCATACAGCTGCATGGTCTGCTGCAGGAAGTCCAGGGGTTGTAATAATTGTTTCCTTTGGTGAGCAGCCTGCAAGAATCTCCTCATGTGAAGGAAACAGTAAAAATCCCTACTAGTGTGAAAAAATTCCTGCTGCATTTGTTGGAAAAATTTAACTTTGCCTTGTTTTAGGAATTACCCTAATCATTGTAGTCACCTAACAAATGTAGTATCTATCCTGTGAGTCTATGGGGCAATGAAGCTACTATAGATGTTAGTACAGAAACAACTCAATAACTCTTTATTAGTTCCACCCCAGTGTTTGAAGCCTTAACTGTCATCTTAGCCCAGAGGTTTACAATTTTTTTAGTCACACCTCCATCTATTTTGTCAAAGGGTCTATCCCCCATCCTTCACACCACCGGGTTATTTTTCTCTTGTTTAACCCATTGTGGGTTATTTACTTCTAGTGTATGCATCAGCATAGGATGTAGCTGACGTGCTAAATAATACCAATGAAAATCTGGGACCCTCAGATCCCCCTTTTCTCTGGCCAGTTAAAGTAGTTCCCATCTAATCTGGACTTTTTTCCCTGACTAAACAAAGGGTTGTGTTGCTTTAAGCAGGGTTTTTCAAAACAAGGGTTGAATGTCAATGGGTAAAGTGGAAAACAGGCAAAGGAGATTTGGGAGGATGTTCACAAGAACTACACAGCAGAGGTGATTTATTTAATTTCATTTCAAACTGGCAGGGTTTGTGTATGTGAATAAGAAGAAGGGTTTTAGATTAAGATTTTTTGTGTTCTGATTTTGTTTACTGTTCTGTTATTCTTAGTAGCCAGAAAAGGGGACTGCGGTAGTTAGCAGAGCTGCTGCCCTTTAATCATTGCACTTGGGAACTTCGCTCTTTAACTTGTTTCTGTGGTTTCTCACTGATTGATTTTTTCCCTATCCAGGAACACATCACAACACCCACCCTCCCCTGGGTCATCCACATTTATAGCCAACCTGAGCCTCCCACTTCCTACAGAGACACATGAAGAGACACTACACACTGTTTTCCTATTGTGTCTTGCATAGGGCCACCATTATATTTTGTCCACACTTTCTCCCAAACATAGGAAGAACTATATAGTATTCCTCTATTGCACAGAACCTTCTGATTCTTTCGTCCACACTTCCTGCAAAGGACTTCCATTACATTTCATCTAGACTTACTCCCAAACATAGGAAGAACTATATAGTGTTTCTTTAATGCACAGAACCTTCTAGTTCTATCGTCCACACTTCCTGCAAAACAGCAGGAGGAGGCACTAGATAACAGCTATTGCACAGGGCTTCTCTATTTAGTTTCATTCACACTTCATCTCTACATCATCCCTCATAACTCCCACCAAACACCACAGGTCTGAAGAATCGGGGGTAGGTGTGAGCTAGCATCACAGGCATGCAGTACCAGGGCAGTTTTCTTAGAAACTGCTGTGCAGTGGCTGACTAGCAGGCATCACACCAACAGCACATGGGAGGCAGTACAGTGCATGTGGTTAGCTCATCCCATCTAAGAGCTGATTTTACTTTTGGTGACTGCAGTATCTGATCAAGCGATTTGATTTATTATCAAGGGCTGCTTGATCTGTTGCTCCTTTCTGCATACCAGGAACAGGGACACAGGTGTCTAAAGGCACTCCTGACAGAAGTAACACATTCATACCGTACCTGGCATCCTGCTAACCTGATTGTTTTTGCAGGGGAGATGCTTAGGCCCAACTACCCACTCCTCAACCCACCTACCCCTGGCCTGTTTCTCCTTTCATAGGTACAGTGCCACAACCTTCTAGCTCTCATACCACAGGAAGAGGCAGTACTAAATAACTAACAGTCAATATATATATATATATATATATATATATATATATATATATAGACAGTATATATAGGTTTTTGCAGGTTCCGTCATACACAGGACACTCTATTTTCATCTGCTCTTCCTCCCTTGTGACCAAAGGAAAACTATATAAACAAGAAAAAAAACTTTTCTTGTGTTTCTGTGCTAAGCACAGGTCAGAACTTTTGTATTTTCCTATCCTACTCAGGAGGGATTTACCTTCTGCATCATCCATTTACAGTATAGGGCAGGTCTTAATTTTTTATCTAGCATCACTCTTTGGGAATATGGACATCATAAACTGCAGGTATTGTGGGACCCTAGTCACCAGAGTTTATGCACTGCAGGTGGGGCATTGTCATACATGCTCAGTCCTCAATGATATGTACTCAGCTCCATGTGGCAAGGGCCAAGATAAACTACTTCAGGGTGCAACTTGACCATGCAACACTGAACAACACTTCAGTGTATTCGACCTTTAGATACCAATCACAAACACCACTCCTCCAAAGGACCAGCAGAACAAGGGGCTGGCAGTTGGTGGGAAATTGAAAAACTCAACCAAATATCATGCCCAGGGTGACTCCAACACCAATCCAGTTTTCAAATAGGTTCTCTCCACTGTCATCCATTCCTACACAGATGGCAAACAAGCCAGAGGAGTGGTTCTCATGCAATGCATAGAGGGTCAAAGCAAAACAAAAATTGCCAAACATAACAAAAACAGTGTACTAATAATAGGAGACTCTATGGTGCATGGAGTAGAGTCTCACATCCACCAAAGCAGCCCATCAGAGATTGTGGTCAGATGCTTCCCAGGAACATCGGCATAGAGGGACACAAACCACATTGAAGAAATTGCGTGAAGCACCAAGCGAGACCCACTCATTCTGATCCATATCAGTACAAATGACCTAGCTAGTTGCTCAGTGGAAGAAACTAAGCAAACTCTTTCAAAACTAGGAGAAAAACTAGCTTCCATTTCATCCAACATCTCCTTCTCAGATATTCTGCCTGTGTGGGGAAAGGAAGTAAACAGGCAGAAAATCAGAGAGAAGGACATCGGCGAGCTTAATACCTGACTTAAAAACTGGTGTCAGGAAAAAGGGCATAGCTACATCGGGAACTGACAGAACTTCTGGGAAAGGGAGTTCTTTAGATTCAATGGCCTGCACCTTACAAAGGAGGGGAAATGAGCTCTCAGTCAAAAGTTCAGTGTCTTTGTCAGCAATTTAAACTAATAGGTGGGGAAGGGGCATCACGTCATATAAGCTGGCAGATGCCCTTCCCCTGTCAAAGGTCACTCGGTCAGAGCCAGGGCACTGCAACACAAGCAGCACGTGTGACACAAATTACAAAATCCCACAAAGATGTTCCAAACACATTAGGAACAATGGACACATGAAGGGAAAAAAGAAAACTACTCCAAGGAAGACAGAAGTGGTACGGGAAAGAGGAAATCTTAATGTTCTGGAGCCAAGGAGTTCTGTCATGGGAACTACAGAAAGGAGGGCTTCAGAGAGAAATCACACTTGTAAAAAGAAGGAGGATAGCACATGAAAGGGAAGGGTAACTAATGCCAAAAGCCTGGCTAACAAAATCCCTGACCTCACGGCCACTGTAGCAGAGGATAGGCTAGACTTAGCGGCTGTGACTGAAACTTGGTTCACAGGAAACCATGGATGGGACATGGCCATTCCTGGATTCAACATGTACAAGAGGGACAGAAAGGGGAAAAAGGGAGGGGGGTTGCCTGCACATTTGGGAGTAAATCAAAACCACAGAAATTCAGGGGACCCTAGGTAACACTGAGGCACTGTGGGTAATAGCTGAGATGAAGAATGGGGTAGCCATTAGATTAGGAGTTATCTATAGGCCCCCATCACAGGGGGAAGATGGGGACAAATAAACATTGGAGATGATACATAAAATGACAGACAAGTGTGAGGCAATTTTAGTAGGAGACTTTAAACTTACCAAACATTATCTGGGGTTCTCAGACAGCATTGACATCAAGAGGCAGGGAATTTGTAATGACCCAACAGGGGCAAGGCTGAAACAACCTGTTGATTCACCAACCAGAGGTGGAGCTGTCTTGGACTTGGTTCTGATAAACAGTGACAGGGTAGAAAGGGTCAAGGTAGGGTGCAATCTTGACATCAGTGACCATCATTCGGGCTGACAATATAGCCTAGAGATTAAATTAACAAGGCGTGAACAAGCTTGGTACATTTAGCAGACCAGACCTGGGTTTGATTCTCACAACCTCCACTTGCATACTGTGGGACTCTGAGCAAGTCACTTAATGATCCAGTGCTCCCAGGTCACCCCTGAAAACAAGCACCTGAGCCTAGTGGGCCTTATCCGCTTACCAAAGACTAAAATAAAAAAACATATATATATGGTCAGTTTCCAAATCAACACAAGTATGGATACCAGCCATTCCAAGATCAGAGTTTTGGACTTCAGAAAGGCAGAGTTTTCAAAATGAGAACTAGCCTAGCAGAGAAACTCAGGCCTGGGGGGTGCTGGGTTGAGGAAATGTGGGATAACCTCAAGGGAGCTATCAAGGAGGTAACTTATTAGTGCACTAGGAGGATCAGCAAGGCAAATAAGAGAAGGAAACCCAGCTGGTTCTCCAAGGAGGTGGCTACTATAGTAAGGGAGAAAAGAATGGCCTACAAGGCATATAAGGCATCAAACAATGATGAAGTCAGGGAAACATACATGCAGCAGTTGCACATAGGGAAGCAAGAAAAGTAATGAGAAAAGCTAAATCTCACACTGAGCTAAGGATAACACAGGGTGTTAGAGTGGGAGACAAAACTTTTTTTATGTACATATGAGAAAGGAGAAAGACTAAAGGAGGAATAGTAAGGTTAGCAGTTTCAGGAGGGGGACTAGTAGAGAAGGACAGTGAGAAGGCTGAAGTACTGAATAAATATTTCTGTTCCATGTTCACTACGGATAATGCAGGGGGTGGTCCAAACCTACAAAGCAGTTGAACCCAGGGATCAGGTGTAGACTAGAACCCCTTTACAGAGGGACAAGTCTTGGAAGAGGTAAATAAATTAAAGGTGGACAAGGCCATGGAGCCAGATGAGATTCACCCAAGAGTTCTCAAGGAACTGGGGCATGTGATGGCAGTGCCACTGGCAGAGCTCTTCATCAAATCACTGGAAACTGGGATGGTGCTGGAAGAGGGAGACTGTGGTCCCACTTCACAAATCAGGGAGCAGGGAGGAGGTTGGAAATTACCCTCCAGTGAGTCTGACATCAGTGGTAGGAAAACTGATGGAGACAATGCTCAAGCAAAGAATAGTAGCACATCTGGAAATTCAGCTGGCAACAGGACCAAATACAGCATGGTTTCATGGCTGGAAGGTCATGCCTGACAAACCTGGTCAACTTTTTTGGCTGGGTAAAAAAGGCAGTGGACCAAGGGGTAGCAGTGGATGTGGTCTATCTGGACTTTAGTAAGGCCTTCAACTCAGTTCCACACAGAAATCTGGCAAAGGTTGGCCTGGTGGCACAGAGCGTTGAGGCACTGGATACCACACCTTGCGCTACACCAGCAACCCACATTCAGGAATGAATGAATGTCACTGGGGGTCAACAGGGAGGAGAAGGATTAAGTGTCCAGAGGACAGCTCTCATTATCTGGGGAAGGGGAACCTCGGCAATCGGTGCCAGTCTGGCCCCTAGCAGTGGCTGGGGACTGGCACACTGATGCCACATGATGGGAGGTCGGGAGCAGTGCAGACACTTGACAGTGGCATGCACAGAAGTGTGCACAGCACCATCAGAGGCATCATTGCATGCATCACCCCGAACAACACAGGAAACAGGAACATTGCCCGCAGATGATGATGGGGGAACTCGCAGGCCTTGCTCCCAGCTAGCCACAGCACAGGAACACTGGATGTGGTCTCAGAGGGGAGGGCTGTCTCTCCGACCCACCAGGGGAGTAAGCCCTGGGGCTACTATTGTGCTGGCTGGTGGATGCCGGATTGATGAGACTGGGGTTCCCCCAGACTGAGAGGGCTGCAGGGGCAGGAGTATAAACAAGCATACAAACAGAAAAAAAAAGGTGGCTGGTAAAGAAACTGGACCACATTGGCATAGGTAAGAAAGTGATGGGTTGGGTTAGCAAAACTGGCTAAAGGGAAAAACACAATGGGTGCAGGTAAATGGAGTGGTATTGATAGAGAGGGAAGTGACTAGTGGATACCTCAGTGACCCCTACTCTTCAATGAGTTTATAGCTGACATAGGCAATGGATTGGAAGGGATGGTGTGTCTGTTTGCAGAATACATCAAGATCTGCAACAGAATGGACACCCCAGAAGGAGTCAATAGCATGGAATCAGACCTGAGGAAACTTGAGGAGTGGTCAGATGCCTAGCAGTTGAAGTTCAACACCAACAAGTGCAAGGTGATGCACTTAGGCATGGGAAACCCTAAGGTGGAATACTACCTAGTAGGGGAACAGCTGGCACGCACCAACCAGGAGCAAGACCTAGGACTCATGATAGCAGATGACTTAAAGGTAGGGAAGCAGTGAATAAAGGTGGTACTAAAGACCAGTGGTATGCTGGGTTCCATAGGGAGGGGAATCATGAGTTGCAGAAGGGAGGTGGTTGTACCACTTTACAGGGCACTGATGTGTCCCCACCTGCATACAGTTCTGGAGGCTGCAACTTAGGAAAGACATTGATAGAATTGAGATTGTACAGAGGAGAGCCACAAAAATTATTCAGGGTCTGCATCAAATGGCATATGAAGATAGGTTGAGGGAGCTCAGCACCAACTCCCTGGAGCTGGAGGGGGGGCATGACTGAGACATTCAAGTATATCAGGGGTATAAATAAGGTAGGGGTACAGGAGCTCCTTCAGGAGAAGAAAAGCATCCGAACTACAAGACAAAATATGAGTCTCAAGGGTGAGCAATTCTGGAGCAAAGTTAAGAAGTTCTTCTTCACTGAGAGAGTGGTTGACCTATGGAATTGCCTGCCCAGGGAAGTGGTGGAGGCCAAAACAATAAATGGGTTCAAAATGCCTGGGACAGGCAGAAAGGTGTTATTTCACAGAAAGGATGGGGGGCGTAATTAACTCACTGCAGTCAGACTACATGAATCTTGTGGTCCCCTTCTGCTGTCAATTTTTATGTTTCTGTTTCATGTGTAATGTTTGCAATCTGGTTACTACAAAGAGTGGCAGGTTGTTTCACCTAGGTAAGTCCACCTTATTCTGTTGCATGAGGGGATCATAATTAATGTGAAACAGTGTATTTTGATCCATGGGAATTTTCACTTCCAGGTACCTAAAGTTCTTTTTTAATCCATTGAAATGGGCAGATTCTGTCAAGTGTGGCAGTACGCTGCCCAAATCAGCATACATTCATTTTTTTTCCTAGTTCACTATATACCGTGACACTTCACTATAACTGGAGATCAATTTCAAAAGTCTGTGTAAGGTGCTGTCTGAATCCCTCTGTAGAGGAGGTTATCATCTGTGTATAATGCTATTTTCACCTCCTCACCCATCAGTCATATCCAGGGGATATCCTGACTGTCCCAAAGAGCAACCACCAAAGGTTCTATACTTAGGGTGAACAATAGAGGTGATAAAGGACACCACTGCCTTCTGCCTCTGTGAATCTCAATTTGCTAAGATAAAACACCTTTCACCCAAACCTTTGTGGAAGGGGAAGCATAGAGGGCTGAAACCATGCCTCAAATTTATCTCCCAGGCCCATTTTTTCCAGTACTGCATGGAGAAAAACCCAATCTAGGCAGTCAAACACCTTCTCTGTAGTTATTTTCAAATTTGCATATCCCTTTTTGTGCCCATGATGACATTAAGGAGTCACCTCATCGTGTCCTGTATATGGAGATGGGGGATGAACCCTGTTTGGTCTATGTGAACTAGATGTTAAATAACTCTTTGTAACCAGCTACTATGATATTAGTAAAGATTTTTGCATCCTGATTTAGACGTGAAACAGGTCTGAAGGCCTCACACTGTGAGCTGTCTTTACCCAATTTGGGCAATGCAGTGAACATGGTATCAAACCAAGATGAAGACATTGTGTCTTCTTCATGTGCCTATGACTCTTGTCAGAAGTGAGGCTATCTTCTCAACAAAAGTCTTAAAAAATTCAGATATATAGCCATCTGAGCCTGGGGATTTATGATTAGTGAGAGATTTGATCACCACCACACCTCTTCTGTCACGAATGGGAGCTCAGATTTCTCCGATTGTGCCAGGATTATTTGGTGTCATTTTATATGGGACAAGAACTACCTGTTATTTTCTGCACCCCCCCCAAAGGGTTTCCTGTCATATAGTTCCATATAAAACTACCTGACCACCAATGCTATGTCGGTAGAGCTAACTGCCCATTCTGCCACCAATATTACTCTTCTAATCTTTGGAATGTACAGGTCTGTTGCCTGCCTATGAAGTCTGTAAGCAAGCAATCAAGTTGATTTACTACCTGATTCAAAGTGCTTCTGGTTGGTAAACCTCAGCTGAGTTGAAATCTTACTGGACATTAGTGTATCTAGCTCCCCTTTGACTTTTTGTTGTGGTTACCGTGTTCCCCATGCCCTGTCGTCTTTATGCTGCACCTCTAAGCACTGTATCTTGGCAAGCAAGGCAGCCTGCTTTTTGCACCCGCTGCTCATTCTTAAAGGCAGTCTGACTTATAAAATATCCTCACAAGACAGTTTTTAGGTCATCTCAAATATACTTCAGTTTGGAGACTTTCTCTAGATTTTGTTTAAAATTTTCCCTGATCTTCATGGAAATCATAGATCATAGGGCCTTGACAGTTATTAGATTGGCTGTAACACGCTAGACAGTAGACTGAGGTATTATGTTTGGGGCCCAAACATATTGTGACTCTTATTGGGGCATGATCGGAAATGGTTCTTAGCACAATCTGACAGTCTGACACCATGTGGAGAAATTTTTATAGTATATAATATCTATCAAGCCTTGAGTAACTATTGAGGTGAGAAGAAAGTATAGTCCCAGGTCAGATGATTGCTTTCCCACCATATATCTACCAGTCCTTCTTCCCTTTGTAAATTACA
This sequence comes from Neoceratodus forsteri, assembly GCA_016271365.2. Taxonomy (NCBI): domain Eukaryota; kingdom Metazoa; phylum Chordata; order Ceratodontiformes; family Ceratodontidae; genus Neoceratodus; species Neoceratodus forsteri. The sequence goes on from CM028130.1 coordinate 242,276,845, forward strand.
AAGATGCCTTGCAGCACATGGCTGGGACCTATGTATGTCGCCTTGTCTAGAACTGGGTTCTCGACTATGTTCCCATCCTCACACATCAATAGCAGGCCTTCGGGGAGTGTCATTAGAAAACTGAAGAATTTCTTGAAGAGCTCCACCAGAGGCGGTGTATGTTCATAAACATTCCCTATATGAATGACCTGTCTATGCATTTTAACAGTAATGAGCACTAGCCTCAACTCTGTGTCTGTAAGTGAGTCTGGGACATTGATGAGAACCCCTTTTTAACCAGGATAGGTACTCTAGCTTTTGAGTGCAGGGGGTGTGAACAGAAAAAAGAATTGTCCCACCCATTTTCTATGGAGCTTTATTTATTTTTGTTTTGTATTTTTTTTTTTTTATTTATTGAACTTTCTGAATTACAACCTTTGAGTCAATGACTCCTTTACAAAGGCTCCACATCAGAGGCATAACAATAAATAGAGGGCCAGATATTCAAAGGTGTTGCATCTGAGTTGCCCCAGCTCAACCCCAGAAATGCACACGGGGGCAATATTCAAAGAAGGGACTTGCACAGTGCAAGTTCCAATGTGCCGGGGTGCAAAGATAATGTATGAGATGCATTTCCAGGGGTCGTTCCCATGCATGTGTAGCATATCCCGATATTCAGCCCAGGATGTACAACGCATATGCCTGCACAACCCTGGGATGTGCCGCATACCTGGGCTCAAAGTTGAGCCTGAAAAAATGCCTCAAATGGTGGCCAACCACAGGCCAGCTGCTGCACTGCAAGGTGCAACACAGTAGCCACCAGCTGTGGGTGGCCACCCGCCCACCCAGTAAACCGTGCAGAAGCACCCACATCTTCCCTGGTGGTCTAGTGGATCTTCGGCCCTCCCCATAGCCCCAATCACCATAGAAGAAATATTGAAATAACCCCTGGTAGTCTAGTGGCACCCTCCTCCCTCTTGATGCTCCAATCACCATAAAATAACTAATAAAATCCTCCCTGGTAGTCTAGTGGCACCCCTCCCTCCCGATGCTCCAATCGCCATAAAACAAATAATATCCTCCCTGGTAGTCTAGTGCCACTCCCCCTCCCTCCCGATGCTCCGAGCCTTGTAAAATGCATATTTAAATATTCTCTGGTAGTCTAGTGGTACCCCCAGCCCTCCTGTAGCTGCAATGCCCATACAATACTATTTAATAGTCCCTGGTAGTCTAGTGATAACCCCCACCCCGCCTCTATTCCTGATTGCCAGTATAAGCAATGAAATATTTCCCTTGTGGTCCAGTGGCACCCCCACCCCCAAACCACACAGGACCCCCTGCCCACCCAGCTGCCCCCCCATCATCGGCGGGCAGCAACAAACCCACCAGCATACCTCCGTGGCTGCCCACTGAACGATAGCTTACAGTATCAGCTGTAAGCCCATTGGTCCACACTGTGGACCAATGGGCTTGCAGAGCATACTGTAATTGTCATTCACAGATATGTGAATGCATGACTTCATTCACATATTTGTGAATGACTATTACAGTATCCACTGCAAGCCCATTGGTCCACAGTGTGGACCAATGGGCTTACAGCTGATACTGTAAGCTGTCATTTGGCTTGCAGTCACAGAGGTATGCGGGTGGATTTGCTGCTGCCCACCGATGACTGGGGGGAGGCTGGGTGGGTAGGGGGTCCTGTGTAGGTGGGGGGGTGCCACTGGACCCCAAGGGAAGTAGTTTCATTGCTCATAATGGTGATCGGGGATACAGACACGGTGGGGATTACCACTAGACTACCAGGGACTATTAGATAGTATTGCATGGGCATGGCAGCTACAGGAGGGGTGGAGGACCTCTAGACTAACAGGGAATATTTAAATATGTATTTTACGGGGCTCAAAGCATCGAGATGGAGGTGGTACCACCAGACTACCAAGAAGGATTTTATTATTTATTTTATGGTGATCAGAGAATCAGGAGTGAGGGGGAGGGTGACACTAGACTACCAGGGATGATTTGGATTATAATTATGCAGTGATCACCACTACAGGAAGGGAGGGGATTGCCACTGAACCCTCTTCGGCAGCACCACAAGTGCAAGGTGCCATGTGCATTTCGATGACTTGCTCTGCAGAACTCATGCAAATGAGGCCATAATGACATACAAATGGTCCCATTTGTGCCTTGCATACACTATGGCCCCATTTGCATACTGCCAGCTGCATATCAGGAATTCTCGCACAGCATAACTCTGTTGTGCTGGCACAGTTCCCATTCCTGGTATTGAGCCCTGTCTGGGGGGGGGGATGCGCCAGCACATCGTATTTGCAAAGTTCACATTATCTGATATATTCAGAGGAGATGTACCATTGCTCATCTCTTTTGAATATATCCCTGAGTTTCATCAGCACAACACAGTTTCATTGCGCCACTACATGCACCATTGCCTGGCACAACTCTGAATATCTGGCCCGGTGGTACAAAATATACAGAGGTAAACCTAAGAATATAATACAATAATTGCACAATAAACAAGCATTTGTCAATGCCGAATGTTGTTGTGCTGGCATTGGCAGTGGGAGTGGCGTAGCTAGAGAGGCATAGTGCTGTGATTTTGTGAATGTGTCTCAAAAGGTGATTTTGCACAGCGAGCACACCATTGTGCACCACAGCTACAGAAACACGTTTTGGACAGGCTGTGAAAAAAGGCAGCTGGACTGTTGATAAGGAGACATGCACAAATGCCAGTGGTGAAAATGTGGAATGAAAATATTGCAGATTGACGAAGTTACAAGGGTGCGTGGAAACTGCGCAATGCAAGCTTGCAACACAGTCATTGTATGGAGTTTTGGCACAAAATGTTCAACACAGGCATTTTAGGACCTCTGCTCATGAATAGTGTCACCGTCATTTCCTCAAACTGTCCCAAAAAACTGATTTCGCACAGCGGCCGTGCAATTCTGTGCCGGATGTGCGAAAACACATTTCAGGCAGCTGGAATGATCATAAGGAGGTATGGAAAAATGCCAATGATGAACAGCTGGAGTGAAAGTATTACAAATTCAGAAAGTCATGAGCGTGTGTGCAAACTGTGCAAGGCACGCTCATAAAACATTCATTTTATTGACTTTCGTTCCCAAATTTTCAAAATAGGCATCTTAGGGCATCTGCTAATGAACAGTGTCACTGTCATTTTCATCATGTGTCTCGAACATGGACTTTCCACAGCGACCATGCTATTCTGCGCTGGAGCTGCAAAAACAGATTTTGGCCAGGATGTGAAAAATGACAGCTGTACTGTTCATTAGGGAGGTGCAGAACAATGGCACTGTAGAAAATCTGGAGTGAGAATATTAGAAGTTTGCAAACGTATGAGCGTGCATGCAAACTGCACAAAGCACGCTTGTAACACAATCATTTTATGGAGCATTGTCATCAAATTTTCAACACAGGCATTTTAGGACCTCTGCTCATGAACAGTGTCACTGTCATTTTCGTAATGTGTCCCGAACACTGATTTCGCACAGCAAACACACTATTGTGTGTCGAACATGCGAAAACACATTTCAGCAAGGAAGTGAAAAATGACAGCTGCACAGTTCACAAGAAGGTGTAGTAAAATGCCAAATTTGAGAATCTGGCATGAAAATATTGCGAATGCGCTAAGTTACAACGTGCTGTGCGCAGTTGCTATGCACACTCGTAAAACAGTCATTTCATGGAGTATTGTCACCAAATTTTCCAAACAGGTATTTTAGGACCTCTGCGCATGAACAGTGTCACTGTCATTTTCATAATGTGTCCCAAACATTGTTTTCACACAGCGACCACGCTGTTCTGCGTCAGAAGTGTGAAAACACATTTCAGGCAGGATGAGAAAAATGACAGCTGTACGGTTCACAAGAAGGTGTGGTAAAATGCCAATCTTGAGAATCTGGCATGAAAATAGTGCTAATACGGTAACTTACGAGCGTGCATTGTGCAGTTGCTGCACACGCTCGTAAAACAGTAATTTTTTTGATTTTTCCCACCAAACTTGCAACATAGGCTTTTTGAGAGCCCCTCTCATGAACAGTGGCACTGTCATTTCATTACTCAGTCCCAAAAGGTGATTCCATGCAGTGACTGTGAAATCACCTTTCGGGACCGAATAACGCCATGACAGTGCAAGAATTCAAGAGAAGGGGTCCCAAAAACCCCATGTTGAAAATTTGGGGCCAAAATTCCCAAAAATGCCCAAGATATGCATTAAAGTTGAAAAAACCCTATTCATTCCATTATACAGCTTACAGGCATTTCCTCCGTTCACGGTCGACTTTAAAGAGTGCAGACATGTTCTCGGTCCACGGAAGATCATTGCACCGGACTCCGGAGGTAAGTATGGGGTGAGGGGGTGAGGAGTCAGAGTGCGCAGTGGGTGGGTGCAGGTGGGGGGCATCGAGACTACGAGGGATCATTTTCATTTTATAGCTTAAAAAACAGAAAAAATATTGCGGACAATTTTCGTTTTGCAGGGCATTTGGCACACTGGGGTGGGCTCCCAGTGTGCCACCTAACTTTTTAGGGGGTATCAGTAGCCAACAGGGGACTGGGCACTCTCATCGGCACACAAATTGGGGAGGAGGAAGTAATGCCTTGAGGATTGGGCACTCCCATCAGCACAAAAGACAGCGAGGCGCGTGAGCCGGAGAGGTGGGCACCCTCCTCGGCATTCAACAATTGGGTTTACACCGACAGGAGTTGGCTCCCCATCGCACACAAAGACAACAGGGGGTTAACCGACAGGGGATTAAACCTCAAGTCGCAGATTAGGCAGCCGCCGTTGTCGACTATGCACATAATGGCGGTGAGCACAGCATGAAAAGGACCACCGCATCTGACGAGCTTTGCTTGGATTGCAGCTGACCTTTTCTTTGATGTGCTTGCCCCATTACGTATGCATGGAGTGGCGCCAGCATGCAGGCTGATTGGGGAATGTGGGACGCACCTACTGGTGTGTGACCTGCATTTGCTGAACAGCGACCGCACCTCTAAAGCTGCACTGTCCCACTATGTTGGCTGTGCAAGTGCACCAACATAAAAAGGTACAAGAATGCAAAAATACATGATACAAGGAGTGCAAAATACAGAAATGCAAAAACAAGGTGCAGTGGCAGTGACTAGAACATACAGAAGTAGTGATATAGAGGAGGGCCCACTGCTAAGTGAGAGACCACCAAGTGAAATATTAGGAAATAGGGTAAGCAGAGATGCAGTCCAGGAAAACCTTATTGAAGTTGGGGTGGGCAAGGGCAAAGGAATGAAGGGTTTGAACTGTGAAGCAGTCAGAGGCGACCTTGTCTTGGCTAGGTTGAGCACCGACGGGATGAGTAAACCACCAGAGTAAATGGGAGAGGTGGGATTTAGGCACAGTCATAGCATCCCATGGCCAGGAGATGTTCCAAAAGTAAGAGATTGAAAGGGCCAAGTTTTTGTAAGGAGGAGGAGACTTCAAGGGTCAGATTATTCAGCCAGTTAGGAGTCCTGTACATGAGGGGCCTCTGCCCCATGAATGTCCTGCAGAAGGGGACCTGGAAAGCATTTTTTGAGGAGCTTCTGGTAGCCTGGGGAGTGAGTGAAGGCATTAAGAGGTGGAGGGTGGTGGGAAGAGTGAGACTGGAAGCTATCTTATTGGACAGGAGGCAGGTCTTGTAGGTAATTCTACTGGCAAATTTTAACCGGTTTGCTTATTCGTATAAATCACATGTGTGAGTGAGCCTGTTGTGACCAGTGACAAGGTGGCAGACTTTGTTCAGTGCAGCTATGAAGAGCATTAGTGTGGTGTTGACTGCAGAGCCATAGATTACAATGCCATAGTCAACTATGGACAGTAATGAACTTGTAACAGCTAGGCAGAGAGCGTTGGGAGTTAGGCAATTCCGATGACAGTCAAGAAGGCCAATCCTGGTATTCACAGCTTTGCAAACCAGATCTATGTGGTTCTGAAAAGAGAGGGTGTAGTCAAGTGTGATGTCTAAATATGTGAAGCTGTTTACCTGCTCGAAGGGTTATTGCTGATTATTCAGAATGTGCAGGGGCTGACCTTTGTATTTGCTGTGAGTGTTGGCAAACAGCAAGACTTTGGTTTTCTTATAATTTAGTATGAGTTTGTGTCAAGTGAACCATAATTCAGTCTCTGAGAAAAAACGTTGGAGGTTGCATTCAAGAGGGGACGGATCAGGGTGGCTGGAAAAAAAACTGCCTCATCTGCAAAGAGTAATAGCTGACAAGAGCAGGCAAGGGGGGAAGGGTGTTAAGGAAGAGACTGAAAAGGAGGGGGCCCAGGATGAAGCCTTGTGGTACTCTGGAACGAACTGGTAGAGAGGAGGAGAGGGTGTCTTGAATCCTAACCTGATGGGTTCAACCACAAAGATAGTGAACCAAGAGTTGACTTCATTAGACAGGCCCAGAGAAGGAAAGTCAATGAAGACAGAGTGATTTACAGTGTCAAAAGCTTTTGTTAAGTCTATGTATACAGACCTAACAAAATGGCCATGGTCAAGGGCTTTATGTATGTGATCAGTATATTCCAGAATGGCAGTGGTGGTGCTGTGACCCTTCCAGAAGCCACGCTGCTGTTGACACTGTATGTTGTGTTTTGAGAGATAGTCAGAGAGTTGGTCAGAGACTATCCTCTCAAGAGCTTTAGAGATGTGGGGAGGATAGAAATGGGACAACAATTACTGGGTAGGGTTCTGTCACCACCCTTGAGAATAGGGGTAACCATGGCCATCTTCCACTGTGAGGGGAATTGACCAAGACAAAGGGAGAGGTTGAGGAGTTTGGTGAGGGGGAGCGAGGACTACCTCAAGGTCTAGGTGCAGAAGTTTTCAGTCAAGGGAATCCCCACTGAATCTGGTTTTGCCCAGGACTTGGGTCGGGTACTTTTTTGCTTCATGAGGACAAAGAATCCTGAAATGGAAAGGAAGAATGCCTGAGGGGGTGGAGGGGAACTAGTGGTATTGTTGAAAAAGTCAGGGGGGGAGGACACTGCTGATGTCAGAGAAGGTGGTATTAAGGCCATCAGCAACAAGCTTAGGGTCCTGGGTGGTGACGTCATTGATACTAAGTAATGAAAGGGAAGAGGAGTTGGGTTTACCCATGAGATTCTTTATGTTGTCCCAAAATGTTCTCCCTTGTCCCAAGGTGGAAGAGAGGCAGGCTTGGAAATGGGCTGCTTTTGCATGGTGGATTTCCTGAGCACATACATTTCCGGCAGCCCTATATTTCTGCCTATCAGCAGGGAGGCCTGATGCCAGTGGCCTATGCCACAGGTTATCTCAATGGGACATACGTTCCAGGAGTGCCAGGGAAATCCAGGGAGTAATGAGGCCTTTAGTAATGTGCTTGGTGTAAGGGGCAGAGATGTCACATGCTGATTTGAAAGTAGAAATGAAGTATGATAGGGCACTATCAACGCTGGTGGCAGAGTCTATGGGAGACCAGTCACAGCAAGAGAGGAAGTCCCTGAAAAGCCCCAAGTGGCCTTTTTTAAGAGATTGCTGGTAAGATGTCTTGGGGTTTGGGGCTATGGTTTAACCATCTGCAGAGAATTGGAGAGTGGTCACTGAGAACATCTGATAGGACCATGATGTTCATAAGCCTTTCCAGTAGGTTAGAGAAAATGAGGTTGATCATGATACAGGTGCCAGTTTGATAGTTGGTCCTAGTGGGAGAGGACACAACCTGGGTAAGGTTTAGGGCAGCTGCGGCATCTCTATGTGTTGCAACTGAAGGTGTAGACCAGTTTATATTAACGTCTCCCAGGATGATGACCTCAGTATTGTTGGGCAACCGCGAAACAAAGTCAAGAATTGATTGAAAGCAAAGTTTGGGGTTTTGGGGAGGTAAGTAAGCAGACAGGACTGTAAGGGACTTACCTTGGTTACCTAAGGATATTTTAATGGCTAGGACCTGTGCATTGTTATCAAAGTTGGTAGAGGTAAGGACATACCCTTGGAGGAAGTCTTGAAGGTAGATGGCACAGCCACCACCCCTCTTCCCCAGCCTATATTGTCTATACAGCATGTAACTCTGTAGGGTGACTGCAGAATCAGGGATTTTTGGAGTGAGACAAGTTTCGATCACTGCCAGAGGGTCTGGTTTGTGCTGGGTGGTCTAAACTTGAAGTAGATCAAGTTTCTGCAGAAGACTACAGATATTAACAGAGGTGAGTAAGAGGCCACCAATGGGATGACTAGAAGGGTGTGGCAGATGAACAGGGCCAGGATCAGGGTGTACATTGTCAGAGAGGAAGACAAAGAGTGCCAGCTTAAAAAGAACACGTTTTAGTAGTTTTGAGTTAGGTACGGGCCTTCTGTACAGTGCCTTGGCAGCTTGGCAGGGTATTGGTAGGGAGAGGATGTGAGACTGCAGGATGAAAGAGGGGGGAGTAGGAGGAAAATAGGTCCAACAACATGCTGTGGAACAAAAGTGCATGGTGTGAGAATACAGTGGCAGTGGCACCAGGCAGTTCATGATGGCAGATGACATGCAGATGTGAAAAGGGTTGAGAAGGGGAGGGGTAAAGGGAGGGGTGGGAGGCAAGCAAAAGAAGTAGAATTAGGGAGAGTAACCAGGACAGGGGCTCCATAGCAGCAGAGTAAGTTGAAAGGGGGACTGGGGACTTGAATTTAGCTTAGATGTATAACAGGAAGTTTAAGTGTGCCAGGAGGACAAGCTGAAGTGGGCTAGACACAATAGCGCAGTAGTAGGGTTGCGGCTTTAAGTGTAGAGGGTTGAAGGTTTGATCCCAAGGGCAGGAAGAAAGGGAGGCAGGGTTAAAATGAGGCAGAAATGGGCTGTTGAACTGGGAGAAGCAGGGTGAGATAGGCAGACAAGGGCAGGAGTTGCACAGAATGGTCAGTATGAGAAAGGGTGATTAGGAGGATGAGGACTGACCCCTAGTGGACAGGGAGTATAACCTGCCAATGAAGAAATGCAGTCTTTGTTAAAGTACAGGTGGAGTCACGTGACATATCACATGACAGTCTCTTGCCAATAAAGGTAGGGACAACTTTGCATTGTGGGGGTGCCTGGGGAGGGTGGGGCAGTCGATGCGTAGCATCAATGGGCTAACACCCCCTCCAAACAGCCAGAAAGCAGGAAAAAATTCTGCATTGTGTCTTGGAACGTTTAGATGTTCCCACACAGAAAGGTAGGTTTCCTACAATAATGCAACATCACACTGCCATTTCCAATGTGCTGGCTCCCTTGAGAGCTGGACTCACTTAACCACATAGGAGGTTCCTTCAGCATTTTAAGAAACAATCCATAAGCTACCCATCACTAACTAACAATCGTATTACAGTAAAGACATAGTATATTGTAGTAATGTACATGGTAAATATGTCTCCTAATATACCTTTTCTTCTAGCCACCAGATTGCTCCAGATGGGATGGTGGATGCCAGAGTCCACTAAACCACCAATGTGCTGACTGACCCTATGTGAATGGCTGCAAGATCAAACAAGAAACACAGGAAAATAACCCAACCAGAAAACCCAACATGACAAATAGCAAACTGTGCTCAATATAGGTACACAAGCATGGCAGCAAAGTCCCTGTAGTAGGTGCTGTGAGGTTCCAATCCTCCCTCTTTGGCTAGTACAAGTTTGAGGTGTCAATCAGTAGGTAGCTCCCAATTTGAATTCCATCCTTCTTGCCTATCCAGGTCCGTGTCATCTTGGTGTTGTGCCCCTCAGAAGAAAACATAAGATGAATACAGTATATGAGATAGGTAACAGCACGTGACACAGGTACTCAAAGGACCACCAGTGAGGCCCTTGTCTCTGCCCCACCAACCCACCTGATCACCTCCTGTTTAGAATGACTTCATGAAGAAAAATAAGCAATTCACACAGCTCCTTACTTAAGGCCATGGTCAGTAACCCTTGGGATCCCCCTCCAACTTCAGGATAGACCATAGATAACATAACCCCCATGTATACCCAGCACCCCCAACACTGAATTTCAGTGAGTGAAGGCCAGCTCAGCTGCCTTGAGAGAAGCTCACTGCCCCCCACCACAAATCAATTAAATATGGCCAAATAAGTAAAGACAAAGATGATACCCCAAGCCACACCGTAACCTCTCAACAGACATGGCAAGAAGAGTAGCTTTGCTGTCGACTGAAGCTGCCTCTGCTCACCATAGCAACCACATTGCACAAGCATTTTTTACTCAGTCTGTAGAGAAAGCCCACAGACCACATGGCTCCACTTCCTTGTAACTCCTGCCAGAGCACCCAGTATCTGCACTCCCGATCCTTGCTGCTGCAGTTCAGTACAAAGAAGCTTACACAAAGTCAAAATCCAAACAGCAGCCAGGGATAGTGAGGTGAGTAATGCATGATGAACACAGAGGAACACACCTGAACACGACACCATACCTCTTCATCAATCTAGGCTCCCTTGCTGCTGCTGTCTCATTACTATATCTGGGTATCATTTGAATAGAGGGGAATCTCTAGCCCCCCCAATAGGTGAGGCATTCTGTAGATGCACTTTCCACATAATCCCAGTCTTTAAAGATGGACAACAGTGTGGTAACAGTGGGTAAGGCCATCAAATACACCCAAAGGAAAATAAATCTAGTAAGCAGCTAGGCAAAAGAAACGTCACGGAGCAATCAGTCCTTGGTGACTGAGAGGTTTTATAAATGCACTACAAATCTTGGGGCAGGAGCTTGGAGGGCTCATGCTTCTGTAGCCTTTGCTGTCCTTTTGGACTTCCAGCCCATACATATAAATATTGCTGCAGATCTCTTACATGTGTTTCCACTGGCATCTCTGGCAGCAGGATCCACAGTTTCATCAGATTCTTTGTTGCCTGCAGAAGATTGCCATAAGTCTTGATTCCCTACTCCTGGTACACAGTTAATTTGATATCATGTAATTTGGGTGAAACAATAAGGGTGAGGGAAATAAGGGCAATGGCATTTCGGCAAATGAAATAATGGTGACCATGCATAAGGGTGACTGCCGAAATGGCAACAAATGCTTTCTTCCCTCCCTGAGGTGCTATGACCTCAAAGCTGGTTATTTTTGTAAGGGGGGTGCAAAACATTTGTTGCCAACTTAGTGATTGCCCATATGTACAGTCATCATTTTTACATTCATCGAACTGCCTTTGCCCTTATTGTTTTGCCCTTACTGTTTTCACCCAAACCACATGGAACCGTTAATTTTCCAGGATAATGCATTTGTGCTCTAATTTGCTTGTCCTGAGCTGTTTAATCACTGAGTACACTGCGTTCCATTTTTGCATCAGTCCACTTAGATAATCCTGGTAGATAAAACCCTCTTGCCATTGAAGTTAATGTCCTTTTTTTCCCCCAGGTTTTTTTGAGAGTAATTCTTTCACTGGGTAATTAAAACATTTGACAATAATAGACATCGGTTTATCTGATTTTAGACAAGGGCCAATAGCTCAACATGCACTTTCAATTTCAATTAGATAGTCTACTGACAGCCCCAGTTCCATGTGGAACCAAGTTTTTATAAATGAGATGAGATCTGGATCCTCCACATCCTCGGGGAAACCAAACAAACTCAGATTCCTCCTACAAGCCCTGGCTTCAGCATCCTGTGCTCTGTGTCAGCTCTCTCTCTCTCCTGATGGCATAGGTACAGGACCGATCTACTCATGATGGCCGCCTCCTCCCACAGTTCATTCACTGCCTTCTCAGCCTTAGCTGTGTAGGATTCCAGCTTCTTAAAATCCTTTTTAATTTCACTTACTTTAGTGTCAATGTGCTGAAGCATCTGCATTATATTGGTGTTTGAGGCTGAGTTTTGGATATACTGGTCGGCTGCTGCTCCTCCTCTTCCCCACTAGAGTAGATAGTTCCTTCTGAGGTCTGTGCTGGAGAATTGCTTGGTCTTCTGCATTTTGTCACTGATTTCTTTGATCTGTGACTAGACAGCAATTCCACTTTCTGTACATTTGACCTTATAGCTAGCCTTCATTCCTGTCATTCTTTTGTGTAATCTATTTCTCTTAATCAGTGATTATGGAGGATTTAGGGCTGTGGTGAACTGGAAATCAAACTTATGTGCCCAATCCCACTGGTGATGTTACTGGAAGTCCTAGAGTGTTAGTTTAATCTGATCCATTGGATGGATCTGTGTAATACATTGATGTTTGACATTTGATGGATTCTATCTTTATTGTGTTTCTGGTTAAAGCAATGAAATAAAGTTCAAAAGCAGAAGTGAAAGCCAATACTGGACATGGATGTTTGGTATCAGCATTGAAAGCAGTGAAAGCAGACACCATGCAGCATGGCTGCGCCTTTACAATTAACCCCCATAGCATAGGTAATGAGTAGGAGATCTCATACCTGGGTTCTGGAAAGCCAAGGCTGGAGTCTCGAGCTGACACCAAGTAGTACCTAATAAATAGAAATAGCGATGGGGTCAAAAAGGAACTGTAGTTTTTTTAATAAGAAAAAGAGGACAGATAGGAAAGATTAAACATAAAACAATACTTATCTGATACATAGAAGACTGGTATCCTGTCAGAGCAGGTTCTTCATCCTGTCAGACTGGGGTCTGCGTCCTGTCAGATCTTTAGAAATAAAGGGAATAATAGGTTAGTATGAGGAAACAAATGTAGCAATAGTACAGACAGAGTCAGCAAGAGGTACAAGAGCTACAAGATGAGCATAGGTATTAAAAAGTGTTATTTCTGAGAAAAGATGCAATTTAAAGAAAAGTGAATGAAAAAGGAAAAACAGAGAAAAGATATGAGATTGAGAAAGAGAGAAAAATAAATAGAAAAGAAAGAGCAGCAGGGGTGGGGGGAGTTTGGGTTCACTCCTCAGTGCCTGAGTGGCCTTACTGAAATATAAAAACAGACCTATTGGTCCAGTTAGCTACTGTTGACGTTTGGGCTAGGTACCTTCTTCTTTTAAAATAGAGTATCTACTCAAATGCTAGCAACATTACTCATTGACAACCATTAAAGTATCATACACTGCATCTCGATGCATTCCAATAACAAAGCTGAAAATTCATTCTTGGCTTTGATCCCAATAGGAACTGGTTTGCTTTACAGATGAGCCTAAAAAAATAAAAAAAAAGAGTAGCTTTATACGGGTCATTGTATATGCACTGTATCATAAAGTACTTCACAAGCCATACTGGTAGCAGCTATTGTGGGTGCACAAAGAGAAAATGAGATTGAGAGTAAGTACAAAAATAATCAGAAAAGTTGCCTAACAAAAAAGTGGGTTGGCCCATCAGTGCAGTGGTAGCACTACCGCTTTCAACACTGGAGACCCATGTTTGGGAATAAGCACTGGCCATCATGGGCTGTCTGGGGGAGGAAGGATCGAGAATCCCATGGACAGATCTCCATTCTAAGGAGGGGGATGCTGTTCCCTCAGCAGGACTGCCACCTGGTGGAAACCAGGTGGTGACACAGCAAGGAGCACCAGAAGTGGGTGGGGTCACTGCTGGATAATTATTATGCATGCCTGCCAATGCACAAGTGTGATAGCATCATTGTATGCCGGCACCCTGGGGAGAAAAACTGGAGGTCTGAAGGAAGAAGGCCAGTTGTCCAAGCTGGCACCTGCTACAGGCTCTTGCACAACCAACACAGCTGTCTACCCACCAGAATGGTCATTGACCAGTGATGAATAACCAGTAGGTCTATGAGAAAATCAGTGACAGGCTTGGGGGGGACTTGTCTTTGGGTCAGAACTGATACCAGCCAGTAGTGCTGTATAGAATGTGGAATTTGGCCGGCAAAATTAGCACGTAATGACAATTCTGCCGGCAGAATTTCCACAGGAATTTTGCTGGTTCTTCTGCAGAATTCCACGAGCTGTGATCCACAGAATAATATTCTGCAGAACAGTATTTTTCCATGGAAAATCATTCTGCAACCACTTCTGCAGAAAATATTGTGACCTGCAGAATAATATTCCAGAGAACAGCATTTTTTTCCATGGAAAATCATTCCACGGCCATTTCCATGGAAAATATTGAGCTCCATGTAATTAAATGATGTGAAAATGTTTCAGAAAAACTCATTCTACATTTTTCTGCCACTGAATTCCACCCTTCCGTTTCCAGTGAAATTTGGCAGAATTTCAGCAGAATTTAGAAAATTCCATGAAATTTCATTCCGCCACAGTCAGAAAATTTTGCACAGCACTACCATCCAGTACCAAGAATTTAGATCAGGACCAATATCGTGACTGAAACCGATGACGAAGCAAGGGTTCTTAAGACATAAAAATGCTGTCTAGTCCTATATGTACAAACATAATGTGAGATGTCTGGTCCAGATCCAACAGTTTTATTCCAAGACTACCAAAGCACAGGCAAGCAGAACAATATACAAAGCACATAATATTTTGTATTTTGTCCAGTTACAATAAGCAATAAACAAAATATCCTTCTCATATTCCTAACAGAAATTGGTAAAAATGATCATCTCATGTTTATTTATTTATTTATTTATTTATTTATCAAGTCTAGGATTACAAATACCTTTGCGCCTTGGCTCTTTTACAAAGGTTCCATGTCAGGGAAATACAAATTATGGGGAACATCAAGACGGACATTGCAAACAGAGTACAGATTAATACAATTCAAGGGTAGCATTGTAACAAGGCAGCCAGCGGCATTTGTCAGAGAAAATAGATGACAGATAAGAAGTGCCAGAGTCATAGGGAGAGGGAAGAGGGGAGGGGAGGAAGAAAGAATGTAGGAAGGGTGGGGAGACGATGAAAAGTGCAGCATTGGGTATACCAAGATGTGAGGGTAGAATCCAGTGAGGAAGGAAGGGGGGAACAACTACTGCAGAAAGGGAAGTGGAGAAACAAGGTTAAGTTGGGCAGTCACAGGAGCTGTTGGTAGTGAGATAGTCCCGGAGCCTAGTTTTAAACATACCAATTGTTGGGGCAGAGGAGATGGTTGGGCTGAGGCCATTGAACCAGAGTGGTGCTCGATAAGCAAAAAAGCATCCCTGTGAAGTGTGACAGTGGGGGACTTTCAGTAGCTGTAGTGTGGATCTCCTAAGGCACCATTTGTTAATTCGGTGTTATAAGAGTTGAGACCCCAGAAGGTACAAGGCCAAGGTAGATTTTTTCACCATGGAGCAGGTGAGAAACTTTATGCGGTTTGATAGTTGGAGCCAGCCGGTCTGAGTGTACAGGTCACATGTGTGGGAGAGACGGTGAGCACCAGTGATGAGTCGACATGCTTTATTTAAGGCAGTTGAGAGGCGTTTAAGGGTTGTGGTTGTGGCTAAGCCATAAATGATGAGATCATAGTCTATTACAGAGATCACAGAGCTCAGGACTGCAACCTTCAAAGCTTCTGGCGTGAGGTGTGGTCTGTGTTTGTAGAGGAGACCAAGCCGTGTGTTAGCAGCTTTAGCTACATTATCTACATGAAGTCCAAAGGAGAGATTAGGGTCAAGCTGTATCCCTAAGTATTTGAAGGACCCCACTTGATCTAGAGTGTTTCCCTGGGTGGTAGAGATAGCCAAGTGATGTAGCTTGTTTGGGTTATGAGAGCTGCAGAAGAGCATAGATTTGGTTTTCTTGTCATTGAGGACCAGTTTATGATAAAGAAACCATGTCTCTACAGAACTGAAACCAAGCTGAAGGTTGTGTTGAAGAGTTGCAGGATCTTTGTGAGTGGAGAATACAACAGCATTATCAGCATATAGTATGATCTGCTCAGAGCAGTGGTAAGGAAGGGAGGGAGTTTAAGAAAAGGCTAAAAAGGAGGGAGCCCAGTATGGATCCCTGTGGGACACCTGAGCAAACAGGCAGGGTGTTAGAAAGCGTATCCACAATTTTTACTCTCTGTGACTGGTTTTCTAAGTAGCTTTTAAACCAGAGAGAAGAGTCAGGTGATAGCCGGCATTCAGTAGTTGGTGTATTAGTAGTCCATGGTGTACTGTATCGAAGGCCTTGGAGAGGTCGTCGAAAACGGCCCCTGTGAGAAGGCCGCTGTCAAGGGATTTGTGCAAAGCTCCAGTGAACTCAAGAAGGGCTGTGGTGGTGCTGTGACCTTTCCGGAAGCCATGTTGTTGTGGACAAGGTATATTGTATTTATCCAAGTGGTCGGTAAGTTGATCAACCACGATATGCTCGAGTGCCTTAGAGAGTGGGGGGAAGTATGGAGATAGGGCGATAATTTGAGTGATTCGTCTTGTCCCCACTTTTATGGATGGGTGTCATGGTGGCTGTTTTCCATAGGTCCAGGAATTTTCCACAGCTGAGAGAGAGGTTTATGATTTTTGTTAATGGATGAATTACCTCATCGAGGGTGAGCAACAGAAGCTTAAGGTCCAGGGTATCGTTACTAGATCTAGATTTAGAGATAGCTGCAGTAACATAGTGGCAAGCTTCATTCAGCCTTACCTCCCTGAAGTAGAAGAGGGGATGGTTAGACTGAAGGGCTGAGGTATTTGGGGAGTAGGCCCTGTTTCCAAAAAAGTCATGGGGTAGAACAGCACTAAGGTCTGAAAAAGCCGTGTTAAAGATGTTTGCGGTCACCTTGGGGTCGAGGGTTGAGGATCCATCAACCATTAACATGGCCGGAGAGGTTTTTGGCTGCTTCCCTATGACATCCTTGATATTGTCCCAGAAAGCACGACCATTTCCCCATGTACTGGTGAGATCATCTTTGTAATAGGTGGATTTCATTAGCCGTATGACTTTTGTGCAGGCATTTCGTGCTTGTTAGTAATTTTGGATGTCCAGTTGTTTGCCAGTGGCCCTGGCAACTGCCCAGAGGTGATCCCTTAGTTTCAGCTGTGAGAGAAGAGCTGTGGTGACCCATGGATTAAAGAGAGATTTTGTTTTGTGCCTTTTAGCAGGGGCAAAGAGGTTGCAGGCTTTATTGAAAATTTAGATGAAGTGATCAAGATTAAGTTAACATATGTTGCTTCATAGATGGGTAGCCAGTCTTGTATAAGCAGGTGTTGTTTGAGATGTGGAAGTTTTCCACAAGAAAGGACTCTGCTAGCAATAATTTTGGGAGGGAGCTTAAGGAATTTGTTAGACCATGCACACATGACTGGGGAGTGGTCACTGAGAGAGTCTGGGAGAATGGTCATACAAGAAATCCTTGTGGGGTGAGTGGTGAGGACCCAGTCCAAAAGGGTACTGGTGCCAGTCTTGTAGTTAATCCTAGTAGGGGAGTTTACCATTTGCCTGAGGTTAGCAGCTGAGATGGAGTCTTTATAGGCACTGGTGCTCGATGCTAACCAGTTTATGTTGAAATCCCCTAGTAGAATAAGTTCAGCTTCGGGAGGATGAAAGTTGATAAAGTTTAGGACATCGTTGAATCCATGCTTAGGGTCCCTGGGCAGGATGTATATGGAGACAATAGTCAGAGCTTTATGGTTGGGACCTAGGATGATTTTTATTGGCAGAATCTTGGCCGAGGCAGAAAGTGATGGAGTAGCTACAGGGTGTCAAGACAGGGAGTCTTTGATATAGATTGCACAACCACAGCCTTTTTTTGGATATCCGGTCCAGCCTGTGGACATTGTAGCCCTGTATTGTTACTGCTAAGTCAGGAACTTTAGGTGTCAGCCAAGTTTCCACCATTGCAAGGATGTCAGGGTTGTGTTGGCATATGAAGGCTTGGAGTGCATCCCGCTTTGGTAGTAGGCTGCAGATATTAATGGTTGCAAGGATAAGGGCACCTGGGGTTTGTGTGTGGCCTGAGCTTCTAGGGCCAGGATTGGGATGGACGCTGCCTGAGATGAGAAGAAGGAGGAGTAGGAGTTTTAAGGAGCAGAGTCGCAGCTCTTTGAGAGATAGTTTTGATCGTTGTTTCTGAGAGTAGAAGTTGCAAGGGACCAGGCGGTATCCCATATGGACTGCAAGGTGATACAGTGTAGAGGGGTGGCCACACTTGTTGAGAGTAGTGGACGGGTTAAGTAACCAGGAATATCCAAACAGTGCACCAAGCACAAGTCTTGAGTGGAAGTGGAGAGTTCCCTTGGAGTAGCAGTGGAAACCAAAGTAGAGAGTGGTGGGGTGGGGTGGCTAGGACCAGGGAGAGAAGGGGGCAGGGCAAGGAGGAGGAGGAGAGGTGAGAGAAAGGCAGAGAGAACCCACATGGCTTACATACTAGATAGAGAAAGAAATAGAGATATAGCCCTCTAGAGGTGAGAGGATATAATCTGCGAATGGAAAAAAAAGCAAAAAATTCACTTCTAATATCAACTCAGAACTTAAAATGACTGTAAGAATTAAACAAATGATTAAACCCTAGCACATAAATTCAGCTATAGACACAGATGGAGATACAGTAGTTAGAGATGTGTTCAGCAGGAGATAGTATGGACCACTTGGAAATCAGCTTCCACTGGTACCAAATCCAAAAGTCAGGACTAGTACCTTGCAGTACAGAGGATTTCTGAAAAACTGTTTAGGTTCCAGAAATTGAGGGGTCTGTGGTCTGGTCAAGGCACGCTGGATCTCTGAAATAAATTAGAAAAACAGAATTTTTAAAGGCTGGAGGAGTAGGCTTGTTACATCAGAACAAATAGAATAATAGAAGTGGGCAGGGTCAGAGAGCAAAGCAGACGGTCTGGGGGAGGAGGAGAGAGGAGAGAGGTTGCAGGGCAGAGAGCAAAAGAAGGATTTACACAGTCAAGGCTCAAAATTCACTTCTAAAATCAACTCAGAACTCAAAATGACTGTAAGGATTAAACAAATTTTTAAACCCTAGCACATAAATTTAACTAGAGACACAGAGGGGGATACAGTAGTTAGAGATGTGTTCAGCAGGAGATAGTGTGGGCCACTTGGAAATCAGCTTCCACTGGTACCAAATCCAAAAGTCAGGGCTAGTACCTTGCAGTACAGAGGATTTCTGAAAAACTGTTTAGGTTCCAGAAATTGAGGAGTCCATGGCCTGGTCAAGGCACACTGGATGCCTTGCAGTACAGAGGATTTCTGAAAAACTGTTTAGGTTCCCGAAATTGAGGGATCCGTGGCCTGGTCAAGGCACGCTGGATTCCTTGCAGTACAGAGGATTTCCGAAAAACTGTTTAGGTTCCAGAAATTGAGGGGTCCGTGGCCTGGTCAAGGCACACTGGATCCCTTGCAGTACAGAGGATTTCTGAAAAACTGTTTAGGTTCCAGAAATTAAGGGGTCCTTGGCCTGGTCAAGGCACGCTGGATCCCATGTGCTTGACTGTTACAGAGTAATATTCCAGGATACAAAACACATTGGGCTAACCCAAAGCACAAGAATAATCACAGTACATGTATGTATGTATGTTTCTCAGACATGGGCTTACTTGTAGATGTTAGATATTAGCCAGTCAAACAGTCCTTCACTTAGTAATCTTCTATTTTCTATCCTAATATAGGGCCCTATGAACAAAAATAAAGATGGCCTACATGCTCCATATCTGTGGCGCGGAGGCAACCCTAAGTTGGAAAGCCGTGGCCCCCCCGTGGCATTCATGAACCAAGCGCAAGGTGGTTATGTGCCTGAATTTCCGGCCGTGCAGTCAGCAATGTGCCAGGGTTGAGTGGAGGGAATGTCAGGGGTGTTCCTGCACTACTCGACATTCACTAAGGTGCATAGTGCTAGGCACAGGGGGCGCAGGTTATAGCAGCCAGTACCCTGCCATAACCCACTGCATACCCCCATGGACTTCACCAGCCGGTCACAGCAGGACCAGGAAATGACCCTCCGAGCTGCCTCAGTCCACTAGGCAGAGAGTGTGGGTTGGGGCAGCAGATGAGGTGAGTGCCGGTACATATAAGCAAATGTGCCCCATGTCATTGATCTTCACCTCTGCTGTGCACCTGTCCTTCCAGTCCCTGAATGTTCCAAACATACCCCAACACATGACAGCCCCAATCTTGATGAGTGAGATGCATAACCCCCCAACAGATGGCAGCTCCATCTCTGATGCAGCACATGCCACCTGCCCTAAGTCATGGCAGCCCCCACTGGTCATGGCATCACAGAGACCCTCCTCCACCAGCAGAACCCTGGCCCCAGTCAGCAGATTTGTGATGATCCCCCATCCCTAACCATAGCACTGAACAGGTACCCCATCCTATACTGCACTACTCCCCATTAGTGCATAGGCACCATAATTCTTATCAGTAAGCTTAAGTAAATGCAAGCATTCATAAAAAGAAGTAGACTCTCATGACCCTTTGCCTGTCTGCTACCTGAAGGAGGTGGTGGTTACACATCTCCTGAAGAAATCTTTTCTATAACCTGACTGCTTTGTCAACTACAGGCTGGTCTCTAACCTACCCTTTGTGGGCAAGGTTATTGAGAAGGTGTTCGTACTGCAGCTGGACGAACATCTTACCATCCATGAGATCTACTATCCTCTCCAATCAGGATTTAGGAAGAGGCATTGCACTAAGACTGCCATAGTTAGGGTGCTCAGTGATCTGCTGATAGTAAGAGATCGAAGGACCCATTCCATCTTAGTCCTTTTTGATATCTCTGCAGCATGTGACACCATGGATCATGGCATTTTGCTGGAGTGCTTGCGAGTGCCTGTGGACTCTCAGGTGTGATCATCAGGTGGTTCCTCTCATTCCTCACCAGGAGATCTCAAGAGAGTTACATCAGAAATGTATTCCTCTGACACTTTCTCTCTACTATGTGAGGTTCCACAGGGCTCTGTGCTCTTGCCTGTTATTCAGGGTGTATATGCTGTCATTAGGAGACACTGTGAGGTGGTATGGTTTGAGTTTTCACTGCTATGCAGATGATACTCAGCTATACATGTCCTTTGCAATCAACCAGGATGATGCAGCCTCAGTGTTTAACAATTGCCTCACCGAGATCCAGAGCTGGATAAGTGCCAACTGGCTGAGGCTAAATCTGGACAAGACTGAGGTTTTGGTGGTGGACCTAGGTCGCAGGGTAGAGAGGTCTTCAGCTGAGTTGGCCTCTGGGCTTATGCTTGGGGGTTGCCAACTGATGTCCTCAGAATAGGTGCAGAATCTGGGTATTATTTTTGAGAAGGGATTGAAACTGAAGTCTCCGGTGTCATCCGTTGTCAAGACCTCATTTTATCATCTGAGGAATATCGCCCGGATTAAGCACTTAATTCTGCCCAGTGAGCTTACAATGTTGGTCCATGCCTTTGTGACCTCCTGCATTGATTACTGCAATGCCTAGGGCTTCCAGGAGTTGATATCTGCCACTTGCAGCTGGTGCAGAATGTTGTGGCCAGGTTGTTGACTAGGCTTTCTAGATCTGACCATGTCACACCTGTGCTGCGCGAGCTGCACTGGCTGCTTGTTCAGTGGCAAATCACCTTCAATGTTGGTTTACTAACCTACAAGACCCTATACGGTCAGGGACCGAGTTACCTGCAAGAGCTGCTCTGTCTCTACTGCCCCCTCTGACTGCTCCACTCCACTGTGAAAGGATTGCTAGAGATTCCCAGAGTTCGCTTGCAGAACTATGGAGCACATGCCTTTGCTTTTGTGGCTCCCACTCTGTGGAATTCTCTACCTCCCCAGATAAGGGGGTACCTGACTTTGGGGAGCTTTTCATCTGCTCTTAAGACTTATTTATTCTATCTAGCATACTCTGATTTTGAAATTTTATGGATTTGGAAGTTTAAATGGTTTTAAATTTTACATTGGTTGGTTGTAAAAGCGCTTTGATATGTTTTGAATTGTGCTTCATATAAATAGAGTTATTATTACTTTTATTATTAATGATTTCTGCATATAAGCTACCTATGCAAGAAGTGAGCCAATTTTCTTACCCAAAAGAACCTCTGGACTGTTCTGTTACCCTTGACACCCTCTGTGACTTGTGACAGGTCTGCCTATACTCGCTAAGAGCAATATGGAGCTCCCTTAAGCTTTCTGGAGTGTTCTCCCACTTGAGGTGAAGTGGACATACTTATAATGTTGTCTCTGGTTGGACGTGGCCAGAGAACAAATAGAATTTTCTAGCTAGGGGTGTGTGCCAAGAAATGATCTCATACATTCTGGTATCAGAAACAGCCTGGGTTTTTCCATCAGGCTAAAATAAACTGGTAGGGCATGAGTCTAGAAGGGTGACCCAAGTCACCATCAAACGCAATGTGTGCCACCTGCAACTGTGACATTGACCCTGTGTCCTATTCAAGAACTGGCAGGGTCTCTGCAGCTAAGTCCTGAGACTTGCGACATGTGGCCAGGTACACCGAACCGTGGGTGCACCTGGCGAGCATGTCGCAAGCCACGAAAAGCAGGTTACAAGGGCACACCCCTGCTCAACACGCCTCAAAGCAGCCTCACAAGGCTGCCCACACCTCCAGACCCCGAAACTTATCCACAGGGGCCCTGCGGGAGTGGGTCACACCAACTACCCCCGACACCAATGGAGAAATGCCCTGCCAGGCTGCCCACATCCAGCCCTCCGACATGAGTGGGAAAAGCTCCTGCAGGGCTGCCCACCCCATGTCCCCGATCCATCCATCCAATAACCCCCACAGGGTGGCGCAATCAAAACTCCTACCCATGCCACGACCCCGAGTTGCCCACCACAAATGTGACAAATATCCTGCCCTGGCAGCCTAGTGGCCCCTCCACCCAGCCATGCCAGCCCACCCAGCACTCCCCCACCCATCCCCAGCCAGCAACTGGCACCGCCCACCTCTCACCTCCACGGCCAGCTGCCGACTGAGGTGCTGTTGGAGCTCTGTAAAGGCGTCTTTCCAGTAGAGCTCCTACATACTCAGTTGGCAGCTGACCATGAGGTGAGAGGTGGGCTGTCTCAGTCACTAGCTGGGGATGAATAATGAGAACTAGGTGGGCTGGCATGGCTGGTTAGAGCCACTAGGCTACTAGGCTTATCAGGTTATTTGCCATTTGCGTCCTCTGACTAGGGGGTTGGGGCATGGGTGGAGGGATGATAGTGCCACCCTGTGGGCATTGTACAATGGTGTATTTGGGGGCTGGGGGTGTGGGCAGCCCTGTGGAGCATGGAGTGCACTATGGGGGTCAGTTGCTGATGGCAGCCCTGCAGGGCATTGAACATACGCAAAGGGGGGCAGTTGGTGTGGGCAGCCCTGTGGGCTCATTACTGTATGGGGCATGTACAGTATGGGGATCGGGCGGGATCATGCATGATGCCCAGTGGGGCAACAACAGCGGTGGTCTGGGCATGGGGGACACATGGACCTTGGAGGATGGATGTAAGTTACACCAGCTAAATGCAGGTGTAACTTATGTTGCCGGTTCTCCTCCGGGGGTTCTTGTGCATTCCCAACACTGGGGACTTGGTTGCTGCCATAAACCCCCTAACACCATGTCACAGGGAGTTTATGACGAAACTGCCAGCATAACAGCTGTTAGGCTCAAGTGACCTGTGACATGTCGCAGGCCACTTTGTAGAATAGCACAAGTTGCAACTGCTGGCGTAAGTTGCTATTTGCACCATTCTACTTGGCACAAGTGCTGTTACACCAGGTGTAACCTTTCTAGAATCGGGACTGTAATCTCCAGTTAGACAGAAAAAAAATAAAGCATGCTGGAAAATAAGTTTTCATTTCCAGTAAATGGCAGTTTGTGGATCGAGGTGTGATAGTTGATCATGACACTCTGCCACTAAGTTGTGATAATGTGTTAATAAGGGAAGCACTGCATGTTATTTCTTTATTTTCCAACAAATAATTTGTTGGCTGGGTTTTTGCTAAGCTGACTGTTTTGTTCTCCTCTCTGTCAGAGATACAAACTATTGTGTCATATTTGCACTAAGGTCCTCTCTTCAGCCTGTTAGGCACAGGTCCTTTCTGGTTACTGTTTTCCTTGGTGCTCTACCTGGTATCTCAGGTCTATGGGAAAGGCTCCCCATCTCAGGCTACTGAGCATGGCTGGCAAAGATAAATGGCTCTGTGGGAAAAAATAAATAAAAAAGAGAATGAGTAAGAAAATTAAGCAGAGGTTAAATTACTTCTTTGAAGAGCAGGTATGTATGAAAAATAAAATGGTTTAACCCTTTATGTTCATAATCCATTGCATTTAACTTAATATATCCTATTTTTATGTTGGCACGCTTGTGCAGCCAACATCTTGTGGTAGTGGAGATTTGGAGGCACAGTTGCTGTTGGGAGAATTCAGGGCACGCACTAGTAGGTGCGTCCCTCATTCCTCAATCAGCCTGCATGCTGGCGCCACACTATGCATACTAATGTGGTGATCATATCAAAGGAAAGGTCCGCTGCAATGCGAGCAAAGTTTGTCACACTCAGCAGACCTTCCTACACGCTTCACCAGCTACAAACATGGCGGCACGGTGGCCGCTAAACTGCCGACTTTGGGGGTGCCCAGTCCCTCGGTCAGCTTACCCTGCCCCGCATGTATGTGCTGATGGGGGAGCCCACTCTCCATCAGCATAATGTGTTCCCCCTCCTTTTTGTTTGCCGAGGGGGTGCCCAATCCCCCTCAGCTCATGCACTCCCACCGCATTCTTTGTTTGTCGACGGGGGTGCCCAATCCCTGTCAGCATCCATCCCCCCCTTTCCCACTTTAATGTGCTGATGGAGAGCCCACTCCCCATCAGTATAATGTCCCCCCCTTCTTCTGTGCTGAGGTGGTGCCCAATACCCCTCAGCTAGTGTCCCCCACTCCCTATGTGCTAACGGGGGTGCCCAATCCGCTGTTGGCTACTGTAGCCGCCCCCAAAAGAGAACACCTGTAAAAAGAAAACCACCTGCAATGTTTTTAACACCAATAAACAGAAAATTGTCCTCGTAGTCTCCTACTCACCACCCACATCCACCCACTGCACCCTGACTCCCCACCTCCGCCGCGCATACTTACCGTCCAGACTCGGCGACAATCTTGATGGACCGGAACATGTCTGCACTCTTCAAAGCCGACCCTTGAACTGAGGAAATGCCAGTAAGCTGCATAATGGAATAAACAAGTTTTTACTTTGATGCATATCTCAGGCATTTTTTGGAATGTTTACCACATTTTCAACATAGGGTTTTTTGGGACCCCGCCTCATGAATTCTGGCACTGTTATGATGTTAATTGGTCCCAAAGGTGATTTATGATCACTGCACAGAATCACCTTTTGGGACTAATTAATACGAGACAGTGGCAGTGTTCATGAGGTGGGCTCTCAAAAAGCCTATGTTGCAAATTTGGTGGAAAAAATCCCAAAAATGGCTGTTTTACGAGTGTGCATTGTGCAGTTGCTATGCATGCTCGTAACTTCACGAATTCGCAATATTTTCATGCCTGATTTTCAACATTGTCATTTTTCTACACCTCCTTGTGAACAGTACTGCTGTCATTTTTCACATCCTGGCCAAAATGTGTTTCCGCACTTCCGGCGCACAATAGCTTGGTCACTGTGGGAAATCAGTGTTTGGGGCAGATTACAAAAATGACAGTGACACTGTTCATGAGCAGAGGTCCTAAAATGCCAATGTTGAAAATTTGGTGACAATGCTTCATAAAATGACTGTGTTACGAGCGTACGTTGCGCAGTTTGCTAGCACACTCGTACATACCGTTGTGCATTTGTAATATTTTCACTCTGGATTTTCAGCATTGGCAATTTTCCACACTTCTTGATGAACAGTACAGCTGTCATTTTACATATGCTGCCTGAAATTTGTTTTCGCACATCCAGCACAGAATTAGCGTGGTCGCTATGCGAAATCACCTTTTGGGACAGTTTGAGGAAATGACAGTGACACTGTACATGAGCAGAGGTGCGAAAATGCCTATGTTGAAAATTTGGTGTCAAAAGTCCATAAAAATGACTGTGTTACAAGCGTGCGTTGCGCATTTCCCACTCACCCTTGTAACTTTGCAAATTTGCAATACTTACATGCCACATTTTCACCACCGCCATTTTTTTACACCTCCTTATGAACAGTACAGCTGTCATTTTTCACATCCTGCCCAAAATGTGTTTCTGCACTGCACTACCAAAGTCAATGCCATCGCGACACCATTCTGCATTGACAAATGCTTGTTTTTCTCTATATACACTGTGACACCCTTGGTTTCAAGTGTTTTTCTTGAAGGAATGGTATTGTTTTTCTGTCATTACACTGCAACACCTGCAGTCTGTGGTGTTTTTCATTTGAATGAATGGTGGTATGAAACTCTTCTTTTTGAAATTAAATCTAATCAATTAATTTATTTAATGAATTAACATGCAGTCCAATTCCCCAAGTATGTTTCAAATCCCATTGAAGAGGGTTGTTCTGGGTTACCAGCTGTACATTGAAAGAATTCATTCACTCAGTGAGTCTGACACATTTTCTTTCCTTTAATAAGTGTTATAATGATTTTTTTCTGCTTGGAATTTGTAAGGTAAAGCAGTATAATAATTTATAAATTGAAAAAAAATCAAAATCAGAGTAGAAACACTTAACACTGAGGTGACAGAACACAGTAGCAAAGCCTTGCCCTCTAACAGCCACAAGCAGAAATTCATAGTGCCGGGGTGTTTCGTGTAATCCTCGTGTTGTCATGTCCTGATATTCTTTGTCCAACTGCCAATCCCTGCTTTTGTCTGAACTAAGTCACAGAGATGATGGTACTGATCGCTCTGCAAGCCCCAGCTGTCAACTAACCTCTTGAGGGGCTCACAAGATGTGAAGGAGTCAGGAACAAACTCAACAAAGTGCCATGAGTGACCAGACAACAGTAGCAGGTCTTTGACTTCTGTTCTCAATGTTGGGCAGCAGAGGGACTGTCCAGGCTTCAGAGAAAGTTAGCAGTGATAAACCTGTTAAGGAGTCCTTGCCTCTGCTGTTGCAGAGGAGCAGCAGGTAGCATCAGAAAGCTCATGTAGTCCATCTGGGCATAAAAACAAGTCACTCAGCTGGCCCAGTCACAGACAGTCCCAAAAAAAATGGAACAAAAGCTTAGGCTAGAAAGAACTGGGGCTGAGGGTAGTTGACCTTTAATGGAGGGAGGTGAGGGTCAGGAGCAGCACTCAGCAGAGGTCATTCTTTTAAACATACTGACTAGAAGATCAGCTTTCAGGTACTGGGGGGGGGGGGGGTTAATGGAGAGGAATGAAGCCAGCTGCTCTGTGAATGGTTGGTTGGCTTCTTTCAACTAAATAAAGTTTATGTCCCACAAACTGGAAAACATGGAAAATGTCAGGATCAGCCTCACTGACCACTGGGCTATCACTACCAAGCCTATTGTAGCCAGTGACACATCTCTGAAAATGCTGTTGTTGTAAAAAGATGCTTGCTTTGTACTGCACATGCAAGCAAACATAACAAGCATTTGTCAATGCCAAATGTCTCGCTGGCATTGCATTGGTTGTGCAGGAGTTAAAGACGCAAAATAGGAATGGCAGTGGAGTATTGAAGTAACATCAACCCCACCCCCACCCTGCTGAGACTGACAGGCGTTGGGGTGTGCTTTTGGGTCATCAGCTGTAACGATCATGCCATTTTACCTCACCCTACCCTGTAGACACTGACAAGTGTTGTGGAGTGCTTTGGGTCTTTGGGCATTATAATTACCCCATTCCATAAGAAAATATGCTGAGGTGGGTGCAGTATAGGAGAATGGGGTGAACTTTGTAGCCAAATACTCCAAGGCACACCATGATGCCTGTCACTGGCTGCAGGGTGGGGGTGGAGGTGGAATGGCATGAGCATTGCAGCCGATGATCCCTAGTCACACCCCCGAAGCCTGTCAGTCTGTACAGGGTGGGGTGTAACAGTTGGAAACCCAATGCCGTAAGCGTGTGTTGGTATTTTCACTCCAAATTTTCAACATGGACTTTTTGTGACCCCACCTCATGAAGAGCAGCACTATCAGTTTGTTAGCTGAAGGGCAGTTTTGCACAGCGCCTATGCCATTTGGCGACACAGAGACGAAAACACATTTTGGGCAGTATGTGAAAATAACAACTGTATTATTCAGGAGGAGGTGTAAAAAAATGGCAACATTGAATATCTGGAGTGAAAATATAAAAAATTGGTGAAATCGTGAGCATGCATAAAAAGTGTGCAACACACATCCGTAACCCAATTATTTTTGGGATTTTTTTTACCACATTTTCAACATAGGCATTTTGGAGCCTCCCCTCATGAACAGTGGCATTGTGATTTTGTTAATTTGTCCCTGAAGTTGATTTCCAACAGCGACCATGCCACTGTGCACCACAGGTGCGAAAACACATTTTGGGCAGGATGTGAAAAATGACAGCTGTACTGTTCATAAGGAGGTGTGAAAAAATGCCAGTGTTGGAAATGTGGCATGAAAATATTGCAAATTTGCAAAGTTACAAGGGTGCGTGAAAACTGCGCAATGCATGCTTGTAACACAGTAATTTTAAGGACTTTCATCATCAGATTTTCAACATAGGCATTTTAGGACCTCTGCTCATGAACAGTGACACTGTCATTTCCTCAGACTGTCCTGAAAACTGATTTCACACAGCGAGTGCACTATTCTGCGCCGGACGTGCTAAAACACATTTCAGCCAGGATATGTAAAATGACAGCTGTACTGAAGTGTGGAAAAATGCCAATTTTGAAAATCTGGAATGAAAATATTACAAATTCATGAAGTTACAAGCGTGCATGGAAACTGCTCAACACACGCTCGTAAAACAGCCATTTATTCGATTTTTTCCACCAAATTTGCAACATAGGCATTTTGAGAGCCCCCCCTCATGAATAGTGGCACTTATGTTTCATCAATCAGTCCTGAAAGATGATTTTGCACAGTGATCACAAAATCACCTTTTGGGACTGAATAACATCATGACAGTGATTGAATTCATGGGGAGGGGTCCCAATAACCCCATGTTGAAAATCTGGTGTCAGAATTCCCAAAAATGCCTAAGATATGCACTAAAGTTGAAAAAAAATGATTTATGCCATTATACAGTTTACCGGCATTTCTTTAGTTCACGGTTGGCTTTGAAGAGTGCAGACGTGTTCCCGGTTCACCGAAGATAATTGCGCGGTCTCTGGAAGTAAGCATGAGGTGAGGGGTGCATGGGGAGGCAGGGTGCACAGTGGGTGGGCGCGGGTTATGGGAGGGGGCAAGGAGACTGCGAGGACCATTTTCTTTTTTACAGGGTAAAAAGAAACGGAACATCATGGAAAGGTTTTTGATTTTTCAGGCACATATGGCATGCTGGGGCGGGCTCCCAGCATGTCATCTGATTGTTTTGGGGGGGCTGTAGCTGACAGGGGATTGGGCACACCCATCGGCACATGGGGGGGGCAAGAGTCAAAGGGGATTGGGCATCCCCCTCAGCATACAACAGATGGGGGAGAGACATTTTGCCGATGGGGAGTGGGCTCCCCCATTGGCTAAATAAACAGGGACGAGGGAACTGTAGCTGACAGGGATTTGGCCCCCCGTTGTCAAAGGAAGACTGTTAGGGGAAAGCACATGATGCCAAGGGGGATTGGGCACCCCCTAGGCACACACCTGGGGGATTCATCATGCCAACAGGGGGTGGGCTCCCCCATCAGCAAATGAAGTGGGTCGGGAAATGCGACAGGTGGATGGGGCACCCCTGTCAATATGTTTACAAGGGGATGCTGTGCCGCTGAATTGAGAAGCTTGCTTCTCATTGCAGCTGATGTTTTCTTAGATGTTGTCACCACATTACGTCTTGCTGGTGTGGCACTTGCATGCTGTCT
Source organism: Neoceratodus forsteri (assembly GCA_016271365.2). Lineage (NCBI taxonomy): Eukaryota > Metazoa > Chordata > Ceratodontiformes > Ceratodontidae > Neoceratodus > Neoceratodus forsteri. The sequence goes on from CM028130.1 coordinate 242,306,496, forward strand.
TACTGGGGAATGATGGAAGCACCTACTGATGCACGCACTGTATTCGCCCACAGTGACCGCACCTCCAAATCTGTTCTTGGTGCAATATGTTGGCTGGTGCACAAGCACAAGCAAACATAAAAATGGGTGGAGGGGGTAAGATAATCACCAGCAAGGAGCTACAGGACTACAAACAGTCCAGTTCCACTAATATGTGCAGTGGTGATGAGTGCTTTCTAAACATTTAATTCCACAAGAGGAATTCTGATGGCATAACCTATTAAGCCCTGTTCTCACTATCTTTGAAAAATCCCTCTGTAAAGTTACAGAGTGCCCAAACCATTACTGTAACAGTTTACTTTTACACTGGTAACATTACAGAAGGTTTTTCCAAAAACATTACAGAAACCTGTTGTGAGGTGGTTTCAACAACAGTTCCGGTAATGCTTTCATTTCTGTGACATTACCAGTGGCAGTGTAAACACACTACCATTTAGCCTCCAGCCTCCCAGCATACCATCATGTATTACAGTATCACTGCGATGCATGTTGAGAGGTAAACAGAGGCAAACCAGGAAGTAAAGAGCAACGTGAATCACGAGTAGCATTTTAAAGCTGGTGGCAAATGAGCAGCATCAAGAAAGTGAAATAATGCCCCATACCTCATATAGTGAACTAGACTGAGTCAATTGCCTGAACTTTTAAAACTTCTGTGCAGCATGGATGACCTGTGGCAGCATATTGTTGTGCCTGAAACTAGCATTCAAGGGAGCACTGACCTGAGCAGCCCACAGAACAGAACTGTAAAGTGCTTGAAGTGCTGCTGCCAAGGATTATATTCAGCAGTGTACTGCAGCTGCACCAAAAAATTTCTGCATAGTGATTGCAGAAGCAGCTGTATATAGTCAGCCAGTGGTTATTGTTTCTGTGCCCCAATATCTGAAGTAACTGTGCTGCAGAGTTTGCCCAAGTAGGATTCACCACTGAGTAGTCTTTTTGCTGTTCTCCATTCAGCTACTTTCTTAAACAGTTATTTTGGATAAAGCTCATCTTGCCTTTAGATTTCTGGTCACTGGAGTGGGTCCAGTCTGAGCTTGTTAGTGCAAGGAGGAACACTAATGTGTACCAGCAGTATGCATGTTACACATCCCAGTATGTCATTGACATGCTGCATAGGAGGCAGTGGTAAAATTTAAGATTGGGTGGGGGAGGATACAATGGGGAAGGGAATGGTGCTCTTTAGGTGCACCCTGTTGTGTACTGTGAGCATGGCAACCACTTGGGACTGTGGGATAGGTGCTATCACCACCACCAACTGCATTATGGGATGTGCCCTGCTCTGAACAGGATGGAAACTGTTACAGATCATTCACAGTGTGGACAGGCTGTAACGTTTTGAAAACATTTTCAAAACTGTTCAATGATTGTGTGGGCACGCTGTCATGTTTTCAGTATGCAACATTTTCAAAACGTTACAGATTTTTCAGGTGTAGTGTGGACAGGGCCTTAAACTTCCACAGATTTTTCAGTTTGCTAATTAGTAATTTTTAGTATCTCCACAGTACATTTGAAAGTACCAAGCCTCACTTCTACAGCTATGTTAGATTCCAGGATCCATGATATTGGATGTGAATGCCAAATTATTGGTCAATACAGTACCTGATATAGCAGCAGAGTTACAACCAGCCACATTTCTGGAAACTTTATAATACATTTTATAAATAATTATGATAAACCCCTATAAGCTAGCAATTGCTTAACCACATTTTCTATAGTAACAGTTTGTAAAACCCTTACTCAAAGGTGATGCATGCTGATTTGCAAGTATCTGTTTCCAAATGTGGTCATGGTTAGAGATGCAGCGAAGTTTTACTACTAATGTGAAGTTCAGCTGAAGTTAGCAACTTCAAATCCATGGATAAGTATGCAAGGTTTTTAATAAAAGGTTGAAATTCACCTGCAATTAACTTAGCATTGCTAACTTCACCTTAACTTGTAGCTGCATTTCATGAAGGCAAAGTTTGTGAAAAACAGCCCACAGGCCATTTCTCTGAAAGTCTGCAGGTCACATGGTGCAGGCAGGAAGTTAATCAGGCTATACAGTGACCTAGTTTCACTTCCCCTTCCCGACATGGGTAGCTTGGTTTCTAACAGTCAAGGAAGGGGATGCCATGCTCACTAAGGCAGATGAAGGTGAACGCCCCACTATGACATTAGCTCATCTCTGGTGCTGAGTCCACAGTGCCATGTGCCTGCTTTTTAGATGTGCATGCAGGCACCCAGTGCCAAGATGGCTACCCTTTTTACCACACCTCACACATACTTGGCAAAGCTGTCAGATTGCCACTGTTTCACCACTTTCATCTTATACAAAAAAATCCCAAACTAAGGAGTTTGATGCCCTACTTTTCACATGTCGCTGATGCTGCATTTTGGACTCGAGTTTTTGTGACACTGAAATGGGTGGTGTACTGCATGATTTATGTTGGGCACACTTGGACTCTGCCTAAACATCACAATCTATGACTATTACTGGGTCATCATCATCAACTGACACAGCTACATCAGAACCTAGAGAAGGGGGGTTTTAATAACAGACTGTTTACATACAGCCACCTTCAGTTTCTTTCTCTACGGTTCCCAACTGGGGTCACTAACATCATCATCATAATTATCATCCGCATCCACAAATTCAGTTTGGATGCTGTTCTGTGGTAAACATGTTCCAACCACAGATGCAGCATGATCATCCTTAATTGTTTCATCAACATTTGAATATTTTGATGGCCCAGGCATAACCACAACATCGCTGGAAACATAAAATTGTAAGTCATCATTATCAGAATCATGTTTAGCTAATGTGGGGACAGGGAGTGCGACATCAACTATTTTCCGAATCATGTCTTCGGACTCCACAACATTTTGACATCCAGATAAGTTTGTATGGGTTGGACCTGGAGCAATACTCATGCCAGCCCATCACTAACTTTACTGCCATCACCACCAGCAGGGACAACAGCATCTCCAGCTATCATTGAAACAACTGATTGTGCTGTGAAAAACATAGTTGGAGAAATCCCTTTACTTGCATCGACTTTTCCCTTCTGCTGCATACTACCAAGCCTGCAGTCATTCCTGGCACTAACAGCAGTGCCATGGTCAGAAACATCTTTGCATGCAGGTCTCTTCATTGGGCATTTTTTGGGATTACACACACAATTAACAACAAATTTAGATTTAGGCTCTTTTGGGAGGATGGGAAGCCAAAAAACCTCAAATGTGACTTATAGATGGAGATTGAGCCCTAAAGAGATGCAGTGGCACAGACAGATGGAGGTTGTGCACTAAAAAGGTGCAGTGGCACAGACAGATGGAGGTTGTGCACTAAAGAGATGCAGCTACACAGGCACAACACCTTAACCAGTGGTCAGCAATCCAAAACTGGAAAAATAATATCTTCTTTTGCCGGGGGGGGGGGGGATACAGCAGTGCCTAGATAGAGGCAGGAAAAAACAAAGCTGATGGGCTAAGAAATTAAGAGGACTGCAATTATGGTGCCACAATAAAATGCATTAGACCTGATGGCACATGCTCTAAAGGTAATGGGCAGAAAATGTAACAATTCAGTACACTACAGCCCAGTCTTTTAAACAGACTGAAAAAATGTAAAGCACCACAGCAAACAACAACAAATGATCAAAACTTATTAGAAGTATTATTGTGTGTACATGAACACACAAATACTAAAACAGTACCCAACAACAGTTGGAAAGACTGCCTTTCTCAATGTGAATATCCCTTCACCTCAGATCTGCCCCTCCCCCGACGCGCCCTTCTACAGTGACAGAATGAATGTGCTAAAGTAACATCAATATTCACATGAAATCAATAAATGCTCTAGGATATAAACACACAAGTGTTTCCTACAATCGATGTACTAAATGTTGACAAAAAGGTTTTTCTCAAAAATGCTGGTTTTAAAGATTTTCTATGGTTTGATTCTCAGAGCTCTGAGAGCAAACTGTCTCCAGCTTTCCACTACACACACTATGCTGAACTGAGGCTGTGCAAGACAATCTAAAGCCCATGTGACCTGCCATCCCATGAATCACTGCAAAATTTGCCATAAAGAGCAATAAAAATGGCAAATGTAATGCAAAGTCCATTAAAATCAAAGGAATTTCATGTTAAAATTAAAGGCAAAGTTATTCGCTTTGCATTGCAGAGTATTTTATGAAATTAAAGTTATACATAAAATACTTTGCTTAGCGAAGTTTAGGAACTTTGCCCACCTCTACTCATGGTATAAGCAGAGAAATATTTTTAAAACATTTCAGAAAAATAAAACGCTTTATTTTGTTCCCAAATAAGTTCAAAACTCCTAGCCCAAAATTGTGTCATATTTAATAGACCTTTACTATGCATGGAAGTAAGAAAGCATCCCAAATTACAGACCTCTAGCTAATGGAATGGTTGCATTATTACTAACCAAATCAGTATGAAGCAAGTTCTTCCCCTGCTCATTCACCCTGCTTAAATCACATTTCTTATAAATTCTTACATTTTCTAAGCGCATCACTGTTGTGTGGCTCATATAAGAAAATAAACAGAGTCCACTGCAACCACCATAGCTGCTCACATGAGCCTTCAGTTATTTTAAAGTTTTTTACTTTTTTACTCACTTGTTTCTCACTCCATACATTGTTTTCAAAAGGGTTTCTTGGTATCAGATATCAGTGGGGACGTGAATTAAGCCCTACCACTGATGAGAAGGTGCTCTTTATGACTGAGTAGCTAGTGTGATTTTTTTAATTTTTATTCTGCTTATATGAGCAAGAATCTTCTTTCATTTTCTTGTGTTTGATATATTGTTTTAGAATATGGGCAAAAGAAAAGGTGCACTCCCATTGGTTAAAACTCGACACAAGCGGGCCGTTATTTCTTAACAACGCCCTCAGTGAATCAAATTCTGCCTAGTATCATCAACGCCCACCTGTTGGAACTCTGCCTACGCTGTGCTGACGTTCACTCCACCACACACACTCGCACAGTCACTGTACGAATACACGCCGTAGCCACTCGCAACCGGCAAGGTAAATGACCGCAACAATAATTAGCTTTACACTGGAAACTAAACATGGTTTTAGAAACATGTTCGGCGACACAAACGAAGTGGAAGACCAGATGGACAAAGTTCCTGAAAGGGAAGGGAAAGTAAGTCAGCGTTTTCTGTTATGAACTGCAGCTCACATAGATAAAGTCCAAGACGAAGGACAGGAACCCGTCACAAAATGGCAAACACAGTGGGCAATACAAGTATTTCAGCAGTGGACAGAAACATAATATTACATAATTAATTTTAAAACTGACTTCACTGCCACACTCAGTTCTCCAACCCTAACCAAAAAGACACTATTTTTCCATTTAAACACATAGAAATTTAAATAAATTTACTCTTGGAATTCTGAAAACTTGTTGTCTACTAGTCTTTTTTTCTTTCAAACTACAAATTCATATTCTAAGTGTAATAATACCTTCCAGGGTGGGTGTTATGGGCTACAACGGACCTTCCAGGGGCTATAAGGCCCTCCGCCTGCGATGTCGGGCCTCATTACGCCCCTGGGCAGTCAGTTATATCCCAATAACGCCCACCCTGTCAGGTATTATTACTTACTTATATTATATTATATTTGAGTCTCCACTCAAGCTTCCCAATGTTCACGTTTATAGAGTGCAGAGAGTGTCACTGAGAAGAATGTAAAGGGTATCAGAGGACAAACAATTCCACTCAGTTTAGTGGTCAAGCTCAGAGAAAAAAATAAATAATTGGCAGAGGCGGTCAGATAATCACCCAGCAAGGAACTACATGAGTGCAAGCCACTCAGCTTAGCTAATCAGGTGAAGTATATTGTATTGTGTTATATTTGAGATTCCGCTCAAGCTTCCCAATGTTCACATTTATAGAGCGCAGAGGGTGTCATCAAGCATAACGTGAAGGATATCCAAGGACAAACAGTTCCACTGAGTTTACTAGTCAAGCTCAGAGAAAAAAATAAATAATTTGCAGAGACAATCTGATAATCTCCCATCAATGAACTTCATGAGTGCAAACAGCTCAGCTCAGCTAATTAGGTGCAGAGCCAAGTGGTTTGTGAACATTAAGGCCCTGTCCACACTGCAGCCCGAAAACCCTTCTGTAACGTTACCGAGGGTGTAAACCGCATTGGTAACGGCGTGCATTTACACTGGTAACATTACAGGAGGCTTTTGCGTAACCGTCGTGGAAACCACATATGAGGTGGTTTCCACAACGGTTATGAAACCTGTCCTGCCCTGGTACCGTTACCAGTGGTAGAGTGAACTGCCGGTAATGGTCACCAGCAGGGCACAAAGCGCAGTGCGAGCTGCATTGAGGGATTGGGTGACGCTGTAACGGTCTCCCGGATCCCGTAATGGACACCGCCGAGGAGTGGACACACTGCACCGCTTTGCGCCCGTAATGGATTGCATCCACTACCGGGTGCAAGCGGTGTAGTGTGGATGGGGCCAGAATTCCACAAGTGGCACTCTGATGATACTGCCTATTGTGTTGCCACAATTTGTAACAGAATTTTACCGATTAATGATTTTCAGTGTTTCCACAGCAAATGAAAGAACAGACTAAACTATACTTCTACAGCTTTGTTAGATTTCATGGCCCATTGACACTGAGGTCCGGATATTCAAAAAGGTTGCCCCTGGTGTAACCACACATTGTGCCCCAGTGGGATATTGAGAAGGCTGCCTGGAACAGCGCTAATCCCGATGCGCCAGGGTGGAATGACAACGTATGCGGTGCAGATGCAGGGGACTTGCCCATGCATATGTGGCACATCCTGATATTCAGCCCAAGATGTGCAGCACATATGCTGGCACAACCCTGCATTGTGCTGTATAGGGGGGCTCAAAGTTGAGCCCCTGAAAAGCTAGAACAACTCCTAGTCACCCAAAGGAGGGCTGCAGTATTTCAGGGTGCAACACAGCAGCCCAGTCATGGATGGCCACCTGCCCACCCAGAACACCACTGGCAAGCACACGCATAACCCTGGTGGTCAAGTGGACCCCCCTCGCCCATTTCTGCAATCGTGGTGGATGTAGCAAAACCCGGTCCCTGGTAGTCTAGTGTTCACTCCTCCTGAGTCCCCGATTCCCTGCTACATGTAATAAAAGACCATCCCTGGTGGTCTAGTGGTTCCTCTGCCCACTTGAGTCCCTGATAAATGTATTAGAAGACCATCCCTGGTGGTCTAGTGGACTCCCAGCCCATTGCCCCGATCGTGGTAGTCCTCTGTAAATAAATGCCCTGGTGATCCAGTGGCACTCCCCACACCTCCCACCCACACAGGACCTCTTGCCCAGCCCACACACCCCCACTCCATCATTGGCGGGCAGCTGCAACCTACCCGCATAATGCCCGACCTCCCACCGAATGACAGGTATAGTATGGGCTGTAAGCTCATTGGTCCCCAGTGTGGACTAATGGACTTGCAGGGCATACTGTATTAGACAGTCCCAAATATGTGAATGACTTCATTTATATATTTGGGACTGTCTAGTACAGTATGTCCTGCAAGTCCTTTAGTCCACACTTGGGACCAATGGGCTTACAGCCCATACTGTACCTGTCATTCGGCGGGTGGCTGGGCAGTATGTGGGTGGTTGTAGCTGCATGACAATGATGGGGGGACGCAGGGTGGGCAAGGGGTCCTGTGTGTGTGGGAGGGGTGGTGGGTGCCACTGGATCACCAGGGCATTTATTTATGGAGGATTACCTCTATCATTGCAACGGGTTGGGGGGGTTCCACTAGACCACCAGGAACAGTCATTTCTACATATCTCAGGGAATTGGGTGGGAGGGGGGACCACTAGACCACCAGGGATGGTCTTTTCATACATTTATTGGGAAATATGGTGGGAGGGGGACCACTAGACCACCAGGGATGGTCTTTTGATACATTTACAGTATCAGGGAATCGGGGAATGGTGGGCCATTAGACTAGCAGGGATCATTTGTTCTGCTACTGGGCAGGGGATGTCCTGGGATCCCCACTGCACATGTCATGCTGTGCAGGGCACCAAGCTCAAGTTGCCAGGCTGCCCTGTGCAAAACATGCAAATGGGGCCATAATGACATGCAAATGGCCCCATCTGCACCTTGCATATTTTTTGGCCTCATCTACATGCCCTCCGCTGAATATGCAGGTGATGCACCCAGTGCAACTGCATTTGTGCTGGTGCATCCCCATGCTCCCTGGCTGTGGCTTGCACTGGCACAGTGCCACTGTGCTATGTGCCATATGTGCACTGACCTTGCCATATTTAATGGTGCTGCACCATGGCGCATCACCGTTGAATATTACCTGGCCCTGGCACCAGCACATCCCAGTTGCGCTGCACCCAGGCTTGTACCACTGCCTGGCACAGTCTGAATATCTGGGCCCATGTGTGAATACTACATTTCAGATCAATGCAGTAACTGCAACAGGAGCAGAGTTACAAACTTCCAGATTTCTGGGAATGTTCCATCCAGATTTCTGAAACTTTACGATATATTTTACAAAAAATTAAGTAGTGACATCACGAGTCTCTGTAACCTACCGTTACTTAAGCAGATCTCTTTATATTTAGTTGTTTCTAAAACCCTTGCACAAATGTTATGCATGATAATTTGCAGGTATTTATATAAGTAGATAAATATTTTTAAAACATTTCACAAAAATGCCATACTTTCATACCTATAAGTTCAGAACTCCTCCTCAAAATATTATCATATTTAACATGCCTTTACTACATATACAAATAAAAACATATGCCAAACGTAGTCTAGCTAATTAGATGCCTGTGTCATTACTAAACAAATCAGTATGAAGCAAGTTGTTATCCTGCTCTTTCTTCAAGTTTAAATTGCATTTCTTATTATTAAAGTCCTACATTTTCTATGGGCACAACTGGTGTGTGGCTTATGTCAGAAAATCCACAGAATCCATTACAACATATTGCTGTTCAAATGAAACTTCAGTTATTTTAAATATTTTACTTTCTCACTAACTTTTTCTCACTCCATAATTTTCAAAAGGTGTTTCTTAGTATAAGATGTCAGCAGAGATTAAAGTAAGCCCAACCACTGATAACCTCTGTAGTTTGAAAGCAACTTTAAAATTTTTATTTCAGTCATCCGAAAGTTTTCTTTGCTTTCTCTATTTTTAGATTGTATTTGAGACTCCTATTGAGCTTCCCAGTGTTCACTTTTATATAGAGTGTGGACACATAGAGAGGCATAGGTGGTATGTTGGTGGTTTGTTGATAGAGAGGGCCACACGTTTACCAATTATTTAGAATACCAAGAAGAAACAAACTCAACAAAACAACACACTGAACAAGCATGCTACATGTGTATAACATGGTGCTTTCCAAAATGAAACAGCAGCAAAGCAAGACAAGAAGAAAAGCACTACCAGGTCCAGGAGCACGTTTCTTCTTTTGTTGATTTGAAACCAGCTCTACCCTTGCTAATTCATCCAATTTAAATCACATTTCTTATAACATGATGAGCAACACACATGGTATCCCTAAAGTATCTAGGATGTTGTTAGAGATGTGATTTAAACTTGGAGACTTAGCAGGGGAAGGGGTAGAGCTTGTTACATTCTGATTTGCTTATTAATTGGCAGAGGTTTGGCCCTCTCTTTCAACAAGCTACAAACATACTACCAACAAGCTCAATTTGTGTCTGCACTCTTTTGTAAAAGCGAATATTAGGAAGCTCAAGAGGAGTCTCATTCAAAAAAAAAAAAAAAAACAACATAAAGTAGATATGATTCCAGCTCAGGTAAGCAAGATAACAATTAAAATGTTATAGTAAGTACCCAGGAATGGGATTCACCTTATTGTCAGTAAATGGGCTTAATTCACATCTCAGCTGATATTTGATATAATAAAATACCTTTTGAAAACCATGGATTGATAACAAGGTGAGTAAGAAAGTTAAAAAAAAGATAATATAATTGAAAACCCGGTTAAGGAGCTATTGGGGGGTGCATTGGGTTCTGTTGATTTTCTCTATTATTACCAAATAAATCATTTCTTGTACATTTTGCAAAATTCTACAGTGTTTTACAACATTTCTAGAATTTTAAGTTTACCAAGAAAGCATAATTTACTATTTTTTCCCAGTTACAGTAAGAACAAAGGGGGCTATGCATGAATGGGTGGATAGTATGCACCACAGGCACATACCTCACCCACGTAGCTCCACACCCGTGGACAGGTGTGCACAGGCCAGTATTCACAAATAGCAACCACCTGTCCAAGCCCCCCCCAGCATGCTGGACTTTGCAGGGTGGCCCAGGGAGGTGTTGCAGACCCAAGTGGGCATCCATCAGATGCCCATCCTGGGTCCAGGAGTAGATCATTTGCATGGTATGGTATGGCATGGATCCAGGTGCTTGAATAGCCCTGGCAGGCATCTGGATCTGTGTGATAATGATCCTGTGGCCAGCAACACCTGCCATGTGCATAGATGTCACCTGCCCTATGTCCAAATGTCCCCCCCCCCCCCCCACACATGTCTCACTGTCCCTGTGTGGACAAACAATTCCCCCAACACAATGTCACCTCGTCCTCCAATGCCAAAGCATCCCCCCAACACGTCAGCCAGTCCCTGTATCTAGGTACACACACCCCACCCCACCACATGGCAGCCTGATATGCATGTACATACAATACCTCCCACCCCCTGACTTGTGGCAGCCAGGACCTTCCATTTGCAGAACACAGATCCCACACCCCCCAACATATATAGAATCATTCCCCATCAGTACCAATCATACCCTCACCCCCTGCAAGTGGCAGCCTGGTCCCTGTGTAGAGCATGCTATCCCCCCAAACACACAGTGGTGCCCTGGTCCCAATGTAGTACACAGAACCACCCTCCCACACACACACACACACACACACACACACACACACACAGGTGCCCCAGTCCACGGCATCCTGAGTCCCAATCCCAGTAACCCCTGTCCCCACATTGGTGTTCAGTGGTCCTCCACCCCCTATGGTACAGACATCAGCACCCCCCCCCAGCCCCCATACCTTCCCTTCGGTGCCACTGCTAAGAACAGTGACACAGCCCTCCACACACCTTCTTGGCTGCCAGCTGTCTAACTGATGCTGGGAGCATGCTGCCTATTTATAGGTGGTGTACTCCAAGCATCAGTGGTACAGTGGACAACCAAGAAGGTGTGTGGAGGGCTGTGCTGCTCAGTGTCAATCACTGTGGCACTGGCATTCTGGTACGGGGGAGGGGTGGAGATATTGTCAGTGCTGTGGGGGGGCCCTTGGCCAACAATGACTGTGCTGGAATAATGGCTCACAGTAGTGCTGCTCGGGCACCTCTGAGTGTCAGGGGAGGGGGGACCATTGTCCACTGATAATTGCACTGAGGTAATGGGGTCAGGAGTCAGAATGTGTACATCTTGGCTCCTCTGTACATGAGGGGGTCTTTCTCTACACTGGGAAGGTGGCAGAATGGTATTGGGGTGGATGCTGTGTGTACCATGGGGATTGGGCAGACATGATGGGGGGGTAAATGCTGTGTGTACCACAGGGATGGGGCAGACATATTGGGGGGGTGCTGCACACACGTTGCCCAGCTGGGGGGGACTCCATCAGTGCACAGGCCAAGTCATGTATCAAGGTTATGGCAGGGTCCCCCCTGGCATATCCCACTCATCCCTATGATCTCCCCTGCAGAATGCACTATGCACCTTTATGAATGGTGCATAGTGTTGGGCATGCTCCAGAATGCTCCCACACCAACCCCTAGTGTGTTGCTGTCCGTCCAGCTGAGGGATCGGGTGTGTAGGGGCTGCTCATCCCTTTGGTGCATCTCACACAGGGGGTGTAATCGGTGCAGAGTAGCTATGTGCGGTGGATATGCGGCATATAGGCACACTGCACATTCATGCATATTCCCCATAGTGTCTTGTATAATGCACAGTAAGTCATAAGAGTAAAATGGCATTATGATCTTCATGCGATTACTGATATGTTAGTACATAATGTCTTGTATAATACAGTGTAAGTAGTAGTAAAACTGCTATTGCACACTGTACCCAATTGCATGTATGTCTGTATACAATATCTCATATCATGCATCATTAAAGGTAATAGTAGTAGTAGCAGTAGTAAAAATGTTTAAGTATACTGAAGTAAAAATTCAAGAAATTAAAAATATTTACATACACCATTAGGTAACTATGTGACTTGTTTACAAGGAGTCCCTGTGGTCTTCTGAAAGTCAATTACACAATAAGTAATAAATGTAAACGTACAACATGTAACACAGTTTACAATTAGACAACATTCATTTTGGGATTATGATTTCATGTACACTGTAGTATACAACAATTTATCTATTACAAGTACATCTAAACTGAAGTTCTTGCTTCATAACATCCTTGAAAACATTTATGGGCATTATGAAAGTTCTCATGTCTGGCGGAATCGTATTCCAAGTATAGGCAGCTTTAAAAGCAAATGTCTTTTCCCCATACTTGTTTTTTAGTAGTAAAAATAACATTGAGTACAATTGCCAATGTCAGGTTCATCAGTGCATAATGTCTTGTATAATCCATTAGAATCAGTAGTACTCAAAATTACATTGTGTACGGTGCATAGTTACAGCTACTGTACAGTTTGTCAGTGCATAGTGTACTGTTCTTACTTCCATACACCCTAATCCCCAGGACACACAGGGAAATTAGATGCTTGCAGTTCAGTGTTTTTCTCCTGTGTACAAGTTTCAAATAAATAAGCTTAATTTTTTATGTTGCCATGTGTGCAAGGACAAACAATATATTGTGGTAGCTTGGAGCAGCAGGTTTTGGAAATGCAGTCGTGCTGTGGCCAATGGTGCCACTGCTTTTTCTAGCTGGGCTCTGTGGCACCAATGAAATAGCACACTGTCTATGACAACACTGCAAAAACGTGCCACTAACTTGAAAAAATGTTCGCGCTGCAATGAGAGAGCTACCCGTCATTGCAGGGCATTCCTTGCCTGCTGTAACATTTCAATAAACATTGCGGTAGCTGTTACCATCTGCCTCTCACAGTCCCGCCTGAAAGCCGACGTCGGGGTTGCCTAATCCTCCTGTTGGCATGCCCCTTCCCCAGTTCATTTGTCAATGGAGGAGCCCAATCCCCATAGGCATAATGTCCCCCTATTCTAATTTGTCTGCCAAGGGTGGTGCCCAATCCCTCTCGGCATCATGCACCGACAGGTTTTCTAAGCTGACGGGGGGCCCAGTCCCCATCGGCTTCAGTTCCACTCCCAAAAATACATGGTTGGCACACTGGGAGCCCACCCCAGTGTGTCGGGACAAACCTGAAAAAAACCTTCCCGCAATGTCTTTTTTTTAACCTGTTAAAGAGAAAATGGTCCCTCATTGTCTCCAGTGCCCTTCCCCAACCGCACCCACCCTCTGTACACCCCACCTCCCTGCACTCCCCCACCCCATACTTACCTCCAGAGCCCAGCAAGATGATCTTCAGTGGAGCGGGAACACGTCTGCACTCTTTAAAGCTGACCATGAACTGAAGAAATGCTGGTATGCTATATAATGGCATCAATGGTGAGGGGGGTTCAACTTAGGTGGATATCTTGGCCATTTTTGTGACTTTTGGCTCCAAATTTTCAACATGGAGTTCTTGGGACCCCACCTCATGAACTCAGTCACTGCCATGTCATTATTCAGTCCCAAAAGGTCATTTCATGGTCACTGTGTGGAATCACATTTTGGGACTAATTAATGAAACAACAGTATCACTGTTCAAGAGGTGGTCTCCCAAAAAACCTATGTGACAAATTTGGTGAAAAAATTCCAAAAAATGACTGTTATGATTGTGCATTGTGCAGTTTCCACACCAGCTTGTAAGTTTGAGAATTTTTAATATTTTCACTCCAGATTTTCAACATTGCTATTTTTGCACACCTCCTTATGAACAGTACAGCTGTCGTTTTTCAAATCCTACCCAATTTTTGCACATCTGGCACACAATGGCGCAGTCGCTGTGGGAAATGAACATTTGGGACAGATTAAAAAAGTCATAGTGACACTGTACATGAGTCGAGGTCCCAAAATGCCTATGTTGAAAATTTAGTGAAAGAATTCCACAAAATGACCGTGTTACAAGCATGCGTTGTACAGTTTCCATGCATGCTCGTAATTTTGGGAATTTTTAATATTTTCACTCCAGATTTTCAACATTGGCATTTCTTCACACCTCTTTATGAACAGTACAGCTGTCATTTTTCACATCCTGCCTGAAATGTGTTTTCACACATCTGGCACAGAATGACACGGTCATTGTGGGAAATCAACGTTTGGGGAAGAGTAACAAAATCACAGTTCCACTGTTCATGAGAAGAGGTCCCAAATGCTTTCATGAGGTAAGGTCACAAAAAGGCCATGTTGAAAATTTGGAGTGCAAATACCAACAAATGCCTGGGGTGTTACGGTTTCTAACCATAACATCCCACCCTGTAGAGACTCACAGGCATCAGGAGTGTGCCTTTGGATTGTTGGCTGTAATGCTCACACCATTCCCCCTCTCCCCACCCCCCACCCTGCAGCCAGTGACAGGCATCAAGGTGTGCCTTGGACTCTTCAGCCTTCAAGTTGTCCCCATACTCCTATACTGTCCCCATCTCAATGTATTTCCTTATGGAATGGGGTGAGCATAAGGCCCGAAGACCCCAAAGCACAATGTGACACTTGTCAGAGTCTACAGGATAGGGTGAGGTGAAATGGCATGAGTGTTATGACCGATGACCCAAAGGCACACTTCAATGCCTGTCAGGCTCTGCAGGTTGGGTTGGGGTTGACGTTGGTTCCATACTTCACTGCCATTCCTATTATGCATCTCTAACTCCTGTGCTACAGATGTCAATGCCAGCAAAATAACATTCAGCACTGACAAATGCTTGTTATTTATAGCTTCAACCTGAAGAAGGTGTGATTGTCAGAAATCAGTTATACATTTATATTTGATTTTCAGTGCACATTTAAGCAAACCTTTTTTCCAGTACTCTTGCAAATGCAACACTTTTTGGTTGGTTAATTGATTATTTTTTTAATTATTATTTCCAATGATGTACTGGGACAATGTTCATAACTGAGCAGAGAAATTAGTTTAATTTCATGTACAAATGTAAGACTAACAACTATATTAAATCCAGAATATTGTCACTATTCCCAGGCTTCAATCTTTGAAAGTGTGTACTTGCAGTAAACAATTTATTTTAAGCCCTTGCCTGGGGATCTGTTCAACTATATAAAAGAAATTCTTGCCATGTGACATCTGAAGAAAATCTCACTGGCAGACTTTATAGGCTGGATTCTCAAAAGGTTACGTCTGGCGTAGCTTGACTTGCTCCAAAATAAAATGGTGCAAGAAGCAAGTTAGGCCAGCAATTATGACAATTGGTAATCTGCAAAGCAGCCTGTGACATGCCACAGGCTGCTTGTGCCAAAGTGAACTTATGCCACCAGTTATGCCTGAAACCCCCTGCAACATGGTGCTGGGGGTTTACAGCAGCAGTTAAGCCCTATTCTGGAGGGCAGCAATAAAGTCCCCAAGTGTGCTTTTCTCAAACAACCCCTGGAAGACATCTGCCAAAGTAGTTACACCCTCCGAGGGTTGCGTGTCTGTACCGCCGGCCCACCACCCGATGCCATGTCACCATCCCTCCACCTCTGCCCACTCCCACAAAGCCACATGTAATGCCACATCCCCCTCTGAATGCCCCAACCACCAAACAACTGAGTTAAAGCCCCACAGGGCTATCCATACCCCCATGCCCCAACCCCTGAACATGTGTGCCAAAGCCCCACAGGGCTATTCATGCCCCCCGTGCCCCGATCCCTTAGTGGCCACCTCCCTCAACACGCATCTCTTACATGATAGACTAAAAAATTGTCACCTGTAAATGGCATTTTTTTTCTTTTATTTATATATTTAGACACTTCTTTGCCCTGGTAGTCCAGTGGCCCCCCCACCAAACCACCCAGCAGTGGCAGACATCCCCACTCCCCCACACCCAGCTATAGACTGGCACAGCCCACTTCTCACCTCCACAGCCAGCCGTCAACTGAACTCCATATGAGACTGTATTGTATATATGCACTCAATGAATTAATGAGTTCATTCATTCATTGAGTGTGTTTATACAGTAGGTGCTCGTATGAAGCTCAGTCAGTGGCTGGCTGTGGAAGTGAGAGGTGGGCGGTGCCAGTCGTCGACTAGGGATGGTTGGTGGGGGAGCGGGGTGGTCTGGCACTGCTGGGTGGAGGAGTGGGGACCACTAGACTACCAGGGCATTACATTTGCCTACTGTACCTACTGTATAGTATGAGGCAGACTTAGGGTGCAGGTTGTGATACAGGGTTGGGGATCCTTGGGACACCTACAGTGGGGGGGGTTCTCTAGCTCTGTAAGGCTTTTCCAGATCTTTCTGGGGGATCAGGCATCGGGTGGCATTGTGCCATGCCAGACAGTGGTTGCAGCTTGTGACAAACATGCCAGGTATGCTGTCTGTTAGGCGTACCTGGCTAGATGTCGCAAGTCACAGGACTTAGCCACGGGGACCCTGCCCCTTCTAGAATTGGGCACAGGGTCCTTGCTGCAATTGAGTTTGGCACAAATCACCTTTGGTGGTGATTTGCGCCATTCTTCTAGAATCCCCCCTCCCCCAAGTGTTTAGTCTGATCACAGAGGAGAAATGGGTGGTAGCCTTCTTAACCTCACCATTTGTACCAGCAACCAGAAAGTGCGGTTTAGTTAACGTTGAGGTTGTATGAACCATCCGTAGATAACTGCAACTTCACTCATGGCATTATCAACATTTTCTAGACTGGATTGTCTCAATGCACCTCTTTATCAGCTGCCTAAAAGGAACTTTCACATGTGAATTAATTTGACACATCGAAATTGCAGAACATATTTTAAAGCAGACAAAAGGTATTTGTGAAAGATACACTTTCAGTGAAAGTATTGCACGCATCATAGGTCTGTTATTATTGCATACAGATGTTCTGTAAATTAAGGATTTCACATTTTTGATCTGAATAGGAACTGTGTATCTGTGTTGGTAATGAAAGATCCTAAAGCTATAAGAAACTGTACTGAACATCTGTTCAGTAATGGCAGGGCACATTTTCCTTTGCTTAAAGGAAGACTGGTATGAGCATACATGGGGTGCGGTTGTGCCCCTATAGTTAGGGTTGAGTAGACTGTTTAATGTTAAACCCCAATGTTTGCATTTTAATAACTTCACAGCCATTCAATGGATTTGCATGAAAATGTGCATGTATGGTCTTGCAGGTCTCTGGATGTGCCAAGTTTCATTCTGGCCAGATGGGTGGATTCAGAGTTCTGGATAGTGAAAAAGTAATTTTTTTGTAACTTTTTTCCATTGGTTTTAATGGGTTTTCATCTGACACCTATAGCACCCAGACAATTTCATCTGAAATTTTCTGGGTAGAAAGGGGCTGGCCCATAGATGTGCCTTTTGCAGATTTAGTGAGAAAATATTAATCCATTTAAATGTTATTTAATTTTAAAATTGTTATAAATTGAATCTGAGCATGCTCAGTAAGCACCTCAAGATGGCTGTATGAAATGAAGAAAGAATCTTCTTTCATTTTTGATGTCATCCTTTTTCATGAGGGGAAAATCCTTTTTCATTTGCTGCCATCTTGTTTTCCATTTTTCCTTAAAAAATCAATTTGGAAACCCCAAAAATGACATTCTGGGGAGTGACCAATACAGGTAGCTTACTTATTGGGACACCGGTAGCTGTTTTTTGCACTTAACTGTATGAGAAATGCTCTTGAAATGTGTTTTTCTTAAGATTCTAAATCTTTTTTCATATCATGAGTCATGAAAAAAAGATAATTTTTTGTGATGGGAACATCCTTTTTTGTTTGCCTCCATCTTTTCCCTGGTATCTAGTGGTAACCCTCCACCCTCTGCTCATTGATACTCTTGTTTTGCTGTCTTTCACTGGTGTCTAGTGGCACTCCCACCCTCAGATCAGGGTCCTGATGATTGTGTGTCTTTCCCTAGTGTCTAGTGGCACCCTCCACCCTGCAATCACTTCCCCTGTTGCTTTGTGTGACCCTGAGCAAGTCACTTATCCTCCTTTTGCTCCTAGTCAGCACCTGAAACCAAGCTTCAGCTTACTGTGTATATTCGGTTTAAACAGTTTCCCCTTTTCCCCTTTCCCTCATGTCTAGTGGCAGCCCCACACTCTGATCGCCTTTCCCATACACTTTTTTTTTAACCTGGTGTCTAGTTGCACCCTTCCAAAGTCTGATGGCCATCCTTGTAATTATTCTTTCTTACCCTGTTGTGTGGATGCACCTCCACCCTCCAATCATGGTCTAGCAACTATTCTTTTTTCCCTGGAGTTCTATTGGTACCCCTCACCCTCCAATCACTGTCTCCATTGAAAGTTTGACTTTCCCTGATGTCTAGTGGCAACTCCCTCCCTCCAATACCTGTCATGTCTGTAATAAAGAAAACTGTCCCTTGATGTATTTTTTGTTTAATAAAACCTGTAAAAACAAATTGGTCACTCAGTGATCTGACCCCCATCCCAATCTCCCACTCAGTACCCACCACAAAGTACCTTCCACACACCCTAACTCACCTGAACAGGTCCCCGGTTGAAGACCCACTCTCTGATTTAAGACACATCTTGCTGCTGGAACCGCATACTGCAATATGAGAAAAGATAAGTGCATTCAATGTATTTCAAAGAGTTTTTTTTAAGCTTTTGTGCATAACATTGACATTTCTGCATATTTTGAGGCTAAAGTTTAAAAATGGCCTTCTTGGACCCCACCTCATGAACAATGTCAGTGTAATTATGCAAATCTGGCCAGAGGGGCGATTTCACAGTCACTTAGTGAAATCACCTCTGCAGCATTATTGGAAAATGTTCTCCATACGTGTTCATGAGGTGGGGTCATAAGAAGGGTATGTTTAAAATTTGGGGCCAAAATATGAAAAAATGCCAAAGTTAAGAGCATCTATTGAAATGTTGCTATGCTCGCTTGTAACTCTGGTAATTTTAATTATTTTGACCCCAGATTTTCAAGTTAGCCACATTTGTACACCTCCTCATGAATATGACAGCTGTCATTTTCCAAATCCTGGCCAAACTATTTTCACGTTTCTGGAGTGGAACAATGTTGCAGTGGCATGGAATCATGTTTTGGCAAGTATTTGGAAATGTTCAGTACCAGGTTCTTGGGATGGAGTAATAAGAAGGCTATGCTGATAATTTGGTTGCAGATTGGCTAAAATTGTAAGCTGAGATCCCAAAGGGCCCTGTGCTTCCACAGCAACATACATATATGCATCTATGGAGGGATGGGAGCACCCCCACTAGGGAAATAAGGATACAGTTACACTATCTCAAACATTACAGATAGATGGGAGCGTAGGGTGCAAAAGGGCAAATAAGGATAGGATTATACTATCTCAAAAAGAAAGGAAATTCATTGCAAAAAAAACCCCACTTTGTTAATGTACTATTTAGGGTTAAAGTGACAAAAGTAGGAAAATGTGGTGTTCGTGTTTCCAACCCTAACATCCCACCTCACCCTGCAGGCAGCAACCAGACATTGTGCATGCCTTGGGGTTCTCAAGGCTAACACTCACCCCATTCTCATACACTGTGCACATCTCAAGTCCTTTACTGATGGAATGGGGTGAGCATTAGAACTGAGATCCCCAAGACGCACCCCACACCTGGTTTGCTGCCTGTAGTGTTGGGTTGGGATGTTAGGTTTGGAAACCCTAATGCCACATTTCCCTACTTTTGTCACTTTGTCCCAAACTAGTGCATCAACAAATTGTTTTGCAATGAATATCTATATAGAAATTGCAAAAAACTTTGTTAATGCACTAGTTATAAATATATTAGTTGATATACCATATATATATATATAGAGAGAGAGAGAGAGAGAGAGAGGTGTGATAGGTGTGATAGCACCTGTATATTAGGGTTCAAATGTCTCTTTTATGTTAAACCCGCAAATTTGAACTTTAATAGCTTCACAACTGCTTGACTGATTCACATGAAATTTTGCAAGCACTTTTGGAAACCAGAGATCTCCTGATGTCTTAGGTTTCATTTTGATCAGATGTGCTGGTGTGGAGAAACATAGTGTCAAAAAATGTGAAATAACCAGTTTTTATCAAATTCTTTGTCACACCACTGTGCAAAAACTGCTTGAGGGGTTAGTCTAAAATGTTCACGGTATATAGGTATTGGGTCACAGATGTGCCTTTTGAAGGTTTGGTGGAAAAATATTAATCCATTTAAAAGTTATTACATTTCAAAGTTTCCCATTATTTCCTATGGGAAAAGTTAGATGTGCCATGTGAAACAGGATTTGTGTTTTGCCAAACAAGAGTCTTGTTTCGCAAAACAGGATTCTTTTTTTGAGAAACAGGATTCTTGACTGTAATTTGTGTAAAAAGAAATGTTACATACTGTAGCTGTTTCTTTGTCATCTCATAGTAAAGAAATAGTTTGGAATTTTAGGATGAAATGTTCATGGTAAAAAGGGCTTGCTCTACAGACATACCTTTTGCTGGTTGAGTGAAAATGTATTACTTTGGCTTGGAGTTCTGCAGATTTGAATTTTGATTGATTTCCCATAGGACAACATTTTACTGGGAGGTTTACAGAGTCATTTCTTTGTCACTATGGCCTTATGAAATGGTTTGCAATTTTGCTCTGAACATTTCAGGGTACTGAGGGCGTGCCTCACAGATGTACATTTTGCTGGTTTGGTGAAAATACAGTATATTATTTTGCTCTGCTGTTCTTTGGCTTTACATTTTGCCCAATTTCCCATAGGATAGTATTGTAATGTGAGGTGTACACAACCATTTCTTTGTCACTTCATGCATGGGGGCCCTACACTCCCACATAGAAATATGGATACTATTAAAGACTGATACATGGTCTGGGCCCTGTGCTCCCACACACAAACACAGATACTATTAAAGAGTGATGCATGGATGGAAGTACAGGGCCCCTCCCAAAGAGAAATATGGATACTGCTAAGGACTGATCAATAGATAACAGGTCCTGCTCTCCCATACACAATTACGCAGAGGAGTATGAAGTGATGGGAGCACAGGACCCTGTGCTTTCACAGGGAAATAAGGTCACAATTACAATCACTTAAAAAATTATGGAGGGTTAGCGGTTAAGGGAAATGTGTACATTAAGAAAAGCTTGAAAGGGGGACTTGCCCTCCTCCACTTTGTGCAGCTTTATGCACAGAGTAACATATACGTTGACTGACACTTAACTTCTGGTAGTTTAGGAATTAGGGTTAGGGTTACTGTTATGGTTAAGAGAAACGTGTACATTCAGGAAAGGGTAGAAGGTGGTCTTTGATCCCTCCAGTCTATGGGGCTCTCCCTAAAGAGAAGCATAAATGTAAGTTTGCAGTTAACTCCCAGTGGTTTAGGAATTATGGGTGAAAATCTAGTTTGGGGTTTTTAGGGCATAATTCAGTCAGTTTTCAAGGGAGTTATCTGAAATTTGATAAGCTTGTTGTACAAGATGAGTTACAGATATATGTGAAGTTCAGTGAAAATCGGCCTTGAATTCTGCATTTGGTGCCATGCTTATTTTTTGGTGGAAATCTTTGGGTGCTGTGGGTACCCTGTGATGACTGTCATTAGTAGAATGTATTAATGCTATAGTACTCAGTGAGATTTTTCATTTCATATATAGTGTTACAGTTAACTCCAAATATTAAATGAGCTATGGCTTGTGAAAAGTTCTAATGTTATTTTATAGGAATTTCTGTGTTAGTGCAGGTTCAGGTTCTGTTTAGGGTTAGGTTGTGTATCTGTTGCAGTTAACTGTGGGTACATATGTGGTATTTCCAGGGTGCCTAGGTACACTTTCAGTCATGTGGGCCCCCATTAAATATTACTTGTTCTGGAGTTAGCGTTAGGGTTCAGTATTTGGTGCATGCTAGGTTATATGTCTGTTGGAGTTAAGAAAGGGCACATATCTGATATTGGTATACCTTCTGTTGTCTGTGCCCTCATTAAATATTACTTGTTCCAGAGTTAGATTAGGGTTAGGGTATGTGTCTGTTGGAGTTAATGGGGGGTCATATATCTGATATTGTTCAAGGTGCTGAGGTATACTTTCTGTCATGTGTGCCCCCCATTAAATATTATTTGTTCTGGAGTAAGGGTTAGAGACAGCTGTTCAGCTTAGTGTTACAAAGACATTTGTGACTTAGGGTACAAATACTGCTAAGAACTAATGCATGGATGGGAGCACACACAAAAATGCAGAGGAGTATGGAACTCCCACAGATAAATAAGGATACAATTACAATCTCTTTAAAAAGTTATTGAGGTCCAAAGGCCCCTGCATTTCCACAAGCAAATAAGCCTTTGATTATATTTTTGTTTTTTTATGCATTATCTGGGTGTTAAAAATATGGAATTTTCTAAATAACTGTCATAAAGCTTCTGAAGAAGGGCTGGGTTGGTACAAAATCTAGAGCACTTTGTTCTTTTGTGTGAACATCTATGTTGCTCCAATGAAAGGTATCAAACCATTTGCTTCTGGATCTCAAAACGTAAGGACCTTCTCTACACAAAGCTTCATTAATGCACCATTAGGGTTCCTTATGATTAAACTTTCTCAAAAAACTAGGGAAATTCTCTGAAAAAAAAAACTTAATTAATGGGCCATTAGGGTTCCAGCATCAAAAGCAGAGAAATACCATGTTAGAGTTCTCAACCCTAAGACCCACCTTTACACATGCTTTCCATTCCTAACACCCCAAACCCACCCTGTATGCAGGAACAGGTGTGAGGGGTGTGCTTTGGGGCTGCAAATCATAATGCTCACCCCATTCTCTTATTGTGTACCCATCTTAACTTACTTACTCTTGGAATGGGATGAGCATTAGGATTTGCAGCCCAAGGCACACCATCACATATTCCTGCATGTAGTGGGGAGAAAATGTTAGAGTTGGAGACCAAGGGTTCGGTGGGGTCTTAGAGTTGGGAACCCTAAGATGTAATTTCCTACTTTTGATGCTGGAACCCTAATGGTCCATTAACAAAGTTTTTGCAGAGAATATATATATATATATATATATATATATACAGTATATATAAAAGACAAAGAACCTCTGTATGCAAGCACTGAGGCGATGGTTACCACAAAGGGCATTTGGCTGGGAAGCCAAGTTTCAAAGAAATACAAAATCACACATGCCCCCACAATACAAAGCATCATGGTCTGCATATGCAATCACCATAAATAAATATATCTATATATATAATATATATATATATATACATACACACACACACACACACACACAGTTTGTGTTATATGTATTATCCTGGAGTCCAGTGATACCCCTACCACTGAGATTGTATTCCCCATAATAATTACTCAGCTGCGGTGTAGCATAACCCCCCACCCTCTGATTTCCTTCCCCATAAATATGTTATTTGTTCCTGGTGTGTAATGTGGGGCCCTACCCTCCCAGGCACCATACCATAAAAGTACAGTTTAGCCATGTTGTGTAGTGTGGCTCCATCCTCATATGGCAGTTGCCCTTAATATATACTGTATGCTTGCCCTGGTGTCCACTGGGCTGCCTCACCCTCCAGTGTCCCTGGGGCACTTTAAAAAAATGAAATATAAAAGTTTTTTTTTTTTTTACCTTTAAAGTATAATAATGAAACTCCCATTGGTGGTGTCTAGTGGTATGCTCTGATTGGTCATCATTTAATAGTTTCCTTGCCCTGGAGTTTAGTGTTCCCCCAGACCCTCCCAGGTCCTTCACATCCTCAAAATAACCCAAAAATAGGAAAACAGCTGTTTAAAAAAAAGTCCACTGGTGATGCAGACCTGCACCCACTACAGACCTCCCACTGTGCACACGCCACCCCACACCCACCTAGTCCCTCCCACAAACCCTCACTCACCTGAACTGGTCCCACTATGAATATCAACTCTGTGACTGAACACATGTCTTGCTGCTGGAATCAGTGACTACTATATGAAAAATAAGGTAACTGTGGTTCAATGTATTTCAATGGGATTTCTGACTGCACTTACCTTATTTCTCATACAGCAGTTGCAGGTTTCAGCAGCAAAATGTGTCTTTGATCAGAGAGTGGATCTTCACAGTTGGTCCAGTTCAGATGAGTGAAGGTGTGTGTGTGTGTGTGTGTGTGTATGGAATCTAGGGGGTGCAGAGTGGTGTGTGCACAGTGGGAGGTCGGTTGGGGGTGTGGGGGTGCATCTCTGGTTGCTGTTTGTTTTTTAGGTTTAAAACAATCATTGAGGGACCATTTTCTTATTTTTAGGTTATTTTGAGGATGCAAAGAACCTGGTAGGGAGGAGGACTACCACTAGACACAAGAGCAATGATAACCATAAAGGGCAACAGGCATTGGAGGGTGGGGGCTGCCACTTCATGGAGGGAAGTAAGAGGGTGGGCATGCCACTAGACACCAGTGATACATGTTAGATATGTACAGGGACTGAGCACAATTGCAGGTTGGGGGTACCACTGGACACCAGGGAAAGTCAAATATAGTAGCTATAACAGGGGAATAAATTCCTTTTTCATATCAAGAATCTCGAGCTGTATGAAACAAACAAGGATTCCTTGATATGAGTAAAGAATCAGAAAAAAACTATGTCCGAAATCCTTTTTCATGCCAAGGAATCTTTTTTTATGATCTTTTATCATTCACATGAAAAAGGACCCTTTGAAGTAAAAATGGATTTTAGGCTTTGTTTTTCTCTGAAATCCTTTTTCACGAGACAAGATTCTTTGTCATTTGAATGAAAAAGGAATCATGACACAGGATTTTAATGAGTCACAAAATAAAAAATAAACAGTCCGGGATCATTTTTCTGCAATGAATTGAAGAATCCACGTAATGGAGTCCCAGTGAGCAAGGGACATGTTTCAGTATCTCTGCAAGATTTTAATATGGGGAGTTGTGATAATTTCTTTCTTTTAAAGAAAGAAAACAAAATGGCACAGAACGAAAAAGGATATTTTTCTTACAAAAATGAACTGGCCCCTCATGATCACGAATCATTTTTCACTTAACAAAATTATTTTGTCATTCCAGGAAGCTATCCAAAAGACTGTACTGATCATGCTCAGAACTCAAAACTTTAAAATGAAATAACTTTGGAACAGATTAATATTTTTTCACAAAACCAGTGAAAGGCATTTCTGTGTGGCAAGTCATTTCTACCCTGAAAATATCAGACCAAACTTCCAAACTGTCTGGGTGTATCGTGATGAGAAAAAAGATTTTTAATGTTTTTTTCACTATACACAGCTAAACTTGGCACTTCAATCGATCTATCTTATCAGACTGTGGAAATCCATTAAATAGTTGTGAAGTTATTAAAGTGCAAAATTTACAGTTTAACATAGAATGTATTGCTCAACCCTAACTATAATGGCACTACTGCACCACTGTAAAAAGTAATATATATATATATATATATATATATATATATATATATATATATATTTTTATATATATATATATATATATATATCGTGTATACATGATATGCAATGGGGATTAGTTGAATACGTAGCATCCACAAGACCCAGTTTGTGCTTGGGTAACCTCACTAGTAGCATAGCCACAAGTGAGGTGTCCAAGGTCAGACTGCTCATGTGTGGATAAATCATGTATTCAAGGAGTACCCCATTGCATAGTATCTCATTTATGCAATAAGGATGTTTTTGGGTGTAGTTATTTATGTTTTTTTCTTTTCTGTGGCTTTTTTAATATGAAATACAGGGGATTAATTTCTGGTCTCCAGTGTGCTAGTGCATGGCTGGCAAGAGATTGCCGGGCGGGTACTTGGTTGCTAGAGAGTGCACATCTATAAGTTGAGAGTGTGTGTTGTTATTGTTTGTGAGTATTTTGTGGGTGGGGCAGAGGTTTTCTAAAAGATGGTGGCTTCGCCGCTTGCTTAGCGAGAGTGAAAGATATTTACTGTAGCGTGGAGATGGGTTTTACTTATCTGGCTGATCCTGCTTGTTTATCTGGCCAATGCTGCATTTTGTGCTTTATTTGTTTTGGTGAGTGAGTGACTGACCGAACATATGGGCATTGGGTGTGATACACAGAGAATGCCATGAGATGCTATGTCCTCTGAGAGTGGTGTGGTGAGGGGAGCCCAGAGGAGGCAGAAGAAAATATGGTACACAGAAATAAAATAGCTTTATAATCTTGTGGATGCATTCTGAGAGTGCTGGATGGTGAAGACCACCTCTGTTTTTTAGAGTCAAAACTTGGTTGCTGCAGGTAGGCAGACGAGTGGCACGGGGGGGGACAAATGTTGTTTGTGGCAAGTTGCTGAGTCAGTAGTGCCAACTGACTGGCAGAAGGAGGTTGCTGGTTGCTCTGACTGACATTAAGGTGTTGGATAAACAGTGGTTGATTCATGGCAGGGTGTTGAATATATATTAGAACCACGTTTATCTAAGACCAGTGAGAATAAATGAATGTATTCCACTGTTTATCTCTTTGCACCTATTACATATATATATATATATATATATATATATATATATATATATATATATATATAATATATATATTTATATATATATATATATATATATATATATATATATACTGTTCTACCATAGTTAGGTTGAGGAGCCATTTACAAGTCAAACCTAAAATTTTGCACCTTAATAACTTTGCAACTGTTCAAAGGAAATTTGGAATACATGATCAAGAACCATAGATCTTGGAATCTGCCAACTTTCGCACTGTTCAGATATACGGCTGCAGAGTTAATAAGCGTGATCTGCGCGTGCGTTTAAGCTTTTTTGGAATTCTTTGGTCATCTCTAGAGGTCACACGGTTTGCGTGACTGGTCCAAAATCTTCAGGGAACATGCGACTGGGGTCCCCAATGTGTCTTTTGAAGATTTTGTGAAAAAATATTAAACGGTTCAAAAGTTATTCAAAAAACAAGTTCCCATAATAAGTCAAAGGGAAAAGTTAACAAAAAGTTTGCCAGTGTCGCAAATGTAACTTTACTGCAATGGCTTTTACTGTCGTGCAGAACTAATCATTTTGTTTTCAGTTGGTCATCAGAAAAATGCTTGCCATTTAAATTTGAGACCATCTAATAACCTAATTCTTTTGTATTCACCTAGTCAGACCCTGAGGATGCCAGGCATGTCTTTATTTTGGGGTAAAACACCCCAGAAATATGTTTTTCAAATTTCTGAAGAAAGTACTTTATATATTCATTGCAAAACTATGTTAATGCTTCAGTTAGGGTGTTTATTAAAGAGTAAAAGCTGGGAAATTCAACTTAGGGTTACCAACCTACCACCACTCCCACCCCACCCTCCACACCAACAGGCATTAGGGTGTGCATTGCAGTTGTTGGCACTAACTCTCACCCCATTCCATGTGTAAACAAGATGGGATGGTACAGTATAGGAGAACTGGGTGAGAGTTAGCTGCAATGACTCCAAGGCACACACCAACATCTGTTGGTGTATGGAGTGGAGGGTGGTAGAAGGATAGCCCTAATGTCGAATTTCCTAGCTTTTTAAGCTTTAATAAAAACCCTAACTGATGCATTAGCATAGTTTTTTACAATGAATTTCCCTTCTTTTTGAGTAGGTATAACGTAACTGGTATATGGTTGTGGGGGTGTGGCTCCCCTCCCACTACCCATTGTTGCATAATGATATGCACAAGTGGGAGCACAGGCCCTCTGGGTCATGTGCTCCCATTTACAAATAAGTATGGCCATGCCGCAGCCCTACAATCATTGTAAAGTAACCCTTGTAACACTAATCTGGCAATATCTCAGTAACTGTAGCAACTATGGAAACAATTCCACTGCAATTGTAATCATGACTTCAAAACCTCCATGGGTGCATAGACCACCTAAAGGTGGACTAAGCTGCAGAGAGCTAAAAATCCATACCCCAAATCATTTTTAAGATATGGGTACTGATTGGAGCCACGGGTGCCACAATTCAACAGCCACTTGTACAGTAACTCTGGCATTTTTAGAATTTTTCCTCCCAGTTTCCAGCATGGCATTTTGGGCACCCCACCTCATGAACAATGTCACAGTCATCTAATTAATCTGTCCCAAAAGTTGTGTTCACACAGCAAAAGCGCCATTCTGTGCCACAGGTGCAAAATCATGTTTTGGGCAGGGTGTGAAAAGTGGCAGCTGTATACTGTACATGAGGGTAATGCTGAAAATCAGGAGGGAAAATATGAAAAATTGGTGAAGTTACAAGTGTGTGAAGAAACTGCACAATGCACACTCGTAATGTGACAATTTTGGGGAATTTTTTAACCAAATTTACAATATGAACTTTTTGGGAAATCTCCTCATGAACACTAGCATGTTGAAAATTTGGTGAGAAAATACCAAACAGTTCTTTGTTTGTATCAGAGTCACATGAAGTAGGATCTTAGTCTGTATGACGAGATACAAATTAAGATCCTATGTCGTATGACTCATGAAGTAGGATACTAGTTCATATTTCATCATACAAACTAAGATTCTGTTTTGTGTGATGCTGGTATGAGCAAATAATTTAGATGTTAAATAACACACATTTTAAGGGCATTGTCCAAACAGTAAACTGCAGAATGCACCTAGAGAGTCACAATAAGTAAGCTACATGTGTTTGTTCCTCCCCAGAACATCATTTTGGGAGGTTTCTGAATCTGAATTTCAGGTAAACTGGAAGCAAGATGTCGGGCCATATGAAAGTGGAATTTTCTCTTACAATGCAAATTCCTCTTTCGTATCATGCAGCTGTATTGAAGTGCCTACTGAGCATTCTCAGAAATGATTTTTTCAAATTTTTAAATTGCAATAACTTAAAAGTGGCTTATTGTTTTTTCACCAGACTAGCAAAAGGCGCATTTGTTGGGTTGTCCCTTTCTATCCTGAGAATTTTATTTAGTTGTTTAACCAGGTATAGCACACTAAGCTGAAAGCTTTTTTACAGGAGAGACCTGGGAGCACAAGGAGGTTAAGTGACTTGTTCAGAGTCACACAGTATGCAAGTAGAAGCTGTGGGATTCAAACCCAGGTCTGGTCTGCTGGATATCTCCAGATTTGCAGTTCAGAGCCTTAGACCACTACACTATACTGTCTCCTAAATTTCATACCAAACAAACAAAATGTCTGGTTTGCAGGCAAGCTCAAAGAAAAATCCCAGCAAAGTCAATGGGTAAAAACATGTTTTTCACCTCTCCATAACTTGAAGACTGCACATTCAACCACAATTTTCAATTAATTTCCCTAAAGCTACAGTCATTTATGGTTCAGGTTAAAGTTCCTTCTCCTCCTCCTTCCCTCACCCCACCTTCACCCTCCCCCTACCCATTGCACACTCCCTCTCCTGTCCCACCTATCTGGTCCTACCCACCCCACTATTACCTCCCACTAGTGGTCCTCCTTCAGACAAGGTCTCTTGGTTGCTCATCTTCTTCTGCACTTTCAGTTAAGACCACCTCAGCACTTAACAACTTTGTCTTTGTTTTTGCACAATCTTTACTTCCGCATCACTGTCTGCTTATGTTTTGATGTTAATGCCTATCTACACTCTGTGTAAAGATCAGTATTTTGATGTTAATGCCTATCCATATTATGGATATGCTCAATTTATTCAATTGTATCCTGTCTACGGATGTTTCATTTTGTACTCACCTGATGTGGAACCTATGTAATGAGCTTTTAGCTCAAAGGCGTTAATCCTAGATTATAATAAATGAAAAAAAATATATATATATATAAATGAAAGTGACAAAACTAAGGAAAAGTGGCTTTAGGATTTCCAACACTAAAACCCCACCCCCATGCCTGAAACAACTGAGGGGTGCAGTCTTCCTTGGGGTTGTGAACCATGAATCTCACTCAATTCTAAATAATCAGAAACATACACACCTAATGAGGTGAACTTTAGGGTTCACAACCCAAAAGAAGGCTGCACCTCTGATTTGTTTTAGGGGTAGGGATTTAGGGTTAGAAGCCCTAAAGTAACATTTCCCTACTTTTGACACTTTTGGGTGAATCCTAAATGTTGCAGGTTTTTTGCAAAGAATTTCCTTACTTTTTGACATAGTATAATCATATCCTTATTTGTCTGTGATGACCTGGGGTTTTATATGCCGGCGTGACAAAAAAGATTGTGACCATCATTTCAGTGACATGCTCCATATTGACCACAAGTTGCAGTCAGCATGGAGCCACACAGTTTGGATGTCTTTTTTACATTAGGGGACTTCACCCACCAAACTCCCTAGGTGGGGGGCTTTCCCCCTGTACCCCAAACTAAAGGATTCTAACTCCAGGTTGGAGTTAGTTCAGGGAGTGGGTGCAGGTCGGGGGAGTGGTTTCCCCCTTCCAGTGGCATTTCTATGACAACATGGCACTGTAGTCAATATCAATGCATGTTGCCATAGAAATGTCACTGTTAGGGTGGCATACTGATGACCTGCACTCCCATCCATCCATACCTTTTGAGATAGTGTAATCATATCCTTAGTTGACTGTGAAAGTGCAGGGCCCTCTTGGCCCTGAGCTTCCATCCCTCCATAGATGCATATAGTGTGAGTATGTTGCTGTAGAAGCACAAGCCCCCCCAGGCCCTACACTTCCATTTATAGAACAATAGCGACCACATTTAGCATAGCCAATTTATGACCCCATCTCATGTACCCAGTACTGAAAATTTTCAAATCCCTGCCAGAATGTGATTTCACACCACAGCAACATCATTCTATGCCACAGGTGTAAAAAGATAGTTCTGGCAGGATTTCAAAAATGACAGCTAATATGTTCATAAGTTAGTATTAAAAAACTGGCTATGTTGAATATATGAAGTCCAAATATTTAAAATGATCAAGTTAAGAGCAAGAGTTGCAGAATTTCAATGGATGTGCCTAGCTTTGCCATTTTTACATATTTTGATCCCATATTTTCAACATACTCTTCTTATAACCCCACCTCATGAGCAAGGGTGGTGAACATTTACAAATCCTGTCCAAAAGGTGATTTCACCAAGTGTATGCAAAATTGCCTTTTGGATTAGATTTGCATAATTCTTCCACTATTGTTTATGAGGTGGGGTCTCTAAAAGGTCATGTTGAAAATTTGGTATAAAAATATGCAAACATATTAAGGTTAGGCATAAAAGAAGAAAACCCATTGAAACACATTGAACCTCACTTACCCTACTTTCTAATATAGCAGTCAGCATTTCCAACAGCAAGACATGTCTTTGATCAGATAGTGGATCTTCACTCTGGTACCTGTTCAGGTGACTGAAGCTGTGCGGGGGGTTTCGGGGTGATGGTGGTAGTGGGTGCTGAGTGGGAGGTTGAATTGGTGAGGGACTTATTTTTTACAGGTTAAAAAAGACATTGAGGGACTGTTTTCTTCATATCATACAGGACAACAATTGGAGGCCGTGGGTTGCCACTTGACATCAGTGAAAGAACAAATCACAATGGAGGCAGTGATTGAAGTGTGTGTGGAGTCACAAGACATGAGGGGAAAAATACAATAATTTCAGGGATGGAAATCAGAAGGTGGGGGTTGCCACTAGACACCAGGGAAATATTTAATCATTATGGGGATGGCAATTGGGGGAGTGGGGGTGCCACTAGACATCAGTAAAAAAAATGTAAAAATGATATGGATTATGATCAGAAGGCGGAGGGTGCCACTAGACACCAGGGGAAGGTTAATAATTACAGGGACAGTGATTGGTGGGTGGGGGGGCATCATTTGAGACTTGGAAATGATTAAATAATTATGGGTATGGTGATCACAGGGTGGGGGTGCCACCAGACACCAGGAAACAATTAAATACTTATAAGGATGACTATAGAAGGTGGGGGGCAGCACTCTGCACCAGGGACAGAATAAGTAATTTACAGGGACTGTGATTTATACAAAAATGTTCACATAATAGTTCTGTTTGGACTTACTATGAGAAATTTTGTATGAATGCAAATATCATACAAAAAAAATTGTATTTATGTGGAAATATATGAAAATTATCATATGAATGAAAATATCATATGAAAATGTTCATATATTTTTGTTTGTACGAAAATATTCATAAGATATTTTTGTTTGGAGTTAGTACAAAAGTTTTCATACAAATGAAAAAGTCATAAAAATTTGCATATGAATGAAAATATCATGAAAATTTTCATTCATACAAAAATGTTTGTATTAGAAGTGAGTCACAAAAAAGGATTTAAGATGTAAAAAAAAACTATTTTGGGGTCATTCTCCAACACTTAAGTGCAGAATCCACAAAACAGAGTCCCAATGAGCAAGACAGATATGTTGGTCTGTCTGCAAGATGTCATTTTTGTGGGTTTTGAAATTTTTTTTTTTTTTAGCAAGAAACATAAAATAAGATGCTGGCAAATGAAAAAGGATTTTTACCCTCACAAAAAAGATTTGGCCCCATATGAAAAAGGATTATTTTTTCATTTCATACAGCTATTTTGAATTATTTACTAGGCATGCTCAGAATCCAACATTTATAAAAAGTAATAACTATGAAAAAGATTAATATTGTTTCATCAATCCAGCGAAAGGCAAGTCTGTGGGCCAGGCTGTTTCTAACCTGCAAATTTCAAACCAAAATTCCAAACCATCTGGTACTGGGGCTGACAAAAACCAGCAAAAAGCTCTGAAAAATTATCTTTTTTCATTATCCGGATCTCAGAATCCACTCATCAGACCTGAACAAAATTTTGAATGTCAAGAGAACTACCCCATGACACCAAATACATGCAAACTTTTCTGCAAATCCATTAAACAGTTCATAAATTCATTCATAGATTCATATAGAAGTCCAATCAGCCACAAGGCCGTAGGCGGACTTGTCACTTGCTAGTGGATGTATTCCCATTTTTTCCTGCATTCGCAGATCCAATTCTTTTTTGAAATTTCCCATATTAGTTGCCTCCACCACCTTAGATGGCAGTGAAATCCACCTATTGATTATTCTTTGACTAAACCATCTTCTTCTCTTCTGGGTCATGTATTTTTCCCCATTAACTGTTGTGAGTGTACTCTTGTTGCTCTTTCAGGTACCTTCTTCTTCTTCTTCTTTAGACCAGCACACTCTGCAAGAACTTCATTGTGATAGCATCTATAGGCAAAGCATAAGTCACCCATTTGGTATCTGTAGGACATGGAGTATAGACCTAGGCAGTGTAGTCTATCTCCATATTCCATATTTGTAAGCACACCTATCCTTTTAGTAAACCTACATTGGACTCTTTCTATTTGGCTACCATTACCCCTACTCTGTGGTGCTGTTAAAGGTATTCCATACTCAAGAACAGGTCTCACCAGAGACATATACAGCGGCAACAACACCTCTTCCCTTCTACTAATAATACTCCTCAGAAACTTCCCATTATTCTAGTTGCCTTTTTACCTTTTCTGTATTATGCTTGTTAAATGTTAGTGTGTCAGATATTATTACTCCCAAGTCTTTTTCATATTCCTTGCTTGTAACTACTGTAGTTTATTATTTAAAGTATATCTCCATCTCTTGTTGTTGTGGCCAAAGTGCATCACCTTGCACTTGTCCACATTAAAGCTGAGCTTATATCTCTCTGTCCAGTTTTCAAGTTTGATCGGTTGTTCCTGGAAGCTTGCTAATGCCTCTGGGGTATTAACCACTGCTCCAATTTTAATGTAGTCAGCAAAATTACAGAGCCACACTCCCCCTGTAAGCTGCATGGTGTTTACATATAGTTTAAAGAGCAGGGGTCCCAGGACTGAGCCCTGCGGGATACCACTGGTCACCCTGCCCCAATTGGGCAGAAACCCTCTTAGCTGTACCCTTTAGTACCTCTCAGCAAGCCATGCATTTATCCATGCCCTAATCACCCAGTGTATTCCAAGTTCTTCTAATACATTTATAAGGGGGCCGTGGGACACTGTATCAAAGGCCTTAGTGTAGTCTAAATAGACTATATCTACTGGAAGGGCCAGATCCAAAGCTTGGCTGACACTTTCAAAGAAGTTGAATAAGTTGCTGTCAAATGAACGGCTAGCCTCAAATCAGTGCTGTCATGTATCTACAACCCCGAATGTATTTAAATCCAGTTCTAACAAGTCTTTTATGCACCCTTCCATCAATTTTCCAATCACTGATG
Source organism: Neoceratodus forsteri (assembly GCA_016271365.2). Lineage (NCBI taxonomy): Eukaryota > Metazoa > Chordata > Ceratodontiformes > Ceratodontidae > Neoceratodus > Neoceratodus forsteri. The sequence goes on from CM028130.1 coordinate 242,340,836, forward strand.
TCAGGTTTATTGGTCTGTAGTTCTGGGCCAATGTCTTGTTCCCTGCCTTATGTATCGGTGTAATATAGGCCACTCTCCATACTTCAGGCACCTTCCCCTCCCTCAAAGAACTATTGAACAAGACTGTCAGTGGTCCAACAAGTACCTCAGCAATGTTCCTCAATAACAATGGATGGTATCTATCTGGCTGAAAAGATTTGGAAACTTTGTTTTTTAAGTTTCTGCATTATTTGTGTTTCTGTAATTCTAAGTTCAAACTACCCAATGAGACTTGGCTTTAGCAGCACTGGTATGCTAGTTGTATCATCAGTTAACTCATCAGCTACCCTAAATACACTCAAAAAATGTTTGTTGAGAGCTGTTACCATTTCCTCTTCCTTGACTAGTATCCTACCATCATCGTTTATACTAGTTATTTGTTTATTCTCCTTTTTCAAACTTCCTACATAGCTAAAGAATCTTTTGTAGTTATCTTTGTTACACTGTGCTAGTCTTAACTCTGTTGTTGCTCTAGCTCGCCTTATTGATCTTTTACATTTCTTGGCTGCCTGGACATATTTCTGTTTTCTTACTTCTGTGGGGTTTGCTCTATATTTTTTATATAATCTTTCCTTCTTTTTGACCAACTTTCATATTCCCTTGCTGAACCATGCCATGAATCTTCCTTTACCATCATATTTGATGATTTCTGGCACAAATTTCTTTATACACTCTTGCAATGTACCATCTGTCCTTCCCCAGATCCTTTCTGTATCAAGTTCTGCTAGTTCTTCCTTCTGATCCCAGGCCTGCAAAAACTCCTGCATGCCATAGTAGTATGCTTTAGCATAGTTCAGTATTTTTGTCTTCCCTGATATTCTTTCAGTTTTCACCTTTAACAAACATCTGACCATGTTATGGTCGTTGTTTCCTAAAGGTTGGTCAACAGTAACATTCTCTATTGACCCATCCTTGTTACTCAATATCAAGTCTAATATATGACTTCCCCTTGTTGGTTGATGTACATCATGCAGCGAACTATTTGTTTGGCTGATCTCTATAAACCTTTTCTCTAGATTATTTGTTCCCTGGTATGCTGACACAATCTATGTATGGTAGATTAAAGTCCCCCATCATTATACAATTATTTTTAATGGTCATTTCCTCAATGAGGTTGAAAAATGTTGCATTTTCCTCCTCTGTCAAACTCAGTGATCAGTTACACACACCAAGGATGTATGTTTTGTTGTTAGTTTGTATACAAACCCACAGTTGTTCTGAACTCAATGTATCAAGGCTACTGTTTTTTTAAGCTGTGCTTTTAAATGGCTGGCTATATATAAACCCATACCACTGCCTAGTCTGTTTGTTCTTACTTTCTGAAAGTAATCATACCCAGTTATCTCACTCCCCCAGTCATGATCCCTACTCCAAGTTTCCATTATACGCATATATCTATACTATCTCTTATTAGTATATTTTTTAACTCATCAAGTTTACTTCTGATGCTTCTTGCATTAATGAGCAGGAGTTTTAGTTCATGTACTTTTACCAATTTACTATCGCCTTTACTCCAAGGTCAACAAAACCTGCCCCCTTATCCTGGTTGAGACGTTAGTAAAGTGCAAAAACTGGGGTTTAACATTAAATTATCTACTCAACTCTAAATATAGCAGCACCACTGTTATATATCATTTGCAAGAAACTTTATTAATGCATCTATTAGGGTTCCAGTGACAAAGGTTGGGAAATGTGCTGTTAGGGTTTCCATCCCTAAAATCCCACTTTCGCTCTGCATGCAGCAACAGGCATGGGGGTGTACCTTGGGGTTGTCAGCCCTAATAGTTACCATATTCAATGAGTAAATAAGCTGAGATGGGTACAGTATAGGAAAATGGGGCAAACATTAGGGCTGACAACTCCAAGGCACGCCCCCCATACCTGTCATTGCGTACAGGGTGAGGGATCATGTGTTAGTGTTGGAAACCCTAACAGAACATTTCCCAACTTTTGTCACTAGAATCCTAACTGATGCATTAACAAAGTTTTTTTGTAAAGAATTCCCATAGTTTCTGAGATAGCATAATAATAACCATATTTGGTTATGGAAGCACAGGGCCAAAAGGGCCCTGCACCACCATATATCTGTCATTTTTGAGAGATTGTAATTACATCATTATTTTCCTGTGGGAGCCAGTGTTTCCACTGGCAACATGCAACAGAGGGTATGGCATACTCTCCTCAAAATTTTTCAGGGTACAAACCATGTTTCGAGGGTACATTGCACCCCTTGCAGAAAATCATGGAGATACACATTGTTTTAAAGTGGTATACTGCACAGCTGCAAACAGTGTCTTAACATTAGCAGAACACCACATTTTTCTTTGAACATCATTATACTTGCCTATACTTTGTTGTGTTTGCTCTTGTTATATTAAAAAAAAGACATAAAATGATACGTAATTGGTTGGTATCTTTTGATATGTTTAATGATCTGTTCTGTTCTTATCATTGTCATTTACAGATAAGATAGTAGAATGCAGGATATACAACAACACTACATCTAAGAATCTTACATATTGTAAATGATACCAAACCCATTATTACAACATCTGTAATGTAAAGAGCAACTGTGTTCCAGATCCAAATAAAAAAAGTGATGTGTGTACAACACTTACTGCATAACTGAATACCACAATCACACACACCAAAATCTGAGAAACAAACTTATTATTATCATTGTGTTTTTTTTTTTTGTTATGGGTACTGGGCTTGCTGGGTTTGTGTTACCAATACAGTATCAATGCTTACTATACTACTTACTATACTACCTAACCCTAAAACCCTAGTACCACTACTACCAGCACCACTATAGCAAGCAAGCAATAGCATTCTGTTGTGTGTCTCACACACTCACAGTTAGTTGTTCTCTTAGTAAGAGAGTACAAACAACCATTTTAATATGTACTTCATTAGATAAGGTAATGATAACGGTTTAACCATGTAGGGTTATCAATAATATCAACTTTTTTTAACGTGACAACAAGTCACAAAAAGTAAAGTAACTAAGCTAGCCAAAACTGCACAGGATGCCATCTGATCGATGCATGCAACTGCATAGTGCATATACATTATTAGTATTATTATATAGTAGAAATACAGTAAGATATGTCAACTCATGTCATCACTCATCACAATCATGAGAGAAGAGACACACCTCACCACCAGTCATCTCATGTATCATTAATACAAATGGATGTGATTTGTGGTGCCTGCAGTAGTGCTGCAGTCAGTGCAACAACCAATGCATGCCTATGTAGTTGTAAATCATATTGCGTATATTTTAAGGCATTTATTTTGAGGGCTTACTTGTATTTAGCCCATAATAAGCCAAATACCTTATGCCACTCTGAAGCTTGTTTAGTAGATTTTTGTTTAATGTAAATTTGTTTATGGTCTATAAAGTTTTAGAAGCGAATGCATCATGACCTGGTAGTCTCCCAACTAGCCATGCTAGTCGATCCCTTCCAGCTTCCTAGTTCGTCTGCTGCAGCCCTGTCCCCCAAGCTCCAAGGGTTTTTTTTTGTAACATTTCCACTTGGACGGGTGAGGAGAACAGCCAGGTGGCCAGTCATCACTCTTCCTGCCTTTACCCATCCTGCAGAGATGTCACAAACCTCGGTGCACAGGGCCATATTAGAGGAACTAGGAAACTGTCAAAGGATCAAGTGGCAGTGGCTATGGAGGAGCTAGGTACGATTGCAGGCCCTTCTAAAAGTTCATAGACATAGTTAAAAAAATGTACCTTTAAACAAATCAGCTGACCATCATGTCATAGCAGCATATAGTTCTGGGCTATGTTTTTGAAAAATCAGGCACTATGCTCTCAGATCACCATCAGGTACTGCTTGGCTCTCATGGGCTGCCAAAAACAAAGAACCAACTAACTCTAACTATAAATAAGTAAATAACTCTTAACAAAACAGTTTTTTTCATTCAGCCTTTGCCCTGTGCCTGTGGCCCCTGCCCTTGATCTGCTGTGCCCGTCAGCCCACAACCTTTTACATACAGTATTAATGAATGTATGGATCTGTGTGATACATAGAGCTAGGAATGTGACTGATTTAGGTAAAAACTGATGGAGAATACATTTGTGAAATGTTGGTTGGTTGATCCCACAAAAATATATGCTAAAAACGTAATTGAATTCATACCAGGGTGGCAGTCATACTAGTTTGAATTAGTATTATTTCCCACAATTTTTCTGTTTATTTTTGTGTGAGCATTGCTCAAGAAAACATTCCTAGTTCTCTGTATCACAAATTCTTTCTGAAGTCCTTTTTCAGACACATGTGACGAATAAGAAGTTTGTTTTCAACAGCCTGTTGTATTAGTTTATTCATCTGAATGTTGTGTACTAGATTCTGTGAAGAAAACCCTCTTTCACAGGGCACACTAGTCAGTGGTATGAAGAGTAGAATTTTTGCCAGTGTAGCAAAGTGAGGAAATGTTTCATTATGGTTGGAAATTAGGTTTTCACAGAATGTGTGCAATGTACTGTCTTTGCAGTTGCTAGCTAAATATTTGAACTGGGTGAAACTTTCCCTAGATTCCTGTCCATCTATTAACGATGGTGAATGTTCTGTGGTAACACCACAAAAGTCAATCAGCCAGTTTAACACTTCGATTCCATAATCACACAGGACCTGAACAGTTGCTAGCAACAATTTAGGATTTAGTACAGTGTTTAGATCAATGAAAACCGGCATGTCACTTTCAGTGAACCTCTTGTCTAGTTCTGTTAATAATCTGTCAATGAATTTGTTCTTGACAGAACGGATTGTCCTCAAACCCTCTTCAGTTACAATATATGTCACTCCATTGTACTGGTTGTTATTATCTTGTAACTGAGCAATCATTTCTTGATACAGTGGCAAATACTATACTTCTCTCATGTCCTGAAGCTGTTGTTTTATTGCATTCACCATAGCCACCATTTGCCTGATATCAATGTTATCTTTCTGGAAAATTAGGGACAATCTTGTCAGGAGTGCAAGAATTTCTTTCAGCACTTTTGTAAGCAAACCCTTTGCCTTGATTTGTGTGTTCTTATTGTCACTAGCAACCTCATTTTCAAGTCCATAACAACAGATGGCCATGCTGAACAGACAGAAACAACAGCATCATTTAAGCTTAGCCACTGCACACTATTTGGTCTTTTGAAACATTTCACATGGCCAGTCATGACCTGTTGCAATTTCCTTATTTTGATGTATGGGACAGAAGTATCGTGATAGAAATTATAAACAGCAACCGGTGTATCCTGGTGAGCTGAGAGTTCTTTGATATTTTAGGCAGCCTATGAGGACACCAGTGCCAAGCGATGCACAACACACCACACATGTACAGTCTTTGGATTGTCCCTCTGCAGCTGCACATCAACACCATTTAACCTACCAACCATGATGTTGGCACCATCGGTTCCAAAACCTGTCACCTTAGAAACTGAACAATCCACTGACTTAAGAAAATCTAAAATAACATTATATATAGTTTCTGCTCTGCCATCTCTCACTATCACATTTGCACAAAATGTAACATTAATGTGTTCCTTGTCAAGTGTTTTGCAGTATATTGCAAGTTTTTTGTTTACCACCATGTCTATGCTTTCATCAACCATTATGCTTACAAATTCACTGCCATTACATGTAATTGCTGCCTGTATATCAGATTTACAAACCTCAGCAATTGTTTTTGAAAATCTGCAGCAGCCTGATGGTGTCTATAGGTGCCTGATTTTTTTCAAAAACCGTAGCCCCGTTAGAAATTTGTAGGTATATCAAGTCACAGAACTTTCTTTCTGCTATTGTGTGTTGAACCAAAAATTAAGCTGTACAAAGCTGTGCGTCTAAGACAGCTTCACTTTTCCTATCATCAAGATTTATTGTGGATGTTAAATGTCTCCTACCAGAAACTGTCTGCTTAGCTATTTTATGATCATCAGATTCCATATGATGCACCAAAGCAGACCGCTGATAATTTTTTGATCCTTTTACAAAAGCATTATGTCTACTTGTTCTTGCATCTATGCACACCTGGCAATGTAAAAACAATTCATTTTTAACATTTGTTTTTGTCCATAACCATACAAATTCTGCTTTCCATTTCTCTTGGAAATGTTTAAGTCTAGAAATGTTAGAAAGGGTACTTGATGGCTTTGCAGCCATTGCATTTGTTTCACTGGAACAGTCCCAGATGCCTTAGGTTCTTCTTGTTCTGTGCAGCTGTTGCTGCTGATGGTCCCTTCTGCTTCACCGGATGGCTCACATAGAATGATGCCATCAGTTCATCCTCAAGTTCTTCGGGCATCTTCTTGATTCTGTGGATCACATTCACTCCCAGAGATCTCACTACTCTCATCTTCAAGAGTCAATGCTGGCAGCAATTCACCTGCTGTGAAAAATACACAAATAAGAGAAAAAATATTAATGACAGGTAATGACAACAATCATAATAATATAATGATACTGTCATTTACTTTTTTCTTTTTTTTTTCCTTATTTAATCAATAAGGCATTACAGGCCACCAGGATGTGCGTGTTATGGTGAGATAACGGCCCTCCTCATGTGGGTTGAACTTTGAAGAAGCACAATGCATACCACACTGCTTAACCACACAGGAATGGCAGATGGCCAAAGCCAACCATAATGCACCCCCTGGCCTGGAATAAGTCCTCATTGCAATTATGAAATGGGTCCATTATTGTACATTTTATGCATTTTTTTAAACATATTACTTTCAGCTGGGTCGTTGTGCTGGCCAGGAATGGATAATGGCCTAGAAGAAAGCAGCTGTCTTGTCTCAGAGCCAATCAGACTAACTGACGTGACAAGAACATCAGCATTCTTTACAGCCATTTCCATAAAAAATAATAGTACAGTTTATTGCTTCAACTTACATTACACATTATTTTACTTTTCATGTCATACATATTTATGTCACTTAACCTCTACTCCCTCTCCCTCTCTCTCTCCCTACTTCAGTTAATTATACATATGATATGTCTTCTACTACACTTAGCAGTACATATACCCTACCTGGCCTGTTCATTTGATCACACCCACAGAATACTCTTCTCTTCCTTCATGCTGCACCTGACTGCAGGGGTTGAAATTAAGTTTTGCAGCCACTAGCCAGGAGGGCTAGTGACTGGGAAAATTAACTAGACCCACTGACATTTCCACTGGCCCAGTTGGTGTTTATTTGAAGTGCTGCCTTCTCCAGTAGAAGCCCACAGGATTAGTTAAATGAAAATTACACTAGTCCAGTAGAAAATCTACCAGCATTTGGCTAGCGGGCCATTGCCAATTTTGACCCCTGTGACTGGTGTGGTGATGGTGCCCAATCTCCTCCCACAAAATAACTGTACAATTAGGTTAAAATATAGAATTGTGGTTATGTATAATTATGTGAAGAGATTTCATTTGCTCTCACCAGATTTCTTTTTAAAGAATTTAATAATGCTGTTACTACTGCTGTCATTGTTCTTATCAACTGCTTTTCTTTTTCTTCCACCACCAGTTGTCATTATTTTTTCAATACTGTACTACGACAACTACGTCTATCTATTTTTGCTACTGTTGGGTCTGTTCATGCAAAGTGGAGAGTGGACTCTTACTGAGATAATGGATGTACAGTCAGTGATGTTGCCACGTCAATGCAGCGCATAGCCACAGACACAAGACACCACATGCAGCAGGTGGCACTCAGTGCTTGGATATGAAGAGGAGGAACTTAGGGATAACAACCCCAGTCTGAAGAAGATAGTCATGTGTGGACATGGTTTATTTGGACTTACACTCATCACAGATGCAGTGCTCATGATACAGAATTTAGTTTGGATGGATACAGCCTAATCAGTTCCTCCATTGTAGAGGCTTGTTTGTAGAAGAAACTGCGATGCAGCTCGATCAATCACACTACAAGAAATGGATACATGCATGGTGATGTACCAACTCTGTGCTGCAATATAAATAAACAGCTTTAAGTATTTACTTAATTACAGTAAAAAAGTAAACTAACTACAACATCCATTTTTTAACTGTAGTTATTCAATTCATAATATCATACATCATAAATATTGTCTCTAGAAAGATTGGATGTGTCCAGAAACTGACAATAACAGTCGATAAGGTTAGTGTGTTAGTTGCAGTCTTTACCATTTAAAAATGCATTTTGTTAGTTACCAAAGAATCACATTTATTACCAAATCAAGCCATACTGGTGTTGTGTGATTTTTTTAAATAATAAATATACTGAAAACAACTGACTGAGGGATTGTATCATTGTAACTGTAGTCTTTAGTAGTACAGTACCACATCACCTACCCTACCTACCTACTACATGGATGAGTCATCAATGACAGGAAGGCAGTGTGACACACACGGATGCTGCACAACACACCCCAACACACACACACACAGTCTCTCTCTCTCTCACTCTGTCCATTGTACTGAGATGATGAATTCCATTCTGGTCCACTCCACACGCTGTAAAGACAAGAGCTGTATTGTTCAGTCAGCCAGTGACAGTCTTCTTGGTACTCTCAACTCTCACTGTGTCAATGATCCTATCCAAGTCAGTCATTTGCAGTAGATAAGCCACATGGCATCTGAGCTACTTAACCTGGTGGTTGGCAATGACAGGCAAACTTGCCACTTCTATGGCAGACATTGATTGATTTGATTTCTTTATGTACATAGCTTGGATTGAACATTTGGCAATGGCAAAAAACATTATACAATGGTCTGGGTGGGCTCTTCAAAACCCTGATTCCTGAATCAGCAGGCAGGATTAACGTTGTGTAATTGTACCACTGCCATCACCCCACAAGTGCCAGCCAGTCAGGGGCAGGAAGGGCATTAGTGCACACAGTAAACTTATTGCGTAAATATACACTCAACCTGACCTGACCATAATAGTGTGGGTAATGGCAGGATTTACCCATGCCTGTTGTGGTATGCTGATGAGGCGCGCCCAAGTGAGGAAACTCAGGGAAACCTCACCAGAAGTGGGTAAATCTTGCCATCACCCAGCAATGCATGGAAAGTGGAATATTGGCCATTATACATACAATGTAGTAAACATAAGGCAAGAAAAGTTTTAATGTTTTTATTTTGAATTTTGCACATTCCGGTTACTGTGGAAAAAACTATATGGCAGCCAGAAGGCGGAAGCTTTGAAGTTCTGTACCCTGACTGGCTGGCACTTCTACCATGGATGGTGTGGGTGTGGGGTGATGGCACCATCATGCTTTATATGCTGTAAATTATGACAATCAGCAAGTCATTATTAAGGATTTCAAGAGGTCATTGTATAATAAAGTCTAATATAATTTTTTTTAAACAACCCATGAACACACCAATCACTGACTCTCTGACTGAGTCTGAATCAGATACTCTCCCTTTCACAGTCACACAGTCAGTTGGTTTTGTTCCGTCTGGTTATGTGAAAGTGAACAACATGACATGACAGTAGTGAAACACACAGAGCATGGACGATCAGGTGAATCTCAGGTTGACTGTGACATACACATTTAACATCAGATCAGCAGCAACACACAGTCACACAAGTTACTGAATTTAATTCACAACAATTTGTATTTATTTCTTAAATTCTTACAGCTGAGAAGTGCCCAGCACAGCACAGCAGCTGATGCAGAAAGCCAGAAAGCTCTGATCACAAACCAGCCAGCCAGCCAGGTCAGGTCAGGACATACAGGTCTCTCACACAGACAGTACACACACACACACACACACACACACACACACAACAGTACACATGTACCTAAAGAAACACATACACACACACACACATATACACATACACATCATCACAGTCGCTGAGTGTCACACACACAAGTAGTGTAGTAAAGGAAGTAGTTAGTAATTACCAGTACACCAGACCAGAGCACCAGAGAAACACAGAGTCAGCCAGACTGCCCAGACCAGACTGAGACCAGAGAAGACAGAGTTTCAAATAAATAACTAACAACAGCAGCACTGAGTCAGCCAGAAAGTATTCAACTCATCAGCAAGAGAAATAGCAGGATCATTCCATAAATTTCAATTTTCTCATTATCAGCACGCAGATCATCAGCTGCCAGACTGAGGCTGTGTCGATGACCAGCTAGGAGACTGGAACTAGGATCCCATCATCAAGTCTACACTTGATGATTTGGGCTTTTTTTTGTGTGTGGGGGGGGGTGTGTGTGTGTGTGTGTGTGTGTGTGTGTGAAGGAAGCACGTGCCCCTCCCTCCCCAAAAAAAACAATTTATAGAAACAACACAGAGTCTTAGCAAAATAAAATTAAAAATCTTGGAGCTGGATTGAAACCCAGGGGAGTGGATGACTGCTATGCCCCTGCCTGGAGCAGCTTGCACCATCCTTCTATGGAATCCTATATTCCACACTGTCATGTGTAACGTGGATGAACCATGGTGGCATCATGACAGGAATCTGCCTGCAGACAAGCCCATTTATGCAAATAAGTACTAGAGAGCACTGCAGCAGAGCAAACTGATAGGATGAGCAGTCCTCCCTCTGATCTAACCCCAGTACCCTACCACATTGAAAATGAGCACCATTTAAAGAATAGTCTTCAGCAGTTCAGCACACAAGCACAGCACACACAGTGTCACAGTAACACACGCACACACACACACACACACACACACACACACACACACACACACCACCCAAGAACAACATCTAGAAGGCACTGGCAGCAAAATTTATTTTAATGTGTAGTGTTTGGGTTGGGAAGCTCAGGCTTCTCTGAGACAGTTCAGTAAGTTACCAACCAGAGCACAGGCAGCAGTCACATACTGTGTGTGAGATGAGACAGGCTGTCAGTTAACTGAGCTGAAGAAGTTTTCAGGAAGATATATAATGGGGTGAACTTGAGCTTGGGAACAAGAACAGCAAGGAAGGGTTTTTTGAATTTTACTAGTTTATTCTCCTCACTGATAACCCCTCCATCAACAACCCTATTAACAACTAACTGATACACAGAGAGCCTCTCCAGCCCCCACACATGCATGCCACACTCTCCAAAGTCATCTTGATGGACAGATAGTCCTCTGATGAGCATAACTAATAAAAAGGTACCCAGGAATAAGGACAGATAAGGACAGACAGTAATAGTTCAGTAACTTCAGTTCACTTCTTCTCTGACTGACGTCACCAATTTCAACCATGCAATCAAATTCTCACTGTCTGTCCTTGGTGGCCTGGCTGGGAGGGAGGGGAGGGACTGGGGATTTGCACAAGCAACACAGATGGAGAGCAGTCCTCCTTTGTCTCTGAGATGAGGCTGCAGCACATGGATCATGACTGCAGGTGCATGGCGTGCTGCCACTTATTCTTTCTTATAAACTGATAGAGACTATCGAGTCTCTTAGTCTCTGTGAGAGACACTGAACCAGAAACACACTGAACCAGTCTTGGGATGGAAGGATAGATGGGAAGCCTGTGAGATGGAGTTCTAAAAGTGACTCAGTTGCAGTTGGGACTGGGTGCGGGACTCCTCCTGAGTAAACTGGGTGAGAGAGAGAGAGAGACTTGATAGATGGAGTCTCCTGGGCGACCAGCACTCATCACCAGTTATGGCGGAATGGTGGTCAGTGAAAAATATTGCAATTTAGTGGGAGGGAGGAAGAACTGTAGAAACCTGCCCTGGCTTGACCTTAACCCAGCATAATGAACAATAACAACAATTAAAGCTTGCTTCTATTCTGAACATACTATACTAAGCCTATGAGAATACTGCTGCTGCCAGCTGATCATACTTAGTCACAGCACACATACAGTAGTCAGTATTTTTTCCTGTTGTATTAGTGGTTCTATCAGTCAGTAGCTACTTAATTGTGGCCATGCATCCTGTAGTAATGTAGCTGTCCTGTGATGTGTGACTGCGATGCATTCCTTTAGTCACTTCAGATGGAATTAACAGCATCGGTCTGGCCTTTTCATTTCTATGTAACTCCATTTCTCCATAATGGACTCAAGTACAGGTGAAGTGAAGCATTGATCAGAGTGACTGGCAGCTGCCAGGCAAAGCTTTTCACTCCGAGTCCAACTCATTTCTTGTTCCCGCGTTGGTTCTCCGTGCTAGCAGTCAATGTGCTCTTTTTTCTCCTCAACTCTCCAGTGTCCAGCTTGCATGTGAAAGCTTGTCATTCCCTCCTTTATAGGTTCACTCCCACATTACATGGTGAATGGGGATAGGGTAGATTTGTAAACACTGCAGTTCACACACCAATCAGTGGGATTTTGTTGAAAAACCAAAAAATGATGGGCTGTATGGACCAGTCTGTCTACTGAGGGGAAATAAAATGTTTCCAATGGCACAGACTGTATGTAAAGATAGGCAGCTACCTGCATTCACAAAACAACTCAGTCAGCTTCTTTTCGTGTAGTGCACCTCCTGTTCATATAGATTTATGTGACTTTTGATTTTCTTACGTGATTCACGTACATCTATGTGAATGGGAACTCTGGTGGGAGCACAGCACTCTCTGGGACCTGTGGTCCCATGCCTTCATAATGCTGTGGATATTTGAATGTGGGAGTGCAGGGTCCATCCATTAGGCCTGTACTCCAATCACTCCTTAATGGTATTCATATTTGCATGTGATAGTGCACAGTGCCATCCATCAATAATTTTTGAGATATTGTAATCATATCCGTATTTCCCTGTGGGAGCACTGAGCCCTCCGGGACCAGTGTTCCCATCTGTCCACAATGATATTCATATTTGTACATTTTTTAAGATAGTGTAGTGGTATTCTTATTTGCCTCTGAGAACGCAGGGCCCAAGAGGGCACTGCAGTCCCAACCAATAGTATGCAGCACCAAAAAACACTGTAGAAAACACAGCAACATTTTAAACATGTGTAACTGGACACCACATTAAAATATTTTCATGAAACCAGCAAAAGGCACATCAGTGGCACAAATCGCTTCTACCCTAAAAATTTCACAACAAAATTGCAAACCATTCCTTTTCAGTGTAGTAACAAAGAAACGACTGTGAACACCTGACATTACAATGTCATCCTAGGGGGAAACTATGCAAAATTTAAACCCACTGAACTCCACAGCAGAATAATTTATTTTTTCCAAAGCAGCAAAAAGTACATCTGTGGGGTTGTACTGTGAAAATTTCAGAAAAAAAAAATCACAAACCATTTCTTAACTGTGGAGTGACAAAGAAACAACTATTTTAAAATTGTTTTTCTGCTGTTCCTTTTTTCACAGTTTGCTAAAAAAAAAATCATTTTCCACAAATTTCGAAAAAGGATCCTGTTTTGCATTTTTTTCACAGTTTGCAAAACAGGATTTTGGCATGTAAAAAAACACATTTCTAAGTAGCTTATCTAAAACAAACCTCAGATTTGGATTCAACATATCCTGATTATGGAATGACAACTGGTATTGTCTACTAAACCCATGCAATGTCATAGTTATTTAATTCTGTTTTTGCCACTAACTGAAAACAAGCATGGAAAAAGATGGCTCATATTCAGCAAAAGATCTCACATTTTCCAAAAAGGATTTCACATTTGTGATAAAGAATCATTTTTCGAGCTGGAAATCTAACTGGTCCCATAGGAAATAATGAGAAAATTTAAAATGTAATAATTTTGGAATGGATTATTATTTTTCACCAAATCTTCAGAATGCACATATGTGACCCAAGACATTTCTACTCTAAAAATAGCAGACCAAAATTCCACACCATTTTTGTGCAGCAGCGTGGCAAAGAATTTGACTCAAAACAATCATTTTCAAATTTGTTTTGACAATCTCTGTCTATGTAACCACACATCCGACCAGAACAAAGCTTACCACATCAATAGGTCTTTGGCCCCTGATGACGCATGCAAGATTTCATATGAATTGTTTGAATGATTGTAGTTATTTAAGTGCAAAATTCTGAGTTTAGCATAGAAGTGAATACCGAACCCTAACTATAGGGCATGACCACACCCCTGTAATCTATCTATCTATCTATCTATCTATCTATCTATCTATCTCTCTCTCTCTCTCTCTCTTATATATATATATATATATATATATATATATATATATATATATATATATATTCATTAAAAATCTTTGTTAATGCATCAGTAAGGGTGAGTACTATAGTGATAAAAACAGGGAAATGAGGCATTAGGGTTTCCAACTCCAACACCCCACCCTTACTATGCAGATAATGACAGGCATCAGGGGTGCACCTTGGGGTCATCAGTCCTAACGCTTACCCCATTCTACCCCATCCCCACCCTGCAAACACTGACAGGTTCTAGGGGTGTGCCTTGGGACTGTCAGCCCTAATGCTCACCCCATTCCATAAGTACATAAGCTGAGATGGGTACAGTATAGGAGAATGAGGTGCATGTTATGGCTGATGACCCCAAGAAACACATCCCACACCTGTCAGTGTCTGCATAGTGAGGGAGGGGGTGGAATGGGGTGGGTGTTAGGGCTGATGACCCCAAGGCACAACCTGATGCTTGTCAGTGTCTGAAGGGTGGAGGAGGGGTGTTAGGGTTGGAAATCCTAATGCCTCATTTCCCAGCTTTTGTCGCTATAGTACTTATCCTAACTGATGCACTAACAAGGTTTTTTGCAGTGAATTTCCTTACTTTTTCAGATAGTTTTCTTGTATTTTTATTTGGCTGTGGGAGCACAGGGTCCTTCTGCCCTGCACTCCCATACTCCATGATTTTCCTTATTTTACTTTGGGTGCTCAGAGTCCTTTGTACCCTGCACAGCCATCCCTTAGTAAATTCATTACCAAATTATTAGCAGAGCCATCTTATTTCCCCAGCACATGTACATGATAGACAAAATGTTCAAATGCATGCCAAAACATCATTCTGCACAACTGCAATGCAATTCTGGACCACAGGTGCAAAAACACATTTTGGACAGGACTTAAAAGATAACAGCTGTGACATACATAAGTTCCAATATTAAGAAGGCTATGTTGAAAATCCAAGGGTCAAAATATTGAAAAATTCCAAACTTATGAGTGGGTGTACTGAAATTGCAAGGAATGGTCATAACTTTGGATTTTTTTCATATTTTGACCCCTAATTTTGAACATAGGCTTCTTGTGACCTCACATCATAAATGACACAGGTGTAACTGTTCAAATCTATGTCAAAATGCCATTCTGTGCCACAGGTGCAAGAACACATTTTGGACAGGATGTGAAAAATGACAGCTGTACCATTCATTAGGTGGTGTTAAAAATGGCTATGTTGAAAATTTGGAGTCAAAATATTCAAAAATTACCAAAGTTACACAAGTGAGTAGGAAAATTTCAATGACCACACATAACTCAGCCATTTTTAGCATTTATTTCACCAAATTTTGAACATGGGATTTTTGGGACCCTGCCTCATATTCACTGGAAATCTTGTTTCATTAACTGGTCCCAAAACGTGATTTTGTGCAGCGACTATGAACTTACCTTCCAGACCTGATTAACAAAACAACAGTCACAGTGTTCATGAGGTGGGGACCGAATAAACCTATGTTGAAAATGTGGTGGAAAAATACCTAAAAATGCCAAAGATATCAACATAAGTTGAAAACGCCATTGAAATATATTTTACGGCACTTACTATGATTCCTCAGTTTGTGGTTCGGCTTTGAAAACAGCAGACATGTCCCAGTCCACAGAAGATGACAGCAGACAACCCCCCAAGGTATGTATAGGGTAAGGGGGGTGTGAGGGAGGTGAGTCCTCAGTGAGAGGGTCGGGGTTGTGAAGGGAGATGGAGGGGGATAATGAGGGACTGTTTTCTATTTTTCTGGTGAAAAAATGAAAAGGTCATTGGGGAACAGTTTTCTAATTTACAGCTTTTAAAAGAAACACATTTCAGGACACTGGGAGTGGGTTCCCTAGTGTCCCACACTACAAGTGGTGGGAGTCTCAAATGAAAGTCTCAGGACACTAGAAGTGGGCTTCCTAGTGCCCCACACTGCAGTGGTGGTGAACATGACTGGGAATGGGTACACTGGGAGAGGGATCCCCAGTGTACCACACTGGTCAGAGGGGGGAATGACTTAGGACATTGGTAGTGGGCTCTCCAGTGTCTCACTCTATTTTTGGAGGTAGCATTACATGACCCAGGACAACGGGAGTGGGCTCCCCAGTGTCCCACACTGTGGGGGGATGATATATGTTTGTGGACACTGGGAGTGGGCTCCCCAATGTCCCACACTGTTGGGGGGAGTAACATCCACTTGCAACCCCTAGAGCTGTCAATGATGTGAATGTTTAGCACAAGTGGATGGTAAATATTCAAAAGAGTGGGATGCGCAAAAATAGTTTATGCCTGTTTTTCAACATATCATATTCTTGAACATTTATCATCCACTTGAAGCCAAGCATTCACATCATTGTTGAGTACAGAAGAAGCAGACTTGAAATTGTGCTTCTCTGATGGTGTAGAGGGATGGGCACAAGACTATGTACCCAAGGGTTCTGGAGTCCTAGCCAGTGTCTTCACATTTCTTTTGCCTTCATTGTAGGTGTAAAAAAAATATAGAGACACTAATCTCAAACTCAGGACCTCTATATCTACAGCTCTGTGCCTCATCCTCTGTGCCACCCAAGAAGTACAGCAATATCAGTGCTTTTTCTTTACTTAACACGCTGCGAATCTGGATATGTCACTTTCCAAACTGCAGCATGTGTGAAAAAAAGTTAGAGCTATTCTAGCACATGCTGTAGTTATGAAAGTCACATATCCAGCTCAATAAGAAGAGCAATCTAGTCCCGGTCAACAGAAGATGACAATACACAACCTGCAGAGGAAAGTATATGGTAAGGGGGGTTGGTGAGGGGACAGCAGAGGTGATGAGGTACTGCAAGGGGGTGCTAATAGACATCTGAGGACACTGGAAGACAGCTCCCCAGTGTCCCACACTGCTGGGAGGGTGCTTAAAGTCTCAGAGCACTGGGAGTGGGCTCCCCAGTGTCCACATTGTTGAGGGAAGATACATGATCTGGGACACTGGGAGTGAACTCCCCAGTGTTCCCCACTGCTGGGGGGGTCCAGAAATTAAAAATTACAATGGGAGGGTGGGGGTGACACTAGAAACCAGGGCAACATAAACAGGGGTGCCACTAGACATGAGAGAAAAGGGGAGGCTCAAGGTTGACTCTGCAGCCGGCAGCATGAGTTCCAGCTGTGGATGCAGAAGTCATGAAAATACTGCTGTTCGTATACAGAGAATAGGTGAGATGCAGTCCTCTCACTAAGCTGGCACCCGAGATTTTGGGTGCTCAGAAAGCATGTTTAGGGCCACTTAAAAAAAATCTGAATGTAGCTAAACGGTTCCCCTTTAGCAAAGTTCTGATGTTTGTTTTTTTAAAATTCATTTTTCATGTTTTCTTCATTTTCTCACTCTAACTAATGGAAAAACAAGCTGCCAGACACAGCACAGCTTTGCCTTCCCAAAACAATAATCTGTGCAAAAAGATCGGCTGAGTTTTGTGCAATGACCTGACTTTGCAAAATATAGATGTTTTGTGCCTGACATAAAAATGTTCCCATAGAAAATAATGGGAAATTACAGGTCTAATAACTTTTGAATGGATAAATATTTTTTTTTGCCAAACCATCAGAAGGCACATCTGTGAGGCAAAGGCTTTCTATCATGAAAGTTACAGACCACAACTTAAAGCCATTTCTGAGATCCAGGTGGACAAAAATGGCAAAAACATTGTATTTTTCTGTTTTTTCAGCACTCTGTATCTCAGAAACCACACAACAGAGTCATACAAACTTTTGCAAGTCAGGAGACCTGCAACTAGAGATTGTGCATGCCAATACTCATGCAAATCTGTGTATGGTCATAAAGTTATTAAGGTTTGAAAATGTGGGTTTAACACAGAAGTTACCTTTCACCCTAACTATACTTGTACTACTGCACCAGTACAATATATGCAAATATATATATATATATATATATATATATATATATATATATATATATATACACACACACACACCTTATACTGTTACAGTAGTGTCACTATAGTTAGGGTTGAGCAACAGTTTCTATATTAAATCTAAAATTTTGCACTTGAATAAATTTGCAACTGTTCAACAGATTTGCTAAAACTTTTGCATGCACAGTCTTCTGGGGTAGATCCCTTGATGTGCCAAGTTTTGTTGAGGTCAGATTTGCATATTCTGAGATTCAGAAAATGAAAAAAAATGAAAATATGCTACTTTTGCAGTTTCTTCCTCATCGCGCTGCTTGCAGACAATGTTGAATTTTAGTTTGAAATTTGTGTAGTAGAAAGAGCTTGGATGACAAAACAGGCCACCATTTATTTGGTGAAAACATATCAATCCAGTCCAAAGTTATAGCATTTGTAAGGCCCCATTATTTCCAATGAGATTTTCATTTTTCAGGATAGCTGCACAGTACAAACAAGGATCTTTGTTTGCTAAGGGTCATTCCTTGTTCACCATGGTCAAGTCTTTGTTCATCACAAAAAATTCCTTATTCATGAGCCACCATTTTGTTTTTTTTTATTTTACCCTGAAAAAACTGTCATAACTCTGCCCAAGGATGTCTGCTTGCCACATTTCACTATGATTTTTGCTCATCAGGAGTTGATGAGCTGTGCTTTGTGATGTGTGTATGTCCCCAGAAAGTTATTTTTTAATATTTTAAAATCATTCACCACTTGCTAAATTTCTTGTTAGTCATCCTTGTATATCACTGGTGAACAAGGAAATTGGCTGGCAAACAAGGATTCACTTTTTGACCATCTCATTGTGAAATTTGGAGCTAAAATGGCCAGACCGTGGATCCTTGTTCACCAGTGATAAATAAGGATGGTGAACAAGGAATTGTTCTGATTAAAAAGGATTTCTGATCTGGTCAACTCATCATGAAATTTTAAAATTAGATGGTCAGAATGAAATTCTTGTTCGCCAGCCAGTTTCCTTGTCCCGACAAAAAAGGAATGGCAAATAAGGAAATCGGCTGGTGAACAAGGATTCCAGTCTGGCCATCTGGTCATGAAAATCTGATGAAGAGATGGCCAGACCAGAATCCTTGTTCACCAGCTGATTTCATTGTTCGCCAGTGATGAATAAGCCTGGCGAATAAGGTCACTAATGGTGAAAAAGGATTCTTTTTTGGCAATCTAGTCTGAAGAAAGTCAGTGTTGTGGGACCATCCAGTTGAGAAAAATGTAGGGACTTTAATTTTAGTCCACTAACAAGTCCTGGTGTCCAATGGCACCCCAACCTCGATCCCCATATGTTTCTATAAATTCTCCCCAGAAGATGTGACCTAACCCCATGGAAACAAAAATTCCTGGTGTACAGTGGCACCCCCCACCTGATATATATAATTTACTGTATTTATTTTTTACATTTATTTATTTTAAAGGGGAAAACTGCCCTTGTTGTCCTTTGCTCATTTGTGAGCTGTGTAAAAAATAAAATCCATCGCCGATGTTTCCGTTTCCCCCACCTGACCCCCCACACCACTCGTGATGGCCCCACAGACCACCACTTACCTAAGGATGTCCCAGGTTCAAGACATGCTTCGCTGATCGAAGACACGTCTTGCTGTTGGAACCAGCAACTGCAATATGAACTAAGGTAAATGTGCTTTAATGCATTTCAATGGGGGTGGGTTTCAACTATTACAATAATCTTGGCCATTTTTTGAGATTTTAGCTCCAAATTTTCAACATGGCCTCATGGCCTCTTGAGGAACCCACCTCATGAGCAATATGATTGTCATTGGGCAACTCCCACCGTAAATGTTATTTTGCGGTAGTTGGAAAAATAATCTTTCTATTTGGATCTGCATAATGACAGTCATATTGTTCATGATGTGGTGTCATAAGAAGGCTATGTTGAAAATTTTGTATCAAAATGTAAATAAATGGCTGTGTATGACCATTCATTGCTATCTCACTACGAATGCTCATAACTTTGGAAATTTTCTATATTTTCACCCCATATTTTCAGCAAAGCCTTGTTATTACCCTACCTTTTAATTTTTCAAATCCTGGCCAAAATGTGTTTTCACCTTTGTGGTGCAGAATAGTGTTGCTCAGAACTACATTTTGGCAGGGATTTGAAAATGTTCTGTGCTGGGTCTATGTGGTAAGGTCATAAGATGGCTATGTTGAAAATTTGAGGTAAAACTGGCGGAGTTATGACTATTTGTCAATGGAGGGTTGCCAGCATAAAATAAGGATACTATTACACTATCTCAATGGAGGGATGAGAGTGCAGGGGTATGCACCACTGACAACAACACATTTACAGCAACCATCAGTACAGTGACTACAGTGCCAGGTTGCTGTACAGATGGATGCTGGACCCAGGCAATGTATTTGGGGGATTTGCACCCCTTCCTCATGTCAGCTCTGACTCGGAGTGGATAACATAAAGTGGAGGGTGCAGGGTGTACAAACACCCACAAGGGAGATTCAGGGGGTGAAGCCCCCAGAAGAAAACATGATTCCAACTTGGAAACCATCTGCCAGCTGCAAATGCGGTCGACATGGTGGTTTCTCTGTCCTGTTGTTCGACAAACGGTTTGTCAAACACTGGTCACAGATCTGAGTGCAGTTATACTATCTCAAAAAGTAAGAAAATAAGTTGCAAAAAACTTTGTTAATGCATCATTTTTAATTTATTTATTTATCTGTTTTTTTAGTCTTTGGTAAACGGGTAAGGCCCACTTAACATAAGTGCCTATTTTCAGGAGCGACCTGGGAGCACTGGGTGGCTAAGTGGCTTGTTCAGAGTCACACAGTATGCAAGTGGAGGTTGTGAGAATCAAACCAAGGTCTGGTCTGCTGGATGTACCAAGCTCATCACAGCTCCTTACTTTAACCTCTGGGCTATACTGTTAGCCAAATCCATTAGAATATAAACTGGGTTGACTCAGCATAGGAGAATGGGGTGATTATTAGGGCTGATGACCCCAGTGCTAACCCTGATCCCTCTTTGTCTATGCAGGGTGGGGTGGGGTGTTAGGGTTAGAAACCCTAACACCCCCTTTCTCTACTTTTGTCACTTTAACCCTAACTGATTCATTAACAAAGTTTTTTGCAATATATGTGTATGTTTCAAAAAATGACAGTAATGCTCCAGTTAGGGTCAAAGTGACAAAAGTTTGGACATGAGGCATGAGGGTTTCCTGAACACCACATCCTGCCAAACCAGGCAGGAGAGCAGGTGTTGGGTGTGCCTTGGGCTTTTCAAGCCTAACGTTCACCCCATTCTCATAAAGTCTACACATCTGACCATATTTACAAATAGACTCAGCAATTGTTTTTGAAATTATGACCCCAAATTTTCAACATGGCCTTTTGAGGATCCCACCTCATGAACAATATGACTGACAGTGTGAAACTCCTGCCCAAAATGTGATTTTGCATTAGCTTAGCAAATTTTCCTTTTAGGCAGGATTTCCATAATGACATATAGTTCCTGGGGTGTCAAAATGTAAAAAAACTGCAGTTACAACCATTTGTTGCAATTTCACTTTGCACACTTGTAACTTTGGAAATTGGAAATGTTTTTACCCCAAGTTTTCAACACAGACTTGATATTACCCCATCAACTGTAAGTCACAGGTGTCATTTTTTAAATCCTGGTCAAAATGTGTTTTCGTACATGTGGCGCAAAATGACTTTGCTGTTGCACAGAATTACATTTCAGTGCACATTAAAACATTTTATGTGCATGATGTAACACTTGGACAGCTGGTTCTGATCACTGTATCATTTTTTTGTAATATAAAATGTGTTATGGACTGTCTGTCATGAGAGATGCTGAGAAATCTGGTGATCTTGGAGTGACCTCACTCACCCCCTGCCGGTCTCAGCTGAAAGACGAAAGCCATGAGATAATTACAGGTTGGAAGAGGCTTGAGTTAAAGATAACCTATTTAGGTGGCTAATTGTAGCTTGCCAGATGCCAAAATAGATCATATCCATTTTATGTCGTTTGGAGGGAAACCCAGGTTATTAGACATGGGTGCGAAGTTGTAAACGTTGTTTTGATGTCTGTGTGAGGGGAGGATACTGCTCACAGATCAAAGAAAATCATTTGAAGAAAATGAGTTATGCTGCGGTTGCGGAATTTAATACTTGGAAAAGACATCCTGTTTTTATATAGATATTGTATTTTTTTATATATTCTGACAGGGAGGAACTAGATGACCTCATGCAAATAGGTGGGGAAAACCAGCTTTTAAACATTATTGTTTTCCTTCAGAGACTCCTCTATCTAGACTCTGACAAAGAAACATCTGTGAGCAATTTAAGCAGGTATTTAGAGAGAGACAAATCTAAGTACTGTAGTAGGAATTGCACTGTTAAAACCTGTTTTGTTTAAGAGATTTGTATGTCTTGTGATATAATAGTTCTCTATTTTATGTGTTGCATATTTTTTATCTATTTTAATAAAACTCTATTTTTAGAGCTTACTTGGTCTGTCTTTGATTTCTTTCCTTTACAAGTAGAGTATATATGGTTAAATCAGACACTGTACATAAGCTTGAATAGTGATACCGAACTGGAAAAAGGTAAGAGTTTTAAATCTGATGTCTTTTATTATAGTTTTTAAGGGTTCATTTCTGTACACCTGGTTAGGTGCCCGTAGGCAAAGTTATCCGGCCCCCAAGACAGAATTATCTGAGCCTGTGCATTGAGTACACTAGCAAGAGGTTCACAGTTTGAATCCCTCCAAAACTTGAGACCAATGGTTGATTCAAAACTCACAAAACAGACAAGAGGGTTACCTTGTTCTGTTAACTGTTCACAAGACTACGCTCGACTGACCTGCTGAGTGGGTTTGTGATACAGGGTACATCAGGTGGGATAATAACATGACTATGTTGACAATCCCGTCATATAAATGTAAGCACAGCCCAGAGGGCCCTGCACATACAGATATACATATACTGTATATGCATGAATGGAACCCTCATGCAAATATGGATACCATTAAGGAGTGACTGGAGTGCAGGGCCCAGAGGGCACTCCACTCCCACACACAAAAATGCATAATATTATTGAGTGGTGGAAGTGCTGGGCCCAGAGGACCGTGTGCTCCCACACAGAAATAAGGATACAATTACAATCTGTGAAGAATTATTGATGGTTGGGCCCTGCCCTCACACAAGCAAATAAAACTATGATTATACGTTCTCAAAAAGTAAGGAAATTCTTAGCAAAAATCTTTGTTGATGCATTTTTTAAGATTCATATTAAAGCAACAAAAGTATGGAAATATGGTGTTAGGGTTTCCATCCCTGCCACCCCCCCCCACACCAACAGTAGACACTGGACACTAGTCTTGAACTCAGGACCCCCATATCTACAGCGCTGTGCCTCATCCTCTGTGCCATCCAAGAAGCACAGTAATATCAGTGCTTTTTCTTTTCTTAACACACTGTGAATCTGGATATGTCACTTTCCAAACTACAGCATGTGCGAAAAAAAGTTATAGCTATTCTAGCCCATGCTACAGTTGTGAAAGTCACATATCCAGTTCAATGAAAAGAGTGATCCAGTCCCGGTCAACAGAAGATGACAACACACAACCTGCAGAGGAAAGTATATGGTAAGGGGGGAAGGGGAGGGGAACAGCAGAGATGATGAGTGACCATTTTCCTCTTTTTGGGTTAATACGTAAAATACATTGTGGGACTGTTTTTACATACAGTTTTATGGAGAAAAGTTATTTCAGAACACTGGGAGTGGGCTCCACAGTGTCCCATACTGCAACTGGGGTGTTAATAGACATCTGAGGATACTGGGAGGCAGCTCCCCAGTGTCTCACACTGCTGGGCTGTGCTTAATGTCTCAGAACACTGGGAGTGGGCTCCCCAGTGTCCACACTGTTAGGGGGAGGTACATGACCTGGGACACTGGGAGTGGACTCCCCAGTGTCCCATGCTGTTGGAGGGGGTCCAGAAATTAAAAATGACAATGGGAGGGTGGGGGTGACACTAGAAACCAGGGCAACATAAACAGGGGTGCCACTAGACATGAGAGAAAAGGGGAGGCTCAAGGTTGACTCTGCAGCCGGCAGCATGAGTTCCAGCTGTGGATGCAGAAGTCATGAAAATACTGCTGTTCTCATACAGAGAATAGAAGAGATGCAGTCCTCTCACTAAGCTGGCACCCAAGATTTTGGGTGCTCAGAAAACATGTTTAGGGCCACTCAAAATAAATCAGAATGTAACTAAACAGTTCCCCTTTAGCAATGTTTTGGTGTTTTTTTTGTTTTTTATTTTACATTCATTTTTCATGTTTTCTTCATTTTCTCACTCTCGCTAATGGCAAAACAAGATGGCAGACACAACACAGCTTTGCCTTCCCAAAACCATATTCTGTGTGAAAAGATTGGCTGATTTTTGTGCAAAGACCTTACTTTGCAAAATATAGATCTTTTTGTGCCTGGCATACAAATGTTCCCATAGGAAATAATGGGAAATTACAAATTTAATAACTTTTGAATGGATAAATATTTTTTTTGTTGCCAAACCATCAAAATGTGCAACTGTGAAGTAAAGGCTTTCTACCCTAAAAATTACAGACCACAATCCGTAGCCATTTCAGAGATCCAGGTGGACAAAAAATGGCAAAACCCCCAGATTTTTTCTGTTTTTTCAACACTCTGTATCTCAGAAACCACAAAACAGAGTCAGACAAACATTTTCAAGTTAGGAGACCTGCAACTAGAGATTATGCATGCCAACACACACACAAATCTGTTGAATGGTCATACAGTTATTAAGGTTCGAAAATGTGGGTTTAACACAGAAGTTACCTTTCACCCTAACTATACTGGTACTACTGTACCAGTATAATGTATGCACATACATATATATATATATATATATATCTATATATCTTATAGTGGCTCGTTAGCATCACTATAGTTAGGGTTGTGCAGCAGTTTCCATGTTAAACCTGAAATTTTGCACTTTAATAAATTTGCAACTGTTTAACAGATCTGCACAAAAGTTTGCATGCACAGTCTCCTGGGGTAGATCCCTTGATGTGCCAAGTTTTGTTTCGGTCAGATTTGCAGATTCTGAGATTGGGATAATGAAAAAAACTAAAAATATGCCACTTTTTGCAGTTTTTTCCTCATCATGCTGCATGGAGACAATGTTGAGTTTTGGTCTGAAATTTGCATGATAGAAAGAACTTGGATGACAAAACAGGTCAACATTTATTTGGTGAAAACATATTAATCCTTGCCAAAGTTATAGCATTTGTAAGGCCCCATTATTTCCAAAGGGATTTTCATTTTTCAGGATAGCTGCACAATACGAACAAGGATCTTTGTTTGCTAGGTGTCATTTCTTGTTCACCAGGGTTCAGTCTTTGTTTATCACAAAACTGCCCTTATCCACAAGCCACCATCTTGTTTTTTGATTTTACCCTGAAAAAGCTGTCATAACTCTGCCCAGGGATGTCTGCTTGGCATATTTCACTATGGTTTTTGCTCATCAGGAGTTGATGAGCTGCGCTTTGTGCTTTGTGATGTTTGTATGCCCCCCGGAAAGTTATTTTTTAATATTTTAAAATCCTTGTTCACCACTTGTTAAATTTTTGCTAGTCATCCTTTTACATCACTGGCAAAAAAGGAAATTGGCTGGCAAACAAGGATTCCCTGTCTGGCCATCTCATTGTGAAATTTGGAGCCTAGATGGCCAAACTGTGGATCCTTGTTCACTGGTGATGAATAAGGATGGCAAACAAGGAATTGTTCTGATGAACAAGGATTTCTGATCTGGTCAACTCATCGTGAAATTTTGAAATGAGATGGCCAGACCGGGAATCCTTGTTCACCAGCCAGTTTCCTTGTCCAGATGAAAAAGGAATGGTGAATATGGAAATTGACAGGTAAACAAGGATTCCATTCTGGCCATCTGGTCATGAAAATCTGACGATGAGATGGCCTTGTTCACCAGCTGATTTCATTGTTCACCAGTGATGAATAAGCCTGACGAATAAAGTCGCTGATGGCGAAAAGGTTTCTTTTTTTGGCCATCTAGTCTGAAGAAAGACAATGTTGTGAGACCATCCAGTCCAAAAAAATGTAGAGAATTTAATTTTAGTCCCCTAACAAGCTTTGGTGTCCAGTGACAACCCAACCTCAATCCCAATATGTTGCTATAAATTCTCCCCAGAAGATGTGACCTAACCCCATGGAAAAAAATCCCTGGTGTACAGTGGCACCCCCCCCCCACCTGATATATATATAATTTTCTGTATTTATTTTTTACATTTATTTATTTTAATTGGGAAAAACTGCCCTTGTTGTCCTTTTCTCATTTGTGAGCTGTGTAGAAAAAGAAAATATCCATTACCAATGTTCCCATAACCCAAACCTGACCCTCCACACCCCCCGTGATAGCTACACAGACCGCCACTTACCTAAGGAGGTTCCAGGTTCAAGACACACTTCACTGATCAAGACACATCTTGCTTCTGGAACCAATGACTGCAATATGAACTAAGGTAAATGTGCTTTAATGTATTTCAATGGGGTCGGGGTTCAACTATTACAATAACCTTGGCCATTTTTTGAGATTTTTGCTCCAAAGTTTCAACATGGCCTCTTGAGGAACCCTCCTCATGGGCAATATGATTGTTACTGGGCAGCTCCCACCGTAAATTAGATTTTGTGTTAGTTGGCAAAATAACCTTTCCATTGGGATTTGCATAATGACAGTCATATTGTTCATGATGTGGCATCATAAGAAGGCTATGTTGAAAATTTGGGGTCAAAATGTAAATAAATGGCTGTGTATGACCATTTGTTGCTAACTCACTACAAATGCTCGTAACTTTGGAAATGTTCTATATTTTCACCCCATATTTTCAGCAAAGCCTTGTTATTACTGCACCTCATGTATGTGACAGCTTTTTAATTTTTCAAATCCTGGCCAAAATGCTTTCACCCTTATGGTGCAGGATGGTGTTGTAGTTGCGCAGAACTACATTTTGGCAGGGATTTGAAAAAGTTCTGTGCTGGGTCTATGTGGTAAGGTCATAAGATGGCTATGTCGAAAATTTGAGGTAAAAATGGCAGACTTATGACTATCTGTAAATGGAGAGTTGCCAGCATAAAATAAGGATACTGTTGTACTATCTCAATGGAGGGTTGGGAGCACAGGGGTATGCACCACCGACAGCGACACATTTTTTCAGTGACCATCAGTACAGTGACTACAGTGCCAGGTCACTGTACAGACAGTCACTGGACCCAGGCACAATATTCGGGGGATTTGCACCCCTTTCCCAAATCAGCTCCGACTTGGAGTTGATAACATAAAGTGTGGGGTGCGGGTTCCCCCACAAGGGGGGTTCAGGGGGTGAAGCCTCCTGAAGAAAACAAGGTTCCAACTTGGAAACTGTCTGCCAACTGCAAATGCAGTCGACATGATGGTTTCACTGTCCGATTATTGGACAAATGTTTTGTCAAACACTGGTCATAGATCTGAGTGCAGGTATACTATCTCAAAATTAAGAAAATAAGTTGCAAAAAACTTTGTTAATGCATCTTTTTTTTTTTTTTTTTTTAGTCTTTGGTAACTGGGTAAGGCCTACTTAACATAAGTGCCTGTTTTCAGGGGCGACCTGGGAGCATTGGGCAGCTAAGTGACTTGCTCAGAGTCACACAGCATGCAAGTGGAGGTTGAAAGAATCAAACCAAGGTCTCTTATGCATGGGATAGACATAAAGAAATTCTGGAGATCAGGGTTAAGGGGCAACAGACTTCTAGGAAAACATAAACTGAACTTACAAGCTCAAATGGGCAGACTGGGTGGGCCATAGGCCCTTATCTGCCGACACTGCCTGTGTATCTATGTATCTCTTCTGCTGGATGTACCATGCTTGTCCACAGTTCATTACTCTAACCTCTAGGCTATGCAGACAGCCAAATCCATTAGAATATAAACTGGGTTGGCACAGCGTAGAAGAATGGGGTGATTGTTAGGGCTGATGACCCCAGTGCCATCCTCGATCCCTCTTTGTGCAGGGTGGGGTGTTAGGGTTGGAGGCCCTAATGCCACCTTTCCCTACTTTTGTCACTTTAACCCTAACTGATTCACTGAATCATTAACAAAATTTTTTGCAATATATATATGTGTGTATGTATGTGTGTGTGTGTGTTTCAAAAAATGTCTGTAATGCTCCAGTTAGGGTCATAGTGACAAAAATTTGGAAATGAGGCATTAGGGCACCACCTCATGAACAATATGACTGTCAGTGCGCAACTCCTGCCCAAAAGGTGATTTTGCATTAGCTTGTCAAATTTTCCTTTTAGGCAGGATTTCTATAATGACAGTCATTTAGTTCCTGAGGGCCCAGATATTCAAACTGCGCCAGTCTGAGGCGCAAGCCCCTGCGCCGCTCAAAATAGTTGCGCAGGGGTGTGGCCGGGGTGATATTCAAAGGAGTTGCACTGTTGAGCAACTCCTCTGAATATCACCCAGCCAACAGCCTTAACGCGATGGCCGATGGAACTTGCGCTACCGCCAAGTTGCCAGAGTTGAGCATTAAACTTGCGGTGGCGCAAGTACCATTGCGCCATGTGCAAATTTCCGATATTCAAAAGGTGACATGCAAATAGGGCCATAATTTATGCAAGGCGCAGGGGGCCATTGCATCTATTCCTCCCCATTGCATGCCATTTGCATGTTGGATGTGCCGATCGAGACTTGCTCCTGGCCACCCTGCCAGGCAGCAGCCGTTGGGGACCGGCCGCACAATGCAGCCGATCGCGGGCATCACAGTTACATGACATCCCTCCCACATCTCCCACAGCCCGATCGCTGGGCAGAACACATACGTAAGCCCCCCCACACATCTCCCACAGCCCGATCGCGGGCAGAACACGACATGTCGCCCCCCACACATCTCCCACAGCCCGATCGCGGGCAGAACACATCATGTCGCCCCCCACACATCTCCCACAGCCCGATCGCGGGCAGAACACGTACATGTCGCCCCCACACACATCTCCCACAGCCCGATCGCCGGGCAGAACCTGTAAGCCCCAGTGCCGATCAGCAGGCGAGACCTATGACCCCCCCAGTGCCCGGTCGCGAGCAGAACCTGTATGGCCCCCAGTGCCCGATCGCGGGCAGAATGTAACCCTCCCCAACCCGAATAACTCCTGGTGGTCCAGTGGACCGTAAAGCCCGATCGCGGGCAGAATATTACAACACACCCCCAAACATCTCCTGCTGCTGTGTTGCGCCCTGCAATACAGCAGCTCACCTGTGGGTGGCCCTCAACCTGATCCTTTTTGGCTCAAGGTTGTGCAGGCGCAGGTTGGGGTTGCGCATGACAACTCTGCACAACCCGACTGAATATCAGGTTGCGCAGGTTATGCATGGTTCCTCCCCCTCCTGTTGAGCATGCATTCATTTGCATTGCTCTTTTGCGCAACCTGTTGCCAGTGGAGCAACTGCCTCCCGCTGAATATCGCAGAATGGCGCAATGTAGGACTTGCGCATGCACAACCCTGTTGCGCATGGAGCAACCCTTTTGAATATCTGGGCCGAGGTGTCAAAATGTTAACAAAACTGCAGAGTTATGACCATTTGTTGCAATTTCACTTTGCATGCTCGTAACTTTGGAAATTGAAAATGTTTTTACCCCAGATTTTCAAAATAGACTTGTTATTACCCCACCAACTGTAAGTCACAGCTGTCATTTTTTAAATCCTTACCAAAATGTGTTTTCACACTTGTGGCGTGGAATGACTTTGCTATTGCACAGAATTACATTTTGGTGGGCATTAAAACATTTTGGGCCAGATATTCAAAGCTTTGCACCTGGTACAAATCTGTAGCACTGGAATAGCACTGGATTTGTACCAGGCTGCAATATTCAAAACCTCCATCAGCACTGGCACTGTGTGGTAGTGCCGAGGCTAAAAAATAATAGGATGCAGGGGCGGGGTTAGGGGAGTGTCCATAAATGCTGGCAGTGCAGCATGTTCAAAGGTATAGAGCTGTGCTACAGGCATTAGCACAGCACTAATTACTGCTGACAAAAAGCCAGCAGTGCCCCCCACACACACATTGTGAACCCGGAGCCATGGTGAAATACCTAATTGTCCTGGTAGTCCAGGGCCCCCCAACATGACTCCCGATGCCCTGAGCCACGGTAAAATACTTACTTGCCCTGGTAGTCCAATGGTCCCCCACCCCAAGCACATATCCTGACCCCACAGAAATATGTAACAATTCCTTTTCCCTGGTAGTCTAGTAGTCCCCCTGCCCCCAAGCATGTATCCTGACCCTGTAGAATATACATATCAATTCCTCTCCCTGGTAGTCTAGCGGTCCCCCACCCCCAAGCACATATCCTGACCCCACAGAAATATGTAACAATTCCTTTCCCTAGTAGTCTAGCGGTCCCCCACCCCAAGCATGTATCCTGACCCTGTAGAATATACATATCAATTCCTCTCCCTGGTAGTCTAGTGGTCCCCCCACCCCCAAGCATGTATCCCGACCCCCATAGAAATATATATCAATTCCTTTCCTTGGCAGAGAAAGCCAAAGGTTTTCCAAAATGCGTGGAAAAGGGGTCTCAAAGAACAGGGAAGTGCACAAATACCCCAGGAGCTGATAATTCTCTCACAAACACAAACCAGAATGGTGTGGGGTCAGCACAATATTTTAATTATCATACAAAATAGTGACAGAATGAATAAAAAAGGTTTGGTCTCACCTAAAATTCAGACAAGACCGCGGATTGATCGATACATAAGCATGACGTAGACTTTACTATGTGATTCCTGTGTGGAGACTGCGGCGTGTGTGGCGTGAGGCGTCTTTCTAAAGTAATTTTATTTCTTGGAGTTGTGCTTTTTGCTTTTTATAAGCTACATTCTCCTAAGCAGCAGCTGAAGCTGGAAGATTTGCACATGTTCTCCATTCCTTAGAACTTTTGAATATATCAGTGCCGGCGCCGTGTATACACACGCTGTTTTGCAGTGATTCTTCAACTTTTCTCCTGACCTGCCTTTTCTGTTATAGATTTGGGTGCAATAGCATGGTGAAACAGAATTTTTGGTGAGACCAAACCTTTTTTATTCATTCTGTCACTATTTTGTATGATAATTAAAACATTGAGCTGACTCCACACCATTTTGGTTTTCCTTTCCCTGGTAGTCTAGCGGTTTCCTCACTCCCAAACACATATCCTGACACCATAGAAATATATATAAATTCCTTTCCCTGGTAGTCTAGTGGTCCCTCCACCCCCAAGCACATATCCTGACCCCGTATAAATATACATATCAATTCCTGTCCCTGGTAGTCTAGCAGTCTCCCCACCCTCAAGCACGTACCCCGACCCCTGTAGAAATATATATCAATTACTTTCCCTGGTAGTCTAGCGGTCCCTCAACCCCCAAGCACATATCCTAACCCCGTAGAATATACCTATCAATTCCTGTCCCTGGTAGTCTAGCAGTCCCCCCACTCCCAGGCATATATCCCGACCCCTGTAGAAATATATATAAATTCCTTTCCCTGGTAGTCTAGCGGTCCCCCCACCCGGCAGTGATACCTCACTTTCCCATTAAATTCAGAAAACAGACTGAGGTAGGAAGGAGAGCTCCTTCCTACCTCAATCATGCTCAACACGTGGTGGTGAGAGGAGGGCTGAGTTGGTGCCGGCTCTGTTCTCTGAATTTAATGGGATCAGTGGGGTATCACTGCTGGGTGGGGAGATGGCTGGACTACCAGGAAAATGGCTCGATCCCCATTCTGTAGGGATGGGATACGATGCATGAAGGTGGGGTACCACTGAACTACCAGGAAATGTATTTTATTTCATTTCACATTAGACGGAGGTCAGGAGTCATGCAGAGGGGTGAGGGACCACTAGACTACCATGGTTTAAAGTAAATTGCGGGGCTACCGGGGGTCGGGGAGCATGCTGGGGGGCAGACACTAGCCTACCAATGTGTAACAGGCACACAATGGAACAGGGATCATGAGGGCAGAAAAGGACTGCCTGGCCCAGCCAGTCTGCCCTGTTCCCTATCTATTGGATATGCTGCATATCCTAGTTCCAAGTGACCCTACAGCCTATGGCCACCTGCCCCCACCAGGCTTGCCTTATGCCTGTCCCATGCATTGCATCCTCCCCACAGTGTTTCACCCACTACTGCAGTGGGGTACCTATGTTGTTGGGGGATGTATCCTCCAGGGCATGTATGGCCATAGGCAGTGTGTCTGGGTTTAGCTATCGATCTGTATATGTATGTGTATATACATATATATATATATATATATATATATACACACACACACACATATACACACAGACACATGCACGTATATATGTATATACAGGTCCTGCTTGCACAGCTGCATGGGTGTGTTGTATGCACTGCCTGTGCCTGGCAACACACAGTTCCTGCTGCTTCCAGCCTGTACTGCTGTTCTGACCAACAGGGGATACTGTGGGCATGCCTTGGCCTGTAACATCCAGCCTGTACTTCCATTCTGACCAAAAGGGGGAGATTTGTGCTACATGCAGTAGCAGCAGGCAAACTGCATGATAATGTCTGCTAAGCAGCACCTAATGAGATGCAAATATGCCTGTTTGCCCACGGATTACCTACAGTAGGTTGGCCCATTTGCATGGGAGCTTTGAATATAGCTCCCCTTTGCCCCGGGCTAACTATTTTGCACCATGTTAATGTGCTAGCACTGTGCAATCGGGTTAGCCCTGGGCAAACCTTACTTCAGCATAGCACAGTTCTGCAGTGTGTGGCTTACATTGTTGTTTGCAGTCATACCGTTCAACTGTCCCTGATTTTCAGGGACATCACTGATTTTACCTCAAAATGTTACTCTGTCCCTCTTAAATATTGTGTTTCCATGACCAGTGGGGGTTGTCAGCATAAAATAATGTCAAACATTAATGGTACAGACGTGTTCTTCCTTAGAAAATGCATTTTACACTAAACCTCTTATTCTACCAGCTTCCTGAGTGAGTATCATCACTTTTTAAGATGTGTCTCTGATTTTAATCCTCTGTCCCTGATTTTTTTTTTTTTAAGCCTTGTCCCTGATTTATGAGGCAGGGGGTTGAGAGGTGTGTTTGCAGCAAATATGAGACATCTCTGTGCAATCACACACAATGTTCTCCACCTGCAGCACTGGATTGCTACAGAGTCTAATGAGCTGCAGTTGCAGTTTGCACTTCCCTGTTGCTATATTCAGTGCTGTCTTATTCCCGGGCTATTTTTGGCCTGCACTCCCAGACCGGTTTGCCCAGCTTCCTTAGACTGCTATATTCAGCAGGATTAGTACCGGGCTATTTCCTTTTCAATATAGCTTGCTTTGTGCTCCGGGGCTACGTTTGCCCACCAGGCAGTGCTAATTTAGCCTTAGGGCAAAGTTTTGAATATCTGGCCCTCTATAGAAAGAACTGGAAGGGGACAGGATCAGTTGTGTTCCAGGACAGTAGCTGCTGCTGTTGTTTTCACAGGGTTCTTGTGGATTTTACTTGGTAGGTTAGTTCTTTTCTTTCTTACTTCTAAGGGGCTAGCAGGGTATTGTTTTGGGGGATGCTGGATGTTTGTAAACTGATTTGGTGGCTGTAAGTGGGGCTCTTTTTTGTGGATGTTTCACTGTGTAACAGGCTGCGCTGGTAGAGGCCTATTTCTTCTGATTTAAAACCTATTTGGTGGGATTTGCTTGGAGACGGTTATTTGAATTAGAGACCTATATCTGTTAATTTCAAGCCTATTTTGATGTGGTGTTAGTGAAGCTGATTAAATTGGAGACCTGTTTCCTTTGGCAGCAAACATATTTTGGGGGCTTTGACTTGAATTTTGATTCCTTGTGCTGACTCCATTAGCTGTAAAGGTTAGTACATAGTGGGGGAGGGGTGTTAATGGTCTGGCCAGGTCTCACTCAGCCAATTGACTGGAGGCAGGGCTGAATCAGGTTGAGGTGCTAGCTGCTTTGTCTTCTCAGAAAGAACTGGAAGGGGACAGGATCAGTTGTGTTCCAGGACAGTAGCTGCTGCTGTTGTTTTCACAGGGTTCTTGTGGATTTTACTTGGTAGGTTAGTTCTTTTCTTTCTTACTTCTAAGGGGCTAGCAGGGTATTGTTTTGGGGGATGCTGGATGTTTGTAAACTGATTTGGTGGCTGTAAGTGGGGCTCTTTTTGTGGATGTTTCACTGTGTAACAGGCTGTGCTGGTAGAGGCCTATTTCTTCTGATTTAAAACCTATTTGGTGGGATTTGCTTGGGCCTGGTTCTTTAGCTGCAGGGCTTGGAGGGGAGACACAGGGCTGATACACTCTCTCTTGTCAGGTGTCTGCCCAAAATCTGCCCTCCCCACCCTTCCTCCCAGAAGTCTGCAAATTTATAGGGGAACATCTGCCCTGCAATTGGAGGAAAAGGCTGCTGGTGCAGCTCATGTAGTTCTAGCCACTGGGGTTGGATTTAAGGCTGGGAGAGAGGAGCTTAGGGGTTGTTCATTTCCTTATAAGTTTAATGTGTTGTACTGCACCTAGTAACAGGGTTACTGGTGTACAGTGGACTGTCTCTAAGATTAGTGGGTGACCTGATTAGGCAGTAGGGTATCTTGGACTAGGGGAACCTGGTGGCTCACCCAAGGAAACCTATTTGGAATGGGATGGAACCACACATCATTAGGGCAGGCATCTTTGGGAGGGTGGTGGGCTGCACAGGGTGTGGAGCAGCCATTATACTGGACTGGGCTTGGAAGTTTGGTGGTTGCCCAGTGTGCTACCAGCTAGCACAGCTTAGGGAGGAGCTTGCAGGGATGAGGAGAAAGCTGGGGGAAGGGGGGTGGTATGGTTGGGGAAGGGGGCTGGAAATCTCCCACAGGGTTGCACCAAGCACTGGGGGTGGGGGTATAGGGAAAGGAGCGCAGGAGAATACTCAGGGGTCACATAGGGACCCTGGCAGAGGGGGTCCAAAAGGACACTACCAAGGAAGCAGGCAGGTAACTAGGGACCCTCACAAAGGGGGGACAGAGGGACAACATTATCAGTGAAGTAGGCAGATGGCCAGAGCTGGACAGAAGGAAGCAAGGCGGGGAGGTGGATCAGACCTTACACGCAGTAACCGCTTCAATTCTCTTCTTCTGCTCAAGGATGAGGGGGGTGATGTAGCCACGACAGAGGTGGTTAGAGATGGAAAGGGAGTGAGAGGCAGGAGGCAGGGGCCAGATAGCAGGAAGAACAGGGGGACCTGGAATGCAGGAGAATGGGGGGAGCAGTGAATCAGAGCAGGATGGGCAGGGGAAGAGGGAGGAAAGCGCAAGGAGAAGGACCAGTTGGGAGGAAAGGTAAAGGAGAAGGACCAGAAGTACAAGGAGGATTCAGTAAAGGGAGCTGAGGGTTTAGGCCAGGGGAGCATGACGAGCAAGGAGGAACTAAATGGAGACAGGAAGGAAGGGAGGATGAGCCAGGCTAGTTTAGCAGATGGGGAGAAGGACCAGTTGGTGAGCAGTGAGGGGGAATTAGCAAGGTACAGAAGGATAATCAGGAGGAGGAGAGGCATAGGATTGGAGGAGGGTGGCCATGGTAAATAAGGAGGTGGCATGTGCCCCAGATAGGGAGGAACAAGGAGCCAGCTGGGTGGAGGGGCGGTAGAAATGATGAGGGACATGGAAGGGGAGAATGGAGGAAAAGGAGTGGTCAGAGTGCTCCTGCTGGGGATTCTATGATCAGGGTATCAAATGGGATAGGGAGGAGAAGCCTGGCCAGTTAGAACAAGATGCTTCCCTGGACTAACAGTGCACAGGGCTAAGCATGAGGTATATCAGCTGGCAAAGGACTGTGGGGGTTCCCCAGACATACTGGTCCACCTGGGTACAAATGATATTGAGGAAAATAGCGAGCTAGAGATACAGGCAAGATTCAGGGAGCTTGCCAGGGTCTGTCATGACATAGGATGCACAGTTTCCTTCTCAGAAATCCTGCCAGTGCCAAGGGCTAGTGGGGAACACAAAAGGAAAATTAGGAGATAAACCAGTGGCTCAGGGAGTGGAGTGAGGCCAGAGGGTATGGGTTGATGGGGGATTGGGGGAGACCTGGGAGGATAAGGAGCTGTCATGCTAGAGATAGACTACATCTCAATTTGGAGGGAGGGAGTCCTTAAGTTGAAAATAGAGGAGTTCATTGTGTAGTGGGGTTTAAACTTGTGAAGGGGGTGGGATGGGAGAAAAGGCTGTCAAGGGGTGCCGATAAGGAGGGCTCTGTCTCCACCCTGGGGACCAGGAGGATTGCAGAAAAGGCCAAATGGCAAAAGTGCAGACCAGGAGAAACAGAATCCCATGGGAACACGAGCAGGGAAATGGAACTATAGGAAAGGGTGGAAAGTAGTCCTGCTAATGCCAGGAGCTTGGGCAATAAAATGCCTGAGCTCCAGGCGATGTTAACTGAGGAGCAGTGGATGTGGCAGCGTCACTGAGACTTGGGCCACTGCAAGACATGACTGGGACCTAAACCTGGAGGGTTACACTATGTTCAGGAAGGACAGGGGGAGGAAGGGAGGAGGTAACAATGATAGTCAAAACTGCATTGGCATGGGAGAGTAGAGGAGGCGGAGGGAACCGTGGAGGTGATTTGGGTCACCTTGATAACAAGGGGGCAAGAGGTAAAATAGGAGTGGTGTATAGACCCCTGCCCTGGCGGAGGAGCTGGAGGACAGTCTGTGGCAGATGTTAGGAGACACTGCAGACTGGGCAGAGGAACGTGGTGGTGTTAGGGACTTAAACATGCCAGGAACAGACTGGAGACTATGACATCCTCTGTGACCAGGGAACAGAGGTTGTTGGATGTCTTTCAAGGCAGCGTTCTAACTCAGCAGGTGAGGGAACCGACCAGGGAGGCATGGGTACTGGATGTGGTCTGGCAGACAGTGACCAGATTGGGGTCTGGAGGTAAGGGACCCATTGGTGGGGAGTGACCATGCCACGGTCTGGTTCTGCCTGGACCTAGGAGGGTAGAAGGCTGCACAAAGACGGAGTAACGACTTCAGGGGCGGATTTTAAGAAAATGGGAAGGATCCTTAAGAGCATTTGGATGGGATTGAGTCAGACATGGACGCTGATAGTAGGTGGGAAATCATCAGGAGAGGGTGCAGGATGCTACCAGCACCTGTGCAAGAGTAAGACGAAAATGCGGTGGGGCCCAAAACCCTGTTGGTGGACCAGGAGGTCCAGGAGGTGGTGTGGGGAAAGAAAGCAGCCTATAAGAAATTCAAGTGCTCAAGGAGTGAAAGGAATCGAGGGGAGTATGAGCTGATGGCTAGAAGGGCCACTAGAGTGGTGAGGGTAGCTAAGGCAAGGAAGGAGCAGAACCTGGCCAGGGAAATTAGGAGAGGGAGAAAGGGGTTCTTTAGATACATTAGGGAAAGACGAAGGGTGAAGGGGCAGATTAGCAGGATTAAATCAGGAGAGATGGGCACAAGACCCGAGGAGCAGAGCTGAGGTACTAAATGAGTACTTCACTCAGTTTCACCAGGAAAATGGGGTGCTGCATCATACATGGGAGGAGACAGAGATAATGAGGAGGGGGGGACCCTTACCAATCGGCAGGTCTGGGGAGAGGCGGAGGCATCACTGGCAGGTGGGGGAGGGCTAAGCAGGGAGAAGAGGTACCAGAAGTGGAAATCACAGCAGAGAGAGTGAGGGAAGCCCTCAGCTCCCTTAAGACGGAGAAAGCACCTGGGCCGGATAAAGTACATCCTAGAGTGCTGAAGGAACTTGCAGATGTCCTGGCGAAACCCCTGGCAGAGCTTTTCACCATCTCTCTGAGGACAGGGTGGGTGCCCCAAGACTGGAAGGTGGCGCATGTAGTGCCTATCCACAAGGGGGGATCAAGGGAGGTGGCAGGGAACTACAGGCCTGTCAGCCTGACATCGGTGGTGGGCAAGGTGATGGAGGGCATTGTCAAGGAGAGGCTAGGGGGGACCTGGATAAGTCAGGGTGCCTGGACGATAGACAGCATGGATTCTTCCGGGAAATCGTGTCAGACAAATCTGGTGGAGTTCTATGACTGGGTGACAAGTGTCTTGGACCTGGGTGACCAGTGGATGTCCTCTTTCTAGACTTCAGCAAGGCATTTGACTCTGTTCCTCACGTGGGCCTGTTGGATAAGCTAGGAGAAATGGGGTGGGAAACCAGATGATCAGATGGATGAGGCAATTGGCTCCAGGACCGGACCCAGAGGGTCGTGGTTGGTGGGATAGTCTCATCCCTAAGGAGGGTCATTAGTGGATCCCACAGGGATCAGTCCTTGGGCCCTTCTGTTCAACGCCATGTATCTGACATAAGGACAGGAATCAGGAGTGAGATGAGTCTCTTTGCAGATGACTCAAAACTGGGGCAGTGGTGGATGGGGAGGAGGGGAGGTGGCCCTGCAGGGACCTGAAGGCTCTGGAAAGATGGTCTAGAAAGTGGAAGCTG
This sequence comes from Neoceratodus forsteri, assembly GCA_016271365.2. Taxonomy (NCBI): domain Eukaryota; kingdom Metazoa; phylum Chordata; order Ceratodontiformes; family Ceratodontidae; genus Neoceratodus; species Neoceratodus forsteri. Next base: position 242,379,409 of record CM028130.1, read on the forward strand.
AGGTTCAATGCAGGAAATGCAAGGTACTCCACCTGGGGCCAGAAACCCAGGCCAAGTGTACACCCTGGGATACTATAAGTCTCAATGGCTGAGAAGGACCTGGGGGTGGTGGTGGATGTCAAGATGAACAACTCTGAGACTTGTAGGAGGGCAGCAGCTAAGGCCAACAGGATGCTGGGATGCATCGTAGGGGATCACCTCAGAAGGAGGAAGTGATACTCCTCTGTATAACTGCTTGGTGAGGCCGCACCTGGAGTACGCGTGCAGTTTGGGAGGCCACACTTAAGAGGACATTAACCTCCTGGAGAGGGTCCAGAGGAGGGCAACCAAAATGATTTGGGGCTGGGGGACAGGACCTATGAGGAGAGGCTCAAAGAGCTAAATATGTACACATTGGAAGAGAGAAGGGACCAGGAGGACATGATAGAGGTCTTCAGGTACATGAAGAGGGTAAATAGGGGAGGAACAGTCAGGGTGCTTCGAAGGAAGGAGGAGGGGCCACTAGAGGGCATGGGTGGAAGCTGGAGGGGGGAAGATTCAGGGGAGAAAGGAGGAGGTGCTACTTCTCTGAGAGGGTGGTAGAGCCATGGAATGCACTGCCTAGGGGGCTGGTGGAGGCATAGACGGTGGAGGAGTTCAAGAGGGGGTGGGACAGGTACAGGGGAAGGGTTCTGGAAGCAAAATCCAATGCAGCAAGAATATCCGGAACTGGGAAGGGAGAAGCCAGAGAAGGCGAGGGGGACAGCAAGGTCAGCACCCAGGGTGGGGGCTGACCAAACGAGCAGACACGAAAGACTGTTAGGCCTATTCTGCTGGCATTTTAGTATGTTAGTATGTTAGTATATGCGGGGTACATCAGGTGGGATAATAACCTGGCTATGTTGACAATTCCGTCATACAAATGTAAGCCCAGAATCCAGAGGCCCTGCACGTACAGATCAACGTATGCTGTATACGCAAGAATGGAACCCACATGCAAATACTGATACCATTAAGGAGTGATTGGAGTGCAGATCCCAGAGGGCACTCCACTCCCACACACAAAAATGCATAATATTATTGAGTGGTGGAAGTGCTGGGCCCAGAGGACTGTGTGCACCCACACAGAAATAAGGATACAATTACAGTCTGTGAAGAATTATTGGTGGTTGGGCCCTTCCCTCACACGAGCAAGTAAAACTATGATTATACTGTCTCAAAAAGTAAGGAAATTCTTAGCAAAAACTTTGTTGTTGCATTAATTAGGGTTCATATTAAAGCAACAAAAGTATGGAAATGTGGTATAAGGCTTTCCATCCCTGCCATCCCACCACACCCCACTCCCACCATCCACACACCAACAGGTGTCGGGGATGTGCCTTGGGGTCATCAGCCCTAACTCTCACCCCATTCTCCTATACTGTACCATCTCAGCTTCCTTACACATGGAAAGGGGTGAGCATTACGGCTGACAACCCCAGGGTACACCCCTGATGCCTGTTGGTGTGTGGAGGGTGGGAGGAGGTGGAGTGGTAGGGTAGGGAAACCCCAGCACTGATTACACTTTAATATTTCTTAATATGAATCCCTAACTGGGCGATTAACAAAGCTTTTGCCTAGAATAAATATATATTTGCAAAACTGCATTAATGCACCAGTTAGTGTTCAACTTAATGCCACAAAAGTAGGGAAATGTAGGTTAGGGTTTCCCCCTTATTCCCACCCTCACCTCCTAACCAGCAAAAGGACAGGACTACATGAGCAACTACAGACAGCCATCATCAGGTAAGACAAACAACATGCAACTGTTTCTACTTAACACAAATGCATGCAAAACAACAAAAAGTTTGCACAAGGCTGTGGTTCTGCAGTTAAAACTTGCCAATATATACTTTGAAAACCGGGCACACACCACCACATATAATGCTGACACCACTTTGATGTTTTACAAAGGCTTTAATAGCTAAAAAGCATGATATAAAAGCATTGCCCACCTAACGCATTTCTGGTCCCCACTGGACCCTTTCTCAAAGGCTGGGGCTACAAACAAAACACATACAATTTATAGTCGCAAGTCTGTGATGTCATAATGATGGTATTTAATTTCAGCAAATAAAATCCCATATTTAAAACATCAACACTTCTTCACATATCTAATCTATCTAACAATCATACGCAATACATGAAGTATTATTCATATTTCAAATGACATTATGAAAGTCTCATCGAACTATATAACCACTTCAGAAAAAGGCTCAAAAAGTCTGAGCCAGGAGAATTTATTTATTTATTTATTAGAGTCTACGATTACAGTTACCTTTGAACCAAGGCTCTTTTACAAAGGTTCCACATCAGAATTAATGCAATCAAAGCAGGGCATGAATTATTACAGGATAACAGGTTACAGTTGTCACAATCACATCAATACATACAGTTAGGTGGTACTAGGAGCATGCACAAGACAGGGATAACATTGATAATGAGAACTTGGGTGAGACACAGGTTGAAGATGCTGCCAGAGGCAACTGTGGAACACACAGGAGGAGCAAGTGGGAAGTGCAAGTAAGAGGAGGACGTGGGGGGTAGGTAGAGGGGGATAGTGGGGGTGATGAGAGGGACAAGTGCCAGTTGGGAACAGTAGGTTAGAGAAGACAGTCACATGTGCTAGAGGCAGAGAGGAATAGGCGGGGGTTAGATCTGAACTGGCCTAGCTTAGCTAGGAGATGTCACTGGTGAGACCGTTTAGCCATCTGAGAGCTCTGTAGGCAAAGGATCTTTGTCCCTGTGAGGTCCGGCATCTCAGGACATGCAGTAATTCAGATTCATAGAACCTGGTGAGGTGGGGAGTCTGTGCAGATTGTAGCAGAGCTTGAACTCCGGGGGGCCGGGGTGAAGCCCATCAATTTTTTTTAGCCATTATGCATGTTTGGTACTTGATGCAGCTCGAGAGTCGAAGCCACCCAGTGTGGGCGTATAGGTCACATGTGTGGGTGAAACAATGGGACCCAGTGATGAGTCGGCAGGCTTTGTTCAAGGCCATTGATATGCGCCTGAGGGCGGTTGTGGAAGTGGAACCATAGATGATGAGGCCATAGTAGATAGGTGAGACCACTGAGCTCTGGACTGCGATCCTTAAGGCTTCCAGAGTTAGGCATTGCTTATACCTGCAAAGCAGGCCAATGCATGTATTAGCCGCTTTGGCAACATTGTCAATGTGAGTCCCACAGGATAGATTACTGTCAAGTGTGATTCCAAGGTATTTGAAGGATTGCACTTGTTCTAGGATTGTACCTAAGCCGTTTGCAATAGTGAGGGGGTGATCCCGGTGCTTGTTTTCCAGATGTGGAAAAGCATAGACTTTGTTTTTTTATGGTTGAGGACCAGTTTGTGATTACTGAACCAGTTTTCAACTGAGGAAAAGCCATGCTGTAGTTTGCTTTGCAGAAGGAGGGGGTACTTGTGGGTGGAGTGGATGACAGCGTCGTCAGCATATAGGAGGAGTTGCTCAGGACAGGGTTGTGGAAGACTATTCAGGAAGACACTGAACAGAAGAGGCCCAAGGATGGACCCTTGTGGTACTCCAGAGTGCACTGGTCTTTCATCAGAGAGGACATTAGCTATTTTCACTCTTTGAGAGCGGTTTTCCAGGTAGCTGTTAAACAATGTTGTAGATTCAGGGGATAGCCTGGTATTTAGCAACTGCGAGAGTAGTAGATAATGATGATGGATGGTATCAAACACCTTCGTCAGGTCAATGAAGGCAGATCCTGTAAGAAGGCTATTGTCCAAGGAACTATGGATTGCTCCAGTGAATTTGAGGAGGGCTGAGGTGGTACTGTGTCCTTTTCTAAAACCATGCTGTTGAGTGCACAAGATATCGTACTCATCAAGGTATTCCGTAAGTTGATCTGATACTATGTGCTCTATGGCCTTAGAGAGTGGGGGTAGTATTGAGATGGGCCAATAGTTCACCTGGAAGGCCCTGTCCCCACTCTTGTGGACCGGACTAACAGTGGCAGATTTCCATCTGTCAGGGAACTGGCCGAGAGAGAGGGAGAGGGAGAGGTTGAAGATTTTTGTTAGTGGTAGGAGCACTTCGTTGAGGGTGAGGGCAAGCAGCTTGAGGTCAAGGGAGTCCCTACTTGACCTGGACCTGGCAATAGCTTTACTGATATAGTTGCAGACTTCGTATGGCTTGACTATTTTTGAAGTAGAATGCAGGTTGTTTGGGAGAGAGGGTGGGGCCTGAGGGGAGAGTTAGAGGGTCATCTTCATTGAAATAGTCAGGTGGAAGAACAGTGCTGAGGTCAGTGAAAGCTGAGTTGAATTAATTTGCTATGGTAGTTGGGTCAAGTGTTGTGATTCCATCTACGACCAGCATTGTGGGTGAAGTTTTTGTCTGCTTTCCTGTTACATAAGACACGGGTGGGGGGTAAAATATAGAATAAGTACAGGGAAATGAGTACATATCGTAAGATCATAAAGCATTTGATCTGAAAAACCATACAAGGGAAAGGGGGGGGAGAAAGTGGTACCAAGGTAAGCAAAAACCAAAAAACAATAATCCCTTTTTATTTGGTGAAATAACGCAAGGCAAGGCAATTTTTATTTAAAAGATGCCCATCCCGGAGGCTCTGGGTGCCGAACATATTAAAATTACATATAAAACACAATCAATAAATTATCTATACAAAATAACATTACAATATACAGTACAAAATAAATAATCGACCCTATAACTCAGAATTATAAAATTCATAGATACTATGATCAGTGATAACTACTTGCTAAGTTACAGCCAGGGGCCAGATTAGACAAAAAGTTCAAGGAGCAGAAGGGGCTATAACACAAAGCCTAGGAAGGCCTGATTATACAAGAAGGCCTTAAGGCAGGCTTTGACTACTTCAACAGAAGGGGCCTCCCTTACAGCTGGAAATAACGAATTCCACAGGATGGGGGCAGCAATACTAAATACTCTGTTGCCTGCTGTTTTTAGCCTTGTCCTGGGAATCCAAGGAGGCCTCTAGAGGAGGAGGAGTAGAGGGAGTGGACTGACACAGAAGGTGTAAGAAGGTCCTTCAGGTAACTAGGGCCCAGGTCATATAGGGCCTTAAAGGTGAGCAAGCCCACCTTAAAGAGGACCCCTCCACCTGACCGGCAGACAGTGCAGTTCACACAGCACCGGGATGATGTGACAGTACCAAGACTGTCCTGTCAACAACCTGGCTGCTGCATTCTGCACCAGCTGCAGTGGGTGCAGGGTACCTCCAGAGACCCTGAGATAAAGTACATTACAGTAGTCGAGCCTGGACATCACGAAGGCATGTACCAAGGTGGGGAGGTCCAGAAGTGGAAATAGGGGCATTATCCTGGCTGTATTCCTAAGATGATAGAAACTGGTAAGGACAACGGACAACACCTGAAACTCTGTTGAGAATAATGCCCAGATCACGCATCCTAGAGGAGGCCTTCAATGATACAGACCCAAGAAAAAGCCCTGCTTCTGCACCAGAGGCCAATCTATCACATCTTCTGTTTGGCTCCACCACAAGTACCTACGTCTTATTGGGGTTCAGTAAAAAACAGCTGGAGGCCATCCAGTCATTGATCTCAGCAAGGCAGTTGTTAAGCCCTTTCACTGTGTTGGATGTTCCAGGGGCAAAGGAAAGATACAGCTGGGTATCATCAGCATAGCAATGAAAACCTAAGCTGTACTTCCTAATGAGCTCCCCCGGGGCCGCATGTACACGACGAACAACATCTGCGACAAGACCGAACCCTGGGGCATTCCACATGACAGAAGGCTAAGGGAGGAGGAGAAATTCCCCAACATTACCCTTTTCCTCCTGTTAGCAAGAAGAGACTCAAACCAGCAGATGACAGTGCTGGCAAGTCCGAAGAATTCCCTCAGGCAATCAAGTAACATACTATGGTCCACCGTGTCAAATGCTGAAGAGAGAGATCGAGGAGGATGAGAATTGTCCCTCCCATTGATCTCTTACTCTAAGGAGGTCATTATGCACCTGAACTAATGCAGTTTCTGTGCTATGCCTCGCACGAAACCCAGACCGGTGCAGCTCATATAGATCATGGGCCACGAGGTGCTTCTCAAGGTGAAGCTGAATAACTGAACTTCTCCCTCCTTTCTTCCAGGTATGGCTCAATTTCTAAACCATGATTTAACCCTGAATAGTTATGTACTTAGAGCTGTAATATCAAGAAAATTGCTCACTTTAGCACTAAATTATTAAAACTTCCCCCTTGTGGATTTGGGCTCACTTTGTCAATGGCCATATATGTAAACAAGTGACTTGTACCTTCACTCTTGCTGCTGCTCAGATGAGCCGCCGTGGCATATGTTAAACCCTCATGCGCAATCACTTTTTGATGCTCCCCCACCCTTATCTTGAAACTCCTTGTCATTTTTCCAATATAGAAAGTTTGACACATACACATAGCTAAATAAATAATCCCTGCATTATTACACGTTGTCATCTGTCGTACAGTATATTAACATTTTTTTCATTGTTGACAGTTCTAAAAGTTTTTCCTACCTTGACATATTTGCAGTACATACAGTTATTGCATTTATAACACTCTGTTGGTCTATTAAGCCTGGAAGCGCTATTTTACTTATCCTAGAAATGGCTGTGCACTAGCATATATCTTAGAATCCTCTCTCCCCTGAATGAAAGTCTGGGTTTATTGCTTACCACCTCCATAAGGCGTCTTTCAGCTGAAAGCACACCCTAATGTTTGTTCAAAATGTTTTCAAAACAATATGCCTGTGATGAATATGTAGTCATCACATTCATTCTCTTTAATGCACTTCTGAACTTTTGTGCTGAAGCAAAGTGGATCTATTCACATATTCTACACTCTCTCTGACTTTCCTTATACTGTTCTTTTTATAGCCTCTATCACAAAATCTTTTTTCCAGAACATCTGCACCTGCATTATAAATCTCTGCTGTACTACAGTTTCTCTTTATTCTTAAAAATTCTCCTATTGGTATGTTTCTAATAACATGTGGCAGATGGCAGCTGGAAGCCATCGACACCATATTACCATCAACTTTTTTCCATAAAGATCTGTATTCAAATCTCCATTCTGTTCCTTCTTTATAGTAATATCCAGATATGACACTTGTTCTTCGCAGCTATTATTATTTAGAAAGCATAATTATGACATCACAGACTTGAGACTATAAATTATATGTGTTTTGTATGTGGTCCCTGCCTTTGAGAAAGGGTCCAGTGGCAACTAGAAATGTGTCAGATGAACAATGCTTTTATGCCATGTTTTTTAGCTATTAAAGCCTTTCTAAACATTCAAAGTGGTGTCAGCACTATATGTGGTGGTGTATGCCTGGTTTTCAAAGTTTGTAATCACACAAATGCACTAGCACTGATGTGCTACCTTCATATATTTGTATCTGCAGCATGCACACTGCAAGACATACAACACTCACATGTCACTGCAGACAGAAATCCATTATACTCAAAACACAACAATGCTTCTGTGTACAGATGCATAGGCCCCTGCAACCAGATACAAATTCATGATATCCAAATTACGGGAGTTGTTTTGTCTTTACCCATATGGGGCTAGACCGTCTCTAGCCTCAAGCATGCTTGTACATGATAAGACATAAATAAAATTGATAGGCCTGTACATGTGCAGCTGCAGGTGTAAGACATACACACCAGCCTCTGGCTGCAGAAGCACAGATGTCACAAAATTCATCATACCAAAATGATAGCAGCACAGTACAAGTCACATTAAACTGTTTCACCAATGAGTTGCTTGTCACAGCTGGCAATGCATTGGCAACTCGAATTGCATTATCTTTCACTGTTTAACCAGCTCAAGAGCAATGTTTGTAAAATGATTTTGCCACTCAATTGGAATGCTTCAGCAGTCCAGTCACAATGCAATGCACAACTAAGTTTTAAATCTAAAGAAGCAGTTTGTGTAGGACTTTGTGCTAAATCCAGCAACACTTATGCAACTCAGTCACAAATGCTAAACCAATTCATTGGAGGAACAGTTTAATTTGACTTGTACTGTACCTCTGTCTGCAGAAGTGCAGGCCCCTGAGGGTTCTGTGCCTCTTCAACCAGAGGTGTAAGATGTACACACCAGCTTTTGGCTCCCAAACAGCTGGCCACTATGGGGCCTACAGTTATGAGACGGAAATACTATTGCAATGTGGGTATCAAGGTTTCAGCAACAGATCTAAACATTTTTCAAAGGGTAGCAGTTTTTATGTTATGGAGCTGCATATAGAAAATCATAATTAGAACTGTGAAAAAAACTGCTGGCAGAATTTCTGTTAGAGTCAAACTTTCGTTTCTGCAAAAGTTCAGAAATCAAATTACCAACTTTTGCAGAAATTCTGACTTTTCAGTGGCACCCTACCATTAATATTTTCCTGTTGTCTAGTGGCACCCCCCCCCGGACACTGATTGCTGCAAATATATAAGATTTCCCTGATGTCCAGTGCTCCACCCGCCAGAAACCCTGCTTGAAATATAAATACAATTCCCTGGTAACTAGTGGTCCCTCCCCCCACCTGATCACTCTCCCCATATATAAGAAATACTTCTCTAGTGTCAAGCAGTCCCTCCACCACCCGACGTGGACAGCATGTGCCCTGGTGTACAGTGTAATTCCCCATTCAGAAGGAACTAGAAGGGGGACAGGATCAGATCTATAGTACAGTAGCTGCTTGTTGTTTTTACTTTGTTTCTTGTGGATTCTACTTGGTAGAAGGTTGTTTCTTTCCTTTCTTACTACAAAGGGGCTAGCAGAGTATTGTTTGGGGCTGTTGGAATTGTGAAACCTGTTTTGGTAGCTATAAGTGGACTCATTTGTTTGATGATTCACTGTGCGGCAGGCTGCATTTGTAGAGGCCTATTTCTTCTGTTTTAAAATATAGTTGGTGTGATTTAACTGGGTCTGTTTCTTTGAATTGAATACCTATACCTTCTAATTCTAAGCCTATTTTGATGTGTTGTTGGTGAAGCTGTTTGAATTGGAGTCCTGTTTCTTTGGGTAGCAAACCTATTTTGGGGGCTTTGAGTAGAATTGTGATTAATTGTTGCTGGCTTCACTAGCTGCAAAGTTTTAGTGCAGAGTGGGGGAAGGGTGCTAATGGTCTGACCAGAGGCCTCAACTACCTGATTGTTTCTGGAAGACTTGGGCTGATCCCACCCTCACCCACCCACCCTGGTCCATTATTTCCTTTATATGAGGGATTCTGACATCACTTCCTCAAACAGGTAAAGGATATGCACCTGTTATAGCAGAGGCAGACATCCAGGAAAGGAACAGCAGCAAGTGAAGAGGTGACTGCTCTCTCAGTGGAAGGGAAGTAAATGCAAATCTAGGAGCTTTCATTATTACTTCTTCACATTGATATTGCATTGGAGAAAGGAGGAGTAGGAGTTTGCAGAAGGTTGTGCAATGGCTACTTAAAGTCTCTTTTTGAGTGTGGATAGGAAGGATAGGAATATAAAAAGCAGTGCTCAATATATCTAAATGTGTACAACAAAGGAGGTAAGGGAAATAAAGAAAAGAATGTTTTGCACTGATAAAGGGGGGAGAGGGGAGACTTGGGGGAGTGTTTGGTATCCTGCATCTGGAAGGGTGAGGGATCGTTGGTGGGCAATGACAGCAATGGGTAGGGTGGTAGGCTGCAACAACTGCAGTGCACCAATCTTTCTAAAAATTGATGTCCTAGTACACATAGGGACTAATGATCTCGCCAGCCAGTCAGTTGTGGAGACCAAGGAACACCTGACCAGGCTGGGTGACAAACTATCATCCATTTTGTCCAGCATCTCCTTCTCTGAGATCCTGCCAGTCTGGGAGAGGGGGGCAGATGGACGGAAGGTCAGAGAAGGGAGATGGGGAGTCAACACGTGGCTCAAGGGCTGGTGCCAGGAAAAGGACACAGATTTGTAGGAACTGGCAACAGTTCTGGGAGTGAAAGTTCTTTAAATTTGATGGACTGCATCTGACTAAGGAGGGAGTCAGTGCATTGGGGCAGAAGTTTGACGTCTTTGCAGAATATTTAAACTAGCAAATGGGGAAGGGGTGCAGCACACCATAAGTCGAATGAGAAGAACACCCTCTCCCTCAGCTAGTGGTCAAACAGGGATTCAGCATGTTTGCAGTTCATTTGCATCACCAGGTAAGAAAAAGGTTTGTCTCCCATATGACGCATTGGTGGATAATGCCAAACCTCACCCAACAACTAACACACCGGAATCTGCCCAATGGAAAATCATGTACACAATGCTCACAGCCGGAAATAAGATCCCAGACCTGCAGGCAATAATGTCAGAGGCTAAACTGGACATAGTAGCAATTAGTGAGATGTGGTTTATCAGTAACCACACTGGGAGACTTCAGTACCTGGCTATGTATTGTTCAGAAGAGATCAAGGGTGCAAAAGGGGGGGACAGTGGCCTGTATGTCAATGAAAATATCAAAGCTACAGAAATTCAGAATACATAAGGAGCCAGAAGAACTGTGGGTCACCCTGGAAACAGGAAAGGGACAGCCATAAGAACTGGGGTTGTCTACAGGCTCCCAGATCAGGGAAGGACATAGAACACATTACTGTTAGAGGATATACAAAACATGACAGCTAAAGGGGAGGTTCTGATAATGGGAGACTTCAACATGCCGGATACAGATTGGTCAATACCAGCAGGAACATCTGCCAGAACTAGACACATAGTGGATTCCTTGAAGGGGGAGGGCCTCAAACAACTGGTACAGCAACCCACAAGAGACAGGGCTATCCTAGATCTAGTACTGACTAACAGGGAAGGGATCACATATCTCTAGGTAGAAGGTCACCTGGGGGGCAGTGACCATCACATGGTATGGTTCAGTTTGGCTACTACATCTAAATCATCCATTCCAGGCAAAAATATGGGACTTCAGAGGAGCTGACTTTGATAAGATGGCCAACAGAGTTAAGCTAGCCCTGGCAAAAGAAACACAGGTGAGGGGTACAGGCAAAGTGGGAAAGCATTAAGGATGCAATACTTGAAGCAACAGCCCATTGTGTTAGAACAGAAAGGAAGTGCAAAGAAGAAGGAAACCACTTTGGTTCTCAAATACAGTAGCAGAAAAGTCAGAGCCAAAAGGCTGGCCTTAGGAAATATAAGGAACACAGCGGATGAAGATAGGAAGCATACCAACTGCCCTAAGGAAGCAGGGGAAGGCAGTAAGGCAGGCAAAGTCCGAAACTGAGGAAACACTAGTACAGAACAGTAAAAGAAGGTGACAAGACTTTCTATAGATACATTAGTGAGAGGAGAAAGTCCAGAGGAGGTATTAAGTTTAATGGAAAAGGAGCATGTGAGGAGAGACCATGTAAAGCATCTATCCTAAATAGATACTTTTGCTCAGTATTTACTGAAGAGAAGGTAGGGCAGGGCCCACAGCTCAGCACCATGGACACAGGGGGGAGAGAGGTGAGCACTACTCCCTTCACAAAATAAAGGGTCCTACAAGAGCTTGCTAAGCTCAGGGTGGATAAGGCAATGGGACCTGATGGCATACATCCCAGGGTACTTAAGGAGCTAAAGGTGGAACTAGCAGAACCATTAGCAGAACTGTTTAGTGAGTCTTTGAGCACAGGAGAGGTCCCAGAAGACTGGAGAAGGGTTTCATATGATCCTGCTCCACCAGAGTGGTAGCAGGGAGGAGGTAGGAACTACAGACCAGTCAGTCTTACCTCAGTAGTAGGCAAGATTATGGAGGCGCTCTTGGGAAAGGATAGTGCAACCTGGAATCATAGGGCATGGGATCCAAGACAGCGTGGGTTTACAAAGGAAGGTCCTGTCAAACTAACTCACAGATTTCTTTGACTGGGTAAACGAGAGTGGTGGACCAAGGGGGAGCAGTTGATGTTGCCTACCTTGACTTCTGCAAAGCTTTTGACACTGTTCCTCATAGAAGATTGATAAATAAGCTGGGTAGGCTCAGGGTGAGTCCAGAAGTTGGTCAACTGGGTGGCAAACTGGTTGACAGGCAGAAACAGAGAGTGGTGGTAAATGGTATACCAGTCAGAAGATGCAGAAGTCACAAGTGGGGTACCTCAGGGATCAGTCCTGGGGCCAGTCCTCTTCAACATCTTCATTAGCGACCTTGCAGATGGACTAGAGGGTAAGTTTGTCTGTTTGCAGATGACACCAAGATCTGCAACAGAATAGATGATCCAGATGGGTGGGCAGAATGAGAAGAGATCTGGATAACTAGCAAAATGGTCAGAAGAGTGGCAACTGGGATTTAATGCAAAGAGTGCAAGTTCATGCACATGGGAAGAGAAACCTGAAGCCACCTATGGGCTGGGAGGGAGTGCTAGCAGTCACAAAGGAAGAAAGAGACTAGGGCATCATCATCACTGATGACCTAAAATCATCCAAGCAGACCTCTAAAGCAGTAGGTAAGGCTAGGAGGGTTTTAGGGTGTATTAGTAGGGGTATCACAAGTCGTAAGAGGGAGGTAATAATCCCTCTTTACAAGACACTAGTTAGGCCCCATCTGGAGTACTGCGTGCAGTATTGGAGGCCACACCTTCACAAGGACATTAACCAAATTGAGGCAGTCCAGAGAAGAGCAACCAAAATGGTGCAGGGTCTGCATCAGAAGACTTATAAGGACAGATTAACAGAACTCAATATGTATACCCTTGAGCAAAGGAGGGAGAGAGGTGATATGATCGAGGCATTCAAACACCTTAAGGGCATTAACAAGGTGAAAGAGTCTAACATGTTTAAATATAAGAAAAATAGCAGGACAAGAGGACACAGCATGAGATTAGAGGTTGGCCAATTAAGGGGGAATATGAGGAAATTCCTTTTCACAGAAAGGGTGGTGGATGCATGGAATGGCCTACTTCAAGAAGTGGTGGTTATAAATACAGTGCAGGTCTTCAAACAGGCATGGGATAGGCATAAGGGAGCAATACAAATGAGTATGAATAGATAGGCCACTGACAGAGCAAAGGCCGATGGCACATTAATAAGGTAGAAAAATAAATGGGCAGACTGGATGGGCCATGCGGTCCTTATCTGCCGTCAACTTCTATGTTTCTATGTTTCTAAATTGCCTGGAGTGTGGGAGGATGTTTAGTGTGCAACCACATAGAAAAACTTAGAAAGGAGATTGAGGGTCTGCAGGAGGAACTAAGACAGACATGGCAGATTGGGGATGGGTTTAGCCCAATACTGAATGGAGGAAGAAGGGGAGATGAGGGATGGCAATTTAAGCCAACAATGGTGAGGAGAGGGTCAGAAGAAGGGAAGCAGAGACAAAGGGGCCCAGGCCAGGAAGAACGATTGCCAGGGAAACCAGGTCAGGAGACAAAAGACAAATGGAAGGAGGAGATAAGGATTTGAGAGGGGAGGCGAAGAAGTGGTAAAAGTCATGGAGTGGAAAGGAGAGAACAGGTTACTATGAAGAGAGAGGGAGCGGGCATTTGTGAAGGGTCTTCAGAAAATAGTTTTGCACTGCTAGAGAGGAAGAAGGTGGAGGAGGGAATTGATGAAATCAGAGGAGTAATTGATAAATGCTGGGACCAAACTGGAGCAGGGGGAAATTCTGCTGGGAGAATTGCAACAGGGGTAAAAGGGGGAAATAATGTGCAGGAGGAAGAAGAGGAGCTGGAAATGAGAGAGGGGGATGAATGGAAGTAAGCAGGGAGTAAGAAGGGTGGAATCTTAGTGCTGGGGGACTCAATACTAAGAGGAGTCAGGTGGGGTAGCAAGGGGGAGAGGCATAGTCACATTTGTGTGGAAGCCATGCCAGGAATGACAGCGGAAAGGGTGGGACAATCTGTTCTGAAATATACTAGAAGGGGTAGGGACACGCCTCATTTAATTATACATCTTGGGACAAACGACCTGGCTGACAAGACAGTAGATATAGTCCAGAGGAGGTTTGAGGAACTAGCACAATTATGTGAGGGTGCAGGAAGATCAGTAACTTTTTCAGAGATACTTCTGGTGCCAAAGGCAAGCACAACAAGAAAGCTGAGAAAAGAGGAATTTAATGGATGGCTAAGAACCTGGTGCTGTGCTAAAGGGTATGGGCTGTTGGGAGGCGGGGAGGGACCTGGGAGGACAGTAGTCTCTATGCCAAGGACAGACTACACTTGAGTGAGGAGGGAAAGAATGTGATGAAACAGAGGATGGAGGAGTACATAGAGGAAGTTGGGAATTTAAACTAGAGTGGGGTGTGGCAATTGGAAGAGATATGCAGAGACCACAGGTTGGGAAACTATATGAGCTACCCCCATAACAGTGACAAAGGACAAATGGCAAGTACTATTGGTGATGCTAGGAAAGGGGGCAGGATGGAGGGGGAAGGGGTGAGGTGGTTACCATTAATGTTAGGAGCCTTGGGGAAAACTGCAGAGTTACAGGTGCTCATGGCAGAGGAGGTGGACATTGCATATCCACACAGAATCATGGGCCACCCAATACAATGACTGGGACCTGTCTGTACCAGGGTACAGGTTATTTCGTAGGGACAGGGTGATTGAGAAGGGAGGGGGGTGGCACTATATGTGAAGGAAGGACTGAAATGTATAAGGGAGGAAGGGGAGGAGGGTAGTACGGAGTCACTTTGGATGTAAACCAGGATTCCAAGAATAGGATTCTTAGAATGGGAGTGGTGTACAGGCCACCATCTCAGATGGAGGAGTTAAGACAGGAACTAGCGGGACAGGACTGGTAGGACCCAAGAGAAGGGTAGTGTGGTGATGAGGATGGATCATGCCAGGAGGGACTGGAGTACCCCAACAACCAGGAACAGAAGGAAGAGATACTGCTGGATGCCTTCCAGGACAGCTTCCTGCGAAATAGTCAGTGAACCGACCAGGTTAGGGAATACCCTTGACCTTGTGCTGGGAAATGGGGACTTTGTGAGAGAACTTACAGTGGAGGAACCACTGTCAGAGAGTGACCACCACTCAGTATGGCTCACATTGGATATGGGAAAGGAAGGAGTGGAATCTGGCACAAGAGTTCTGGACTTCAGGAGGGTTGACTTTGGGAGGATGGGGGAAGTGGTAAAAGGGTACTTGGCCAGAATTCAATCTAGTATGGACACTAACCAGAGGTAGGGCTCATACAAAGCTGGGGATAGTGGAGCAACCAAAACCTGCTGCAAAGTCCAGAGCAAGAAGGCTAGGGCTAAGAAACTGAGCTGGTTGAGCAAGGAGGTCATGAAAAAGGTAAGGAGGAAAAGAGCTGCCTTTAGGAAGTACAAGAAACAAGGAGGGGAGGATGAGGAGCACTTGACAGAATTGAAGGAGGTGACAAGGGCAGTAAGGGGAGCCAAAGCATCTATGGAACTCAGGCTGGCACAAGGCATTAAGAAGGGGGAGAAGGACTTCTTTAAGTACGTCAGGGAGAAAAGAAGCTGTAAGGACTACATAGTAAGAATTAGGAAGGAGGGGGATTGGGTGGAAGCAAGGTGCTACAAGGCAGAAGCACTAAATGAGTACTTCTGCTCAGTATTTACTAAAGAGAAGAGGGGTGTGCCAGGTGAGAGAAATGGCAGAAATGGGGGGTGACAGATGGGAAATCATGGAGGCAGAGTTCGAGAGGGTTTGAAGGCACTGAGGGTGGACAAGGCGCCAGGCCCAGATGGCATCTACCCACAGTACTGAAAGAGCTGGCAGAGGTCCTTGCAGGACCTTTGGCAGACCTATTTAATGCCTCACTACATTTGGGGTGTGTACCTCAGACTGAGATGGTTCGTGGTGCCCTCTGTCAAGAGTGGCCCCAAAGATGAACCGGGAAACTACAGACCAGTGAGCCTCACATCCATCGTGGGTAAGCTAATGGAGACTATCCTGAAGGAGAGGCTGGTGGTCCTCCTAGAGGCCAAAGACTACAGGACAGCAGACAGCATGGTTTCATATGTGGCAGATCCTGTCAAACCAACCTGGTGGAGTTCTACAACTGTAACTAGGCAACTGGACAGGCCATGCAGTGGGATGTACTGTATCTGGACTTAGTAAGGCATTCGACTCGTGCCGCATGGAAGGCTGGGAAGGAAGCAGGCACAGGTGCTGGTGCAAAGCTGGTGAGATGGGTAGAAACTGGCTTTAGGGAAGGCAACAGAGGGTGGTGGTGGGTGGGGAGCCTCACACCCAAGGGCAGTGACGAGCGGTGTTCCCACAGGGCTCGGTGTTGGGACCAGTGTTGTTTGGGATATTCTAAGACATATCATGGGACATCAAGAGCAAGATCAGTCAGTTTGCTGATGATACCAAGGTAGGTGCGGTGGTGGATGACCTAGGGGGATGGCAGGGGTTGCAGGATGATCTGGCAAGCTTGAAACCTGGTCAGACACTGGCAACTGGGCTTTAATGCCAAAAGTGCAAGGTGCTGCATTTTGGGATGAAGAACCCAAGGAGGAGTTACCAGCTAGGGGAGTGCAGCTAGCCCAGACAGAGGAGGAGAAGGATCTAGGTGTGCTCATTACAGGGTCAATGAACAACTCGGCACAATGTAGGAAGGCAGCTGCAAAGGCCAACAAAATGCTGGGTTGTATTGCAAGGGGTATATCCTCGAGGATGGAGGAGGTGATTTTGCCACTGTATAGGTCATTAGTTAGACCACACCTGGAGTACTGCGTGCAGTACTGGCCCCCATATCTGAAGAGGGACATTAAGTTACTTGAGGGGGTGCAGCGCAGAGCGACAAAGATGATCAAGGGGCTGGGGGACTTATATGAGAGGAGGTTGAAGGAGTTGAACATGTACTCACTGGAGGAGAGGAAGGACAGGGGTGACATGATTGAAACCTTTAAATACATGAAAAGAATAAACAAGACTTGTACAGAGGGGCTGTTCAAAGTAAGGGAGGGGAGGGCCACCAGGGGCCATGATATGAAACTGGAGCGAGGAAGGTTCAGGAGGGAGATGAGGAGACACTTTTTTACAGAGAGGGTGGTGGCTGGGTGGAATCGTTGCACTGCTGAAGTGGTATGCAGTAGAACAGTGGACTGCTTCAAATGAGGGTGGGACAGGACAGGGAAGGGGTTAATGAAGGGAAGGGTGGAAGGGAGGGGGGGCGGCTGCAGAGATGGGGGGGTACTAGCTGCACATTCGAGCAGACTTGATAGACCTCTAGGCCTTTATCTGCTGGCAAATTTCTTATGTTCGTATGTTCGTATTCTGATTCCCCGTATAGTCAAAACATTTCCCTAGTGATCTAGTGAACCTGCCCTCCTTATCACCCATCCCCAGCACGTGAATTCACTGCTATTCACTGGTGGTCTAGTACATCCCTCACACCCCACCACAGCAGGTAGTGTCCCACCACCCTGCTCCCTGCGTCCCAAGCCAGAGCAGGTGACTGGCACAGCCCTTTCTCTCCACTACAGTATTGCCGGCCTCCCACTGAGCTGTCAATGAATGAGCACATACTTGTACAAGCACATGCTCATTCATTGCCAGCTCATGCTCATTCATTCAGATGCCACTGAATGATTGCGAGTCGGCCTTTTAATGAATGAGCATGTGCTTGTAAAAGTATGTGCTCATTCATTGATAGGTCAGTGAGTGGCTAGCCATGGTAGAAAGCAGAGGATTGTGCCTGTTGCCCTCTCAGGCTTGGGATTGGGGGAGGGTCAGGGTGATGGGACACTATATGTAGGGGTTGGGGGGCTGGAGGTGCACTTGACCACCAGGGAATAGTGGTGAATTCAAGTACAGGGGATTAGGGATGGGGAGGTGGGATCACTAGACCACCAAGGAAATGTTTTGACTATATGCAGGATTGGGATGGGGGGTTACACTGGACGCCAGGGCAAATGATGTCCCTTTTGGGCGAGTGATCATGAGAGGGGACCTCTGGACACCAGGCAAAGTTTATTTATTTTTTTGCTAATATCTCAGTAGATTGGTGGAACAGGGCAGAAATTCACCAAACACATTCAGAAGATTTCCAATTTGTCACAGGCAGAAGTTCAGAAACTTCTGTGAAAGTTGTAAAATTTCATAGAAGTTACACTAAAGCAGAATTTCTGACTTTCATACAGCTCCAGTCATGATCATGCCATCTATTGAGGTACAGTCTTCACCGCTTATAACAGTCACATTTGTGATTCAGTGTGTAGCCCGATATAAGAGATAGTCGTTACAACATTTTTTTTTTTAAACACGTAGATCAGGGTAGTTATGCAGTGAAACTTGTGCTGTATTGAAAGAAGTGAAAATTCCAGTACAATGAGTCTGTAAACAGAATAATTAAAGTACAGTGCTGTACATTACTTAAGGTAGACCATGATTTTAGCCTGGACAACTTGCTGTCTCGTGTATGGCTCCCACACCTTCTTAGTAGCCCTTAGTGCATCCTAGTCTGCAAGTACAGTTGGATGTTGCTCCATGGCATGCCATAGAATAAGTAGGGCTGCTGGTACATCAGAAGCAGAAACTCGCTTATCCTTCCTGTCAGCTAATCCATCATCGTCCTCTTCTTCCTCCTCCTCAGTTGCTTCCTTGCTATGTAGCTGCTGTATGACTTGCTCTACATCATTCAATTGTAGCTCAGCTTCCTCATTGTCACTGACGTGACAGAGTGTATCAAGCTCCTCCTCTGTCAGTCCTGATGAAACATCAACCCTTTCTTCACCGACTTCAGAATCTTCATCAAACAATGGTGGTGAATTTGATAAGTTGGAGGCTGCTGAACATCCCTCACCAGGGTCATCGAGGGCACTGGGGGGCTAGGGAGCACAAAGCCTGCTTTTTGGAAGCATTTGAAGATTGTGATTGGTGTCACAGAATCCCAGGCTTGCCTCATAAGTCTGATCACATCCAGTAGATTTATTGTTTTACTGCAGGCTGTTGCAGTCAGTGACAGGTCCAAATCAAGTTCATCAATGATTCGCTGCCACATGGCATGGACATAGTGCTACTTCATGGCATAAATGATCCCCTGATCCAGGGGTTAGATGAGGCAAGTGGTGTTAGGAGGCAGAAAGATCATTTTGATGTTTCCCAACCCAGGGATCAGGGGATGTCCAGAAAAGTTGTCGAGGAGCAGAGTGATCTTTTGGCCACAGAGAGTGCGGTCCCAAGCCTTTACCCAGGTAGAAAAAATATACCCCATCATCCAGGCAGATCTGTTAGCTGCATATTACACAGGCAGAATATTTACCCCATGGAAGCACCATGGAGTGACAGACTTGTCCACAACCAGAAGCTCCTTTTTTTCTGACCCATCCATGTTGCAACTAGCCAGGATGGATACCCTCTCCTTTGCTTTTTTGTGGCTCTCAATTGCTTCTGTTTTAACTGCCAAAGTTCCATACCCCACACAGCAGAAGAAGAAACCAGTCTCATCACAGTTAAATATGTTATGGGGTGGGTAGCCTTCCAACAGATCGGGAAGCACTTGTGTGATGCACTGATCAGCCCCGGCCATGTCGGCATTGCTCTTCTCACCGTGCAGTCACCGAAACCCAATGTTATGCCTCTTCTTCCGTCTCTACAACCATCCTTCAGATGGCTTGAATGAAGAGTGTCTTAGGGCATCAGCGATTTTTTTTGCTTTTTAAAAAGCAGAGGACCGCTGATTTGGGCATTGCAACCATGAACATTCTCGAACCAGCAATACAGAGCATCCTCCACATCAACATCTTTACCCTTTCACTTTTGTTTGCACTGGGGGTTGGAGTTGGCAGCCACTCTGAGAAAAGTAGCTTGTGCTGTCGCTTCAGGTAGGTAATGGTTGATTTCGGCATGTTTAACTGACCAGTCAACTCTCGCTGACTCAGTTTTGGCATTGCATCAATTTGTTTCAGTAAGTCAACTTTCTAATTTAAACTAAGAGCCTTGCACTTAGACATGACTAGAACCTGTACTGTACTGTTAAACCAGTAGCAGCAGATGACTAGCACTACTGGCGTTACTTAAGAGTGAGTGAGCCAGCTGAACAGTGTGAGCAGAGAAAAGCGGCTATAAGTGGTGCCCAAAATTGCCCGCAGTAGAAGGCCGGTAGAGATCGTACTAAGTGGTGGAAATGTACTCTAATGTGTGTTAAAGACAAATGGTTTGGGCAGTTTGCCTGCATTAAATGACTGCCCACTAAAACTGTGGTAGGTATAAGTGGAGCTGACTGTACCTCTTACAGCATGCATGACTACCTCTGGCTACAGATATGCAGACCCCATGGGGCATCTGTCTGCAGAAGCACAGGTCCACTTTGGGCCTGCACTTCTTCAGCGACATGTACCCATGCACACTGTATGACATACACACACAAATGTGCCTTCATAAGCACAGGCTCCTGTGAGGCCTGTGCCTACTCAGCCACAGATGCAAATCCACATACTATTGGTACAACATCGTGCTACTGCATTTGTGTCATCTAGAAACCATTGTATGTTGTTTGTCTTACCCAATGATGGCTGTCTGTCATTGCTTGTGTCATCTTGTTCTTCTGCTCCTTGGGGGTGACCATGGGGTAGTTAGTGTCAGAAACCCTAATGCCACATTTCTTTTTTTGGTGGCCTTAAGCTGAAGCCTAACTGGTGCAGTAGCACAGATTTTTGTAAAGAATTTCCTTTCTTTTTGCGATAGTGGAATCCTATCCTCCTTAAAAATTAGCAACGTTATGAGTGAATATCAAAATATCCCAGTGTTCACTCATAACTTGGACATTTTATAACATACTGTAGTCTTCTATTATCCCACCTCATGAACTCAATAGGTGAACATTTTCAAATAATGCCTCAAAGGTGATTTTGCACAGTGACCGCAAAATCATCTATCGGGATAGATATGAAAAAGTCAACCTATCTTACTCATGAGATGGGGTTGCAGAAAGGACATGTTGAAAATTTGGTGTGCAAATATTTAAAAAAAATGGCAAAGTATGAGCAAAAGTTCAAAGCCTGTTGACATACATTACACCAGATTTAACCTACTTTCTCATACTGCAGTCATCAGTTCCAGCAGCAAGATGTCTTTTTGATCGGAAAGTGGATCTACACCATGGGACACTTTTAGGTGAGGGAGGGTGTGTGTGTGTGTGTGTATGTGTGTGTGTGTGGTGTGGGGGTGTTGGGTTGATGGTGCTGAGTGGACAGGAGTTGGGGTGGGGTGGGTGGAGGTGTGAGGGGGGTCATATACAGGGCGATACAGTTTGGGTTTTCTCTGCTATGCAGATGATACCTAGCTGTATCTGTCCTTTATTCCCGGACAGGAAGATGCAATATCTATGCTTAATAGCTGTCTATCCGAAATCAAAGATTGGATGAGTGCTAGCTGGCTGAGGTTAAACCCAGATAAGATTGAGGTGTTGGCTGTGGACCCAGGTCTCCTTGAGGTGGGTTGTAGGGCTGGGGCTCCATCGGGCACATGGCTTGATGATGTCCATCTCCCAACCTCAGACCAGGTACATAATCTGGGCATTATTATAGACGACGTCCTGACCCTAAAACCACAGGTGTCGGCCATTGTCAAATGTTTCTTTTCCCATCTTAGGAATATCACCCGGGTGAAACACCTGGTTCCTCTGGCTGATCTTCCTATCTTGATTACTGCAATGCCCTGTACCTAGGGCTACCGGAGATTCATATCCGCCACTTGCAGCTGGTGCAGAACGCAGCAGCCAGGCTTTTGACTTGGACATCTAGAAGTAGTCATATTACGACTGTGCTGCGTGGACTGCACTGGCTGCCGGTTCAGTGGCGGATTACCTTCAAGGTCGGATTACTGGCCTACAAAGCCCTATATGAGCAGGGACCACGGTATCTACAAGATCTCCTTACTCCATACTGTCCCTCTCACTCACTCTAATCCACCAGTAAGGGATTGCTAGATATTCCCAGGGTTCATTTAAAGACATCTGGGGCATGTGCATTTTCTTATGCTGCCCTCACTCTGTGGAATTCTCTACCTCGTTGGATACAAGGCTGCCTGACCGTTGAGAGTTTTAAATCAGTGCTAAAAACTTTTTTGTTTGTGAAAGCATTTGGAGAATGATTTTATTGTTGTTATTGTTAATAATATGCTTGTAATTTAAATGTTGCTCATTTGTACAGCACTTTGGATTTCTGAAAAGTGCTTAAAAATAAAATTTTATGTACTTACTTACATCAGCAAGAGAATGTTTTCTTCTTTGCAGGTTTGTTTAGAAAAAAATACTTCAGAACTGCACTGACTTCAATAAGAATAGGACCCAAGTCAGATAAAATATCAGTGAAGTTGGAGATTGTTTAAATCATCCCCATTGTAATTTGCAGCTTATGTAACACTTCTATGTCCACAGTGTAAACTAGCTATTGCATCTCCTAGAGGTGGGCCGAAGAAAAATTTTACTGGCAAAATTCCTGTGAAATCGGCAATTCTGTCCAAAAACTAAAAACAAGTTCACTTCCCAATCATGTCCCTCCCTGAGTCCCTGGTGACTAGTAGTCCCCCCATCACCTGCCTCATAGTAGATAAAAAAAAATCTTGCTTGCTGCAAAACTCCCAACCCCAACAACCTCCCCATGTCCAGTACTGCCTGACTCCCCCATCAATTTCCCATATATATTATACTATCTCTGGTGTTCTAGTGAATCCTCTCCCTCCCTTCTATCCCCGATTCATCCCCTTTTCCCAAACTATATATATTTTTTTAAATATTCCCTGGTGGTCTAGTGAAACCCCCCCCACTCCCTATCCTCAATAGACCCATTCCCCATATTTTTTTACATTACCTGGTGGTCTACTGGCCCCCACCTCAGCAGCTAGTGTCCTACCCTGCTCCCACATTCTAGAAACAGGCAGGCCACTGACATAGCCCTCCACTCTCCTCCATGGCTGGCAGCCTGCTCAGATGTGAATGAATGAATGAGTGTACACAGACTCATTCATTCACATCTGTAGATGGGCCCTGTAGGAGAGCAGAGAGCTGTGCCAGTGGCCCACCCCATTTTGGATGGGAGGCAGGGAGACTAGCTGTTGGGGTGGGGTGGGGGCCCCTAGACCACCAGGTAATGTAAAAAACACATTGGGAAGGGAGTCAATTGGGGATAGAGGGGGGTCACTAGACCACCAGGAATAATTATATATATGTGGGAAATTGATGGGGAGGGTCGGGCTGTACCGGACATGGGGGGAGGCATGGATTGGGTTGGTGGTTTTGCCGCAAGCAAGATGTATATTTTTTTATTTACTATGGGGTGGGTGATCTGTGAATCTGGGCACAGAATTTCGCATTTTGCAGGTATAATTCCACCATTATCAGGTGGAATTGCGCATTTCTCGGGCAAAAATCATCTTATATTAAGGCAGAATTTCATATTTAACTTCCGCGGAAAATTTCACTAAATACACTAATTTCTATACATTTTTCACGGAACTAAATTTGTCAGTTTTGCCCATCTCTACTCCTGAGGTAATCAAACAATATAAACCAAATGAAAAATAAATAGAACATTGTGTGTGTGTGGTGGGGGGAGAAGGTATGCAAAAGCATCTGGAATAATTTCCTAGTATCTGAGTTATTGGAGGGATGGGATGTCACAGGTTCTCAGACCCACAGCCATGAAGTGTGAGTTGCATGCCAGTAACTTACCCATCACTGCCATCTCCCTATTATGAGATGGGGTGGGTTGTAAGAAAACAGGACCACACCAGAGATCTGAAGTGAACTCCTATATCTTAAGCATCACTGCCATATTTTATTTGGGGCCGTATAATGACAGAGATTGCAATGACCTCATAGCAAAGTGTCATTCTAACTCATGTACTATGACAGAGAGTGTTTCAGTTTAGTATTCTTTCAGTGTAAATAATTTGACTCTAGTTATGAAACAAGAGAGTCCCTAATATTGATGTGCATCTTTAGTAAAAAAGTTGAAATTAGCCTTATTAAAAACAGCCTCCAATATTCATGATTTTCCTCTGCCTCTGTGGAACACATGATTTTATCTATCTATAATAAAATCCATTTGTTGCAAATTTTTTATCCACATTTGCTATCTCAACCCTGCAATCCCTCCCTCATTTCACCATAAGGAGCTAAAATGGGCTAGACTAGGGCTGCACACTGCAAACAGGTACACTAGAAACTGAGCTCCTTGCTACTCTTTAATCTTCTCAAAAGTACTAGTAAGGAAAAAGTCAGCAGTGCAACCTTCACACTTGAGATCACAAGGCCAAACTGTCAGAACCTCACCTGACCACTGACCACTCTGCATTTAACAAGTGAAAAAAGCATCATGTCATTCCATTTGTGAAAATCTTGGAGCCCATTTCATGGCACCAGACTGTTCCAACATCTTTCAAGAGTAATGTGATACCTCTGTTCTGCCTGAGGTGGGGTGAGAGTAGAAGGGGTCAATAGCACAATGCATCTACTTTGAGAAACATTTTGTTGAAATTAGGAAAACAGATGTGACATTCTGGTGATGTACACTTAATTGCATACATTGAAACATAGAATTTGACAACAAATAAGGACCACTTGGCCCACCCAGTCTGCCCATTTCTCCCTACCTACACTATGACATCAGACCGTGACCAATCTACAGCTCTCCACCTTCTTTCCACTATGATTTAATTGCGCTTATGCTATGCATTCTTGAACGCCACCACTGTTTTTGGCCCCTCCATCACTGCTGGAAGGCTGTTCCCAGAATCCACCACTCTTTCTGTGAAGAAGTACTTCCTCACCTCTCTCCTGAATCTACCCCTCTCCAGCTTCACAGCATGTCCCCATGTTCTTGAGCACGTTTGCTTCTGAAAAATACTCCCCTCCTGTAGCTTATTTACCTTGCGAGGTATTTAAAGGTATCTATCATATCTTCCCTCACCCCCCTCTGTTCCAGTGTGTACATACTGAGGTCCTTTAGTCTGTCCTCATAGAGTTTTTGTTGCTGACCCTGCACCATTTTACTTGTCCTCCTCTGGACTGCCCTCACTCTTTCTATGTCCTGCCAGACAGCTGGTCTCCAGAACTGGACACAATGCTCTAAGTGGTGTCTTATCAGTAATCTCTAGAGAGGCAACACCACCTCCCACTTTCTGCTGGTGATACCCCTCCCTATGCACCCCAGCATTCCACTTGCCCTCACTACTGCTTTGTCACACTGCCTGGCCACCCTTAGGTCATCTGATATGATTACTTCCAGGTCACTTTCCTGCTTGGTACTCATCATTACCACTCCACCGACTGTGTACTCAGCCCCTGGGTTTCTGTGCTGTAAGTGCATTATTTTGCACTTTTTCACATTGAAACCCAGATGTCATACCCTTGACCACTCCTCTAGTTTTCTCTGGTCTCTGCTCATCCTTTCCACCACCACCGGAGTGTCCACCCTATTATAGATTTTGGTGTCATCTGCAAAAAGACAGACCATACCTTCAATCTTCTCTGTTATTTTACTTATAAAGACATTAATAAGGACTGGTCCCAACACTAATCCCTGCGGCACCTCATTGGTACTCTTCCCTTCCTTGGAATGAACCCTGTTTACCACTACTCTCTGTCGCCTATCTCCTGACCAATATATTAACCAGTTTATCACCTTTGGACCCAATCTTAAGCAACGCAGAATGCTTACTAGTCTCCCATGTGGAACGATGTCAAATGCCTTACTGAAATCTAGGTGGCCACATCCACTGCTCCACCCTGATTTAGTTCCTTGGTCACTGAATTAAAGAAATCTATCAGACTCATTTGGCATGACCTCCCTCTTATGAAACCTTGCTGCATTGGGTCTTTTAACCCACTGGATTCAAGTTAGTCCACAGTCCTTTCCTTCAGCAGTGATTCCATTAACTTTCCCATCACCAATGTTAGGCTGACTGGTCTATAACTGTCAGCCTCCTCCCTGCTACCACTTTTGTGTAGTGGGACTACATCCACTCCCCTCCCGTCCTCTTGAACCACTCCTGTTTCCAGTGAGCTGATAAATAGAACTGTTAGAGGTGCAACCAGTATTTTCCTGAGCTCCCTCAATACCCTTGGATGCACCCCATCTGGCCCCCTTGCTTTGTCAATATTCAAATTAGCAAGTCCCTTCAGGATTCTCACCTCCAAATAAGGACTCATGTCCACCTCACTGCCTCCAAAGCTTTTGTTTCTTTTTTGGGGCCCTTCCCCTTCTCCTTCCTCTGTGAACACTGAACAAAAATATTTGCTTAGGCTGTATTGCATTTTTCTGGTCGCCCTCTGCACTATCTCCCCGTCCATTCCATTTTTAACCTTACAATCCCACCCCTGGTCTCCCTCTTATCACTTACATATCTAAAAAATGTCTTGCCCCATTTTGTTACCTCCTAGGCTATTCTCTTTTCAGTTTTCACCTTTGTACTCCTTACTGATTTCCCTGCTTCCCTCTGTTTCCCCCAGCACACCTCCCTATCCTCCTCCATCTGCATCTCATTATACCTTCTGCATGCTATCCTTATAGCTTTTACCTTTTTAGACACCTCTTTCACGAACCATAGTGGTCTCTTTTTCCTCTTGCATTTGCTCACTTGTTTGATACAGAGGTTTATTGCTTTTACTATGATCCATTTTATGTTTGCGTACTGTTCCTCCCTCCCCACCCAGATCACCCACCTATGCTAGGTCCTCCCAAGGCATTCACCTATCTTTTGTAAATCTGTCTCCTGAATTCCTGCACCCTCACCCTTGTGTGACTCAATTCTGCAGCTGTCCTTACATTGAACCACACTGTACTGTGATGACTGGTCCCTAAGTGGCCTCACACCTTGACATCTGCAGCACTGTCCCTGTTAGTAAGTACCAGGTCCAGTATTGTCCAATCATGAGTGGGTTCACTGACTAGTTGCCTGAGGAATGACCCCTGCAGAGAGTCCGGGATGTCCCTTCTGCTAGCTGATTCCACTGCTGGGAGGCACCAATCCACATCTGGCAGGTTGAAGTCCCCCTTCAGAAGCATCTCCTCCTTTTCTTCCATCATGCCAATGGGTTTAACAAGTGTTTAGCCCCACCTCCTGGGTCTGTGTGGGTGGCTGTTTGTGTTTGTCTGTGTCTGTAGCTTAGTTTTTTGGGATTTACAAGATTTTCTACCTTGACTAACTACACCATTCTTGCTCACTACATCTGTGAAGGTCTCCTGGACTAGAATTCTGCAAAACATCACCACCAGGTACTTGCATTTTCAGTTTAAAATCTTCTTTTTGAAAGCTATCCAAAGCAAAGCAGAAGTCAAGCAACTAAGTCTGACAAATTCAGTGACTCTGGGTTCTGCTTGAATCCACATTTCCGTCTGACCTTCTCCTGAGGGATCTATATGTGGGCTTTTAAACAACCTCTTTAAATAACAAAAGGAAGCATAAGGACAAAAGGATTTACATTCCTGCTCTTGTACTTGAGTAAGTGTGCCCCAGGCTATCAATATAATAGGGCAGGGGAGTGCATGCCTGCAAACTCTTGCATAGCCAAAGCCTCTTGTCAAAACCTTGCCTAGCTGTGACCCTGGGTGACCTGTATCATGAATTGTACCACTAGCCCAGGACATCTAAAAATTGTATCTCTGAATATCTGCAGCCTTCTCTCCAAACTGCCACAATTTCAGGCCTGGGTGGCTCAGATTGATCCTGACGTCATCTCCCTAACAGAAACGTGGCTATCACCAAAGACCCCAGACACAGCAATTGCCCTTCCTGGATATAACCTGTTCCGGTAGGACTGTACCTCAAAAAGGGGGTTGTCTGGTTTACCTCAAGAGTGACATCAAAGGGTGAATACTACCAATTAGCTTCCACACCAAGGAAGCACAGGTTCTAACACTAATACTTAATATTGGCTAACAAAACAAAGTGCTACTATTAACCACCATATACCTGCCTCCTGGGACACTATTCACTGGCTTCCCACAAATCATAAGCCACCTCGAACAGAACAAACTAAACTGGGAACATATAATCCTAGGGGACTTCAACATTAATTGGCAAGCACAGGATGCAGCGACAGCTAGAGACCAAATAGCCGGACTGTACCTGACCCAACTAGTCACACAACCCACCAGACAAAACTACCGTACAGGAACCAGCACCCTCATCGACTGGCTACTCTCCTCCTGTCCTGAACATATCGCAGAGGTAACAGTCCTACCTGACACCATCAGTGACCACTCCCCTGTACTACATACCTGGACAAACAAGTTCACCAAGAGTAAGCCTAAGACCACCAGGAACAGATCACATAGGCCTGGTCAACTAGACTCCTTCAGGCACTACCTAAAAGGGGTTGACTGGTCCCCACTGGATAGAGTCAAGGACGGAAACCAAGCACTGGATTACTTCTGTAGTATTTTTACTAAAGCCTGTGACATCTTTGCTCCTTACAAAACAAAGAAAGCCAGAGGAATCCCCAACCCCTGGCTGTCCAGCCCTCTAATTGAATGCATGCGACTCAGAGATCACCTGTGGCATGGGGCCAAAGCCACGGGAATCTAGCTGACTCCCAAGCATATAAGGCAGCTAAATACCTGCACAAAACTCATATGTCTGGCAAGCAGCTACTACAATGACCTCCTAGGAAAGACCTGGGGTAGAGGGAGGGAGTTCTGGGACTCTGTAAAATCTCTCATGGGTACAGCCTCAAGGGCCCCACTGGACCTTATAGTTACCACCTCTGGTACATTGCAAGATCCAAAGGAAATCACTGATGCTTTTAATGTTGCATTCACGGACCTCAGCAATGTGTTGCCCCTTGAATACCTGAATCACACCCTTGCAGGCCAGCAGCACAACCTCAACACTCCATCACCACAGGATAATGTTACCCCACCATTCTACTTCAGGCAAATCTCCACAGGTGAGACCGTCAAATATATCAAACGGGTCCTTGGTAAGACCAGGATGGGAAGTGACACGTTCGATATGAAGATGGTAGCACTCACATTAAACGAACTTGTGGCACCACTCACCAAGGTATTCAATGCCTCTCTAAGATCTAGCATCTTCCCTGACAGGTGGAAAGAGGCTCTAGTCACACCTGTTTTTAAATCAGGAGACAGAACTAATTTAGCAAACTTCCGGCCCATCTCGAGTTTACCCCCCTCTCCAAAGCACTTGAAAGGGTGGTCTCAGAACAACTAACTGAGGACCTAGAAAAGCATAGCCTTCTCTGCTTGCAACAACACGGACTCAGGCAAAACCACTCCACTCTCACCGCGCTAGTAGAGTACACCACTCAGCTTTATGGGGTCCTGGATAAAGGGATGGTGGTGGGGTCTATCTTCACAGACGTCACCAAGGCCTTTGACACAGTCAATCACCAACTGCTACTGAAATGTCTTCTCTCTACAGGATTGTCAATGGAATCTGTGGCCTGGTTCCATAGATACCTAACCCAAAGATCTCAATGGGTCAGGATTGGCAATATAATCTCTGAGCCCAGGGAAGAAAACTTAGGGGTCCCGCAAGGTTCTATCCTTGGTCCTCTCTTATTCAGCCTCTTCATAAATGGCATGCCTTCTACCTGTCCTGCTTACTCCATACTCTATGCAGACGATGCTGTTATCTCCGTCCCAGGGAAAGACCTGGGATCAATTAGCTCTGAACTTCAGCACAATTTTCATGCATTGGAATCCTGGTTTACCCGAAATAAACTGCTACTCAACTACAAAAAGACAAAGAGCATGCTCTTCAGCACCCCACAGAGCAAGATTTGAGGGTCCTCACTGCATATACTTAGTAGCGAAGGAGAATAACTAGACCAAGTCAATACATTCAAGTACTTAGGGATTCACCTTGATGACACCCTCACCTTCACTGCCCATGCTGAGCAACTGGTAAAGTCCACCAACATGAAGCTTGGCATCCTGTACAGACATCGCACCTCAATGACACCGGCTTCCCTGAAACTTGTTACGTGCAGTTCAGTTCTCTCATTTGTGGATTATGGTCTTGTCATATATGGGACAGGCACAGACACATCACTTAAAAGGGTCAAAACCATCTTCAACAAGGCCTGCCACCTGGTCCTGGGAGCACACAAAATAACCCACTCTTGTGACCTATACAAGGAAACTCCCTGGCTCCCACTCCACCACAGACTCCAATACCAGGCCTGCCTCTTTGCGAAAAAGTCCATGATGGGGTCCATGCCTACGGCTACTTCAGCCCTCTTTGAGCCTGCACAACCATCTAAATGCAGAAAGAGTGTCTCCAGAGCTGTTCTAACTGTTCCCTTCAAATGAACCACCCTTGGCCAAAGATCCCTCTCCTACTGTGGGTCTAAATGGTTCAATGATCTGCCTGCAGACATTGCCAACTCCCCCAGACTTGGCTACTTTAAAAATGGGCTTCGATCTCTTCTTGCCAGCAAATCTGACTGCCAGTGTTTCTGTTAACCCATGGCCTCTGAAGGCAGTTCTCACACCCGTTAAACGCTACCCTCTCTCACACCCACCCTCCTGTTCCACAGCTGCCCTCTTCCCCCTCCCACCTCCCACCACCTACTATCGTCCCCTTGACAAAGCCTCACCTCGGCTGTTAAAACATGCATTTTTGCAGACTGGGAGCACCCTGTCTGAACTGTAACATGATTGTTAAACACTGTACTGCACTTAATTAGTGCTGCATTAATATGTTTCTCTGGAAGTGTGGTCCTGTTTTTCCTTACTTCTTGTACCCTGCTTAATGTTGTAACTGCGCACTAATACCACTTGTTAGTTGATGTCTTTCTGTTCTGCAATGTTTCATTACCAGTAAATGCCTTGTATTCCTTGTTGACTTGGAGCCTTTGTAAATGAGCCCCCGGCTCAAAGGTATTAATCCGAATTTGAAATAAATAAAAAAATAAAAGTGCCTTATCTAATTCCTCCCTCTCTGCTGGAGGTCTGCAGATCACTCCAGTGTAAATGGTGGCTCTGTTCCCTATCTCCAGGTAGACCCACAGTGCCTTTGCTGTCCCCTGTATTCCCTGTTCTCTGTGTTTTTTATACTTTCCCTCATTTAGAGCACCACACCTCCTCACTTCCTTCCAACCTGGTCCTTCCTGAACAGAGCATAGCCCGGTGTGGCCACATCCCAGTCATTGTTTTCAGTGCACCATGACTCAGTAATGGCAACAATGTCTTGGTCAGCTTATGCCATGATGGCCTCCACATCCAGAGTCCACCATAGTCAAGGCATTCCCCCTCACTGGCATCCTCTGAGGTAACAATGGCAGACTTGGTTGTCTCTGGGTGGGGAGAGAGGTCCCACAAATCCTTGGCAACTCATCCTGGAATCTAGTGACCTCCTCCCTCAACCCACGGAGGTGTGTGTGTGCAGATGGGGCAGCACCGCAGTCTCCAGAAGGTGTCTCTGAAAACTGAAGCCCTAACAGCCACTGCACAGAGCCACACCCAGCATTCTCAACTTCGATTCTCTGTATTACCTGGTGATACTTTTGTACCCTTTGCCTTGACAGAGCATTTCTAGTTTCCTTTTTCTTTGTCTTTTTCTATTTGTGCTCCTCCATGTCTTTTTTAAATCCTTACAAACTCCTATCCTAGATAGAAACCTACAATACCTGTGAACTAGCTGTCATACAGTGAACGCATATTGTATTATAAAGTACACACTCAGTTGGCAGTTGGCCATGATGGTGAGAGGAGGACTGTGCCGGTTGCTGGCTAGGGGTTTAGGATGGGGGTGGAGTGGGGTGGTGGGCACTACCTGCTGTGCTAGGGTGGGGGTCCACCAGATCACCAGGGATGGGTGTTATTTATTATTTACATATACAGGAGAAGTCGGGGATCAGGAAGGGGGTTCACTGTACCACCAATGATCAGTTGTATTTCTTATCTATATAATGGGGCAACATCGGGGATTGGGATGGGGTTCACTAGACCACCAGGGATGGGTTGTATTATATATAAACGTGACATCAGGGATCGGGGAGGGGGTTTCACTAGACTACCTTGGATATATTTAAATGATGGGAGATCAGGGCCTGGGGGACTGTCCTGGATTAGCGCATGGCCACTCCACAGCTTACAGCAAGCCTCTGTATGCACTGCACTGCATGTTTGGTGCATGGCCAGGGTTGCCGCAGGACAAGGGAATTTGCCACCAGGACCCTGCTCAAAAGGCAATCTGGTGCAAGGTTCCTGGCACACCGGAAATTGCAGCAAGCTGTCGTTTGCTGCATCTTGCATCATTCTAAGGCCCTTTTGTTTTTTGTTTTTTTAATTTAATATACTTTATTCAAGTTTAGTAACAATGCAATACATCCGTGGATGTCTTGTAAAGACTGAGGAGACAGTACACATGGATGAAACAATAGTGTGGACATAAGCCCTCAATCAAACCATTATAAGATAAAGTTGCTACAATACCCCCATAACCCACCCTATCAATTATTCCTCCCACAATCAATCCCCATACCAAAATAAAGAAATTATATCTACAACAGTAAACTGTATTTACATAGAGACTAAATATGGGCAAATCTAGGGTTTCCAGACTGTAAGTAGGGCTTCCAGTGGACCCCATCTGTCTAAATAAGCCTGATTTCTATTAGTTAGCATGGCTATAGCATGGCTATATGTTTTTCAAGTTGTAGAGCTAATAAAACCTCTCTATGCCATTCTAAGACTGATGGCAATAAATCATCTTTCCAGTGTCTCATAATAATTAGTTTAGTGACTGCTGAAATGAGGGCTATGTGGGCTTTTTTACGCTTAATAGATCCTGAGGGGAAACTATTAAGAAGACAAATTTCAGGGGTAAATAAAGATTGCAAGCCAAGTAATGGATCTAATGTGTTTTGAATACTATGCCAAAATGATGAAAATCCATTAGAAAACCAATAGTTGTATACTTCAGTCACAAAAGGGGATAAATCTGCTGAGCAAGACTTAAACAGATTATTTGTGAGACCATCATGGCCTGGGGATTTATCTAGAGGGAGTTGGCAGATCGTGTTTTCCACTTCCATAACTTGAATGGAAGTACCCAGGGGAGTGTATAGTCATATCAGATGACCTAAAGGTGGGTAAGCAATGCGAGAAGTTAGTAAGGAGAGCCAGGGGGATACTGGGATGCATAGGAAGGGGAATCACAAGTAGACAAAGGGAAGTGGTTATCCCTCTATACAGACAGTTGGTGAGACCCAATCTGGAGTACTGTGTGCAGTTTTGGAGACCTCATCTACGCAAGAACATAGACAGGATGGAAGCAGTCCAGAGGAGGGCAACTAAAATAGTGCAGGGTCTGCAGCAGAAACCATATGAAGAGAGACTGAGAGAGCTTAATATGTATACTCTTGATGAAAGGAGGGACGGGGGGACATGATAGAAACTTTCAAGTACCTCAAGGGAATCGACAAAGTCCAGGAAGGTAGCATCTTTCAGAAAAAGAGATGTGTAAGAACAAGGGAGTGCAATTTAAAGATGGGGGGGACGTCTCAGGGGTAACGTGAGGAAATTTTTTTTCATGGAGAGAGTGGTGGATACATGGAACCGCCTTCCAGGGGAGGTCATTTGGACTAAAACAGTGGGGGAATTCAAACATGCATGGGACAGACATAAGGCAATTATAGTGGGGGATTGTAGGAAGTAGGCTTTTGGTTAACTAGAATCTGCAGCTTATCCAATAGGTAGGGAAATGGCCAGACAGGGTGGGCCAAGTGGTCCTTATCTGCCGTCAAAGTCTATGTTTCTATGTTTCTATGAGTGGTCACATCAGGAGGAAGACTCAGGAGAGCAATTAGATCTAGGTAATTATTTATTTCATCCTGAGTAGCAATGTCCTTTCCAGAAGAAGACTATAAGTCCTGAAAATAGGACTTAAATTGAGCAGCAATTTGTTGGGGATGAGTGATTACGGGGCCATTATTTGTTGTTTGTAGACTAGAGCCTGGATATTCAAAGCAGTTGCGTAAGGCACAACAGGGTTGCACATGCGTAAGTTTGGAGATGTGCCAAAGAACGCTATTCAGCAGGATCAACTGTGCAGCACAAGTTGCAGTGGGCCAATGTGCAATAGTAATGAATGCATGTGCAAGGGCGGGAGGCAGACCCATGAATATGTAGCACAGCATGAATATTCAACCACCAAGCAATGGTGCAAGTGAGGAGCAACTGCCAGTTGTGTGGAGCAGTCTTGAGCCTATAAAAACAGGGAGCAAGTAGGAGGATAGCACTTGCGCCAGAGGGGAGCAGGACACAGGGTGACAGACAGGCCATCTGAGGGAGGAAGAGGGAGACAGGGAGAGGAGGAGAAGGACAAGGAGAGGGAGAGAAAGAGAGAGAGAGAGAGAGGACTGAGAGTGAGTGTGAGGAAATTACCGCATACGGAGGCCCACTGAGGAGGGGAGAGAGAGCGAGTGCTGAAGGGAGCCACTGGACCCAAGAGGTGCAAAACAGGCACCCACAGGGGTGGGCAACAGAGCCAACAGGCAAACCCAGCTAGGAGCAGGGTACACGGGGGGGCCCACCATGCAATAGACACTGCCCCACGGAGCCGGGGGGCCGGTGGAGCTGGACGCCCATGAGGTGACAGGACAAACAGGGGCCATGGCCAGTGTGGCATTCCAGATGGAGGCAGTAATGAGGGGTGTGAGGAGGCAGAAGGCAGAGCAATGTGGCCATGGAAGGGCCCATTGGCAGTACACCTGGAATAGGTGGTACCGGCCCTGCATCAGCTTCAAGACCCATGCCGAAGCAGAGTTTGTGGGGCGGTATCGCCTGAGCCGTATGATTCTGAGGCAGCTCTGTGAGCTGTGCAGTGAGGAGATGCAGGCACTCACTAGATGGAGCCACACCCAGACAGTGGAGACAAAGATAACAGCTGTCATGTGCCTGCTCACCACGGGCACCTTCCAGAGACCAACAGGGGACACCACAGGCATAACCCAGTCGGCCACGTCACAGCTCTTCATACAATTCCTCAACACCCTGCTGCCACATGCTGTGGAACACATCCACTTTCCCAGCACACAGGCAGAGCATACAGCAACCATGCAAGAGTTCCACTGGGTAGCACATATGCCTGGTGTGCTAGGGACTACAGACTGCATCCATGTGAGCATCCTTTTGCCACCTGGTGCAGAGGGGGGTAGCCTACATCAACAGAAAGGGCTACCCCAGCATCAACTCCCAGGTAGTGTGTGATGCCAGGGGGCTCATAACCAATGTCTGTGCCACACACCCTGGGGGAGCACGACACCTACATCTGGCACAGCTCGGCACTGTACCACAGGTTTGAAAGTGGGAACATCCCCACTGGACATCTAGTGGGTGAGTAATGTGAGACCATGGGCAGTGGGGAACAGTAGGGTGTGGAAGGGGGCAGACAGGACTGGGGAACCACCATGTGTGACTGGTAGGGGCATGGGGCACAGTGGCAGGGGACACCAGGCTAACCTTTTCACACTCTCTCCCATTCTCTCCACACAAGTGATAGTGGATACCCACTCAGGCACTGGCTGCTTACTCCATCGTCCCCAGTTAAAGAATGGCACAATGAGGCACATGCCAGCATGCGGAACATCATTGAGTGTGGGTTTGGGATACCGAAGGCACGGTTCCATTGCTTGGACAGGTCTGGTGGTGCCCTACAATACAGCCCCTTGAAGGCCTGCAGCCTATTCCTGGCCTGCTGCATGCTGCACTACATGGCCATTGACCATGGAATAGCTGTCGAGGCTGATGAGGAGCACAGCAGTGGGAACGATGTGGGCGAATGGCAGGGAGGTGGTGGGCAGCTCCCCTTGGGCAGAGGGATGTCCCAGCTCATGTGGCTGGCACGCCACTGGCAAGACACGATAGTGCAGAAACACTACGGTGCATAGAGGTAGGTGGACAGACACACTTGCACAGAACTGACACAGTGGCAGGGCACATACCCATGTGTGGCCATGGCCAGAGCTATGCACACACAGGCACAGTGCGGTTGTGGAGTGGTGCCACATGGCCACACACAACACCACACTGCATGTCACTGCACAACAACACACACACACACACACACACACACACACACACACACACAGTGGCACTTGCATGCATGTGACCGGGCACCAGCATGTGGCGTGGATCAGACACAGGGCACTGGTGCTCATGTGCAACATGTGCCTTGAAGGCATCATCACGCACACACCATACAGGCCAGCAGCTGGGCAAAAGGGACGGGCAAGCTGCAGATCCCATGGCTGCCACGACTATGCCATGCACACACACACACACAATGCCCATGTGCACAGGGCAGTGGTATGCAGACAGCTGACAGGGGAGTGTGCATATCAGGTTTACTGTGCAGACACACGACAGCATGGATACTGGGACCGGCTGCGCCTGCCCCAACCAAAGCAGGCTGCACATCGGCCATGGGGGGTCTGTGACCACCCCCAGAGGGGACTATGGGACTGTGACCGGGCCTCTCGAGGTGTCTGCAGGCCCCTGAACAGGCCAACTCCAGGCATGCTAGGGATGCCTACAGCAGAGCCCAGTGTCGACACAGATGGGGTCGCCCAAGGCCAGGGCCGTGGGGTGGACAGTGCACTCGGCGGTGTCTGTGGTAGGTGG
Organism: Neoceratodus forsteri; assembly: GCA_016271365.2. Lineage (NCBI taxonomy): Eukaryota > Metazoa > Chordata > Ceratodontiformes > Ceratodontidae > Neoceratodus > Neoceratodus forsteri. Next base: position 242,415,925 of record CM028130.1, read on the forward strand.
CCACACCCTGTGGCAGCCAGTGGGGCAAGGCCGACTGTGATCGCACTGGCAATGCAGTCTAGGGCTGTGGTTGTGTTCTCCTGCAGGCATTGACTGGCCTCCAGGACCTGCGCAGTGCCCCTCTCATGCTGCTTAGCTGCCTGTCGCACCTCTGCGCGGAGTGCCCGCACCCAGCCACGAGCAGCATCTGTTGCTCCATGGAGGCCCACAGCAATTGGGATGTGCTCAGGCAAGGGATCGGTGCCCTGCAGTGCAAACGCATGGCCCCATCCCACCGGTGATGTACGACCATGCTGCATGGCCCCCTGGTCAGGTGGGTGCCACACAGCATGACCCTCATGGGGTTGGGTAATGTCAGGCACCCCAGTGGTGGACAGGGTGCCTGGCTCCCCCATGTCTCCAGTCATCTGCTGCTGCCGCCCCTCTGGCCCCTGTGCGCTGGCCAGCACCTGTGCGAGTGCACCGCCACCCTGTGCCACTGTGCCTGCACACACATCAGGTCCGGGGCAGTGGCAGACAGCTGTTCCACCACCAACAGGCCACCAGCCATGCAGCAGGTGCTGGTGTATGGTATGGGTGACTCCCCTCTGACAAGCCCCCCAGTGTCCAGGACAATTGTCTGGTCATCATCAGTGTCTGACCCAACCCCAATCTGTGTTTTTGCGCAGAGCATGCCGTGGCTGGTGTCTCACTGGAACACAGCCAGGGCCTCGTCTGCCAAGATGCCTGGTACATCCGTCTGGATGGCAGTGTTGTTCTTCAGCCTATCAGGCCCCCGGATGCCCATGGAGGTGGATGGCTGGTCCTCCTTGGCTTGGCGGGCTACCAAGACTGCCGCAGGCACCCCTGCCACTGCAAGCTGGAGGGCTGGTGCTGTAAGGGAACACAGATGCATTAGGGCTGCTGTCCCACCAGATTCCCCCTGCCTGCCTGCCTTCCTGCAATACCTACCATGCAGGGAAGGGCTCCCTCCAGTCTGGAAGCCATGGCCCAGCACACCCTCCACCGCACTACACCGCATGGTGGCTGCCACCATCTCCTCCTGTGACGTGAGCTATGGCACAGTGGCCTAGACCCCACCAGTGGCCGACCGTGTGGCCCGGATGGCCAACACCTTCTCCTTTATCCGACACTTGTCAGTCCCCACCTTCTTCCTGCACTCCTGTGCAGACTGCTGATGGCTGCCCTGCTGGTTCATGACCTCTGCCACCTCCTCCCAGACCATGGCCCTGGCCTGGGGTGTGCCTGTGGTACCACTCAGCAAAGGTTCCCTGCCGAGGTATGCCTCGAGCAAGGCACCTGCCTCCGCTCTTGTGAAGTTGGGCCTGCGCTTCCGAGCAGGCCCATGCTCCTCACCCTCCTCGTGCTTAGAAATTATGCTACCTGTGGACATGGACATGTGGTTAGTGGCCACAGAAGGCCTCCCTGGCCATCCAGCACCCTCTGCTGACCATCCCTTTGGCAGGCGCAACCTACCTCAGTTGGTTGCAATACCGGTCCATGACCTGTGATGTTGTGCTGCACCTTTATAGTGCATTGCATGCACATGAGCCGATGCACAACCATAATGACATGCAAATGTCCCCATTGCACCCCAGATAGGCTGATGAGCTGATTTGCATATGTCGGTTGAATATCACACTGTTGCGCATTGCGCAATGGACTTTATCTGGTGCATGGTGCTGTGCAATGGCGTGACATGCACAGTGCCTGCCTGCAAACACGCATGTACAAGGGCATGTGCTGCCACCTATTGTGCGGCGTGCACTGGGTGTGCTATAGGGGCCATCATGCCGATGTGACATGGGCCCTATGGTGCTCGAGCGCCATTGGGCCTATGGCGTTCGTGCGCTATTGGGACAATGGTGCCTGTAAGCATCATGCGCACCGGTGCTCTGGTGCCATTGGGCCTATGGAGCTTAGGCGCTATCTCGGCACTAGCACGTGGGTGCCACTGGGCCAATGGTGCTCAGGTGCAATTGGTACCATGGGGCATGCAGCCTTCATGGCCCTATTGTGCACTGTGAAATGTGGGCCCATTTGCACTCCTGCGCACATTGCATGTGCTGACCCCAGCTGTGCCCTGCGCCCCCAATGTCCTCTGCCCCACATGCCAGTGCGGCCATGCCCATGCCATGCATCCCCAGAGATGTGCAATTGCCACGGACAGCGCACCTCTGTGTAAGGTGTGTATCCCGTGCACATTGTGCATGTTTGTTACCGGGTGCCATTTTGACATTCTACAGTGCTGCATGAAGATGCCCATTGCACAGTACCCCATGCCTGAAACTGGAGCCTGGTGGAGCTAGTGAACCTGGTGGCCCATGTGGAGCCCCATGCTGCTGGTCTGTTCAGCCAGCAGCCCTTCACAAGGCCCAGGACCGACGTGTGGCAGGAAATAGCCGATGGCCTTGTCCAGGCCATTAGTGTGCTGTGTACCAGGAGCAGTGTTGCCACCAGTATGGAAACTGGGTCCAGAGGAACCCAGAGTGTTTGAGGGTGCTGTAGGTGCATGTCCAGCTGGGGGCCATGCCACGGCCAAGTGAGTGCACCCCGACTGTGTTTGTGCAAGGCCACTGTTCCATGGGGATGGCAGGGATGCATGCCATGCATGGGGGCTGTTGTATCATGCCCTGTGGCATAGCGTTGCCAGCCACTGTGTGCACTGTGCATATGCCCAGTGGCCCCGATGGGCCGGCGTGCACTCTGTGCATGGGTGGTGGGGGTAGTGGGCCCATGTTGTTGCTGTGTTCTGATGTGTGCCTGTCTGTGTTCCCTTCCTAGGACTCGAAGACTGGAGGAGAGCCAGGGTGGCCTGAGCACCTGGCAGTCTGTAGTAGGCCACTGCAGGTCCATCAGTGGTGGGAGGAGGCCCAGCTGGGTGTGCAGTGCTGGGACCAGTGCGCAGAGTGCCACAGGGAGCAGGTAGGCACTGTGAAAGCCCTCATTGTTTTACAGGGTGGGCAGTGGGGGGATGGCCATGGTGCCTTGTGCCATGGCAGCTGTGGTTGGCACATGGTGTGGTGTGCATGGCACCGTGGGGCAGCCACTGCATGTGTGGCAGCTGTTGGTGGGCCAGGTGTGCATCCGGCCACCATTTGTGCCACTGTGGTTCCACTGTAGCACCATGCCACCTGTCTGCTGCAGTGCCATCGGGTGGCCTTTGGGCAGTGGATTCCAGCGCTGTGTACCACTGTGGCTTGCTGGATTGGCAGCAAGCATAGGCCCACCCACTGTGGGTGGCCAGGGTGCCACTCCAAGGGCATGTGCACCCATTATCCACTGTGTACAGGGGGGGCTGGGGTGCTTTGGACGTGCACTGATCATCTGTCTCTTCCTCAGTCATAGGTGTCCAGAAGGGTTCCAGGCTCCCACTATACTGCCATCTGCTGCAGCAGATCATTTTGATTATTTCATGCACAATGGAGTTAGTGGACCAGACCCGGTGGATCCTGCTCCGGGAACAGCGCAGGGGGGAGGTACCAGGCACATGTAGGCCATGGCTGGCCTTGAGGATCATCAGCCACATCCCGCCTCAGTCCTCCCTTCCCGCCTCCTTCCCCCTTCCATCTGTACAAACCCTGTCCCCTGTCCCATCTCACCTCCACCTACCCTCCCCCTTGTTACCTGTGTTTTGTTTAGCAGTGTTGCTTTCTTCCAATATATTTTATATCATTTTACCCTTCTGTGTCTGTGTCTGCTTTGCAGCTGGTGAGTGGGTCCATGCTGCAGTCATGTGGTGGGTGGCCGTGTGGTGCACCTGTGTTTTTGGGAGGTGTATGCATGGTGTTGGCATGCCACTCGGTCTGTGGGTGTGCCGTGGCATGGCCCTGGGTTGGCAGTTTAGGATCTGTGGCATGTGTGGTGGGTGCCATGTGTTGAGATCTGACTTGTCATTGGCTGGATGGCAGCATGCCCACCGGTGTGTGGTGGTCTAGGGTTCCCGGCCCTGTAAGTCAGTGCCATCCATACCCTGCATCCTCCGGGGGGGTGCCACTGCATGCTTGCACTCCATGTGCAGTGATGTCCTGTGTGCTGGCTGTGTCCTTGCCAGTGTTCCTGGCTTGGTGCACCCACTGTGCTGCAATGTTCCCCCCCTTCTCCCTTGCCTGTGTCCCTACTGTGCCTGTGACTGTTCCTGCTGTGCCTTGGTGCATCTTCCTCTGCTCCTTGCACATCCCTGGTTGTGCTATGGTGCATTTCAGGTTTCTTCCTGGTGCACCTCTCACTGTGCCATGGCAAAAAGTGCCTGTAATATTCAGCCATGTTGTGCTGGTGCATGTTGCAGTGCACAATAGTTGAATATCGCAGTCACTGTGCCATTGTGTAGTTGACTTGCGCTGCACTTAGGTTGCGTGTACCTTTGGCACATTTCTGAATATCCCACCCTAGGTATACAATGGTTCACTTCTGCCTGTTTAATTCGGATAGCGAGCAATTTGCCACCCTTTCACCTGACTCTAAATATTTAAGTTTGGTTCTCTTCAGTGCTAATTCCTCTTTCTGAGACAAAAGATCGTAAAATTGAGCATTTAAAAAAGTGCAGTTTAGCCCAGTCTTCCTCAACAGAACAGTGGCTAATGTTTCTTTTGGTAGATTTGATGTCAAGCAGCAGGCCATCAATTTTAGTTTTAAACTGTCGGGCCCTTTTGGAAGTGAGGCGAATATATTCACTACGCAATGCACATTTAAGGGACGCCCATACAATATCCAGTCTTGCTACTGAACCTTTGTTGGTTTTAAGGAATTGGGAAACAAAGTCCTTAACATGCAATAGGGTGGTTGGAAATTTAAGAAATTGATTATTTAGGTGCCACATAGAATCCCTTCATATACCAGGGCCTAACAAGTAGGCAAGAGAAACAGGCGAATGATCTGAGATTACTCTAGCATTTGGCATTGTATTTGGCTGTCAGGTATTCCTGGAAGGAGGAAAGGGCTAATCAGAAAGTAATGGAGCCTATAACAGGTATGGCGGGAAGAAGAAAAAAATGTATACATTTTTTATGTGGGGTGTAGTATTCTCCATATATCCACCAACCCTGCTCCATTCATAGGGTCTTTCAGGGCCATTTGAGCTGGAGAAAGTCCAACTCTTTTGGTGTCAGATCTATCCAATTGGAATTGTGACATTAAGTTACAGTCCCCCCAAGGAATATACACTCATGCATAAAAGAGGTGGCCAAGTTAAGGAAGTGTAAGAAAAATGGGGGTGAATCTATATTAGGGCCATAAGCAGACCCCAACATGATCATCTGGGACTGAAGCACGCCATGCAATAAAACATGTCTGCCTTTTATGTCCCATATCTCCTTCACCAATTTGAAAGGAACTGTTTTGCTGATTATTGTGGCCACCCCCACCTCGGCTGGTAGAAATGCCAGCTCCATAGGCTTGCCCTACCCAATTCCTACAGAGCAGAGATGTGTCTTCTCTCTTTAAATGCGTTTCTTGTAGGCATGCAATTCCAACATGAAAGTGGGATAGGTGTCTTAAAATATCTTGTCATTTACACCTGTCTCTGGCACCTCGAATATTCCAGGTTATAATATCATATGGACCCCCATTATCGCATATCAAGATGAAACAATACCCAAGGAAATCGGTTTGAGAGGTTTTGCCCCAAACATTTAACAATTAACCAGCTACAGTCTGTTAAAAGGAAATTTGGCACATTCTCCCCTCTCTAATTTACTACTGATTTTCCTCATCAAACTATTAACACCCCAATTAATTCTTCAAATCACAAATAAAAAAAAAAGATTACTAGACAAATACCCCCAGTTCTACCAACTGCACTAACGAAATATACTGCCAGATGATGTTAATTTGCACCCTTGCAATACAACATTCCCAGCTCCCCGCTCCCCCACATTTCCTCCCGAAATAGCTTATATAATAATTGACATCATTAAATCCAAGAATTGTGAAAGGTAAAGATGATTAAAAAATGATCCACCCAGGAGTATCAGTGCTTGATGATGAAATCAGTAACTCCAGTGAAAAATCAAGGTATAGGAATGATGTTCGGCATCCAATGATAATTATAGGGGGGCATAAATAATAAACAAGTATAAAATAATGCAATACGACTATGATCTCTATAGCTACAACGTCCAAACAGTACATATGATTGAACTGAGGATATTCATTAATAACACAGACATATCCTCCTCATACTAATGCCAACGGAATAGTTACAGACCCATCGAAATAGTGGAAAAGTCATGAAAAGTCCACTTACTCATAATGTGAGTGGGAACAAGCAAAATAAAATCCAAGTGATTAGGTAGATGTTGGTAAATGTATCCAATCATAGCCATACGCACAGTCAAAAGTTTTCAAGCGTGTTAGGCGCAATGTGAATTTGCATGGGAAAATAATCTTTCACTCCAACTGGTCTCCGAGAGTTCACTGCAACTGGTAAAAATCTTCAGAACAATGCTTGGGTCCTTTAACCATGCCACATTGACAGGCCAAAGGGTCAACTTTAACCACCAGATATATGGCCCATTCACTTAAACAGATCAGGTAAGAGCTTCTTAAGTTCAAGTTGTACTTGATCTTGTGTGTCGAACGCATGCCACTGATCGTTGATCCTCACCTGCAGAATGGCTGGGTATTGAACCCAAAACTGTTTCCCAGCAGCAATTAGTTTAGAAACAAGGGGATGCAGCTCCTGTCTCTTCATTCTGACCGACTGAGGCAGGTCTTGGGTAACACGTATTTTCTGATCCTTCCACTGCACCTCTTGCAGTGTTTTGATTTGGGCCAAGATATGTTGCTTATTAAGAAAATGAAGCAATTTAAAAATGAGTGGCCTGGGAGGTGAACCGGGGGTTGGGGGGGGTGGCATAGGACGTAATGCTTGGTGAGCTCATTCAGTGGTATAGGTAGTGCCATTCTATGATGGTCCAGCAATCTTATCACAAAGTTTTTGCAGAAATAGAATAGTGGAACTGCCTTTCTCCCTTTCGGGGATACCAAGAATAAGCAGGTTATTTCGACGGCTTCTGCCCTCAGGATCCCCTAGTTTCTCTTCCATTTCTTTTAGCCTTTTTGCCACATTACTACAATCTAAATCAGTTTTATCTTGCCTCTTTTCCAGGGAAATAAGTTGTACTTTTGAATCAGAAACTCGTATTGACAAAGAGTCCATCGAAGAGTGCACCTGATATAATTCTTCAGATATGGCCGCAATGGAGCTTTGGAGCAGCTGCATTATCTCCAGGAAGCGTTCCTCTGTAAGGATCGATGACCCTGCTGGAGATTTGCTACTAGCAGCTGGCTGCTGCTTAGGCCACTTCGCGGCCTTGTCTTTCTCCAGGGTAGGAGGAGGCGAGTGCCGTGGAGGAGCTTTGTGCATAAATGCCTCCATATTTTGAGGTAGTCCTCTTTTTCATAGCTGTAGGAGTAACATAAAACTCTTTCAAAGGTGGAGTTAAGTTTCAAAAAGTTGGTTTGCAGTGGAAATAGATGGGAGGAATGCAGAGTGGTAGGAGCTAGCTGTTGCTCGTTAGGCTGCCATCACGTGACCCATCTAAGGCCCCTTTGGGTATTGGGCCCTCTGTGTCACTGAGCTGTTGTTTTTTTTTTATTTGCAAGTGATTTTTTTAAGGTATTGGCTTCTGTGCAATACTTAAACCTGATTCAAAAAGCTGGGTGACCCAGCATGGGGAGAGTGAGCAAGTGCACGGCAGCGGTTTGTGCCTCTGAAGCAAAGAAGACTGCATGGATGATTGGTGGTTAAGTGAGAAGAAATAAATAAAACAGGTATTATTTATTTTTTTATATTTAAGAGGAGTTGGACAGTAGAAGGAATTGGAGAGACAGACTCAAGAGTGCAACCAGTGTGGCAGAGTGACAGGGTGCAGGACCATAGTGGAAAAGCATTTAGAAAGGCTGAGGAAAGGGATTTAGCATTCAGCTGCTGATGTTTGGTTGGTGAGAGAACACAAAAGAAAGAAACTGCTTTGTTTTTTCATTGGCCAATATATGTGTGTGTGTGTGTATGTGTGGTGGGTGTGTGGGGTGGATGTGTGGGGTGTGTGGGGAACCAGAGCCTGGAGTGCAGCTGGTGAAAAGATTCAAGGGTAGAGATCAGAATGGAATGACAGGACCAAGTCCTGGAGGAAAGACTGCCAAAGAGAGATGATGTCAGTAAAAGGTACAATTTCTGTAGTAGCTAAACTTATTTTAATAATGTGGGAGTTTCAAGAGTCACAGAAAGAAAACTAACACTTGTTAGTAAAGGTATTACAGTGATAATGAATTAGTGGAAAAGAAACTAGGAAGTAGTGCCTGCGGGTAGGGGGAAAGATGTGTGAAGTAGGAACTGTGTACATAAATAGATGATGACATAGTAACTGTGCACACAAATGTAAGATTCTACATTTATCTACACAGTCACTCAGGTAAGCAGATTTATCACAGTCCATGTATGTTCACACCTATTGCATATAAAAGGGATATACAATAGCCTGACTCAAAATTGCAATTTATCTTCAAGTGTGAGGGGGCAGGCACCATGCAATTCTGCTTAAAGTTGGACCAGCATAACATTCTGTGGTGATTTGCATATGCAGCCCATGATGCTTTGCATTGTGGGGTCATGTTGATTTTATATATATATATATATATATATATATATATAAATATATGTGTGTGTGTTAATTGCAAAAACTACATTAATGCATCAGTTAGGGTTTTATTAAAGTGCCAAAGCTGGGAAATTCAACGTGGGGTTACCAACCTACCACCCACCGCCACCTCCACACGCAACAGGCATTGTGGTGTGCCTTGGGGTTATGGGCTGGACTCTCATCCCATTCCATATGTAGACAAGATGAGATGGTACAGTATAGAGAATGGGGTGATAGGCCCAATGACCCCAAAGGCACCCCAACACCTGTTGGTGTGGAGGTGAGGGTGTGTGGGTGGTATGGGTTGGATATGCATGAGCTGTCTCATGGATGAACATAGTTTGATTTGGGGAGCTGCAGCTGAAACCACATGATGCAAACTGTAGGGTGCTGTACCCAAGGTGGTAGGGTTGGTACATCACCCTACTATCCCACACAGTTCAAGTAGATTGCTCGATGTCTATAGTGACCCTTTGCTTTACATGGCCCTCACTTTCGGCTCCCCAAAATAAACTAGCCTGGAGGTATGCTGTGCCCAATGCACACTCTTCCACACAGCTGGAGTACAGTGCCCAAACTTCAGGGTGACACTCCGCTTCACTTGCATTACAGGTACAGTTTTCCAAATGAAGCTGGCATGGAGGTATGCTGTGCCTGAAGCAGACGGTGTATGACAGGTAGCAGCAGTGAAAGGAAGTGTTCAGCAAAGTAAAAAGGTATGACTAACTGAAACTAAAGCTCTACAAATAAATATAAAGTAGCACAGTACTGAGTAATCAAATGCAGTTGTAATGTGTGTGCAACAAGTAATTTCAGTTAAATGGGACAGCTGCTTAATTGGAACAAAAAGCCTGTAACCGGGGCATCCCAAGTAAGTGGCATCTACTGTATATGTGTTTGCATGTGTGATATATATATATATATATATATATATATACTGTATATACACAAAGTATGTATCTCCAGTTCTCCCCAGCCCTAGCATCAGTTGCCACCAAAAAAGCCCTCATCACGGTCTGAGGGCTGACTTCTCCAGCACTTCACAGTCCTTGCATCAATCGCCGCAGAAAAAGCACACATCAGGGTCTGAGGGCCGACTTCTCCAGCTCTCCCCAGACCTTGCACCAGTCACCACCGAAAAAGCCCACATCAGGGTCTGAAGGTTGACTTCTGCAGCTCTCCCCAGCCCTTGCATCAGTCACTGCTGAAAAAGCCCACACCAAGGTCTGAGGGCTGACTTCTCCAGCTCTCCCCAGACCTTGCATCAGTTGCCACCGATAAAGCCCACATCAGGGTCTGAGGGCCGACTTCTCCAGCTCTACCCAGTCCTTGCATCAGTCACCACCAAAAAAGCCCACATCAGGGTCTGAGGGCTGACTTCTACAGCTCCTGCCTGCACTTTCATCAGTCGCCACTAAAAAATCCCACATCATGGTGTGAGGGTTGATTTCTCCAGCTCTCCCCAGACCTTGCATCAATCTCTGCTGAAAAAGCCCACATCAGGGTCTGAGGGCTGACATCTCCAGCTCTCACCAGCCCTTGCATCAGTCGCTGCCGAGAGAGCCCTCATAAGGGTCTGAGGGCTGACTTCTCCAGCTCTCTCTTTAGCCACATTGTGATGGGTGCCACAATGGCATTTGTGGAAAATCATGGTACAGCAGACATGGCGTTGTAAACTATTTCCTGAAAGTATCCATATTTATCCATTTGCATCCTGGTATGTCACAAGAAGTGTCTCCAGAAAGGGAAAGAGTATGGAAAACATATGTCTCAACCCCTGGAAGTGCCTTAGTGGGTCATATAGCATAACCATTGATTTTGTTTTAAAGCAGACCTCTTTGCTCCACTGTAGTAGTGCTGCAAGACTAAAATTCCAGTTTAGAAAAATGCAGTGTAATATTGTCAGGCAAGGTATTCCACAGAATTGACTATATAAAAACCTACACTAGTTTTAAGAAAGTGAGTAAAAAACTATTATGTTGTGTTTTCCTAAATCAAGACCACATGCTACCAAAGCATTGCTGCAGGGGAGAGAGCTGTGACTTAAGAGAAGGAAACAGTTGGACATCAAGTTGAAGAAGCACTGCCAACAATAATGGAAAAAATGCAAGCTTACGTTTTCTGTCTGAAGTATTTTATTGAGAGTTCAGACTTGGTGACGATGCTAAGGTGCAGACACAGACCCGTCATGTTGTATGTGCCCTGGCACATTGCTGAACTGGAGATTCATCAGACAAAAGCAGTTTTCATGTTCCCTCATTACTTGATCATTTTATCATACTTTTACTCCAGATTTTCAACACAGCCTTCTCATGACCTCACCTCATGAACTATGTAGGTGAACATTTTCAACCCCCTGCTGAAATGTCATTTTGTGCCACAGATAAAACAACACATTTTGGCCAGAATTTCAAAAATGACAGCTTTTATATTCAAGTGGTGGTATAGAAAAATGGCTAAGTTTTAAACTTGGGGTCAAAATATTGAAAATTTCCACACTTATGGGACAGCATTAAAGAATTTCAGTGTATGTTCATATTTTTATGTTTTTTTTTTAATATTTTGATCCCAAATTTTCAATATAGCTTTCTTTTGACCAGAAGTCATTACCCTAGTAGTTGAAAATTCTCAAATCCTGACCAAAATGTAACTTTCCACCACAAGTGTGAAAACACATTTGACCAGGATTTGAAAAATGACAGTTGTCACATTCGTTATGTGGTGTACAAAAATGGCTACATTGAAAATTTGGGGAAATACTATTGAAAATTACAAAAGTTATGAGTGTGCATTGACAATTTTCACCATATGCTCTTAACTTTGTTTTTCTTTATATATATATATATATATATATATATATATATATATATACAAAACTTTTCAGTATAGCCTTTGTATGACCTCAACTCATGAACAAGGGTGGAGAATATTTTCAAATCCTGCCTGAAAGGTAATTTTTCACAGAGACCACAAAATTACCTTTTGGGACATATTTTAATAATGTCACCACTCTTTTCCATGATGTGGAATCCCAAAAAGACCATGTTGAAAAGTTGGTATAAAAATATTAAAAAATGACAGTTATGAATAAAAGTTTGGAGCTGGAAACTGAAGAAGCTGGGAACTGAACAAGCATGAACTGCAGTGGTGTCCTGGTGTTTGTGTGAGGCTAAATTAAAGGGAAGTATTTTTTTCTTAAGTTGCTTTAGTTCAAATAGCTTGTACTGGGAGAGGGCTATTTATTTGGGTGTTTAAACAGTACTTTTGGTTTTGGGCTGCATTTTGGAGTTCAGTTCTGTGCCAGTTGAAAGACAGGAAACTGCAGAAGTACACTGGGGGAGGGGCAGGAGATTAGCCAGAGTCATTTTAAACGGCTTCAGTTTGGAGCTGGAAACTGAAGAAGCATGAACTGTAGGGGTGTCCTGGTGTTTGTGTGAAGCTAAACTAAAGGGAAGTATTTTTTTTCTTAAGTTGCTTTAGTTCAAAAAGTTTGTACTGGGAGAGGGCTATTTATTTGGGTGTTTAAACAGTGCTTTTGGTTTAGGGCTGTATTTTGGAGTTCAGTTCTGTGCCAGTTGAAAGACAGGAAACTGCAGAGGTAGACTTGGGGGAGGGTCAAGAGATTAGCCAGAGCCATTTTAATCTGATTCAGTTTGGAGCTGGAAACTGAAGAAGCATGAACTACAGGGATGTGTTTGCTCCTGCCTGAGGAAAGGAGATGAGGTGTTCAGTTGTGTAAGTCCTTGATTGACTCACACAGTAGTGACAGTGGGCCCTAATCCCTCCCTCCCCATCCCTCCCTCGTCCAACTTGTCCACACTTATTGGGGTGGTGCTGCATTGGGATTGGAGGAAAGCACCGCCAGGTCCATACACTAACATGACCTAACAGAGGGGATGTTCTTTGTAATGTTATAGAGTGATATGTAGCTTGGGTTAAAGAGGTAAAAGATATAAACTTATAGATAGTACCGTTTTTTGTACTTAGGTGCAGCACCTCAAGCTATATTTTGCTGGGAAACATGGATGGTATGGTATCATAGTTAGTAGTGTTTTATGCATCTCTGCTACTGGAGTTGATATTGTATTTTTAAGTATGGAGTGGCTGGTTAGAAACTTATAGATAGAAATGTATTTTGTAGTACTGGTATCATGGGTAGGATAGTGGGCTGTAATGGATGTGGGCTGGCAGTTTGGATTAACATATTGTGGAGGCTAAGAGGGTGTCCAATCTGTATCCATTTGAGGAGGCTGGAGAAGGAAGTACTGTGGCTTGGTAGAGAGCTGAGAACTGGAGAAGATGGGGGGGGTGGGGCCTGGAGGTAGGAGGGTCACATTGAGGAAATAACATAAGGGCACCATGGGGGAGAAACAGTGGCTCAAGGGAAGTGATGAGGAGGGAATGTAGGAGCAGAACAAACAAGGGGCCTAGCATTCTTGGGAAGGCTAGAGTTGGGGGAAGGAGCAGAATCACAGCCAGCCAGATGGGCAGGAAATAGGTTTGCTGTGCTGGTGACACTGGTGGAGGAGGAGGGGGGAGTGCTCTCCAGGGGACAGCAGGACAGGAAGGAAGAGGGAAACCCACAAGGAGCAGGAGTTAGTCAGAGGAGGGTGACAGGAGTGAAGGTGAGAGAAGCACTGCTGGTGGAGTGGATGACTGGGGCAGAGTGTGGGGGGGCCAGAGCAGAAGGGAGGGATGTGGGGGATAGGGAAGGAGCAGTGAAGGGAGTATGGGACAGGATGGTGGAGAAGGGGGAGAGAGCAGTAGGGAGGAAGAGTGGAGCTAGTGAGCTGGCATGATCTAAGATTGGATACCCTGGGAAAGGGGTGGGGGCAGGGACAAGGAACGAGGAAGGAGGTATGCTACTGCTGGGTGATTCCATACTTAAAGGGATCAGTCGGGGCACAGGGGGAAGAGGCACAGTAGAATATGGGTCATGGCTATACCAGGGCTAATGACAGACAGGGAAGGGCAGGTGGTTCTTAAGTGCACAAGCAGGGGCAGGAAGAAACCACATGTAGTGGTGCATGTGAGCACTAACGACCTGGTGGGAGAGATAGTGGAAGTAGTGAGGAGGAGGTTTTAGGAATTAGGAGGGCTATGTGAGAAAGTGGGGGAATCAGTGGCCTTTTCAGAGGTGCTTCTGGTACCCTGCATGAGTACGGGAAGGAAAGTGAGGATTGAGGAATTCAACAAATAGCTGGGAAAATGGTGTCAGTCTAAGGGGTATGAGGAAGTGGGGGACTTGAGCAGTACCTGGGAAAATAGGGATCTATATGCAGGGGATAGGTTGCACCTGAGTGGGGAGGGGAAAGCGGTATTAAAGCAGAGATTTGAGGGGTACAGAGCATCAAGGAAAGATTTAAACTGGGGGGTTGGCAGGAGGACAGCTATTAGGCAGGGATCCCAGAGGGGGAGTCGAGCGTGCCTGCCCTCCAAGCTACCAGAGAGGTATTTGAGGTGGGGACAGAAGGAGGGATTAGCGGGGGGGGGGGAACAGGATGGAGGAGGAGAAAGACACAGATTGGAGAGTGGTCTCACTGAATGAGAGAAGCGTAGGTAACAAATCAGCCAAAGTACAGGCTCTCTTGGCTGTGGGGAGGGTGGACATTGCAGGCATCACAGAGACATGGGCCACTCAGAATCAGGACTGGGATATGATGATCCCAGAATACAGGATATTCAGGAAAGACAGGACTAGGGGGAAGGGGGGGTGGTGATCTATGTGAGGGAGGGGATAAGGTGTATGAGAGAGGAGCGGGTGGTGGGCAAGACAGAGGCCTTATGGATGCAGTTTCAGGACTCTAAGAGAAAAACACTGAGGGTGGCAGTAGTGTACAGGCCACCTGCTCAGGGAAATGACCTGGATAGGGAGTTGGCCAAGCAGATTAGAAGAGTCTGTTGGAAGTGGGACACTGTAGTGGTGGGGGACTTAAACCTCCCTGGGGTGGACTGGAACACTCTAACCACCACGGTGCAAAGGAGCAGAGATTACTAGATGCATTTCAGGACTGCTTCCTGGTACAATTGGTCTGCAAGCTGACTAGGAAAGGTAGGACTCTGGACCTGGTATTAACAAATAGGGAGGCTGTAAGGGATCTGGGAGTGGAAGACCCCGTGGCTGGGGTCAACCATCATACAGTGTTGTTCATGCTCAATATGGGAAGGGTAACAGGAGGAACAGGTACCAGGGTGATGAATTTTAAGGGAGTGGACTTTAAAAGTATAGGGGAAATTTTGGTTGAGCATCTGGTGGGAATTCAGAAAAGCATGAATGCCAGCCAAAAATTGAATATCATTAAGTGGTTATTGAGACCTGGCTGGCAGTGGTTATTGAGACCTGCACCAGGACATGGAGCAAAAAGGGGAGAGCAAAGAGGCTGAGCTGGCTGACTCATGAGGTAATGGAAGGGGTGAGTGCCAAAAGAAAACTATTCTGGAGGCTAAAGAATTTGGGAGGGCAAGGAGACAAAGAAACATAGAAACATAGAATTTGACGGCAGATAAGGGCCACTTGGCCCACCCAGTTTGCCCATTTCCCTACCTAATGGATAAGCTGCAGATCCTAGTTAACCAGCAGCCTACTTCTTCCTACCCCCAACCCCTAGAATTGCCTTATGACTGTCCCATGCATGCTAGAATTCCACCACTGTTTTTGACTCCACAACCTCCTCCGGAAGGCCGTTTCATGCATCCACAACCCTCACTGTGAAAAAATACTTCCTTAAATTACCTTTGAGCCACCCCCCATCATCAAATTGTGCCCGCTTGTTCTTGCACACCTCTTTTTTTGAAAGATGCTACCCTCTTGGACTTTGTTGATTCCCTTGAGGTACTTGAAAGTTTTATCATGTCCCCCCTCTCCCTCCTTTCCTTGAGGCTATACATATTAAGCTCCTTAAGTCTCTCTTCACATGTCTTCCAGGGCAGACCCTGCACCATTTTAGTTGCCCTCCTCTGGACAGCTTCCATCCTGTCTATGTCTTTGTGGAGATTGGATCTCCAGAACTGCACGCAGTACTCCAAATGGGGTCTCACCAGCTGTCTGTACAGAGGGATAATAACTTCCTGTTTTCTACTGGTGATGCCTCTTCCTTGCATCCCAGTATCCCCCCAGCCCTCCTTGCTCCCTCTCACATTGCTTGCCCACCTTAGGTCATCTGATATGACTACCCCAGGTCCCTTTCCATTTTTGTTGTTGTTAGTATCTTACCCTCCATTGTGTACTCTTCCCCTGGGTTTTGTTTTCCAGGCATTACCTTGCACTTCTTAGCATTGAATCTAAGCTGCTATACATTTGACCATTCCTCTAACCTTGCAAGTCCCTTCTCATCCTTTCCTCCCACCCCTGTGCATCAACTCTGTTGCAGATCTTTTGTCATCTGCAAAGATACATACTTTTCCTTCAGTCCCTCTGCAATGTAAACCTAAAAACATTGAAAAGGACCGGTCCTAATACTGAACCCTGCGGTACCCACTAGTAACCCCTTTTTCTTCAGAGTGGACTCCATTTAATATTAATCTCTGTGTCCTATTCTCCAGCCTATTCTTTACCCAGGCTGTCATCTTGGGACCCACTCCCAGGCTGGCTAACTTGTATATTAATCATTTGTGTGGGACTGTGTCAAATGCCTTGCTAAAGTCTAGGTAGGCCATGTCCACAGCCCCTCCCTGATCTACTACTTTCGTCACTCAGTCAAAGAAATCTATCAGATTCATCTGGTATGACCTTCCCACTGTGAATGCATGCTGCCTTGGGTCCTGTGCCCCTCTGACCTCTAGATACTCGACAATTCTTTCCTTCAGAAGTAATTCCATCATTTTCGCTATCACTGAGGTTAAACTAACAGGTCTGTAGTTTTCTGCTTCTGCCTTGCTCCCACTTTTGTGAAGGGGAATCAAATCTGCCCTTCTCCAATCCTCAGGTACCACCCCATCCTCCTATGATTTGTTAAAGAGGGTAATCAGTGGTGTCACTAGTTCTACCCTTAGTTCTTTTAGAATTCTGGGATGAATCCCATCAGGCCCCATTGCTTTGTCCACCTTCAGTTTTAAGAGTTCTTTCAGAACCCTTTCTTCTGTAAATGGGCTGGTATCAACTTCTGTATCCAGAGTGTTTCTATTGTTTGTTTTAGGTACCTCCCCCTCTTCATTTGTAAATACTGAGCAAAAATATTTGTTTAGTATCTCTGCCTTTTCACAGTCACCCTCTGCCCACCCCACCCCCTTTATTAAGCCTCACTATCCCTCCCTTGGTCTTCCTTTGCTCCCTGATGTACCTATAAAAGGTTTGATCCCCCTTCTTAACTGAGTTGGCTATATTTTCCTTGGTTTGGGCCTTTGCTGTTCTGACTGCCTTCCCAGCTTCCTTTTGCTTTAACTGATACAGTTCTCTGTCCTGCTCCTTCTGTGATTCCTTGTACTTCCTGAATGCTTTCTTTTTCTCTTGAACCTTCACTGCCACCATACCTCTCAACTGTCCCTGATTTTCAGGGATGTCCCTGATTTGGCCACAAAATTTTCCTCTGTCCCTCGTAAAATTTGTGTTTTTGTGACAGAACAGTGGGGATTAATAACACAAAATAATGTCAAACATTAAAGTTACAGACTTGTTGTTCTTCAGAAAATGCATCTGAACACAAATCCCTTTATTCCATTGGCTTTCTGAGTGAATAGTACCTGTTTTTAAGGTATGTCCCTGATTTGGAGACTTTGTCCCTGATTTTTTTAAGCCTTGTCCCTGATTCGTGAGGCAAGAGGTTGAGAGGTATGACTGCCACTTCCTTTGAGAACCATAGTGGTTTCTTACATCATTTTGTTTTGTTTATTTGCTTCACACAAAGGCTTGTTACCTCTGTGATGGCAGTTTTTATTATTCCCCATTGTTCTTCCACCCTCCTTCCTGCCCATTTGCTAGTGCATTCCTTAGGCACTCACCCATTTTTGCAAAGTCAGCCTTCCTAAAGTCCACTACTTTGGCCTTTGTATGGCTTGACTCTATTGCTGTGTTTATTGTGAACCATACTGTTTGATGGTTGCTAGCTCCCAGATGGCTGCCCACTTCTACATCTGTGATCCTCTCTCCATCTCCATTTGAGAGAACCAGGTCTAAGGTTGCTCCCTCTTGAGTGGGTTCCAATACTAGTTGTCTAAGGCATGCCCCCGTAGGGCATCTAGAATAACCCCACTCTTTGAAGTGGCAGCTGCAACTGCACTCCAGTTAACATCTGGCATATTCAGATCACCCATCAGCAATATCTCCCCTTTTTCTGCCATTCTAAGTATACTTTCTATCATTTCCTTGTCCATTTCCTCCCCCTGAGAGGGGGTCTGTATAGAACCCCTGTGCGGATTGTGGTGCCATTGCCTGTCTCCAAATTGACCCGCAGTGCTTCTTCTCCTCCCTGTTTACCCTTTTGTTCTGTTGCTTTGATTCCTTCCCTTATGTAGAGAGCTACTCCTCCTCCTCTTTTACCTTCCCTGTCCCTCCTGTAGATAGTGTATCCTGGTGTGTTTATGTCCCAGTCATGGTTTTGCGTGTACCATGTTTCTGTGACTGCCACGATATCCAGATGTTCCTCCTCCATCAAGGCCACTAATTCAGGAAGCTTGTTACCCAGACTATGGACATTGGTACTCATTGCTCTCCATTTTTTGATGGCTTTACCTTCTGTTGCAGCATCCCCCAATGACCTTTCTGCCTCTGTCTTTTTCTCATTTAGTACCCTGTTTTGTAGGGAGAGGATGGGATTTTCCTGCTCCTTATCAGTGCCTCCCCCCTTGACTAGTTTAAAAGCTTGCCAATGAAGCATTTAAACCGATTGCTTAAAAGACTTGTTCCCTTCCTGGACAGATGCAGACTATCCTGCCAGTATAGGCTCGTGTCCCTCCAGGTGGAACCCCAGTCCCCAATGAAGCCAAACCCCTGTTCTCCACGCCATTTTTTCAACCATTCATTAAACTGCATGGTGCAAAGTACCCTCACCTCACCTCACCCATGCCATTGACAGGCAGCACCTCTGAGAAGGATACTGTGTGTGCTACTTGTCTTAGGCCCCTCCCCAACTCTACAAAGTCCTCCTACACTGCTCTAATCTCATGATGAGCCAAGTCATTTGTCCCTAGCTGGACAATGATGTCCAGCTCAGACTCCCGTGCAGCTGTTCTCATGATCCTGAGAATGCGCTTCCTGTCCATCCAAGCCATGGCACCAGGCAGGCACCTTACTTCAGTTTTCCCTGCTCCCCCCAGTTCTATCTTCCAAATAATTGAGTCCCCCACCAGGAGCTGCTTCCTTTCCCTGTGGTGTCCTCTGCCTCCTTCCTGTGGGCCTCCCTTGTGATAGTTGTCCTCAGCCACCTTAGTTTCCTCTGCAGGTGCATCCATAGGAGAACTATGCTCCCCCAGAATGGTGTATGGATTGTGGAGTGGAACAACTGACTGGGTGTGCCTCTGTTCCACCATCCTCACCCTCCCTAAGCCCACTGTGGTCCAACTGCTGTGCTTTCTTCGCAACCTATGAGGTAGTGGTGGTGGCTGTGGTGCTCCCTGGATAGGGGAGGTTCCCTTCCTACTGTCCAGTATGGCCTGAATATGGACAACTTCCTCCCTCAGGGCAGAGAGTTATCTGCAAATAGGGCAGCATCTCAGCCTCCAGAAATACTACCAGAAGACTGCTGCCCCACAGCCATTACATTGCACTACTCCCCACATGTTTATCTACTTTTGTGTGTGTGTGTGTGAGATTGGTTTGTTATATAGAAATATATATATTATACAATGGGTATGCTTATATTACCAGTGCAGTGTGCTAGAGAGGATATGACAATGATATGCAACTTGCACTCTTGAGGAAATGATGTCAGAATCCCAGGTATAAAGGAACTATTTCCAGGGTGGGTGGGGTGAGGGGTGGGCAGAGGTTTGGCCTAAACTGTGTCCTCATGAAACAATCAGCTAAAAGCTCTGACTCACCGCTGCGGTCAGTGCCTTCCTGTCAGCAAGATGCCCTACACAACAATTTGACAGAGACAATACCCTGCTAATCAAACAGAGAAAAATCCAGACATCCAAGTCAGACACAGGTAAACCTCCCCAGCCCCAAAACAGCCTGGTGATTTGTGCTCTGAAAGCAGTCAGCCCCAAAATAAGTCAGCTGTGCACCAGGACAGACAAAGTAAACAGTATTCCATCCCTCAGGGTTTAAACTCTTCCTGCACTGAAAATCTTAACAATTGTAACAGAAGTAAAGCAAAATCCACCTCTCTCTCTGTTGCTTGAAAGACTGTCTTTCCTGATAATTCTAAGTTCCTTATTTCACCTTTCAGTTAGAAGTAGCATCCACCTGCAGAATATCTGCTACAAACCAAAGACAATTATAAGGTTCACCTCCCTCTGTTGTAAGCACAACTCACTTTCTTGCAAATCCTATGTTCAGTATTGCAGCTTCCAGACAGAGGTAGCTTCACCTGAAGAATATTAGCTGTTCTGATGAGTTTGCTATAAAACACTTGCTTATAATACTGTTGTTATCAGGTCTGTAAGACTCTTCCAAAGCTATTGGCTGATAAGTAGCTATGATGTAAGCACTTCCTGACACAGTCTGGCCTGGCCTTTTAAGGCACACACAGATAAACACCAAAAAAAACAGTTTCCACCCCCTGGGGCACTGTCTGGGTCAAATACATAGCCTGTACCTGCACTTACTTCAGGACTTATGTCAAATTCTTAGTCCAGGGTTTAAACTCTTCCTGCACTGAAAATCTTAACAATTGTAACAAAGTAAAGCAAGATCCACCTCCCTCTGTTGCTTGAAAGGCTGTCTTTCTTGATAATTCTAAGTTCCTTATTACACCTTTCAGTTAGAAATAGCCTCCACCTGCAGAATATCTGCTACAAACCAAAGACAATTGTAAGGTTCACCTCCCTCTGTTGTAAGCACAACTCATTTTCTTGCAAATCCTATGTTTAGTATTGCAGCTTCCAGCAAGAGGAAGCTTCACCTGAAGAATATTAGCTGTTCTGATGAGTACACGAACAAGTCCAGGGAGGTTACAAGGCAAGTCAGAGTGGCCACAGCTTCCAAAGAGACTGGCACAGGGAATCAAGGATGGGGAATAGGACTTCTTTAGATACATTGGTGAGAGGAGAAGAAGAAACAAAGACCAGATTGTGGGATTAAGGAAGATGGATGGTGGGTGGAGAAGGGGGAGGATGAGACAGAGACACTGAATGAGTACTTCTGCTCTGTGTTCATGAAGGAAAGAGGGGGCAGATACCCCATGGGAAGGGTGGAGTGGGCGGGGGCAGAGGCAACTGATATCAGACTTACAGAGGAAAGGGTGCTGGAGGGACTAAGGGCACTGAGGGTGGACAAGGCACTGGGTCCAGATGGCATTCACCCTAGAGTACTTAGGGAGCTAGCAGCGATCCTGGCAGGACCACTGGTAATCCTGTTCAGTACATCACTAGACACAGGATGCATGCCACAGGACTGTAGGATGGCCCACGTGGTGCCCCTTTATAAAAGTGGCCATGAGGATGATCCGACCAACTACAGACCAGTGAGTCTCACTTCAATCATGGGGAACCTCATGGAGTCAATCCTAAAAGAGAGGCTGGTGATCTTTCTGGAAGACAATGGGCTCCAAGATAGCCATCAGCATGGTTTTATATCGGGCAGATCCTGACAGATGAACCTAGTTGAGTACTATGACTGTGTTACCAGGAAACTGGACAGGGGCCATGCAGTGGACATCCTATATTTGGACTTGAGCAAGGACTTTGACTCGGTGCTACATGGGAGGCTGGGGAGAAAACTGGAATACATTGGGGTGGGGACAAAAATAGTTAACAGGATCACCAACTGGCTGAGGGGTAGCCAGCAAAGGGTGGTAGTGGGGGAAACTCTCATTACCAAGGGACGTTACAAGTGGGGTGCCCCAGGGTTCAGTACTGGGACTGGTGCTGTTCGGAATATTCATAGCCAATATCTCAAATGGGATCTGGAGTAGGATCAGTCTATTTGCAAATGATACTAAGATTGGTGCAATGGTAGATAACATAAAGAGGTGAAGAGGGCTTCAGGAAGACCTGAACAAACTACAGGTATGGTCAGAGACATGGCAGTTAGGGTTCAACACCAAGAAGTGCAACGTGCTGCACTTTGGAGCAAGGAACCAGGGGAGGAAATATCAGTTGAGAGGGGTGCAGTTGGAAAGCAGAGTGGAGGAAAAGGATCTTTGGGTACTAATAACAGCATTGTAGCTGCCCTGCTTTTGCTTTTCAGTACAGACTATATATTAAAAGGAAGATAATAAAGTATTATAAGTATCTAGATATGGCATATGTGAAAGCCTCAAAGTATGCCAAATGATACTCATATAATGATAATCAACATGGCTATAGATTTTATTTTGATGTCCCGGAGGACCCAAATATACACAAAAACTTTACACGCTTTGAGTTAGAATTGTTTAAATCCAATCCTAAAACAGCTTTGTGTAAGAAATCTCAGGACCCAAGAAATGTTTTTTTGTTGCTATAATCAGACTGAAAACGAAGATCTGGTACACATTCTGTTAAAATGTTCAGGGTATAAAAAAATTAGAACTAATTGGCTCCAACCAATTATTGATTCTGTAATTCTAACAAATGAAAATGAGTTGGTTAGTATTCTTTTAAAAACAGAGGATCGTCTAATTATACACGGGTTAGCAAAATTCCTAACGCTTTCTAGAAAAATGAGGAAAAAGCTCATACTACCACTAAAATTGGAAAGTTAAATACAACTGTCACTTTGAAAACGCTGCGTTTTTATGAGTTGTCTAATAAATGCTTAATAATGCCTTATGTAGAAAAGACGAACTCGAGCAAGCAAATAAGGCCCATCTGTTTCAGCTTGGAGGAGAACAATACAAAACAGTTAAAAGGGCATGACAGTATAATCAAAGAGTGGTGGGAACATGGAACTCACTTCCAACAGCAGTGGTTATGGCAAATAACTTATCTGCTTTCAAACAATTGCTGAATCAGCATATGGGTGACAAGAAATGGGAATTTGTCCACTAAACAATAAGTCCTTAAATGGCATTAACTGCTTATAGACTTGTAATTTTACCTATGAACCTATTAACTGTACTTAGGTTTGCACATTTTTCCTGTGTTGTATGAGATTATTTATCCTGAATCTTGCAATAATCGTGTCTTTAAGATTGAACAATAAATTTTGAGTACTGAGTACTGAATACATTAAACCAAAAAAAAAAATCAGACTTATTTTAGTTTCTCAAATCACAGTTGCCAGTTCTGTCAGCAGAACATATCTTTGATCAGAGACTGTATCTATATCATTGAATATGTTCAGGTGAGTGGGAGAGTGCAGGGAGTGTGGCATTGTTGGTGCTGAGTGGTGGACTGGAGTAGTTTGGCTTGGAGTCTAAGGGATCAGATAGCCAATAGACAGTTTTCATTTTTTCAGCTTAAAACAAAAAAAAAAGTTCAATGGGGCAGTTTTCTTTATTTGAGGGGGGCACATACCAACACTGGGGATTAGGCACCCCAGTGTCAGGATGATCTTTGGCCACACTGAGGGTGGTCATCCTGGTGCCAGCACCCACCCCATATGGGAGGCATACTGGTCTGCTTATTACTTTATAAAAAATAACTTTGTGATGGGTGTGTGATTGACCTGGAGGGGAGGGAGAAAAAAGAAGCAGTGCCAGTGGTGGGCACCCCAGTCCATTTAAGAAATATTAAAACATAGATAGATAGATAGATAGATAGATAGATAGATAGATAGATAGATAGATAGATACAGTGTGAGTGTGTTTGAGAGAGAGAGAGAGAGGGAGCAACAGATCAGAGGACCAGTAACTGACTGCTACAACTGAAGCCACCAGCATGACTTCATTTGCAGATTCACAATTCCTGAATGCCTTTTTCATGGGCAGTTATTTCATGAGACCTCGTGAAAGAACAATGGTTCTTTAGTATGATCTCATGAAAAAGCTGTGAAAAAATGAAGTCCCACTCTCTTCTTTTGTGAACCAAAATTCCTGTTTTGTGAGTTACTTTGTTACTCAGGAAAGAAGATTGGCTCATGAAACAGTTATGAAAAAACTGAATGCCACCCTCTTCTTTCATGAGCTGAACTTCTTCATTTGTGAAACTCTCAAAAGAAGAAGAAGTTCAGCTCACAAACGAAGAATCTGGACCCCTCACTAAGCCTCCTACTTAGGATTTTAGGAATGTCTCAAAACCATATTTCAGGGTCTTTTTTTTAAAGACCAGAATTTACCTAAATGTGTCCCGTGTAGCTAGATTCATGTGCTTATTTTTCTCCAGGGCATAATTTGTATGGATTTTCAGTTTTTTTAAATAAAAATAAGATGGATGCCATATGAAGGAAGATATTTTTCTCATGAAAGAAGAATTTTAGCTCATGAAAGAGGACTCCTCTTTCATGACAAAGAAACTAAGTCCATTTTTTTTCTTTTGTATCAGTCATATAAATGAAGGATCCTACTGGAGACATTCAGAACTGAAATTTTAAATCCTTATTATGTGGGAACAGATTCATACATTTTCATTAAATGAAAAAAGGGCACCTTTCTATGGAAAAGCCCCTTCTACCCTGAAAATATCAGAACTAAATACCAAACCATCTGGGCTCTAGGTGAGAACAAAAAAACCCACAAAAATTGTTTCCACCTTTGCACTATCCAGATCTTTGAATCTGGATATCTGACCAAATCAAGAGACCATGCCACCCAGACACCACAAGCAAACTCTTTTGCAATTCTGCTGAATGGGACAAAGCTAACAAAGTGCAGAGTTTGGGGTTTAACATTAAACCCTATCCAGCCCTAACTATAGGGGCAGTACTGTACCACTATACTGTAAACAGTATAGCCCCTGTAATATATACAGTAAAGATATATATAAATATATAATAACTGGGTAGCGTTTTTTCTCATAGGGAAAGGCTTTGTAATTTGTCGTTATAAAGGAGTGTTTAAAATGGAAAACACGTGCCACTTTCCCCATGAGAAATTCCACGAGCCATCTCCCTCACGAACAGTCGAACTATGTGGCAGTTAGAGAAACAGTACATCTCACCGACTCACCTCACAAAGCAGAAACGCAAGTTCACATTTGTCACCAGCCATCACAGTTGATCGAAAATCACTGTAAAGCAGTAGAAAAAAAAATGTCAACTAGATTTAACATAGAGAGCACCTGTAACAGACAAGATTTTATAAATGAATGACAAAACAAAGGCACAGCACGGAAAACAAATAGCGACCTCAGACTGTTTAAAACATTCCTGTCAGAGGTAGGCCTAACAAGCGACTTTGAAACGTTCGATGCAAATGTACTAGACAGTAAGCTGGCAGAATTTATCTATGTCCTCCGCAGACAAGACAGAAAAGAATATGAACCAGGGACAGTAAGGGGAATAGGAACAAGTATAGACCAATATCTAGCAGGAATAAAATACCCACATTCAATATTCAAAGGTGCCGACACAGTGTTTATCGAAACTAAAAGAACGCTGCCAGCAAAACAAAAGCAATAAAAAAAGCAGGGCAAGGGAAACAGACCTAACAAAGTGGAGGATCTATCAGATTGTGACATCGAGCTTTTATACCAGTTTGGCACTCCGTCCCTATCTAACCCCACTGGGTTACTTAATTTTTTATTCTTTAACTTTGGTGTTCAATTTGCTGTCCGTACCAAAGAACAGTATGACCTGCAGTGGGGGGACATAAAAAAATGAATAGACAGCAATGGAAATGAGTTTCTAGAATACTCAGAACGGCAAACAAAAACAAGAACGGGTGAAAATCCCCAAGATGTATGACCTTTCAACCCTCGTATTTACAGTAACACCATGAAACCAGACAGAGATACACTACGAGCCTATGACATCTACAAATCACAAAGGCCCCCGAAATGCTCACAGCAGACTCACCCTTTTACATTGCTCCCAATACAAATAAAAAAGAAACTTCATTGTGGTACTGAAACATGAATATCGGAATAAACAAAATGCGAAAAATGATGGCATTGATGAAATCAGAATCTGACCTTCCAGAATGTAAGCGCATAACAAACCACAGTACTCGGAAAATGAGTATACAGTGACTAATTTGGGGTGGTGGTGGATGTCAAGATGAACAACTCTGAGACTTGTAGGAGGGCAGCAGCCAAGGCCAACAGGATGCTGGGATGCATCGCTAGGGGGATCACCTCCAGAAGGAGGGAAGTGATACTCCCTCTGTATAACTGATTGGTGAGGCCGCACCTTGAGTACTGCGTGCAGTTTTGGAGGCCACACTTAAAGAGGGACATTAACCTCCTGGAGAGGGTCCAGAGGAGGGCAACCAAAATGATTTGGGGCTTGGGGGACAGGACCTATGAGGAGAGGCTCGAAGAGCTAAATATGTACACATTGGAAGAGAGAAGGGACCGGGGACATGATAGAGGTCTTTAGGTACATGAAGAGGGTAAATAGGAGAGGAACAGTCGGGTGCTTGAAGGAAGGAGGAAGGGCCACTAGAGGGCATGGGTGGAAGCTGGAGGAGGGAAGATTCAGGGAGAAAGGAGGAGGTGCTACTTCACTGAGAGGGTGGTGGAGCCATGGAATGCACTGCCTAGGGGGCTGGTGGAGGCAGAGACAGTGGAGGGGTTCAAGAGGGGGTGGGACAGGTACAGGGGAAGGGTTCTGGAAGCAAAATCCAATGCAGCAAGAATATCCGGAACTGGGAAGGGAGAAGCCAGAGAAGGCGAGGGGGACAGCAAGGTCAGCACCCAGGTTGGGGACTGACCAAACGAGCAGACACGAAAGACCGTTAGGCCTATTCTGCTGGCATTTTAGTATGTTAGTATGTTAGTAATTGACCACAATATTCTGCCTACCGAAGTCCAACAAATATCAGGCCATAAGAACTTACAGTCAATAAATAACTACTCGGTGTTATCCGAGAAAAAGCAGCAACAAATTAGTCAACTGCTCACCTACTCCACCACCCAGCAGCCATCTACCTCTGCGCAGATTTCGAAACAAGCACAGCACAGTATGGGAAATATAAATCCTCTCCCTAAAGCAACCTGCAGCAACGCGTTGCCTTCAATATTTGGGACGGGCTGCATTTTCCAGCAAGCAGTGAAAGTAAACATTTACAATTGTGCACCACCGCAAGATAAAAAAAGAAGAATCCGTGTCCTCTATGACTCTGACATCGCCGATTGACGTAATGATAAATTTTAGAGAAATGGGAACAGCTTCAGAGTACTCTAATTAAGTTTTTTGTAAAAAGTATGCCACAACTTACACAGTATGATTCCTAACGTCTCTTTCTCTTGTGCTGTTTCTCTCCTCCCTCTGCAGAAAATGTGATACCACTTCCTGACCAATCGGCACTACCTAGCAGCTACAACTTACTTCCTGAAAAAACGAACGATTAAATATCACATTTGTTGCTGAATTTCTTAATTTTTGTTTATTAACATATAACATATTATTCAGTAGTTGTATTACAATCTGCCTATATGTATCTGCAATAAAAATTCACTGGAATGAGGTAAGGTTGATGACGTTCATTTTCATCTCGATGCAGTCTGCTGTATTTGTCATAATTGCAGTGGAGAAAAAACACTGCACAACAATTATATAAAATAAAGTATGGGACTGGTGCATGTAAACACGAAGTTTACACACACCCTCAGGGTTAGATGTTTTTAATAAACCCCTCGAGCTTCGCTCTTGGGGTTTATATAGCATCTAACCCCTTGGGTGTGTGTAAAATTCGCGTTACCACACCAACCCATACTTTATTCTCTTTATTTTATATATATATATATATATATATATATATATATATATATATAAATATAAATATATATATATATATATGTAACATGAGTTCACAGAAATGTGCAACCCAATTGGGTGAGTTGCTTTGCAGGGTGGTGGATTAAATTAGCATTAATCCACAGTTCTCCGGAGTGACTCTGGAGATCCACCGCTGGGTCTTCTTGTTTTGACTGCAAAACCAAGCGTAGTGGCAGCCATTGAATATCCTGAGTAAACAACCAGGATGGCAGTGTACCACAGCACTGTTTTTATGTTTGCTTGCACGCATGTGCAAGAAACATAGTGCCATCATCGGAGATTTCGGAGGTGTGTCACCTCCTCCTCCAATTCAGTCAGTGTGCTGGCAGGCGCGGCCCCTGTAAGCCAATGCATGATGGAGCTGTCTATGACAAGCTTCAAAATGCAGTGGCATACAGTTGAAAGGGGAGCTATGCTTGAGTGACGGCGATAAGATATCGCCTGCTCATGCAGCTCCCCCACACACACGTGTGCCCACACAGCGTGCACGCCCCCATGCACTGTATAGCTGACGGGTGCCCAATCCCCGTCGGCTGTGCCTGCATTCCCCAGGCCCCCAAGGCTGCAAAATCCCATGCTGGGTGCCCACTAGCGGCCAATTAATAATGTGGCGTGACGGGTGCCCAATCCCGTCGGCTCACTGTCTCCCCGGTAATAGTGCCACGCTGGGAGCCCACCCCAGCGTGGCAATGCATCCTTAGGCCGATGGGGTGCCCAATCCCCATCGGCTGAGACGCACCCCACAACCGTTCTTGTGCCACGCTGGGAGCCCACCTGGCGTGGCAACGCTCCACGCCGTCCGTTTTTTTAACCTGTAAGAAAAATGGTCCAACATTGTCTCCCCGCCCCCACAACCCGCACCCACCCACTGCGCACATCCAGTTTCCCCACACCCCTCTTCACCCCATATCTTACCTCCGACCAGCGCAATGATCTTCGTGGACCGGGAACACGTCTGCACTCTTCAAAGCCGACCGCGAACTGAGGAAATGCCGGTAAGCTGTATAATGGGCTAGATAGGGGGGTTTCAACTTTGTTGCATATCTCAGGCATTTTTGGGAAATTTTGCACCAAATTTTCAACATGGGGTTTTGGGCCCCTTCTCATGAATGATGTCACTGTCATGGCGTTATTCGGGCCTGAAGAGTGATTTCGCAGTCACTGCGCGAAATCACCCTTTGGCCTGAATAACGCCATGACAATGACATCATTCATGAGAAGGGTCCCAAAACCCAAGTTGAAAATTTGGTGCCAAAATTCCCAAAATAACTGTTTTACTGAGCGTGCGTTGCGCAGTTCCTACGCAGGCTCGTAAGTTTGCGAATTTTCAATATTTTCACTCTAGATTTTCAACATTGCCATTTTACCACACCTCCTTATGAGTAGTACAGCTGTCATTTTTCACATCTCACCCAAAATGTGTTTCCGCCCATGTAGCATACAATGGCGCAGTCGGTGTGCAAAATCAATGTATGGGACAAATTAAGAAAATCACAGTGACACTGTTCATGAGACAAGGTATTAAAATGGCTATGTTGAAAATTTGGTGAAAAAATTCCAAAATATGACTGTTTTACGAGCGTGCGTTGTACAGTTCCTATGCACGCTCGTAAGTTCGCAAATTTTCAATATTTTGACTCCAGATTTCCAACATTGCCATTTTGCCACACCTTCTTATGAGTAGTACAGCTGTCATTTTTCACATCTCACCCAAAACGTGTTTCTGCCCATGTAGCGCACAATGGCGCAGTCGGTCTGCGAAATCAATGTACGGGATAAATTAAGAAAATCACAGTGACACTGTTCATGAGCAAAGGTCTTCAAATGGCTATGTTGAAAATTTGGTGAAAAAATTCCAAAAAATGACTTTTACGAGCGTGCATTGCACAGTTCCTATGCATGCTCGTAAGTTTGCAAATTTAATATTTTCACTCCAGATTTTCAACATGTCCATTTTATTAAACTTCCTTATGAACAGTACAGCTGCAATTTTTCATATGTCACCCAAAATGTGTTTTCGCACATGTAGCGCACAATGGTGCTGTTGGTGTGCGCAAGCGATGTTTAGGACAGATTAAGAAAATCACAGTTACACTGCTCATGAGCAGAGGTCTTAAAATGGCTATTTTAAAAATTTGGTGACAAAAGTCCACAAAATGACTGTGTTACGAGTGAGCATTGCACAGTTTCCACGCACCCTCATTAGTTCATGACTGTAATATTTTCAGTCCAGATTTTCACCAGTGGCATTTTTCCACACTTCCTTATGAACAGTACAGCTGTCATTTTTCACAACATGGCTGAAGTGTGTTTTCACACTTTCAGTGCAGAGATGAGTGGTCGCTGTGGGAAATCATTGTTCAGCACAGATAAAGAAAATCACAGTGACACTGTTCATGATTGGAGGCACCAAAATGCCTGAGTTGACAATCTGCTGTAAAAAATTCCCAACCTAATTATATTACGGGTGTATGTTGCACAGTTTCTATGTACGCTCATGACTTCACCATTTTTTTAAATATTTTTACTACAGATTTTCAACATAGCCATTTTTTAAACCTCCCCATGAAAGAGTACAGCTGTCATTTTTTACATCCTGTTCGGAATGATTTTGCACCTGTGGTCCTAAATGCCGTAGTCACTGTGCATTAGTAGCTTTCAGCTAACAAACTGATATTCCCCCTGTTCATGAGGTGGGGTCACAAAACAAACATGTTGAAAATTTGGAGTGAAAATACCAACGAATGCCTGAGGTATTAGGATTTTCAACTATAACGCCCAACCCTATAGAGAATGACAGGCATCAGGGGTGTGACTTGGGATTCTTGCCTGTGATGCTCATACCATTCCACACCCTGCAGTCAGTGAGAGGCATCGAGGTATGCCTTGGACTCTTCGGACCCAAACTTCACCCCATTCTCCTATATCACACCCATCTCACCATATTTCTGAATGAAATGGGGTGCGCATAAGGGCCAAAGACCCCAAGGAACACCGTGACACTTGTCAGTGTCTGCAGGGTGGGGTGTGGTGAAATGGCGTGGCCGTTATGCCTGACGACCCAAATGCACACCCCAATGCTTGTCACTCTCTGCAGGGTGGTGGTGGGGTTGGCTTCAGTTCAATACTTCACTGCCATTCCTATTACGCAGCTCTGTAACTTCTGCACTACCACTGCCAATGCCAGCAAGCAAACATTCGGCATTGACAAATGCTTGTTACTTCTGTGTTCATAGCTGAACTGTGCACATACAGTGCTCAGGAGAGACAGTGCAGAATTCCAACAATGTGTGTCGAGCTCAGCAGCAGTGAAGTGTCTTTTTTTTTTCAATTGTTTAACCAGGAGTAGCACACTAAGCTGAAAGCTTGTTAACAGGGGCAACCTGGGAGCACAGGGAAGTTAAGTGACTTGCTCAGAGTCACACAGTATGCAAGTGGGGTCTGTGGGATTCAAACCCAGGTCTCCAGATTTGTAGCTCAGAGCTCTAAACCACTGCATAATACTGCCTCCCAATCCCCTGTCTTCTCTCTCTCTGTGTTTGTTGAAAGTTGCCATGGGACTGTCAATGCTGGGTGAGAGACAGCGAGTGAGAAAGAGAGAGTGTGAGGAGAGTGAGCAAGAGGTGCAGTTGCTGCAGCACAGACCAGGAAGACAGCGGCAGGTAGCATTAGTGAAATATGGTTTGTCACTCAGCAGGCAAAGCAGGTGTGTGTGTGTGAGCCATGTTGTTTGTTCCCCAGCAGTCCCCCCCCCCCATCAACCAGGGAAATGTGGTGATCACAGACAGAGGCAGAGAGAGAGAGAGAGAGCTACCAGTCTTTCTGGTCACCCTGCTCCCCACTTCTCGTGATAGCCTTTCCTCTGTTAGACAGAGAGAGCTACCAGTGTTTCTCACCCTCTGTGGTGAGGAACTGAGCTGTGGTGAAGTGTCTTCTCTCTCTCTCTCTTTCTGTTTGTTGAGTGTTGCTGTGTGGCTGTCAGTACCAGTAGAGAGAGACAGAGAAAGAGAAGAGGGAGCAAGAGGCACAGTTCCTGCAGCACAGACTGGCGAGACAGCAGTGGGCAGCATCGGTGAAACACGGTTTCAACTTACAAGAAATGGGGTAAGGGTGCATGCTGTTTGCACACAATGTCTGGTATCCTCTATGTCTGTGTGTGACTGCATGCTCTGTTCCACATTGTAACCCCCCCTTGACCACCCTGGATGACAGAGACAGTCACTGTGATTCTTGCAACACAGGTGAGCCCTTTAAATAGCACGGTCAGTGCCTAATGCACTGGTAAGAGTAAGAGAGAGAGAGACATGGTCCCTTGCGTGTTGCTTCCCCACTCCCCGTGATTGCCTGCATGGCCGCTCATGATCCACCATGACCCATGCACTTCACGGTGTCTGTCCCCCATGCTGCTGACCCCCGAAGCTGGTTTCCCCATCGCGATCATTTGGTCATCTTATGGCACACGCACAGTGACAGTGACACCAGCAGACTTATTGCAGAATTCTGGCAGTGTCGGGTGTCTTGTGAGCAAGGGTCATCTGAGGGGAGACAGGGAGAGCATGATGGCCGACATATAGCCCTTGTCATGGTAGGTTTCGGGTGGTGGGGGTAGAGACAGCAAGAGAGAAAGAGACACACACAGTGTAGATAGCATCGGGCAGTAGTGCAAAATTGCAGCACTGTGCTGTGTCTCGCTCTGTGCCTGCGATTCTTTCTTTGACTCTGTGTGGGCAGCAGTGGTTCAGAAAGATCACCCTCCCCCACCCTATTGATGTGTACTTCTTCATTTTCACCCACCAGTAGAACAGAACATTGTTTATCTGCTTTAGATTTTGTTGACCCCGTAAGCCCATTGGGCCTAGAAGTCCCTTTTTCAGGGGCGACCTGGGGTGGGGGTGGGGATACAGATGGTAAGCAACTGAGATTGAACCGATTAAGCAGTTGATGGTATTTTTAGTGAATGAGGGAAATTTGGCCAGGACACGGGAAATTCCTCTACACTTTTTCGAGAAGTGCCATGGGGTCTTTAACATTCACCTGAACTATCACCAATCCAGGCAGATGGGACCTTGGTTTAACGTCTCATCCAAAAGACGGCACCTCAGAAGTGCAGCACCTCCCTCATGCTGCACTACAGTGTCAGTATTGGGATATTAACCCAAGTGCCAGATGTGGGAACTGAACCCACAGCCCTCTGATCTCCTGGCCTCAGAGGCGAGTGTGCTACCTACTGAGCCACTGACACTGATTACATGTGTGGCAGCAAGAGACAGTGTCTGGTACATACTGTCTCCAACCAAGATTTCTTTCTCTTTTTCTCTCTCTCTCTCTCTCTCTCTCTCTCTGTCATGGGGAAGGTGTCGTCAATATTGAGAGACACCATAATCTCTGGAGGACACCATGCAGTGATTGGGGCTAGTAAGAGAGAGAGACAGAGAGGTGCATTACTGTGCATGTGGTTTTATGGAGGAGTGGGGCTACACGAATGGTTGCAGGCAATGTTGCAGACATTGTAATGCAAAACAAGTGTCATAGATCATGTCAGTAGTGTATCTGTAACATTTCTATGTGCATGACAGCAATACAGCATGCATTATTTGTTACTGACTGTTCTGCAAATTGTCAGGATGCAGTACCTTTATTGCTGTTTACACAGTAAAAAAAATAATCTTTCTGGATTTTTTTTTTTGTTTAAACCTAACTCATGTTATAAATGCAATAACCCACTCTAGGGTGTGCGGTTATTGGGGATTAGTCAACACCCAGGTTGCTGTGATGAGACTCGACCTGAGGCCTTATGCTTCACAGTGCACCTGGGGAGTTGATTAATCCCCAATAACTGCACACCCTGTGGTAGGTCATTGCTTACATAGTATCGTGGCATGGTAGTGCCACTATAGTTAGGGTTGAGCAGGGGTTTCTATGTTAAACCTCAAAAAATGTGCACTTTAATATCTCCACAACTATTTGATGGATGTGTTTGAAATGCTGCATGCATTGTTTCAGGGGACAGATATCTTGACATGTCAATTTTTGTTACAGTTAAATGTGTGGATTTCAAGATTCAGATAATGAAAAAACATAAAAAATTGCTGGGTTTTGCTTTTTTTTTTTTTTTTTGGGGGGGGCATTGCCTAGCACCCAGATGGTTTGAAATTTTGGTCTGAAATTTTCAGACACAAAGGGCTTGGCCCACAGTTGTATCTTTCACTGGTTTGATGAAAAATTATTAATCTATTACAAAGTTTTTAAATTTTAAAATGTTGGTTCTGTCTCAGTAGAGTCTTTTTGGATAACTACTTGGAATAAAAAAAGAATTTAGTGTAAATGAAAAGGGACCTTTTTTTCACATGGGGGTAATCCTTTTTTGTGAGGAAAAAAATCTTTTTTTTTCATATGGCCGCATCTTGTTTAATTTTTTTCAAAAAGGAAAATTCAAAACCCACAAAAATGACATCCTTGGCCAGACACTAACACAACTATCTTGGTCATTGGGAGCCCATTAGGTGAATTCTACACTTAGTTTTTGGAAAATGACCCAGAAGTCTATTTTACTTTTTATATTTAAAGGGGACATGAATGTTTTTGTGTGAATTTAACAGTGTTATTGGGAGTCACGTGATGTGGTGTGCTGGGTAGGACGCCTCTATGCTTGCTCTGACCTACCGCCTGTTAATTATTGCTAAAAGCCCTGTTTCACTCTGATTTCCACCGCAGATCACCTGTCTGTTATCTTCCTGAGCATATTGTGCCCTTGATAAAAGAAGTCGATGGACGAAGAGATGCGGAAAATAGCTTCCAAACACACACCTCCCGCTATGCCTGAGAAGGCCTCTAAGAAAGCCAGCGCCTCCTCCCTGCAATCCTCGCTGCCTGCTACTACAGAGAGCCCTGACACTGATCTTCTCACCCTTTCGAGATTTCTAGAGGAATTTCAGCCTTTCAAGGCTGAAATGCAGAATATGGCAGGAGAAACAAAAGGTATCTCCAGCACCCTTGAGGAGCTCTCTAAGAAGATTGCTGATAATGAAGCTTGCATACGTTCTGTTGAAAGGAAACAGGATAAAGCAGAACTGGAGCTTGTGGCCCTGAGGCAAAGGCTAGTGAAAGTGTAGAACAAGGTGGAAGATTTGAAGGGGAGCAGTCGCCGCAATAATGCGGTTATCATTGGTTTGCACGAAGGTGAAGAGGGCTCAGAACCCATCAAGTTTATTAGAAAGTTTGTGGAGAAGATGGCAGACCCTTCCCCCTTTGGTGTGAGCTACACAATAGAAAGATATCACCGGGCACTACGCCCCCCTCCTCCGGTTGGAGCCCCCCCAGGTCATTTATATTTTGCTTCTTAAACTTCCAGGAATGACAGCATTTTCTATATAAGGTCAAGGAAACACAAGATTTGCAATAGGAAGGTAAAAAGCTGAGAGTGGCACAAGATTTGCCTTTATCTGTATGCCAGAAATGAGCCACGTTTCACAAGCTTGTCCTCAAGTTGCTTGCCGCGGGAATCAAGTTTCGTATGGGTTTTCCTGCAAGATTTCAAGTTTGCCTGAATGGTTCCTGGGAGACCTACGAGGAAGTGGAGTCGGCTACCGCAGGGCTCAAGAAAGCGCTTCCTGATCTTTTTAAGCCTGCTTGAGAGTCGGCCTGGTGCGGGGAGCCATGCTAAGTTTTTCTGTGGTGGTGTAATTCAGCTGATGCAAATTATATCTCTCTACTTTGTCTCCAGGACTATGTTGGTCATAAACTATTTATCTGGCTATTCAATTTCAAGCTGCAGCTCTTGAGAAGGGTCTTCATGCTGATAGATTAATGGACATCATGTTTCCGATCTGGTTTTCTCTTTCAGGACTGTTTAATTCTGTGGACTCTCATAATATTGACTCTGGTTTAGTCTAGTTTTGTTTCGTATTCATCTGGGGTTACTATGTTCAAGTTAAATTTTACTCTGCCAGATCTGGCAATTCACTTTTTCAAGGGCGATGTCTTGATCCCAAGGTTTGTGGGGGGGGGGGGGAATGCTCAGTTCTGTGTTTGCAATGCAAATCTGTCTGTGGCTGCAGTCCCTTTCTGGTTTCATTTTTGTGGTCTGGTTTCTCTGGGTCTCCCTCTTTTCTCATTCACTGTTGCCATTGGGTGATAGAGGTGGCTGGTCTGTGTATTGGGGGGGGATTCTGCAGCCATAGGCAGATGGTGTTGTTCAGTTTATGGTACACTGTGTGGGGCGTTGATCTTCCCCTTCTGAGCATCCTTCCTTGAGTGCTGTTTGTGGAGAACTCCTCATCTTACTTTTCAGGTTTCCACTGTTGGGGCGGGATGGTTGCTGCCTCCGGTCTCAGGGACAGGGTCCGGACAGCGGCCCAGGAGCCCTTGGGTTTCTCCTATGCTAGAGCAGGCAGCAATGGCCCGCTTTCTCAGCTGTTCACCTCCGTTATTCGAGGGTTGAGCCACAAGAGGGCGTCTGTGTTTACTATTTTCATGTTTGATGCACGTAATATACACACTTTATTCTCTGTGAATCTGGTAGTAGCATGGTTCAAGGGGACTCTGTAGGGAGAATTATTTTGTTTACGGGTTTATGCAGACAACTTCTTTACACTAGTTGGCATTGATGTCAATTTATAAGAATGATGGAGGTACTACTCTTGATGGAGTGTTCTGATTATAAAGGGGTAGTGTCCTGGTTTTATGGTTCATGAGGGCAGGGAGGTTGGAGGGAGAAGTTCTTTTCAGTTAGCCAATCATCATGTACCATGCAAAAGGCAGGTGGGTTTGGGAGGAGGGGGGTCAGGGTTTATGGGGTGCCTGGGGGAGTTCAGAGGGGTGATTGGGTGGATGGATCTAGTGATGGTATGGGTGAGAGGAGGTAGAACAACCCAGTGCATAGCTCGCTTGGAGCAGTATTGAGGGGAAATATAAATACATGTGGTGTTTTCGGGGATTTCTGACTGGCATTTTGAGTGATGGTTAGAAATATCCATTTTATCAGTTGGAATGTTAAAGGGGCAAGGCATAGGACTAAACAATATAAAATCCTGAAACATATAAACCATCTGAAGGCAGAAATTATATTTTTTCAGGAGACACATTTGCTTATGAGGGAGGCTGAAACAATGAGATGGCAGCTAATTGGGCAGCTGTTTGCGGCTGAGGGCACAACTCATAGCAGAGGGATTATGATCCTTTGCATAGGTCGGTTCCATTCAAACCTCTCCAAGTTATACCAGATCCTTCCGGCAGATTTTTGTTTGTGAAAGGCAGATTGCATACCTTGGATATTGTTTTGGGTGTTATTTATGGCCCTAAAGTAGATTCTCCCAGTTTTTTTGTCCGGATAATAGAAGCCCCAACTCCATTTTTGGATATCCCTATGGTTATAGGGGGTGATTTCAATCTCATTTTTGACCAGGCTCTTGACAGGTCAGGCCAATCCCGTCAAGGTCTTTCCCCAGCACAAAGAGCTTTTAGGGACCTGTTGGACTCTATAGGTATTTGTGATATATGGTGTGTGTTACATCCTAGTAGAAGGGAATATACCTATGTTTCTCCAGTCCACGCAACTTCTTCTAGGATTGATTATATCCTCATCTCTCAATCCTTATTACCTGGGGTCATAAATTCTAGTATTGTTTCAGGGCCCCTGTCGAATCACTCTGTGGTCACCTGCCAAATAACCCTAGCGTCGCTGCCCAACAAAGGGGGCAGGTGGAAGTTGAATAATCAAATTTTGAAGGAGCCAAAGATGGTTCAATATATAATGTCCCAAATAGAGCAGTTTATTACCTCCAATTCTAACTCCGTGGAGAAGCCCGATATGATATGGGGAGCTTGTAAAGCATATTTAAGGGGGATTATAATTGGCCTAACATCGAAAAGGAAAAAAGAGAGGGCATCCTGGATCCCTGACCTTCTCTCTCAGATTAGGGGCATGGAGATGGTTCTCTCTCCATCCTCTTCTGAGATATTTAAACAAGAATTAACGAAATTGAGAGAAGCCGACCTAGCAATGTTATCGGAGCAAGCCGAATTTGCTATTTTGAAAACAAAAGCGGTATACACTGATCAGGGTGAGAAGGCCAGCAAAAAGTTGGTACTGCGTATTAAGCACCAGGAATCCGCTAGATTTATTCCTGCAGTCCATTCCTCCAAAGATAACTCCCTTAGGGTCTCACCCTCAGAGATAGCAGAGGAGTTCACAAATTGTTTCCAGGATTTATATGGCCCTATGTTTAATTCCCCATCTAAGGAGAGACTTCTTGAATAGCTGAGTGATTTACACTTGCCAGCTCTCTCACAATCCCAGCAGAAAATTCTGGAGTCTCTTATCTCTGAAGGTGAGATTGAAAGGGTAATTAAATCTCTCCCATCCAACAAATCTCCGAGCCCTGATGGGTTGACCTCCAACTTTTACAAAACTTTCTCTAAGCAATTGATTCCCATTTTGTTGCCACTTTTTCAGGCTATTCTCTCTGGTCAAGTATCCGATCCCTCCCTTTTTGAGGCGCTGATTGTTTTGTTGCCTAAGCCGGATAGGCCGTCCAATCTGGTCTCCAGTGACAGGCCGATCTCCCTTCTTAACCATGATATTAAAATCCTGGCAAGACTATTAGCTGACCATTTGGAGGCAGTACTTCCCTTTTTAATAGGGGCAGATCAGGTTGGCTTTATGAAAGATAGATCCTCTGTGGATCATCTGAGTGCCCTGTCTCACGTCTTCTCAGTATCCAAAGATGCTCTGCATCCAGTGGTCCTGATTTCACTGGATGCTGAGACGGCGTCGACAGAGTCCATTGGGATTACCTGTTTGCTACGATGGAAGTTTTTGGTTTTCCTATGAAATTCTGGAATTGGGTCAGCTCTCTATACAAGTTCCCTTCTGCTAGAATTTCATGTAATGGGGTTATCTCCACCCCTTCAAATTACATGTAGGGACCAGACAGGGGTGTCCCTTATCCCCCCCCTTCTCTTTAATATCTACCTAGAGACTCTTATCAGGAGACTGTCTGGTGCCCAGGGCATCTCGGGTATCTCTCTCAGAGAGCAGGTGGTTAAAGTGGCGGCCTATGCAGATGATCTTCTGCTGTAGGTAACCCATCCACTCACATCTATTCCCGTTATTCTGAAGTTAATAGATGACTTCAGTAAGGTCTCGAATTATAAACTCAATGTAGGTAAGACTGTGGTTTTTCCTCTCAACCACAGGGTACACAAACAGGATATTATTGAGTTTGGGCTCACCTGGAAGTCCGATTATATTAAATATCTGGGGCTCCTTCTCACTCAGAACACAGCATGGCTCAGACAACTCAATATTGATGCACTGGTACATAAAATAGATCTAGACCTCCGCCGGTGGACTCTACTTCCCCTCTCTCTTTGGGGCAGAATTAACTTAATCAAAATGAACATATTTTCTCGTTTATTCTACCCCCTTAACATGCTAAACATATGGCTCCCCCTGGCCTGGGTTAAAAAAGTGCATAGCATGATCTCTACCTTTATATGGGGCGACAAGAAGGCTAGGATGGCTTTCCATAAGTTAGCAGCTCCGAAGGCTAAAGGAGGGTTAAGACTTCCACATATTGGGCTCTTTTACTGGGCCAGTCAGGCCAATAAGTATCTCAGATGGCTGACCGTGGATCAACAATCCGTGGCCGACACTTATATCCCAACTTGGTTAGCCGTAGAGTGTGCTGCCATTAGAAAACATGGCCTTTCTCTGGCTGTGTTGCTATACACCAAGGTTAGTTCTTTACCTGAATCTCTACATAGCTCTCCTATTGCCATCTCAATCAGGGTTCATACTCAATTGTGCGCTTTTCTGAAGTATAAAAATCTTAAGGATTTATCTCAACCTGTTATAGGCGACCCTAATTTTTTGCTGGACGGTAGGCTTCTCTCACCTAGTTGGATCCCTCAGATAAGTAACTGCCGTCTAGATGACTTCATGTTATCCGATAGTCAATGGTGCTCTTCTGCTGGCATTATGCATAAGTTTATGTTACCTCACACAGCAATTTTTAAGATTTTTCAATTCCGCAACTTACTGGTTAAGGCAATGGGTCCGGTCTCCCCTCCTGCTTCCAATATCAGTTTTCAGGCTACCCTTATGGAGTTGGCGGGTTCACCTCATGCTGTATTTACTATATATACTGCTCTGTTTACCTGGACATACTCTGATAATTACGCTCCTGTCTCCTTTTGGGCCTCTCTCTTTCAGGGTAGAGATATGGATTGTTCTCTCTTGTGGCAAAGTTGTCATAAGTTCCTTAAGCAGGACAGACTTAGATTAACACAATTCAAAATTTTGTATGACATTTATTATTCTCCGCAGAGGCTTGCTAGACTGGGTCTGATGTCTTCCCCCCTTTGCACAAGATGCCAGTCTCAAGAAGGTGGCCTCCTTCATATTTTCTGGAGTTGTCCTAAAATTGCCCCACTTTGGACCATGATTAATCAGTGCGCTGATCCTCTTTTAGGGCTCTCAGAATTGTTCACCCCTGAAATATGTCTCCTCTGGGATTTCTCCTCTATTTCGGTGGTGAACAGGAGGTATCACATAGCATTGCTCTTGATGTCTGTTAAAAAAGTGGTGTTGAGGCACTAGAAGAACACGGAGGTACCATTTTATGTTGAATGGCTTCAGGAATTGCTGGCAAACCTCAGAACAGAGAGGAAAATTGCCAGTCTATACAATAAACTGGAAAAGTTTGACAAGATCTGGGGCCCACTGCAGACTCTTTATGCACTACAGGCCTAAGTACTACCAGATTATATTCTCTGGTGTTGTGCTAAAAGAGTACCGATGCGCTGGGTTGTTCGGGGTGGGTAGTGGGTTGGGCAGGCAGGGGGGGTTGGGGAGAGCGAATCATTTTGTATCTTGTATCTGCCCTTTGGGGTTTACGATGTACTCCACCATGATTCATTCTCTGTAATGGAAACTTTAATAAAATTTGAATTGAAAAAAAAATATAACAGTGTTGTTGTGTATTTATATTGAAATCATTTTTTCCCCATTAGTGTTTCTCTTATCTTCATCTTGTGCTGTTTTTAATCAAAACTGTGTACAGGCTGACATACTAATAAGTTCTGTTCTTTCTTATGCTCAAAATCAGCAGTCACGAGGTGGCATTCCAAGTAGTGTCTCAGTTTGAGCAATCAGTGAAATATGATGATGGGTTCAAAATAAGGAGCCTATCATGCCCCCCCTTTGTCCCCGGAGGTATATAGACAGTGTAGTGGATTGGGAATAGCAAGGAGGGTTAGGGCAGGGACTTGGCCTGTTGGGTGAATGGAGAGGAGTGGGCGGATTGGGCTTGTGGGAACAAGGAGATGCCCTGGGGCAAAATGGGCCCAGAAGAGGGTTTTTTCCTGTCTTTTTCCCATACCCAAGGGTTCTGCTAATTGCAGACAGGAAACTCTGTCTTCCTCGGCAGCTTATCGAACTCGGGCAGTGTTATGCAATGCCAGGTCCATTAAGAACAAGACCACCATAATTGGGGATCTTGTTAATTCAACTGACCTGGCTTGCATCACCGAGACCTGGATGGATGGAAATGCTGGCCCTGTTTTGGCTTCAGCTGTTCCACCCAGGTACTGGGTGATACACCGCCTGAGGATCGATCATAGGAGTAGTGGTGTGGCCCTTTGTTTTAAATCAGAACTGAACCTGAGGGAAATTCCAGTGGGAGCCACCAACTCCATTGAATGTATTGTGGGTGAGGGTGTGGGGTGCAGAATTCTTCTCGTCTACCGTCCACCAGGAGACAGGAATGTTTTCCTGCAGGAAGTCGTGGACTTCATCACTGACCTAACATTGGGACCCCATAGATGGTTGATCCTTGGGGATTTCAATGTTTGGGTCGACGATGAACTCTTGCAGGTTGGACAAGACTTCCTCCAGCTAATGAGTTCACTGGGCCTCACACAGGTTGTTTTCTCCTCAACCCACATTGGTGGTCATTCATTGGACTTGGTGTTTCTCCTGGGGATGGAGATATCTGATCTGGAGGTGGAACCAGTTGGGTGATCTGACCATCATGCCATCAGCTTCAATTTTGAGACCCCCCCCAAGAGGTCTGCCCCTATGGAGATGGTCCAGTACTGCACCTTGAGGGGTGTTTCCCCAGATGGCCTGATGGTGGTGCTGGACCTATCAGGCATGCCGAGGGAATGCATTGATCCAGGGGATCTTGTATTCACCTATAATAAGGTGGTGACAGAGGCCCTGGATTCCATTGCTCCTGTTCATGTTCATCCACTCTCCCTTTGCCCTAGGTCTCCATGGTTTGATGAGGACTTGAGGGAGTTGAGGAGAGTTGAACAAGGGATAGAAAGGCGATGGTGGAGGTCCGGCCTGGTGGGTGACAGGCTTAGTTTGATGGACCATTATTTGGTCTATCAATCAACAGTCTCCCATAAGAAGGCAGAATTCCTGTCCGGGGAGATTGCTGCCACATGGAATCTACCAGCTCAGCTTTTCCAGACAGTGGACAGACTGTGCAATCCACTCTGTCTTCAGCCCAGAAATGCTTTTTCACAAGTGCAGTGTGAGGAGTTTGCTCATTTCTTCATGGATAAGGTTGCCACGATCAGGTCTGACATCCGCCTGACCCTTTTCTCTAGTGAGTAGCAGTGACTGGCAGGAGATGTCGGACTCCCGGTTTGAGTGGTGCGACTTTGGCCAGCCTACAATCAGTGATATTGTCATGCTTATCCAGTCTTTACGACCTACCAACTGTAGTTTGGATCCGGGCCCTACGCGCTTGCTTGTTGGCTGCGTTGAGGTCATCGTCCCGGTCCTTGCTGAGATAGTCTGGTTATCTTGGAGAGGGGAATTTTTCCAGCTTCCCTTAAGGAGGCCGTGGTTCGGCCTCTTCTTAAGAAGCCCTCCTTGGATCCTGACTGTCTTACAAACTACAGGCCGGTCTCTAACCTCCCCCCTTTTTGGGTAAGGTTATTGAGAAGGTGGTGGATTTACAGCTAGAGGATCATTTGACCAGTCACAATATCTATGATTCTCTCCAGTCCGGTTTCAGGAAGAGACACAGTACTGAGACGGCTCTTGTTCGGGTACTAAATGACCTCCTGATAGCGAACCATCAAAGGACTCGTTCCATCTTGGTCCTTCTTGATCTCTCTGCAGCATTTGATACTGTGGACCATGGTGTGCTGTTGGATCACCTGCGGTTTATCTGTGGACTTTCGGGGACTGTTCTCAGATGGTTCTAATCTTACCTCATGGGCAGGATTCAGAGAGTGATGTCTGGGGTTTGTACCTCAGCTCCATTCTCCCTGTCCTGTGGGGTCCTGCAGGGATCCATTTTAGCACCCATGTTGTTCGTAGTGTATATGCTACCATTGGGAGCAATTATTAGATGGTATGGCTTGAGTTTTCACTGCTATGCAGATGATACACAAGCAATAATACCCGACAGGGTGGGTGGTATTGGGCAATACCGGACCTCCCAGGGGTGTAATGAGGCCCGGTATTGCCCAATATCGTCCACCCTGGAGGGTATTATTGCACTTAGAAAATGGGCACTGTAAAAGAATGTAAGTTTAATTTAAAAAAATAACTAAAAATTAGTTTAAAATAACTTTTATAATAAAATAGTTCCTACGCCTTCATTTGACATGTTACATCTGCACACTGCACTCTACACTAGAGTACATACATCCTAGTTGTACTGCCATGGAAATAAATCACAAAAAAAAAAATGTAGTGGATAAAAAAAATGGTGAATCTTAGTTACTGAAAAGAACCAAGCAAATGGATGAACTGTGAGAATAGCGTGACCCTAATGCCGAATGATTGCCAGAAGTGGACTGCATGACCTGGAAGTATGGGGAAAGCTGCACAGCAATGTCCTTTTAAACAGATTATTGAAGACAGCTCCCTTCCCGAAGTTGCATTCTGAAGTTTTCTTTTTTATTATTCACTTTCATGGTAGTGCTGTTGGAAGATGTGCAGTTTTATACAGTAGTGTCAAGATGTACTGAGAGTGGGACTAAGGATCAGGTGACAGTTGCAGTGGAGTCGGTGACCTGGCAGTTGTCCGAGTTTGTGGTCAGAGGTAAGTCTTTAAAACAAAAGAAAAACTTTTCTTCTGGTGATTAGAAAACAAAATGAGGATGTGGCACAGGCTATGGTAGTTGAGCTCTGATATGCATCTCAACTTATTGTGTGTAAACAATCATGTTTTATTCATCCTTGGGAAATCTGCGAGGAACGATAGTGGCACGCAGCTGCACCACGATGCTGTTGAGTATGGACACAAGGTCCATAGATTTTGAATGAAATATGAGCTGGAAAGAGAAATGCAGATTTGTATGATTTGCACTGGCTTTCAGTGATCAGCTGGGGGACTGAGCAGGGTATTAATAAAAAAGTGACCCAAGAGATTGTTGACAGGACGGTTGGGGGCAGAGATGTACTACGGGTGGCTGGACTGTACTGCTTGCACTGTGTTTGAACCCATTCAGTGCCGCTATTAAATGACATAGTTCATGTTTTTTTAACAACAACAAAAGACACATGATTTGTGGTCTTGTTAGGGAGATGGCACAGAGCATTGTAGGAACAATATCTCTCGCTAAGGGACAGGAAAAAATGGCGACATTTTGAAATTTAAATTTGGCTCTTACAGCCAATTAGGAAACTGGGTTGGCACTAGGACTTCCATGGGTGAAGGGGCATTATAGACTGGTACTTTTTATTTCCTGGGCATCTACTGAAAGTTAATGTACCCCCCTGGCAAGGGAACTAGCCAATCAGATGCA
This sequence comes from Neoceratodus forsteri, assembly GCA_016271365.2. Classification (NCBI taxonomy): domain Eukaryota; kingdom Metazoa; phylum Chordata; order Ceratodontiformes; family Ceratodontidae; genus Neoceratodus; species Neoceratodus forsteri. The sequence continues at coordinate 242,460,241 of CM028130.1, forward strand.
TGGAAATAAAAAGCCCATTTTCTAATCAGCTATACATGTCTTTTGTCCCTGAACAAGATGATGCTGTCTCAGTGCTCAACAGCTGTCTAACTGAAATTCAGGCCTGGATGAATGTGAGCTGGCTAAGGTTGAACCCTGAAAAAACTGAGGTGTTGTTTGTGAACCCGGGTTATTGTGAGGCGGATATGCTAGCAGGTTCACCTTCAGGTCTGTGGCTTGGAGGTGTCCAGCTAGCTACCTCAGACTGAGTGCAGAACCTGGGTGTTATATTTGATGACTGTCTGACTTTAAAATCACAAGTGTCAGCAGTTGTTAAAACTTCTTTTTACCATCTGAGAAATATCACCCAGGTGAAACATGTGGTTCCTCCTGACGATCTTCCAACGTTGGTTCATGCCTTCGTTACCTCCCGCCTTGACTACTGCAATGTCCTTTAACTAGGGCTGTCAGGGGTTGATATCTGTCACCTGCAGCTAGTGCAGAATGCAGCAGCCAGGTTGTTGACTGGTGCTTCGAGAGCCAGTCCTATAATGCCCGTGCTCCGCAGTCTTTACTGGCTGCCGATATGGTGGTGGATCACCTTTAAGGTTGCTTTGTTAACTTATAAGGCCCTACATGACCAGGGACCGGGTGACCTGAAAGATCTCCTTTGTCCCGACTGTCCCCTTCGTCCTCTCCGATCCACCAATGAGGGATTGCTAGAGGTTCCCAGGGTACGTTTGCAGACATCGGGAGCAAGGGCATATAGTTTTGTTGCTCCGTCCTTGTGGAACTCTCTACCTCATCGGGTACGAGATTGCCTAACCATCCAGAGTTTTAAAATTGCTTTAAAAACCTATCTATTTAACCTGACTTTTGATGATTGAATGGATTATTTTATTTTACTATGCTGCTGTTATATTGCTTTTTGTGGAATTGTATGCCTGTTTTATAATAATTTATTTTATTTTATGTATTTTATTGTACAGGCGCCTTGGTTTTAGAAAGGCGCCTTTTTATAAATAAAACTGATTTGATTTGATTACAACTTGTAAATACCTTTTAATTGATAGATCAAGTGCAGATATCCTCAAGTGTTTCTTACACTTGTCACTATGGTCATAAATGATCATTCTTAGTATCTCTTTTCTTTATGTGTGCCAGTAGCCATTACAGCTTAAAATGTGTTTAGTAGTTTCAGATGAGTTTAATGTGCATACAATCATATAGACACAGAAATATCACATTATGCTTTGGTATGGTTCATAACTAGTAATGTGAAAAGCACAAGCATATTTCTTTTTACTGTATACCAAACTGTCTCATACACTTTTCCTTTGAAACTGATGATGCTTGTCACTACAGTGGACTTGTAATATTTATGTGGGGGGGAGGGGAAGCGATATACATATGATCAGTTTTAAATCTAACATAATATGCGGCTTCATTCTCGCATGGTGAACTAATATCATATTAACATATGTGGTTAAAACATACATGATTAAAAATAAATAATTTAAGAATAAGTTTCGATAAGTCACAAAGGAAACAAAACAAAATCATTTTTAATGTTCCCGTTCTGCTCACATCAAGCATCATGTATGAAGTCTATGATGCAAGTACTAGTGTAGTATAGTATAGTAGAGTATGTTTTTTATCTGCAAAAAGTTGAGCTGATGGTAACACAATTTTTAAATACAAGCAATGTTCATGATTGTAACTGGTGATGTGCCCAGTTTAAATTACTTTATAGCCAATGAAGTTAGACATAAAAATAGAGAAAATTCAGACCATTTTAATAACTAGAAACATGGCAGCTGACTTCAGATAAGGACCGCAAGGCCCATCCAGTCTGCCCATTTGTTTTTCTACCTTATAAATGTGCCATCAGCCTTTGCTCTGTCAGTAGCCTATCTATTCATAGTCATTTGTATTGCTCCCTTATGCCTATCCTATGCCTGTTTGAAGCCCTGCGCTGTATTCCTAGCCACCACTTCTTGTGGTAAGCCATTCCATGCATCCACCACTCTTTCTGTGAAAAAGAATTTCCACATTCCCCCTTAATCGGACCCCTCTAATCTCATGCTGTGTCCTCTTGTCCTGCTATTTTTCTTATATTTAAACATGTTAGACTCTTTCACCTTGTTAATGCCCTTATGGTGTTTGAATGCCTCGATCATATCACCTCTCTCCCTCCTTTGCTCAAGGGTATACATATTGAGCTCTGTTAATATGTCCTCATATGTCTTCTGATGCAGCCCCTGCACCATTTTGGTTGCCCTTCTCTGGACTGCCTCAATTTGGCATGTAGTTTTATGGTCAGATATTCAGAGGAGATGCACACGGCGCAACTGCAGACATGCGCCACCGAGCAATTTTCAAACACCGCTGCTGTGCAGCGAAGTCCCACTGCACCATGGCACAAATGTAATGTATGCAGCGCAAGGGCAGGGGGTGTTCCCATGAATATGCGGCGCAATGGTGTATTCAACTAGAAACCATGGCGCAAGTCTGGAGCAAACCGCAAAATATGCCAGCCGGACTTGAGCTAATAAAAACTGTCTCAAACACACAGACAGCAGATGCACAACCCTATGCCAACCCACATAGAGTGATGGATGGCTCACTGTTCCTGATGGAGGTGGTAATGAGGGGTGTTAGGAGGTAGGAGGAACACCAATGTGGCCAACGAAGGGCCCGGAGGCGGTATGCCCAACACAGGTGGTACCGTGCCCTTATTGCATTCGAGAACTTTAATGAGACAGAGATTGTGGGCCAGTACTGCCTGAACAGAGCAATTCTGAGGCAGCTCTGTGAGCTGTTCAGTGAGGAGATGCAGGCACCCACAAGATGGAGCCATGCAATGTCTGTGGAGACCAAGGTGACTGCTATAATGTGCTTGCTCACCACAGGTACCTTCCAAAGACCAACAGGGGATACCATGGGCATCACCCAGTTGGCCACATCCTGCCTCCTCACACAGTTCCTCAATGCTCTGCTGCCATGTGTTTCAGAGTACATACTTTTCCCCAGCATACAGGCAGAGTGTACAGCAAGCATGCAGGACTTCCACAGGGTGGCACCCATGCCAGGCATGATTGGGGCCATAGACTGCACCCACTTGGGCATCTGCACACCAGCTGACTCCAAGGGGGCCAGTATACATCAATAGAAAATGATATCCATTGATCAACTGCCAGGTGGTGTGTGATGCCATGGGATGCATAATCATTGTCTGTGCCACACACCACAGGAGTGCATATGACACATTCATTTGGCACAGCTCTGCACTGTGCCAGAGGTTCGAATGTGGTGACATCCCCATGGGTCACTTGGTAGGTGAGTAGGGCACGGGACAGGGGGCTTGCGCGGCATGGCAGTAGGAGGAGGAGGGAGGGTGGACAGGGTGGGTGTGGTGGAGTGGACAGTGTGTGTAACAGGGACAGGGTGATCATCACAACACAGAGCAGTGATAACCATGTCCTTTCTGACACAGGTGACAGTGCATATCCATTCAGGTCCTGTCTGCTCACCCCCTACCGATGACTGTCATCCCCCCGTGAAGGAGAGATACAATAAGGCACATGCCAGCATGCGCAGTATCATCGAGCTTGTCTTCGGCATGCTGAACATGTGATTCAGTTGCCTAGACAGGCCTGATGGTGTCCTACAATACAGCCCATCGAAAGCCTGTGGCCTATTCCTGGCCTGCTGTATTCTGTACAACATAGCCATTGACCATGGGATAGCTGTCCAGGTGGATGAGGACAACAGCAGTGGGGACAATGGTAAGGATGTGCTGGAGGGTGATGGACAGCCACCACCAGGGAGGCAGGACCCCTGCCTGGCAGCAGAGGCCTGGCGTCTTCATGACGCAATTGCACAGGAGCATTATGGAGAGTTCAGGTAAGTGCACTGACACACATGCATTTGACACTCAGGCCAGCACACCACACACAGGCCTGTACATGCACAGTGGGATGCATGCAGCGAATGGGGGCACACTGCAGGCATGGTGAACACAATGGCACACACACACACACACACACACACACAGCACAGGCATGCGCACACAAAGACACAGGCTAAGGAACATGGCATTGATCAGAAGCATGACACCGGTGCACAGGCACAACCAGCACGGAGCTGTCCTCATCACACCCATGCCACATGTCCCAGAGCCTGGACAGCACACATGGGGGACATGTGCCACAACACACATGTGTGCCACCACTTGCATGCTGCACCATCAGCAACAGCAGAAAGCAGGTCAGGGCAGCACACACTTCAGGCCAACCACACAATGCCTTAGCTGCCATGTGGGTGGCCACACTGGGGTTGATTAGCTGCCACAGGCAGAGCATCGGCGATGGGGGGCATGTCCGATGCACCTCCAGAGGTTGACATCCTGGGCTACAACTGTGTCCTCACAGTGGTGTTGAGGTGGCCAAACAAGTTAGCACCGGGGGTGTCCTAGATGCCAACATTGGAGCCCGGTGTCTGCGGTGAGGGGGTCACCAGATGCCGGGACCATGGGGTGGACAGAGCACTATGGGGGTCCTCTGCGCACGGCTGAGCCTGGTGGCTGCCACTGATGCAAGCCTGGCCACAATGGCACCAGTCATGCGGTCCATTGATGTGGTCATGGCCTCCTGCATCTGGTGGAGCTCATTAATGAGCCATGCAGTGCCCCTCTCCTGTTGCTCGGCCAGCTGACACACCTCCACCCACAGTGCACTCACCTCTGTGGCACGTAGCACCTGGTTCTCAATAGATACCCGCAGCAAACAGGTGTGCTCAGCCAGTCATTCGGCATCCTGTGCCTCCTAAGCTGGATGTCGGGCTGCTGGGGGTGACACGGCACGCTGCCCAGCATCCTGCTTTGGTGGACACTGCACAGCGGGCTGTACTGGGGATATAGTGTCCTCGGGTGCACCAGCAGTGGACCCTGGGTCACACTGCCTGGTGGTACCTGCATCCTGCTACTACCGCCCTATCATCTGCTGGACAGTGCCCTGTGCCACTGCTGCAGCAACAGCACCACCACCCATGCCAGACACAGTGATGGAGCCACACACCACCATGCCGGCGAGGATGGGTGGCAGCCACACAGCCGCTGGTGCAGCACTGGGCCCTGATGTTGCTTGTGATATTCCCAGGAGCATGACAGGCACCACAGCCCCTACGCTGTCCAGGATCAGCATTAGGTCATCATCAGAGCCGGACCTGACCTCCAGCTGGATCTCATTGCACAGCACTGGCAGGCAGGCAACCTGCAAGAACCCAGCCATGGCGTTGTCTAACCCTAGGCCAAGGACATCCACCTGCTCTGCACAGCCGAGCCGTGGTCTGTTTCTGCTCTGGATGCCAGTGGAGGTGGACGGTATGGCATCCATGGCCACGGCCATGGCTGCTTCCACTTCATCCTCCCCCGTGGAGGCATGATGGTGCTGCAAGAAAGAAACAGAGAGTTAGTGATGCTGTATCATCCATGTGCCCCCCCCCCCCGTGTTCATGCCACAGTTGATGCTGGCCATCATGGTGCTATGCATGGCTGTGGCCACCCACACATGTGGCATGCAGCATGACAGCAGGCACACCTGCAGGGGAGAGGTAGATGAGTGAGCTACTGGTCAGATGTGGAGGTGATCAACCTTGTGGCAGTGGTGCAGCCATTTGAGTGGCAACTCTATAGTCTTGTGCCCCTCTAACAGCCAAGGAGCAAGGTGTGGCAGCACAATGGCATGGGCTCTGGTGGGGCAGACAGGAGTGCTCAAAACCCTGGAACAGTGCTACCACGTGTATGGGGACCTGAGGAGAGGGACTCAGAGAGGCTGCAGAAGATGCAGGCTTGACTGCAGCATGTAGAGGTGCCACAGCCAGGAAGGTTTGCGTAGGTGGCAGGCATGCTTAGGTGCTCATCTGTAGTGGGTGTACAGCTGTGCAGCATGGTCAGCTGCAGGGGTTTGTCACAGTCCTGGTGGTTGCTGCGCATCATGCATACTGCTGTGTGTGTTGCAGTCATGCAGGCATGGGCGCCACTGAATGGACAGGGATACGCCCTGTGCCATGCAGGCTGTGTGGTGGCAGGGGCTGTCCATGTGTGCATGTGAAGTCAGGTTCTCCTCTCTTCTTTCCTTACACAGGGTCAGAGGACTGCTTGTGGGCCAGAGTGGCTGTGGCAGGGGTGCAGGCCCCCATTAGGGCACAGCGAGCAGCACCGGGTGGACAGTACCGGGAAGATAGGCTTGGTCACATTGCTGTTACGTGTCTCTGTGGGATAACAGTGGGGACAGTGTCTGGTCATGGTCACTCTAGCCATGTGTCTGCACTGCCAAGTTTGGCATACTGTCTGTTGTGCATGCCAGTGTAGCACATACTGTGGTGGCCTTTTGCCGGGGGGGGGGGTGCACACAGCTGCACCCATGTGTGCTGCAACAGTTCCATCACTCTGTGCCTTGTGCCTATGCTCATGCGCACACTGCGCTACACTGTCTGCCTGTCTGAACCATTGTGGTGTGCTGTGTGGATGGTTGGTGTGGCCCTCCAGGCACGGGTTCCATTGTGGTCCCTCTAGTGGTGTGTGCTCCTGCTGTCAACTGCATGCTGTGGGTGGGCTGGGGTTCTTTGGGGCATGACACTGATTGCCTGTCCTGTCCCTTCTCCTAGGTGGACCCAGGATGGCAGTGCAGAGGGGAGCATGGAGACTGTTCCAGGCCATTGACCAGATGCTGGGGTTACAGAGAAAGATCCTACTCATACAGTGGTGGCAGCTGCAGGCAATGACTGCAATGAGGGGGACCATTGAGAGGCTGGAGCTGGTGGCCTGAAAGTGTTAATAGGCCCCACCTGTACATAGCCCCCTTTACCCTTGACTACCCTGTTTCCCTGCTGTCCCCCATCCCATTGTATAGCCCCTATTTCCTGACCCCATCCTTTTCTCACCCTCACCCATTCCTGCCCCTGTTATTTGTTTATACTGTTCCTTTCATTGTTATAAAGCTTTATTCTGCTACATCCCTATGTCCATGTCTGCTTTGCAGGTGGCGTGTGGAGCCATGCTGCAGTTATCTGTTTTGCTGTGCATTGCCATGTCTCTAGTGTTCCTCCACCATCCCCCTGGGCTATTGCCCCTGTGTTCACTAGGTGTGTAGGCCTTGTCCCTGTCCTGTGCATGGCCCTGTGTCATGTGTCCCATGGTGGCCTTTGTCTGCCCCTGCACCTTGTGCACTTGTCTGCCTGGCCTATCGTTTGCTTGTGGGGCTGCACATATCCAGTGTGGGCAGTGCTGTGGTGCCCCTTCCCTCTATGGCCAGTGCCCTGTGTGGCACTGTGTGGCCTGTGCCTTGCTCGCCATGGTCGCCTGCTCTGTGTTTGCATCATCACCTGGCACCCTGCCCATGGTGCCCTACGGCCCTGCCTGGTGGGTGTCTGTTGCATGGCCCTGCCCTTGGCATGACTGTGGTGGCAGGGCATTGGATGGTTGCTTCTTCCATGGTTGGTGGACTGGGGCTGACTGTGCACTGTCCCCTGGTGCCCTGTGTTCCCTCCAGATCAGTGCTTCTGTGTACCCGTGTGTACCCTGCTGGTGGGGTCCTGTGCCCCTTGACCCTGTGCTTCCTTATATCTGTGTTCCTGCAGCCTGTAGTTCTTGGCCTGCTCACTGGGTTTGTGCTCAGGTCTGCTCCGCGCATCTATGATTGCACCGGTCCATCTATGGTTGGGCCATGACTTATCTTTGTCATGTTCAGTCGACTTGCACTGGAGCATTTCAGGGGGTGCATCTTCTGAATATGGCTCCCGTTTTGCCATGGCGCATCTGACTTGTGCTGCGCCAGACTTGCGCTGGCATTGGGTGCATTTCTGAATATCTCCCCCTCAGTAAATAGTGAAAATGACAACTAACCAGCAACATTGCTGTTGTCTTTTTGCAATCAGATGCAATAAAAATGACATGCTTGTTGTTGTGACTGATTTACTTATGTCTGTCTTGCCACAACAACCCTCCCTCCCCCCAATAAAATGTAATTCTGTGTATTGGATAACAAGGGCTTCAAAAACAATCACATTATCATGATTAGATTTTATACTAATTTGTGATATGTGACACTTGAAAATACATAAAAACTGCGCACATATCAAGATGGCTGGCTGACACAACGGTAATGCACAGCTTGTGACAACGATGACCTGAGCTTGGGTGTGGGAGGGCTGACTGGGGGGAGGAGGAGGACTATGCATCCCACAGACTGCTCTCCCCCTCTGAGGGGGGTGAAGAAGCTCCTGGTAATTGCCAGACCTCTGGTGGAGACCAGGGGTCCAACACCCCCGCTGGGGTAGCCAGGGCTGTTAACTGGGTAGGGTAAATCTTAGGTCAGTGGATGATGGGTCTGGGTGTGGGGTAGGGGATTTAATATTTCATGAAACTGATTCAAAACTTGTGAGCCAATACATCCCTCACTGCTGATGTAGAATGGCATGCACAGTAGACATATTTGGGGTTTGGTTGGGGGTTGTTGCTGACAAACATGCTAATATGACAAAACACATAGAAGCTTAAGTATCATATATGTGTCTATTAAAAATGAGAACACTGATTTCTCATAGTAAACACAGTTCATTTCTGGTCCATTTCCTTACTGCATGGCAGTTTGGTTGAGATTCTCTAATGGACATTGCTTCTGTCTCTTACAAACACACACATAAACATGCACCACACACATTAATGAATAATCAGATATGTTTTATCATAAACTGAGCAAATATAATTTTTCATGCTTGTGTTACAATATTAGTTGTAACATGGCACCACACATCATGGTGAAATGGAGGAACAACATTGGTGCAAAGGCATCAGCTGATGAAAATCGAGTGTGTATTAATCCAGCAGTAGAGCCTGCTTGGTAACGGGGTGGTGCAAAATAAACAGTAGAAGGAAAGGAATTAGTGTGTGGTGTGATGTTTGTTTCTGTATGCGACTGTGCCTGTAGATGATGTTCCTAAACAAACAGAATACAGTGCTCATAGCTATGATAGCAAGCGACCCGTAGGGTCAGGAAAATATATTCCACGGATGGATTCAGCAAGAGAACGAGAGAGTGTGGAACAGTAGAAGTGTACAAAATGATGAGCATATAGCGGCGGAGGACAAACAGGGAGAGAGAACCAGCAGCAGAAATCAGGGTGTGTAGATGTGTTAACGTCAATGATCAAGCTGACAAATGTCACATACTGCATTGCTGTTCGGGATTGGACCAGGATGTAATGCCGAACCACACAGGATAAAAAACCGTCGGTACGAATAAGAGAATTACAGCGTAATTTGTCTATTTTACACATTACAGCTGTCCTGGTGTCTCATCAAAAATATCGGACACTATATAAATCAATGTGTAGCGTCAACCATGAATGCACACGTTCTGAGCTTATGTCACTGTATTAGAACTGAGGAAATTGTGGATAGTTGTGCAAGCAGGATGACTACTGTCAGAAAGTGTTCTGTTCTTTCAAGTAAAACACAAGTCGCCCAATATTCCCCTTGCACTTGCCATGTTACAAGAGCATTAATCTCTTCCAGAGTCAGGCTCTACCAGTGGATTAATGCCTGGTGGGTGGTTGGAAGCACTCGGCCCGCAGCTTCGTGCATCAACCCCCCCCAATCCAGGCATTAAGCCAGCGGTAGAGCCCTCCTCTGTTACGGATTAATGCTTACATACGGTTCAGTTGTTAACAATTATATCTGTGCATACATTTTTTTGGGGGGGGGGGTCATATACTGTATTTATAATTGGAATATTTAGTCATTTGTGTTGTCTTTGATGTTTTTATACACAGTACTTAATATTCATAAAAATATATAAAAATTAGACTACAAAATACATAGATAGCTTACAAGTAAGCTATGTCAACATATGGTAATGCAACTCAAATTAGGAGGAGAAGAAACTTTCAGTCAGAGAACCTAAACTTTGTCAGAAATCGTAGTTACTTTAAAACACAGATTTGCATAGTTGATTTTTGGAACAAAAACAAAATTACAGTTTAGTAAAGTTAAAGAGTGTCAATAAAGTTTGTGCTGCCTGCCTGTTTATGTTGTAGTTGTGTTGTGGGTGGACAATATACTTATACTTAGCTGTAATGGTCATATATTCCGTGTATAGGCAGAGGGAGATTAAATGGAATTGTGAGTGTTTGAAGGGAGTATGGAGGGGTTAAACCTTCTTGTAGAAATGTCCTGTCAAATAATTTACAGGTATAATATAGCACCACTCTTTTCTTTTGTCTGTGTAAATCTGTCATACTACTGAAAGTCCTTTATAAGGTGGAGGGGAGTTCATAAACATAAGGGTTTCTCTTGGTCTTTTTTTAATGCAAAAACCAAGACTGCTTAAAGCTAAAGTATTAAAAGAAAGTCCCCGCTGCCTCCGTATTTGTGTTGGGGGAGTAAAACAAACTGCCCTGCATATGTTCGGATAACTCTCTATTGCCCAGATATTCAAAACAGCACCCAGAATGTGTGCAATGGAATGCCCAGCACAATGCGGTTGCACCATAGGAAACTGAAACCATATTCAACAGACGCGCCACCTACATGCGCAGGCACAAAGCACACTCAATATAGCAAAGATGCACAACTGCACAACCAGACATGTGCTGGAGCAACCAGGTTGCACAGGAGCATGTAAGTATGCAGCAGCCAGCAGGCTGAACAAGCACAAAAGGCAAAGGGGACCACATGTGTGGCAGCACAAGCGCAGAATGCCAAGCCAGTAGTGGCAGACCCAAACCACAAGGACACAGTGGCCAGGACACACAACAGAGGCACATGGACATAGTGCAACAGAGTATGTCAGTCAGCCAACACCAACACAGATCACAAAGCACACCAACCCACCCACCCTGAAGGCACAGACACTGGCAGGGCGATGGCAGTGCACCACCAGCATAACCCTGACAGGCAGCATTGTATGGGACAGTGCCACAGCCATGGTGCAAGGGCATCAGGCACACACAGTGGACTACTTTAAAGGAAACACTGAAACACAGTGGAACAAGGGGCAAATGGCATGCCAACAGGCAGGGACACAGGGCAAAACACCGCACAGCACACCAGCACCATAAGGGGCAGCACAGCAGGTGGACGGCAGGGCAGCACAGGCAGACAGGGTCAGAAGGTGGTGGACTGCACACAGAGCAGGTGGAGACCCAATCCCATGGGCACACAAGACACAGGGACATGGCATATAGGACCCAGTGCACACAGCATTACAATCCAAAGGGCACAGCACTGGGACTGAAGGGGACATGCCCAAGGACATGACACAACAACTGCAGCACAGTGCATCAGCCTGCCTGTAAAGGAGATAGAGACAAAGATGTGGAAAAATATAACAGCTTAACTGAAACAGAAAACAACAGAGGTGTGCCAGCAGAACACGCAGAAATAGTCAGGTAGGGGTAAATGCAGGGAGTGGCAATGCAGGACACAAGGGGAATGGATCTGGGAGGATACACATAGGTGGGCAATGGGGAACAACTAAAGTGGAGGAGAGCAGGGGAAGTCCAGGGAACAGCAGGGATGGGGGACAGAACTAGTGGCACTGTTGCCACAGCAGGGCCCTCAGGCAGTGCACCTCCCACACCAGGGTCTGTTTGGTCTCAAGATGGTGCTTAGCACATTGGTCTGCCCAATGCCCCTCTGCACAAGGTGCTGGATGCATTGCATGCCCCCTGCAATGAGCCCTGCTCTCCATCTTTGGGTCCATGTCCCAGCCTGATCTAGGAGAAGGGACAGAACAGGCAATAAGTAGGGATGTAAGTTTGTCATGGATGATGTTTTAATGACTCATTGTTTGTTCATGAAATCATTAGTAAATAGTAGTAAATGTTGTGGCACTGTCATCATCGCTACATTCTGATGATGCTAGTGAAAGTCATGGAAGTCCTGAATAAAGATCAAACGTCATGGAATCAATGGCGTGTATGACTGCCATGACAAACTTACATCCCTAGCAATAAGTGATATGCACCAAGGAGGCCAAGCCACCCCATGTGTGTGCACTGGACAGCTGATGTGCCCACCGGTGAAAGGAATCCTAAACAGCATGAGCACAGTGGACAGCAACAGCTGACCCTGACACGCCCCACAGCCAGACTGCCAGGCCCCCCAGAGGCAACATGCACCCACACCACTGCAGTGTACCCCACAGCGCTGGTGCAAGACCCCCCTGGGCAGGTTGGTGTATTCCCAGCAGCAGTTACACACCATGGGGGTCATGCGCACAGACCCACCCCACAAGGGACAGTGACAGGGTGCCACCACACAGATGCCACATGCATGGAGCTGCTATACACTGTGCAACATGGCACAGATGGTGGAGGCAGAACCTCCCCAAACAGTGATCTTACATGGTGGCAGTGCCCTTGGCTGGACCACACCACCCATCCCAGTCCCACGCATGCACTGTACACCATGCAGCACACAGTCACCTGCCTGTCCAAGCACCAGTGCAGCTGCAGCACCACCATCATGCTACTGCCTAGCCTGGCCTGTGGCCACCCTGGCCCTCCTGCAGTCCTCCAGTCCTATGACACAACATGGGCAGGAAAACTGACCCATGTGTGGGATATGGCCCCTGGGGCTACAGCATCGTGCACCGCACAGATGATCAGTGCAGTACCGCAGCACCCACCAATGCTGCACCCCCCTGGTGCAGCCACACATGCAGTGCATATGTCAGCACAGTTATTGGACAATGTGAGCATGCATAGTGCATGGAGACACCTAACTGGCTGTGGCACAGCCCCCCGTCATGCCCTGTCCTGCAGCCATCAGAAGCACACTGGATCCCGCCTGTGGAGGTCACCATAATGGTGGCGGTACTGCTCCTCCATGCACAGCACCTCTGTAAGCTGCTCCAGCCCTGATGCCACTGTCAGGAGGTCAAAAGCTCACTTTCAGGTTCTTGGCAATATTGGGAAATGCAAGTAATCACAGACATGTTTCATAAGAGTAATAAACAAGTTTATTACTACCAAAAGGATAAAATCACAGTTGCCCTAAGCAGTTCTCACCAATATGAACTGGGAGCCAGTGCTAAGCATTCCCTATACCTCGAGGTTTCTCTGTGTCTCCTGGGATCTCCGAGGTACAAGAATAGTGTATTACATTATATACCTATGATAATTACTATGGTTACTGTAAGATAGAAACATTTCTAGTTACAGAGATGAGCCCTATTGGCTAAATTAGAGGTGGCTCCATGGTCCAAGATAACATTATACAATTTTGTATAGTCATCAGTTTATGAACAAAACAGTTCTTATACAGAGTCTTACATAACTCAGTGTAGTAGTACAAATCACCAAAAGGCGGCAATGCCGACTTACATATCATAATTACTTCAAGGACACAGATGCCTTGGCATCTTACAAGTAAGAAATATACAGAAAATACATAGAAGAATATATGTATTAGCAAGCAAAGTGTATTACAACAATATGCATACATATCCTGACATCTACTCTTGTATGGTAGATGCCCTTAGCCTCATATATGTTAGTATAACATATACCTAAGTGCTAGCTGTCTACGGCGCCACTTGGAGGTACCAATTAGGTGCAGGGACCTGTAATATTCCCCCCCCTTGTTGCCTCCAAGGGCAACACAGGCAAATCTAAGGAAAGGCCAGAGAGCAGTGGTCGTCTACAAACCTGACGTGTGAGCCTTGTAAAGGAACTCGAGCTGCTCACAGTGTTGGGGCAGTGTGCACCATAGGCAGCAAAATATAATAATCAAAATAAAGATTAAAAATGCTTGTATAATAACAAAGCCTTTAAAAGTAATCTTTAATCAGGTGTTAGTCAAGGCATCATTCATGTCACCATCATTAATCAGTGAGAGGATAGCTTCATTGGCTTTGGTCATATTATTGCTGATGTGGATGAGGTGTGTGTCTTTCCTGTCTAAATGTGATTTTAATGTAAGTGTCAGTGGGTCTATGTGTACATTAAAATATGGTAAGTATTCAGACAGTGTGAGCAGATAATCGGGATTACCATCAATTATGTCTGCATCTAGCAGGGGGACGGGGGTTATGACCTAAATTCACTAAATTCACTAAAAATACCACCAACAGTTTCATCTCGTTCAAGGTCAGTTGGCATTCATCTGTATCCCCCTTCCCCAGGTCGTGCCTGAAAATAGGCAGGATTTGTCTAGTGCACTTACCTAGTCAACAAAAACTAAGTAAGTAAGTAAAGTATGACGGTATGTCCAATGACAGTCTTCTGGTGGGAGACAAAACAGAAATTGGGGTAATCAATAACACATGTCACAGATCCATAAGTATAGCTTTTAAAGTTAGTTACCACACAGTACTCCCCATCAGAATTATACTGAGAGCAAACAGTAGGGAGTCTCCACTTTTGCAACTGGACAGGGCAGGTGTAGGCCATCTTCGAAATCCATGTTGACAAGCGATGAGCTTCCTCACGATATGATTGCTAGAGCTTATCCTGAGCCAAAGTCGAGGAATCCGTGCCATTCTTGGTGATGTCATCATCCATTGTGAAAGTCCAATCAATGCTATCTGGAGAATAACCACAAACAGGTTGAATAACATCAAATACATCACATCGGCACAAGTAAATGTATTGCTTTTTTGCACAGCAGTCCATGTGCGGAGCTACCCAGGCATCCAGGAAAAGATGGAAAACCAGTAGAGGCAGCAGATCCAAGCATTCTCTGTAGATGTCTTCATCCAAATGCCCGATTGAGTGGTCCCGTGCAAGCTTGTCGAACAAAGCTGTAGTGAGATCAAAATGTGGTAAAGAGACAGTAAAAGAAACAAACATGGTATCTGTTATAGAACATTTCTTAGTAGCAAAACAAGGGCCAGTATTAGGGTGTCTGGTCACAAACCCCAAGTTCCTAGCTGTAGAGAGAGGAATGGTTAAAGCTTGTTGCATACACATAGCAATACAGCCAGGGAGTTTACATCGTGGACAATACTATTTGGAAATGCGTCTGTCATGTATGATGTCAGGGATCCTTCCAGATTCGAGATCACAGAAAAGATTGTTGATGGTAGTAATGATGTATGAGCCTTAGGCAGAGCAAAGGATTTCTCTAGCAATGTGTTGTTTATCTGCTTCTTTATTGTTTTGTTGTATGAGTGTGTTAATTTTGTCTCGTGATTCAGTGAATGCCTTAGCAATGTCATGCATGTTGTATACAGTGTTATCTTTCTTCCTGACTAAGGCCATCCACACCATACAATAATGGTGGTAGTACATTGTTAACCAAACCAGTGGAGAATTTGTTAGAATGAGCTTTGATAGCAGCAATGTCTGTTTTATTCCAAATAGACATAGCTGTTCCAAAAAGGCCTGTGACAGTACCTGTTGCACCTGTAACATCAGAACTGTCAACTTCACGTGTCTTACATTTATGAGTTAGATCATCAGGAGTGGCTTTTCTCCTGAAGTTGCCTCTATGTTCAGCAGTATGGACCCTGGCAATGGGGTCTTGAGTACGAATCTGAAATGCAGCTAAACTATCAAGCAATAATGAACTATAAAATGCTGAAGTGTTAGTATTGTGACACATTCCAAATTCTTTCATATTCCAGTAAATAAGATTAAACAAAACAGGTATATGCATAAACTGTAAGTTATTCATTAATGAACCTGGGAGGACAGTGGCTGTTAGACCACTACAGGGACCAGGGGTATGCTTTGGACATTCCAAAAGCTGTTTATCAGTGGGTGGTAACACAAGAGGTACAGTACATGGCTGCAGAAGCCATGTGGTGTACAGCACAATATTTTTGAGCTGAATCTTTAGACAAAGAATTACAGTACAAAGGATCAATTAAGGCAGTAATGTTGTACAAACTATAATGTCTTAATGCAGTTTGTAACAAGGATAGAGAACCATTTGGGGATAATTTAGCATTGGGCCAACCCTGGAAAGTTCCTTTGGAGAGTTTGGCCACAGGGAGAATTTGTCCTTGCGATGTGGTTTGCCACTCAATTTGTAGGGTAGATTTATCAGGAGCAACAACCGAGGCAGTGCGGTAAGCATTGGAACCTTCCTGGACAGTGATCAAACTATCTGGTATATTGATGGATACTCCCTCTGGAGGAGGTGCTGGAGGATCGAGGTGTCGTAGGAGGTTCGGTAACATGCCTTGGATGCAGGACATAACTCCTGAGATGAGGAGATAATGGAACAATATAGGCATCTTATCAGTGTATCTGAAAAGGAAGATCAAAGATTAGTATGTTAGTACTATTCAACCCAATGGGGTGAGGAAAAGTAGTTAAGCTCCTTTATACAGTTTCAGCTGGTTTGCATGTAACCATTTGTCAGTCAACTTATTGTTATGCAGGAGTCTAACCTGATAGACTGCTGGACTGAGCTTGTTGACAATGGGGTATGGGCCTTCCCATTTATTGGAGAAGGAATGGGTGGGATGTGCAAATCGGAGTACCATTACCTGACCTCCAACCTGCCAATCCACTTCTCGTGCGTGCTTGTCAAACTGTATTTTGGATTGTTACTGGGCCTTGCCCATGCAGTTGGCAGCATGCAAGTGTGTGTGTGTATGAGTTTTTTTCTGAGTTTTTCCACATATTGGTCTACAGACACATGGTTTAAAGTGGGGGTGTGCAGGTCAAACAACAGGTGTTCAGGTAATCTCATCTGTCTTCCAGTCATCACCTCAACAGGTGTGAGCTGGGTGGTGACTGAGGATGTACCCCTAGTTGCCATAAGGAGTAACGGCAGTAGGGAATCCCAGGTTTTGGGATTGTCCTCAATGAATTTGGAAAGCATTTGCTTAATCCATCTGTTGGCTCTTTCTACTTGACCTGAGGATTGGGAGTGGTAAGGTATATGGAACTTCTGTTGAACTCCAAGGAGTTCAAGGGATTCTTTCATCATCTCACCTGTAAAACTGGTTCCTTTGTCAGAGTCTACCTTTGAGAGGTAGGCCCCACCTGGAGAAAATCTGTTCCACCAGGATTTTGGCAGTGATCTTTGCAATGCATGTTTTAGTGGGGAAAGCTTCAACCCACTTGGAGAAGAGATCAGTCACCTCAAGAGCATACTTGTTATTTCTGCTGGTGTTGGTCAGAGGGCCAATAAAATCAATCTGTATGGCATGCCAAGGGCCAGAGTGTCGTTATTGTAAGAGTTTGGCATTTCATTTGGTAGAGATGGGCTTGTTTTGTGCACAAATGAGGCAGTTATCTATGTACTGTTTAACATCTTTGGTGACACCAGGCCACCAGGCGGTGGTCTTAAGCCTTTAGTATTTTCCACTCCTTGGTGTCCACCAGTGGGTGTGTCATGCACTTGGTGTAAGAATTCGGATCTCAGGTGTCTGGGGATGACCCACAACTTATTGGTGGAATCATCTGGTTGGTACCAGATGAGCTAGTCATCAGGTGATAAGTGTAACTTACCTTCATGCCTCCGGTAGGGATTGTGTGTGGGAAGTTTCTCTTCGGTACTCTTGTCAAGGAATCTGAGCACGTCTTTGAGTTCAGTATCAACATGTTGGGCTGCTGAGAGGTCCAGGGGGGAGAAGGGTTCAGGTTTCTTCCTGAGTGCTGCAATCTGTGTGGCCGCATTGGCCTCTGGATGGTCCATCATCCAGGTGTCCCCCCCTTGGGCCCCTTCCTTGGTAAGGGTGTCTGCTGTGTCATTGAAGGCATCGTAGGGGTCATGGAGAGAATGAGCTTTGACTTTATGTACATAGAGTTTGTGTGCAAATTGCTGTGCCAGTGAATGTATGCATATTACCAATTCCTTGTACTTCACTGGGCTGCCATCAGAGGAGAGGAAGGAGTTCTTCTGCCAGCAAGGACGAAATTCTGTAAGAGAACAACAAACCCAGTTAGAGTCTGTAAAGATGATAGTATTCTCGGTCCCATGTTGGATGAACTTGAGGGCACAGGTCACCGCTGCCATCTCTGCATATTGTGATAATGCTACACTACAGTGCTTAGATATTTTGACAGTGTTTCCATAAGGGTAAATCACTTTAATACCCATCCCTGCAATTTGTTCTCCCTGACAGTAGGATGCTGAGCCATCAGTAAAGTCATGACACAAAGAGGTGTTATAAAGTATTTGTGGCGTGGCAGGGAGGAAAGGACCTGGATCCAGAAGATCAGGTGACTGCAGTGTACAGTCATGGGGTTCTCCTTGGAAAAGGAGTCAATGAGCCAGCATAGATGGAATTTTTGTTGGTTGTACCTGTATGTCTCTATCCTGGAGAAGAAGTGACCAGTGTGTCAGTCTGGTGTTAGAGATTGACCCACCCTTCACTCTGTCTGAGAGCGGAAAGGTAGTTGGGGTGTGGTTGGTGTTGATGATCAGTGGAGAGTACCCAGTGATATACAGGAAGTGCTTGACAGCCCGGTAGGTGGCCAGAAGTTTCATTTCACAAAGGCCGCACTTCTGTTCCACTGGGGTCAAGAGCTGTGATGCATATGCAATGGGTCTCAGGGTGCCATGAACCTTCTGGACCAGCACTGCTGACATGGCAATGTCAGAGGTGGCACAATCCAGATGGAATGGTAGTGATGGATTGGGGTTGACCAGAGCTGGGGCAGAGGCCAAGGCCTGCTTCAGTGACATCACAGCCTTGGTGTGTATAGGGCCCCAAGTCCAGGGGATGTCTTTCTTGAGTAACTCATACAGAGGAGCAGCTTTCTGAGCAAAATCACAAATAAAATCTCTTGAATAATTCACCATACCTAGAAACCTCCGAAGAGTTGCCACGCTGGTGGGCAATGGAAAGTCGTGCAATCCATGTACCTTCTTCCAGGTAGGGCTTCAACCTTGGTCAGTTGTTTTCAGACCTAGAAAGAGTACTTCTTTCTGACATAGTTGTGCTTTTACTGGATTGCATTTCAAGGTGGCTCTCTGGATGAGAGTCAGTAGTTTGTCCAAGAGATCCAGATGTTGTTCCTGTGTGACTGTTGCCAGCAACAGGTTGTCCACATGTTGCAAGAGACATTGGAGAGTAGAGAAACTCTCGAAAGTGTCCATCATGTGCAGATGGAACAGGGATGGACTATTATCGAATCCTTGTGGCAAGCAAGTCCATGTGTACTGTCTTCCTTCAAAGGTGAAGGCAAACTTATATTGACTCTTAAGGGCCAATGCTAATGTCCAAAAACCATTGTTGCTGAAGCCACCTTAGGAGAGCAACTGGGGGTGACCTGATTCAGTTTCTCTAGTCAATAGTAAGTCTTCAGATGCCTGTGGGTTTTTTCACGGGCCACACTGGGGAATTGGCAGTGGAAACACAAGTACTGATTACTCCTTGCTTGAGGAGTGTCTTGATTGTTTCTCTAAGGGAAGGCAAGTCCTCAGTTGGAAAAGGATATTGCCTTTGCCTCTCATGTGCTGGGTCTGGCACTTCGATGACAGTGTGCATTCTGCCACAGTCATGTTTGTTAATTGCAAATGATTCCAAATGTCGTTGCAAAATGGGAAGAAGCTTTGGAAAAAGTTCATGAGTTTTGAACAAATCTATGACGTCATACTCCTTGTCATTGGCAGATATTGTTGCCATAACGTATGAATCAGGAATCAAAATGGTATGATATTGACCCTGAATCTGTATCAGTAGTATGTTAGCTAGATCCACCACACAGCCGTGTGGTGCAAGGAAGTCAATTCCTATGATACTGGGATGGTCATGCATTACCATTAGTTGGAAAGTGTGTGAGGCCTTTAGATGGCCTAGCTCTACCGGTAGGGGTAGAGAGCGGTATGCAGATAGCCTAGTACCATCAACTCCTGACATGTTGGTCCTCTGTCCGGTGGACCAAGGGAATGTGTCTGGATGTTCATCATATGGCACAGATACAACTGCACCCGTATCTAGCAAAACTACTAGTAGGCCGGCCCCGACCTCGGCCTCAGTGCAGGGCCTTCTGTTTGTATCCAAGACTAGCTTGTTTACAATCTGGACTGGGGCCTGTAATTGTCAATCTGTACTGCTGTGAGCATGGAGAGGTTGGGCCTGACTCTTGTGAATCACTTCCCCATGCTGCACTGATGCTATATAGGGAGGAACTTCTGGGTTCAGTCCTGTATGAGCCTGAAGGCCGGTACCTCCAGCGTCCCCATGACTCATTGGGGTCTGGGTCACCGGTTGTACTTCCGCAAAGGCCTGTGCGGGAACAGCATCCGCTACAGAGTGCACTTGTCCCAGGAGCTCTCAGAATTTCTAGTTTTCTTCAGCTCTCTCCCTATATGACGGGCCTATTCTTTGTTGTTGTGGTTTTCCTTTACCCTTATGCTTTTTATACTTATGCCAATTCCGGTTCCCACCCCACTGCTGTTGCTGTTGTTGTTGGTGTTGGGTCTGTTGGGGGTGTTGATTATCAGCTGGAGGGGCTTGCTGATGTTGGGCCTTTTGGTGTTGGGTCTGCCCTTCCACAGTGTATTGAGTCATGACCTCTGGAGCAGGCTTCACAGTGGCTGCTTTCTTGGAAAGTGAGCCCAGATGACGAATATAGAGTTGGTAAGCTCTCTCAGTTTTCTGAAGGATGTCAGCAAACCTATCTGTATTGGGATAGGTGGTTGGCTCTACCGTTTCTCGTACTGCTGGAATCATGTTCCTAAGGAACAGGGTCTTATATTCAATAAGATCTACATCTGAAGCTACTTGTGCCAAGTGCTTTCCTGCTTGGTAGGCCATCCAAAGTCTCTTGTGGCAAGTCGCTGGACTTTCCTTTGCATTCTGTTTTACAGGGTATGCAAGCATCACTCCTACTACACCTGGGCTGTGAGCAGAAATGAGCTCAGCTGCAACCTCATCAAAGGTGACGTTCCCATCCTGGCGGATGACATCGGGGAGTTTGACCCACAAACTAGGATCGATGGTTTGGCGTAGTATTTGGACCTGGTATTCTGCAATGAGGCTAAGCATCTCGCATTTAGAATGCACCTTTTCTAAGTGACAGCTGAGGTTGTCGGATGGATTCATCCGACCGATACTGTCAGCTATTTGCTGAACAGAGTAGGCCATTTGTAGGGGATTACTGGGTCAATCAGGCAGAGGTAGATTGTCTCATGTGCCGTCCAGGGCTGCCCGAGCTGCAGCCTCGGCCTCAGTGTGGACAACACCCTCCTGAGTGCCAGCCTCCTGCAGAAGCTGCCTAATCTGGGTTTTAATGGCCCATTTATTTCTCTCAGGAAGCGGCACATTGCCTATTGCAGTTTCAATCATTGTTTCCATCTCTTGCCTATCTTTCACATTAATAACAGCTATCAGTGGGGCCTGTTCCCGCCCTATCATGGGGCCACCATGTTGTCATCTCCAATGATGAGCGTCATGACGTCGATGACATATGACATGGTGAGGGTGTAGTGGGGACCCACCATGTTGTGGATGACTGGGTGGGGTCTCTGGGCCATAGTAGGGGCTTGACTGGGCATTGTATTGAGAGATGTTGTCATCTGACAACTTCCCTTCAGATGACGTATGTAAGGCAGGGGCTACACCTCCCATTGCCTTAACATATCCAGCCAGAACCTCCTGCTGATGGTGCGGTTTCGCCATCTTGGTTTTACATTCAGCATGACTCACAGATGCAACATCCATATCAACCTCATCTTGCTTTTGCTTTTGCAACACTCTATATGCAGCACTCAGTTCGCGATTGTCCCTACTAGCCACTTCTAAGTCATTACGTACCTGGTTTATCTCGTCCTATAGCTCACCCATCTCCTCGCTCAACTGAGCATTTGCAGCACTTAGCAAACCATTCATTTGCAATGCTTGTCCCTTATCCTGTCTCAAACTTTCACACTCCTGCTTCAGCACACAAAGTTCCTGTTCTCCAGCTTGAGCTGAATGATGTAAACGTGAACCCTTTTCGTTCCGCAGAGTTTGGAGTTCAGACTCCAAGTTCTGCTGCAGTCTAACACATTCTGTTTCCTGCAAACCTATCTGTTGCTTAAGAGATGAAATTTGTAGATTAAGGGTTCAAAACTTCACTTCAGAGGCTTCCAGAGCAGCATAGAGAGCCGCTACCATCAATCCTTTAGCTTCACACATATTGGCTGATTGTCTCATCTCCGTGTACTGGGTTGAAATCCCCAGTATAGGTTTTTTGGATTGACTTGCATCCCATGTGAAGTCAGCCCATCCTCCATGGGAGGTAAGGAAATTCGAGACATCGAGTCTCAGTTGTGCGCAGATTATTTGATGCAGCAGCCATTCTGTGGGAGGGAATGAAAAATCAATCTGTGAAAAAGGCACTGTGCTGTGTTATCGATCCACAGCAGGAGCACGTTATACACAGCCAGGCTACTGTAAAAGTTGTAGACTTACAAATCAAAGCTGTAATGGAGTGAGTTGAGTTGGCATCGACCACATCCGAAAGGATGACAGCCAGACTTTATAAGTGGCTACAAACTGGTTTAAAACAGGAGAGGTGATACGGGAATGTACACCTACTGTCCCCATGGGAAAGGGGAAAAGTTTCAGCAACAAGTGAAAACTTACAAACACCAAATATCACCTGCACATGGTCACCAATTTGTCAGGAGGTCTAAACCTCACTTTCAGGTTCTTGCCAATATTGAGAATGCAAGTAATCACAGACATGTTGCATAACAGTAATAAACAAGTTTATTACTACCAAAAGGATAAAAATCACAGTTGCCCTAAGCAGTTCTTACCAATACAAACCGGGAGCCAGTGCTAAGCGTTTCCTATACCTCAAGGTTTCTCTGTGTCTCCTGGGATCTCCGAGGTACAAGACTAGTGTTTTACATTATATACCTATGATAATCACTATGGTTACTGTATAGAAACATTTCTAGTTACAGAGATGAGCCCTATTGGCTAAATTAGGGGTGGCTCCACGGTCCAAGGTAACATTATACAATTTTGTATAGTCATCAGTTTATGAACAAAAGAGTTCTTATACAGAGTCTTACACAACTTAGTGTAGTAGTAGTACAAATCACCAAAAGGCGGCAATGCCAACTTACATATCATAATTACTCCAAGGACACAGATGCCTTGGCATCTTACAAGTAAGAAATATACAGAAAATACATAGAAAATATATGTGTTAGCAAGCAAAGTGTATTACAACAATATGCATACATATTCTGACATATACTCTTGTACGGTAGATGCCCTTAGCCCTGTTCGTTAGTATAACATATAACTAAGTGCTAGCTGTCTACGGTGTACCTTTGAGGGTACCAATTAGGGTGCAGGGAACTCATGTAACACCACCCTGTCCCACATCTGGGACAATGGCACCTGAAGATCAGCTAATCTGAACAGCTGGGATGCCAAAGGCTCCACCAGGGCCACCAGACTGCACATCTCCACCTCACTCCAATTATTAGCAAGGCAAAAATGGGACCCTGAACATGACATATTTGTTCGCCAGTGGAAACTGCGCTACCACAACCACTGTGGCCTGCAAAGCATGCACGTGGAACTGCACACATATGATGCATAATAGGGGACTATGGACCATGGCTGCGCAGCATGGAGATGTATGATGGACATGTGCAGTAGAGGCCTATTGTGCAGTGCCACACATGTGCAATACAGCATGGCAAGGCAGGAGTATGGGGTCATGGCCGTGACCTACGTCCACACCCTGTGTGACCCTGTACAATGCCGTGCATGTGCCACTCATGCAGTGTCAGGCAATGTATGGTTGGTGGCATTGTGCAACTGACATGGAAGTGCAATGGGGCCAGGCAGCGCAATGTCTCCATATGCATGGCATGTGCACAGGGCTGCATGCGCAATAGAGGAATGTTATGCAATGAACACAGTTGCGAGATAGGCCACATGACATGTTGACACCCATGGCACCCATGCGCACCATGCAGCCGTGCTCTGTGCATGTGCTGGGAATGCACCAGCCAATTGCTCTGGTGCAGTTGTGTTGCAAAGGGTGCAATTCCACAATATTAAGCCAGCATATGCGAATAGCCTCATGAGCCAATACCAGGCACAGTCACGCACATTAGCATCTCATTACAATTGCTCTGCTGCCCATTTGCATGCACTGAGCCATAAAAATGCCACAGTATAGCACAGGACACTGATAGATATTCAGCCATTGAGGAACAGGTGAGGAGATGGTGGCAGCGACCATCACTTGTGCCACCATAGAGGGTGTACCAGGAGGTGAATTCCAGATGGGTGGCAGCCCCTCTCAGCATCGTGAGTCAGTGGGTGTTGCATGTGGGTGTGAGAGTGTGTGCTGCCCCAACAGCATGCAAGCATGATGGCAGCAGTGATGCTTTCCCATGGCTTGTGTGGCATGCAGCTGCCCATGCCGTACATGGGGCCATCATGCATGGCATTGGCCACCCATGTGCAGTGGGACAGCAGCATGGGCACTGTACCGTGGCTATGCCCCCTGGTCCAGGGTTTGCAGCACTGCAGGGCAGACCCACAGTACTGCCTGCACAGCACACCACTGGCATAGCATGGTCCACAGGGTGCAGGAGGCTGCACTGCACTCCACTGGAGTTGTTGCCCATGTAGGGAACATGCATGTCAGCCATGTGTTGGTGCAACATCATGTACTGCATCCACTCACCATGGCTGGCTTGGGATGAGCACCACCTGTGGCATGTAAACCATGATGTGCAGTGCTGCACAGGTGTACTCTGTTGTGTGTAGACACGGTGTTGGCATGCATACCCCCCATCACACTGGTCACTGCTCTGCATGCACATTGCCATTTTTAATACTGATACTGCTCTTCTGTCTTCCATCACCAGCACGCCTCAGGGGTGAGTTGCAGGACACCGTCAACAACATTGGACCCAAAGAGGCAGAGCCATCCACGTTCACAGGCATCTGGGCCAGTGACCATCGGTGATGGGGCAGTGTGGGACTGCTGGAATTCCTGGGTCTGGGCGATGACAACCCCGTGATGAACCTCCTGCTCATTGAGGCCCTATCTGTACTTGTACCGGGGACACAAGAGGTGCATCATTGGACATAGATGACATTACACTGAGCCTGGGTGGCACAGGCCTGGACATGTTGCCCAGGATACAGGGCCATACACAGGCAGTGGATGCCACCGGTGGTAGTATGGCACCCATGCAGCCACCCCTTAACCATGGCCATTCAGTGGCATGTGGTGCTGCCACTGTCGCCGGCCATGGGGGGCACTGCCATGGTCACTGATGCCATGGGGATTTCCCAGCAGGTAGTCGTGCAGTGGCAGTGGACTGCAGTGGCCACCGTGCAGCACTCCACAGGTGCACCCACACAATCTCCACCCCCTGCATGGTCCCCTGTGAGGTGTCCCCAGGTGATGTTGCACAGCATGCCACTACCTCCCTCAGCAGGTCAGAATCAGCCCCAGGATGTGTAAGGTGCTGACAGGCTGGATGAGCACACCAGGCTGCTGTGGTCATCCATCAACAACCAGATATCACTTGAGGATGAGATCCATGTACTGTGGGTAGAGTTGCATCAACTGTCTGAGCGAGGGGACATTGGACATGCCCAGCTGCTTGGTGAGCTCCGGCAGCTGCGGGAGGCCATGACCTCATCACTGGACCACATTGCCGGTACCATTGCTGCCAGATTTACATCGCTGGTGTCCATGGGGCATGGCAGGGTGCATAGGACTCCCCATAGTGCATAGTGACACCACCACAGCTGATGCCAGGCTCTGATGTCGCCATCTCTGACACACCCAGTAGTAGTCTCTGCCAGGCTTTTCATGCCCATGAGGACCTGGTCACATTCTCAGGACTCTACCCCTGTGAGTGTGTTGGTTACCCCTCCAGTGGCTGTTGAGCAGCCTGTGGCTGCCACGTGGATCGGGTGTGGCCACCCAAGTGGCTGTGGCACTGCACGGTAGGCCTGTGGGGTGTGCTGTCCCATCTTTCTGCCCACTGCTGTTGGCTGGTGTGCACTTGGCTGGGCACACCTATGTGCATGTGCTGGCATGTATGTGTGGCATGTGGCACGTCCTTCATGTGTACATGCTGTGCTGCTGGGCCTTGTGGCATGGGCATGATGAGGGAAGCACTGTGCCAGCCTTGTTTGTGTGCTGGTGCATTCACTCTGATCCATGCCACATCCAGCTGCACGTGTGTGTGCATGATGCCACTGTGCCCACTACTCCTGAATGTGCCACCTCATGCCCCACTGTGCCCAGCTGTGTGCCATGTGATGGTGCTGGTGTTGCTTGTGTGGGTCATGTTGCATGCAGCTCTGTGTCCAAAGCAGGGCCCATATGTGTGTGTGTGTGTGTGTGTGTGGCCCTGACTGTGCATTATGATGTGGGCATGTGGCTTTGTGTTTGTGTGGTCCCTGTGCGTGCTGTGTGTGTGCCTGTGTCCCTGCATGCCTCCCTGTGTAGCCGTGCACATGTGTGTGTGTATATGTGTGTGTGGTGTTCCATGCATGCAAGGCTGATGTGTCTGGTACTCATCAACGGTACCCAAAGTGCTCCCATATGGCCATCCTGGGGTCTCTCCTCTGCATGTGTGGCTGCACATCCCCAACTGGCCCGTCATCCCCATCTTCATCACTGCTGTTGCCCTCATCCAGCTGGACAGCTATCCCATGGTTAATGGCCATGTTGTGCAGTAAGCAGCAGGTCAGGAATAAGCCATAGGTTTTCACAGGGCTGTACTGTAGGGCATCACCGGACCTGTCTAGGCAATGGAATCACATCTTGAGCATGCCAAAGACTCGCTCAATGATGTTGCATGTAGCGATTTATGCTTCGTTGTACCTCTTCTCTGCAGCATTGGATGGGCGCCAGATGGGTGTGAGCAGCCAGGGGTGCAGGGGGTAGGCACTGTCACCTGTGTGAGTAAAACATGCTGGCTAGCACATGGCATTGCCTGTTCCCCTCCCCTTCCCCCTGCTGCCTCCGGCCACCCTCTCAACTCTCGCCGGGTTTGGCCCGGACCTATGCCCCCTGCATGGCTGCCCTTTCACCTAGTCCCATGCCATGCTCACCTATCAGATGACCCATGGGGATCTCTCCATGCATCATGTGCACACGCAGGGTGGGTGGCACAGACATTGAGGATGTGCCCCATGGCATTGCACACCACCTGGCAGCTGATGGATGGGTAGCCCTTTCTGTTCATGTAGGTGGCCCCCTCTGGGCCACCTACATGAACAGAAAGGGCTACCCATCCATCCACAGATGTTAACTGGATAACATGTACTGCAGCCACATCCAAGAGCAGGGCCATTCTCAATGCCCTGCAGGGGGTAGACCTTAGACAGCTAGTGTTGGAACCCACTCGGGAGGGAGCAATACTAGACCTGGTACTCTCAAATGGAGAGAGGATCACAAATTTAGAAGTCAGTAGACATCTGGGAAGAAGAGACTACTGCACAGTGTGCTTCACAATGAGCACAACCATGGAGATAAGCCATCCAAAAACAAGGATACTGGACTTTAGAAGGGCTGACTTTGGCAAAATGGGTGAATACCTGAAGAATGCACTAGCAAATGACCAAAAAGGAGGGGTAGAAGAACAATGGAGAAAAATCAAAACTGCCATCATAGTGGCAACAAGCCTTTGTGTGAAACAAATAAAGAAAACAAAGCAGAGTAAAAAACTACTATGGTTCTCAAAAGAGGTGGCAGGGAAGGTTAAGGAGAAAAAGGCTGCATTAAAAAAGTATAAGGAATCACAGAAGGAGCATGACAGGGAACTGTATCAATTAAAGCAGAAAGAAGTAGGGAAGGCAGTCAGACTGGCAAAGGCCCAAACCAAGGAAAAAATAGCCAACTCAGTTAAGAAGGGGGACAAAACCTTTTATAGGTACATCAGGGAGCATAGAAAGGTTAAGGGACGGATAGTGAAGATTAATAAAGGAGAGGGGAGGTGGGCAAAGGGAGACAGTGAAAAGGCAGAGATACTGAATGAATACTTTTGCTCAGTATTCACAAAAGAAGATGAGGAGGAGTTACCTAAACCAGATGATAGAAGCACTCTGGGTAGGGGGGTTGACACCAGTCCATTCACAGAAGAAAGAGTCCTGAAAGAACTCTTAAAACTCAAGGTGGACAAAACAATGGGGCCTGATGGGATTCACCCCAGAATCCTAAAAGAACTAAATGAGGACCTAGTGACACCACTGACCACACTTTTTAACAAATCATGGCAGGATGGAGCGGTACCTGAGGGCTGGTGGAAGGCAAATGTGATTCCCCTTCACAAAAGTGGGAGCAAGGCAGAAGCAGGAAACTACAGACCTGTAAGTTTGACCTCAGTGGTATGGAAAATGATGGAATCACTTCTGAAAGAAAGAACTGTTAAGTACCTAGAGGCCAGCATGGCACAGGACCCAAAGCAGCATGGATTTACAGCAGGAAGGTCATGTCAGATGAATATAATTGATTTCTTTGACTGGGTGACCAGAGTAATAGACCAGGGAGGGGCTGTGGATATGGCCTACCTAGAATTTAGCAAGGCATTTAACACAGTGTTTGCTTCCCCTCTCCAGATTGGAGGTTTCTACTGCTCCATACTCCCGATCACGCAGCATACGCCAATTCTTGTGCTTCATCGCCATGGCCTTCATTTGCTAACCTTACCATGCAGAACTTGACTCAACAGTTCTTCTAGACATGGATGCTGAGCCTGATTCCTGGTTCTCCTCTGCAAAGTCATCCTCACCTGCTGGAGTGCTTCACCATCTGTGACTCTTCGCTTCAAATTCATTTCAACCATGGATTCTACTCTACTTATTCTGGCCTCTTCATGGATTCTTGACTTGCAGTTTACTAGATGGAGGCTTGCTCTATTCACCTGACATGTCACGATTCAATACGTCTTCAGTTCTTTGCTTCTCTGGATTGGGTTCTACAACTTTGGGGTTCGGATTAGCCGATTAAATTATTTAGGATTACTCTCCTTTAGTATTCCCAGAAGGATGGGCAGGTCAGTAGCCATGGGTCCTCAGAGGTTTCCCCCAAGGGGGGGTTTCCTCTCCTGTGTGCTACTGGTCACACTGTCCAGAGTTAGAGGAGGTGATCATACTACTACTCATTCTTAGGGGTGTCATCCTACTTGACTCCTTCAACAGTCATATACTGAACAATCGTGGATATCATTAATTTTTTGTGGGGTCTCATAATACTGAATTAAGCATCCTTCTTATGGTGGGATACAGAGAAATGCAAAAACTATCAAAACATAACAATTGATTCATCAGTTCATGCATCTAAGCATCTTGCACACTATCCAGTTCATATGTACCATAATCACTGACTTGCTCATGTCTGTGCCAAGTACCTATGCACAAATCATTTCATATTATTAATACCTTACAAGCATTATCCTACTTTCTGGCCTGGCCTCTGTACCCAAGCACAACCTTCCGCATCCAGCTAGAGTATGTAACATAAGCACTGAGTTCTGAACCACATTTAAATTAAGGGCTCTGCCTGAAGTTAAGTGGGGGAAGATACCCTCCCCCACATCCTATTTAACCCTGCAAGCAGTGCACCACCCTGCTTAGAGCGAGTTGTACTCACCTACGATCCTCCCCTGACACCTCCTCCTTCTGCAGCACTCTTATCCCACCAGGGGGTCTCATAATACTTAACTAAGCATCCTTCCTATGGTGGGATACAGAGAAAGGCCAAAACTATCAACTCATAACAAGTGACTCATCAGTTCATGCATCTAAGCATCTTGCATATTATCCAGTTCATACGTGCCATAATCACTGACTTGCTCATGTCTGTGCCAAGTACCTAAGCAAGAATCATTTCATACTATTAATACCTTACAAGCATTATCCTACTTACTGGCCTGGCCTTTGTATTCAAGCACAACCTTCAGCATCCAGCTGCAGCATATAACATAAGCACTAAGCTCTGAACCACAGTTAACAGTTTTTTTATTTCTTGTCCTCTTTAAAAAATCCTTTCTTGTGACTAGCTTCCATTTTTTCATATAGCCAAAAAAAAAAAAAAAAGAATTGGTCCATACAAGAATGGATAGCTTCATACAAAAAATAAATTGGACTTTGTTTTCCTAAGATTCTTTTTTTCGTATGAATGAAAAAAGCATGTGAAAAAGGATGCCTTCATACAAAAAAGAATGGGGAAAAAATAAGTACAAATTTTTTTTTCATATGAAGGCATCTTTTTTCGAATGCTTTTTTTTGTTCATACAAAAAAGGTGACCCTTATATGAAAAATTTTGGACTTAGTATTTCTTCCCATTCTTTTCTCATTTGAGTGAATATATTTTCACTTTTTTTTTTGTATGAAAAAATATTGTCCTCATACTAAAAAAGAATTTGGACTTAGTTTTTTCCTGATACTTTTTTCGTATGAAGGAATACTTTATAGTATGCTTTTTTCATTTATATGAAAAAAGAATGCCCTCATATGAAAGAAGGATTTGAACTTAAATTTTTCTTCTACATTCTTGTTTCATATGAAGGAATCCTTTTTTTTGTATGCTTTTTACGTTCATGTTAAAAAAGAATGCCCTCATTCAAAAAAAAAAAAAGCATTTGGACTTAGGTGTCTTTCTCGCACCTCTGCCTATTACAATGCCAGGGAGAGAGACAAGCCATGGGGTGATGTGGGATGCATAGCCCTCTCATAGTTGGACACAGCACAATCAAGTATACAGGGAAAAAAAAGAATAACTTGAAAATACAGTCCTACACTGAAAATAAAGTTAAGATTATAGACATTTCCATTGTGTTGGGGGGGGGGGTATGCAGGCACACAACTCACAAAAGGTTTTATAAAATATTGACCAGAGCCATTCTGTTCATAGTGGGAAAATCATGACCTCTCATGATGAACTACTGCCTTCCAATGGTCGTGTTGCCCTCAGCCTTTGGCTTTGGGCACTTTAACAATTGTCAGCCTATAGTTCATCCCTCGGGGTCAATGTTTTCCCATTATAGCTCATGACATATGGTATTTATCTTCATGAGTTGACAGTGATCTTTTGACCTTCATGAGTAGCGAAGCCTTAAGTGAGCAAAAGAGATCACTGCCCACAAATGCAGATGGATGGAATATCTCATAAGCCGGCATCACATGTCTGGTTGATACAGTGAACATTACCATTTTTAAATATCTGCCACTGTATTGTGATTTTTTTTTAAACAGTAAAAGATTCCCATTTTGAGCAAGTTTGAATTTTAACTGCTTTTCGTTTTTAAACTACTGGTTATTTTTGATTCATTTTTGAAGATGTTGTTTTTGGAGAAAGGAAGAAAATGGAAAAATACATACAGCTGCTGCAGTTTATGATTTTCAATTGTATGGTCTCTTTGCGGAGGGGTGAGATTAGCTCTTTCCATTTTGCACTTGTAAGGATGATGGGTAGCAGATATTTCTGAACTTCTGTCTGTTCTTTTTATGTTTAGCTTATTTTTGGAGTATAGGCAGTTTTCTGGATAGTAAGTGTAGAAGGAAGGGCTGTAAATGGTGGTTTCAGAGACCAGGGTCACAGTGTATGGCAGTTTGGGCAGAGTACAGCGGGGAGATTTGAAGCCTGCCAGCTGGCATGCACTGCACTGGCATGAGCATGCCACAGATTGGCACAGGTGGATGGCACTAATAAACATACTCAACCAGCTAGATAAATTTTGTGATGTACTCTACAGTGGAGATAAAAAAATTTGTCCAGCTAGTTGGTATTGTGTCAAGTTATTATCATTTTTATCAGGAAAAATGGTAATGTATATTGTATAAATATATCTATTTAAACCATATAGTCAGGAGGAAACAAGGAGATGTAAACAGCAAATTTCCAGTGGGACACAGCACAATGAAGAGTGCAGGAAAGAAAAGAAGAACAAAGAATCATTAGAAAATGCAGTCCTACACTGAAAGATAAGATTGAAGACATTTCTACTGTGTTTAGTGGGAGGGAGTAGGCACATAACTCACTAAAGGTTTAATAAAACATTGACCCGAGTCATTTGGGGTGTAGTGGGAAAATATTGACCCATTGTGATGCACTATTGCCTTCCAACAGTCACACTGCCCTCAGCCTTCAGCTTTGGGCATTATAACATTTGTTAGGCAATGGTTCATCACTCAGGGTCAGTATTATCCCCACAATAGCCCTCACCTCCAATCAAAATTTGTAAAAAATATATAACTATAAATATGTTTTAAAAAAATGTCACCGGGGGGCATGAGAAGATGTTACAAGCTTATTTCCAGGAGTGTCATGAAGAAAGGGGGTAGGATAGGTAGTTACACGTAAGTGGACTATATAAACATGATAAACAGGTTGATGTGTTACATAAACAAAATATAAATACACAACAGAGTAATAAGGCACAAGGTATCAGAAAAGTATGGCAGTGGATAGTCCAATAATTCAACTGCAGGTAACTACCAATTGAGGATTTGTGTATGGAATGGCTCCAACATGATGAAAATGGGTAGGAGAAAATGAAGGAAGTTGGCAAAAGAAAAGTACACAATAGTGCTGTGAGGAATTTTCAAATTCCAGCAGGATGAAATTCCATGGAATTTTCAAAATTCCACCATAATTCTGCCAAATTTTGCCAGAAACAGAATGATAAAATTCCATGGCAGAAAATAGTTGTGGAATGATTTTCAGTGGAAAAAAAATGCTGTTCCACCAAATATTATTCCACGGATCTCAATATTTTCCACAGAAATGGTTTTGGAATAATTTTCCTTGGAAAAAATGCTGTTCCGCAGAAAATTATTCTGCGGATCACAGCAGGTGGAATTCCGCAGATGAACCAGCAAAATTCCACCAGTGGAATAGTTGTTCCATGCTAATTCTGCCGGCTGAATTCCTCATTCCACATAGCAGTAGTGCACAAGAAAAGTACTACAGTATATAACAAAATGGCTATGCCTGCAGTTCAATGAGTGGGATCAACCAATCACACACACCCTTCCCGGGCTATTTCAACTAGCTTTCTCCAGCCTCATTTAGAATCCCTGTTTCTTTGCTGCAGCTCAGGATTTTGCTTGGGCTTTGCCCCTCTTTCTCTCTTTGCTCTCCCTTCTCCCTGTGTTTCTGCTGTTTTTCCTCATTGCTTTTTAGGTTTTCTGTTCAGTTTATGGCATCAGTTGTTGCTACCTTTGTGCCTTCAGCAGCTTTCTAGGTTAGTGTTTTGTCTTTCTGCCTTCCCTGGCTATAGCATTGTGCTTCCTTCTCTTTTCTAGACCTGCCTCTCATGCTGCTCTCCTGTCCTCATTTAACTGTTTTAACTTATTTAGTACGGTCTTTGGTGTACTTACTGGTGTTTATGTTCCAATGCACCTATGTTATTCTGATATATTTTGCTTGTTTTCTCTCTTTCTATTCTACCTTCTGTCCATATAAAGCCACTTGCAAACTTTTCTCCTCAGGGCCACTGCATTCCTCATTAATTTTACCAGACTTCAACCAGATATCTCCTCCAAATCATACTTAAACTTTTCAGTTAGTCACTCAGTCATTCAGCATTTATTTTCACCTCAAGCATACCTCAGGCATAGTACACTACAGCTTCCAGCTTTCTGTTTGTGGCTGAGTTCTACCTGTGCTGTTTGCTTTTGATATGCATTCTAAAGGGCTTCCAGATCTACAGGGATTCCTGTATATTATAGGAAAATGGAAACATTTACAGGAAAATTGTTCCCATAGACTTGCATTTGATGGTAGCACGTGAGGTTGGTGTCCAAAAGACAGCGCCATCCAAAATGGCAACATGATGTGGGCAAAAGCCCAAAAAGTGAGTGGGCAGGGATGGTGACTGACTGTAGGGTTCGCTATATGTACACACGCACGGGGTAGATTGAGTACAGCAAGTGTGGCCTGGGAGGGGGCAGAGGGGATGTAGGGGGTGGCACTGCGGTCAGCTGCCGAGCTGCACCATCGCATCAGGGGTTGGCCTCTGCTTGCAGTGCTGGGGTTTTGGGTTCTGGTCTGGGTCCAGGCACTACTGCCTTTTTGTTGTGCCTGGCTGAAATGTTATTTATATTTTACTTTTTCACCCCCCCATCATGCACCCCCTGGGGTTGAGAATCTTTAAGTGGGGGGCGGGGGGAAAAGCCCCGCACAGAAAACAAAATATAGATATCTCTGGCGCTGTTCTTCCATGCAGCGAGAATGTCAGGGTGCCAAAATAGTTTTCGCCACCCTGATGTCGTGATAATGTGAGTCGCCGTTTGGCACTCGCTGTTATCACATAGAACCCATTTGAAATACACTGTAAGAAAACAGAATAATTTGGCTTCCATAGGAAATTATGTTATCTAAAGGAAAACTGCTGTGGAGCTACAGTCAAAATGCCAAATCAATCAGGAAACACTGCATTCATATTTTATTCATATTTTAAGGACCTTGTCATATCTTTTCACTGAAAGGGTGGTGTAGGCTTGTAATGAGTTGCCAGCAGAAGTGGTGTAGGCTAAAACAGTAAACAGCTTCAAGCATGCAACAGATAGACATAGGAATATATCAGATAGGATGTAGGGAGGTGGAAAGGTCTGTGAAAACAGAATAGGTAAGGAATATCTGGGCAGACTAGGTGAGCAAAGTAATCTTTTTCTGCCATCAAATTATATATCTCTATACCAGTTGTTTCTTCATTTAATCATTCAGTCAGTCCATTTCTGCCCACATACCTCAGGCTTTATGAACACGTTCACACTTGCTATCATCACATTCCCAGACACTTGTCCTCAGGGCTTGACCTGTGGATAGACATGTCACTTGATCCCTTTGGAGTATGCATTTTGAGGGTGAGTCCCATGTCTTGGGATGGGGTCCTTTTCTAGGTGACTTGTCTCCTGCTGTGACTCCAAGCAGTCCCACCAGGTTGTAAGGTTCAGCACTCCAGGGAAAGCTTTAACTGTGCTTACCCATGGTCAGTGTACCTCATGGTGCAGAATGTAATTCTTCAGCTGCCAAAGAGGGAGACCAAAGCCCACATGGGTTCCTTTACCTGTACAGACCACATCAACAGCACCTCTGTAAACTATTCTCCCTGCATCAGCCTAAGGTAAACCTAGCCTAATTCCTTATCTTCTTTCTTTAGTTTTCTGTCAGTGGTAGGTCTCCTCATGATCTTGAGGTTAATCTCCTAGATACATGTTTTGAGGGGTGGCTGTCCACCATTAGGGAACTTCCTTTACCTTCAGAGTTCAACTTGGGGCACCCCTCCCCAGAGCATTATCACTTAAGAGAGATATAATGAGAGTTATCCCTCTAAAACATCCCCTGAATTGAGTACCAAATTATGATAGCTGAGCTGTCATATTGTTGATTATCCATGCTAGGAAGGATGATGTCTGAGACCATGAATCTGGTATGATTTCCTCCACAGTGATTTTTTTCTTCAGCGTGCCTAAGGCCATAATTTGGTTTATATTCCATGACAGCATTTACCTTAGTAATAGGATTTCTACTGTGCATTAGGGTTGGATGGTGACTCACGTTTCCACTTTACACTCCTGCAATCTCCTGTTTCCCTCTACAAGTCATGTCTCCATCTGCTATCAGTCATAAGCAGCTATCAGCTGTCCATGGCATTACTCAGCTGTGTTTGCAGCTCCTGCTTTAGATTTTTGGGGCTCCTTCATAAGGTACCATTAGCCTAGAGAAATTGTTTTTTTAACTTTCTGTTTATGCTTCTTGATCTCCAGCCCTCCATGTCTCAGGACCTTCTTGCACCTCCCAATCCCTATGCCTCCCTCAGCCATGGCAACCTACTCCCATGGAGACTTGTCTTGCAACCCAGGCAGGATCGGGGTGGAGGGGAACCCCCAGACATCTCCACTTGTCAGGTTAGCATGTGCTAGTGAGGCAAAGGACCTGGATGTATTGCACCCATTGTTGCTGTGGAGGTTCTGGAGCTGTGGTCTTTTTCTGATTTTTCTTCCCAAGGACATCATGTGCAGTTAAATCAAGGCATGCCAGTGCATGCTGTGTGGGCATCCACATACCGGCATCTGCAATATCCCCCTCTCCAATCCATGTCCAGCTGTACTGCCATATGTGGTTGCCCAGGTGGCAGTATTGGAGTGGAGAATGAAGCCCTCACACCCCAGAAGAGGAGGAGGGCATCCTCTGGGATGCTTGATCTTTCTCCACTCAGCAAGCTTCTGATGATCTGAGCTCATTCCCAAACTCGGGTCACCAGCGTCATGAGTGATGGCACTACTGCTGTGCCAATGGGCTGGCTCTAGACTAAAGAAATTAAATTTCTGTGGCACCTCTAAACGTGGATATCTCCTCAAGAGGAGGTGCTTTGCTTTCATTGAACTCCTATGTTGTGGTAGTCCCACAAAGGACTGAGAGTGTTAATGACCAAAACATTCATGTACTGTATAACAGTCAAACAACTCAGTCGTACAATTAGCCGTTTTGGGGAAGGTAATGAAAAAGGTGCTGGCAATACAGTTGGAGACTGTTCTGGAAGGATATGGGATTTATGAGCTACTCAAATTGGGACTGCACCCTCATCAAAGCATGGAGACTGCACTCATCAAGGTGATTGATGAGTGCAGTCTTATCTACTTTGGACACACTTCATCACAGGGCCCTAAGATTTAAATGTCCCTTTCGATACACACCACTGTTCTTTTTACCAGCAGATTGGCTAGTCATCTTTTAATACCAGAAGGTTGCAAAATGCATCCCTTGGATCTACACAGTCCTAACTGCCAAGCTCCCCCCTTATATCAGCTCCATGTTTACACACACTCACTGTGTGTATACTCTCAAAAAATCTTCTTACATAATATTCAACATCCCCAGGATTAGAACCCAGTTTGGTGCCTCATCTATAAGCCATGCTTTGCCCTTGCTATGGAACACCCTTCAAAAATCACTAAAACTAAAGCATATAGTTGGCAGGAGTAATTCTAAGTTCATGCTTAGACTCACGATGTAGGAAAAATACAACTGCTATGCCTGAATCTTCATTCCTGTTCTTGAACCTCACCCTTTGGCTGCCTTCTAGCACTTAAATCCTTTTTTACCCTCCCCTAACATTGTCCTTTCTGTCCTTATCCCCCTGGCCTGTACAGTCTTCATTTCCTTCCTTCTCTTCCCCTTTCCCAACCCATGCACCCTCTCCTATTTTGCCATACTTCTGTCAATAGTAGTCCCTTCTTCTGTGGACCCTAGTCATCCTGTGCCTCAGCTTTAGAGTTGGCTTGCACTATCTAGCTCCCATGTATTGGTTTCTCCCATTACCTTAGCCTCCCTTAGTTAATTTGCCTCTGTAATTTGCTAAGTCAGCATCTGTGCATGTCAAGAGTGTTCACTGCGTATGTTTTGTATCTGAGTTTGTTTTTTAGCTTCAACTTTACAAGTATCTGCCAGCACCGTATCTTGTTTTTCATTATGATAGTTGTCTTATCTGTTATGTATTTGTGTCTCCAGGACTTCCTTGCAAATAAGTTGTTTCAGTGGTGTTATCCTGGAAAAATAAAATTGAATTGAATTAAATCGAATTGATCTTCTCATGGCAAGAGATAGAAGGTATTATTCCATTCTTGTCCTAATTGACCTCCTATTGCATTTGACACGGTGGACCACTGGGTGCTCCAGGAATGCAAGAGGCATTATGTGACACTCACTATCACTGTTTTATGCTGACTTGAGTCCTAACTGTCCGGTATAACCTGACAGGTTGTCTCAGGTATTTCCATCTCTGAGACATCTGCACTTAACTGTAGTGTACCTCATGGTTCAATCCTGGCTGATATGTTGTTTGCCATGTGCTTGTTGCCAAAGCGTAAGATCATCAGATGGTATGGTTTAGAACGTCACTGCTATGCAGATGATACCCAGCTGTATCTGCCAGGTGCACCTGATGAGGTTTATGTGAGCCCTCTACTGTGCCATTGTTAAAAAGAGATCAACATCTGGATGACCTCCAACTGCTTAAGCCTCAACCCAAGCAAGAATGAGGTAATGATTATCCAGCTGGGTTCCAGTGAGTCAGCTGTGATAAGAATCAACACCTGTTTGCCATTTCTAAATGGTGCCACCCTTTAAGCTGTGGAGATGGTGAGAAATATGGGATTACTATGGAAGGCAGGCTGACCCTGGAACATTTAGTGTTGGCAGTTGCCTGCAGTGGCTTCTTCTATCTTTGGAACATTTCCCAGATTAAATCGTTTCTAGCACCCGATGACCTGGTGATGATAGTACAGGCCTTCACTACATCTATTCTGGATTACTGTACTGCTTTATACTTAGGTTTGTCTGTCAATTTAATGTGCTCCTTCCAGGGAAGCCAGAAAACAGCAGTAGGCTTAATCTCAAGAACATCTCATTTGCCCGGGGTTTGTTCCTGAGTGCAATAATCAAAGGGGCCAGTCACAAGGGTTAACGTGAGCAAAAAAAAATAATGTATGCAGTGGGCAAAGGTGGGGCGGGGACATGAATTTGGATGCAGTGCTATATTCATGCATTTGCGCTGCACAACAGGGTTAGCATAGGCCACCCAGCACAGCGCAGTTACCGCCAAGAAAAAAAAAATGACTTATTCCAGGCAACAATAGTGGCTGGCAGAGCTACTGCAGTCAACAACCAAGTTGATGGCTGGGGGAGCACAACTGCTCCCTAGGGTACAGTCGCCCCTCTCACCCTCCCATCATCATCTCCATTATGAATAATGCAGTACCTGGTGTCCAGTAGTTTCCCCCCTCCTCTGATCACCATTCTCAGTAAAAATAAAATATTCCCTGGTGTCCAGTGGTCCCCCCATGCTCTGATCACCATCCCCAGTACAAGTAATATATTCTCTGGTTTCCAGATGCCTTCCTACCCTCCAATCACAGTCCCCAGTACATGACATGTGAAATATATTCCCTGGTGTCCAGTGGTACCCTCACTCTCTGATCCCTGTCCCTGTAGGTTTCTGGATAGTCCCTGATGTCTAGTGGTACCCCACCAATTGCTTACTAAAGTCTCTGGAATCTAGTGGCCCCATGCACTGCCTGCACCAGGTTCAGTGCACTACCCCACCTCCCCCCCTTTCCAGAATTGCCAGCACCCCAGACAGCCTATTTGGAAAATGACACAGCTCTCCTCTCACCACCTAAGCTGGCCACCCTATGCAATGACAGGAAACAAGCATCCTGCATACTGTAAAAGGAGCATGCATACTTTAGACAGTAGTCAAGCTCCCTTTACAGTATGCAGGACACACACTCCCTGTCATTGCATACAGCGGCTGGCAGAAGGTGATGAAAGGAGGGCTGTGCTGGTTGCCATATGGGCTCTCCAAGGCACCTGTGAATCCAGTAAAGGGGATGGCAGGGTAGTGTACCTGGTACAGTGGTCCAGTGGGCCACTAGATGACAGGGACATCCTTTATAAAACTGAGGCATGCAGTCAGTGGGTGGGGGGTGCCACTAGACATCATAGATTATTTGAAAACTTACAGGGACAGGGACAGGATGATGGGAGTTACCACTGGAGAGCAGGGCATATGTTCTTTTTACCAAGGCTGGTATATTACTTGTACTGGGGATAGCGATCAGAGGACAAGGGGACCTCTGGACACAAGGGCATATGTTCCTGTTACCAGGCTGTGGTCAGAGGGCAGGGGGACCACAAAACACCAGAGAATATATTCATTATATCAGGGACAGTGATCAGATGGGGGAACCACTAGACACCAGTAAATATATTACTTGTACTGGGAATGGTGATTAGAGAGTGGGGGGAGACCACTGGACATCAGGAGATATGTTCATTTTAACAGGGCCAGCAATCACAGGGTATGGGAATGACTGGACACCAGGGACTGTTTACACTGTTATGGGGACAGGTGACCAAGTTAGGTGGGCTAGTCACAAGAGGGCACTAGCCTACCGCCACTTCCATGCAAATGAGCCCATAATGGGCATGCATATAGCCCCTTAGTGCTTTGCATGACCATTGGGCTCATTTACATGGTGCTGGCTGAATATCATGCCCGGGGGATCCCAGTGCTATCCTGTCTGGGGGTGTTGTTACATGCACTTCCCAGATCCATGTCAGGCAGCACTACTCAACTAAGCTCTGTGCTGACATGCCCCTATCTTCAGTCAGATAGCACCGGTGCACTACCCAATTGAATATAGCATCCTCAGGATCATGGGCAATGAGCAATTGCAGCAATTTCCGCTCTACCTTGCCCCTTTTCCAATATTAGGCCTCATTTTACACAGGTGCTGCACAAACTGCACAGGCTGTCTCTCTGGTGGTGCACTGATTTCAAGATA
The DNA here is from genome assembly GCA_016271365.2 of Neoceratodus forsteri. NCBI lineage: Eukaryota > Metazoa > Chordata > Ceratodontiformes > Ceratodontidae > Neoceratodus > Neoceratodus forsteri. The sequence goes on from CM028130.1 coordinate 242,500,477, forward strand.
TGCTTATTGATATATAAGGCCCTACATGGTTTGGGACCTCAATATCTGAAAGACCTTCTCACTCTATACATCTCTGTCCATTTTCTCTTCTCCATGGATGCTTGCCTGCTGTCTGTGCCTTTGTCAAGGCTGAGGTTATCCAGGGACAGATTATTTATGGTGGCTATTCCACTGCTGTGGAACATCTTGCTTGTTCACATCTGCTCAACCAGCTTGGTTGTGGCCTTCAAATGGGGTCCAGAAAAAATACTTCTTTGAGTTAGCCTTCTGATTGAGTTAATTTTATTGATTTATTTATTAATTTTACTACTTTAACTTATTGAACTTGTGCTAAGGAATAATTTACTCCCTGTTGCCTTTTATTTATTTACATAATTAATTGATTAATTTTTATTTGTTTGGACTTTGTATTGATTTTGTACCTGTTTTCTCTGTCAGTACCCTTAGCTTTTGGGAAGGGGAACCTGAAAATAAACTTGCCATGTCTATCAACAATGTTGCACAAACATTACTACACAGTTTGATTATATATGCCAACCAAATTAAAAGGCTATGCCTGTGGTTCTATGGGTGGGAGTGACCAGTCATGCCTACTACCTGGGCTATTTAAACCAGCTCCCTTCAGCCTTATTGGGAAGCTATGTTTCATTGCTCCCTTCATCCTTCCCTCTTCCCCCAGTGGCTCACTTCTCTCCTTGGATTCCTTCCTAAGGTACCTTTAGCCTACAGTAATTATTTTCTAGTGAGACCACTTGGGGTAGAACCCCCTCAAGAGGGTTAATTTGCCTTCAAAGTACTCCAGTAGGGTGTCAGCTGCACAAGGGATAGAGTGTAAGTATTGCCAAAGCATTCAAGTAAAACAAACAACACAATTATACAACTAGCAACCTATCAATAATGTTATACAAGCATTAAGCCACACTTTGATTGCATAAGTCCATTGAACCAACAGTTAATCAAAATCTTTACACAAACAAATCAGCCAGCAGGGTAATAATAAAGGGAGACCAACTTGTGCAAATAAGGTATGGGGGTAATCATAAAGAAAGAGAGGAGAAGAAAAAGATAGAAGGTGAGCAGGGATATAAGGGTGGGGGTGGAAGCATCTTTTAACAGTCAGCAGCAGGCTCAATACTGAACCCAGAAAAAAACATTATAATCACCTCCTAGTTAGAGATGTTTCCATCAAGGAGGAAGGGAAGGTGGGGGGGGGTGGAAGGGACTTTCCACAAATGCATGAAGCCTGGGGAATAAGATGGTAGACTTAGAAGCACAATAAAGGAGGGGGAAGGGCTAGATATTGTAGCCTTAGCAAAGACCGGGTGGTCTGAGCACCAGGCCTGGGAAGTAGGGCTCCTGGGGTAAAGGAGGACAAGTGAGGAGTAAGAAGGAGGAGGAAGGGAGGACAGAAGAGAGGGAGGAGAAAGAAGGGGTGGGTGGGCATAGAGGGACAGTGAAAAGCAGGGATACTGAGGAATACTTCTGCCAAGTATTCACAAAAGAAGAGGAGGGGGAGGAACATAATCTAATCAATAGCAGCACTCTGGATAGGGGGGCCAATACCAGTCCTTTCACAGAAGAAAGGGTTCTGAAAGAACTCCTAAAACTTAAGGTGGAGAAAGAAATGAGGCCTGATGAGTTTCACCCCAGAATTCTAAAAGAACTAAGGGGAGAACTAGTGACACCACTGAATACCCTTTTTAACAAATTATGGGAGGATGGTGCGGTACCTAACGACTGGAGGAGGGTGGATGTGATTCCCCTTCACAAAAGTGGGATAAAAGCAGAGGCAGGAAACTACAGACCTGTTAGCTTGACCTCAGTGGTAGGGAAAATTATGGAATTACTTCTGAAAGAAAGAATTGTTGAGTACCTAGAGGACAGTGGGTCACAGGACCCAAGGCAGCAAGGATTCACAGCGGGAAGGTCATGTCAGATGACTCTAATAGATTTCTTTGACTGGGTGACCAAAGTAGTAGAACAGGGAGGGGCTGTAGACAATGACTACCTAGACTTTAGCAAGGCATTTGACATAGTCCTACATAAAAGATTAACAAATTAGCCAGCCTGGGATTGGATCCCTGGGTGGTAGTCTGGGTAAAAAATTTGCTGGACAACAGGACACTGAGAGTAATAGTAAACAGAGTCCACTTCAAAGAAAGGGGGGGGTTACTAGTGGGGTACTGCAGGGTTTGGTACTGGGTCCAGTCCATTTAAATGTATTTATAAGTGACATTGCAGAGGGACTGGATGGAAAAGTATCCCTCTTTGCAGACAACACAAAGGTCTGCAACAGGGTTGGTACATAATGGGGGGGTGGAAAGGATGAGAAGGACTTGACAAGGTTGGAAGAATGATCAAAAGTATGGCAGCTTAGATTCAATGCAAAGAAGTGCAAAGTAATTCACCTGGGAAACAAAAACCCAGGGGAAGAATACACAATGGGGGGGGGGGTATTAACAACAACACAAATGGAAAGGGACCTTGGGGTAGTCATATCAAATTATCTAAAGGTAAGCAAGCAATGTGAGAAGGTGGTAAGGATGGCTGGGGGATACTGGGATGTATAGGGGAGGCATCACCAGTAGAAAACAAAAAGTTGTTATCCCAGTGTACAGACAGTTGTGAGACCACATCTGGAGTACTGGATGCAGTTCTGGAGACTTCATCTCCACAAGAACATAGATAGGATGGAGGTAGTCCAGAGGAAGACAACTAAAATGGTGCAGGGTCTGCAACAGGAGCCATATGAAGAGAAACTAAAGGAGCTTAATATGTATACCCTTGAGGAAAGGATGGGGGGGGGGCATGGTATAAACTTTAAAGTACCTCAAGGGAATCAACAAAGTCCAAGAGGGTAGCATCTTTCAGAAAAAGAGATGTGCAAGAACAATGGGACATAATTTGAAGATAGCGGGGGACAGCTCAGGGGCAATGTGAGGAAGTATTTTTTCACAGAGAGGATGGTGGATGCATGGAATGGCCTTCCTGAGGAGGTCATAGAGTCAAAAACAGTTGGTGAATTCAAGAATGCATGGGACAGACATAAGCCAATTCTGGTGGAGGGGTAGGAAGAAGTAGACTGTCGGTTAACTAGGATCTGCATCTTATCCAATAGGTAGGGAAATGGGCAGACTAGGTGGGCCAAGTGGTCCTTATCTGTCAGAGTCTATGTTTCTTTGTTTAGGTTATTCAGCGGGGATAGGGCTAGAAGGAAGGGGAGGAGTTGTGCTGTACGTCAGGAAGGCTATTAAGGTCACGGAAGGACAGGAAAAGCTGGGGGGAGTAGAAAGCATGTGGGTTACACCAGAGAGAAAGGCTGAGGCATCAGCAAGGCTGGGAGTGATGTACAGACCCCCAGTGCAGAGCAAGGAAATAGACATGCAGATGCGGTGGGAGGTTAAGTGGATGGCACGAAAGAGGGAGATTCTGCTGGTGAGCGACATTAATCTCCCAGATATAGACTGGGATATCCCAGCAGCAAGGTCAGCTAGTAGAAGGGAGATCCTAGGGACCCTCAAGGGAGCCTTCCAGCAGCAGGTGGTCAGGGAGCCAAATAGGGAGGGTAACGTACTTGATGTGGTCCTCAACAATGGTGATAGTGTGGAGGGAGTGGGGGTTGGGGTCAGCTTAGGAGAAAGTGATCATAACACAGTGGGCTTCAGGGTTAGAGCAGGGTATGAAGCGAGTCAAACCATCACAAAAGTCATGGACGTCAGGTGGGTAGATTTTCCCAGGATGAGGGAGGTATTCCAGAATGAAATGAAGGGGATGGAGGAGATAGAGAAGGGTGAGGAACTATGGAATAAGATCAATGAGGGGCTACTTAAAGCCACAGAGAGCTGTATACGGCAGGTGAGAAAGAGGTAAAAGAAGGAGGAGACCATTGTGGTTCAATAGGAATGTGAGGGGGTCAATAGGGGAGAAGAAAAGGGCATTCAGATAACAGAAGAGGACACAGGGAAAGGAGGAAAGGGAAACTTACAGGGAGAAACTGATGGTGGCAGAGCAGAAGATTAGGAAGGCAAAAGCAGAAATGAAGGAGAGAATTGCTAGGCAGGCCAAAAGGGTGACAAATCTTTCTTCCAGTACATAGGGGAAAGGAGAAATGCAAGGCAGGGGATAGTAAGGGTAAAAGGGGAGGGAGGATTACAAGTGGAAGGGGACTTTGAGAAGGCAGAGGTGCTGAATAGATACTTTGGATCGGTCTTCATGATAGAGGGTGAAGGTAGAAGACCAGTGCTAAGGTGAAAGGGAAGGGGTGTGGTTCCTAGTCCAAGCCATGAGGGTAGGGTAAGGGAGGAATTGGGTAAGTTGAGGGTAAACAAGGCTATGGGCCCAAATGCCCTGCACCCTAGGGTGCTCCAGGAGCTAACAGAGGAACTGGTAGCACCACTAGCGAGATTATTTAACTTGTCCCTAGATACATGGTGGGTACCAGAGGAATGGAAGAAGGTAAATGTGGTGCCACTTCATAAAGGTGGCAGCAGGGAGGAGGCTGACAATTATCACCTGGTCAGCATCACATCGGTGATGGGTAAGGTAATGGAGGCAATATTGAAAGAAAGGGTGGTTAGCTACTTGGAAGATTTGGGGGCTGCAAGACATTCATCAGCATGGCTTCAGTCAGGGAAGGTCATGTCAGACAAACCTGATTGAGTTCTCCGATAGGGTGATTAGGGTGGTTGATTGGGGAGGGACAGTGAATGTGGCCTACCAGGACTTTGGCAAGGCCTTCCACGCTGTGCATCACAGAAGACTGGGTAATGAGCTGGAGAGTTTGGGATGGGACAAAAAATAAAAAGGTGGGTGGAGAGCTGGCTGATGGGTAGAAGCCAGAGGGTGATGGTCAATGTGGTGCATTCTGTGGAAGTAGGGATGACGAGCAGGGCCCCCCAGGGGTCGGTGCTGGGGCCCATTCTGTTTATCATCTACATCAGCAACATAGCAGTGGGGCTGCAGGGGAATGTCTGTCTTTTTGCAGATGACACAAAAAACAATACAGGGTGGACACCCCAGAGGGAGTGGAAGCTATGAAGTAAGATCTAAGGTTGCTGGAGGTGTGGTCGGAAACATGGCAGTTGAAATTCAACACCAAAAAATGCACAGTGATGCACTTGGGGCGGAAGAATCTAAAAAATCACATACATACTGGGGGGTGAGGAAATGGTTGCATCTGAGCAGGAGAAGGATTTCGAAATTATAATTACTGACAACTTTAAGGTAGGGACACAATGCAGCAAGGCAATGGGCAAAGCAAACAGAATGCTGGCGTGCATAGGGAGGGGGATAACTAGTAGAAAAAGGGAGGAGCTGATGCCACTCTAAAGTTCCATGGTGAGGCCACACCTGGAGTACGGGGTTCAGTTCTGGAGACCCCCATCTGTGCAAGGACATAGCTGGCATGCAAAGGGTACAGAGAAGGGCCAGTAAAATGGTACATAGGCTAAGTGGGAAGACATACGAGAAGAGGTTGAGGATGTTGGCTTTGTACCTGCTGGAGACCAGAAGAGAGAGTGGGGACATGATAGAATTATTCAAATATGTGAAGGGGATCAATAAAGTGGGGGAGCGCTTATTCTCAGGAAAGGTAGCTGCAAAAACTAGAGGGCATGGACTGAAGATGGTGGGGGTAGGTTTAAGGGAAACACGAGGAAGCATTACTTCCTGAGATAGTGGTGGCACCCTGGAACAGTCTGTCAGTGGAGGTAGTGGAGGCTGGTACAGTGCAGGGATTCAGGAGGGCATGGGTAAACACAAGGGGTTGTCAAGGGGAAGAAGGGTGAAATCTGTGGGGGGGGCAAGTAAAGAGGGAGGGAATGGGCAGACTCGATCAGCCAAGAAGGTCCTTTTCTGCCAACGCATATCTATGAATCTATGACTCTAGCTACTCTTTGCTTCTTGATTTTGTCAGTGTTCTATGCAATACACTAGTTTATGGAAACATATTGATGATGATGGCAGAAAAAGACTGATGATCCATCCAGTCTGCCTATATTACCCTATCATACAGGAGGATCTAGAGTATTTGCTTACACTACTCCCCCTTTTGTTATCTGTGTTTATGCCTCAACTTCCTGCTGAGTAGCTAATATACCCTTGACTCTATTCCCAGCCATGGTTGAAGCCTTTTATGGTTTTGACATCCACAACCTCTGCTGTTAGACCATTTAATGGCACAACCATTCTTTTTGTAAAATAGTACTTTCTCACATCCTTTTTACACCTTCCCTCCATTATCCTCCAGTCATGACCCCTTGTGCCATCTCCTCTGTTCCTGGTAAAAAGTTCATCATAGTCCAACTTATTACATTTTTTCAGGATTTTGAAGATCCCTATTACATCCCTCTTTTCTGATTTTGAGTGAATACATGCTCATCGCCTTTAGGCAATCCTCATAGGATCTGCTCTCCTGGCCTTGAATCATCTTGTTCACCCTATGTTCCACCTCTTCTAGACTGTCCCTGTCCTTTCTAAGGTGGAGATCTCCAGAACTGAGCACAGTACTCCAGGTGTGGCCTCATCAGTAACCTATGCAGTGGTAACAATACCTCCCGCCTTCTGCTGTCGAACCCTCTGCTAATATACCTTGGCATCCTTTTAGCCTTGGTGAAAGCCTTCTTACATTGGCTGGCTTAATTAAGAGTGTCACTAATGATGGCTCCTAGGTCTTTTTTCTCAGATGTTGTGCCCACCTAACCGCCCCCCCCCCCCATGATCTAATACTCTGTTCTGAGGTTTTTGTTCTCTAAGTGAACCACTTTGACTTTTCTGGCATTGGATTTAGGTGGCCAGACTTTGGACCAATGCCCCAGCCTTTGCAGGTCACTGTACAACTCACTTATTCCCTCCATGTTGTCAACCCTACCACAGGGTTTAGTGTCATCTGTGAATAGACACAACCTACCCTAGATTCACTATCCCACATCACTGATGAATGCATTGAAAAAGGCTGGGCCCAGAACAGATCCCTGTAGTACTCCACTGGTGACCTCTCTTTCCTGTAACCTGACCCCATTCACCATAAATCTCTGCTGCATCACCTCCAACCAACACTCTACCTGTCTTATTATTTCCTTAGCTGTGCCCAGATACCCCATCTTCTTCAGCAACCGTCAATGTGGCACCAAGTTAAATGCCTTGCTGAACTCGAAGCATAGTAAATCTACAGCAATAATCAAATGCTTTGGTTACCCAGTCAAAGAATACTATCAGGTTGGTCTGACAAGACTTCCCTGTCCTAAATCTGTGCTGCTTAATATCCATAAATCCCTTTTTAAAGGTATTCCTTTTTCCGAAGTTCTGCCAGTACACTGCACCAGTACAGCTAGACAACCGAGAATCAAGGATTTCAACCACTGGCTGAGGCAGTGGATCAGGAGGGAGGGCTTGAATGTAGAGGTGAGTGGGGGACACGTGGTGGGACCAGCACCTGTATGTGAGAGACAGGCTGCATATAAATGATGAGGGGACTAGACTGTTGAGTGGGAAGCTCCAGGAATGCATAGATAAAATACTGGGGAGCAATTTAAACTAGGTGAAGAGGAGTACAGAGCTAGGGGTGGTCCAGGGGAAAATGGCTGGTGGAACTCACCTAGCTCACACTCCCCCACAGCTGGGGCAGGAGATGCTGGGGGGAAGGAAATGGAGAAAGACGGGGTTGGTGGAAAGGTTTGCTAAAAAAAAAACAGGAGTCTTGGAAATAAAATGGTGAATCTCCAGGCGGCGGTGGCAGCAGACGACCTGGACCTAATTGCAGTCACGTAGACCTGGTGGACTGACAACCATAGTTGGAAGGTAAAAGTACCAGGGTACAGACTCTACAGGAGGGACAGGACAGGAAGAAGGCGGGGTTGCCCTGTATGTAAAGGTAGGGATTCAGGCATTGGAGAGTGGGAATATGGATGAATCAGTGAAGACCCTATGGGTCACATTAAGCAGAACAGGGAGGGAGACAGCGAGGGTAGAAGTGGTCTACAGACCACCAAATCAAGGGGAAGAAGTGGGTAGAGAGATCATTAGGGAAGTACAGGAAATGGCCAGGAAAGGGGAAATCATGGTGGTGGTGATCTGAATTTACCAGACGTAGTCTGGGAAACCCAAACAGCATCCACAGAAAGGAGTAGGGAGCTGTTGGAAGGCATGCAGGAACTGTTTATTCCCCAGCTAGTTACAGAAACTACTAGGTTAGGGGCCATACTAGATCTGGTTCTGAAAAATGGGGAAGGTGTCGAGGAGGTGGAGGTAGGGGAACATTTGGACGACAGTGACCATAGGACATTAAGTTTTAGAATTAGAAAGGTGCCGGTTAAAAACATTTCCACCACTACAGTGCTAGAATTTAGGAGGGTAGATTTTTGGAGGATGATAGAAATTGTGCGGAAGGAGCTAGAAGGGAAGGAGAACTTGGATGACATAGAGAAGCTGTAGTGGTGGGGAATTAAAGGAGTAATATTGAAGGTGACAGAGCTGTGCATTAGGTTAGTGAGCAAAAATAAGAAGGGAATGAAACCTCTTTGGTTCATAAAAGAAGCGAGGGAAGCTGTTAGGGAGAAAAAGAGAGAGTTCAGGTCATACAAAGTCTCTCAGGAGACAGATAGGGAGGTATATAAGACAAAACTGAGAGAAATAAGGAAAATAATCAGAAAGGCTAAGGCTGATACTGAGAAGAAAATAGCAAAGGAGGCAAAAAGGGGGGATACGAAGTTTTCAAATATGTGAGGGACAGAAGGAAGGGGAAGATGCGGATAATAAGGCTCAAGAGGGTAAGGGGGTGCTGGTAGAAGGGAATACAGAAAAGGCTAATGTTCTGAATGAGTCGACTACTTCATGTCAGTCTTCACGGTGGAGGAGGGGGAAGGCCCAGAGTTGAAAAGCATAGAGAGGGCATGGAAATGGACTCAAGTCATTTCATGGAGGATAGGATATTGGAAGAACTGGGAAACTACAGGTGGATAAAGCAATGGGTCCAGATAGGATTCACCCGAGGGTGCTCAAGAAACTAAAATAGAAACTGGCGGCACCAATCAAGAGGTTATTTAATCTGTCATTGGCCAAGGGAAGGGTTCCTAAGGACTGGAAAAAGGCGGAAGTGGTGCCATTGCATAAAGGGGGAGGAAGGGAGGAACCAGGAAACTACCGCCCAGTTAGCCTTACCTCCATTGTAGGCAAGCTAATGGACCTACTGGGTTAATATGTCTTATGCTTTACAGACACGACATAACCATGTAACAAGAACAGCACGGTAGAGAAGAGCGAGAGGGTGCAAAACCGTGAAAGGATGTATGCGGAGTAGTGTACCTCACTCTTCCCAACACAGGATAAGAATCCTGCTTGGACAAAGGACCACTGAGCAGCTGCCATGGCTCGATGGGATGAGCCACAGGCAGCAAGGGAGGCAGTGTGTCTGTAGACCGGGTTTCGATACCCGATACCAGACACATGGAATTTTTATATTTTTCGTACTTTGTGCAAATTTAAGTGTTAACCCCCTCCCACCCGGAGTTAGTTATTTTGTTGGGGGGGGGTCGGAGGTGCATCCCCCCACAAAACAAAGACTTATGCTGCTGGCAATATATTGCGCTGTATTGGCAGCGCAGTATATTGTTGCGGCATAATGCAGGGGTTTTATTTAACTCTAAAAATTGATTAGCGTTTTGCTCATAAAAGTTCTAAAACATTGTGAAAATGCATAGCACTTGCCTCACTGTGTTTAGCATACATAACACTTCCAGAAAACCTATATAAATGCTGTCTGTACAGTTAGTATTGTCCCAAAAAAAACTGCTAATCAATTATTTAAAACCCTGTAATGTCTTGCGACATTAAGACCCCGTGCTGTTAATGGAGACACTTACTAAGGAAGGGCTGATAAAATATCCAGAGGTGGAGGGCCTCCTGGATGTCAACCAGCATGGATTCACATGTGGTACATCCTGCCAGACCAACCTGATTGAATTCTTCGACAGAGTTACGTAGATATGGGACCTGGGCGTGGCGGTGGACGTGGACTACCTAGACATCAGAAAGGCCTTTGGCACCATCCCCCACAGGAGGCTAGTAGGCAAAGTGGGCAGTTTGGGAGTAGGGAGCGAACTCACAAAATGGGAAAAACACTGGCTAGAGGGGAGGACAAAGAGGGCTGTGGTAAATGGGGTACACTCTAAAGAGGAAAGGGTGATGAGTGGGGTTCCCCAAGGGTTGGTGTTGAGACCCATTTCAACATTTACATTGAGGACATTACAGAGGGTTTACATGGGAGAGTGTGTCTGCTTGCAGGCGATATGAAAATTTGTAATAGGGTTGATATAATGGGGGGGAATATGAAAGAGGATCTGGCAAGGTTCGAGGAGTGGGCAGAAAGGTCGCAGCTACAATTCAATGTAGGGAAATGCAGGATTATGCATATAGAGCATAAAAACCCAAAGACAAAATGATGGCTTGGTGGGGAAGAACTGGGAGTAATGGATCAGGAAAGGGACCTGGGGATCACTATTTCAGACAACCTGAAAGTTCAGAGTCAGTGTGACAGGGCAGAGGGGAAAGAACTCAGAATGTTGGCATGTATAGGGAGGGGTTTTACCAGCAGGAGGAGGGAGGTAATCATGCTGTTGTACAAAACCATGGTCAGACCACACCTGGAATATGGGGTACAGTTCTGGAGGCCATACTTACAAGGGGTCAAGGACAGGGTGGAGAGGGTCCAGAGAAGGGCAACCAGAATGGTACCGGGGGCTGCAGGGGAAGTCATATGAAGAAAGGCTGGGTGAGCTGGGACTGTAGACACTGGAGGAGAGGAGGGAGCCGGGGAGATGATTGAAACCCTGACCCAGTTCCCAGGAGCTCCCCGACTAGCACCACAGGCCTATGCATGGTCTCCATGAAAAACTGTAGCCTCCTAAAAAAGTTTGACTCACTACAAATGCCTGGTCACATCAATTAACCCTGATGTCATCGCTCTGGTTGAGACTTGGCTGTCGAAATCCTCCCCCGACTCCCTAGTCTCCCTTCCTGGTTTCACCCTCTTCTGGTCTGACCATGTTGGGAGATGGGGCGGTGGCTGCTCTATTTATGTCAAGGAATCTCTCCCTGTACTAGCCCTGCCTGCTCCCATCCTTGACTCCAGGGCCCAGGCGCTTACGCTGAAACTAACCCCTGACCCTTTAAAGGGACCCCTTTATCTGACTACTGCATACGTGCCCCCCAGGGACCAAACGCAGGCCATTGCCTCTCTTACAGAATACCTTTCTTCACTACCTCCTTCCGCTGATCAAATTCTGGTGGGTGACTTAAATGTCAACTGGCTCAGCCCCTCCTCCTCCTCCTCTACCGAGACTCCTTTTCTGCAATAGACCTAACATCAACTAGTTACCCACCCTACCAGGACTAACCCAAACAGAGGCTCCAGTACCCTGCTTGATGTGGTACTCACCAACCGCCCTAATCGGATCCCCAATGTACAAGTCCTCCCAGACTCTCTCAGTGATCACGCCCCCATTCTATTCCACTGGTCATCCTCAGTCCCCAAACCCATAGCACAGTCCACATGCCAGCGGCGTCTAATACCTGGTGGACTGATAAAACTTAAGGAACTTCTGTCCCAAATTGACTGGTCTCCTATACAGGCAACTTCTGACATCAACACAGCTCTCTCCTTTACCCGAACTTTTAATAATGCCTGTGATATCTTTGCTAATGTTGGCCCAGCCGTTCTAAAAGGCAGAATGCCCCTAGGTAACCCCAGCTTTGATCCACCAACTCAAACATAGGGACAACCTATGGCACCGTGCCATTGAGACTGGCCGGCCCAGTGACAGGCAGTTATATGCTACCACCCGAAACAAGTGCACTCGGGCCATCAGAAAGGCCAAGTCTGAGCACTATCGGTCCTCACTCACTGCCTCATGGGGGAACCCCAGAACCTTCTGGGATAACATTAAACAGTTAAATGGGAGTGCACACTCCCCCACCCACCAGATCAACATTAATGGCGTGATCTCTCAGACCCAGCCCTCATAGCCAACCACCTCAACACCTCATTCACTGACCTTAGCCCTATCCTCCCTACAAATTTTTGACCCTCCTCCCCCAGCACCTGCCGTAAATCTTTCTTGCCCTTATTTTCTCCTCCGCTGTGTTTCCGCCCAAGAACTTAGGCCACACCTTGTCACTGCCCTCAAGAGTAATAGCACAGGCAGTGACACCCTGGATCCGTGTATCCTATGGCTGGTCTTAGACACAGTCCTTACCCTGATCACGTGCCTCATCAACCACTCTCTTTGCCTGGGGAAGGTTCCAACTGCCTGGAAAGTCGCCACTGTCACCCCTATCTTTAAAGGTGGTAATAGGACTGTGGCTGGAAACTATCGGCCAATCTCCATTCTCTCTCCTCTCTCCAAGGCCTTGGAAAAAGTGGTAGCCTCTCAAATCTCTGACTACCTCTCCACCTACAATGTCCTATGTCCTGAGCAGCATGGCTTCCGAGCGGGCCACAGTACCAACACAGCCCTCCTAGAGTTCTCCAACTTTCTCCACTCCTCCTTAGACACTGGTTCTCTAGCTGGTGCGGTCTTCATTGACCTCTCAAAGCTTTCACACTGTCTCCACCCCTCCTTCTTGATGCCCTTAGTCTCTCTGGTTTTGCTGCTGGGCCTATCTCCTGGTGCACCAGTTATCTGTCTGACCACTCACAGCGTGTAAAAATTAATGGGACCTACTCAGACATCTGTCCCATCTTTTCTGGGGTTCCCCAGGGCTCCATTCTGGGCCCCTTACTATTCTCTCTTTACCTTAACACCCTTCCATGCTTTTGCTCGGGGAACATTCTATTGTACGCTGATGATGCAGTCATCTTTGCCTCAAGTCGTAACCCTATTGCCCTCCAGAACTCGCTGCAGAAGTCCTTCGCTGAAGCTGAGGGCTGGTTCAAGGAACATAGATTGGTGATAAATCTTAAAAAAACCAAAACCATGTTCTTCACTCATCCTCAAAACAAGTCCTGCAACTTCAAACTCCTCATTCACTCTGGGTCCTCTTTCCCACTCAAACAAGTTTGCTACTATAAATACCTAGGGATCCATTTTGACCCCTCCCTCTCCTTCCATGGACACATCGCTGCCCTAGCCACTGCCACTAATATCCGATTGGGCATCTTACATCAGTATAAACACTGCCTCCCCCCGGAGGCTCTTTGACTCACAGTCACCTCCTCTATCCTGTCCCTAGTGGACTATGGACTGCCGGTGTATGGTGCTGCTGATCAGACCGCACTCCATAAAATTCGCACTACTCTGAATAAGGCCTGCAGGTTAATTACTGGGGCACCTAGGCTAACACACACCTGTCTACTGCACACTAAAGCGCTGGTACTTGATCTTGGCGAGCACCTCAAATATCTGACCTGTACCCTTACAAAAAAGACCCTCCTTGGGCTATCCCCGCTAGGATTGACCACCACCATACGCCGCTCTGTCCCACTAGTTCATACTCGGACCTCTGGGAAAACCTCTCTTGTTATCCCTAGAGCTAGGACCTCTCACGGCCAAAGAGCCTTCAGCTTTAATGCCCCCTTGTGGTTCAACACACTGCCCCCTCCATCTCTGAAGCCCAACTATATCGTGCTTCAAAACTTCCTTACGTAACCACCTTATTAACACCAAGCTGTAATGCCACTAGTCAAAGTCAGTACTCAATACTTATGACAAAGCCTACTACTAAGCTGCTAAGGACAACATAACTCTGGTATTGTTTGCATCAATCCTACCTGTACCAGCTTGTTTGTATCTATGTCTTAAGTTACTGTTATACTGTGTTGTACTGTTATACTGTGTATTTTCGTTTGTCTTACTGTGACAAGGTACCTTTGTGAATGAGCCTATGGCTCAAAGGTTTTCCAAACTGCTGTTTAAATAAATAAATAAATAAACATTCAAGTTCTTGAAAGGCATAAACAGGGTGAAGATTGACAGCATCTTCAGATTGAGTGAGAACAAATCCACTAGGGGACATGCATTCCAACTGGAGTGGGCAGATTTAGAGTTGACATCAGGGGGAAATTCTTTAGTGACCGGGTGGTGGGGCCATGGAACAGACTGCAGGAATGGGCGGTGGGGGTTGAATCAGTGGACAAATTTAAAAGACTTTGGAATACACACATGGGCTTAACCAACAGGGGGCAGATGGAGAATGGGGGGCAGAGGTCTTCCTAGAGGGGGGAAATCAGGCAGACTGGATGGGCCATGTGGTCTTTTTCTGCCAACAAATTTCTGTGTTTCTATGTTTCATCATCTTTTACAAGTGTCTTCATCAGTTTCTTTCTCCCAGAGGTAAAGCAAATGGGTCTAAAGTTTTCTGACTGCTCATTGTCTACTCCCTTTTGCAGCGGAACTACATACGGAATCCTCCAGTCCCTGGGAGCCACCCCTTACTGCATACAGCTATTAAATAGCCTTGCCAAGGGTTCAACTAACACTGATGACAATTCCCTTAGAACCTCAGATGCATTCTATCTGGCCTTTAGATCTTGTTCATTTCCAGGGCTGTGTGCCCTTTTTTGACTATTTTGCCAGTAAATTTCTGTAGCTTCATTTTCAGCAGCCATCTATCAGATGACTCAAGGCTGCTCTTTGGCAAGGGCCTGCTATTCTCCATAGTTAATACTGAGCAAAAGCAGTCAGTTAGCACAGTTGCTTTCTGTCAGTCCTCCTCTATTACTCTGTCCCCTTCTATTAGCCTGACAATTCCCCCTCCCATGTTTGCTTTTCTCATATGTCTGAAGAACTGTTTTTCCCTCCCTTGATCCTCTCTGCAGTATGCAGCTCTGTGTCTGCCTTTGCAGTCCTGACTGCCCTCTTGGCTTCTCTAGTTTTCTTCTGGTACCTGTCCCATTTTTAATCCCTGTTTCCTTTGTACCTCATAAAGGCCCTGTTTTTAGACATTAGTGTTTCCCGAACCCTTTCAGAGAACCAGACTGGTCTGCTATACTTCTTTCTCTTGATAACAGTTCTCATGCATATTTTTGTTGCCTTCAGAATGGCCCCTTTTATAACCCTTACCTTTCCTCCACTCCTCTAATGCTGTCTACCGCAGCTAACCTGTCCAGCACATTTTCCTTCATATGGTTGAAATCCACCATCCTGAAGTCTAGCACATCAGTCTTTGACGAGGGCTTACAGGTGCCCAGAGCCTCCTCTAACCATATATAGAATAGTGGTCACTGGACCCTAGTGGTTCCTTGACCCATACTCTGCCTACTCTTTCCAAGTTGGTGAGTACCACACCTAGAATGGCTGACTGTTTAGCAGAGATCTTGTGAATTTAAATTTCGAGGGTGAAATTCCTACAAAACCAGCAATTTCGCCATGTGAAATATTTTGCATAATTCGGGCATTCCATGAAATATTTTGTGGTGTGCAAAGTTGTAAAATTTTGCCTGCAAAATGCAAAATGTCACCCAAAAATGGCAAAAAATTTCACTTGCAAGTGGCAAATTTCGCAATTTTGTGGGCAAACCTTCCTACCTAACAACTCTGAGCTGAACCCACAGTGATTCTATCTTCACATTTCACCTAATGGCAGAATCCACTAATGGCTCAGGCCCATCACTGATGTAGATGGCCACCCCTCCACCTCTACCCATCACCCCATCCCTCTATCACACCTACGTTAAGGTATAGCCTGGGATCACTATGTTCCAATCATTTACACTGGCCCAAGGTTCTGTAACAGTTACAATATCCAGCCAAGAGTCTACCACCAAAGCCTGGAATGCACTTATATTACTACCCAGACTCCTCGCATTGAGGCATATCACCTTCTAGGAGTCACGCACAAGTCTATTGGTTCTCATTTGCCCTCTCCCACCAGCCTCCTCTTATAACCTTGGTGTCTTGTGTTTTCCCCTTCCTTTCTTTTATTGCGGCTCAAGTTTCTTGAGAAGCAAAGATATGATAACATAGCAGGTTACTTAACCTCATTGGATTTCAATGGTTACAGCTGGATTATTCTCATTCTATTGCTGTTATACAGTTGCATATTACACTGGTATTGCACAATAACAGAATTTATTTTACCAGACTGAGTTCATATGTAAGGCCATGTGTGTTTTGCACTATTGTTTAGCCATTCAAAATAAATGCATTTCTTCAAGAGCAAGTCTTTGCTGTAAGTAAAATCCTGCCTTCTCATTTAAAGAGCAGGTTTCTATCAATGTTCTATTGTCATAACTTTGTGCTCATTCAGTAACCATATATGCAATGTATTACCTGTAATAAATGTTTTTCATGGCCCAGTGGAACTGAGAGTCGCTGGATGCCACACCTCGTGCATGCCAGCGACCCAGGTTCAGGAACGAGCCCAGGCCGCCAGGGGTCGGCAGGGGAGAGAGAGGATCAAGCATCCAGAGGACTGCTCTCCTCTCTCTCAAGGGGGATCTAGGCCACTGCCCGGCACCGAAGAAGCCCCTGGTGGAGACCGGAGGTATTGCAACTCTTGAGGGTTGGAACAGGGGGATGCAGAGCCGTGACAGGCAAGCCTGGCACCATTGCACGCTCAGGCTCTGCTGGGGGGGGCAGGGGGATGGGGTGTAGCAAGGAAAAAGCCTCTCCTACCTACAGGCAAAGGTAGGTCCAGGAGCTATGGCCTCACACCCAATGCCGGGTCTCCAAGAGGTGCTCTGTGGGTCCCCCCTCAAGCCAGTGTCGCACGCCAACACTATAAGAAAGGGCATCGGAGGCATGGCTATCCTTCCCTGGAGGACTCAGGCCCTGGGGGTTAGGGTGGTGCTAGATGAGGCAGGGAGTCTGATGACTGAGGAGCACCGACGGGATTTCAGGTGGGCGGGCAGAGCGGTGCACTGAGTGGCCTCACTGGAGACAGGTTGGTGGAGGTGAGAAAAAAGAATTAAAATAAATAAAGAAATGTTTTTCATGTCCCATCTCCTGTTTTTTCCTGATATTTGACTAGTAATTTTCACCCTAACAGGAAATGGCTACAACCCGATGTAAATAATTAGCACTAGGTTCAAACACCAAAAACAAGAAAAGTGCCATCTGGAACAGCACAGCATAAACAGTGCTGTCAAAAACAGCACCAGTAAAAAAAAAATATAGGATAACACAGTACCAATGGTAACAGCTGGAAACCACACCGATGACCACTACCATAGATAAAAAATATAATGTACACTTTTGTAACTCCCCTGTCCCAGGGGCTTAGATGTACAGCCCCTGAAATGGCTCCCATTTCTCCGGGTTTTGTTCCACTGCCACTTCTTTTTTCCAGGGTCCCGGTTGTATCCCCTGATTAATCCTCTGGGCCCCTGGGTTGTGTCCTGGTCTCCCACTGTTATCCTGCATAGTTTCCTTTGAAAGCAGGGCCGGGGAGCTGAAGCACAGAACTGCCAGTTTGTTTTGAACCTTGGGTGCATGCAGAACATCTGTGCATGTGCAACAGAGTGTTTTCATTAGGGCATTTCGGCTGCCACTTGATCTGTCTCTCTGGTGGTCCCAGTCCCTAGGTAAGATGAGAAAGGGACCGGAGACCTTAGCTGAACCAAAGAGGCAGAGTGAGAGTGAAGAGGAACGTTTTTGCAAGTGCCAATCAAGCTTGAGAATGCAAATGCCGCCTCATAAATATTAATGAGGCAGCACACACTATGGATGAGTCGGGAGTTGGGAGTCGGGAGTCTGACTAGCACTGGAAAAAGTATTTAGTGCTAGATACAGGCTAGAAAGTGTTTAAAGATGTAATCCTGGGCATTTCCAAGAAGGGCAGAGATCCTGCTACCTATTGGTGGGGATAATATAAAAAATATAATGTACACTTTTGTGACCCCCCTGTCAGAACTGTTTAGTGAGTCTCTGAGCACAGGAGAGGTCCCAAAAGTCTGGAGAAGGGTTCTTGTGATCCTGTTCCACAAGAGTGGTAGCAGGGAGGAGGCAGGGAACTACAGACCAGTCAGTCTTACCTCAGTAGTGGGCAAGATTATGGAGGCACTTAATAAGGAAAGGATAGTGCAACACCTGGAATCCATAGGAGCACAGGATCTAAGACAGCATGGGTTTACAACAGGAAGGTTCTGTCAAACTAATCTCATAGATTTCTTTGACTGGGTAACCAGAGTGGTGGACCAAGGAGAAGCAGTTGATGTCACCTACCTTGACTTCAGCAAAGCTTTCGATACTGTTCCACATAGAAGATTGATTAAAAAGCTGGGTAGGCTCGGGGTGGATGAGAAGTTGGTCAACTGGGTTGCAAACTGGTTGATGGGCAGAAAACAGAAAGTGGTGGTAAAGGGTATACAGTCAGAAGAGATGCAAGTCACAAGTGGGGTACCTCAAGGATCAGTCCTGGGGCCAGTTCTCTTCAATATCTTCATCAGTGACATTGCAGATGGACTGGAGGATAAGGTTTGTCTGTTTGCAGATGATACCAAGATCTGCAAGTGAGTAAATGATCCAGATGGGGTGGGCAGAATGAGAATGGATCTGGATAAACTGGCAAAATGGTTGAAAGAGTGGCAACTGGGGTTTAACGCAAAGAAGTGCAAGATCACGCACATAGGGAAGAGAAACCCTGAAGCCACCTATAGGCTGGGAGGGGAGTTGTTGGCAGTCACAAAGGAAGAAAGAGACTTGGGCATCATCATCACAGATGACCTGAAATTATCCAAGGCGACCACTAAAGCAGTAGGCAAGGCAAGGGGAATGTTGGGGTGTATTAGTAGGGGTATCACAAGTCATAAGAGGGAGGTAATAATCCCTCTTTACAAGACACTGGTTAGGCCCCATCTGGAGTACTGCATGCAGTACTGGTGGCCACACCTTCACAAGGAAATTAACCAAATTGAGTCAGTCCAGAGAAGGGCAACCAAAATGGTGCATGGACTGCATCAGAAAACATATGAGGACAGATTAAAGGAGATCAATATGTATACCCTAGAGCAAAGGAGGGAGAGATGTGATATGATAGAAACATTCAAACACCTTAAGGTCATTAACAAGGTGAAAGAGTCTAACATGTTTCAGTATAAGAAAAATAGCAGGACAAGAGGACACAGCATGAGATTAGAGGAGGCCGATTAAGGGGTAATGTGAGGAAGTTCTTTTTCGCAGAAAGGGTGCTGGATGCATGGAATGGCCTCTACCTCAGGAAGTGGTGGATATGAATACAGTGCAGGGCTTCAAAGAGGCATGGGATAGGCATAAGGGAGCGATACAGATGAGTATGAATAGCTAGGCCATTGACAGAGCAAAGGCCGATGGCACATTCATAAGGTAGAAAACGAAATGGCCAGACTGGATGGGACTTGCAGTCCTTATCTGCCATCAACTTCTATGTTTCTATAAAGTGTTTGTGTGGGATGCCAGGGTAATGGAAGTTTGGGATCTATATAAAATGCAATGGGTCTATATGTAGCTGCCTGGGGACTATCTAAAACAGCAGCAATGTCAAGCAAGAGGAGAAGAAAAAGTGTGAAAGACTGCAGTCACCTAATATGGCACTGTGTGGGCTACAAATGTGTGTGTAAATAATTAATTAAAAGTAAATGGCTTTGCTGCATTAGGACACTGAAATTGGGACACTGTAAAATCTGTAGTGGGACTGTTTTCCAGCAGCCCTGATTGCATCCCATGTGATTCCCTCTTGCCAACCACAAAGCCAGGATTTGTCAGGAGGATTACTGGGCTTGTGAAAGGACTCTTGGGGGGGGAAGGGGGAATACCAGAGAATATTCTGCTGCCGTTTTGTGCAACCAATGAGGCATTGAGGGAACCTCATACATATTAATTTTTCTTGAGGACAGTGGCTCTAGCCAATAGGAAGCTGCCAAATGCTCCCAAAAAGAAGAGAACTGTTGATCCTGGGTCAGTCTGGGGAGAGCCACTCCACAGGTAAGGGGGCTCTGGCCCCTGCGAAGAAATGGGGCTGCAAGACTGGGAGACGGCCTTGCCTGGGGGCTGCAAGACATCTGTCCCTGGGGCTGGTCATGCCTTCCTCATCAAGAGTAGAAGAAGGAAAGAGTTAAGTGAGCAGCTTTGCTGGAAGACAAAGAAAGCTGCAGGGTTCTGGAAAAATCTGCTGTGACAGAAAGTTGCACCAGAGCAGTGAGATGAAGAAAAGGTTTGTGTCTTAAGCCTTGAAAAAGACAAAGGTTGTGTACTGAGCCTGGAAAAAGGACAAAGGCTGTGTCTTGAGCCTGGAAAAAAGAAAAAAAGTTTGTGTCAGCCTAGGAAAAGATGGATATTATTGTCTGCACCTCATCAGTGAGACAAGTGAGAGGGGAGATGTGCTGAGAGAATTGTGAAGAGAGAAAGCCTCTTCAGATTGGAGATTGTTCTGCACCTGTACGGTGAGAGGAAAAGGGACTTCTTGTAACTTAAAAGCTGAAAGAGTGAGCTCTGGAATTGTGTGTGAGCCAGAGCAAGAGTGCGGCTGTGTTCTGAGAGACTGTGGAAGCAGAAGGACTAGCAAGTGCCTATTGGACAGGGTGCCTGCTGTTTTCTCCTGAGCTACAGCATGAAATAGACTGATGTCCCAGAGGGAAGTGAAGTGTTCAAATAGTCACTATATGGTGTTATTTCAGTGTTACAGTAGCAGTGTACACTTTCTGCACACTTCATTTCATAATGCGGTCCATCAGTGTTTAATTAGTGCATCTTCTGGTTTCTGTTGGTGTACATGCAGTGCTGACACAGTGTGTGCAAATTATGTTAATTAGCACTGCAATCACACTGCGAAAGTACTGCAATTAGCAGTGTTTTGTCATCAACAGTGCCTGAAGCAGTGTTGGTGTAGCAATACTGGCTGAAGCAGTGTTGTGTCAGCAACACTGCCTGAAGCAGTGTTGCATTGCATTTTCAGTGTGTGTGAATTATGTTAATTAGCACTGCATCAACACCTGCAGTGCATTTCAGTGTGCAGTGTGATTTTAGCAGCACTCCTGTCAGCAGTGTTGCAGTTCTGTTTCAGTGTATTAGGCTGCATTAAAGATGGCGTCGCATAAAATTCAACAAAAACACAAGTATTCATCTGCAAGTATCTGCAACCTCAGCAAAGGAAGCTTTGCTAAAGGGTTCCTGAATGAGAATGTCGTCTGTGAATTCCAAAGAAGATGGAGATCTTGGAGCTATGTCTACAGGAAGTACTAAAGTCTGTTGCCCAATGTTTGACTCAAAGTCACAAGGAAGGGGGTGGACATTTAGTTAAAGGAATGACCACTAATGGTTCTGGTCTGCAGAAAATGGATTTGTGAAAAATGGATGGTTCTGGTCTACAGAAAATGGTATGGGAGCCTCCCTAATATGCAGGGCCTCACCAGTATTTCCAGGTTTATCTTCAAAAGGAGAAGAGAGTCTCTTTGGATTGGGAGCACATGCACAGTGAGGAAAATGATTTTCGGTATCAAGGGGCTGTTCGAGTGAAATGTGTTTGTGTGTGTGTGTGTATATTTATATATTATATCTATATCTATAATTAGATTATCAATCACATTGGACAAACACCATTAGGCGCCCGTGCGTATATCAGAATGCGACCACACACCTGCACTTTTACTTCCCTCCAAAACAATTTTGCCATTTTATAAGACAGATAACCCACTGTGGGGCGTGCGGTCGCACAATAATATATGCACGGCTTGGGTGGTTGATGCACTTGGCCTGCGGCCTCATGTGTAACAACTCACACCAAGGCATACGTACTGTATATCAAAGCATGACCACACATCCTACAGTGGGTTATCTATTATACATACACACACACACACACACACACACACACACACATATGAGATAGTACTTGTTGTAAAACAAAAACACTACATTAATGCAGGCATTAGAATGCAAAGCACAGAAAGCAAGAAAACGAAAAACAGGGTTTGAGCCTCATGAGTCTTGGCAAATTGGTTGTGTGGTGTGGTGTTCCCTGGAGTTCCCAACTTTAATGCCCATCCCATATCCCCCAGCCAATAGCCTCCTTTCTAAAGCACAAGGTACAGCTCCTACCCAGTGCCTCCCATAGCAGCCATTCGTACCTGTAAAACAAGAACAGCAATGGGCTCACAAAGGATCTGCAGCTCGTTATGAACTGTTATATGACAAACAATGTAAGGTAAACAAAAAAAAAACAATAATTATCTGATACATATGGTCAGTGTCCTCCTACTCCTGGTCAATGTCCTGTCAGACCTGTAGATCTAAAAGGGAAAATGGGTCAGTATGAAAAATAAAAATACTGATCAGCTGGGTCAGCTGGGAAGGCTCTGTAGAGGTTAAAATAAAAAAAGTGGGTTGGAGGGAAGGATACCAGACCTGTACCACACCATCAACCTGGCTTTTAGAATGGACTCGGTCACTCAGGGGATGTCATGGTTGGGGAAGGGAGGAAGACTCCTTGCCCCTGTGCCCCTAGAACTGATGTTTTTTCCGGGTAGGAGTTCATGTTGCTCCACACATCAACCAACACACGACAGGATAAAGACACCAAGGGACAGATATTCAAGGCACAATGAATGCTTTCCTGGGGGTATAGTGGATCCCCCTCTCCCTTTTCCCAATCTGCCTGTAGAATAAATAGGAACATAGGTATGTGATGGCAGAAAGGGACCACAAGTCCACCTACTCTGCCCAGTTTGCCTAGATATCATACTAACATACTAACATACTATTTGCCAGCAGATTAGGCCTTACGGTCTATCGAGTCTGCTCGAACCTTAGATCCTTGGTTGGGTGCCGAGACCCTCCCATCCCTTGTGCTCCAGAAACCCGTATTATCCATCCCCACCACCGGGACAGGCCATCATCTGATACATCCACTTTCTGTGTCTGTCCCACCCTCTCTTGAATCCCTTCACTGTGGATCTCTGAACCAGCTCACCAGGCAGTGCATTCCAAGGGTCCACCACCCTCTCAGTGAAAAACCTCCTCCTCTTTTCCCCCCTCACCCTTCCACCTTCCAACTTCAAACCATGCCCTCTGGTGATACCTCCCTGCTTTAGTCTAAAGATCCCCTCCATATTTACCCTATTTATTCCCTTGAGGTACTTGAAGACCTCAATCATCTCCCCCCTGTCTCTCCTCTCCTCCAATGAAAACAGGCAGCGCTCCTTAAGTCAGTCCTCATACGTCAAATCCCCTAGCCCTTGTATCATCTTTGTTGCCCTCCTCTGTACCCTCTCCAGGAGCTGTATGTCCCTCTTCAAGTATAGTCTCCAGTACTGTACACAGTACTCAAGGTGTGGTCTAACCAGTCCATTGTACAGTGGCAGAATCACTTCCTTGCTCCTAGAGGTGATCCCCTTACGATGCATCCCAACATCCTGTTTGCCTTGCTAGCTCCTCTCCTGCACTGCTCAGAGTTATTCATACATGCACCATGACCCCTAGGTCTTTTCCCCTAATGAGGGCCTCCAGCGCCTCCCTCCCAGGAGTGTGCCCCTGTGTTTAGGGTTTCCACGACCAAGATGCAACACCTTGCACTTGGTGATATTGAAATTTAATTTCCATGTGTGAGCCCAGCTTTCCAGGGTGTCCAGGTCCCTTGCAGGGCCAACCTCCCTCTTCTCCTCAACTACTGCTCCCATCTTGGAGTCATCCATGAAGAGACTCATTTCACCCTATACCCTCCTGATGTCTGATATGTATGCATTACAGGATCGGACCCAGGACGGAGCCTGCGGTGGTACCCCTACCAACCTCTCTAGGTTCGAGGCTCCCCACAGACCACTACTCTCCGAGTGCATCCAGCTAGCCAGTTTTCAATCCATCTGACCATCAAAGGGCCTACTCCTAACCCCATCAGTTTCTCCACCAGACCATTAGGGGACAGAGTCAAACGCTTTGCTGAAGTCCAAGAATAATACATCCACAGGCTTACCCTGTCCAGTTCTGATGTTACCCATTCATAGAACTCCACAAGGTTGGTTTGACATGATCTACCTGGCACAAACCCATGTTGCGACTATCCAGACCTCTCACCTCCTCCAAGTACACCCCAATCATTCCTTTAGTATACTCTCCATTAATTTTCCCACCACCGAGGTCAAACTGATGGGTCTATAGTTACCTGGTACTTCCCTCGACCCCCCTTTATGGATTGGTACCACATGTGCCTCTCGCCAATCTCTAGGTACCCTTTCTGTCTCAAGTGACCTGCTGAAAAGCTCCGCCAGGGGTGCAGCCAGTATGTCCGCCAATTCCCATAGTACTCTCGGATGAATGCCATCTGGCCCAGGAGATTTGTCTTTCTTTAGGGCCTTGAGGGCTAACTACACCCTTTTGGCAGAGATAGCATCATCCGTCCCCTCCACCTTACTGGCCTTTTTATCCTTACCCAGATGTGACACCCCTGGGGTACCTCTCCCTCCCTCTTGCTCCATTTCTGTTGCCTCCCTGATCCCACTTACTGATGTTTCTATCCCCTTTGTGCCTTGCTTTGTAGATATCCCATCCCCCTCCCTAGTGAACACAGAGGCAAAGTACTGGTTAAATACCTCTGCCTGGTCCCTCGTCTCTTCCACCCACCCTCCTTCTGATCTCAATCTGCTGAGATGGGCCTTAGTTTTTCTCCACTCCTCAATGTACCGGAAGAACCCCTTTTCCCCTCCATGTATCCCCTGTGCCAGCCGCTGCTCTTTACTGGACTTTGCTCCTCTCATCATATGGGTGACTTTTCTAGATGCAAGCTGGTACATTTCTTTATCCCTATCCCCTCTTGTTGTTTTATATTTTTTGTAGGCTGCCTTCTTTTCTTTGACTGCTACCTGTACCTCACTGGACCACCAGCATGGTTTATGTGACCTTGCTCCTTTACATTTCAACTTAGAGCAGATCCTGACTGTCTCATGAAGTCCCCGGTTTATGACCTCCCATCTCCTTTCCACACTTGTCATTGAGGTAATCCCCTTCAAGTGATGCTTGAGAATATTTCCCATGCCCATAAAGTCTGCCCCCCTGAAGTCCACTGCAGTGTCCTAGATCTCACCCCTCCCCCATGCTTATTTAAAACCAGACAGTATTGGGTGGCTCCCAGTCAGGGGTCTTGTACAACCATGTCCCTTACCAGATCCCCATCTGCCAGAACCACATCCAGGACATGCCCCTCCCTTGTGGGCTCCATCACATGCTGTGTTAAGAACACATCCTGGAAGCCATCCAGCAGCCTCTGCTCCTTGGCCACCTTCGAGGACATGGTTCCCCAGTTTGTACCTGGCATATTAAGGTCCCCCATCAACACCACTCCTTCCCCTTTTGGTCCACACTGGGCAATGATGTTGTCCAGCAAACCATCCTCTAGAACATCACTCATCCCGGGGGGCCTATATGCTACACCAAGCTTGACCTTATCTCCTGCTGGGGATCGTAAGGTGACCCATAAGGCCTCCACATTCCCTCTGCCTCTTCTACCCTAGCAATTTCTATGTCATCTCTAATGAACATAGCCAGTCCACCCCCTCTGCCCTCCTTTCTATCCTTCCTAAGCATAGTGTACCCCCGTACTTTTAGGTCCCAGTCATGGTTTTTGTTGGCCCACGTTTCCGTGACTGCCACCACATCCACCCCCCCCCCCGAACAGCATGGCCTGGAACTCTGGCAACTTGTTTCCCAAGCTCCTGGCATTTACTAACACCAACCCCAATCCCTTATTCCTGATACTCTTTGTCGAACCCCACCCAGATTCCTTATACTTCCATCCTCCCTCTGCTCCTCCTGAAACCTCCACCCCCAATATGTTTCCCCCCTCCCCCCCTTGGGCTTGAAGGCTACTCCCCTCATCTGGAGGAGAGGGCTTCTGGTAAGCCCCTCCCTTATCCCTTCCCCACCTCACAAGTTTAAACCCCACCTTTCTTGTATGTAGTCTGCCATCCCTAGTTTAAGGACTTCCTTCCCAATGGGGCAAGATGAAACCTGCCTTGGCATATAGTCCCTTATCCTCCCAAACTCCATTCAGTTCCTAACACCCCCAACCCACTCTCTTCACCCCACTTCCTGAGCCAGTCATTAACCTCTGTGAGTTCATTTTTCTCCACTGAGGTCTTTGGTACTGGCAATATCTCCGAAAAGGAAATGTTGCATCCATTATCCCGACAGACTCTGGCAAGTTCTTGGAACCTTGCTTGGATTTCCAAAATGCTATTTCCCTCTAGATCATTAGTTCCCAAATGCACCAGGAAATCCGGTTTCCCTCTACAATCCCTAACCATTTCATACACCATGTACTTTTCTCTGTGCACTGTCAGCCCAGAGATACTCACTACCTTCACCTGGCTGTGGCATCCACCCTGTCCTCCCACTGGATACCCCTAATCATCGAGTCTCCCAATAACAGAACCTTAACACCACCATCCTTATGGTTACCCCCACTATGCCCTCTCAGCCCCTTCCCCCTATTCATGATCTCAATTTTGTGAGTCTTCCTGCCTTATTAGAGACCCCCTGCCACCCTCCCTTTCTGCCTCCTTGCTATTTGCCCATTAACTCAAACCCCTCTGAATAGGTGTCCCTTCAACCCTCTCTTATCTGAACCATTTATCCTGGCCCTGATGGTTTCACCTTCCCCCCACCACCCCTTGTAATAGTACCCTGCCTCCAGAGGCTGTCCGTGGGTCCCTCAAAGCTATGGCCTCATCCTGGTACTGACCCCTGCTGAAGGGGCGCCTCTCCACCTCCTTGTCTCCCAGTTTCTCTCCAATCATGCTCTCTCCCTCATGTCTGGAATATGTTGTCTCCCCATTTGGTAACATATATGTTTCCCTTCTCCCCTCTGGGACTATTTCTATCCTTTCCATAGCCAGTCTGTGATGCCCTATGGGTATCCGACTCCCTCCCCTGGCCTCTGTATAAGTTTCCTCATTTCCACCAACCCCTTCCTCCCCCTCTAGGTTACTTAGTAGCTCAAATTTATTGTGACACTCTATGTCAGCCTCCATCAAGTAACCCGAGTTTCCCCTGACTGCACCTCTAAACTGTCCCTCTTCTTCCCCTCTTGCTCTTTTCACCTTAGGAGCTCCTTCCACAGTCTGCTGTTTGAGCCCTTTAACAGCCACTCCTGACTCTTCCCCTCCACTCTCTTTGTATTCAGAATGTTCACCCGTATGCTTTCCCCTTAGCATCAACTTCCTATCTAAGGGTCCTCTGTCCCTAATATCCCCTCCTGCTTGCTGTAACATAACGTCCTGTAATTTCAGAGCATTGCCCCAGCCTCTCCTCAGCCCACCCTTCTGCTGCCATATCCACACACCTTATCTGGACACTCCCAAGCTCTCCCAGCTACTCCTTAACCAAATACCTCACTCCTGATACAAGATAGCTGTCTGCAGAGTGGGCAGCCTCCTCCCTCTCTCCAGGCCAAATTTAGGGTGTGCCATCCCACAGCCTGTGCAGCCACAACCCTTCAAAGATGCCTGCCATGGTGGAATATGGCCACCCTGTTTATCCCCCTCTGTTTATAATCACACCCCTTTTCTCAGTCCCTTTCCCTGAATACAGTTTCTTTCTATACTGACTGTTATTTACAAACCCAATTTCAACACCAATAAAGTTCCAAGTCTCACAAACACATACAGTCCAGTGTGTTCTGTCCCATCAACAGTGTGTATAGCAGACATCAGGTACCGTAGGATGTCACAGGCCCACCAGCTCCTGTTGCTTCAATTTCAGTCCCAAAACAGAAATAATCAGCCCTTCAATCCTAGCCCCCAGTGGCTTTTCAGTATTTAAAAGCCTACAAAACAGGGAGTGGGTGGGAGGGTCTAACCAAACACCAGGCAAACAACACATTTAAATTTCCCTCTAATTAACCCTGACAAACAACAGTCCTCAAGCCTCCAAAGTTACAACATCACAGCCCAAGTAACAGTTTTAATTCAAGGTAATAATTTTTAACACATAGAGCTAATTTCACTTACAAACTATTCAAATATTTCAGTTAAAACAGAATATAACCCCAGACCTCTGTCCTACCAGCCTGCTGCTTGAGTTCCCAAGTGAACAATGGAGGCCAGGGTAATTCCTGTTTAAAGACAAGGTAATTGCAGCTAATGTACCCTCCCCCTAACACCAGGCAAACAACATATTTAAATTTCCCTCTAATTAACCCTGACAAACAACAGTCCCCAAGCCTCCAAAGTTACAATATCACAGCCCAAGTAACAGTTTTAATTCATGGTAATAATTTTTAACACATAGAGCTAATTTCACTTACAAACTATTCAAATATTTCAGTTAAAACAGAATATAACCCCAGACCTCTGTCCTACCAGCCTGCTGCTCGAGTTCCCAAGTGAACAATGGAGGCCAGGGTAATTCCTGTTTAAAGACAAGGTAATTGCAGCTAATGTCCCCTTCCCCTAACACCAGGCAAACAACATATTTAAATTTCCCTTTAATTAACGCTGACAAACAACAGTCCCCAAGTCTCCAAAGTTACAATATCACTGCCCAAGTAACAGTTTTAATTCAAGGTAATAATTTTTAACACATAGAGCTAATTTCACTTACAAACTATTCAAATATTTCAGTTAAAACAGAATATAACCACCCAGACCTCTGTCCTACCAGCCTGCTGCTTGAGTTCCCAAGTGAACAATGGAGGCCAGGGTAATTCCTGTTTAAAGACAAGGTAATTGCAGCTAATGTACCCTTCCCCTAACACCAGGCAAACAACACATTTACATTTCCCTCTAATTACCCCTGACAAACAACAGTCCCCAAGCCTCCAAAGTTACAATATCACAGCCCAAGTAACAGTTTTAATTCAGGGTAATAATTTTTAACACATAGAGCTAATTTCACTTATAAACTATTCAAATATTTCAGTTAAAACAGAATATAACCCCAGACCTCTGTCCTACCAGCCTGCTGCTTGAGTTCCCAAGTGAACAATGGAGGCCAGGGTAATTCTTGTTTAAAGACAAGGTAATTGCAGCTAATGTCCCCTTCCCCTAATACCATGCAAGCAACACATTTAAATTTCCCTCTAATTAACCCTGACAAACAACAGTCCCCAAGCCTCCAAAGTTACAATATCACAGCCCAAGTAACAGTTTTAATTCAAGGCAATAATTTTTAACACATAGAGCTAATTTTACTTACAAACTATTCAAATATTTCAGTTAAAACAGAATATAACCCCAGACCTCTGTCCTACCAGCCTGCTGCTTGAGTTCCCACTAGTATCCACTAGGCCTTTTCTGTATTCCTCCCCCCATGCAAGTTGCCCTCTATGTTATTCCCATTCCCTCATGAACCCTCCCACCATTTCCCTCAGCAGCCCATTTCAGTTGTCCACCACCTTCTCAGTGAAGAAGTACTTCCTAATCCTTCCTCTAAATCCCCACCCCGATTTGGAATTTCCAACTACCATCCATTGCAATATAGCACACCGCAGCAGGCCAACTGTGACCATCTCTAGGCAGATATCTGCAGCAACAACCAGTCCCAGAACTCCCTGCAGCTGGCACCAGAGCAACAGGCAATAGAAGTTCCAATAGCCTGCATTGCCCATTTCAGCTTCCACAATCTCCGATCACATGTTTTCCACTTCCGCTCTTCTCCAGGGGTAAGTCAGTCCATGACAGAACTTAGCCCAGGGAGTACAGTGGGGCCAGTAAACAAAAGATGAGGCCTATATAAACTCCTAACATGCACTGTAAGACAATCTCCCACTGCAAAGGACTCCAGCATCTGCTGCAAATTAAGCTGTCAGTGTAGATCAAGCAAAACCAGTTCATCATAATCCACTACACTACTGCTTTACGCAGGCAGACAAAATGGCTCCATATGCAAAGTGCACATTGGCACCAGACCCACACTTGTGTGGGACCCTTGACACAAACCAGCCAGTGGGTATTGTGGTAAGGAAGGACAAAACCTTTTACATACAGGTACATCAGGAGAAAAGGAAGGCAATGGGAGATAGTGAGTATCTGAAAAGGGTGGATGGAGGGAGGGTAAAAGATGACCACCAAAAAGGAGAAATACTGAACAAATACTTCTGTTCAGTTTTTGCAAAGGAGGTGGCAGGAAATGGGTCAGCATTAGTTAATAAGGATGGAGAGATCACAGAAAAGGACAGAAAAGGACACAGATATCTTTGCAAAAGAAAGGATCCTCATGGAACTGGCAGCAATAAGGCTATGGGCCATATAGATGCACCCCTGGACCCTGAGGGAGCTAAGGGAGGTGGAAGTAGGGCCTGCTGTCATAACAGCTGCAGTATCGATTGAACCTGGGCTGTGCCTGCAAACACATGATGAATGGAGATAGCACCACCTCAGCTTCCGGATGATGGCCATGTTTTCTTACACATGCGTGCAAGGCAACATGGCTCCTCTGACAACTAAGTGAGAATAAGTGGTGTTGGGACTTAATTGCTTTCCCCAGCACCCTAGGTGACCTGCAGGTAGCCAATAAATTGAAGTAGTTCAGATGGGCAGGTAGGGAATCATTTAGGCTAGTAGCCCCATATTATTAAAGCAGGACACTGGTGGTTCAAAGGAGGGTTGTCCCAGGAGGCCAGTGATTTGAGGTATAGCTCTGGTGATATAATGGGTCCTCCCTCATGGACAGTGGCAATTTTTTTATTTTTATACCTTTTCGGAACCTAGTGTGGGGGGTGTTCTTAGGCCCAGACGATCTATAGCAGGCAGGCTGTTCAGCTGCTGACCAATGCTGCAGCTGTTCATGGCAGCTAGATTGATGCCACTGAACTACAGTGACATTGATAATATTTTTCAACTGCCAAGCTTGAGTGGGGCAACTAAAATAGCAAAGGGTCTTTGCAAGCCATACAAAGATAGATGACTGAATATGTATGTCGCCCAAGGAAAAAAGGCGAGGTTGGGATGAAAATTTCAAGCACCTCAAGGAGATCAACAAAGTCCAAGAGAGCAGCATCTTTCGAAAAAGAGATGCAGAACAAGGGCAAATTTGAAGATAGTGGATGGCTCAGGGCAACATGAAGTATTTTTCACAGAGAATAGGTGAACACATGGAAAGGCAGCCTAGGAGGTTGTGGTGTCAAAAAGAGGGAGGACTTCAAGTACATCGGACAGACAAGAACCAATTCTATTGGTGGTAGGAGGAAGTCAACTGTTGGATAACTAGGATCAACATCCACTAGGTAAGAAATAGGCTGACTGAGTGGGCCAACAGTCCTTATCAGCCATCGGTCTATGTCTATGTGTTCAGCCCACAGGCTCAGGCTGGCTGCTCCATGAAATGAAGATAGGATATTTGGGAGGGTGGGCTAGAAATATGCCTCATCTGCCAGCCAGCCAAGGAACATGAAAAACTATGAGGCAGGTTAAAGGTCTAGAGGTGGGCAGCAGCAGTGGTGGCAAGAACTAGCTAAGCTGTGTGGTGGCAGACTTGGGTGCCCTGAGACCTGGTGAAAGGGACTGGGAGAAATACAAGATAGAGGCCACAAAGGAAATCACAGTGCAGCTGAGGGCAATGCCTGAAATTGACAAAAGTAGTTGTGGGTGGGAGGCAAACAGAGGAAATCAGTGAGCTACCTGGGGGACCACAAGCAACAACACTGCAGACAATAAACTGTACAGCTAATGTCAAAACCAGGGGCCACAGAAGAAGTTTGGGGAGAAAATAACAACATAAGGTCAGGACAGCTCACAAGTAAAACACAGACATAAAGAAGAGACCTGATGGGTTATAATATGAAATGAATTTATGCAATGAAGTGGACATAAATGAAGTGCGATAAACCATTTATCAAGAGCATATGCATGTACATGCAGAATCTTCATTTACACATATAGTTATTCGTCATCCTTGATTAATATATAGTGGACACGTCACATCATCACCCCGTTGTTTGGCACTGCCTTCACTAGTATCTTGCTTGGTTTGTTTCTTCCAGGTTGACCGTCCCTCAACCCACACACCTGCCATTTAATCTTACTGCTCCCCCACTCTTCACTATCATACAGTCATCATTTGTTTCTGTTTAATGGTTTTAGTTTTTGCTTTTTTAGCAAACCTTTTTCAACTGGCTGCTCCAAGCTGTGCTCCAGCTGTCACACTCCTCTGCATGCTGCTGCCATGTCCTCGCCACACTTCTCGATACACAAAACAGACATTTTTTTTTTTACTGCTTCCTCAAAAACTGATAAGCCCTCACTCTTACTCTTCCACTCTGGTTTCCCAGCCTCACTACAACTGCCACCAGAGCTACCCCAGCACCTAGAAACTGTCAGATATTTTTTTCCTTAAACTGCATGCTCGGAAACCCCACTGCTGATGAGCCCTCACTCTAGGTCACACTTCTGCTCTGGTTTCCAGACCTCGCTACAATTGCAACCATAAGCTCCTGTGAAGTCCTTCTCTGCAAAC
The DNA here is from genome assembly GCA_016271365.2 of Neoceratodus forsteri. Classification (NCBI taxonomy): domain Eukaryota; kingdom Metazoa; phylum Chordata; order Ceratodontiformes; family Ceratodontidae; genus Neoceratodus; species Neoceratodus forsteri. The sequence continues at coordinate 242,532,825 of CM028130.1, forward strand.
TCTAAATGGTCTCTTGTGGCCCTTATTGCCCTCCCTCTTCCCTACTTATTTACTGATATTTCCCTATATCTATACACCACGCATGTTTAAGCCCCCCTACCATTTTTAACTCCTGACCGCCAACTCTATAATGCTGTCAGTCTGTTCCATCTGTACCCTTTCAGTGAAGTAGTAATTCCTCACAACCATCTTACCCCCACCATAAAGTCATCATATGCCCATGGTCATATCCCTATTTGAGCCCCCACGCACCCTGTTCATCCTATGGAGTGCTGTGGGTCTCCATCATGTTCCTCTCTTTCAGGGTTTATATGTTGAGATCCAGTCTCCTCATAAGGGCTTTTGCCACAGCATATGCCAATTTGAGTTACCTATACTGCTTCCACCCCTATGGCCTTTCTAGGTGCAGCCTCCAAACCTGGACACAGTACTCTAAGTTGGATCTCACTAATAAGGATTGCTTGCAACACCACCACCTCCCTCCTCCTGCTGAGAATGCCCCCTACACCCCCCTGCATCCTCCTAGACCCTACCCACTGTTTTGTCACACAGCCCAACAACTTTAAATAGACTCTAAGGTAACTAGGTCTGCCCTGCACCATATCCATCAGTGCTAACAGGACTAAGGAAGTCATGTCCCCAAAGTTTTAAGCCGTTAAAGGCTCTGTCCCTCATAAAATATACAAACCAGGTCCCAAGGACTTCCCAGTTGCTTGCTGCCACCCCAGCTCCACTCCCACACTCACTAGCAGGATGACAAGATGCCAGTGAGAGCGCAGGACCACTCTTTATCTGTAATGGGCAGCAGCTTTTCTATTGATTTTAAATGACCTAGTGGCCACCTGGCAATGAAACACAATGGGTATCGGTCAAGTAACAAGGCCCCTGATGGTTGAACGGGTGCCCCATTATATGGTATACTACTATTGTTAAAATCGTAGAAATGCTACCCGCCATTATATACTCAATAAGCCCCACACCCTTACTGGCATCGCCATCCTGCTGAGTGAGCATGCGAGGTGAGCTGGTGCAACAGAAAAAAAGCAAAAAAAAAACAGGAAGTCATGAGAACCAGTTTGTATATTTTATGAACAAAACTAAACAACAAAGAAATCTTCCGGACATCGGCAGCAAGGCTACCGATAACTATAGTTGCAGAGAAAGATCTTGGTGGTCTCTTTAAGATCATAACTCAAGGTCCCCAGCATTGATCATCAGTACCACCCCAACTATAAAGCGACTCCTAGTTTCCTGTCCTAGATTGCATGATTCTGCACTTGTCATTGAACTAACACCTAATCTTGACCCATACCGGAGTTTCTCCAAGAGGCATTATGCTCTCCTGCTCCCTTCTTGAGTGCCACCTGCAGTTTTGGTATTGTCTGCAAAAAGACATTCACCTGCTGCCAGTTTTTCTGCAATGCTCATATGAAGACACTGAGAGGATCTGCGCCAGTACTGAACTACAGGCTACTCACTGTCCCATCACTGTAATGAGTGCCATTAACCATCACTGTCTGACACCTCTGCAACCACCCCAGCTACTACTCTGTTTTCCAACCTGCATCTCAGTGCACTCTTCTGTTTCAGCTACCACCTTTTATCCTCATCTGCCAGACTTACTCACCATAAGATGAATCAGTATGTGGGCCTGCAAGGTAGTCAGGGTGTATGTTCTTTCATCCATTGGACATAGCGGACAGAGGTGCACAAACCGTGCACGAACATGTGATTTAGCACCAATCAATGTCTTCCACCCATGGGTTGCTCACATCTGCACTGCCACTTGGAACTCAGGATTGGCATACTACAGCTGAGATGGCTGTCCTCCTTCCCAGAAGAATCTCTTGTATAACAGTTGATCCTCCTCCTCTCCCCAGAGAGCCCTGGCACTAATTTCGTTTCCTGAACTAAGGTCACCTATGTTGCAGGTCATAGCGCTACTGTTAAGCTGAAGGGCACACATGTTAACCAGTTTCTAATTAATTTCACCACTTTGGATCCCTCCGAGGCTGATCAATCTCTTTGACCTTGCCCACCTCCCCTCAAAGTAGTCAACCACCCTCCTCTCTGCTAGATCACCCTTTCAGGCAGCAGACTATCCTCCATGCAGCTGGACAACCTTTCTAGCCCCAGCCTTTCACATAATGAACACTGGAGCCAGAGCACCACACAAGCTCTGGGCCAGCCACTTACCCAGCCAGCCACCCTCCCTACATCTGGACCAGCCTCCAACTACATTCTATACAACCTCCATATAGTTGGAGCATCACCCCAAACCTCCACTCTAACAGACCACGTATCTGAAGCTGTCCCTCCAAGCCCCTGGACCAGCTGTCCCCCACCCAACCACTCAACCTACAGCTAGATCCACCAGAAGCCCCATATCAGCCTCACCATCCAACCACCCAACCTGCAGCTGGACCTCACTTCCAACCTTGAACTAGCCCCGCCACCACCACCAGCCACTCTCCCTGCTGCTGGCTGACTCTTTCATGCCCTGGACTAGCCTCCCCCAGCAGACAGTCCTCCCTGCAGCTGGACCCCTGTGTTCATTCCCACCCACAGACCAGCCTTCCTCCCCTCTGCAGGTTGAGTAACCTCCCAAGAGCTGGACACCTTTCCAAAAGCTGGACACACCCTCCATCCAGAGCAGAACCTCCCTACACCTAGACCCCTCATCACCCTTCCTCAACCATGGACCCCATACTTCTCAACGTAGTGTTAAAAAAAAATATGTGACACTAACATATTGCATTTGCAGTGTCAGTGGCTCAGCAGGTAGCACACTCGCCTCAGAGGCTGGGAGATCAGAAGGCAGTGGGTTCTAGTCCCATACCAGGCACTTGGGTTAATATCCCAATACTGACACTGTAGTGCAGCGTGAGGGGGATGGCTGCACTCCTGAGGCCACTGTCTTTCAGATGAGACATTAAACCAGGTCCCATCTGCCTGTTCTGGTGGTAGTTCAGACGGATGTTAAAGATCCCATGAGCACTTCTCCCGAAAAAAGCAGGGGAATTTTCTCCAGTGCCCTGGCCAAATTTCCCTCCAATTCACTAAAAATACCACCAACAGCTTAATCTGGTTCAAGGTCAGTTGGCTTTCATCTGTATCCCCTTCCTCCAGGTCATGCCTGAAAATGGGCAAGAATCTGTCTAATGCACTTAGCCAGTCAACAAAAACGAAATAAAATAAACATAAAATATAAATTAATGCAGTATTAAGCAAAAGAAAAAAAATACACTGATCCCCAGGTTACAAAATGGATTAACATATGCAACTGTTAAATACAAATATTAAATGCAAAAAAAAAAAACAGTTCACCCACAAACACACTCAAATATCTGAAGTAAATAATTATTCCTTTATCTGCAGGTAACTCCAGATTTTCTCAAATTAAAAAGTTGTAATTTTTTTCTCTGTAAATATAGTTAAATAGGTTACTAAATGGATACACACAGAAAATGCATTCTGAATTTGCTTACATTGATGGTGAAACCTGCACAGCATTTCATTTAGAAAAGAAAAACACCTGAGTGATAATTCCCTTACTGTATTTAACATTCCAGGGAGTTAAAAAGATGTACTTTTTAAACATAAGCTTTCACCTTAACATGTAAATCTTAGCTGTAGGAAACCTCAGTTGTTCAAAAATGGAGACCACAGAGTGCTTGTGCAGTTTCATCAGGTTGGACACAGACAGCAAGTGAGCTCGAAATGTAGCTCTCTGACTGAGTAGACTTATGGCAAATGTAGTTTAGAATAGACTTTTAAAGGGACACTGCCAACTTTTTTTGCACCATATTATTTCCAGGTAAAAAAAACACATTTTAAGATTGCTTACCTTCTCTAAAATGCATTGTTGTTGCTGGTTGTTTTATCTGTCTCCTTGCTTAGTAGAACTAAAATGCACAGTAATGTACCCAGCCTTGATTGGCTAATTTAAATCCTAAAACTACTCCGCTGACTGTAATCTTCATTTATGATTCAGTAGTATTAAAAAAAATTGTACTTTTAAGAGCATTGCAGATATATTTCTAATCCTCATTTAGCAATAACTTACTCTTGAACAACTAGTCTGCTGAAATACTTCTTAGAATTTAGTATTCTTAGAGGTTGTATTTTTGAATGATGATTAAAGATTATTAAAAATGATTAAAATTAGTCTTTGAAGGCAAACTAATGAATGCTTTAATACTAAATTTAGTATATGACTTCATTGAGTGTTCCCAAGTACAGCCCTTTGGGCCTGCACCCACCATGACCACTCATATCTTGAACACCCCCTGCCCAGATGACCACAGCTGGACAACCATATCAACATCCAATAGACCTCTCCCAAGCTGTGTACCTTGCCTACAGCAGCTGAGTCCACCCTACAAGCCCCAAACAAGCCTCTCCCCATCAACTATCACCCTTCCTGTAGCTGGCTGATCCAGGCCATTCTTCCTACCCTCAGACAAGATCCCCCTACAGATGGAACCCCCCCAGACCTGCCTCCCCACCTCAGTAGACCACCTTCCCTGCAGCTGGACCAACCTCTCAGCCTCACCAAACAAAGCACCCTCCTTAGAGCTGGACCAGCACCTCCTAGATAACAACTCTTTCTGCAGCTGGACCCACCCAGACTACTCATTTTGCCCACATACCAGTTGCCCGTCCCACCACTGACCACTTTCTTTGCACATAGAAAACTCTGCACTGCTAGGTACCCTTTTATAATCCCAATGCTTACTAGTCTGACATGCTGCATACCACATACACCAACCTAACAGAAACCCCAGCCCAACACACAGTGGCCTGACCCAGGGCAGTGCCTGACACACTGTCAGGCCAGAGGAGATGGGATGCTGTGCGTTGTTGAGTGAATTCCACACACACATGAAGCACCCGATCCCAACCTACACCACCCATCCCAGGACCTGAGTCACTACTGAACAGCACAGATGATGTGAAAACACCCACTCCCTATGTGGTGCACCCTCTGAGGACACACTGACCTGATCACAGACCCCCGGTAAGGATGAACATCTCTCCATCCATGGGACAGTGATGAAACAAATAGCTGTGCATGCCCCAGTGTGTTGACCAGCCATCCCAGGCAGCATGGTGGACTGTCTGTGCATCCCTGCATGCATGATGATGTCATCTGACAGTCAGCCAGCTGGGCATGCATGAAGGAATTTGGGTACCATGCCTGTTGGTTGGTGCATGCATGAAACTGCCGGCACACAGCAAAGTGGCACAACTAGAGCATGGAGAGCTGCACCAGGAAATGGTCCACAGCAACACCACATGTGGATGCCAGGGCACAGAGCAGCATACCATCACACCAATCGTGCAATGTGTGCATGTGGCCATGTCATGCTAGCCCACTATGGGCTTGCAGTAACCACACAGGAAAAAAGTCTGGAGGTGTTTGGGGGGGCCTGTGCTAGATGATCCCAATGCAGCATGAAGGCTGCTAGGTGTGTTGTGGGGGGTTCCACAAGGGCCCATTGTGGGAATGCTGTTACCACACACTTGCACAGCTGGAAGGATTGGGGGGCATTCACACTGCTTCAGACCTGTGCAACATGTGGCACACATGAATAGCTGAAAGGATTTTGGGGGGACTCACACAGAGTCAGGTCTGTGCAACATGTGACACTCAGTGCAGATGTGGTAGTGTGCAGTGGGCTGCTTGGCGATATCCAGTAGTGTTGCGATGAGACCTCACCACCAGGTTGGGGTGCATGTGAAATGTGGGGGTGAAACTTTACTCAACAGTAGGGGGCCACAGTGGCAACCTGGTGGCTGTGCATGATGTGTACTGTGAGTGTACAACTGTCAGGTTCCACGTCACCATGGAAACCCTAACAGGGTGGTGTTGTGTGCCATGCCACAGAGGAACTTACATAGATACATAGACAGTGTCGGCAGATAAGGGCCTATGGCCCACCCAGTCTGCCCATTTGAGCTTGTAAGTTCAGTTTGTTTTCCTAGAAGTCTGTTGCACCTTACCCCTGACCTCCAGAATTCCTTTATGTCTATCCCATGCATTCTTAAATCCCGGGATTGTTTCAGCCCCCACCACTTCCTCTGGCAGGGTGTTCCACTTGTCACCACCCATTCTGTGAAGAAATTCAAACTTTAGCAGCTTGCCCTTGTCCTTGGATGCCAGTACCATCCTTATCCACTCCTCATAGCTCTTCTTGGGTGGTGTCCATGGCAGTCCACAACAAATGCCTTCCCTGGTTACATAGGTCCATTGCTGTTCCCTGTGGAGCTCTGCTAGCATTGTCATTACCCCTACATGCACCTTCCTGAGCAGGGCATGGAGATGGCTATACCAGGTCTAGACATTGATTTGGGACCAAGGTATACCTCGCTCATTGAGAGCCACAACCAACCACAGCTGAGGTGGGAACATGGGGTCATATCTCATGGGCACCTTGGCCACGCTACTGTACAGCCATATCCTGCCCAGCACATGTGTCTGCTCAAAACAATAGAGGAGTGTGGTGGCATTGGGCAGAATGGTTGGCTTCAGGAGGCTGAATGCTACTGTAATGTCCTGTGCCAGGAGATGGGTGAGGGCCACGAGTTCATGGATCTTCAAGATGAAGTCTGGGTCACTTCCATATTGTGGTGCAAGGCAAAAGCTCTGGACCTTCCACCACACAATCTGCCCAAAGTGGAACTGGCAACCCTTGTTTGTGGCTTGCGGAAATTCCATCTTACAGGCCTTGATCACAGCCTGCTCAAAGTCAGTGATGATTGTAGGTGGTTTGAGGGTGCAGGACTGTATACTGGCATATTTATTCAGCTCCTGGAACAAGGTGCAGTAACATTGCAAGCTCTTTGTTGTCATCAGTGTATACACCAATGACATGATGAGGTTGTTAGGGCCCGCCCCCATGGGTGCATGGATGGTGTACAATGAGTGAATAGGTGTGGCACAGTCTTGAACATACCATCCATCATCCAGAAGGGTGCCTGTGCCAGGTCCCTGATGTTGTCCTCTATGTTGAGTAGAAGGATCTGGTGGGTGAGCCTGCTGTACCATGGCCATACAGTCACCATCAGTAGCTGCTTAGGGATAGTGAAGTCAGCCAGTGTCACTGGTTCTGGTGAGAGGTCCTTGTGGTGGGTCCTGTTCACAATCTGCAACAGGGCCCTCTTGCTTGGCAACTATTGCTTCATCTCAGTGGTCATCGCAGTTGCCTCACTCTGCAGTAGCTATGTGGGGCTAGCCATGGTGCTCTGTGTCTTCTACTTGATGCCAGCCAGCACCTGTGCTGGTAGAGAATCTGTCAGCTCCAGAGCATGATTGTGTTCATTATTTTTCTTTAGGTGGTGCAGGCCATCCTGGAGCAGTGTGATGGCCTGGCCGATGTAGGACTTGGATTTATGATGCTGGCAGCACCATTACACTGTCTCAGGCCAGCCCGGTGGTGCTGAGGGTTGAGGTGCTGGATGCCACACCTTGTGCCACACCAGTGACCCGGGTTCAGGATTGAGCCCGGGCCATCAGGGGTCGGCAGGGGAGGACTGGGATCGAGCATCCATAGACTGCTCTCCCAGTTCTGGGGTGGGCTGGGGAATTTCACCATGCTGTGATGGCCCCTTGGGGATGCCCAGGGGCACTACTAGTGTCAGTGACACTAGATGGGGAGCACGGCAGATGTTGGCACATTGCATCTGGACATCATTGCACGTCCGTGCTACTGGGGCCAATCAAAGGAAAATGGCTGGGCATGACCTTGCAGCTTGATGGCTGTGCTCCAAGCCACCCAGAAGACTTTGGTGGAGTCCTGTTGAGGAGGGTCCGGGGCTGCCTGGCTGGTACAGGCAGAGGGGGAACCCTCCAGCAGGATGGCATCATGGCCATCCCTGATCCTCCTGGGTGCAGTTTGAGCTATCCAGCTCTTGAGGTGGTGGAGCTGGTGGCTGGATGCCCCAAGCTGGAGTGTGTGCCGCAGCAGGTGAAAAATATGATATGATAAAAAAACAGTACACTGTCTCATTGCATGTCCATTTATGGACCAGAAGGTAGCCATTCATATTCAGCTTGGACTTTCCCCTCTTGGATGATACCACCTCACAGATTGTCCCTGTTTTTGGGGTTGCAGTTGAGCACCCTGGCCCCTCCATGGCTTCCATGCTGTCTTCCATTGTGCCAGAGGACTGTGCAACACTGACCAGCTTTGGTTCCAGCTCAGGCATGGGGGTGTGATTGCACTTCATTTGCACATCACACTCCATGGGCCACACCTGTGGCAGCTGCTACTTGTCTGTGGGTGGTTTGTACCAGGACTGTACTGCCACTGTCTGCCCACAGTCCCAGTGCTTCATGGCTGTGCTGTGCACCATGGTCACATTCAAGTTCTGTGTCCACAGTGTCCTAGGCCCCCATCAGCTACTGTGCTGCAGCGGGACTATGCTCCATGGTACACTTCTCTGCTGTCCAACATGCAGGGGTCCCTGTGTGTTGCACACTCTACCTACAGGTCAGTGTCCACCTACCTAAGCTGGCCTTTGCACCCCCCAGCATTGACATCCCAGCATCTGTAGTTCCCATGCATGCCTTCATAAGTGCACATCCGTCCGCTGCCCCATGCATCATTTTCCAATGCCTGCCTGTTATCCATGTTCTCTTCGGCTGTAGTTCCCTGACCTGTGACTTCTCTGGTAAATGACCTATTGTAGCCCTCATTGTGCTCTTTCCTATGGGGCTTGCATTTTCTGCCCCTGTGCCGGTTTGTTTGTCAGAGTTCCAGTTCACCTGCTTTGTTTACTAACCACTCTCCCTGCATCTGAAATGGGCCTTGCCCAGTCAACCACTCTCCCTGCAGCTGAACCACCCTTATAGCCCCTGGAGAAACCTTCCCCAAGGAAAGCACTGTCCATGGACCATTTCACAGTTACAAGGAGGGAGGAAGAGGCCCCCAGCTGAGTAGGAAGCAACTGCTGGTGGATGACTTAATTAGGGGGGATAGACTTGTGAGCAGGTGGGGTAAAAGACAGGGAGGTGAAATACCTGAGAGGTACTTTGGCTTGCAGGGATGACAGCAGATACAGTGGATCATTAAGCAGCAGGAGATGAGAGGGAGCTAGATGTCATTGTCTACCTGGGGACAAATGACCTAGCAAGGGACGGGGTAGGGATAGTGTGGGGAAATTTCAGGGATGGGGAGGGTATTCAACCATTCATGGTGGCTTTTGCCAAAAGGTTGCCTATATACATCTGGGGAGAAGATAGTACTCTCCACACCGGTTTTCAGCAGTTGGTTAAAGGCATGTTTTGGGGTGAGGCTCAGTACTAGGAGTGGGGCAACTTCAATGTCTTCATAAGTGAAATTGCAGAAGAACTGAATGGGAAGGTACTGTATGTCTTTTTGCATATGCCACCAAAACCTGTTATAGGGTGGACACTCAGGAGGGTGTGGAGAAAGAGTTCACCCATGCTAATGTGACAGCCATGTTGCTGATGCCGATTACAGCACAGGCCACATTACAGCACCGGGCATAACATATCCTGGGAGTTACACCACCAAAGCACCCTCCTGGGAAACAGTCTCCATTGGGCCCCCTTCCCTAATTATCCCACAGGTCCAGGTTCTTAATTTACCTGTTCTCCAATCCTACCCCATCCTACAATCACCCTGCAGGTATACAGTAGATTGTTACTATCCCTGATGTCCAGTGGTTCCCATTTATTTGTTTATTCATTCATTTGTTTACTGAGTAGGTGCGCTAGTCTGAGAACCATTTTCAGGTATGACCTGGGCCATTGAGGATGGCACAGGAATACAAGCAAGTACAAAGGAGGCTGGGACAAGGCATACAATAGACAGTAATAAAAATATACAGGATATTTATATGAAGATATATGTAAACTTGCAGCACAATTGATAAACAACATTTATGACAATAGCAGGTACAGTAGTAGCCAAGTTGTAATACAAATTAGGCATTATTTGAGATAAGTAAAGGAAAAAGTGCATCATGGCAGTGTAGGTTTGGACCAAGAAGGAAAAGGAGGGAAGGGAAGTAGAGGCATGATAATAAGTTGGGAGGGCAGGAGCAAGGAGTGGAAGACAGAAGGTGAGATCCAAGGAGAGAGTGGAAGAGTCCTGTAGAGTTCGTGGTGCTAAGTGGAGTGGGCACGTTGTTCCAAAGGAAAGGGGCTGAAGATGAGAATGCACATTTACCATACAAGTGGAGACTAGGGGGCACTCAAGCATGGGGCCAGCTGTGAGGCACAGCTCTTGAACAAACACTTTTGGCCAAAGGACGTGGGATTGCGGAGAGGTAGCTGGGTTTTGGATGGCCTTATTGACTGTGCTGGCCAGGAGATAGGTCCGTTGGGCTGATGGGGGAAGCCAGCCCAGGGCCTGATAGAGTGAGCAGTGATGTGTTGAGTGAAAGCCCTTGCCCCCTGTATATCTAAAGTCCCAACCATGACCCATTTAGGTCTTACAGCAAATACTACCCCCTGGTCCCCAGGCTTACTATATATTTGACACCCTTCCACATTTGGCACAGACCATCCTCTCAGCCCCTTGATCGGGCATAAAATGGATGATAGTTCACAATCATGTGCTAACTGTACACAGCTGTTTATACAGTAGGCACATGAGCACAAAACTGACATTCTGTCCTCAGTTGGTCACAGAGGTTAGCAGAGTGTTTCTGCCAATTGCCACTATGGGGAGAGTGTGTAAACATATGGTGGGGACCATGAATGGTGGGAGCAGTGGGACTGAGTGGGCAGGTAGGTATTGGCAGTTTCTGATGTACGGAATGGACAGCAGCACCACTGAACACCAGGGGAAGTGTGATATTACTGATGGTGAGAGCTCAAAGGGGCAGAGGTGATAATACCTGGTTTAGGGAGGCAACATCTTTTAGAGCCATTCAACAACTGGTCAGAGACTCACTAACTATGCTATTCAAGATATCATTTTGTGATCTTACCCTGTTTTTGGGGTGCAAGGTGTTGTTTGAGAGCCACTTACCCATTCAGAGATCGCAAATGCTCTTTGAATGTTCTGGTCTATGTGAACAATAACATTCCATTACCAGTAAGATAAAGACAAGTGAACAAATAAAAATAAGGAATTAAGAGCTGTTTCTCCATGAGGTTGATAATGTAATTGATCTTAACACTGCATTAGAGTACAGAGTATAATGAGATTAATACTGGTACCACTGTGCTACCACATGAGTCTAGAGTTGCTGTGAGAGGTACCAAATACTGAAATGTCAAAATAACACAGTACCATTGTGCTACCAGTGTACCAGTATTTGTGGGATCCAACAAAAATCTCTAAATTTTGTGATACCATTGTATTACCAGTGTATGTGTGAGAGACAGAGAAAATAGTAAAAAATGCCATAGGGATACCATTCTGCCAGTGCACTATCAATGCACAGAGGAAAATCTATATATCACCTACCACTGTGATCTGTGATACAAGAGTACCACTGGGTATTACCATTGTGGATTTTTCAGCTGACCACAGTATTGCCATTGCTATACCACTGTAATGCCATTGTGACAAATTCAGTAAGGGTAATCAGATTGCTGAGACAATGCAGTGCTAAAGAAGTGTGATAAAAATTATAAAGTGTTGCCAGTACTACTGCAGTGTGCAGCAAAAATTAGTGAAGGAAATACAGTGCTAAAGAAGTGTGCATGACAATCTAATAATTATTTGCAGTGCACTTACAGTCTGCATCAAAAAATAAGAAAGATTGATCAGTACTATTGCAGTGTGCAGCTAAAATTAGTGAAGGAAATACAGTGCTAAAGAAGTGTGCATGAAAATCTAATAATTATTTGCAGTGCTCTTACAGTCTGCATCAAGAAATAAGAAAGATTGAGCAGTGGTACAACAGTGTAGCAGAAAGTCAATGCAGTATATTAACAATGCACTGATGACAGGCAGTGCTTTGTCAGTCTGGACTGAAATAACACTGAAATGAGACTCAAGATGGAAGTGTGCACTCCACTTCCCTCTGGGGTGTTAACCCTGGATTTTCAGACTCTACACCCCCATGAGTCTGGAGACAGGGAAGGTAACAGAGACTGCTTGGCTGCACACCATAGCAGACTATGAAGAAACAGAGCAAAATGATCTAAAGGTTCCATCTGAAGCACTGTGAGGAACTTGACAACCTCCATCAAGTAGGTTTGGTTGATTGCCGGGGGCCACAGATCTTGTACTCGAGTGCTAGGGTGCTCTGACCTGTGAGGGAGCTGGGCCATGGGGCCACTTCCAGGTCTGTCTCCCTTGTGTCTGGCAGGCCTTGTGCATGTGCTCTGCAACAGGCTGAATGAGGAAAGCTGCAAGACCTTGAAACAAGCCTGAAAACCCAAGTTGCAGCCTCTGTATTTCCTTCCGCTTGTTTAACATTGTGCCCAGTTCTGCAATTGCTGTTTCACCAACACCAGGACTTCAGCCATGAGTGCCACCTGAGGACTTATTCTGCAGAACCATGAGTAACAGCAGCAATTGCCCTGCAAAAATCCTGGGGACTGTATATATTATCATTCATGCCCACCTGGGCTGGAAATAAAGAGAGTTGGAGCAAATAGAGAAAATTGTATAAAGTTAATTTAACTCAGCAAGCTCGCCAACAGTGGCCTATCAGCTGCATCTCATGCTTGCAACTGTTAGATCTGGGTACCCCGGGACAAGATTTGGGGTTTCATTCTGGAACTGGTACCTATGGGTCTGGGCTTTGGGAATATCTGCAGCACCTAGGTAGTTTGGTGGCTATGTCTACAAATGCAGAAATTTGAAAATAAAAGGGAAAATGATTATTGGGAAATGCAAATCTTCAAAATGCAAATTATTAAATGTTCTGCTTCAACTCTATTCCTCTTACCCCATCCTAACCCTCCCTGAGTAAATAAATGATGATGTTACTGTTTCAGAAAGAGCTGACTTAAGAGGCTGATTTTAGTGAGCATGTTTTTAGATGAAATGGAAACTGAAATGTGAAGGGTGGGGATGTTTGGGCCTGGAAAGTCCACAGCTGGGGTAACTGTTTGGGGATGTGGGATGATATGACATCCCAGGGGGTTGTACTGATAGATATTAAACTCATTAAATATGTACTCTGGGTGGAGGCACCACCATTTCACTTTATTCTTGGGAAAGGACCCCGATGTAATATCAGCTATAGGGACCCAGGACCCTTAACCATGGTTTGGCCATCAAGGCAGGGGTAGTGGCCCCCTCTAGGATGACTCCAGAGAGGGGCTACATAAATGGAGGCACCACTGGTATCTCCTGTGCCAGTCACACCCAGCATGCACCCTCCCCAGCTCACTAAAATGTTGGGAACCCTTAATAGTGATGGAGAGTTATGGAAAGTGTTGGAGAAGTGATTTTGGCACCAAAACTGTCTTGGGCTGTCTTCATTGCTGGTCAGTAAGAAAATGTAGGGGGATGCCCCATAGTGATCAAAGGGAGAAATTGCACTTAAAATTGTGCCACCTGGAAAATGTTGATGCTAGGGGTCCCTTGGGAGAGTTAATACCATATACAGCTCTGATTCTATGGGGGAATGTGTGGAAATGTAGAGATAGCTGGTGATTGTCTAAAATAGGATATGATTTAATGTTGTGTTAGAATCGGTGTCATGTGCATGGAGTAGGATGTTAAAATGTGATGATAAGGGGATAAGTGAAAAAGGATGATTACATAGAAACATAGAATTTGGTGGCCGATAAGGACTGCTTGACCCACCCAGTCTGACCATTTCCCTACCTATTGAATAAGCTGTATATCCTAGTTAACAAACTGCCTACTTCTTCCTACCACCCACCAGAATTGCCTTATGTCTGTACTATGCATTCTTGAATTACCCCACTGTTTTTGACCCCACAACCTCCTCAGGAAGGTTGTTCCATGCATCCACCACCCTCTCAGTGAAAAAATACTTCCTCACATTGCCCCTTAGCCATCCCCACTCTGTCTTCAAATTGTGCTGCCTTGTTCTTGTACATCTCTTTTTCTGAGAGATGCCACCCTCTTGGACTTTGTTGATTCCCTTGAGGTACTTGAAAGTTTCTATCATGTCCCAATCTTCCTCCTTTTCTTGAGTGTATGCATATTAAGCTCCTTTAGTTTCTCTTCGTATGGCTTCTAGTGCAGATTCTGCACCATTTTAGTTGCCCTCCTCTGGACTACCTCCATCCTGTCTATGTCTTTGTGGAGATGTGGTCTCTAGAACTGCACACAGTACTCCAGATGGAGTCTCACCAATTGTCTGTACAGAGGGATAACAACTTCCTGTTTTCTGCTGGTGATGCCTCTCCTTATACATCCCAGTATCCCCCCCATCCCTTCAAACTGCCTTCTCACATTGCTTGCTTCCCTTTAGGTCATCTCATATGACTACCCCCAGGTCCCTTTCCATTTTTATGTTTGCTTGCATGCACGTGCGAGGAACATAGTGCCTTCATCCGAGTTTTTGTTGGTGTGGCACCCTATCTTCCAATGCAGTCAGTGTGTTTGCAGGCACGGCCACAGTTCACCAATGAATGCTGCAGCTGTCTATGACAGCAGTTGAAAATGCAGTGCGGTACAATTGAAAGGCAGAGCTCCGCTTCAGTGATCAGTGAGAAGCTACTGCATGCGCATGTGCTCCCCCCATACACGCACGCATATTGCATGCTAATGCGGCTCTCCCCACACACACTGTATGGCTGACAGGGGTGCCCAATCCCCCATTGGCTCTGCTGTGCTCCCCCTAAACAGAGTTCCAGGTGCCTCACTGGGAGTTCACCCCAGCGTGGCAGCATTCTGTATGGGTGATGGGGGTGCCCAATCCCCCATTGACTCCAATGGTTCCCCCCAACAGACAACCGGGTGCTGCAGTGGGAACCCACCACAGTGTGGCAATAGTCCGTATGGCTGATGGTGGTGCCCAATCCCCGGTTGGCTCCACTGCCCCCCAAATAGCCTTCCAGCTGCCACGCTGGGAGCCTACCCCAGCATGGCACAAGTCCCACGTCGTCCAAGAAAAAAAAAAACCTGAAAGAAAAAAACCTTCCCTCGCTGACTGTCCTGACCCCCGCTCCTCCCACCATCTGTGCACCCTGCCTCCCCACACCTCCCCCATACCCCATACTTACCTCCGGAGTCCGGCAAGATGATCTTCAGTGGACCGGGAACACGTCTGCACTCTTCAATGCTGACCGCGAACTGAAGAAATGCCGGTAAGCTGTATAATGTAATAAATAGGGTTTTTTCAACTTTGTTGCATATCTCGGGCATTTTGGGGAATATTTTTACCAAATTTTTAACATGGGGTTTTTGGGACTCCACCTCATGAATTCTGCCACTGTCATTTTGTTAATTGGCCCCAAAAGGTGATTTCCCGGTCACTGCACAGATCCACCGTTCGGGACTGAGTTACAAAATGACAGTGTCACAGTTCATGAGGTAGGCCCCCAAAAACCCTATGTTGAAAATTTGGTGAAAAAATTCCCAAAAATGACTGTTTTATGAACACGCGTTGCACTGTTCCTACGCACGCTTGTAAGTTCATGAATTTTCAATATTTTCACTCCAGATTTTCAACATTGCCATTTTACCACACCTCCTTATGACTAGTACAGCTGTCATTTTTCACATTTTGCCCAAAATGTGTTTCCGTGCATGTAGCGCACAATGGCGCAGTCAGTGTGCTAAATCAATACTCCGGACAGTTTAAGAAAATCACAGTGATACTGTTCATGAGCAGAAGTGTTAAAATGGCTATGTTAAAAATTTGGTGAAAAAATTCCAAAAAATGACTGTTTTAAGAGGATGCATTGCGCCGTTTCCTGCACACTCTCGTAAGTTTGTGAATTTTCACTATTTTCACTCCAGATTTTCAACATTGCCATTTTACCACATCTCCTTATGAGAAGCACAGCAGTCATTTTTCACATCTTGCCCAAAATGTGTTTCCATGCATGTAGCGCACAATGGCGCAGTCGGTGAGCATAATCAATGTTCAGGACAGATTAAGAAATCACAGTGACACTGTTCATGAGCAGAGGTGTTGCAATGGCTATGTTAAAAATTTGGTCAAAAAAGTCCGTAAAATGACTGTGTTACAGTACAAGCGACCATTGCGCAGTTTCCATGCACCCTCGTAAGTTCATGGATTTCTAATATTTTCAGTTCAGATTTCACCACTGGCATTTTTCCACACTTCCTTATGAACAGTACAGCTGTCATTTTTCACACCGTGGCCTAAATGTGTTTTCGCACTTCCAGTGCAGAAATGCGTGATTGCTGTGGGATATCACTGTTTGGGACAGATTAAGAAAATCACAGTGACACTGTTCATGAGCAGAGGTTCCAAAATGCCTATGTTAACAATCTGCTGTAAAAAATCCCCAAACTAATTGCATTATGGGTGTGCGTTGTGCAGTTTCTACACACTTGTGACTTCACCAGTTTTTTTAATATTTTCACTGCAGATTTTCAACATTGCCATTTTTTTGTACCTCCCCATGAACAGTACAGCCGTCATTTTTCACATCCTGTTTGAAATGCGTTTTTACACCTGTGGTGCCAAATGGCATAGTCGCTGTGCAAAATCAGCTTTTGGCTAACAAACTGATATTGCCACTGTTCATAAGGTGGGGTCACAAAAATCCATGTTGAAAATTTGGAGTGAAAATGCCAATGGGCCACTGAGGCGTTAAGGTTTCCGACAATAACGCCCCACCCTGTAGAGCTTGACAGGCATCAGGGGTGTGACTTGGGATTCTCGCCTGTAATGCTCATACCATTCCACACCCTGCTGCCAGTGAGAGGCATCGAGGTGTACCTTGGACTCTTTGGCTCCAAAGGTCACCCCATTCTTCTATACAGTACCCATCTCACTGTATTTTCTGATGGAATGGGGTGAGCATAAGGGGCAAAGACCCCAAGGCGCACTGTGACACTTGTCGGTGTCTGCAGGGTAGGGTGTGGTGAAATGGTGTGGCCGCTATGCCTGACGACCCAAAGGCACACCCCAATGTCTGTCAGTCTTTGCAGGGTGGTAGCGGGGTTGGCTTCAGTTCAATACTTCACTGCCATTCCTATTCTGCAGCTCTCTAACTCGTACACTACCAGTGCCAATGCCAGCAAGCAAACATTCGGCATTGACAAATGCTTGTTGTTGTTGCTATTACCTCCCCCCTCCCACTGTGTACTCTTCCCCTGGGTTTTTGTTTCCTATGTGCATAACTTTGGGTGTACCAAGCAGAGAGCAAAACCACCATCTTGAAGACCAGCACAGTGACAGATTTCACCTCAAATCGTCAGGTCGCCGTTCTGGTCCATGCAGACACAGACGGTGCATCTCCCGGTGTTGTGCCCACTCCCTGATACAGCTCCGACTCGGAGTTATATATTTAGAGACCGGCGGGTGTGGGTGGAGGACCCCCTACTTGGGGAGTTCAGGAGGAAACAGCCCCTCAATACAAACACTGAGGCATCCCCGACAGTGCAATGCTGACACTTCGCTTTGCAGCTGTCGCTGTCGGGGATGTTGGCGAAGTGGTTGTCGCACCGCTATAAGTAAACCATTATTTTGCACTTCTTTGTATTGAATCTAAGTTGCCATACTTTTGACCATTCCTCTAACCTTGCCAAGTCCCTTCTCATCCTTTCCACACACCCCTTGTCTATCAACCATGTTGCAGATCTTTGTGTTGTCTGCAAAGAGGCATACTTTCCTTCCAGTCCCTCCGCAATGTCACTTATGAAGACAAAAAAAGGACTAGTCCCAGCACTGAACCTTGTGGTACCCTGCTAGTAAACCTCATTTCTTCTGAGTTGACTCTGTTTACTATTATCCTCTGTGTACCATTGTCCAGCCAATTTTTTACCCAGGCCACCACCCTAGGACCCACTCCCAGGCTGGCCAATTTGTTTATTAATCTTTTGTGTAGGACTGTGTCAAATGCCTTGCTAAAGTCTAGGTAGGCCACATCCACATCCCCTCCCTGGTCTGTTACTTTGAACCCCAGTCAAAGAAATCTTTTTTTTTTATCATGTCACTGTTTATACGCCTGCTGCGATGACTTACTGGCGGGGGCATCCAGTCACTGGCCCTGCCCGCCGGGAGAGAAGCAGGCTCAATCGCATGATGGAGGGTCCGGTATGGCCATTGCAGACTCACTGGGGACTCCCCCATGCCCTGCCTAGTCAAGCCACCACGGACACCCCAGCGTGATCCCACAACAGTCCTCCTGGCATCACAGGGCATGGCCATTAAGCTGCTTCGGTCTCACCAATCCCTTTTTTTCTCTCCAGTAAGTCCCCCAATAGAGTGCAGATGTGCAGTGATGTCCATGCACTAACGTGCAGACTTCTGCTGCACTCCCCCTCTGCTAACACCTGTATCTGCAGTGCCTCCTGGCATCCCCAGGGGCCGCTGTAGTGCGGTGTGCTTCCTCCACCAACCCCAGGACTAGGAGAGCTGTCAGCAGATGCTTGATACTAGCCCTTCCCTGCCAACCCCCAATGACCCGGGCTCATTCCCGAACACGCGGGTCACCGGTGTGGTGCGATATGTGGCATCCAGTGCCTCAACCCTCAGTGCCACTGGGCTGGCCCCAAAGAAACCTATTAGATTCATCTGACATGACCTTTCTACTGTGAATCCATGCTGCCTTGAGCCCTGTGCCCTGCTGGCCTCTAGGTACTCAACAATTCTTTCTTTCAGAAGTGATTCCATCATTTTACCTATCACTGAAGTCAAACTAACAGATCTGTAGTTTCCTGCCTCTGCTTTGCTTCCAGTTTTGTGAAGAGGAATCATATCCACCCTTCTTCAGTCCTCAGGTACCACCCCATCCTCCCATGATTTGTTAAAAAGGATAGTCAGTGGTGTCACTAGTTCTTCCCTTAGTTATTTTAGAATTATGGGGTGAATCCCATCAGGCACCATTGCTTGCTCCACCTGCCCGTTTTCAGTTGTAGGTGTTTTTTCAGATGCCTTTCTTCTGTGAATGGACTGATATCGACCCCCCCCCATTCAGAGTGCTTCTATTGATTGAATTAGGTACCTCCCCCTCCTCTTCTTTTGTGAATACTGAGCAGAAGTATTCATTCAGTATCCCTGCTTTTTCACTGTGACCCTCTGCCTACCCACTATCCCCTTTATTAAGCCCCACTATCCCTCCCTTTGTCTTTCTTCGCTCCCTAATGTACCTATAAAAGGTTTTATCCCCCTTCTTAACCAAGTTGTTATCTTTTCCTCGGTTTGAACCTTTGCTATTCTGACTGCCTTCCCTGCTTCCTTTTGCTTTAACTGGTACAGTTCTCTGTCCTGCTTCTTGTGTGTTTCCTCATACTTCCTGAATGCTATCTTTTTCTCCCTAACCTTCCCCTCCACCTTTTTTGAGAACCATAGTGTTTTTTTCCTTTGTTTTGATTTGCTTATTTGCTTCACACAAAGGCTTGTTGCTTATCTGATGGCAGGTTTGATGTTTCCCCAATGTTTCTACACCCCTCCTTCTTGCCCATTTGCTAGTGCTTTTCTGATGCACTCTCCCATTTTGACAAAGTCAGCCCTCCTAAAGTCCTGTACACTCACTTTTGTGTGGCTTGACTCTATGGCTGTGTTTATTATGAACCACACTGTTTGGTGGTCACTTGTTCCCATATGGCTACCCACTTCTAAATCTGGGATCCTCTCTCCATCCTTCTTTGAGAGTACCAGGTCAAAGATTGCTCCCTCCTGGTTGTGTACCAACACTAGCTGTCTGAGGCATGCCCGCTGTAGGGCATAGAGAATGCGCCTGTTCTTGGATGTGACTGCAGCGAAAGTGCTCCAGTTAACATCTGGCATGTTCATGTCCCCCATCAACAATATCTCCCCTTTTTATGCCATCCTAAGGATGCCTTCTATCATTTCCTTGTCTATTTCCTCCCCCTGAGATGGGGGGGTCTGTATATAACCCCTGTGCAGATTGTAGTGCCATTTTCTGTCTCAAGGGAGACCCAAATTGACTCCTCTCCTCCCTGTTTACCCTTTAGTTCTGTTGCTTTAATCCCTTCCCTTACATGGAGAGCTACACCTCCCCCTCTTCTACCCTCCCTGTCCCTCCTGTAGATTGTGTACCCTGCTTTGTTGACATCGCAGTCATGATTCTCTGAGTACCATGTTTCTATGATCACCACGATATCCAGGCGTCCCTCTTCCATCAAAGGCCTCTAGTTCAGGAAGCTTATTACTTGAGGATGGCGAAGTGTTCCCACTTTGTTACGTGAAGCACTTCGTGTATTATGTCCTAGTCCGTGTAGTGCTCCACAATGCAAAGCGAATTACTCCGCCTTTAAGTTGTGATGCGAAATGTATTGTTTCCAATTTACTTTGCGATACTTCACCTTGTATTATAGCCTTCCTCTTAATTTTAATGCGAAGTGCCATTAATTTGAATGGACTTCACTTTGCTTCGCCTGTTTATTGCTATTTGAGGAGAATTTTGCATTGATTCATGGGATGGCAGGTCACATGGGCTCTATATTGTCTTGCACAGCCTCAGTTCTGCATAGTGTGTGTAGTGGAATGTTGGAGACAGTTTGCTGTCAGAGCTCTGCCAATCAAACCATCGATAAAGCTTTAAAAAATCACTTTTGATCCAATCATTTTGTTCTAAATTTAGTACATCAACTGTAGAAAACCCTCCTGTGCTTAGTTCATTGAGTGTTGATTGTTTTTCTGTGCATTTTGAATGTTAATTTAGAACATTCAGTCTGTGCACTGACAGACACTGTTGAAGTGTGCTTCGGGGGAGGGGCGTATCTGTGGTGGAGTGAGATTCACATGAGAAAGGCAGTCTTTCTAACTGTTTTGTACTAGTAGTGTGTGTTAGTATTTGTGTGTTTATGTACACACAGTAATACCTGAAGTAATTTTTGATAATTATTTTGTCTGTTGTGTTGCAGTGCATATTTTCATTCTGTTTAAAAGATTTGGTTATATATTGTACTGCACTGTTAAATTTTCTGTGCATTACCTGTAGTGCGTGAGTGTGTGTGCATGCCATCAAGTCTGACACATTTTATTATGCCACACAGTAATTGATGCACTCTGAATTGGTTATCCATCTGTGGTATTTTTAACTGCTTCCTTCTATCTCGCTAGTGGACTGCTACTGCAGTGGCCCTTCCCCTCCAACCTGCAAAAGGTATAATTTATTTTTCCAGTTTAGGATTTGTGTGACCACTGGTTAAAGTGTTGTTGTGCCTGTGCGGCTGCATCTCTGTATAGTGTGCAATCTGTATCTATGCGTTTGCATCTGTTTAGTGCCCAGTCTGCATCTGTAAACCACAGTTGTTTTTTGGCTTCCCATCAATCCCAAATTTCAGAAATCTCAATTTGTTGTGAATTTTCTGTGTAATCCCCAAAAATGTCTGCAAAGAGACGTGCATGCAAAGGTGCTTCTGGCCATGGCACTGCTGCCAGTGGCAAGAGTGGTCATGGGCATGGTAGTATGCAGCAGAAATGCATAGTTGATGCCAGTAAAGGGATTTCTCCAACTATGTTTTTCACAGCACAATCAGCGCTTCAATCTTGGTTGGAGATGCTGTTGTCCCCACTGGTGTTAGTAAAGTTGCTGATGGCATGGGTATCGCCCCAAGTTTAACCCATGATATCAAGTTAGCCAGCTTCCCTAATATTGTGGAGTCTAAAGCTGTGACCATGAGTCAGAGTGTAGTAGATGTCACAGTCCCCGATTTCCCCATCCCTGTCCCCACATTGGTTGAGCATGATTCTGATGCTGATGGAGAGTCGTCACAATCTCATATTTCCAGTTCTGTTGATGAGGTCATGCCTGGGCCATCCAACCCTTCAAATGTTGTAGAAAAAATATTGTATGATCATAATGATTTTGTGGTTGGTACATGTTATCCACAGGACAGCATCCAAGCTGACATAGTGGATGTGGATGAGGACTATGATGATGATTTTAGTGACCCCAGTTGGGAACCAGAGAAAAATAACTTAAAGGTGGCTGTGTGTAAACAGTCTCAGTCTGTCGGTGTTAAATCACTCCCTCTTCAAAGCTGTGATTTGGCATTTTGTCTTGATGATGATGACCCAGTAGTAGTCATCATCGATAGTGATAGGCCAGTAGATCCCAAATGTGGCCAGCAACAGAAATCATGTAGTAGTACACCCCATATCATTGTCTAAAAAGCTGGTGTTCAATATGCAGCATCAGGGACCTGTGAAAACAAAAAGTAGGAGATCCAAATCCCTCATTTGGGATTTGTTTTGTACAAGATCCAAGTGATGAAGCAGTGGCAATCTGCCAGCTTTGACAAGTGTGTGTCAGATGTGGTAAAAAGGGTAGTCATCTGGGTGCTGGGGGTCAGCATACACATTTGAAGTACAGGCACATGGCACTGTGGACTCGGCACCAGGGGGGAGCAAATGCCATAGTGGTGCGTTCACCCTCATCCACCTTATTAAGCATGTTATCCACTTCCATGACTGTAAATAGCCCATGTAACCATGTCTATAGTAGTGGTGAAACAGCAGCTGAGGATTACTACAGACACGAGGAAGATGATGATTTTTGAACTGTTGTCAAGTGGTGGTCAGAGTAGCAGCAGTGGTGGTGGTCTATGCAGCAGTATTTCTAATCCAACATCAACCCCTGTGCTTAAAATTTGTAGAATAACATCATTTGTGGACTTGTCAGTATCATCTGTGCACATCTCTTCATCACACGGCAAAAGCACCCCACCCATGGCTGTTCACAGAGCAGAGCCATTTGGCACACCACGTGCATAATGGGTAACAACTCAGCCCATGTTGCAGAGTCTTTTTGGCCGGAACATGAAATACCCACCCAGTCATGCGGTGTCACATGAACTGAATGCTACCATAGAGGAAATGCTGGAAACTGACCTTTTGCCCTTCTTCTTTGTGGAGAATTCCAGATTCCAGCATTTTGTGGCACGCTCGTGTCCCAAATGGAAAGTCCCATCCAGGACATACTTTTCCACCCATGCTATCTTGGAGTTATACCTGACTGTGACAGAGTCTGTAAGACATGCCCTTCAACATTCCTCATCACCATGTATCCACTTAAGTATGGATATGTGGACAAGTGGCAAAATGGCAGGCAGTTCATATCTGTGTATTACTGCACAATGGGCCCAGGTACCGGGGGTTGTCTGTGCTGGTGGTGTTGGAAATCAATGTAGTAAGGCAGACTGTCATGGTAGCAACCTTCTGGGAATTTGACAGCATGCAATGCTTGCAATGTGCAGTGTGGCCAGTTCCCACACTGGTGAAAACATGCTTGACCTGCTACTGACCAAAACTGATGCATTGCTGAACCCCCTGTTCCTGAAAGCTGGCTTTATAGCTAATAACAATAGCTCAAACATGGTGAAATGTATCCTCAATGGTGGATTTGTTTAGGTTCCATGCATGTCCCACTGTTTAAATGTCATGGTCCAGGAGTTTCTGCAGCACCCTGACATCAAAGAAATGTTGACAGTTGCACGCCACATCTGTGCACACTTTTCACACTCTGAAAAGGCCCATGACCAACTTCAGCAGCTGCAGATTCAAAACAGTCTCCCTCAGCACCACCTCAAACTAGAAGTTGTCAAGCACTAGAACTCAACTCTTGGCAGAGAGGTCGTATGAACAGTACAATGCCATCTCGGAATACCTAGTGATGCACACTAGCCGTGACACTTTTGGGGCCTCGATATCTATGACAACAGAACAGTGATGCCTCATGGACTCAGTGATATCAATTTTGAGGCTCTTTGAACATGCCTTATAGGCAGTGAGTGGTGACACTACCTCCATAAGCTAAGCCATTCCACTGTTGCGGGTGCTGATGTAGACTTTGTTGAATCTGCAGCATAGCCTTGATGTGTCCATAGATTGTTCAAGCAGTGCATTACTTAAACACATGTTGCCATTATTGGATCACATTCACCACATTGCAAGTATTCTGCAAAGTGCCGAATTCAGGATAGCAACAATGCTGGACCCACGATACAAATGTGGAATTGCATTCTTACTGGAGAGAAGGCCTAAACAGGTTAAAAATCTCAATGGACAACTGGTGCGATTAGTTTATGGGGCACAGAAGTCACATGCCAAGTTCAGCAAACCACAGCATAACAAGGTTGAAGGTCACTGTGGACTACTAGGCACATCCAGTAAGGCATCTGCGGGTCCAGGTGGGATGTCAGCAAAACCAGTTGCCATTAACCCACTTTGAGGTGCCTTGTCCCAAGTGGGAATCTGTGACATTGAAGAATCTGGTGAACAGGAGGATGAGTGAACAACAGGACTGCATGCTGCACAGAGAATGGTTGTCTCATATTGTCAGTAATTGACAATTCACTGTTGTACTGAAGTGGAAAAGTGAGTGAATGGTCAGAGCTGACCTCAGTGGCACTGAAGTGCCCGACCAACCCACCCTCCAGTGTAAATGTGGAGAGGGTATTCAGTTCCATGGGGACAATAGCTTGTGACCGTCGTACCAACCTCTCGCCAACAAATATCAGCATGCCGACATTCATAAAAGTGAATGAAGATCACATACCAACTCGAATTACCACATCTATGTTCGTACCCTGTCACAATGATTGTTGTGCTGATGATGTAGGAGAAGCAGACCATCCCAGTGGCAGCATCAAACAGCCTACCATTGAGGTTGACATTGCAATCATGGACAAAGAATTCCCTAGTGGGCACAGTTCCAACCTTGATGACTGTGAGGGCAGCTTCCTGTTTGATGAGGATGAGGTGGATGTTGCTGGTATTTAAGCTAACAGTTTGAAAGGCTGTCATGTTTTATTAATGGTACATTTTTTGGTTTTCATAAAATAAAACTGTGTTCTTGACTCAGTCTCATTCCATAATTCAGATTTGTACAAATAATGACCCATCACAATCATTCCATTTTACCCTTGGTATATTTTATGATTACATTTAAAGACCAGGAACCCACTGTCAGGTACCCAGCCCCCCCCCACACACATATAATAGCTGACCTGCTCCACTGTTGAGGGGTATTAAAAATTCCATGCGCTTCCCTCCAGTTAAAAAGTTATAGCACCCCGAATGTGCACCCCATAAAAACAGCTGTGCCAGACAAGTCCCAAGGGATGTACCCCCAACCCCCTTTTGTGATGTCAGAAAATGAAGGCTGTGTGTTTGCGCCATAGACCAGTATTGGCGTCATGTTCTCAATGACTTTTTGTATTATTTAGTTGCCACTTGGAAAAATGAAAGCAACCACTCCAGTAAACAGGAACTGTTACTACAGAGGCTGCTTTGATTTTTATTCATGCCACCTCTAAATAGTACTAAAAGCCACAGAAATATTGCATACATACAGGTTAATGGAATGCACACTCAGTATTTATTTTCTGACATCACAAAAGGGGGCTGGGGGTACCTACCTTCGGACATGTCAGACATGGCTCTATTTTTATGGGAGTGTAAATTCGGGGTGCTATAACTTTTTAACTGGAGGGAAGGACATGGAATTTTTAATACCCCACAACAGTGGAGCAGGTAGTGATACACTATTATATATGTTTGAGGAGGGCTGGGTGGTACCTGTCAGTGGGTACTTGCTCTTTAACAGAATGTGTGTGCTGTCATTAACAAACACAGTCAGCCTCTGAAACACAACTGTCCATTTGTAGTAGGCGGTAGCCACTTAAATCCTGCCATTTAAAGATATCTTCCTCCTGAGTGACACTGAAAGACTGTAACACACCATATCCAGCCACCCAGCTGGCTGTCTATCTGACAGTGAGCGAGAATGTGTTCCTGTGCTCATGACCAGAAGTAACCCACAGCCAGCCAAAGCCACCAGTCTGTCTAATAGGGAGAGAGAATGTGTTCCTCTGCCCATGACCAGAAGTAATCCACAGCCAGCCAAAGCCACTAATCTGTCTAGGGAGAGAGAATATGTTCCTGTGCCCATGATCAGAAGTTACCCACAGCCAACCAAAGCCACCAGTCTGTCTAATAGGGAGGCAGAAAGTGTGTTCCTGTGCCCACGACCAGAAGTAACCTGCAGCCATCCAAAGTCGCCAGTTGGTATGACAGTGAGAGGGAATGTGTTCCTGTGACCATGCCCTGCCAGAAGAAGCCCACATCCAGCCACAGCCACCACGCTTCTTATAATCAGAAGTTTACAGTGAATATGCACTAATTTGTCATACTATGGAATTTTCTTGAGTTGTGTGAATGCTTCCTTTAACATTCTAGAGATGCATTTGAGAAACATATACAGTCATTTTTTTTTTCTTTTTTTACAGGTTTCCTATTTCAAACAGTGTAACGGACCTGAGGACAGGAGCACTGCAGTACTGTCTATAACCACCTATAGGATATCAGTTTCAGGTAAGTATACCAATCTTATTTCATCACTTCTTTTAGGTATTTCATTTTTCAAACCAGTGCAAATCATGCAAAGTAGGTGACATGTATGGCAGATAATATATTTTTCATGCACATCAGTCACTGGTTTTCTTCAACAGGCCATGGGGATGAACAAAGTTTTATCTGGGCCATGACAAGACATCTTGAATATAACTTAAGACACTGGGCCAGTGCATGTCACACACACTAAACTTATTAGTTGGTCTTAGTGTGACTTACTAATAGCTTAGTATCTGCTGAGCAGGATATAACAGACAGTAACAGCCATACTTAGAACAGAATGTGTTAGTGCAATGAGGTAAGAATTATTTCTTCGTCTGTTTACAGGTAACATTTCAGTGCTATGTGCTGCCATCAGTGCTTTCTTCAAATAGGAGCACATGCAACTGGTATGAATCCATAGGATACACAGAAAACCTGTAAAGAAGTCAAAACAAAAACATTAATGAAAGTTGCTTCCAAATAATACCCCCCCCCTTAAAATAAATACTTACCTTTCCTGGCTTTGACTGTTTTCCTACAGCAAATTCTCCAGTAAGCCAAAAAATGTACAACCCAAGTATGACTGGATGACCTGTGAGAGAAAAACAGCAATGATTACATTGTATATATATATATATATATATATATATATATATATATATATATATATATTGTATATATATATATATATATATATATATATATATATATATATATATATATATATATTATGGTAGCACGTGAGTGCTACCATGAATTAGGTTGAGGCCATTTGCGTTTTTCAACCAAAATTTTAACTCCAATAACTTTGCAAACCGCTTGACTGGATCTACCTGAAGAATTGAATACACCATTAAGACCCATGCGCCTTGGGATCTGTCAAGTTTCGTACCGGTCAGATATAAGGCTGTGGAGTTATTAAGCATGATCTGCACATGCGTTTATGCTTTTTTGGAATTCTACAGTCACGTCTACAAGTTGCATGGTTTGAGCGACCGGTCCAAAATCTTCAGGGAACGTGCGGCCGGGGTCCCTGATGTGCCTTTCAAAGATTTAGTGAAAAAATATTAAACGGTTCAAAAGTTATTCAAAAGACAAATTCCCATTATAAGTCAATGGGAAAAGTTAACAAAAAGTTCTACAGTGTCACAAATGCAGTTTTTACTTTCGCAAATGGCCCTTTTACTGTTGCAAATCTGCCATTTTGTTTTCAGTTGGTGATCAGAAAAATGCTTGGCATTTAAATTTGGGACCCTCTATCAACCTAATTCTTTATTTTGGGGTAAAACACCCCAGAAATATGTTTTTCATATTTCTGGAAAAGTACTTTCATAAGTACTTTTGCACTTACGACACTGTCAATGAATTTGTAAAGTTTAGCAAATTGTGACAGTACTTTCTAGGCTGGGAAATGACAGCAACTCTTTGGCACCCCGCTGCAAAAGAACGGTTTGGAGTTTTGGGCTGAAATTTGGAGCAAACGCAGCCAACATCTCACAGATGTGCCTTTCCATGTTTCATTGAAAAATATTACACAGCGGCAAAGTTACGGTACTCCAAATTTGACACTTTTTCCCATAGGATAACATTACAGCATACGAATGCATTGCAGCAATCGTTTGGCACCCTGCTGCAAAATAACAGTTTGGTCTTTTGGGCTGACATTTGCAGTGAAGACAGCCAACATCCCACAGATGTGCCTTTCAGTGGTTTGGTGAAAAATTTTTACGGGGAGGCAAAGTTATGGCACTCTGAACTTCTGTTTTTTCCCCATAGGATAACATTACAGCGTTTGCCACGCCTTTCAGGGCCTGTATCTCGGAAACAGTGCGAGATAGGGACTTTTCATCAGAAAAACACTTAGCCCCCTAAAAGGGGCTAAGTGCAAAACTAGCCAGGAAAGTGATAATTCATATGACTTTTAATTTTTTTTCTATGTGGTATGGTTCCTGAGATACAAGCAATTTACTATTCCAAGTCCTCATTTTCTGTTCCGAGAGTCATTATTTTGTGAACATTCTTTGTACTCATTGTCTTTCTCTATGCAGCTTTTAGGGAAAACCAGCCTGTGCGCTTACATTACTGTTACCATTACCGTTTCCGCTTGCAGTTCCGTACCCGTTTCACTTACCGTTCACGTCTAGGCCACCATGTGTGTTACCCTTTGCGTTTTCATTTGCGGTTGCATTCGTGTTGTTTTTAACATTTCTGTCTACAGTACTGTTTCTCTTTCTGTTTCGCTTTGCATCACCATGCGCATTATGATTTGCGTTTGAGGTCACAATGTTACTATGTGACAAGACATTGGGCCCCATGCTCCCGCTGCCGCATTACATTCACTATTTCTGTTATCATTCTCAAAGAAGGAAAATTAGAGGCAAAACCTTATTTAACGTATCAGTTAGTTACGACAGCGATAAAAGCGAGTAAATTCGATGTTAGGTACCCTTTGCACCCTCACGCCTCTGGCCACAGAATCGCGCGTGTTGGGTCATCAGTCCCAACTTCACCCCATTCTCCTATTCCTCAGCTTCTTTCCACATGTGATGGGGTGAGAGTTAGGCCAACGACCCAACGCACACCCTGATTCTGGTTGGGGTGGGCTGGAGGGTTGCAAAGGGGGTTTCAACCCTAACATTGAATTTCCTCACTTTTGTCGCTGTGAAACAACCCTAACTGATGCATTAAACAGAGTTTTTTGCCTCTAATATATATATCTATATATATATATCTATATATATAGATATAGATGTAGAAATAGATATGTATGAATTAAATGTCTGGTTCTGTGGAAAAACGTGAGTGTGCAAGATACAGTAACTTACTAATGGTAGTATGAGTACACACAAACATAGGGCATCTTGTTACAGCCAGCACAGCAGACTTTCTAACTGCCATAGCATCATCACATCATTGTTCACACAGTGGTCGTCTGTGGGAATCATCATTTGGCAAGACACTGTGCATCAGTGCAGTCAGTGCAGGCAGTAGAAGAAAGAGATACAGGAGCAACAGCAAGTGCCATAGGTGTTGTGGGTGCATGCATAAAGCAGTGCATAAGGAAATAATTGAGAATTTTCAGCACATTTTATCATGTTATTTCTCTTCATCTGGACTTTGGCATTTTTGGGACACTTTGACAGCAACCATTTCTGGGTGCACACTTGTGGAAAGTGGGTGCAGACATAAAGCAGTGCATCAGGAAATAATTGAGAATTTTCAGCACATTTTATCATGTTATTTGTCTTCATCTGGACTCTGACATTTTTGTGACCTCAGCTGCAGTACAGCGTGCAGTTCTGGAGACCATGGGCTCGATTTTCAAAGGGGGCTGCTTTCAGCGCAAGCTGCAGAAAACTGCAGCTTGTGCCAAAGTTCCCTGCTCTAGGGACCCTGCACCTGATTCAGGTATGGGACACATCCCAGAGCCTAAGTCCCCTTACATGCGGCAGCACCCCCCATGCATCTAACGCATAGCACTATGGACGGGGTGTGCCGCAAGCCTCTTGCGGCAATGCCCAGCTGGTACCCCCTATCCCGATGGCCCCAATGCAGGCTAATGACCCTCCTGGTGGTGTTCCAGCCCCCCACCCCAGTAGATAGTGCCCACTTCATCCCCAGATAGAGCAGGGGACCAGCATAGCCCTCCACACACCTCCGCAGAGGTCCAGACTGCCTGTAATGTGCAGCGGACTGTAGTGTACACACTAATATTAGCATGTACACTATACAGGGTGCAGCACATTCTGGGCAGTTGGAGACCTCCACAGAGGTTTATGGAGGGCTATGCTGGTCCCTTGCTGTATCTGGGGATGGGGTGGGTACTATCTGTTGGGTGGGGGCACTATTCCACGCAAGGTGCCACCAAGTGTCCGCACTCTACATGCTCTTCTCGCCATCCACCAAACGTGCTCTCCCCATCTTACTCTCTTTCTCTCTGGACACACACATACAGAGCACACACACACAAAAAAATTAACAATTAACAACTGTACTGAAAAAAGGTGCACAACTCAACACAAGAGGCAATCAAAATAAAAAAAACAGCTAATTAACAAAGAAAAGTTAAATGTTAAGCAGAGTCAAGCAATATATTTCTCTCTCATTTCTCCTCTGTCACAAAACCTCCTTTTCCCTGTTGTAGCGCTGTGCCCCCCCCAGCCTAGGAGACAAGTCAGAGAGAGACCCTTTACTGTCATCTTCTTTTCCTGCTTAAGGTCTATTGAGCAACAGCTCCCTTTTTTCCTATCCTGTCCTCTCCTATCTTGTTGGTTGGCCACCTATGCTACCTTTCTTCATTCTCTCTCTCTCTCTCTCTCTCTCTGTTTTGTAAAACGAAAGATAAATGCATTATCTTGGCAGAGCTACTGACTCAGCTCAGCTTTAAAACTTCTGTATTTTGCCTTGTATAGCACTAATGTGTTTCCTGCATGAATGTGCGCAGGATTGCATTAGTCCTTTGTATTAAATAGCTCTATTAAGACTCCTGAACGAATGTGCACAGGATTGCAGTGCCATGTAGCTGCCATAATCAAAATGTGTTTTTTCTCAGTAAAAACAGTGTCCCCAGGTATCACTGGTAACTGTGAGGGCTGAAGCTGTAAAACCAGTGTCCAAAATTAGATGAGATTTGTAGATTTGTTCCCAATCTCAGGACCACTGTAACAAAGTAAGATAATGCTCTTCCGAGGCTAATCTTTACACAAAAAAAAAAAACCATAATGAGACAGGGAGCTGCTTTTATGTTCCCTTGCTCCTATCTCCCCAATTTAGTTACAGATTTTGTGCATTTGGTGTACAAGTCTGCAGAACCTGTTAAAAAGAAAGAAAAAGAAACAGAAATCAAAACTATGCCTCCCTCTGTGTTGCTAGCTTGCAGCTTGCAGCACTGTTCCGCGGGTAAAAACTCTGTCTGAAAGATTTTTATTTTCATTTTCTTGCAAATAGATACACACATTTGTGTGTTTTGCACCTACTTTTTGTGTTTGTGCTTTTCTCATATGCACCCACTATGACATTCACACACTAGGTAAGGAGAAAGTGAAAGTCTTTTACTGTCTTGCCTGATTAACTTTCTGCGTGAGCCATGTGACCAACACACTGTAACACATGTGATCTGTGAGCTATTTCAATTATGACTCACTTTGCATTCAACAGAAAGCAACGCAAAGTGAACCTGAAGTCAGCATAATGTGAAGTCATTATAAGGCAAAGTCATTATAAGGTGAAGTAGTGTGATTGTATGGGGACCTCACATAGAGATTGACAATGTGGAATGGATGACTTTGCCCCGACTTTGCTGGTGGAGTAAAACTTCGCTGTATCTCTACTTGTTACCCAGACTACGGGCATTGTTATTCATTTTCCTACATTTTTTGATGGCCTTACCCCTTTTAGCCCCATCCTTGTTCTTACTGCATTTTTTTTCTCCGCTTACTCCTGCCCTTCTCACTATTGATTTCTATCTTGGTATTTACATCGCTAACTACCTCCTGTTTTTTGGGGGGGGCAGGGGCTGGGATTTCTGCTCCTTTTCAGTGCTTCCCTTTGGCTACTTTTAAGTGCTTGCCACAGCCATTAAACCTGTAACCTAGGATCCTGATTCTTCTCCAGACAGATGCAGACCATGCCAATACAGACCTGCATCCCTCCAGGTAGACCCCCAGTTCCCAATGAAACCAAAACCCTGAGCAATGCACCAGTTTTTCAACCATTGATTGAAACTCATGGTGTAAAGCACCCTAGCCTCACTCATGCCATAGATAGGCAGCACCTCCGAGAAGGTTACTGTGTGTGCTACTTGTCTAAGGCCCTTCCCAAACTCTACAAACTCCACCTACACTGTTCTGATCTAATTCCCTGCCAGGTCATTTGTCTCTAGGTGGACAATGACATCCAGCTCCCTTCCCCATGCAGCTGCTCCCGTGATCTTGAGGATTCACACTCTGCCCCTCCAAGCCATGGCACCAGGCAGGCACCTTACCTCCCTTTCCCCTCCCTCCCTCCCCAGTTCTACCCCCTCAGTAGGGTTCCCCACCAGGGTTGTTTCCTTCCCTGTGGGTCCCATGCCACCCTCCTGTGGGTCTCTTTGTAGAGATTCCGAGCATTCTCCTTGGTCTCCACTGTGGGTACCTCCATAGAGGAACCACACTCTGCCAGAATGGTGTGTGAATTGTGGAGAGGTACAAATGGAGAGATGTGCTTCTGTTTCACCACCCTCACCCTCCTTGAGCCCACCGTGGTAAAACTGCTCCTTTTTCTTGGCAACCTCTGAGGCAGTAGCTGTGGCTCTGGTGGACCCTGGGTTGGAAAGGAGGTCCCCTGAATCCTGGTCAACTCAGACTGGAGATGAGCAACCTCCTCCCACAGCCCAGAGAGGTGATTGCAGATTATACAATACCACATCTTCCAGAATGTCTCAAGGAAGACTGCTGCTCCACAGCCACTGCACTGCACCACTCCCATCATGTCTTACTTGTGGCCCTTTGACTGTTGTTTTGTATGCTCTCTCTTTCCTCTCTCTGTTTACTTTTTTTCTCCCTACTTTCCAACTCCCTCCATGCCTTTACAGCTCCTACCTTTCCTGTTCTGGGACACAAAGTTCCTGTATTCCTCAGTAGTCTCCTTCTTACTTGCTCAGTGACAAACCTCCAGTAGCTGGGGTGAGAGAGAGAGCTTTTCTTTTCCATCTAGGATAGTGAGTCTTTGTGCCTCTTTGATCACCCCTTCCTGCTCCCAACAGAAAGTTCCTGTCAGTCAAATCCAGTGCCTATAAAAGTGTAACTGGCTAAGGGTGGGGGTGGAGGGGAGGAGGTTCAGCCATATAGTTTCAGTAGTGGAGTTTAACAGCTGCCTCCTTCCTCTTGCTACTCTGTGCCAAAAGCTAACTTGGGAAGTTTTAAATGCAGGCACCTGGCTTTCAGCTGCCTAAGCCACACCCCTAATTTACAGGGTTCTTTTCACCAAGCTAACAGCACAGATGACAGTTCCCGTCCCTCAACTCAGACAAGCACACTAACTCTTTTTTTTTGTTTGTTTGTTTGTTTTTACCCTAATTGAAGGTCCCAGTAGTAGAGTTCTAGTTCTTTAGTCCCAGTAGTAGAGTTATAGTAGTTTCCTCCTTCCTCTTGCTGCACTCTGCCAAAAGCTAACTAGGGAAGTTTTAAATGCAGACACATGGCTTTCAGCTCTCTAAACCATACCCCCTAGTTTACAGCTCTTCTCTTCACCTAGCTAACTGCACATAAGACAGTTCCCTTCCCTCAATGCAGACTAGAACACTAACTCATTTGTTTTTGGTTTTTGTTCATTTTTACACTAATTAAAGGTCCCAGTAGTAGAGTTTTAGTTCTTTAGCCCCAGTAGTGGAGTTCAAGCAGCTGCCTCCTTCCTCTTGCTGCTCTCTGCCAAAAGCTAACTATGGAAGTTTTACATGCAGACACCTGGCTTTCAGCTGCCTAAGCCACACCCTTAATTTATAGCCCTTCTCTTCACCTAGCTAACAGCACCAATAACAGATTCCTTCCCCAACTCAGACAAGCACACTAACTCTTGTTTTTGTTTTGATTTGTTTTTACACTAATTGAAGGTCCTAGAAGTAGAATCCTAGTTCTTTAGTCCCAGTAGTGGAGTTGTAGCAGCTGTCTCCTTCCTCTTGCTGTTCTCTTCCAAAAGCTAACTAGGGAAGTTTTAAATGCAGACACATGGCTTTCAGCTGCCCAAGCCACACACCCTAATTTACAGCTCTTCTCTTCACCTAGCTAACAGCACAGATGACAGTTTCCTTTCCTCAACTCAGACAAGCTCACTAACTCTTGTTTTTCTGTTTTGTTTTGTTTGTTTTTACCCAAATTGAAGGTCCTAGTAGTAGAATCCTAGTTCTTTAGTCCCAGTAGTGGAGTTGTAGCAGCTGCCTCCTTCCTCTTGCTGTTCTCTTCCAAAAGCTAAGTAGGGAGGTTTCGAATGCAGACACCTGGCTTTCAGATGCCTAAGCCACACATCCTAATTTACAGCTCTTCTCTTCACCTAGCTAAAAGTACAGATAACAGTTCTCCCATCAACTCAGACAAGCACATTAACTCTTGTTTTTTTTTTTTGTTTATTTTACCCCAATTGAACGTCCCAGTAGTAGAGTTCTAGTTCATTAGTCCAAAGTAGTGGAGTTCAAGCAGCTGCCTCCTTCCTCTTGCTGCTCTCTGCCAAAAAGTAACTAGGGAAGTTTTAATGCAGACACCTGGCCTTCAGCTGCCTAAGCCACACCCCTAATTTACAGATCTTCTCTTCACCTAGCTAGCAGCACAGATAATAGTTCCCTTCCCCAACTCAGACAAGCACACTAACTCTTTTTTTCTTACCCTAATTGAAGGTCCCAGTAGTAGAGTTCTAGTTCTTTAGACCCAGTAGTTGAGTTCTAGTAGCTGCCTCCTTCCTCTTACTGCTCTCTGCCAAAAGCTCTTTACTGTTTACAAAAATTACTGTTTATGAATGGAGTCAGGTTATAGTTCAGGCTTGGTAAGGACATCAAGCATTTAAGGGGAAGGGGATTGTAAACCCGTGTCCCAGGGGCTTACCTATATAGCCCCTGAAATGGCTAAAATTTCCCCAGGTTTTGTTCCACCCACATTTCCTTTTCCCCCCAGTCCCAGTTGTATCCCTGGGATAATCCTCTGTGCCCCTGGGTGGTGTCCTTGTCTCCTACCATTCCCCCACATAGTTTCCTTTGAGAGCAGGACCATGGGAGCAGAAGCTGCCAGTTTGTTTTACACCTTGGGTGCATGCCAGAGCTCTGTGCATGTGCAATACTGTGTTTTCATTTGGCCATTTTGGCCGCAGCTTGATCTGTCTCTCTGGTGGCCCCAGTCACTAGGTAAGGTAAGAAAGGGACTGGAGAACTTAGCTAAACCGGAGAGGCAGAGGGAGAGTGAAGAGGAACTTTTTGTGAATGCCAATCATGCTCAAGAATGCAAATGCTGCCTCATGAATATTAATGAGGCAGCTCACATTATAGATGAGCCAGGAGTCTGTATATTGCTGTGGAAAGTGTTTAGAGCTAGAGACAGGCTAGAAAGTGTTTAAAGATGTAATCCTGTCCATTTCCAAGAAGGGTAGAGATCCTGCTACCTATTGGTAGGGATAATGTATAAATAAAGTATTTGTGTAGGATGCCAGGGTAGTTGAAAGTTGGGATCTCTATAAAATGTAATGGGACTATGTTTAGCTGCCTGTGGACCACCTAAAATGGTAGCAGTAATAAGCAAGAGGAGAAATAAAAATGTAAAAGAGTGCAGTCACCTAATAGGGCACTGTGGTGACTATAAATTTGTGGTGAAATAATTAATTAAAAGTTAATGGCTTCTGCATAAGGACATTGAAATTGGTACACTGTAAAATCTGCAGGGACTGTTTTCCTGAGCCATGATTGCAGCCCATGTGATTCCTCTAGCCAACCACAAAGCTAGGATTTTCCAGGAGGATTATGGGGCTTGCAAAAGGACTCTTGGTATAAAAGATGGGGGGTATTCTGGTGCTGTTTTGTGCAACCAATGAGGCATTGAGGCAGCCTCATACATATTAATTTTTCTTGAGGACAGTGGCTCTAACCAACAGGAAGCTGCCAAAACTCCTAAAAAGAAGAGAACTGTTGATCTTGGAGTCAGTCTGGGGATCCATCCACAGGTTGGGGGGCTCTGGCCCTTGTGGGAAATGGGGCTGCAAGGCTGGGAGGGGCCTTGCCTGGGGCTGCCATCCATCTCTCCTGGGCTGGTCATGCCTTCCCCATCAAGAGTGGAAAAGGAGAGAGTTAAGTGAGCAGTTTTGCTGAAAGAGAGAAAGCTGCAGGGTCCTGGAAATGTCTACTGTGGTAGAAAGTTGCACCACAGCAGTTTGATGAAGACAAGCCTGGAAAAAGACAAAAGTTGTGTCCAGAGCCTAGAAAAAGGACAAAGATTTTATTTTGATCCTGGAAAAAAGACAAAAGTTGTGTCTGAGCCTGGGAAAGGATAGATACTTTCATCTGCACCTCATTGGTGAGACAATTGAGAGGAGATGTGCTGAGAGAATTGTGAAGAGATAACACCTCTTCAGATCAGAGATTGTTCTGCACCTGTATGAGTAGAGGAAAAGGGACATCTTGTAACTCAAAAGCTGAGAGAGTGAGCTGTGGAATTGTGTGTAAGCCAGAGCAAGAGTGCAGCTGTGTTCTAAGTTAAGTGACTGTGAAAGCAGAAGGACTAGCAAATGTCTGTTGGGAAGGGTGCCTGCTGTCTGCTCCTGAGATACAGCATGAAATAGACTGGTGTGTTAACCCTGGGTTTTCAGACTCTCCGCTCCCCAGAGTCTGGTAGACAAGGAAGGTAACAGAGACTGCTTGGCTATACACAGTAGCAGATTATGAAGAAACAGAGCAAAATGATCTAAAGGTTCCATCTGAAGCCCAGAGCCAGGTGGGGAACTCGCGCTAACCCCATCAAATGGGCTTGGCTGGCTGCAGAGGGACACAGGTCTTGTACCTGAGTGCTAGGGCACTTGACTTGTGAGGGAGCCTGTCCCTGGGACACTCCCAGGTTTAGGTCCCTTGTGGCTAGCAGGCCTTGTGATGTGCTCTGCAATGGGCCTCAATACTCAAAGGGAACAAGCTGCAAGACCTTTAATCAAGCCTGAAGACCCAAGTTGCAGCCTATGTATTCCCTTCCACTTGTTTAAGCATTGTGCCTGGTTCTGTAATTGCTGTTTCACCAACACCAGGACTTCAGTCATGTGTGCCACCCAAGGACTGATTCTGCAGAATTGTGAGTAACAGCAGGAATTGCCCTGCAAAAATCCTGGGGACTGTATATAGTTTCATCCATGCCCACTTGGGCTGAAAATAAAGAGAGAGAGCAAACAGAGAAAATTGTAAAAAGTTAATTTAACTCAGCAAGCGCGCCAATGCTGGCTGACCAGCTGCACCTTAGGCCTGCAACTGTAAGATCCCTGTACCCAGGGACAGGGTTGGGGGTTTTGTTCTGGAACTGGTACCAGTGGATCTGGTCTTTATGAACAACTGCTGCAGTTAGATATGTAGTTTGGTGGTTGCATCTACAAATGCAGGAATTTGAAAATGAAAAGGGGGGGCGTAGCCTGACACCAAGGAAGATGGAGGCTTAACTTCAGAGCTCTGCACAGATAAACTGCATCTAGTATCATCCTCTGGCATCTAAGGTTAAAAAAATATATACTACGCATGAGAACATAATAAGGAGTGATACTAAAGCTTTCTGGATCTTTTTTTTCTAACAAGATACATTTAAATCCTCGGTAAGCTTGGAGATCATTGTACAACTATACAAGGCCTTGTAATGGCCTACTCTGGAGAACAAATGAACCCAATGGATAAAATAGAAGAAATGTTCATCAAATTATCAATGGACATGAATGACTTAAAATCTATTACTCAAAATAATACCCAAATGATGAAAAACATCGATACCAGACTGGCTCTTACTGAAAATAAAATACGTCTTAATGAAGAAACCACACATAACTTACAAGCTATTATTAGATCTCAAGATCGACAGATTAAGGAACTGCAATCTAAAATTGATGACCTAGAAAACAGAGCCAGAAGAAACAATCTCCTAGATATTTGGTTTTCCCAAGGACCAGAATCTAATAATGTTATGCTTTTTACTACAAGAGTTGCCGCAGATTCTACATCTCAATTCGGACAACAAGCTAATTATAGAATGCTGTCACCGCGCATTAGGCCCCAAACCCACGGCAGAACAAAGACCAAGACCCATAATTGTAAAATTTCTCAATTATTCTAATGTAGAACTTATACTACAAAAAGCACGGTAGATCAGACAGCTTGAATGGCAAGATCATAAAATTTATATATATAGAGATTTCTCTAAGGAACTATCCTTAAAACGGAAGGCCTATACAGCATCCAGAAGACTAATGCATCAGATGGGCATTTGTTTTACTTTAAAGTACCCAGCAACTATGCGGATCTTTATCGGGAACTCATCTAAAGATTTCTATGACCCTGAGTCTCTCATGTTATTCTTAGCAAAATACACAGCCTCCAATGGTAACGAAGGTATTCATAGACAAGTAGTACGTTCTCTTAATAACCAAGAAAACACTGACCCGAATACAACAAAAAACTTAGCTATTTTAAATGGCCACAGTAGTGATGTAGATACCTCGATAAAGTCATCAGGAAAGCAATCTAGCGTTGTGCTAAATGAGTCAGCTCTTTCAGTGGCACAGACAACGAAGAATAACTGTAGCTGTGATACACCAAAGGAAAATACGGTCAATCCAGATACAGAATCTCTTACCCTTCTAAATGTTGCAGTACAAAATAAATATGCAGTACTTCAAGATTTACCTTCTTATTATGAAGCACAGGAAGAAGGGGATCGTAAGGAAAATGAAATGTCCTGGGTATGCAGCAATGAAAGCTCCCCTGTTAAATTCGCCGAACCTTCAAAGAAAAAGCGGCGCGGCAAAAACAAACATAAAGGTGACACAACCCCTTCAAAATGGTCAAAATGAATATATCAAAATATGCCCAAAATACTAAATATTGGCAGAGATGATCTTCAAATAAAGAAAATGTATCAGCTAGTTCTACGGATCCCAGCTACTTTAATGACATACCTTATTAATGCACCTAACAATTGATAAAATACTTGATATCACTACAACGATCTGTTATGTTTTCCACTGATCTACTCTCTGTTTCTTTTTTTCCTGCAATGGGATTACTGCAATAAGATTGAGCATTCTGATGTGGGAGATCGAGATTTACAGGTGAAGAGAAACCCCCAACCAGCCTACAAGATGGAGTTCCTTGCTGACACTACAGACACATTAAGGGTAATATTAAGGACAAGAAATGATGCAGGTAGACATGGCATTTAAGGGTACTTGAGTCATTCCTGATGGAAGCAGCCTGATAAAATCCTAGGCATTGACAGTATGGCAATGCAGAGGAACTGAGATTCATCACATAGTACCCGATTCAGAAGCTCCATGTTTCATTCTAATATATCAGCGGGATAAAAAATTATAAACAAGTTTCAGAAAATGCATGACAGCAAACAATAAGTGGCCATGGCAGGACTCGAAATTAGACCAAGTTCATATACTATCATCAAGAAAAAAAAACTGACTATTTTGAAATGGGTGATCGTGGTCATAAACTAAGAGAAAGCTGTGGGATATAAAGGAGTTTTCTATTAATTTTGTTGATGCAGTGACAGAGCAATATCAGAATGGGCATCGGTGCAAAACATGTTTATTTCTCTCATTATCCGAATCGTTAGCACAGATATTGCATTCTGCACTCAAATATATTCAATGAAGCACATATGATAATAGAATTTAGTAAGATAATGATAGCAGGAGAAAATGGTTGTGAGAGAACCGAAATCAAGAGCCTCTGAAGTAAAATTGGTTGCCTACAGTGGAGATCGGACCTTTAGCTGAGTATGGCCTCTTGATTTTTCCATGAGATAGAGCTTACTGACAGTTTTGTTAGCTCATCGGGGACAAATGTAAGAGATACGAGTTGATGCAAGGCCACTGTGCTTTGAGCGCTTTGAATCACGGTAGCGATAACAATATGATATGCATCTGAAGACATGGAGCATTGTGATGAATACAGGAGAATTTAAAAGAGAAGGAAAATTTTGACCTATGCTATTTGATATAGCAAAGTCATTTTTTATCCAATACATCTACCAGGATAGGAAAGCATAGACGGTCCCTGAAATTAAGCGATGGGAGGCATTATGGCTGTAGAG
This sequence comes from Neoceratodus forsteri, assembly GCA_016271365.2. Classification (NCBI taxonomy): domain Eukaryota; kingdom Metazoa; phylum Chordata; order Ceratodontiformes; family Ceratodontidae; genus Neoceratodus; species Neoceratodus forsteri. The sequence continues at coordinate 242,573,042 of CM028130.1, forward strand.
GACTCGATCTGGATCAATATTACACATAATTAATGATGGAAGATCAGCTACTTTGAGAATGGCTGCCGGAGCTATGACTTGAGAGAGATCCTCAGGGTCTTATAATCCGAGTTCCGGCAAACTTTGCTGGCATACTGAAAAGAAATACCGAGATGGAGCAGGTGCAAAGAACGATTATTCCCTCAAAATACGAGAGGTGTTTGAACAGATAACTGCTTTATAATCCTTTATATACTTAATAATTTAAAGAATGTAAAAAATCTAGAAGCCTACCCAATATGTTTGGCATAGTTGTATTACTTTTATTCAGATACATTATTTGAAATATAAAATCTTAATAGATACCAGAAAGTTAAAGGATAGCAGGATGATAAATGGCTGTATAGGGTTTTTCGGATTAGTCATATTCACGAATGCTAACTGGAACGCGGCTGCATTTCAGTAATATATTAATTTGGAACAGATCCTTCTATAACAATATATTAATAATATAATGGCAAAGGCTAATTTCATTCTTTGAATAATAGCCATATGTTGCATTTATTTGGACTATAGATGTACACCTTAAGTAGTCAAAGATTAATCCTAGCTTATATCAGGTTTTTTATTTCTATCAGCAACAAAACATAAACAAATTTCATTATACTCATTTTTTTTTTTTTTAGAAGGGGAATATGCAATGAGGAATATATTTACTCATACAGAGTTTACAATTCAAGATATTTCCTTATAACAAAGAATAGACATTTTTTTTTTCTTTCTCCCTCTCCTTATCAGAGGAGATACTAGATGCAGTAATGCGAGTATAAGTTTTTACCTCTAACCTTAATAGAGTTAATCTATATAACACTCTTTTCCCCTTACTTGGGGAAGTTGAAAATTATACGTCTAGTTAATAGTAACTAGACTTTAGTTTGATTATTGTTCTAAAGAAGAAGGGATTGTTTTTTTTTTTGTTTTTTTTTCCCTTGTTTCAATGGGATATCCCTTCTTACTGTTTGATAGCTACGTCCTAGAGTACAGAGAGGTGGTCTTGGTCTTAGGCTCTTTCTTTTTCTGTCTTATCTAGACTGACCTAGTCCTCTCTGTATCTCTTAGATGATAATTTTATATTACGGTTATGGATTGTTAATGTTATATATAGTTAGAAGTATAAAAGTTAGAGAAAGCTGCATTGGAGCAAATCAGATAGAGAGGTTATATCCTTTCCAATTGTTTAAACTTAAAATACCTGCCAGCACTTTGAAAATAGGTAACAATTATTGTAACCTGACCTGTATGTCATTATCTAACTTAAAGTTGCATTATTGTCCCTTGTCATTATTCTTACTTTACAATGCGCCAATAACTTAATATAAATGGCTAATTTAGCTCTATGTACATGGAATGTCAAGGGACTTAATGCACCAAGTAAATGCAAGCAAGTCTTAAATTACCTTAAGAAACATAAAATACACATTGCATTATTGCAAGAAACTAAATTGCTTGAGATAGATAATGACAGACTAAAGAAAGATTGGATCGGTCAGGTATACGCTGCATCAGCTACTACAAAAAAAAGAGGCGTTGCCATACTGATACATAAAAAACTGAAGTGGACTCCATCTAATATTTTGAAAGATACTGAGGGTAGATGGCTTATTATATCGTTTAATACACCATCAGGGGCAATGACAATAATTAATATCTACGCACCAAATTCAGATGACCCTCAATTTTTTCAAAACTTGATTCAAATATTAATTTCTTTAAACTTAAATAACTCCCAATATTATTTGGAGGCGACTTTAATCTTACCTTAGATGCATTCATGGATAGGAGTAACAGATCAATAGAAGACCACCCAAGAAGCTCAACTATTATTACCCAATTAATACAGGACTTAGGCCTATCTGATATATGGAGAACTCTCCATCCTAGAAATAGGGAATACACATTTTATTCCTCACGCCATCAGACTTACAGTAGGTTAGATTATTGGTTAACCTCTCCTACAATAACTGCTAATGTGATTGAGACTAATATTCTCCCAATAATTATATCAGATCATGCCCTGTTAAACTTCTACTTATTTGGGGCCCCCCCACCCATAAAATCTTCTACATGGAGACTAGATCCATTATTGCTTAAGGACTCAGACTTTATATCTTGGTTAAAAAAACAAATTGAAGAATTCTTAGAACTTAATAACCCAAAAGACACCTCCATGGGCAATACATGGGAAGCACTTAGAGCTACACTTCGAGGCAAAATAATCAGTTATGCGACTCATAGACGGAGACTTAGAGAACAACAAATTAATAATTTAGAAGACTTATTGAAAGAAAAACAGAGATTGTATTCTAACATTTCGCAGCCTAATCCATCTTCGAACCTTCATTATGAAATATTGCAATTATGAATGCAAATTAATGAGTTAATCTCTAGGAAAAAGGAAATCGCTTTACTTAGAATTAAACAAAAATTTTGGGAAGGTGGGGAAAAAGGAAGTAAAATTATTGCATATAGACTCAGAATGCAACAAACGGAACGTCATATAGCTGCCTTAAAAGATCATTCTGGGAAAATCCAAACTAATGAAACTGATATTAATAAGATAATGACATCCTACTATAAAAAACTTTATTCCTCACCGCACTCACCCTCACCTTCAGATATATCTTCTTTTTTAGACAAAATAGCCCTTCCTCATCTCTCTCAGGAGGCAATAAACTCCTTAGACTCTCCATTCACAATAGAAGAAATTAAAAAGGCCATTCATTCTCTTAATTCAGGGCATTCCCCAGGCGGAGATGGTTTCCCAGCCGAATTCTATAAACTTCTTGATGAACAATTAAGTCCTTTATTGTGTAAGGTATACTACGAATCTTCCTCGTTAGGATATCTACCACATACTATGACGGAAGCAATAATTACTACTCTTCCAAAAAAAGATAAGGACAATACTATCCCTGCTAATTATCGTCCAATTTCATTATTAAATACAGATGGAAAAATCTTTGCTAAGATTCTGGCAAGTCGGTTAGAGCCGTATATTCCTAAATTAATTCATAAATCGCAAGTGGTTTTGTCAAAGGTAGGACGGGTCCTGATAATTTATGCTCTTTATTTAATTCTCATTCACAGAGCCAAAACTCTTAATTCTCCGGCGGCAGCAATTGCCATAGATTTTGAGAAAGCCTTTGACTCATTAAATTGGAATTTCCTCTTTCTGGTATTGTCTCGCTTTGGTTTTGGTAACCGATTTTGCTCTTGGATTAAGCTTCTTTATATCAAACCCCAGGCTAGAGTATTAACTAATTCTACATTATCACAATTCTTTACGCTAGAAAGAGGAACTAGACAAGGTTGCCCCCTTTCACCATCCCTTTTCATTTTAGCTCTGGAAACTTTTGCCGCTTTTATTAGACAGAATAACGATATAAAAGGCATCTCCATAGGTCACTCGCAATATACAACATTGTCATATGCAGATGATATGTTAATTTTACTAGAGAACTTAAAAATATCAGGGGAACTGCTTAAAAATATTTTTAATCTCTTCTCCAGACTTTCTGGACTTACAATTAACTATCAAAATCTGAGATATTACCTTTAAATAAACATTGTGTATCCGGATTGAATACTCATTTGGCTTTTCGCTGGTCTGATATATCACCTATTTAGGTATCAAAATATCGACAGAACTGGATAAGATATGGGAATATAACCTTGGTCCACTACTGACTAATGTTAAAATAGATTTGGATAAATGGAAAAACTTAAATTTATCTTTATTGGGCAAGATATCTGCAATTAAGATGATTATCACACCAAAAATGTTATATTTATTTGCTGGTATCCCACTTAAGATCTCTTCATCTCTTTTAGAGAATATTGACAAATCGATAGGAAATTTCTTATGGGAAGGACATGTTCCTAGATTCAATCGTACCAAATTACGATCACACTGGTCTCAAGGTGGCTTTGGTCTACCATGGTATATGGCTTATTTATGGGCCTTCAGAGCATCACAAACTATTAAATGGTTTATTAAACCTAACCTTAATACACTATTATGGTATGATATGGAAGCCTCTTTATCTCAAGGATACACTCAATAGCAATATATATTTTGCAATATCACCTAAATTAAAGAAACACCCCATAATTAATCATTGATATACTATTGGTTTAAAATGAAGTGGCTGAAATTTGATCCCACCTTTACCTTTTACACCTATCTGGGGTAATCCAAAACTTCTCCTAGAAAAGAAACCATTATATTGTAAAACATGGATGTATAAGAATATTCTATTCTTGGGGGATATTCTAACCGATAATGGTAACACATTAAACTCATTCAGGGATATCCAAATGAAATGGAATATTCCCAAGGAAGAATTCTGGAAATATCTACAAATTCGCGAAGCCATATTTTCTAACTCTCAACATGTTAATAAATCAGAACTACCATCCACATATATGAAGACGTGGACCAATACCTCTCATGGCTTAACTAGCAAAATATATAAGCAGATTAGAGATGCATTACCGAATAAATCATTTCTAGCCAGGGATAAATGGAATCGGATATTGAATATAAATATTACAGATTCTCAATGGAACAACTGTTGGAAGCTTTGTCATAATGCTTTTAAAGATATGCGTAGCAGACTCATTCAATTTAAAATCTTGCACTTATGGTATAGAACACCATCCCATCTATATAATATAGGACTGGCACCCAACAATAACTGTTGGAGATGCAATTCACCAAATGGTAGTCTATTACATATATTATGGTCCTGTCAATCCATATTTAATCTATGGCAAATTATTCAGGATTTAGTCAAACGAATAGTTAAACCCGATATCATTCTGGATCCTAAATTATGTCTTTTAGGAATAACAGATAACAACAACAACCTAACAAAATATCAATATAGATGGTTACAGATTTTATTTATGCAAGTTAAAAGAACGATTCTAACTCATTGGAAAACCCAGTTTATACCTACTCTTAAAGATATCCTGAATAATTTGACTTACATCGCCTTCTGAAAGAATCTCATACTTAGTAACAGATCAATTAATGAATATCATTTGTGCTGGCAGGATTATTTAAATTTTTCAAAATCATAAAAGATAAGTATTATATAAAAAGAAAGGATAAATAATAATAGATACCTTTCCTTCTTTCTTTATACAGGTATAGTTTAAATATAACTATATCTGTACAGATGACTTCAGTGAGCTCTCAACTTAATGTAAAATCTTGCATACATTAATTGAATTTCTTTTTTTATTTCCGTTTGTAATCCTTCTTTTATTTCTCTTTTTTTTTCTTCTCATGTCAGAATGAGGTTATAGTACAATATGTGATTTAATATACTGGAAATTGCATAAGTTAACATGTCTAATACCTTAATACCTGTACAACCCAGTAGATAATGCAAGACTATGTACATCTCAGACAATATGTATTGTACTATATGTTTAAGATAAATTTTAATAAACAAATTAACTGCAAGAAAATGAAATGGAAAATGATTACTGGGAAACGCAAATTTTCCAAATGAAAATTACTAAATGTTCTGCTTAATCTCTGTTCCTCTTACTCCATTCTAACACTCATCATGTGAATAAATGATGATGTTACTGTTTCAGAAATAGCTGACTCAAGAGCCTAATTTTAGTGAGAATGTTATTAGATGAAATGGAAACTTGAAATGTGAAGGGCGGGGATGTTTGGACCTGGTAAACACATGGCTGGGGTAACTGTGGAGATGGGTTGGTATGACATCCCGAAGGGTTGTACTTATAGATATCATACTCACTAAATATGTACTCTGGGTGGAGGCTCTGCCATTTTACTTTATTCTTGGGAAAGGACCTCCATGTAATATCAGCTATAGGGACCCAGGCCCCTTAATGCTGGTCTGGCCAGCAAGGCAGAGGAAGTGGTCTACTCTAGGATGGCTCCAGAGAGGAGCTACACTTTAGTTTTCCAGGGGGCTGCACCCCTCAGCCCACCAACACAGGGGGCACTGTACCCGGCACTCCCCGATATTTAAATAACCAACTCCGAGGGGGGGCAGATCTTGGAGAAGGTTAGATACTTGGGGTTGGGGATTTTTGTTTCCAGCTGTTTAAAAAAAATACACTTGTGGCAGGGGGAAATGGGAAATTGTAAGAGTTGGGAAACTGGGAATAGAAACTTGGTCTCCAAAGCTATACTGGCTGATCTGCCAGCCTCCTCACTTTTTCATTACTTCTCCACTTCCTCCCCTGCCTTGACAGTGACAATTGTAGTGGTAATTAGAGATGCAGCTAAATTTATTTCACCTGCAAAAGTACTGCTGAAATCAGGAATTTCACCTTGCATAACATTTCACAAAATTAAACCATTAAGGTGAAATTTTGCCTTCAAGTTCACTTGTAAATATCACCTTACAGTAGAATCAGGTGAAATTAGGGGAAAAAAGGCTTGTCACATGACTTACTCTCTGCAGCAGACTACAGGTCACATGGGTGACTGTACTTAGGCAGGAAGCCACTGAATCTGCTTCCTGTTCCTAGTGCTTGCAGGCAGAGTAGTGGACTGTTAGTGACTACAGACTAGAAAACCTTTAAATTAGTAGTTTGTGTGGTTGTTTGTGTTTGTGTTCTTCCCCAGTTTATTTAAAAAAAAATGTAAACTTTCTGTTTTAGGACATTTTCTGTTGTGTTATTTTTTTTCCATCTTAATAGTGTGTGTGCGTGTTTGACTCCCTCTATCTCTCTCTCTCTCTCTCTCTCTTTTTCATTTTAGTTTTCTATTAAGAAAACTTTTTTTTTTGTTAACCATGAATGGGAGGAAAGAAAGGGCAAGGGGGACCGGGCAGAAGGTAGGAGCAGCAGGAGGATCTACTGTTCACCTTAACAGGCGGGCATTTCAGCTCATAACACAGGCCCCCTCCAGCAGGAGCATGTGTCCCCCAACCCCCAGCAGCAGGCACCAATTGCCCCCCAGCAGCAGCAGGCTTCCCCTGCCACTGAGCAGCAAGAGCACCTTTGTCCCCTCATCAGCAGCATGTGCCCCCACCCCCAGCAGCAGCATGAACCTTTGCCCCTCCCCAGCAGCAGAAGCATGTGCCCCAGCAAGGGCAGAAGGATGTTATTGATGCCCCAGCCAGGACATCAGCTGGCACCCTCCTACCGAGTCTTGCAGTGTGTCCATTTTCACAACAAAGGCTGGAGATGACATTGTTGTCATCTGCAGCATTTGTGATAGCAATATAAAGAGGGAAAACAAGGGTCCCACTTTGAGATCAGTCAAAAGGAGTCACCTGCAGCACCACCATACTGCAGAGTGGCTCACAAAACAACAAGAGGCTGAAGCACGAGGTAGTGATAAGCAAGGGGAAGGGGGCAATCAGCAGTAGGAAGGCAGTCAGTGGCCTAGAAGGTGCTGTAGGTCCAGCAGGAGGATGCAGCAGCAGGACTCTGAGGAAGCAGGACCATCCCACCCACAGGGATGTACCCCACACCTGCCGGCACTGCTGTGCTGCTGATTCTTCAGTGCAACCTGTAGCAGCCCCCCCAGTTCAGGTCAGCATGGGAGACCTAGAGGCCGTGCACCATGAGGTGGCAGTGTTGTACAGTGAGGTGCATGGTGTCTGGCAGGAGCTGGATCAGTTCCACCAGGAGGTCATGGATGACCTCCAAAAAATAATGGAGGACCAAAAGAAGGTGTTGGACCTACTGGCGGAGCTGCATCATGGGGGTATTGGTGGTGGTGGCACTGATAGTGATGGAAGTGCATAATGGCCCATGGTCCAAAGTCCAAGGCAGCACCCTGTCACTTTTGACGGCCTATATCTTTTTCCTCTCCTTTCTTATTATTGACTCATTCTTTCTCATCTGCACCCCCTTAAAATAAGAAGCAAAAAAGTAAAAAAAATATATATATTTTTTCCTCTTCTTCTGTATACTCTTGTTTCTTTTTCTTGTCCAGTGGTATGTGTAATTTGTTAAGCAATGTTTATGATCCCTTCCTTTCCCCTTGCCCTGATCCTGCATGTCCCCACTGTTGTAGTACTGTTACTGGGTTCTATGTGATAATGGAGAGCTCCGAACAGTGACTCGCATTCTCATGATGTCAGGGCGGTGAAAACAATTTCGCCACCCTGACATCCTCGGCACATGGAAGAATGGTGCCAGGGACTGAAAACATTTGCTTTCTTGCTTCACCCCCAGCAGCCCCCTACTTAAGGATTCTCAACTCCAGGGGAGTGCATGTCGGGGGGATGCAAAAGCAAAAAAAAATGACAAGTTTGGGTCTGGGCACAAGAAAAGCACAGTAGCGCCCGGACCCAGAATTTAACCCAGAACCCCAGCACCGCAAGCGGAGGTCAACCCCTGATGCCACGGTGCAGCTCAGCAGATGACTGCAGCACCACCCCCTACATCCCCTTCACCACCTCCAAGGCCATGCTCGCTCCCCCCATGTGCGTATACATGTAGTGACATCCTGTTGCTAGGGTCACCCACTCCACCACATGCGGTTGCCCTCCCTGCCCCCTCGCCTTTTGGGCTTTCCCCCATATTGCATCGCTGTTTCCGACGGTGCCGTGATTCAGGCACCCACTTCACATGCTACCCTGTTACTGTGCCCATAAACTCTGTACCTTTCTTCTTGTTTTATGTTACTCCTTCTTTATATGTTTCCGCCTGCTATCCACAAATGTAAAGTATTGTAATTTCTTCCTATAAACAAATTTTTTTCACAAAGCTATGTGATGTTGTGGCAATTGTTTTCACTGTGTGCAGCATCAGTCTGAATACATATATAGCAGTCATAGAAACATAAGCACTTTCATTGTGAAATTAAACCAAAAGTACCCAAAAGAAATGGCAGAATTTTTAATACCTACTTCTGAAAAGCATTTACTGCTGACAATAATGGTGTCAGTTATACAGTTCCAGATAGTCAATCATCTCACAATGTAGACATTTCTTTGGATATTATTAAAACCAAATTAAAAGAGAGAAAAAAAGGCTCCTTGGCTGGCCCTGATGGCATTTCTGGGAACCTAATATGGGTAATGAAGGACCATCTTTGTGTACCTCCTAAAATACTATTTGAAAAAGTCTAAATACAGGTGCCGTGCCTATTTAAAAGGAGTTAAGAGTTCACCAGATAATTATCAACCTATTAGTTTAACCCCTATTTTTTGTAAAATGTTGAACGTATCATCAAAGACAAACTGTCCTTAGATATGACAGGTCTAGATCAATCCAGCATGGCTTTATAAAAGGGTGATCATGAACAATGAACCTGGTGAGCTTTTATAATTTTGCAAATGAACATTTAGACAAAGGCAAATCTTGTGATGTCATTCGTCTAGATTTAAAAAGTTTTGATTCTGTTCCTCACTGTGCTTTAATTCAGAAGCTACAGTTGTGTAACATCAAGAACACATATTTTCAGTGGATTTCAAATTGGCTATCTGACAGGAGGCAAAGAGTGATTACTGATGGTCATACATCTAACTGAAAACGTGAGAGGGGTCCCCAGCACTTCATTCTGGCTTCCTTAATTTTCCAAATATTTGTTTCAGATTTGTCCAATAATATTCTAAGTAACATAGCATAGCAGATGATTGTAAAATCACCTATATATATATAAAACCTCAGATGACCAGATTATTATCCAGGAATATCTGCGTAAACTAGAGGACTGGTCTATAAAATGGAATTTATGCTTTAATCCATCCAAATGCAGTGTTCTGCACTTTGGAAAAAACAATAATAAAAACAATATTATCTTTATGATAAAATAATAATTAGCAAAGAAAGTGAAAGAGAATTGGTGATTATTGTTGATCATTCTTTAAATTTTGATATCCAAATTACTAATACTATTAGTAAGGCAAATAAGATATGGTGGGTCATTCGTCATAACATTACATCCAAAAACTCTGACATTTTGTTGCCCCTGTACAGAGCTTATGTAAGACCCCACCTTGACTTTGTTTCACAACTATGGAGTCCTTTTAAATGGAAGGACATAGTTAGAATTGAAAAGGTACAGAGAAGAGTTACCAAATCTGTTGTTTCTAATAAGGCCTTTCATATGAGGATAGACTATCTAAATTTAACCTGATATCATTGGAGGATCGGAGAATCAGAGGTGATCACCTATTCACATGGGATATTATTCAAGATCCATATTTATCATCAGATTGTGGCCTTGATTTTAAGCAAGTTCAGGTTAATACTAGAGGTCATCCTTTACAGCTTACTAGAAATAAATGTAATACATAGAAACATAGAATTTGATGGCAGATAAGGACCGCTTGGCCCACCTAGTCTGCCCATTTCCCTTACCTACTGTAATAGATAAGCTGCAGATCCTAGTTAACCAACGGCCCATTTCCCTACCTAATGGATAAGCTGCAGAACCTAGTTAACCAACAGCCTACTTCCCCTTACCCGCAAAATACAAAGAAACGGGCCTACTATTTTTCTCTGAGAGTGGTCAAGCCATGGAATATTTTGGCCCTAAATATTATTGTTAGTAGAAATAAGAACATCTTTAAAAATAGGCTAGACAGTTACATGAGATTAGGCTTGACCCCTAATTACTGTATGTAAGGTATGAAGCTCCATGGGCCTTGTAGCCTTTTGCTTCTTTTCATTCTTAGTATGGTTCTTAGTAAATATGTTTTTTGTGTTTAACAACATTACATGTCCCTGCCCTGGCCTTGCCACCCACAAATGTTAACTTTGTGTCCCTCCCTCTCTCCCCTCCAGTCATCATGATGATGTTTTATAGTACCCCACCACCACCACCACCACCACCTGGTCCAAATGTGCTCAGTCATATTATATGGTGTTCTTGCACTGAGCAGACCTCAAAATGGTGTTTGGTCCACTGTTTACAAAGGATTTTAGGCTGAATTTTGTTGCTACAACTGCAGAACAGGCTGTACAAGTCCAGAAATATTTCATAAAATGTTACATTAAATTGAGACAGAAATCAAGTCTCTGTCATGATGTTAGATAATGTCCCCCACTGAGCAAACCTCAAAATGGTGTTTGGTCCACTGTTTATAAAGGATTTTATGCTAAATCTTGTTGCTGCAAGTGCAGAACAGGCCGTACAAGTCCAGAAATGTTTCATAAAAAATGTTACATTAAATTGAGACAGAAATCCAGTTTCAGTCATGGTGTTATATAGTGCCCGCCATCCACCTAGACAAAAACATACTGTTTGGCCCACTGTTTACCAAGGATTTTAGGCCTCATCTTGTTGCTAGCAGTACCAAACAGGCCCCAGAATTCCAGAAATGTTTCATAAAAAATTGTACATTAAATTGAGGCAGAAATCAGGTCTCAGTCATGATGTTAGATGGTGTCTCCCCACTGAGCGGACCTCAAAATGGTATTTGGTCCACTGTTTACAAAGGATTTTAGGTTGAATCTTGTTGCTGTGTGTGCAGAGCAGGCCTTACAAGTTCAGAAATGTTTCATAAAAAATGTTACATTAATTTGAGACAGAAATCAGGGGATGTACACCATTCCAGAAGGCCTGCAACCTGCGTCATGTGTCCTCGAATTGCTGCAGAAATAGCATGTGCATCCCGTGGCATGATGCAATTGTGGATGGCGATGCAGATCCGCGATGCAAACAGGAACTATGCCACAGGTGACAGAGGCAAGGTCACAAAAGCGTTCCAAACACAAGAAAGCAAAGAAAAGCAAAACACCCCAAAAGAAGAACTTCATAAACAACGAGACAGATGTCCTGGTGAAGGAGATCATTACCAGGCGTGACCTTCTGTTCAGCATGGGAGGAAATAAAGCCCTGAGAGACAAGAGAAAGGCTGCCTGGGAGGAGTGGCTAGGAATATGAATACTGTGAGCCCCATCATGAGGACTTTCCAGGAGATTCAAAAGCACTGGAACGATCTGAAACATCCTGGGAATGACAAGCTGGCTCACAACAGAAGGAGCAGCCTGGCAACAGGTGGGGGCTCAGAGGACACACAGCCACTCACCAGCCAGGAAGAGAGGGTAGTCAGCAGCCTAAGTGGCAGGAGTGTGGAAGGCAACAGCAATCTTGACATCTTCCAACTGAGACACACTGGAGGTAGGCATGCCATGATAGAAGCAAATGCATGCCATGCGTTAGTAGAATGATTGAATGAGCCTCTCACAAGGGATAGGCAGTAACACACTGTGGACCACACACATGGACAGCAGGTGGACAGGGAAAGGCACAGTGAAACCCCTTCCACCCGCACAGCCAGTCCCCCCCCAGAGCTGCACAGCCACTCCCACAGAACAATGTCACCCTGAAGGCATCTGCAGCACTCAGAGGAACAAAGGATGGAACACCGGCATGCACACACGCTGGCATGACTGGCAAGTGTGCAGACAGGTACTGCCTTGAGGGTGTACATGACACAGATGGCACCACAGCCAATAATGTTGGTGCGGCCCATGGACACTGGGACATACACAGAGTTTGCATAACACTAATCACATTGCCCCATGTAATGGTCCAACAGACAACGGTCATGTGACACCTGTAGAACAACCCCAGCACACACTACACAGGCCACAGGACAATGTCCACACCAGCATGCACAGTGGGCCATGGATGGGCAAATCCATGCCAAGACCAAACCAGGCTATGCATGTATACCTGGAGCAGGCAGGCTATGCATGACACAATGGGAAAGCAATCACAGGGGCTGCTCAGGGTAATGATGCCCCACACTGTGCATTGCATGTGGGATAGGAAAGGGCATGTAAAGGGCAGGACATGAATGTTCCAGTCGCTGTAAAGGATACAAAGTGGAGGAGGTCCACTGCACTCCTGCACACCAGGGTGTGTACACCTGTGTGGGCTGTAAATGTGATGCAGACAACATCACAGTGTGCCATGTCTGTGCCACAGTGACACAGGGAGCCTGACATACAACTGTGCTATTGTCTTGATGTGCATAATGTGGCATGCAGAATACACAACCTGACCACCAACCCCTGATGCACAGAGGTAAGCACATAGATAGTGCTCAAGGCTGTCAATGCAAGGCAGGCTGAGGACATTATAAAGGTGGACAAGACAGCTGTACTGAGAAGGTAATAACATAATGGGTAGACTGCTGCCACAGAACAACAACCTGTGGCACACATATCAGTGTGGTATTAAGGCTAAACAGTGTGTCCTGGATGCGCAGTGCTATGACACAGCCCACACCAAGAACACGTGGGACGTGCATGGCCTGTGAGGATGATGGTACCATGGACTAGTGTGTGGCATGTCAGGCACATGACTGTGGCCCAGGGTGCAAGGTGAGGAGTCGGACATTGCCAAGCCAACATGGAGCCAACAACCCTGACAGTCTGTGAGGGTTCATGGATGGATGTGTGGTGGGACTGGGCATAGTGGTCCACAGCCAGAAGACGACCATGCCATCAGTGTGTGTGAAATGGAGATGGGCAATTGGACAGCATGTCAGCGGTGTGCAAGGAGTGTGTTGGATGCCCAACTGAAGCAAGGTCACAGGAATGAGGAGAGTGACACTGGGTCAGATGATGACACCAGCAGCTCTGATGACACTGACAGTCCACAGTCTGAAGCCCACACAACCAATGATGACAGCCTAGAGGAGGAGAGGTGGAGGAGGAGGCAAAGGAGGAGGGAAGACACAGAAGCAGCAACGGCAGCATCAAACACCACTGTGGACACATTGGATGTTGGTGGGACACACAACAGGAAGCCAATGGAAATAGCGATGTGGACTGTATACAGGACAATGTAGCAGATGAATTGTCTCCTGAGCCAGCAGCAGATGGGGAGAAAGGGGTTATCAGGAGCAGCGGCTGAACCTGAAACACCAATGCAGATGGACAATGTTGACAATCTCTGCCACAGTATGCTTGCATCAGAGGTTGAGGTGGCTGGGAACTGACAGCCGTAAGAGCAGCAATACAGGGCATGCATAGGGCAACAGTCAGTCATCATATTTGTATGGAGGGGAGGTGTCACAGTTGTCTGGGTCCATCAATAGAGTCCTGCAGCACATGTCCACCCATGAGGCCAGGTGCACAGCAGCCATAGAGACCCTGCAGCTGCATCACAGCAGCAGGCATTCATACTGGATGCAGTGACATCACTGCTGCAACTGCATACTGGGAGGAGGGCATCGGGCATAGGTGGACATAGGTGCGGTGTGGAGCACATTGGGAGACGCAACACTGGAATCCCAGAAGAGAGCAACATGGAGGGCGGCAGGAGGCAGGCAACATGTAACATGGCCATCATTATGCAGGGCTAATGGTACATGGTGCAACCATGAACATGAGTGCTGCACAAAGGGCTGGGGCATGGGGGATCACAGACCAGCACAGGGATGTGGACATGATGCAGATGGCGCAGGTGCCAGGCCAGACACAGGGCACCTTAGGTGAAATGGGCTTGTCCAGTGCAGTGGGACATGGCCTTAGCCAGCACACATCCAGCCAATGCCATGCAACATTGACACAGATACACACCTGGGAAGAATCAGGTACAGGCCTGCAGAACCTGCTGCACACACACTGGGTAGGGACGCCATGCCAGTGACAGGTGGAGGCACAGCACACCACATGCCACACACCACTGACACCATTGCTGTATGATACCCTGACATGCACAGTGTTGCACACTGTATGGATGTGGCAGCTGGTGTCCCTGTGGGCATGACCACAGCCAACGTACCAACACATGCTATGGTGAGGTGGGATATGTTTCAGGGCGTACAGGGTGGACATGCCATGGACATGAGCAGCACATTCCCCACTGAGCCTGCAGCATCCAAGATGGAACAGGCCCAGAATATGCTGGTGAAGCAACACAGGATGACCTGCAGGGACATGCAGCAGCACCAGGGTTGGAGTACTGAGCAGCCACTGAGCCAACACAAATGCAGCTGCCATGGTGGGAGAACACAGCGCACTCCACAGACAGACAGCTAGGTGGCAGTCAGAGAGACAGTGGCCAGCATGTCTGCATTGGATGTGCATGAAAACACAGCACCCCAGACTGCAACAGAAGGAATGCCCCTGTCTGTTGGTGGGGACCATGGCATGGTGACAGTTATGCCTACTGCATCACATGGTGCAGGATGACCCAGAGGTCGCTGGGGTGCATGTGGTTCACACAACATTAGTTCCAGAGGTGGGACCACTGGGGGAGGCAGAACCACGCAGGCCCCAATGGCAGGCCTCACGAGAAGGAGGGGTAGCCCAGGAACAGCAGACTGGGCATTCAGATAGCAGTTCAGGGGGCCAGAACAGTAGTGGTAAGGCATAGTTCACACATGCTCCCACAAAGATGTTTGCAGGATGGGGTGGGAGGGAACATATAGGGGGTGTATACTGGGACACATAGGCTAGGAGCAACATGCCAGGGTGTTGTGGTATGCATAACTGTGATGTTCAGCTATGTACACTGTTGGCTGGCAGCACTATGGGGCACACACACATGTGTGTTTGTGGGGGGATACACGGCCAACACTGGGAGTCAATGTGGAGAGATGGCAAAGCACATTGGTGGGTAGTGCATGTGGTGCAGCTGGGTGTGGTACACTTGTGGAAGGTGCACACATCTGAATAAAGCATGCGCAAGAGAGTAAAGGTGTGTTGTGTCTGTGTCCATGGCCTGATGGGTATACACATAGGGGTACACCATCACACATACACACATAATGCAAAGCATCATGGTCTGTATGTGCAAATCACCACAAAGGTGTAGGATGGTTCAACAGTATGCAAAGATGCATGTTGCCAAAGGGCCTCAGGCACAGGCCAGCAGAACCTGCCACACACACACACAATCTGTAATGGGTGCATGCAGAAAGACACAGACAAGTCATTTGCCCTACCAGGGCACATCAGTGTGCACATCCATATCACACCACAGGGGAATGTGCAAGCCCTATGTTGATCAGATAGTGTTGGGTGTTGTGTGCCCATGGGGCAGAGGTACTGGGTTGGAGCAGGTGACACTCTCTGCAGCTGACCATGGCAACAGTGGGTTTCAAGATGGCATGGTGTGTGAAAACACACACATGTGGCATGGGCCAATGTCCAAACCATGGAGTGTCAACAGATGCTGGACATAAGAAATGTATAGTGCAACATGTACGCCTGTTGTTGCTGCATGGCATGGCAGTCAAAATAAGACATGAACGACACAACCCATGTAGTACACAACTGTCATAAAACAGTCATAATTGCTCACACATATACACACTGTCCTATTGACAGTCTGCCACTCTTCATGCACTGTATACCTGTTGGACACTGTGATGGGCCATGGCAGATGTGGCCTACCAATGCTGACTGCTGTTGCCATAGCATTGTGCTTGATGCCGTGGCCTGTACCTAACACTGTCATCTGTCATACACACTGTGTATTCAACTGTCACACAGTCCAGTGTCCCACACTGTTGGACATACATACAGTGGACAGCACCGTGCATTGTGTCAGTTCATGCAACAGAGCCCTGAAGGCACACACACCTGGTACAGTGCACATGTATGCTGGGCAGTCCTTGCTGAAGTGTCAGACAGGAGAGTGTCAGCACAGTCATGAAGACAGTATCTGGTAGGCAGCGAGTCTGCAATACAACCTACCTGAGCCCATGGGCCAAAGTAACAATGGATGCATGCCAGCACAGCTAGAACAACATATGGTGAACAAACACAGGGTACATCCACCGATTGAGTGTCTTGCCTACTAAGGGAGAATGTCCCCTGCCTAGAGATATCACATGAACCCCACACATGAGGTAGGTCCAGCTGTGTTAAGTCAGAGACATGGTGGTCAGCATGTTGCACTGGTGTCGTAGTCATGTGTCCACAGATGCCATTGTGATGTACAGACACATGCATTTATGCTGCAAAGCACACATGCATGCTGGGTGGACAGAGGGATGCCACAGGTGTGCACCTTGCCTTTCATGGCAACATCACCACAGCTGGGTATAGTATGCCCATTATGTACACAAGACAGAGGTGTCACCATGCCCAACCTGCTGGAATGTACAGGTGGCTTGGACAGCACAGCATACAGCACCCACAGATGGACCAGGACCTGTCATGGCCACCTGCATTACATTCTGTATTTCCCAGTACACCACCATTAATAATGTTTATGTCACCGTTACCACATATGATATGCCCATAGCACAGGTTTCCTGTTCGCAGTCCCGCTGAACATATGTACATGATTTTGTCAAAGCAGCTCCCATCCCCCAAACTCCCTGCTGGCACCATGAGCAAGGATATGAACACTGTACATCCTTCACCTCCTGGGGACACCATTACTGAGCCCACATGTCATGGGTAATAGTCCAACATGCTTGCTTTGTACTTGTTCCTCCACCCCCTCCAAACATGTAGATGTGGAGGCAGGGTATTTGCCAGACAGTGGACATGTCACACTCACCATGTAGGTGGATGTTCAGGTGTGCCATGTGTCCATGGCAACATGCCATGTGGCCCCGGAGCATATGTGCAGAAAGCCACAATATCACTACCAGGATGCACACAGGGGACAAATGCATGAAACAGGAGACAGGTTTTGTAACAACAAATGGAATATTTATTATAACAATGAATGGTAACAACAACCAACCAACAACAACATATTTCAGTCCTCATGACAGGGTACAATCCTGCAGAAGCAGGTACAACATTGAAGAACAGCACTTTGTCATGGCTCGCAAACACTCAAAACTACAAACCGGCCTCATGTCGGAGGCATTTCTGGGCCACCATAACATGTGCATGGCTGCAAGTTATCTGTGGATGCTGCGGGGTGGGTAAGTTTGTCCTGTCAGATACATGTCAGGGATCCATGTTTGGACACCTGTACTACACATGTATGCGGTAGGCACCCCTATGGACATTACATTCACAACAAACCAACATTGGTGGCATACATCAGTGGCACCAGGCTGCTATTGCATCCATCAATGTGGTGATGGTGGTCTGCAGCCTCTGCAGGTCATGGCTGAGGTTGCTTAGGCCAGCATGAATGGTGTTGGTGAGTGCCTCCACATGGCCACTGCCTTGTCCAGCGCACACAGCTGCAAACGTGCACACACCATCCTCACTCCCTCTATTGTCATGGCCATGGTCCATGATCTCCCCCTCTTGTATGGTGGTGTCCTGTTCCTCAACCACAGGAATGTTCACCTCTGTGACCCCCCCACTGTCTGTTCCTCCCTCCCTGCCATCACCATGTTCCCCCTCCTGCAACACCACAACAGGTTGTCTGTCACTGTTGCTGCCATTGTCAGTGTTCTGTCCATATCCATTGTCATGCACTACTGCTTCTGTGCTGGCCTGGTGCGTGAGTTGCCGCTCTCCCTATCCTCTTGCTGCTGCCTGTGCCTGTCTGTGGTGTGTCCTCTCCCTGTAAAGGTGTGCCTCCTCAGCTTCATGCATCACATTGCAAGTGGCAATGCACATTGTTTGGGTGTGTGCACAGGTGTAGGCCTGCTGCTGGGTCTTGTGTGACCTGTGGAAACAGACATGTGTCCCATTAGGTGACAGACGACATGACATAGGCCCACCTGCAATCATGTCTGTACTTGCATGGCACATGGGGCTGCACACAGTGCCTATTGCATCCATGCTGACACCTTCACTCCCCATGGCACAACATGTCCATGTCTGGCCATGTGGTAGCCACACAGTGGTACATGCCTGATGCAGGCTGCCCACACTGTGAATGTGTGTGTACTGGGCATGCTATGCATGTTCCAGCAGGCTGTGCTGCAGTGTCACACACACAGTGGCATTGGGCCCAGAGACGTGTACCATGTCTGCTGGGTGGCTATGCAGCACTGCTGACTGTGTGTATGTAGCTACCTTACCTGTTGATTGGTTGTGCTACCAGTGGCCTACACAGCATGTTCACAGAAACCAAGGTGCAGCATTGCATAATGACACAGGCCTGGCCCAGATGCTGAGTGGGGCTTTGTGCCTCCACACCCTCAGCCGCCATCACATCGCCAAATACACTGTATCTATGTGTCATACACATACACTGCCATACATTGCAGGCATGACCCATGCATGCATGCTGTGTGTGTCATGTGTTTGCTGCAGCAGCACATCCAGTCAATGCCACATGTTGGCCAGCCTATGGCCACCTGTGTTCCCACAACCCTGTGGCTGGATGTTGTGTGTTACTACACAGCGTACTCATGACAATACTGTCCCACACTGTGCTATGACCAACCACTCATCTAGCATTGACCATGTGGTAAACTCCCAACACTGTACACTGTTCTCCCTGCCCCAGCAGTAGACAGCCATTGTGCTGGATTGAAGGCTGCATACTGTGTGTTGTGTGTGTGTTCCAGGGTGTGCCTAGTACAGCATCCCATATGGGGTAGTCATGTACATGTGTGTTTCATGGGCATTGTTGGCCATTCCTTGGTGTCAATTGGACATTGTTCCATGTCATTGCATAGGCCCCAACGTGCATGTACACGGCACGATGGATGTACAGATGCCATATCCCACCACACCATGCATACAACAAGGCCCCGCTGCTGTACACACTCCTAAAGAACAATGTTTGCATGTGACATGCCTGCTTGATCTGCCTAAGCAATGTGTGTCCTGCCATCCCACAGTGTTGCTCCACCATACACCAACCAGTGCATTGTGTTGCTATGCACCTGTGTATGAATCACACCTTGTCACACTGCTGCAGCCCTCAGCACAACACATGGCTGCAGAAGTCTGTGCTACTCCCTGTGCATGCTACAAATGTGTCACCATGTGTGTGTTGTTGTGATTGCTTGTCACCCACTGCCACAGATTACACAGCCACTGTGTACAACACTGTGCCACAGAAGCTGTTGTTGCAATGTTGTCACTCAGGTGACACAAATCCATGACCCTGCATTGGTGCCACCCACCAGACACACACAGTGTTGTGCCGATGGACATGTGATGCACATTTTCATGCCAGAGCAGCCCATGCATTCATGTGCTGTGTGTCCATGTGCAATGCTTGTATGTGATTACTCTGTGGCACACACATGACTGAAACAGCATGACAGACACTGTCTTAAGGACTGTGTGACATGTACCATTATGTGGATGTCCGCACAATTCTTGCCATAGAAGGCACATGGGCTTGTCAGCATGTGCAGGCCATGGCACCAGCTGTACACCTGTCTGTGTCCTGGTCCATGTGTGCGGCACACGCCAACATGTGGCACCCTGTGGGTTTTCCCTTGATACCCATGTGCCCTCCCTTGGACATTGTACCCTTTCCCACATGGTCTTTCCCATGTGACACATGTGTACAATATCCACACTACACATACATGTCCTATGTGTCTGTACAGTGGTTTACACCTACCTCCCTAACATCCAGCATGGCCATCACCTCCATCTGAACACGCAGCCTCCCTCCGATAAGTCTGACTCCATCCTGTCAATGTCCTGGTCCGTGGTGCATCTGGACAGGAGCATGAAACAAAGTGCACATAAGTACCTGTATGCAAGCATGGCTGAGCACCTGTGGTGGTGCTGTTTGGCCTACTGTACCAACACATACCTTGGTGATGATCACCCCGCATCTCAATGTCTGCCTCTTTGGCCATGGTCTACAGCAGTTTAGTGCATCAGGGTCTTCAGTGCCAGGTCATTCATCTTGTGCTTGACCTGGCGAGGTGTCCTCTGCACCCTGACACCTGGTGCAGTTTCTTGATATGGTCAGCCAGGCCTTGTTCCTCTCCTCACTGGCTGACACAGCTGATCAGCACAGCTGTTTCCTCAGCTGAGAAGTTTGGGGCACGCCTGTTACTCCTAGGCTGGCTGCCAGGCATGCTGGTCTTTCCCAGTGTGTTGATCTGGCCTGTTTGGTGTTATATGCCCACTGATTGTGGTCCTCTGGTTTCCCACCCACCTGCTGGGCTGGATCATGTTTCCTCGCACTTTGTAGGCCTGCATGTGTGGTCTACATGTGTTATTCAGCAGACACAATACACTTCTGCCGTGTTAGGCCACTTGCATCAAATTTCACCAGTTTCATGCAATTGCATGAAAAACAGTTCCTGATTTGCCACAATTGCATCACAAATGAGCCTGCGGTGTTCTGGGCATATCCTGCTGTCCTGGTGAGGCCCCCTTCCCTGTTCTTGTGCACTATACCTCTCAACCTCTTCCCTCATGACTCAGGGACAAGGCTTTCAGGAATGAGCGTCAAAGACTCAAACTCAGGGACACATCTTAAAAACTGGTATTATTCACTCAGAAAGGTGATATGAGAACTGGATTTGTGTTGAGGTGCATATTCCTGAACAAGTACATGTCTGTAACCTTGAAGTGTGACATTGTAGTGTGCTTTTAAACCTCACTGTTTAGTCACCAAACCAAATATTTTATGAGGGACAGAGGAAAACATTTGAGGCAAGATCAAGGACACCCTGGATGTTAGGGACAGTTGGGAGTAGGAACAGCCGGTGTGTCACTGTACATTTGTACACCTCACAACATGTACATACGTGGTCACATACAGCTGGTGGTGATGGTTCTTCCTGTTATGTTCCTTGACATTCCTGTGAACAGCAGTGGGCTGCAATGTATGCATGCATTTAAATGTGCACCTATAACCAGGATGTAAAACGCCCCCTTGGAGGCATTAAGCCGAGGTGCTAGGGGATCTCACAAGGTGGATTAATAATACAACAACCAGTTGTTTAAATTTCATTGTTCTGTGGTTATTTCGTGTGGTTTCTAAAGAGCGCTATATATTTTTGAACTGTTTACTGAATTTTCGGGTTGCCTCCCTTTGTTGCGCACTCCGCGTACATTGAGTGCAGTTTGAATCTCCTTTTTGTTTTTATTTGAATTGGCATTTGTTTTAATTGCGAACTGTTGAGCATTGCTCTACAGGCTGAATCATATTAAGAAACTACATACCACCTCTTTTATGTGCGAGCTGAGTTTTATGGTTCTCATTTCACTCGGTCTCCTCGAGTTGGAGTCTGATGTTGAATTTGAATTTGCTGTCTAGTATTTCTGGTAGTTATTGAAAGAGCTAAAAAGCAGGGCACAGAACTTGAGAAGCTGAAACTATTGAGAGTTCTAAGGCAGTAATGCGTGAACTTTGCTGAGGAAAGCATTCATTTGTACTTGTTCGGCACTTGCTTGGCAATGTCTGAGATGCAACCAAGAACTAGTGGCATGCAAGAAGAAGACGAGAGCTTTGTTTGGGAAGCATAGCACCATTGGAGGAGCATAAACAGAAACTACATAGCAATTTGAAAGGCATTGCGACTGGAGGAGTAAAGGCTAAGGCTACAGACACTGAAGGTAACATCAAAGCTTCTTTCCTAAAATTAGAACACTTGCTGATTAAGGAAATAAATGTCAGCTATGATGTAATGTCCTTAGAGACATATCAAGAGAGGAAACAAGCACCACGAGGCTTGAGGGTTATGAAATCACCCTCCTGTGGGTTAGAAAATTTTAAAAGGAAAGATGCCTGGCTAAGGATCTCAGAAACCACTTCATTGGCATATACACAATTGATAATAGAGGAGGATACTGAGATTTATAAAGATTTAGAAATCGAACTTAAAGCAGCTAAATTAGATGTTGCAGGTTACAGACATCATAAGGATTTTGTTTAACTTGACAGAAATCTAAGAAATAAAATAAAAAAAGCATGAAAAAGTAGTAATTGACTAAAAGCAAGCTAAATTAATACGGGATGCTGGGGACTACAATACTGTAAGCCCATATACAATCCAAAGAGATAATAGGTCAAGAAGCAGAGGGAGATCTAAAGAGAGATGCTTCAGCAATAGAAACAAAAATAAGAGGCAAGACAGAAGTAAAGTGACTGATAAGGCAACACGTAAGAAGAACAGTAAAACTGTCACCATAGAGTTAGCTTCAAGTACTACAGTACAACCTTTTATGAACAAAGAAACTGTGCTAAGAAATATAGTACTAGAAGAAGAACAAGAAGGGGAAGAAAGTTCAGGAAACAAGACATATGCACGAAGGATGTCCAGAAAACTGAACTACAAATAGTAAGCCTGAGTGATTTTGTTATAAATGAATCTCAATACTCTCTCCTGAGTAAAGGACTGAACTTTGTTCCACCACCCCCTATAGATCGATTTCAGATTTGCATAGATTTATTTAAATTATTTCATAAAATCAAGCTTAAGTTTTTTGTTGCTGATAAGAACAATCCAGGTACAGCTAATATGGGCTGTATTGAAGGATCAACACAACAAGAGTTGGGATTGGATGAAAATTTGGATTTAGTCTTGACAGATGAATTGATGATGAAAAATTATGGAGAAGTAAGTGAAGAACTGCTGTCAGCCAGTAATGTGGAAACCAACATAGATGGACTCTTGGAACTTATTTTGGAAACCAGGATCAGGACAGTAGTCTGCAGGAAATAAGAGCAGCAGAATTCACAGCAATGAGGAATACTTTATTTAAATGCAAATCAGACTTTATACCTCTGACATTTAATAACAGCATAAATGTCTTCGAGAATACTGTATTATTTAAGGTAAGGTAATTGCTGGATAAGTCTGACAATAAGAATGAAGCTAAAAACCTAACATATGCACAGAGAGAGAAGCATTGAAACAGTTGTCTAGTGAACCCAACATTATTATTAAAAATGCTGATAAGGGTGGGAACATTGTTTTAACGAGTTGTGATAAAGACAAGGGAATGGTTGAAAAGCTATTATTTGATGTCAATAACTACAAGAAGTTAAAAAGTAATCCCACCTTACAGTACAGAAGAGAGCTGTGTGGTTTGTTGCATCAAGCAGTACAGAATGGGAGTATAAATAATAATGAGTTTAAGTATCTTTACTGTGATTTTCCAGTGATTCCCACTCTATACTGCTTACCAAAGATACATAAAAATGTGCTGGAACCCACTGGGGGACTGATTATTTCAGGGGTAGGCTCTGTAACTGAGCATTTAAGTGAATTCATTGACCTATTTCACCAGTACAGAATGAAAACCTTGCCATCATATTTAAGAGATACAGGAGACACTATACAGAAGTTTGGATGTGTGGAATGGGAACCGACATATCTGTGGATACATATTGATGTAGAGGCACTTTATACCTCTATTCATCACATAGATGGAGTTAAGGCATCTAAGTACTTTCTGGAAAGTGACCAAAATGAGACAGGTGCACCTGTGGCATTTTTAGTAAAAGCCTTAGAATTTGAACTTGACCATAGCTATTTTGAATTTAACAATGAGTTTTATGCTCAGATTTATGGTACAGCTATGGGGGCTTCTATGGCCCCATCGTATGCTAACCTTTTTATGGGGCTGTGGGAACAAAAATACCTGTTAAACCAAAATGAAAATCCATACTTTCAACATATCATCAAATGGGGGTGATACATAGATGATTGATTGTGTATTTGAACAGGAAGTATGAAAAAGCTGGAGATTTTATGAATTGGCTGAATACCAACACATTAAATCTTAAATTCACCTCTACTATACATAAAACATCGATAGACTTTTTGGACATTTCATTAATGGGTAATGAGGTGACAGGTAGAATAAGTATAAAGGGCTTCAGAAAGCAAACTTCTACTAACTCACTTCCAAGAAATGACAGCTGTCATCCATACAAACTTAAAGAATCCATTCCCTATGGACAGTTAGTTAGAATCTGAATAAATTGTACTGGTGATCTAACGTTCAATAAACAAGCTGATAAATTGCTGAAAAGGTTCAAAGAAAGGGGTTATACAACTGAAGTATTGAATGATGTTGTGAGTAAGGTACAAAATAAGAAGCAGGAAGATTTTTTGAATTGTAAAACTAAATGTGCTGTGCCTGATACAAATAATGAGAAAATTACATGTTCATTAGAACATAACAAAGTATCAGGACAAGTGGGAAATGTTGTTTGGAGATGTTGGGATATCCTAAGCTAAAAGAGATACTGCCAGAAACACCTAGGGTCACTTTTAGAAGGACTTCAAATCTAAAGCAGAAATTAGTTAAAAGTCAATTTTTTAAGAAAGAAACACCAATAAGCACATGGCTACCACGTAAACCAGTGGGCAACCACAAATGTAAGAAATGCAATGTGTGCCAATGTATGCTTACTGGTAAGGAATTGATACTACCAAATGGCACAAAAATTGAGACACATGATTTTATTACCTGTACTACAACATTCCTTGTCTATATTCTTTGGTGTGGTTGTAATAGATACTATATAGGTAAAACAGTGAGACCACTGAAAAAATGAATACAGGAGCATGTACGAACTATTCTAAACAAGAAATGGGATACACCGATAGGGAGATATTTTTTTCATGAGCATAACTCTGACCTTGCAAGTGTCAGATTTATGGTGATAGAACAAATAAAACACTCCCCAAGAGGAGGCGATAGATCTAATTTGTTGTTACAAAAAGAGTTTGTGGATATTTAGAACTAAAACAGTAAATCCTATAGGTCTGAATGAAAGATGGGATTTAAAACCTTTCCTAAAAACATAGAAAATGAATTGAATCAAATACAGCTTAGAATTATTAGACAGCAGTGTATAGAATGTTTGCTTGTGTTTTTTCTGAAAAAGTATTGTTTTGTACTAAAAATGCCTTTTTCTGTTTCAGGTACTTGTGTTAAAAACCTTTTCCGGTACAGATGGCCAGTATGAGATCTTGTATCATGTTTTGAATGTAAATGTCCTGGACAATCCATACAAACAAACTAACCCTCTCTGTTTCAGTTTTTCCTGTGATTTCTTGAAGCTAGGTAGTAAGTAAAATTCCAAAAATTCTAAATTTACTTGTGAATGAAAGTACATCTTTTAGTGGTTTTAGCTCCTTATGTATTACATAAATGAATATTGGCTTCAGTGTATACCAACTATGAAGAACCTGTTTATATAATAATAGAATGAAATCAATGAGTATTGTAGCCAAGGATAAAAGATAAGAAAAATTATATAACAACCTTTACTGTACTATTTTTCCAGTAAAAGAGAAATTATTTTGTGTTTATTATCCTTACTAATGGTGTGATACATATGAGATGTAAAATGAGTGAACTGAAAAGTTAGATACATTTGTAATGGTAGTTTTTTTATTAACAAGTGATTGGTTCTGTTTAAATGTGATACCACAGCTTTGTATGTATTTAAATGTGCACCTATAACCAGGATGTAAAATGCCCCCTTGAAGGCATTAAGCCGAGGTGCTAGGGGATCTCACAAGGTGGATTAATAATACAACAACTAGTTGTTTAAATTTCATTGTTCTGTGGTTATTTCATGTGGTTTCTAAAGAGTGCTATATATTTTTGAACTGTTTACTGAATTTTCAGTTTGCCGCCCGTTTGTAGCGCACTCCTCGTATCCTGAGCGAGTTTGAATCTCCTTTTTGTTTCCACACTGTCACTACATCCCATGTCCTGAATGTTACTGCAGCATCTGCCAATGTGGTATTCTATGTAGCTTGCTCTGGGCTGGGGTGGCCACATGGGTGTGCACACCATCTACTCTGACAAGTGGCAACACCCGCATACCCACCCCAGGCAGCAGGTTGTTGTTTGTTCTACCACCTGGGCACATACCTGCTGTTGTCATGTCTGTCACTCAGTGTCAGGTGTGTGTCTTCAGCTGAAATGTGATTTGATGAGTTGCTGCCTCACTCATTGTCCAGTTGCTGCAGGGCCTGGTCGCAACAAGGCCTACTCCCCACCATCCTCCTCCTCCTCAGGATCCTCATCTGGTTCCTCTGCTGGTGTTTCTTCCAGAGGTTGGGCCTCCTGCTCCCCATGTGTTTGTGCCAGGTTGTGCAGTATACAACATACTATAATTATCTTGCTTGCCATCTCTGGGTTATACTGCAGAGACCCTCCAGTCTGTCCAGGCATCTGAATCTGGCCTTCAGGAGTCCAGATGTTCTCTTGATGGTGGAGTGGGTTGTTGCATGTGCCTCATTATATCTGTGCTCTGCTGCTGTGCATGTGTTCCGCAGTGGTGTCATAAGCCATGGCTATTGGGGGTGCCCACTATCTCCTAGGGAGAAGGGAGATAACATGGTTATTCTGTTGCCCCTGCCATCACCAGATACATGTTCATGGTTGCAATGTTGCCTACTCTGCTCCCACACCCCTCTGGTTGCTGGCTTTGCTATGGCATGCCTGCCCATGTTACCCATGTGACAGTACCCCAGTGCCACAGTGGAGCTGGCACATTTGTGGCCTGCACCATATCAGACTTGTGCATGATGGCATGTACACACATATTCCTCAGTGATGTTCATGTTCTGGGGGTGGGGGTCAAAGACTATGCAGACATGCTGGTGTGCCATGTCAGCTTTGCATGCTCGTTCACCTACCAATCAGCCAGCCTCCCTGCAGATATTGGCTGGCAAATGCCTCATGGACCCCACTCTTCTGGAGTATGAATGAGTCATGTGATGACCCAGTATATTTTGCCACTACGACCAAGATCCTGCATTGGCTGTCGCAGATGACTTGAACATTCAGGGAGTGGAACCCCTTCCTGTTCACGTACACCTCAGCATTGGTCGATGGTGCATGTATTGCCACATACATGCAGTCCATAGCCCCAGTACATGGGAGAACTGTGCAATGCCATAGAACCCCTGCCTCACTGCATTCTGATCCTGTACATCCATTGAGAAATGGATGTACTGGTGTGTTCCCCGGAGTAGGGCATCCAGGAATCGCTTCAGCCATTTTGACACTGCAGACTGGGAGATGCCAACAGTGTCTCAGCTGGGGGTCTGGAATGTTCCTGTTGCCAGGAAGCATTGTGCTGCCATCATCTTCACTTCCACTGGTATGGGCTGCCCCCTACAGGTTCTGCTCTTCAGTTCTGCCCTGAGCGCGTCTTGTATCACATTGCATGGCAGGTGGTATTGTGCTAGGCACTGCTCCTCCAAGAGGTCCAGGAATGATATCCACTGTCTGTACACCTTCCAGGGTGCTGTCTCCCACGTACCGGGGCTCCCACCCTCTGGGGTTGTTGGGCTGCATGCAGGGCCTGTTGTTGTGATGCCAGCAGCATCTCCACAGTGCCAGTCTGAGGGCAATAAATAGCGGTAGGCCAGGCATGTCTTCCACAATGTGCTGCTTCTGCCTCACAACAGTCTTCACTGACATCTTTGTGGTGCCTTGCCTGTGTCTGTTTATAGTGTGGGTTTAGACCACCTCATCAATGGTCTAGCAGGTGTGTCCAATGTGTGATGCATTTCTCTTCCCTCAGCCTTCTCGATTACCAGTTGGGGGCCACCTTGTCTGAAGCAAATAGGGTTTACGATATGACACAACTCGCGCATGTTGCAAGTGGTGTTGCAAATCTCTTTGAAGCAGTTGCGGGTGCTTTGAAGCAAGAGCCCATCCGAATACTGTTGAATGCATTTGTTGATGCATCTCATGATTTGTGTCAGGCGCACCGCACATCTCCCTTGCATCTGCTGCTTGCTTTCTGGAATCCAGCCCAGGTCTCAGTCATGATGTTATATAGTGCCCGCCATCCACCTGGACAAAAACATGCTGTTTGGCCACTGTTTACCAAGGATTTCAGGCCTCATCGTGTTGCTGCTAGTGCCAAACAGGCCCTAGAAGTCCAGAAATGTTTCCTATAAAATGTTACATTAAATTGACAGAAATCTGTGTCAGTCATCCTGTTATATGATTCACATCCACCACCAGGACTGAAATCACTGTTTTCTGCACCATTTACAATGATTTTCAGGCCTACTCTTGGTGCTGCCACTGCTGAACATGTCCCAAGAAGTCCAGAAATGTTTCCACAAAAATGTTACAGTAATTGAGACAGAAATCTGGTGTCAGTCATGCTGTTATATGGTGTACCACCACCTCATGGACCTCAAAATAAAGCTTCTGACTCTGTTTACCAGGGATTTCAGGTCTTATCTTGGTGCTGCCACTACCGAACATACCCCAGAAGTCCAGAAATGTTTCCACAAAAATGTTACAGTAAATTGAGAAAGAAATCTGGCATCAGTCATGCTGTTATAAGGTGTCCCCCATCTCATGGACCTTAAACTGAAGTGTCTGCCACTGTTTACAAAGGATTGCAGGCCTAATCTTGCTGCTGCCACTGCTGAACATGCCCCAGAAGTCCAGAAATGTTTCCCAAAAAATGTTAAAGTAAACCGAGACAGAAATCTGCAGTCAATCATGCTAATATATGGTTCCACATCCACCACCAGGACCGAAATCTGCTTTTCTCTGTCCGTTTACAAAAATTTTCAGAGCCTAATCTTGGTGTTGCCACTGCTGAACATGCCCTAGAAGTCCAGAAATGTTTCCCAAAAAATGTTAAAGTAAATTGAGACAGAAATCTGGTGTCAGTCATGCTACAATGGTTTTCAGGCCTAATCTTGCTGCTGCTATCTGCTGTTGTGTGCAGAACTGGCCTTATATAGTAAATCGAGAACAGCCACATGGCAAAATTGTGAGAGAAGGGAGATTAATTATTTAGTGAATTATGAAATAGGCAAAAGGGGTGGCACAGCCAGTTTGCCATGCTGAGAAAAACAAATCCTCCTGCAAAATGGTCCTGCTACTTGCATTTGCTTCCTCCTGCTTCTGGTTTCTCAGTTTATTGAGAAATGTGGAGTTATCATTTTGCAATGCTGCTGTCTTGGTTGGCTCTGTTGGCTCTGTGGTTTTAAGTCAGTGTGGAGTGAGTGATATTTTGTGTTGCTGCTGCTGCAGCTATAACTGCCGCCTGCTGCTCTGACTAGTTGCCACGAGAAGCAATGCTTTCTCGGGTTCATGGATCCTCTTCTCATAGTTGATCAATGCTGCTGCTGCTGCTGCTGCACATGTAAGTATCTGTCTGTATTAATTTTTTCCGGTGCAAGAGAAGGGTGATGGTGGGTTGCTGTTGTGATGTCTTGAGTTCTAATATGTTTGTACTGCTTTTCTATTGTCAGTGTGCTGAGGTGTACATCATCATGACATGCATGCCAGGATTCGGATATGGGATGTTGGAATGCACCACATTTCACAATACAGATGGTAAGTATTGAATTTTTCATTACTGGGGTAGGTTACTGCAGTCCAGATGTCTGAGTTGGATAGTAATTGTATTCTTTTTCCTTTTGTCAAAAGGCAGGAATTTGGGTGATGTTAACTCCTGGTACACTCCTCCTGCTGCTGCTGCTGCTGCTCAACATGTGTGCAAGTCATTAACCTGCAGTAAGTATTTCTTAATTTGTGATGGTCTTCGTTGGGCGGGTGGGGCATGGTTGAGGGGTGGTGTGGGGTTGGTGGAGGTGGGTAAGTATTAACTTTTTCATTGTTTTTTTTGTGTGGTTATTGCACTCCAGAGATGTCTGACTTTGACAGTAACTATGTTCTACATGTCTCTGTCAATATTCAGGAATTCCACTACTGGGCTGTATGTGTTACCTCTCACTCTGGCTGCTGGTTGTGATCAGACAGTCTGTTCATGTTGAAGGGTTCCAGTTTAACAACAGTTTCCTGAGGTAAGTGTTTCTTTATTTGTAATGGTGGTGGTGGTGGTGGGGGTGCACTTCATTGTAACAATGCTCAAAATGTCTTTTTCATTTTATCTTATTGACAGGTACAAAGTATTTCAATTGGAATGGTTGGTTAGTTTTCTGGTTGTCATTTGGCAATACATCCCATCTTGTACAGTGCTGGTGACTACATACAAGTCTTCCATTCTGGTGTGTGGACGTCGGATTGAGGTGCTGCAGCTGTGAGGTGTGGGCCACTGCTGACAAGTAAAAACATATATCATCATCATCAATGAACACCTGTGAAGGAAAAGAAACATATTATTAATACCGTTTAGTTAAATTGAAAATTGTGACCTTGGATTGTATCCACATGTGTTTGGCCATTGCCACTGCGAAAGCTCCCATATGGCACTTACAGAAGTCCATTGAACCACTGTTAAGATGAAGGATATATTACTTTTATCCAAGAATGCGCAACTGACATTGTAAATGGTGGCATAACCATTCATCTCCTGTACTATGATGCTACCTGAACTAACACTGTTACCAATATTAAAGAATGAATTCCTTTTGAACAGAAAATTGCATTTGCCAGTCACGACTCAAGACAGATGTTGTTTGAACCAATGTCATCTGTGAAAAGGTGGAGAAAAAATAGAAAGAAAAAAATTAGCATTGATACTTCAATCAATCAGTCAATCAATCAATCAATCAATCAATCAGACTTTATTTAACCAGGCTGTACACCCTTGAGTGAGCTCATTTGCAAGGTGTTCCTGGATGGCACAGATACATAGAAATACATATTAACAATAAACTAGAATAAAGCAAAGCAAACATTTACAATAATGCACAAGGAACAGTGCAGGTCACGGCTCCACCGTATTGTATAATAAAGAAATAACTAGCTATAGGCATAAAACAAATAAGGTGTTAGAAAAGTAAAAAAAATGCTTATCCACCTATGGCATAGTATGGCTTATCCCACCTCAATGCGCATACTGTACTAGGAAGTAATAAGGAAAAGGGGGGGAGAGAGATGAGGGTAGTACAGGATATGGACATAAAGAGAGATGTGGTAACAATTACTGGTGGATTAATAACACACTAAAATTGAAGGCTGACAACTGTAGTTGCTACAAGTAACAGAGGCATGTACAAGTTTCTTTCAGGACAGGCGTAATCATAGATTTAAAGTTAAAAAGTCTGGTGGTGATGCTCACTTTCGATGTTGGTGACGTCCCAAAAAATGTTCCTGTGCTGAAATGATTTCAGTTATGAGCCTATGGTGAAACGTACTGAGACATACAGTACCTGCAATGGAATACACAAAATCTACCAAGTGAAAAATGTTGCAATACTGACCTGTACATAATGATGCTTGCAATGTGGATTGACTAGGCTTGGAAGGTGCCATGTCGATGCATCAGCCTTATTCCTGGGTCCTGGCCTCACATGGCATGATCATTGCAAACGCTACATAGAGTGAAATGGAAACACATTACATAATTTATACATTAAGGTGGGCTGCCTTGTATGCATACCGACATCCTATGACGACAAAAGCGTGCTGAACAGCACAATGGAGGTATAAGTAATAAGATGACAATGAATGAAATCTACTTACCATGAATCACTTGACCAGAAGACAGGCTATGGAAGAAGAATAAATATATTTCTGGCTTGATGATGATCTGTGTCGCTTTATGAGTGGCTGTTTGGTCATCTGGAGGGGAAACACACCAAGTGTGCTTGCTGGGATGAAAGTGCTGCATCGTGCTGGTTGATGTACTGGCCCAAAATGTGCTGGCAATGCTGCCATCAATGGCTGAGTGGTTCTTCTTGGTGGAAGACTGCTGGAGGAGGAGGAGTAATTTAGCTGAACTCACAGGCAGCATTGATGTACTAGTCTGTGACTGCTGTTTGTGCTGGAGAATGCATCTGTCAGCTTCGTATCTTTACACAGTATTTCTAGGCAGCATGAGTGATGACCACACTGTTGAAGTCTGTGTTATACACATTAGGATGGATGTCAAGGAGGCAGATTACATGCTGGTGAAATGTATATATGGGGATGGAGCATGCATGCGTTTCTGATTAACCTAGTACTGGCTGTGCACTGTAGGATAAAGTTTTTTACATTGAATATACAGTGGTGGTGGCAGATTAGACACACATTCAGGGTCTCAGGGAGGAGGTATAGGTGGAAATGGGAAGATGTTCAGTAATTGTCGCTCAATGGAGCAATTGTGTATTGCTGACATACATTGCAGTTAGCATTGCAGGGGCAAGGAATTTTTCAAAAAAGAACAACTAAAGTAAACAGTGTTACTAAGTAGGGTAATCAAATTAAATGGATTAACAGGATGTGTAACAGAACAACCATCAAAATAACATTAAAAATGTATAACAATAACCTAAAAGGGCATACTCAGTGGAAATAGATAAGGGCTGCTGGGGGGGGGCATAACAACTTTAGCCTTCTTCAAGTGTCACATCATCCATGAAGCAGCCCCTCACAGTCTTCAAGACTGGAGTCATCACCAAGTGGAAATTCAGTCATCGTTGCTGCTTCATCTACCTCCCTGCTAGTAGAGGCCTTACCAGTGTGGATGTCTTCATTGTCATCATTGTCTCCGGGACACAGTTTGTGTGGCAACAACATTGACATAACTGTGTTATGTGGAATGTGAGCCTCGTTCATTTTTATAAGTGTTAGGATGGACACATTCTTCTGTGGCAGATTTGTCCTCCAGTCATGTACAATGGCCCCAGCAGAACCGAACACCTGTTCCACACTGACACTGGATGGTGGGCAGCTCAGGTATTTAAAATCAAATGATGCCAGTGCGGGCCAATCACTCACTTTGCTGCTCCAGTACACCAATGGCTCATCAGTGATACAAAGATGCTTGGTGTCTCCCATGAAGGTGTCCACCATACATTGTGCTGCTCTGAGTCCTGCTGCCTCATCATGCTCCTCCTCCTTGTCTTCAATTTCTTCCATGCCCACCTGATAAAGAGCATCCCAGATGGGATTACCTGCTGTTTTCTGCTGCAACTTGGATATTTTCTCAGATTTGTTGGCCTGTGATGAGCTGTTGGTGGTGGTAGCAATACCTGGTATATGTGCACTTTGTGTATCTGCATTTTTCATCAGTGTGCCATGTACCCATCTGACAAGGTAATTGGTCAGTTTTTTCAGTGGAAGATGACAACCTTTGATCATGGCAGGCAAGCCATGTTTGTACTGTGGATCCAGCATGGTAGCAATAGCAAACTCATTTGACTGTATAATGCCAGAGATATGTGTATTGCTGTCCTGTACATGGATCATGTGACCCATTACATGAACAGCACTGTGATCATCACTTGCCTCCATCTGGTGATGGACATTCACCAGTGTTTTCCTCAGCACATGTATAAGGGGTATTGACCGACTTATACAGGCAGTGTCCCCACTCACAGCCTGTGTTGCATGCTCACATGGGCTCAGAATGCATATTATGCCATCCATTTGTTCCCACTGCTCCGTTGTTAGAGCGAGGGACACTCCAGCACTGTTCTGGGTGGTGTGCAGCAGCA
Source organism: Neoceratodus forsteri (assembly GCA_016271365.2). NCBI lineage: Eukaryota > Metazoa > Chordata > Ceratodontiformes > Ceratodontidae > Neoceratodus > Neoceratodus forsteri. The sequence continues at coordinate 242,607,196 of CM028130.1, forward strand.
GGTAATCTGAAACTGCCTTACACTGGTCATACAGCAGGTCCAGCATGTACAGTATGGAGTAATGGAGAAATAACAGAAACTCACTCACTACATGTGAGAAATCTGTCAGATATTAGGAACTACAATAGCCTGCTCTACTTTCACATACACACACACACATACCACACGGTTGACCCTCCCCCCACTCAACTCCTCACAGACACAGACACAGGGAAAACTGAAAACACTACCTAAATTTAACTAAGTATTATCCAACGATACCAAAACAAAAAAAATGTTCTCTAGCAGCACTAGGAACAACATTTAGATGTGGAGAACTATTAGCTCTCAAAAAATAACAAATACAGAGGTATTTGAATGGTTTATTGGCTGTGATGCACCACACTGAACTGCTCTCTGACTCAACAGACAATATACTGTGCAGGAAACAGCCTTCATGTGATAGTTCAGCTATTTACCCACAATGCATTGCAAATTTGCAGGTGAGCTTGAAAAACCTTGGCCAAATTGGTGCAATTTCATGTTATGCAAAATCACCATCTGAGGCAAAATTATGTTTCACCTAGGTGAACAATTTAGTGTAATGCAGTAATTATGCAAAATATTTTGCTAGGCGAAATTTACCAGTTTCTCACAACACTAGTGGTAACTAATGTTCACTATTCTACCCGTCACTCTCAAGGCAGACATGTTCATGAAGTGCTGTTTTCACTTCGCTATTCATGAAACAGCATTTAACTGGTTACCTAAATACTGCAGTCTGCAATTTCCGAAACCGCGGCGTGTGATGTCAGTTCTAGACAGTCACTGAATGCAGCTTCGGGTTTCCCGCTGTCTCGCATTACACTTTGAATGGAGATAGTACTTTGTATAAGCAGTCAGTTCTGTGGCTCTGTTTTGTTGCTAACCCTGCAATTTTACTGTGGGAAATTATTTAAAATATTGTATGGCAGGCTGCTTTCTTGAGATTACTTTTTTATATGTTATGCTTTTAATCAGTTTATGAATTCAGCAGTGATACAGTACTTATATTTTTGACAGTTTTTATATGAGCTGTCAGTGTGACTGATTTCTATCTGTATCTGTAGCCCAGACTTCACACTGAAAACAAAGGTGTTAATATAATTAATATTATTATTCAATCAGTATTTTTCTTTTGGCTTTTTTCATTTTGTGATGAATTCATTAGTATTACTTTAGTTTTTGACAGTTGTCATGTGTGCTGTCATCTTAACTGATTTGTATTACTGAAACAAATCCTTTTATTACAAGTATAATTTTGTAGGTTTCTGTTGTTTAACACACTGCTGTTTTGTCCTAACTCCTTCTCCTTTACTTGGCACTGTTAGCTATCTCATCATACAGAGAAAATCACAAGTAAAAGGGCAGTGTAACCCATATAATTTTTGGTCATTTCTGTCATTTGGTTTTTATGTGGTTTATGACATTCTTGTGTTTTTTTTTCTTTTCCTTCTGAGTGTATTACCAGAGGAATGCAATTTTATTTTGACTGCCTTTGTAACTGAAAACTGTTAGTTGAGTGCTGTCACAGTACGACAGGTATTTTTCAATTTTCCATTCAGAGTACAATAGTACTTCCATCATGCCTAGTCAATGTGTTGTTGAGGGTTGTGACAACACCAATAAAAATGTTGGTTTACATACTTGACCAAATGATGTCAGTCAGCTTAAGAAATGTGACTGCTTTGTAAGTTCCACATGACATTATTGGGCTGATGGTAATAAAACATTTTGATGTTAACGCTTAATGCAGCCAACATTTGCGGTGACGATGGAGATTTGGAGGCCTTGATGCGCTGTTGGGGCGAATACAGGGCATGCACCAGTAGGTGCATCAGTCATTCCCCATTCGGCCTGCATGCCAGCACCATACCACCCAGGCTAGCATATTTAAGGAAAGGTCCGCTGCAATGCGAGCAAAGCTCATCACATGCTGCAGACCTTCCTACGTACTTCCCCAGCATCAAACATGGCGGCACAGTGGCCGCTAAACTGCCAACTTTGGGGGTGCCTAATCCCCCGGTCAGCTTACCCTGCCCCTGTTGTGTGTGCTGGCAGGGGAGCCCACTCCCCATTGGCATAATGTGTCCTCCCCTCTCCTTTTTTGGTTGCTGAGGGGGTGCCCAATCCCTCTCGGCTCATGCACCCTCCACTTTTTGTTGTTTGCCGACAGAAAGTGCCCAATCTCTGTTGGCATCTGTCCCCCTCCCTATGTGCCGATGGGGGTGCCCAATCCCCCGTCAGCTACTGTACCCCCGGAAAAGAAAATCTGTAAAAAAAGAAAACCATTTGCAATGTTTATTTTTAAACACCTATAAATGGAAAAAGGTTCCTCGTAGTCTCCCTAACACCCGCACCCACCCACTGCGCACCCTGCCTACTCACCCCCCTCACCCCATACTTACCTCCGGAGTCTGGCACGACAATCTTCGGTGGACCGGGAACACGTCTGCACTCTTCAAAGCCAACCACAAACTGAGGAAATGCCGGTAAGCTGTATAATGGAATAAACAGAGTTTTTTCAACTTTGATGCATGTCCGGGCATTTGGGAATTTTACACCAAATTTTCAATGTGGGTTTTGGGACCCCTCCTCATGAATTCTGTCATTGTTATGATGTTAATTGGTCCAAATGTGATTTCACAGTCACTGCGTGGAATCACCTTTCTGGACCGATTAATCTGAGACAGTGGCGAGTGTTCATGGGGTGGGCTCCTCAAAAAGCCTATGTTACAAATCTGGTGGAAGAACTCCAAAAATGGCTGTTTTATGGCGTGTGTTGCGCGGTTGCTAGGCACTCGTAACTACGAATTCACAATATTTTCACGAGATTTTCAACATTGTCATTTTTCTACACCTTCTTGTAAACAGTACAGCTGTCATTTTCATATCCTGGCGAAATGTGTTTCCGCATTTCTGCGCACAATAGCGCAGTTGCTGTGGGAAATCAGAGTTTGGGACAGAGTATGAAAATGACAGTAACACTGTCCATGAGCAGATGTCCTAAAATGCCTATGTTGAAAATTTGGTGATGATACTCCATAAAATGACTGTGTTACGAGAGTGCATTGCGCAGTTTGCACACACACTCGTAACGTGCATTTGTAATATTTTCGCTCTGGATTTTCACAATTGGCATTTTCCACACCTCTTGATGAACAGTACAGCTGTCATTTTATATATCTTCCCGAAATGTGTTTTACGCGTTCAGGGCAGAATAAGCGCTATCGCTGCGGGAAATCACTTTAGGACAGTTTGAAAATGGCAGTGACACTGTACATGAGCAGAGGTGTTAAAATACCTATGTTGGAAATTTGGTGCGAAAGTCCATAAATGACTGTGTGTTACAAGCGTGCATTGCATTTCACACACCTTGTAACCCACATGGGTACAATATTTGCATGCCACATTTCAACACTGCCATTTTCACACCTCCTTATGAACAGTACAGCTGTCATTTTTCACATCCTGCATAAAATGTGTTTCCACACTGCACTACCAAAGCCAATGCCAGCGTGGCAACATTCGGCATTGACAAATGCTTGGTTTATTTGTGGCTACTATTTTTTATCTCCAGATGATTTTGTTGGATACCGTCAATGGAAATTAGGATTTAAATGTCAACTTGATTTAAAACAATATGTATTCCCAGGATTAAACCTGTGTCCAAACCAAAAGTGTCTGAAACTGTCTTCACCACTGAAAAAGAAGACTGTACTGAAGCTCCAGATTGGCCTAAAAGTATTTTCAATTTGTCGAACAACATACAATGTTTGAACAAGTTATATTTGCTATGGTGACTCTCTACAGGTCACTTCACGACTACCCTCACCTTCATTTACCTTTCATTTCACTACCTCAGCCTGAGCTGTCAACCATCCAGTTCTCCTCCCCTCCCCATTCTGGTAAGTCCATACTCATCCATTACCCCCACCTACTGAGAAAATCTCTGCATTTATCGGTCACTACTTTGGTACACAATAGTTTCTCCACCACACAGTGGGGCATTGCTGTAGTGTTGTTGCTGTATAAATCACAGCCTTGAATTCTTAAAGGTTACACCAACTGTATGCAAAACTTAATATTATGCCTACTTGTAGTTGCACAATTATTTCTGTGTGCTTGTTATGACAGTCCACTGCTGTAGCCTGCCCCCATACACCTTAATTTAATTTTGTTTTGAATCACACCTCTTCAATCATGGTAACTGTCACCATCACACCTCTCCAACTAGGTAATTTCCTTGTAGGCCTGAGTCTAGCTGCATGCACACACTGCTCATATATGTGGCAGTTGAAGTGTGGCCTGACACCTGTCAACAGAACCAGAGGGGTTGCTAATTACAATACCTGTCTTCCCAGCATTACTACTGAGCTACACATAAATTCGGCTTCCCAATTGAGGGCCTTGCCGTGGTGTTACCTCTTTCCAGCTAACATTCTTTTCATTTCAGACTTTATATACTGACTGTCAGGAAACTCCCACAGTTTGCCTGCTTGTACAAAGTTTATTCCTGTGTGCATGCTAGGACAAGCCAGTGATCTACCCTGTCGACCCTCCACCCAAACATTATCATTTAATTGTGTTTTAAAAATTCCTTCAGTTGTGCATACTGTCTCCCTACCCCCCCCCCACATACACACTAACATTCAGGTAAGTGATAGCAAACCATGAATCCCAAAACATGCACGTCTCTACTGTAATTTATATGATGGTTTAATGGTGGAGCGTTTCGCCTGTCAGTATCATCAGATGGGTTGTTACACACTATACCTATCTTGCTAGTGTTCCTATTGAGCTACGCATAAATATGGCACCACAAAGACGGGCCTTGCCATGGCAGTATCACTTTCTAACTAACCTCCTTTTCATTTCAGACTATGTACACTGACTGTCAGAAAACTCTACACTGTGCCTACTTGTACTATTGTATTTCTGTGTGCATGATGGACATGCCAGTGATCTACCTTCACCACCACCCCAAACACCATTATTTTTTCAAACACTCCATCTTCAATTCTGCAAACTCACTCAACAGCCCCCTCCCACCAACACCACCATCACATTCAGCTAAATTATAGTGAGCCATAAATACTTGAACTCATACACCTCTGCTGTAATTGATAGGATGTTTCTAGCCTCTTATGCCATCATATGGGTTGTTACTCACCATACCTGTCTTGCTAGCATTCCTATTGGCTAATCATAAATTCAGCACCACAAAGGAGGGCCTTGCCATAGTGGTGCCATTTTCTAATTTACCTCCTTTTCATTTCAGACTGTGTACACTGACTGTCAGAAAACTCCACAGTGTGTCTGCTTGTACAATGTTTATTCCCATGCACATGCTTGGACAAACCAGTGATCTACCCTATACATCACCCCCAAACACCTTTATTTAATTGAATTTTAAAACTTTGCCTTTAATTATGCAAATTGTCCCCCCAACAACCCCTAAAGCACATTCAGGTAAGTCATAGTGAGCCTTGAATCCTCAAACACGCATACTCCTACTTTAATTGATGTGGTGTTTTTAAGGGTGGATTGATCAACCTCTCCGTACCATCATATGGGTTATTACTCACCATACCTGTCTTGCTGGCATTTCTATTGAACTACACATAAATTGGGCACCACAAAGGAGGTCCTTGTCATGGTGATGTCACTTTTTGTTTTTATCTAGTTCTTTGGATCTCATCCCGTCATTACCTACCTCCCTCCCTCCTGTGTGACAGGGGAGGCACATAGCAGCACGGTTTGGCAGCTCTGGCCCCTCCTAGAGTGAGTCGGTCTCAGGACCCAACTTTTCCTGACCTGACCCACCTGGCAATCTCCCACTGGTTGCCCCACTGTGGCAGGGCCGAGGGCAAAGGCATTGACTTTCCTGCCCCCTGGAGACCAACAACTAGACTCCGGAGAGTCTGGATCAGGCACTGTGGGTGCCATCATGGAGCTTACCAGCTCCAATTTTTTCCCAGTTTTCTCCCTGCCCTTGCTGTGGTTGTTCACACGCGTGTGGAGGCATGCGCATGACACAAACTGCAGCACCCTCCCATCTCGAGTCGGCTCCCTGACTGCACTACCACCAGGCCTCCACCCAGGGACAGCTTTGCAGCAGAGTGACTGGATCCCCACCAAGACTGGAGAGCTGCCTGACGGCCTCTCAGTCCAACTCTCGACCTCCATCCTTGACCCCTGATGGCTGGGCTCATTTCCAAACCTGGGTCGCTGACGTAGCACTAGGTGTGGTGTCCAGTGCCTCAGCACTCAGCGCCACTGGGCCAGTCAGGTGGTGTCACTTTCTAACTAACCTCCTTTTCTTTTAAGGCTACATACACTGACTGTCAGATAACTCCACAGTTTGCTTGCTTGTACAATGTTTATTCCTGTGTGCATGCTGGACAAACCCGTGATCTACCCTGTAATGCCCACACCAAAAAAAACATTTTTTTTTACTTTCTGTTTATGCTTCTCCTCAACTGGCAGCAGACCTACTCACACAGCTTCTGGGCAGCCCCAACCCATTCACTCCTGCCATCTCCCAGGACTTGCCTTGCTCCTGTAGTGTTTCCCCATGGTCTCTCCTCCTCATGGTGTAGTCCATTGTGCTAGGCCAGTTCCCTCAGAAATGCCATCTGTGGTGCTACTGGAGTGAGCCTAGGTCTGTGGGGTGAAGTGCTTGTAGGCCTACCAGAGCCTTCATAATGCACAGCTGGATTTTCCATTTTTCTGCCATGGGATGCTTTTGAACAATGAATGTAACCATGCAAGGTGTGCACATCTATCCAGCCTATCAGCAGTCCCCAATACCAGAATTATACTTCCTTGCCTGCACTGGCACCTGTGGTCACACAGATGACAGTTGCACAGTTGCAGTGATCCCCCTTCATTCCTGGGAGGAGGTGAGCATACTGTGGGATGCTCAGTCCACCTCCCCCAGCTGGCCTTCCAATGGCCTAGGCTCATTCCGAAACTCAAGTCATTAGCATCATGAGCTGAAGTACCACCACTGCACTGGTGGGCTGGCATATTAGTTGTGTTTTAAAACTCATTCTTCAGTTGTGCAAACTGTCTCCCCAACACCACCCCTCAAACATACATTCAGATAAATCATAGTGAGCCAAGAATGTTCAAACATGCCCCCCACTCTAATTAACTTAATTTTCATTTCAGACTATTATGTGTACACTGACTCTGCCACAGAACTCAACACTCTGTTTACCACAGCCAAAACTACTATTCAAGGGCGCCAATCCGTATCCCACCACCATGATGACAGTGTGGCTATACTGCATCCACCAGCTCCTGTGCTGATCCCTCCCCTCACATTTCTCAGAATATTATATTACAGCACTCCTGTTTGTCCAATGGTTCTACCCTTCTACTAATCAACCTCTTTACTTGTTTCAGCTTATATTGGGTGTTCTGAGGTTCACCCACTGACCAACCCACAACCACACACACTTGCTCAGTTCACACCTCTCTGCATCCCACACCATTAACCTGGTGTGCATATCTCTTAACTGCAATTGTCACAGCCCTCTTCTGTATGACATATTAGTGAGGGGCTGGTACTATACACTTAGCTGTTATGACAGTATGACACTCACTGACAGCTCATACAATGTCTGGCTATGGTGCTGAGGCGAGGGTTGTGCCAATTTCTATAAGAGAAGCATTGTACTCTGGGGTAAAGATGGCAGGGTAGTTGGATGTGAGTGGGAAGGTCTGGTGGGGCTGTTTTAGGGGACCTGTAAACCACCAAGAAAGACTATAATAAATACACTTCATGATTGTGTGGTGGGGAACCACTCAACTACCAGGAGCACTGCAATATGATATACTGGATGATCGGTGGGTGGTGGGAACAACTGGATACAAGGTCTGTCCTTTCATGCATGATGTGTCACTAATGGACATATGCATTCCATGCAAATGAGGCCATAATGGCTATGCAAATTAATCCTTTACATGCACACAACTGGCTGATTTAGATGCTTGGGATGAATACAGCCCTTGTGGAAATAGCTGATATCCCATGTCAGGTGGTGCTTCTCCCTGTGTTACATATGCAGCATTGGCCTATGTTGCTGTAATCTAGATTTCAGTCATTTCTTTGGCAACATGGAATGATATTTAATGTGATAGTACTGGTGCTTCAGTGAGTGATGTCCTTCATATTGCTAGATTTGGGCTGAGTGGATAGGAAGATGCAGCGCTAAACTGTGCACTATTATTTTCCTGTTGTTTTTTTTTTAATATTGGTACCATTATGTTGTATTATATACATTATTTGGTCAATCATATTCATGGTTTACATCTGTCAACAGAGTAACAGTAACACATGATCATAGTGTGTTTTATCTTTTTTATATGCAGCACTTACATAAACCAATATATGTTTATTTCATGCATGTAGTCTATATTATTTTGAACAATACTTCTTGCTAGATGACCAAACTAGTTTTGTCATGGAGCCAGTAATGATATCCCAATCTATAAACGTCTTTTTAAAACACATTCACAAATTGTCATGTGAAATTATGATTATGCAAACATAAACCAGAAGATATGTTGACTTCTTTCATCAGTTGATGTTCTATTATGCCCGTTCTGTTGCTCTGTGCTGTAAACATCTATGATACACACCTGAGATAATGTTACAATAAGTTGTGTCAATATAATTATCATGCAGCTGCATAATATATTTTAAAAACACTAATACATGTTTTATTTTCAAAGAAATCAATGTCATGTATTGTATATATCATTTGTTATTTCAGCATGGACATGCTGTGCATTATGGTGTCATCATGGCTCACTTGTGGTGTGTTTAACAAAATGTAAAATGGTTGGGCTTCCACCCTGGAAACCACAGTCCTTTCTGCCAGATATAAAACTTCATGGGGGTGCTTTCAGGAATGCCACTACCAAAGTCAGTCCATACAACACAACTGGGGATCAATGCATGTGCAGCTGCATGCCTCTCCTGCTGTCATCCCACGCTGCCAGTACAATTATATAAAGTTGTCCCAAGTAAGTCACATCCTCCTTAAAAGCTGAGAGTGGAGCAAAGGTGCATTCAGAGGACAGTATAACCAAACAGGTAGCTTAAAGGAATAAGACTTTTCAGGAACAAAATAAGTGAGAAGTGGAAAGGAAAGGAAGGGCCAACCAGGCTAGGAAGCAGCACTGAAAAGAGATATGACAGTGAGCAATGTTCCAGAATGCTTGCAGTTGGACCACAGCATCCTTCAGGGTATCCATCACATGTGTTTTTCTTATCTGGGGCTACAGCCTTCAATATATCCCTCTGTAGGTGCTGCATTGGTATCTCTGAGAGTCAGCATTCAATTGGTATTCCCTACTCCTTCAGGTAAGCTACAGCTTCATCCATGAGTCTTGAATTTACTTTGTATTTCTGGGAAAACACCATTAGGCCTGCAGGACAGAGAGTTTGAAACTTAACTACTGCTTGCAAAACACGAAGTATGGGGTTGTACTATCTCCATTTTTCATCATTAGCAGGGACAGTCATTGTCAAAGTATATCCTAATTTTAGGATAATTAACTTCTTTAAATCAACAGGTCTGTAGCAGCAAATCCTGCTTAGTTTTATATTTATTAAATCAGACAATGACTGAGCAGGGCCATGCATTTTGGGTCCATTGGTTTGTGGCCCAACATATGATAAGCCCCTTCAATTTCCAAGGCACAGACAGGATCGAGCTGCAGGGCCTCCTTAAGAAAACTGTCCAGAAAGGCATCAAGATCAGAGTCCTCAGCATTTTAAATAGACCCTATAATAGGGATGCTTTTTATGGAGGCTGTGCTCTCAGCATCTTCTTGCCTGTCTTGTATCTTTGTCTATGTGTCTACAAGTTGTAGTACCAGCCGCTCTAGCTTATTCATGTGGTGGTCGGTGGTGATGAGTTGGGTGATGGTCTCTTAGGCCCTTCATTGTAGAGTTTTTTTAATATCTGTTCAGGCAGCATGAAGTTTGTTAGAGATATTGACCCTGAAGTCCTTTAGTTTCTGCAGAATAATGTCCATTTTTACCCTCTTTAGTTCATTTTCTTGGGTATAGTTGTTCTAGGCCCACTGAAGTGAGTCAGAGTCATGTGAGGCTCTGGACAGATCTTAGTCCTGTGATAAGATATTTCAGTATTTTGTGAAAATGTTGAGTTTATAGCAGGTTTCTGTGATCTCCAGGAGGAGAGCTCCAAGTCCAAACTGCCATAGCCTTGCTGACATCCCCAGAAATCCATGGTTATTGTTCTCATCCATAACTTAGATGCCTTGAGAATGGCCCTCTTAATTGACCCATCTTTCTTCCACACCTCCTATGCTGTCTACCCCAACCAGCTTGTCCTGGACCAACTACTTCAAACTGTTGATGTCCACCCTCTGAAATCAAGGACCTCAGCTCTTGATTGTGGTTTCATGGTCTCAAGGGCTAGTTCAAACCAAATGGAGTTGTAGTCAATGTTCCCTAGTGGCTCACCTACTCTCATAGCTCCTAACATCTCTGAATTAGTAAGCATGACATCAAGATGGCCTCCTGCCGAGGTTTTTTTTTAAATAGCTGTTCCAGTAGACAGACCTGGAATGTATCCAGCATGGGTTAATTTCTAGTGCTCCTGGCCACATGACAATTCCAATGGATGTACAGCAGGTTATAATCCCCCACTACCACAACTTCCACTTTTGCCACCACCCCCCATTTCTAGTTCTTCCCTGAGCTGTCTGTCCCTCTCTTTTCGATACCCTGTTGGTCTATAGATCACATCCAAGCATAATTTTGCCTGAGGCTGCCATGAGCTGAACCCATAATGACTTTGTCTCTCCATTACTACCCTGATGCACCTCTTCCACAACCTCAATGCCATCCCTGACGTAAAGGACCATGCCTCTGCCTTTACCTTTTCCTTTATCCCTCCTGAGCACTGACTATCTGGGTACTGTCAGGACCCAGTTGTTATTTTCTGAGGCCCATGTTTCTTTTGATGGCCATAAGGTCCATCTCAGTGTTACTCATCATTGCCTGGAGCATGCAGAATTTACTGCCCTGGCTCCTGGTGTTGACACAGACCCCCTTCCATCTAACTCATGAAACATTTTTGCTATTTACCAGTCCTTCCTTGTTCTTCCCTGGTCCTATTAGCTTCTTATTTTTCATGGTTATTGCACACTTTGCATTCCCCCATCTCGACTGTCCCTTTTCCTAGCCCTGTTTGGACCTCAACTTTATTTTCACCCACTGTGCTGCTACAAGTCCCCAGATATGGGGGAGCACTAGTTAGGTTCCCCTTCCTCCCATCTGTCACTGTGGTGCTCCTAGTCCTAGTCTCCCCACAGTCAGTATAAGGAAACACAGAGGTATAATGAAACACAGAGGGAGGAGGACAGGGATGTGTACCAAATGTGTCATAGGGAAGCAGGAAAGGCAGAGAGAGGAGCAAAGGTGCATTCAGAGGACAGGATAACCAAATGGGTAGCCAAAAGGGATATGTCTTTTTTCAGGTAAATAAGTGAGAAGAAGAAAGGAAAGGAAGGGATAATGAGAATAAGAAGGGCAGTAAGGGGAGAATGCACAGAAGTGGACCAAGAAGGGTATGCAGTATAGTGCAGTGGTTTAAGGCTCTAAGCTGTAAACCTGGAGACCTGGGCTTGAATCCCACAGCAACCACTTGCATACTGTGTGATCCTTAGAAAGTCACTTAACTTCCTTGTGCTCCCAGGTCACACCTGTAAACAAGCTTCAGCTTAGTGTGTCTCTCTTGGTTAAAAAAAAATAGCTGCCATTCTGAACAGGTATTTCTGTTCAGTCTTCTCAGTGGAGGGAGGGGGGACAAACCACCAGGGAGCAGCAGGAAAAAAGAGGGCGGGGTAGACATAAGTCCATTTTCAGAGGACAGAGTTCAGAATGAGGGTGAACAAGACTATAATGCACCAGATGGAATACACACAAAAGGTACTAAAAGAACTCAGGGAAGTCAAGTTGCCCCACTCAATACTCCTATTTAACAGTTCAATGGCTTTCTCAACCAGAATAATGTTATACTTGTGCAACTGTAGAATAATATTTGTGGCCATTTGAACTCTCTAACCCAGTAGGCACACACCCTGTAGGGGTACTGAAGGCAAGGAGCCCTGTAAGAGGGTTTCACCCCTAGAATTGCTACAGAAAGGGTCCCTTGGCTAAAGGTACCTTAGGAAAGAACCCCCTGGGGGTAGAGAGGTAAAAATGCTGCAGGAGGAGGGGAAGATGGGGTGGCAAAGAGAAAGCACTTCAGATGGAAGCTGGGAGGAACTGCTTACATAGTTCTGAAAGTAGATGTGGCTGGTTGCTCAACCATTGAACTGCAGGTGGAGCCTTTCAATTCAGTGTCTTTCTCAACCAGAATAATGTTATGCTTGTGCAACTGTAGAATAACATTTGTGGCTATTTGTACTCTAATCCCATTAGGAATTACTCCAGAGGGGTACTGAAGGCAAAGAACCTTGTAAGATTTATGTAACATTTAGCAGAAACCAAGCAGAGTCCAGAGCACAAACAAACTAGATGGGGAGGGGGCAAGGATGAAGCAAGACCAAAGTAAGCAGACAGACCAATCGAGCCTCCAGCTGGCAAAGAGAAAGTACTTCAGATGGAGGTTGGGAGAAACTGCTTATATAGTTCTGGAAGTAGGCGTGGCTGGTTATTCACCCATTGAACTGCAGGCAGAGCCTTTCAATTCAACAGTTCACTGTAAACATGCATGGTTTTGAAGGACAGGAGAAGACCAGATGTTGTCCCTCTACTTAAGAGAAGCAGTAGGGAGGAGGCTAGCAATTATAGGCTGGTCAGTCTCACCTCAGTGTTGGGAAAATTAATGGAAACTGTGCTAAAGGAAAGGCTGGTTGAATATCTTGAATCCAGTAGGCTACAAGACATCAGACAGTATGGATTCATGGTAGATAGATCATGCCAGATGAATGAAACTGATTTCTTTAATGGATTGACCAGGGAAATAGATCAAGGGAGTGCAGTAGACGTGGCCTGTCTGGACTTTTGCAAGGCCTTCAGCACTGTGCAGCACAGAAGACTGATATAGAAATTAAACATCCTAGGGGTGGGATCCAAAGTGGTGAACTTGGTTAGAAACTGGTTAATGGATAGGCATCAGAAGGCAGTGGTTAACAGCACTCACTCTAATAATGTTGGAGTACCAGAGGGATGCCACTGGGCTCAATACTGGGAGCAGTCCTCTTCAATATCTTCATACGTGACATTGCAGAAGAGCTGGAAGGGAAGGTACATCTTTATGAAGATGATAACATTTGTAATAGGCTGGACACTTGAGGGGATGCACAGGAAGTTTGGAAATGTCAGGGTGGTCAAAGCATGGCAGTTGGAGTTCAATGGCAATAAGTGCAAAGCCATGCACTAGTGTATAAGAGCCAAGTAGCTGAATATAAGATGGGAGGTGGTACTGACAGTCACTAAGAGTGAAAGGGACCCAGGAGGTCATAACTGCTGACCTTGAAGTGGCAGGGCAGTGTGATAAAGCAATGGATAGGACCATTGGGAATCAGGAGTGGATAGGAGGATATCTCCAGCAGGAGGGAGGCGTTGTTGCCACTGTTCACTCACTGATGAGACCCCACATGGAGTATTGTGTCCAGTTCTATGGCCACACCTCCAGAATGGACATAGAGAAGAAGAAACCAGAGGACAGCAACTAAAATACTGCAGGAGATGCACCAAAAGCCCTATGAGGAGACTGAGGATTTTGATATGCATACCCTGGAAGAGAAGAGAGTAAGAGAGGACATGATAGAAACCTACATTTACCACACAGGGGTGAACACAGTGCAGGAGGGGAGTCTATTTTAAGCAGGAAAGAGCACCAGGACCAGGGGACATGCAATGAAGCTGGGGAGGGAGGAGTTTATGGAGGATGTGAGAAATTTCTACTTCACTGAAAGGGTGGTGGACACATGGAACAGACTGCCATTAGAAGTGGTGGAGGTGAAAACAGTTAGGGCATCAAGCTTAAATGGGATAGACATAGGGGAGTATAAGTAAATAGGCAGGGAGGAGGGAGAGTTGCGAAAGACCAGTTAGGGTCTGCAGAGACAGACTAGGCAGGGAACATCTGGGCAGACTTGGTGGGCCAAGCAGTCTTTTTCTTTTGACAAATTCTATGATTTTATGTTTGTATGGCTCAAGGTCCTCCACCTGTGTGGCACCAGGGAGGTCACTACCCTGTGCATGTGGGCGTCCCTGGACCACACCTTGTCAGGTCTGTGCTTCCAAAACTTTTGGGATCTGGAAATTACCAGGGAGGAGGGTATATTACACATGACCATTTTCACAAAAGAACTACACAACCTCATTGCAAAATATCTCCAACCCAAACATGTCATGACTATTACTAGAGTTTTTTGGTGAGGATATAGAACTGTAATTTGACCTGCAGGCCCTAACATTGATGAGTAAGAAATAACATGCAACAGGCAGTCTGACTGAACTGAGAAATAAAAGACACTTCATATACATTGCAAGCAATTTGTATAGTTAACCACTGGACATGTCTGTATTTATTGCACAATGGGACACCCTGGAGAGTTTTATTCAACTTATAAAATAGTTATGATAATTAAAAAAAACATATTTAATGAAAAATGTGACTTGAGATCTGAGGTGTCCATTGTGCTGTGATAACTGAACAGTCATATTACACTTTTGGCCAATCAGAGCAATAGGATTTCTTACCTCTTTAATAAATAGATTTTATCAGTAGAAGATACAAACCTGAGGTTCTGAATGATGCATATAATGAAGAAAGGTAAATACCAAGAAAAGACTAAAAAGGAGAAAGAGTAGTAAAGAAAAGAGACATGAAATTGCAATAGAACTTACTGGTACAAAACAAATGCAACAACAAGAATTATTAGACATCACCATAAATACTTTCTATTGATCCATTCCTTTGACTGTACACTGAATGACTTGTCTACAAGAAGGGTCAAGGAAGATTTGAAACACAAATTGGTGCAGCGTAACATACATTGCCAACCAAGTAATAAAATGTCCTGAGGAATACATCGGAAGGATAATTTAAATGCTTGCAGAACAGCTTGTTCCCAATGAAAAGTGCTCACAGTATGAAAGAAATTCCAATGCCCCCAAACTGGAAAATAATTAATTAATTATTAAACAATTTATCAATTGTTACTCCCTTAATACCAAATGCCCCCCCAAAACAAATTCCTGTCTTTCAGAAATTTCAACTGCCCTGACACCTCCAACCTCCTCAAGGACTTCTAGGCGGTGAAATGGTCTACACTTTACTCCCTTATGGATGTGGTATCAGCAGTTGTTTTTTCATGTGTGCCCTCCTTTGGATCCAGGACCTACACTTCCCACTCACTATGTGGCTGGATCTTGGAAGAACTCCTAGCCCCGATGAAAGAGATGGATAGAAGGTGGGTGGCGTAGTAAGTATTCCCCTCCCTCTCCCTTAGGAATGAGGACAGGTGTCTGTGTAACACTTGCAAGCAAACACCAAGTCCCAGAAATGGAAATACTTCCACAACCTGCAAAGTGGCATTCTCAGAAACCCCCATCACTTCTGGGTCCCTATCGGCTCCCTTCTAAATCTGAGGACCCATATCCCCATCATCCATCTAAGCTCCCCCTCTGGCCCTTTGGCTGATCCCTCCAAGGTTGCTCACGCCTTCAACTTAAAATGTGTAGACCTCTCAGCCCACTTCAGTAAACTACCTACCCAACAAGCACACAATCCTGGACCAAGTCTTGGTGGCCTACCCTAGGACTCCTCCTCTTCTGGTGCTCCCCCTTCCCCATTTTACTTCAGGGCCATCTCCAACAGGGACACGATCAAACTTATAAAGAGTCACCCCAGTAGGGGTAGCCCTGGCAGTGATGGACTTTTCCCATTGTTTCTTAAGCTTATTTTCCCCGCCATCCCTAAACCCCTCACCTTTATATTCAACTTAGCGTTGGCCACGTCAACAGTGCCAGACTCCTGGAAAATTGTCAAGGTTGTGCCAGTATTTAAAGCTGGAGACTCCCTATCCCAGATAACTATCGTCCAGTTTCCATACTCCCCCACTTGAGCAAACTCCTGGAGAAAATTTTCCACCACCAGCTGTTTGAACATATTGAGAAATATAATCTGCTGTGCCCTCAACAACATGGGTTCCCTAAACAGCACAGCACCACATCAGCATTGGGCCACCTCACCGACCATGTCCTTAGGAACATGGACCTGGGGAAGGCCACAGGTACAGTATTTGTGGACCTGATTAAGGCCTTTGACTTTGTCGACCACCCTCTTCTTTATGTCAAACTCCTCCACCTTGGTTACTCAACTGAGACCTCCTTGTGGTTCCAGAGCTATCTCACGGGCTGGTCTCAAACTGTGAAAATCATCTCTGCCTCTTTTCCTGCCCTGCCCATTACCACAAGGGCCCCTCAGGGCTCCATGCTGGGCCTCCTGCTGTTTTTTATCTTTATAAACTCCCTTCCTGCCCAAAGTCTATCCTACAAAGCATTGCTGTACGAGGATGATCTCGTCCTCTTTCATAGTGACAGGTCCCTAATGAACACATCCTCTATACTCACCCAAAATTACTATGCAACCCACAACTGGTTTCTGTCCAACAGACTTCTGGCAAATGTGACAAAAGCAAAAGCAATGTTCCTTGGGTCCAAACCTTTCCTACCTAAAATCTCCAATTCTAACTCCTTCCTCTCTGTGATCACACCTGAGGATCCACCCTGCAGAATGTTACCAGCTTTAAATACTTGGGTGTAACCCTTAACCCCTCCATTTCATTCATGGAATACATCAATATCATAGTGCATCGGTAAAACCTGAAACTCGGGCTGCCTGTTGACAAAGCAATACATGACCACTAAGGCATGCCTAGCTGTTGCCCAAGGCAACCTTCTCCCCATTATTGATTACTGCTCTCAAGGTCAATATGGCTATGATCTTGACTGCATCATCGATAACTCCCTTAGAGGCTGTGAACTGTCACTGTATTCATCCCTCCTCGAGGCCAGAGATGCACCAGGTGCCTTTGTGAGTCCTCAGCCCCCATTTGGAAATCCTAGAATCTCCACCATAATGGGCAGCAAAGCCATGTCTGTTGCTTCCCTCACACTGTGGAATAAAATACTCATGTCCCTCTGATTGACTGACTCTCACCACACCTTCAAATCCATCTCAAAGCCTGACTGCTGACTGAAGCCAGATGCTCATGCCCACCCTAGGTACTGTAACCATATACATTATCTCCCACCCTTAAAGCTATCCTCCTTCTTCCCTCCCAAACTAGTTTGTCCCTCATATTTCGTCAGTGCTGCATGGACTGCACTGGCTGCCAGTTCAGTGGCGGATCACCTTTAAAGTTAGTCTTCTGACATTCAAAGCCCTGCACGGACTGGGCCCAGACTATCTGAAGAGCTTCTGGTCCCTTACTGCCCTGGGCGGTGCTCACTCAGCCAATGAGGGGTTGCTAGAATTCAAAGGTGTGCTTGAAATCTTCTGGGGTGAGAGCATTTATGCACTCCACCCTACCTTTGAATTCTCTACCCTGTCAGTTACATGAGTGCACGACCATGGAAGGGTTTAAGCAGGAATTAAAAACTCTTTTGTGGTACCATGCTTTTGGTGATTAATTAATGGATGATATCAGTTTGACTATTTTGTTTGCTGCTAAGATGTTTGTTGACATTGTGATTTTAACATTGTTAAGGCGCCTTGGTTTTTGAAAGCCACCATACAAATAAAGTTTATTATTATTATTATTAATGCACACCTTCCCCATCTTCTTTTTCACCTCTGCACTCTCTCCTCCTTCATTGCCTCATTGTAACACTTATTATTTCGTGTCTGCACTTATTATTGAGTCTGCTATGTGCATCTCATTGCATGTTCAGTTTCCATCCAATTGCATTGTGGTCCCAAATGCATTTGTGAACAAAGGATACCACTGTAATGTTATTTTGATGCCTGACTTTCCAAGTCATGTATCTTTATTTGTATGTATGCTCCCATTGTGCCATCTTCATTGCTCAGGTTGTGCCTTAAAATGGTTGTCCCTTGGATCAGTGCACTTACCGGGAAATCAAAGACATACATGACTAACTAACTAATTAACTAACTAACATAACATAATTTACTGCTTGAGTTGTCCTTGTGGCAAAATATATGTGGGTAAGATGAAAAGGGCTGCCAAAGATTGGACCAGGGAGTGCAGGACAGCAATACATGTGGGGACTGAGAGCTGTGAGAGAAATACATTAAATGGAGGTGATTGCAAATGCTGTGTGTAATTCAATTGAAAGAGGCCAGGCATTATAGGATATTTATTCATAAATGGAAATATTATGTTTTTTGAAGGAATGATAAATGATATGGGTGAATGCACTAATATCTACTTTTTCAACATTTGCCGTTATATTAGGGCCCAGATATTCAGACTGCACCTGGCAATGGTGCAAGCATGGGTGCAGTGCATCTGGGATGCGCTGGGGCCAGGACCAGGTGATATTCAATGGCGATGCACCATGGTGCAGCACCATTGAATATGGCACGGAATGCGCACTGCGCAGTGACAATGCGCCAACCACTGATATGAAGCACCAGGGATGCACCAGTGCAAATGCAGTTGCACTGGGTGCAGCACCTGTGATATTCAGAAGAGGGCATGCAAATGGGGCCATAATATATGCAAGGCACAAATTGGGCCATTTGCATGCCTTTATGGCCCCATTTGCATGTGTTTTGCAGGGAAGCCTGGCGAAATGCACCTGGCGCCCTGCGGAGCTGCCTGCAGCAGGTGCTGGATCCCTGGTGTGCCAGTGCCCCCACCTGTATGCCGAATGTGGGCTCCGTAAATTTAGAGCCACCCTGTTGGTCAGTGGTGGCCACCCTCCCTTGGCATGCTTGTCAGCGGCCATCTGTGTGCAAGCATGGCACCAGGTGTGTGCTAGTGTCTCCCCCCGTTCAACCTGATCACGGATGGTATTATCCCAAAGCCCGAATCCTGTAGGTGTAGTGTTCCCTCCCCATTCTGCCCTATCACTGGCATGTGATATATATATAATAAACCTGGTGGCCCAGTCAACCCCCTTCCCATCCCAACTACTGAGGACCCAGCCACCCAGCTTCCCCCACTGCCATGAGCGGGCGGCAGCTCCCCACCCACATACCGCCCAGCCACCCACTGAATGACAGCATGCAGTATGGGTGTATGCCTATTTGTCCACACCATGAACCAATGGGCATACAGACCATGCTATACTACATCCTTCATTCACATAACCATGCCTGTAGTACAGTATGGTCTGTATGCCCATTGGTTCACGGTGTGGACCAATAGGCATACAGCACATACTGTATGCTGTCGTCGTATGGACAGCTGGGCGGTATGCAGGTGGGGCACTGCTGCCGCTGATGAGGGGAGCTGTGTGGCTGGGTCCTCAGTGGATGGAATGGGAGGGGGGTCCACTGGGCCACCAGATTTACTATATACATCACATGCCCGCAATCAGGCGGAATGGGGGGACACTACACCTACAGGATTCAGGCTTTGGGGTACTACCGCTCATGATCAGGCAGAATGGGATAGACCACTAGCACACCAGGTGCTATGATTGCATACAGATGCACATGATCAAGCTTGATGGGGGGGTTCCGCCGGACAACCGGGAGTGTGTGGGTGCTTGCAGACTGTGTCCCTGCTGGGTGGGTGGCCACCCAAGGCTGGTGGGTGCTGTTTTGCACCTTGCAATGCAGCAGCCCACCTGTGGGTGGCCAGGATTTGTTCCTCCTTTTATGGGCTCAACATTGCACCCCCATATGCAGCACATATCAGGGTTGTGCCAGCATATGCCACGCACATCCCAGGCTGAATATCGGGTTGTCCCACATATGCATAGGCATGCCCCCTGCATTTGCACCACATACATTACCAATGTCTGCTGGTGCATTGGGATATGCGATGCACATTGCCCGTTTAAATATTGTGCCAGGGCACATTGGGGGGCTGCACATGGTGCAACCCTGTTGCGCCATGCGCAACCCCTGTGAATATCTGGGCCTAGGTGTGCAATAGATAAGACTGTTAAAATAGGATGCAGTGAGGTCAGGAATAAATAGATAATGGAGGAGGATAGTTGAATTTCATATATGGCACCAGTATGAGGTCAAGCAGGGTGAGAACTGTGTGTCACATCAGACATTTTCCTCTTTCAAGAAGGATGGCTCATGCAGTAAAGCTCTATATGCATGCTGAGGGGGGAAGGCATACTGATTGTGCCTCCTGCATACCACCAATGAGACGATATGAGCCCATTTTCATAGGAGGGATTTTGGTGGGAGAAAATGGGAACATGCAGGATACCCACTGTTTTGGATAGATGTCATGCCCCTGACCCACCATAGTCATCAGGCAGCCCACTTCTTGACATGCCCATACACCCATGAAAAAGCCTTGTATATCTTTTTGGCTGTTACTGTATATCAACTGTTATGTCCTCTAGCACTAGATATGATTTTTGTCACTGCTCTGTTGATGACAAGGATCCTCTGTAAACAAGCTGTTCAGCTCAAAGATGTTTGTCCAAACGAATACATACATACATAAATAAATAAATAAATAAATAAATAAAAAGACCACTCTACATTGCAGCTGCTGGATATATATGGAAGTACTACACCTGGCAAGAAGCAGAATGGTAGGGACCCACTCCAGTGAGCAAATCTGGAGAGCTGACAGAGCTACAGGGTAGAGGGCTCAGATGGGGCAAACTTGGATGGGACTCTGTGGCCAAGAATGGGTGTTTGGTGAAGGCTGAAAGAGGTTTTGCCAGAGTGAGGACATGAAGCGTATAAATTATGTTAGAAAAAATCCACTGAGTACAGAATAAATCATATTAAGGGAAAACAAGTGAATATATTAAAAAGGAATAGTACTTGCTTCAGTCTAGGTTTTTGTTTTCACAGGACTGAGTACTAGAAAGTGACTAGCAAAATAAGGGCTGCATTTTGTAGTAGGAACAATATGTACAGCATTTGATACAATTTCTTTTGTTGTTGGTTATGATTAAACAGTGGAATGACATGCAAGGCACTGAAAGGCATATTTAAGCCTCATAAAATAGAATTGATTATTTGTATTGTCCTTTGTGGGATCAGAAATTGAAAGAATGGTGGTTAACTAAGTGGTTAAATGCTACAATTAATACCACAATTAATAATAGTTAAGAAGATTCATTTTATTATTGAGTATGATTACATACTGAACTCATGAATAATGATATTAAAGTCTTAATCTGAATAATCAGAATAAAAAAGTAAACATGCTGAGCTATATTTAAATGTGTTCAAATGATGACTGGAATTCCTACTTGTGAACAGTGGGTGGGTATATATGACACTGTGTGTAAGGTTTGAGCACCCCCTTGAGGAAGGCACATTTGTCATAACTAGTTGGTCTGAATGGGCAGGCCATGTTCAGTTTACTTTGCATATTAGAAACAAACATATTTAATTGAATAATATTCTGTCTATTAATACTGTACGTTGCATTTTCTTCATTGTGTATACTGAAAGATACAAATCAAATGAACAAAGATTTCTAAACTACAACTTCCTATAAGTAGTCCAGTGAGCAAGTGTGACCCCAGTATAGAGTATGCAAAAGTTAACACAAACAGGTGTGAGGTTGCAGTCCTGATATTGGCAAATCTGACATTGGGTGTATTGTGATACATGAGGTGAAGCTAAGTGTCTTCGTCTAATGAAGAAGTGACCAGATCAGACACAGCACCCCCCCACACACACAAACA
Source organism: Neoceratodus forsteri (assembly GCA_016271365.2). Classification (NCBI taxonomy): domain Eukaryota; kingdom Metazoa; phylum Chordata; order Ceratodontiformes; family Ceratodontidae; genus Neoceratodus; species Neoceratodus forsteri. The sequence continues at coordinate 242,629,091 of CM028130.1, forward strand.
CACCTTAAAAAGTGTGTTATTACATCATTAATGTGTAGGAAAAACACACATGAAAAAGATGAAGGTATGCATTCATTGGGAAATAATGAAAGGTCATATGATGTGTTTGCATCAATTATAGAGCAGAATAACTTTGCTTCTTATAAATAGATCAATGCAATGTAGGTGTGAAGCAAATCTTACAAATACATAATTTTAGCTACTGAATTATTCTTTTTTTTCCATTCAAAGTTTATTGACAGTTTTACAATACAGAAAAAAGAAGCATCTTATATATGAAACGTACATTATTTACCCAGTAAATTAGAGGATCTAACCTCTCCCCCACCTTTCTACTCCCCCAACAACCCAACAGAGTCTCAAAGTTGTACAACATCAAGAAACAGTTGAGGCACTATTACCAATAGATTTCAATGAATAGAGAGATTGTATGGGCCCCATATTTTGTTGAATCTTTTGAGTCTGTTATTAAGGCTGGCTATAGTTTTTCTGTCCTAAGGTTAGCCAGAAATTTTGTAACCATTCAGTATAAGTGATTTCCTGACTATCCTTCCAGTGCCTCAGGACCAACTTTTTGACAGACATTGAAATTAGAGCCATGTAATATTTATGGTTAAGGACTGAAATTGCAGAAGTCTCCCAACAGACAGGCTTCTGGTGAGAATAGATCATTCAGGCCTAAGAGGGTCCACTCTTTGTTTAATAAGTGCCCATAAAGGACCACAACTGCGCAAGACCTAAAATGTGTAGCAGATTACCTTTCTCTTGCAAACACCAAACACAGGTGGAGGAAATTGTGGTTCCAAATTTGGCTAGTTTTTGTGGGGAATAATATAAATTGTGCAATATCTGAATTGCATAAGCCGAAGTCTGTCTTAAGTGACAAATCTGTGGTAATTTTACCACAGGAGAATAATTAATGTTGTCTCTGGAAGAGGGAGGATCAAAAGCAGTAGGACCAAAACATTCTGGGCAAATCTAATCGTATAAAATTCCATGTATTTTGGATACTGCTTGCTGGAAGCCTGCTAGAGGTCTCAACTCCCTCAGGAAGGAGAAGTTTGATGGTTTGGGAGGAACAATCCCAAACACCTTAACCAGTAGATGGCACAGCTGAAAAATTTTGAAAATGTTTGGTTTTGGAATATTGACTTTACCCATTATATCAGAAGAGGAGAGCCAGGTCCCGTCTTCTTTAACAAAATACTTGAGTGGGCAATCTCCTAATTGTGGTAGCCATCCAAATGAGTTTTACCCTCTATCTTGATATTAGGATTTCCCTGTAAGGTTTGAGACAAATCATGAGTATGACTGTATGTAAGAAAAGTACACAACTGAGGACAGATTCTAATACAGATGGCTATTGGAGAGGCCCTTAGTTGTGATGGGAGGGAATTTGGTTTGGTGTATAGAAGTGTGGCCAGGGAGAGGCCATGAGCTTTTATTTTAGCCAACTCTATTTTGAGCCAGACAGGCATGAAAGGGAGGGAGACAGACGATCTCCAGAGGATATCCACCTGAGATACTTGTTGGCCTGACTGGCCCAGTAGTAGAGATCAATATGTGGTAGACATAAACCCCCCATTGCTAGTTCATAGAATGCCATCTGTGGTCTTTTACCAGCCCAAATAAACTCTGTAATATGCCCATGGATTTTTTTAAACCATGAGAGAGGAAGCCAGAGGTTTAGTAAATTAAGTGGGTAAAAGAGACAAAGAAAAAATTAATCTTAATCAGGTTAATTTTACCCCAGAGGGATATTGGGAGGAGGGAAGCTACTGAATTATTCTAAACCAAGATAATTTATCTCAGTTTTGGGTGGATCATCAGTTTTTATATCTATACAGGGTTATTCACAAAAGAACCCTTAACCAATGGGAAAGCAACTTACATGATGCCTGATGATATCACAACAGCCTCTTCTGTTCTCAAAACAGAAAAGTTAAGTTGATCTGAAGTCCATGTAACCCATACACCAGGATGCACTTGAAAACAAAATAGCACAGTTTAGTGTGCATTTTCAGGTCAAAATAGAAATGAAAAATATGCATTATATATATATATATATATATATATATATACACATATTATAGTCAAGGCCACTGTTTCTCTGGGATTCCATGAATGTGCATGGAATTACGGAATCACGATTTGCTGGTGGAAATTCAAATCACCTGCTGGAGATCCACGGAACTCACACAGCTTGCATGAGCTTTCAGAAATAGGGCCACATAAAAGCACCTGTGCAGTAAGCAATCCTGCCCTAGTGTGTGAGGAAACCCAGAAGAAAAGCTATGACGTTGCAGGAGATGCCCAGAAGAGACCACGAGGGCCTTGAGGATGCATGGAGACTCGCTCCTCTCTAAGTCTATCTCCGACCTTCTCTGTGCTTTTTGTGTTTGTGGGTCCAGCACTGGACACATCATTGCTTATAAATTAAATTAAATACAGTACAATATTTAAAAATGGAGCATTGCTGCCGGCGGGACAATCGCCGTAGAGACATCGGGAATCTTGTTACAATCCTGCCTTGTCTGTCACAACACTTCAAGAATGCCACTTCTATGCAGATACTTTTAAAATGTAAATAAAAATTAAGAAGGCAGTATAGCACAGTAGGCTCTGAGCTGTAAACCTGGAGACCTGGTTTGAATCCCACAGCCCCCACTTGCATACTGTGTGACCCTAAGCAAGTCACTTAACTTTCTTGTGCTCCCAGGTTGCACCTGTAAACAAGCTTCAGCTTAGTGTGACTGTCCTGGTTAAAATAAATGTACAAAAATCACGAAGAGTCTTTTTTGTTCCTGTTTGCAATGTGAGATGTTGGTGCATGGAACGAGCACCGAGTCAGATGAAGAAACCTAGGGCCATTTGGGGGGGGTCTTTCGTTCCATTGCTGCTGGAGTGAAACAGGGGTGCAGACAGGCTTGCTTGGTTGCTCTCTTCAGACACCCCCAAAGAAGCAGAAATTAGCAGAGCGGGGGGGAGGACTGAGTATTTCTGTGTGCCCTAGAGAGTTTGTGGTGGTGTGGGGGTCTGAGTAGTTGGGGGGGTCTTGCTATTCCTGAGCTTCTGTGTCCCAGTGTGTGTGCATGTGTGTCTGTCTGGCAGGGAGCCCTTTAGGGGGAGGCCTGAGTAAGGTGATGGGTCTGAGTATATTTGTCCCCAACGTTGCCCCAAAGAGTCAGTATTTTATGTGTGTGTGTGTGTGGGGGGTCATCTGAGTATTTGGGGGTCTGCTTATTTCTGAACAACTGTGTTGCCTTGTGTGTGCCCCAGTGTGTGTGTGTGTGTGTGTGTGTGTGTGCACGCATGTGTGTTTGTGTGTGTGTCTAGCAGAGAGCCCTTTGGGGTGGCCTGAGTAGGTGGTGGGTCTCAGTATTTGAGACCAACTTTGACGACCGAGTCTTGTATGTGTGTGTGGGGGGGTGTCTGAGTATTTGGGGGCCTGCATTTCCTGAACAACTGTGTTGTCGTGGTGTGTGTGTCTGTAGCAGGGAGCCCTTTGGGAGGCTGAGTAACTTTACCTTCTGTGTGCCCCAGAGAGTCACTAGATCTGTGTGTGGGGGATGGTCTGGGTATTCCTGGGCAACTTTGTTGCTTTCTGTGCCCCAGAGTGAGTGTGTGTGTGTGGGGAGCACCTCCCAAGCTACTGCCTCTGCCATGGTCTCACAGTCCTGAGATCCAGCATCTCTGGTTTCCCAGTGGTTTGTTGGTAGTTTTTTTCCTTTTGTGAGTTTGAGTTCTGCCCCCAACACCCACCAATGTTTTTTCTTTTACCTTGGAGGAGTGGGGGGGGGTGAAGCCTCCCAACTCAAAGAGCTGTCCTGAATAAGCTGATAAATAGGGCTCAGATTCCCTGCAAAATCCTACCACGCCCCCTCAGTATCGAGAAAGTCAGACACACTCCCACACTAGTGCCCCCACCATGGATGCTACCAGAACTGTTTTAAAGGGAAATGTCCATCAAGAATTGAGCCATGCCTGGGTATAAGGCATGGCATGGCTCAATTAGCTGTTTCACAAAATTTTTCCTTTTCCTGACAAATCAACTCATTCTATCTCGTGCGTCCATTTTGGGTCAGGTAAGTAAACAATGGATGGTTCTGATGCCATATGGCGCTAGCGGTAAGAATGGGTTAAATATCCCTCATATCTGATTGATCCTGCCTGTTTCCTGCTGTTATTTCATAAGATTGTGCGGCGTGCCCACAACCACCTGCGGCTGTCTTAAGTATGACTTTTCATATGGGGAGCAGTGGGGGAAGGGGGTATGCACCCACAGACTGTCTAGTTAAAAGCAGCCATTAAAAGCTCCAGCTTTCAAACTACTGTACATGCACCAGCAGTATACTGAGAGCAGGTATAGACTGGCACTTGAGTGGCTGTGGGTATGCCGTGGAATCATAAAAAGCGGAAGGACACAGAGGAGGATCTACCAAATATGAGGGATATATATTTAATGAGATTTGCAAGGTAAAAATAAGTTGATTCTACAAAACAGCAGCTAAATGGGGCACCATGCCTTACATGCAGGTATGGACTGACTTCTTTGTAGACCAACTATATTGCCTTCGTTGTGGCTCAGAGAATATGTGTGTGGTGGTGGTTGTGAGAAGAGTCTGAGCAGGTAGGGGGTATGGGTATTCTGTTGCCTTTTGTTTGCCCCAGAGAATATGTGTGTTGTGGGGGGTGGGGGTGGGGGGTGAGGTGCCTCAGAGAGGTGCAGATATATCCTGTCTATGAACTGTTTTAGAGTGCAAAAAATGTCACTTGTGCCCAGCCTGCCTACCACTCTAGTTCTGAGATGCCCAGGTACATCAACAAAACCACTGTAATGCAGAAAATCATGTAAGAGAGCAGCTTGGTTGAAAGTTCAAGACTTTTACATGACTTTCTGCATGTTACTTTCACACTGGTTAAATCTAAAGTGCACTGCATCTGGGGAAAAGCTGGGAATAGGCCCAGATTGCCATGTGACCCTGCCTTCTCTAAAATTTCCACTTACACAGGGGTATGCTTAAAGGTGGGTAGAGTTGAGTGCACCTCTTAGCAAGTTTACAGGGTGGGGACTTGTGCACTGTCCATGAGCGATCAGTGCAGTATTCTGCTGACAAAAGATGTAGATGCTGTGTTTAAAACTCGGGAGGTTGGTGGCGGGGTACAAAATGCATTTTGTAGAGTGGTGCTTAAGTATTGTATTGTTGAAGTGCTGGTGACAAAAATCTGTGAGTTAAATTAATGCTGCCTCTTGTGCTTAACCTCCTTCTCACCCCATATTTTGCCTGAGTTTACCCCCCCCCCCATATTTAACAGCACCCTGTACGTAATATTCTCCTTCTTCTTCCCATATTCTATGTCTCCATGTGCATAAAAAATGGCGTGTAGCTCTGGTAAAGTGCAGAGCTTGTTGGGGGGGGGTATGAGGATCCCTGAGTTTGCTGTCTGCCACTGAGTTATGGGGTGGGGGCATTACATGCTAACATGGGCATTGTTGGGAGCTGGCACAGAGTTTGCATAGGTGCATCTCTGCTGAAACATCTGAGCATCTGTGTGCCACAAATAAGTTTGGATAGTGAGGTTAGTGTCACATATGTGAAACAAAAGCAGCAAAATGGTTCAGCTGCTGGTGGGCATGCATGACAACACATGAGCAATACTTGCAAAATCAGCAGAGTAACACTGGTGGCAAAGCAAGCCTTGATAAATAGCACAAAAGCATACCAATTCAAGCCCCAAGATGGGTCGTCTGCAGTACAAGGACCCTGACCGGATTTGTTTCCTTGTACTTCAGAAGATCTGTTTTGGGGCTTGAATTGGTATGCTTTTGTGCTATTTATTAAACATTGTTTTGCTTCCAGTGGTGCTATGCTGATTTTGTCACTATTACTCACTTGTTTTTGTTGTCTTTCTTGCTTTCATTTCATATATGTGACACCAACTCCACTATCCACATGGCACATAGACACTCAGATGTTTCAGCAGAGATGCACCTATGCTAGCTCTATGGCAACTCCCAACCATGCCCATGTTAGCGTGTTGTGACCCCCATAACTCTGTGGCACACAGCAAGCTACTCGCACTCACACACACACACACACACACACACACACACTCTAACTCTACAAGCTCTGGGGCTCACAGAAGACACAAAAGTTACTTTGGGTTCTTTGCCCCCCCCCCAGTCTGAAATACTGTGGATTTCAGCTTCTTTGTCTTGCTGCAAATGCAGGAAAACCCTAACACACACACACTCACACACACACACACACACACACACACAATCTCTGATCCTTTCACATACACTGACTCCTTTGCTTTTTAACCTGCTGCCAGGGTGTGTAGCTCTGGTAAAGTGCTGTGCCTCGGTAAGAGTGCAGCAGGGTTAAAAAGCAAAGGGGTCAGTAGTGTGTGGGGGTAGGGTGCTTTATACTGCAGATGACCAGTTTTGAGCTTGAATTGGCACGCTTTTGTGCTATTAAGGGTGGTGTTGGATTCTATGTGAAAAGCAACTATTCCAACTTAATATGGGTACACATCTGCTAACACAGCTCCTTGGACTTCACAGGAGATGACTTGCACACACTGTCTTTTAAAAATTCCAAGGGGCTGTTTTGTTGGTGTGTGCCTCAGTGTGCCCCAAAATAAGTGGGATGGGGGTGCACAACACTAACATGGGCTCATTTGGGGTGAGAGTTGGCAGTGCTTCATCTCTAAGTGTGTCCAAAGGTGCTACATTGGTTTCTGTATGCCAGAGCTAGTTTGTTGAGGGGGTGTTAGTGTTGCACACAGACTATGTTACATATTTAGATGGTAGGCAGGTATGGCTAGGCACAGTTGCACTGGGGATCGGGTACTCCCTGCTTTCACCAGCAGAAAAAAATTTGCACCTGCGGAGAGTAAACTGTGGAAAAAAAATCACTGCACCTAGGTTGGTCTCAGAAGCGTATTAGGTAGATGTGGAGGACAGGGTTACAGTGGGGATGCAGGGGGCTTTTGAGTTTTTCCTCAGGAGAAACAAAAATAACACTTCTGTAAGAACTTACCTTAACAGTACATCTTCGATGGAATCTCTAGCTGCAGGTTACACCTTGGGAACTGCAACCGTCTGGTGTCAGGTGCCAGGACTACATAGAAACCTTTTTGCTAGCAGTACATCTGGGGCCAGGCATGGTGATGTTGTCATCATGTTGATCTTCCCTATATAGCTGCGCATGGATCCAGATGGCCTGCTAGCAAAACTGTTTGTGTGGTCCTGGTGTCTCATGGTTGTAGTTTCTAAGATGTGACTGCAAGAGATTCTCTCATGATCTGCTGTTAAATTAAGTTTTTTAAATAACTGTTTTTGTTTTTCCTGGGGAAAATCTGGAAGTTGTACATTGCTGCTGCCTTCATACCTGGAGAATGTGAGTCATAGACTAATGCTGGTGTAGTACCTGGAGGATGGGAGTCATAGACTGCTGCTGCTGTCGTACCCAGAGAATGCAATTTTATAGACTGCTGCTGCCTTCACACCCGGATAATGGGAATCATAGAATGATGCTGCCATTGTACCTAGAGGATGGGATTTGTAGGCTGCTGCTACCATTGTACCTGGAGGATGGGAGTTGTAGGCTGCTGCTGCCATCGTACCTGGAGGATTGGAGTCATAGAAAGCTGCTGTTGCTGCTGTTGTACCTGGAGGATGGGGCTGTAGGTGGTGGCTGTTTCCATCATTGCAAGAGGATAAAAGTCACAGACTGCCCTGTAGGGTTGTCAGAACCCTCTGAAGTTCTGGGTTCTAGTTCTAGTCTAGAACTTTTGAAAAAAGTTCTAGTGTTCTAATATTTTTTGGAACTTTTTAGAACTCGAATCCTATTTATTAATTGTGCTGCCAGTAATGAAGATAGTAATGAAATACATGTAAAGGAAAAACTGTTTAATATAAGGGGGAGAGAAATGATCATGTGTGACATTGATAGGAATACAACTAGGTTTATCTATGGTTTCTTCTGTTTGCTAAAGCCAGCAACTTAATATGTAACAGGCCCACCTACCCACCCACGTGTTAATAGTTTTCCTGCTGCAGCTGCATCATAGTTCCTTAGTGAAAGAAAGTGGCACATTAGCCATTTATGTACTCAGTTATATATACTCATCATCATGAATTATTAGAAAAAATAACTGATATTACCTAATCTCAGCTATTTGCTGCTTAGTGTTTTAAATGAGTAAATCAAAAGTTGCTATGTTTAAAAGAAAGCTTTTGTAACAAAGTCAAGCCAAGGTACTGCAGCTGCAGCACATGGAACTGTTGCAAAACATACTATGTCATAACGTAGTCAGTCAAGACATTTGAATAAAAAAAAATATGCCAGTCATTGTTGCTGGCAAAAAATGAATGCACTTTTCTAAGATGATGCATACATATACCAACATTCTTGTTGGCAAATTGAAGTAATACGTACAACTTTCTAAAATAATGCATTTTTCCAGCTGATACATCAATACAATCTGTATTTCAGTCACATAAATAAAAAAAGTGGTTTCCTCACCACATACTAGCTTAAGAAACATTTAATGTAGCTGCAGCAGTTGGCATGTAATGTTTAAGGGACAGTGTCTGTCAACCCCATTATGTATCAAATTATCACTACTTGTAAAGCAAAAGCACTATGATAGGTCACATTCTGTGAAAATTGCTGATGCAGATTTTCTTTTATTTCTGATTCCTTTATTCTCTTTTTAAAGGGGACAGGACACTTGTGCTAGGTGGCAGCAGTTTGCAATGTATTTAATAATTAAAAAAAAAAATATATATATATATATAATATCTATAGTAGGTTCCACAGTGGGCAATCAGTACAGCCCTTCCATACCATCGTTCTGTCTTCATCTTTTTCCTCACCATCCCCAGCTGAACACAAATCTGTAAATGAAAGAACTAAAACAACACCCACCTTTCACCCCAGCACCCATTCCACTTTTCTTCCACCACCCTTATCTATGCACTAGCAAACATACCACACTTACACCCATGTTAAAACCAACCCACAATCCTCATCCCCTCAAGCACATATTCCACCCTCCTCCCTCACCCAAATGTTTAAACTACCCCCACACTTAGTCATGAACTACCGTTCATGTCACCATTCTCCATCCCTCACCCATGTTAAAACCCACTCCCCCAACCATCGCCCATGTACTAACAACGATGCCATGTTTCTCCCTCCTGCATCCATGTTAAAACCAACCCCCAACCCTCACCCATGCACTAGCATCCATGTCATCTTTCTCCCTCTTGCATCCATGATAAAACCAACCTCCGGCCCTTTCCCACCCTCCAGCACCCATTCTATCCTCCTCCCCCTCACAAATGCTAAAACTACCACATGCTTACTCAAGACAAAATGAAACTCTTGCCTCCAAATGAACCATACGTAACTGTTCCTTAATAAACACTTATGTGAAAAACTGTCTGTTCAATTGCTTTCTTCTTATGGACAATATTCTGTACACTAGTCCTCTTCATGGAACCAGTAATTTGAGAGTTGTTGCTATTATGCCATGGTCTGTGTACAACAGAATGTTAAAATATGAGCTATTGTGGTATGAGACCTATGCTTACAGAATGATATGTGCTCAACCATGACATAGGTAAAACTCCAGATGACTCTGTTTCCCAGAAGAGACTTGTAACAGTATACTGCATAAACACAACAATACAAAATACAGTTTTTCCTAATTTTTTATTCAGTAAGATAAGTTACATCTGGATCATTTTGGTTTATGACTAACATTTCTGTAATTGAAAAATAATAAACAGCTACCAATTAGAACTCATTGTTTTGTCCTCTTTAAAATTGAAAAATAGACTGGCTCCAGCCCATACTGATGCACCACAAAGTCACAGAAGGTAAATCCAAAATATATGTTTGCACTTTAACTATAAATAATATGATACAGAAATGACTGACATGACTGTGTCCCTTTTATGCCAAATTTGGGCCTGTTCCCACTGATGTTAAAATTGCCCTGTATATAAAACTTGTTGACTTTAGACCCTAGCTACAAAGCAGTTTGCCATGAAATGGTGAAAGTTTTTAAGGGTATATAGTCCAAGGTAGTAGATTGAGAAAGGAGAGAGACAGCGAAAGTCATCACAGTCTGTAGAAGTTTCCTTTTTGGTGCAGACAGACTCTGTCCCACACAGTATTTACCAGTCACCACCATCTGAGTTGTCATCACCATCAACATCCACAAACATCCACAACATCAATCACTTCAGGATCAGTTTGTATACTCTTGTAGGGATACGAAAATCTTGACTTATTAACTTTAATAAAAGTTAACGTGTGTACATTTTCTGACAGCAACCTATTTCTGGTGTCTGTCACAATATTGCCAGCTGTACTAAACATGCATTCTGAAGAGACACTTGTTGCAGAACAACCAAGATATTTACAGGCTTCATCATACAGCTCTGTCCAAATCAACTTTTTTGATCTCCAGTATTCAAAAGGGCATGCATCAATAGGAATAGGCAGTTCTTGCAGGTAAGTGTCTACCATGATGGACAGAGACCGCTCAGAAGAGGAATCAGCATAAGCTGGTATGGCAGCAATTTGGGAAAGGTTTTGCCACAGATTTAGCTTGCTACTATGGGTTGAATAAGTGGCAGTTGTGGAACAACTACTGTTAATGTTTGGTGACTTTTCTGTTCTGTATCCCTTTATGAAGATGAACCTGCATGTTGTGGTGATGAAAACCTGAGGGTACTGTGCATGTTTGTGTTTGACTCCTGTGAGTGCTGCAGTTCATCTAGCAACAGACATTTGTACTGCTCTATATCATCTGTTTTTGGAAGTTGTATAGCCTTGAACCTGGGATCTAAGAGAATTGCAAGGATGTAGTGTTTTGATTTCGTCATTGCAACTAATTTGTCATTGGTTTTGAAGCTCTCGCCAATTCTCATTACGAGATTCCCATGATACAGGCGACATGTTGTCTGAGCTTCAGATCTGTCTTTTTCTATTTGTAGATTTAGAACACTAAGATGATGTGAAATCAACATTATGAGTGGGATAACCTGACTCACAGATGCATATTCAGAAGACATGTCCCTGTAGCTGTCTCAAAAGGAGCTAGGATGCAGCACACTGTCTCCATTAATTTCCACTGCAGCATAGACATCATAATGCCATCTCCAATAATGCAACTGGAGCAATACTCATGTACTGCTTGCTTGTGCTCAGAGGCGCTGCAGCATATACAGCGTTGAGTTCCAACAAGTGGAAACATTTTGAATCAGCTTGTGTTGTTTTTGTAGTTCGGACAATGTCTGTATAGCCTTGGTTGAATGTGAAAAGTGAGTCACAATTTTTTTGCAAACAACAATCATACCATCCACTTGTGTTTTACTGCTGAGAAATCCTGTGACAATTAAATGTAAGCAATGTGCAAAGTAAGAAGCATGCATAAATCCTCCATCCTGTACTGCTTGCAAGATGTTGGCTCCATTGTCATTTACTATGAAGCCACATTTTAGACCGTGAGAATAAACCTATTCGTCAAGGAGGTCATTTAGTTCCTGCAAGATGTTTGCAGCTGTATGTCTTTGCCCAAACTTCTTTATATGCAGCAGTGCCATCTTTTGAAGTGTCTTTGTTTTTGAAGAAGCACAAGAAAACGTGACCCAATGAGTGGCAATGGACATGTAATCTATGTTTTGAGTGCTGGTCCACATATCTGTTGTGACATGAAAAACCCCACCCTCTGCAGTTTTAAGTGCAAGCATCACTGTTGCTTTTAAAGCCTGATAAATGTTTGGTATTTCAACATAGGAAAAGTACCTTCGATGAGGAACATTGTAACGAGGCTCTGCTAGTTTCATGAGCTCCCTACAATCCTCATGATCTACCAAAGAGTATGGGAGTAGGGCTCCAGCTAACAGTTCACCAATTCTGTGATTAAGATGAAGGATTTTTTGATGATTTTTAGTAAAGGTATTCTTCCTTTCAAATGCCTGAGACAGTGTTAGCTATTTACAACATGTCCCTGCTGGTTTCTTATACACCATGCTTTGATGGGCAGATGGACACTGGGATGGTGGACTAGGACTTAAACATTCAGTGCCATCACTGGATGTGCAACTGGTACTAATGGTGCTGGCATTAGTGGTAACAGTGATCCTAGGGCTGGCAGTGTCCGCATCAAGTTCAGACAATCCATTTCAGTTTCCTGACCCTTCTCACGTGTGGTCTGGAAGATGGAGGAAATGGGCTTTGGACGATCAAGCAAAACTGAATGCTTTTTCAGATGGCATTTAAGAGTTGTAGTTCTAAGGCATGATACAACTTTAGCACGGCTTACACTCTGTTTACACAGGGAACAAATTGCTCTGCATGGATCAGTTTTACTGACAGAGAAATAATTCCACATCTCAGATGTGACAGATTTTGTTCGAGTGCTAGGAAGATAGCTAAAGAATGTTTGTTTCTTTTCACCTGTCCTAACAGAACCCGGGACATGCTCCTTGGTGCTAGAAGAGTGGGCAGAAGACTTTGATGGATTTTCATTGCTGGCCAGCACAGAAGTGGTGGATTCAATGGCTATGTCCTTTTCATTGCCAACAGTGCTGGATGTATTTGCAAGTGCACTACCTGATTCATTGCCAACAGACTTGCTCATTTCACTTTGTTGAGGAAGTAATGATACGTCACAAGACACAACAGTGTCGGACTGAGACAAACAGCTACTGTCTCAGTCAGAGAGGGACTCACTGTCACTTACATTATTACTGCTAATCACAGGAATTTTAACAGCATGAATGGCATATCTTATGGTGCCTCTTCTTGTGACCCCAGCAGCTGCACAGGTTTTCTTAAAAGGTCCCCCTTTACTACACTTCGCTGTTGCTTTTTTGCTGTTTGTTGAATCTTTATCACGTGAAACATTTTGGTTATTTCTGCTAGCACCAGGATTACCACTATCACCAACACCTGCTCCAACACCAGCACCAGATGCTTCATCTATGTTGGTGTTAGCCATAACAGTACCAGTATACTGCAGTGAACAGACCCACATCCACACAATTCCCGTGTAAGAAAGCAATGTGATCTGTGATCGCTGGCAACTCCAAAATTTTATTTTGGCATGTGACACTATGATGCAGTGGACTGAAACTAATTAAAGAATATGATGGTTTGCAACTAAAGGATCACAGGTTCAAGGCTTACAGAATGATTGGGTTGCTGGGCATAGGCATGCACATAGCAGTCAAGAGGTGCACAGCAGCAGGATGATGAACTGACTGCAAGAGATGGAGTTACACATGCAGACCGAGGAAAGAGATTTTCTGTCTCTCCTCCCAATGGGGAAATATATTTTTAGGCTTCTGTCATGTATTTAAGGATAATGCCACCACACAACTAGCCAGGGGCTTTACATGGTAATGCACACTTTGTAAGGTACAGTGAAGTCAAGGGCACACAGCAGCAGGGTGATGGGCTGACCACAAGAGATGGAGTTACACACACAAACTGAAGAAAGAGATTTTTCTGTCTCTCCTCCGAACAGGGAAATATATTTTAGGCTTCTGTCATGTATGTAAGGATAATGCCACCACACAACTGGCCACTGGGCTTCACGCGTAACACACATTGGGTAAGGTACAGTGCAGTCAAGGGGCGCACAGCAGCAGGGTGATGGGCTGAACACAAGAGATGAAGTTACACACACAAACTGAAGAAAGAGATTTTTCTGTCTCTCCTCCCAACAGGGAAACATATTTTTAGGTTTCTGTCATGTATTTAAGGGCTGACCACAAGAGACGGAGTTACACGCACAACTGGGCTTCACACAGTAGCACACATTGGGTAATAGCCGGTTAAGTGCAGTCAAATGGCACAGACAGCAGCAGGGTGACTTGCTGACCCTCACAGAAGATGCAGTGGAGACAAATACAATACAGGAGTTTTTTAGGAGAAAGTTTACTGAAGCCCCCCAGCACAGTCCTGGCTGAGAGACCCCTGTCTTCCAAACAATTTTGGGTGGGACTGATTGTTTTCTTTTTTTTGTGGGCTTAGAACAACAGGTTCACACAATCAGTAAAGTTTTAACCTCTTTTTTCCTCTCAGGAAAACCCAAATAATATAAGCATAGATTCACCTCCCCAGTCAGGAGATCTCCCTCCTGCCCAAGAGTGCCAGGGCCCAAGAGTCACAATTGTGATTTAGAAGAAATGTGTTTAATTCAGCAAGCAACTAGAGGACAAGAGGTATGTGTGCACTGCAGATTGAGCACTCACTCACACACAGGCAGTCTCAGGCAGCAGTCTGCAAGTTAACTAATTAATTCCATATTCTAACACTCAGTTTTCCTGACAGTACTCCCAACCGTTCTTAGCTCCTTTCAGTTCCACATCCCGCCCTAGTTTATTTTCTCAGTTCCTCAGTTCCCGATCCGACTCCCACCACCCTTTAACTTTTTTAATTTTCAGGCACGTATTGTATAGGACTGGGTTTAATAACAAAACAGTCATTAGTCAAACACACAACTAAGAGCACACAGATGCTGCGGCTCCTTCTCCGCTACAAGTCTGAATGGCAATGGAGATGCAGATGCGCAGGTGACTTCAGCATGATCCTCAACTCGAGACTGACTCGAAGTCACTTACCACCACCACCTGACTGCATAGCAAATGGTCAGGTGGTTGGTATAGATACACTAATGTGACAAACTGACAACAGCTGCCCTCCACAACAATAACACTGATGGGAGAGGATGAGGGGAGTGAACTGAGCTGCATTACTCAGCTTTTGCCAAAATTAGGAACGGGAATGGGAGGGACGTAAAGCACACGGACAGAAGTGAGATTTGTTTGGATGATTCGAACCCTTTTGCGAACCCTGTAGTGTTCGAGTTCTAAATTAGAACTCGAACACCAGGGTTCGAGGAGGGTTTGAATCTTTCTCAAACTAGTTCTGACAACACTACTGCCCTGTCTAGGGGATCTGAGTCTTCCATTTTGTTACTTGAATTATCTTATCGAGCAGATTAGTGGAACGCACTACTAATATTATTTTTGGGTTGTGGCTTCAGTATTCATACTTTCTACCTGCATGATGTTTGACGCACCACTGAACAAGAAAGCCAAACTCTGCTATACCACAGCTAAGGAGTATGCCCTTCAGTTAAAATCTGAAGGCCTCTATGAGGATGGAGGAACACTTTTCTGTCCATACTGCAACCATGTCCTGGACAATACCAGAAAAGATACAGTGAAAGATCATCTGCTCAGCAAGAAACATGCTAGAAATAAGGAACGAGCTGCTGGTGAAGGAAGACAACAAAGGCAGATGACCCTGACCAGCAGTTTCAGAGCTGCAGCAGAATCATTTGTAGCAAGAAATGAGATGGTCATGGACACAGTTAAGGGATGGAGGGCTGCAAATATCCCATTGGAGAAGCTGGATCATCCAAAGCTGAGGAAATGGATATGCAAGCATGTGAAGGGGAGTGGAGCGGTACCAAAAGCAGACACCCTGAGGCTGCTCTATCTACTCAAGTTAAGAGAGCAAATTAATGCAGACCTTAGAGCAGCTCTGATTGGAAAATCATTGTCATATGTGATGAGAGGACAGATGCACAGTCACGGTGCAGTCTTAATGTCGTCTTTGTGTCGGAAGGGGGCAATACATATCTTGGAATCAGCACAGAACTAGACTCCATCAACCATTCCACAGTGGTTCAAGCTGTCTTGAAGACTCTCCAGAGTTGCAACATTGTCTTTATGAATATAGTTTCGTTTGTCAGTGACAGTGCTCATTATATGAATAAATGTTTTAATGATGCACTTCACGGGGTTCTTAGGAACCATGTTGTGCATGTGTGTTTCTGGGCACATGTCTTGTCCCTTGTTGGGGATACATGGCTGCATCATTTCAAAAATGTTAATGAACTGGTTTTGTTGGTAAAATCTCCCTTTCATCAATCACCAAAGCACAAAAGAGAATTCATCACATTTTTTGGGGATCTGGAAGCTCCAGGAGAAATTATTGCTTTGCCTCCTGTTCCTGATTTAACTAGATGGAACACATGGTTTGCAGCTGTGGCATTACCATTCAACACACCTACAATAACTGAGGGATTTGTTCAGGGCATATTCGAGTGATGCCACCTCAATAAACAATCTACAGGCATTACTGGATGAATGGTATGATGAGCTAAAGCACTACTGGCATTCATTACAAAGAATTCAGGCAATATTATTGCTGCAATAGAACTTTTGCAGTCAAAGGAGAAACCCCTTACGGCATCCACATATGACATGTTAATGTCAATTAAGAGCTGCTTTGAGGTTGGCACAACTAAAAATGAGGGCTTTGGTGATAAGACAGAGCTGTACCTCTCTAAACTGAGGAATAAAGTAAGGGATGAGAACCTCAAACTGTTCAAAAATGCTTTCAAGGTCAGTTTGGAGAAACTGACAAAACACCTGCAGCCAAACCCATCTGTAAAATTTTTCACGGCCTTTTGAATTCTCAACCAACTCAACCTACCCAAACTCAATAAGGACGTCCAACTGTACATGCCCTATATCCCAATGTTCACGTTACACAATAAGAATACATGGTATGCCACCCTTACAGTGACATTTCTACAGCGACATGTGTCAATATCGACTACAGCGCAATGCCACCATAGAAGTGGCGCTGGAAGGAGGCAACCACTTCCCCCAACGTGTACCTCCTCCCTGAACTAACTCCGACCTGGAGTTAGAATCCTTTAGTTCAGGGGGGTGAAGCTCCCCAATGTAAAAAACAGTCCTGAACTGTGCAGCTCCATGCCGACTGCAACTTGCGGTCGGCATGGAGCCTGTCACTTTAATGCCAGTCGTGATCTTTTTGTCGCACCGGGATGTACAATCCAGAATACACTGTTAAAGGACTGGAAGATCTACATACGGCAGGATGTGCAGAAACTACCAGAGATTGGATCATTTAATCTTCACCAGTACTAGAGCTCTATGCCCTCACAGGTACCAACTCTGGCCAAGGCAGCCCTTCAGGTCATCTGGGTCCCTGTTTCTAGTGCAGATGTGAAGTTGTCATTTCCGCATGGACAAATCCTGACTGACCAATGGAGAAGCCTGACTGTGGATAATTTAAAATTATTTTCAGTGTTCCTATTTAATAAGTAGACCAAGAATCTCCCACCCTCATTTGCACAATTGCAGTTCTGATGCACTATTGCAGAAAAATGGTGCTCCCTTGTGCAATAACTTGTAGACATGCAGTTCTAGTGCAATATTGTAGAAAACAAAATGGTGCTCTGCTGTGCAATGAAGTAGATGTGCAGTTCTGGTGCAATATTGTGTGGAAAAAATGGTGCTCCACTGTGCAATAAAGTGTAGACGTGCAATATGTAGTATCTCTGCATTATGAAGCTATGGGTTAGATTCTACTGTCCTTCACATTGTATGCTTTAATTTATGTAGTCTGTGTAGCATATTTGTCTGTAGCAGCATTTTTTCTGGAGTATATTTGTCTGGATAGTGTATTTGTCTGGGTAGCGATTTATCGACCATGTTCAGCAGTCAGTACTTGAATTCATTTGTGTTTTTTGCATATGTTTATCTTTGTAAATCTAATTAAAATAAAACACATGGTGCCAGATATTCAAAACTTTGCCCCTGGATTAAATTAGCACTGCCCGGCATTCAAAAACTGCCAGGACCAAATAGCCCACCATATTCAAAAGGAATAGCCTGGTGCTAATCCTGCTGAATATAGTATGCTAAGGAAGCCGGGCAAACTGGTCTGGAAGTACAGGACAAAAAGAGCCCGGGAATAAGACAGCACTGAATATAGCAACAGGGAAGTGCTAATTGCAACAGAAGCTCAGTAGACACTGGAGCAAGCCAGTGTTGCAGGTGTAGAACATTGTGTGTGATTGCAAAGAGATGTCTCACATCTACTGCAAACAACAATGCAAGCCACACACTGCAGAACTGTGCTATGCTGAAGTGAAGTTTGCCCATGGCTAACCCAATTGCACAGTGCTAACACAATAGCCCAGTGCAAACTGGTTAGCCCGGTGCAAACGGGAGCTATATTCAAAGTTCCCATGCAAAGGAGCCTACTAGGTAAGCTGTGGGCAAACAGGCACATTTTCATCTCATTATGTGCTGTTAGCATACATTACCATGCAGTTTTCCCAGTGCTACTGCATGCAGCACACAGCTCCAGCTGTTGATTGAAATGGCAGTATAGGCTAGATGCTGCAGGCCAAGGTGTGCTCACAGCATCCCCTGTTGGTCGGAATGGACATACAGGCTGGATGCTAGGATATGGGTGCTGGCACACACAAGCGGTGCTTACACCTCACCCATGCAGGACTGCCAGCAGTAAAGACCAATAAAGAGATATAGAAATACACACACATATATATATATATATATATATATATATATTAGAGGCAAAAAACTCTGTTTAATGCATCAGTTAGGGTTGTTCCACAGCGACAAAAGTAAGGAAATTCGGTGTTAGGGTTAAACCCCCCCCGGACACCTCAAGCCCACCCCCCAAACACCACTGGGTGTGCATTAGGGTCATCGGCCCTAACTCTCACCTCATCACATGTGTAAAGAAGCAGAGGCATAGGAGAATGGGGTGAGAGTTAGGACCGACGACCCCAACGCACACCTTGATGGCAGTTGGGGGCAGGCTGGAGGTGTCCAGGGGGAGTTTCAGCCCTAACACCAAATTTCCTTACTTTTGTCGCTGTGGAACAACCCTAACTGAGCATTAAACAGAGTATTTTGCCTCTAATTTCTTGAGAATGATTACGAGAAATACTGAATGTAATGAAGACTCCGCCATATTATGTCTTGTGACATAATAACAGGAACAGCAACACAAACACAAGGTGGAAACACAAATGGTAACAGTAATCTAAAAATGCAAGGGCAAATGACAACGCAAAGGGTAACACACACGGTGGTACATGGTAACGGTAACACTAAGAGGTACATAAACGCAAGGGGAAACAGTAACTGTAATAGTAACAGAAGCACATCCCTGTTTTGCTGGACAACTGCATAGAGAAACACAGTGTGTACAAAAGAATGTATGCATTGTAATAGCAGCGGAAGCTTTAAACAAGCATTGGAAGTACTTCATTGCAAATATCTCAGCAAATGCAGAAGTAGAAAAAAATTAAAATTTCACAGAAATTATTTTTTCCTGGCTACTGTTTTGTATCACATAGCCCAGAGGACTCCGCCGCTCACACCAAAAATCCGTATCTTGCATCATTTTGAGATACGAGGCCCGAAAGATGCGGCATATGCCACAATGTTAGTCTGTGGGAAAAATGGCAATTCAGAGTATCGTAACCTGCCATCTGCGCAAAATTTTTTCACCAGACCACCAAAAGGCACATCTCGTGTCATGTTGGCTGCCATCGCTCCAAATTTGAACCCAAAGAGCAAGCTTCTTTTCCAGCAGGTTGGCAAAGAACTCCCTGTCATTTCGGTCATAGCCTGGAAAAGTAGTGTCGCAATTTGCGACACTTTTCGCAAAATTTTGCGAAAGTGTTGCAGGTGCGACACTACTTTTTCAGAAATTTGAAAAACATATTTCTGGGGTGTTAACCCCAAAATAAAGACATGGCTAGCATCCTCAGGGTCAGACTAGATGAACACAAAATTGTGTCCCTAGAGGTCCCAATTTTAAATGCCAAGCATTTTCTGATTGCTAACTGAAAACAAGATGGCGGATTTGCGACACTACTAGGGCCATTTGCGAAAGTGAAAAGTGCATTTATGACACTTTCGAAGTTTTTGTTATCTTTTCTCATTGACTTATAATGTGAACTTGTTTTTTGAATTACTTTTGAACCGTTCAATATTTTTTCAAGAAATCTTCAAAAGGCACATTGGGCACCCCAGCTGCATGTTCCCTGAAGTTTTTGGACTGGTCGCCCAAACTGTGCGACCTGTAGGTGCACGCAAAGAATGTTCAAAAACAATGCACTGGATGTTGCTTAATAACCTGCAAATCAGAGATCCGACTGGTACAAAACTTGGCAGATCCCAAGAACTATGTTTATGCCCTGTGCCTGTGACATTTCAGAGAAATCTGTTCAACAGTTGTAAAGTTATTAAGGTGCAAAATTTGACCCTTTAACATTAAAAGGGGTCCTCAGCCCTAATGAAGGTAGCACTACCGTGCTACCATAATATATATATATATATATATGTATATATATCTATCTATATACAGACATATTGCCTGTGTCCAAACACGCCTTGGAGGAAAGCCCCCCACCCTCAACATCAACATTGGCTTCCCACAGCAGTTGTGGGTGCATTAACAGTGGGGTGACACAAGAATGCATGAGACAGGCATGATGCAAGGCAGGGGGGGACAACGAAGGCTGTAGGCCTACTAGGCTGAACAGCAACACCATACTGCAGGGAATTGGGTACACTGGATGAGCCAAGCAGTCCATCTCGGCTGTCGAGGCCACTGTTCCCATATGGGAAGACAATCCTGGTAGTCTAGGTCCCCCTCCCATCGTGGTCCCTGATCCATGAGGCTGCTATACTAGTATAGTATCCATGGTGGTCTAGTGCAGGGCCCCGTGTTTACTGCGGCAAAGTGGACCTACATTCTGCGGCAGGCTATATTTTCTGCGGCTGGGCAAAAGCAGATTCTGCGGCCATTCTGCGGCAATTCTGCAGCTACAGCAAAATTCTGCATCACTTACCAAGCTCCTTACGCATGCTCCTAAATGAGTGTATTTCAATGAAATAAATGTGTACTCACAGTCCAGTTTTCCACTCACAAGGTAATCTGATTGCTGTACGTCCACCCACTTGCTTGAGGAAAGAAAGTTGGGAAAATCTATCTGCTCAAGTAGTCAGTTTGCAGCTTGCTCCATTCCCCATTCACTGCACCACCTCCTGACCAGAGCATCCAATCAGATTCTTACACTTTAATGAAGCAGAAGCTTAAACAAACCTGGCTCATCAGAGGTCCACCACACCTAGTGACCCTCTGATCACTTGTTAGGTTTGCCATCTCCCTGGCTCAGTTGCCCTCTTTTAAACCTTTTTCCCTGAAGTTTAAAATCTGCACCTTTTCTCAGCACCCTCCCCCGATCGACCAGCTGCCACCTCCGTCACAGTTGCGGTGTGTTGTATGCAGTTACATCTCCTTCCTGTGCCATCTCCTGTAAACAAATAGAAATAATCAGACCAGTTTTCCCCTCACAAGGTAATCCAATTGCTGTACCACCACCTGTATGAGGGAATGAAGAAAGACAGGAAAATCCATCTGCTTAAGTAGTCAGTTTGCAGCTTGCTCTATTACACACTCACTGCACCACCTCCTGACCAGATCCTCCGATCAGATTCCCTTATCTTTAACCATGCAGAAGCTGAAACAAACCTGACTCATCAGAGGTCTGCCACACCTAGTGACCCTCTGAATACTCATTTGGTTTGCCGTCTCCCTGGCTTAGTTGCCCCTTTTTAAACTTTTCTCTCTGAAGTTTAAAATGGGCACCTTTTCTCAATGCACCCCCCCCAGATCGGCCAGCCGCCACCTCTGTCACAGTTGCAGTGTGTGGTATGTGGTTACATCTCCTTCCTGTGCTATCTCCTGCAAACAAAGAGAATCAAATAATCAGTCCAGTTTCCCTCTCACCATCAATTATAGAAAAAAAGGTACCCTCAAAGTAAAATGATTTTTAGACTTCTGTGCTTTTTTCGTCAATTTCTGCAGTTTTCTGCGGCAGGCATCGAATTCTGCGGGTGGACACAATTTCTGCAGCAAACACTTCTCCCGTGGAATCGTGGTAATCATGGTGCCTTTGTCTAGTGGTCCTCTATCATGATCTCAGACCCCCAGTAGTATCAAAAAGATGTAAATTTCCCTGGTGATCTAGAGGTCCTACCCCCGCATGATCCTCGACCCCACAGCACTGCATAACCTGGTGGTCTAGTGGTCCCCCCACCCGGCAGTAATGGCTCCTGTTACCCCCAAATACATCCTATGGACAGTCGGTAATTGGATCAGCCCTCCTCTCACCACCACGGCTGGCTGCCATCTGCGGTATGCATGAGCGCTACTGAAATGAATGAATGCCTGCACTCATTCATATCAGTATTTCAGTTCTGCAGTCACTAGCCTTGCTAGCTGGTAGATGCAAAACTTGGGTTGCTATACGTAACCCCTAGGCATTGCTATTCTAAGGGCTACTACCCCTGCCTTTATGGCAATACACAGGTTGAGGGGCCTGAGTTCTGTAAATGGGTGCCTCCACCCAGAGGAATGGTATTGGTGTAGCTTAACTGCTTTGATAGAGCCCTCCAGGATGCTATAACCACCCACCATCCTTCTAGTGGCCTAAACAATAACACAAAGGTACATTCACAGTCAACAGATAACAGTAATGCTATGCGCATACCCCTTTCACTTACCACAAGGGCTGGATCTGCTGCAACTGCCCTGGAGACCCCCTGGAAAGTAAGATCACCAAAGCAACAGTACAATACTACCACTGTCATATAACTAATAATATGCACACCAGCCAGGTTAAATGTGAAAAAAAAAAATAAGGTTTATTTAGGGGGCATGAACAAGGCAGGGGCTTGAATCAAGCAGAAAGATTAGCAGTCTGATTTAAATCAGGGTTGAACAGCATGCATTGTGACTCCCAATAAGACAGTTCAACGATCCTGGGTACCCAGTATGTCATGCAGGCTAGCCTGAAGAATTGCTCGAGGTGGCCGGCATTGCAGCTGTTGTTGGCGCCCTCAGGAAAAGAAAGACAGTGAAACATGCACACAACACAATTATTTGTAATCCAAGCTGGATGGCACAGTCCATTGCAATAACCCAGAATGAAAACAATCAGATGGTAACACAATGATTGCTGCTGTTGTTGCAGGGTGATACCCTGGTTTGTACTCATGGTGCCAGAACCTGGATGCCAGACAGGTGAGATGAAGACACTGTCATGGAGACACTGCTGAAAGAAAGGATAGTGGCACACCTGGAATTCATTGGTGCCCAGGATCTGAGGCAGTACAGATTCACATCAGGAAGGTCTAGTCAAATGACTCTGATAGACTTTTTTGATTGGGTGACTAGGGAAGTGAATCAGGGAGGGGCCGTGGATATCATCTGCCTAGATTTCAACAAAGCCTTCAGTACCATCCCACACAGATGTCTGGTTAACAAGATGAGTAGTCTGGGCATGTGGCATAAGGTGATACACTAGGTTAGAAACTAGCTGATGGACAGAAGTCTGAGGGTGGTGGTAAATGGGATCCAATCCAGGGAGAGAGGGGTGACTAGCAGAGTGCCACAAGGATCAGTACTGCGACCAGTCCTGTTCAATGTCTTCATTAGTGACATTGCAGAGGGGCTGGAAGGAATGGTCTGGCTATTTGCAGATGACACCAAGATCTGCAACAGGGTGGGTACTCCAGAAAATGAAGAGGGACCTGGAGAAGCTTGAATGATGATTGGAGGTGTGGCAACTGAGGTTCAGTGCAAAAAAGTACAAGATAATGTAGCTGGGTAGGTGGAATCCTGGGGAGAGCTACAGGATGGGGGGGAGGTGCTGACCATCACCAAACAGGAAAGGCACCTAGGAGTTATCATATCTGATGACCTTAATATATCAAAGCAGTGTGCAAAAGCTTCAGGGAAGGCCAGTGGCATGCTGGGGTGCATAGGCAGAGGTATTACTAGTAGGAGGTGGGAGGTGGTGATGCCATTGTATAAAACACTGGTAAGGCCTCACCTGGAGCACTGCTTGCAGTACTGGAGACCACACGTGCATAAGGACATAAACAAGCTGGAGGCTATCCAGAGAAGGGTGACAAAGATGGTGCATGGTTTGCACCACAAAACATATGAGGAGAGACTAAGAGACCTCACTATGCACTCACTGGAGGAGAGGTGCGAAAGGGGTGACATAATAGAAACTTTTAAGAACCTCAAGGGCATAAACAAGGTGTAGGTGAGAGATCTTTTCAATGAAGAAAAGATACCAGAACAAGGGGATGATATGAAATTGAAGGGGGATTAAGAGGTAACATGAGTAAGTTTTTCTATACAGAGAGGGTGGTGAACACTTGGAATAGTCTGCCACAAGAGGTGGTAGGGGCAAGCACAGTGGAGGGGTTTAAACATGCCTGGGACAAACACAGGGGAATCTTGGGTGGGAATGCAGTGATGAAAAGCCATTGATTATTTAGGGTGAGTGGATGCATACATGTATAGGGCCTACAGACAGACTGGATGGGCCTAGCGGTCCTTATCTGCTGACAATTTCTATGTTTCTAAGACCTCATTGTGTTGATCTTGAAGGCCAGGGAAAGCAGGGCCGACAAGACTCACCTCCGAGTGGTCACTACCTGCTCGTTGGTGTTGGGCAGGAGACCGAATCCCCAAGAGGGTCTTTCACTGAGATGGTCTCAGAAGTGGGAGCAGTGGCCTAGGCCGAGATAGCAGGGACCAGGCAGGATGAACAGTTCTGAAAAAGTTTGTGATTTTCTGCTGGTGAAGCCTCCAGCTGGCGTAAAAGATTCTGCCATAGGGAACCAAGTCGCAACCCATAAAACACATTCAGCACATTTAAATCAATTATTTCTCTATGCCACAGTTTGGATACAGTCCGGCTGCAAATTACAGCTTCACTGCACAAACCTTTCAATCCAAGGCAAATTCTATCATCAGGCAGCCTGATTGCTTCTGGAGCATGTCTTCGGTCCAAATCCCAAGTCTCAATAACAAACTTCTTCTTTCTTCTGCTGCAGATTCCAAACATGGAAATTGGAACCAGATCCGACTTCTGCAAAAGGCAGTTCACTGGCAGGAGAACATGGCAGGCAGACCAGCAAAGCCTTCCTGCCAATTCCCTATGCTCCTTCTGGGAGCAGCTGCTTGAAAGCTTCAGCTGTTCACTCTTCAACCTCCATCTCTAACTGATCCACTGCTTCAGGGAGTTCTGACTATTTCCTTTGTACTCCAAAAGGTTCTGTTGGTTGTGGGAACTGTCAGTCACAGTAAGGGCTCCCCCTCCAGGCTAATTTGGGCACCAACACTTAAAACTACAAAAACTACAGAATTTCCTTCCCACAAGACCCCTGTGGACAATCTCCATTTTATGTCCCAAGTGGTTTGATTGGTCCAAATGCTGGAAGTCCAGAACCTAACATAGTGGCTTTCATCCAAATGTTCAAGCTGCAATCAAAGCAGGTTAGACAAACTTCTCCATCATTACTATAACACTGAGAGGGCAGTGGACCCTTGGAATGCACTGCCTGGTGAGCTGGTTCAGAGATCCACAGTGGAGGGCTTCAAGAAAGGGTGGGACAGACACAGAAAGCAGATGTATCAGATGATGGCCTGGCCCAGGGGAGTGGGGATGGATGATAGGGGTTTCTGGAACACAAGGTGGGGGGCTCAGCACCCAAATAGGGATCTGAGGTTCGAGCAGACTCGATAGACCGTAAGGCCTAATCTGCTGGCAATTAGTGTGTTATAAATTCAGCTCAAGCTGTAGACCCTCCAATATGAGCAGACTTGATAGACCAAATGGCCTTCTTCTGCTGGCTCCTTCATATGTTCGTATGTTTGTATAACAGCATAGTAGCAATAAACAATCACAGTTCCTAAGAGGGCTCCCCCTGCAGAAATAGCAACTGCACAATGGAGCAGAATAACGGACTGTCTGGCTGGTCGCAGGCCTTAAATCACTCGGACCCAGCCCAGACTAATTTCTAAACACAGATTAGCCCTTTTCTTAAAGACACAAGTGCAGAGGCTTGCTAGGGCACTTTCACATAGACAAATAGAACTACTGGAGACAAGACACCAGCCTGACAGTGGGCATTAGGGAGCCCAGGAAGACATTATAGTAAACCTCAATTTGTAGGGGGTTTCCCTGGAAAAACTTGGCATCTGCTTCATGTCTACACATACTATAAGAGTCTATTATATAAGGACATTAAACTAAGATACATGCATGTTTCATTTGGTATACCATAAAGAAAACTGATGCAGCAGTAAAAATAGCATGGTCACAACAATACAGCAGATCTATACTTTTCCATTTTAACAATGACAGTTCCATAAAGATACATTTTCATATATTTTCATAAACACGTTAGCATATTCAAAACAGTATCAAACAGTTAAACACATTACTCTCGCCATTCTTTTTTGTATTACCTCCTATACACGAACCCACATGGCGGGGCCTATCCCTGTCAGCTACGCTTGGGCTGCAGTGGGCAAGGGTGTCAGTACACTGCTTAGAGGGTTTTACTATTAACCTGGAAGTGGCAGAGTAGCCAAGTTTTGGAAGAGTATTTTCAGAAATATATACCCCTTAGTGAACAACATGTAATGGAAGATCTACAGGCCTTCCAGGGGAGTCATAACTGAGGCTTATCACTGGCTTTGAGGATCTCCAGACTTTCTGGTAGGGCATGCATAGGCTCAGTTCTTTCAACATTTGCATTTGGGTCTGCTTCTGAAGAAAGTGGTACCTCTGCACTGGTTATCTGTTCTTCAGTAGAAGCACTGCCAGCTCCTTTGTTCTGTTAGTTCTGGTTCAACAACATTACTTCCATTGCTTGGTTCTGAAGAAATTCCAGGTTCATCATTTAGAGAAATTCCATGGAATTTGAGTCTCACAACACATTACTGATATTGTCAGAATCATTTTCTTCATTAACATCATTTTCCATAGCATTGTCAGATTCATTGTTTGCAAACAGTTCTGTACGTACTTGTATGTCACCAGTGTGCGTTCTGTTTCTCACTCTCCTTCTTGGAGCTCAGCTAGTTCTAAAAGACACAGAGAGTCAGCTACATCAGAAGTCACACTTTGCACCTCACTTTCAGGGGGCACAGGGGCTGTGAAGAAGGCTGGAGGATTAGACAGTCCTGAAGGTCCAGCTTCATCTCCAAAGTTGTACATGGGGTTACCTTGAAACAACTGACTCCATTCATAAAACAGATAATAGGAAGCTTCACACTCACTGTCATCAGATTCCTAGTGGCAGTCAATGTCATTTAGGGCATGACTGGGGAAAGATCTTGCATCTTTGACAACTGGAGAGGGAGTTAGCTGTCTCTTCTTAGCTTCAGCTCTGGTTACAGGCCCAGGAGGGGAAGTGTCTTGGGGTGCAGAATTGATGATAATTTGACAAATTGTTTTCTGCTGATATGGCTTAAATCTGCATAAAAACATGACGAAACACTATGATAGACAAATTTATTACTTAAAATGTGTGAATAATATGTTTTGGATTACTGGAAAATCTCGAAATTGGATTACCAAACACTGGTATAATCCCGAATCCAGGATGTTCAAAATAGAATTTGCTTTTTCCAAGCACTGAAAACAGTGGCCTTGTATAGTGGTGTGGTGGTGCCATTATAATTAGTGTTGATTAGGCTATTTAATGCTAAACCCCTCATTTTGCATTTCATTAGTTTTACCCCTTTTCAACAGATTTGTATGACATTTTGTATGCTTGGTCTGGGAGGAAAAGTCTATTGGTTTGCCAAGTTTCATTCCAGTCAGATGTGCAGATTCTGAGATCCATATTGTGCACTTCTAGGAAAACTTTTTTTTTCTGTTTTTTTTTTTTTGTTATCATCTACCATCCAGATGGTTTGGAATTTTGCTCCAAAATGTTCAAGGTAGAAAGGGCTTGCACCAGAATTGTGTCTTTTTTTGTTTGGTGAAAAAATATTAATCTTTTTTGCAAATTATAAAGATGTTAAATTTCAGTTCTGAGATTTCTCAGTAGAGTCTCTTGGAAAGATATTGCATGCTCAGAACCAAAATTCCAAATCCTTATAACATGGGAATGGATTAATATTTTTTCACCAAACCAATGAAAGGCTCCATTCTGGGACATGTCCTTTCTACTCTGAATATTTCATCTGGGATATAGATGATGACAAAAAAAAAAATGTTTTCCTAAAAATGCGTAATCGAGATCTTGGAAAACACACATTTGACTATAACAGAACTTGACAAATCAAGACACCTTTCCCTCTAGAATGTGCATGCAAAGTTTCCTGAAATTTCATTAAACTGGGGAAAGCAAAGCTTTTAATATATATATATATATATATATATATATATATATATATATATATATATATATAGATAACCTATATATGTGTGTGTATATATATATATATATATATATATGTATATATAATAGATAACCTATATATGTGTTATATATATATATATATATATATATATATATGCAATAGATAACCCACTCTATGGTGTGCGGTCACGCCATATATGCATCTGGTGTCGGCCGAAGCCACCAAAGCGTGTGTCTATCACAGCACGACCGCACACCATAGACTGGGTTACCTATTTCATAAAATGGCAAAATTGTTTTGAGGGGCGAAAAGTGCAGGTGTGCGGTTGCACTCTGATATATGCATGGTCATGTGGTGATGATTGTCCACTAGATAAGCTGCTTTTTCCTACCCATTTTATAAAAAAAAAAAATATATATATATATAATATATATATATATATATATATATATATTTATATATATATATATATATACACACAGTATTACAGTGACATGGTAGAGCCACTATAGTTAGGGTTGAGTAAGCTGCTTAATGTTAAAGCCTTAACTTTATACCTTAGTAGCTTTTCCCTCATTCAACAGAATTGCACAAAATTTTGCATGCACAGTTGGGGGGGCAAGGTCCCTTGATTTGCCAAGTTTCGTTCCAGTTGGATGCGCCAATTTTGATATCCGGATAGTGCATTTTTCAGAAACATCAGGGATTTATGTTGCTTTTTGTCATTGCCTACAGCCCAGACAGTTTGGAATTTTGGTCTAGAATTTCCCATGTAGAAAGGGCTTACCCAGAATGATGCCTTTCATTGGTTTTGTGAAAATAAATATCAATCTTTTCCTGTGTTACAAGGATTTGATATTTTTGATTCTGAGCATGCTCAGTAGGGTCCTTTGGATAGATATATGATAACCTACTGAGCATACTCAGAACTGACATTTAATTAAATTAATTTAATTACTTTAAATGTAAACAAAATTAATCTGGAAGGTGGTCAGAGGCTAATGGTGTAAGGACACTAAAAAATAAAACTTAATTTTGCTAATTATTTCAAGATGTTTGACATATCATAACAGGCTGTAAATATTGAGTATGCACAATCTGTGTAACAGTGACAGTCGTAATACAATAACAAGAAATGTTCAACCCCCGAGACACACAAACCATGTTTCACACTGGCACTCATCTGAAATGGAAAGTTTCCTACATACAATGAAAAATCCATTAAGGCTAACATTATTGCAGAAGACAATTCAAAGTGAAATGAGAGTACAGCTACAAAAAAAAAAAAACATGCTGCATTTTGGCTTTATTCAACTGAAGTAAAAGTTGCTTTGTGAGCTGATTATATGAATCTCAATTAATCACCGCCCTTACTGTCACTAAAATCAAAACTGATGTACTGGCATCAATATGCTATGAATAAAAATGCCAGTAGAAACACTGATTGAAACAGTATAATATAACAAACAATATTACCGTGACTGATTGTAATTTGGAGAAATCTGGAAGATAACTGGCTCACTCATGTTATGGTGACAGGAAATACCATGACTCTCATTAGTGCACAAGCACAGTGCCGATGGCACACATTGCTCTCTGCAATCATGCCACCTGACTCCCAGTGTGCCCAATGCCCCGTTCTTCCTGTTCAAAGGGGGTGCTGTGACCCCCACACCCTTCATACCTGAGTAAAATCACCTCCAGGTCAGAAGTGTATGGGTCAGCGGCACAACACCCAGATGGTGCTGTCCCTGCCGGGTGCAGCAAAATCCAGTTCACTGCATGATGGGCAAATTGGTTGCAGTGCTCTAATTGTGGCACCCTTATCACAGCACTCACATAACAGTATACAAAGATAACTTACACTTTAACATTTACTTAATAACAATGCTTACTGTGCTGCTCGCAACTCAGAATAAGA
The DNA here is from genome assembly GCA_016271365.2 of Neoceratodus forsteri. Taxonomy (NCBI): domain Eukaryota; kingdom Metazoa; phylum Chordata; order Ceratodontiformes; family Ceratodontidae; genus Neoceratodus; species Neoceratodus forsteri. The sequence goes on from CM028130.1 coordinate 242,659,157, forward strand.
GATTGTACTTGTATGAATAACACTCAGACATTCAAATAAATAAAAATGAACTTGTGTTTCATACTTTTGAAAATTATGAATGGTCAGGATTAATAGCTTGCTGCATTTCTTACTTACAGTATTTCATAGTGGGTCAAAATGTGTGTTATTACCTACAGTACGTGATGTGAAACTGAAATGAATGTTGCTAGCACTCTTTGTCCATAGTTCTAAACTAAAAAAAAAGTTTGGTTAAAACTTGCAGTACTGTTAGTACTAGCCAAAGGTACTATTCTTCTTAGCTGCAAGCACATAGGTCACCTGAAATTAAAAGAGCTCTCCTTTAAGTGGACTGGGGTGCCCATCCCAGGTACCACTTCTGTCTCCCACCTCTCTTCCAGGTTACCTGCCCAGTGATTTCGACCAATGCACTATAAATAATACATGTCATGTTGATAAGAGCAGTCATAAAAGGGCTATCTTGAAAATTTGTGGTCAAAATTAAATGAAAAACTAAAGTGTGAATGTGTGAAGAGTGAATGTATGAAGAGTGAATGTGAAAAGTTAATATGTGAAGAGTGAATGTGTGAAAGTGAATGTGTGAAGAGTGAATGTGCCTGGCTCTGCACTCTGTAGGTGGATGGAGTCTTCCCATGGTGCAGAGCCCAAAGGGTTCTAGGCATCTGCACCTGTTCACATAGGCCCTGATTCCACTATCTTAAAGAGAAGGGAAATCCATTCCAAAAAAACTTCATTAACGCACCAGTTAGGGTAATGTAATGCCACAAATGTAGGGAAATGTGGCATTAAAGTTTCCAAACTTAAACCCCACCCCCAACCCCATGCAGCAAAAGGAAAACAACTTTAGGGTTTTAGTTCTCCCGAGCCTTGGCAAATCAGTTGTGGGGTCTTTCTTGGGGTTCTTAACCCTAATGTTTACCCCTTTCCCTGAGCAAACAAGGTCTCACATTATCTCCTTTCTTCATGCAGGGCCCTGCATGAAGAAAGTTACAACAAATTGTGTTGGCAACATGTGTTAAGATATACTTCTGTACCTCTGAAGAGTGTATCACTATGAAGCACTGGCTTGGTGCTGTATCTTGTGGTTCAGACTGGAGGCTACAAGCTGGAGGGGGGGTGAACAGTATGGTTGACAACCCTAAGGAAGGCCACACCACTGATTCACCAATATTCCAGAGACCCAAAACCTTAATAATTTTTTTTCCTTTTGCTGCTGGGTGTGGGGTATGGAGTTAAGGTTAGAATCCCTATAGCATGTCCCAACTTTTGTGACAATAATTTAGCCTAACTGCTACATTAATAACATTTTTTGCAAACAGAATATGTGTGTGTGTATACAGTATATATATATATATATATATATATATATATATATTTTATAAATAGGGGATACTTGATGGGCAGGGGTGGAATATGGAAAATATTCTCACTCCTGCAGAGTGGGGACATGGATACCCCATGAGTGCGAGAAGGCACGAGTGGGTTAGCCATGCCTCAAGATGCAGGAGTGAGAATATTTTCCATATTCCACTCCTGTCCGTCATGTGTTCGATTTATACAATAGGCAACAACTGTTTCTGTATGGGTTTTGCTATTTAAATATTGTGTCTGAGGTCTGTTTTGTTGTTGTTACTTTTTAAATTGGTGTTATTACTCAGTGATTTGCCTGCTGTGTGTTAGTCTGCTCAACTGTGTGATAGGGATTAGTGATGCTTTGGAATCCTCTGTTGTGATTGGTTGATATGGTGTGTAGTGGTGTCTTGGTTGTGCTGGTAGTGGATTGAGTTTATTTTTCATTGGTGCTATACTTGTGTGTTGGGGAATGAGTGATTTCATTGGTTTGCTGGTGTTTGTTGGTGGGATGTGTGTGGTATGTTTACCTCCGGAGTGCTTCCATGACCACTGGTGAAATAGGACTGCTTATTGTTTTGGTACAGTGTGAATAATATTTATTTATTTATGAGATTTTATTTTATATTGTGTTGGTATTGCTTAGTGCAACAGTAATTTAGTTATTTAGCCCTCTCTGCATCACAGCTTCTGAGAAGGGATATCAACATTAAGATATCGATGGAGATGGAAATGTGGCACAAATATCCAAGGCTTACAGAGAAAAACAGGTAGATATGAGACAGAGGAGCTTCACTGGTTATTCAGAATCTGTGTCACTGGTGAGCTGCTTTGAATGCTTTCTGGGAGGAGACTTGTAGTGTCAATGTGTGCAAAAGAAGGTAGAATATTTATTATGAGTTTCTTTCTGATGGGTCTAGCAGTGGCTTCTTATCCTACTTGAACTGAGAAAAGCTCAAGAAAATCTCTTGTTCCAGGTTCATTGTTTTCAGTGGATGATGTCATTTTAGTTTTTCATCTGTAGTGCTTCTCAATGTTTAGGAATTAATTTTGAAAAGCTCATTGTACAGAAATACTGTTTTAGTCAAGTTTTTGTAATTTGTTTTCAGTGCTAAGTACTGCTTCAAGTGTACTGCTCTCAGCTTGTTTTTTTAGAAACTGCAAGTAAATGTTTCACATTATGCAGGTTGTGTGTAATTAGGTAGATTGCTGATTTCATTTTCAGTTTTAAAAGAAGTTCCAGCTTGTAGTGCTTAACTGATGCTGCGGTGAGAATATCGGGTGATGACATAGCTACTATAGGTGTAAATGGATTTATTTTCACTTCAGCTATGTCATCACCTCGATATTCTCACTGGGGTGAGAACACATGCTTTTATTCTCAATGAATACACAACACCCTATTGTATATAAATATATATATATATATATATATATATATATATATATATATATATTTATTAAACCGTCACCAGTATAATTACAGTTGAGTAAGCAGTTTAATCTTAAACCCCAACTTTGCACCTTTATAACTTTGCAACTGTTCAACGGATTTACTTGAAATTTGGAATGGGTAGTCTTGTATGGTAGTTCTCTTGATCTGCCAAGTTATGATTCAGTTGGATGTGTGACTTGTGCAGCAAAGCGCTGAGAAATGCATTTTTTGCTTTTTTGGCACTTTTTGCTGATTTGTGCCCATGGTGCTGCAGTCACACCATTTGGTATTTTGGTCTGAATATTTCAGGGTAGAAAGAGGTTTTGTCAAAGAACACGTCTGCATTGGTTTGGTGAAAACATATTAATCCATTCCAAAGTTATTTAATTTTGAAGTTTTGGGTTCTGAGCATGCTCAGTTCACTCCAAGATTTATATGTATGTTTTGTGAAAGGGGATTGGGCTCGTGATCAAGGATTTTGTCAGCTCATGAACAGGGATTTATAAAATCCCCATTTGTGAAGAAAGATTTTTCACTCGCGAGCTGCCATCTTGTTTTAATTTTTTCTCCCAAACAAAATGTAGCTTGTCCCTTGGATGACTTATTTTACAAATGAGGTATGGGTTTTGTTCAGGGTGATGCCCTCTACAAACCCATGCCTTTGGTTTCCTTCATTCTTTGTTTTCCCCAAAAATGGCTGTTTTTAGATTTTTAAATTCTTCTTTACGTAACTGTCTTCCGATCCTCATTACCATGAGTTACAAATCCCGTTAGTGAGCTGATCCTTTACGGTAGCAAAACCCTTGATCATGACTTAGGGACCAGATGGCCTATCTGCGTGAACAATGATCAGCTCACGAGCAGGATTTTTCACCTCAGGAAGGGGATCGTCAGCAAAGGGATTTTGCTCGTCAGAAAGGATTGGGTTTAACCTTTCATGAGGTGACAAAATCCTCTTTCATGAAGTGTCAAAATCCGATTTCGTGAGCTGATCACCTTTCATGAGCTGACAAAATCCTTGATCATCATTTCACGACCAGTTGGCCCTTCTCACTAACGAGGCTTGGCTTGCAAATGAGTATTTTGACACCTCATGAATGGGGATCAACTCGCAAAAGGGAATTTTGTCAGCTCACAAAAGGGGATTGTTTTTTTAATTCCTTGTTTATGAGCTGTCAAAATCCTTCGTGAGCTGACAAAAGTGTGACTTCCAGACCAGATGGCCAAAATCTGATGATCAAGAATTTCTCACAAACGGGGATTTTGACAGCTTGTGAATGGGGATTGTCCTCTCGAAGAGGGATTTTGACACCTCACGAACTAGGATTTTTAAAACTTTGCCAGTGCACTGTAAATAAACAGTTTGGTCTTTTGGCTTGAAATGTGTAGGGTATAAAGAGGGTGTCCCAGAGATGTGAATTATGCTGTTTAGGTGTAAAAAAGTTAAACAGTTCCATAGATATGTCATCACAAAGTTGAGATTTTTCCCATAGGATAACATTGCAGTGCCCACAGCGACTTTTGGTGCCCATATCTTGAAATGATTCGAGATTTTTGCTAACCACAGCTTAGTCCATGAGAAAGTTTCAAAGTCATAGATTACCGTGCAGTTGTATTTTTCATAGCTGCTATGTTACTGAGATATTGCCAAATAAGTGTCACAAGGGTTACATTTCAGCACTATGGGGGCTGCTGTATAGCTCGTTTTTATGTGTAAGTGGGAGCACAGGGCCTGGAGGCCCTGCACTCACACACACACATATTATTATGTACAAATGGGCAGCCTCCTATAGGATAACATTGTGGTGCCCACAGCGCTTTTCAGTGCCTGCATCTTAGAACAATGCGAGATGCAGATTTTGTTCAGTTATCTCATTTGGAGGTTTCAAGTCATGATTATAACTGCAGTGGAATTTTTTCAAAGCTGCTATGGTTACTGAGATATTGGCAAATGGTGTTACAAGGGTTCCTTTTAAGCTCTATAGGGCTGCTGTATGGCTCTGTAGTTATGTGTAAGTGGGAAAGCAGGGCCTGAAGGGCCCACACTCCCACAGACACATATTGTTATGCAAAAAAAGGGCAGCTTAAAGGGAGAGCAGGCCCAGAGGGCCTGTGCTCCCACCAACACATACTAGTTACCAGTTTATTTAATTTTATTTATTTAGTTTTTGTTGACCAGGTAAGTGCACTAGACAAATCCTGCCTATTTTCAGGCACAACCGGGGGAGGAATACAGATGAATGCAACTGACCTTGAACCAGACTAAGCTGTTGGTAGTATTTTTAGTGAAAGAGAAATTTGGCCAGGACACAGGAAATTCCTATTCTTTTGATAAGTGCCATGGGATCTTTAACATCCACCTGAACTACCACAATCCAGGCAGATGGGACCTCAGTTTAACATCTCATCAAAAGATGACACCTCAAGTGCAGCACCCCTCTCATGCTGCACTACAGTGTCAGTACTGGGATATTAACCCAGAAGTACCAGATGTGGGAACTGAACCCACAGCCCTCTGATCTCCCAGCCTCAAAGGCAAGTGTGCTACCTGCTGAGCCACTGACACATTACACTTTCTCAAAAAGTAAGGACATTTATTGCAAAAAACTTTGTTAATGCAACAGTTAGGGTTAAAGTGACAAAAATGGGGAAAAAAGATGTTAGGGTTGAGTCTCTAACCCCCCACCCTATCACCACACTCCCCCATACTCCACGCACCAACAGGCATTAGGGTGTGCCATCAGGTCATTAGGTCTTTCACCCCATTCTCCTATGGTGAGAGTTGGGCCTAATGACCCCATGGCACACCCCGATGCCTGCTGGTGTGTGGAGGATGGGGATGGGGTGATATGGTTGGGGGATTAGGGTCTCAACCCTAACATCTTATTTCTCCACTTTTGTCACTTTAACCCTAACTGATGCATTAAGAATGTTTTTTGCGGCCGGCCCGCCGGTGCAGTGGTTGGATTTCAGCACGGCGCGGCGCCACCGAAGTTCGAACGGACTCGGGTTGCCGGAGGGCCGGCGGGGAGAAGGATCGGCGTCTCACGACTGCTCTCCTGATCCGGGGAGGTGTGGTGAGTCGCCGATGCACGGGGACTCCTGGTGGAGACCGGGAGAACCCCAAGCACTCGGGACCTAACGTCAGATGGGGGCGGGATGGACGCTGGTGTCATTGCATGCTCCCATCCCCTTAAGGGGGAAAACACCACCTACCTCCGATGTCTCTATGATGCCCATCCCTCGGGCTGCAATGGGCTCCTCCATAAATAAAGAGCACGGCTCCCAGCCTATTACGACGTCCGTGGCACCCTAAGGGCCGAGGGTGCCACGGCCCCACCTTGGGGGGCAAGCCAAGGGGTACTGGGAGCACGGCTCATGAGGGAGGAATGCCGCAGCAGGGGGGAACCGTGACTGGGGCGGAAACCTGGCGGGAGGAGGTCAAAAAAAAAAAAAGAATGTTTTTTGCAATTAATATATGTGTGTGTGTGTGTATATATATATATATATATATAAAGGCAGAAAACTCCATTTAATGCATCAGTTAGAGTTGTTCCACAATGAGAAAAGTGAGAAATTCGGTGTTAGGGTTGAAACCCCCTTGGAACTAGCCCACCCCCAACTGACATTGGAGGTCGCATTGATATGTAGTCCCTGACTCTCACCCCATCACATTTGTGAAGAAGCAGAGGCATAGGAGAATGGGGTGAGAGTTAGACTGAACACCCCAATGCACACCCCAATGCCAGTTGGGGTGGGCTGGGGCTCTAAGGGGTTTTCAACCCTAACACTGAATTTCCTCACTTTTCTCACTGTGGAACAACCCTAACTGATGCATTAAACAGAGTTTTTTGCCTCTAATTTCTCTTCTTTTTGAGAATGATAATGAGAAATAGTGAATATAACTCAGCGGCGGAGGGCCCCGCTCTCCCGCCATGTGATGTCTTGTGACATAGTAACAAGAACAGCAACGCAAACAGAAGCACTAACAGCGATGCATATGGTAACACATGCACGAATGAGAACAGAAAGGGTAATGCACACGGTGGTGTAGACAGGAACGATCCGCCACGTGATGTCTTGTCACATAGTAACATGGTGCCCACAAATGCAAATGGCAATGGGCATGGTGACACAAAGTGAAACAGAAAAAGAAACAGTACTGTAGACATAAATGGCAAAAAATAACAGAAACGCACGCGCAAATGAAAATGCAAAGGATAACGCACATGGTGGCGTAGACATGAACGGTACAGAACTGTAAGTGGAAAGGGCAACAGTAACAGTAATATAAGCACACAGGCTGGTTTTCTCCAAAAGCTGCATAGAGAAAGACAGTGAGTATGAAGAATGTATGCATAATAATGGGTCTCGGAACAGAAAATGAGAAGTTGGAATACTAAATTGCTTATATCTCAGGAACCGTATGACATAGAAAAAAAAATTAAAAGACATATGATTTATGACTTTCCTGGCTAGTTTTGTACTTAGTCCACAGTAGGGGGCTAAGTAGTTTTCCAAAGAAAAGTCGTATCTCGCACCGTTTCCGAGATACGGGCCCTGAAAGGTGCAGCAAATGCCATAATGTTATCCTATGGGAAAAAAGAGAAGTTCAGAGTGCCATCTTTGGCTCCTGTATATTTTTCACCAATCCAGTAAAGAGCACATCTGTGGGATGTTGGCTGTCTGTCCTCAAATTTCAGCCCAGAAGACTGAGCCGTTATGTTTGCAGCAGGCGTCAAAGGATTGCTGCAATGCTCGGACCGTAATGTTATCCTATGGAAAAGCATCAACTTTGAGTGCCGTAACTTTGCCGCCATGTAATATTTTTTCAACACAACACTGAAAGGCACATCTGGGAGATGTCGGCTGTTTTCCCTCCAAATTGCCGGCCAAAGCACCAAACCATTCTTTTGCAGTAGGGTGCCAAACAATTGCTGTCATTTTCCCACAGCCTAGAAAAGTACAGTCACAATTTGCGACAGCTTTCACAAATGCATTTGACAGTGTCACAAGTGCTACAGTACTTTGAGAAAGTATTTTTTCCAGAAATTTGAAAAACATATTTCTGGGGTGTTTTACCCCAAAATAAAGACATGGCTAGCATCCTCAGGGCCCGACTAGGTGAATACAAAAAGAATTAGGTTGCTAAAGGGTCCCAACTTTAAATGCCAAGCATTTTTCCGATCACTAACTGAAAACAAAATGGCAGATTTGCGACAGTAAAAGGGGCCATTTGCAAAAGTAAAAAGTGCATTTGTGACACTGTCAAACTTTTTGTTAACTTTTCCCATTGACTTATAATGGGAAATTGTTTTTTGAATAACTTTTAAACCATTTAATATTTTTTCACAAAATCTTCAAAAGGCACATCAAGGACCCTGGCTTTACATTCCCTGAAGAATTCAGACCAGTTGCACAAACCGTGCGACCTGTAGGCATGACCGTAGAATTCCAGAAAAAGCGTAAATGCACACACAGATCATGCTTAATAACTCAGCAGCCATGTATCCGACCAGTACAAAACTTGGCAGATCCCAAGGCATATGGGTTTTGATTGTGTATTCCCAAATTTCAGGCAAATCCATCAAACAGTTGCAAAATTATTAAGGTGCAAGATTTTGGGTTTAACATGTAAATGGCTCCTCTACCATAATATATATCTATATATATATCTATATAGATATATCTATATCTATATATATATATATATATATATATATATATAGATATATATATATATATCTATAGATATATATATATCTATATAGATATATATATATCTATATATATATATATATATATATATTCATTACAAAAACTCATTAATGCCCCAATTAGGGTTGATAGCACGGTGACAAAAGTATGGAAATGTGATATGGGTTACCCCACCCTCACACCTCACCCCATCCCCACCCTCCACACACCAACAGAAGGGGTGTGTCAAGGAACCATCAGGCCCAGCTCTCACCCATTCTATGTGTAAGCAAGCTGACATGCTACAGTATAGGAGAATGGATTTACTATGGTCAACTGAAATGCATTGGCCGATGCTCACAATCTTGACATCATTTGCCTGACATACAGTTGCCCAACATTAGAGATTTTACCCACGGCAAGTGTATCGGGGCTTTGCCCCCCCACACCCCCCAATGTGGGTGGCTCCACCTCCACACCCCCCATACTTAAGGATTATAACTCTGCCACAGGTAAAATACCGATGTCAGGCAACAGTGTGTCAGGAACCCGTCATCGGGATTGTCAGTGCCAGGCTGATGCATTTTGGCAAATGAAATAACTCCCTCAAAGAATAGGAGTGTGAGTTTGGTCTGACAATCCCATGGCACACCCTGACATCTGTTGGTGTGTGGAGGATCGGGGGATGGGGGTAGGGTGGAAGGGGGTAACCCTAACATCACATTTCCATACTTTTCTTGCTTTGCTATCAACCCTAACTGGTGCATTAACAAAGTTTTCTGCAATGAATATCCTTACTTTTTGAGAAAGTGTAATGTAACTGGCAACTAGTATGTGTTGGTAGGAGCAAGCTGCTCATTTTTTGCCCTCCAGACCCTGCTTCTCCAACTTACACATAACCGGAGCCACAGCAGCCCTTAGTACTGAAAAGGAACCCTTGTAAGACTTATTTGGCAATATCTCAGTAACTGTAGCAACTATGGGAAAAATTCCACTGCATTTCTAATCATGACTTTGAAACCTCCATGCAAGATAAGTGAACAAAAACCATATCTCACATCATTTCTGAGATACAGACATCAAAAAGCATTGTGGATGCCGTAATGTTATCCTATGGGAAAAATCTCAACTTTGTAATAGCATATCTATGGAACTGATAACAATTTTTACACCTAAACAGCATAATTCACATCTCTGTTATACCTCCTTTATACCCTGCAAATTTCAAGTCAAAAGACCAAACTGTTTTTTTACAGTACACTGGCAAAGTTATTAAAAAGTTTTTTTGGGAAAGTGTCATGTACCTTTTAACTGGTATGTGTTGGTGAGTGTGGGCCCTCAGACCCCCGTTCCATCAAGCTACCCATTTGTGCAAAATAATATGATTATGTGGAAGTGTGGGCCCTCCAGGCCCTGCACTCCCACTTACACATAACTAAAGAGCTATACAGCAGCTCCATAGTACTGAAAAGTAACCCTTGTAACACTTATTTGGCAATATCTCAGTAACCGTAGCAGCTATGAAACAAAATTCCATTGCAGGTGTAATCTCTTACTTCGAAACTTCCTCGCAGGCTTAAAGGTGGACTAAGCTGTGAGTAGTGAAAAATCCGTATCTCGAATCGTTTTTCAGATATGGGCACTGAAAGGTCCCGTGGGCACAGCAGTGTTATCCAATGGGAAATTTCTCAACTTTGGAATGCTATAACTATGGGCCTGTTGAATGTTTTGGGACCAAACCAACAAAAGGCACATCTGTGGGACCAGGGCTTGCCACCCTGCAAAAATTTTGGCCCAAAAGCACAATCCAGCTTGGCACAATGAAGTGACAAAGAAAACAACACATAGGAAAATGTGATAGTGCAGTGTTTTTGCAATAACTTTAGTGTGTTCGTGAAACTCCTATCTCTCTTTTTTTATTGTGGTCATTGCTGCGACAACAAAAAATGTTGTTGTGACAATAAAAACAGCAGAATGGTAGACAAACTTTGAAAAACATATTTCCTGACCACCTACTGAAAAACTAATGCAATGGTTATGTTCCAAAGGGCCCAATTAGGTAAACACAACTATTGGTGTTTACCAAAGGGCAGTATTTTTTGAGATACAATGATTTTTGTCTCTTGCTAACTGAAAACAAGATAGCGGCAACACGAAAACAAATTCAGGGAACACGACAACAAAAATGTGATCAGAAAGTTTTCACAATGCACATATAAATTTTCCCATAGGCTAAAATGGGACATGAACAACTTGCATAACTTTTGAATGGATTAATATTTTCACCAAATCTTCAAAAGGCACCAGTTTAACCCAGGCCACATATAGACAGCAAATTTGAAGTCACTCAGATGCATTCTTCAGTCCATTAAGCCCAACCAAAAAAAATGAGCAAAAGTTGGTAATTTTCACTTTTTGGATGCTCTACCGTTCTGCAACTATACATCCGACCAGAAAGCAACTTTACAGATCCAAAGATTTATGGTTGGAGGCAGTACATGCAATATTTCAGGCAAATCTGACAAACAGTTGCAAATTTATTAAAGTGCAAATTCGGGGGTTTAACATAGAAGTGGCCTTGCAACCCTAACTATACTGGTCCTACTGGGCCGGTTTATATATATATATATATATATATATATATAGATAGATAGATAGATAGATAGATATTCATCACAAAAACATTGTTAATGCATCAGTTAGGGTTGTTGTCACAGCAACAAAAGATTGAAATACGATGTTAGGATTAACCCTACCACCCCACCCCATTATACATCCTCCACACCAACAGATGCTACGGTGTGTCATGGGATCATGCCCAACTCTTGCCCCATTCCTTGTGTAAGCAAGCTGACATGGTTCAGTATAGGAGAATGAGGTGAGAGTTAGGACTGATGGTCCCATGGCACACCCCAACATCTGTTGGTGTGTGGAGGATGGGTTGAAGGGCTGGGGTGGTAGGGGGGGTTAATCCTAACATCGAATTTCCAAACTTTTGTTGCTGTGACATCAATCCTATAAGATGCATTTACAAAGTTTTTTGCAATTACATATATTATAGGGGCGAAGTCACGCCCCTGTAGTTAAGGTTGAGTAGGCACTTCAATGATAATCTCAAAAGTTTGTATTTTAATAACTTTGTAACCGTTGAATGGATTCACACAGAATTTGGTATGCTCCTTCCTGAGGGGCAGATCTCTTGATCAGGCAAATTTCTTTCTGGTCAGATGTGCAGTCTCCGAGTTACAGAGAGGTAAAATAACATGTTTTTACCTATTGACTTTGCTGAGATTTTTCTTTGGACTTGCCTACAGCCCTGCAGAATTTGGTTGTTTGGCACAAATTCTGCAGGGTAGGAAGGGACTAACACTCAGATGAGCCTTTTGCTGGTCTGGTGTAAAAATAATAAGTAGTTTTTAAGTTATTTCAATTTAAAAATTTGAAAAAATAATTTCTGAGCATGCTCAGTAGGCACTTCAATATAGTTGGTTGATACAAAAAAGGAATCCTGCATTGTATGAGAAAATTCCTCTTTGTATGGTCACAATATTGTTTTCAGTTTTATCAAACATTTTTTCCAAACCTCCCAAAATGATATTATTAGGAGGAACCAACACATATAGCTTGCTTATTGGGACCCCCTTTGCTGCATTCTGCACTTTACAGGATGAAATATGCCAGTAAAATGTGTTTATTTAATCATTTAAATCCTACTTCATAGATTTAAGAAATGTTACACCAAGTTATATACAGCAGAATGTAACAATACGGAACAATTGATGGAGCAGTTTTTGCAGGGTTTGCTGATACCAAGACTGCAACAGGCACACAGCCAAGCACTAGGGGATAAAATTACCACAGCAGAAATAGAGATGGCAATAGGGAAATTAAAGTGAGGAAAGGCTGCGGACCCAGATGGCTTTGGCCCAGAGTTTTACAAGGAATTAAGGGTGGATTTGGTCAAATCTCTTAGGGAGGTAATGGAGAAGGCAAGGGGGGAGAGAGGACTGTCTGGAACATGTTGCAAGGCTATAATTACAGTTGTTCCAAACAGGTAAGGACCCTGTGGTATGTGTATCCTTCAGGCCAATATCTCTCCTGAACTGCTACTGTAAAATGATGACAAAGGTATTAGCCATGAGACTAGAGAGGGTTCTGCCACTTCTGGTCCATTCTGATCAGGCAGGGTTTGTGAGGGATAATCAGTCATATCACAATATGAGACGACTCCTGAACATAATATGGTGGGGAGCCAAGCACCCAGGTGAGGTCTTTGTACTGTCCATGGATGCCGAAAAAGCATTTGATAGGATAGAATGGAAATACATGATGTCTGTTCTAGAGAGATTTAGACTGGGGGATAAGTTTTTGCAGCTAGTGGGAGTCTTCTATAAGAATCCAATGGCTAATGTATTGGTGAATGGAACAATGATAGAGGGATTCCAACTGGAGAGGGGTATGAGGCAGGGGTGTCCTCTCTCCCCCATCTATTCGCTCTGGCTATAAAGCCTCTAGCCATTAAAATATGTAATAAGAAAGAAATATCTGGGGTTAGAAGTGATAAGGGAATGTCACATGTGATAACATCATATGCGGATGATATTCTACTGTTTCTTACAAAACCTGAGAGATCAATTTCAGCCATGCTGCAGATTGTGGACCAATTTGCAAAGTTCTCTGGCTATAAGCTAAATGCTTGTAAATCAGAGATCATGTACTTGGGGGGAAGGGACCAAACAATTCTAGGGGGCTTAGAATGGTACAAGGAGCATTTATCTATCTTGGGATCAGGATGGATAAAGATCTGGGAGGTTTATATAATTTAAACTATAGGCCACCCTTTCAGGCCATCTCTAGTGACCTGAGGAGGTGGAGGGCCCTACCATTATCATGGATCAGAAGAATAAACTTAAAAAGATGAATATGTTGCCTAGGATGCTTTACCAAATGCAGATGCTGCCATTTCCCCTATGATGGGAGATATTAAACACTGGAAAGATGCCTTTCAGAATTTGTTTGGCAGGGAGAAAGCTGAGAATCAGCCTACAAGGACTAAAAGCCACTGTGGAACAGGGATGATTAAATTTCCCAGACATTAGAGGTTATTAATTATCCACACAGTATAGATATTTACAGTGCTAGGTGAATAGGGAAGGGGAAGCCAGCTGGCTGGACTTGGAAGAAGATGGAGCCCCGGGACAAATATCATCCTACCTTGGAGGTCAGGGCCTACAAGCTCATGGATGCCTAGGGGCTCCCAACCCCATGGTGATTGCCACCCTAGAAGCATGGGATGAAATACGCCAAATGCAGGGGGGAGAGGGGGCAGAAATGATCCTGGTCCTGGTGGCAAATAATCTGTGCTTTCTCCTTGGCATTGGAGATGAGGGATTCAAAATTTGGCAGAATGGAGGAATAAGGTGTGGGGGGACTTATTGATCACAGGAATGCTAGCTTTCACTAATATACAACATAAACTTAATTTGCCCCCCACGCATCTGTATAGATACTTCCATATTAAAAATTACTGTAGGGCACTGGGCTGAGCTACCATAAATGATTCTCAGTCATTGTGGATGTTGAAAAGGAAATACTGGGGGCAGCTAAACTGGAGAAGGACCTCATGGGTAGGACAGCTTATTTGGATAGGCAGACTGCATTTATGATGGGGGGAAGGGACTGCAAGAAAATGGTGAGAACAGGACCTGAACTTATGAATAACAAACCAGAATTGGGAAATACTGCTTAAGTCACACATGGGTCTTCTTATATGCAACAAATTTAAGAAAGCGCAATATAAGTTCCTCCATCATTTATACTATCCCCGGCTAGGGTGCATAGGTTTAATCCAGGGGTGTCACCTATGTGTGGCAGATGTAAGGTTCATAGAGGGACATTCACACACTTCTATTGGGACTGCCCTTGCTTGGAGAAATATTGGACAGGGATAGCAAATGAGATCACTAGAATGTGTTGTGAGCGGATGGAAAGGTCACCCAGATCTATGCTCCTGGGAAGAATGGTTATTGTATCACCACTGGATCAGGATACTCCTAGTGGTGGGTAGTCAAGGAATTCAAAACCTATGGACAACAAATGTAGCACCCAGCCTGAGGGTGGAACAATTTAACTATGAAAGCACTAGCAATGGATAGGTTAACATATATCCTTAAAGGAAGGAGGAACAATTCCTGGACACATGCACACCTTTCCTTGATTCTATGTCCCAAGAAGAGGCCTTATTGCTGAGGGGGGGGGGAGTAATTTAAGAGAACTATACAAAGACATGGGCTATCAGAAGATATTTCCAGAGGCAGATATTAACTAATGACAATACCTACAGGAACAGAGAAGAATTTAACTGACTTAGAATAATAATTGCAGAGAGAATAACTGGGAAACAGAAAAGACATAGACACATGGTTTACTTTACCGTTTTGTTTCTTTATTAATTATATTTACAAAGTGTTTTACATATATTCTATTTTAAGCTTCTTTGTTGTGTTGGTGTTAACCACGAAGAAGCTAATTTTATCATAAATATAAAAACCCAAAGAAGCACAAAGTAGATAAAGGATGAGACTTGTTTGAATCGTCAGTACAGTAACAATTATCATACTGATATGGAGGTCTTATTATAATAGATAACAATGTTAGAAAGTATGTAATCTGAGACACATGGATAAAGGACAATGTCATGTAAAGTGCAGATTATTGTCTCTTTTCATGCTCACTTAGAAATGTATGCTGTCAGGAATATTTGAGCTATGTTAATGAGATGTGCATGGAATGTAACTATGGAATCTACTGATGCTTTTAATAAAAATAAGATACGAAAAAAAATCCTACTTCATATTTGTGTATTATGACCTAGGATCCTAGTTTGTATGCACGAGATATGACCAAGGATGCTAGGTCATGAGCTGAAAATAGGATAAGGGATTAAAACAACACTTTTGCCGACATGGGATGCCCAATCCTCATGTTAGCACTAGAGGATCCCCTTCACCAGTATGTGAGCCTGGGGAGTAATGCTCCGACACCAGAATGCCCACTCCCAGTGTCAGATGACACCCTTTTCCCCACCAAAGCGAGTTGTACTGCTTACAGGGGTGCTCAATCCTGCATTGGCATGTATGCACTCTACACTAATATGGCACACTGGGAGCCCACCTAGTGTGCCCAAATATCGATTATACAAAACAATACCTGTAAATAAAGAAAACCACCCCTGAGGTCTTTAATTTTCTTTTAAACCTTCAAAAAGAACAGTCCCACATCATCTCATGAGTCCTCCTCCCCATCCCCACCCTCCCACTGAGCACCACCTCCGCATCCCTCTTACCCATACTTACCTCTCGAGATCAGGAGCAGCGATCTTCTCAGGACACGGACACTCCTGCACTCTTCAAAGCTGTACCACAAACCAAAGAATCAAGGTAAGCCGTATAATGCCACTCAGTGAGGAGGGTTTCAACTTATGTTGATATCCCAACAATTTTTTGAGATTTTTTCACCAAATTTTCAACATGGGTTTTTTGGGACCCCACCTCAAGAATAGTGTCACTGTCATCTCATTACTTGTTCCTGAAAGGTGATTTCTTGGTCACTGCATGGAATCACCTATTGGGATCAATTAATGAAATGACAGCAAGAGTGTTCATGAGGGGAGGTCCCAAAAAGCCTATGTTGAAAATTTGGTGCAAAAAGCCTGAAACAGCTGTGTAACAAGCCTGTGTTACGCAGTTTCTGTGCACACTCATAAATTTCACCTTTTTTGTTATTTTAACTCCAGATTTTAACATTGCCATTTTGTACACCTCCTCATGAACTGTGCAGATGTCATTTCACATCCTGTCTGAAATGTGTTTTGCACCCATGGCGCAGAATGGCGTGGTCGCTGAGCAAAATCAACTTTCAGGGTAGATTAACAAAATCACAGTGCCAGTGTTCATGAGGGGATTTCCCAAAAGCCCATGTTGAAAATTTTATAAAAATTCCCATAAATGACCACGTTATGATCGTGCATTGTGCAGTTTCTATGCTAGCTAGTAACTTCACCTATTGTTCATATTTCCTCCTGATTTTCAACATTACCCTTTTCCACACCTCATCATGAACAGTATACAGCTGTCATTTTCACATCCTGCCCAAAACATGATTTCGCACCTGTGCGCAGAATGGCATGATTGTTGTGCTAACTCAACTTTCAGGACAGATTAACAAAATGACAGTGTCATTGTTCATGAGATTGGGTCCCAAAATGCCATCCTGAAAATTGGGTGAAAAATCCTGAAAATGCCCCGTTATGTGTGTCCATTGAATTGTGGCACCCACAGCACCTTTCAGTACCAGTATCATGAAAATGATTTGAGATACTGATTTTCGCTCTCTGCAGCTTAGCCCACCTTTAGCACCATGGAGGTTTCGAAATCATGATTGCAACTGCAGTGGAATTGTTCCCATAGTTGTTACAGTTACTGAGATATTGCCAAAGTAGTGTTACAAGGTTTACTTTTCATGAATATAGGGCTGCTGTATGTCCGTACATATGTATAAGTGGGAGCTCAGGGCCCAGAAGACCCACACTCATATCATTATGCAACAATGGGTAGCGTGAGGGGGAGTGCAGGGCCTGGAGTACCCATGCTCCCACAACCACATATCAGTTACATTACACTTTCTCAAAAAGAAGGGAAATTCATTGCAAACAGCTACATTAATGTATCAGTTAGGGTTTTTATTAAAGCATAAAAAGCTGGAAAATTCAATGTTAGGCTTACCAACCCTACCACCCCACACCCCACCCTCCACATTCCAACAGGCATTGAGTGTGCCTTGGAATCATTCCACCTAACTCTCACCCCATTCTCCTATACTGTACCATCTCATCTTGTTTACACATGGAATGGGGTGAGAGGCCAAACAACTCCAAGGCACACCCCAATGCCTATTGGTGTGTGGAGGGTGGGGGGTAGGGTTAGTGACCTTAATGTTGGATTTTCTAGCTTTTTATGCTTTAATAAAAAACTTAACTGATGCATTAAGGTAGTTTTTTTGGCAATAAAAAAATATATATATATATTATAGTTGTGCAGTCGCGCCACTATATTTAGGGTTATGAAGGCACTTCTATGTTAAAGTCAAAATTTTGCATGTTAATAACTTTGAACCCATTTAACAGATTTGCCTGAAATTTGGTATGTGTGGTGGGGCATGATAGATCTCTTGATTTGCCAAATTTTGTTTCGGTCAGACTTACAGTCTTTGCACAAAATGCTGAAAAATTCAAAATTATCCAGTTTTGGAGGCAGTTTTTTTTGGATTTTGCCTGTGGTCCTGTGTGGCCATCATGTGGTGTGCTGGTCTGTGAGATGGCTCAGCTGAAATAGCTTGGCTGGTCAAACATGCTGCTTTTGTTTGGTGAAAAAATATTAAGGCATTCAAAAGTTATGGCACTTTTAATCTCCCATTATAAGTCAATGAGAAAATTTATATGGTTGTTTTGCAAACAAAGAATGGGGTTTGGGCCATCTCATCCCATCTGGCAGTCAAAGAACCTGCAGCCTCGCTGTCAAAGAATCTTTGTCCCCCAGAATTCTTTGATCGCGAGGTCCACCATCTTGTTTTTTAAATTCTGTCACAAAAAAATCAAATATCTCAGATCAGGGGTCACTCCTGAAGTAAAACCTGCATGAACTTTACTCAGGGGGCTTTGATCTAGCAATCCATGTCTTCAGTTTCATCTAAAATAGTCAAAAAATAGAGTTATAACATTTTAAATTCTTTGATTGCAACTCGCTAACTATCTGTGTTCATGAGCCTGCAAATTCTTTGTTAGTGAGATTCTTTGATCACGATCTTATATCACTAGGTAAAATACAATTTTCTCAGCTCAGGGTGGCCTAGGAACACAAATAATAATAATAATATCTTTATTTGTTGAGCATCTTTCAAATTATCAAGGCGCTTCACAGAATTTTAAAAACAATTCATTAAAACATAGTATCAAAATCATAATAAATCAGGAAAAGCCTTGTTCCACAAAAATGTTTTTAGTGCCTGCTTAAAGCTCCCCATGGTCCTGCACTCCTGAAGCTGACAGGGCAGAGAATTCCAGAGGGTTGGTGCACAAACATCAAAGCGCTGGCCCCAGAAGAATTCAAGTAACCCTTGGGATCTCCAGCAACCCCTCATCAGCACGCAAAGCTGTTACACAGGGATGAAGGAATCAGAAGCTCTTTCAAGTAGTCATGGCCAAGTCCATGTAGAGCTTTGTAGGTTAACAAACCTACCTTAAGGTGATCCACCACTGAATCAGCAGCCAGTGCAGATCACGCAGCACTGGGGTAATTTGAGATCTCCTATATACCCCAGTCAATAAACAGCAGCAGCATTCTGCAGTAGCTGCAAGCGGTGGAAATCAACCACAGGAAGCCCTAAGTAAAGAGAGTTACAATAGTCAAGGTGCGAGGTCACAAAGGCATGGACCAATA
Source organism: Neoceratodus forsteri (assembly GCA_016271365.2). NCBI lineage: Eukaryota > Metazoa > Chordata > Ceratodontiformes > Ceratodontidae > Neoceratodus > Neoceratodus forsteri. Next base: position 242,678,135 of record CM028130.1, read on the forward strand.
CAGGCAGATCACTGGATGGAACAAGGTGTTTGATCCTGGCAATGTTCCTAAGATGATAAAAGGCTAACTTCATGAGTGGTGACACCTGATAATGAAAGGTCAGCCCGTCATCAAGTACCACTCCCAGGTCGTGCACCCATTCAGAGGTAAGGATCTGAACGCCCCCCCAAGAATAAACCAGAGGGCAAATCAGTCCTCAACCCCTCTATCCTATGTCCCGGTCCACCACCATAATCTCAGTCTTACCTGCGTTCCACTTTAACCAGCTTGAATTCATCCAGTCTTGGATTTCGGCAATGCAACTGTTAAATGCTGAGAGAGCACTAACCTGGTCAGGGGCAAAAGACAGGTAGAGCTGCGTATCATCATCATAACGGTGAAACCTCAGCCCATATCATCTTACAATTTCTCCAAGGGGTAGCATATACACTGCAAACAACATGGGGGACAACACTGAGCCCTGAGGGACTCCACAAGGCAGAGATAAAGACTTGGAAGAAAAAATTCCAGAGACAACTCTTTGAGTTCTACCAGTGAGGAAAGATGCAAACCATCTGAGCACTGTGCCATTCAGTCCACAGATGGACCTCAGGTGCTCGAGCAGTACCCCATGGTCTACAGTGTCAAAAGCTGAAGACAGATCAAGGAATACCAAGATGGAATGGTTTCTCTGATCTCTCACCATCAGGAGATCATTGAGCACCTGAACCAGAGCAGTCTCAGTACTATGTCTCTTACGAAAACCAGACTGGAGAGGTTCGTATATACTATGGATGAGGGTGGGTTTTGCTCAGGGGGATTCGTTCTATCGAGGCATGGCAGTGGTTACATGTAATTCTGCTTTAAATTCGAGTTTCACCATTTTTTATTCTTTGATCATGAGCCTGAAAATTCTTTGATCACGAGATTCTTTGATAGCTATCTTTGATCACGACATAGGGACAAGCTGGCCAGATTTTACAATGCATTAGATAGGCCAATTTTAATAATCTTTAACATTACATATCTCAGAAATGGTTTGGTCTTTTTACTTGAGATTTGGAAGGTGTTTACGGCATGTTCTGTAGATGTAAATTACTGTGTTTACATGTCAAAAATTTTTTTTTTGCGGAGATATCACATGGCGCAGTTTACATTTTGCAGACAGCATTTTGCATTGTGGTGGTGGCTTGAAATTGATAGGGTACCTAGCTTTAGTGTCATGAATATAGTCTTCAGTCATTGTGTCTGTGAAATGTTAACTGGTGCAGAACTCCAACTCTGACGAATGAAAATCTCAAACTTTAAAATGTTCTATCTTGGACACGGTTTGGTCTTTTACATTGAAATTTGGAGGGTCTTGATGGCATGTCCTGTAGATGTCAATTATGGTATTTAGGTGTTGAAAAATTAATTTCTTGTGGAGATATTGTGTCACACACTTTACATTTTGCATATAGCTTTTTGCATTGTAGTACTGCCTTCAGATTTATAGGGTACCTAGTTTTCCTTGCCATGGAGATAGTTTCACTGCTTATGTGTCTGAGATGTAAACAGCTGCTCAATTATGCCACTCTCATGACAGACCAATACATATCATATTCAGTAGTTGTACTCTTATCTTATGGAGACATTTACAAGTAGGTGGGACCGCAGGGCCCAAAGGGCACATGCTCCCACCATCTTCCGCAACTTCTTAGTTTTCTATTCTTTTTCAAAAAAGAAGGACATTCTATGCAAAAACTGTGTTAATGTATCATTTAAGGTTAAGACACAAAAAATCAGGAAATGACAAATCTTTAGGGTTGCCCCTCCCCCCTCATGGACCCACCAATCTTCCCAGATTGACAGATGACAAGGTGTGTCCTTTGGGTTTGTGAAGCCTAAATGTTGCCCCATTCTTCTTCACTGTTGCTTCTGAATATGATTACACAAGGAATGGGGCAACATTTAGGTTTCACAACACTCAATGACACACCTCATTATCTGTCAATCTGGGGGCATATGGTCCACGGGGAGGGACAACCCTAAAGATTAATTCATTTCCTGACTTTTGTGTTTTAATCCTAAATGATGCATTAACACAGTTTTTGCATATAAATTATGTATGTATGTATGTGTATATATATGTATATATATATATATATATATATATATATATATATATATATATATATATATATATATATATATATATATATATGTATATATATTGCAAAAAACTGCATTAATTCAACATTTAAAGTTCAGACTAAAACAAAAAAGTAGTGAAATGTGGCTTTAGATTTTCAATCCCTAAGAAATCCATCCCTACCCCTCAAGCAAATCAAGGGTGCAGTATTCCTTGGGGTTGCCAACCCTAAAGCTCACCTTATCCTATACAATTCTAAAACATACACATCTCTGTCCATCACATCTGAGCTTTCTTGCTACTGCAGTGGGGTGAGCTTTAGGGTTGACAACCCCAAGGAAGACTGCACCCTGATTTGCTTGAGTGGAGGGGATGGGGTCTTAGGGTTGGAAACCCTAAAACAACATTTCCTTACTTTTTTGCTTTAGGATGAACCCTCAATGTTGCATTAACACTGTTGTTTTACAAAGAATTTCCTTCCTCTTTGAGATAGTATAATCGTATACTGTATGTTAATGGGGTACAATCACAGATTGTCATCAAGATGAGAGATACATTGAGAGTTGGATTAGACAGATAGATAGATGGATAGATTGATAGATAGACAGAGATAGATAGATAGATAGATAGATAGATAGATAGATAGATAGATAGAATAATCATGTATCTGGCAAAAAAAAAAGAAAACTCACAGATCGATATACAGCTACTATAACTTCTACAAGACAGGAGTTTACTTAGCCCTGTACAGCAATTTTGTATTCATAGAAAAAGTCAGTGACATTTGCCTTCTGGTGCTCTCAAATAGGAATGGAGAGAGGATTTCAGATTTAGAAGTGGGTAGCCGTCTGGAAACAAGCGGCTACCAAATAGTGTGATTCACAATAAACACAGCTGCAGAGTCAAGCCATACAAAAGCAAGAGTGTTATCTGGTATCTCCCTAATAGCTTGTTATATATTACTCCTAAAAGGCTTTAAGATTCTACAGAATGAACTAATATGTATGTCCCTGAAAGTTCATGCCCAATTATGTAAAGTCTTTAAATATGATAATACTAAAGATATTTCCCAACCTATTTATTTAAACCCAAATTTTATATTAGATAACCAATATCTAAGAACCACAAGAGTAACCCCTGAACAGAACTTCAAGATCCTAGACTTATTGGATGAAGGTAAGATTAAGGCTTCACCTGACCTTCTTAAAACCTTAGGCCTTCCTTCCAATCAGATATTTAAAGCATTCCAAATTAGACACCTGCTAATATCCATGATGGGTAACGATATTTGGGATACGGACCAAACAGATCTTCTTAATAGGTTTCGTGACCTGGTATGGAATCCTTATGCTGTATCCAAAATAACTGCTGAGTTATATCCACTAATCCATCCAGATATCCAAGGAATATCATTATATTGGACCACTCAATTCTCAGATAAGCAAATTTACTGGGACAGTATTTGGAAAGCAGTACACTCCTATACTTCTAATGATAAACTGCATCTAATTCAATTATACATACTACATAATATGTATTTTACTCCAGTAAAGTTAGTCACCATGGGCAAAATACAAGATTCCTGATGTAATAGATGTGGCCTAAATGAGGGTACTATATATCATATGCTCTGGGAATGTCCCTTAGTCAAGTCCTTACGGAACATGATTAAATCCAAACTTAATCCCCTTCTTGGATTGGAACCATTTTTTGAATCCGAAATATGTATCCTGGGAGTCTACACCCAAATTCCAGTTCTAGAAAGAAGATATGCCATGGCCTTAATTTCCCACACAGTCAAGCAATTAGTGTTAAGGCATTGGAAGGGTTCCCAACTTATTCCCTACTCTGAATGGTTGCAGCAATTTTTATATAATTTAAGAACAGAAAAAATGATTTCTAGTCTTAGACACAGCTCAGCTAGCTTTGATAAAAAATGGGACAAGATTTACACATTGACCTCACTTACAAGGTAAAGTAAGGACCTGGTGGCGGAAATCCACGAATATACTTGGCACCTCAGTAGAAGCCTGCTAGCAGGCCTTAACCCTAGCACTTACGGGGGTGGGATAAGGGAATGGTAGACATTTAGTGTGGTATGTGTTTAGACTTAGGGATAGTAGTTAATAATAGGCTGATGTAACCTCAAGGCCATAAATACTTGTACTTATTCAACTTTTTGCGTTTGAGCCTGGTAACGCTATGTATGTATGAATAAAGCAAAATAAAGTATATTTAATTTTAAAAAAGCAAGAGTGTTGGACTGTAGGAGGGCTGACTGTGACAAAATGAGAGAGTGACTCAGAAAAGCACTAGCAAACAGGCAAGAAGGAGGAGGAGTGGAGGAACAATGGGGGAAAATGAAAACTGCCCTCATGTTGGCTCAGTGGCACTGAGGGTTGAGGCACTGGACACCACACCTGCGACTCAGGTTTGGGAATGGTCTTGGGCCTCCTGGGGCTGGAAGAGGAGAGAGCATTGAGCATCTCATGACTGCTCTCCTTCCTCTGGGCAGGTGGGGCAATGCATCGCACTGCAATGGTGATGGGCAGAGACCACCTGCACTACAGTTGTGTGCATAGCAAGAGGGTAGCATGGCAGGTGTCAGCATGGATGTGCTCTGATGCCATTGCATGTCTGGCTCCCCAGGGGACAAAGAAACAGCTAAAAATGGTGGGGCAATCTCGGTGGCTGATTGCTGTGCTCTACGGCCCCGGACACGAGAGGCACCTTCACCGGGGTATGGCTGACCCTGTGTGTATGGGGTGATTATCTGTGCACCAGACCTGGTCTGGGGGTGCTGGTGATGGTGGCCGGAGGTCATGGGGCCCACTCCGCAGGGGAGTAGAAAAACAGTGGTTTAAAAAAAAACTGCCATCACAGAGGCAACAAGACTTTGTGTAAAGCAAATCAACAAAACAAAACAAAGGAAAAAAACACTATGGTTCTCAAAAGAGGTGGCAGGGAAGGTTAAGGAGAAAAGGACAGCATTCAGGAAATATAGGCAAATACAGAAGGAGCAGGACAGAGAACTATATCAGTTAAAGCAGAAGGAGGCAGGGAAGGCAGTCAGAATAGCAAAGGCCCAAACTGAGAAAAAGCTAGCCAACTCTTTTAAGAAGGGGGATAAAACCTTTTATAGGTACATTAGGGAGTGAAGAAAGAACAAGGGTGGGATACTGAGGCTTAATAAAGGGGAGGAATGTGGGCAGAGGTGACAGTGAAAAAGCAGGGTGCTGAACTAATACTTCTGCTCAGTATTCACAAAGAAGAGGAGGAAGCACCTAAACCAAACATGAGAAACACTCATGAGAGGGGCTGATACCAGTCCACTCACAGAAGAAAGGGTTCTGAAAGAACTCTTAAAACTGAAGGTGGACAAAGCAATGGAGCGTGGACGATTCACCCAAGAATTTAAAGGAACTAAGGGTAGAACTAGTGACACCACTGACTACCCTCTTTAACAAATCATGGGAGGATGGGGTGGTACCTAAGGACTGGAGAAGGAAGATGTGATTCCACTTCACAAAAGTGGGAGCAGGGCAGAGACAGGAAACTACAGACCAGTTAGTTTGATCTCAGTGGTAGGGAAAATGATGGAATCACTTCTGAAGGAAAGAATTGTTGAGTACCTAGAGGCCAGCGGGGCACAGGACCCAAGGCAGCATGGATTCACAGTGGGAAGGCCATGTCAGACAAATCTAATAGATTTCTTTGACTGGGTAACCAAGTTGTAAATCAGGGAGGGGCTGTGGACATGGCTTATCTAGACTTTGGAGGGCAACCAAAATGGTGCAGGGTCTGCACCAGAAGACATATGAAGAGAGACTAAAGGACCTTAATGTGTATATCCTCGAGGAAAGGGGCACGATGGAAACTTTCAAGGACCTCAAGGGAATCAACAAAGTCCAAGAGGGTAGCATCTTTCAGAAAAGAAGTAAGAACAAGGGGCACAATTTGAAGATAGAGGGTGATGGCTCAGAGGTAATGTAACAAGTATTTTTCATGGAGAGGGTTGTGGATGCATGGAACGGCCTAACTGAGGAGGTTGTGGAGTCAAAAACAGTGGGGGAATTCAAGAATGCATGGGACAGACATAAGGCAATTCTAGTGGGGGTTAGGAGGAAGTAGGCTGTTGGTTAACTAGGATCTGCATCTTATCCATTAGGTAGAGAAATAGCAGACTGTGTGGCCAAGCGGTTCTTATCTGCCGTCAAATTCTGTGTTTCTTTGTTTCTATGTTAAGTAAGTACATTTAATCTGCAAGTCAGTATTGCATGTTGAAGATGATTTTATTAATTGGCTCACATTCTTTAATTGTTCCAACTTTACTGACCTTGCAGTAAATTCACTTTTGTGTGGTTGACTTACTGTATTAGAACTGTTTGATGTATAGTAGTGCATGTTCTTGTTAAGCTTCTAGATTGTTGGGACAGTGCATGTGTATTCTGCTATAGAATAATGTGGTTGACAGGCACATGCACTAACTTCATTGTAGGGCTCTAAAATAGTAGTAACCATCAGTGTGTAAATCAGAAAAATGAATTTACTGAGAGACTAGGAAAGATGGAAAAGTAATAGATTTAGAGCCTATTTTATCTGGAGTTTCTATAGAAACAAGTTCTTATCAGAGCCACTGTGACTGCTAATGCATTAATGTGATAAAAGATTTATTTATTTCAAAGATTTTATGAGGAAAGGCATACTGAGCTAGTAACAGTTTGTTTTCAGATGTGTCCTTGAGGAAAAGGGAAAAGATATATTAAAAATACAGAATATAAAATTCATCGAAATGGAATAAGAGTAACAAAGATATGATTTGGTGAGTTGATACCTACCTCCAGCCAGGGGTAATGGTCAGTTGTCTCCCAGGTACATCAGCGTGGAGAGACACTGACCACACTACAAAATCATGCAGCAACCAGGAGAAAACATTGATGTCCTGGTACACATAGGGACTAACAATCTCACAAGCCAGCCAGTTGTGAAGACCAAGGAACACTTGACCAGGCTGGGAGACAAACTGTCATGCATTTCATATGGCATCTCCTTCTTTGAGATCCTGCTGGTCTTGGAGAGGGGGGCAGATGGACAGAAGATCAGAGAAGGGGAGACAGGGGAACTAAATATGTGGCTAAAGTGCTGGTGCCAGGAAAAAGGAGACAAATGTGTAGGTAACTGGCAACAGTTTGGGGAGCGAAAGTTCTTTAAATTGAATGGACTGCATCTGACTAAGGAGGAAGTCAGTGCATTGGGGCATAAGATTGATGTCTTTGCAGAATATTTAAACTAGCAAATGGGGAGAGGGGTGTAGCCCCCGATACATCGAATGGGAAGAACACCTCTTCCTCCTCAGCTAGTGATCAAACAGGAGTTCAGCATGTTTGTAGTTCATTTGCATCCCAGATAAAGAAAAAGGTCCAGCTCCCCATACAATGCTCAGGGGAAACGCCGGATCTCGCCCAACAACTAACGCACCGAAATCTGGCCAATAGAAAATCATGTACTCAAATGCCTGCAGTCTGGGAAACAAGATCCCAAACCTGCAGACAACAATAACAGAGGCTAAACTGGACATAGTAGCCATTAGACATGGTTCACCAGTAACCACTCTTGGAGACTTCAGTACCCAGATATGTACTGTTCAGAAGAGACTGAGGAGCAAAAGGAGTAGCCCTTTATGTCGATGAAAATATCAAAGGTACAGAAATTCAGAATACACATAAGGAGCCAGAAGAACTATGGGTCACCCTGGAAACAGGAAATGGGACAGCCATATGAACTGGGGTTGTCTACAGGCTGCAAGGCACAAAACTCCAGCACCACCCACTGCAGTCTAGGCAAATAGACCCATTAGCAAGATGTCAAACAAGCTGTTAAGCATGTGATAAAATTATGTTTTATTCAACACATTCATAAGTACAAAAGCAGCCAAAAGCATTTACACCTTCAAAATGAGAGCTCAAAGTGAGACCCACCAACCTCCTACGGGTTTGCTTCTGAGCAACATCAGGGAGTGTTCAAACAGGTGGGGCACTCTACTTTTAAAGGTGGATCTTAAAGTGACAGTGTATAAAACATGGAATCTCACCCAAGAGTGACACACACTATAATAAAATACATATATAAAAACATACAACAAATAAAAACATAGCAGAACAACAAACTCACTACAAGTGCAGATGAACACAAAATGTAACAATGCAATTTAAAACAAATCATAAAACACCAAAGAGCAAAATGATGAAATAATAACATATAGATAAATATCTATATATAAATATGTATATGCTGTATGTATAAGCACATATCACTAATATGCAGAGGCCAGTCAAAGAACAAATGATGAACCCGAAATACAGGCTCAAAATGCACTATATACCCCAGACTCTTGGTTATATATTGTATACACAAAAATGCATAAAGAGCCTACACATGCATATGAAAATGAAGGGGGAGGAAAAGTAAAAAAGGAAGGGAAAGTGAAATAAGGGAGAAAGTAAGAACTAATATTGGCATTGCATGTGTAACTAGACTTGCCAGTGCATAAATATCATAACTATAGAAGCACAGTCATCAATACATTCCTAAAATAATCAGATACAATAAGTTGTGATGCATCATAGAGAAAGAACCTGTTTGTCCAGAAATCAGGAGCAACACGAAAATCCAATTTTTGTGAAATAGCTAAATAGCAATAAGAGCTGCAGTACCTACAGAAACTCCTAAAACATATTAAATTTGATAAAATGTCTGTGAATTCATATGTGCTAAAAATACATAATGTATCAAAGCACAACAATGCAATCTGAATCACAACAAAACTATTCTATTTAGTGGGATCAAAATCCTCTGTTGAACATGTATATGTATAACATGGACCCAAAATCAAGGTCCAATAAACCCAATAAACATAGACAAATAATATTTGTTAATTACTGAGATTTTACCCCAAATAATCAATTAATTTATTCAAAAATGGTGCTAGCTCAAATATTTCATTTAACTCTGGATAACACAGTGCACCTAATCTGTGTATCCAAAACTGCTCTCTACAAGAAAGAAGTAACTCAGGGTCACCTCCTCTAGGGCCTAACCTGACCCTTTCTATTCCACAGAACAGAAAGTGATGTTGTGGTGACATCCCCATTGGCATTAACGTGGCAAAACAAAACATTTTCATAGTCATTAGTTCTGATGTCACTGAGATTTAACAGACACAGCACAGGTAGGACAGACTGTGCAGAGTGAACATGGTTCAGCAAAGGAACTAAACTGAGGTTCAGACTTCCCTCCACTTTTATGCCTGCTTATTCCCCTGCTGTTATTACCTTTGAACAATCTGTTCTACAGGATCTAGATCACTGTAGGAGTGAATTAATGGACCTGAACTATGTCAATATTGATAGTGAAGAATGACTTGGATTACAACAGTTGCAGGTTAATTCAGAATTGGTTATTAATCCAGCTGATGGGGGTCATTGGCATTGATGGATGGGGTGATTATGTGAAAGAGATCTATAGACAGTTATCAAACACTGATTTCTATGCAGAATTGAAAATAGATCCTACTATGGGTTTTAAGCAATAAACTTATAGTTTTTGACCCAGTCTTTGAATGCGGGCTCACTGATTTACAGACATTTAAATATTTACATGTTCCACATCCAATTAGACACTCTATGTAAATCCTACCAAAGATCCATAAGAGTCTGATTGACTCTCCAGGGCATCCCATTGTTTTGTGGATGGGCTCCCTCACAGAGCCACTATCCAAGTTTGTGGAACAACACATTAATTTCTTGGTGCCTAAATTAAGATCTTATGTGAGGACTCCACCCAGATACTCAGCATCTTGAGTGATTTACAAATGGAACATGAATGGGCTTTGGTTACCCTGGATGTTGAGGCTTTGTACTCAAATGTACCCCATGGGGGTGGTCTCTCAGCTCTTAGGTTTTGGTTAGAGAATTATTCATCCTATATGTCCAAGTTTATTGATTTCCTTTGTCAGCTTGCTGAATTTGTTTTAACAAAAATTTTAATTCTTTTTCAGGGACTTTTTTTCTACAGGTAAAAGGGACGACGTTAGAGGCAGCTTTCACCCCCACATATGTGAATTTGTATTTAGGTAAATGGGAACTTAACTATATTTATGACATGATTCAGAATCCATTTTATGAGTCTATAGACATGTGGCATTGTTTTATCGACGATGTGTTGATGATGTGGTGGGGACATTGCTATGCTGTTGTGCTTTGTACAATATTTAGAACAAACCAATTCGAATCTTAGGTTCACTGTGCATCAAAGTACTGAGCAGGTTTCCTTTTTGGATATCAATATTTGCAAGTTACAGGATGGGACTATAGCAACTGACTTATATAGAAATCCTACTGATAAGAATAGCCTTTTGATGGCTAGCAGTTGGCACACCCGCCACACCATCAACAATATCTCCACATCTCAGTTCATGAGGGTTAAACGGCTTTGCTCTGAGGAAGAAGTGTATACACTCAGAAGTCAGGAATTGCAACAGCGTTTTGTAGATTGGGGATATAGCTCTGCCCTGGTGGAGAAAAAGCCAATACAGGTTAATTATGTTCCTAGGAAAGATTTGTTAAAATATAAACAGAAGGATTTTAATGATAACCGCCAGGAAGTACGATTGGTTATGAGGTATTGTGCCAAAAGTAATATAATAAGAGACACAATAAATACATTTTGGTACATTCTCAGTACTGAGCCAGCATTAGATCAGGTAACGAAGCAGAAACCAAGAATCACTTTCAGGAGATCTAAGAATCTCTCGGACTTGTTAGTACACAGTGTTCTCCTATTAAACCAAAACATACTGGTTATCTTTAGCCCCTTTAGGCTGTTATCGACGGCAGATGCACTTACTATATAAAATCCAACAGATTAAAAGTTTCACATCTGTTAATGTGGAACTGTTTTGATATTAGAGGTTTTATTAACTGCAGCACCACTTGTGTAGTTTATCTGGCCACCAGCATGTGTGGTGCCTTTTATGTAAGGAAAACCTCTAGGGTCTTTAAAATAAGGGTGGGGGAACATCTCAGTGACATTAGAACTAAAGACTATGGAAATGTTTTGTTTTGCCACATTAATGCCAATGGGGGGACGTCACCACAACATCACTTTCTGTTCTGTGGAATAAAAAGGATCAGGTTAGGCCCTAGAGGAGGCGATCTTGAGACATTTATTTCTCATACAGAGCAGTTTTGAATACACAGATTAGGTGCACTGTGTTATCCAGAGTTAAATGAAATCTTTGAGCTATTACCATTTTTGAATAAATGAATTGATTTTTGTGGGCAAAATCTCAGTAATTAACAAAAATTTTATGTGTATGTTTATTGGGTGTATTGGACCTTGATTTTGGGTCCATGTTATACATATACATGTTCAACAGAGGATTTTGATCCCACTAAATAGAATAGTTTTGTTGTGATTCAGATTGCATTGTTGTACTTTGATACATTATGTATTGCTAGCACATATGAATTCACAGACAATTTATCAAATTTAACATGTTTTAGGAGTTTCTATAGGTACTGCAGCTCTTATTGCTATTTAGCTATTTCACAAAAATTGGATTTTCGTGTTGCTCCTGATTTCTGGACAAACAGGCCATTTTTCTATGATGCATCACAACTGTATTGTATCTGATTATTTTAGGAATGTATTGATGACTTTGCTTCCATAGTTATGATATTTATGCACTGGCCAGTCTAGTTACACATGCAATGCCAATATTAGTTCTTATTTTCTTCTCTATTTTACTTTCCCATTCCCTTTTTTCTTTTCTTTATCCCCCTTCTTTTCATGTGCATATGTGGGCTTTTTGCATTTTTGCATATGCAATATATATAATCAACAGTCTGGGGTTTATAGTGCATTTTGGGCCTGTATTTCAGATTCATCATTTGTTCTTTGACTGGCCTCTGCATATTAATGATATGTGCTTATACATATATACATATTTATATATAGATATTTATCTATATGTTATTTCATCATTTTGCTCTTTTGTGTTTTATGATTTGTTTTAAATTGCATTGTTACATTTTGTGTTCATCTGCACTTGTAGTGAGTTTGTTGTTCTGCTATGTTTTTTGTTTGTTGTATGTTTTTTATATATGTATTTTATTATATGTGTGTGTGTGTGTGTGTGTGTGTGTGTGTGTCACTCTAGGGTGAGATTCCATGTTTTATACACTGTCACTTTAAGATCCACCTTTAAAAGTATAGTGCACCACCTGTTTGAACACTCCCTGATGACGCTCTGAAGTGAAACCGGTAGGAGGTTGGGGGGTCTCAATGTGAGCTCTCATTTTAGAAGGTTGTAAGTGCTTTTTGGCTGCTTTTGTACTTATGAATGTGTTGAATAAAGCATAATTTTATCACATGCTTAACAGCTTATTTGACATCTTGCTAATGGGTCTATTTGCCTAGACTGCAGTGGGTGGTGCTGGAGTTTTGTGCTTTGCTGGTTGTTGCTCTTTTTGGCACACCCGGCTGTTTGGGGCAGCTTTTTTCATTGTTATGTTGTCTACAGACGTCCAGGCCAGGGAGAGGACATAGACATACAGTATTACTGTTAGAAGATATACAAAACATGACAGCTAAAGGGGAGGTTCTGATAATGGGAGACTTCAACATGCCAGATACAGATTGATCAATACCAGCAGGAACATCTGCAAGATCCAGACACAGTGGATTCCCTGCTAGGGGAGGCCCTCAAACAGCTGGTACAATAACCCACAAGAGACAGGACTATCCTAGCTCTAGTACTGACTAATGGGGAAAGGATCACAGAATTCCAGGTACAAGGTTACCTGGGGGCTATTGACCATGACATGGTATGGTTCAATTTGGCCACTAGAACTAAATCATCCCATTCCAAGGAAAAAAATATGGAGTCCAGAGGAGTTGAATTTGACAAGATGGCCAATAGAGTTAAGCTAACTCTGGCAAGAAGAAATACAGGTGAGGGGTATAGGCAAAGTGGGCAAGCATTAAGGATGCAATACTTGAAACAACATCCCATTGTGTTAGGGAGAAAATCAAAAGCAAAGAAAGAGGAAACCACTTTGGTTCTCAAAACAGTAGCAGAAGAGGTCAGAGCCAAAGGTTTGGCCTTCAGGAAATACAAGGGAACATAATGGGATGAAGATAGGGAGGCATACCAAACTTACCTAAGAGAAGCAAGGAAGTCAGTAAGGCAAGCAAAGGCACAAATTGAGGAAACACTAGCATGAACAGCAGAAGAAGGGGACAAGACTTTCTATAGACACATTAGTGAAAGAAGAAAGTCCAGAGGGGGGTATTGCTAAGATTAAAGGGGATAAGGGGAAGCATGTGGAGGAGCACCTAAGAAAAGCATCTATCATAAATAGATACTCCTGCTCAGTATTTACTGAAGAGAAGGTAGGGCAGGGCTCACAACTCAGCACCATGGACATGGGGGGGTGCCCATGTCCATCACAAAAGAAAGATTCCTACAAGAGCTTGCTAAGCTCAGGGTGGACAAGGCAATAGGATCTAATGGCATACATACCAAGGTACTAAAAGAACTAAGGGTGGAACTAGCAGAGCCATTAGCAGAACTGTTTAGTGAGTCTCTGAGCACAGGAGAGGTCCCAAAAGACTGGAGAAGAGCTCAAGTGATCCCACTCCACAAGAGTGGCAGCAAGGAGGTGGCAGGGAACTACAGACCAGTCAGTCTTACCTCAGTAGTGGGCAAAATTTTGGAGGCACTCCTCAAGGAAAGGATAGTGCAACACCTGGAATCCATAGGAGGACAAGATCCAAGACAGCATAAGTTTACAATAGGAAGGTCCTTTCAAACTAATCTCATAGATTTCTTTGACTGGGTAACCAGAGTGGTGGACCAAGGGGGTGCAGTTGATGTCGCCTATCTTGACTTCAGCAAAGCTTTCGATACTGTTCCACATAGAAGGCTGATTAATAAGCTGAGTAGACTCGGGCTGGGTCAGAAGCTGGTCAACTTGGTGGCAAACTGGTTGGTGGGAAGAAAACAGATAGTGGTGGTAAACGGTATATAGTCAGAAAAGATGCAAGTCACAAGTGGGGTACCTCAGGGATCAGTCCTGGGGCCAGTCCTCATCAATATTTTCATCAGTGACATTGTAGATGGACTGGAGGGTAAGATTTTTCCTGTTTGTATATGACACCAAGATCTGCAACAGAGTAGATGATCCAGATGGGGTGGCAGAATGAGAAGAGATCTGGAAAAACTAGCAAAATGGCTTGAAGAGTGGCAACTGGGTTTTAACACAAAGAAGTGCAAGATCATGCACATAGGGAAGAGAAGCCCTGAAGCTACCTATAGTTTGGGAGGGGAGTTGCTGGCAATCACAAAGGAAGAAAGAGACTTAGGCATCATCATACAGATGATTTGAAATCATCCAAGCAGACCACTAAAGCAGTAGGTAAGGCTAGAGGGATGTTGGGGTGTATTAGTACGGGTATCAAGTCTTAAGAGGGAGGTAATAATCCCTCTTTACAAGACACTGGTTAGGCCCCATCTGGAGTACTGTGTGCAGTACTGAAGGCCACACCTGCACAAGGACATTAACAAAATGGAGGAAGCCCAGAGAAGGGCAACCAAAATGGTGCAAGGACTGCATCAGAATACATATGAGGACAGATTAACGGAGCTTAATATGTATACCCTAGAGCAAAGGAGGGAGACAGGTGATATGATTGAAACATTCAAACATCTTAAGGGCATTAACAGGGTGAAAGAGTCTAACATGTTTCAATATAAGAAAAATAGCAGGACAAGAGGACACAACATGAGATTAGAGGGAGGCTGATTAAGGGGTAATGTGATGAAGTTCTTTTTCACAGAAAGGGTGGTGGAATGCTTGGAACAGCCTACCTCAGGAAGTGGTGAATATGAATACAGTGCAGGGCTTCAGACAGGCATGGGACGGGCATAAGGGAGCAATACAGATGAGTATGAATAAATAGGCCATTGACAGAGTAAAGGCCTATGGCAGATTCATAAGGAAAAAAAATTGGGCAGACTGGATGGGCCTTGCGGTCCTTATCTGCTGTCAACTTCTATGTTTCTATGTTTCTATAAAGAGGACAATCATGTCTGAATAAATTGATAAAAATAAGTTACCAAGCAATAAGTTATGGAACTGACCAAAGATCAATTAAATAGGTATTAACTTATCAAACTAAAAACTAGGGGAATGACTGACACTGGCGAAGAGATATTAGTTGTATTACTGAGATGTAAAATCCTTCACTGGTCAGGCTGACTTCCTTTCCACTTTCTGAAACTTTGTAACTCTCTTTCCCCTAACCATCCATTTTGCCTCTTCCAAAGGCTTTCTCTCCTCTCTGCTCCATGACCACACCGCTACCTCCTGTGCCTGCCCTTGAGTTATAGCCCGTCCCCATTTCCAACTTGTATTTATCACTTTGTACTTGTAATCAGTTTGTATTTATAATTTCTGTATGTATTGTATTCTGTATGTATTGTACCTTTGTACCTCCCAGGACCCCCTTTGAAAATGGGCATCTGATGCTCTTGGTTTCTTAACCAGTTAACAACCGAGAAAAATAAATAAATTCCTCAGTTTACCCTCTTCCTCTCTTTCTCTGTGACCACACTGCTTCCTCCTGCAGCTGCCCTTGACTCATAGCTCATTCTCCTCCTCAGTTTAGCCTTGTTCCTCCTCTCTCCTCCTTGCTCCTCCACCCACCTCACCAACTCTCCTCCCTTTCTTCTTCCTCTCTCACTTGTCTGCACTCTCCCTTCTCCCCCACATCTGTGCCCCTTCCTTCAGAGCCCAATCCCCTGGTGCCCTCACCGTTGAAAAGTACTATTGCTTGTATCCATGGGACAGACTCCCTGCCATGTCTTTGTAAAATTTTTGCCTATAATTTTACCTGTCTGATAAAACGTGTTCATGTTTGTTTTGTAGCTAATTAATTGTTTCCGTCAACAGTAGATTAATCTCAATCCATCTTCCTCCCCAGCTAGTCGACTTATCTAAGGAAGCTATCGCCACTCACAAGAGCAGTCACCTCACAATTCATATATTTCTACCTACATCCACCTCCCCTTAATCCTTATTATACATCACCACCCTTATACCCTCCTGTTATATATTACACCAGTAGCGGCCTCCCTCCTTCCTCCTAGACCCGCTATTGATCCCTTCTACAGTACCGGCCTTCCCTTACTTACTCCTCCACCCACTAACCTTGTTCACCCTCCCCCTTCCTCACCCCTGGCTGCAACCTCCGTTAAGATCTTAACTTATCTATCTTCTCTGCCACCTGCCCCCTCCAGTATATACCCCTTACATATCACTCCTCGCAGAAACAACCTAGCAGCTGTTCAGATAGCACATCATCCTAATTCACAAATATCTAGAAAACCCCTTGATATCTTACATTTTAAATCCTAACACCCTAAAAGTCACTTTTTCTACCAATCAAGCAAGCTGGCTACTTCATAACACATGTATATATGAAAAAAAAATCATTGATTCATCCTTCTCTTGTATGTTTCTTGTATTGTAGTTTAGCAATGTACTACTACCACTGAAATGGTGTATAATATCAAGTTGTTGTCTCCTCAAAGTGTGTGTACTTTCTATCATACTATATTCTTATGTAAATTGAACCTTGACCTTACCAGGTCCATCTTGCAATGAGCTGTGCTCAACGATGTTCATGGATGAATAAAGATTTGATTGATTGATTGATTGTTTAATTGATATCTCTGTATGACATTTTATTGTGTAAGTTATTGTTCTATGTTGTTCTTATACCTCTCTTCCCCCTTCCCCCAGGACACATCTAGAAATGAGCTATTTTTTCAGTTCAGTATGTCTTTCCTGGTGAAACTTTTAAAATAAATAAATACATAATGTGAAAGTCCCACATTTACACCACAATAATAGAAAAGCAAAACCAAACCATAAGCATCAAGGTAATGCAGTGAACAGTGTCTTTGGTTCTGGACATACAAACACCCTTGAAAATGCACATGACAAACACACACACACACACGTAGCTGTTACAACAGTTGTGCACACATATAGGGTGTGAGTGTCATTAGCAGGATAGGGGAGCTACAATATTTCATTTTCAGTGGGGTCCTGCTTTTACCCATTTTTCCAGTGTATTTAGTAGAGTTAACACAGTTAAAATGCAGAATCTTATTTTTACTGGGGTCCTGCTTTTGTACATTTTTACAATGTAGTTACCCAGGATAGGTCAGTTAACATACTGTATCTCTTTTTTGGTGCGATTGTGATTGTACCTATTGTGACACTATAAGATCTGGGATGCCTCAAATGAGTTAGCTCCATCACAGCATGTATGTTTTCAGTGACCAGATACTGTATCTCGTTTTGGCCAGCAGGGTGATGTGAATTGTGCGGAGTCCACATTTTACTGTCTCATTTTTGCTTTGGGGTGGCTATATTCAAATATGATTGGGGCACTCACAATTTGCTTCTAGCATGTTTGAGTATAGCAAATTTATGAACTGTTAATTTGCACTCAGGAAAGGGAGTTTGCAAGGGTCAGCCTGATGCCTTTTAATATGGGGCCATTAATCTGTGTAGTTCTAGTTTCTAATTCTATGTTTCTCTACCTATTTCTATTTCAAGCTTTTAGCCACTGATTATATTGCTTTCAGCTACTAACTGCCATGCCTGCAACCTGGGTTCAAGAATGGATCTGGGTCACTTGGGGGTTGGTCTGGGAGGTAGGTTGTACATCTATAGGACAGGGAGAGAAATCCAAGTGACAGCACCATGGGACAGCATGGGAAGAGACACAACACCTGGATGCCTGAGGTTTCTCCATGGAAGCTGAGCACACACATGTCTGGGGCCAATAGTGGAGAAAATAGGAGGAAAAGCCCTCTGACTGTAGAACAGTGATAGCCTGCTTTCTTTCAGGCCACACACTGATGTTAAGGTACCTCTGATCCAAGGTCCTGTGGCAGGACCACCAGAAAAGGTAAGTCCCAGAGAAGGTGAGTGATGGAGTTGGGAAGGTTGTCACAGATGTTGGCTAGTCAGGCTGCAGAAGGAGATAAACAGCTTTGTAGAAAAAAAACAACAGTGATGTAATTTACTATGCATTCCCAAAGTATATAAAATGTATCCTTCCTCTCCCCCTCTCTCTATCTGCACATACACGCACACACACTCACTCATATATATGTATATATATATATATATATATATATATATATATATTTTCATTGCAAAACCTAGTTATTGCATCACGTAGGGCTGCCATGACAAAGTATGGAAATGTGGCATTAGGGTTTCAAGCCTAGCCCTCACCCCGCCATGCACACAACAACAGGTGTTGGGGTGTGCCTTGGAGTCATCAGCCCTAACACTCACCCCATTCCATAAGTAATTAAGCTGAGATGGGTACAGTATAGCAGAATGGGGTGAGCATTAGGGCTGATGACCCCAAGGCGGGAAGTGGGAAGAAGTGGAGCCATTCAGGATGGATGAAAAAGTTCAGGATAACACTGTGCAATTTCACACAACCTTTCAGCAGTCCTCTGGAGTTTACTGGAGTTTTCCAGAGTCTGAAGCAGAAAGTCCAGTTTAAAGTTTGAACTCTATATCTTTCCGCTTCTAACTACAAGACAGAGTGTTGCACAATCTGGCAGAGAGGATTACTACTATAGACAGTGCCATTTTGTGTTTCTATTTTTACCTGCATTTTCTCCTACTTGTATTTTAAGAACTCTTTTTATTTTATTTTTAGTACTAACACATTATATTTTCTACGTACATAAAGGTTATTGGTTATACTTTTTTTCCACTGGAGCATCAGTTTGGACACTCCATTGGACTCTGTTGTTGTCTATTCCCCATTTTTGAATATATGATATGGATGTGTTTTTAAATTTTAAATTGATCTCACGTGATATTTATTTTATTTATTTATTTAGTTTTTGTTGACCGGGTAAGTGCACTAGACAAATCCTGCCTATTTTCAGGCATGACCCAGGGGAAGGGGTACAGAAGAAAGTCAACTGACCTTGAACCAGATGAAGCTGTTGGTGGTATTTTTAGTGAATGAGGGAAATTTGGCCAGGACACCGGGGAAATTCCCCTACTCTTTTGCTCTCTGCCAGCAGGAGGCTTGCTTCCCTGAGAGGCATAGTGGAGGGCACAGTTTGGAGCTGGACAGCAGAGGAGGAGGAAGTGCTGATGTGGCAGGGAGAGGGCCTCCTCCTGCCTTGTATACCACTAAAGGCATGAAAATGAGTTCAGACACTTTTATGGATCAAGAAGATCAAGTGAGGAGCTGGAAAGGAAAAAGAAGGAATTAAGAGAAAAATTTCTTCCATGGAGCTGGAGGGAGGAGATGTTGCAAGCGTGAGTAAAAAATGTTTTGGAAAATAATCAGCAAAATGTAAAGAAACAGGAGGTCTTATAGAGCCAGATATTTCTGTTGTGGAAAGCAAAGAAAATAGGCGGACTCCTATCAGGCTAAATTGAGAAGCAATGATGTGGCAGTATCAAAGCAAGCTGCATCTGCGGAGACAGGAAAAACAAGTGAAAGTGTCAGCACAGAAAGGAAAGGCGAAAGTTAAGTCGGAAATGGCTTGGCCTGAAAAGGATTGTAGTAAGCAAGACAGAAAGTAAAGAAAGAGCTGAAACAAATAAAAACACAGATTTTGAAGATATTGAGGAAGTCACAGAAAAAGTGCCCATTAGGAAACAGTAAAGGAGAAAAAAGGAGGTTTCAGATTCAGAAGAGAGAACTTTTAGAGACTTTGCAAACACACCTGAATGGATAACAGAAGCCTTATTACAAGCAGGTTGGAAAAGAAAGGATGCTGGGTCTGGGTGGGATCCAAACAGGCCCAGTACATCAGGAATTAGTAAAAACAAAAAGAAGACACAAGCTATGTAGAACATAAATTTGAGAAAAGTGGATGAAGTCAAAAACAGAAAGATGTAACATCAGAGGCAGATGAAACAAAGAGATAATTTTGATGGACTTGATAGCAATAATGAAGAGTCAGCTATGGAGCTTGAGCAGAAAACAATATTAACAGATAAAGAAACACAGGAGGAAGGGAAGGCCAGAAGGAGAAACCCTGGGGTGGGAATACTAAAGAAAGATTATTTCCTAAAGATATAAAACCACAGCAAGCTAAAAAAGAAACACGGTACGCACTGAGATTTAGAGGGCCCTCTGAGGACTTGCCCAACAGAATTTTTATTGGGAAAGAACTCTTAATGAATAAAATGAAGTTTTTATCCATATGAAATATATGCCCTTATTCATGTATCAGGAAGTACAGAATTTGACATAAGTTTTAAACATGGAGGAGAGGCCCAGTGGCACTGAGGGTTGAGGTGCTGGATGCCACACCTTGCACCATGCCGGTGACCCGGGTTCGGGAATGGACCCAGGCTGCCGGGGGCTGGCAGGGGGAAGGAAGGATCGAGCATCCCACGACAGCTCTCCTTCCTTCGGGGCAGGTGAGGGGTACATGCGGCACTACAGTGACACCCAGCGGAGGCTGGGTATCTGACAGTAGCGAGCGCATCTGACAAGGGGGAGAAGCCGATGGATGTCTGCACGTATGTGCGTGGATGTCATTGCACGTCCGGCTCTCCAATGGGCTATACTATACAAAGTAAAAAATAAGAGACCTCCACCTCTATGAAGCCCTCCCCGGGTTTCCTTGTCCTATGTCACCGATCCCCCAACTAGTTACAAGTACCGTGGGCTGGCATATGGGTGCGCCAGCTCCACGGCTCCATCCTCTGGGGGGAAAGCCAGGGGTGACCAGGGGATTAAGATCGGCATGGAAGGGAAACCCGTGGGTCCGTGACCAGGGCGGATACCTGGTGGGAGGATTCCCCCAAAAAAATGGAGGAGAGATGGACCGCTTTTAGAAATTATATCAGCAAATGAAATATACAGACTTATGGAAGGATTTCTCAGTTATTCCCTTATCAAAACCTGCTTTTAAGATAGTGACTGTGTTCTTTTGAAATGAAGGCATCAATGTGGTCGACATTAATTTCTGGATCAAGCAGAGGGGTGTAATACATGGGCTGCCGGAACCGATATTGGATAAAAATGGTCTGTGGACAGGTGGATGGAAATATAAACTGACACTTAAATAAGTAGATGGGGAAATTCAACATTTGCCAAACTGTTTTCTAAAGCCAAGATAGAGCATTGTTTTTATGCAGGCCAAATGCAGGCCTGCTACAAATGTGGAGAGTGAGATCACTTAAGTAATGACTGTGGTAAAGTCAAGTGTGGCCTATGTGGGGTTGTTGAGCATTTTGGGGCAGAATGCACAAACCAAGTTAAATGTAGTTTGTGTGAAGAGAAAGGGCACACCTTTGCAAAATGTCCCTGGGCTTCCCATAACAGCCCAGAAACTGGAGAAAGAGCAGAGCAAGATGTCTACCTGGCTGTGGCACAGAAAGAAAAAGAGAAGCAAGATAAGGTAATAAGGGAAGCCATTATCTGAGAGGACATGGAAAAAGGAGTAAAGGTACAACCTCAGACTAAAGGGTTGGTAATACCAGAGCAAAAAGAATCAAAAGAAAAAAAACATGGACTTTTAAAATGGAAAGGAAGCCAGAAAAAGAAACTGGATTTACTATGGTTACAAGATCTAAAAACAAAAAGAAGAGTACAGCAAAACAGATAATTTCATTGGAAAAAGATTCTGAAGCTGTAGAGCTAACAAATAAATATACCTTATTACAAGACAAGTATAACCCCCCTGTTACCCGGGGTTACTAGAATCCCAGTAAGACCTAGTGGTAGGCAGGGAAGGCAGCTTGTGAAACTCCATTTAAATGGATTTCACACTGTCTCACTCTGTTCTCAGTCTCAGCTGAGACTGAGGGATGACATCACCATAGAACTCTCGCAGCTGCATGAGCCACACTGGAGTGCTGCAGTTGGAAGTTAGGATAAAATGTTAGGGATTTTGAACAAAGTCTGTGTGCAGTCTTGGAGAGAGACAGCAGCACAGCAATCTGTGTGCAGGCTTTCAGATCTTTAAGCTCTGTTTTAGAGCTACTGTAAAGAAGGTGTGTTTTTCCACCATAAGAGGGACACAGAAACTTATTGCTGAAGTGGTGGAGACCACTATCACTGGTCCAAGTGCCCCCTCCCTGAGGGGATTGGGGGGAAGCTTTGCCTGTCTTCCAGGGGCAACCCTCCTGGTTCCGGCTAAGGGAAGAAGCTGCCTATTTCAAGTTGTGCTGCGGCACCAGAAGATCTGAGAGAGAAATTCTGTGGAGGAATTGCCTGTGGGCACCTGTAACCAAAGGGTGAGTTCGCTCTGACAAAGAGCCAATGTTTTTCACCTGAACTGTTGGAACATGGGGATTGGACTACTTAATCTGTAGGAGGTCTAGTGTAGTAGACATTGCCGGTTAACTCAAGTAGGTTCAATTCCAGCACCAAAGAGTGAAGTGAAGTAAAGTGGGGATTGGACTGCTTAATCAGTGGGGGGCCTAGAGCAATGGGCTATGCCAATTTAAAGTATGTTCAAGTCCAGCACAAAGGCAAAGCAAGACAAGTAGAGGAAATGTGACATACATTTAGCCTTAATCTACATTGCCAAGCTTTACAGTAGGAGGTGTTTACTGTCCAGAGAAATGGACGGGTATGAATTGTGGAAGTGATAGGTGGGAGACCCCCTATCAGTAGTAACCAAATTCACCTCTACGGATTTACTCTGTGGCACCTTTACTTTCTCTCAGGTACTTGGCCAGTGCCTGAGGAAAGTACCCAGATGTGGGATTAAAAGGAAGTTTCCCTGATAGAGCTGAAGTGCTCTTAGGTGGTTTAGGGAGCCACCAGCAAATGTTTCCGTGACATACTGTATGGAAGGTGTCCGAATGGCCTGCAAGGGAGCCAAGCCAGGGAAGACCCAGATCAGTGTACAAGTTCAGGCTTTAGTTAGATAGGGTCAAAGAAGCGAGGAAGTTAGAACTCTGCGATTATAGTATACAAGTGTATGAATAACGTTCCTTCTTTGGAAGTTTTGCTTTCAGATTTTGTTTTCGTTTTATCTGTTATCTGTTTTATTGGAATTCACCTAGAGTTATCGAGTTTGTTCGAGCTAAATTTGATAGTTTTGTGGCCATATGGAAATCTCATCGTAACAGTTTAAATCACGCTGTGAATAAGATTGGTCTGTGGATTTAAAATATGTGGAGTCGCTTTGGTTAATCCATCAAGTAACTGTCTGCTTTAAGAGGATCTATAAGGAGGACTTGCAAGGAAGAATTATTCAACTGTGTACGGCTTGTTGCTGAAGCATTTTCCTACCTTGCTTTAATAGAACTTGTAAGGAGGAGGACTTGTAAGGAAAGTTTTTCAACAGAGTACTGTTATTCCAGCTGCTATATAAAGATTTTGGTTGTCCTGTTAGTGATTTTAAGGACTCTGGTGGACTCTGGTGGATCTATATGTGAAATTGCTGTTGAGAAGTGTTAGCTGCCTCTCGGTTTCCGACCGGGCAGGAGTTGCCGAGCTTGCTCCCTGGGAAGCTGGGGGACCTGGAGCTTCTCCTAGACCGCCCTGGGATTTGGCTGTTGGGCTGACTCATGGGACATTTGTAGCTGCGGGTCGCTAGCCGGGTAAGGTTGCTATAGAAGCAGTGGTTGCCTCTCGGGCTCCGACCAGGAAGGAGTTGCCCATTTACCCCTAGGAAGCTGGGGGGACTAGGGCTTCTTCTAGACCTTCCCAGGATTTGACTGTTTGGGCTGACTCTTGGGATGGTTATAGCCGCGGGTCGTTGACCGGGTAAGACTGCTATTACTGCTGTTTCAGGTATCACATTGATCTACCTGCTTCCTGGTAAATTGACTGTTTGGAGCGTGGTCCTTGAAGTACAAGCTGCTGCTAGATTTGTGGACTCCTTCAGATCTCTTTGTTAAGTTGAGTTTTGATTCAGATCCTACCACTGGATTTTTGTGTGCAATATTATTTATTTGGACTTATTTGATTTCTATTTGCTCTGAACATTCTGAAATGTCCCCACTATGTGAGAGGTAGTTTTGGGAGACCTTATAATATCTATTGCACTATTGCTACGAGAGGTGCTTTAGTGTTTAAAAATACAAAACTATTCTAAGTTTTATATTTAATAGGTATTTTATTGTTTAGGTTAATTTTGAGTTGGGATTTATTTTAATTTTCGTATATTTTTGCCTCCTTTTGTGAGAGAAAGAGGAGCTTATTTGTTAGGTGTGTTTATTTGAATTAATTTATTAGATAATTGTTATTAAAGATGTGTTTGGGGTTTACAATGGTCAGGCACTACTCTCCCACTCTGCTCTGGGACCTCCGCCCCTTTTATTGTCCTCGGTTGTCCAATGATGTTCTTAATAACTGCCGCATAGCGGATATAATGAGAAGGCGCTTAAGGGATGGGTGGGCCGGACAGAGTGGGAGATTGGAGGGGTGGGCAGATAGGGATAGTTGGGTCAAGGAGATGCCCTGGGGCGAAATGGGATCAGAAGAGGGGTCCTCCTTGCCTGATTCCCATACCCAAGGGCTCCACAGATTGTGGGCAGGTGCAGCGTTCCTCTCCAAAAACCCATCCAACTCAGGCGGTGCTATGTAATGCCAGGTCTATTAGGAACAAGACTGCTATTATTGCAGATCTTGTTACAACATCTGACCTGGCATGAATCACTGAGACCTGGCTGGATGAGAATGCAGGTCCTATTTTAGACTCTGCTGCTCCAGCTGGGTTCTCGGTGATGCACCGTCCGAGATGGATCGTGGAGTCTTGAGAGTGGCCATCTTTTTAGATCAGATCTGAGTCTTGTGGAGGTGCCAGTTGGTAACGCCAGGTCTTTTGAGTGTATCCTGGCAGCAGGTGCAGAGTTTAGGATTCTCCTCATCTACCGTCCACCCGGCGATGGTGGAGAATTCCTGAAGGAATTGCAGGACTTCATCGTGGACATGGCACTGGAGTTGCCCAGATGGTTAATACTGGGTGACTTCAATGCCTGGTCAACGATGAACTCATTTTGGAAAGAATTTCCTCCAACTCATGTCTATGTTGGGCCTGTCACAGGTAGTTACCTCTGCTACCCATGTAGAGGACACTCTTTAGACCTGGTGTTCACACTGCATTTGGATGTTACACATCTGGGGTGGAACCAAATGTGTGGACAGACCATCACACATAATATTCAGTTTTGGGGCACCCCTAATAGGCCTGCCTCTATGGAGATGGTCCAGTATCGCCTTTAAGGGGAGTAAACCCAGAGGGCCTATTAGTGTGGTACTGGACCTATTGGGTGTTTTGGGTGAGAGCATGAGTCCAGGAGACCTTGTTCTTGCCTATAATAAGGCAATGAGCAGGGCCTTTGACCAAATTGCTCCTGTTCGTGTTTGCCCACTCACCCAGTGTCCAAAGACTCCATGGTTCGATGAGTCTTTGAAAGAAGTGAGGAGAGTAGGGTGAAGGCTAGATAGGGCCTGGCAGAAATCTTGCCTGGATGCTGACAAACTTAGATTGATGGATCATTACGTTATCTATCAATCGGCAATAACCCGTAAGAAGGCAGAATTCCTGTCCAAGGAGATTGCTACTGCGCGGAACCAACCAGCTCAACTCTTTCGGACTGTTGACAGACTGTGCAATCCACTCTGTCTACAGTCTGGAAGAGATTTTTCACAAATAAAGTGTAATGAGCTTGCTCGGTTTTTCACTGATAAGATTGCCAGCATTAGGTTGGATATCGGCCAGGCTCATTCTTCAAGGGCTTGCAGTGATCGGCAGGGGGAAACAAACACCTGTGTTGCCTGGTTTGACTTTGGTAGGCCAGAGTTCATGGATATTGTGAGGATTGTCCAGATTGTACGTCCAACCAGCTGTAGTTTGGATCCGGGCCCTACGCCTCTATTATTAAGTTGCGTAGATACTATCTGTCTGACCATTGCTGAAATTGTTTGGAAATCTCTGGAGCAGGGGATCTTTCCTGATCCCCTAAAGGAGGCGGTCGTTCGACCACTCCTAAAAAAACCTTCATTGAACCTGAACTGTCCAGCTAACTACAGACCTGTCTCTAACCTACCCTTTTTGGGTAAGGTTATTGAAAAGGTGGTTGCACTGCAACTGGACGACCATATCACAAATCACAATGTCTATGATACTCTCCAATTGGGATTTAGGAAAAGACATAGTACTGAGACTGCCCTTGTCCGAGTTCTAAATGATCTCCTGATAGCGAGAGATCGAAAGGAATTACTGTTTTAGTCCTTCTTGATCTCTCTGCAGCATTTGACACTGTGGACCATGGTGTGCTTTTGGAACGCCTGCAGTTCTACTGCAGGACTGTCTGGTACAGTTCTGCAGTGGTTTCAATATTTTCTCATGGGCGGAGACAGAGGGTTATCACCGAATTTATTCTCTGATACCTTCTCTCTGCCCTGTGGGTTCTCGAGGGCTCCATTTTAGTGCCCATGTTGTTCGCTGTCTATATGCTGCCATTGGGAGACATTATTAGACAATACAGCTTGGTTTTCACTGCTATGCAGATGATATCCAGCTGTATTTGTCTTTAGTCCTGACAGGAAGATGCAGTCTCTATACTTAACAGCTGTCTATCCGAGATCAAGGATTGGATGAGTGCCAGCTGGCTAAGGTTAAACCCAGATAAGACTGAGGTGTTGGTAGTGGACCCAAGTCACCTTGAGATGGGTTGTAGGGCTGGGCTTCCTTCGGGCATATGGATCGATGGTGCCTAGCTCTCAACCTCAGACTGGGTGCGTAACCTGGGTGTTATTATCGAAGATGGTTTGACCCTGAAGTTTCAGGTGTCATCCATTGTCAAATCTTCCTTTTATCATCTTAGGAATATCGCTTGGGTGAAACACCTGGTTCCTCCGGCTGACCTTCCGGTATTGGTCCATGCTTTTATTTCTCGCCTTGATTACTGCAATGCCCTGCACCTAGGGCTACCAGGGGTTGATATCCACTGCTTGCAGCTGGTGCAGAATGCAGCAGCCAGGCTTTTGACTGGGGCATCTATGAGAAGTCATATTACGCCTGTGCTGCGCGAACTGCACTGGCTGCTGGTTCAGTGGCAGATCACCTTTAAGGTCGGGTTACTGACCTATAAAGCCCTACATGAACAGGGGCCGTGGTATCTTCAAGATCTTCTTGTTCCCTACTGTCCCTCTCGCTCACTCCACTCCACCGATGAGGGATTGCTAGAGGTTCCCAGGGTCCATTTAAAAACCTCTGAAGCTCGGGCACTTTCTTATGCTGCCCCTACCCTGTGGAATTCTCTACCTCGTCGGATACGAGGCTGCCTGACCGTTGAGAGTTTTAAGTTAGAATTGAAAACTTATTTACTTAAACAGGCATATGGAGAGTGATTTTATTGTAATCATATTGTTATTTTTGTTGGATGTTATATGTATGTATTTTAATTGTTTTATTTGTACAGCACTTTGGCTTTGAAAAGCACTTAAAAATAAATGTTACTTACTTACTTACCCAAAGCAGTGTGTAAGTCCAGGCTGTGTGCCCAGTGGGTTCAGAGCCTGAGGGCTAAATGTGTTGAGGAGGTGTTCTTGATTCTCTTAATCTGCATTACCAGGAGTGTAGCCCCATGGGTGTCTGTCTATGCTTTGTTGTTCTTCTTGGATGTGAATAAAGCCAAACTTTAGAATCCCATTCCTGGTATTGGACATTACAGTTATTGCTTCCTGTGTTCTGAGTTACTTGGTGCCCCTGTGCAGAGTAGCCAAACCTAGTCCTTAGTTAAGTAACCTATTCCTCCCTGAACCCAGTCCCCACCTGGTACTGCTGTCAGATTTAAACAGCATATCACCTGTCATTTGCAAAAAGGCAGGGGTTGGGGGCTTACACAAGGAATGGTCCACTATGGAGGAGGGCTCTGATCGGTCCAACACGGATCTTTCTGAAGGTGCAGGAGAGGAAGATGGAGACACAACAGACACGCAGGTGTCAAAGAAAAGGAAAAAATCTAAAGAGGCAGGGTAAAAGTGAGGGGAAAACAAAGCGGGAATTTTAAAATGCCTCACTCTTAATACAAATAGTATTAAAAATAGAAGGAAGAGGCTGGTAACTTTTAAAATACCATATGACTTGAAAAGTGACTTATATGTATTCCATGGCACAAGGCTACACACTATAGATGAAATTCAACAAACTCAGAATGACTGGACATGGGGACCATCCTTATGGTCCTTTGGGATAGATAGATGTACAGGTGGGGTAGCTTTCTTCTCATGATGTTCAAATTTTAAAAGTAATAGATTTGGTACCTGGAAGAGCTATGATTATTGATGTTATCTTAAAAAGAATTATGTGAGAATTATTTTAATTTATAATCCACAACGGAAAAGAAAGGAATATGCTAATAAATCAAATAGAGGCTTATTTGCATATTTCAAAACTTGTGGTGGGGGGGAGACTTTAACTGTGGGTTATCTAGAGCAGATTAGGGAGGGTAACATCAAACATTTTTGTGATATGACTCACTTGAAAAGAATGTTAGATAAAGCTGGGATGGAGGATGGATGTAAGTTAAAAGGGAAAAAAGGAGAACACACATATTTCAAGGGTTCACGTTCTACTCATATAGATTTCTGGATGGTACAAAAAAAGTGGAGGTAATTGATATTAGGAGTATACTGATTGAGACATCAGATCATATGGCAGTAGAAGTTGAAATTAACTTGGGGAATAGGATGAGAATAGGAAAAGGCTATTAGACGATGAATACAGCTAAGCTACAGGAAGATACTTGTATAGAAAAGATTAAAATAATACTGGAAGATAAGTTAACAGTTATGGAATTATATGATAGTTGAACAGAATGGTGGGAAGATACTAAAATCAAATCAAACAATATATGATCAAAGAAGGACAGAAAGTAGAGGCAACAAATTATGGGAAATATTTAAAATTAAGGGCTAGATTATATAAATTTATGACAAGCAGGTTAAAGATAAGGTGGATGAATCTAAACAAATTGAAGAAATTAAGGTTAAAATGAAAGAATACCAATATAATAGGGTCACGTCTTTAATTATGGAACAAAAAGTGGTACCCAGGAACAAAATATCATACAAATCCTTATGACAGTAGTAAAGAAAGAATAGAAAATCGAGTTATGTACAAATTACAGTATGGAAAAGGGAGGATACATACAGATATAGAAAATATTAAATGTACAGTACAAGAGTTTTTGAAGGAGAAATACCAGCAACAAAGAAGTAGGAAAAGTGAGGATTTTTTTCTAACAACTGAGATGCCAGAATTGGAGGAAGATGAGGCAAAGGCTATAAAGGGGGAAATTAAAGAAGAAGAAGTGAAAGAGGCAATAAAATCTTTGTCAAATAACATGGCAGCTGGGGTGGATGGGATTCCAAATATGTTCTATAAAATTTTGGAAAAACAAATAGCTCCCGTTTTAACTAGAGTATACAATGGTATAATGAATGGAGACAATTTGGCAGAAAGCATGAAAAAGGAATAGCAATTTTTTTGCATAAAAAGGAGAAAAAACACAACTTAAAAATTGGAGGCCCATTTGTTTATTGACTTCAGATTACAAACTTTTAGCCAAGGTAATAAATAATAGGTTAAGGACTTTTTCAGATAAACTGATAATGCAGTCTCAAACATGTGCTATTCCTGGACGGAGCATACAACAAAATTTAATTTATATTAGAGAAGTCATAAATAAAGGACAGGAGGATTCTTTGCAAGGGTATTTGTATGCCTTGGATCAAGAAATGGCATTTGATGTTGTAAAGCATCAGTATGTATGGGATACCTTAGAAAAGTTTAGAATTCCAACAGAATTAATTAGTTTAATAAAAGCAATATATAAGGAAGTGCAAATAAGTGCAAATTTGTCCTATGGTTAATGGGCATCCAGGGACTTCAATGTATATAAGGAATGGGGTTCAGCAAGGGTGTCCATTAAGTCCCCTAGTATATGTATTTTTGTCTAGACCCACTTCTGAGGAGAATAGAGGTGGAGAAAGAGATTAAAAGTATTGTATGGCAAAATAGGGAACTGAATAAAACAAGTGCTTATGCAGATGATTGCTTAGTTTTAGTAAAAGATCAGAGTTCAGGGGATAAGTTAATAGAGTCAGTAGAGAAGTATAGCCAATATACAGGGATTAAGATAAATAAAGGGAAAAGTAGAATGTATCCATTGGGGCAGTAGAGAAAAGAAAAGAGAGATTTGGAGATAAGAAGGAAGCATTACGGTGCTGGGAATAAGAGTTGGAGGGGATGATGCAATACAACAAAACTGGGAAGAAAAGTATCAAATAGCCCAAATAAAAGTACATAAATGGAAACAATGGAGTATGACATGAGAGAAAGAATTTACTTATTAAAACGTTTATTTTCCCAATATTTTTTAGTATACATTTTCCAGTACCATTTAGAATGCAATCCAAAATTCAAAGTCTTTTTTCAGTTATTGTGGGATAGCAAGTTAAATACTATTAAAAAGGGGATAACGTATAGAACCATAAGAGATGGGGGTTTAAACGTGATAAATAAAATTGTTTTTTATATTGATATTTTCTGTGTTTTCAAATATTGTACCATTAGTAAAAGGTGAGAACAAAGCTTGGTCTTGGTTAACACAACAATGGAATGTACCTTTCATTAAATGTATTGGGAAGAAAGGGAATATAGTAGGAGGTAAATGTGGCCAATATATGGAAAATGGAAGGAAGTATTTAACCCAGTGGGGGGGTAACAGTGGATACCTAATTAGGGTAACAGAAAACAGATGTATAAAGAAATTATAGAGAGGAATTTCTGGGAAAACAAGTTTTAAGGTAGAAAACGGAATAAAAGAGCAGGAAATGTTAGCTGTTACATTAGAAAAAGAATTCGGAAAATGAAAGATGTAGTATGGAGTGTAGTCATGGGAAGTTAAACATCAGAGGTAACCATAAACATAAAATAATGGAGGAAAGAATATGTAGAGAAAAGATTGTGGGACAAAGAGGAAAGCATGCAGCATTTATTTTATGATTGTGATTTTAATAAACCTTTTGGGGCATGGTAGCCAGTTATTGGGGATGCAAGCTTTAAAAATATGACATATGAGATTTTGATCTATGGTCAGTTTACAAAAGTATGGGAAAAAGTTAATAACAATGTAGTCTATGTTATTTTGGCAGTTTTGAAATGGTCTATATGGCAAAACAGATGCTCAAGATTTTTGCAGAATAAGGATTTGACTGTACAGGATGTTTTTTTTTTAAGTTCCAAGATGAAGTAGATAACATTTTTCAAGATGAATGTAAATTATGGGGAGAAGAGAAAGCAAGAGAGCTGTGGACAAATGTTATTGGAATTGGGTAGATAATATGGATATCATGATGACTGTGTGATTTGTTTTTGTTTTGGAAAAAAGTGTGTTTTTGTTTTAATAAAAACTTCCTCTACTCTTTTTGATAAGTGCAATGGAATCTTTAACATCCACCTGAGCTACCACCAATCCAGGCAGATGGGACCTCAGTTTAACGTTTCATCAAAAAGACAGCACCTCAGAAGTGCAGCACCCCCTCATGCTATACTACAGTGTCAGTACTGGGATATTAACCCAAGTGCCAGATGTAGGAACTGAACCCACAGCCCTGTGATCTCCCAGCCTCAGAGGCGAGTGTGCTACCAACTGAGCCACTGACACTGCTTAATATGATATGATATGATATGCTTTTAGATGAATTTTTCCATTAGCATATTTAAAAAAAACAATCTTTTGCAACAACGAATTTATGAATGCCTAAATTTAGTACTATTTGTTTTTCCCGACACCTACTTGATCATGCTGATTCGATTATACATCGAGTTATTTATCATTAGCTTTTCTTTGCTTAATCATCACTGTAATTAAGTCATTTGAAGTACTGCAGCATTTTCACTGAATCAAAGATGCTAATTTCAATTTGGTGTTGTGTTCTGTTTTAACTTGAAGAAGCCAGGATTATTGTGCTTGGCCCTTTGATGGGAGTTAGCGGAGTGGAGAAACTCCTTAACAGTAAACCTTTTCTTTGCCCTGCTGAGGTACACTCATAAGAGTATTCTTGGTGCCACGTTACATTTTTTACTTATATGTTTTTGCTTCAAAATGTTTCATATATTTATTGATTTATCATTTATACACCAGTTTTGAGCAACATTTTGTTATATCTTTGTTTGTAAGCACCGATAATTCTTTAGTAACCTGTTGCAGTCGTTCAGACAAATTCTCCTTGGAACTCCACTTAATGCAGCACTGTGCAGGAAAAGCCGACCCTTATGAATTAGTGGCAACAGAGGTCCTGTGCCATTTCTGATGACATAGTTAAAGGTGCATTAGGTACCCTTTAGTTTGGTTATTTATTACCCCGGTACCATTGAATAATTTACTAAATATAGTTCACAGCTCACTTTTACACCTTGGCATTAACACACCACTGCATGTTCCACGATACAATTGCTACTTAATAGCATTTATAATCTGTATCTGATAGAAAATGGGGAAAATCATAGCAATGATTCTTAGAAATGCAAAACATATTAAAACAGGAAGTTACAACCAAAGGCCCAATAGTAAAGGAAAAGGAAGACCCTATAAAATAAGAAAATTACAGATTTGACTATCCTGCACACTAAACAGATTACTAGGGATTCATTCCCAAATACATCATCCCCAAATCCATTAGAGGACAAGTGGGATAATTTTCTCCATGAAGAAATTAAGATGTTGGACTCTCCTGATAGCCACTTATTAAGGGCAAATGAGAATGATAATGTTAGGATTTTGGGTCAGTCAGCACCACCCCAACTGATGCAAATTGTATCTAATAGAATAGAGGAAGAACACAAGATTGATTTTAAGCAGTGACAAACTAGAAGCTGAAAAAGGTAAGCATTCTTTCTGTTCAGTCAATAGTGATTTTGAGGACCAAGAATACTTAAGAGATTACAGTAAATACATAATAGGAGTTAAACTATATAACTCTATTTGTCTAAGTATTCTCCTATATTTATGAATACCTTGTTTATACCACCTATGCATAACCAAACCTTTAAAGAATGGTATAATAAGGACTTTGCCAAATTGGACAGTTCATTGATAATTAAGAGGTTTTGATATCTAAACATTGAATAAAGCAGTTTAATCTACCTGTCAGTTCTTAGCATATCTGCAGATTAGGGATTTTATCCTTAAGAATATTAATAACCCCATATCCAGACCAATTAAATACTCTCAAAAACTATTTCAAATTATCTGTTCACATAAAACCCTTTTCACAGATATATGGTATAATAACTCCCTGAACTACCTACATTGCTAACCTTAAAAGTAAATGGGAAGAGAAGCTGGGGGTGCAAATCTCAGCTGCAAGTTTGAAGAAATCTATCAATGTAAGAGCCTGAGGTCTGAAATCTATATGAATGCAGCAAATATGATTGAATATTACAGTTCTCCCTTGTTATAACATATCTCGTTATAACGAATCCCGCTTGTTACGAATGTTGGTTGTGGATCCTTATAATCAGTAGCACTTTAAAAAACTAAACCAAACTTTTCTTTTTTTTATGAAACAGTTAATCAGCACAGAGTCTCCTGTTTAGCTCAATTAATCAGCACATATCCTCCCATTTAGCTCAATTAATCAGCACGTAGTTTACCGTTAAGCACAATTAATCAGCACAGTAGTCTCCCATTGAACACAATTAATCAGCACGTAGTCTCCCATTAAGCAAAATTAATCAGCACATAGTCTCCTTATAAACCTTGATCCTTGAACTGCATTTATACATTTGGTCGTATTACTGTTTAGTATGGCAGAGATAAAAAAACAAAAAGTGCTCGATGTCCACACAAAACTAGTCATAATTAACGGCTGAAGAATAGAGAAGGCGTAGCTAAACTAGCCACTGAGTTTGCATTCACAAAGTCCACCATATGCACATTCAGAAAGCAGGAAGAGTCTCTGCATGCTTTCACTGACAACTGCATGGAAAAGGAAGGTATGAAGTGCAAAAAACTGCATCTCACTGGTAATGCTGAAGTGGACCAAGCTGTCAAACTTTGGTTTGAGAGTCGGTGGGCTTCTGGTGCACCGCTCTCCAGTGCAATAGTCAAAGAAAAGGCAGAGTCTTTGGCAAGACAACTGCAGGGTGAGGAGTGTAATTTTAAATCTTCCCCGGGCTGGCTCTGGCATTTCCAATGCCGAAATGGGATAAGGCAGCTTAAGATAGCAGGTGACCAGAGGTCAGCAGATGACACTGCTGCTGCAGAATTCATGCCTAAACTAGTAGACATTCTGGAAGAGGGGACTACAGAGACAGATGCATCTAAGGGTACAACATTTTTTTTAAGGACGGGTGACTGTGCTTGTCTGTACCAATGCCACAGGAGAACACAAGCTGAAGCCACTGTGCATCGAGCACTATGCTAATCCCAGGTGTTTTCACCACATTAACAGAGACTCACTACCCCTTCTGTATTATTATAGTGCCAATGCCTGGATGACAAGAGACATCTTTAGGCAGTGGTTCAACCATCAGTTTGTCCCATCAGTCAAGGCGCTTCCTGTGATTGAAAAGAATAGACTGTAAGGCAATTCTATTGCTCGACCAATGCCCTGCTCACCCTAAAGCAGAAGAACTGCAAAGCAGAGATGGCAAAATAAAAGTGCTGTACCTTCCAAGTAACACATCAATGATCCAACCTATGGATAAAGGCATTATTGCTAATTTAAAAAAGCTTTACAGGAAGTAACTTCTATGAGAAATCATAGTACGGGACACTAGTACCGAGCTAGTGAATTCTTTAAAGGGATACAACATAAAGGACATGAAATATGTCACAGGTAATGCATGGGATTCCATCAAGGCTGCCAAAGTTATAAACTGCTGGCGTGATGCTCTGGGCCCCATCTTCAAGGATGCAAGCATGCCTGTTATACCAGAGGTGCCAGATGCTGACATCGAGGACGTTGAAATCGCTGCAAACTTGGGGTTGATTGAGGGAAATGGGCCAGCAGCACAGGATCAGCTACAGCAGTGGTTTGCACATGATGACAACCTGCCAGTTTCAGATGGAATCATAGATGAAGAAATCATCATGGAAGTAAAAACTGGGTCTCAAGCAGTATGTGAACCAGAGGACAATGGAACAGAGGGTGTAGTGGAAACAGAGGGTGTCACAGAAAAGGTACACTCAGCCGAGGGTATAGCAGGACTTGAGATCGGTTTGCGGTACTTGTAGCAGCAGCCTTTCGTGTCCTCTCTCCAGTTTTTACTATTAAGGCAGCTTATTGTGCTGTGTAAAAATGAAATGCTGCAAAGCAGACTACACTGGAGTCATTTTTAGTAAATAGATACTGTCGTGTTTTTTTTTATGCTCCATGCAACATTAATTGTATATTAAACCTTTTCCTAATATTAAATGATTACATGCTTCATGCACCTTTTTTCAGAAAATTCTCATTATACGAATCCTTGTTAAAGCGAACTTCTCGATCGGCCCTGGAGGGGTTCGTTATAATGAGGGAGAACTGTATATACCAAACATATTATACTCCTGAATTATTAAATAAATTTAATTCCACAATTTTTGGGGGATGCCCAAGGTGCAATAATTGTGAAGATACCATAATTCATATGGTCATACTATGTCCTAAACTTAATAATTGGTGGGAGGCCATTTTGGAATTCTTATCAAGCTCAATTAAATGTACTTTACATAAACATCTGTTATGGATGCTGCTACGAATTGGACCCCTGTATAATAACTTATCAGATGAAAATCAAATTCTACTAAATACATCATTAACCCAAGCCTTTAAACAGATACTTTTGAAATGGAAGGACCCAGACCCCCCAGTCTTTAAGTCTTTGCAGAATGCATTGGCCACTATATACACTCTGGAACACATCCATTACATCTCAGTAAAACCAATCGGTAAATATAGCAAGATTTGGAACCATATTCGGACCAAACTCAAAAAGTCATGATTCCTAAGGTGGGCCAATTAGGTGGGATATTTCAGCTGCCCACTCCCATACCCCCCACACTCTTTAAGTTGTCAATGGTGTAAAGTTATAATCTGCTTAATTTATATTGATTTGAGATGGCCGATATATAAATAACGGTGGGACATATTGGCTGGTGAGTAAAGGTAAATCAGTTCATTCATAGTGTTTACAGACTCAGACCTAACATTGTATGAAATTTAAGCATTAAATACTGGATACTTTTCAAGATGTGTAATGTATATGTTTATGTATATGCTTGTTTTGGACTTCAAATAAAAAAAGAGATTACAGTAAATTTATTTAATAAGAGAACACAACTTAGATCCCCTCATAGGGTCTGGATATACTGTTTATCTGGTCATCCAATAATCTGTGCTACAACAGGTCAAGTCAGTCCATGATGGATGCCCTTGCCAGCCAGATTGTGAGTCAGGGTTTAAAAAGAATTACATGAGATTAAATTGGCTTTCTTTCAGAATATTTTTTGTTAAAAGAAATATTTGAAGCAATCAGAATTCATGGAAGATCTGAACAGTACATGCAGGTAGAGACAGTCAAAAAGTTAAATATAAATAAACAACTTGACCAAAATTATAGAGGGCTTCTGAAAGGACATAATGTGGATAGGAAAGAAGATGATATGTCAAAACTAGATATATAAAGGCAACTACAGAAATGATTCAAGAAAAGGAATTGAAAGAAGTAGAAAATCTAGTTCTAGAATTAAAAACAAAGGCATCAGAAGAACATCAGAAAAAAAAAAAAAGATAAGAAGACTCTAACGATTGTAGGTACTCATACAGGACTTTTTAGGCCACAGTTGGGGCAGAATGAAAATAGGAAGCAAGGCATTATGCATGTCAGAGCACAAAATGGACCCAGGAAAGTGGTGGTGGAGAAACCTAGAAAACTATCTAAAAACCCAACTGAACAAAAGTTAAACACAATCTTCATAAAAGGTCTTCCAACATTTAAGCAAGAAACTCAATTTCTTTTAAAATTAACTGTTTACAATTTACTAAAAACAATTCTAAGATATTTTTAAGTGGGATAACATTATATCAGTTTACAGATACAGCTTAAGGCTAAACCAGATAAAGGTAAAGTTTGTTTGGTGGTGGATTCTAGCCTTGTGGGAGAAAAAAAAATTAGAGGATTGTTTGATCCTAGCTGACAATGGCATTGTATTGAATGATACACTAACAGATCAACATAGTAATTCATACATTGTTTGTGAAAAACAAACTATCAATGAAAAAAGAGAAACGGCCAACCTAGGCAGCTGTTTATTACTGATCACTTAGATAAGGAATTGGTACAAGAACATTCTTTAAATGGCACCATAATACAGGATAAATATTGTAGGGGGAGGTAAATCCATGGAAAGCAGAATAACAATAACTGTATATGGGTCTCTGAAGCAGAAGATGATAATGTCATACATAGATGACCCATTGGCACTGAGGGTTGTGGCGCTGGATGCCACCCCTTGCACCACGCCTGCGACCTGGGTTCAGGAGTGAGCTTGGGCCATTGGGGGATGGTAGGGGTGGGTGAGGATTGAGCACCTGTTGGGCTCCTCTCCTCCCCAGTAGGGGGAGGTTGGGGATTGCCCAGTATGCCAGCAGCTCCTGGTGGAGACCAGGGGCACTGCAGCATGCTCAGCTGCATATAATCAGTGTGCCCTGATGCAGGCAGTGGTTGCTGTGCTCCTAGCATCGGGGACGTGCACATGCACCGTAGGGGGAAGAGACCACCAGAACAAAGAAAAGTCCGGTCTGTGGGGTAGGTGATGGCACCTGCCCCATGCCCACAGCTGGGTCCATCCTGCCTGGCCTTCCAGGTTTCTCCACCCAGGTCCTCTCCCACTTCAGAGTCTGACTATATAGTGTGCCCAAGAGGAGGGGTGGACCCACCCAGGAGGGGTTAAGCTGGGGGTGCTGATCATGGACAGAGGAGGAGGGAGAGAGGAGGCATAGGTAGGAGGACTTCAGATAAGGCAGGATGCCTGAGAGAGTCCCCCCAGACCGTGACTGGAGGGAAAAAGATTGGTAAAAAAAAAAAAGATAATGTTTTACATTTCAAGAATTGGAAAAGTAAACTAAGACCTGGATATTCAAAGCAGTTGTGCATGGCACAAGAGGGTTGCACATGAGCAACTGCAGAGATGCACCATAGAGTGATATTCAGTGGGAGCAACTGCGCAGCACAAGTAGCAGCGCGCCAATGCGCAATAGTAATGTATGCATGCACAAGAGCAGGGGGCGTACCCATGAATATGTGGCACAGTGCGATATTCAACACTCGACCAATGGCGCAAGTGAGGAACAACTGCCATTTGTGCAGAGCAGACTTGAGCCTATAAAAACAGGGAGCAAGTAGGAGGAGAGCACTTTTGCCAGAGGAGAGCAGGACAGAGGGAGACAGACAGGCAGTCTGAGAGAGGAAGAGGACAGGGAGAGGAGAAGAAGGACAAAGACAAAGAGAGTAGGGGACAGAGAGAGAGAGAGAGCATGAGAGCGTGACAGAGAGTGTGAGAGTGCCACACAAGGAGGTCCACTGAGGGAGGGGGAGTGAGTGGGTTCCCAACGGAGCCACTGTATCCAAGGGGAGGAACACAGGCACCCACAGGGGTAGGCAACAGAGCCAGCAGGCAAATCCAGCCAGGGGCAGGGTACACGGGGGGGGCCTTGCTAAATGACAGGCACTACCCCACGGAGCTGGGGGGGCCAGTGGAGCCGGACGCCCAGGGGTGACTGGACAACAGGGGCCATAGCCAGTGCAGCATTCCAGATGGAGGCTGTAATGAGGGGTGTGAGGAGGCAGGAGGCAGGAGGCAGATCAACATGGCCATGGAAGGGCCCGTCAGTGGTATGCCCAGAACAGGCGGTACCAACCCCGCATCAGCTTCGAGACCCACACTGACATAGAGATCGTCTGCTATTACCACCTGAACCAGGTGATTCTGAGGCCGGTCTGTGAGCTGTGCAGTGAGGAGATGTAGGCACCCACTAGACGGAGCCACGCCCTGACAGTGGAGACAAAGGTAACAGCTGTCATGTGCCTGCTCGTCACGGGCACCTTCCAGTGACCAACAGTGGACACCACAGGCAAAACCCAGTTGGCCACATCACGGCTCCTCACACAATTCATCAGTGCCCTGCTGCCACATGCTGTGGAACACATCCACTTCCTAAGCACACAGGCGGAGCATACAGCAACCATGCAGGAGTTCCACATGGCAGCATGTATGCCTGACAGGCAAGGGGCCATTGACTGCATCCATGTGGGCATCTGCATACCACCCGGTGTGGAGGGGGTAGCCTACATCAACAGGAAGGGCTACCCCAGCATCAACTTCAAGGTGGTGTGTGATGCCAGGGGGTGCACAGCCAATGTCTGTGTCATATACCCTGGGGGAACACATGACGCCTACATCTGGCACAGCTCGGCACTGTGCCACAGGTTTGAGAGTGGAGACATCCCCACAGGAAAGCTGGCGGGTGAGTATGTTGAGACCACGGGCAGCAGGGTACAGCAGGGTGTGGAAGGGGGGTGGTCAGGGCAGGGGAACCACTATGTGTGACTGGGAGGATCATGGGGCACAGTGACAGGTGACACAGGGCTAACCTTTCCTCTCTCTCTCCCCCTCTCTCCCCACACACAGGTGACAGTGGTTACCCACTCAGGCCCTGGCTGCTCACCCCCGGCGCCTGTCATCCCCAGTGGAAGAGCAGTACAATGAGGCACATGCCAGCAGCAGAACATCATTGAGTGTGTGTTTGGGATGCTGAAGGCACAGTTCCATTGCCAGGACAGGTCTGGTGGTGCCCTACAATACAGCCCCTGGAAGGCCTGTGACCTATTCCTAGCCTGCTGCATGCTACACAACATGGCCATTGATTGTGGAATAGCTGTTGAGGCTGGTGAGGGGAACAGCAGTGGGGACAATGCAGGCATTGGGCTGGGAGGTGGTAGGCAGCTCCCCCAGGCAGAGGGATCCCTGGCTCATGTGGCTGGCATGCCACCGGTGAGACATAATAGTGCAGGAACCCTATGGTGCATGCAGGTAGGTGGACAAATACACGTGCACACAACTGACACAGTGGCAGGGCACACAGCCATGTGTGGGTATGGTCAGGGCCATGCACACACAGGCGTGGTGCAGTGGCGGAGCAGTGCCACATGGCCACATGCAACACCACACCACACAGCACTGCACAGCATCACACACACACACACACACCGTATCACCCACATGCATGCGAATGGGCACCAGTGCATGGCATGGATCAGATGCAGGGCACCAGTGCACATACACAACCAGTGTTGAGATGGCATCATCACGCACATGCCATACAGGCCAGTGTCCGGGCAGGCATGCACATGGGCAGCATGTGGCACACCACATGGCTGCCACGACTGGGCCATGCACCCACACACAATGCCCATATATACACAGGGCGGTGGTTGCAGACAGCTGAGAGGGGGCATGCACATCAGATCCACTGCTCAGACACACGGCCTGGACATAGGGATGGTTGCGCAATGGCTGCCCAACAGTCGCAGGCTGCGTGACGGCCTCAGGGAGGAGTCTGTGACCGACCCCAGGGGCCAGATTGTGGGAGCATGACCAGGTCCTCGCTGGGGTCTGCAGGCTCCCAAATAGGCCAGCACCAGGCATGCCTGGGATGCCCACAGCAGAGTTTGGCATTGACACGGATGAGGTCACCCGACACCAGGGCTGTGGGGTGGACATTGCACTCCATGGTGTCTGTGACAGTTGGCCATGCCTTGTGGCAGCCAGTGGGTCAAGGCAAACTGAGATCGCATTGGCAATGCAGTCTAGGGCTGCGGTTGTGTCCTCCTGCAGGCATTGACTGGCCTCCAGGACCTGCGCGGTGCCCCTCTCATGCTGCTCGGCTGCCTGGCACACCTCTGCACGGAGTGCCTTCACCACAGCCAAGAGCAGCACCTGTTACTCCATGGAGACCCGCAGCAATTGGGTGTGCTGAGCCAAGGGATCGGCACGCTGGGGCACATGGGCATGTTGCTGACCCACTGGTGTCATACGACCATGCTGCACTGCCCCTGGCTCAGGTGGGAGCTGAAAAGCATGGCCCTCATGGGGATGGGCAATGTCAGATGCTCTGGTGGCAGATGCAGTGCCTGGCCCCCAACATCTCTAGCCAGATGCTGCTGCCACCCCTCCAGTCCTGTGCACTGGCAAGCACCTGTGTGGGTGCCCCACCACCCTGCACCACTGTGCCTGTGCACACAGCAGTACCAGGGTCAGTGGTGGGCAGCTGTTCTTCCATCAACAGGCCACCAGCCATGCAGCCAGTGCTGGTGTTTGGTATGGGTGACTCCCCCCGACAAGCCCCCCACCATCCAGGACAATGGTCTGATCATCATCAGTGTAAGACCCCACCCCAATCTGTGTTTTCATGCAGAGCGCACCATGGCTGGCATCTTGACGGAACACAGCCAGGGCCTAATCCGCCACCACACCCAGGACATCTGGCTGGATGGCGGTGTTGGCCCACAGCCTATCGGGCTCCTGGATGCCCATGGAGGTGGATGAGCAGTCCTCCAGGGCTGGGCAGGCTACCATGACAGCCGCATGTGTCCCAGCCACTGCATGCTGGTGAGCCGGTGCTGTAAGAGAACACAGATGTGTTAGAGCTGCTGACCTGACAGGCCCCCCTTCCCTGCCTGCCAGACCTACCATGCAGTGATGGGCTCCCTCCAGTCTGGAAGCCACTGCCCGACACACCATCCACCACACTATGCTGCATGGTGGCCACCACCATCTCCTCCTGTGGTGTGAGCTGTGTCATTGTGGCCTGGCCCCTGCCTGTGGCCAACCTGGTGGCCCGGATGGCCGTCACCTTCTCCTTTATCCGTCACTTGTCAGTGCCCACCTTTTTCTTGCACCCCTGTGCAGACCTGCTAGTGGCTGCCCTGCTGGTTCATGGCCTCTGCCACAACCTCCCAGGCCACGGCCATTGCCTGGGGAGTGCCAGTGGTGCCACTCAGCAATGGCTCCCTGTCAAGGTACGCCTCAAACAGGGCATCTGCCTACGTTCTCGTAAAGTTGGGCTTGCACTTCCAGGCAGGCCCACGCTCTTCACCCTCCTTGTGCTCAGACATGTTGCTACCTGTGGACATGGACATGTGGTTAGTGGCTGCAGTCGCCCACCCCAGCCATCAATCACCCTGTGCTGGCCCTCCCCTCAGCAGGTGCATCCTACCTCTGATGGTTGCAATACCGGTCCATGTCCTGTGATGTTGTGCAGCCCTTTTATAGCACATCGCATGCAAATGAGCCGATGCGCAACTGTAATGACATGCAAATGTCCCCATTGCATCGTGGATAGGCTGATGAGCTAATCTGCATATGTCAGCTGAATATCGCACTGTTGCGCATTGCGCAATGGACTTGCTCTGGCGCTTGTCATTGTACAATGCCATGACATGCGCAGTGCAGACTCACCAACATGCATGTGCAATGGCATATGCTGCTGCCTATTGTGCAGCGTGTGCTATAGGGGCCATCACCCCCATGTGCCATGGGCCCTATGGCACTCAAGTGCCATACAGCCTATAGCAC
Organism: Neoceratodus forsteri; assembly: GCA_016271365.2. Taxonomy (NCBI): domain Eukaryota; kingdom Metazoa; phylum Chordata; order Ceratodontiformes; family Ceratodontidae; genus Neoceratodus; species Neoceratodus forsteri. The sequence goes on from CM028130.1 coordinate 242,720,978, forward strand.
TTGGGCGCCATTGAGTCTATGGTGCATGAGCACCACTGGGCCTATGGTGCTCGGGTGCCATTGGGCCTATGGTGCTTGGATGCTATTGGACCCATGGGGCGTGCTGTCTTCATGACCCTATTGCGCAACATGCGTCATGGGCCCAATAGTGCTCCCATGCACATTGCGCGTGCTGACCCCTGACCCCTGCTTTGCCCTATGCTCCCCAGAGACCTCTGCCTCACAAGCTGGTGTGGCTACACCCATGCTGTGCATCCCCAGAGATGCACAATTGCCATGGACAGTGCATCTCCGTGTGAGGCATGCATCTCATGCACGTTGTGCATGTGCGCTATTGGGCACCATTTTGGCCTTCTACAGTGCTGACTGACCATGCTGCATCACGCAGTGCCCCATGCCCACAATTGGAGCCAGGTTGGGATGGTGAACCTGGTGGCCCAGGTGGAGCCCCATGCTGCCGGTCTGTTTGGCCAGTAGCCCCTCACTAGACCCAGGACAGAGGTGTGGCAGGACATTGTTGACAGGCTTGTCCAGGACACCAGTGTGCTGTGCACCAGGGAGCAGTGTTGCCACCAGTATGGGGACCTGGTACAGAGCAACCTGGAGAGGCTGAGGGTGCTGCAGGCACGAGTCCGGAGGGGGGCCGTGCCATGGCCAGGTAAGTGGGCCCAACTGCATCTGTGCAAGTCCACTGTTCCATGGGGCTGGCAGGGCTGCATGACATGTGGGGGAAGGACTGTTGCAGCATGCTCTGTGGCATGGCATTGCCAATCACTGTGTGTTCTGCACAACTGCCCAGTGGCCCTGCCAGGCCGGGGTGCACTCTGTGCATGGGTGATGAGGGCAGTGGGCCCATGTTGTGGCTGTGTTCAGATGTGTGCCTGTCTGTGTTCCCATCCTATGACCTGAGGACTGGAGGAGAGCCAGGGTGGCTGGGGCACCTGGCAGTTCACAGCAGTCTGCTGTTGGCCCATCAGCAGCTGTAGGAGGCCCAGCCAGGCATGCAGTGCCTGGACCTGTGCGTGGAGTGCCACAGGGAGCAGGCAGGCACTGTGCAGTCCCATGTTGTTGTGCAGGGTGGGTGGTGGGAGTGGGGGTATGGCCTTGGTCCCCTTTGCTGTGTGCCATGGTAGCTGTATACAGTACATGATGCAGTGTGCATGGCACCATGGGGTGGACATTGCATGTGTGTGGCAGCTGTTGGTGGGCTGGGTGTGCGTCCGTCCACCACTTGTGCTGCCGTGGTTCCACTGCAGCACTATGCCACCTGTCTGCCGCTGTGCTGTTGGGTGGCCCTTGGGCAGTGGATTCCAGTGCTGTGTATTGCTGTGGCTCACTGGATTGGCAGCAGGCATAGGCCCGCCCACTGCGAGTGGCAGGGGTGCCACTCCAGGGGCATGTGCTCCCACTGTCTGCTGCATGCAGTGGGGGCTTGAGTGCTTTGGACATGCACTGATCACCTGTCCCTTCCTCTGCCACAGGTGTCCGGAGGGGTTCCAGGCTCCTGCTCTACTGCCATTTGCTATGACAAATAATACTGACAACTTTGCATACTATGGAAATTGCTGACCAGACAAGGCGTATCCTGCTCCGGGACCGGTGCAGAGGGAGGCGCCAGGTGCTGGCAGGCCATGGCCGGCCATGAAGAACACCAGCCCTTATCCCGCCTCTGTCCTCCCTTCCGCTACCTTTCCCCATCCACTTGTACAGATCCTGTCCTCTAACCCCTTCTCACCTACACCTCCCCTTCCCTTTGTTTATTGTATTCTGTTCAGCTATGTTGCTTTCTGCCATTGTATTTGTTACCTGTTTACCCTTCTGTGTCCGTGTCTGCTTTGCAGCTGGTGAGTGGATCCATGCTGCAGTCGTGTGGTGGGGTGGCCATGTGGTGTGCCTTTGTCATTGGGTGGTGCATGCATGGTGTTGGCATGCCCTTCGGTCAGTGGCTGTGCCTTGGCATGGCCCTGGGATGACAGTTCAGGATATGTGGTGTGTGTGTGGTCAGTGCCATGTGTTGGGGTGTGGTTTGTTGTTGGCCGGGCGGCCATGTGCCCTTCGGTGTGTGGTGGACTAGGGTGCCCACCCCTGTACATCAGTGCTGCCTGTGCCATGTGGGCTCCACGGGGGGCGCCGGCTGCATGATTGCACTCCATGTGTAGTGGTGACCTGTGTGCTGGCTGAGTCCCTGCCAGTGTTCCTGGTCTGGTGCTCCCACCTTCCCACACTGTTCCACCCCCCTTCCCCTCTCTCTCCCCTGCTGTGCCTCTGGCTGTTCCTGTTGTACCTTTGCACATCTTCCTCTGCCCATTGTGCATCTCTGGTTGCACTATGACACATTTCTGGTTGCTTCCTGCTGCACCTCTCACTACGCTATGGTGCAGTGCTTGCGATATTCAGCCGTGTTGCACTGGCGCATGTTGCAGTGTGCAACCATTGAATATCGCAGTCACTGCACCATTGCACAGTTGAGTTGTGTTGCACCAGGGTTGCACATGCCTTTGGCACATTTCTGAATATCGGCCCTAAATGTGCAATGTTTAAAGAGATATGAGTGTATAGCCAAAGTGACTTATGACTGACAAGAGCTGGAATTGGATGAGATACTTCAGAATAAACAAATGCAAGAACCTCCCATCATGCTAGAGCACCCCTTATCAATTTTCTTCTGGAATATCGTGGGGGTCCTAAGTAAATTGGAAGATAAATCCTGGATAGCTGAGTTAAAAAAAAAAAAAACGATACCATAATCTTATTACAAGAAACATGGATTGGAGAAAACCAGTTGGTCCACATTAAAGGTTATATCAAATATGAAATTATTGGAAGAAAACCCAATAATTATCAAGGACACAACAAGGGAGGTTTAAAGACACTGATTTCTTCCAATATCCAATATTTGAAACTACTTACTGTCTTCAAAAGACAATTTTGTCTATCCCTGATTCTAACATTGTCCAATAACATAATATTATGTTTCCAATTTTTATATGGAGCCTACCACCTCGGTTTCTGTATTTAGGCAGAGGATGGAAGAAATGATTAACAAACTAGATGTCATGAGGTCAAACTACACTGACCCAGTGGTTATTTGGATGGGGGATTTTAACTTAAGAACCAAGGCATGTTTGTAACTGGGCGACAACAATACCATGGGGAAAGATTTGATGGGCATTTTGGAGATAATGAAAAAAAGATCCTCGATGGATTGGGTCATTAATGTGAAGGGCAAACTGCTACTAAACTGTCTCTCTGAAAATAACTTGCATATTGTGAATGGATGTTCTAATGGATATGTAAATGGATCTAATACTTATCTTAAAAAGAATGCCTTTGGAGGCTCAGTCTTAAATTATGCAATAGTCAACATTTTTAATTGGTGTTCTAAAAGATTTTTAAAGGTCAAAGAAAAGTTTACCAGTGACCATCTACCAATAATTTTGACACTAAATATCTTTGAGACAGGGACTATTCAAAGAACTACCACTAATGCTCACCTTTATACCTATTATCAGAAAAAGAGTAAATGGAACCCTGTCCTCCCTGATAAGATAAACACTTTTCAGAATGATGCAAATGTACATTCATTATTAGATTACATCAAATCGGGGGTAGATGTAATTGATACTTACAATATTTTGACAAATTTATTAAGATGCAATCTTGTCTCAAATGCAGGGAAAATTAACAATTTCTGTTCTCATCATAATGCCCCCTGGTTTGACAGGCATTGTAGAAAATTTAAATCACTAATAAATAAAACCAGAAGATATATTATAAAGTTTCCAGAACTAATACTAAATAGCACCCTTGTGGAACTTAAAAGAAAATACAAAAGGCTATTAATGTCAAAGAAAAAATAACTTTCGTAAAAGCTATGGGAGGAACTTCAATCAGCTATACAGGAAAAAGATGCAATCAACTTCTGGTTGCTAATCACCTATGGGAAAAAATGATCATAACATTGAGGCTGTCATTTCCCAGGATGTTTGGGTGGACTTTTTTTCTGGCCTGTATACAGCACCTCAAAACAGGAATGAACCGATAAACAGCTGCTTAGCTTCTAACCATGTTTCCTTTAACAAGCACTGCAAATTAACAACTTGTAGGGTAAAAAATGGACAAACTCACTGGCTAAAATCTGATCTACTTACTAAATTAAAACATAAAGACAAAAGCTGGCTCCAGTACAAGAAATCAGGGCTAGCCTCCAACCTAAATGCTTACAGGGCACTGTGAAATTCCTGTAGAAAGGACAGAAAAAAGGCTAAAAGCTGTTACTGTAAAGAATTACTGGCTAACTCCTCTGGTGACTCTAAAAAATTCTGAGCCCTCATAAAATTCTTCCTAGGCCTAAATCCTACAGCAGCCCCCGCCGACATGATACTAAATGGGGTCCACTGCAACAATCTTCTCACTATTGCAAATTTTTTTCAATGACAAGTTCTCAAATTTATCCACCTACACCTCCCCCTTCCCCAGCCAGACAAATATTCCCTCCTCATCCCCTGCAAAAGCCCCACATTTCTTTTTCAATCCTGTCACCAGGCGTTAAGTAATTGAGTTACTGCATAAAATCTCTGACTACACTACAGCTGATTCTGACAACCTCGAACCTAAGCTCCTAAAGCTAGCTTCCCCCTTCATTGCTGGTCCCCTAGCCAAAATGTTCACATTATCCCTGTCCCAGTGCTATATCCCAGATTTATGGAAGATTGCTAGGATTTCTCCTGAACACAAAAAAGGTTACCGCAAAGACCCCACAAATTATCGCCCCATAGCCATCCTATCTGTTCTCAATAAGATTCTTGAGAAACTGGTAGCTACTCAAATGATTGAGTTCCTGCTTAAATATAACCTTCTTACCCCATCCCAGCATGGCTTTCGCAAGGGCCATAGCACTACTACTGCCCTCCTCAAATTTACCTTAGATACCCTCATGGCTATGGATGCTGGCCTTCTCACTGGGGCTGTTTTCATTGACATGACCAATGCATTTGACCTTGTCGACCACCCCCTCCTCCTTACCTCCCTTGAGTCACTTGGTTTCTCTCAAAACATGGTTAGATGGTTTGGCAACTACCTCACAGGCAGGGCTCAAACTGTTAAATATAACGCCACCTACTCTGACAAAACCTCCATCAACATAGGGGTACCACAAGGGTCAATCCTTGAACCACTACTTTTCTCCATCTTCATCAACAACATCACCACTAACATCAAAGGGACTGGATCTCTGCTATATGCTGATGATATTGTTCTTTACACTAGTGACAGAAGCATTGAGGTCATAAACCAAAAAATATCTACTGACTTTCTGCATGTCTGTCAATGGCTAACCAGCCATAGGCTTGTTCTAAATGTGTCTAAAACCCAAGCTATGCTATTCAGGTCTAAAGCCAAGCTTAAACTATCCCAGCCTAAAATCAGTGTCTCCTCCTCCAATGGTTCAACTCTAGGGATGGTAGACTCATTTAAATATCTTGGGGTCACTCTAGACCCATCACTTAACTTTAATTTGCATATTCACCAGACTTGTAAGTTGGTCAATTCTAAACTTGGGATAGCATACTGCACCAGATACATGCTCACCCCCTCTGCTAGGCTTGCCCTTGCCCGGGGCATACTTCTTCCCTCTCTCACCTATGGGGTTGCCACCTATACCTCTGTGTCCAAATCTAGCCTCCAAAAGTGGGACATTGCATATAACAATGTATGCCACTACGCTTCCTCCACTCATAGGTAAAAACACTACTGCCTCCTTTACTCGAATCTGGGATGGCTTCCTCCTATGGAGCTCTGACTTTATACTTATGGCTCTATCATTGAGAACATTGTCCATTTACAATTACTGAAATCCTTAGCGGATCTCTTCCGTAAGGTTACCCCACACTATGACCTATGATCTGCTGATAATGCACCAGTCCTCACTCCCAGGCACTATTCTTCTAAAGGTGCTATGGCTTTTGCATGTCATGCCCCCCTCTTCTGGAACTCCCTCCCACTTGCTCTGTGTCAAACTTCCTCCCGTGTTTCTTTTAAGAAAGGGTTATATAACCACTTTGTCAATTCCCTTAGTTGTACTTGCTTTAAACCCCCATAACCTGTTTCATCCTGTTTCATCCTTTCACTCTACTTTCATTTCTTTCACTTATGTTGTGCCTTTCAACACTAAGCACTTTCTCAGTTTTTCCTGTCCTTACACTCTTCCTTTCCTCTTACATGCCTTCCTCTAGGGTTGGGCTGTTCCACTTCTACTCCCTTCTCCCTCTTACCACAATACATAATAATTCTTTATGAATCAGTTTATTACTACTTACCTAATGTTGCTCTCACCATAGTATCAGAAATTTATGTTAGTCTATATACTATCTACAGTGACCAGTTTTGTGTTTCTATGTTTTGTATGTATTTTGAAGTTCTGTTTAAACTTAGCCAATCTTACCATGTCATATGTATTTAAATAGTTTCGATCATGTATAATCCTGTATGTGTAATGTGTTCATGCCATGTTTTTAAATTGTTTCGAGCATGTATAATCCTGTTATGTGTAATGTGTCCATGCCATGTTTTGTACTGTATCCTCAAGTGTCATGCATGAAAATAGTCATTACTATGGCTAGTGCACTTACCCGGTAAACAAAAACCAAATAAATAAATAAAAAACTTGTGGCTCCCCTAACCAGTGAAGAGACTGAGTCTTCTATCTTGAATAAAAAACAACAAAGCAGCTGGTGTTGATAGCCTACCCACTGAAATTTTTTAAGTAAACATTGGTTGGTGGTCCCGCTTCTTTTCTTTTTTTTTTAATTGATGGCACTGGAAAATCATCAGTCTTGGTTAACTAATGAAATAGTGCCCATTTACAAGACGTTGCAAAAGTAAACCTGACAAACGATAGACCCATATCATTGATTTGCATCCTGGCAAAAAAGTATACTCCCCTCTGCTTCTAGAGTTCTAGAGAGATTAGTGATCTGGATACAGAACAAACAAATATTTTTGGAAAACCAGTTTGGTTTTAGAAACAAGCTCTCGGCTAGTGATGATTTATTCATACTTAACTACTTAGTGGACAAATATCTTAAAAATAGGGGAGGGAAGTTATAATGCTGTTTTTTAGACCTAAAAAAGGCCTTTGATAACCTTAATAGAAATACGCTATAGAAAGTGCTAACTTATCTCAAAATTGACCCTCAATTATTAAAACTAATAATTATATTACATACTGGAACCAATATGCAGATATGATAATCCCTTGATGGGAAACTTACAAAGAAATTTCTGGTAAATAGAGATGAGAAACAAGGGTGTCTTCTCACCCCAACATTATTTAATATTTCTATTGATTATATGATCAATAAGTTGAATCTTATAAACACGGATGCTCCCAAGATACAAGACCAGCTAATAAATGTTTTATTTTATATAGATGATTCACTATTCATTTCCAGATCAGCTCAAGGCTTACAAAGAGCATTGAATAATATGTCTGAATCTTTAGATGACTTATCTTTGGAAATAAACACTGATACAACTAAAATCATTGGTTTTGCTAGGCATACCATAATAAAAAACAAATGGCATATCAAAAACACTCCAACTGAACTTGTCTTTGTTGCTAGTGCCTTTCTGGGGTAGCACTTGCTACAATGACTTTTTTGGTGCTGCCTGCCTATGACAGGGGGAGGATAGGGTACTTCGTTCCAGGAACTTTAACTCATGGTTGAAGGGGTGGTGAAGAGAGGAGGGGTTCGGCTACATTGGGGACTGGGGTCCCACCTGGAGGGACAAGGGCCTATACAGAGGAGATGGCCTGCAGCCATCCAGGAGGGAACCGCAGTACTTTGGTGAACATTTAAAGTAGCTGAGGGGGGTGGCAGAAGAAAGCAGGGAGGCATTAACTGCTCCCCTCCTACAGGCTGAAATAGTCAGTAGGGAGAACTGTAAGGGAGAGAAATCCCCAAGGGTAACTATTTATTTTTTAATTTTTTTGCTTCTCCTTGACTGGCCACTCCTTTGGGCCGCACATGCCCCATTGCCGCCACCACGCCCCTGCAACCATTCGCTGCCCCATCTTGGTGATCCCCGGGGTAACCCAGTGTAACTCTTTGGGTGCCCCCCAAGGGAGAAGTGCCCGTAGGCACGCTGACATTTCCCAGGGGCCTGCGAGGTCAGCTCAGGGCAATCCTGGGCTATTGTGGTGATGAGGGACCTGGCGGCTGTCATCCAGCTGATTGGGGAGAGATATTCCAGTTTTCGGTCCCCCCCCACCCACAGTGGCCGCACCTAGCATCCTCTCCTGCATGATGCACAGGTGGTTTGTGTACACCCACACTGCATCATGAAGCACAGCTGGGGGTTGCTCCAGAGCAGTGCAGACACGCAACCCCTCCCCCTGGAGGAGAGCATCCAGCGGATGCCCTATACCCTCCCTAACGTCCTCCTCTTCTGACGTTCCGGGCTTGCGGCATGAACCCGAGTTGCCAGAGTGCCAGCTGATCACCCAACGCAACAGAGCCAACTCCGAGGGTACCTGTTAATCAGAAAAATAAATGGTAGTAATGAAGGGAGATGTGAATGAGAGCAGAGGGAGTAAGGAAAGAGAGTAATAGGGGAAAAAGGGGAGATGAAAAGCAGAGTAGTAGCAAAATCTGGAAGGGCACATTGGGGAAATGCTCAAAGTCTGGAAAATAAAATTCCAGACCTACAGACCATCATGGCTGAGGTTGAAATTAAGTTGCTCTCTCATTTCAACTGGACACCACACATCAAATATACTGAACAAAAAGCAAACCAACCAGGCTTGGGCATCAATAGGTTTTGAAAGTTATATGCTGACAATTCTTTTACAGCCATGAAAAATGTTTTTAATGCTAAAGTTAATTTCTTAACTTCTCTATGGAACAGAAATCTGGGTCTTAGAGTCAAGTACTATGCTTTTAGGGTATATTCAAAATTTGTTTCTGAGATTACTTTGGGGCCTGCCAGTAGCAGTATGGGGGCACATTTAAGGCTGCAAACTGGACAAAAGGCAATTGAATTGGTAGCCAAAATTAGATCCATAAGATACTGGCAACTACTTATTAATAACCCTAATGTGAAATTCAGGTTTGCATGCTGTCAAGAGTCATGTGCATATAAAGGGTGTAGTCCAACCTTTTTGTGGTTTATGAAACTGAATGCATTGTTGAAGAAAGCAGGAATCTCTGACATGTATACAAGTTGGTCTAGGTCTAACCATGAAAGATATACAAAATAATCTCTCTTTAGATTAATGGATACTAGTTTACAAACAGATTGTGTGAATGTTTCCAGTTCATTGATCTTTTTACCAATATAAGCTAATCTGTAATTTGAATGGGCCAAATGACTATTTTGTGTGGTTTCAGGATACATTACGCAGGAAGGTATTTGTGAGGTTAAGCTTTAATATCCACTTTCATTACAGATCTGTTTATGTAACATAGGAAAAACTGATGGAACCCAGGAATTGTAACTGCAAAGAAAACACAGTCACTAATAGTTCACATTTATTAATGTCCCTTATTAAAGCAGCAGTACTATGAAAATCAGGAAGTGAGCTATCAAAATTCTGTGTTTTGGCTTTAAGCATGCAGCCAAAGTTCTAGTTTCCATGCCTGTAAATGTTTTTTCAGTCATCTTTAGTTTTTTAGATATTTGCAATTTATTTGAATTGTTGCAGCACTACAACAAATATGGCGGCTGACTAATTTTCAGCTGCGCTTTTTCTACAGGTCACATCACGTCTTTTGACAACAGCAGAGGGACCCTCTGCTGACCATTCCCAATGTCCCTGTAAGTCATTCACATGTGCAGTTGGCAGCAGATAGAGTTCCAGTGCAACATGCTTAGTGGCAGAAATGTAAACAAAAGCAGAGAATAACTGAGCAAATTACTCAGTGATAGTACAATGCTGGTGAGAAAGAGTACCAGGTATATGATTAGCAGGGCACAGGGAATAAACTGTCAAAAAAAGCACAATTTTTTTTTTGTAGTACTGCTGCTTTAAATGATTTAAGAAATAAATAGCTAGGTCCTCTTGGAGAAGATTATACTTCTTAAAATGCATGATCAAGTAAGGATACTGTTAGCAGGCAATGAAGTAACTTTAACTTGTGCAGTTATTAAGTACTACCTTGAAGTATGCATTTTGATGAAATTATGACAAAACCAGATTTATTACCAATTACTTGAATATATTTAACCTTGCTTTTACTTTTTTAACTTGGTGATTGTTTGTTGTATTTTAACCCACAATGAAGTGTTTTATCTTGTGATTGTACACTTATGATTGATAACAGAGTTGAACCTGAGACTGCTCAAGTGTGCTGATTGTAATGCAACTCCAATTTTATGAAGTCCCTTTAGAATCTGATGAGCTCCATTTTTCTACTGTGATAGCAAGATTTCTGCAGAGCTCCACCCTGCAGCCATAAAAATGACTTAGGGATTCACAGCAGGTGTCATTTAAGTAACACTGGATCATGAATTCTGAGTCTGTTTGTTTTTGAAATTATGTGGGACATGTAGTTGTGTAAAAAGTTGTGTTTAAAGCCTACAGACCGTTCAAGAATAATTGCAAAAATGCCATTGAGAAAGCCAAATGCTCCCATTTCAGGGCACTCCAAACTGAGCACCTCTGCAATCCTAAAGAATTCTGGATGCAGGTATACTCCTTAATCAAAGTTAATAACTCTGAGATGCCAAGCTCCCTCATTGCCCATGGCACAATCCTCACTGATCTCCCATCCATTGCCGCTGGATTTAATGATTTTGTACTGATCTGTTCAGATATACATCTCTTTTTGCCAACTCCCCCCCTCCAATCCCACCACCAGTGGACATTGGTACTTATCCAGCTTTTCACCTTAAACTAGCAACCCTCAGGAAAGTCCATCAGTTTCTCACTAATCTAAAAGCTGATAACTTCCCAGGATATGACAGCCTTGAACTAAATTTCTCAAATTGGGGGCTGCAGCCATTGCCTACCTGGTTTGTGATTTGTTTAATTAGTCCTTCCTCATGGGAACTGTCCCTGATAAATGGAAGGTAGCCGTGGTTGTTCCCATCCATAACAGCAGACTCAACACTACTGTTGAAAAATTTAGACCTATCTCAATTCTCTGTCTGCAAGCAAAAATCCAGGAGTGAATCCTCTGTGACCACCTACAGGATTATTTGGACCACCACCACCTGCTGTCAAAGTTCTAGCATGGATTCAGAAAAAAACACAGTACCCTCACTGGCTTAATAAAAGCCACATCTGCCCTATTTCATGATATGGACCAAGGCCTCACCACGATTGCTATATTTGTCAATCCTGACAAATACGTTTGTGGTCAGCATGATCTCTTATGTTTGTTAATGGAAGAGCAAGCCCCTATTATGAGGGCTCCCAGCCAAAATAGCAGGGTTGTGGTTGGCAACAAGGAGGTGAGGAGTGAGGGGTAAAGGGGTAGGGCTAGGATAAGGTAGGGATTTTGGAAAGGAATTATGGGAAGGGGAGCTTGAAGGGAGAGAGGATGATGGGATGGGGAAGGGCTAGGGAGGAGATATAGGATTGGTTGGAAGAGGGGAGAAGGGGCAGGAAGAAGGAGGAAAGGGGTATAAAAATAGGTGCATAGACTGAATTCACCTTCTTTTCTGCTAGAGAGCCAGTCTGAGAGTTTTGTGGTCAGAGATTTTGTCTGTCAAGCACTCTCAGTTGGCAGGTATTTGTGATTTCAAGCAAGCAAAGACATGTGGATGAGGTATGGACTAAGGGAAAAGAAGCGGAGCAGGGAATTTCGCTGGGACAGGAGAAGCCAAAATAGTATGTTTGTGAGTATGAAAGAGATAAGAAGGGAACCAGGTGTGGAAGGATTGTTTTAACGAGAGTGGCATAGGGGGCTGCAACTGACCACATGGTGTGATTGAGGGAGGCGGAATCAACAATGATGACCTACTAGATATACATAGTTCCTGCCTTCATTCCTCATGAAAAGATCATGGACAGGTGACTTAAAGTTAGCTTCTGAGTAAAATGCACCCTTTGAGTTTGAATTGTCATTTTCCATACAGGTTGGAATTTATAAGGTTTTTGCTGGTCATGTCTCTTTACCTTCCCAAACCGGCTGCTGGATGATTGTGTGGGGAAATTCTCAGTGCTGGGATCCTCCTTTGATTTGCTAAAAGAGTGATTGAAAGGTTTAATCGGGTTCAGCCTGGGCCATTCTGAGGTGCCACAAGTCAGAGCCAGGCAAGCATGGTGGCACAATGTGGTCAGGAGTGTGGCAAATCCTGCAGGGTTCTTTAAATTCCCATTTTAATCTTTGCAGGTTGGGGCACAGAAAATAATGAAGCTGGCGTGGTAACAATCATCATCTTATATGGGGTGTTGTACGGATAGAGTTTGTCAGTTTTTGCACTGGCATATGGAGAAGCTACAGGGGTCAGTGGCAAGCTGGAAGGTGCAGTGCTTTAAAATTTGTGGGCCATGCCACCATAACAAAGGGGCCTGCATGGCAATGGCCTCGATCTTGCAAACAGTGTGATCCTGGTACAGGGATGCATACGCCCCGCATGCGCATGACGCATCCGCCATTTTGTTACTCCATATCCTGGAAGGCGGGACACCAACATGCATGATGGCACTAGGTGCCATCTTAGTCATGATGGATATGACTGCTGCTGGGAGGGGATCCAATAACAGATGAGAGGAAACAGCGTGAAGGGTTGGAAATGTGTAAGGATTATTGCCTTTGGAGGAAGTTAACTGGCTGGTAAACACTGTTGGGTTTATTTCCCATCCTATAGGAGTATTCGGGCAGGAAGAGTCTTTCATGGGGTCCAAAACTGGTTCTACTGTCAGAAGGAGGATGTAGCCAATGAGGAAAAGGGGGGCTGCGAAAGCCATCTCTTGGATTTATTGCAATAGCTAATGAAACAGTACTATCTAGAGCTATAAAACCACAGCCAGGGAAACAGAAAGCAGGGCTTTAAGGACAAGCTGATGGTGTCCCTTTAATCTTTTCCACTCTACATCTTAAAGTGACATAGCAGCAAAGCTGGTCAAAAGCCTACCCCACCTGTTGTAATAGTAAAAGATCCAGTCGTCTTCCAGTTTTATTTGCTGTTAAATGTTTTCATCTCTAGCAGAATTTAGGCATTTTTAAATGTTTTACATTATTTTTTTTCTCTCTATGAAAAAAGTATGGTAACTTCTTTGGCTTTGAAATACTATTGTTAATATGAAAAGGAAATGGAGCCAGAAAAAGATATAAAGTACACATTATAAGAAACTATTTATTATATATTATTATATACCATATATACTATTGTATGCTGTTTATAGTATTTCCATTGTCTCCCCCTAGATTATATCTGTAAATGAGATTTCTTTTTATCTTTGTATGTTTATCTGGAAACCAATGACAATAACTAAATAAATAAGTGATCACTGCTCATACCCTGTTGCTATCTTGGCTACATCTCCACTGTTATATGGTTAACTTTATATATTGCCAATACCATGTCTGTAGTCTCTTTCCGTACTGTCACTGTATTACTGTATTATGAATACCTGTTGTTGTGTATTGTACCTGACATGGAGCATTTGGAAACGAATCCTTGACTCAAAGGTTGTAATCTGATATTCTCAATATATAAATAAATAAAATAAGTAAGTAAGTTAGTAAGTAAATAAATAAGTAACTAGGAAGAACCTATAAAAGCAACTTTAATGGGTACAGTCTGTTAACATTTTTGTTGAACTGCTGCTTTAACTGTTGTCTTTTACTGACATAGCAAATTGATTTGGAGGAGGGGAAATGCACAATCAGTCATGAAAAGGGGTGGTGAAATGGGCAGAGTTTAGGATTCGTTTTTTGCCTCATCCAAAGGTGGCAACCTTATTGGCCACCATTCCTGGTATAATCTATGCAAATTGACCCACCTTCTTTCTGTGTCGAGGGACTCATGCACCCCTGCGATGCTGGTGTTCCTCGTTGCAGAAAAAACCTTTGGTAGGGTCTCTTAGGGGTACTTATTTGAAGTGTTGATGTATTTTGGTTCCCATCAGAGTTTATAACATGGGTGAAGCCTTTATATTCCCAGCCTTCCACTCAAATCTGTTGCAATGGTTTCCTTTCACCCTCATTCTTTTTAAAGAAAATTACCATCAGGGTTGTCCCTTATCCCCTTTGTTATTTAATTTGTATCTGGAGCCCCTTGCCTGTTTCATTAAAGGGCACCCTCATATCCATGGGATCCAGATTGTGGGACAGTTGCATGCCATTTCAACATGTGTGGATGACATTTTACTGAATTTGTACTCCTCTTTGGTCTCTCTGCCTGCAGTTTTCAAGGTATTAAGGGCATTTGGTGCTATTTCAGGCTACAATCTAAACCCTGATAAAATGTTCTTTATGCCCTTAAACTGTAATACTTTTTGTTCTGAAGTTATGAGTTGGGGTGGTTCCTGGGTGTTGGACACATTAGATTATATAGGAATTAAAGTACGAAGAACTACTCATGCTAGGATCAAATATATATCTTGCTGGTCTGCTGTACATCTTGAAACAAGACCTGACTTGTTGGCTGCAACTCCCCTTATTGCTCTGGGCTTGTATCAGTGTCATCAAAATAAATGTCCTCCCACGTCTCCTATATCCTCTTACTATGACCAGAGTTTTTTTATCAAAAAAATGTTTTTTGTTTTTTTTTGCATGCTTTGCTTTAACATTTTTTTAAAGACAGGCAAATGTTCACAGAGAGCGTATGCTAAACTTGTTACAGGTAAAGAACTTGGGGGGTTGAGTTTGCCAGACTTTTTTCTTTATTACTTAGCCGGACATGCATTGCACTTTTTATGGTGGGCACATGCTTTTAAATTGGAAGCTCTAAGTGCTCAACTCCTGGCCTATCAAGAGAGCCTTGGTCAAATCACACCAGTTAAACCTAGGCTCCCGTATGTGTAGTACATACCGACAGCTCCCTGCCACACTATGAGACTCCCCGATTGGAACATCAGTTAAAGTATATGGCCAGTAACATAATTTTTGGGGTATCAGTCCCTTCAGGACTGGTCTCAATTGATTCAACACAATTAAAATTTTCATATTGGTTCCTTGCCAGTCGGATATGCCTTTCTTCCGAGAACCGAGTTGAGCACCCTTTCTTCTTTAGTGCAGAATGGTAGCTTTCTGCCATTCAGGTCTTTAAAAGTAATTTTGATTTAACAGATAAAGCAGATTTCTCATATATGTAACTTTGTCATGTTATTTATAAAGTATTGGGTCCTCTTCCTTGGTCCTCTCAAACTACAGAAGTATGGGATGAATTTTGTCTCAACGCTATTCAGCCTCATGTTATTTCTCATCTTTATAAGAGACTTTGACTTCCCATGGCTGCTAAATTGGATCTTTGGCTTCCCTATTGGGCAGGAATTTTTGTGGAACTGGAGGATCAGGCCTCTAGGTTAACTGTGTGGTGCAATTTGCACCATTTTATTAAATTTGATGGTCATAGGCCCGGTGGCATTGAGGGTTGAGGCGCTGGATGCCACACCTTGCACCACACTGGTGACCTGTATTCAGGAATGAGCAAAGGCCAACGGGGGCTGGCAGGGAGGAGAAGGACTGAGCATCCAGAGGACAGCACTCCTCCGGGGAGGGGGGGTCAGCAGTTGGTGCTAGCCTGGCCCCTAGCAGTGGCTGGAGACTGGTGCACCAATGCCGCAAGATGGGGAGTCGAAAGCGGTGCAGATGCTCAATGGGGGCATGCATGGGAGTGCGTGTGGCACCATCACAGGTGTCATTGCATGCATTGCCCCTACAAAGAAGAAAATTGGGAAAACAGCATCACCCCACAGAGGATGAAGGGAGAGCTCACAGGCACTGCACCCAGCCAGCCATGGCACAGGAACTCTTGATCCAGTCTTGGAGAGGTGGACCCCCTCTTCAACCCTACTGGGGGGGTAAGCCCTGAGGCTTCTACTGTGCCTGTTGGTGGACACCGGGATGATGGGGCTGGGGCTCCCCAGATTGTGAGGGCTGTGGGGGCAGGAGCATAAACAATAGACAAGAAAAAAAATTGGATGCTCTTAAGCTGTCTCAATATAAGCTTCTTTGTAATATGTATTATATCATGGACAGACTAGTCAAATATCATTTTGTAGATGGTGCTGTCTGTAACAAGTGTCAGGTGGGTAGAGGTACCCTCAAGTGCATTTTTTGGGATTGTGAAAGAAAAACAGCACTTTTGGCAAGACATACAGGTGCATTTGGATCCACTGCTGGGCCTTCAGGAGGTTTTCTCACCTATACTCTTGTTTAACAGGCTTGGGTTTGGATTTTGAGCAGCTTGTGGGGCAGCAGCGCTTTCATATGGCATTGATCATGGCTGTGGCCAAGCGGATTATTGAGCGGCCTTGGCTTGACCAATCCCCCCCACTTATAAGGAATGGTTGGTGGCTATGTTTGATGTTCTACGCATGGAACGTACGATCTCGGGTATTCGGCACTTTGAGAAGACCTATCATTCTCATTGGCAAACTCTCCATATTCTTTGCATTTGCAGTAAATAAGGGTTGCTTGAGAGTAGCCCCCCCCCCACCTTTTTTATTGCTTTCTGTTACAATATTCTAATTTTGCTGTGGTGTACTCAGAGAACTTTAATGTTTTCCTTTTCTAATGAGTCTCATACTTTGCTCCTTTCCTCTTCTTTTTTTTTTGTTTCTGTCTCTCTTGAGTCTCCTGGCCCAGTCTAGTTTGGTTTTAGTTAATTGTTCGTTGCCTCTTGTTTAGTATAATCTGATGGTTATTTATTGGTTGATGTTTACTAATGCAAGGCTTAATGTTTAAAAGTTTTATCATGTCCAAGACTTTACCAGATTTCCTGACAGCTGTACATTACATTTTGCCTTAGGGCTGTTAACTCCACATGTTGCAGGAAATGTATGACCTTTTTTTTTCTTATTCTTGTGTTATTCTTCTGTATCCAGATATAGAGGTAACCTTGTTATACATGTACCTATTTGTACGTTGACTGTACTATGTTGTCTTGGCTATTATTATTTTTGGAGCTGTTGATTTGTTTAAATTATGCTAATAAAGTTTACTTAATTAAAAAAATAAGAAGCAATATGGAACTGGTGGGTCGGCCAGCCAACCTGGATTCAATTACAACACCTTCCACTTACACATTATGGGATTTAGGTCAGTGCAAATAAAAAAAGGGCAAGGTAATAATGGATGTTTGTTTGAGTTGCAGATGGCAACACATGAATGCCTGGCAGTGTCAGTGGCTTAGCAGGTAGCACACTCACCTCTGAGGCTGGGGCATCAGTAGGTTGTGGGTTGTATCCCCACACCAGGCACTTTGGTTAATATCCCAATACTGACACTGTAGTGCAGCATGAGGGGGGTGCTGCACTCCTGAGGTGCTGTCTTTCGGATGAGACGTTAAACTGAGGTCCCATCTGCCTGTTCTAGTGGTAGTTCAGGTGGATGCTAAAGATTCCATGGCACTTCTCGAAAAGAGCAGGGAAATTTTTTATTGAAAAACAAATAATAGAAGAACAGTATTTCATCATGCAATCTTGGAAAAAAATGAAAATCAAAAGAACGTAAATAAGTATTTCATACTAACATACTAAAATGCCAGCAGAATGGGCCTAACGGTCTTTCACATCTGCTCGTTTGGTCAGCCCCCACCCTGGGAGCTGACCTTGCTGCCCCCCTTGTCTTCTCTGGCTTCTCCCTTCCCAGTTCCGGATATTCTCGCTGCATTGGATTTTGTTTCCAGAACCCTTCCCCTGTACCTGTCCCACCCCCTCTTGAACCCCTCCACCATCTCTGCCTTCACCAGCCCCCTGGGCAGAGCATTCCATGGCTCCACCACCCTCTCAGTGAAGTAGCACCTCCTCTGTTCTCCCCTGAATGTTCCCCCCCTCCAGCTTCCACCCATGCCCTCTAGTGGCCCCTTCTCCTTCCTTCGAAGCACCCTGACTGTTCCTCCCCTATTTACCCCCTTCATGTACCTGAAGACCTCTATCATGTCTCCCCGGTCCCTTCTCTCTTCCAATGTGTACATATTCCAACTTTTCCAATGTGTACATAGTAATCCCAACATCTATCAACCCCCCCCCCACCAATAGAGTAGAGGAATTTTTATTGGAGCAAAAATGAAGTTTTTCAGACCAAACAGTATTACAGCAAACAAAATTAAAGAATATAAAAAAAACATTACATTATAAAAGATGCCAATATGATACATGAAAGAAAGACTAAAAAAGATCCAGATAAAGCAAAGCACAGCATTTCATGAAATCAGACAATAACACAATAAAGAACAACTTCAAGTAATAGGAGCATCAGAGTCTGTGATCCAAGGGAATCCAATCCATAATTCAAGCACTCTGTTACTGGATAGAGAAGACTTCTCATTCTTATAAATACATTTCAGCTGATGCACTACTTTCAAAAGCAATTCCATCATTGTTTCATCCCATTGCTGTAGCATATAAGCCCATCTAGTAGACCAAATATGCCATTTAAAGATTTTCATTAGCACTTGCAGTGTGCTATAATGCCATTTACATGTCCAAGAAACATCAAAAGATCCAAACATCAGATTTTCAAAAGAGATTGTTGAAAAGATAACCTCACCCCATTCATGCACAACAAAAGACCAAAAGTTGGAAATAAACATACAGAAGAACAAGAGATGCTCAGTTGTTTCCTCCTGCTGAGAGCAGTCAGGCCGGGCACAAAATCTTTCCTGCAGGGCCTTATGTTTCTGATTAGATTTAACATTAATTTTGCCATGACAGGTCAATCAGTGAAAATCCTAAATACTATTGGGAATCTGTTTGTTACCAAGAAACCCCTGTAACGTATTTCTATAAAGTAATGGACATTTATCAAAAACAATTTCCACCGGACAGATGGTGTCCAAGAGAAAAAAATGCAATTGCTTTATAGATAGATTTAGAACATGAAGCGTCAACAAGTTCCATTGTTTATTTCTCAAAAAGGTGCATCTAATATACTCAAGAATCACTGCAGATCTCTTAAAACATTTCAGGGATTGAGATTCCCACAGCTTGAGCTAGTGCATACATTTTGGTTTCAAACACAATTCCCAAGTTTGAGTATCATCAGTTAACAAAGGTCTAATATTGTTATGTATAAAAAAACTATTAAAAAAAGAATGGGATTAGGCATATTAAGTCCACCTTGCTTAATAGGGAGATAGAGAATATTTCATTTTATTGGGTTTGGGTGACTACCCCAACAGACCTGAAAGAAAATACCCAAAAGCCCAACTTCCAAGGATTTCGGAGGTGGGGATATAACTAAGTTATAGAAAGATGGGTAGCAAATAAGTTTTAATGAGAAACACCATCTTTTTCTTTCCAAATTTCCATTTGCTCCACATTAAAACTTTATGCTTATCCAAAATCAGTTTCTTTTCCCAATTAAAAAGATCCAATTCTACATTCCCCCAATATAAGCCCAAAATTTTGAAAGGGTCTGTGGTAATAGAGATACCTGCAATAGATCCAGAAGTATGTAATGCATAGTGCAGTCTTTGTCCAATACACTTGTTAATATTTAGAGCAGCTCCGGTTAGTTCACCAAATTTGGTGCAAAGAGCCAAGCTGGAATGACAAAAGGCTCATCACGGACCAGAAGCATCACATCATCCGCATAGGCCATATGTTTATATGGAATAGCTTGATTATGAAACAATACATGTCCTATTTCCCTGGAATCATTAATTTTCCACAAAAGGGGGTCAATAAAAAAAGCATATAAAATTGGGCTAAGGGGACACCCTTGTCTTACACCCCTTCTTATAGGAATGAGAGGACCCTTCCAACCGTGGACAACTGGACAAATAGTTGCTGTATGGTATAGGAATTGAAACCAATGAATCATAGCCACAGGTATATAATAATGGGCCAAAATAATCCATAAAGAATCATGATGCACATGATCAAAGGCTTTTGCTTGGTCCAGGAAAAGCAGATAACCATCCAGGGCCCCCAGTTTGCCCTGTTCAACCAGTTCTCGCAAGAGAAAAGTTGTATTTGAATTCTTCTGCCAGGGATAGCATAGTCTTGTGCCGATGAAATCAATTTCATAGCTCCCAATGAGATCCTATTTGCCAGAATTTTCATAAGTAATTTAAAATCAGAATTCAGAAGTGTAATAGGGTGCCAATTATCCAAATTTCGTTTGTCACCACTTTTATAAATATAGGTCAGACTCCCTGTGTTCATGGACAGAGGAACTGCCCCAGTATTTAAAATATCATTAAATACTAAAGCTAATTCCTCTAAGCAAAGAGTACCCATGAATTTCATAAGTTCTAAAGGGACACCATCAGGACCAAGAGATTGTTTTTCAACCATAGAGGAAAGTGCTGTTTTAATTTCCAAAACAGAAATAGGAGATACCAAAAGTTGTACTTCTGCATCCTCCAGCAAAGGGACAGCTAAATCTTGCAAAAAGGGCCACAGTCCCACAACACAGACTGTCAAAGAACTATACATATGGGTAGTATACGCAGAAACAATCCTGATGATATCCCTCATGTCATGACACTCATTCCCACAAAGATCCTGAACTGCAGAAATGTTTTTTTTTTCTTCAGTTGGGGTTGCCAGTGTTCATACGGACAAGTGGTTGCCAGTTCACCCTTAGTGCAAAATTGCTGTTGGAACAATAAAGTTTTAGCTCTAGTGGCATGGAAATGAACCATCTCCTCAGAGAGCTGAGAGACAGGAGAAGTTAAGACCTGACCCATCTCAAAGGAGACCGAATAAAGCTGTTGCAATAATCTTATGTTCTGCAGGTAGTCAATATAAGCAGTCCTAGCAACCCCTTTCCATAGCTTTGTTAGTTCAACCCTAGTATCTTCCCACCAAAGTGTGGTAGAATCGGGGGCGTTAGTGAGCCACACTTGGCACAGGACATGGTTGCTTCAGCTCAGCATCGAGTACTATTTAAAATTGATTTATTAAATCTGTAATATCATATAAAAGGTCTCTAATTGCTCCAGATGAGTAGACTGTGTTTTGTGGAACCTATAGATACTAAACTTGCTATGGGTAGAACAAAAAATCCAACCACAGGAGGGGGACAAAAATCTGGTCTGTTACACCAGCCTCAGCAGAGATCGGAAGATGGGCCCAATACTGCAGATCGAGCCAGTGGAGATAGTAATCCACCTCTATGGGATAAAGCGTTAAACGCAGTCTGCGAGATGGACACCAAAATTGAAAAAGAATTAGATAGACTTACCGAACAGGATATCAAAATTGAAAGTGCAGTAAAAGTAACATCTGAGGTGGACAGCAGATCTCAATGCACACAGGCAGGCTTTGCAAAGCTGACTGAAAATGTGCACCTGAGAGCGCGCTTAGAAACCTTAGAGAATAGTAATATATTGATGAATATCTGCATCGTCAGGTTCATGGAAGGTGCAGAGGGTGTAGACTTACTATGCTTCCTCAGAAGATGGATTCAGAATGAAATGCCAGAAGAACTATGCCCAGCTCCAGCATCTCTTAAGAGGGCCTACCAGGTGAATTTTCGCAGGGCTCAATTAAATCGGGAGGCCAGCAGGATGGTTCTACTAGTAACCAAGGGGCAAGAAGTCTGGGATACTATCCTAGGATGGGCAAGAGCCCAATTTCCGATCACAATCGAAGATCAGGAGGTCAAATTATTCCTGGATTGGTTGTATGCAACCAGAAATCATCGAAATCTGTTTGATCCATTAAGGCAGCAGCTCAAAAGTCTTGGGGTCTCTCACTCTTTGCTTGCTCCGGCACATCTCCGCATCACCTACGGTGGAAACATTTTTCAGTTTAATGACCCAGAGGAAGCAAAGAAAAAGGTGAACAAAATTGCAGCTGAATTTCATCGTGATCCACCATTGGAGCTATCGGGGGATGAGGAATCCGAGGACGAGGGTTGATATACATGTGGAGACATTGTGGGACATTTGAGTCACCAGAGTGAGTGCTAAACAGAAAAAGTAACATATATTTGTGGCTAATTCCTATAAGCTGGTCAGCAAAGAAAGACTAGTTGAATTGGGATGATGCAGCAAAGTTTTTTGTTTCCTTCTCTTTTTCTTGCTTAGTTTAAAATGGCACTGAACATGCGGTGCAATGTGGACAGATGATAGATGGACTCGATCCTCCTGTTTCCCATATTAAGTCGATAAACCTCGATAGGCTGGTTAAAAAGTTAATTTTAAACTTAAAATTACTTTAGTATTTAAAGCCTTGGTTTGATCTGAGACTAACAGTTCTGGATAGGAATATTCAAGCAGTTGCCTGTTTAAAAGTAGATTTCCAGCTATGGCCAAAAGTTAAAGCTGTGCCAGTATTACATTAGCTCAGTATATATCAGGCTGGTTGAAAAGTTAAACTTAGAATAATCTAGTATATATCTTGTACTTTACTTGTTGTTTACCAGGCTCTATCTTAGGTTTGGTTCTTATAAAAAGTAAAATTGTACTAAGGAGCCATAGTATAGAAATACCTGATTATTACAGACATTACATTGGTGGTAGTTTTGCTGGGACTCGAACAGGGCTGAGGGAACCCAGTGATCATCTATTAAACAAAATCTGTTTTGTGGGATAATGGATTAGGTAGGGCCATGTTGAAAAATGTTATTATTTTAACTCCTCTTACCCCACAGGTTGTGGTGTGGTTAGCCTTCCTAGGGTTATGACTACTGTTACATATCTTGTTTATACCCCCAAGTGAAGTATCAAAAATTATTGGAATAACATAATCCTGAAGCTAGCAAATGAAGTATAATGTAACATGATTCCACTAACTGATTTTTATGATATGTTCATGAAAAAGTGAATAAACATAAATTTCCAAAAAAAAAAAGTGCGGTAGAATCATAAAAAGTAAAAACAGATTTCCGTACTAAAACAAAATTATGGAGGAGTAAGGAAATATTAAATTTCCAGAAACCAAAGCCCTGTATTACCCGGTATTTACCCCAGTTGTCACAGAAACAATATGATGGTCTGTAAATTCAAGAGCTGAAACTATGGCAGCCTGAATAGGGAGAGTAGGGGAAACAAAAATAAATAATCATTTTTAGAAGTTAAAGGACCTTTATGAAAGGAAGGGCCAAATTAGTAAGATGATAGGCTGCATCCAATAAATTTGTTTTGAGAACTATTTGGGACAGTAAGTTAGAGTCACAATATTGTTTACCTTTTGTTGCAGTAAAGGGACAATTGAAGTCTCCAGCAAAAATCACCTTATAGTGGGTATGTAAGTAAGGCTCAAGTAATCGAAACAAATTACAGCTTTGAGCTTTTTTTTGAGGGGCATACAAATTAATTAAGCGAAAAGACACTTCCTGGGTAAGAACATCCAAGACCAGGGCCTACCAGAGAGTAGATCAAATAGTTTTAAACATTGGTGTCAGGATATTTAAAGAGAATACCCACTCCAGCACAAGGCTCCTTACTTAAAGACCAAAAGGATGGACCCAAGTACCAGGCTTGAGAAGCCAACTGAATTCCATGCAGAGTATGTAAGCGAGTATCCTGCAGGAAAAAGAAGCCTAGAGGAAAATGAGTTAGAATGGAAAAAAACATTTGCCACCTAGCTACCCACTTAATACTATTTACATTGATGGTGTGAAAAGAAAAAGGCTCAGTCATCAAGTTTTTTTATAAGCGTGTTTTCGGCTAAGCTTGTCCGTATTTTTCAATTTAAACTTTGCTTTTCATTTTTGTTGACCCCGGGGATGAACCGTCCCCTCAGTATCCGTAGTACCTTCAGGTACTGAGGAGTCCATAGAAGAAACATCAGATTCCATGTCCGAATGCTCTGATTGCAATACATCAAACTTATTAGAAGTCGGGATAGCTGCAGACTGTGGAAGCATTACTTTGTCCATAGAATCCTAGATAGATTGTCTGGTAACTCTAGTGCCAGGTTTCTTTCCCAGAGTAGGAGGGGGAGGCATACCAGAGTCCTGCAACACACAAGAAGGGGAGGAAGAGATTTCCACTGAAGGCAGCTGCTGACTCTCAGAAACAAAGGATGGGCCAGCAACTGCAATCATGACTGTTGGGGGAAGGGGGTTTAGGAGTGGAATGGGGCTCAACCATATGGGGAGCCGAAGGAGAAATAACAGAACCAGCCGAGAGTTCAGGATTAGAGAACCCTGGACAACTCACTTTCTTTTGTGCCAATGAAATTAACAAGCGCTGTTCGGCTCCATCAGCTTGAGCAGGAGAATTGTGCGCAGCAGCAGTACAATTCTGAAAGGTATAATCCAGTTTCCCACAGAGATTGCATTTACATTCATTAAGACAGGATGAACCTAAATGACCCAAGTCACCACATATTACACATCTAGGCAAATCACATGCACTACTAAGGTGCTCCAAAGACCCAAATTTATAACACATCTTCGTCTGTCCTGCATAAAAAGAATCCCCCTGTCTCGACCTAGAAAAAAAGAATTAGGTAAGTGAATTGAACCAGTGTCATTTGTTTTAAGCATGATTTTGACTTTCCAACCCCCAGTCCAGATATTTTCTGAATCAAGGCTTCGGGATCTTCCAATAAGGTGCAGCGGTGTTTTAGCCAGATGATCAGGTCTTGGACACTTACCCCCTCATTTCTAAAGAGCACATTAATAATCTTGTGGGATGGCTAAGACAGAGGGGTAACAAGAAATGGGGACCATAAAGAAGATTTTTTAAGTGATTATATTTGACCCAGAATCATTCCAAACCCGGAACAGTTTTAAAGCTGACATCAAAGGTCGTTCCTCCGGAGACATGTATCACGGCATAGAGTTCTGTCGCAAGAAATTTCATGGAGTCCTTCAAAAGAGTCCTGGCAACAAAAAGCCGATCCAGAGGGGAGTCCATGCCTCCAGTATAGGTGAGATGAACAGCATTGTGTCTTTTTGCTGGAAAAATGACGGTTTTAAACAGCGAGGCAAAAGTTTTAGGTGCAGTCTTATTGACTAAATTCAAAGGCCGTTGGGGTGTGGAGGATTCATCGATAGGCTCGGCCCCAGCAAGTGAAGGAGGAACAGCTAGTTTTTTTTTTTTTTGCAAATCATTTTATTTTATAAATGAAACATTTTATAAACAACATATATACATAACATTATCCAAATACAAACAATATCCCCAACAAAGGATACAAAATGCAACTCCTCCTAACCCACCCCCGACCTTCCCAACTCCCCCGCTTCCCCCCTTCCCCCAAGCAGCTATCTTGTCCCAATGACAGAAGTTAGGCAAGGATGCACCGCAGCTAAAAATAAAGCATTGGCTAGTGGATAAACATGGTCAGGAGAAGGAGGACCAAATATGACTATAAGTTTATAAAATAAAGGAGACAACAAATACTGTGAATATTTCAGGTAACAAGGATACATTTGGTAGATTGAAAGAGAGGGTGGTCTGTAGAGTTAGTAGCCATATCTTTCGTTCAAGGATTGGAAAAATTGCCCCAACATTTAGAGAATCTGGCTGAAGCATTGTGAAGATCTGAGACTGCCTCTCAGTGTTTAGTGTGTTCAGGAATTGTCCCACCATTCTTTAAGGGAAGGAGTCCAGTTGCCTTGCCAATGACGAAGAATCAATAACTTTGTAACCGAGGCAACCAAAGCTATTTGGTATTTCTGGACTCTAGATATACCCTGAGCGTACCTACCAAAAACGCATATCTCAGCTTTAAAAAAGGGGGATAGATCACAATATGGTTGTATCCAGCCTTTAACAGTTTGCCAAAATTTAGCTATTTTAGGGCAGGCCCAAATCTTGTTGAAGGTAGTAGCTAACTGAGCACCACAATCAATGCAGGCCGGAGACGACTGTCTTTTCAGCCTGTACAGCTTGGCCGGTGAATAATACAGATTATGCAGAAAATTAAACTGAATATCTCTCAGTAGAACAGCTAGTTTTAAAAAAGGCAATTCAGGATTCTGTGTTAAGGCCAAATCTGAAGGTGCTTCCCAGGCTGAAATGGCAGGAGCAGCTGCAGATGTTGAAGAAACAGGTGCAGTCTAAATGGGTATATTAATAGCTGTATCGCCAGAACACCATTGGCCTGTAAGTGCATCAAACTGCCAGCCAGCTTCCTGAAGTGCTGAGGAAACTGACCAAGCCAAGGTTCCCTCAACAGGAGCCGCAGACTCCACAGAGCATCTTAGGCCAGGCCCACCAGGGCTTGCAGTTGCCATTCTCGACGCAATATCTGTGGAGGGCAGTAATGAAAAAGAAGTAGTGGAAGTTTCTATCACTTCAGCGGCTTCTACATGTGCCACCCAGCTCTTTGGCTCCTGTACAGAAGTGGGCATGTCAGTAGCATCCAGCTGTTTTGACATGACATTTAAGGCGTCGCTGTCAAAGCGCAACTTCCACAGCGAGGTTTTGAGTTGAGCCTGTTTTTGAAAAAATAAGCATTCCTCAGTGGCAAAATCCTACCTTAAGAGTCATTCTTTTTCAGACGTGAGGCAGAAAGAGAGCAGGCATAGCTCCATAGGGTAGCAGTTCACTACCTCCGAGTCAGAGTCACTAGGTAAATCAGGCACAGTTTTAGGAAAGATTAAATCAGTAGAAACACTTACAGAGATAGAATCCTCAGTTTGCACAGCAGCAACATCCAAATTAGAAGGCAAATCAGGATCTGAAAGCATATCCACAACATCATTCACACCACAGCTGATTCTTCAGCAACAGCTTGTGCTGCAGGCATCTGAATAACGTCCGCCATCTTGGCTAACAGCCAAATGGCCAGGGGGTTCCCCTACAGCAGAGTAGGAGAATTTCCCCAATGCAATGGCCAAATTTCCTCCATTCATGAAAAAATACCACCAACAGCTTCATCTGGTTCAAGGTCAGTTGGCATTCATCTGTATCCCCCTTGCCTGAAAATAGGCAGGATTTGTCTAGTGCACTTAACCAGTCAATAGCAAAAAATAAATAAATAAATAAATAAATGCCTCAGTGAAGCAGTGACCAGCAGCAGAGCTAAGTAGTGCAGCAGGCAATGAAGGTCATGCGCAAGCTGCAGGCTATGGTGGACACTGCCCAGCAAGTGGAGGAAGTGCAGAGGATGAACCAGGGGAATATGAAGGGGCCCAAGGAAAGGCCCATTGGAAAAGAGGACCACACAGGATAGCATGGCAGGGATGCCAAGGGTAAAGGAAAAGGGCATAAGAATAAAGTCACTGACCTCACCAATGTAGCAAATTTAAGGGTGTTCATTGAGGGAGTTCTGGAGGAGCTGTGTGATAGGGGAATGAAAAGAATGGAACAGCTGTTGAAGGAGATTAATGGCATAGAGAGGGATGACCAAGAGGATGGAAGAGTGGGGGGGGTGAGACTCCAATCATGGGAAATGAGACACTGGGTGTCACAATAGGTGACCATATTCCGCAGTCCTTAAAAAACAAAATTTGGAAGAAGGAATATGTTGATATTTTTTCATTAGTGGATACAGGCACAGTTAAAAAATACAAGAAACAGGAGCAGATAGGCAAGTACGAGATGGCAGCAGCCTTGATGCTGTTGGGGAAAGCACCTTAAGAAAAATCCTACAAGGACAAGATGATAGGTGCATTGATTACAGGTTTTAATTATTTCAGTACAATTACCATACAGCCTGCAGTGAGGAAACAGGCTCAGATGGAGCCATAAGCAAGATGGGAAGGCACCAGTTGCTAGCAGCTTCAGGTACAAATGGTGCCTGTCTTTTTTTAAGAAAATAACTCTGAACTGTTCTACTGACTCTGATCAGCATTGTGTTTCCACTACTGCAGAATCTATATTGTTTATCTGGCAAACAGTTTTGATTGTTTCTGAATGGATGTTCTGCAGTAGTTTGGGTAGTTCCCTAGAGGTAATTTAAGACTGTACGGGACCTGGTAATCACATTCTGACTAAGTTAGGAGTTTACTGTTGGTAGTTAGCCTGTAATTCGTTTTATCTTACCTGAGTTCCTTGGCTTTCTCTACCTGAATGAGAACATTTCACAGGTGGCTGGACCCATACATGCACAGTCTACAGGTACGCCCCAAACCCTCCCTCCCTGTCTTTGTTTGATTTTCCCTCCATGGAAAGCCTTTTGTTTCTTTGTTTCCACCATTTGTTTAGCTGTTCCTAGCAAGCATCCTATCTCATTTATGTATAGCCTGCAGCAGGGAAATGGGATCCGAGGTAGCCGTAAGCAAGAAGGGAGGGAACCAGTTGCTAGTAGCTTCAGGTATGGACAGTGCCTGTCTTAGTCCATCAATGCTTCGCATTGACTGCCCTGCCCACCCCCCATGGTCCATAATTTCTAGGTCATGAATGTCATGTGACCATCATGTAACCACTTGTCAGCGTAATTCTAAGTCCCCAGTTTTCCATTTGTTAGTTATTCTAGGTGACCACTAGGAGTCACCCTTGAGCCCTAATTCTGGTACCTCTCCTATGCATATTCCGAACCCTACCTTTAAATCACTGTAGATAGGAATCCAAGTTTAGTTCCTATCTCACAGTAAGCTTCACCTCTATTTTCACCACATGTCCTACCTGGGACCTGAGCCTGAGACCTTATGGACCAAAGGCGCGCAACCTAACCACTGCACCATCACCAGAATACAAAGTTTGCTCTGACAGTTATCAGTCTTATTCATTTCACAGTCTCTTGCTACTCAGGCACATAGGTCCTCAGCCCCATACCACCCCCCCAAACCTAGCCTCCTACCAATCACATCTCACTCCTGGACCAAGGTATTGCTATTCCTCACACCTACACAACCCAAAACATTTTCCCAGAGGACTGTTCATTCTTAACCTGGGTAGACTCCTCACCAACAATGTGTCCCACTGAATATCTACTCCCATTAGTTCTCTATTGGTACTAATGGACCCCTCTATCCCTGTAGGTCCCACAACAACATCTGTCTCCCATGTGCCTTTCCTGTTAGACACAGCTCCTGCAGCAGGCACCTTTAGTGCACCCAATGTTCACCTACCCATGCCTCACAAGCATGGTGGTCTCAGTGTATGCCCACTATCCTCTCTAACTTTCTTTCTGCTACCACACCTTTCCTTGCTACCTGTGCCTATGGAAATTCATTTGACTCCCAAACATTCCATAATCCTCAAACCCAAACTTCTTAAGCATGTACTAATCCAAAATGTTCTACAACTCTCGTTGTTGTCAGGTAATGTACACCCCAGCCCTAGGCCCCTACAGACATCCCACAAAAGAACCAGTACCTCAAATGGCCTTAAGCTTGACTTGATTAACATCCATAGTCTTCTGCCTAAGACTGACCATTTGCAAGTATGGGTGAATCAGCACAAACCGGGTGTTCTAGCCCTTGCTGAAACTTGGCTCTCCCCAAAATACCTGATTCTGCAGTTGCCCTTGAAGGATACACTTTCTTCAGGGAGGATTGGTTTGACAAAAAGGGGTGGTGAGTGCAATCTACATGTTAGACTCCTTTCAGGGCATTGCCCTTCCAGCTATGTCCGCAGCGAATAGTGCCCAGGCATTTGCTGTCAAATTAGCTTTAGGAAACAAAGGGAAGTCACATATTGTCCTGTCCATCTATATCCCTCCAAGGGACACAGCAAAAGGGTTCAATGCAGTTTTAGACTACATTACCAAACTGCCTAATCCAACAGAGGCTGTCACACTTGGTGACTTTAATGTCAACTGGTTCGCACCAGAATTTGGCCCATATAAAGATCCAGTCACTGCCATTGACCTAACCCAGCTGGTACATAACCCCACTAGGATTAATTATAGGACTGGCAGTCACACCTTAATTAACCTAATTCTCACAAACCGCCCAGACAGGATCACAGACACTGAGGTTTTACCCGACTCCCTCAGTGACCACTCCCCTATTGCATGTCTTTGGTCTAACAAGTACCCCAAACCCCCCAATAAGCCATCTCACCAGCGTGTACTTAGGCACGGGCAGCTTGAGCAGTTTCGAGCATTCCTCTTACACAGTGACTGGACACTTACAGACACTGCCACAAGTGTTGACACTGCTCTTCAACACTTTATTTCCCTATTCAACAAAGCCTGAGAAGTATTTACCCCTTTCTGAAAATGGAAAATTAAAGGAGTAAGCAAGCCCTGGATCATCACACCCCTCCTTCACCTCTTGGCCTTTTGTGACCACCTCTGGCATGTAGCGCATGCCACTGGCAAACCTAACTACTGGCAGCATTACAAGCAGGCTAGGAATGCATGCACCCGTGAGGTCTGCCTTGCTAAAATTGCCCTCTTTCAAGGTATTTTCTCTAGTTCTTGGGGCAATAGCACAAAATTCTGCGAGAATATTAAAAACCTCACTGGGAAACCCAACAAGTCCCCACCTACAATACTCAATATCAATGGTACAACCACGCAGGACCATAAAGAAATAGCAGACATTTTCAATACTGCTTTCACTGACCTTAGTGGGATGCTCCCTCCCAACTTCTTTACTGAACCCACCCTGCCAGCTCAGTGACCAAAATGTGCCACAAACGTCCAGCTGTCCCCCAATCTATTTTAGGGCAACCACTCCTGATGTTGCCAAAAAAAAACAACATCTGTGGGTTCTTGGCAAATCATGGTATAGCAGCTACACCCTTGATCTTAAACTACTTCACCTCATGTTAGATCCAGTTTATTACACCTCTCACCAATATCTTTAACTTATCCTTCCTCCTTGGCCAATTCCCCCTGCAATGGAAAATAGCAGTGGTGACTCCAGTTCACAAGAGTGGGGACAGGGCCATACACTCAAACTACTGCCCAATATCCATCCTGCTACCCTTCTCAAAAGTGTTGGAGTGCATAGTAGCAGACCAGTTGACAGAATACCTAGCCAGCTACAATATACAATGCCCACAGCAACATGGCTTTAGAAAGGGGCATAGCACCAACTCAGCTCTCCTAGAGTACACTGACTTTATTCATAAATCATTGGATTGCGGACACCTTGTGGGATTCATTTACATTGATCTCACAAAGGTGTTCGACACTGTTAGTCACTCACTATTACTTAAGTCCCTACCTATCTACCCTTGGGCTCTCACAAGAAGTGGTTAAAAAGTTACCTTGAAGATAGGTTGCAATGGGTAAAAATTCAAGATACACTCTCTGCCAGTCATCCACTATGGTCAGGATTTCCCCAAGGCTCAATCTTAGGTCCTCTCCTATTTAGCCTCTTCCTTAACACCCTTCCTCAAGTATGTTCCACCAACATACTCCTATATGCTGATGATGCTGTGCTTTTCACTAGCCAGCCAGATCCACTACCCCATGTCAGTAGCTTGCAACAATGTTTTGCTGCAGTTGAGACCTGGTTCACTAATCAAAAACTAATCATTAACTACAAAAAAACAAAGTGATGCTCATTGTTAGCCCCCACAACAAGCATAAAACTGCCCAACAAACTATCCTTAACAATCTCAGCCTGCCTCTTGAACAAGTCAGCAGCTTTAAATACTTAAGTGTAACCCTGGACAGTACCTTATCCTACAGTGAACATGTTACATTACTATCCAAAGTGGTAAACATTAGAATAGGACTCCTCTATAGGCACAGACTCAGTATGACCCAAGAAGTGCTCCGCCTAGCTGTCACCAGTTCTAGTCTTCCGATCATAGACTATGTCTAATGATATATAGCTCAGCCACAGACACCATGCTAAGAAGACATAATGTTGCTCTAAACAAGGCCTGCCACCTCGTCACTGGTGAACACAGACACACTCACACCTGCAACCACTATTATAACAGTAATTGGCTGAACCTCCATAGCAGGATCTCTTACCAAACCTGCCTGCTAGCATAAATTATCAGCCTTGGGTAACCTCCCTCCCGCATTACAGCAGCTCCTCACTAGGGTAAATAACCCCCATTACATGTGAAAAGCTCATCCAAGCCCACCTTTCTTGTCCCTTTCTGCCATACTGCCCAAGCCCAGTGAGTGTTTATGTTTAGAGCACCTAATCTGCTAAACAGTCTCCCCTCTGACCTGCAGTATGAATCTAAATTAGGACCCTTCAAAAATAAACTTCAGCTTCACCTTTCTGAACTCAGCAGCTGTGACTGCCCCCACCCAACTTAATCTAGGGCTATACATTTCCATTCACCTACCAACGCCTGCCACCTACTATCTCTGGGGTTGTCATACATTTCGTTCCCCTATCACTGCCTAGCTTTTTTCTTTTGACAAGGTCATCTACTCAGACTGCTCATAACAAATTAATAGTACCTGTAAGCCTGTAATATCTCTTGTACTTATTGAAGCACTTACTTTGTGTTATGCTTATTGTTAACTCATTAAATCTTCCGTACTATGTATATGTATAATGTCTTTCATTCATCAATACTAAGGTTCATACCAAGGTTGAGAAAGGAGCTAGGAGGCTTATGAGGCCCTTAACTGCTCCTGTAGTAGTCAGTTGTAATAACTGAGTTTATATCCTGAAGGAGTTAAGTTATCTAGGCGTCGTTTAAATTTGTTTTTTGTTTTGCTGATAACTACATCAAGTGGAAGTTTATTCCATAGATTAACAATCCTCAAAGTATAGAAAATGTTACAATTTGCATAGTTAAACTTCCTGCCTGATAGTTGGAGGGGATGACTTCTTCTGTTATAGGAATCATTTTTAAACTCGAAGCCCAGTTCTGTTAATAAGTAAAGATCCTGTATTATATCAAACATTAGGAGAAGGTCACCTCTGAGGCGTTGTGTGGCGAGGGACATGAGGTTCAGAGAATTAATTCTATACTCATAGAGTTGATTATGTAACCGACTATGTGTTTAGTGAACCTTCTTTGGACCTTTTCTAGTAAAAGGTTCTCTGATTTCTTAAACGGACACCAGAGTTGTAAAGCATGTTTCAGGTGAGGCCTGGCATATGCCCTATACAGAGGCATCATAACCATGGGATCCCTGGATCTTCTGTTCCTTTTTATGAACCATATGACTCTGTTGGTTTTACTGATTGCCTCATTAATCTGCCTTGAGTGACCCAAATTATTGCTAATAAATACCCCAAGGTCCTTTTCATCTGTGGTAGTTTCCAGAATAGAGCCCCCTAAGTTATACACATTTTGTGGGTTATGGGCACTACATGCATTACTTTGCATTTTTTATTGTTACGTCTCATGCCCCATGTGTTAACCCAGTTTGATATTTTATTCAGATAATTTTGAATGGTTTGTGACTGCGCAGGACTTAAACAGGGGCCACCGATGTTAACGTCATCTGCATATTTTACCGTAGATGAAATACAGTTCTTGATTAGGTCTGAGATGAAGGCTTGGAACAAACAGGGACCCAGTACGGAGCCCTATGGAACCCCATTAGTAACCTGACCCACCTAGGACAAGGATTCTGTGATGAGGACTCTCTGAGATCAATCCTTCAACCAGTTTCCAATCCAATTTACTAACTTTTTAATAATATTAAATATGTGTAATTTTGATAAAAGGGCCCGATGAGGCATGGCGTCAAATATTTTACTGAAATCTATGAATATGATGTCAAAGTGGGTCCTGCAGTCTATGTTTGAACTAACCTGTTCATAAAAACACATGGGG
This sequence comes from Neoceratodus forsteri, assembly GCA_016271365.2. Classification (NCBI taxonomy): domain Eukaryota; kingdom Metazoa; phylum Chordata; order Ceratodontiformes; family Ceratodontidae; genus Neoceratodus; species Neoceratodus forsteri. The sequence goes on from CM028130.1 coordinate 242,754,611, forward strand.
TTTGTTAGGCAGCTCCTTACCTTTTTAAAACTATGTTCTTCTGGTTCTAGATCTTGATGTACAAGAGTAATTAAGTCCTTAATTAAAAATTTCAAGAAATTTACAGATAGATGAGGTCAGACTGATGGGCCAGTAATTTTCCCAACTGTTTTTGAATCCCTTTCTGTGCATGGGAGCCACGTGTGCAACTTTACAGTCATCTGGAACAAAGGATGATGTCAAACGTTCTTCAAATAGTAATTTTAGGGGGTGAACAAGACATTCCACTAAAAGATATAACAGATGCCCAGCTATATCGTCAGGCCCAGGCAGAATTTTTCCTTTAAGGATTGTAGTTTTCCATAGAGAATTTTCAGAAATACTGATGGGGACATCTGAAACAGGTGTCATATTTGAACTAATATGCTGTGCATGAAACACTTCACAGAACTTTTTATTAAAAGTTTCTTCCATTTCCTTAGGTTCATGAATCTGTCGATTATTCACTAATAAGGGGCCTACTTGGCATATAGGTTTTCTCAAGGAGTTAACAAAGCCGTCGCTGGGGGTTGTATGGTTTCAAAGAATCCCCTTTTGAAATTCCCCATTTTTCATTATTTGTAACATTTTTTCATCATTTCTGTTTATTTCATGACTGTCACAGAGTGCTTATGCACACATGATGAACCCCAGCATTTTCTCTCTGCATGTGCCACCCCTCCTCATCTGCTATTAATCAGCTTCCTCAGTGCCAGTAAGATGACTGGAACTGCTTTGTGAGTCTTTCTCAGTACTGTCCCCCTATAGCTGGCTGGCCAATTGCTGCTCATGTCAGCATCATGAATGTGACCAGAATACAGCATGGCTACTTCCTACAATTCACACTGTCAGCTGGCACTCAAGGAAGGTGGAGCATAGTGGCAGGCTCAGAGACGACATCTCCAGGAAAGCAAAAAAAAAGTAGAGGACCTGGACTTATAATATTATCAGTCACCAGCAGATACATTTTGCTGGCCACAATTGCCAAAGATGTGTCCCTTAATAACTGTATATCAAGGGATAGCCTGTGCAGAACTGGGCAAAGGAGCTTTTCAGGTGGGTGAGCTGAAGATTTAGAAATAAATTACTTACATCCTCTTCTATACAAAATGCAGAGTTGTCATGTTGCATATGCCTGTTTTAACTTTTCATAAGTTAAACAAAAGAAGTACCACAGTGGAAAGGCAATGCAAGGGTTTGGAAGGGTCTGGCTGGGATCTACATTGCCACCTCACTAATTGTGCTGTTCAGAGAGGTCTTCACTGTGGTCCCATTTTTATTGACATTCAGTTCCACTTTTGTCTGTGTTATCTGTGCCAGGAACAGTTAAAACAAATATGTTGTGATAAGCGTTTTCTCCAGATGATCACATGTGTCAGTAGAATGACATTTGTTGCTAGAGTTCAGTGTTAAGAACATACCTGCTATACTTTTGGAAGTATGATGGGGGTGGGGGGAGTAGGCATTTAGGAGATGGTAACTTTGCACTGGGAATCCCTGCCACTGTCAAATTACCTTTCCCCTCACTTCCATTGTCTTGCCTACCACATTGGAGAATGAAGTGGGGGCAACTAGTGTAGTACCCAGTACTGAACAAAGAATTATGTTACAGATTTTTTTTCAAGCAGGGTGCTTGGTATAGAAACATAGACAGTGATGGCAGAAAAAGACAGAGGTCCATCCAGTCTGCCCAAGTTCTCTATAATCCCTGGAACCTACCATTTCTTCAGGGTACTAACCCTCCCAATCCTCTCTCTATTCTCCTCCTTGGTCCTGTTGCCCCCGGTAACCATTATTCCCTTCATTGTGTCCCAGCCCTGATTGAATCCTCTGATTGTTTTTGCATCCATCAATTCAGCTGACAGACTGTTCCAAAGTTCCACCACTCTTTCCGTAAAGCAGTACTTCCTCACATCACTCCAGAACTTATCTCCCACTGAGCTTGCTATTGCACTCTAGCTCTAGTTAATCCTCTGTGTTTCCCTCCTTGTTCCACAGACAGCCCATCTGCAGGCTTCCTAAGCTGCTCCTGTGGCCCGGGCTCTCTCCGAGCAGGCCACAGCTAACAGATCACCCGACTGACCCCTGGACAGATTCAGGTATGCACTGGACCTCCAAAACTCGGGGTTTTGAATGCCGCTGTTTTGACTGGATGCCCAGTGGAGGAGCCAGGCGCTGATTGGCAGCTTTGCTCCTTGGCTGATTTTCCAATGCCCTGCGCTTCCTGATCTCAGGGAAATCTCTTTCTGTGCTATGTTCTGGACCCCTCACCTCCTCACAGTATTAAATAGACCCTTACTCTTTCCCTTTCCTCAGCCTAGCAGCTGATTGATCACTCCACTGCTGCAGATTTTCATGCTATTGGCCTCCCTGTCTTCAATACCTGACTTGACACACTTTCTCACCACCCCTTTTTAAAGCAGTCCCACCCACAGTATCACACACATGCTCTCAACTTTTTCTCCAGCCACTCCATCTAACTCCTCTCAATTACTGCTCTACCTGCCCTATTGTTAGGGACCTCACCCTAATTCGACTATATACCCTTTCAACTATAAACTAGCTAGCAATTGAGCAGGTCAGCAACACCAAACAAACTACCATTGGGTGCAACCACCTACTACTACTCCTCAGTACCTCTTTTGGCATTGCTGGTACCATGTACGAATTTGGACCCTTACCTCCCCACTCTGAATCCTCACTGGGTGCAAGCTGGAAGAAAAGCATACACATGGCCACTACCACTTCCAGTAACGATAGGCTCTTTATCCTCCCACACCTCCCATACACAGTTATCACCAAGCCAACCTTGCAAACCGTAACCTTAACGGTTAGCTTCCCCCTAATTTAACACAGGCATATAGACATCTCCCCCACCTGAAGCGCAGGCGACGGAAGACACAAGGGAAGATAAACATCACCCTATCTGCCAGAAAGGTTATCTTTCTGCTCCTGCTACTCTCTGGCAATGTTCACCTAAACCCTGGACCAACAACCCTGAGGAGCAGGGGGGTCCATACAGTGAACGGCCTAAAGATAGCATCATTAAACATCTGCAGCCTAACTGCCAAATTAGACCAATTCCAGGCTTGAATGACCACCCATGCCCCTGACATACTCTGCCTAACTGAAACCTGGCTGTCGGGTAGGATCAAAGATGGTGAGGTGGCCATCGAAGGATTCCAAGCATTTTGACTTCATAGAATAGGCAGGAAAGGTGGCGACTGCCTCCTATATGCCAGAAACTCACTGAGTTACTCCATCCTCCCCATCTCCAAAGTTGTGGAGGATTATGAGCTACTAGTGGTAAAAATACAAGTTGGCCTAAAAGGCAAGACCCTTACCATCGCCACAACCTACCTGCCCCCCAAGAAAGCCAAGGAAGGCCTTCATCTTGTTATGGAAGAAATTAGCACACTCAGAAAGGGCTCAGAACTCATCCTGACCGGTGACTTTAATATTAACTGGTTATGTAAGGAGGCAACACCCTCCAGAGACCTAATCACCTCCCACAATTTCACACAACTCATAACTCACCCCACCAGGCAGAACTACAAGGCTGGTACCAGCAGCCTCATTGACTGGGTCTTAGCTAGCTCACCGACTTGATTCTCTGAACTCAGGGTTCTCCTGGATGTGCTAAGTGACCACTCCCCAATCTCCTTTATAAGGATTACTAAACTTGCCAACAGCCCACCCTTCCTCATCGAGAGCAGTGTTCTGTGGAAAGGCAAACTTAGATCCCTCAAATTGGCCCTGTCTGCCTACAATTGGTACCCCATCAACAAGGCACCTACGCTGGACCAGGCCCTTAGTTTTTTCACTGAGGGCTTCAATTCCATCTGTGATATCTATGCACCATGCACAAAATGGAAAATTTGGGGGGGTGATGTTAATGGCTGGATTGATGGCAAGCTCCTCTCCATCCTAAAGGAGAGGGACTGCCTCTGGGAAAAAGCCTTAAACTCAGACAGCAAGCATGACTTACAGTGCTACAAACCAGCTAGAAATCGGTGCACCAAACTTATCAGTCTCGAAAAAGCCAATTTCCATAAGACTCAGCTTAACAATGCATGGGGAGGTGGAAAGAGGTTTTGGGACAACAACAAGAACACCCTTGGTAAAGACCAAAAGCAGCACTCTAAGATGCTCAACATTAATAACTCATCCTCCTCAGATCCGCTAGCCATTGCTGATGCCTTTAACCAGGCCTTTACAGACCTGTCCTCAGTGCTGCCTCCAGACTACCTTCTGGCTGTGGAGGACCAAGGTTGCACCAACCTGCTCATAACTAACCACCCAGCCTTCTACTTTAAGAAGGTAAGGGTGAAGAAGGGCCTAACGATGGTCAGGAAAGTCCTAGGCAAAACCAGATTGGGGAGTGACGGATTAGACATGAAGTTACTATCTCTCACACTTGATATTCTTATTATGCCCATAACAATGCTATTTAATAAATCCTTGGCCCTAGCTCAATTTCCAGAAGTATGGAAGCAAGCCCTTGTAACTCCAGTGTATAGAATGGTGACAAGGCACTGGTGTGAAACTACAGGCCAATATCTATCCTCTCCCCACTATCCAAAGCTTTCGAAAAAATTGCGGCAAGTCAACTCACAGAATACCTCAGTAAGTACAATCTGCTCTGCCAAAACCAACATGGCTTCAGGCAAAAACACAGTACCACCATGGCACTGCTGGAATACACTGACTATGCGCACAAGGCGCTGGATGAAGGCAAATTGGTGGGGTCTGTCTTCATTGACCTCATTAAAGTCTTCAACACTGTCAACCACTCTCTACTAGTACTCCAGCTCCAAAGATTGGGTGTGGCACCAAACGCCGTGAATTGGTTCAATGACTACCTAACACACAGGAGCCAGCGAATCAAAATCGGGCAGACGTTAACCAGCTCCAGAGATATACTCCTAGGAGTCCCTCAAGGATCAATTCTAGGGCCCCTGCTCTTCAGCCTCTTTGTAAATGACCTACCCACAGCATGTGACACCAAACTTATTCTGTATGCAGACGATGTCGTGCTGCTGAGCAGCAGCACCTCTCAGGTTGCCCTACAAACCGAAATACAGAACTGTTTCAATAAACTCGAGGACTGGTTCAGTAGGCAAAACCTGCTACTAAATTACAAGAAAACCAAGGCCATGCTACAATCCAGCCCCTACAACAAACACAAGCATGCTCCTCTCATAATCACCAACAAGGCTGGTGAGCAGATTGAGCAGGTGCACTTGTTCAAGTACCTTGGAGTCACCATTGATGACTCTCTCACTTATACGCACCACGTAGACTCCCTTGTCAAAGTGGTAAACACAAAGATCAGGGTCCTTTATAGGCATAAGAAATCCCTCACCCCGGAAGCACTCTGAATCTCAGTCTCCAGCTCCATACTCTCCACAATAGACTACGGGCTGGTGGTCTATGGAGCTGCTACTGATATAGTGCTCAGAAGGGTCCAAATTGCACTCAATAAGGCATGCCGCCTCACCCTGTGTACAGATCACTACATTCATACTTGCACCCTGTATGAGCATACAAACTGGCTTAACCTAAAAGACAGGATCAAATACCAAACTTGCTTCCTGGAAAAGAAGGCACTCCTCGGAAAAACCCCACCCTGTATAGGAAACCTGCTTGAGGCTTCTCTCTCAACACACATCACCAGATGGAGAAAGAATGAAGCACTGTCCATACCATTCCGCTGAACCTCACTAGAAACATAGAAACATAGAAACATAGACTTTGACGGCAGATAAGGACCACTAGGCCCATCTAGTCTGCCCATTTCCCTACCTACAGGATAGGCCGCAGATCCTAGTTAACCGACAGCCTATTTCTTCCTACCCCCCACAAGAATTTCCTTATGTCTGTCCCATGCATTCTTGAATTCTCCCACAGTTTTAGACCCCACAACCTCCTCAGGAAGGCTGTTCCATGCATCCACTACCCTCTCTGGGAAATAATACTTCCTCACATTGCCCCTGAACCCCTCCTTCTATCTTTAAATTGTGTCCCCTTGTTCTTGCAAGTCTCTTTTTCTGAAAGATGCTACCCTCTTGGACTTTGTTGATTCCACAGAGGTACTTAAAAGTTTCTATCATGTCCCCCCTCTCCCTTCTTTCCTCAAGGGTATACATATTAAGCTCCTTTAGTCTCTCCTCATATGGCTTCTCTTGCAGACCCTGCACCATTTGGTCCCTCCTCTGGACTGCCTCTATCCTGTCTATTGTCCTTGCGGAGATGGGGTCTCCAGAACTGGGCCTTGAGTACTCAGATGGGGTCTCACCACTGTCTGTACAGAGGGATAACAACTTCCTGTTTTCTGCTGATGATGCCTCTCCTATACATTCCAGTATACCCCAGCCCTCCCTACTGCCTTCTCACATTGCTTGCTAACCTTAAGGTCATCTGATATGATTACCCCCAGGTCCCTTTCCTTTTTTGTTGTTGTTACTATCTCCCCACCCATTGTGTATTCTTCCCCTGGGTTCTTGTTCCCCAGGTGCATTATTCTGCACTTCTTTGCATTGAATCCTGGCTGCCATACTTCTGACCATTCCTCCAACCTTGCCAAGTCCCTTTTCATCCTTTCCACGCCTCCTTGTGTATCAACCCTGTTGCAGATCTTTGTGTCATCTGCAAAAAGGCATACTTTTCCTTCCAGTCCCTCTGCAATGTCACTGATGAAGACATTAAAAAGGACTGGACCCAATACTGAACCCCATGGTACCCCACTAGTAATCCCCCTAGTAACTAGGGCAGCGTGCTGTCTCCTATCGGGCCCCCCTCTGGATAAATGAACTCCCAGTGAAATTGCAAACAAACAACAGCCTGTCTCAGTTCAAAGTAGGCCTCAAACAGCACCTATTATCTAACTCAAAATGCACCTGCTTCTCAGGCCCTACTTGATAGACAGGCCTACCCCCAAAACAACACCCAGCAGGGCTACCTAGAGAACCCTGCCTCCATTCCAGACTAGTCAAGGGCTTAAGTAAGCTATCAGTCCTCTTTAAACGCACTTGGTACTGCCGTTTCCAAACCTCCCTCCCACACACACACACACACACACACACACACACACACACACACACACACCATACTCGACAAAGCCCTCTGGAGCTGCTCCCCCCATCACAGTCCCACCCTTTCACTATCCCCCCCACCTCATGCTCTCTGCGGTTGGTTTCAAACCCAATCCCCCGTGTTTCACTGTCACCCAGCCTCTCGTCATCTGGATAGCGTTAAACCCTATGCAGTTACTCTGCCATAGTCTATCAATAGATTTGGAGGTTTCCAGGGGTGTGCTACTTAGGGCAACCGATTCAAAATAGCTTAGTATTCAATTACAACTGCTCAGTTTTTTTTTTCTCCTATTTGTCTAATTGTCATGTAATCGCTCTTTAATGCCAAATGGTCAGGCTTCTGTAACCACTGAATATGTGTATTGCCTTATTGTCCACCCTGTCATGGAACCTTTGTAAAAGAGCTCATGCTCAAAGGTCTTTCCAAAATACTAAGTAAGCAATTAAGCAATAAACAGTTAAACAATTAATTTCCATTGGTGTCCATGAGACCATACTCAGGCTAAATAGTACCCCGCAGTTCACTTTGTTAATTCCTTTAAGGAACCTGAAGGTCTCTATCACATCTCCCCTCTCCCTTCTGGTCTCTAATGAGTACATATTTAGTGCCTTGGGGCGCTCCTCATAGGATCTTTGCTGCTGTCTCTGAATCATTTTAGTTACTCTGCGCTGCACTGTCTCCAACCTATCCTTATCCTTTCTGAGGTGAGGACTCCAGAACTGGGCACAGTACTCTAGGTAAGATCTCATCAGGGATCTATAAACAGGAAGTATTACCTCTTTTCTTCTGCTGTCATTACCCTTACCGATACATCCCAGGATCCTGCTAGCCTTGCTATAGGCCATGTTACACTGACTCGATTTCTTAAATGGTATATTGAGTTGGGGAGGGTGGAGGCTACAGCAAGGGTAGAGGGAGTTCAGATATGAGTTATATAGGCTTAAAATAAGCCACAAAAGTGCACAACAGAACATACCATAGTCCATGGTTTCTGGGGGACATACTATATCTGAGACAATGCCTTATGTATATTACAGTAGCAGCATCTTGCTGCCCTCCAGTACTGAATACATATATGTATTCACCCTGTAGCCAGCCAGATAATAATTTTGCTTAGAGCAAGGGGTGTAGGAGGTCTCAGATATGACTTCTTTAGCTTCAAAATAAGCCATAAATTCACCACATGGCTTCTTGGGGCCTGGCAGCCCTAAGACCCTCATATTTTATTAAAAGGTTGCAGACTGCATAAAAGAACCCCCCCTTCTGAAATTCCTGGCAACAGCCCTGAGTTAATATAAATGTAGAAGGATTTACTATTTGATTTGTTTGCAGTATGTGCTAAGTTATATTCCCATCTTGATTTTGATTTTCTAATTTGCTTTTTACATTTTCTTTGAATTTTGAGGTATGAAGACCAGTTGTTGGTGGTTCTTGACTTTAAGAAGGAAGCATACGTTTTATTATTTTGCCTTAAAAGGTGTTTTAAAGTCCTATCCATCCATTTTGGACTATGTTTGTTTTTATTATTCTTCGATTTAGATGGGATATGGATATTTCTTAGATGAATTATGGAATTTTTTTAAACATCCCAACACACAGAGATGGGGGTGTTAGAGAATAAAGAATCCCAATCAGTTTTATTAAGTTTGGATTTAAACTCACTGAGGTTTGCTTTATCATAAAGGAAGAGCTTGATGGAGCTAGTACTAATACTCTACTGTTTCTCAAGTATGAATTTTATAGAATTATGGTCACTAGTGCCAATAGGGGACCCGACAGTAATATTTTTAATGATTAAGTCCTCATTGTATAGCACTAAGTCAAGAATTCCATCACCCCTCGTAGAGGAGGAAATGCAGTGATTTAATTTAAGTTGCTGGCAAGTAAGCAATAATTTATTCCCATTTTCTGAAGTAGCTGTGGAGTTGATCCTGCATACCTCCCCAAGATTAAAGTCCTCCATGATGATAATATCTCCCAGTTCTCAGGCTAACTCCATCTCTGATAAGATGGCATCATAAATATCAGATGATGAATCTGGGGGCTGGTAACAAGTCCTAAGAATAATGAAATTAGTATCACTGAGTAGTAGTTTGATCCATATTGATTCTGTATCGATATCATGGGTTTTTATTTTGTTGGAAATATCTACAGATCTGAAGTTGCTGTTTACAAAAAGAGCGACACCTCCCACTTTTCTGTCAGAGTGATTTATCTTATGAGATTGATAACCAGGTAGAATGGTGTCCCAGAGGGCTCTGTCATCTCCCCAAGTCTCCGTAATGGAGATGATATCTATATTTTCCTGGTTAACTTTTATATTTAATTCATCTATTTTGTTAGATATACACCTGGCGTTGAAGTACAAGAATGTAAGTTGCTATTTTTGTTAAAAGAGGCAGATAGTTCATGCCTCTCCCCCAAAGAGATTAGTTTAAACTAGTGTTAATAGCAGCCACAATGTGTTTTCTGAGTAAGGTGTTACCACGTCTGCTCAAATGCAGTCTGTCTCCACAGAATAACTCATATTGATCGGAGAACTCTTCCCAGTGGGTGATACATTTGAGGTTTTGTCTAAGATACCACTTCCTCAACCACTCATTAATGATCTTCATTTTTGATTAATGTCAAGGGAAGCTCTAGGAATGGGGAGGATTTTGGAAACACAAATTTTGTAACCCCTCTCCACCAGTTTATTAGAAAGTGCCACTATGTCATGTTGAATATTCAAAATAGAGTTATGTACAATATTGTTTGTGCCTACATGTAAAATGACTAAAGGATTTTCACCACCGTCATAGAATATTATCTACCATAGCTATAATATCAGCAATTCTAGCCCCACAGAAACTAGAACACGTCCGACTGGATTTATCCTGATCACAAACAGCTTTATCCAAATGTTTAACAATGTAATCACTCAGGACAAATATTTGTATAGGGTTAGAATGGATAGGATCAGAAGGCTCAAGTGGGATGTCCATATCAATAGGTAAATTTATGTTACTAGACACAGGGACATTCGATATATTCATCAGAAGAGAATTAGTGTCAGCATTTGCTGGGGGAATAGTAGTGCTGATTGGGATGTCAACCTGGAAACTAGTGCTATCGGAGTTAACTAATGGAACCATAGTATGTGGAAGATTTTTGCTAGAAGGAGTAGCATTGCTATGAGCTCCAGAAGAGGTGCTGTGAAATAGCTCAAGAGAATCAATGACAGGATCTTCTGAATGGGTGGAGTATAGTGGATCAAATCTATTATACATCATAAGGTGAAATGCATTAGCCTTGTACCCTTTTTAGAGGCCCTTCAGCTCTGTACTTCAAACCAGTGGTTGTCGGAACCATCATTACAGTCTTCCTCCCTAGTGCATTTTTTACTGACCAGATCAGATAAAGGGGCAGAATGAATACTATCTGAACAATACGGCATTAGGACTGGTGGGGCATTAGTATTATTATACTTAGGGTGAACAACAGACTTGACTGCGTTAACAAATGATTGCAGCTTAGGTCCTGAAGATATGGGGCAAGGAACAAAATGATTATCAAGGTTTTCAAATCTTGAAGCTATCTCTTTCTGACTTTGTTCTAGATGCATTAACCTTGAGTTAAACAATGAGATCTCCTGGGACATCTCCCCATTCTGTATGCGTTTCTTACAGGCTAAAGTTTGCTTGGGGGGGACCAGCAGTTAAGCTGTACATATTACATTCAGGGCATTTAATCCCAACCTGTCCCTTTAGTGCAGTAATAGTGTTCTCCATGCTAATGTAACACTGAATGTATAGCCTGTGCCACAGATATACACCACTAATAGTGGAACTTACTTCCCTAGGTAGCTGGGAAAATGTCTTGTAGCTACACAGCCAAAACCTACAGTGACGTAACTAGAAACACACAGGGCCTACCTTCAGTGTAGTTGATTAGGCCAATCACTACCATGTCCATCATGCCCAACACGCATAACATGCACCAAACGTGCATGTCTCTGATTGTGAGTGTGTCTCTGTGCATGTCTCTGCACGCATTTCCATGTGTTTCCACGTGCAGCACCACGTGCGCCCTGCTCACAGCAGGGCCTGATTAAATAGTGGCCGGTGACCTGGAAGAGCCAATAGATGTCACGGCCCACACAAACACCACCCAATAATGTTAAATGCTTCAGAAACAAGGGCAAGAGCCACTCATGATTGGATCTGACATGAGAAGTAACTAGGTGTCCAGAAACTGTGAAAATAAAGTGCATAAAATGAGCAGTAGTTCAAACTGAGCCCAAAGAACTATCCCACTCCTCTTGCTGTACAACAGACAACAGGGCATCAATGCACTTGCTCACCAGCGGTGCAAACAGTGCACAGTAAAAGTTATTGTATAAGTTTAAAAACACCCCTCTAGCAACGAAGGGTTTAGCCAGTAATTGCTGCAGTGAAGCAGCAAAATCAATGACATACAGTCTTTGTAAAAAAGATGCTGGCTCAAAGGTTTTATAATTTTGACATTTTAATAAATAAATAAATAAAAATACAGAAGACGCTGAAGTTGACCGTATCCAAGTTGGCCTATGCCCAGATAGTACATACGGCACACAAGATGCGGTTGGGGATATGGTTGGCTGTCGTATGATGAGAAATTTCAGCAGAGGATGGTGTCCCATGTGGGCATCAGATGGGACACCAGGCACCTGGACTTATGGTTTGAGACCATGATAGTACAGACAGGATTTGGAGGCTAAGACAGGAAATTTGAGATTAACACTCAGGGTGCGGGTACACAGAAACTGTGTTGGAGCTACAACAAAGCTCAAGGCATGTGGACAAGGGTAAAATTTCACCAAGCCTGATTGAAATGTGGGGGAATCCACCTGCTGGGGGGCAGCCCTTTGGTGGTTTGGGGGAGCAGGGCAGGGGGTGTTAGCCAGAGGGGGGCAACAGGAGCTTTGAGAGGGGAAGGGGTTTTGGGACAGACAGTACTGGATGGTAAGGAGGGAGACATATGGGGAGAGGAGGCCAGGAGATTCAGGCCACTTAAGGGAGGAGGACTGAGGGTTTCAATCTGGGTCGGACACCGGTGAAGGTGGGAATACTCCTGGAGTGGCTGGACAGCTACCCTGATAGGAGAGTGAGGGACAGGTTGTGGGAGAGTTTTACAGTTGGGTTTAGCCTATAGTATGAAGGGAAGAGGAAAACAATGAGGACTAACAATTTACAGTCAGTCAGAGGTAAAGAGAACACAGTAGCTAGGAAAATACAGAAGGAGGTAGCGGCAGGAAGAGTGGAAGGGCAGTTCAATGAACCACCTTTGGAGAACCTTGGGGTATCACCACTGGAAACTGTGCCCAAAAACAAAAAGGGGAGCATTGGCTGATTCACCATCGATCCTATCTGGAGAGTGAATCAGTAAATTACTTTATAGGGGAGGAGGAGAGGTTGATATCATATGGCACGCTTGCCGATACCATGATCCATAGGAGGCTGGTTAGCAAGATGGAAAGCCTGGTTTTGGGTGGGAAAATAACAAGCTAGGTGAAAGCCTGGCTGTCAGGAAGAACTCATAGGGTGGTGCTAAATGAGATGCACTCTGGGACAGTGAGGGTGAAGAGTGGAGTGCCACAAGGGTCATTTTTGGGTCCGCTTCTCTTCAACATCTACATCAGTGAAATTGCTGAAGGTTTGAGGCAGAGGGTGTGCCTATTTGCTGATGATACAAAAACATTCTATAGGGTGGACACCCCAGGTGGGTGGAGGACATGAGGGAGGACTTAACAACACTTGCAAAATGGTCTGGGATGTGGCAGCTGAAATTTAATGTCAAGAAATGTGCTGTGATGCACTTGGAGAGTAGGAACAGAAGAGCAGGAGACACCCTAGGCGGGGATGAAATTAAGATAACAGAACAGGAGAGGGATCTGGGGATCATAGTCTCCTAGAATCTTAAGGCTTGACTCCAATGTAGCAGGGTGGCGGGAGAGGCCAGTGGAATGTTGGCATGCATAGGCAGGGGCATTATTAGCAGAAAGAGGGAGGTAATAATACCCCTTTAAAAAGCCATGGTGAGGCTGCACCTGGAGTATGGGGTTCAGTTCTGTAGGCCACATCTTCGCAACAATATAGATGCATTGGAGGGGGTTAAGAGAAGAGCAACCAAGATGGTGCAGGGTATGTAGGGAAAGTTATACGAGCAGAGCTGTAGGGAGCATGATCTGTACACACTGGAGAAAAGGATGGAAAGGGGATACATGATTAAAACTTTTAAATATGTCAAGGGACTCAATAAAGTGGGGGAAGAGGGTTTACTTAAGAGGAAGGAGGGGGTCAAAACTAAAGGCCAAAGCCTCAGACTGAAAGGAAAATGATACAGGGGTAATGTGAGAGAGTGTATTTGCATGGAGAGGGTGGTGGAGCCCTGGAACAGACTACCAGATGGAGTGGTGGGGGCTAAATTGGTGGAAGAATTCAAGAGGGCATGGGACAAGCATATGGAGCTGAGTATCAGGGAGGGTGGGGGCTGGCAGGGAGGGAGGTGTAGTGGGAAGAAAGGGCAGACTAGATGGGCCAGTATGGTCCTTTTCTGCCATCAAGATTCTGTGTGTGTGAAGGACACAGGAGGGGCATGGCTGTCAAAGACAGATATTGAGGCTGCATGTAGGTTGCAATCAATGCAGGTGAAGGATTGGGAATTATTAGGTTTCACATTCCAAGGCTAGTATTATTTTGACAAAGCTATTATCATGGGTTGTCCGGTAGCATGCACGACATTCGAGATATTCAGTACATGGCTGCAGTCGGTGTTAGGGGTACAGTATGGGCACAAAGCAGTGGTCCACTACCCAGATGATTTTTATGCTGATGGGAGAAGGGAAGGAGGGCACAGTTGGGGTACTTTGAGACTTCCAAGACATGTGTACTAGTTTGGGGGTCCCACTGATGGCAGTATAGTAGTGTATATGTAGTTGGGAGGCAGTATAGCGCAGTGGTTTAAGGCTCTGAGCTGCAAATGTGGAGACCTGGGTTTGAATCCCACAGCCCCCACTTGCATACTGTGTGATCCTGAGCAAGTCACTTAACTTCCCTGTGCTCCCAGGTCGCACCTGTAAACAAACTTTCAGCATAGTGTGCTACTCCTGGTTAAACAATTGGAAAAAAAAACTGGTGGGGAAAAAGACAGAGAACTGGACCATAAGTTAGAGTTCCTAGGGACTGAATTGTACATTGAGATTGGCACCTTTAGGTTGCCAAAGGATAAGGTGGACAAGTTGAGCGAGCTGATAAGCATGGTAAAAGACAGAAGCAGAATACCATTGGGGATAGTGCAGCAGTTGTTGGGGCACTTGAATTTTGCCTGTCGGGCAGTACTGCCAGGGCAGGAATTTACCAGATGTCTGGCCAGGGCTAGAAAATGAGGCCAGGGTGCCTCACCACTGGTTTGATAAATCAAAGGGGTTTGACAAGACTTGGAGGTTTGGGAGCAGTTCTTAGAGAAGTATAACGGGGTCACATTTTGGCAAAAAGATTAGTTGTTCAATACAGATTTAGAGCTATACACAGATGCGGCTTGAGTCTGGGGTATGAGGGCATACTTTAATGGGGAGTGGATATTGGAAGCATGGTCAGAAGAATGGCAAGAGAGGGGGCTAATGAAGGACATTACCATTTTAGAAATTTTCCCTCTATGGATAGCAGTGAAGCTGTGTTGGAGAGTTTGAGGAATAAGAAAGTCACATCAGTGCAAGGCCCGGGACCGAGCCTGGATACTCTACAAATCCTCCCTATCCCCTCCAGCACGGCAACAATACAAATTCCTCAGAAACAGCTGCACCAAAGCAATCCATCGGGCTATGGATGAATACTTGAAAAAGCACCTGAAAACCACAAATACTGCCTCCTTCTGGAGGACCATCAACTCCTAGATCAACCCCGCTGCTCAAGCATCAGTCCTAGTCCTAAAACATAATGGCCAATCTTTTATTTTTTTATTTATTGTGCTTTTCCCCCCACTGCCAATTGCCCGGCACCTCAGCCCGGTCACGGACCTTGGCTTCCATCTCCACATATGACTGCGACCCTCAGACACCCCCTGGCTTGCCCCCCAGGGTGGGGTTTGTGGCACTGACCCCTAGCAGTGCCACAGCGATGGGACTAGGTCAGGGGGCTGGTCTGGAAGCTAATTGAAGCCGAGGCAAGCTTCATCAAGGGCAGCTGGCAGTAAGTATTTTTCTACGTGTTCCTTGAGAGTAGAGATGTGCAATGACGTCCTGTGTCTGCCCCACCCCTGAAGCGCTCTAATGCCAGTCGCTGTGGTACCCCTGTCCTCTGCCAGGGGTCTGTCATGCACCAGACATTCTCCCCACCCTCCCCCAGGAGAAGGTGAGCAGTTCTTGGAATGCTCCATCCTTCTCTCCCCTGCCGGCCCTCTGATGACCCAGGTCCATTCCTGAACCTGGGTTGTCGGTGTCACAAGCAGAAATCCAACTGCTGTGCCAATGGGCCAGCCCTCATAATAGCCAATATATCTTGGACCCTCTAAGTGTTGCTAACATTCTAAATAAATTCTTTACAACATGTGCACTCACCAACCACCCCACCACTCCCCCCATCCCTCCCCTGATTCCCATCTAAATAATTACCTATTCTTTCCTATTTAACATCAAGAAACACTACATGCTCTGCCATCCCTAAACACCAATAAATCCAGCCCAGATGGGTACACCCCAAACTCCTTCAAATTTCTGCCCCTGAAATTTCTATTCCACTAGCCCATATCCTAAATCTCTCATTCTCCACTGGAACGGTTCCATAGGCCTGGAAAACTGTTACAGGGATTCTGCTCCACAAAGGCTGCAACCCTGCAGTACCTGGCAAACTGCAAGAATCTTTAGTACACACCAGACTGACAGAGTATCTAACTTCCACCTACTTCCTATCTCAGTTCCAATCTGGCTTTTGTAAGCACCATTCTACAATCTCGTCCCTACTTCGTGTCACAGAACACATCCACTCTGTCATGGACCAAGGCCTATTAACAGCTGCCATCTTCATGGACCTGGCCAAGGCCTTCAATTCTATCTCTCACTCCCTCCTCCTCAACAAACTAGGTGCAGCTGGCATAGCATCCCTTTCAGTTGCTTGGTTCCCATCTTACTTCAAGAATAGACAGTAGTGAGTTAGGGTGGGAAATTCCTCTTCCTCCCCCTCCCCATTCTTGCAGAGGTACCAGAAGAGTCTGTCCTTGGATCCATCCTGTTCTCATCCTTCATAAATGACCTTTCTTCGATATGTTCTAGCTCCCAAATACATATGTGTGCAGATGACACCATTCTATTTGTCTCTTGGCCAACTGTATTAGATGTCCTCCCCCACTCCAACAAGACCTTCTTAAAATGCAATCCTGGTTCCTCAAAAAACAATTGAAAATAAACACCTCCAAGATCATTTCCATAATCGCTGGCTCATGCAAAAAACTAGAAAGGATAACCACCACAACCAGCTTTCACCACCCTTGACTGTTCACCTCTTGAATATGTCTTGGCATACAAATACTTAGGGGTCTAGCTTGAACCTCACCTTAATTTCTCAACCCATTTAGATGCCATTTCATCTAAGCTACGACCAAAACTTGGCATTCTGTAACATGATAAAGACTTCCTCCCCTTCTCGACCTCACTTGAATTAGTCCCATGGACAATGTACTGTAACATTTTACTGAAATACAACTTTTATTTTAGTGTAACCTATAATAATATCCAAGTAAATGCTTTTCTACTTAAATATAACCTTTTACAATATTTGGTTAGCTGTCCTGTGATAAAAGCTTCTCACAAGATCTAGTTAATCTAGTTAAATGCTTTAGTCTTGTGATGTCAACATTAAATGTCCTGAAGGACACTTTATCTGGATAATGTTTATGAATAACATTTTTTTCCAGCACATTTAGAATAACATGTTTTCAAGCCACACAGGCTATAAATAGTTTGTTTTATAGAAAAAGGAACATCACAGCTTAAAATAGACATGTTCATTGTTTTTATGATTGGTTTATACTGGGGTGTTGGCTTTTTCAAGATAACAGTCTTATATATAAGTATTGCATGTGAACTGAATGAATAGCACCAAACTTGAAGCAAGAATACATGTATTGACGTTGATGTGAAATTCACAATAAGAAAATAAACCAAAGAGAAACATTCATTCGGTGTGGCTCGAATTATTTAAAGATAGAAAACACAACACAGCTATTTTTTATCCTTACAGACACTAATTTCAATTTTTGACTATGCTGATATCATTTATAGCTCAGCCCCAGCCTCCTCACTCTCCCATTTAGATATCATGCTAAATTCCTTCTGTTGATTCTCTTCTAACTCCTCACTCAGAACTCATCATTGCCACCTTTACTCCTCCCTCGGCCTCATGCCCCTTTCTCATAGAAGCACTGTCCTCTCTCTCTCTCTCTCTCTCACACTCATATCTCACTCATAGCTAAATTCTGGTTCAGCCTACTTCCACCCTGCCTATCGGAAATGCTCTCCCCAGTAGCAATCTCCCCATATGACCTACAAGACAGAGTCACCTGATCCTTCTCCCTTCCCCACCCCTTACCGTCTGCTGGCAAAGCTTCCTTCTCCTACAGACTCCTTGCTTTATGGAAGCTCCAGACCCCTCAGCTTTGGAACCTTCCTTCCTACCCCTCCCACAAGTAGCACTTACACCTCCTCCTCCTTCCCCCCCTTGCTCATGTCCCTACATATCCCACTCTTTTACTGTCAGTAGAACAGTACAATTCTCTGGGTAAAGGCCATTTAGGCCAACTAAATCCCAACTATTTTAGACCTGTGAAGTCAATACAAACATTTTGAAACACTGTGATGCACCCTGTAAGGCTGCCTGTAATCACCCAATTTTTGCTAATTTTTTTAAATAATGTGATGTATTCCTGTAATGTAGCCTTTAACCATCCAATTTTATGATGTTTTAATTAATTGTAATTTTGTAATTAATTGTATTTTGTCTTGTACTGTACCCTGTGTCCTCCTTTGTTACCCTTACCCACAGGTCATACCTGGAAATGAGACTTAGCTCAGAGTGCCTTTCCCGGCAAACAAATTTTAAATAAAAATAAATAAATAAATATTTTGGAACAATAACAAAGGGGAGGTGGAGGTACTGAATAAGCAGTCAGCTATGATGGAGCTAGTAATGAGGGTATTGTGACAGCTGGTATTGGAAGGTTTGCAATTGAATCTGTCCTTTAAAGCTAGGCACATAGAATGTGTTAGGAATGTGGTGGCTGATAGCCTCTTCTATCTTCAGTTGGACAGGTTGAGGCATCTGGCACCGCGGGCAGCCAACAACAGGATGGAGGTACTACCCCAGGTATGGGTGATTGTGTGGGAGAGCCCACATGCTATACAGGAGCTCCTGGGTACCAAGAACACTGAAGGCATATGAAGGGTCTTGGAAGATGTTCTGAGACTTTTGAGCAGAGACTGGAATGGAGGTAAGTGGGCCAGTCACCAAGGAGCAGGTAATGCAGTTTATGGTGAGTAAGTGGGATGAGGGGAACTCATACTCGACTATGGGGTTGCATTTGGCAAGAATAGGATCAGTATGCAGCCAGAAAAGATGGAGACAGACATGTAGGGCCCCAGTCATCAGGAGACTGGTACCCATTACAAGGCAAAGCTGTTTGTAACAGTCTTTTGGGTCATGTTTATGGGGGCTTTCGGGGTGAACGAGGCAGTGGTGTGGAGCAAGATGGATATAACAGGAGGGCTAAGTTGGGAGCACATGCACTGGGGGAAGGATAAGATTGAGGTCTGGCTAAGCCATTCAAAGACTGTTCAAGCTGGGCAGGGCACTTGGGTAAAAATAGAGCAAGGAGGGGCAGGGAGGCAATGTGCAGTATTGACCATGTGGGAGTACAGGGAGGGCAGGGGATAAAAAGGGGAGATTTGTTTACCCATGGAAATGGGGAACCTGTGTCTGCATTCCAAGTAATGGTGATATTGAAGAAAGGTTTGTGATTTACAGGGGAGGATCCAAACAGGTTCTCGTCTCATTCCTTACAGACTGGGGCTGCTTCGGGGGAAGCCAGAAGTGGGTGGTCAGTGGAAGTCATCAAGAGAATAGACAGATGGAAGACTGATTGTTATAAAAAGTATGTAAGACATCTGATAAACTAACATGTTTGTGTTTCCTTCCTTTAGAATTTGGTAAGAGAGGAAGGGTCTGGATCATGGGACACTCCTTTGCATATTGGGTAGAAAGGAGAGCAGTGGTCAGGCCTGGGAGGAAACAATTGCGGATGAAGGAGAGCACAGCAAGAGTACATTGGAAAGAAGTGAGAGGAATGAAATGAGTGCAGCTGCTACCACTCCTGGAGGAGATGAAAGAGAAACTTCCTAAACCGAACTTATTGATATTGCATCTGGGGAGAAATGACCTCAGTATTAACCACTGTATGAATTGTGGAAAGAAATTAAGGGTGAGTTGGAGAAAGTCAGGGCTGTGTGGCCAGACGTGGTGCTGGTCTGGTCAGAAATGATCCCAAGAAGGGTCTGGCGATACATGAGGGCCATCAAGGCAATAGAGAGGGTTAGGAAAAAGATAAATGGCAGGGCAGCAAGGCTTGTGAAAGAAATGGGAAGGATCAGTATCAAACATCAGGATATTTCATATGACTCAGTGAGTTTATACAGGCAGTACAAGGTGCACCTCAGTGACATAGGCCTTGATTTTTTCCACTTGCAGTTAGTCGGGATGCTAGAGAAGTGGGAGACCAGTACAGATCCCTACCAGGGGGAAGCCCATCATCCAGCGCAATAGCTGGAGATGAGCTAGTGGAAGGAAGGGAAGAAAAAGGGGAGCAGGGAGCGAGAGAAGGGGGAATGGCTTGGGGATTCAGAACAATTCTCTTTTAAGCAACACTGGATCATGAGTTCTGAGTCTGTTTGTCTATGAAGTTATGTGAGACCTGTAGTGGCGTCAAACATGTATAGATAGATGAAATATAGCATGGCTTTTCAAATACTTAATCTAGAGACCTAACCATACAGAAAGGCATGGATGAATTTGTTTCACATATAGTAACAACCCATTATGTTGTCATTTAAATGTAAAATCATCCAGTAATTCTTAAAACAAAAGTTTGATAAATGCAAACAAAAAAAAACCCATGAAGCTGCATTTTCATTGGGAGTGAGATGTTTTCAGTTACTAGGCCACGCTATGAAAACCCTTAGCAGCTGACAAAAGTCACATTTCCATGTGTTTTGCTTATGCTGCAATGTTTACCTAATTTCTGCACTGAGACAGTAAGCCATTGTTCCCAGGTAAATGCTCTATATTTATGATGCCACTTCAACAGATATCAGAGATAATTTATTAGCATTGTACGTTAACTTTGTTAAAGTTAGCCTGACCTTACTGGTTTATTGAAAACAAAGGCACTTTCGAGAAGAGTTGGAGATCTGTTACCTTCTCAATTTGTTTTAGTACTTTGCTCCTGTGAACTGAGACTGTAGGCAGATAGTTGTTGTGGATTGGAGATAGTTCATCATTTAGTCCACTGGAAAAGACTCCGTCATCTCCAGTCTCTAATAAAGGAGAATAAAAGCAGGTTGTCCTGTAAAAGTGAGACCAGAAGTGAAGGAAGCAGCCTGGAACCATGGGAAGCACCATGGAGAATTGTGGTTGGATTTTCTTGCAGTAAGAAAAAAAAATAACAATAAAATAAGAATGGTGGAAGAGTTTAGACTGGATGGAAAAACTCACAGATGATGCCAGGAGAGGAACATATTAATCCAGAGCTGAGTCCAAGGGATCTGCGATAATATTTTGTTGCATCTTCATCAAACCTGAATTTGCTTTTTTTCCATGCAGAAAATACATTTTTGCAGGGTGAGCAAAGCGTCATGTTTAATGGTAGTGCATAGGGTCTGACATATGAAAGGAGCAATTCATGAATTAGATCCCTTAATATAATAACTGGTGACCGTATTTAACAACTGGATTAAGAGTACTGTCAAATGCCATAATAACCTGAAATCGGGTTATTACGGCATTCTCATCATTTAATACACAGTGCAAAGCCACGCTAAGTCACGCTAAGCCACGCAAAGCTGCGCAAACCTGCACATAAAACCAGCAATTATAAAAATAAAAGATAGGCAAGTGTGTTTTTATGGATTTATTTTACAAACCCTCAGTGTGTGATGACTTTACCTCGGGTGTGTAAAAAAAAATCCATAACACACACTTGCCTATCCATTATTCTCTATATAATTAACGGTCTCCGTTTTTTGCCATAGACAAAACCGTGTGTTAAATACCGTAACACCTGAGTAGGTGTTATGGCATTCACGCGCTCCCTTTCTATACCAACACGCTCGAGACAAGCAAATAAACAGAGCGGGAGCTTCCAACTGTCCCTGTTTCTGCAAACAGTACTGACGAGAAAAACACTTTATTATCTGCATTACCTCCATCCCAAACACACTCTTGTGCTTCTAGGCTCACTGGTAGAAGCTGAGGTAATGCAGAGATTAGTGTTTTCTCGTCAGTACCCTATGAAACAGGAGAGATGGAAGCTTCATATCTATTTATTAAAAGCAGAACCCTTCAATTATATAAAATAAAATTGGGAGAAGTAGTAGTCAAACTCAAATTTAACACACCCCTCGTTGTTGGACGGCACTCATAAACCCCTCGGGCTTCGCCCTCGGGGTTTATGTGCCATCCAACAACTCGGGTGTGTGTTAAATTCTCGTAACACACTTCTCCCCATACTTTATCCTATATATAATTTCTTGGTTGAAGTCTCTATTTCTACAAATCAAAGGTATGTGTTTTCATTAGACACTGACAGAAGAAAGATTTAGTAGCTCCTATACAGCGACATTTAAAATAAAGATAAATGCATAACTAACACAATTGAAAATGTATTTACTTATTTAGCTTTTGTTAACCATGTAAGTACACTAGACAAGACAATTACCTATTTTCAGGTATGACCTGGGAGAGTACAGGAATAACAGATTTAAGTATATAAAATGACATTGTACAAATTAGACATGCTACAGTTCATGTGAGGACAGTAAGAGTACAGCTTCAACACAGCATATGAAATGTAGTAAGGCATAGATTATACAGTATGTACATAACAAAATAAACACCTTGTGGAAGCTAAGAGCAGTACCAGAGGTACAGTATTGAGATCCTTCAGATATGACACTATATACAGCTTAGCGACCTCATGGAGTTGGATCTTTTGTCCAGGAGGACCTCCAGGGCAGAGGAGTGCTGTGATGGATCAATTTACTGGGGTTTGGGACAGCCACAAGCCAAGGAAAGCTTAAGGTGGTTCCATAGGGTGGAGCGAAGACACACCTGTGAGTGCGAGGAACGGACCTGGGCAGGGAAAGTGTTCCACAGTCTGGGAGCACATGCAGCAAAATCCTGCCCATCCATTTGAGTCCATGTAGCTGGTATCTTAAGGAGGGCATGTCCCTGGGACCTGAGGGAGTAGGAGGAGGAGGAGGAGTCAGCCGGGACAAGTAATTTCGCAAGCCCTGGAGGGGTACCAGTGCCAAGGACCTTTCCGGTGAAGCACCCTAGGACGAAGTCTATGTGGTTTGCGGGTGAAAGTCAGTTTAGACATCTATAGAAGTCGCAATGGTGAGCAAGACGGGGGACAGCCAGCGAGAAGTGGCAGACATTGTTATAGGCAGTAGACCACCTAGTGAGGTGAACTTTGGATGAGCGGGCAAACAAAAGGAGCCCATTGCAGAGCAAGGGTAGGAGCACCCCTCTGGCAAGTGCAATCAGAGCTGCCAGAGTAAGATTGCTTTTTGCTCTGTAGGCCAGACCCAGTTTGCAGTTAATAGTCTTGCAAGTATTCTGAATGTGGCAGCCAAGGTCAAGCTGCGGGTCCAGCATCACCCCAAGGTATTTAAAGTAGTCAGTAACTGGGATCTTGACCCTGTCAACACCAGAAACACATAGTGGAGCAGGGGCAGCCTTAATCTTGGCCTGAGACCCAAAAAGCATGGCCAGGGTTTTTCTGAGATTTAGAACCAAGCTGTGGGACAATATCCAGGATTGGATGTTCCTCAAGTCCTCACTCTGGAGGTGATTTATGACCCCTATCTCTAGGAAATGAGTCAGGATGAACAGGTCATCTGCATAAAGGATAGGCTTGCAGTGGACAGTGGCAGCAGGAAGTTTGTTCACAAATATGAAGAAAAGCAGGTGCCCTAAGACAGAGCCTTGTGGGACACCCATGGTAACAGGGATAGTGCCCGAGAACTCATTCCCATACTTAACAAGTTGCTTTCTGCCATTTAAGTAGTTGGAGTACCAGTTGAGCACCTCAGATGATAGACCATAGGAGCTGAGCTGGGTGGAGAGCATAGTGTGATCAACAAGATCAAAGGCCTTAGAGAGATCTATAAAGATAGCTCCAGAGAGTTTGCCTTGGTCCATAGCCACCCTGATCCAAGATGAGACTGTGACAAGGGCAGAAGATGTGCTGTGCCCTTTCCTAAAGCTATGCTGCTCTGTGGACAACAGGTCATGAGACTGCAAGTACTCTGAGAATTGTCCTGCCACGACCTTCTCAAGAAGTTTGCTGACCGCTGACAGAACGGATATTGGACAGTAGTTTTCTATGAGTTTGGGGTTCCCCTAATTAAGCATTGGGACCACCCTGGCAACTTTCCATACTTTCGAAATGACACCCGACGACAGGGACAGGTTGATGATATGGGTTACCATGGGGGCAATCTTACTGGCACTGAAACTCAGGAGTTTCGGCTCCAGTCCATCATGGTCAGCACTCGAGAAGTGGGAGAGGCCCAAGAACAGTCTCTGCACCTCTTGCACCACCACCACCTTAAAAAGAAAGGGCAGGTAAGTTGAGGACGGTGCAGCCCCTTGTTCACTTTTTTCCTTCCCATGGGGGAGTGACGAGGTAAAAGTAGATAGGTCTGAAAAGTATTGGTTGAATGCATTTGCGATGGTCAGAGAGTTGTTGCAACTAGCACCATCGATAATCATATCAGAGGTCTCACCGCTCGGAGTGCCACTGACTATATTCTTAATGTTTCTCCAAAACCTCCTGGGGTCCCTAGCTGTGCGCAGCAACACAGTTTTGCAAAATTCACCTTTAGCAGCCCTAATAGCCTTCTTGCACTGATTTCTGAGATTCCTGTACTGCAGAAATATGGCCTGTTCTGCCGTGGCCTTGAATTTTGCCCCGCACTTATCTCTGTACTTCATGAGGGCTAGCAGACTACCATGTAGCCACTTTGTTGCCGAGCCCCTGACCCTCTGTCTGATGAGGGCAGCATGTTTGTCCTGCAGCACCCTGAACATACTGAGGAAGTGACTGGCTGCTGATGAGGAGTCCTGGGTGTTCCATACTGCTGTCCAGTCAGTGTGCTGGAGACCAGCATGGTAGGAGCCAAGATCAAACCTTGAGTAGTCTCTGACCTGGATAATTTTATGTGGGATTTTCAGAGAAGGAATCTTCCACACCCCATACTCGGGGGAGTGGTCCGAGATGGAGTTGGGGAGGATGCCGGAAGAGTTGATCCTCTCTGGGTGATTTGTCATGACCCAGTCCAGGACAGAGCTCCCTCCACCATTAGGTTGGCACCTGGTAGGCTCTTTGATCAGTTGCGACAGGGAGAGACCAGCAAGGAGTGGTTCATATGCTTTGGAGTTGCTACCAAGCCAGTTTAGGTTGAGATCACCTAGGATAATTAGTTCATTGTGTCAGGTCACAGCACCTACAGTGTCCAGGGTCACAGCACCTACAGCATCCAGGAGGACAGACAGCCCCTCCAGGCCACCCTTAGGGGGATTGTAGGTGAATACAACATGTATCTTTTTGGCCATCCTAAGCAACAGCACCGTGTGCAGGAACTCGCAAGGGGACTGCACAGTTTGTGGACAGGGTTGCACTGACAGGTTAAGGTGGCTTCTATAATAGACCAAGATGCCACCCCCCTCTTTTTTCCTGGGCGATCAAGCCTGAGGAGGTCATAGCCTGGGATGGCACATGCAGAGTTCGGTATGCCGGGTTTAAGCCAGGTTTCTGTTATTTCAAGGATGTCAGGGGTGTGGTGGGTGATCCAAGCCAGTAGTTCTGCCAGGTTAGGCAGGATGCTACGGATATTGAGATGGGCTATTTTCAGCCCTTTGACCACTGTCCCGCCTAGAGCAGCAGGGACTGTTTGGCAAGGTGGGCCAGGGTTTAGCTTGATGTCACCTGATAGTGCTAGGGACACCAGAAGTATCCATAGGAGATGTTTTAGGGAAGAGGAGCCATCCCTGGCATGCACCCTGCGGCCATATCTCTTGACCAGACATGCACAGCACAAAAAGCACCTCAGATCAAGACTGTAGAGAACCCAGGGAGAGGGTCTGCCTTCCGCTAATATTTTGGAGGATGTGAAGTCAGTTTCCGCCAGCTGGGAGCAAGTGCCCCATGATTCTCCCACTCTAGGGACATCTGCACCAGTATACCAGGGGATACCAAGGTCAGTGAGGAGGCCACAGGCTAGTGTGCACACGAGTGGATGCAGTAGTATTAGCTTAAATAGGTGCTGAGGGTTCCCCATGTTCATACCAGTGGTAGACTGACCAAGGGGAATGGTACAGATCAGTGTGATTCCCACACCACTACCAGACACCTGATACCACCCTATTTTCAGCAATTACTACATATTATTACCAAACAGTTCTGAGCGCCTACCTCCACAAGAGCATAAACTAAGCCTGTAAGTTAGTGAGCACCCGTGCTATGCTATATTAGGCAGGTCACCTGTAACAGATTTATAAAAACAGTACAGTATACAGGGATACCTATGCTGGTAGCGCAGTCAAAATAAAAGCCAGTGCACTCTTGACACCCCTCATGATATATGTGAACATATACCAGCCACCCAGCAAACTGTACAGCCCACTTAAGACAAGGAAGATCTTACACCAAATAGACTGTTTCACAGGGTGCTTTAAATATTGTGTAATCTCTCTGCTACTAGTTAATAGCAGTAATACAGGTTACTGTAGGAATTGTAGGAACAGGTTATGCTTGTAGGAACAGATTATGCTGATATTGTTTACCTGCTCTGTTACTTAGTAAATACTGTAACTGCAGCTCTGGATAATATAGCAATTTCAGGTTATGATAGATTCTTTGTGGTTCCCAAGAAAACAGAGAAATGTTGCTGAAAATGTAGTCTTCAAAATACAGTATGGAGTGCTTGGATGAAGCCATAAATAACTTATTTGTCACCTGCCTGTGCTTGCTGGAGTCTTTTAAAATTGCCAGAGCATAATGGCTGAGAGAATCAGGCATAGTGTGTGTGAACAAACATTGATGTCTGTCTCATAATCCACATCTCAATCCACACTTAGCCGGGTTGCCTCCCCAACCCCACCCTCTTAACAGACAGAAATCAAGGCAAGCATGTTGCCTGATTTCCTTCTGCAGTCAGTGAGATGTCTTTTAAACTGAATTTTATTAATCATTAATACATTTACCAGCCAGCCCGAGGGTGCTGAGGGCAGAAGCACTGGATGCCTTACCTCATGCCACACCGGTGACCCGTGTTCAGGTACAAACACGGACCACCAGAGGCAAGTGGAGGGGGAGGTTGCAGAGCTGGTAGGAGTGGCTGAAAGGTAGCTGTCTTCTCCGGGGTGGTGTGGTTGCATCCCTTGGCTATGGTCTGCCTCTTGGTGGAGGCCAAGGTGCAGCACACAAAAGAGGGGTGCAATGGCGCTAGGTCAATGGGCGGGCAGAAGGGATTGTTGCTGGGGCTGTAGAGTGCATTTGAGCCTCCACATGCATGCGTCTCTACTCCTGGGGCTCCAGGTAACAGGGAGAAAAACAGAGGAGAGAAACACCCGGCAGGTAGGATGACACCCAACTTTCTGCAGACACTACACCCAGGATGGGCATAAGGTAAGCCCTGGTAAGTCCGGGTGTCAGAGCTGGGGGGGCCAGCCGGGCTGAATGGGGCATGCTGGTGGCAAAAATAGTGACATGTTAAAAAAAAAAAAATTAATACATTTCCCATACAAGGTACCATCAGGTTAACAAAGTTCCTGTTGAAGGGCGAGGGCTTCCATCAGCTTGTGAAACTAGCCCCTTGGGACACGCTCTGAAGATTGCCTGGTAAGAATTAATATGCTTCTTGAAGATCTTCTTTCACACTTTTCAAATGTATTCCAGCAGATTGCCTGGGGTACTAGCATATGCTGTGCTGTGTATTCAGAAAGACATAAATTTCAGATTCAAAGTGTCTACAAAATACATAGTGCAACTTGCATAGAATGCTCTCAGGCAGTAAAATATCTTTTAAAATCTGGCCATTATCCCAGTTGCTCCAGGGTCAATCAATCAATCAATCAATCAAAATCTTTATTTATCCAGGTGAACACCTTTGAGCAAGCTCATTTACAAGGTGGACCTGTGTCACACAAGGTCAAAGCAAAATGCATTTATATACAGACATTAATATAGACATTTGTATACAATAAATAATGCACTCAGAACAATAACATAAGGTCCGGTTAAGGAGTTAACAAGATATAAATGACATGTCCACCGCAATATTCGGTGGAAATGACAACGGTAACTGGTGGTGACAGGAGATAATTAAACATTCTTGCTGCCAGCATTGCCTAGCACAAGCCATGACATGGCATTCAGGCTTACAGGGGGACATCATGAGAAGCTGTAAGGGGAGTAAGGGGTTACAGGGTGAGGTAAGAGCCACACAAATTCAAGGGGTGCTAGAACAACAGGGCAAAGGGATAACACAGGGTGGGAGGTCAGGTAGGGTAAGGAAGAGTAAACGGAGAGAAAAGAAGTAAGGTGAAAGGAATATAGGACTGAAAAAAAACAGAGGACCATGACTTAGGCAGAGCAATGCAGAGGACAGGGTAAACAGCAAACACTGTGTCAGGCTATGAGTGGGGAAAACAGTTGCAGGGTTCCTTAACAGCACGGGCATATAAGGTCTTGAAGATGGTGAGACTGACGGGAATGCTCAATTTCTTTGATTTTTGCAATTTGTTCCAAAGGGATGGCAGCACAAAACTTATGGCCACTCTCCCAAAGCGTGTATTAGCCCTAGGAACTTTCAAGGAAATCAGAGAGTAACTTCTCAGTGCATAGTTTCCTAACAAACTTTGCAGAAGACAGTCAGAGATGTATTGGGGAAGTTTTTTGGTAATAGCTCTGAAGATCCAGAGTGCAGCATTTCTGTTCTGTCTGTACTGAAGAGAAGGTCACCCCACGGCTGCATACAAAGAACAATGATGAGTGGAAAGGGGTAGGCCAGTTATAAATCTCAGGGCTCTGTGATACAGGATGTCAAACTTAGCAAGACAGGAGGCAGCGCATTGATTATAAATGAAGTCTGCTTAGTCGACTAGGGAAAGGAACGTTGATTGGACCAACCGCAGCTTAGCATCTCTGGTCATGAGGTGGTTAATCCTGAAGAAGAGACCAAGCCTCTGCCTCAGCTTCTTCAGAAGATCCTCGACATGATCCATGAAGGAGAATCTCTGGTCCAGCTAAACCCCCAAATGCTTGAATTTCGTAACAAATTCCAACCTTTCTCCTAGCATAGTGGTAATCTGAGGAGTAGATGCAATGCTGGCTGGGTTCACAGTATGAATGGCAGGTGAAAAGAGCATCGCTTTTTTTTTTGGCATTGAGTAGAAGTTTTTTATTTAGGAGCTGGCTCTGTAGCAGTTTAAAGTCAGCTTGGAAGGCTCCACAGGCGGCATCTGGTGTTGGGTGGCTAAGGTAAAGCACCGTATCAACTGCAAACAGGTGAATATTGGCCTCCTTAATGCTGTCATCAATGTTGTTTATGTAAATTGCAAACAGTAAGGGACCCAGGATGGATTCCTGTGGTACACCTCTTTTTAAAGGTTTGAAAGGGGAGAGTTCACCTTCAGCCTTAACCTACTGGAGCCAGTCTGTGAGGTAGTCATTGAACCAACACATGGATGTTGGGTCCAGACCTCTGATTTTCAAAGTGGAGAGAAACAGGCTGTAGTTGACAGTGTCGAAGGCCTTGATTAGGTCCAGGAATACAGCACAGATGAAGTTTCTATTCTCCAAGTCTCATTACCAATCATTGGTCACTTTAGCCAGGGCTATAATGGTGCTGTGTTTTTCTCTGAAACCAGATTGCATAGGATTTAGAAGGTTCATATTGTCTAAGTAAGTTCTCAGCTGTGCATTCACAATTTTTTCCAAGAGTTTAGACAGTATGGGAAGAATGAGATTGGCCTGTAATTGTTAAGATCACAGGGGTCCCCTGATTTAAACAGAGGAATGATGTGGGCGGTTTTCCATAGGTGTGGAAGAATCCCCTGGGACAGAGACAGGTTGAAAAGATGAGTAATTGGCATGGCTAGAACATGGTATGCAATTTTTAGGAAGTAGGGGTCAAGGGAATCAGCACCAGCACTTTTCTTAATGTCCATTTGTAGGAAAAGGTATTCAACCTCCTTCAGTGATGCAGGTAGAAAGGAGAAGACTGTATTAGTGGTGCAGGATTCAAGATTCTGTGTGCTAATCTGAGAGCATAGCGAGCATGCAGGGGAGTTATCAAATGCTAGACCTGCAGTGGCAAAATGGTTGTTAAAGGCCCATAAAATCTCCATTCTATCACAAATAGTAGCACTACCAGAAATAATTTTTGAGGGAAGTATGTTTCCAGACATATGGCCAGACAGCTCTTTTATTGTATTCCAAAATTTAGAGGGGCTCTTTGTAGCAGAGTCCAGTTCAGAGCGATAGAAATTGACCTTTGCCTCTCTAACCATCTTGGTGCAGGAATTTCTAGCCCTCCTGAATTAGCACCAATCCTTGGATGTTTGGGATTTGCGTGCTTTTTTCCAGAGCTTGTCCCTCTCTAACAATGCAGCCTTAGGTTCCATGGAAAACCAATGACATGTTCTATTCTTTGTGCAGACTTTTACCAGGAGTGCATGCTTATTTAGGGCACATGACACAATTTCATGGAAAATGTCATAGGCCATATTCACCGATTTAGCTAGGTAAAAGTTCTGCCAGCGCAAGGAGAAATTTAGCTCGTCGATATAGATAAACAGGTCAAAGTTGCATCTAGACCTCTTGGTAGAGAACTTAGATGAGGATGGAGGTTTAGAGGCAGCTCTTACACCAGCAATGAAGCAGTGATCACTGACATTCGGGAAAAAAATTCCAGCATGAGAAAAGAAATGAGGTTTGCTTACTAGAAAGATATCCAACAGGCTACTCTTCCTGGGGTTTTTCTTATTAGGGTGCATTGGTTCTTCAATAAGTTGAGTGAGCCCATGAGAGTCACAGAAAGACTTGAGAGGTATTGAAGCCTTGGATAGCCAATCAAAATTAAGATCCCCTAGTATAATTGCTTCAAGGGTCCCATGCCCCAAAATAGTCGATAGGTGGGACAAGAGCTAGGAACCAGCTGACGGAGGTCTGTAACATTCTATGACATGGAGTGCCAGGGAAGGGGATATTTTGACCTTGAGAGACAGACATTCAAATTTATTTGCAACAGAGGATGAGTCAAGGGTAAAGACCGTGTATTTGTCCTTGATGTAAATGGCCACCCCACTGCCCCAGGTCTGCCTATCAGCTCTAAACAGTAAATAGTTGGGAATATTAACTTCCCTGTCAGGCATGGTTGGTCTAAGCCAAGATTCGGAGACCACCAGTACATCTGGTGAGGTATGGATAACCCAAGTCTGGATTAAGGTGAACTTTTTTAAAAGACTGCATACATTAATGTGCATAAAGCTCATTCCTTTGAGCCTTGTAAGGTCAGATAGAGATAAAAGGGCTTCTGTAAGACCAGAGTTGAGTTCAACATTACCTGAACACAACAAGAGGAGAAGCAAAAGTTTCCTTAAGGCAGAGAGAGACAATTTGGAATCTCTAGCCCTTCCACGACCACCTGTGTTATGTATACGAGAATGCAAGGTCCTGATTCTTGCACTGTACTGGCCTAGAACTACATAGACTAAAACCCTAGCTGCAAAGTACCGGAAGGGGTTAATGCTAGGGAAATGAAGAGACATACCCTGCAAGGGCAGCGTGGTGAAAGTTCCACCCCAGGGATACCCGGTGTGTCAGAAAGTGGAGCTTAGCAGCCATAGATAGCTATAAGACAGATTACTGTGCCGAGAACATTGGAATGGAAGGTCAGACTCCACTGAGAGTCTGTTTGGCAAAGCTGATATATTGCACAAGGCATCAGCCATAGAATAGTCAGGAAGGGAAGCCAGAAACCTCCACACATGGTGACACCTTACAGTAAAGTAATATACTTGGAAGTCGCTGGTACTGTTGATCTATAATACTGCTTAAGCAGCCTGCACAACTCCCTGTGGGTTCACTTTACAATAAAGAGATACTTGGGAGTCACTGGCACTATTGGTCTATTGTAGTGCTTAAGTGGCCTGCACAACTCCCTATAAGCCCACTGTGGGAGAAGGATAGTATACCCTCAATAACTGGTAAATTTCACTGATGTGAAACAATAAGTTACTAAAGAAGGTATTCCCTCAATGGCTACCAAGTTTCGCTAATCCGAAGCAACAACTTACTGGTGTAAGTGGCAGTGAATTTGCAACACTTATAAGTCAGTCATGTGCGTCTGGTGAGATAGGTAGGCAGGGTAATCAAAGGGATAAGAGTATTGGGTAGAAAAGAAGGTAATGGGCCAAAGAAAGAGAAGGGGCGGGATGTGGCAGTCTATATAATAATTAACAAGAAGGGGGTATGGGAGGGTGGGTGAAAAAATGTGGCTTTGCCTTACCTTTTCAGGCAAGGTGTCTGTGCTTGTGGTCTTGGGTGGCAGCTATGGAAGCACCGTCTGCCTGGTGGCCATGTCTCCTGTGACTGTTGAGCGGGGAGCCCTGGAGGGGTTCACAGCTGGGGAGAGAAAAAAATTTGTAGGTTAAATACTGGTCCCAGACAAAGGCCAAGCAACCAGCAGGAGAGTAAATTAGCAATACTAAAGGAGCGTTTAGGAGCGTCAGTGGAGGTGGACAAGAATTGCTGATTTTTCTTCCAGATGACCGAAGAAACAAAGTTTTATTTAAATCAGATCTGACAATGAAATCTGGGAAACTATATTACCTTCATGCTACAGCCCAGTGTCTTGGTGATCTCAGGAAAGTCAAAGATCAGTAGTTTATCTGACAATGTGATCAGATGCCTATACAGTATATTAACATCGCCATGTAGTTAAACATTATACTGTCCGGCTTATGACGTACAGAAAGGGCCTTTAAAGTATATAAAAACTAACAATGTTAATGGAAATCACAATTCTAAATGAAAAGGCATCCACACAGTCTCCAAAGCACCAAGAATTCCAAATTTCACAAACAGATAAGGCCACAATTATTATATCATCGACAGTTAATTGAGCCACAGACTATTGTACAATATAGAGAATACTGGATGGGCTACTATGCACAACCAGTGTGTTCTGTCAAAGAGGGGTTCTGATTCCCTCTGACCTTGAGAGTGAAGCTCAAGCGGTCCATGGGAATCAGAACCCCAAGGTGGCAGAATACACTGGTTGTGAATAAAGTTGCTCATCCTCTATTTTTTATAGTGTATAGTATTATGTGAAATGTGCACACAGCAGTTCTTTGGCTTTCAGAATGAAACTGACATGTGCAGTCTCTAGAGGTTTCAGAATGCTGTTGTACCACAGATGGGTACAATCACATTCCATGACCTTTAGAAACAGAAACATAGAATTTTATGGCAGAGAAGGACTGCTTGGCCCATATAGTATGCCCATTTCCCTACCTAACGGATAAGCTGCAGATCCTAGTTAACCAACAGCCTACTTCCTCCTACCCCCACTAGAATTGCCTTATGTCTGTCCCATGCATTCTTTAATTCCCCCACTATTTTTGAGTCTACAACCTCATCAGGAAGGCCATTCCATGCATCTACAACCCTCTCTGTGAAGAAATACTTCCTAACATTACCTCTGAGCCGTCCCCCCTCTGTCTTCAAATTGTGCACCCTTGTTCTTGCACATCTCCTTTTCTAAAAGATGCTACCCTCTTGGACTTTGTTGATTCCCTTGAGGTATCTGAAAGTTTCTATCATGTTCCCCCTCTCCCTCCTTTCCTCGAGGCTATACATCTTAAGCTACTTTAATCTTTCTTCATATGTCTTCTGGTGCAGACCCTGCACCATTTTGGTTGCCCTCCTCTGGACAGCCTCCACCCTGTCTATGTCGTTGAACTAGAGGTGGGTAAAATCTGCAAATTCAGCTTTCGCTGAACTTTCACAAAATTTCAGAAATTTCACAACATTTTCTAAAATTCCACCATTAGCGAGATTGGACTCTTCCAAATGTGTTTGGTGGATTTTTGTCATGTTCTGTGGAATTTGTTGGCTGAACTGTTGACTAATACACATGAACTGTGGAATGATTGTTCTAAGGAATTTTATTCTGCAGTTCAATGGTTTATTCCATAATACATGTAATTATTCCGCAGTTCAGTCATTAGTTCTGCTGATTTTTTTCCTGCAGTTTAATACAGAAACCCACAATTCGTACACATTCATTCCCCAGTTCAGTGACTCGCAGACTCTTGAATAATGTATGGTGTGGATGATATATTAAACTGTGGGGAAAAAATTCTGCTGAACTGACCACTGACAGGGATCATTCTGAGGAATTTTGTTTTCCACAGTTTAATACAATAATTCACAATTCATACATTTTTTCCGATGTTCTAAGTTGGAATTTCCATGAAAGTTGCTAATTTGATTTCTGAACTTTCATGAAAGCGAAAGTCCAACTTTTGTGGAAATTCCACTGACAGAAGTTTTTTTTCACACACCTCTACTTTGAACTGTGGTATAGCAGCATTTTGAAAGGCATTTAATTCTGTATAGAACAGTGCTCTACTATAACCTATAATAGTGTCTGTTTCTCTGAGTGCTTTCCAATAGAGTTTTAAAACTGTGGATAAAGCCAGTTTTATTTCTCTTGAAACCAGATGATCCTTTCATGGGCAAGATAAAGTTTTAAATGATAACAAAAGAAGACCGTAATTAATTCACAAACACTTTTATGTTGCAGTAGAGTATTTTCATTATTTTATTTACTTACTAATAAAGTGTCTAAACAGGTTGATCTGAATAGTTGGTGTTGCAGGGGGTGGGAGGGGCATGGGAGGACAGAATAAAAGAAAAATGCAGTCCAATTCTAAAGGGCAGATTTTGCAGTGCTGTGTGTGTAGTGTATCCCCACACAACCACAAAGCTCAACTTTTCACACAATTACTTTAATTTTAGGTATGTTTTGATGCCTCATAAAGTGTGTTGCAACAGGCAGGTAGCTAGTTGATCCGGTGCTGAAAGGAATGATAGCTCAGTAACAACACGCTACTGCTCCACTATCTTACATTAAGATAATTAGATTGTATTGCTCCGGGTCACCCCAACTATAGTTTTTTTCTTAATTTTTTTATATAACAATTTATCACATCCTTGTTATCATTTGTTATTATGTTACCCACATCCCCCCCCCCCATTTGCCATTTAGTCAGCTCACCATTACTGATTTCAATACTATACTTCCATAATAAAATCAATTGTCCATCTGCCTGCGGGTTGCCTTGATTACAGTTTTTAGTATTTTATTTATGTATATTGGGCTTCAGTTTTTGTGTTCACTATTTCTCAGTTTGGCCCTTTTTTTCACTTTGTGTTTCATTTTATATCAGAGCTAATTCAGCTCTGGATTATTTCAATTAGTTCCAGTCCTATATACATGTATCCCTTGTAATCAACTTCAGTGATCTCTGCCACTGTTAAGGATCAGCCCAAACACATCTTCATGCAGTGTATAAGAAAGCAAAAATGCCCATCTGGGTGGGCGGTATAGCGCAATACTGGAACACCCAGGAGCATAATGAGGCCCGATGCCACCCTGAAGGATTTTAATGTGCTTAGAAAATGGATTATTTATGGAATTTTTATTAAATTTTAAAAAAATGTTTAAAAAATGTTAAAAAACAGTAAAGATGAATACAACTTAGTTTTCTTGTAAAGTAGACCTGCTACTGGTATACCTGCCAGTAAAGGGTGCAGCGATTTTGTATACATACAGAAGGAGGTGCTATCAAAATCCCCCTTGGGGGCTCAATGAAAAAAAAGGAAAAGAGAGCAAGAGGGTGAACCAAGCTCAGGCCAAAAATAAAAAATCCACAGTCTGCTCCCCCTCCCTTGTTCACTACCGCAACATAGCCCAATGAATAGCATGACCACAATCAGAGGCAGCCTGCATGAGGAACCCTGCAGCAACCCAAAGCCCTGCAGGTTATGAGGAGGAGATGGAGGATGAAGATATGGTGAAGGATGGTAAAATTGTCAAGTTGTTAGCCCACATCTCTGAACTCGCCTGGAGCTCCATGACTTTACCGGTGGATCTGATCATTAGCAATTCTACCTGTACATCCTACTGTGGCTCAGTCAAGGTACTGATTACTTTAAAATAACAACAAAAAATAAAGATTTGTTATATTAAAATGAATTTTGATGGAAAGCTGAGTGGGTGGCAGTGCATGGGGTGCTCACTAGCTAAGCAGCAGTAAACACACACAATGGGCTGGCTTGTGGAGGATGGGATGCGACAGCGTGGTCAGGAGAATGAGCATTGCAGACGGCTGCTGACTGATATTTTGATGATTGAAATCTGCGTTCTTGTCCACTTCTCCAACAAAGGAGAAAGTAACACAGTGGGGGGGAGAGGTATGGTCGCAGTAAGATCAAGATGGGGCACAGCAGAAATGAAAACAAGCATTTTTTTCAGCTCCCTAAGGATATTCCCTTCCAGCACAGCCTTGTCTGAGAGTAATAGGGTGAGTGACATTTGGGTGTGGGCAGGCGGGTTGTGGTCAGCATGTCTCAGTCCTGCAGAATTCTGTGACTGTCACCTGAGGCTGGGCACTTGTTGCAGTATGTGGCTGACCAGAGTAGTAGATGACACAAGCCAGTGTCTTAGGCTTCTGAAAGTTGGTAGCCTTAAGAATTGTGCCATTAGAAGTTACCACAGCTTAGGAGAAACACTCAGTTATTCTCTGCCCCCCCCAATAAAAACTGGAGTGTTTCTGTTTTTTTTTCTATTATGTATTTATGGTGCTTTTTCCCTGTTGTTCCCATCCCCCACCCTCATGTCCTTGGCGTGAGCACACACATGTGGAGGCATGCCCACACTGTGCACTGTGGGATGCCCCACCCTACTGGGCACCCGACCTACCTATGCCACCACTGGGCCTCCACCTAGTGATGGAGGGACTGTGGGAGGCAACCCCCCCTCCCAGGAGATGACAGCCACTGCTCGATCCTGCTCTCACCATCCCCCCATGCCAGCACCCCAACAACCCAAGGTCATTCCCGAACCCGGGTTATCAGCATGACATGAGGTGAGGCATCCATCACCTCAACCCTCACTACCACCAGGCTGGCACTCTGTTTTTTCATCTTTGACAGAATGGGCACTTGTTGAGTGGGGGCTGACTCACTCGCTCCTGTGATTCACAAAGTATCGCTCTCCCTTGGTTACAGTAAACAAAAACAAAATAATGGGGGGGTTGCAATTTGTAAATAGGCAGTGTCTGGAGATACAGATGGTTGGGACTGTCACTCTTAATACCCAGTCTCTGTTGTCTTATAGATGCCCACCTTGCCAGGGGCATCAGCCAATAAGTGCCATGGAATTTCTTAGCCCATTTTCTAAAACAATGATTAATTTGGTACTTTTTAATTATTAATATAAATCTTTAATCACCACATTTGTGTTTCCCTTTTCAAAACTCATATTACCAACAACAAAGTACACTAGTCTCAGGCACAGCATTTTATTCGTTATTTATTTTTTATTGTGCTGCGTGCTGTACTGTTCGGCTCCTGCAAAGTGCTCCATGCTGTGCTAAATTGTTTTTTAACAGTGACCATATCCAGTTTTGCTAACAGTTTTTCAGTTTACTAGACCAACCCAATGCCAAACCAGCATCTCAGTTTGCTGATCTAGTATTTCAGGTGCAGAAATTTCCAAACTGCAAAGAAAAAACAACTGGTATTCTGTCTTACTTTACTATTCAACCGCCCATGTGCCCAACTCTTGACAAAAGACTAATGTTTCAACATGTGACCATGCCTTCCTCAGAGTCCTTTGTGCACCTGAGGTGCTAGTTCAGCAAACTGAGATGCTGGTTCACCACAGGGTTGGTCTGGTAAACCGAACAGCTGTTACCGAAATGGGAAGTGGCTGCTGTTAAAAAACAATTTTGCATAGCACATAGCACTTTACTGGAGCTGAATGGTACAACACACAACACTGTAAAAGCAGATTGCACAATATAAAGCACTTTGAAACTGAAGAAATGTTGAGATAGGTGATAACTTCAAAAGTTGAATTGTCCTAGCAGATGGGCTTGTTTCTTCAAAACTATAGCGTGAATTGTTAAAATAAAGTGGTACAACTCTTGAGTAGCCATTGCTGATCCATCCATTCCTACTCGAACTAAGCAAGGAAAACAAATTCAAACAATCTATCTATTGCCAATGACACAGCTGGGTTTAAAAAGCCAGCAGATCCACCCTCTCCACCAATGGCAATGTCACTCCACAGCCACCAGTCATGGGAAGGCCATTAATAACAAAATGTTCATATGATATTTTCATTCATATGAACATTTTTGTACTAGAAGTCAGTCAGGAAAAAGGATTTAAAATAAAAAAAAAAACATTTTCAGGTAATTTCTCCAACAGTTAAGTACAAAATCCACCCGAGTGAGTCCTGGTGAGTAAGATAGATGTGTTGATCTGTAAGCAGGATGTCATTTTTCTAGGTTTTGAATTTTTTTTTCCACAGAAAACAAGATGGAAGTAAATAAAAAGGATTCTTCCCTCCCAAAAGAAAAACTGGTCCCATGAGAAAAAGCATTCTTTTCTCATTTCATACAGCTATTTTGAAGTGCTTGCTGAGAATGCTCAGAACCTGAAAATTAAAAATGTAATAACTTTTAAATGGATTAATATTTTTAAATTAAACCAGAAAAATGCACATCTGTAGGCCAGACCCTTTCTACCCTAAAAATTTCAGATGAAAATTCCACACTGTATGGGCACTAGGGCTATTGACAAACAACAGCAAAAAAAAACCCTGAAAAATTCACTTTTTGCACTGTCTGGATCTTGGAATCTGCACATCTGACTGGAACAAACCTTGGCACATCCAGAGACCCACCCCACAAAACCGCACATGCAAAATTTTATGCAACTCTGTTGAACAGTTGCAGAGTTATTACAGTGCAAAAATTGGAATTTAAAATAAAGCTGTCTATCCAACCCTAAATATAGTGGCACAGATAATATATATTCTGTAAACATAGCAGCTCCATCTATCAGTTAGCGAGGAGCTGCTAGAACAAGACTCTCATCTCCTTCTTCTTATTATTATGTTTTACTATCCACCTGGTTGATCCTACTTGTAAAGTTTAAAAAAGCTGTATTTGGTTGATTCTGCTGTTTTTCAGCTTCGGGTGATAGTGAGTGCGAGCAAGAACAGGACCGTGGCTGACTGCCTATAGCACTACTTCAGTGTGATCGCTTTTCCAAACTGTAAGTTTAAAAGAAAAAAAAGGAAAAGAAAAGAAAGAACAAATGCTCATTCTGGAGAGATACAGAGGGAGAGGGACAGAGAGACAGACTGTGTGTGTATGTTTCTGTGTGGCACATGGTCACAGAAGTCAGGCAGGAACAAATTGCTCACCAGCAATTATATAAAATAAAGCATGGGGTAGTGTGCATACTCAATTTTAATGCACGCCCTTAGTGTGGGATGCTTCAATAAGCTCCTTGAGCTTCACTCTTGGGGTTTATGTAGCATCCCACACCTTGGGTGTGGATTAAATTCTCATAATGCAGACTACCCTGTGTGCTATTCATTCTCTTTCTCTCTCTCACACTCTCTCTCTCTCTCTCTCTCTCTATATATATATATATATGTATATAGATATATATATATATATATATATATATATTATATTGGTGCAGTAGCTCCACTATAGTTAGGGTTGGGTAAGCAGCTTAAAGTTAAACCCCAAATTTTGCACTTTAATAACTTTGCAACTGTTCAACAGATTTGCACAACATTTAGTAGCTGCCATCCCACGAGATAGGTCTCTTGATGTGCCAAGTTTCATTTTAATTGTATGTGCGGTTGTCATGCAGTGCATAGTGAAAAAGTGTGTTTTTTGCCTTTTTTCACTAGTTTTTGCTGATTTTTGCCCATTGCGCTGTGGCTACACTGTTCAGAGATGTGGTCTGAAATTTCCATGGTAAAAAGCAGCTGACCCAAAAAATAAGTCAGCATTGGTTGGTGACAAAATATTTATCCGTTCCAAAGTTATTAAATTTTGAAATTGTGGGTTCTGAGCATGCTCAGTTCAGTCTTTTGCATAGGTGTATAAATTGCGAACAAGGATTTGCCTCAAGAACAAGGATTTTGACAGCTCATGAACAGAGATTTATAAAATCCCTGTTTGTGAGAAAAATTCCCTGTTCATGAGCCACCATTTTGTTTTCACTTTTTCTCATCAAACAAAACATTATATGTTGACTCATGGAAGTGTTGTGAAGTAAACCAAATGTGGCTTTTGTTCAGGGTGACATCCTCTACAACCCCATGCCTTTGGTTTACTTTAGTTCAGCCCCAAAATGTGGTTATGAAATTTAAAAAATCCTTGTTTGTGACTAGCTTCCAGTCCTTTTTCAAGAGGAGTCAAAATTCTTGTTCACGAGTTGATCCTTGTTAATGAGCTTTCAAAATCCTGGTTCGTCACATGACGATCAGATGGCCCTATCTTACGAACAGGGATTTCTTACGAACAAGGATTTTGACACCTCACAAACAGGAAATTGATCAACTTTGCCAGGATTGTAGGGGAAGAGGAAGAAAATAGAGTGTTGGAGGGTGAAGAGTGGGAGAATGTTATTCCTAACTCCCATCTCTCAACACACCATCCCTGTCCCTGAGAGACAAACAATTAGAAATATCCCACATCCTACCCATATATAATCTCACAGCCTCCTTCCTCCACCCCAAAACCCCCATGAAGTAAAGGATACTGCTAGTATTGGTATTTGCAAAGAAGAAGTCCATCCTATGCTAGAACATAAATGATGGCCTCACACTTCAATGTTATGTACATGAATGAAGCAATGATGCCTTCTTCTATAGTAACACCTGATTGGCTGCTTGACAGCCAATCAGGTATTATTATAGGAGAGGATATAATCACTTAAAGTCCAGTGCACAACAGAAGAGGCATTTAAAGTAGAGCTGTGCTGAATGCAGAATTCTGACAGCAGAATTTGTGCCAAATAGCAATTCCACTTCCAAAATGCTTTTCACAATTTCTTTTTTTTTAATTCCAAGGAATTCTAAAAAGCATGTCTATGTAAACTGCTGAACAATAGTCTGTGATTTATGAAATCCATGTAATAGTATTATGTGGTTTGCAGAAAATAAATCTGTGGTTTACTAAAAGTAATTCCACTTTTGGAATTCCTCTTCTGACAGCATTCCATGGAATTGGGCAGAATATTAGAAGTTCCTTGGAATTCCAGTGGAAGTGGAATTAGAAAAATGTGTACAGTTCTTGTTTTAAAGCCCAACTTGACATATGTAGCTGACTAATGTACATGGATATAATCGTTGAGTGGCAGAGGACAGTCATGATGGACTCTATATATTGGCTCCCATCTGTACTTCTTACATTCTCATCTTCTCTTTCCCTGTATATGAACATGAAGACAATCTTATTTCCATAAGAGACATCCAAATTGTCCATATAAACTTATGCCTGGTGAGCATGGGAAGCAAATTGCAAATGATAATCCTTGTGCATCTATCCAAAATGAACATACAAATCTAATAACATCCAGTCACGATGCAGGGTCTTTCACAACAGTTTCATAATTAAAGCATAATAGCATTACATAGAAAGATAATGGTTGGCTTTTAGTAACACTTCATATTCTCTCTTACAATCATTGCACTTGGGTCACTTACAGTATTGCCTACATCCACCTGTAATTGTGTTACATACAGCAAGCTTCTATTCTTCTCTGCTTGACTGTATAAAGATTGCTATGTTAACATTATTGTTTCCATTATGCAATGCAAAACTACAGACACCAATGAAAACTGTATGTTCATACTTAATCTTTGCTACTTTATTTTACATGCATCATATTTATTATATCTTTGACTGTATATCCAGTAATTTTGAACATGTACTCCAGCTCTGTTTGTAACTCATGCATTTCAATGCTGTTACCACCTGTTTTCTTTGCCTGTCTTGGTCCATGTTGTGCCTAATAAAAGGTTGTTCAAAACAGCTTCCTTACCCAGTTAACAAATAAATAAATAAATAAATAAAATAAATTGTATGGTCTGGTACTAGGGTTATGGTGGCTGGTTCAGCTTGACATGGTACAGAAACTTACCAATCTAGCCAGTGCCAGCCATTTCCTGCCTATTTGGCATGGTGTGGTCTTACTAACCCACTGTACTTTTGTTTGTTGCTGTCTTAATTATCCAGGAAGCCTTTTAAATATATAACAGTCAGAGATCCTTCTGTCTGCTTAATGTTCATTACTTTTCTGCATGTGTGTCCCCCTTCTCTTTATTACTGAAGGACATATGACTGAAAACAGAATCTTTAGGCTCACTTCACAGTCACATTGTTTTACAGTGGGAAATGGGGAAAAAAGTGTGCCCCATTCCATTCATGTAAATTATTGCTACACTGAGAAAAAAGTATCTGTTCCAGGGGCTTCAGCTGTCCCCCAACACAGACACCAAGTTTTTTAATTAAGGCATACATATGCTATTGTGTGAGAACATGCTTTGTGCACAATAAGGGAACTGAAAACTGCCAAACACATGCATGGGTGTGTTACAGTACCATACACATGCATGTGTGTGGTATGCTGCTGCTGAACGTTCCCCAGCGCCCCAGTCCATACCTTTAGGCCACTACTGGTCCAGTGACCATATGGCTGGTGAGGTTCTCATCTTACAGGTGGTCCAGCGGGCACCCAAACCCTATAAAATATTTGTAATGTCCCTGGTAGTCCCGTTATTTCCTCTTCCCTCTCATTGGATTCTGTCCCTTAGTGATCTGCTCCCACACTGATCTGAGTCCACCACTGGGAGATTATACCTGGTTAAGCACTCTGTCAACCACCGACCACCAAATTTTCTGGCATATTTCAAAACAATGAGGGGCTCCAGGATGCTCTTTCCTTTTTCAAATGTCACAAGTTGCTTCATCTTGGGGATGCCACAGTCCAATTAATCCTAAAGTATAGCTGAGGAAAGGCAGTGAGAGTTCATCTGTAGTATATAATAAGGTATTAAATGAAATGAACTAGCAAAGCTGGATATTTATGAAGGATGTCTCATTTTGGAAAAGCAAAAACAAAAAGCAAGCAGAGCCACAGCCAGACAATTTGTGGTGCTCCATGACAATGACAGAGCTCCAGAACCATATGACATGGCACTCCCACACATACAATAAGACTGCAACTGCAGACAAATAAAGTTCAATAAGTTTAATTCTCACCAGTGGAGGAACTAAGATAGGACAAAATCACAGTGCAGCTCCTAACGTTTCACACTATCAAGTGCTTTGTCGAAGATGAGTGCCATGACTTATCATTTTTGAAAAAGTTTGGATTCAGGAAAGCAATGTTGGGCCAAGACAAAGTGACGTTGTGGGCCACAAAATATTGCCATATGTTGTATCAGTGACTTGTTGTAATAAAGGTGGCTAGTACAAAAATATTTAGTTGAATGAGTTCAATATTGTGCTATTCCTCAGCTGTCAATGGCAGTATTTGTGTGTGTGTGTGGGGTGGGGGGGGGGTACCACAAAAGTACTGTGCCATGTGTAATGGTGGTATTTAGCAATGGGAATGACACTGCATGTGATTTACATGCCAAGCCCACCGTCTTCCATGCAGCAGTGTAAGTTGATGTGCACTGGCACAGAAGAGCCTCCCCAATCTCCTCTGAGCATAGCTAGAGGGGCTGCAATCAATAGAATGATATTAAATCAGTCTGCATTGATTAATCCACAGCCCCTTGTAACTGAGAATCTGGCCCCCAGTGTTTCGTGCTTCGTCTTGTTCTCCTTTCCACTTTCCTGAAGTCATAATGCACTTTTTGCAATATTATGTTCTTTTGGTATATGAATGATGATAGTTTTATACTATGACTTCAGTGAGGTGAGAAGCAAGAAAATGAGATAAAGCCTGGGGGCCAAAGAAAATGTCTTCTTGAAAATGCAGTCATTAATAAAGATTAAGGGGATAAATGCAGACACTTCATAAAATGTAAGTTACATTTTTACAAAATATCATATTTCCATTACTGTTCCTGGATACTGCAAAAACCCTTTAAGCAAAAAGACATAAAAGTGGAAGATTCCTTCAAGATATCATCACTCCTTAGGTGTGGGTGAGGCACAATGCAAAGCTGAGTTCCACCAGCCTGCTAAGGAGTGACAATCATTCCTAGAATATCATATTGTTAACGGTGGCTCAGAGCTCAGTTCTTATGTTACATACTGTAGCTGGATGCTGTAGGTTGTGCTTGGATACAGAGGCCAGACCAATAAGAAGGATAATGCTTGCAAGGTACTAGTAGTATGAAGTGATTTGTGCTTAGGTACTTTAGCATAGACATGAGCAAGTCAGTGATTATAGTACATATGAACTGGTTAATATATGCAAGGTGCTTAGATGCTTGAATTGATGTCACTTGTTATGATTTGATAGTTTTTTGGTCTTTCTCTGTATCTCACCTGTAGGAAGGATGCTTTGTCCAGTATTATGAGACCCCCAAAAAATAAAGATATCAACGATTGTTCTGTATCCGACTGTTGAAGGAGTCAAGTAGGATGACACCCCTAGGAAAATGAGTAGCAGCATGATCACCTCCTCCAACTCCGGAGAGTGTGACCAGTAGCACACAGGAGAGGACCCCCCCCCTTTGGGGGAAACCTCTGAGGAGCCATGGCTACTGACCTGACTGTCCTTCTTGGCATACTAAAGGAGAGTAATCCTAAAATGTTATAATTGGCTAATCTGAACCCCAAAGTTGTAGAACCTGATCCAGAGTAATGGAGAACTGAAGAAGTATGGAATCATGACATGTCAGGTGAACAGAGCAAGCATCCACCTAGTAAACTCCAAGTTCAAGAATCCATGAGCAGGCCTGAATGATAGGAGAGTGGAATCCATGGTCGATATGAATTGGAAGCGATGAGTTGCAGTGTTGAAGCACTCCAGCAGGTGAAGATGACTTCTCAGAGGAGAACCAGGAATCAAAGGCTCAGCATCCAGGTCAAGAAGGAGGATTGTTTGGTCATGTTCTGCTTGGCAAGCTACAAATGAAGACCATGGCGATGAAGCACAAGAACTGCATATGCTGCGTGATCAGAGGATGGAGCAGTAGAAACCTACAATCCAGAGAGGAGAAGCAAGTATGTGAAGTATGTAGATATCATAGTGTGAATAGGTAGACATAAGTCAGATGTGGTTCCAGCTCATGACGAGTGAAGTGGGTTGTAAAACAGTAAGTTAGTCATGATGTTCTCTAGGCACTGTAAGGGTTAAGCAGGTATTATGAGCAAGTAATGTCGATAAGTGGACCTGTACATAGGTCAGCAGGATTAGTAATTGTTTCCGATGCAGATGGAGTAGCAGAGGAG
Source organism: Neoceratodus forsteri (assembly GCA_016271365.2). NCBI lineage: Eukaryota > Metazoa > Chordata > Ceratodontiformes > Ceratodontidae > Neoceratodus > Neoceratodus forsteri. The sequence continues at coordinate 242,799,595 of CM028130.1, forward strand.
TAGTATTGGGTAGATTATGTACAGTTTACGATGAAGAGCACGAGGAACTGGAAATAGCACATGAATTGAGGAGCTTCTCTGATGATCCTGATTGTTGCATAGTGATCTAGATATCCATGCTTATGAATCTGTAGAATATAGATGGGTACACCTCCAGGCCCTGGGGGTAAAGCAGCTTTCATTTAGTGAGCAATTAAATTCTATGGAGCGGAGTATACACATTGAGGAAGGCTAGAGTGTTATATCAGTTGGAGTTAGACTTGTAAGAATGATGACGAATCCTGCGTTGACGTGCTTACTCAGCCATGATTGATGATACACGATAGAGAGGGCCAAGTCTGATGAAGTAGCATAGTAACAGGATCCAATAAGCTTTAGAGGATTGGAGTAGAGTAAGTCGAAGTATAAATCATGAGGCTGAATGTCTTCTGGATAGGCTCAACTAGTGCCCTAGTAGAAGTGTAGTAGTAGTATAATCATATGAACTGGAATGACAGGGAAGAAGCATCCAAAGGAATAGATGACGAGTGGCTAAATGAATCCAGATGTGAGTCTAGTTGAAGGAGCTCCTAAGGCTAGCAAACACAGTGGGCAGGCAGGCAGGCATGGAGTTGAACATGGGAACCTCCAGACTTGATGCTGGGCGAGGTAGGTATGGCGTAGAAGTAATCAGAACCCCAGGCCTGTGATGGACGAAGCAAGTCATGTAATCATACAAGAAAAACATTGATAGTATAAGTTCAAGGACCTCCAGCCCATAAGGGCGCAGGTCATTCAAAGCGCACTGTAGCGATGCCACTGGCCCTGTGGGGCAAGGTAGGTAGTAGAGTAGTAGAAAAGTTTTTAGCGATTGACAAACCGGTATGCAATGCAGGAGTAGTGGTGAAGGAGTAAGAATAGATTGTATATGGTATTGTGAATGGTAGTGTATCTAGAGTCAATTTCGAGCAGAGTAGTACTGCATGCTAGGTAGATTTGCAAGAGCAGCAGAAGGTGCCATAGACAGACTTGTCTTAATCAAGAGTGGTAGGACAGCATTAAGAGACCTGGGTGGAGGAGTTTGCAATTCAAGCAGGGTAATAAGCATCCGGAACTGTAGTAGATCAATGTTTTAGGTTTCAGTTATAATAAGGAATTGAGGCAACATATCCTGGATGTAAACTAGTGGAAGGAAGACGCTTCTCCTTAATGAGTGGAACAGGTGCAAGCAAGCAAGGGAAGGCTGCAATGTCCATAACTGGAGTAAGGTGATCGAAGGCGAGACATTACTGGTTATGCGTCCAATCCTGAGGCAGATGAGGAATATCTAGGAATGGGCAGATCTGACTGATGAACTCCAGGAGACATAACTAAAACAAGTTCGCTGAAAGCAATCCAGAATGCAATGTAGAGTAGATATTTCAATCAGTCAGTACAAGGTAGGTGATGGTTACTAGGAAGAGTCTGGAGCAAGGAAATGAACGTAGTGTAGCGTTTGGCTGGGTCCATAGAAATTCCTAAGGCCAAAGGCAATGAACAGCAAAGCCCGTATGTGGGGTAGGAGGAGCGGCTGGACCACACGTAGGTCAGCCAAGGGAAGAAGTAGAGCGGTTGCTAAGCCCCACATAGGCTAGCATGTCCGCAAATCCACGAGGGCAATTTTGGGGCAGCAATATGAGTGCCCAGTCCGGAGAAGCAAAGGAAGCAGCATCAAGTCAATGATTCAAGTAAGGTGCTCCTGAAGAATGAGTTCAAGGAATGCTAGGGTGCAATAACGTAGAACCCGATGTTGCTTGCAGTCCTACGTGGAGATGAGCAGACAAAGGTTTAGGAGATAGAGAAGGGAGGTGGAGCCTGCAAGCCAGGGAGTAGATAAGCAGAGTGTAATAATATCTGTATCCTGGTATAGCTTGCAGCATGTAGCAAATAGAACCGGAGGACCTATCCTGGTCATAGTTTATTTTTTGCTCCCTTTGGACCAGTTATGCCTCTGACTTTTTGTCGTATGGCTGCCAACTCTTTTTCTGCCTGAACAGCTACATTGCACAGGACTCAATAAATAAGTAATATTATACAATGGCAAGAAAGAATCTTGGCTGTGATAGGTCAGTTTGGGGCTGGACCCATGGCGTTATCCCAGCACGACACCACAGGTCTAGTCTCAGCACTGTGAACCCATGTAGATGAGCATTTATTGATTGTTTTATGGAGCTTTTGATTGATTGTTTCATCTTCTCTTAAAAACCAAAAATATTTTTCCACACAAAAACATCTTTAAAATTATTTTTTTTATTCTGTATAACAATGAGCCATTGTATAATAGGAATAATGCACTCCAGGGTGTGTGTCGTTTGCTATAACGCCATGCCTGGGGCATTGGATGCACTTGGCCTGCGGCCTCATGCCCAACCCACGCAGGCGTGGCATTATCAGAGCATGACACACACCCTGTCGTACATTATTCCTTTAGTACATCATGTCCCAGTTGCAGAGGTAGGAGGCAATGAAGAGTGCTTTAAGCAACAGGAAAGTGCATGAATTTAGCTTAAAACGCATCCCAGACTGTATAATACTCTTATAAAATGGTTTGGGTAGATTGAGATTTGAGAGCTATTTGAAGGCTGCATGCTGCATAAAAGGTATAAATATGTGGTTATATGAGAGGTGTCCTCCAATCACCAGAAAGATTTCTCTGTCCCATTTTGTTTGGCAATTTATCCCGAAGTTAATTACCACAAAGAATAAGGAGACATGTTAAAGTCATTGGGAATATGGAGAGTAGATAATCTGTTTACAAAAGGATGGTTGCCTTAGCCACTAAAAGGAGAAATCATTTTTAAAGGATCACTCTGAACACTATCCCTTTAATAGCTGTTGTGCGTGGGCAGAACACAGTGTAATCAGTTGTTGCCAGCCTAGGAGCTATCTGCCATTGCTATGATGGCAGTGGCCCTTAGTGTTCGCATGAAGCAAACCCAGTAATCAAATTTGGAAAACGTGTGCGAAGGAAGGCAACTCACCAGTGCAGTAATTGTCCAGTAGAATGGAAATCCAGCAGACACGCGAATGCAGCCAGGAGGAGCGGTAGCCGGCTACAGTAGTTGGGGAAGCAGCAGTGAGCATGGAGGTCTGTGCTCGGAGGTAAGCAGTGGCGCAGACAGAAAGGTGTGTAACAATGGTGGCAGTGGCAATGGCTGTTCGAGCATGGGCAGCGAGAGGGGGAGTAAGTTAAGTTAGATCACCAGACATCCCATAGTATATAGTACATGAAATGGTATCCAGTAGTTCCAGACACTGGAATTGTATGGTAGCCTGTATATACTATAGGAGCAACAAGGAAGGAGCCTCCCCCCAAAAAAGAATAAAATCAAACAGCAAGTAGTGTGGGAAGGAAGGGGAAAAGGAGCAAAACAACAGAAGACTGAAATGAGGAGGCACGAGGGGTGGGACAGGAGGGAAGAAGCAGCCGAGCACCGGCGGCACCACTTCAGCGAGTGCGACTCATTTAAGCAGGGTGGTGCGTAGTCTGTTGGTTTAAATAGGGGTGAGGGGAGGAGCTCTTCCCCACTTAACTATGGGCATAGCCCTAAATTTATTATAGTGCAACTTCACAAATAAAAGAAGAAACTATTCAAATGTTGTGTTTATTATTATTATTATTATTATTATTATTATTATTATTATTATTATTATTACGAGTAAATACAACTGGGCATAAAAGTGTTTTTTTTATTTTTGTCAAGTAGGTGGCACTATGGACTTGCTGGACATAGAAGAGGCGGCACTTTGTTTATAGCCCCGCAAGTGTTAACTGTCAGTGGCTGGGAGGAATACAGAGTATGACCTGAAGCTGCTCACAGATTTAATTTGTGGGTAGCGAATGAACATTTCCAGTAGTAGACACATGGAAAAATTTAATTTTAAATGAATACATCCATGCACTGAGGCTGACATAGCTTGAATGGCCATTAAAAGTTCTTTTGATTGTGGTATCAGTCTTACCTGTATCTGGAAGTACTCTAGATGTATAGATGACTGAGTCTGTTCAGAATTATTACAACATTGCAGACATTTTTAGAATACTGTGATATCACTGAGGAACAAGCTGTGCTTGACTCTATGAAGTTAGGCTCAGTTTATTCCTCAGGGCATCCTAATGCACTAAACATGGCTGCAATATACAGCAGTATCAATGTTGAACAGACTCAACCATCTATATTCTCTGAAATGCTTCTAGACACAGATGAACCCAATGCTTCATTTGAAAGAGTTTGCTATGGACATTCAAACTATAATGGGTACTGGAAATGAAAGTGTGATGGGCACACCCCTTGTGCCATGACCAATTGGGTTACAGGTTCTTTTACTTTCCTGCAGACCTGAAGCTTGCCTGAACTTTCAAGGAGAGGCAGGCATGTCTTCAGATGCTACCAAAGAATACTTATTATAGGGAGGTGAATGCAAGTGACATGTCAAACAACTATAACCAAGCCACTGGCAGAATGATACCACTTTAGATGTCTTTAAAATGCTATACTTTAAGGCAGTGCTAAGTACTCTATGCAATCTCTGTACTGTAAGGCAAGCACAAATACTCTACAAACTGTAATAACCCTGTCCAGGAGTAACTCAAAATGGTAGTCAGGTTAACCTGTTTGTAAAGACTAGTGATATGATAACCTACAGGTTGTGAATTCTCAAGACAGTGGAGATGCACAAAAGGGGTAATCTATAAAATGTGGGTAGTGCACTAGTATGAATTCAGGAGATTCACCTCCAGGAGAAGAAATAAATTTTCACACCAAAGTGGGGATCAGCAGAGGGCACACCTCATCCCCTGTTTTGAAGAACTTGGCTACCTGGTAAAGGTTGCGTCAGGGCTCCTGTCTAAAGGCATTTTGTCTGTGAAGAGGTTGTGGTACACCAGTGAACAAGACAAAATAAAACAGAATTCTTTCATCGGTCCCTCTGGGCATTGGTGAGGAGGTTTTGGCAGTGTCTAAACAGGATCGTACTGGAAGGACAAATTTTAATCAGAGGCTCTTGAAGCTTTCATTGCTCCTAAATCTGGTCACTTTCATCATTCCTGAAAAATAAAGTCCGCAAACTGTACATTGGTGTCCCTAGCTAGTGAGCTTGGGTGGCTCCTAAGCTGCCTTCATTTTCTCCTAACAATGTTTGGCTGTAGCAATGAAGAGACAAAAGGTGACCTTGTCTGACTGCTACCATTACTTCTGTCTCAACGGCTTGGCCCTGGATTGAGGCGTGTGTTGGACAGAAGAAGAAGGATCAATGCAGTCTCAGTGAAATCTCTTTCACAACATGGGCCTGATATTCAAAAGTTTGCATGGATCTTAATAGGTCATTGCCCATGCAAACCAGGGTTTGCACTGGATTGCCACATTCAAAAGGGGCTCTTGCGTGAGCAAAGTGGGTTAGTGCCCATGCAAAACATATTGCATGTAAGCAGACAAGGGGAGTGGCATGGCTATGAATATGCACGCTACCCCATATTCAGCGGCATTGCACTGTGCTAATGGGTTTCACGCAGTCCTTTTGCACAGAACAAATACTGCCTAACAAAATCCCGACTTAATTATGGGCAATCCTAGTGGCTGCTGGAGGTAATGCCACCACTGAGCCAGTTGTCCACTGAGGAGCACAATCACCCACTGTGGACCCTGGCACCCACCCCCACGGCTGACCTGCCAGCCCATTATGTAGAATATAATGTCACTCATGCAAGTGGCATCCCACCTGCGATCCCCTGCCACGTAACTAGAATTATATTCCCTGGTGGTAGTGGCACCCTCCTTCCACCTGATCCCCAGCTCATAAGTAGAATTACATTTTCTGGTGTTAGTGGTGCCCTCCTTCCCTCCCTCCAATCCCCAACCCCTTAAGTAGAATTATATTTTTGGGTGCTAGTAGTGTCCCCCCGATCTCCAGCCCTGTAAGGAGAATGAAATTTGCTGCTGCTAGTGGTGTCCCCCCCAGATCCCTAGCCCCATAGGTAGAATTATATGCCTTGGTAGTAGTGGTGCCCTCCCTCTCTCTGATCTCAGCCCCGACATAAAAGTGTATATCCCTGGTGGTAGTGGTTCCCCTGATTGCCAGCCTGGATATACAAACAACCCCTCCATAGTGTCCATTGGTTCTCTTCACAGCATCAGGCACCCCTACAGTCACCGTATCTTTATCAGTGGTGCTGCAGGTGCATACAGCAACTGGCACAGCTCTCCTCAAACCTCCTTGGCTGGCCACAATATGTACATGTAGGGACACGCCTCTTATTTATAAGACAGGGTGCATCAGCCAGAACACCACTAGCACCAGGAAATTTAATTCTACTTATGGGGCTGGTAATTGGAGGAGGGGGAACCACTAGCACCAGGGTTACTGTATATACACATCTGGGACTGGACAATTTGGGGGTGGCAGCACACTATTCTGTCTTGCTACCAATGCAAATGAGCCCATAATGAGCATGCAAATGGCCACGTAGTGCCTTGCATGCCCAATGGGTTCATTTGCATGGGTCCCTTTTGAATATTGCAAATAGTGCTCCTGTGCTATCCATTCTGATGGGGTACTTTGGGAACCCTGTCAGGGCAGTTTTATGTGGCTTAGAGCTGGGCCAGCATGGCCCTATATTCAGTTGAATAGCTCTTGTGTGCTATTCTACTAAATATAGCATCTTCAGGCACTTGGGCAAGTGCAAGGTGCAGAGCAAATTTCTGCACATCATTTTGTCCATATCTGAATATCTGGCCCCAGGTGTCATCCCTTCTTTTTTTATGCACGCAGGAATATCTGTTGTGTAGTCTCACTCACAAAAGAAGTAGCAGGGAAGAGGTTGGAAATTATAGGTCTGTCAGCCTGACTTCAATTGTGGGAAAGTTAATGGAATCACTGCTGAAAGAAAGGATTGTGGAATATCTCGAATCCAGTAGGTTACAAGACCCAAGTCAGCATGGATTCACGGGGGGTGTGGGGTGATGTCAAATGAATGTGATACAATTCTTTGACTTGGTGTCCAAGGAAATAGATCAGGGTGGAGCAGTGGACATAGCCTACCTACACTTCAGTAAATCATTCAACACTGTTCCATATAGTAGACTAGTCAGCAAGCTTGATAGCTTAGGATTGGTTCCAAAGGTGGTAAATTGGGTAAGAAATTGATTAGAGGATAAGCATCAGAGGGTGGTGGTAAATGGAGTCCACTCAGAGGAAGGCAGGGTGACTGGGGGGGGTGCCTGAGGGACAGTCCTGGGACCGGTCCTCTTTAATGGCTTCATAAGTGACATTACAGAGGAGCTGGAAGGGAAGGTCTACCTCTTTGCAGATGACTCCAAACTGTCCAATAGGGCGGACACTTCTGGGGAGGTGGAAATGATAAACAGTAACCTGAGAAAACTCGAGGAGTGGTCAAAGATTTCAATGCAAAAAAGTGCTGAATAATTCACATGGGGCACAGAAACCCAGGGGCATAGCACAAAATGGGGGAAGGGGTACAGACAACCCCCAGCAGGAAAGAGAACTGGGGTGATCATATTGTATGATCTAAAAGTGGCCAGGCAGTGTGAAAAGGCTGTTGAGAGGGCATGTGGGATGCTAGGTGCATAGGGAGTGGTATTACTAACAGAAACAGGAAGGTGGTGTTCCCTTTGTATAGATGACTGGTGAGACCCCACCTAGATTACTGTGTCCAGTTTGGGAGACCTCATCTCAGAAAAGGACATAGACAGAGTAGAAGTGGTCCAGTGGAGGGCAAATAACATGTTGCAGGGTCTACATCAGAAGCCCTATGAGGAAAGATTAAAGGACCTAAATGTGTGCACCCTGGAAGAGAGGAGAGAGAGAGTGGGGATGTGATAGAGAATTTTAAATACCTCACAGGGGCAAGCAAGGTATAAGAGGGAAGTATTTTTCAGAAAAAATGATGTGCAAAGACAAGGGGGCATTATAAGAAGCTGGGGAGGGGATAGATTCAGGAGAGATGTGAGGAAGTACTTCTTCTCAGAAAAAGTGGTGAATTCCTGGAACAGTGAAAGTAGTGGGAGCAAAAACAGTATTGGGGTTCAAGAATGCATGGGATTGACAAAAGTGACTTTTAGGGAAAGGGAAGGGTGGTGTGAATGTTGCTAGAGATCATGTAGAATCTGCGGTGATACTATAGGCAGGGAAAAATGGGCAGAACAGTTGAGCCAAGCAGTCCTTCTCTGCCAGCAAATTCTATGTTACAATGTTTTGACTGGTAGGCAGAAGGTTTGACAAAGATGCTAGGAAATCCTTCTTCATAGAGCGAATGGTGGACCAGTGGAATGGGCTGCAAGAGGTTAGAGTAATGAGCTGTGAATGAGCTTGGTACTTCAAACAGACCTGGGTTTTATTCTCACAATCTCCACTTGCATACTGTGTGACTCTGAGCAAGTCACTGAACCTCCCAAGTGCTCCTGGGTCACCCCTGAAAACAGGCACTTGTGCCGAGTTGGCCTTACTAGGTTACCAAAGAATAAAAAAAATAATCCCAATCATCCATTGAATACGTTACTCAGATCCAGTTTGGGCCTGAGAAATTCCATACCAGCCTCTTTGATCAGAGCTGAGCTTGGTCTCTCCAGCCTTAGGGCATACTTTTCTGATAGAAAAGTGAATTATTGGATTAAATTACTTCAACACAAACATGATAGACTGACCTACCTATGTCTAAGGGAGAAATATTCACGGCTTAACTTGGGCCATTTGCAGTCGGAGTGGCTCACTAAAATGTCTAGGTTATTCCAGGAAACGGGTCTTGAATATTAAAAAAGTTATGGCACCAGAGGCATTTAAATTGGCTTGAAATATCAAGCTTATGTTACACATAAAATGATCAACTCTTACAGGACAAAAGACCTGGGGCCAGATATTCAAAACTTTGCTCTGGGCGCAAACCGTTTGTGCAGATTTAGTGAGGGATTAGCACAGGTTTGCCATATTCAAAAAGCCAAATAGCATACACAAACTGCATTAGTGCTGGGCAAAATCATAATGAATGCAAGGGGCAAACTTAGGAGGGTGTACTTGAATACAGGTCCAATGCTATATTCAGCGACTAGCACCATGCAAAGTGGTTTTGCATGACTTAGCGTGACACTTAGCAAAGTGCAAATTACCGCCCAGGAAAAGGTAGTCTTAACCCTGGGCAATCAGCTTTGTGCAACATTTTGGCTTTGTGCAGTGTTTGCACAGCTTTTGCGTGGCTTTGCACAACCCTAACAAATAAATATGACACGTAGACATACAGGAAACATGCTGCTCACTGATGGCATCACAAAGATGCCATCATCTGCCACCAGTCCCAGACATGCCAGGCAGTAAGTGGTGACCCAGCTGCCAGTGAACACCATGGTAGTGTGGCCATACAGCACACACCTGCAGACCACTCTTCTGTGGACACCAACAGATGCCAACACACACATGCAGCACTGTGGGCATGGAGGATGTTGAGGGGAGGGTGTATGGGTGGCCAGGCTGCGCCACAGACCAGGTGTGGCCACAAGGCTGGGACACGTAATGCAGTGCACATGGGCCAGTATTGGGAATACCCCAACATCAGTGTGCCTGTCTGATCATACGTGCTCCACCAGTCACATGCCGCACAGCTGTATAAATGCCACAGCACATACAGCCGGCCATGTACATGTCACTGTGAGCATCCCATGCCAGAGATGCAGCATCTGTGGGTCACACAACAGCATAACAGTAATGTCCACTGTCAGTAAACACCTGCAAGTTGGGCCTGTCACTGTGTACAGTGCAGTGGTCACCACTGCCCTACACACTATAGGCATTACTGTGTCCCTCACATTACTGGCCCCCTTGCTACTGTAGTGTCTGCTGTTCACTGTAGCATGACCTACAGTGTGACAGTTGCATGCAGCACCACCACCACCTGTGCCTATGCTGTGTTGACCCCTGGGGTACAATATGCTATGCTGTACTGTATACGTCTAGCCTGCAGCTGTTATCGTGCACTGCTAGACTGACCTACAGGTGGAGCTGCAGGTGGACCCGACCAGCCCCTGTACTTCCAGACTCACCTACAGGTGTAGCTGTGGGATCCTGCAGTAACACTGGGCAAACTGCAAGCAAATCAGGGCATAATGAGATGCTAATCTGGATGTTTGCCCAGAGACTACTTAAGTAGGTTCATTTGCATGTCACTTTTGAATATGGCAAAGTTTAGCACCTGGCAAACGTGCTGGCACCAGGCAAATGGTTTAGCTATGCGCTAAACCTATGCTAACGGTTAGGAGAATATTATACCATTTTGCACACTGTATTTTCACAGGCACTGCTGCCTGCAGCTGTACTGGGTCCACGCATTTGCTGGCACACACACTGGCCACATAGTTCACCTCTACCTACCTTCACATTGCTGTGCAATGTGTTGATGTTGTGGTTTGCATTTCCTGGATGCTATATTCAGAGCTGTCTTATTCCAGGGTTAAGTTTGCCCTGCACTCCCAGTCCAGTTTGTCCAGTTTCATATGTATGCAATATTCAGAAGCTGTTTACCCTGGTCTATTCCTTTTGAACATAGCAGGCTTTTGTGTCCGTGCTAAGTTTGCCCACTGAGTAGTGCTAATTTAGCCCCGTGGCAAAGTTTTGAATATCTGGCCCCTGTAGTTTATCTTGAGTCTTCATATTTCACCATGGATAGAACAAAATGATAATTTACACACTTATAGACACTATCTAGATATTCTCACAAACTTTAATCAAAGGGCACAATATACTAAATATAGGCTTGAATTGTTTCCAAGCAACATCGTGGCTGCAAGATATAATAAGAATTCAACAATTCAGGCCAGATATTGTTCTTGCACTTGTCTTTTCCCTAAAGATTTATTTCATGTAATATTTGTATGCCCTCGGTACAATGTACCAAGAAATAAATGGCTGACACCATTATTATGTAACTCCATTCAATCTAATGATCAGAATCTCCTGCTGAAGCTATTCTTTACCTCGAACGAAGAAACTATAATTAGGACTGTTGCCTGCTATTAAGAGAACATTGCTAGAATTTGTCTCAGACTTAAAGGTGCTAATTAAACCAAATTGTGTAGAAATCTGAAATTTAAATAATTATGGGCTTAATATTAATTATTTTGGCCAAGATATATTCCAAACATAGATAACAATTCTTACACTATTGTACATGTTGCACTTGCTCTTCAATGTTATTGCCAGATCTTAATTATTTCTGACTTTACTATGCATTTATTTTTATCATGCACTGTTTACTATACTACTTATTGTATGATCTACTTTCTGTATTTCTCTGTTATTTATGTTTTTTAAACTACTGCAGTTTATAATCAGTTATGCTTTTTATTACTGAAATTGTCCTTTGAAAATTGATTGAAACATCATTTCATTAGTGGGCCTTACCAGGTTACCAAAGAATAAAAAAAAAGGTAGGTTGGGACAGATTAAAGGGCTTGGTGATTCAAACCAGGGAGGGTGGGAGAGTGGATAGATAAAGCCTGTTAGGTAGTAGGCCTATAGGGCAATGGGTAGCAACTGAGGCAAACAACATTGATTTTGAGTTTCTTTCCGCCATCACTTTCTATGTTGCTATGAGTGTCTTTCTATGTTAGATTGTGCATTTGCTGCCTGGGATAGTATTATCTCCTGTTGTGCATAGCCTGTAAGTGTGTAAACCTCACTGTAACATTGTTGTTGTAATAAAAATAAAGCTATGAAGAAAGAAGGGAGAGGTTCAGAGGAAATGGGAGGAAGTATTTCACGGAGAGGGTGGTGGACATATGGAACAGCCTCCTAAAGGAGGTGGTGGGGGCTGAAATGGTTACAGGATTCATCAATGCGTGGGATAGGCACAGCAAGCAAATCAGCGGATCTTAGCGGTAAGTGGGGAAGGGGAAACCGGAGATTGAGTATGGTCTGTGGTTTTGCTATAGGCAGGGAAAATACGGCAGACTAGGTGAAACAGGTCCTTATCTGCTGACATATTATATGTTTCTATGAGTGTTGTATTTGAAATTGCAGATCACTTTGTATAGAGAATATTTGTTCAATGGGAGAGTTGTTGTCACAGCACATCGTATTTTAATGTCAGGCACAAGCTTCCTCTTGACACGAACAGCTACTTTTTCAGTTGTTTTTGATGTAGGAGTTATAGCAATTTCATTCTTTTTTCCAGCTGTCTCTTTCATGGTTAGGATTTTAGTGTTTGAAGCATTTTCCTGTTTTCTTTGTCCTTGGTCTGATTCTAGGTCTAAGATGGAATGAAGAGTGTCATACAGCCCTGTAGTAGCAGCTTTCAGTTTTTAATTCTTTTGTAACTGCATTTTCATTTGTAGGATTGGGTTAGGGCAGACTAGATACATCCAGCAGAATAGACCTGAGTTTGATTCTCATAACCTCCACTTGCATAATGTGTGACTCTGAGCAAGTCACTTAACTGTCCAGTGCTCCCTGGTCACCCCTGAAAACAGGCACTTGAGCCTAGTTGGCCTTACCTGGTTACCAAAGACCAAAATAATAAAAAAAAAAAAAAAAATAGATGGGACTGGAAGTCCTTATCTGCCGACAATTTCTATGTTTCTATGTTTTTTGTAATGGTGGCCTCCTTGTTTGTTGCAGCAGTAGCTGTTCATGAGATTTCTGAGGTGACCTCATTTCTGAATTTGTGGCTGTGATTAAAGTATGTGTTCCACTGCAGTTTAAAGGAGGGGCTTGATTCTCAAATTGGGCTTGTATCAGCACAACCTGTGGCAAACAGCAGCTTGCACCGATGCCTGGTGTGTCAGGGACCCTGTGCCTGATTCTCCATCGGGCAGGGTCTCTGTGGCAAAGTCCCACAGCTTGCAGCAACAGTGGCCAGGTGCAAAACTAATGGCACATCAAGAGTGTGTGCCACAAGCCACAGGGCAGCCGTGCACCACTCAAGACCCTTGTGATCCAGCGGCCACCCCTTCCCGAACCCCAATGGTGCCAATAGAAATAAAAAGTAGTATGTCCCATGCCCCCTTCCTGATCCCCAATATTGCCAACATAAATAAACATTAGTATAGCCCATGCCCCCCTGCGTGATCCTGATGTTGCCAATATAAATAAACATTAGTATTTCTCATGTCCCCCTTTCCCAATCCTGATGTCATCCAGTCTAGTAATAAACAATATTAACACCTTTCCCTTGTGGACTAGTGGCCCCATGCCCTCCGACTCCTGCAGGTATTACCCACCCCCATCTTGATACACAGCCAATGCCCAGCACAGCCCACCTTTCACCTCCATGATTGGGGACTGACTGAACTGTCAAGGAGCTCATACTGAATAGTGTATGCGCTCATTGATTGACAGTTTGTCAATGAGCTCATATAGTATGCAGTATGCGCTTCCTGACAGTTCTGTCAGTGCCCAGATGTGGCAGATGTGGAAGGGTGAGAGGTGGAGCTGTGCCAGAGTGCCTGCTGTGTATCAGGATAGAGGATAGACAATACCTGCAGGGAAGTCGAAACGAGGGGCCACTGTCCCACTAGGAAAGGAGGTAATATTAATTACTGTAACACTGGGCAACACTATGACCGGGAAGGGTAGGGGCACTAGCTCATCAGGGACAAGGGATAATAATATTTATTATTACACCAGGCAATATCGAGGATCGGGGTGGGCTATAGTAACTACAGTATCAAGGACAACATCATGGATGGGGGGGACAGCTGCACATTGCCACAAACAGGTCAACTCTCCCAGATGGGAGTGTTCTAAGTACTCTTAGACCAGCCCTGGCTGGTCTAAGGGTGCTTAGAATTTCTCCCTCTGGGAGAGTCCTGTGAATACCATTGTCAGGAATGAGGCAGCTTGCATCAGCCACATGCCTCCTAGCAGCAGGTCACGGACCATTTTTGTGTGCATGGGTGGTGCAAGCCCCATTTGGGGCAGGCAGCCTGTGGTTGATGCATGCTGCCATTGTTAATAGCTCAGTGGGTAGTTTCCAATGCAAGGTGCCACTTGCACCATTTATGTTTGCAGCAGGAACCTTGCATCATTTCCAGGGCTTTAACAATCGAGCCTGTGATCTTTTAATCCATGATCAAGAATGAAATGTTTTAAGGTGTAATTTACCTGTGAGGACTGTGTATTCATTTTTACATATTGAATAATGGGAGGATAGGTGTGCATAATGAGAATTTTACACACATGTGAGGTGTGGAATGCTACATAAATCCCAAGAGTGAAGCTTGAGGGGTTTGCTTATTTATTTATTTGAATTTTGTTTACTGGGTAAGCCCACTGAGACAATTGTCCCTTTTTCAGGAATGACCTGGGATTGGTTATAGAAAGATCAACATTCTGTTACAACATATACAATAGTATATGGTCAGGGCTTATTCTCCATGGAAACGCTGGGTTTTCAAATCTTGTTATAGGACAGTTCAAAGATCAAAAAAGTTGTATTATTGTTCTGACATCACATCAATAGTACAACAACTTTTCAGCCTTGATCTGCCTCCTGATTGGCTCACTCATTGTGCTGCTAACAAAAATGATTGCAGACACACGGCAGCGCGGTTTACTGAGCATCGAGAAATGGACACTGCGAATTTTGACATGATGAGCTATCGCTGCTCAATGTCAGAAAAGTTAATTTTTTTATTTTAATAAATAAGAATGTCAGACATAGAAAATGGAATCTGGAACGAGCGGGAGAGGGGAAAAGCTGGAGCGAGCTGCAGCTGCACTAGGAGTGGGAACAGGCAGAAGCTGGAGAGAGCCATAGCACATAATGTCACTAAAGGAAACACACAACTGAAATACAAAAATTAAAAATTCAAAGACTAAATAAGCCCCGACCATATACTGTATAAGACAGTGGATGGGTGACCATCCACAACTAAGGCTGTGTTTTCATCTCAGTTGTTGATAATATCATGGAGACCTCTCATGCTTCACTCTCGAGGTCTGTATGATGTTATTAACATGCTCATTGGAAACACAGCCTTGTTGTAGATGGTCACCCATCCACTATTCTATATATACAGTGTATGGTGGAATACTATTCTAAGTCATTTTTCCACCTTATCAAAACCTTGTTCAGCCACACAGAAAAGAATGAATGGAACTTGCTGTTCTGACCGTCCGTGCAGAACAACTTTCTATTGATTCAGAATGCAAAGCTTGAGCCGTACCTGAAAGTCAGCAGAAAAAAAAAATGCCAGTAACATTCAAATCAGTTTCAAACATAGAAGATGTCCATGGCGTTTTTTATCTGTGTGATGTCACTGTGATTAAACTGCTGCTACTGTTCATTAAGGCTGTTTAGTTTCAAGTTGGCACATTTCTGTTTCATTCATTTATGTGTCCGCCACTACTGTGAAAACTGCCATTACTAACAATTAAATCTGTGTTTAATGCTCATCCATGTGTAGGGGGTGCATTTTTTCTTGGCCATCACACACTATAAAAGATACTAGATTTGCAATTTCACTGAACCAGTGTGAGTTCAGCCACCTCAGGGTTTCTGATTCCATAGGACCTCTTGAGCTTTGCTCTTGAGGTTGCATGGAATCAGAAACCCCTCTGTGACTGCACACACTGGTACAGCATTATCGCTCATCCAGTATTCTCTGTGTGGTACAGAGGTAAAGCATACATAAATAGAACATTACAATTTTAGTTACTTACAATGAAATGTTTACAGGACAAAATATAGAGCAAATATAGTTACAAGTGTGGAATTTTACAAGTCAATATATAAGGTATTTGGTAGGCATGAAAGGCAGTATTTGGTAGACATGCAAGGCAGGTTAAGAACATTAAGTAAAGTGTTAATAGCATCCCACACTGCGGAAATGGGTAAAATTCAAGTTTTGCACATCTACTTAGCCATTGTTTTATATAATTGCTGGACTTCATTTTTTCACCCTGAGCAGGAGAGATAATCCTTGTGTTAGCTTTAGTAAGCAGTGAGAACCACTTCAGTTAGATTTAGAACTATCAAACATTTATTTTCATTGAAAAGGCAACATTTTTTAAAGTGTAACACATTTTAGCTGTTATGGTTTGTTTTGAGATAAAAGTGTCACTTACATAAAAGGGTTAGGAGGACGTTCAAGACAGACTGAATCACAATTTTTTTACTTTCATTAAAAAACGTAAGATGCTAGAAATCTTATTAAACAAAAGATAGGAAAGTGTTTCAAAAGTGTGTATGTAGAGCAACAGGTTTTCTTGTAATCGCACTTCCTGGTTCAGAGCCGCACACTAGGAGTTGGGTTCTCTGTGACAAAGCAGTCCATACCAAAGTTGAAGTCACGGAACCCATTTTTCATTCAAAAAAAACTGATGTCCATTCAAGAAGTCTTAAGACTATTCAGTTTTATTTTGCAAAACAATACTCCAAGAAGGTGAATAAAAAAGATTGAGGTTTCACCTACATTTAGGCTTTATCAATGTGCTTTCACCTAAATGTAGGCAAAAGTTAGTTCTGTCATTTCAACTTTAGTAAGATTTTCATGTAACTTTTAAAACTGTAAGACATCGGGTTTCCATGGTGACCTTGAATCTTTCCACAGAAATTGTGAGATCTCCCAGCAAAACCCAAGGTCACCATGGAAACCCGATGTCTTACAGTTTTAAAAGTTACAAGAAAACCTGTTGCTCCACATAGAAGCAGAGCTTTAAAACACTTTCCTATCCTTTTTTTCCAATAAGTGTTCTAGCATCCTACATTTTTAATGACTGTTAAAAACTGCAATTCAAGCTGGCCCATTGGTGCAGAGTCATGGTGGCCTTCTGTGGCGCCGACGACCCAGGTTCGGAAACTGATGCTGGTGTCAGAGGGCCAGCCGGGGGAGCAGGATTGAGCATCTGAAGGACTGCTCTCCTGCTCTGGGAGAAAGGGGGATGAGTGCTTGGCACAACATGGACCTACAGTGGAAGCTGGAGGTACCATAAGCGCTGTGGCACCTGCTGGAAGGGGGGCGGGGCAGACACTGGCCATCATTGCATGTCCCTACCCCTGGTGAAAAAAACAAAAAAAACACCAAGTAAAATCTCTTGGCTCCCCACTAATGAGACGGCCACAGTGTGCCGACCCCTCTGGCCACCTAACTCTGCTACGGCAGCCCTATTCTGGAGGAGTCAGTCCCGAGCATGTGGGATTGGCGGCTGGGGCAGGTTAAACCTCGTAAGCAGGGTTAGTGGAAGCCGGGGGGCAAAAATAGAAAAAAAAATGCAATTCAGCTTGTTAGAAACATCCTCTTCACTCTTTTACGTGAGTGACACTTTTATCTGAAAAAAAATCACAAATGCTGAAATGTGTAAAAATGTTGCCTTTTCAACAAAAATAAAAATGTTTGACAGTGCTAAATCTAACTAAAGTAGGTGAGTTCTGTTACATTCATGGAGATATATATATATATATATATATATATATATATATATATATATGTATATTTAGAGAGAGAGAGAGAGAGATAGACAGATAGACAGAGAGACAGAGAGAGACTGTCTGAGGAGAGCTGACAGGGACCCGGTTACTCTTTCTGGTGGTTATTGAGAGTCCAGAATGTGTCACTGTGTGCAAGGGAACAGTTGCTCATGCTTTCTCATAGTGAAAGCCATTATGTGTTTGATATTATAACCAGCTGTTTATAATAGCAAATTATAACTGGCTTTCTCTATGGGAAAAAAATAAGGCCTGTTATTATATATAGAATAATACATGGGTGGGTATGTGTAACCAGAATTTTTCACACACCCAAGGTGTGGGATGCTACATAAACCCTGAGGGCGAAGCCCAAGGGGTTAATAAAATCATCCCACATAGAGGGTCTGTGTAAAATTTTGGTTACACCCACCCATCCATGTTTTATTTTATTTACTGGTCATCATTTTTATGACATTGGGTTTTAAATAACTTCAAGGCACTTGCCATTATCTGGATAGTGTTTCCATTTCCTTGTTCTGTTAGGAAGTCTTCCTGGTTTCCCAGATCTGTCAAGTCAAAGGGCTATTCCATTTTTCTTTTTCCTTTTCTCAGAGTGGCCCTTTTGTTACATTTGTTTACTTTGTTTGTGTGACTGATTTGTCTGTGGGGACTTGAACTGGCAGTGTTACGAACAGTTCTGTGAGCTTGCATTGAGAGTAGTGTAAGCTAAATAGACAGCTGCTGATTACAACCGTCTGGTTATAACACAAAATATCAACCGGGCAGTTGTAAAACAGAATATAAGTACAGTGTTCAGTAAAAAGAATGATTACCAGTAATAAAAGCGCAGTTACTGGTAGTTTATTGAGGGTTAAACAATGATTATGGGATAAGATTTGACCACTGAGATGGCTGGATTTCAGCAGTGTCCTATCAACCATACTATAGATACAAATGACGTTTTCTTGGTGTTTGGTTTGGAACCACTATCAGTTATCTACATATCTTAGATCAACAAATTGTTATTCAATTTTCTGTTTCAAAAACATCTTGACTGTCCTCAGTTATGTTCCTAATTACTGTGTTTGTTGCCATAAATCTGCTGTCATGGTAAGCACCATGATAAACGTTTATGGGTCTGATTGGAGCACCTCTTAGAATGAGAAGACTGCAAACTGAAGGTGAGCAGATCAGTCATACTAAGGATGCAAGAGGTGACACTCTTAGATCAAAAAGAGGCATGCCAAACTGACCCTAAAATTATTACAGATTTTTTGTAACTTTTTTAAATTACTTTTTTTCTTCCTAATGTTGACAGTGCAAGCAATCAGTAAGAAGCTTGTTACCACTGTTCAGTGTGTGACACTCTTATGGAAATAAGAGTACCTCATGCACAACTGAAGAAAGAGCTGTGACTGGTCAGGAGCAATACATGATGCTCCCTGGCTTATAATGTGATAATAAGTGAGCTACAAAGTCAGTAACTCCTGATGAAAGCTCTTTATATAGATGTCATAGATGCAGTAAGCCGGCAGATACCCAGTACACATCAAACCCTTGGAAAGGCAAGCAAAATTAAGAAAGGGTGTATGGACAGCAGTGCATTGTAACAGTTGACTATAGCATCTCCATGAATTTATCTGCTGCAGTGGATTCTTACTTAAAAATGATTCTGTTGGGACTGCTTTGAAAAATATAATATTAAGTCACAATGCAACTTATGCAGTATTTGATATTATTAAATGTTGTTCTCACTATAGGAGGCAGTATAGCATAGTGGTTAAGGACACTGAGCTGCAAACCTGGAGACCTGGGTTTGAATCCCATCAGCTCCTACTTGCATACTGTGTGACCCTGAGCAAGTCCCTTAACTTCCTTGTGCTCCCAGGTTGCTCCTGAAAACAAGCTCTCACTTAGTGTGCCTTTTCTGGTTAAACAATGTACCCTTCCTATAACTTCTGTAAAATCTAGGGCATTTGCATCAAAACAGAACTTTACCTTAGCTCCCCTGGCTGCTGTCTACATCTGACATCACAATTCTGTCTATGACATGACAATATGGTGCTGTGGAGACAATTATGGTGTCATACACTGGGGGGTTAAGATGTCCATATAGACATGCAGCCAGAGCAAATAATGCTTAGGGAACAGTGATATTGTTTACACATGCAGCTGTCCTCAGTAATGAAAAAAAGAGAAAGAATTATTGAGCATTTATGAAACATAAACTGAATTGTGCATAAAAATTAAATTTTTTACATTTTCTGATTGTGTCAGAGTCTTTTTAAATTAAATAGAGTTCACTGTTAAATTTGAGAATGTATACTGTAAACCACGGGAAAGGAAACAAGTACTTGAAGCCATTATCTAGTAATTGACATTCCTACAATACATTATATTTACAAGAAAGGATACTTAAATGGATAATTGCCTCTGAAGTGTATTATGATACAAAATCATATTCTGCTTCCATTTGTCTTTACTGTAAATATAATTCCTGAAGAAGAACTAATGGTTTAAATGTTGATTCTAACTTAATTTCTGTTTTCACCATGCACTTCTATGACACATTTGTTCTATTTTAATACACAGGCTTATACAGGACATCCTGTTTTGTTCCTATGATACAAATAAAAAAAAAAAAAACAACAAATGTGTGGGAAACTGAAAGCTATAAATGGAAAAATCAATCAGGCTTCCTGAACAATTATTGTATTAACAATACTAAACTAACAGCAAATCATCAGTGGTTTTGTCACAGTACCTGAGAGTGTCATATCCTCAGTCTGATTCAATAAGCCCTTCATACTGCCAATTTTGTTAATGAATGCTCAGTGGTACAGTACAGTTTACATCAAGTGGTTCCATCAACTAGTTGCTTTAACGTTTCACAACAAGTTCTATAAAGTGCTGTTGGAACAAGCATGAAGTCATGCAAAAACTGTTTAAAAAACATTTTCTAAAAATTGATCTTGAGTGTGTGAAGTGTTGCTAAACAGCTCCAGCTCAATGTAAGTTTGTTTTTTTTTTTAACCAGGAGAGACACACTAAGAAGAAGAAGAAGAAGAAGAAGAAGAATCAGCATTTATATAGAGCTTTTCATACATCCAAACTGCTTTACAAGCAATGCTAGACTGGTAGTGAAGTGACTGAATGTGTAGTGGCAGCCATATCGCACATCATCACCCACACACAGCCTGGATAATTGCATGAACCTATGGGAAGGGGAATGTTGGCCAGGACACCGGGAATGTTCCCTACTCTTTGCGAAGAGTGCCCTGGATTCTTTTACTTTTATTTATTTATTTATTTGTACATCAGTTTACAACTTTTGAGCCAGAGACTCATTTCCAAAGGTACCCCGTCACAAAGAGGACAAATACATTACAACATTTTGTTACATCATTACGGTTACAGATTTGGCAATCACATGCAGTTATTTCTTTTTTACATCATTTAGGTTACTGGTTTGGCATTCACAAGCTTTTACAGTTATTTGGGTACAGAGTAACAGATTAAACATACATTGGTATAAGCATACACCTTCCACCTGGACACCCACCAGGACAACACCAGGATGGGCAGAAGGGACCTCTGTTTAACATCTCATCCGAAGGACGGCACACCCCAGCAGTACAGCACCCCCAAATACTGCACTCGGATGCCAGCGATTTTTAGGTGCAAGTCCAATCCCAGTGTGGGACGAGAACCCACGACCTTCTGGTTCTGAGGCGGATGTGCTACCAACTGAGCCACGCTGACACTAAGCTAAAAGCTTGTTTACAGGTGCGACCTGGGAGCACAAGGAAGTTAAGTGACTTGCCCAATACATTGCTAGCATTATGAAAACATTGCAAACCCAGCTCATTTGAGTGACTGGTTAATGCAAATTGCACTGTAACTATCCATGCCTGTGAATAACAACACTTTGTTTTATAGTATTGTACAGTATATAGTTATTGCACTGACCGTGCACTAATTTAAGAAGCTACTCTCTGTTCAGAGTGTGAGAGAGAGACAGTGGAGACAGGAGGTGAGGAGGGGTTGTACTATATGTTTGGGAGGGAATCATGGCTATGGAACTACAGGGGTACCCAGAAGAAAAGTAAGGACTTGAGGTGCTGTGGGTCATCCTGGAGACAGGGGCTGGGGGCCATTATCAGTATGGGAGTGGAATACAGACCTCCAGCACAGATAGAGGAGTAGAATAAGGCACTTATGGAAAACATCAGCAGGATAGCAAATAAAGGGGAAGTGCTGCTATTTGGTAACTTAAATCTGCCAGATGTGGATTGGAGCCTTCCATCTGCAGATTCAGCAAGGAGCAAGAACATTCTTAACACCTTACAAGGGGCTGTTCTCTGGCAGCTGGTCAATCACCCACTATCAATGGGGCAGTGCTGGACCTGGTGTTTACAAACAGAAACAGAACTACAGACATCACAATGGCAGTCCCCTAGGTACCAATGACCACTGCTCAGTGTGGTTTAACACTGAGACAGGAGCAGAGGCAAACCACATGAGGACAAGGGTCCTGGACTCTAGGATACAGGATTGTAAAGGAATGTGAGTCTGCCTTGGAAACTGCATAGTAGGGAGGATTACCAGGGAGGGCTAAAGGAACACTGCAGAGAAATAAGTGAGGTCATAATTATGGCAACCAGCCTCTGCATGAATGAAATAAGAAAAAGCAAAATGAAAAAGTGACCATTATGGTACTCAAGGGAATTGGCCATGGTGGTGAAGGAAAAAAGGGTGGCATTTAGGAGGTAGAAAGAAATGCAGAGGGAGGAAGAAAAGAGGTGTACCAGGTAAAATAGAGTGAAGCAGGTAAGGCAGTGAGGGTGCAAAGGAACAGACGGAGTAAAGAGTAACTAAAGGGGTAGAAAATGGGGATAAGACCTTCTTCAGGTGCATAAGGGAAAACATGAAAGTAAGGGGATGGTTAGTGAGGGTAAGGAGGACAGTAGAGGGATACTGCACAGAAGGGGACCAAGAAAAAAGCAGACATCCTGAAAAGGTACTTCTGCTCAGTCTTTACAGTAGAGTGAGGGAGATGGACTATGAGGAAGCAGCAGGAACAAAGGGAGGGGTAGGTGGACATAAATTCATTTTCAGAGGAGAATCCTGAAGGAACTTGCAGTTCTTAAAGTGATGAAGACTATGGGACCAGGTGGGATACACCCAAGGATACTAAAATAGCTCAGGGAGGTGCTGGCTGCCCCACTGATGGTCTTATTCAACAGCTAACTGGAATCAGGCATGATTCCATAGGACTGGAGGAGAGCAGACATGGTCTCTCTACATAACAGTGGCAGCAGGTAGGAAGCTTGCATCTGTAGGACTGTGAGCCTTACCTCAGTAGTGGAGAAATTAGTGGAGACACTGATGAAGGAAAGATTGATAGAGTGTCTTAAATCCAATAGACAGCTAGACCAAAGGCAGTATGAATTCAAGTGTGTGTGTGTGGGGGGGGGGAATCACGCAAGATGAACCTGATTGATTCCTTTGAATGCTTGTCCAGGGAAATAGTTCAAGGAGGCAGTGGACATGACCAATGTGGATATCAGCAAGGCCATCAGCACTGTGCTGCTCAGGAGACAGATTTAGAAATTGCTTCAGCAAGGAGCAGGGCCAACCTTGATTCCATGCAAGGGGCCTTTCTCAGCCAGCTAGTCAATGAATCCACTAGGGATGATGTTGTGCAGGACCTGGTGCTCACAAATAGGGACAGCATTGTGTACGTCACAGTGGGTAGACCCCTAGATACCATGATCACTCTATAATGTGGTTTAACATCAAGACAGGAGCAGAGGCAAACCACACAAGGATGAGGATCCTTGAGTAGGGTGGATTTTAAGGAACTGCGAGATTGCCTCAGAACTACCTAGTGTGGTACTTCAGGGACAATGAGTTTTTCAAACGGCAGTTAAGAGTTTGTTTTTCTTTACTTGCCAATGCACAAAATTGATTGATTGAATACTTTATATCAAGAATATAAGTAATTGTCCATATAGTATATGGTTAAGGCTTATTCTGGATAGAATTCAGATGCTTTCTAAATCTTATTGTAGGACAGTTCAAAGGTCAAACAAGTTGTACTATCGTTCTGATGTCACATCGACAGTACAACTTTTGAGCCTTCCCCTGCCACCTGATTGGCTCTCTCAACAAGGTCCAAAGGAGAAAAAATATCATAATATGGCAGCCCGATTCTCCTACTCTTGGCAGCAACACAATCTTCCTATTCTTGGCAGGAAAAGCCTCCCACAGCTTCAGGTCAAAAAAGTTATTTTTTATACCATTTTAAAATAAACCACACCAGAAAGAGAGAGAGCGAGTGGGAGTGGAGAGAAGCCACACTAAAGAGAGAGCAAGTGGGAGTGGGAAGAAGCCACTGCAGGGGGGGAGAGAGAGAGAGATAGAGAGAGATAGAGTGGGTGGTATTGAGAAGAAGCCGCAGAGAGTGGGAGCGAGGAGAGGCAGTAGACAATGGGAGCAGGAGCAGCAACAGATGACAAATTGTGTCAGTTTTTTTTTCATAACTGCTGCAGCAAGTGGCCCAGATATTCAAACTGTGCCATTTTGTGGTGCAAGCCCCTGCGTCACTCAAAATAGTTGCGATGGGGTGTGACCAGGGTGATATTCAATGGAGTTGCGCTATGGCACAACTTCTTTGAATATTGCCCCCTGGCCACACCCACTGTGCATAGCGCAGTGGAACTGTGCCAGCGCAAGTGGTCAGAATGAAGCATTGAGATATAGTGGCACAAGTTCCATTGCACCATGCACAGCACCTGCGATATTCAAAGAGTGACATGCAAATGGGGCCATAATTTATGCAAGGCACATGGGGGGGATTTGCATCTGATTACAGCCCCATTTGCATGCCATTAGCATGCAGGTGTGCCGATCCCTGACGACTTGCACCTGGCTCCCTGCCAGGCAGCAGCCATTGGGGACCGACGCCCCCTGCAGCCCAATTGCGGGACGTCCCATAAGGGACAATGCATGTCTCCAATCCCTGGTGGTCCAGTGGACTGAGATTAGCCCGATCGCGGGCATAACAGTATATCCCCGGTAGCCATCACGGGCATAACAAGCGATCCCCCACCCCAGTAGCCCGATTGCGGGCATAACAGTAGTCCCCCACCCCCAAGTGGCCCAATGGGACAGAAGACCTCCCCTCCAAGAGTCCAATATCCCTGGTGGTCCAGTGGACCACGAGTAGCCTGATCAGGCGGCATTCCTCACCCCATGTCCGAAATCCTGGTGATCTGGTGGCCCCCACCCACCCATGCAGAGGCCACCAACCCTCCCCCGTCAGCGGTAGGCGGCACCCACCACCTGCAGCCCTGCCGCCCGCAAACTGACAGCTCAGTAGGGCTGCATGCCCATTGGTTCAGGCATGAGCCAATGGGCATGCCTTCACTCCCCAGTCCTAGTCAGTCCAGATATGTGAATGATTCATTCATTCATTCATTCACATATCTGGACTGACTTTTCTGTGTATCAAGCTGCGTATTGGCTCATGCTCTGAACCATGGGCATGCAGCCCTACCGAGCTGTCAGTCAGTGGGCGGGGGTGGCAGGTGTGGTGTTGCCGCCCCGCCGCTGATGGGGGCGGGGTGGTGGGGCCCGTGGGCGGGTGGGTAGGGGCCACTAGATCACCAGGGGATTTCAGAGGTGGGGGTGAGGGAATGCCACCCGCAATCAGGCTACTTGTGGTCCACTGGACCACCAGGGATATTGGACTTGGGAGGTCTTCGCCCGCGATCGGGCTACTCGGGGTGGGGGTACACTTCGCCCACGATCAGCAGGCATGGGGGCACCACCAGGTGCGGCAGGAACAGTGGAGGCCACCCACAGGTGGCAGCTGCTGTGTTGCGCCCTGCAGTGCGGCAGCTCACCTGTGGGTGGCCTCGACTGTTCATTACTTTGTCAGCCTTGTGCAGGCACAGGTAGGGTTGCACCTCCCATAACTCTGCATGGCCCGGGTTGAATATCGGGCTGTGCAGTTTATGCATGACGCCCGCACTCTGTGCCTGCATACATTACTGATGCGCTTTGGCACATCGGGGATTTGTGCAGGCGCACTTTTCCTTTAAATATCGCGACCGGTTATTATCAGTGGGTTGTATGGCGCAACAATCAAGGCGCCATGCGCAACCTTTGAATATCTGGGCCAATGTGTTTAGTGTTGAGAGGAGTGTAGATAGCAGCCAACACTAGTCAGTGAAGGAGCAGAATGAATGGGACTACACTGAGTGGCCAGGACCAAGTGGGACTACAAACACAAGGTATGATACCTTGTCAAAATTAAATGTTTTTTTAAATATTTATGAAACCATATACTATATAAAACAGTGGATGGTCGCCCATCCACTATTCTATATATTGTAAGTACTGCATGATTGTTGTCTTTAAGTCATTTTCTATGCATTTCACTACTATATAACTTAAACTGTACGTGACCTTTTTATGCTATTACTTTCTGGTGTGTTTTATAGTAACCAGCAGTTTAAATGCACATGACTGCCTTGTAAACTGGACTGCAAATTCCAAATGACATGTATTTCCTGTACAAAAGTAAAGTTTTTACCTATCTACCTCATCTACCTACCTACCTAGTGTGGGGATGCTAGGCAGAATGAGGGATGGGAGGTAAACTGAAATCCATTTTTAGAGAAAAGAGTGCTGAAGGGACTTGCAGCTCTGAAAGTGAACAAGGCTTTGGTACCAGACGGGATACACCTAAGGGTACTAAATGGACTCATGGAGGTGATGGCTGCTTCAATGATGACCTTATTCAACAGCTCACTGGAATCACTGATGGTTCTGGGGGAATGTGGGAGAGTTGATGAGTTTCCTCTACATAATGGCAGCAGCAGGAAAGAGGCCATTAACTGTAGGCCAGTGAGCCTTACCTCAGTTGTGGGAAAATAAATGGAAACACTGTCAAAAGAAAGACTGATAGAGTATATTGAATCCAATGGGCCGCAAGACCAAAGGCAGCATGGATTCACAGGGGGAGGTCATGCCAGATGAATCTAATTGAGTTATTTGACTGGTAGACCAGGGAACAAGATCAGGAGAGGGCAGTGGTCATGACCTATCTGGACTGTAGCAAGGCCTTTGACACTGTGCTATACAGGAGACTGATTAAGAAACTGAGCAGCCTAGGGGTGGGATCCAAAGTGATGAACTGTTAGAAACTGGTTAACAGATAGGTGACAGATGATGGTGGCAAATGGCACTCACTCTAATGATGGAAGAGTGAACAGTGGTGTGCTGCAGGGCTCAGTACTGGGACTGGTCCTCTTCATTGTCTTTGTAAGTGACATTGCAGATGAACTGGAAGAGAAATTATGCTTTTACAAGTGATACTTATTAAAATCTAGCAAGGTGGGCAATCAGAAAGTGGTGGAATGAATGTACAGGGATCTTGGTAAACTCAAGGAGAATCAAGAATAACCAGTTGTGGTTCAATGCCAAAAAAAAGCAATATTATGCACCTAGGGCATAGGAACCAAGGAATGGAGTATAGGATGGGGGGGAGGTACTGTCAGTCATTAAGTAGGAAAGGGATCTTGGAGTTGTCATATCTGATGATCTGAATGAGGCAGGGCAGCGTGACTAGAGCAATGAATATTACTAGTGCTGTGTGGAATGCAGAATTCTGCCAGAAAATTAGCATGGAATGACTATTCTGCCAGTGGAAATTCTGCCAGAATTTCACTGGTTCTTCTACAGAATTCCACCTACTGTGATCCATGGAATAATATTCAGCGGAACAGCATTTTTCCCTGGAAAATTATTCTGCAACAATTTCCATGGAAAATATTGAGATCTGCAGACTAATATTCCACAGAACAGCATTTTTTTCCAATGAAAATCATTCCACAACTGTTTTCTGCCATGGAATCACACCATTCCGTTTCTGGTGAAATTTAGCAGAATTTCAATGGAATTTTGAAAATTCTGCCGAATTTCATTCTGCTGGAATTTGGAAATTCCACACAGCCCTAATTATTACCAATGTGATGCTGGGATGCATTGGGAGCGGTATCCCCAGCAGGAGGAGGGAGGTGGTGTTGCCACTGTGTCACTCGCTGGTGAGACCCCACCTGGAGTATTGTGTCCAGTTCTGGAGGCCACAACTCAGAAAGGACTTGTGGAAGCTGCAGGCTAGTGCCAACAGAATGGTACACTGGACCTGGGTGCTGCAAGTTGCAGCATGTAAAAGACTTTCCCCCCCGATCCCCCCACCCTGTAATGCACCCAAATGCACCTGGGGGCATGGGGGGGCTGGCTGGTTGGCATTGGTGATTGGGGGACATGTCAGACAATGGACCCAGGGGCCCCCAAATTCCAGGGGGGTGGGGGGGAATGACTATGAGTGGGGGGTATGGGAAGCACATCCATGTAACTTCTGCATTGCTGCAGGGAGGGGCATCTGTCACTGTGCCAGGATGGATGCCCCTTAGACCACCTCCTTGCTGGTCTAACCCCTCTATGCCAGTGTCTCATCTGTAATGGCATAAGTGGGTTATGGCAGCCAGTCTTCTGGAACAGGGCGCAGTTGCTGCTGTAACCCACCCTTGCACCATGCCGCTGTGGGTAGTGGGTGTAGTGGGTGGCATAGGCCACCTTTGGCACAACCTGCATATGGCATGGTGCAAGATGCTTTCTGGAATTAGAACTTGCATTATGCCTTGCACAAGGTGCAATTTGCACCATCAGGTTTGGCGTAAATAGCCTTGCACCAGGAGTAACTCCTTCTGGAGTTGGGACCCATGTTTCTATGTTTATATGTCTCCTTTAGTAGAAGTCTGAATGTTAAGGACAGGGTTGTACACCATCAATTAGCCCCCCTTCCCCGAGATAGCAATTGGCTACCAGAGAGATCTCATGGCTTTTACAAATACCAGAGATGTAATATCTGCAAACATGCACAGACTGAGAACACATTTAGACACCCTTCAGATAATAACATTTCAGTAGATCTAAGGCAATGCATCACTTGTGATACACTGTTTACTGTTTATGGCTTGTGGTGTCCCTGCAATTTAATTTATGTGGGATGCACAGTGAGGCCATTGAAACAACGCATTCGGGAACACATAAGACCAATAGTGAACAATAGACAAGACACACCTGTGGGAGTTCACTTTGCTGAGTGTCATGATTCAAATCCAGAATCTATTCACTTTATTGGGTACTGAAAATGTGAAACAAATGAAAAAAGGAGGTAATAAAACAAATCATCTACTCAAACAAAAAAGTGTTTGGATTTTCGCAATGAGAAGTGTGAAACCCTATGGTCTCAATGAATATTAGGATATTAACCCTATTTGATAGAAATAATTTTTTGAAACTTCACGAGATACCACCCTTTCCATAGTTAAATGTCTCTAGACAGTCTCCAATAAGTTGGTCCTTATAAAAGATATGTATGTAATTTGGGGGGGGGGTTGTATTGCTTGAAGGTTTATTTGCAATGCAAGTTTTCTTTGTATTTGAATCAAATATGTTTAAATATGTATCTGTTTCTTTTTTGGGGGGGGCTCTTTTATCTGTCTCTACAAAACTCAGAGGTACATAGATACGTAGATACATAGACAGTGTCGGCAGATAAGGGCTATGGCCCACCCAGTCTGCCCATTTGAGCTTGTAAATTCAGTTTATGTTTTCCTAGAAGTCTGTTGCTCCTTACCCCGACCTCCAGAATTCCTTTATGTCTATCCCATGCATTCTTAAATCCCGTGATTGTTTCAGCCCCCACCACTTCCTCTGGCAGGGTGTTCCACTTGTCCACCACCCGTTCTGTGAGAAATTCTTCCTCATGTTTCCTCTGAATCGTCCTCCCTCCAACTTCATCCCATGCCCTCTAGTCCTGGAACATCTTTTTCACTTAAAAATAGTGTATTCCTGCACCCTGTTCCTCCCTGTGAGATACTTGTATGTCTCTATCATATCCCCTCTCTCCCTCCTCTCCTTCAGGGAGTACATGTTCAGTTCCTTCTACCTGTCTTCATAGGACTTGTGATGTAATCCATGCACCATCTTTGTTGCCCTCCTCTGAACCTTCTCTACCCTGTCTATGTCTTTACATAGGTATGGTCTCCAGAACTGTACACTGTACTCCAGGTGGGGCCTCACTAGTGTCTTGTATAGCGGAATTATGACCTCCCTTTTCCTGCTGGTGATGCCCCTGCCTATACATCCCAGCATCCTATATGTTTTACCTGCTGCCTTGTCACACTGTTTCCCTACCTTGAGGTCATCAGAGATGATAACCCCAAGATCCCTTTCCTGCTTGGTGCATGCTATATCCTCACCCCCCAACTGATATATTGTGCCAGGGTTTTTGTGCCCCATATGCATTATCTTGCACTTCTTGGCATTGAATTTCAACTGCCAAACCCCTGACCATTCTTCAAGTTTTTGCAGGTCCCTTTTCATTCTGTCTACACCCTCTGGTGTGTCTACTCTGTTACAGAGCTTTGTGTCATCAGCGAACAGTGAAATTCTGCCTTCTAGGTCCTGTGCAATGTCACTGATGAAGATGTTGAATAGGACCGGTCCCAGCACTGATCCTTGTGGTACCCCACTGGTCACTCTTCCCTCTGTGGAGTGACAGCCATTTACCACCACCCTCTGTGTTCTGCCACCCAGCCAGTTATCTACCCACCACACTACTGTCCTGCCCACACCCATATTCCCCAGTTTGTGTAATAGTCTTCTATGTTGCACAGTGTCAAAGGCCTTGCTGAAGTCCAGATAGGCCATGTCCACTGCCCTCCCCTGATCCATCTCCCTAGTCACCCAGTCAAAAAATTCAACGAGGTTGGTCTGACATGACCTCCCCCTGGTGAAACCATGCTGCCTTGGGGTCCTGTAGTCCATTGACAACCAGGTTTTTGCTGATTGCATAGGAAAGCAGATTGCTATCATCTCCTCATCTAACTTTATTCTCTCATTGAAGCTACTCTTGATAAATGAGATGTATTCAGCATGAATTACGCATTTAAAATTATGAAGGGCTATTTCAACTTTAAAATTACTAAAAAGTTAGTCTTTCAGATATTCTTGTTATTTTTATTTATTCTGGATGTGCCTGTTAATGTTCATGAAACATCATTTATAAATGTATAAATATTAATATTAATGGGGCACTTATGCTTATTCTTTAACTTCTTGTATAAATTGATAATGGTTCCTTCCATTACCACACCCCCGATGAAGGGTTACAACCCGAAGCACCGGGTTGATAGTGGTGTGTGGTGAGCGTTTGTGCACATTCTTCACTTGTATTAGCATTAAAGCACTGGAATTTACTTTCTGAATAAAATGTGTTTCTTTGAAGCTCTGGATTGCAGGGTTCTTGTTTTTTTTTTACTGAACACTGAGTTAGTCTTCCCTTCCCTGCACTTACCAAGCAGAGAATGTTTGCAGTCCTGGTTTTGGGAGCTGAGGTCACAGGTACATTCAGCTAAGGAGAGGTAGTCACCAAATGTGTAGGTGCTAATGTCCTCATGGGAAGGTTAGCAGAAACTGATGACACGATGAGCATGGAGGAGACAATTAAACCATAATCCCAATGGGGAGTCTTTCCTGGAATATGTTCCCATGTCAGGCAATGGATTCAGGTGCATGTCATAAAACTTCTAGAAATATCGAGGAAGGGCTAAGGAGAATGAGGTCACACACACACACACGCATGCATGCACGCACACACACACACACACACACACACACACACACACACACACACACACACTAACATTGGTGGCGATAATGGGGGGCTGTCACTCGATGGAAAGGTCACTCCCTGATGGCTCAAAGTAGATAAAAGTGGAAGGATCAGGAATCCCTCTCTCTGTTTCTCCTTCTGTCTCTCTCTGACATTTGACATCTGAAGAAGGGGGGGGGTGGTCCTGCTGGAAGTTAGCTTGGTAAGGAAACAGAGCCTATGGGGTATGTTTCTGTAGCTACAGTTGTGACAAGTAAAGATACTTTAGGTGAGTCTAAAGTCTGAAGTTCTTCAGACAAATCATCTGTCTGTTTAACTTAGTTTATTTTCTATTCCCAGTAAACATGTAAACCTTTTGTAATACTGTAAATATATCCTGTAGCATCTTCTAGTAAAGAATCTAGTTTTGATAGAACCAGTGACTGCCTCATAATTGAAAAGGTAATTTTATTATTTCTGCTGGACCCTGTTTGCAGTCCATCTCTGAAGTGCACACTACCAATAACTATTGAGTGTACTTTCCTGACCCCACACAGGGCAAAAGCTGTTTCCTGGTAAAATCAGGTGGGGGCAGTGAATTAAAAGTCCCTGACAAAATGCCCTTCAAGCTGGGATGGCCCAAGGGGCAGTTTTTGTCACATAAGGGAACAGAGGGGGGTGGTACCATAGCCCATATCCACACAGTCAAAGACCAAGAGCACCATTTTGTTAACCAGCTTCCAGCAGACTTTCAGAGACAAGCAATCTTTGTTATAGTATAAGGTGCCAATCTTGGGGAAGAGCTTGGAATGGATGGCACGGCACTGATGTGGGCAGAGATGTCAAGCCTACTGTCATACCACACACTGAGATAACTGAAGAGGTAACAACTTCAGGAGGGGTGCCATCCAGGGTAGAGAAGGCAGGAAGGGGAATGAGCCTAGCCAATTTTTGGCTGGTGCCAGAGTTCATTGGACACTTTTTTCCAGTACTGACTCAGGGTTGGTTGGACTGTAACGAGCACAGAACTTTGTGGAAATCTTACTGGAGAGTGACCTACAATGTTGCAGTTGAGGGGCCTGAAATGTAGAGAACTGTGTCATCTGCATGCATGTGAAAATGTGAAGTGACACAGGCAGAGGAGAGGTCATTGAAGAAAATGGAGATGATGATTAGACCCAGGATGGAGCTCTGCAGGAGCCAACTCTGGATTGGTAGGGGAGAAGACAGGATGCCCCCTACCTGTACAGACTGCTGAGAGCCTGAAAGGTTGGAATAGGAGGAGTGGATGGACCACGTCATCACAGACACTGGCCAGATCAATGAAAATGACAGCTATGATGTGCCCCTAATCCAGCCCTGAGAGGATGGAGTCAGTGACATGTAACATAGATTGGTTGATGGAATGGTGCTTCTGAAAACCAGACTGGAATGTTGAGAGAAAGTTGGAAGAGTGCAGTAAGAAGTCAATAAGCCTGCAGTAGATATGTTTCTCTTGCAGTTTTGCAAGTGAGGGGAGGAGGGAAGGAGATAGAACAGAAGTTTTCAGGGGTGGAGGGATTACAAGCTTTGTGGAGGGGAGAACTTTGGCAGTCTTCCAAGACTGAGAGAGACGGCAGATGGTGAAGGAGAGGTTGAAGAGGTGACTAAAAGAGGAGGCACTGGCAGGAGCTGAAAGGTGGAGATGTTTAGGGTCCAGACCATCAGGGCTAAATTTGGATAGGTTTACCATGGAAAGAACAAGTAGGGTTTGCTGGGTAGTGACAGGGGAAATGAAACCTCACTGAGCGGTAAGGTGCTGAGGAGAGTAGCTATGGGGAGGAGAGAAACCATGAGAAGGGGTACAGGAGAGAGCACAAATATGAAAAATTTACTGAAGTGAGCAGCAACACAGGGAGGGTTGAAGACAGGTAAACTATTAGCCATGAGGACAGGGGGAGTGTATTGGGATGGGGGTCAAAAAGGAAGAGAATCAACATCCAGACTTTGGCTGGGAGGTTACAAAAATATTGTTTTGGAGGTTGGCCTTAAAATACAGGGGTCTGGCAGTGTGACAGCCTCTGTACAAATATTACTAACTGCCCTGTAAGAGAGGAGGTCAGGCAAGGAACGAGGAAATCTGTAAACAGAAATCAAAACAAAACAGCTCAGCAGGGTAAAGAGTGTGCAGTGACCAAAAAATCTCAGAACATACTGACAAGAAACCGCACCACTCGGAGGCGGCTTCCAATAAGTAGCTTTAATATACAAAGTTTTGCAAAACACGGCCTTTAGTGCAAACACGCATCAGGGACACTGCTAACAATCTCTACCAGTTTTGCACTCAGAAATGTGTCATCAGGAGGATAGCAAATCACAATCATGGTTCCCTTTTAATAGGAAAAAAGGGAGTTAAGATTTAAAGTGACATAACATATATTATTTTCAGTTCAATATTCAAAAAAATCCCATAAACCATTAACCATTAAAAACTTTCAATATATGCTGCAGGAGAATATTTAAGGAGAGCTAAAGCCGAGAAACAAATAACAAAACAAGAAATCAGTTAATGAATACAAAGATAAAGTTTTTGGTGTAGATTTTCCTTAAAGTGCAAACATCTTATTAAGCAGCATAACATAAACTTAAAATAGCCAATATACCACTACTGTTCCAATAAACTTAATGTATTCAGATGTATTTTGCTATAAAAAAGAAACCATCCTGTATATTATCAAACAACATAGCATAGATTTAAGAAGGCCATATATCACTATTATTTCTATAAACTCAGTATTGGTAAAATGTATCCTTTGCTGCAAAAAGACATTTCCCTACTAAAAAAGTGCATTTAATGTTAATCATATTTATATCCATAAAACAGTTCTTATAGAATTTTAACCATTAACATTACCACCATAATTGCAATGGACTATATGTATTCAAAACATATCATGTTGTGTGCAAGTGGACAGCAATTAATTCTGTATCTGGAAGAAAAAAACAGAAAAAACAGTATAAGACCACAACATATCAGGAAAAGGTACTAAGCAGAACGTTCAGAGTCATTAAGTTCTTTGTATACATGACGGAAACTCTATCCTGTCATTAAGCACCTGAGATTCGAGTTTCCCCAATGTGAAAATCCAAAATGACTCATGCTGAAGCAATTTGATATCAAGACTACCACCACGTGGTCCCAAAGTAACCCTTTCAAGGGCACAGAATTTAAAGGAATGTGTACCACTGCTATTTTGGACATGACATGCTAGTGCATTCTTTTCATCTTTTTTTTAGAAATTGAACAAAGCTGTTCTCCTATTCTCACCTTCAAAAGTCTACTGGTTTTTCCAACATAGAAAGAACTACATTCACATGTCGCAAGATAGACTACATTGCTACTGTTACAGTTAAAAAATTCCTGAATCTTAAATAATTCTGTGTTGTTACACATACTAAATCTGTCAGTTTTAAGAATATAGGGACAAAACTTACAGTTACCACAACTAAAAATGCCACTAGGCAATGGGGGCAACCAAGTATTCTTCACTGCAGTCCGTTCCCAATCAGGTAAGTAGCCATGCACTAATTTGTCTTTTAGGTTCCTGCCCCTACGAAACACAAAACGAGGTCTCTCTCTCACCTCGTCAGTTAGTAATCTCTCATTTTCTAAAATGTGCCAGTTGTTATTAACAACAGTCCATATCTCATTAGAATGTCTAGTATACTTAGTAATGAAATTAATTTTAGATGGTTCATCTCTTTTTGTTTTTGGTGCTAGTAAATCCTCCCTTTCTATATTGATGGTTTCAAGAAATGCTTTTTCTACAAGTTTAACAGGGTAAACTCTCTCAAGAAATCCATTACACATTTCATTGCCTTTTACTAGAAAATCAATATCCTCAGAGCAGTTTCTACGTGTTCTCAATAATTGGGCCTTGGGAATGTTGTTAATCAAATGGTGTGGATGGCAGTTGGATGCATATAGAAGGGAATTATGGTCAGTTCCTTTTCGAAATAAATCAGTTTTCAAAGTCCCATCTGACAGTTTTGAAATACTTAAATCCCGGAATGTAACACACTTCTGATCACTCTGTATGGTGAATTTAAGATTCTGATTGGTGGATTCTAGATACTCCACAACATTTCCAAATTCATCTAGTGTGCCTGTCCATACCATAAATATATCATCAATCAAACAACGCCAGATATCAATCTTATCACAAAAAAGATTGTTCTGGACATCATAAAGAAATACTTTGTTCCATTTGCCCAAACAGAGGTTGTCATAATTGGGGGCAAAGATAGCTCCCATAGCCATCCCCTTGGTTTGTATATACATCTCACTACCAAACATAAAGACATTCTTTTTCAATACATGTTCAGTACATGTTAGTAAGAATTGTTTTTTTGGTTCATCTATACTGTCATCCAAGGACAACCAGTAATCCAGAGCTGAGATGCCACCTGAATGAGGGACATTCATGTATAAAGATGTAATGTCCATTGAAACAAGATACCATGCCTTTTCCATCTGCATTTCCAGTATTATACCTAACATTTGGGTGTTGTCCCTAATATAGGATGGCAACATCATAACATACAATTTAATATGTGCATCCACATATTTAGACAGTGGCTCAGTAAGTGAGCCAATACCAGCAACAACAGGTCTCCCAGGTGGATTGACAGAATCCTTGTGGATTTTAGGCAGAACATAAATACCTGCTCTAATTGGTTTAGAAACATTAAGAAAACCAACTTCAGATGTCGTAATTACCCCTGTACATAAAGCTTCATTGAGAAATATATCAATTTCTTGTTTGACTCTAACAGTAGGATCATTAGTAAGTCACATATAAAATTATGTGCCATTTAACTGTCTAGTGAGTTCCTTTACATACATATCCCTAGTCATTATGACTACAGAACCCCCCTTGTTGGCTGGTTTAATAATTATATCAGAGTCATTCTCCAATTCTTTCAAGGCAGTAGCTTCTTCACTAGAAATGTTAATGTAATTTGCTACTGAATTAGTTTTGAACATATGGCGAAAGCCATTCTCCCATGCTTTTTCAAAAACTCACACTGTCTCTTTATAAGGGGGCATATAATTAGATGGTGTTTGAAAGGTTCTTACCTCTCTCAGAGGGCTATTTACCCTGGATGATGCCAATGGTGTGTTCCCATGACACATGTTTGGATGTTTACTTTATTAAAAATGCTTTAAGATTAAGATTTCTAGTGAAATGGTGTAGATCCACAAATAGATCAAATGGTCGAGAATCCTGGGTTGGTATGAAAGATAATCCTTTTTGTAAGACCCGAAGTTGAGTGTCCAAAAGTTGCTGTCCTGAAATATTTATAACAATATTTTCTGCTTGATGTCATTTGCTAAATCCTAGGTTTGTCATCTCCCCTGGACCCTGCTGCCAATGTTTTCTCCCCCCACATCAAGTGGTCTTCCTCTTTGGTTCCTGTTGTAGTTCCTGTTGTCCTGATAATTTCCTCGGCCTCTTGTTCAATTGCTCCTGTCTACAGATGTAGTTGGAACTTGAAAATGTACAGTCCACTGTAAATCCATGTGTTCCAGCTGTTCATCGTCTAGAAAAGCCTCTTCTGTTTCAGACCCACTGTTTCTGTAGTGTAGGTGGGTGAGTCACTTCTATTTCTGAGAATGGACTTAGGAGAACGAGAATTAGCATCCAAAGTTTTTCTTCCCCCATGCTTTCTACCAGAACCTCGTGAGGTGTTCTGTTGAGTGCTCCAATTAAATACTCAGTCATTCAGATAGACTTGTAAATCTCACTCGAACTTCTTTAATTTTATCGTCTTGATCTTATTGCCCTCTCTCTTAATATTGTCTCTTAATTTCTTCTGGAGGGCCTCATATTCTGTATAATCCATGAAGTTTAGCACAATGGTTTCCTTATTAAAAATATCAGTGGTTACTTCGGGTTGTTGATTTTCATAGTCCTGTATGAGCACTTTCATAAACTCATCTGTTACCAATTGTTGTGCTCGTTTCCAGTCGATAACTAGTGACTCTCTATCCCAACCATAGCCAGGATGTTTGATAACCCTTAGTCCATGAGGTGAATGTCCCACCTTTAGATATGCTTCAAGGGTAATTTTCCCCCAGTAATGACGTCTACCCTGAATGATCGATCCTTCCAAAATTAAAAATGCTATTTTGAATTCAAGCAGATGAGGAGTGTGGTCAATGTCTAAAGGATCTTCCCTCTGGCTACTATTATTGCTATTACACTCCGGATCTCGAAAGCAATCCTGTACTCCTGTTGACAAAAAAATGCTACTAGCACATGATCCTGATGCTTCTCATAAGATGGTATCTGTGAAATGTGTACCAGACATTCCTTAATATCGAGAGACTAAATTTGTCAGAGCGACAATACTAATTCAGTAGCAAATTACATTAACATTTCTAGTGAAGAAGCTACTGCCTTGAAAGAACTGGAGAATGACTCTGATATAATTATTAAACCAGCTGACAAGGGGGATTCTGTAGTCATAATGTCTAGGGATATGTATGTAAACGAACTCACTAGACAGTTAAATGACACAAAATTTTATATGCGACTTACTAATGATCCTACTGTTAGAGTCAAACAAGAAATTGATGTACTTCTCATTGAAGCTTTATGTACAGGGGTAATTATGACATCTGAAGTTGGTTTTCTGACTGTTTCTAAACCAGTTAGAGCAAGTATTTATGTTCTGCCTAAAATCCACAAGGATTCTGTAAATCCACCTGGGAGACCTATTGTTGCTGGTATTGGCTCACTTACTGAGCCACTGTCTAAATATGTGGATGCACATATTAAATCGTATGTTATGACATTGCCATCCTATATTAGGGACACTCCCAAATGTCAGGTATAATACAGAAAATGCAGGCTGAAAAGGCATGGCATCTTGTTTCAATGGACATTACATCTTTATACATGAATGTCCCTCATTCAGGTGGCATCTCAGTTCTGGATTACTGATTGTCCTTGGATGACAGTATAGATGCACCAAAAAAAACCAATTCTTACTAACATGTACTGAACATGTATTGAAAAAGAATGTCTTTATGTTTGGTAGTGAGATGTATATACAAACCAAGGGGGTGGCTACGGGAGCTACCTTTGCCCCCAATTATGCCAATCTCTATTTGGGCAAATGGGAGAAAGCATTTGACTATGATGTCCAGAACAATCTTTTTCGTGAGA
Organism: Neoceratodus forsteri; assembly: GCA_016271365.2. Taxonomy (NCBI): domain Eukaryota; kingdom Metazoa; phylum Chordata; order Ceratodontiformes; family Ceratodontidae; genus Neoceratodus; species Neoceratodus forsteri. The sequence goes on from CM028130.1 coordinate 242,837,972, forward strand.
AAATTTATATCTGGCATCATTTTATTGATGATATATTTATGGTATGGACAGGCACACTAGATGAATTAAGAAATTTTGTGGAGTATCTAGAATTCACCAATCAGAATCTTAAATTCACAGTACAGAGTGACCATGAGTGCATTATGTTCCTGGATTTAAGTACCACATTTCACCAATTTATAGCCACCCTCAAATAGAACCCGCCCCAAATTGAAGCCGCATACTCATTTTATATAAAGCAATAGAAGCCGCTCTAGTATACAAGCCATATGTTGAAACGTCAAATTTCTTACTAACCACCAGTAGTCATTGAACACAGTCAGCCAAATGGTAACTTCACTAGCTTTCACCGCTATGGTATACAGCTCAAGTAGGTTTCCGCATCGGGTTGCTACCACATGGTCTTTGGTTGCTACAGTATCATCGTGCAACTCTAAATCAGCGTCGTAACCATGGGCACGCTCAGAATGAATGAAGACAAAATGACTAACGATTTGGTTTTCTGTAGCTTTATTGCCTCTCATTTCATTTTTTAATTTTTTTGTAATGCAAGTAAAATTCTTCAAGCAAACAGATTTTAATCTAGTTCATCATCGCTGTCCAGGTCGGCCTCAGCTTCTGAGCCACTAGCTTCAGGCTCCTCCAGAAAGAACATAATAGAGTCCTGTAAATCCTGTGAATGGATGGTGTCAGCTCCTGAAGGAGAAAAGAAAACTGGTTAGTGTACAACAAAAACTTTGTTTTTTACCACAATAAATGTCCTTCATCCATACTTGAGTACAGACATGACAGCTTTTCAGTAATGGGCTGCCGAGCTTCACCGTAACTCCTTCTTTTCTTGTGCACACGATGATATCTAAATCAGTAGATGTGATGCCACAAACTTTAAAAGAGTTGATGATATTGTCTTTTGTGACAGCACCCCAGGCATCTTTGACCCACTCCAACATTCTGAGTTTAGATGGTGTTTTGGGGTTTCCGCTGGCTGTAAGCTGTCTTTCTTCAGTGGAGAGCCACAGATCATAACACTTTCGATACTGTGATTTGAATGGGGCATTCCACAACACATCGGTGGGCTGCAGAAGTTTTGTACAGCCCCCAGGTATTGCTGCCATGACAGTATTTTTTTTTAAGTCTCTGCTTGACAGCGGATGACGTATGGCAGCAGAAAGTGTCCCATACCAACATCCTTTTGTGAAATGCTAGTCCACCCCATACTGTATCTACCCACTGCAGAGTAAGCCCTTCGTTCATCCACCCATTTTCTGACATTGTCACAATAACTCCGGTAACTCCGGATATCTCCTTTGGCATTCTTTTGCCCTTAAAAATGATAAAAGGAGGGAGTTTTCAACCATCTGCCATAGCAGCTAGACAGACAGTAATTCTCTGTTTTTCATGGCCAGTTGTGAGGAGGGGGACTCATTTTGCTCTGATTACATCCACCGTTTTTTCTCCGGGCATGTCTGCCCACACAGCTGTCTCATCCATATTGCCCACACAATTGAATGAAATATTATTTTTTTAAATCTGATTTGCACAGAAAAAGACAAATTCTGTGACTTTAGGGATGTAGTCCTTTGGTAGACGCTATCCAACTGTGGTCCGCTGCCAAATGATAAAGCCCCACCGAGACAGAAACCGGTCAACCCATCCCCGGCTAGCTTTAAATTTGGGGTTATTAATCAGTGACGCTGCTTTCAAGGTTATTGCCTTATGGGTAACCCTGAGATGCTGCTCTCTCTGGATAGAAATTCAGTTTGCCAGATTCTCCTCCTCGGTTGGGTATGAGGGTTTACGACCGGCACCCACCAGCCTACGTCTCTTTCTGTTAGTCTCAGAGCAGCCTGCTTCAGACACTAGCATCTGAAGTCTTTCTTTGTTTTTACACCACTTGCGTATCTGCTTCTTGTCCAACTTCAGAGACTCAGCAACCGGATGATTGCCCTCCCGTTCAGTGCGGTTAACAACCGACAGTTTGAAGTCAAGATCATAGCATTTACACTTCGCCATCATAACATAGGTAAACCAGAGCTGTACTGAAGCACACCACTGGATTTCTGATGAATGTCAAAACATATACAGTACCGTAGTTTTCTGAATAGAAGCCGCCCCCAATTAGTGTCCACCCTCAAATATAATCCCCGCTTCAAAATTAATTTTTGTAATAGAAGCTGCGGATTCTAAACAGTGAAATATGGTATTTTAAAATTGTCGGATCGGACTTTGAAAACTGATTTATTTCAAAAAGGAACAGACCATAATTCCCTTCTATATGCATTCAGCACCCATCCAAGCAATTTGACTAACAACATTCCCAAGGCCCAATTATTGAGGGCACATAGAAACTACTCTGAGGATAGTGATTTTCTAGTAAAAGGCAATGAAATGTGCAATAGATTTCTTGAGATGGGTTACCCAATTAAATTTGTAGAACAAGCATTTCTTGAAACCATCAATATAGAAAGGGAGGATTTATTGACACCAAAAAAACAAAAAGAGATGAACCATATAGAATTCATTTCATTACTAATTATACTAGACATTCTAATGAGATATGGGCTGTTGTTAATAACAACTGGCACATTTTGAAAAATGAGAGATTACTAACCGTAGAGGTGAGAGAGAGACCTCATTTTGTGTTTCGTAGGGGCAGGAACCTGAAAGACAATTTAGTGCATAGATACTTGCCTGATAGGGAACAGACTACAGTGAAGAATACTTGGTTGCCCCTATTGCCTAGTGCCATTTTTTAGTTGTGGTTACTGTAAGTTTTGTCCCTATATTCTTAAAACTGACAGATTTAGTACGTGTAACAACACTAAATTATTTAAGAATCAGGAATTTATTAACTGTAACAGTAGCAATGTAGTCTATCTTGTGACATGTGAATGTGTTTCTTTCTATGTGGGGAAAAACCAGTAGACCTTTGAAGGTGAGAATAGGAGAACATCTTCGTTCAATTTCTAACAAAGATGAAAAGAATGTACTAGCATATCATGTCCAAAATAGCAGTGGTACACATTCCTTTAAATTCTGCCCTTGAAAGGGTTACTCTGGGACCACAATGTGGTAATCTTGATGTCAAATTGCTTCAACGTGAGTCATTTTGGATTTTCACATTGTGGGGATTCGAGCCCCTGGGGCTTAATGACAGGATAGAACTTCCATCATGTGTACAAAGAAATTAATGACTCTGACCATTCTGCTTAGTATCTTTTCCTGATATGTTGTGGTCTCATACTGTTTTTTCTATGTTTTTTTCTTCCAGATACAGAATTAATTGCTGTCCAATCGCACACAACATGATATGTTTTGAATACATTGAATCCATTGCAATTACGGTGGTAATGTTAATGGTTAAAATTCTATAAGAACTGTATTATGGATATAAGTATGATTAATATTAAATGCACTAGTTTAGTAGGAAGATGTCTTTTTGCAGTAAGAAATACATTTTACCACTATTGAGTTTATTGAAATAGTAGTGATATATGGCTATCTTAAATCTATGCTATGTTGTTTGATAATATACAGGATGGTTTCTTTTTTATAGCAAAATACATTAAGTTTATTGGAACAGTAGTGGTATATTGGCTCTTTTAGGTTTATGTTATGCTGCTTAATAAGATGTTTGCTCTTTAAGGAATATCTACACCAAAAACGTTATCTTTGTATTCATTAACTAATTTCTTGTTTTGTTATTTGTTTTGCTAACTAATTCTCTGCTTTAGCTCTCCTTAAATGTTCTCTTGCAACATGTATTGAAAGTTTTTAATGGTTAATGGTTCGTGGGATTTTTTTGAATATTGAACTGCTAATAACACATGTTATGTCACTTTAAATCTTATCCCCTTTTTTTCCTATAAAAAGGGAACCATGATTGTGATTCACTATCCTCCTGATGACACATTTTTGAGTGCGAAAGCGGTAGAGGTTGTTAGCAGCGTCCCTTATGCATGCTTGCACTAAAGGCAGTGTTTTGTAAAACTTTGTATATTAAAGCTACTTATTGGAAGTTAAGGGATAATTTGTACCTGGCCAAGACTTGATCACAGGACTTGCACAAATCAATGGTCATAGCTGATACAGGGGTGGTTTAAGGACTTAATGATAGACTTCATAATGTGGTTATGCTTGTCCCAGATGGAAGTATATTTTAAATGGAAAAGGGAAAGAGCCATGTCAATGTCTGGGGTGGAGAGGATGTGGGACCAATCAGTTGTTGCTAGGTCACTTAGTAGAGTATTTTTGTTTAATGACCACAGGGATCAGGTCTATTTGGGGGAGGAGGGGGACACTGGACTTTCCTGACACAAAATATCATGCAGTGATTACTAAAGATGTCCAACAAAATACCTATTGCAATATTTTTTTTTGGGGGATGAGGAAAGAACCAAGTCCAGGACAGTGTGGTTAGAGAAGTGTGGACTGTGCTGGTTGGGTTCTGTAATGAGTTGGGAGAGGTTTAGGGACTCAGTCCTGAAAGAGGTAAGCCTGGGTGGCGGAAGTCAATTAATATTTAAATCCCCAAGGAGAATGAGTTCACCAGAGGAAAAGTGTGAAATAATGGCAGATGTGAGCTAACCAGTGAGGAGGGGAGATATTAGGTGAGGCATCAAAAAAATGAAGATGGACAGGGTGGATAGAAAGGAAGTTTAAGCCAGGAAAAACTCATGGGAGAAGGTTACAGCCTCTCTGATAGTGATGATACAGGACAGGCTCTGGTGGACATAGAGGGCAACACAACCCCTATGTTTGACGCAGTCCTGCCTGAAAAGGTGGTTATTGGGGATGACCAGGCAAGAATCAGGAATTCTGAAGGACAGCCAGGATTTTGAGATACAAAGGAGGGCAAGAGAGTGTTGATAAATGCAGACATTTAGTGTATCCATTTTAGGGAGGAGGACCCAAGCACTAAGGTGAAAAATGCTAATGCCTCTCAGAGTTAAGGTGGGATAGGAATAGGAGGTGAGGAACCAGGATTATGTTCCATGTCACCACAAAGGAGGAGGAGCATGATAAGGAGACTGATGATGATTTGGGACTTATGTCCCCCTGTGTCATCTAGGAGAGGAGGGGAGAGACAGGGGAAAAGAATAGGACGGAAGAGTAGAAAAACTCCAGGTTCAGAAACGCAGAAGGAGGGAGACTTGGGTGAATGGGGGGGGGATGGGAAAGTGGAAAATGAGCAGTCAGAGTGAGGAAGAGATTAGGGATGGGTAGGGTGGAGGACAAGGAAAGGTTAGCAAAGAGAAACTCATGGGAGGAACATACAGGCTCCATGTGAGTGAAGAAGTCCACTCTGAAGAAACGGGTGTTACTAGCAGGGTATCGCAGGATTCAGTACTGGGTCCAGACCTTTTTAATGTCTTTATAAGTGACATTGCAAGGGACTGGAAGGAAAAGTATGCCTCTTTGCAGTTGACATGAAGATCTGCAACACGGGTGATACACAAGAGGGGAGTGGAAAGGATGAGAAGGGACTTGGCAAGGTTGGAGGAATGGTCAAAAGTATGGCATCTTAGATTCAATGCAAAGAAGTGCAAAGTAATGCACCTGGGAAACAAAAACTCAGGGGAAGAGTACACATGGAGGGGGAGGTACTAACAACAACAAAAATGGAAAAGAGCATGGGGGGTAGTCATATCAGATGGCCTAAAGGTAAGCAAGCAATGTGAGAAGGCAGTAAGAAGGCCAGGGGGATACTGGGATGTATAGGAAGAGGCATCTCCAGTAGAAAACAGGAAGTTGTTATCCCTCTGTGCAGAAAGTTGGTGAGACCCCATGTGGATACTGCATACAGTTCTGGAGACCCCATCACTGCAAGGACCTAGACAGGATGGAGGCAGTCCAGAGGAGGACAACTAAAATGGTGCAGTGTCTGCACCAGAAGCCATACAAAGAGAGACCAAAGGTGCTTAATATGTATACCCTTGAGGAAAGGAGGGAGAGGGGGGACATGATATAAACTTTCAAGTACCTCAAGGGAATCAACAAAGTCCAGGAGGGTAGCATCTTTCAGAAATAGAGATGTGCAAGAACAAGGGGGCACAATTTGAAGATAGAGGTGGGATGGCTCAAGGGCAATGTGAAGAAGTATTTTTTCACAGAGATGGTGGTGGACGTATGGAATGGCCTTCCCAAGGAGATTGTGGGGTCAAAAACAGTGGGGGAATTCAAGAATGCTTGGGACAGACATAAGGCAATTCTGTTGAGGAGAAGGAAGAAGTAGGTTGTTGGTTAACTAGGATCTGCAGCTAATCCAATAGGTAGGGAAATGGGCAGACTGGGTGGGCCAAGCGGTCCTTATCTGCCATCAAAGTCTATGTTTCTATGGAAAAGGAGAGGCTTTGGTGGACATAGAGGGCAATACAACTACTACATTTGCCACAGTCCTGCCTGAAGAGGTGATAGTCAGGGAGGTCCATGCTAGAATCAGGAATTGTGGAGGAGAGCCAGGATTGTGAGATACAGAGGAGGTCAGGAGAGTGTTTGGAACCTAGACTTCTAATGGAGCCAATTTAGGGAGAAGGTTCCTAGCACTGAGGTGAAAAATGCCAAGACCTCTAGGAGTTGAGGAAAGGGAGGATGGAGGAGGTGAGGGGCCAGGATTAGGTTCCTCATCACCAGAAAGGAGGTACAGCAGGATGAGGAGATGGCAGATGGAGTGGGACTTATGTTCCTTATGGTGGGGGAAGGGGTCAGGGAAGGGACAGGATGGAATGGCAGAGAAACTCCAGGTTCAGGGAGGGTAGGGAAGAAGACCAGGGTGAAGGAGGGAGTGAGGAGAATGAGTGTGTGAGGCACAGGGTGTTGGATAGAGAGGAAGAGATTAGTGAGGGGGTAGTGAAGGGCAGGAGAGAGAGGGGGTAGGGGTAAAACAGAGAGGAAGAGAAGGCAGACGAGGAAGGCAGGTTACATAATTGACAGATACAGCTTGTAAAACTGGACTAAGCAAACAGAATATGTAAGGAGTATAGGAATAAGGCTTAACCCAGATAGGTGTTACTAGGTCACCCCTAAATATTAGTAACTAGTAAAGCAAGAGGCATACACTGGTGACAGCAAATAAAAAAAAAGAACAATGCAAAAATTATGTAGGGTAACTAGAAAATATACTGAACGTGGATGGGATATAAGTAGGATTAGGGTTGGGTGGACTGGGAGCAGTTTAAAAAGTGCTCCAGCCCAGCCGCAACAGTTGGATCTTGGACATCAGGGGTTGGAGGTGTGGACTGGTCCTCGCTGGGACCCCCCTCCTTCCCAATTCAAAAACAGAGACTTGTGCTTTCTTGAGACTGTTTGAGCACTAGAAGAAAGCTCCCGACTCTGCTCTGCTACTTCGGAAGCAGAATTTCGGTGCTGCATTCTCCTGCGGGGCTCCTGCAGTGAGGAGTCAGACCATGCAGAGAGCTTCTGAAAAGGCACCAACTTTAAACTGCTGGAGCAGTTTGAAAAGTGCTCCAGCCCCAGCCACAGCAGCTGGATCTTGGACATCGGGTGTTGGATGTGTGGACTGGTCCTCGCTGGGACCCCTGGAGACTTGTACTTTTGAGACTGTTTGAGCACTAGAAGAAATTGCCCTCCCACCACCCCATTCCTCCTCCCAGCCCCATTCCTCCTTCCCATTAAATGCCTGTATTGGCCCCTCCTACCTATGCTAGCCCAATCTGGAGGTGGTCCTCCTCCAGCCTTTAGTGTTCTCCTGTACTCCTGCCATTGGTATTTTCCTGGACTAAACCACACTGTATGAACTTTTGTGACCTGACATGAATTAAATCTCTGTGTAATATTATTTTGTTACCTGTCAGGACGTATCAAATAGTGTTAACTCTCTGTCTCCTTAATTACCTGTTATAATATGGTTTAGTTCTTTTGAGTTACTGGGAACCTACCTAATAGTCCTGAGATGGCTGGCTATCCACATTTGGTCCCCCAATGTTTTTCTACCAAATGTATTACTTTGATGAAACTGATGTGGGGGGGGTGGTTCTCTATTAGGTAGGTGTTGTTCTGTATCTCTTGCTGGGTGGTCTGAAGGTTAACACTGCGTTGGTTTCTCCCTGGGTCCTCTCTGGGAAGGTGGGGGATCTTTAGCATTGTTTGATCTCCCCCCGGGTCCACTTTGTGAAGCTGTGACAACCTCACTGGCCATCTTATTCTCCTGCCTGCTTAGCTGGGCAATCCAAACTTACTTCACCACTCAGTGCCCTGGTCTAGCCTCTCAGACTGGTACTCTTGACATATACATCCCTAAGCCCACTGGGGCAGCTGCTTTGCCTCCTCTCCCATTAGTGTCCTCTTTATTGGCCTAATTGCCTCACTTTGCTTGCCCCTATGAATTGCTGACTGGTGCCCTCCCTCAGGGGGTCGCAGAGGCTCACCTGAACTGCCAGCGGAGTTTGACTTCACCTTTTCAAACCTGATATCCTCTGATAGCCAAACCTTCTGGCCTATTGGTTGTCTTGATTTCAGGCATATTTTGTATCTCTCCATAGTGCTCAAATGCCTCTCTCACAAGTCACTGACCCGTGGGGGCCATCCCTCCCAGAGGCATCTCATCTGGCTCCTTCTGGTGCTATTAGTCCTGGCTGGGAATGTTGAACTAAACCCTGGCCCCTCCCCCCCTCTCTTCCTTCCAGGCCTCCTCCTTTCCCGATGGCTGGCTGATGGGCAAAGGACTGAAAATGGCTCACCTCAATATTCATAGCCTCCGGCCTAATCTGTCTGAGCTTGCTGCCTGGGTTACGCACTACGAGCCTGATATCCTTGACATTACTGAGACATGGCTGAATCCTGCCACCCCTGACTCTGTGTGTGCTCTTCCTGGCCTCAATCTCATTAGGCTTGACCGACCAGGGAAGAAGCGAGGTGGGGGAATCTTAATTTACTTTAAGAGCCACTTAAATCTGACCCTTGTGTCTCATCAGTCACCCCCTGCTGCCTCCTTGTGAGGTACTTCACACAGTACTACTGCTTAGCAACACCAAAAAGTTGCATATCATTTGTGCCTACAACCCTCCTAAGGCTGGTGTGCCAGGGATATCCTACCTCCTAGATGCAGTGGGTCCTAAGGTCGGTGACAATGAAATGCTGATCATGGGTGATCTTAACCTAAACTGGCTTGGTGGAAATACTAAACAGTATGAGCCTCTGCTTGCTGGTGTCTCACTGTCACAACTTATTTGAGAGCCTACCAGGTGGTCTCCCACTGGTGGTAACAGCTCGCTCCTTGACTGGGTGTTGTCAAGTAGACCCAAGAGGATTGCCTCCTTGGGAACCCTTCCTGACTCTATCTCAGATCACACCCCCATATACTGCATATGGAGGATCTAGCCCCCAAAAATTCCCCACAAAATCATCCATGTGAGGGACTTTTCAAAGTTTGACCTGGGTGCCTTTCATGCAGACCTTAGGCGCATGGACTGGTCAGCTGTACTTAATGCTCCTGACCCTCCTAATGCTAACAACTTCCTCAGCACCTTCTTGGCCTTGCAGGACAAGCATGCCACCCTTATCAGAAGGAGGGTAAGGGGCTCTGCCACCAAGTGGCACCATGGGAGTCTACTAGCTCTCATGTGGACCAGGGACAAGTGCAGGGCTAACTTCAAGGCCATGAAGGACATGCCCATCTTTCAGCAGTATAGGAGACTTAGGAATGAATGTAAAAAAGCTATTCATGCTGCTAAGAGTGATTACTGCAAATCCGCCCTGCTAAGCTCAGCTAGGGATCCTAGGAATTTCTGGAGGAACATCAACAATATTGTGAGTGGCTCCTCTTGCTATGGGGTCACTGACATGATCATTGAGGGATCTAACTGCAACAATCCCCTAACCATTACCAATGCCTTTAATCCCCAATTTTCTGACCTGTCTGCTCTCACCTCATTATTCCCTCCCTGTGGGAGTGAAGGACATGTCCTGCCCCCTACCCCTCAGTCAGGCCCCGCCACCCACCTGCCATTCTATTTCAAGGCAGTGACAGTTCAGGAGACGCAGAGACTTCTCTCTGGTCTCTCCCAACACTCAAGTGCTGGCCATGACAACATGGAGCCTAAGCTTCTACATCTTGGTGCCCCATGTATTGCCTGTCCAGTGGCCCATATCTTCAACATGTCCCTCATCTCTGGCATCATCCCTGACCCCTGGAAGGTATCATCATAGGTATCATAGGTAGGAATCAAGCTTGTAGACTGATGTCTTTTAAAGCTTGCCATAACCCCAAGTTAGAATTGAATTGTCTTCTCACTGAAGTATCTATCCAAATTATTCTTAAAGCTATTCATACTTGGACTATCAACAACTTCTATTGGAAGTTCATTCCATGGAATCACGACCCTTTGACTAAACCAACTCTTACGTTGATTATGTTTCCAACTAAAGTGAAAAAGCTGTCTATTGTGTCTCCTGGCACTACACCATCCAATTTTGGGCTGGAAACCAATCTCCGCCCGTAGCTTGTCATCTCCCATTAATCTGTAGAGTTAGTACAAATCACACCTAAGCATCCTATAGTGAAGAAAGTAAAGGCTGAGGGATGCTAATCTTTCTCCATACAGTTTGTTCTTTAAAACTTTAACAGATCTGGTCAGTCTTCTCTGCACTCCCTCTAGTCGGTTTATGTCCTTCCTGTTCTATGGGGACCAAACCTGCGCACAGTGCTCCAAATGGGGCCTAACCAGTGCAACATATAGTGGAATCAGTACTTTTTCATCTCTACTAGCTATATGTCTTAAGATGCAATTCAGATTCTGGTTTGCTTTCCTTACCTGTGCCCTGCAGTGGGAGCCAAATTTAAGGTCATTAGTAATCAAAATCCCCAAGTCTCTTTCCTCCTTGGTGTCTATAAGTGTTGTATTTGCAAGTTTATAAGATACCATTCCTTTGTGTTTACCAAAGTACATAACCTTGCACTTGAAAATATTCAGGACTAATTTGTTAGATACTGTCCACTCAGAGATCACATCACTAGCCCCTTGTAAGGATGCAACATGTTCATGATTGTTTACTACAGTCCATAATCTGCAGTCATCTGCAAACTTATAAAGACAGATTTTTGGGTTATTTAATGTAAGAGAAGATATATAAATGTTAAAGAGACTTGGTCCCAGGACTGAGCCCTGAGGTACCCCACTAGTAATAGTAGTCCACTCAGATAGAACCCCATTTATGGTGACCCTTTGCTGCCTCCCCTGCAGCCAAGCTAATACCCAGTTACAAATGTTGTTATTCAGGTTAATCTCCTCTAGTAAGGTTAATAGCTCGTTATGAAGCAGCTTGTCAAATGCCTTGGAAAATTCCATGTAAACCACATTGACTGAGTTCCAACTGTCCAACTCCTTGTTGACATTCTTGTAAAAAGCTAAAAAGTTTGTTTGACGGGATCTGGGCTTTGTAAACCCATGTTGCAGAGGGTCAACCTGATCCTGAGTCGTTAGAAAATCTAAGATGAGATCCTTGATTAGCCCTTCCAGGATCGTCCCTACCAGGGAGGTTAAACTTACGGGCCTAAAGTTATCAGGTTTTGATTTAGGCCCTTTTTTAAAATGGGTACTGTGATAGCCATTTTCCAGTCTGTGGGTACTGTACCTGTGTCAAGTTAAGCCTGGAAAGTACTGGTAAGTGGCAAAGCCAAAACATCCACCAGTTCCTGTAGGACTCTGGGATGTAACCCTCCGGGCCAGCTGATTTATTAATATCTAGCCTAGTAAGATGATCAAAAACATCCTTCGGGTCAATAATTATTTCCCCAGGCCTTGATGCCTCCTTGGCACTGTGCGATATGGGATTACAGCCATTACAGACAGAGCAAAAATACCTATTCTGTATATCAGCCATTTCCATGGCAGTAGCCATCTGACCTGACTCATTTAGAAATGGGCCTATCATACTGTATCCAGCTTTCACGTTATTAATATAAGAGAAGAATTATTTTTTCTATCCTGCACTTTATTTGCTAGCACTACTTCAAACTGCACCTTTGCTCTCTTGATTTTTACTTTGACCTCCTTGACACAATCTCTAGGCTTGATAAATCATAGGTGGTTTAGTATGTTTTAGTTTTTTGTGCAGCCTGTTCTTCCTGTTTGTTAGCCATGTGATTAAAACATTCAACCAAGCAGGTTTTCTCTTCTTCTTGTTAGTATTGTATTTAGGGACACTAGGGCCCAGATATTCAAAAGGGTTGCGCATGGCGCAACAATTATTCGCCATCGCAGCCACTGATCTTGCCGTGCACAATATTCAAATGGGAATTGCACCTGGCACAAATCCCGATGTGCCAGAGCGCATCAGTAATGAATGCAAGCACAGGTGGGGGGGGGGTGTACCCATGCATACTCTGCACAGCCCAATATTCAGCCCGGGATGTGCGGAGCCATGCATGCGCAACCGCTACCTGTGCCAGCACAAAGTTGTTCCAAAAAAAAAAAAGGAACAACGGATGGCCACCCACAGGTGAGCTGCTGCATTGCAGGGTGCAACACGGCAGCTGCCACCTGTGGGTGACCACCCGAGCTCCAGCTGCACCTCCGTGGTGGTGCCCCCCCATGCCCGATCATGGGCGTTAGTAAAAGTAATAAAACCTCCCACATCCCTGGTGGTCCAGTACACCGCTGTCTGCCTGATCATGGGCTGTAGGAAAAGTAAATGATCTGAATCCTATATCCCTGGTGGTCCAGTGGACCACTGACAGCCCGATCGTGGGATTAAGTAAAAAATGAAGAACCTATTTCCCTGGTGGTCCAGTGGACCGCTGATAACCCGATCGTGAGCTTAAGTAAAAAATGAAGAAACCCATATCCCTGGCAGTCCAGTGGACACCCCCTGCCCACTGATCCCCACCGCCCCGCTCCCCCCAGGTCAGCGGTGGGCGGGCACCACCCGCCTGCTGCCCGCCGCCCACGAATGACACTGTCGGTGGGGCTATCGCCCAGTGGTCTCGGCGTGAGCCAATGGGCATGCAACCGTACCATACTCACATCCCGATATGTGAATGGATCCATTTACATATCTGGAATGTGTATAATCCTGACTCTTGAGCGGCACACCGATAGCTCACGCTGTGGACCATTTGGGCGTACAGCTACGACGGTGTCAGCTCGATGGAGCGGTGGGAAGGCGGAGTGGCAGGTAGGTGAGGTGCACCCCCGCTGTGACCGGGGGACCTGGCGGTGGGGGAGGGGGTCCACTGGACCACCAGAAATAGGTTTCTTCATTTCACTTAAGCCTGCGATCGGGCTGTCAGTGGTTCACTGGACCACCAGGAATATTGGGATCTTTTTTACTTTACAAATGCCTGTGGTCCGGCTGTGGGGCACATTGCCGCGCTGCAAGAGGCGTTGGTCCCTGATAGCTGCTGCCTGGCAGGGCGCCAGGCGCAAGTCATTGGGGATCGGCACACCTGCATGCAAATGGGGCCATAATGACATGCAAATGGACCCATGTGCACCTTGCATACATTATGGCTCATTTGCATTCGCTTTGAATATTGTGGGTGCTGCGCTTGCGCAATGGGACTTACACTAAGCGCGTCCACATGCTCCACTCTGGCCACTGGTGCTGGCGCAGTGCCACTGCGCCATGCGCACTGCAGGTAGCCAGGGTGCGATATTCAACGATGCTGAGCCATGACGCAGCTCCATTGAATATCGCCCATTCAACGCCCCTGCACAGCCAAGTTGTACTGTGCCCAGGCTTGCGCCACAGCCTGGCGCAGTTTGAATATCTGGGCCCTAGGTATATATTTTTTAACAAAATGCTCTATTTTTTATATCAACAGATCCCACATGCCCTGTACAGATGTGTCTTTAAAATCATTTTCCCAATCCCAGAGTAAAAGTTGGTGGTCTTATACTAGGGAAATCAGCTCTACTAAAGTTTCATTTTGTTGTGGTGTTTTGGTAAATAGTGGCTCCCTGATACTAAAGTGGACTGAGCAGTGATCACTGTTATCACTGTTCACTGTTCACTGATCACTGTTACCTAAGGGGCTGTTAACCTAGACATTATGCACTGAGTTCCCCATATTGGTGAGAACTAAATCAATAATACTAGTTCTAGTACTATCATGGACCACTTGTTCAAGTCCCACCTGGTTCATGATGTCCAGATTCAAGTCCCACCTGGTCCGTGATGTCCAGATATTTCCTATCCAAGATGCTACCTCCTTGCTGGTTCATCCCGTCTATACTGGGCAGGTTAAAGTCACCTACCAACAGTAATCTGTCTACAGGGTTCAAATCCCCAATGGCTTTAAGTAATGCTGTATCGTCATCTGATGACACACAGGGTGGCCTGTAGAGTAAGCCTAAAATGATTTTAGCACCTTTTGGGGGAAGCAAGTTATCCCTTAATAGTTCCAGAGCACCCATATCCCAAAGCAGCTCTTCACATGTAATGGATTTGTGTACATACATTGCTATGCCTCCACTCTTTCTATAAGCCCTAGATTTAGAAAACAGGTTATAACCAGGCACATTCTTCTCCCACAGGTCATTTTCTCCCCACCATGCTTCTGTAACCAGGGCTAAGTGGATATTTTGTGAATGTAGCAACAGTTTGAATTTGTTGTATTTATTTGTTAGACTTCTTGCATTAATTAGGACTGCCTTCCATTCTGGGGCCTCATAGGGAGCATTAGATGTGTTAATACTGCTGTTAAAGTCATTAACCAGCCCCCCCTTCCTCCAGTTTAAATGGAATTTCACTACTTCAAGTTTTTTTTGCCCAGAATCCTGGTACCTGAATAGTTTAAGTGCAGGCTATCAGTTCTAAACAGAGCTGATCTACTAAATGTTACAGCATTATCCATGAAACCAATGTGTTCCTCCTTACAGAATTGTCTCAGCTGGATATTTATTTTTGCAATCTGCTCATTTCTATAAGAGTGATACCCATGTATTGGTAGTATCCCAGAAATGATCATTTTGCCATCTTTGTTTTTGACCCTTCTTATTATAGCTCTATATTCAGCCTGGATATCCTCCAACTTACCTCTAGCAACATCATTGGTGCCTTTATGTAAGATCACCAGTGCTTTAAATACATTTTCAAGAAGCCCATCCAATAAAGTTGAGACATCATGCAGCCTTGCCCCAGGTAGTGTGCTGACTGTTGTGTGCTCCTTGCGCCCATTACATACTGCAGTGTCTATTCCTCTTGTAATTGAGTCCCCAATCACTATTATGTCCCTGTCTGCAGTTCTGCTCTTATCTAATTGCTCTACCGTGCCCTGGCTGTATACCTCATTGGTCAGGATGGGATAATTGTCTATGGTCTATGCTACATGTGCCTCAACATCTCCTCATCATCCTCATATAAAGTTTCATATTTATTAGAAAACTTAAGAGTTATATCTAGCGTGGGACCTGGTTTCATGTCACTAAATGAACATTCACTTGGCCCTTCATTTACAGCATCATTTTTTTTACTTACATTAAGAATCTGAGTGCTTTCAACCGAGTTTAATTTCTCAGTCATCATACAACTAATGACACAGACTGCCTCATCTATAAATTCTTCCAGCCTCACAATCTCTTTCTAGGTTTCCAGCCTTTTTAATAATTGCTGAATCTCCCCCTGAAGGATGGCAATCTGAAGACACTTGTCACATGTGAACTCCTGGCTTGCAGTTTCCTCGGTGTACATTTTACACTCCATGCATATTTTCATTCCCTTTCCTTTTTAAGATTTACCTTGAGCCATTTCTATGTGCTGCAAAAAGCTCAATGGACTTCCTGGATCTTTAGCCAATTCCTGCTGCTTTATATTCTATTCCTACATTGTATACTCCATGGGTCCACCAGTGTCCACAGTGGACACAGCAGACACGCAAGGATTGTACCTGTTTTCAAGCATGGTAAGCATAAGATCCTAGGCAATTACTGACCCATAGCTATCCTATCGGCTATCAGTAAACTCCTGGAGAAAGTTGTTGCAGGGCAACAAACGGAGTATATCCAGGCCCATGAGTTCTTGTCACCCACACTGCACGGCTTCTGAAAAGGACATAGCACGTCCACTGCCCTTGCTACCATCTCATCCAGGATCAGGGCAGCAATGGACCAGAGTAAACTCTCTGGTGCCATCTTCATTGACCTATCCTAGGACTTTGACCTACAGTAGTTGATAGTGTGCTTCTTAGCTCTCAACTATGGTCCCTTGGCCTGTCTGTCCCTGTCCTTAGATGGTTCTCCAATTACCTTCAAGGAAGACCGCAACTAATTAAATTCAGCAAGGCCCTCTCAGTGGCCACCCTGGTGACTACTGGTGTCCCACAGGGGTCAGTCCTTGGACCCCTCCTTTTCTCCATTTTTGTCAACAATCTGCTCTCTGTCTCTTCCACTGCAGCTCTATACTATATGCAGATGACCTAGTTATCCTTACCCACTCCTGTGACATTGAGATCATCAACCACCAACTGAGTGCTGACTTTAGCAATATTCAATCCTGGATCTCTGCAAACAAGCTTGTCCTTAACCATAATATAACCCAGGCCATGCTTTTTGGATCCCTGGCTAAGATCAAAGATTCCCCTGCTCCACTATGTGTTACTGGAACTGATGGAACCCCTATACTGGTTACTGACTCCATCAAATACCTGGCGGTGACACTTGACTCCCAGCTTGACCTCACCCATCATATCCAAAATGTGTGCCATACAGTCAGCTGCAAACTGGGCCTGGCCTATGGAGCTAAGAACAACCTTGCATCCACAGCTCACCTCGCGCTGGCCAGAGGTGTGCTTCTCCCTACTCTCTGTTATGGGTTCACTGAGTTTGCACTTACTCCTAAAGTGCACCTCTCTAGGTGGGATGTAACCTACAATAACATTTGCTGCTTCACACTAGCTGCCCCTCACCTCTCCCACCACTGCGTCCTGTACAACAAACTTAACTGGCTCTCCCTGCAAAACCATAGGAGCATTGTCCTGGGCTATTTCACCAACAAGGTGCTTAGAGTGGGCATCCCCCAAGGACTGCCTGGGCTTCTCAAGCCAGCATCCTCCTCATACTCCTTTAGGTCCCTGGGCTCAGTAATTCTCAAGGTCCCAGTCACTCACACGCAAATGGGGGACAGGGGTTTAGCCACATGCTCACCCAGAACCTGGAACTCCTTTCCTATCCATGTCCGCTCCTCCCCTTCCCACACCTGCTTCCAGAGTTCCCTCTAGGATTACTGGAAGTGCTCTTTGGCTTGTGGCTGTGCACAACTGTTGTAATTAATTGTATTAACCGAGCTAGGTACTATGTATGTATATATCTGCACTCTTTGCAATGTGCAGAGTCTATTTCTAAAGCACTGATGTTAGCCATATGTATTGTCAGTATACTTTTCTATGCAATCTGTGTATAATTCCTTAACTACTGTGTTGATTGTATCTGGTGCCATGAGTTTCTCTGTATGAACCTGACTTTCATTGTACTCTTCCAGGTCACACCTGAAAATAGGCATCTGTTTTTGTCTCCTGTGCTTACCTGGTCAACAACACCTAATTAAATAAATATGTTACACATCTGGACCCTACTGGACAAGGTGAATTTTTTTTTTTAGTTTTTGTTGACCAGGTAAGTGTACTAGATAAATTCTTGCCTATTTTCAGGCACCACCCGGGGGGAAGGGGATACAGATGAATGCCAACTGACCTTGAACCAGATTAAGTTGACAACTTGAATAACCAGAGCTTTAATAGCTTGACCCCAGTTGTCAAGTTGACCCAGTTCGGAACCAATGATCAGGTTCAAACCTGCAGCCTCCAGCTGCACTGGAGTGCTGTGAGCCATCATGCAATGTTTTATGCAGTCTTTGAGACAATAAAAATATAAAATATGCCCATAGCTATATAGTAATTTATTTTTTCAAATGCATAATTTCACTGCAGCCTTTCCTCCCACTGTTTAAACTTCGTCCTTAGGGAAAGATCATCCATTTGCTTTCCACCCCCTTAATAAAGTTGTGCACTATCAGAAAATATACTAAACCGTGGCCAGATATGGGTTAGGTACGATTGCCCGACAGTGACATTCCCGACAGATATCGTCCAATACTGTCATCCTGACATTCAAAATGCTGACACTTATGCAAACCCGACTTGCTGAAATCCCAACATTTGAGTGAGATAGTGTTCGCAACTTACTATGGGCTTCAGTGACCACATCCACCCCACAGTTGTCAGAAGGAGAGCAGTGCCGATTGACGATGGGGCAAGTGAGTTACTGGGAGGACCGGATTGCAAGAGAGAGAGAGAGATGCAGCAACACAGTGTTCAATGAAAAGTTTCTGCACTTCGCTCTGGTTGTGCGTCTCTCTTTCTCTCTATCTCTGCAGTGTTGCAGTATCTGTGCTCTGTTACGGTCCCCAATGATGTCCGCTCCTGAGTGCAGTTAGTGTAGCTGAGCAACTGGCAGCGGGGGGAGCTGCATCGTTAGGAGTTCAGCTGACTGCTGAGGTGGCGCTCAGGTCATGGGAGCGATATGGAGCTATCTTTGTAAGGAGATGTCAGCTCCTCTGTCCTTGGCCACCCACCCACCCAGCAGATGTCCATTCAGTCTTTGCTCCCTCTGTATCGAGGCAGTGTAGTGCAGTCTCCCTGCTACCCCTGTCTCGAGGTATTGCAGGATCCTTGATGTTACTTTATGTGTGTATAGCTTATCTCAGTCCATACACACATAAAGTAAGAGCAAGGATCCTGCAGTGTAGTCTGACAGCAATAAGTTTTCGCTCCCCAAAACTGTTTGCCAGAGGTCTGCATGATATAGACTGGCTGTGCCGTAAAATGGTATTCATCAGTCTTATGCAGTTGCAGCTCAGTGCCACCTACCTTTTGTTTTCCCGATCCTGAGCATCCCTCCAGTAATGTGTGTGCCCGTGCAGCTGGCAGCTCTGCCTTCGGTGTTTCAGCACTTAAACCCCTGGCCACTGCTGAATTGCAGTATCACTTTTGTTTTGCTCCTCTACCCACCGTCGGTCCATAAAACAGCATTGGACACTGAAGCAGCTTAGGTCCAAATTGCTGTATTTGTATATGTGTGTAAATTATGTGCTGCTGAAGCACAGACGTCGGGATTCAAACAGACGGGCAGCTTAGTAGACAGGATTTTCATTTTCGGGGTTTTGAATGTCAGGGTTGTGACTAATTTGGGATTTGGGTACCGGGCTTATGTTTGTTGGGCTTACTCACGTTGGGAATTAGTATGGATCCCCCAGATACAAATCTATATTTAGCTCTCGCCTGTTTGCTAAGGGATTTTGTGACATGGTGCCTGTGAATACATTAATGATGAATTTGTACTTTTAACATTTTATTTACTTAGTCCTTATGTTTCATTAATTACACCACCTTTCTTGATTTTGAAATGATTTTACCTGTTCAGAACTATATCTGCTTTGTTTTTCAAAATAGAGCAAAGCAGCTTGAGGCATAGTTAGGATATAACATATACGGTGGTATGCAATGAAGGCTAGTGTTCTACTTTTTTCCATTCTACATAGTTATATTTTGTTTATAAATGCCATAAATTACTACAGTATACTCAGAGTGTAACATATCAAGCAGAAGTGGGATGATCGGGTATAAAACAAAAAAGTATGCAACTGCATCACAAATACTAAGCTGGGAGAGATTTACCACCTCAGACTGAAGTAAGTGACTAAGCAAACAGTGCTTCACTCCTTTTCAGTCCACAAACAGTTAGATACTAAATACTTGGCGGTAAGCCCTTGAAACAGTCACAGAGTGAATGTTTTGCAACTATGCTGCTTGTCGTAGTTTCCCACAGCTGCTGCTTTTAAACTCCTGCGCTGCTCTCAGCTGCATTTCTCAAACTTAAATAGGCTAAAAAAACAGTTCTAAAATTAATCAGAGTAAGTCAGAACCTTTTTAAAATAAATCAGAGTTGGATTCAGAACCGGCTTGCAGCCGACTCGCCCATCCCTAAGTAGGATGCCTGAATATTAGCAGTTTTCAAAGGCAACAGGCATGCAATAGTAAGACTTATAGATAATTTGTAAGACAAAATGTCTTGCAAGGGAACTACTGTAGGAAATATGGCTGTAACCAGATAGGGTGAAACTAGGTTAACTGAATGTTATCAACAAGCAAATGCAAGTAGGCTTACAATGGTAAAAACAGCTGAATGTATCTTTTCATATCATCGTGCTTAATCTTGGAATTTACTCCCAGTATTCAATATGAAACTGTTCTATAAATATGACTTTCAAAAAATGTCTGAAACTTCATTTAAAAGGTTTGAATATTTGCCTATGTATATTTTAATACTTTCATTTTGATCAATGTTTCCATTTTATTGTGTTATGTATTTGTGTTTTTTTATGCTACATGTATTATTGTGGTAGTTGATTTGCTCCAGATTATCCTTGTAAACAAGATTTTCTTTTTCCCACTGGACCAATCTAGAAAACAACAAGGAATAAATAAATGATAACAAATGAATAGAATATACAGTATTGCTGCTTTAGTAAGTGATTCCCAGTACTGTGCCACCCACCACTGTGACTGTATATGGGTCTCCTTTTATGCAAACCCAGGGGAGTGACATAAGGAATGAGCCTGCCTCACAAAAAATGCTTGTGTTATATAATTTTCTATCTGTTTGTTTGTAGGCTCCAAACAATTACTCAATCTCCCTCAATTTCCTGGTTTGAGGACATTAAAAATATTTTTACCAAGTTCCTTTTAAAGGATAGAAAATCCTGTATAGCATAGCAACAATTGATTATGCTCAGAAACATGGGTGGTTATAGCTGCCCTGATCTGGAAATATATAATTAGAGCCATCAATTTAGATAGTCTTGTGAATGGGCATTCTATCTTTAAAAAAATGACCACCTTCTGGATATAGTAATACTGAATCAGGAAAGGAAGATAAATATTAACAGTATTACACTTGGGAATGTTCCCTATACTGTAGCTGGCATGTGTGCTCCCTGTCATAGCAACAACAGATGGCTGTGGTGGAGAGAGGAGGGCTGTGTCAGTCACCATATCAGATTTGTGTGGCACCAGTGACAGAGGAAAGGGTGGTGGCAGTGTGGTGTGCTTGGTGTGGGTGGTCTGGGGGTCGACTAGATGCCAAGGAATATGGAATCTCAGCTGGGATGGGTGCTTTGGGGCAGGGGATGCCTCTAGTCACCAGGGAATAACTGTACTATTACAGTGATGGGGATCAGAGGGTGGGGGGGGTACTACTAGACACCAGACAATAACTGTACTGTTACAGGGATGGGGATCAGAAGATGGGGGGTACCACTAGACACCAGGGAATGACTATAGTATTACAGGGATGGGAATCAGAGGGTGGAGATGCCACTAGACACCAGGGAATAACTATACTATTATGGAGATGGAGATCGGAGGGAAAGGTGTGGAACTAGGCATCAGAGAATAACTATACTATTATGGGGTTGGGGATTGGAGGGTAGAGGGTGCCACTAGACATCAGTGAATAACTATACTATTATGGGAACAGAGATCGGAGGGTTGGAGAATGTCATTAGACACCATAGAATAACTATACTATTATGGGGGCAGGGATTGGAGGGCAGGGGGTGCCACTAAACACCAGGGCATGCATAGA
Organism: Neoceratodus forsteri; assembly: GCA_016271365.2. Taxonomy (NCBI): domain Eukaryota; kingdom Metazoa; phylum Chordata; order Ceratodontiformes; family Ceratodontidae; genus Neoceratodus; species Neoceratodus forsteri. The sequence continues at coordinate 242,859,571 of CM028130.1, forward strand.
TGCAATGGACCTCTGTCAGGGGGTGGGAGGTGGTCACCTGCACTACCTTTGGCCACCACCAGGGCCTTGCACCCATTAAGTTGGGGTTTGCAGGCGTGGTTACTTTGTATTTACCACTGGTGGAAAACTCTCAATATACTGCTGTGCCCAAATGCAGTAGGGGCACTCTCATTTGCATGGGTGCAGCAGTAACTTAGCACTCAGCTACTAATGTGTTTTGCCCACCCTGTGGGGGTGGATGAATATAAACACCACCCACAAGTCAGGTACAAAAGCCAGTTAGCGTGGATAAACACCCTTAGCGCCTGGGCTAAGTTTTGAATATCTGGCCCCTAAATCCAATTATTTCCAATATGAATCCACAAAGTAAAGCAGAATTAATAATAAAACCATCGGGGGGGGGGTTGACATCAAGAGACATTTCACACAAAAAGCACACACGCCATAGTGGCTCACACAGTACAATTCGGACTAACACCCTTTAGTAACAGCCCATATGCAGTGGGACTACTTCATAAAAAATACTGATTTGTAAACATTTTTCAGCTTTTATTTTTAATATTCCCATGTTCTTAAGACAAAATACATTTTGTAACTGCAATAAAGCACTCCAGGATGTTGGTTGTGCTGCCACAGTCACGCTTCCAGGGGCTGAAACAATCAGACTGTGGCCTTCTGCCTTACTGTGCCCTTGGTCATGTGGTTGTGGCAGCACAAACAACACCCCATTCTGTCTCACTACATATTTAAGAAACTCATTTCAATAAATGAGCATTTGTAATAAGGTTCAGTGGCCTCATACTTCACTTGAAAATATCCAATGCAAGGCCTTATCTGGATTACTGATCACAGTTCTGGTCCTTGCCTGAAAATTAAGAGCAACATTCTAAAAATAGAGTAACAAAGCCTTCATGGTGAGCCATTTGAGGACCAAATACATCTAGGGCTTTCCAGTGTTGAGAGGAAACATACCCGAGGGGCTCTACTAGTATTGTGCAAGATAGGTAGAGATTCATCGCTTTGTAATGACCTACAGCTGACTTTTAAAAATAATGATTATTACATAAGGGGACACAGGTATCCACTTTAAAGGAAACCCTTTAAAACCAAACAGGTGTCACTGTTATACTCAAGGGGTGGTAAGGAATTGTAATGACATGCCTTGAACACTGATTTGGACTGGATCACTAGATACTGTACTTTTAAACACAACCGTGTACAGTACATAATGATGGGAAATTTGACTCTCAGTTTGCAGAAAAGATAACAGCACTCACCTCTCCCAGCTGCAACAAGAATGTACAATTGCCAAAAAAATTGTAAATCCTCTACTTATTCTATATTATTATGCATAAAACCCCATGCAAAACACAAGGAAATAAAAGTAGTAGTAGTTCCTGGCTTTTTCAGGCAGTCACTCACGATTCATTCTTGTCCTCTGATCTAACCATATGTACCAATGACATTTTGCTTTGTTAGAGGCAATTTGATATGTTTGTATCACTAAGTCATTGGGGAGTGCCTGCATTCTGGATGGAACATTGCCCTTTTTTTCTGCCATCGCTGTCTATGTTTCTTTGTTTCTATTAGTGGTATTGGTGGTCAGCATGCTTTCTTCTGTCCTTCTGACCTTAGTATTGACTTTTGAATAGCATTGAACTCACTGATTCAAGGTCAGGTCAGCGACAGCTAGAGAATCAATAGCAGCATCTCAGTCCACAGACCAAACTGATCACTCTGGTCATCAGGTGAATGTTCAAGGTATTACTTAAACAGTCCCCAAAATGGCTGATGCAATGCCAGGAAACATCTATGCCAAAGACAGTAAAAAGCCATTTTATATTCTTTAGCAGTACAAAAAAATATTAACGGCATGAGCATAGAAATGACTCCAATCTGCAATATGTCCATTAGTATACAGATACAGGGGCTGATACTTTCCAAGGTCTAATTTGAACTCAGTACCCCTTCAAAATGTGCTTAGTAAAAACTTTGTCTGAGTCAAAGAGTAAACAGGTGAGAAGAAACCTTTTTAAAAGTTCCAGCCATGGAGCTGATGTCATTATTACCACCCTTGATTGTCGATTGAATTATATTCTAATCCATAATGTGGTCTCATGTAGCTGGGGAACAAGTCAATGTTACTTTGGAGGATAGGACTGTGGGTGGGGTCTGGGGGTGAAACACTACAAGGAGCCCTGTCAGGTGTTCAGTCAGTTCATCAACTGGTCGACACTGCTGCGGAAACCACTCTTATGGTTGTAAGAGTGTTCTCACATGCATTCTTAGGGTATGAGAACCACAAACTGAAGATTAGCAGTTCTGACACCTTAAGAATGTAAGAGAAACCACCCTTACAACTGTAAGAGTCATCTCTGGCATGGTATTAATATATTATTGATCGAGCTTGATCGACAATGTATTATTTTTTCAAAAATCATCCTGGAACGTGAACATTTCCAGGGCATTTGCACGTGAAACACTCTTTATAGAATAAGAGTACCTCATGCACAGAGGAAAGGAGCACTAAAATTGGTGGAGAGCATGCCCTCAATCTGTAATGGTATGTATACTCCCACTCGTGCTCTATGACATTCAAATGGCTGCTGGCTGAGGGAATGAGTGGAGGGTTGTGCCGGTCACTGATCTGACCCAAGGAGGTTAGGTGAGTGTTAATCAGAGTGGGGTGGGTGCAGGTGGAGGGTCCTTAGTGGGTGTCTGGGTGGGGGTTTTGGTCATTGGGGAGATCACTGGTGCTGGGGGGGGGCTAGACCACCAAAGATTTAAAGTTACATGGGACCAAGGGCAAAAGTAGGAGGGGATCCAACAGACAAAGAAATGAGGAGTATATTGCAATCCAAGGGTGGTTCAATGAGACAACAGCAGAAGAGTAAAATCACATGAAAGCAAGGGTCCTGGAATTCATGTGGGCCAACTTTACAAAGATGGGGGGGGAATGTTTTTACTAGGGGCAGATCCTGTCAAATAAATTTGATAGAGTTTTTTGACAGGGTCACCAAGGAAATAGATCAAGGTAGAGCAATAGATGTAGCTTATTTAGATTTCAGAAAGGTGTTTGACTCAGTGCCTCATGGGGGGCTGCTGTGTAAAATGGCAGGACTGGGGATGGGGCACAAGGTAGTCAAATGGGTGGGAAGCTGGCTGGGGAAAAGGAGGCAAAGGGTCATAATAAATGGGGTGGCATCTGGGGAAGGCAAGGTCACAAGTGGGGTCCCCAAGGGATCAGTGCTGGGGCCCCTACTGTTCAATATATTCGTAGAAGACATCATGGAGGGCCTTGAGGGGGGTGTGAATATGTTTGCGGATGATATCAAAATCTACAATAGGATGGACATGGAGGAAGGGGTGGAACAAATGCAGAGAGATTTGGGAAGACTTGAGGCATGGTCAAAAAGGTGACAGCTTGAATTCAATGCAGAAAAATGTAAAATCATGCATCTGGGCTACAGAAATCAGAAGGCAGGATACCGTATGGGGGGCAGACAGCTGGAGGAGAAGGAGCAAGAAAGGCACCTAGGCATCATTATATCCGGGGACCTGAAGGTGGAAGGGCAGTGAGGGAGGGCAGTGGCCAGGGGGAGTGGAATGCTGGGATGCATCGGAAGGGGGATCACCAGTAGAAATAGGGAGGTCATAGTACCCTTGTACACTCATTTGGTTAGACCACACTTGGAGTATGGAGTCCAGTTCTGGAGGCCATACCTCAGGAAGGATGTGGGGAGGATAGAGAGGGTTCAGAGGAGAGCGACAAAAATGGTAAAAGGGTTAAGCCACCTATCCTATGAAGAAAGGTTGAGAGATTTGAACATGTACTCCCTGGAGCAGAGGAGGGAGAGGGGGGACATGATCGAGACCTTCAAGTACCATAAGGGTATAAACAGGGTGCCAGTGGGGAGCATCTTCAAGATGAAAGAAAGTCAGAGGACGAGGGGGCATGGCCTATAGGTGGAGGGAGGACAGTTCAAGGGTAACATTAGAAAATACTATTACTCAGAGAGAGTCATAGAAAAGTGGAACAGACTCCCAGAAGCAGTCGTTGGAGAGGAAACAGTGGAGGGATTCAAAAGGGCATGGAACAACCACATGGGAGTGTTAAAGGGGGGAGGCGCAGGTCCAAGCAGATAGCTGGGCAAATGGGCAGACTTGGTGGGCCTAGTTTGGTCCTTTTCTGCCATCACACTTCTATGAATCTATGTCTTAGGAAATCACTGACAGGGAAGGAGAAAAGGGGGAGGTGAAGGAATAATGAGAGAATCTTAAGAGAGCCATAGTGGAGGCAACAAGCCATTTCATTAGGCAAGTAAGCAAAACAAAGAGAAAGAAAAAAACATTATGGTTCTCAAAGGAAGTGACCAAGAAGGTGAAGACAAAAAGGGTGGCATTCAGGAGGTACAAGGAATCACAGAGGGAAGGAGACAGGGAACTGTATCTGGAAAAGCAGAGGGAGGTAGGGAAAGTAGTCAGGAGCACAAAGGTGCAAACAGAAGGAAAAATAGCCCAGGCAGTAACAAAAGGGGACAAGAACTTTCAGGTATGTTACTGAAAGAAAAAAAGACTAAGGGTGGGAGTGTGAGAGTAAAAAGGGAAGGAGGTAAGTGTGCAGAAGGGGACCAAGAAAAAGCAGAAATCCTGATGATGTATTTTTGTTCAGTATTCACAGAAGAAGGGGAAGGGGAAGGGGAGGGACCAAAGTTAGGTGATGGAAGCACCACTGGATGGGAAGTAGACACCAGTCCATTTATGGAGGAGAGAGTCTTAAGGGAACTCACTAATCTGAAAGTGGACAAGGCAATGTGGCTGGATGGGCTACATCCCAGAGTATTAAAAGAACTCAGAAAGGTAATGGCAGCACCACTGACAGCTCTGCTCAACAGTTCGCTGGAAACAGGTGTAGTACCAAAAGACTGGATGAGGGTAAATGTGGTCCCTCTCCACAAAAGTGGGAGCAGGGAGGAAGCTGGCAATTACAGGCCAGTCAGCCTGACCTCATTTGTGTGGAAACTAATAGAATCACTACGAAAAGAAAGGTTTGTGATATATCTTGAATCCAATTTAGCACTGGATCCAAGGCAGCATGGATTCACAGCAGGAAGATCTTGTCAAAGAAATCTGATAGATTTCTTTGACTGGGTGACTAGGGATGTGGATCAGGGAGGAGCAGTGGATGTGGCCTACCTGGATTTCAACAAGGCCTTCAACACTGTCCCACACAGGAGGCTAGTAAACAAGCTAGGCAGCCTGGAAGTTGGTACTGGCATAGTAAAGTGGGTCAAAAATTGACTGCTAGGACACAACGGGTGGTGGTGAATGGAGCTCAATCCAAAGAGAGGGGGATGACCAGCAGGGTCCCTATGGGTTCAGTGCTTGGACCAGTTCTCTTTAATGCCTTCATAAGTGGCATTGCAGAGGGTCTGGAAGGGAATGTGTGTCCGTTTGCAGATGACATGACACTCCAGAAGGGGTAGAGAAAAGGAAAAGGGACCTAAGCAAGCCTGAGGAGTGGTCAAGGGTGTATTACCTAAGATTCAATGCAAAGAAGTGCAAGATCATGCACTTGGGGCACAGAAATACGGGGGAGGAGCACATGATGGGAGAGAGGTACTGATGGCAATGAAACAGGAATGGGAACTGGGAATAATCATATCCGATAATCTGAAGGTTACCTAACAATATGAGAAAGCTGTGAGGAGAGCCAGTGGAATGCTTGGGTGCATAGGGAGAGATCTCCAGCAGAAGGGAGGAAGTGGCGATGCACTGTATAGAACATTGGTGAGACCTCATCTAGAGTACTGTATCCAGTTCTGGAGGCTGCATCTCCTAAAGGACATAGACAGAGTAGAAGTGGTTCAGAGAAGAGTGACGCCAATGGTGCAGGAGCTGCACCAAAAGCAATATGAGGGGAGACTGGAGGATCTCAATATGTATTCCCTGGGGAGAGAAGAGTGAGAGAGGGGGGGTATGATAGTGACTTTCAAATACCTCAAGGGTGTAAATAAGGTACAAGACAGAAGCATGACATCTTTCAAAAAAGATGTTCAAGAGCAGGGGGCCATGATATTAAAATAGAGGGGGATGGACTTAGGAGTAACATGAGAAAGTATGTTTTCATGGGAAGGGTGATGGATCCATGGAACAGCTCAAGTTGTAGTTGCAAAAACAGCAGAATAATTCAAAAATGTATGGGACAGACATAAAGGAACTCTAGCAATAGGAAAGAGAGGGTAAGATGCAGATCATTTAGGATATGTGGTATATGAAACAGGTAGGGAAATGGGCAGACTAGGAGGGCCAAGCAGTCCTTATCTCCCATCAAATTCTGTTTCTATATTTCTATTGCTGGAGGGGGTGGCCCACTAGACACCAGTGATGAGGAATATGCTGCAATAGAGTGAATATTTTGGGGAAGGGGTCCACTAGACTGCCAGGTATTTTTCTACTTCTTATGCCTTGCATTGATTCTAGGTGTCTGCTGTGCACATGCAGATTTGCTCATAATGGACATGCAGATGGCACCTTAGCCCCTTCCATGCCCAATGAGCTCATTTGCATGCTTAGGCTGAATATGGCCCACAGGAGTCTTGGTGCTAGTCCCATTTCTGGGCATTCCTGTCTCCTATAATCCATATGGAGCCTTGGACAGTGTTGTTGCAGGCAAAGCAACTTAGTGCTTTGCCACCATGGCCCAATATTCATTCAGGGCGCTCCCGTTTGTGCGTGCTAACTCGTTAAATATTGTTGGGATGCAGCCGTGCACGATTTTTGGCGCGTCACTTAAGGCTGAATTTCACTTGTACCCGGCTCTGAATATAGAGGGGTTAGTGCTTCAGGGCTGAGGTTGCATAAATGCCCTGTTCTCTCTGCATCTGTTAGATTAATGTGGCCTTACATTCTCACACTTTATATATCTTTGTTTTGAGGATACCAACACAGGAGAACACTCTCTTTAGAGCCTAGTATTTCATTAAATATTCAAATAAATTAAAAATGCTTTAGAACTGACACGCTTTAAGGTATTGCTGCTAGAGCGCAGGCTTGGAGAAGTAAGAAACCAGGTTCTAATCCCACCACGACCACTTATTGCGCGTTCCTCTATTAGTCAATAAACTCTTCAGTGCTTTGGTCCACCTTGCTGCAAAAATTGATAAACACAGGACCACTGAAAACTAACTACTGCATCTCAGCCGGGCGATGTTGGGTACGTAAACTAAAAATACTGTAACACTCCGATAGGAAGGACCCCTCGTGCAATTCCGATGGGGTAGAAGGTCGACCTTTACCAGTATGGCAGTCAGGGCACACTGTATGAACCCTTTGTATTTTTCAGCATGTATATAGTTTCCATGGGTCTGTGTCCATAGCAGTAAATTGGAAATGCAGAACTTAAGGGCTGAAACATCTACTCAACTTCTTTCCATAACAAGCTGCTGTTTGTGGTCGGAAGCAACTACAAATGCTCCACTACCTAATGGTTAATAGGAGAACTGAGATCATTCAAAGGTTTAGCGGTAAGAGTAATTTTTGCTCCCAGACCTGAACGTTTGCCTCGATTGTTGTTGGAGCATCGTAATATTTCTTGCCAGTTTGTGTTTAATATTGCGGGAGGGGAGCAAGATTGCGACATCATTACATGCTATGGTAGTTATTTCTGTCATTGTGATGGTCGGTGGAGAAACAAGAGAGTCCTGTCAATGTTGGCGCAGACAGAAAAGATGCAAAACTTTAGTCCTCACATAAGGTGAAGTAGCTGAAAAGAGGCACTTAAGGTACACTGCATCATTTCATAAAAGTAACAGTTTTTCCACTAGACCAAAGGGGGGAGAAATAGCATACGGATAATCGCACATACAACACTTTAACTGTCTTTTCAACTTAATCAGGGGCCATCAATAAATAATAGAAAAGGAAGACAGCAGAGCATGGTGGACTGTTTTCATTAGTAACTACAAAAACTAGAGCGTATGCAGCAGGACCAGAGAACACAGGTTCAAACAGCACCAAAGGCACTTACAATGTAACCTGAGCAAGTCTCCTCCCAGTGTTTCGGCCCTACTCGGGTGTAATAACTGGAATCAAGCAGGCCACATCTGAAAACGAGATGTTGCATCTATGATGGCTATCGTGACTACAAAAATTTCGGGGGCATGTAGTGGATTATGTTGTTGGCGTTGTTCCATTACTTGACTTTGGCGTTTATCCTATACAGTTCTTATCAGTCATAACACTATAAACTGCTATATCGTTTGGTTTCTCAGATCATTTATAAAGTGTATACATTCAGAAGCATATTATGTTTTTGCAGCATATTTGTAATTGAGTTTAGTTAGTCTGGGTTGAAAGGCAGAATGGCTAAAATGCTGAGTTCAGGGCCTTGTCTCTAAGTACCTGCTTCAGAGCCGCTGTACTAGAATTATATTCTTTTACGTCATCCAAACACTTTGGAGCAGCTCTCAGCCATGTTTGGATTATTTTAACACTAGTATTCTGCAAAATCTGTCAGATTAGGATGCCAAAGCCCCAGCCGTTCTTGGTGTCACATGATTACATGTAATGCTCTAGTTAAGGCTCAGCTCGTCATACTGTTACAGTAGTTGATAAATAAATGACTTGGCTTGTTGGCAGCACGCCATGGATGAGATGCCCCCTGTTTGAGTCTAAAATACTTTCCTGCTGTTAAACACAGTCGATGTTTGCCAGCCTTGGACATGGTAGGTGTGTGTGTGTGTGTGTGTGTGTGTGTCTGTGTGTGCCGAGCGTGTGCTGGGGGGCGGTAATCTGTTGAATAGTTTGATGATTGTCATGGGGTGTGGCAGGCCTTGACAGCCAACTATGTCAAATGTCATTAAAGTTCAACTCTATTACTGTAACTGGCTATCACCCACAACTGCAGAGATCACGCTGATGCCCTGAAGGCCTCTCCGTCTGCATAGAGTATTTTTTAAATTAATTTATGCCAAAGGAAGTGTAACTCTTAAAAATGTGTGCTCAGCCTACCCTAGAATTTCAGGCGCCAAAATTTACTTGGTTGTTGGTCATATACATCGCTGGGAACTTCTAAATCCGTTTGGTTGTTCGAGCCACTTCTTCCCTGTATAAGGGATACGGTGCCAAAAAAACCTGTCTAGTCTCTGTAACATTCTCATTCCATTTCCATCCAGTAAATGTACTAAACCGAGAGAAGCCAGCAATGTAAGTTGCCCTGCCAAAAAGCTGATGTGTGTGTGTGCGTGTATGTGTGTTTGCTGTGTGTTTGCTGACTGGTCCCCCCATGTGAGCATGGCAGTATGGGAACGACCTGAGCATATCACTCACCTCCTCCTAGCCTTTTTTTTTTCTTTTCCATCAGGTCAAGTAATGACGGGGTTATTGGTCCTTTTAGTCATCTGTTTCTCCTTTCATGCTACCTGATGTGACCTGTCAGGAACCGACGACATCCTTATCAAAAACGTCATTACACATTTTAAGATCTCAAATTTCGCCTTCGCTCACCCACCAGCCTCCTTTAATTCCAACAAGACTCTTCCAGTCCCCTTCCTTTAGCGTAAATCAGTTAATAAAATACGTGAGGTGTAACTTGTTTATTATTACAAAGAATAATCTCCTGCCCATTTTGCCCTGCTAGGATGTGGGGATGTTATCTTTTCTTTCTATTTAAACTTTGAATTTAAAAATGGGGTAATCTGGTTGCACCTCCCTCATCAGCATCATCCAGCACAAAATAGCATAATTTCACACAGCATCTCTCATGCCATCTTAATGCACTGTACCAGCACAATCAAGAAAGCTCCCTATAAACTGCGTATCGGCCCCTGAGGCATTTTTTTTTGAATGCCTCCCCTTTCCTCTCCTCCTGCCTTCCCTTTCCATTCCAATCCTTCATTCAAAGGTGAAATTGCTCCACCCCACGCTCTGAAACATTACTGCTCAAGATACATTTTTGAAGCATCCCTTTCCCTTTCTCCTAGGAAACCAGATTACCAAAAAAAAAAAAAAAATACACCTGCTCTTCTGGTGGGCGACTTTTTTGTTGCTCCTGCCTTTCCTACTTTCCCTTTAATTTTTTGTTTCTCTCTCGCTCTCTTTCTAAAGGGAAATTGCTCCATCTCCAGTAGAAGAAGCAAGCGCTGCTCCTTTTTCATGTTGTGGTCCATGATGCGCATGCGCTTCACATTAGAATTACTGCACTGGCCAGAATAAGTTGGATCTGTTCTTCTCTTCAGTGGGGGAGACCCTCAAATCATAGGGAAAAAAAAGCGAAAGGGATGTGGAGGATCCGGGAGAGGAGCCACTACAGGATCTGGTCCTTCCCTCTCCTTGTGGCGATGGTCTGTGCTCAGAGGTAAGCGGCACGTTAATTTGGAACCCCCCTCTTTTTTGCCAATATTGTTCCCCTAGATCTCTAATACGGTAGGGCAGCACTCTTCTATAGAAAATGTGCAGCGTATGATTCCGAGAATGAGACCTATATATCTCTACGTGTCTGTTTCTCTCTTTTCTTAGTGTCAATGACCCTAGCAATATGTCACTCGTAAAGGAGACCGTGGACAGGCTGTTGAAGGGATATGATATCCGCTTGAGGCCAGATTTTGGAGGTAATTTGATGGCTTGGAAGGAGGGATGGGGGCATTCGCAAGCGATCTGGAGTTCTGAACGTGTGTGTGCCAGTGTATCCGTGTGCTTTATAGAAGCTCATTGACTGCTGTGCATTTAGCCTCTATCACGGCGGATCAGGAAGTTAAGCAAATTATTAGCTCGTGTATGAAACATATGATCTTTTTATAACGCCATGTTATACTGCGTTAAAGGGGTATCCCCACCCAGCTCCTGCCATAGTTTTCCATAAAGTAAAGTGGTCACGCTTATTGTTACCTGCCCAAATAGTCCGCCAATTGGCTTCCAACTATGAAATATAAAATCCCCAAGTTCGGTTGGGGGGGGGGGGACCTTCTGCCATGCAATGGCCTGACAAACGATTCATTTTTAAACTCCCAAAACTGGCACCCTAATGCTCTTCCCTCCATTTTGACTTTGCTCCTTGTATTTACTGTATTTTGTTACTTTAATAACTGGGATGAGGTAGGGGTTATAACTATAAACTTCTCACAGCAAACATAAGAGTCTGAAAACTCAGAATTTGCTAAACAGTTGTAATAAAACAGACACAACAAAGCAAGTAATGTATGCTCAGTGGCAGTCTAGTACTATATATGTTCTAGCAATGTGAACCTGTTATAGAGTATACTGAGTTAGTTAATACATGCATGTACGTGTGCAGGAACACACGGTGGGGTTCTGTATTAACATTACTATATATATATATACTAAAATTCATATATATATATATATATATATATATATATATATATATATATATCGACAGTATCTTAGTATAGACATTAAATTATTACATTAGTCTTTCTATTAACTGTTTAAGATAATCGGAGAAAGAGTGGCTAAACTTCATTGGTATAGAACTGGGGAAACGTCAGACACGTCCTGTGCTGTGGCTTCCCTGCATATACTTGTAGGAACTGTTTTGAAGTCAGAAAGAGTTAAAATTCTTGGGAGAGATCACATTGCGGACCATCTTGCTTGGTTTTCAGGTCCCCCTGTGACTGTTGGCATGAACATAGACATTGCTAGCATCGACATGGTGTCTGAAGTCAACATGGTGAGTAGTGCCCTGTTAATTTCTTACTCCTTATTCCCCTTCCCCAGTCCCACCAGTGGCCCACTTCATATGCATATTTCTTGAACTGTATTTTTTTTTTCCTGGTGCTAAAAAGCAGGTGTTAAAAAAGCAGCTATTACATGCAACCTTCTATTAGCTGTTATATGCAGAGATTGTGTCTTTTTATCTGTTATCAAATCTGTTCAATCATTTTCGACTTTTCAAAAACAAGATATGATTTTTTTTTTAATGCAGGTGAACTCAGTGGAACTATCACTTCTTGTGTGTGTGTGTGTGTGTGTGTGTGGGGGGGTCAAATGTATACATGGTCTCCCGAGAAGCCTAAATATTTCTGCAGATCTATGCTCCGTTTTGGGACAGTGATATATCATTCCACATCCCTGCAGACAATTCTGTACATGAAAAAGATGACATAGTCGGTACCAGGATTTACCTGTTATCATCATTATTATTATTTCTTTTTTTTTTACTTTATGAGTCATGAGGTGTTTAAATCTGCTGCGTGTTATTGACAACATGGCTATTTAGTGCCGACTGGTACATATGTACAATGGAGCACCAAGCAGTTTCAATGCTTCATTTGTATTCCGTGAAAAAAGAGAGAACATATAACAGTGTTGTTCCATGCAAGAGCATCCCCTACTGGCAAGTATTTTGTACTGCAAACCTAAGATGCTTAGAGAAAAATCCCTGACACACCTGAAATATTTTCTTACAGGCAAAAAGGGGGTTTCTAAATGGATTTTCAAGTAATGAGCAGTGGGATGGGAAAAACCTTCATGCTTAGAAAGGTTTAGTTGGGAAACATGTATTGACTACTTATTATATTAATTTCCTTCAGGATTAGGGCTTATAAGAATTTTTTTTTTATTAGACATATATTTTGATTAATATATTTCTAAGGTACACTGTTTTCATATTTCATTAACTGGGAAATCGGAAGTCAACTAATAATCACTGTGCTTAGCCTGCATTCAGAGCATTTGTTTTCCTTTTTGTCCCTTTAAAGATTTTAATTTAAAAGTGTGAAGGGATGGATTTGATTGGAAGTCTGTTCAACCACACAGTCTTCATTTAATTCAGCAGTTTTTATTTCTAAATGGTGTCAGCAGCAGGGTGACATATCTCTGCCATTAATCTCTATACCAGGATCAGTGAGAGGCAGGGGGAATGTAATGTCAGGCAAACAGCAGGGGCCTAAGATTGGTCACCGAGGCAAGCATGTGATTGTGAAGTAGTTGTGAATACAGGTTGAACTGACTGAACAGTCACTCTTGTTTGCACATGCAATAATATTTAAATGAGGTTAAGAAAGGGGATTCATTTTATCTATTAGATGGCAGAAAATGATCATCTTTTATAAGGATAAGGTATACAAATATCTGATAGGATGATGCCCTATGTGTTACTTTCCCAGTAGGTTTCTCATTGTCATTTAATTAAAATGTACATAAAACCTGTTGTCTAATAGGGAGCAGAGAAACTCACTGATTAGTGAACTACCTCAAAATTACTGAGTATCTGTCTGTGTCTGTATGTCTGCCTGCCTGTCTGTCTGTCAGTTAAGCAATAAGGCATGACCAGGGGTTATGTTAATGGTCTGTTAATCACCCTCTAGGGATGTAATTTGGTACAAGGCGTAGCCGAGTGCTACATGCCGCTATAGGGTGATTAACTAACCATTAACATAACCCCTAGGAGTGCTTCACTGCTATTATAATACAAATGTTTTTTAAATAGTGTTAAACCTTGTTCAGCATATGATTAGGCTGTACATGTATGTTAATCAAAGATTAACATAGGGCTAATAGAATGTTTACAACCAATCAGAAAGCTCTATTTCTCAGATCCCTTTTATAATCTATGTTACACAATGGTAAACATGTAGGGCATATGGTGCCATTGCCTTTATGCATCTTGCTTAGTGCTTACTGTTCATGCTGCAATGCTGAGTTCACATGTTTGAGAAACACTGAGGCTGGTACGTATTATTCTTTGTTTCTTGCTGCAGTTGAGAAAAATATTGACCTACATTCCCCTATAGGTCAAACACTGACTTATATTTTGGAGGGAAAAAAGTACAGCTGTACGGAAAGCAAACAAAATGTACTGTAGCTTTTCACTTTTAATTAGAAAGTACACTCACCAGTTCTGAACTAGTTAGACACCTTTGTGAACTATTTGTCAAGATATTTAACAGATGATAGCATTAAAACTGATATGAAATGATTCTACATGTTTGATCATTTGAATGGCTCCATAGATTGTTCTTTCAATACTATGTGATCTCTGGATATGCTTTTGCTGTTGTTTCCTTTAGAAATTGATATGTATTACAATACTTTACTTGCTGCTACAGAGAGTCCATCTTGTATTTAGAAACATAGAAATTGTCAGCAGATAAGGACTGCTAGGCCCATCCAGTCTGCCCGTAGGCCCAATACATTGTATGTAGACACTGACCCTATGTGATCAATGGCATTTCATCACTCCCTCCCCTCTCAAGCTTCCCTTTTGCCTGTCTCAGGCATGCTTAAACCCCTCCACTGTGCCTGTCCCCACTACCTCCTGTGTTAAACTATTCCAAGTGTCTACCACCCTTTCTGTGTAGAAAGACTTCCTCACATCACGTCTTAATCTACCCCCCTTCCCATTTCATATTTTGGCCCCTTGTTCTAGTACTTTTTCTACATTGGAAAAGGTCCCCCACCTACACCTTTTTTATGCCCTTTACATTGTTTATAGGTGTCCTAGACAGTCTATGATATTTTGATGTTGGTTTATACTGCTATTGAATCCTAACATACAACATGTATATATTATGGAAGGCCCTTGTCATTTCCCACCTGTGGTACTATTAATATGTTTGGTTCCTCAATACAAAAAAGGGCACTGAGGCAGTATATGGGGTGCAATATGGGACCATGAAATGATTAGGGGTAAAGATGATAAAAGCTACTGTCTGCGACTTTATCCCCTTAACATATTCACTGTGGAGAAAAGGAGGTTGATAGGTATGGAGGGGGGCATGATCTCAGTCTTCATCATACTGAAGGCTATCAACAAGGATGAACAGAGGGAGACACTCAGGCTGGTGTGTATCAATGGGATGAGTGGAGCTTGAAGGTGGTAAATTCAGGGGTTATCTTAGGAGGCACTTCACAATAGGGCAGTGGATGCATGGAACAGCCTACCATGGACATGAGGACAGCGTTGGCTTTTCAGCATAAGAATGTACACATTTTTGCATACAAAGGGAATAACAGGGTATACTGTTTAGCAGGGTTGGTGGAAAATCTCTATAAATTAGCAAAGGTTTGAACAGCATACTTTGTTGATTTCTGCTTATGAAGCATGGGGAGAGATTATATGTTACTATGATGTTTGATGTTAGTAATAAAAATGGGTTTGTCAAACCAAGACATGTGGGTGGTCAGATGTGATCATATGATTGCGTGTTATTGCAGCCCAACATCACTGGTTAGGACTATTTAGCTTTCTCAACCTCATTACTCAGTTTGAAACCAAAAATCATGGGAGCTGTATTCAAATTGTAATAAGGCAATCCTTGATGTAGGTAATTGTGGGGTGATGCTTTTTCTTCAGCACATAATTAATGAGGTGCTATTTGAGGTGTGTTGTTATTCCACCATAGCACACACCCTGTCATGATTTAATACTTAAGTAATCGGTGAGGAACAGTTTGAACTGACATCATAGACTCTCAAGGAAACAGAACAACTGTAAGAGATAACTTATAAGGGACGTGAGTCTAAGGCACATTAAGGGGCAAAAATGGTTACAAAAGTAATTTTTAATGAATCAGAAAACAGTCACAACATGTCTGACCTGTGTGTATAACTATAAGTCTTTAATAAATTATTTATGAGACCAGGGAGCTCTGTGATTGGCTACTGTACTGAGTATGAATTTCTTAGAAACACCAAGTACAGCTCACAGCAACATGGTGCATGATTCTGTACAGTGCATAATCCTCCATCTTTACAAGAAAGAAAAATAAGCAATTTGACTTATAATTGCAATAACACTTTCACAAGTGGAAATATGCAGGGGAATAACATCTGATATGGGGTTAATGGCCTTTGGCTTTACCTTAGGTTATTAATGCTTCTTAGTCAGGTATTAATCCCCTTGGAAACACATTCTTGTTTTGGCATTATTGCTTAATTAACTAATATACAGGATCATGTATAAAGATGCTCAAATTGATATTCTATTACAATTAAGACACAAGGGGGATTTTGAAAGCTCCTCATCACAGACACAGGTGCAAGATCTAGCCATGTATGCGTCGAAGGGTGTGTGTGCCCATGCTACCTGTGGGCATTTTCAAAGGCTGTGGGCAGTTAATTTTTTATTTTATTTTATTTTATTCATTTATTCAAATGTACACACCTTTCGAGCTGAGGCAGCTCATTTACAAAGGTTCCATGTCAAAGCACAGCAGCAGCTCAACAAATAATACAGGTTTGACATAGCTTGATATAGACATTGATAAAATTACAATGGTTCAGCAAAAATAGGGATATAAGTTTACAAAGTAAAATGTCTTGGTCACATAAATTATTTTACGTTTACATTTGTAGCAGCATAATTATCGTTGTCAGTAATTAGGGGGACATCAGTATGTGAAGAGGATATAGGTACCTTGATGTAGCATTGTCATATCAATTAGTGAGATGTCAGCATGTGAAGAGGATCTAGGCAGCTTGATGTAGCATTTTCATATTGGGTAGTTGGGAAGAAGTCAAGGGCAGTGACAGGTGACATCAGGGGTGAGTAGTTTTGATCTGCCTCTTGAACTGGTCAGTTTTGCTAAGGTTTAATATGGATTCCTGGAGCCCATTTAGCCATTGGGGGAGCTCTGACTGCAAAGGTACATCTTGCTAATGTAATTTTGCAGAAGTGGACTTTTAGGTTGCTCTTGGTCACAGACCTAGTGGGGTAGGGGTTAAGGGATGGCCCCAGCAAGTGCTGTATTCCAGAGAGTGTGAGTCATATCAGTGCTTTTTTACCTAGGATGCAGGTTTTTAGCTTGATTCTGTTCTGCAGTGGGAGCATGCCAGATTGTGAGTACAGTGTGCAAGTGTGCGTAAGCTGGTCAGCACCCAGAATTAAGCGAAAGGCCTTGTTCTGTGCTAGCTTCAGTCTATTAAGAGTTGTCTAAGGCTACTCCATAGATCAAGCTCCATAATCAATAATTGGGAGGACTGAGCTGGTGACTGCAATGCACCCTGCTTCCTGAGTGAAATTATTTCATTGCCTGTAGAGGGCTCCTAGCTTTTTGTTTACTTCATTTACGATGTAGTCAACATGAGGTGAAATGAGAAGGTGTCATCAGTGATGACACCTAAGTACTTGAAGGTGCTTATCTGCTCCAGCACTGTACCCTTTCATTAATTATGATCAGGGGTAGGGCTGTATTCCACATGTGTGGCCCTGTGATAGCATCGCCTTAGTCTTTTTGTAGTTTAATACTAGCCTGCTACTTTTGAACCACCCCTTGAGCATCCTAAAGCTATCCTGAAGGTCAGCTTTGAGGGAGGCTTGGCATGGGTTACTTGAGTAGAATACCATGTCATCCACTTAGAGTAATACACTGGACTAAGGACAGGCGTCTGGAAGATTGTTTATAAAAAAGACTCAAAAGGAGTGGTCCCAAAATAGAACCCTGTGGTACCCAGACAGTCACATCTTTGGTGTCCGACAGCACCTCATTTAATTTGACATGCTGTTTTCTACCAGTTAGGTAGCAATTAAATAATGACACTGTATCCTGTGAGAGGCCCAGGAAGTAGAGTTTTGTGATCAGAAGGGAGCACTTGGCAAGGTCAAATGTCTTCATTAGATCAACATAGATTGCTCCTAGTTTAGAACAGTAATAGCTCCATAGTTTACAATAGTAGAGAATGCTTTGTGGCACCCTGCGTCAATACATTCTGCAAATCAGGCTTTGTGGCCTCTTGTATCATTTATCGATGCAAGTGTGGTAAAATCCACAACTGACATTTGGCCACATGTTGGACACATGTAGAGCAGCTAATTGCTGGTCTACTGGTGCAGAAATTAGTCTGGGACTTCTCAACTTTAATGTCTTTACATGTGATGTTACAGAAGAGCTGAAAGGGTAGGTATGCTTCTGTAGATGACACCAAAATTTGCAATAGGGTAGATCATCCAGAGGGGGTGGAGAAAATTAGCAGAGACCTGAGAAAACTCAAGAGTGGTAAAAGGAAGGCAGTTGGGTTTCAAGGTGAAAAAGTGCAAACTCATGCACCTAGGGCACAGAAACTCAGAGGTAGAGTATAAAATGGGGGAAGAGGTACTGATGGTCAAAAAGCAGGAAAAGGACCTTGGAATAATCATATTACATAACCTCTAGGTGGTGAGGCAGTGAGACAAGGCAATAGGTAGGGTCAGCAGGATGCTGGGGGTGCATAGGGAGGGGTATCAATGGCAGAAAAAGGGAGGTGGTGTTACCACTGTATAGATCATTGGTGAGACCCCACCTGGAGTACTATGACCAGTTCTGGAGACCACATTTCAGGAAGGACATAGACATGGTTGAGGCTATCCAGAAGAAGGCAACTAAAATCATTTAAGGGCTGAATCAGAAGCCCTATGAGTAGAGATTGAGGGGACTCAATAGGTACTCCCTGAAACAGAGGAGGGGGGGACATGACACAGACCTATAAATACCTCAGAGGGGTAAATAAGGTACAAGAGAGGAGGATTTTACAGAGGAAAAGGTGCACAAGAACAAGTGGGCATGCAATGATGCTGGAAGGGGGGAAACTTATTTATTTATTTATTTATGTCTTTGGTGACCAGGTAGATGGACTGATCTAGAGGGCCATTTTCAGTCATGACCCAGGCCACAAGGTGGCAAAAAATAGGTAAAGGTACAAACAGTCAATTATAAGATACAATACGTGCATGCCCAATAGCCGGTGGCTAGGGTGGAGAGAGAGAACAGTGGTGATGCAATGACAATGTGCAGACAGGATTGATAGGTAATGCTATATCAGTATTTACATAAGCATAGCCAAAATACAGACAGTGCAAGATACAAGCAGTAATGGTATACATGTACATGGTCCAATTCAAGTACAAGTGAGAAAAAACAATTATAATAAAAATTCAAGTAGGAAAACAATCACAGTTCAGAACATCAAAGGGGCAAGACAGGAGGAAAGGGAGGCAGGAGTAGGCTTAGAGGTGGGAGCAGGAAGGAGAGAAGTGGGAAAAAGGGGCAGGCTAGTGGGGGCAAGAGGGGGTATAAGTGCTGTAGGGCATCAGGTGACAATCTGAGTGCCATTAGAGCATAGTCAAGTTGTGGACCCTAGCTTTGCTGTACAGAACAGTGACATTTTGCAGCAGTGAGGAGCCAAGTCTTCAGGTTATGTTTATAAGTTAGGTGGGAGGGGGACGCACGAACAGATGGAGGAAGCTTGTTCCATAGGGAGGGTGCTGTGACTGAGAAAGCTCGGGTTCCCATGGTGGTGGAGGCTTGGTGTACTTCTAGTGGGAGGGTATGAGGATGCCATGAGATTCCTACAGACCATTCTACCTGTTAAGAGAAGTGAGTAAGGGGACATATGTTGGTTCCTGAGGGAGTTGTTCACCAGACAGCCTATTGCATAATCAAAGCGACCTTGTAGGGTGAGTCACCCAAATGACTGGTAGAGTGAGCAGTGGTGGGAGTGGTAAGGGGCTTGAAGGATGAATCGACAGATAGAGTTATATGTCGAGTTTAGCCACTTGTGCAGGGTGGTGAATTTGTGTGAGTAAACTGGGGAGCAGTAGTCAAGGAAGGGAAGTTGGTTGCCACATGCAATGGCCAGGCATGCTTCAGCGGATTGATAATGTGTGTGGTGGTACACGATGCCTAGCTTCTGGTGGATCCACAGCACCATATGGTTGACATGTTCTGAGAAAGAAAGGGAAGGGTCAAGGGTAACACCTAAATATTTGAAGGATGTGATAATTTCAAGGGGAGGACCAGCAGGGGTGATAACTAGGAGGGAGGTACTGCTTTGGTGTCTTTGGATAGGAAAGGTTTGGAACAGAACAGCACTGATTTAGTCTTTTTTTCATTGACTAGGAGCTTGTTTGAAAGGAACCAATGATGGGCGGATGCATAGTTTTGTGTGAGGGTGGATGAGATTGAGTCAATAGATTTGTCACTATGATAGAAGAACAACTCATCAGCATAGAGATGAGCTTTACAGTTGAGGCTGTTGTTGGGGATTGTATTAATAAACATGTAAAAGAGCAGTGGTCCGAGAATGGATCCCTGGGGAACTCCAGTGAGTACAGGAAGGGGAGCAGAGGAAGCTTTGCCAATGATAACTGAGTCCTGTTTGATAGATAACTGTGGAACCAGGCAGTAGGTTCTGGGGAGCAGCCAAAGTGAAGCAGGGTTGAGTGGAGAAGGTGGTGGTCAACCAGGTCAAATGCTTTTGACAGATCAATAAAGACCGCATCTGTGGGTTTGCCCTGGTCCATACTTCTTAGTACATGATTGGAAAAGAGGGCCAGGGCAGAGGAGGTACTATGTTGCTTACAGAAGCCATGCTGGAGGGGGCATAGGAGGCTGTACATTTCCAGGTGCTCAGTTAGCTGAGAGTGTATGGATTTTTCAAGCAGCTAGCTCAGGTGGGGGAGGAAGGAGATGGGTCGATAGTTGTCGGGGGAAAAGGAATCACCAGGTTTGAAGATCGATATGATGTTAGTGTGTTTCCAGGAGTCGGATACAGCAGCAGTGGTAAGGGTGAGATTGAGGATGAAAGTGACTGGTTTTACAATTGCAGGAGATATGAGTTTTAGAAATGCAGGGTACAGACCATCGCTGCCAGGGCTTCCTTTGGCTAGAAGGAATTTTTGTAGCTTGGCAGTGGCCATATGCCTGATGGTCCTAAAGTGGAAAGGAGGGGGCAGGGTGGTGGTTGAGGAGGAGGGTGAGTTGTTTGGTTGGCATTTTCAGGTAGGGGAGGACTGGGTGGGGAGCTTGCTGAGATAGTGGGACAAGTCTGTGAATTTTAAGTTGAAAGCAATTGCAATCTCAGTTGGGTGCAAGATGAGACCAGATGGGGATAAGAGTTCTGTTAACTGCCTGCTATTTTTTGGGTTTAGAAGAGAACCAATGGAGGCCCAGAAATTTAGCTGGTTACCAAGGTTGTTGATTTGTTGATTTAGATAATATGTACGCTTTAGCGACTTGGCTGTCTGCTTGCAGGAGTTGTGCAGCTGTCTGTATACATTCCAGAGTTAAGGGGAGGTGAATGCTTTGTATTCCCTCTACTTACGGTCTCAGTCTTTCATTTGTGCCAGCAGTTCTTTGGATAGCCAGTGGGTGAAACCTCCTCTTATCCTTCATGTTTTGAGGGGGAAGTGTGTACCCTGGATGCGAGTGAGGGTGGAGGTAAAGAGCGTGACTGCCTCAGAGACGTTGTTGTGGTGGTAGAGGGTAGACCAGTTTGCTGCCCAAATCTCTCTGAGGACCAGCGCTGGGTCTTGATAGTCAGACATTCTGAATGTTAGTCGCTTGTACAGAGGGTGGATCATTTTGAAAGACAGTATAGTGTAGATTGGGGTGTGGTCGCTGACTGAGTCATCTATTGTGCCAGCCTGAAGGACCAAGTCAGCACAGTTTGTGACCACCCAATCAATGAGGGAGCAGTTGAGTGAGTGGGAATTGTGTCTGGTGGGGGAGGAGATAACTTGTTCCGGATTGTGTTCCTTTAGCATGCTAGCATAATCTGGAGCATGGGCATCCAGCCAATTTAGGTTGAAGTCTCCAGCCGTTACCAAATCACGTGAGGGGGCTGCATCCTTTATGCCATCCAAAAAGTTGAATAGCCCTGTGATGCCTCCTGAAGGTGGGCAGTAGCAGCAGCTAATATGGATTTTCTTAGACACACCTAGGGTTAATTCGACAAGAAACCATTTGCTTGGGGAGGATGGGCTTGAGCAGCTGGTGATGGTGACAGAAATATGCGCCTGCACATACAGTGCAACACCCCATCCCACTTTCTACCTGTCCTGTCCTGGTGCAGGAGTGAGTACTCTTGCAGTTGTAAATGGGAGTCTGGCTGAGTGGGCTTTAACCAGGTTTCAGAGAGGCCTAAGACTTGTGGCTTGTATAGCACTACCGATGCCTAAAGCTGGGGGAGAATAGACAGAAGGCTGCAGATATTTATGTTTACTATTTTTAGCCCAAGGTGTTTTAATCAACTGGCATTAGTGTGGTCAATGTGGATGTGCCCTGGGCCAGGATTGCTTTCTCTGCCTCCAGAGAGGAGAATAAGTGTAAGGAGGGATGTGTGAGATTAAGTACTTCTTAACTGAAAGAGTGGAGGATGCCTAGAATAGTCTTCAGGTGGAGGTAGTTGGGGAAAAACAGTGGTGGGTATCATGTATGCATGGGACAGGCACAAGCGAATCTTGGTAGGGAAGGAAGGAGTAACCAGAGATTAGGTAGGTTCTACAGTGCTAGTATAGCCAGGGACAAATGGGCCATTTAGGTGGGCCAAGAAGCTCATATCTTCCAACAATGTTTCTGTGTGTGGGTGTTTAATGTGAAAAATGGCTGCCACTACACATTTACAGTCACTTCGCTATCAGACTCTCACTGGTTGTAAAGAGCTCTGGGATAGAATGCACATGAAAAGCACTATACACAGTAAATGTTGATTCTTCTTCTTCCCTTATGGTGTGTTTCTAGTGATTATTTCAGTAATGCATGTAATCTATCTTATTGTTGTAAAGTTGCCCTGCTGTTTCATCTATGTATTACCAATTTTCTTCTCTCGTTTCTTTCTTTGTCTTCCTATTCGTACTCCTACAGATGTTTGATCCTTTGTGTGTTTCCCCTATGTAACCTACACAGTTACCAAAAAACAGTAAATAAATATATTTAAACAAAGTCAGTAATGCCCTGTAGTAAGAGAGAAGGACAGAAATGAAATTGTATTTAATTCTTTATTTACAAGAGCTGCAGTCATACCACTACCAGAGGGCACCAATGTAAACTGGCAGGGCAGTTTCAGGAGAGATATGAAAAACTATTTCTTCACTTACAGAGTGGTGGACAGCAGGAACAGCCTCCCAGAATAAGTGATGAATGCCAAAACAGTGAGAGGCTTCAAATATATCAAGGACTAGTGCAACAATGTTGCAAAGAAGCTCTACCAAGTGGCATGTACAGTTGATAGGTATCAAATAGGCAAACTATATGGACTATGCCCTTATTTAGCTGTTCCCTTTCTATTGACTCTGTCTTAAGCTTGGCGAACTGTATTGCAACAAAGAATGCTAATCTCCATAGGTCTGCAGGAAGCTTGTTACTAAAATGGTGCTCCCTGATTTCGACTATGCAGATATGATCTACGGTACTATCCCCTCCACTTCTACTGTCAGACTGGATACCCTCTGTAATGCTTTTTACCACTTTGCTACAACCCCCAACCATAATCAGCACTGCTCCCTCTATTCCTCCCTATCCAACCTCCCTCTGCCCTCACATCACCAAGCTCACTGTACCGCCTTCATATCCAAATACTGGTTTGGCTCACTTCCCTCTTACCTCTCCTCTCCCAAATTCCCCTTGGCACCTGTTCTCTCCATTCAAGGGAGCATTCTACTTTTGCTACTCCTAACCCCTGCTCCTCAGCTGGGCACTCTGCTTTCTCCAATCGACTGCTCTCACACTGGAATGTACTCCCCTCCTTCTTCTCCCATCTCTCTTGCTCCCTGGCTCCCTCAGGCAGCAGTTGAAACTCCAATCCTACCCCACCTACTCCTGTAATCTTCCTCCTAAGATTTCCCCAGCCTGCGCCTCAACACTCCTTGGTAAGGCATCCAGCTGGGTCTCCTCAATCCAGCCTACTGTGTTCCTCTCCCTCCAGCTCTGCACTTCCCTTCACCATGGGGCTAGGCATATACTCGTCTTACAGGTCTCTAACCTGATTTAGTACAGTTAGGTACATGTTTATTGCTGCTGTTTTACTCTGCAATTGAACAGAAGCTCTATATTGTGTTGTGACTGCACTTTATTTTTGTACCAACTTATTTTGCACCAATGTATTTACCTAATGTTTGTTCAATTTATCTTGTTTCATGTATTGTACTTCTGATTCCCCTGTACCGTCTCCCAGGTCACACCTGGAAATGAGCCTTGGCATATTGTGCCTTTTCTGGCTACCAATTTTTGAATAAATACATACATACATAAAATAAAATGAAGTAAAATAACATGGTTTTAACCTGCTACATTAGTTTAAAAAGGCCAAAATTGGTCCATGGGGGGGGGGGGTCATAATGTCCCTTTAATACCCTACTGCCTTGCTCAGGGAGGCATCTGCTGAGACAAAATATTTCAAGATGTAATGCTTGAGTGTGCTTTACAAATGTGACTGCACAAATTCATAAATGCTAAACTAGATTTAAGGTTGGAACCTCCCAGATTGAGTCCCTGTAATCTCACTTCCCTGTTCCATTATTCCAACATTTTGATGGAGTGCATGGGCCCCATGCCAATGTTTATAGCATATCAAAGGAAAATCCATTCTACTTATAACATTATAGGAGGGCTGGAAGCTTAACATGGCTGTGAAAAAATATTTTCCAAGGTGAAAATAGAAATGGCAGTCACTGTTTTTTTCCTCTTATGCTTTATACCATTTTATTGTAAATGGAAGACTGAATGTTAGCACATTAGCACTGAAGTCACATGTAACTCCATGTCACTTAGTTAATACCATTTCTTTACTTTTATTTAAGTAATCAGATGAACACCTTTGAGCAAGTATACTCATTTACAAAGATTCCTCATCAGTATCAGATCAAGAAACAATGTAAAGTCATACACAATAGTTTACAATTAAAATTGAACAATAAAGTGTCAGCCTTATGAAGCATTGTCAAGTAGAACACAAACAGGAAGTCAACAGAAAGAAACAGTAGAAACCACAAGGCATTGTCAAGCAACACTTATGCAGGAAGTCAGAAGTACAGAAACAGTAGAAATAGGCAGCACACATAGATACTTTGTCAACTAGGTAATACAGTAGAAGTGATTGGTAGTGCAGGTGGAGAGTGTGATGGGGAGGAAAGGGTTATTACTTGTTGCAGCTGCAGAGAGTGCCAGGTAAGAGGACCTTCCATAGTTCATTTTTGAATTGGCTAATTTTGGGTAGCACCACCAGTGGCACTGGCAACTCATTCAACCACTGTGGGATTCTGGCCTTAAATGAGTACTTAGCCAGACTAGTTCTGTAGAATGGCACAGAGAGGGTACCACACACCTTGCTCCTGGTGGGGTATGGGCTATGGGCAGGGCTTAGGAGGTTTTGCATTCTTGAGGGGTGAGGCCCAATAGGGCTTTCATACCCAGAAAACAAGGCTGGTACATGATTCTGTTATGTAGGGGAGCCATTTTGTTTGGGCATAGAGTGTGCAGATCTGTGTGGTTCTCTCCACTCCAAGGATGAAGTGACATGCTTTGTTTGAAATCAGCTGGACCCTGTTTAGTACCATATCAGAGGCAGCCCCATATACTGTGCTGTCATAACGGATTATGGGACAATGGTGCTGATAATTGCCACTTGTTTGTCCTCAGGGGTGAGGTTTTGCCTCTGTCTGTAGAGTGCCCCCAGTTGTCCATTGATGTTGCTTAAGATCTGGTCAACGTGTGGAGCAAAGATAAAAGACTGGTCAATGTTAAGTCCTGGGTACTTACACAAGTCTACCTGATCTAGTGCAACCCTGTTTACATTATGGATGTTGAGTAGACAGACCTTATTTCTCTTCTGCGTGCTGGAAAATAATATTGTCTTGGTCTTAGTTCAAGACAAGTATATTCTGCATAAACCAATTTTTGAACCATTCTAAGACATATTCTCTTTATTCTAGTTTTGGAAAAATGTGCTACCTTCAGAATTTAGTGGAAAGGGGAAATTGTTTAACCAGGAAAGCCACAATAAGCCGCAGCTTGCTCCTAGGAGCAGCATGGGAGCACAAGAAGTTAAGCGACTTGCTCAGGGTCACACAGTATGCAAGTGGCTGCTGATGGGATTCAAACTCAGGTCTCAGAGTTTGCAGCTTAGTGCCCTTAACCACTACACTAATTTACAAAACATTGAAACAGAAAGTTTCCTTTTTTTCTCCATATTGCACTTTGTTTTTGGCATTCAATATTTGCAGTGTTTGATAGAACTGGACTGAAAAAGTTAAAGAGCAAGTGAATAGCTGATTTCTAAAACAGAAATCATTTGATATCGCACACTATTATGATTTATAAATCAGATGTACTAGTTCAATTAGCACTGAAAGTTTGACTGCCTAAGAGAACATCTTATCATCATAAGAAGGCCTGATACTCAGCCTTAGAAAATTTTAGAAATTGCACATTTTAGGGGACATAAAACCTGTTTACATTTTTAATATACTTATACATTTCTGCATGTGTGAAGTCTGTTTAATCACCCCAGTGTATTGTTTTGTGTGTATGTTTTAAAATAGCCCTATATTTTCCTTATTTAGGCCCCTTGTTAATGCTGTCCTTTATCCCTCCCTAATATTCATTTTTTAATTACTTAGCAGTTTAGGAACCCAGTGACACCAGTTGAGCCGAGGACTACAACGAAGTGAAACACAGTGACATCAGATTGAAGTGATGTTGAGTTTGGCTTTGTTATAATCTTCAGCTCAGCAGATGTAGGGAAAGAAAGGCTTCATTAATATGGGTCCCCAAATAAGAAAAAAAAACAGGACTATTTCTCTGGTTCAGGTCTCTTCCCTCCTACCTCAACTCCTGTCTTTCCCTGGTTAGCTCCTGCTTGTATTCCCTTTGCTCTAGGGATGCCCGAATGTCCTCCCTCCCACACCCATGATCTTGCTTAGGCCAGGTGGCTTTCTCTTGCCGGCTACCTCACCTTTGGAACCAACTCCCTTGGGACACCCGTCATGCTGCTATCTTCTCTGTCCTTAAATCCCTTCTCCATGCCATTCCTGCAGCTCAATGTACTTGCTCCTCCTCCCTCCTCCAACCCTTCCCCCAACCCCCCCCCCCAGCCCCACAGGACCAGCTTCTTAGTCTGCCAAGTGTCATCCCATCCCCTCAGGTCTGACATCTTCCTCCTGTCGTATTACTACTACTCACAAATTTATCCCTTATTTTGCCTGCCTTAGTGTTAATCCTCTTAACCCACTTTGCTCCGAACATAATTCTGTACAGTCGTGCATCTATCATGTAAATAATGTTGCAATCCTGTAAAATCATGTTACTATGTATGTACTTATATTTAGCTTGCCTTCTGAATTCATGTAATCAATTGTTTTTATCTGCAATGTTCCATTTGTGCTTCTCACCCCTGTATTTGTCTCTCCCTGGGTCACACCTGAAAATGAATCTCGGCTCAGTGTGCCTTTCCCGGTTATCAACTTTTAATTAAATAAATAAAAACAGACAAATAAAACAATACACTGGGGTAAATAAACAGACTTCTCTGTGCCCAAATGTGCAAATCTGTTAAAAAAGGTAAACAACAGGGTTTACGTATGTGCCCTTCTAAACTGGAACATTTCTGTTTCTCATATTTTATAAAACAGTTTTTTGCATGTTAAACATTATATCAGGCTGGCTTTTCAAAGAGCTTTGGCACACTTTTGACACACTTGCAATGCTTGTGACATTACTGTTAGAGAACATAAAATGAGGTCTAACACCTTGTCACAAGTGCCGCAAGATGTGTATCAAAAATGATTTAAGCATCAAAATGTTTGAAAATAATCCCCAAACATATTGAGGCATTTGTACTGCAGTGATGCAGCTGTGTTGGAACAACTGCAGCTCAACCTGTATCCAAACCACTGACAATCCAGGCCATTATGTCAACAGAGTCTGGTCATTTATAATATGTTTATAGGGCACCAGTACATTGTCTTGCAACTGCAAAAGTGCCATGTCTTGCATTCTTAGGGTGCCAGAACTGCTACCATTGATTTAGGAGGAGACAGTCTTACAGTCATAAGAGGCTGTCCAGGTACCTTAAAAGCATATGCAATATTTTAGTTGAATCAGTTCCAAAGGGGTTACTATGTTGCCCCTGCTTGTGCAACTTTTTACTTGGAGTAAGGATATACTGGAGTAATTTAAAGAGCACCTTTCCCGATGGTTCAAACACTCAGTTCTTACAATCAGTTTCTAACATACTGTACCTCAAAGGTCATGTGTATTCATTATTTTTGCCTGAGCTGCTCCCATTTATTCAAATTTACATGTGTTTTGTGGCCCAGCTGTTCTTGTCCTGGCTGTTCAGCTGCTTGGCTGCTCTCTCCCACTGACGTCACTATATGGAGCAGGGCTAGCAGTGTTTCAGTGAATGTGCAGCGTTTTGGCTTGGAAGCAAATGCTGTATATCTTTGTTTAACATGTTCACCATCATTCCCCCTTCACGTCACCAGACACCCTGTTGAAAATAAAAGTTCTCCTAGCAAAACACCAGGTTAAGAATAAAATGCACCCAGCATTTCAGAGCTGTAATTCTTGTCTGAACAGTGAAACCGGGACTCCGCATAGTCCAGGTTTCACTTTTCAAAAAAGAATTACACTAGGAATTAGCCCTCATTTTAACAAACCTTATGGATCATGGACATAAGAAGATAACAGAATTAAAAACTGCTTGTTTTACACATGCCACTGAAATCGGCGATCTCTCCCCTAATGCCATTCTGTGTGTTGAGGATGCGGTGTTTAGAGCAGACCGTGACTTTTGGTCGGGCAGGCAGAATTTGAATTGTGGTCTCTTTTGTCCATTTGAGTGGTTATCCACAAGAAAGTTAATATAATCCAGATGATTTAACAATCAAGCAGATACTAATACTGTAGTCCATGCCTGTGTGGGACATTACTGAGCATATTCCTACACAGTTTGTTTGTATACAGTCACTGCTCTACTGGTATCACACACATTGCTTTTTAAAGCTCCGCAATACGTGATGTATTTTATTATTAACCTGGTGTCTTGCAAGGGAAACTTTTATTTTCAACAGTCAACAGAGTTTCTTGTGAGGGGAAGGGAGAACAATGGTAAATATGTTAAACAAGGGTATATAGCATTTGCTCCCAAGCCAAAATGCTGCACATTCACTGAAACACTGCCAGCCCTGCTCCATATAGTGATGTCACAGCACAGCCTCAGGTCTACAGCAATACTAGGATCCCTGCTGAAGCATTGATACGGCATGCCAGTTTTCCACAGCTCAGATTGCAAAAGCAAGCTGAAAATAATATGAAATAAATATATCATAATAACTTGTGATCCCTGTTATCAACCCGTTTTCGAGTACTGTAAAAAGTCATATCAACCAAGTCGATCAACCCGCCAGGCTGATACGTGACTTTTTTACAGTCTCACACCAAGAAGCCTGCAGCACTCGCATTCCAGAGTAAACAGATTCAAACTCATAGCATGACCTCCATAACTTACAGATCCAAATGAGAAAGTGTAATCATTTTAAATGAATTCTGTAGCTTACCCACCGGTTTAGAGATCTGTATGTGTGCAGCATTTATTTATTTCGTAAAACCAACATGGAGACCCACGGCCAAAACGCTCGTACTTCCTTACTAGTAGGCATGCCCCCATGCTAGCATGTTATGTGATGTCAGTCCTTCAATAGCATGGGCGTGACTGTATTAGTGGAAGTATAACGTTACAACCTCGCCTCCTGTAGTGAAATAATTCTTCTATGGAATTTTTGTTAGTGCCAGTTATTATAAAAATAAAACATGTAGGGGGTAGAAATAGAGTTTTTTCATACACCCTCGTTGTCTGATAATAGTAAAACCTCTCGAGCTTTGCTCTCGAGGTTCACATATTATCACACAACTTGGGTGTGTGAAAAAACTCCATATCAGCTCCCTACATATGCATTATTCTCTATGTAATCATCAATGCAACAAGGGTAAATTTATGTATCCATGTCATAAGGGCTGTAGAAGGTGCTCTTTAACTAAATAAATCCTTCTCATCTTTGAGACAGGCTTGATTTCTGCATATTTTCCTTCATCTAGCACCCTGTTTCCATATACAATGGAGCCCTGTTATAAGCACACCCCAAAATGCCAAGCAAAAATGTTCTTATAATCAGGATGTTCTTATACGAGGGCTTCAAGGGAAATAGTGGAAGCTCAAGTAAAACATATGTTTAACATAATAAAACTGGCCTCAAAATAGTTTTAGAGAGCCTATTATTAAAAGCAGTATAATATACTGTAGGTTTCTACAAGTGGTCTTGCTCAAAAAATTGCAATATTGTTGGGAAGTTCATTCAGTGTCATAGCTAACCTATAACCTGCATTTATGTAAATATATATACACACTTTCTAAAAAGAGATAGATCTATGGTGGGTGCATTATTACAGGTGGATAGGTATTTCTATGTTAAACACCAGTACTTGAACCTTAATAGCATATAAGAACATAAGAAAGTAACCAGCAGAAGGAGATCTCCAGGTCTACTGTATCTAGTCTGCTCAATTTGTTATAGGGTTTTGCATTTTTTCCCTACACCAGTGTCCCTGACACCCCCCTTTCCCCTCTCCTTTCCTTGGTTCCACAACTTCCCACTGTGTTTGTCCCAGGATCTTTTGAATGATCCCACTGTCCTAGCTGCTACCACCTCCTCTGGTAGCTCATTCCAGGCCAACACCACCCTTTCTGTGAAGAAGTGCTTCCTCACCTCCCTCCTGCATCTTCCCCCCACCAGCTTTAGGCTATGTCCTCTGGTGGTGGTGGTGTTCTCACTCTTGCAGAAGAGACACCCACACTCTACTTTGTTTACTCCCTTCAGGTACTTGAAGGTCTCTATCATGTCCCCCCTTTGCCTCCTCTCCTCCAAGGAGTACATCCTCAGGGCTTCAAGCCTCTCCTCGTATGACTTGTCCTACTGTCCCCTGATCATTTTAGTCACCCTCTTCTGCACCCCTTCTAGCAATTTAATGTCCTTTTTTAGATAAGGGCGTTAATACCTCACTCAAAAGTCCAAGTGAGACCTTACCAGTGAGCTATATAACAGCAAAATAACCTAATTGTGCCTGCTACCGAAATCCCTTGCAATGCATCCCAGCATTCTGTTGACTTTTGCCACTGCATTTTTGCATTGAGTGGATTGCTTCAAATCATTAGTAATTACTACCCCTAGGTCTTTTTCCTCTTCAGATGCAGTTACCTGTACCTTTCTTATGTAGTACTCTGCTCTTAGGGTTTTTTGTCATGATGTGCATCACCTTGCACTTTTTGGCATTAAACCCCTGCTGCCAAATCTCTGACCTATTTTCTAGTCTGGCTATTTTCTCCCTTAACTCTTGTATCCCCTCCTGGGTGTCTACCCTCACAGAAAGTTTGGTGACATCAGTGAAAAGGCACATTTTGCCTTGAATGCCCCCCCCCAATGTTGCTTATAAATATATCAAACAGTACCTGGCCGAACAACAACCCCTGTGGAACTCCACTTGTATCCTCCTTTATACTGGAAGCTACCCCCTACCACCACTTTCTGTGTCCTGCCCCCCCAACCAGTTTTCAACCCATCTTACTAATTTCTCTCCCACCCCTAGTCCCCTTAGTTTTGCTGTCAGCGTCCTGTGTGGCACAGAATCTAAGGCTTTACTAAAGTCCAGGTAAATGACGTCTATTTCCTAACCCTTGTCCACTGCCTTCATGACACAGTTAAAGAACTCTATTAAATTCATTTGACATGATCTGCCCACCACAAACCCATGTTGCTTACTATTCTGCAAACCATTCTCCTCCATGTGCCTCACCAGCCCCTCCTTCAGTGTGGTCTCCATAAGTTTACATACTATCGAGGTCAGGCTGACTGTCCTGTAGTTGCCTAGATCCTCCATGGGACTATTTTTGTGGAGTGGCACCACATTTGTTGTTCTCCATTCATCTGGCACTACTCCCAAATTCAGGGAACTATTAAATAGAGTTGTCATTGGACCTGCCAGCTTCTCGACCAATTCCCTGAGTACCCTGGGGTGTAATTCATCTGGCCCTCAGTGCCCTCAGTCCCTCCCTCACTCTTTCTATCCCAATGACCCCTATTGGATCTGCCCAGATCCCTCCTTTCTTACTTCTGCCTGTGGTCCATCCTTTTCTTTCATAAAGACAGAACAGAAGTATTCATTTAGTATTTCTGCTTTTTGCCTGTTTCTACTACCCATTTGTCCCCTTTCTTTAGTCTGACAATGCCATCCTTCTTGTCCCTTTTTTCTTTTATGTAGCTAAAGAAGGTCTTTTGTTCCCTCTTTATACCTTTGCTATCTGGAGCTTTTTCTGTGCCTTGGCCTGCTGTACCTCCTCTTTTGCTAGCTTGGCCAGCCTTTGGAATTCCTCTTCATCCTCTCCCTTAGCTGTTCTACTTTTCCTGTAGGCTGCCCTTTTTCCTTTTTTTTTTAATTTCTTTTAATCCCTCCTTCTCTTTGCGGGCTCCGCATCTTCGGGAGCACCTATGAAGATCTGTCCTCACTCCAGCCACCTGCCTGTGCAATCCGGTTGACCCCCCATGGAGCCACAGCTTTCCTCCTGGGTGGGGACAAGTTGGGGCAGGCAAACACCCAGAGCCATTTATGTTTCATTGGGGGACCGCAGGACCAGGCTGGCAGGAGTCATTAAGGGTCTGCCTCAGTGCGCCATCTACTCTGAGCCCACAGAGTGTTTTTCTCTGCTCACTGTGGGAGTGGAGCATACCTGATGCCAAGGCATCATCACCATGTCCTTCTCCCACTCCCTTAGATGTCTGCTTTATGCTTGCTGTGCCTCCCGACCTCTGCAGAGTGAGCCAGCCCAACACTGCTCCCCTCCTCCCGGGAGGGAGGCTGTCCTTCAGATGCTCAATCTTTTGCTTCCTGCCGACCCCAGTGCCCCAGGCTCGTTCCCGACCCCAGGTCGCCGGCTTGGTGAGGCTACCTTTTTTCCCATATTGTTCTAGCGAACTCCCTGCTGTACCAGCTAGGCTGTCTTGCCCCTTTTTCTCGCCCCTCATTTTTATGCAACTGCTTATAGCATTCTGAATGGCTCCCTTAATGGTTTTACATAGCGTTTCCACCTCCATTCCCTCATCTATGCTCCCCAGCCACTCCCTAATCATTTCCCTCATTTTGTTAAAGTTCATTGTTCTGATGTCCAGTGCCCTAGTCCTTGTTGGGATATCCTCTTTGCCCATGTCTATCTTGAACCACACTGAGCTGTGGTCGCTTTTACCTAGGGGTTCTCTGATGTCAATTTCCTGCATGTGCTCCCCATTAGTGAGCACCAGGTCCAGGATTGCTTCCCCTCTGGCTGGACTTGTCACCCACTGTGTCATGAAGTCATCCTGTGTTGCATTAAGGAGTACTTGACTTCAGGCACAGGAAGTGGTGGGAGTTTCCCAGTAAATTTTAGGCAGGTTAAAGTCCCCAGTCACCACTACATCCCCCCTTCCTGCTACGTCTGTCAACTGTGAACACAGCACCTTGTCCATCTATTCGCCCTGGTTGGGCAGTCTATAAATGACCCCTAACATAATCTCCCTACCCCTATTGCTCCGGAGCTGCAGCCATAATACTTTGCTGTTCTCCTTTTCCATCTCCTCCTCCTCCCTTGTGTACATTATTCTTTCCCTGATGTATGCCACAGATCCCCCGTTTCCTGTTTTTCTGTCCTATCTGTATTGCTTATATCCTGGGATTGATGGATCCCAATTATGATGTGCTGTGGACCACGTTTTGGTATTGACTACAATGCCCACTTTACCTTCAGTTAAGAGGGCATGCAAATCTGCCATCTTGTTTTCAATTCTGCGTGAATTAAATGATACCACTGTACTTCTTGTCCCCTTTAGTCTGTCTCTGGACAGCATAACCTGAAATTTGGCATGCACATAGTTGATGCCTAGATCTCTGGATACTGTAAATGCACAGTAATGTACTAATGTACTGTCTAATCTACTGCAAATGCATTAATGGTCAGTAGGGCAGCGTAGAAGTTCTAGGAGGATGAAAATACATTAAAATATGTTCTTAAGACATTTTTCTTGCTCAATGATAAAACAAAAATGGTTGCAATTGAAAGCATTAACCTTCAGTTTTGTTGGAGTTTGACCCATATAAGATTCATTGATTGGTGGCTATGCTGAAAAACAAACTGATTTTAATTTATTAATTGAATAAAATGGCAGTTTCATACATACATACATGAGTTTTTTCCATGGATTTTTTTTAATCTGTAACTGGATTTCTGCAAAACTCATGCACAGTATGTCACCTTTACAAGTCAATACTGATGTTTGTGGGATAAGATTTGTGGCTTTTTTAGCCTTAATAGTCCACATTGTTGGAAAAACAAGAGAAATCGTTGCACTTCAACAATAAGAAAATGTGTTGGAAGATTACTGTGAAACTTATGTGGTCTATAGTGCAGAGTGGAAGGTTAATACTTCAAGGGTGGGATATTCAGACTGCGGCAGGCTGTGGCGTAAGCCTGGGCGCAGCGCAACTGGGATGTGCCAGGGCACTGACAGGGTGATATTCAATGGTGCTGCACCATGGCTCAGCACTGTTGAATATCATTCCGTGGCCACCCACATTGTGCATGGCACAGTGGCACTGCACCAGCGCAAGTGGCCAGAGAGGGGCAGGGGGATGCGCTAGCGCAAGTGACGTTGTGCTAGGTGCATCAACCACGATATTCAAAAGTGCACATGCAAATGGGGCCATAATGTATGCAAGGCGCAAATGGAGCCATTTGAATGTCATTATGGCTCCATTTACATGCAGGTGCACCGATCCTTGGTGACTTGCACCTGGCACCTGCCAGGCTGCAGCCGTCGGGGACTGACGCCCCCTGCACAAGCGGCAAAGTGCCCCACTGCACCGATCACGGGCATAGGGATTGAAAATGAGAGTCCCATATCCCTGGTGGTCCAGTGGACTGCTCCCAGCCCGATCGCGGGTATATATAATAAAATAAAATGTCCAATATCCCTGGTGGTCCAGTGGACCGCGTCCAGCCTGATCGCGGGTGTAAGTTTTATAATAGAACATACCAATCCATCCCTGGTGGTCAGTGGTACCCCCTCCACCGCCCACTGATCCGCAGCACCCTGCTCCCCACGGTCAGCGGTGGGTGGCAGCTCCCACCGCCAACCACCCGCCGACCGTCGACTGACTGCGTACAGTAGGGCTGCATGCCCATTGGTCCCGAGCGTGAGCCAATGGGCATACAATTCCATATCGTACTACACAGTCCAGATATGTGAATGATCCATTCACATATCTGGACTAATGCAATATAATCGTCTGTACACCCGATGCCCACGCTGTGGACCAATGGGAGTACAGCTCTACCCGTCACGTGGTCAGTTGGCAGGTGGCGGCAGCTGGTGAGTGGGGAGCTGCCACACCGCTGACCGGGGGGTGGGGTGCTGGGGCTCAGTGGGCGGGTGGGGAGGGGTACTGCTGGACCACCAGGGATGGATTGGTGTGTTCTATTTTAAAATGTGTGCCCGTGATCAGGCTGGACGCGATGCACTGGACCACCAGGGATATAGGACATTTTATTTCATTACGTATGCCCACGATCGGGCTGGGATCGGTCCACTGGACCACCAGGGATATTGGGATCTATCATTTAATACATATGCCCATGATCAGGCATGAGGGGTGCTACCACAAAGGTGCCACTGGAGCTCGGGTGGCCACCCACAGCTGGCAGCTACTGTGCTGCACCCTGCAATATGGCAGCTCACCTGTGGGTGGCCAGCTGTTGCTCCTTTTTTTTTCTGGCTCTACTGTGTACAGCGCAAGTAGGGTTTGTGACTGCATGGGCTCAGCACATCCCGGGCTGAATATCGGGATGTGCGGAGCATGCATGGGCACGCTCTTCCTACGTGCGCCGCATACATTACTGATGCGCTCTGGCACATCAGGATTTGTTAGCAGCCAAAAGAAACACAGCACCAACACTTCTTGAGAAATATGTATAACTGTATTAAAACTCACATACATTAGATGAATAACAAACACAGTGGCACCATGCAAGGTAACAACAGCTCCCAGACAAAAGAACAGCCCGACCGGTTTCGCGCCAAAAGCGCCTCCTCAGGATTTGTGCCAGGCACTTTCCCCTTTTGAATATCATGCTGGAGCACATCAGTGGGTTGCACATGGTGCAACTGTGTTGCGCCATGCGCATCCCTTCTGAATATCCCACCCCAAGAGTTGTTTTTTTATTTATAAAAAATTTTTTTTTATGTATTATGCTGTATGTCTGCACATCCTGGATGGCTCTCATTCAGCTGCAGCTCCCCTAAAATAGAAACTTAGAAAGATAGACCATGTTTAGACAATATCAGGCTAATTCAATATAAACTTCTTCACAATGTTCATATGACCCATCAAAAAATGTGTAAATTCAGACTCTTGGAATCCGACAGATGTATGAAGTGTAACCTAGAAGGGACCATCCGCCAAATCTTATGGGATTGTCTGAAATTTCAAATTATTTTGAATTTAGTTAAAGCCACATATGGTAGGAAACTTTCTTTACAATATGCTTTTAACTTTGAAATTTGTATTCTAGGTAACCTTGCCACAGTTAAAGATTTTAGTGATAAAGTCACTATAACTATGTTAGCTATCTCCACAAAACAACTTAATGTTAAACATTGGCTAGACAGCAAGATATTAAATATGAAAGAATGGACCACTAATCTAGTTTTTAGTTTGCAGATTACTAGATTAATCTATTTAGCAATAAAATTAACCACTTTTATAATAAATGGGGGAGGATTTACTCCCTACTGACCTAATTTAATCTGCAATATTCACCCATCACCTGAGTCATATCAGTCATTTCCTTAGGCCTAAGGATTTACATTGTGATCTATCCATTTCAAAAGACAGGAAATGTCATTTCTCTGCATTTCTTCCATGTGTTTTATAAGATCATTATTTTACCGATTACTACATTTGGGGGCAAGGGGGCAGACATGCAGAATATCTATATTGTAAACATACTATGTTATCATTGTTGTGATTTTGCCTATCTCCCATTGTTGAGATGCTTGTTTTGTTTTGTATTTATAAAATTTATAAAATAAAGGAAAGAAAAAAAAAGAAAGATAGACCATGCTGGCAGAAAAAGACCAACCATATATCCAGTCTGCTCTGTTTTACCCAGTCCTACCTCACAATCTATTTTCTAGATGGGGTTTCCACCCTTACCTCCCCCATTGCTCTCTACGGTACTGTTACTACTACTCCAAATAATTAATAAGCTTTTTACTCTTTCCCAGCCCATCTTTGCATCCACTACAGTACCTCAGCCAATAGGTTGTTCCATGACTGCACCACTCTTTCCATAACGTAAATCTTTTTCTCATCCCTCTTGAATCTCCACTCCACTCCTACCAGTTTCCACTCATGTCCTCCTGTTTCTGATCCACCATTCCTGCAGAATAGTTCCTCAGTTTACTTTGTTTATGTTTTTGTCATGTCACCCTTCTCCCTTCTTGTCTCCATCAAATACTCATTCAGTCAGTGCCCTAAGTTGATCCTCAAAGAATCTACCCTGTGGGACCAGAATTATTTTGGTTTCCCAATGCTGCACCAGAGGGTGTCTGTGGGGGAAGAGTTATCTGGCACCAGAGAGGTAACCAGTAGGGTCCCAGAGGGCTCAGTACTGGGGCCAGTGTTGTTCAGTGTCTTCATCAGTGACATTGGGGATGGCATTAAGGGCAAAATGTGACTATTCATGGATGACACCAAGCTCTGTGGGAGAGTGGACACAACTGAAGGGATATAGGACCTACAGGATGATCTGGAAAAGCTGGAGAGGTGGTCCACAATCTGGCAGCTTGGCCTCAAACCAAGAAATGCAAAGTTATGCATATTTGAGTCAAGAATCCCAGGACAGAGTACTACCTGGGTGGAGTCCAAATATCTGCATCAGAGGAGGAGAAGGACCTGAGAGTGATGATCACTAGTGATCTGAAACACTCCATGCAGTGCAAGAAAGCAGCAAACAAGATGCTGGGATGTACTGTATATCTAGAGGGATCAGTAGTAGGAGAGAGGAGGTTATACTACCCTTGTACAAATCTTTGGTAAGGCCTCATCTAGAGTACTGGGTTCAATACTTGTGCCCACACCTCAAAAGGACATTAACCTGCTGGAGAAGGTCCAGAGGAGAGCTACAAAGATGATAGCTGGTCAGCAGGGTAAGGCATATGAGGAGAGGTTGAGGGCACTGAACATGTACTCCCTTGAAGACTGGAAGACAGGGCAGAGAGAGAGAGAGAGAGAGGGAGAGAGGGAGAGAGAGGGGGCATGATTGGGACCTTCAAGTGCTTGAAAAGGATAAATAAGGTGGATAGGGAGAGTCTCTTAAAGCTGAATGGCAAACCATAACACGAAAGGGCACAGTCTTAAGCTGGAGGGTGGGAAGTTTAGGAGGCAGGTCAGGAAGCACTTCTTCACAGAGAGGGTGGTGGACACTTGGAATGCGCTGCTGGAGGATGTGCTCTCATTGAAGACAGTAAGAAGCTTTAAGAGAGGCTAGGATAGGCTTAGGGGAAGGTAAGGATCATGGGTAGGAGGATGGGAGGTATGGGGAGGGAGGGAGGGCAGGGACAGAAGCTCAAGCTGTGAACACTGCAATACGGCAGACTAGATAGACCAAATGGCCTTCTTCTGCTGGCTTCTTCATATGTTTGTATCTCCAGCCTGTCTCTGTCTTTCATTAGGTGGGTACTCCAGAACTGGACACAGTATTCAAGATGGGGTCTCACTAGTGATCTATAAAGATATAGTGTTACCTCTTTCCTGTTGCTGTCAAAGCCCATCCTAATATACTACAATATTCTGGTGGCTTTGCTATAGACATTGTTGCATTGGCTAGTTTGTTTTAGGGAGTTGCTTAGGGTCCCATTTCTATGAAGTAATGCCCAGCTTCATCCCCACCCCCCATCCAGTAGTCCATCCTGGGGTTCTTGTTCCCTATGTGCATCACCTTGCACCTCTTGGCATTGAATTTCAACTGCCAGACCTTGGACCACCTCTTTAACCTTTGCAGTTCCATCTGCAACTCCGTTACCCCATCTTTGATGTCTACCCTGCCACAGAGTTTAGTATCATCTGCAAAGAAACACATCTTGCCCTATATTCCTTCTGTGTAGCCGATGAACATATTGAAAATGACTGGTCCTAGAACTGACCCTAGCAGTACCCCTTTGATGACCTCCCTCCCCTCTAAGTGGATGCTGGTTATTAATACCTTCTGCTGTCTCCCCCTTACACAACTTCCTACACACCTAACTTGGTTCTTCATGGCACCCAGATCTTCTAACTTCTTCAGCAACCTTTTGTGTGTCACTGAGTTACATGCCTTGCAGAAGATGAAGCAGAGTAAATCTACTGTTTGTACAGGAAGAATCAAGTTTGGTCGACATTGACAATTCTGATCTGCTCCACAGTGATGGCACAATACCAATGCAGGTATTGTGCCACCTGTGTTAAAGGTATTTTCCCACACACCCCCATGTGGGGAGCTCT
This sequence comes from Neoceratodus forsteri, assembly GCA_016271365.2. Classification (NCBI taxonomy): domain Eukaryota; kingdom Metazoa; phylum Chordata; order Ceratodontiformes; family Ceratodontidae; genus Neoceratodus; species Neoceratodus forsteri. The sequence goes on from CM028130.1 coordinate 242,898,906, forward strand.
GCCCCCGGACTTTAGGATTTCAACTCCAGGTCAGAGTTGGTCTGGGGAGGGGGGGGAACACTGGGGGAAGGCAAAACATGGAAAAAGGACCATTACCGTGAATGTCACCGTAATGGTCTTTTTTCCTGTTTCGCCATCAGGGTGTTGACCAAAAGGAGTGCACCGGTTTGTCCCTTATCCATTGCTCTTGTTACCCAGTCAATAAAAAATACTGTCAGTTAGTCTGACAAGATCTTCCTGCTACAGACCTATGCTGCTTACTATCCTGGAGCCCATAGAAACATACATAGAAACATAGAAGTTGGCAGCAGATAAGGACCGCAAGGCCCATCCAGTCTGCCCATTTCTTTTTCTACCTTATGAATGTGCCATAGGCCTTTACTTTGTCAATGGCCTATCTAGTCATACTCATCTGTATTGCTCCCTTATACCTATCCCATGCCTTTTTGAAGCCTTGCCCTGTATTCATATCCACCACTTCTTGAGGTAGGCCATTCCATGCATCCACCACCCTTTCTGTGAAAACGAACTTCCTCACATTACCCCTTAATTGGCCTCCCTCTAATCTCGTGCTGTGTCCTCTTGTCCTGCTATTTTTCTTATATTGAAACATGTTAGCCTCTTTCACCTTGTTAATGACCTTAAGGTATTTGAATGTTTCGATCATATCACTTCTCTCCCTCCTTTGCTCTAGGATATACATATTGAGCTCCATTAATCTGTCCTCATATGTTTTCTGATGCAGTACCTGCACCATTTTGGTTGCCCTTCTGACTGGCCTGCCTCCATTTTGTTATTGTCCTTGTGAAGGTGTGGCCTCCAGTACTGCACGCAGTACTCCAGGTGGGACCTAACCAGTGTCTTTTAATGAGGGATTGTTACCTCCCTCATACGACTTGTGATACCCCTACTAATATAACCCATCATCCCGCTAGCCTTACCTACTGCTTTAGTGGTCTGCTTGGATGATTTCAGGTCATCTGTGATGATGATGCCCAAGTCTCTTTCTTCCCTCATGATTGCCAGCAACTCCCCTTCCAACCTATAGGTGGCTTCAGGGTTTCTCTTCCCTATGTGCATAATCTTGCACTTCTTTGCGTTAAACCCCAGTTGCCACTCTTCTGATCATTTTGCCAGTTTATCCAGATCTCTTCTCATTCTGCCCACCCCATCTGGATCATCTACTCTGTTGCAGATATTGGTGTCATCTGCAAACAAACAAACCTTAACCTCCAGTCCATCTGCAATGTCACTGATGAAGATATTGAAAAGGACTGGCCCTAGGACTGATTCCTGAGGTAGCCTACTTGTGACTTGCATCTCTTCTGACTGTTTACTATTTACCAGCACTCTCTGTTTTCTGCCCATCAACCAGTTTGCCACCCAGTTGACCAACCACTCTAGATGGTGGACAAGGTCATCTTTGATTAGTGTCTCCATCAGTTGACCTACCACAGAAGTAAGAGTGACAGGCCTGTAATTCCCCAGTTTCTCCTTGTGTCCTCCCTTGTGTTGCAGCTCCATGTCCATTATCCTCCAGTCTCTGGGAACAACCCATGACTGTACTGAGCTATTGAATAGCCCTACCAGGGGTCCAGCCAACTCTGACTTCAATTTCCTAAGCACTGAAATAAACTACATTAAGGCATCTATTAAGGTTGAAGCAGAAATGTATTACCCTAATATTGGTACCCTCTATGTATGCATGCAGTGTTACAATTTCACTTTGTCTGACAAGACAGTGCTGATATTAGGGTAATGCCATCACTGTTTTGCATTATCATGCAAAGCTTGTAAAGCACCACACCACAGATTTGCAAAACACTCAAGGACTTAATACTCTAAGTTTTTTTCTTTATTGTTTTTCACTTTGTGCTTCAACCATAATAGATGTTTCCATGCAGTATTTTTATATATACATAGACTGAAAAGTGTTGTACAAAGAGTAAGAAAATAATTAATTGTCTATAGAGATAATAAACCACCAGAATGAAAGTAAGGGGGTTTATTATTTCTTTAGACCCGTGAAGGAATTATTTTAAAACTTTACTGTACTTGTCAACATTGTTTATTAACTGATTTTATATAATTCATTTTGGTAGTCAAAAATGCTTTGTTCTTTAATTTAGGGATTAAAAAAAAACTTATCAGGAGTCATCTCATCTAATGATCATTGTAAGATCAAATGAATGTATTCATTGCTTGTTGGTGATTTTCATTTTGCAGAGATTGGTAAGTTTGATCACAAATTTTATACCTGAACAGGTGAGAGGACAACATAGCTTCTCTTAGTGCTTGTTTGTGATTGCTTTTATTTCATTATTGAATTTGTTTATACTACTGTTTGTTTCATTTGTAGTTGTGTAAAGATGAGCCTCAGTACCTGTTTTCCCATGCTACCTTCACTTTGGGTTAAATTGTGTTCTAGAACTTTAAAGGTTCATTAGGAGGAGAGGTTGCAGCTTTTTACTGTAGTGTCTCAGTTTGTACAGAGCTAGAGGTTCATGTTTTATCAATAGTGAATGCCTTTCAAAGAGCTGTTTTGTATAAAGATACATTTAATGGGTATTGTTAGTTGGTTCACCCATGTCGTAGTAAGAAACATGTTGCCCATGCCTATTATGATGTCGGCAACATGCCACCCAGCAATGCAGCATCACACATTATGTTTCCCAGGAGTTACAGCACCAAAGCACCCTCTCAGGAAACAGTTGCCCCCCCCCAAAATAAATATAACCTATTCCCAGTTGGGCATGCCCTGGAGGGGGTCAAAACTGTGTGGGGGAAAAGGACGACAGGAGTGAGGGGTGATCTAAAATCCAGATCGCCCTTTTCACTGTCACCCTTGCTGTGGTGCTGTAATTGTGGCAACAAAATTCAGTTGCCATCCTAATGGTACCTTGTTACTTTCTATCACTCTTTTAGTACTATATGTAATAAAGAAACATACTTGCTTCACTTTTGTAAAAACATTGACTTTAGTTTAGTTTAGTTTTATTTTAGTTTGTCTCCAATCTTTGCCACTTTTACCAACTGCCACTTGCTCACACTCACACTGTCTCACCCTTGACTGCCTTCCACGCTCCCCCAACTGCCTTCACAACCGTGCTATTAAAACCATATTATTGCTCAACTATATCCCAGCCCAGCTCAGTACTGTAGTACTGTATCTCTTGCAATAATAATTTTACCCATCTCCAGTCTCTGCCACTTGAACCAACCACCAACCTGCTCACACTCATGCTACCCTCCTGACTGCCATCTACACTCCCCCCTACTGCCTTTACAATTTTACCTGTCTTTTTACCTGCAAGAGTGATCAAGAGTGAGTGAGTGAGGGGGTGAAGCAAAGTGAGTGAGGAGAGAGAGAGATAGAACTTTGTGGTGAGGTGAGCCAGGGACAGAGGATGGGAAGGATCAATGGAATTGGCAGAGTTGGGGAGATTATGTTGCCATCACTGCAAACTGAAAATAACAGACACAGTTTGGAGCCATGGGAACCTTTTGTTATAACCAGGAGGTTAATAAAACGTGGTTCACTATAGTGAGAGAGCACTGTATTTAAATAACCATATTTTGAAAGCTGAATCTATGCTTTGTTATAAAATGAATGGTCTGTGCAAGTTGAGAGGATCTACTCTAACATATTGTGATAGCATTTTCAGTGAACATTTTGTCTTTGATTGCATTTGTGTAGTTAAATAATCATGTTTTACAGATGAATCTCCATGACTTTTTTATATATTAAATTGTCTCTGCAATGGGTTGAGGAGGGATGAAAATAATCTAACGTGTTGTGATAGCTTTTTACATGACAGCTTTGACTTTGTTGTTTGCTTGTATTTCAAGACCCATGTTTTGGAAGCTGAATCTCCATGCTCTGATTTAAAATTAATTATATATGTGGGTGTGGTGGTGAATCTAATATTGTATAAACTTCCCAGGTAAACTTAATAGTATAAAGGTCTTTTTAATTAATGTTCTGACTTTGCTATTGTGGTGGAATTCTTAAAAAGATATGTATTGATGATGCCATAATTGATTGAATAGTTAGTGCACTGATGGTGTCATCACTAATTAAAAAGCATGTTTATTATGGATTGATGATAGCATAATTCATTTATTTGCATGGTGTTACATGTTGGTGATGTCATATGTGATTTATTTGTATGTATATTTGGGCTTGTAATATTGCACCTTTCCTACACAGTTAAAGGCCTACCCATGTATTACACATGCAGTGTGGTGCATGCTATTTAGAGTATAGCATATACAAATTTAAAATCAAGCCTGTTAATACCGTAACTGTACAGTGATTGCTTAGGTAGTTTTCAGTTAGCATTCTCAAACAGATGAAGGAGATCAGAGTGGTCAGTTTCAGATCTTCCTGAATCTTCTTCTAGAGCCAGACATTCAAAAAATCAGAAACCTTTCTTCCTTGCTTCAGTTCTTATACTTGGAACTCTTTGGGGGTAAACAGCAACTAGGACCAGAGACTATACAAGGAAACAGCCATGTGTAAGATATATAATACTTTAGGTAATCCAGTGCTTTGTGCAGCAAAACTTTGTAAATAAACCTGAGTCAGTGGTTCTGTCTGTCATCATGCAGGAAGAAGCACCCATCTGCTAAGTAGGCTATGGTGACTGATCAGTGTTAGGAAGTTTATTTTCTTTAAGACAAGTTTATTGATCGGCACAGTGATATGCCTTGTTAGTAGTAAGCTCCACGTGTTATTGTGAGCTCCCTGTCAATTAAGTCTTCTCTTTAGAGCTGTAGTTTGCATGCTATAAGACCATGCACCCCATTGTAAATGGACTAATCTTTAATCATGTTCCAGTTAGCAGATTTCACTCTCAAACCTGCAGCTTGCATAACAGGCATAGGAAGCACACAACAACAGCATTCATATTACCCATCTTTTCTGCAAACATTTTTACAATGATACAGGTTTGTGGAGGTCCATATGCTAAAGCCACTTCTTAAGATTAAATATGAAATATAGAAAAGCCATAGATGTGCTCATTGCAGTCATCATATGAATGCACTATACCCTAATTTTGAAATGTAACACTGTAACAGAAATGTATCTTGCATTTTCCATATATGCTTTCCAGACTTAGCAAAACAGATTTGATGGGCCAACTGTTGCAATATGCTCCAGAAATAGTATATTGTTCAACTAGAGGTATAATTTGGTTACTGTGGATGAGTGCATGCTTTCCAGTAATGGATGCACCATAATGTGTTTGAAATCCGGAAGGCTTGCCCCAGTGGAATCCTGGGTTAATAATATGTAAAGCTTCTAATGTATTTTAGTTGCAACCTCAAAAAAAAAATAAACCTTATCAAACCCCCATTATAAAAAGAAACTAATGCAGTACATATGATTGAAAGTTTGTGGCAGGATGAACCCCACACCTAGGTGACCGCTAAATAATTGATGGTGGAACTGGAAAATTAAAACTAATTGTTGTTATTTTCCTGGTTGAAGTAGCAGGCTTTTTATGGAATAAATATCTGAGGCTATCTAGCAGTGGCCTGTATTAATGTTAACAAGTGGCAAGGTGAATTTCTGAACATGTGCATACTGATTATCCAAACCTGTCCATGTCGTAATTCTAATGTTAAAAAAAGAGTGTGTTTTACTGCTGGGTAGACAGTACTTTTACTTAGGATAAACACAGACTTAGATTCAAATCTGCAATTGATTAATCTCATATGTATTTAATAAAATAATACACCATCATAGGGCCATTACAGTCTCCACCATGCTATCATGTGCATGGCACTTAAAGCATGCAGTGAATACTGTATAGCTCTAAACCTTGCTAAAACACGATTGGTCAAATTGCATCATATGACCATACATTGAGTTCACAAAACTGAACACTACAATATAAACCTACTTTCTCTCCCAGAAACCTGCCTCAGACAAAAGTTTTTATCCATTTAACAATGCTTCCCTTGCTTTTCTAGTAACCCATTTTGTAAGTGTAGGACTCCACCACAGTGTATGTGTTCTGTCATAAAAGACACAACAGTGTGGGGATTATTTTGTGTTAACCCATCTCATGATAGTTTGGGCTACTAAGGACTGCAGTTACCAGGGTGAGTAACACAGTATAACCACAACTCTGCAGTGTCTTATCCCACTAATATGAAATTAACTATACAGTGAATGAATCATTGTTTTAAGTATTTTCCCACTTTTGTTGCCCTTTTAAGAGTTTGGCTATGGTTGACAACATCAATTATTTCCTGCTGAATGTGGCTTTGGCTGCTGACATCATTCTGTTTCACACTGGGTTGGAGAGAGGACAGAAGCACATGCTGGACTGTGCTCACAACAGATGCCAGGTGCAGCTGTTAAGAGCAGACATCTCTATGAACAGTAGAAAGACTCAAATGGTGCACTCCAGGACCCAAACTCTGATATTTTAAATACAAGTGCATTTTTATTGGCATAAAATTGACCAAAATGGCAACAACCAAGAGCACAGAGAAATTACCCTTGCACTTTGCATTTCCACAACACTTTGTCAGGAGGTGGAACCTTCTGCTTTTATAGGCAATATTTTAAAGACTAACAAAAACCATTTTCTCTTTGACATTTCAGCAGCATACAACTTATCCAAGCCATATGTAAAGATTTAGGACATCCATTTTGTAGTTTACTTTAACTTAAAACATTTACATTCAAACAATTTTCATGATGTGAGCTGTTAATAGCAGTATGGCAACAAACATCAATGACTTTCAGACGTAGTTGAATAATGTTATTAAAGCTGCCTGTCATAACCACACTTATAGCAATAAAAAAAAGTTAAAACACTCTTGTGACTAAAGCTGTGATAGTGAGAAAATAGAAAGTGAGATATAAGTAAACTCGGGTCATCCACAGGTATCCGAGGAGTACCACTAACATGTGTGGATGATTGGGTCTGTTTATTAAGTTTTATGTTTGCAATGCATGCTTATGTGCAGCAAGCAAACATCTTCCTATGATGGTGGCTTTTGAGGGGCGTGATACTGTCCCTCCGATGTAGAGCAGTGTATAGTGGTAAAGTCTGTAGCAGGCCAACTATCAGCCAGCCTAATTATGACACAGTTTTAGCTTGGTGGGTGGAAACTGCTTCTATTACAAAACAAAAAGCTGACCCAATAATGGGTTTGCTTTATCCTTTGATGTAGCTACCTAGCATGCTGACCTCTCCTTATCAGACTGGTTAATCCAAACAGGTACAACCGCAAACTCACGCTATAGTGAGGTGCAAAGCAATCAAGCTGGCCAACCTGAGATAAGTTCCAACACAACCAAATACTGCTTGCACTCCTATGAAAGTAGACATAGACTCTGCAATAAATTCAAAATAAAAGCTTTAATGCTATTGAATAGAAGAGTCTATCATGAACAACTCATGTGCCCAGTACTAGCCCCAGCACTTTGGGTCTCTAAACCCTTCGTCAGGGTTCATGATAGACTTTGCTATTCAATAGCATTAAAGCTTTATATTTTGAATTTATTGCAGAGACTGTGTTTACTTTCACAGGAGTGCAAGCAATATTTGGTTGTGTTGGACTTTATCAGGCTAGCTTAGGTATTCCAAGCATGCACATCCCTGTGCTATTACAGACACCAGCTGTTAAAAGTAATGTGTGTATGTGTCTTTCTTTCTCTCTTCCCTCCCCCTTTCTCTCTCTCACTGTTGGCAAATGGTATTTTCTCACCTGGTAAAGGTGATTATCCCAGCAATCTTTCTGTTTTTACATACCTCAGTAACATCCATCTATATATTTATATTTATAACAGCATTTGTGCACTTCATGTTGTGGCTAGTAGCATGCAGTATTCCTTTATTTTATAGTTGCGGCAGTATAAACCAGAAACTAAGTATTTAAGTTTCAAGCTGCCAGCCTTGTGTTTGCAATGACCTCATATCTCTCTGTCCCTGCTCTGACTGGTGCTGGAGTTAGTGTTGTTATTTATTTATTTTTTTTACAGTGGAGGTTTGAAGTGGACTGTTCATTGCACTTTTTCTTCTTAAAACATATCATGCTGTTAGATTTTCTTTTTGGATAGTGAAAAAATATTTTTAAGTAGCCATGCAGGCTTGTACGAGAAAAGGTAATATTTCAGTAAGTACATCAGCTGGGCCAACAGAAATGTCTGTGGGGCTAATGGATTTTCTAAGTCACTAGCCCTGCTGGCTAGCGGCTGCAAAACTTAAAGAGCTAGTGGAGCCAAAACAGTTAGATGGGAAAATTATACAAATTTTAAGAAGCAGTCAGCTGTAACTTTTAATTTCTGAAGTATTTTTCTTTTTTCTTTTGCTCATTAGAAAGTCTTCTGTGTGACAATATTGTGCTGGATGTGTGAAACAGCTCTTAGCCTGTCAGCTGACTTATCTATCTATATCACCCCCCACTAGATCATCGGCATGGTGATCTCACTGAAACTGACATCACAAGTGAATGCTCTGGCAGTCACTGAATGGCTATTCCTAAGCAACAGTGATGTCACAGTCAGTGAGGTAACAATGCTGATGATGTAGAGGGGGGCAGTAGAGATACCGTAGATATGTCAGCTGCCAGGCTAAGAGCTGTTCCACATATAACACCTACTAACATCATGTAAACAATCTTCTAATTAAACTAGATTCTAAATTAATTTAGGAGGCAGTGTAGCACAGAGGTTAAGAGCACTGATCTGCAAACCTGGAGACCTGGGTTTGAATCACCCAGCCCCCACTTGCATACTGTATGACCCTGAGCAAGTCATTTAACTTCCTTGTGCTCCCAGGTCGCACCAGGAAACAAGCTTTGGCTTAGTGTGCCTTTCCTGGTTAAACAACCCCCCCCCCAAACAATGGGAAAAGAAAAGTACCTCAGGTATAAAAGGTAATGGCTGGTTGCATTTAAATCTAATAGTAGTTTAAGGCAGTACACTAGCTCTTTAATTTCAACCCCTGCATGGATCAGCCTGAGATACTAACATACTAAAATGCCAGCAGAATAGGCCTAACGGTTTTTCATGTCTGCTCGTTTGGTCAGCCCCCACCCTGGGTGCTGACCTTGCTGTCCCCCTCGCCTTCTCTGGCTTCTCCCTTCCCAGTTCCGGATATTCTTGCTGCATTGGATTTTGCTTCCTGAACCCTTCTCCTGTACCTGTCCCACCCCCTCTTGAACCCCTCCACTGTCTCTGCCTCCACCAGCCCCCTAGGTAGTGCATTCCATGGCTCCACCACCCTCTCAGTGAAGTAGCACCTCCTCCTTTCTCCCCTGAATCTTCCCCCCTCCAGCTTCCACCCATGCCCTCTAGTGGCCCCTTCCTCCTTCCTTCAAAGCACCCTGACTGTTCCTCCCCTATTTACCCTCTTCATGTACCTGAAGACCTCTATCATGTCCCCCCGGTCCCTTCTCTCTTCCAATGTGTACATATTTAGCTCTTCAAGCCTCTCCTCATAGGTCCTGTCCCCCAAGCCCCAAATCATTTTGGTTGCCCTCCTCTGGACCCTCTCCAGGAGGTTAATGTCCCTCTTTAAGTGTGGCCTCCAAAACTGCACACAGTACTCCAGGTGCGGCCTCACCATGAGATGGAATTTCTCTTTTTTTTAATTCTATTTATTTCTCCCCCAAGCTGGCAGTTCTTTGTCACCTAGTCCCCAGATACATCAGCCCTCCATACCGTTTGATGGGAGACAGCTGTAACCTGTACAGTGGGCCCCCTTATGGGGATCATGACAGGTCATAGATAAAGTATACATATGTATAGAGAGAACAGTGTTTTCCAAATCCCTGTCATATTGGTTGTGGTGTCCATTTCTGTGCCATCATCTTGGTGACCACATGTCATGATGCAGGAATCAGTTGACAAGTTACTGTTTTATTGTTACCTATTGTCAGCAGGGTGCATCAGGTATGCACAATGTTGTTGTGTGTTTGTTGGTTTTTGTTCCTGTTAATTTTCTTAATTCTCCCTTACCAGTTGGCTCTGACATGCAACGGCACCTACCTGCCAGCCAGTGTTCACTAAGGTTCCCCACCTCTATTGGGCAGTCATGTTTCCCCAACTCCAATCAAGTATAACTAAATAGAAGCTTGTGGTATTAGGGTGAGACTATAGTAAAAAAAATTGTGAAAACAGCAATTTCATTAGGACATGACAGATGCACATCACTTTTGTTGCATCACATGTTATACATACTCTTCGTGGTTGTTGGTTTTGCTTCTGTGTATACTTTAACAGCACGTTTACTTCTTTTCATAACCTCTTTTTTGTTTATATTGGGGATCCTGCAATCATTGTGCTATCATGGACGCAGCACTAGAATGTTTATGTTGCCGAGAGGTGAATGCTATATTGGCTGAATTTACATATGAACATATGGAATTGCCAGCAGAAAAAGGCTGCAATGCTCTATCTAGACTGCCTGAGTGTGCAGCTCAGTTACTTTCTTGGAGCTGCCCCCTCCTCAACTCCACTTGGAGATATCTCCCACCTTTCCATTCCCCTCTCCTAACCCCTTCCCAGTAGAGCCGACTTCTGTTCTAATCCTCTGCATCACCCTATCCCACTCCCTCATGAAACTGGTCACCATCTTTGCTGCCACTACCTTCTCCTGTAGCTGATTACACTGCTTCACCACCCTTTCAGTGAAAAAGTGCCTCCTCAGTTCCTACTTGAATCTACCCTCCACCAATTTAAGGTTATGTCCCCTTGTTGTACCCGCCTTCTTAAGTTAATGATACCCTCCATACCAACCCTGTTTATGCCCTTAAGGTACTTTAAGGTGTCAATCATATCCCCCCCCTTCTATCCTCCAGGGTGTACATGTTCATTTACCTCAGCCTCTCCTCATATGTTTGCTTTTGTTCAAATCACCCTTGGCCAAGCAAAGAAAGTTACTGTAGGCTGTGTCTACCTCCTCCCTAATCCCCATCCATCTCTCTCCCCTCCCTTATTTCGTCTTGGTCTAGCCCTCCCTGACTTGTTGTTATGCGGGGATTTCAATATTAGTTGGCTGGGATGAGGAGCTGGTACCACTCACACCACTGTATCTGAAGCCCACCTATCTCAGTTAATAACTGAACCCACCAGGCTCAATATTAAATCTGGCAATCATTCCCTTTTAGACAGGGTTCATATCAATAGCCTCCTAGGGGAGAATAAATAGAATAAAAAAAAGAAAAATCCCATCTCAGGCTGATCCATGCAGGGGTCAAATTAAGTTTTGTACCTACTAGCCAGCAGGTTAGTGACTTGCAAAATCTACTAGTCCCACAGATTTCTCTACTGGTCCAGGTGATCTACTTATTAAGATATTACATTTTTCAGTACAAGCCCTCCTGGCTACTTAAAAAGATTTTTGACTATCCCAAAAGAAAATCTAACAGCATTTGGCTAGTCGACTTGTGTTACTTTCAACCCTGTCCATGAACATCTACATGTGGTCACACAGTTGCCAGTACAGGAACAGACAGCCAGTATCACCCTCCCAGTACACACACACACACATATCATGGCAAACATCAAGCATTGACACATGCTTGTTTTTCTTTGTTCATTAGGTTGGGTACTGGGGATGATATCTCTGTCTTCAGTTGTGTTTCCTCATGCATAGATTTGCCGTGTTTGATTTTTCTGTGGCCATTTGGAATCAATTTATGTTTCTTTCTAGGATGGACAAGAGTTTTGTTCCTGAGGTTATGAGAGTTGCTTGAATGGGGATTTGTTGTGTGGTTATGTCTGACTTGCAAAAAGATCACTTGACCTTGAAGGGTAACATATTATCTTAAGGTATCGTTTGCTGCTTTTTCAGATATGGTCACATATTCCCCATGCAACCATGTTTTGACCACAAAGCAGGCAGGATTGGACAAACACCATTTGTTAAGTTGAAATAATATGCTTCCCAGGTGCTTCAAGGCACTCATTAAGACCTCTTGCTTCACACTTCACCTGGAGTGTGTGTTACATAGTTCTGTCTACTTTGGAGATGAGGGGGACCATGGCACCTTAACCACTGGCATTAACTTAACAATAAATGTTCTAACTCCCTCCACTTTCCCCTTCCCCCAACCCTTTCTATTTACCTCCTCACATTTCACCCTACCCCTTTCCCCTCCTCTCCCTTACTGTCTACCCTCTCTACTCCTATCCCTCCCCTCCTATCTCCTACCCTCTCCCTCCTCTCACTTTCCACCCACCCCTTACTCCTATCCCCCTTTGATCCTGCCTGCCCCCTGCTATTGTGTCACCTCCCTAAGCGTCCTCTTCTTACCTCTTTCACTTGTAATGAACATTTATTTCATATGTATCCACCCCAGACACTCTTTATATACTGTCTGGTGTATTGTACAATCACTTGCCTACTCTCTGATTTTATTAAAAGCCTTTTGGTAACTCATGTACTGAAGTCAATCTGAAATGCTTTACCTGTTGTTAATACGACTGTCTTGTCCAGACAAAGTCTCAGGGAGCTCATGTATTTGTGCATAACTGTAATTGTTAAATGTTATTAATTTGCTTGTCTTGACCCAACTCGTTCATTGCCCTCGACGTGAAACCTTTGTAAAAGAGCACTGTGTGCTCAAAGTTGTAATCCAAAATCTTAATAAATTAAATAAATAAATAAATATTCTATTTCTGTACCTTTTCAGTGCCAGGAATAGGTATCCTTATATAGGAGTATGTATTGCATCTAGAGCTTTCTGGAATTTCCAAATTGCACTTTTGGTGGAATTCCACATAATTTGGGATATTCTGCTTGATTCAATAGAATACTGTCAGTGTCAGAAGTGGAATTCAATAATTCTGAATTGGATTTTAAAGTGCAGAATAGTAACCTATGTTTAACATAAACTACAGAATACTATTTAGTGACTGACAAACTGCAGATTCAGTTTGTGCAAACTGCAAAATAATATTCCACAGATTATTTAATCCACCAAATATTATTCTGCTTTTAAATAGAAAGGCTTTTTCTGAATTCTACAAAATAAGAAAAATAAAAAAGAAATTCTGTAAAGCATTTCATAAGCAGAATTATCATTCCTTGGGGATTCCACCACCAGGATTCCACATTTCACATAGCTCTAACTCCACTACACTGTAGAAGTATCATGTGGTTTGACTACAGTATTATTATTCATGGCTGATTCACAAACATGCTCTAACATTTGTCACATTAACGAAATTTGCAAATCCTGTCAGTGTGACATATCTTTAGTGGGAAAAAAAATTAAAAAATTGTGTATTTACCTGGAAATATTTTTCAATTTTGATTATCATGGGGGTGAATTTGTCAATGTTGATAAGATCTTTGGTTCAGTCAAGCGGGGGAAGTTCCAAAACAGTTGACCCCTACATATCATTAAAATGTGTAATGGTTCAGTTCTCCTATTGGCCTTTTGCTACTGCTTCATGAATAATATTTGATTATAATTCACAAACTAGCATAAAATGAATGTACACTCATTGTTGACAAAGTTAAAAGTTTAGTGAATAGTGGGCAGCCTTTGCTTTACATCCCTTTACACTGGAGTATAGTAGAAATAATGTTCCCTATAATAATACTAGTTAACTTTCAGAAGGTTTTGCAGCTGATTAAAATATCTTAAATCAGCATTCTATTAACTGTGTTCCATATTTATATGTACAGTTTATGTGTCTCTCATTGTTATACGAGTGCATTCTCAAGTTCTTGGGTGTGAGAGAACTACAAAGCAAAGATGAGCAATTATAGCATACAAAGGGCTTGAGAAGAAATTGTTATAACCACAAAGAGACACAGGAATTGTAAGTATGATCATATTATAAATCATGTTAAAGACATTTGTTTAAAAGAAAATTCTTTTAAAGAAGAAAAGCATGTTACTGTCATTTTGGGAGTAAGACAGAAGTGGTTAATATGATGATAGCTCCAAAATTATATTACATTCTACAGCACCTACCCATCAATATCCTAGCTCATACCTTTAATAAAATCAGTACAAACATTAGGATATTTTTATGGGATGGTAAGCCACCTTGCATTAGTATTAATAAGCTACATCAACTGAGAGTTAGAGGTGGGTTTTGTCTTCCCAACTTTCAGCTTCGTCATGTGACCTTTATAGTGAGGAATAATATTTAAACTGCTTGGTATAAGGAATCAGAAAGTCCACTTGGTTGGTATTTTGTTATAATATTGTTCCTAAGAGATACTAGACCTAACATGATCTTATTTAATGGATCCTCAAGTCATTTGAAATCTTTCCATGTCATGGGGGTCACTTATAAACTTTAGTCCAGGTTGCCAAGATGTTAAAATGAGATTCAAGTACTTTTTATCACTTCACACTTGTGGCAAAACAAAGCATGCCAATTTGAAGATAGAGAAAGGTGAAGTTCACAAAAGTTGCTCTGTGAATTAATTCATGAATTTCATGGAATTTGCAAAGTGCAAATTTTCAAAATTTGCAGATCACAAAGTGTGGAATTTTGATGTGAAGTACAAAATTTTGCCCACAAATTCCGCTCTTTTGCAGCAAAAACTTTGTGATTCAAGTGAAGTTGAAGTTTCCCAGGTGTAAGGAAGCTTCACGAAGCTCCATGAAGTGTAACTTTTGGCACTTTGTGCAACTTTGCTGGAGATGTTTTACTTTGCCTCATCTCTATTTGAAGGTGATTGACTCAATATTCCCCTTTATATTTGCTGGGTGATCTTATGGACCCCAGTTATAATACAATTTCATCTTTCAATTATCTGGCAGAAAAATATTATTTCACTAGATTTGAATTCCATAGATTTCTTCAAATTAGATATGCACTGAAAGATTAACTAAATCCTGACCTGAAAATCTCCCCACCCAATGTATTGGACAATTTATTTAGCAGTGCTAATGGGCCTAAAACAATATATGCATTGCTGATTTGTTCATTGGATAACCCATTTGATAAACTGAAAGATAGCTGGGAAGATGGAATATCTACTAACATCTCCAGAGAAGAGTGAGATAATAGCCGGTCTCTCACACTGCAAGCTTGTAGAGAATCAAAATGAAATATAATACAATGCAACACTGTACATAAATGGCACTATTCCCTTATGAAACTAAATGAAATAGGACTTGGTACTGAAAATACCTTTTGGAGACATGGATCAGAGAGGGGTTTTATCTCCCATATTATCTGGCATTGTAAAATTATTTCACCATTTTGGGAAGACATTTGGTTTGTCTGCCAACAAATTCTAAATTGCAATATCATCTGTTCTGTCAAATCCATTATTCCAGGAATTGATTCCAAAATGTCATACATTAGTAGTAACAAAAGGCTTTGGTTGTATGCTGCTACTAAATTATCATTATACTGGAAAAGAAAAGAAGTCCCCTCATTTAAAGAATGGGTGAATAAGATCTCTACTAGAGCTAGCTATAAAAGAATTATCAGTTTATCAAACAAAAGAACAGACAGATGTTATGAAATGTGGAACCCCTTTCCTGTCTCCCAAATTTTGTAAGCTACCAGCACTGGGGAACACCTGAAAGACTGTTGTCATATTTAGAGCTCAGTTTACATGTTGATTTAAGAAATATGAGATAACCGTATTCCTAAAATAATTGCCTTAAGAAACTTTAAATGTATCTACATGCCTAGTCAGTAAGATATGTAAATAGTTAATTAGATCTGCTGTTCTCATCAAGTAATGCATACTATCTTAAATTCTGTTAACGTTATGTAATGTTGTGTATACTGTATGCTATTGAAACTTCAATAAAATATAGATTACTAAAAATATTTTAATGTTGAATCAAAATGTTTTACTTTGCAGAAAATTAGAAAATCCCCTTTGTGGGAATGGACTGTGCCAACTGAACATAGAAAATCAGTATTTTAGAACTATGTGCATGAGCCATGTTCTTTTGGTTACAAGAGTACTTGGAGGCCCAGATATTCAAAAGGGTTGTGCCCCAGCATGTTATTCAAAAGGGGAAAGTGCGGCATAAATCCTAATGTGCTGAGTGCATCAGTAATGTGGCACATGCGTGGGTGGGAAGTCGTGCCCATGCATACTCTGCACAGCCGATATTCAGCCCAGGATGTGCAGAGCCATGCATACAACTACCTGTGCCAGCACAAAGTTATGCCAAAAAAGGAGTAAGGGATACTACGCACAGGTGAGCCGCCATATTGCAGGGCACAAACAGCAGCTGCCACTCAGAGTGACCACCAGCCTGCTCACCTCTGTGGTGGCACCCACCCCCATGCCCGATCACGGGTTTAAGTAAATAAAAACTAAGTCCCTATATCCCTGGTGAGCCAGTGGACCGCTGCCCGCCCAATCGCTGTCTAAGTAAAAATAAGAATTATTCTATATCCCTGGTGGTCCAGTGGACCTGTCAGCCCACCCGATCATGGTCTAAGTGAATACAAATTAATCTAATCTCTATCCCTGGTGGTCCAGTGGACCTGTCAGCCCTCCCGATTGCAGGCTAAGTAAATATATATAAATCTAATCTCTATTCCTGGTGGTCCAGTGGACCTGTCAGCCCACCCGATCGTGGGCTAAGTAAATACATATAAATCTAATCTCTATCCCTAGTGGTCCAGTGGACCTGTCAGCCCACCTGATCGTGGGCTAAGTAAATACATATAAATCTAACCTCTATCCCTGGTGGTCCAGTGGACCCCCCCCCCCACCACCCACTGATCCACACGCCCTGCTCCCCCCAGTCAGTAGCAAGCAGCAACACCACACCACCTGCCACCTGCCACCCACTGGACTGACACCATCGACCAGGGCTGTACACCCATTGGTCCTGGCGTGAGCCAATGGGCATGCAATCCATACTGTACTACACATTCCAGATATGTGAATGGATCCATTCACATATCGGGATATAATATGGTATGGGATGCATGCCCGATGGCTCATGCTGTGGACCAATGAAGTACGCAGCAATACCGTGGTGTCAATCAGCGGTGAGGGTGAAGACCCACCCACTGCTGACTGGGGAGCGGATGGTGAGATCAATGGTGGATGAAGAAGATCACTGAACCACCAGGGATAAGAGATTAGGTATATATATTTATTTAGAGCCACGATCGGGTGGGCTGACAAACCACTGAACCACCCAGATAAGTTGTCTTTTTTTACTTAGCCCGTGATCAGGTGGGCAGTAGTCCACTGACCACCAGGGATATTGATTTGTCTTTTTTACTTAGCCCATGATCGGGCTGTAGGGCACATTGCTGCACTGCAGGGGGGCTTCAGTCCCTGATGGCTGCTGCCTGGCAGGGTGCCAGGTGCAAGTCATCAGGGATAGGTGCACCTTCATGTGAATGGGGCCATAATGACATGCAAATGGCCCCATGTGCACCTTGCATACATTATGGCCCCATTTGCATGTCTACTTTTGAATATCACGGTTGCTGCACCTTGCTCAATGGAACTTGCGCTAGTGCATCCCCATGCTCCACTCTGGCCACTGGCACTGGTACAGTGCCACTGCACCATGTGCACTGTGGGTGGCCAGCGTGCAGTATTCAACAATGGTGAGCCATGGCGCAGCTCCATTGAATATCGCCCAGTCCACGCCCCTGCGCAGCCAAGTTGCGCTGCACCCAGGCTTGTGCCACAGCCTGGTGCAGTTTGAATATCTGGGCCAGAATGTTTAAAAATGAGCAGTTCTGATTGACTAAGAGTGATGTCATGATTTATAACAAAATAGACATTTGGATTGAGTTACTCATGATTTATGGGTCTACATGGTGTACTGTAGGTGTTGCCTTAATTCATGGTTTCATGGCTTTCACTTCTCCCACATTTGCAGGCTTTGTGAAGAGAAAGTTTGCAAATAGTTGAAGGGGGAATAGATACAACGCTCAGTTGTGATCATTAAAGAGGAATTCAACCACTGTTAAGATAACTGACAGCAACATTTCTTTGTTAAATTTTGTTGACACAGTAGACCCATTGGAAACCAATTCCACTTACAAAAGCAACCCAGAAAAATAACAATATACAGTATTATGTCATCAAGCACATAAACTGTACAGCTACAAAATGATAGATAACAAAGAAAACTGATAGTGATCATAGACCTCAAGACAAAAGCAACTACACAAATAATTTATAAGTAAGTGTTCTTCAGTTTGACATTAGGCAAGGCAAGGCAAAGTTTATTTCTAAAGTGCCCAATCCTGGAGGCTCTGTGCACTGTACATAAAACATACAACAGGCAGGGAATCAGAAAAATAGAATCATAGATAGGCAGAAAAGGGGAGAGTTATTGTTGATGGGGGACCTGAATATGCCAGTTGTTTGCTGCAGCCACATTCAAGAGTAGGGCAATTCTCAATTTCCTACAGGGGGCATGTCTCAGATAGCTAGTGTTGGAACCCACTCAGGAGGGAGCAATCTTAGACCTGGTACTCTCAAATTGGGATGGAGAAAGGATCTCGGATTTAGAAGTGGGTAGCCATCTGGAAACAAGTAACCACCAAACTGTGTGGTTCACAATAAACACAGCTGTAGAGTCAAGTCACACACAGGTGAGGGTATTGGACTTTAGGAGGGCTAACTTTGGCAAAATGGGGGAGTGCCTCAGGAAAGACTTAAACAGGCAAGAAGGTGGGGGAGGAACAAGGAGGAAAAATCAAAGCTGCCATCACAGAGGCAACAAGTCTTTGTGCAAAGCAAATAAACAAAACAAAATGAAGGAAAAACACTATGTTTTTTAAAAGAGGTGGCAGGGAAGATTAGGGAGAAAAAGAAAGCATTCAGAAAGTATGAGGAAACACAGAAGGAGCAGGACAGAGAACTGTACCAGTTAAAGCAGAAGGAGGCAGGGAAGGCAGTCAGAATAACAAAGGCCCAAACAGAGGAAAAGATAGCCAACTCAGTTAAGTAGGGTGATAAAATCTTTTATAGATACATTTGGGAATGAAAAAAGACCAAGGGAGGGACAGTGAGGCATAATAAAGGTAAGGAGGTGGGCAGAGGGGGTCAATGACAAAGCAGAGCTACTGAATGAATACTTCTGCTCAGTATTCACAAAAGAAGAGGAGGGGAAGTACCTAAACCAAATAATAGAAGCACACTGAATGGGTGGATTGATACTAGTCTATTCACAGAAGAAAGGGTCTTGAAAGAACTCCTAAAACTGAAGGTAGACAAAGCAATATGGCCTGATGGGATTCACCCCAGAATTCTAAAAGAACTAAGGGTAGAACTAGTGGCATGACTGACTACCCTTTTTAACAAATTATGGGAGGAGGGTGTGGTACCTGTTGACTGAAGGAGGGTGCATGTAATTCCCCTTCATAAAAGTGGGAGCAAGGCAGAGGTAGGAAACTACAGACCTGTTAGTTTGATTTCAGTGGTAGGGAAAATGATGGAATCACTTCTGAAAGAAAGAATTGTTGAGTACCTAGAGGCCAGCAGGGCACAGAACCCAAGGCAGCATGGAATCACAATGGGAAGGTCATGTCAGATGAATCTAACAGATTTCTTTGACTGGGTGACCAAAGTAGTAGACCAGGGAGGGGCTGTGGATGTGGCCTACCTAGACTCTAGCAAGGCATTTGATACAGTCCCATCCAAAAGATTAATAAACAAGTTAGCCAACCTGGGAGTGGGTCCTAGAGTGGTAGCCTGGGTAAAAAATTGGATAAACAACTGGATGCAGAGGGTAATAGTAGAAGGAGTCCACTCCAAAGAAAGGGGGGTTACTTGCAGGGTACTGCAGGGTTCAGTACTGGGACTGGTCCTTTTTAATGTCATTATAGGTGACATTGCAGAAGGACTGGAAGGAAAAGTATGCCTCTTTGCAGACGACACAAAGATCTGCAACAGGGTTGATACATAAGGGGGGGTGGAAAGGGTGAGAAGGGATTTAGCAAGGTTGGAGGAATGTCAAAAGTATGGCAGCTTAGATTAAATGCAAAGAAGTGGAAAGTAATGCATCTGGGAAGCAAAAACCCAAGGGAAAAATGCACAATGGGGGAGGTGTATTAGTGACAACAAGAATGGAAAGGGATCTGGGGGTAGTCATATCAGATGACCTAAAGGTAGGCAAGCAATGTGAGAAGGCAGTAAGAAGGGCTGGGGGGATACTAGGATGCATAGCGAGAGGCATCACCAGTAAAAAACAGGAAGTTGTTATCCCTCTGTACAGACAGTTGATGAGACCCAGTCTGTAGTATTGCATGAAGTTCTGGAAACCCAATCTCCACAAGGAAATAAACAAGATGGAGGCAGTCCAGAGGAGGGGAACTAAAATGCTGCAGAATCTGCACCAGAAGCCATATGAAGAGAGACTAAAAGAGCTTAATATGTATACCCTTGAGGAAAGGAGGGAGAGGGGGGACTTGATAGAAACTTTCAAGTACCTCAAGGAAATCAGTAAAGTCCAAGAGGGTAGCATCTTTCAGAAAAAGAGATGTGCAAGAACAGGGGGGCACAATTAGAAGATAGAGGGGGAATGACTCGGGCAATGTGAGAAAGTATTTTTTTTCATGGAGAGGTTAGTGAATTCATGGAACAACCTTCCTGAGGAGGTTGTGGGGTCAAAAACAGTGGGGAAATTTAAGAATGCATGGGACAGAATAAGGCAGTTCTAGTGGGAGGAAGGAGGATGTAAGCTGCTGGTAAAACTAGGATCTGCAGCTTATCCGATAGATAGGGAAATGAGCAGACTGGGTGGGCTAAGTGGTTCTTATCTGCCATCAGAGTCTATGCTTCTATAAATAAAACAAATAATACAACAGCAAATGCAATATCAGAATCACCAAATTATGAACAGAATGTCTGGGCTGGTCACATCTAGACTAGTGTAAGGCTTTCTTGCAGACTGGATGGGCCTGGCAGTCCTTATCTGCTGACAATTTCTATGTTTCTGTCTCTACATCTGGGAAAGTCAGGGAGAATAGATAGGTTTTTAGGCCACTCTTGAACCCTTCAACCAACGCTCCCTGACGTCAGCTGGTAAGGAGTTCCACAAGACTGGCCTGGTGACGCTAAAGGCCTGGTCACCAGAAGTTTTTAATCTGGTCCTGGGAACTTCAGGGAGGCCCCTGGTGGAGAAGCAGAGGGAGTGGACTGAGGTGGCAGGCATCAGAAGATCAGCCATGTAGCCAGGTTCGTAACTGTGTAAATACTGTGTAAGACTCATGCACTAAGACATGATAGGCTATATACTGTTGTAGGATACTGGCATGCCTTGGGTGCGTGATGAGGTACAAAGCCTGACTAAGTGCATTCAGACCCCTGGAAAGTGCCATTATCCTAGAACAACATCCATACTAGAGTATCTTTTTTTGATTATAAAATGGGTCCACATTTAACAATACATAACAGACAAGTTTTGTTCTAAAATACTTTTGCATTGTAATTTAACAATGTGTCCTTACTCTACAGAGAATTTAGAATTCTGCTTGATTCCACTGCACACACACATGCCTCATGGCAGTATAGCCTAGAGGTTAGAGGAACAAAGTGTGAACGAGCTTGGTATGTCCAGCAGACCAGACCTGAGTTTGATTCTCACAACCTCCACTTGCATACTGTGTGACTCTGAACAAGTCACTTAACTGCCCAGTGCTTCCAGATCTCCCCTGAAAACAGGCACTTGTGCCTAGTGGGCCTTACCTGGTTACCAAAGACAAAAATAAAAAAAATATGATGCTTTTGCCTTCATTTTATCCATGGCAAGGAGCAGAAATTTCTCAGGAAAGCTAAAAGGATGGTGGAGATGGGGTCATGGTCATCATGAAACATCCAAAAATTAAATATGTGATTCATACTTCGCATTCTAATTTATGTGTGCAAGGAGGGGATCGTGACAGGAAAGAACATTTCATTATTTATTAACATATGTATTTTAAATTTAAGGGAGTTTTACTTTTTAGGGCCTAATTGAAAGTTTCCAGTGAGTAAAGGTGTCAGCCATATTTCAGATGGCAGAGGTAAGTATAGTCTGAAGAATTCAGTGGGATTTTTCACAAATTCAGAATCCCACTGCCTGAATTTGTTCCAACCTGTAAGTCATTAATGCACTGTATGGGTCTCATAACTTATTTAACCAATTGGGAAACATGACTTTTCTAGTCCATTTTATAACAGATCGTTAAGCATGAGGCAGATGAGTCTACTCGACAGCTTGGCATTAACGTTTTTTGTCCCATGTTAGTTCTTATAATGGGGATACTTACTGTATGCCTTTGTCAGTTAATCTTGAATGAAGCTTTGGTTCATAAGATTTCAATAATTCATTTAAAATTTGTGGCACATTACTTTTAATATAGTATGCAGCATATTACTCATTATATCATAGTGTCTTTTTCTTACATGGGTTACCAATTTAGCCTTGCACGACAATGGCAACAATGTTTGCTTCATCATGCTGACAGAGCATAATGTCCAGTCAAATTATATAGCACTTGTACTTTAATTGAAGCTAAACTGACTTCATACAAGTGACACATATTCCAGTACTGGTAATATGTTATTCTGTGTTATAGCTTCTTCGCACATCATCAGATAAAAAGTGTCTAATTCTATAAAGCATGCCATTCATTTGATGGATAGTGCTTGTTGCATAATTTAGGTGCACATCAAAGTACAGCCTTGAGTCCAGGTAAACACCTAGATACAGTACTTGAAAGTTTCTACCTAGTCTAACTTATTATCATCAACTGCCAAGGTCAGAAATTTGTCAATGAACTTATTCAGTCTAGTTTTATTACCAAAGAGAATGTCATTGTTCTTCTTGTTCAGCAAAAGTTTATTTGGAAGCAGGCAAGTCTGGAAATCTTTAAAATCCAATCCTAGATTATGGTTTACGTTGTTACAGTATGTTAATAGAGCAAATATAAATAACTTGATTGTCTGAGTAAAGTAAGCTGTCAGAGGATTTACATGCTTTTGGCTAGGGGTTATTAATTAATTAAAACAGTAAAGGACTCAAAATTGACTTCTGAGTGATCTCATATTTCACTGAACAAGTAGAGGACCGAACACCATTTCATTTCATAGCCAATGAGAATTGGTTATTTATTTATTTATTGAAATGTTTCACCAGGAAGGCATACTGAGTGACAAGTCACTCATCTGCCAGTGCGACCTGGGGCAAAGGGTTAAATAGGAGTGAAACATTAAGTATTCAAGTTACAAGATCAACATTAACCTGCAGTTCTAAGGCAGATGTTACAAGCAGGGGTACAACAGTGTTGCGCATAATAGGTAGAAAGAGTGGTCAATAATAAGTGCCGGGTTAATAAGTAAACAAGTGCTTACGTAAAAAAAAAAGAAAAGGGAGGCGGTGAGAGGGGGAAAGGAGATGGAGGGTTATGGTGGGGGGGGGGGAGAGTCATGTTCAAGTTGCATTCAAGTTACAAGATCAACATTAACATAAAGTTGTAAGGCAGGTGTCAAGAACAGTATTAAACAGAGTTGTGCATAATATGTAGAAAAAGTGAACAATAATAAGTGCTGAGTTAGTAAGTAAACAAGTGCATACATGAAAGAAAATGAAAATGAGTAAGCCAGTTAAAGGCAGAGTGGCCAAAAACCATCTCTCTTTATCATAGCATTAACAAATCATGACTGACCAGGTCATGTGCATTGGTCAGATCCACAATGACCACACAAGTAATCATACCTTATTCCACTGTAACATGGCAGTGCCAATCAGTAAGGCTTGAGACTGAGAACTCCTTGCACTGCACTCATCTGAGTGCTCTTGAGTACTTTGTTTTCATAAAATAGCAAAGACAGAAAATTGTATCAGCTACCAAACAAGAAAACCTGTATACTCATCTCATCACAATTACATGGGGACAGGCTTCCTTTACAATAAATAAAATCTCTAATTTTAAGGAGTGAGTCTTGCCACCAGCAGATAAACAAAAATCACATCACATCAGTAGAACACAACTGCACTATTTTTCAACAAAGATCTTGAATGTATGTACGTATCTGTCTGTCTATTTATCTAACAATCTATCTATCTTACTACCTATCTATTTACCTATCTATCTGAAGAGTTGGCCAGGAAGGCAAGCTGAGTGGAACAACTCATTTCCAGGTGTGCCCTAGGGAAAAAAGGGATGCAATACAATACATAGTGGAGTACAAATAATATGTAAACTTCAGTACAATTGGAAAGTATTGCTACAGCATTCTCTAGCTCCAATTGGAGTCAGACAGTTAAAAATTTCACAAAAAGGTAAGCACAAATAAGATGTTTTCTACATGCACAAACCTTCCCTCCCTCCCTCCCCTCAGTTACTTACTATAGTTTTCCCCTGGTATACGTATTGTCGCTGGTTGTGACTACAGCTTTGGAATTAGCCACAGCTGTAAGTGATCTAAACGGACAAAGATCGAATTTTCTTATAGATGCCCTCATTAAAAAAGAGTAGAATGGCTAACAATTCAGTATCTTTTCAGTAGGTATGCACAAATTTGGCCAATCCAAAACTGATTTGCTGTTTAGGGATTTAGGAATTTCTTATTTCAAATCTGATTCCTATCCATTTCTAGAAAAGACCTCAAAATTGGATCTGTATTCAGATTCAGAATCCTAAATCCTAAATGCCTATGTAAAAACATGTTTCCACCTTAAATTTCATAATTAGGATTCTCAGGGCCACATATTCAAAACTTTGCCCCAGGGCTAAATTAGCATTGCCCAACGGGCAAACTTAGCCTGGAGCACAAAGCAAGCCATATTCAAAAGGGATAGCCCAGGGCAAACAGCTTCTGAATATAGCATGGGAATGAGGCCGGGCAAACTGGGCTGGGAATGCAGGGCAAACTTAGCCCTCGAATAACACAGCTCTGAATATGGCAACCAGGAAGTGCAAACCACAACAGCAACACAGTGCATAGCGATGTGAAGGTAGGTAGAGGTGAACTATGTGACCAATGTGTCTGCCAGAAAATGCATGGACCCAATACAGCTGCAGGCAGCAACGTATGTGAAAGTACAGTGTGCAAAACTGTAAAATATTCCCTGAACTGTTTGCACAGCGGTAACATGTTTGCGCGGGTTTAGCACAGGGCTAAACCGTTAGCCCAAAGCAAACACGTTTGGCCGGCTCTAAACTTTGCTATATTCAAAAGTGACATGCAAATGAGCCTACTTAGGTAATCTCTGGGCAAACATCCAAATTATAATCTCATTATGCCCTGATTTGCATGTAGTTTGCACCGGGCTAAGAGTTTAGCCCTGTGCTAAACCAAGCGCCATCATTAGTGCTCGCAAACAGTTTGGAGAATATTATACAGTTTTGAACACTGTACTGTCACAGCGCACTGCCTGCAGCTGTACTGGGACAACATGGCATAGGCACAGATGGTGGTGGTGCTGCATGCAACTGTTACACTGTATGTCATGCTGCAGTGCACAGCAGACACTACAGTAGCAAGGGGACCAGTAGTGTGTGGACACAACAATGCCTATGGTGTGTAGGGAAGTGATGATGACTGCACTATACACAGTGAGAGGCCCAACCTGCAGGTGTTTACTGACAGTGGACATTACTGTTACGCTGTTGTGTGACCCACAGATGCTGCACCTCTGGCATGGGATGCTCACAGTGACATATACATGTCCGGCTTTGTGTGCTGTGACAGTTGTACAGCTGTGAAGTATGTGGCCGGGGGTATATATTATCAGAAAGGCACACTGGTGTTGGGGTATTCCCAATACTGGCCCAAGTGCACTACATGATGTGTCCCAGCCTTGTGGCCACACCTGGTCTGTGGCACAGCCTGGCCACCCATACACTCTCCTCTCAACATCCTCCATGCCCACAGTGCTGCATGTGTGTGCTGGCAGCTGTTGGTGTCCACAGAAGAGTGGTCCACAGGTGTGTGCTGTATGGCCACACTGCCATGCTGTCCACTGGCGGCAGGGTCACCACTTACTGCCTGGCATGGCTGGGACTGGTGGCAGATGATGGCATCATTGTGATGCCATCCAGTTAACAACATGTTCCTCTATGTTTGGCTTTGTCTATGTGTCATATTTATTTGTTAGGGTCGTGCAAAGCCGCACAAAAGCCGTGTAAACACCGCGCAAAGCTGATTGCTCAGGGTTAAGACAAGCTTTTCCTGAGTGGTAATGTGCACCACGCTAAGTGTTGCGCTAAGTCACGCAAAACCACTTGGCATGGTGCTAGTTGCTAAATATAGCATTGCACCTGTATTCATGTCAGTTTGCCTCTTGCATACATTATGATTTTGCCCGGTGCTAATGCAATTTGCCCGTGCTATTTGGCCTTTTGAATATAGCAGACCCACTCTAATCCCATGCAAAATCTGTGCAAACGTTTTTTGCCTGGCTCAAAGTTTTGAATATCTGGCACTCAGACTGTAATTCCAAAAATCATAATTGTGAAAATTAGGTCAGAATCTAATTAATCTGATTGCATGGCCAAGAAGCCAAGCAACCCTGGTTTTCCGAATATTGTGTTATCAATTTCTGCTGATGAAAACTGATTGGCTTTTTTTTCTTGCTGGTGACCGGAAACCATCTGTACACTATACACACACAATATTTTCAAGCACCAGAGCAAGTTATGGTGAAAATTTTGACCTATACTTTTTATTGCTATTGTAGATTATCCCTTATCATGTGTCTTGTCGGATAACTTTTTCCCCATTTTGAGTCTGCTTTAGCACTTCTTTTATATTTGAAATAATAAAAGAAACACCAATTGTTTAATATCACTTTCATTGTGACTAAAATGAACTAGCATGCAGCAGGCACTGCTCTCTGACTTTATCAGACAATATGTATACTAAAACAAGTGAAAATACAGATGAAAATCAGGGGGTAGCCATACTAAAAAGAGCACACTGTTTATTAATTAAAATATAAAAAGAAAAGTACTAGTACAGGTTTATCAGTGAGAAAAAAATAGGTATCATACAAGGCAGGAGATAAGGGACAATCTAAAATGGAATAAAAATGTAAAGGTCCAAATTTCTATCATAACATGCAGTGCTGCTTTAACGTAGTTTTCAACTTTAATTTTAAAAGCCATTTCACACTGTAAGTTCAGTGCAACATTTTAATGATATGGTATGTATTTATAGCCACTAATTACACTTCTCAGGTGTTCTGAAAAGCAATGGTCTGTACCTCATGCCTACCAAGGCACCCAAGGTGTGCAATTTGTGGCACATAATTGCCTTCCCTGTCATGTCTTACTGCTTATATAAACATTTGACAGTATTAAAAAATGTGACATTCTCCTATGACCTGCTACAAATGGTGTGATAGATATAGAAATCAGAAGTCTCTTGTCCTCACATACCTCTGCCCACCCTCTCCACACCAGCAAGGTACGCCTGTTGAGTGTTCCATAATCAAGGCTTAAGCTTTCTGGGGATAGGGCCTTTGGGGTGACTGCACCATCATTTTGGAACTCATTGCCAACTCATGTTCATTCTGCCCACTCAAATGAAGCCTTACAGGTGGTATTATAATTTCTCTGTTTGAGCAAGTCAACTGTATTAATAAAACTGATATTTATTAAAGTAATGATAACTGGGTATTGTTTTTTTTTCCTTAAGGAAACCCAGTTACAATTCACTATTATAACCAGGGGGTTATAATGGTGAACATATGCTGGGGATCTCCTGTACTGCACGTGTGCCAGCCACCACTCTTCCCTTCCTCAGTGTCAGCAACCATTCCTTACTGCCTGAGTGTCAGACACTTCACCACCACTCGGACTTGGTGGTAAGTTCATTTAAAAAAATAATTCACTGGCTAAAATGCTGTAAAACTGAGCTGCTTTTAGAAAAAAGGTAAACGTAAGCATTTCTTTCAGTAGCCCCTTCTGACCACGGACCACACTGAAACCTCAGTGGACCACAGCTACATAGAGACATCCTTTTATGTTATATAACTGCTGTGGTGAAACAAAAATAATTCCAAGCATTTATATAAAATAAAAAATGGGGTTGTGTGTAAAACTTGAATTTTTACAAACACCATCAGGGTAGGATGCTTAAATAAACACCTTGAGCTTCACTCTCAGGATTTATGTAGTGTCCAACACCTCAGGTGTGTGTTAACATTTCCTTAAGCACATAGCCACATGCATTTTTCCATATTTATGACTCTTATTGTATGATTTTGTTGTTCTTTTCTGTATACAGAGTCCTGAGTATCTTGGATAGGAAGCAACTGTATATAAATAAATGTGATTTGCCTAAAGGTTAGTCCAGTTGCACAGCAAGAATGATGTTCAAATGCGATCGCTGGATTCTCATGCTGAGGCCAACTAGAGGACAGCCCATCACAAATGTGAGGAACGTAGCTCCCGAGTGGTGTTGTGATTTAGAAAATCATCTTTACCAAATGGACAAAGTTACTTATAGACAACGGCAGCAGTGGCAAACTTTCCTAAATACCTGGATTGGTTCTATGTGATAATGGCGATCGCACAAAGGTGATTGCTGTTATGATGAATGCACATCGGCAAAAATCTGTTTTGCCGATGTACATCCCGACGCACAGCAAAAGGGCACCAGGGACTTACATTTTTTATGTTTATGCAGGGGGCTGCACCGCACCCCCTACTAAGAATTATCAACTCCGGGGATGCGTATTTGGGGGGTGCAAATTAAAAAAAAAAAAAATGGGGCCAGGCACAACAAAATGTATGTACGCCCAGACCCAAACCTGGAACCCTCACAGCTGAAGCCTGTGACCCACCCACCATACCATGGGGCAGCTCGGAAGTCTGTCACCACAACAAGCCAAACAAACCCTCCCTCCCTTTCTGCCGTGCTCGGCCCCCCTCAACGCGTGCATGTATATATAGCGACAGAATGTAGCTATACCTGCAGTCGCCCACCCCATCCAGTAGCCCTTTGATAAGGCACTGCCATTGAGTCACCCTTTTTGGTGTGCACTCAATAGCAAGCACTCTTATCAGTGGAAACCACCTAGATCTGTTGAGTATATTATATAAAGGAAAAATGCACATACCTTATCCTCTGGATCTATATGTGCCAAAAGGAGAATCTACTGTAAATTCAGGGAATAGTCTCCATCTTTTGGATTCCCTGATGCCTATTGATCCCTGCTCCAACTCCCAGTCTCTCCCTCCCCTATGTTGCAAGTCACCTCTCTGGGTGTGGTTGGAGGGGTGAGAAAGGCTTAAAGTACTATGTGCATAAACAGAATGTAATAATTCATTTGAGTCACTTGGAGAATTCCATAGTCTGTACTAATAGTTTCAAAGTTAGTGGTAAGCAGAATTTTTAAACTGAGATCCAACAACATTTTGTGGAATTTCAGAAAATCACACCAAATTCTATAGAATTCAGTTAGTAACAGAATTCTGAAATATCCAAAGTGATATGTTTTTTACAGATTAATACTCTGCAGTTTACATAAACCTTGAATTCTTTTTCTGCAAACCCGTTATCTGTGAAAATAATTATTCCACAGAAAACAGAGAAATGCTTTACAGAGTTCCATAGAACTGCCATTTCTCAAGAATTCAAGGATCATCGTTGGGCTTACCATAAAGGCATCTGCTGCTGGCTTCTCCTCCCAATTAGAGGGTGAGTGTTGCCACAGCGCCTTAGATAATTGGGGAGGGGGACTGGGAGAAATGTAAGGAAAGACAGAGGGAAAAGTATGAAACACTATTGATGTGCACAGATTCAAAAAAAGAGTTGTGTTGCCAAAGATTATAAGATAGGCATTTGTAAAGGATTTTTCTATTCATATCCACTGTTTTCTGGCTTTGCTATTAAAACCCACTAAGCACTAGCAGAACCCATCCACAGCCAAGTCACACAGACTATAAGATCCACAATGTTATCTTTTCAGAAAAGATTGTGCAGGTTCAGTTTTGGCTGGGCAGTTTTCCAACCAGTGGTGATCATGACCAGTTCATATGGAACATACAAACATATGCTTTCTAGGCCGTCCAACTTAATAGCTGACTCACCCAAATCCTGCCACTCACTGCCAAGTTAATGAAGGTGATCAAGCTAGTATGGTTGCAAATTTAAACTTTGCTTTTGAAGTTGGTATAATGTTATGAAGTATGCAACACATAGGGGGTGAAGGTCCTGACTTTGTCAAATTAGCTCAGCAGAGTTAATATTTCCATGAAAAGGAGTATTTTTAAAACAAAAATCTTCTCCCACCCATGCATGCATGCATGCATGCTTCAGTATCTCACCCACCACCTTTAACTATGCCATATGGCTAGATATGTAACCCATCCTGTAGCACCGACTTCTCTACTCTCCCCACTGTCTCAGCCAAGTTGTTTTTAAATACAATCGAGTCAACACTGTGACATTCATGAAATAAACCACCTTCTCCCACTCAGTTAAATTCCCAACACTATTCCCACCAGCACTCACCTGGCCCAGTGAATAACATGTAAATACCTGCACCTCACTACCCTCCTCCCACCACTTATCCAAGTTACATGCACGCGCTATTCATTTGCCAAACTGTCCAGCCTCTAAAAGAAAGAACTGTCCCTTTCCATGGAGAACAGATGACATCCATGGTCACAAGCTCACTCTCAATGAATGAAATGGTTATGATGGGCATTCAGTAACAAACAATTGGTCACAGTAGTCAGTCAATCATGTGTTACTAAGGACACATCATCACCAATTTACTGATTGAGTGGGGAAGGGGTGGTGCCAGGAGTTTAACTGTGAGGGAGGGAGATTTATTTTACAGATATCACAGTAATGACTCTATAGTGACTGTATTTAAAGACAACTTCACTGGGACAGCATGAGGCAAGAGAGATCTAGGTGCTGTGGGAGTGAAGCAATGGGAGATCCATATCATATTTAATCATCTGTTGTGGTGGGAAGGAGAAATGTCATACCCTTGTCAGGGTTGATTTTGTTGTTAGAAAAAAATAAGATACTGTAGCAAGAACTACATATATTGTCATTCCAGAAATGAAAGTGTCAATGTGTGCAATTCCTTTTGTTTTCGCCTGTTAAATTATTCACCCCACCAGGTGAAGACAGCAGAAGCTACGGCAAACTGCCACTATGAGTAATCTTCATGTTATGAAGTTGGCATTTCACCAAGTGAAGAACTACACAAAGTGTCAAAAAACTGCTTGTTGCCATGCTGATCCTTGTACAACAAGATGCACAAACTAGGTGATATGATACCTTTTTTTTTTGGACCAAGAGAGATTTACAGAAAATCCTTAAGCTTTCAAACCATTTGAAAAATGACCATGTAGGTTCAAAAGCTTAAGGAATTTCTGTAAATCTATGTTGGTCCAATAAAAATGATCAAATCACCTAGGGTCCTAGTTATGGAGGTGCGGAGTGGATTAGGCACTGTGTACCTCCAGTGCATAGCTCACTCCACACCTGACAGACCCCTGCGCACATTCACAATGCACATACACCCCCCCATGCACCCGATCCCCCAAGTGATCGTGGAGCTCCACAAGGGGGAAGGCTGATCGGTGGTATGGGGGGATGTGCCAGCACTCCATGGATTTACTAAGGTGCGGAGTGCTGTGCATGGGAGGCTGCCAGCTATGCCATTGTAGGGCAGCCATTAACCACGTGGGGACTGATTCGACTGCCCCCTGGTGGCAACCGCTGGCTCAGCAGACACAACAGTGGGGAATCAGCCCCTCCAACAGGGAAGCCTCTGCTGTCAGAGCACACCAGGAGTTCAGGGGTGGTCAGCCAGGGAACCCCCCCTTGACATCACAGTTGGTGCTGTGCATGCTGGTCGACATCATGGTGCCACATGGGCACAAGGGATCCACTGTAGGACCCTGCCCAGGCAGCCGATTAGCTGCCCACCCAGTTCCACCGCTCTGCACCTGTTGGCCCCCCCATGGACCTGTGCACTGGGGGGAGGGGCCGCGTAGGGGAGGCAGGCAGGGGCCAGTGTTTGTGAATGCTGCCCCTGCTCAGATCTCCCAAGGGTGCAGAGCTGCATGCCCTGCTGTCCGCCTTCGGGGTGCATATTAATCAATAGGCCTTCTAGTTTGTACAAAGTGTCACATGTTCAGTAAAGTTGGAATACTACAGGTGTTGCAGAGCAATACTTCACTAGCAAAGCTGGTATGAAGTTGGAGAACTTTGCATTTTGAAAATCTTTGCAAAATTTCTGACTGCTAAACCAACTTTGACAGCCTTTTGTTTTTTTCTAACCTTTGAAAAGCATGTATAATCCCCCACACACTGTGCATTCATCACAAATACAACTGCCTACAATCCTGACCCTTTGCTGTAGAGTTACTTACCCCCCACTCAGTGTCCATACTATAATAGATTTTGACGTCTTCTGCCAAAATGCATACCTTCCCTTCTCGTTCTTCTGCAATGTTGCATAATGAAGACAATGAAGTGGACTGGTCCCTGTACTGAGCTTTGTAGCACCCCTTGGTAACTTTCCCATCATTAGATTGAGTGCCATTAACCAAACCATCTGTTTCCTATCCATTAACCAGTTTTTAACCAAGTTCACCACTTTGGATCCCACTCCTTCGCTGCTCAATTCCGTTATCAGTCTTCTTTGCAGCACAGGGTCAAATGCCTTGCTGAAGTCCAGATAGGCCTTGTTCACTGTCCTCTCTTGATCTATTTTCCTCGTCATCTAGTCAGAGAAATCAATCGGATTTGTGTGGCATGACCTCACCCCCTGTGAATCCATGTTGCCTGTGGACTTTCAGCCAATTGGGTTCAAGATACTCTACCAAGCTTCTCTTATCCAGTTTTCCATTACGTTCTTCACTGAGGTGAGACTGACCAGCCTATAGCTGCTAGCCTCTTCCCTGCTGCCACTGTTATGTAGTGGGACAACATCTGCTGTCCTTCAGTCCTCTGAATCTCACCTATTTCCAGAGAGCTGTTGAATAAGGCCATCAGAGGGGCAGCTAGGAGTCTTATTCATGATTGGAGGTTTGGTTTGGTTTGGGAAGCAGGGAAATCATTTTTGGAATGCTGGTGGGGGGAAGGGAATATATTCTTTGATATAAAGAAGTCAGCTATTGTACATTTAGCAGTAGAATTTGCCAGGAGGACAGAGGAGGGGGTTCTACAGTATGCAGGGAGTTGCAGGGTCAAACTAACTGTAGAATAAAGGGTTGAGGTTGTAGGGAAGGCATTGTGAAGATGGCACAGTATGTGCGGGGGCTTATAAATGTTTTACAAAAACTTATTTTGTTGTTTTTAACAATGCACTTCATGTAGTTCTTTGTTGGTGAAGTGATACTTTGCTGAGTAAAAACTAAGCAAAATGGCACTTTGCCAGGAACTTCACAGACATAGTGCAAATATTCATAGTTTTTGCTGAGTGAACTAGGCTTTTTGGCAAGACTGGCCTTAATGATAGGTGAAATATGTGACTGCCTAGGGCACCAATCAATATGATGTGCCAAAAATACAGTGCCATTTGCCTTTAAAAAAAATCGACTTTTTTTTATTTTGTGTGTAATGTGTGTGGCCAGCAGTGACTTGAAGAACATTGTGAAGTCACACTTCACTCTATGCAAAGTCAGGGAAACTTTGTGAAGTATTTCATGAAGCAAAGTTTCCCGATTCCAGAAATCTCTTGGGGAATTTTGCACAGTGCTTCACAAAGTAACACTTCCAGACTTTGCCCACACCTCGATCAAGTTCCCAGTTGTAATATGTATTCAAAATATTATCCAAACATAAGCCAACATCAGATGCCTAAACAGGTTTCATTGAATTTAGTAGTGTATTATGTATGTGAGCAGCTTTAGAAAGCTACCATAACACTCTGGGTTACAACATTGTCTACATTATGTGTTTCCATATTAAAATTAGCATTGTTTCTGAATAATTTTCTAATGCAGCTAATGCAGTTTTAACTGTCTTTCTAAATTGCCTTTGTTTAACAGCAATTAAGATTTGTAACGCAAAACTCTGGAAAGGACAATCATTTCACAATTAAACATATGACTCCTATCATGTAGTAACCTTACACGTACAGGTAATGGTCCCACGATTATAATCAGAACTTTAGTGCTATGTCATTGTCTTGGAATCAGGACCTCATGATGTCCTTATTTAACAACAAGGTTTGCTACTTTAAGGAAAACTCCGTAACTGACAGAATATGGGGAGGAGAGTTTCCAATACACATACAGATCCCCTGTGACTAGTTCCTAGTAACATCTTGTCCTATACCCAGCTGTTGAGACATTATGGCCAACGGCTGGTATCAGCACCTAATGTGCCAGAATAACCTTATCACCTCCATTGCATCCGCATAGGGGACTGG
Source organism: Neoceratodus forsteri (assembly GCA_016271365.2). NCBI lineage: Eukaryota > Metazoa > Chordata > Ceratodontiformes > Ceratodontidae > Neoceratodus > Neoceratodus forsteri. The sequence continues at coordinate 242,933,193 of CM028130.1, forward strand.
GTCTACATCCCCCCCCCCAGCATACTAACTACAACTATAGAAGCAACTATGTAATGCAGGGCATGAATACATACAGCATATCTAAATGCATTAGTGTAGCTGCTGTTGTCCTAACTTGAGCTATTAACATCCTCACCTGCAAATATCTGACTTTACATCAGTATAATGACAGCCATTATATTACTAAAGCTCTTACCTGGCTTACTCTATTCCCAGCACATACTGCACTAGTACTTATCTAAATGCAGTTAGTTAATTGCAGTCCCCTAGACAGGCTTACAACAACATACATGCATCTCCATAAACAGCTTCACATAGTAGCTCCTCTCGTCATCAGGAATGCTCTACAGTGAGATTTAGATCCTGTGACTTTGAATTTATAAACTTATTCAAATGAAGTAGAGGCCATTAGTAGTCCTTTCAGTCCACCATTTTCATAGACCTTTGACAGATAGTCGACTCACGTGAAATAAGGAACTGTTCAGCAACAACTTGCACTCAATTGCTAACATTGTAGTAAGCCAAGAGCACAGTTTTTTTTTTTTTACTGCATTTCATGTTCTGCTTAGCAACCACCAATTGACTAAAATGTTAAACACTGATGGCAGGTGGGTATTGTAACACTAATTGGGGTTTCAATTTTTTTTTTAACTTGCTATTTTTACCCCTGTATCTCAGCTGAGCTGCCACTGACTTGACTCGACCCGCGATCAACCAGTCAGACCCCCATGTAGCTTTGGCTGTGCCCCTCAGGTGGAGTTGGGGCGAAGGGTTTCCCCCAGTCTTCTTGTTGCATTGGGTCCCGTTGTGCCCTCACAGGGCAATCATTGAGGGGTGCCTCCTCTGCTCTCCCAGGATCCATGTTTTCCCTTTTTGTCCCCTGTAGTCATGGCTGTGCCAGAATGTCAAGGCACACACCGACATCTCACCACACCCCTTCCGTCTTGTGTGGCACCTGGCTGCTGTGCCACTGGCTTCCACCAGAGGCCAGACTAGAACTGAGCCATTGTCCCCCCTCCCTCCCAGGGGGAAGACAGCCATCCATCGGATGCTCAAACTTCCCTTCCCTTCCTTGGCCGGCTCTCCAGTTTCTCCGAGTTCACTCCTGAATCCAGGTTGCTGGTGTTACAAGTGGTAGCAATACTGCTGCAATGGTGAGCTGGCTTCAATTTTAGAATCTCCAACTTGGAGATACTCCTGAGCTACTGTTTGCCTTCCACCTCTTTTTAATGATGCTGCCTTTTCCTGCCACCATCTTAGATGTCCAGCCCTGCCTCAGCCCAGAGCACTATCCCTAGATCCACAAAACTGTTGGCTGCAGTATGCTTGGGGTGGGGGATGGGGTATATTTAAGAACACTGATTTAGATCAGGGAGGCAACAGTAATGGAAGGGCATGGAATTTAACTTTTTATGTAAGCTAAAAAGAAACATTTCGGGCCAGGTTCAACTGAGACTCAATATATCCAACCCCCCGCCAATGTTCACAACTTGATGTTCATTGAATTAATCTGTGTAACCTTGAGCAAGTCTCTCAGAGCTACAGCCCACTTAGCAGTATAATGTGAAGGAGCAGGACCCCATAAAAACAAGATACAACAATTTTAGTTGCGCTATCCTGGGAAAATATATGTTAAAAATGAAAAATTAAAATACATACATTATAAGATTGTTTTTCTTTCATCACTGATTTTCTTGGTAGAAGTGTTTAATCAGATGCTGCACACTATAGGCAAGCATTAAAAGTATGTCAACTCAGTTTCTATTTCCTTCTTTCTTGCTTTAGGAAAACAAAATCCTTGTTCCCTTCCTAGATTATAAGGTCTCATTTTAACTCTTTCCTTACAAATATCTCTGCATTCACCTTCTGTAACCACACAGAATATGATGTATTACACTGAGAACAATAAATCCTCACCAATAGTATCCTTCAAATGGCAACAGTAACCTTCTGCTGTCTCATTATAATTGTCAGTATGTACTACACATTTGATAAATCTCTTTCACCACATTTTCTTCTTAGTTGGATACATCTATTTTAACCACATTCAAATAATGCATTTTTTGCTGCAACAACCTGAATAAAATATAGATCTGTCTGCACTTTAGACAGCTTAGCTTCTGGAAAGGTTTTCAACAAAAGATTCCAAGCTTAATTGTCTAATTAAATTCCTAGGCAGTCCCTATATCAGCCACCTCCTCTCAACCTTTCCTCTGCATACTACTTGCCAAAAATACTGAGTGTGTGTAAGGGTGATCAGTGTTCCGCACTCCACAATGTCAGCAGCATTTCACATAATATTTTTTATCATATTTTCTGAATGTACGCTAAAAAAGCCCACATCGTGACTGCATCTGCTACCCAGATAAATCATGCTCAACTGGGACATACACCATTCCTGGTCATCTGCAGTGTCATTTGCAAGGACTTGACAAATGGGCAAGTGCCACGATGCTAATGATCTACAGGGTAAGCTAGCTCTCAAAAACAAGAGTCATCAGTCAGTAAAGTTCTAAAGTGTTGACACATAGTAAAAGCTGCTGATAACTCTGTGTGACTGCTTACTGTTCATCTAAATGAATCAGGGAACCATGATGCCTAGTAGACATCAAGTAACAGGTGAGCAGACATGTTGAGGAATTCTAATGGATAACAGAAGACTGTCTGACAGGGTAGGGGGTGTAGGGGATACCATTGTGCAATAACAACAGTGATAAATGGATCTGAAGGCATTAGACATGTCTGAGAAATGGGGTGGGGTACTGGGCATGGCTTGATGATATGGACATCTCTAGGTACCAGTGAGAGAAGTTTGAAGAGATAAGAGGAAAGGATGAAAGTCAGCTCAGTTTTGGATGACTAGATGATAGGGACTAGCACTCCAGCATCAAGGAGAGGTATGGGAGAGGCAGGAACTGTTGTTGAGGGACTGCATCAAATGCAGGAGGGCTGCGTCATTTGTGGGAATACTGCACCAGATGTAGGGGGACTGCATCATTTGGCGGAAGAGTCACTGGAGGCCAAGGAAGTACCTCTGGAGTTGGTCAAAAGGGGGAGAGGGAGAGGATACTACTAGGCAGCAGGGAAATACTTTAAATATGGACGGGGAGGGCACCACAGATATGGCACTATGGGATGTACATTGTTACATGTGCTGGAAGCATGTTACAATGCTTCATAATACCACAAGCACAATTTTCAAAGGCTGATGCAGGGCTTGCCTCAAGTCCTACATCAAAGCCATTTTTTGGGGCAGCTGCGACAAACTTGTTTGCTGCTACTGCACCAGATTTTCTATTGTCAGGCACAGTTATGACAGTTTTCTCAATTTGAGGCAGCTTGCACCAAATATTTGGCAAAAGCCCCATAAAAAGGGTCCCCCAAATGCTGCAAGTTAGACCAGGGAAAAGCTGGTCTAAGTTGCAGCATTTGGTACATGGGAATGAAAATGACCTCATCCTGATCTGAGCTTGTGGTGCAGTGGTAGTGCATCTGACTCCAGATCAGAAGGCTGCATGTTTGAATCACATCAGGATCATGATAACATTATGTTGGCAGTATAGCCTAGAGGTTAGAGCAAGAAGCTAAGAATGAGTTGGGTATATCCAGCAGACTAGGGTTCAATTCCCACAACATCAGCTGGCATATTGTGTGACTCTGAGCAAGTCGCTTAACTTGAACGGTAATTGCAAGAAACTACATAAACAAGAGCAAGGGCTACTGCGCTAAGCAGCAAAAAATGAGAAATTCAATCTCAGAGTACAAATACTCCTCACTTTTGGTGATTGTATTATCCAGTGTTCCAAAGATTTGAATGAGTTAACAAGCAGTGTGGATGTAACCCTAATGTTGGCACCATCACTCAAAGCATAACAAAATAATTAATTGCCATGTAGGTATATTTCTTTGCTTTAAGGCAGGTAGATTTGTATAGCAAACAAACCTCTTGCATAGCACATAGTTTTGCAATGCATTGTATATGTACATACATATATGTGTATATATATATATATATATATATATATATATATATATATATTCCCCCAATGCCTGTTGGTTTGTGCAAGGTGGGAGTTGGGTGTTAGGGTTGGAAACATTAATGTCATATTTCCTCCCTTTTTGTGGTTTGATATCAACCCTAACTGATGCATTAATGTAATTTTTTTGCACAGAATGTCCTTATTTTTTTTAAAACAGTGTAATCATAGCCTTATTTGCCTATGGGAGCCCAGGGCCCTCTGGGCCCAGTGCTCCCACCTATCTATAGTTTTTGAGATAGACTAATTGTATCCTTATTTGCCTGTGAGAGTGCAGTGCCCTTTGGGCCCTGCGATCCTATCCCTCCATAGAGTGCGTATATTTATGTGACCATGGAAGGGCCTTGCACTTCCATTTATAGGACAGCAGTGACCAAATTGCAAGAATAGCCATCTTATTACCCCACCCCACCTCATGTACCTAGTACAGAAAATTTTTAAATCTCCGCCAAAATGTAATTCCACACAAATACAATGCCATTCCGTGCCACAGGTGCAAAAACACATTTTGGCCAGGATTTGAAAAATAACAGCTATAACATACATGAGATGGGGGTAATAAGAAGTCTATGTTGAAAATTTGGGGACAAAGTCTTTAAAATTTCCAAAGTTACGAGCATGCATAGCAAAGTTGCAATCAATGGTCATAACTTTGCAATTTTTACATATTTTGACCCCAACAATTTCAACATAGCCTTCTTATTACCCCTTGTCATGAACAACATGGCTGTCATTATACAAATCATGCTCAAATGGTGAATTCACCAAGACACCACAACATCACCTTTTGGGTGAGAGTTGCATAATGACAGTCATATTACTCATGAGGTGGGGTCCCCAAAAGGCTATGTTGAAAATTTAGGGTCAAAATGTCAAAAAATGGCTGCGTTATGAATAAAAATTGAACCCCCCCCCATTGAAACACATTGAACCGCATTTACCTTAGTTTCACATATTGCAGTTGTCATTTCCAGGAGCAAGATGTGTCTTGATTGGAGAGTGGATCTTGAAACCAGGACCTGTTCAGGTGAATGAGGGTGTGTAGGGGTGTACTGGGGTGTGTGGGGTGGTGGGTGCTGAGTGGGTGGTGGAAATGTGAGGTGCCGATTGACGAGGGACCATTTATGCTCACAAAAAAAAAAAAACATTATCGAGGATTGTTTTCTTTATTTCAGATTCAGTTTCATGTAAGTATACTAAAGGGGGACAGCAATCGACAGGTGGGGGAGGTGCCACTAGACACCAGGGAAATAAATTGGGCACCACAATTGGCAGGTGGTAGGTGCCACTAGACACCAGGGAAATAAAGTAAGTATAGAGGCAGAGGCATTGAGTTAAAATAACTCCAACCTTTCTAATTTACTGGCTGCTGTTCAAAAGTGAAATAAAATAAATGAAAATAAAAGGTGCTGTTAGGCCACTCCTGTTCTTGTTTCCAATCCAAGTCACCGACACTTTGAACAAAAAAAATGTCAGCAGAGACTGATGCATACACGTTTATGTGACATACCTTGTGCTAGGCTTATTGTTGCAGAAAACCACTTTAATGGAGACTGTGACTTGTATTTTAATGCAGCAGGCTTTGTGGATGCTTTATTTTGGGTGAGTGATGCAGAGAGACCAACCTTAGATATTATGAACTAATGTGCTGATCACTACTATTCACTACTATCACAGGTTTGCTCTCAAAGCCTACAATGCTATAAATGGAAGAGGGATAAGAGATTAAGGAAAACTATCTTTTGACTCAATATATTTTTACTTTAGTGTTACTTACAGTCTGGCACCTTGTTTTCCTACACACATAGCCTCCTGTATCAAGAAACCAAAAAGAAAGATAGAAATTGAAGACCAGCATGATTAAAAAGGGAAAACATGTTTATTTACAGTAATTATGTAGTGTATTGGTAATAAGGTTTTGAAGACCACATGGAGAATGATAGACTGTGAGAAACTGTAAGCTTGTGGTCCTGTTCCTGATCCAGTATTTCAGTGCTGTCAGTCAAAAAACTGTAATTGCCACTAAACCAGAAGAGCTAAAGACAGGCAAGAATTCTTGATTCACGAAAAAGGACACTTTTTCGTGACTCGTGATGCAAAAAAGGATTCTTTTTTCCTGTCACCCAGTCACAAAAAAGGATTCATAACAGTAAATAAAACACATTCTAAGGCATATCTCTAACATTGAAGTGCAGATTGCACCTAATGGGGTCCAAATCAACCAGCTAGGTGTGGTGGTCTCTCTTCAGGATGTCATTTTTGTGGCTTTTGAAATTTTTTTTTTAAGAAAAAATGGAAACAAGATGGCAGCAAATGAAAAAAGGAGGTTTTCCATATGAAACATATGATTACTGGTGCCCCCAGGCTCACACACACCTGTCAGCTGTATGACGAGGCTAAACTCCTTACCCTGGATGAATGGCTCCTATATTAAACCTGCCTCCTCACAAAAAAAACCCTACTCGGGCTCTCCCCTCCTGGGGTGACGGCATCTATCCACCGGATCCCACCCACTATTGCAACATGGTCATCCAACAAGACCACTCTAATGGTCCCCAGATCAAGAACCAGCCGTGGCCAGAGGTCCTTCTGCTACAGAGCCCCATCCTGGTTTAACTCTCTCCCTGCCCCCATCACCAATGCCACCAACATCTCCAAGTTCAAAACCACCCTTCAAAACCAACTCATCAACACTCGTAGCTGCTCCTGTCTCTGAAGGCAGCCTCCACCTCGACTTCTCATGACAACGCCCACCGGGCCGCTCTCCACCTAGCCCACCCCACCACCTCTTCTTGGTACACCTTACCTATGTCTAACCTGGCCAGTGCCTGCTGTTTTATGGTATGCCAATTAGATTGCTCAATTTTTGATACCAACTTGTGTAACACCTGTCTCAATTACTTGTACCCTGTAACCTAAATGTATTTTGTCTGACCTCAGTGTGACGTGGCGCTTCTGATGAACGCCTATTTTTAGCAAACCTGTGCTATGTAACCTAAAACTCTATGTATGTCTTTAATGTGACGAGGTACCTTTGGAAATGAGCCTCTGGCTCAAAGGTTGTAAACTGATTTCACAAATAAACAAATAAACAAAAAAAAATAAACAAACAGGATTCCTTTCTCGTTTCATACAGCTATCTTTTAGTGCTTACTGAGCATACTCAGAAATTATTTTTTCAAAGTTTTAAAATGCAGTAACTTACAAATGGCATATTATTTTTTCACCAGACTAGCAAAGACACATATGTAGTTTAGTCACTTTCTGCCCTGAAAATTTCAGACCAAAATTCCAAACTCTGTTGGTAAGTCCAAAGAAAAATGCCAGAAAGTCAATGAGCCAAAAAATGCTTTTTCACCTCTCTGGAACTCATAAACCACACACCTGTCTGGAAAATATGTTGCTACATCCAGCGATCTACCTTGGGTGACAGTGCATGCCAATTTCCATGAAAATCCATTGAACAGTTGCAAAGTTATTAAAGTACAAAATTTGAAGTTTAACATTGAAGTGCCTACTCAACCCTAATTACCACCCCTATAATATATATATGGGATATGCATTGGGGATGACTTAAATAAATGATTTATGTGCACAAGAGCCATTTGACCTCAGGTAACCTCATGAGTGGTGTAAGCCACCAGTGAGGTGCCCAAGGTCAAACCACTAGAGCACACATAAATCGATTATTTAATAAGTTTCCTATTGCATATCTCATTTATACAATAGGAAAATCATTTGTTGGTGCTTTTTTATTTATTTTTACTATGTATTGTGTTTTATTTTGTATAAACTTGGCAGGATTATTTTTTGTCTTCATGTCATGGTTGGGGCTGGATGCTATGGCCACTAGCGCTGTTGCTATACAGTTGACTTCCTGAGGCGAGGAGCACACATTTTTATTGGTTGGGTTTAGTTTGTGGGAGGGCCAGAGACTTTTCATAACATGGGGATCCATCTCTCACTTAGCGAGAACTAAAGAGAGGCACTGGACTCTTGATTCTTTTCTGTTCTTTGTTACTTGCTTTGCTTTTTGTTTTCAATGGTTTGAGGAGCTGCTGACATGTAGTTGATCCTACATTCTTGTGTTTTTTTCCTTTTATTCATTTATTTATTTATTTTTGTTTTCTGCACCCTTGGTTCCAAAAGTAAAAATGCTGTGTGCTCAGTTGCTGCAAGTAGGAGAGGACATCACCAAGGTAAGAAAGTGAGTGCACAGACTGAGCGCTGTGTGTTAACTGGACCACTGGATTGTCAGAGACCAGGCAAAGTTTTAGTGCTTTGAAATAAAGATACTGTTTTTTGCCTTGGGTATTTTTCTTCATTCTTTGGTAACCAGGTAAGGCCCACTAGGCACAAGTGCCTGTTTTCAGGGGTAACCTAGGAGCACTGGGGAGGTTAAGTGACTTGTTCAGAGTCACACAGTATGCAACTGGAGATTGTGAGAATCAAACCCAGATCTGCGGGATGTACCAAGCTCATTCACAGTTTGTTACTCTAACCTCTAGGCAATACTGCCAACCCCAAATTGGATGGGAAATTAAATCTGGAATGGAGATATAGGTAGCTGCAGATCAGAAAATGGCTGACGTGAGCGGTGAAAGAGTGAGAGGTGAAGGGGGGAGGATACCAGGCTCTGAGACAAAACAAAGTAAAAGAAATTGTTTTTGCTTTGTGTGCCTTCTGGTTACATAAATTTGAAATGGAGAGTGAGATACTGTAAAATGTTTAGTTTGTGTTTCACAGGAGTGGGAAGGGAACAGGACTGCCTGTAGCTGTGGGTTGCAGTTTTGCCTATAATGAACTTGAAAGTAAGGGTAGGTGTAAGTAGTGCTAGCACGGGAGGAGGGGGATGATTAATGGCAGGGGTGCTAGATAAATGGTGTTTGATTGACAAATGGTGGTTCCACGATTTATTTAACACCAGTGAAAATAAATACCTTTATTTAAATATATATATCTATATCTATCTATCTATATATATATATATATATATATCTATATCAATATATATTTATATATATACAGAGAGAGAAAGATATAGATTAAGATATATAGCTATATATATATATATATATATATGTATATATATATATATACATATATAAGATGGCTGCTGGGCTGGGTGTGCTGAAAGCTGCTACTATCAGTAGCTAGGCCGTGTTCCTTTTTGCTTATTTTGTGTACTGTCTTCTCCTTCTATTCCCCCTCTTGATTACTTTTAATTGTTTTGTACTAGCTGGAAAGGGCAAATTCAGTGAGGTATTTAGTATTAGAGCCATATCGGGACGTTCTGTTATCCTCGAAGTGTGCACTGGGCCTGCTTGATCGGTGCTGCTACCACCCTGATTAGAGAAAAAGCACTTATTTTTAGTCCTTGTATTTTGTGTTTTCCTTGCCCTAACCCAGAATTGTTGTTGCCCTCCTGTAGTGGTGGATTTGGTCATATTGGGAGAAGAAGTTGTGGAAAGAAGTCATGGAGTAAGTTCCTGGACAGGATAGACTTGTGATGCCGGTGGAGTCCGAATGAATTTGATTGAGGGTTGAGCTTTTTGTGACTGTGTTGCTGACTCTTGGAGGTGGTGCCTATACTGCCTGGGATTCTGGCTGGATTTGCACCAGGGCAGTAGGAGGACCCGATAATGGTGGGTGGCCTGTGGCTAGAGTTTGTTGCCACTCGGGAGAACCGGGCCTTGGATTGGCCGGGTAGCCGGCTAGCGGGCCTACAGTTCTCCAAGGCTCTCCACCGAGTCAGCTGGTGGGATGGCGCTGGCAGAGAGTCAAGGTTGTGGGTGCAGACATTTCCAGCCATGGCCCCCATGGATAGGGTTTTTCAGGCCCTTGTCATCACTTTGTAGACCTGGATCATCACTGGGAGGATTCCTCTCAAAGGGAGTGTGCCTGCATAAAGTAAAAAACGTACAGTAAGACCTCAAATTTACTTATTTCAGCGATTTAAGTTTCTGGGTTATCAGGCAGTGAGAGTGCCTGTTTTTTCTTGGATCCCCCAGGTAGTGAGAGGGCCTGTGGGGGTCTGAAGTCATTTGCCACAGTTAGCATTATTTGACTTTTTACACTTCAGTGAGAGGAGGTGTATTTAAGATTTTTATTTTTTACATCTGACTTGGTCTTAAGTTATAGCCCACATGGTACAGTACTTATTTTTTTCCTCAAGTTGAAGTTTTCTTTGTGGTGGTGTATTATTTTTCTTCTCCCATGACTTGAACTCCTCAAACAGTGCTATCTTTTTTGACCGGGACTAAGATGATTGGCCTGACAGCCCACATTTTTTGAGTGGCCATTCATAATTTTTACTTCTTATAGTTTTATATTATATTTTATTATAGTGTATTGTATGTGTGGTGGGGGTGGGTGGGTAGAGTTATTTACTGAAAATTTGATTTAGTTTAATTATCTGAATCTCTACCCTCTCGGTGAGAGAGAGAGAGAGGAGGAGTTTCTGAAGAGGGTTTAATTTAATTGTCAGTTTTGGTTGTTTGACTATGTTTTTTACTTTGCTTTTTATTTCGCTTGATACTCCTTCAAGTGACAGTTGCAGGAGTATTAAATTGCATTATTTATTTTGTTTTTTTTTGTACGTGTTTATTCCGTTAAGGTTTTTTCTTTTCTTCTTTGGCTTGGCGTATTTTATTTGTTTTGGGACAATAATACGTGTTGGAGGCCTGCTGCCTCCCGGGTCGTGCGCTATTCATCCTCTGCCCTCCATGCCCTCCACCCCTTTTTCCTCCCCCCCCTTTAAAGTTTTCAATCTAGCAGCACTGTAGAGTGCTGGGCATTGCCTATGGGGGGGATGGGGCGGGAGGTGCAAACAGCAGTGGATGAATGAGCGGGGCTCTCACATTGAGGTTATTAAGTCCAGAAGATGCCCTGGGGTGAAATGGATTCTGGAAAGTGGTCCTCCATTTCTGGTCTCCATACCCAAGAACACCACCATTATTGGTGGTCAGGCAGCACGGGCGGCCCTGGAGACCCATCCAACTCCAGCAGTGTTATGCAATGCCAGAGCCATCAAGAAGAAGAAGACTGTAATTATTGCAGATAATGCATACTAGTTGATACACTGCTTGAGATTGGACAGCGGGGTGGGGGGGTTGTGGTCAGTTTCAAGACTGAATTGAGCCTCATGAGTTTACCAGTTGAGGAAGCAGGTCATTTGAGTGTACTGTAGTAGCAGGTGTAGGCTGCAGGATAGCCCTCATCTGCTGTCCACCCGGGGATGAGAAGCGATTCCTTCAGGAAGTAGCAAACTTAGTGATCAACATAGCATTTGAGTCACCCAGGCTGATGGTCCTGGGCAACTTCAATGCCTGGGTCGATGACAAACTCTTGCAATTTGGACAACACTTCCTCCAGTTGATGACATCACTGGGTCTTACACAGATTGTTACCTCTGCTACTCAAAAACACGGTCACTCTATTGACCTGGTTTTCCTCTTGGGGATTGAATCCTCTGATCTCGGGGTGGAACCTGTCGGATGGTCCAAACACTACGCCATGGGGTTAAATGTTTGCGCCACCCCCTTCATAGGCCTACCCCTGTGGAGATGGTCAGATACCGCTCTTTATGGGATGTGAGCCTTGAAGGCCTGGTGGCAGTACTTGACCTTTTGGAGCTTCCTGTGGCAAGCGGGAGTCCAGAGGCATTGATTCTGGCCTATAATAAGGTCATTACTACAGCCCTGGACTCTATCGCTTCTCTCCGAATTTGTCCCCTCTCCCTTTGCCCTCAGTCCCCTTGGTTTGATGGGACCTTGAGGGAGATGCCGTGACTAGAACGAAGGTTAGAGTGATGCTGGCAGAAATCCACCCTGGAGGCCGACCATCTTAGATTGTTAGAACATTATCAAGTCTATCAATCAAAAATCTCCCATATGAAGGCAGAGTTCCTGTCTGGGCAGATTGCTGCTGCTCAGAACCGACCAGCTCAGCTCTTTCAAATGGTAGACAGGCTGTGCAATCCAGCCTATCTGCAGTTTTGAACAGCTTTTTCACAGTTGGAGTGTGATGAGCTCGCTCAGTTCTTCATGGATAAGGTGGCTGATATCAGGGTGGAAATCCAACCAGCACACTCTACAGAGGATGCTACTGATCGGTGCTCAGTCACTTTCCCCCATTTTTCATGGAGTGCTTTTGACCAGCTGGAAGTCGTGGATGTCATGTGGATTGTCCAGGGTATGCGCCCTATGTGCTGTAGTTTGGATCCGGGCCCAACCTCCCTGAGTATGGGTTGTTGTGACATCATTGGCTTGGTCCTGGAATGGATAGTCTGGTGCTCCCTTGAGTCGGGTGAGTTCCCTAGCTCCCTGAAGGAGGCAGTGATGACACCCCTCCTGAAGAAAGCTTCTCTGGATCCAGACTGCCTTGCTAACTACAGACCTATCTCTAACCTCCCCTTCATGGGGAAGGTGATTGAGAAGGTAGTGGCTGTACAGCTGGAGAACCATTTTGCCATCCATAACATCTATGAACCTCTCCAATCTGGTTTTCGAAAGAGGCACAGTACTGAGACTGCACCGCTTTGGGTGCTCAAAGATCTTTTGATGGTGAGAGATCGGAAAAGTCACTTCATCTTGGTACTTCTCTATCTCTCTTCAGCATTTGACACTGTGGACCATGGGGTGCTGCTTGAGCACCTGAGGTTCATCTGTGGCCTGTTTGGTACAGTCCTCAGGTAGTTTAAGTCCTTCCTCACTTGCAGAACCCAGAGGGTGGTGTCAGGATTTATTCCTCTGACCATCTCTCTCTGTCATGTGGGGTCCCTCAGGGCTCAGTGCTGTCCCCCATGTTGTTCACGGTGTACATACTACCCCTTAGAGATGTTGTAAGATGGTATGGTCTGAGGTTTCACTGCTATGCTGATGATACCCAGCTCTACCTGTCTTTTGTACCTGACCAGGATAGTGCACTCTCAGTATTTAATAACTGCCTCTTTGAAATCCAGGATTGGATGAATTCCATCTGGCTGAAGCTGAACTCGGAAAAGACTGAGGTGATGGTTGTGGTTCCGAGTCACTGGATAGGGGGGTCAGGGGCTGGTCAGCCTATGGGGCTTTTCCCTGGGAGGCTCCCAGCTTCTTTCCTCTGAATGGGTGTGGGACCTGGGGGTGATGCTTGACAATGGGCTGACACTGCAATCTCAGGTGTCAGCAGCTGTCAGGTTGTCCTTTTACCATCTGAGGTACATCACTAGGGTCAAGCACTTAGTTCTGTCCAGTGATCTTCCCATGCTGGTTCATGCCTTTGTGACCTCGCACCTTGATTATTGCAACTCCCTCTACCTAGGGCTACCAGGGGTTGATATCCACCGCCTGCAGCTGGTGCAGAATGCAGTAGCTCGGTTGTTGATAGGGACTCCCCAGATGTGTCATATCACACCGGTGCTGAGTGAACTGCACTGGCTGCCGATTCAGTGGTGGATCACCATCAAAGTTGGACTTCTGACTTACAAAGCCCTACTCGGACTTAGCCCAGACTACCTGAAAGAGCTTCTGTTCCCCTACTGCTCGAGCGATTGCTCCACTCAGCTGACGAGAGGTTGCTAGAGATTCCAAGGGTATCTTTAGAATCTTTAGAGGCCCATGCATTTATGTATGTGGCTCCAGCCCTTTGGAATTCTCTACCCCATCAGCTATGGGAGTGCATAACTGTGGGGGGCTTTAAGCAGGCATTAAAAACCTATCAGTGGTACCAAGCCTGTTCTGTCTGATTTTATTGAATTCTTACTGATTATCTATTTTTATACTGAGTTCCATATTTTATCTTGTTTTATCTATCCATTATGTAAAGCGCCTTGATAATTCTGAAAGGCGCTTAACAAATAAAGTTATTATTATTATTATTATACTGGCCTGGTAGGGCCAGTATAGTTAGGGTTGCACGGTCACGTCTATGATAAACTGCAAAGTTTGCATTTTAATAACATTGCAATTGTTTGTCTGATTTACCTGAAAGCTTTCATGCACAATCCCCAACCAGGTATCTCTGAATCTTGAAAGTTTTGTTCTGGTCAGATGTACAGCTGAGGAACCCTAGGGCGTTCAAAATGTAAAAAATTACCAAGTTTTGTACATTTTTCAGTAAGCCGTAATGAACTGAAGAATGCATTTGAGTGGATTCAAATTTGTTTGTCTACATGATGCCTGGGTTGAACTGGTGCCTTTTGAAGATATGGTGAAAAAATACTGCTCCATTTAAAAGTTATTCAAGTTTTTCGTGTCCCGTTATAGCCTATGGGAACATTTATATGTGCATTGCAAAAACTTTCACGAAAACATTTTTTTGAGCACGACAACATCCCATTATAAGGTATAGGGAATCATAAAAACATTTTTGTTGTCGCTAAAGCATTTTTGTTGCCTCGACAACATTACTCCACAACATTGTCCCATGTGTTGTTTTCTTAGTCACTTCATTGTGCCAAGGTGGGTTGTGCTTTTGTGTTGAAATTTGCAGGGTGGCAAGCACTCGTCCCACAGATGTGCCTTTTGGTAGTTTGGTCCCAAAACATTCAATGGGCCCATAGTTACGGTGTTACAAAGCTGAGAAATTTCCCATAGGATAACACTGCGCTTCCTTTCAGTGCCTGCATCTTGAAAACGAAGCGAGATATGGATTTTTTGCTACCCGAGGAAGTTTAAAAGTCATAGATTATACCTGCATTGGAATTTTATTCCTAGGTTGTACGGTTACTGAGATATTAGCAAATTAGTGTTACAAGGGTTCCTTTTCAGGCCTATGGTGTTATTGTATGGCTCCGTTGTTATGTAAGTGAGAGCGCAGGGCCCAGAGGTCCTGTGCTGTCACAGATGCATATCATTATGCAGAAATGGGCAGTTTGGTGGTGGGCCCCACACTCCCACCAACACATACCAGTTACCAGGTGCATTATACTGTAAATAGATGGTTCGGAGTTTTGGCTTGAAATGTTCAGGGTGTAAAGAGGGTGTCCCAGAGATGTTACTTATGCTGCTTAGGTGTAAAAAAAAAATGTTATCAGTTCCATAGATATGCTATTACAACGTTGAGATTTTTCCCATAGGATAACATTGCGGCACCCACAGCACTTTTTGATGCCCCTATCTCAGAAACAATGCAAGATACAGATTTATTAGACTATCTTGAGTGGAGGTTTCACTTTCATGAATTTTTTTTCATAGCTGTTATGGTTTCTGAGGTATTGGCAAATTTGTGTTACAAGTATTCCTTGCCCTATAGGGCTGCTGTATGGCTCTGTTGTTATGTGTAAGTGGTAGTGCAGAGTCCAGAGGGCCCATGCTCCAACACCCGCATATCATTATGCACAAATGGGCAGATTGGTGGGAGCGCAGGTCCCATAGGGTCCTGTGCTCCCACCAACACATACCATTTACTAGTTACATTACACTTCTACAAAAAGTAAGGAAATTTATTACAAAAAACTTCATTAATGCATCAGTTAGGGTTGCTTCGACAGTGACAAAAATGAGGAAATTCAACGTTAGGGTTTTCAACCCTAACTCTGAATCCTTTTACACACACACACACACACACACACAACACACATACAAGCAGGGGACAGTACAAAGCAACACAACCAATCAGAAACAGACACCATAATGTAATAGAAAGAACATACAAGTCTGTTAACATACCACAAGAGTCATCCATCATCATATTTCAGCAACTATATCACTTCTGCTGCTATCCCAGTGTCTTGGGAGGGTACACCCACATGCTGTGGAAAAATGCGGGTTGGTGTTAAGAAGGCTATGTAGAACATTTTAGACAAAAGTTCTTTAATATGAGATGGTTATGACTATTTCATACTATTTGGCTACACCTGCTCATAACTTAATGAGTGGAAGTATATGGGCTACACTCTATTATATTTCCATAGATGGATACATACTGTATGTCCAACTGTGGAGGGATAGGAATGCAGGGTGTAAACCAACCTACAGTACTGTGTGACTGTGACTTATACATACTGTTCTTTTGTGTTGATGGAGGTATGGAAGCACAGGATGTGAAGTATCATGTGGTTCTGTTGTTAGCTATGTACACGCTTCTGGCTGCATGTAGGGATGTGACTGCAAGTAGGGATGTGACTGTACAGTGAATAACTCCACACTCCAAACCTGATCTATGCAGACTGTTGTAGTACCTACATGGACCAATAGTGTTCCCAACATTTCATAGAGACACTGTTCTATTATGTTAATGTGGGGCTGGGAGTGCACTGTCTTTTGGACCATGCACTCTCATCCATATAGTGACATAGTATGTCAGAATCCATAGAACACAGTGTTCATATGTTATTGTGGCACCCTGCCCTCCTAGTCCTATATCAAGATAGTGCAACACTATCCATATGTCACATTGTACACATGTCACAGTGAGAATACAAGGTAGTTTGGACTGTGCACCACCATACCTCTATTGAAATAGTGTAACACAATCCATGTGTTACACTATCCGTATGTTGCGCTTTTCTCATTGTGACATATAGGTAATGTGACATATGTACTGTGTTGTAGTATGATGACGGAGGAATGGGACAGCAGAATATAAAGCACCATGTACTCAAACTGTAACATATGGATCATGTGAAATATAGATTGTGTTGTATTTATATCTTGATGGAATGATGGGAGTGCAGTATCTGAACACCCATGAGGTGACACTGTGACATATGGACACAGTGACACATAGATAGTGTTGTACTATGCTAATACAGGGATGGTAGGGCAGGGCACATAGCACCCTGTGGTGCCTCTGTGACATATGTAGAGTGTTGTTCTATCTCAATGGAAGTATGGAAAAAAAAAGGGTCCAACTCACCATGCAGTCCTACCATGACTTATGGGTACTGTTGTACTATCTGCATGGAGATATACTGTTCTTGCTGTGGCCATCTTACATGGTTGCACAGCATGTGGGTGTACTATCTAAGACACTGGGATGCAAGTAGAAGTTATACAGTTGCTGAAACATGATGATGGATGCCTCTTGTTGTATGTTTACAGAGTTGTATGTTCTTTCTGATACCTTATGATGTCTGTTTCTGATTGGTTATGTTGCCTTGTACCATCCCCTGCTTGTATGTGTGTTGTGTGTGTGTGTGTGTGTGTGTGTGTGTGTGTGTAGGGAGGGATTTAGAGCTAGGGTTGAAAACCCTAAAGTCAAATTTCCTCACTTTTGTCGCTGTGGAAGCAACCCTAACTGATGTATTTTTTAATGAATATATATATATATGTATATATATATATATTCATTACAAAAACTATTATACATCAGTTAGGGTTCCTAT
The DNA here is from genome assembly GCA_016271365.2 of Neoceratodus forsteri. Taxonomy (NCBI): domain Eukaryota; kingdom Metazoa; phylum Chordata; order Ceratodontiformes; family Ceratodontidae; genus Neoceratodus; species Neoceratodus forsteri. Next base: position 242,950,539 of record CM028130.1, read on the forward strand.
TCAGTGACAAAGTCTGGAAATTCTGTGTTAGGGTTATGATCTACCCCACCCCCTAGCCTCCACACCAACAACTGGCATTGGGATGTGCCTTGGGGTCGATGGGCCTAACTTTCACCCCATTCCATGAGTAAGGAAGCTGAGAAGTTGCAGTATAGGGAGAATGGGGTGAGAGGTAGGCCTGAGTGACCAGAGACACACCCCAATGCCTGTTGTTGGTATGAAGGCTGGGGGTGGGGTGGGGTGGAATTGTTGGTAACCCTAACACTGAATTTCCAGACTTTTGTCGTTGGAATAGAAACCCTAACTGATGCATTAATGGACTTTTTTGCAGTGAATTTCCTTACTTTTTGTGGAAGTATCACCCTAGGTGTAGTTATTTATGGGAATGCAGGGCCCTGTGTGCCCATCCCTCTGTAGATCTATGAGTAAAATATCACCACAGCCAACTGATAACCCCAGTACATGTATATGGTACAGAAATGGTTCAAAGCCCCGCCAAAACATAATTCTGTGCAACTGCGACACCATTCTGTGTCACAGGTGCACAAGCACATATTTGCCAGGATTTGAAAATATTTAAAATTACCATAGTTATGAGCGTGCATAATGAAATTGCAATGAATGTTCATAACTTTGTTATGCTGTCATATTTTGATCCCAAATTTCCAACATGCTCTTCTTATCACCCCAACTCATAACCCCATAGGTGAAAATTTAGTAATGCATGGCAAAATGCCATTCTGTGCAACAGGTGTGGAAACATATTTAGGGCAGGATGTGAGAAATGACAGCTGTACTGTTCATGAGGTGTTGTAGAAAAATGATTACATTGAAAATTTGGAGTAAAAATATTAAAAACTGCCGAAGTTATGTGCATGTGTAGAAAAATTTCAATGATGGCATATTGCTTGGACATTTTTTGGTATTTCTGCACCAAATTTCAACATGGGCTTTTTCAGTCCCCACCTCATGGACACTGGCACTGTCATTCTGTTACTTGGTCCAAAATGTGATTTTGTGCAGCGACTCTGCCATTCTGCGCTGTAGGTGTGAAAACACATTTCAGGCAGAATGTGAAAAATAACAGATGTACTGTTCATAAGGGGTGTGAAAAAATGGCTATGTTGAAAATGTGTATTGAAAATATTAAAAATTTCCAAAGTTACCCATCTGCATACAGAAATTTCAATGACCCCACGTGACTCATGTGTTTTTTGTAATTTTTGTCCCAGATTTTCAACATAGGCTGTTTATGACCCCACCTCATGAACACTGGCACTGTCATTTTGTTACTTGGTCCTGAAAGGTGATTTCACACAGCGACTGTGAAATCACTTTATGGTTCTGATTACCAAAATAACAGTGACAGTGCTCATAAGGTGGGGTCCCAATAAGCCCATGTTGAAAATTTAGGGCAACAATTCCATAAAATGGTCCAGACATCAACATAAGTTCAAAATGCCATAGATAGCCATATTATGGCACTTACGCACCTTGATTCTTCAGTTCGCGGATCAGCTTAGAAGAGTGCAGACGTGTCCCGGTCATCTGAAGATAGCAGCCGCCAACCAGCGTTGGTAAGTATAGGGCAAGGGTGAGGTGTGGGGTGGTGGGTGCTTAGTAGGACAAGCATGCACTCATTCATTAAGCACTCAAACAGGCTGCCAGCTGTAGAGGTGAGCGGAGGGCTTTGTTGGTGACCTGATCGGGGTACTGGGGGACAGTGGGGTGGGTTCTGACTTAAGACAGGGTGGGGGCCACTAGACACCAGGGACAGGGAGGGATTGCTTTTTATTTTAAAGATTGGGGCCAGGATCATGGCTGGGGAAGGAAAATAACTGGGATTGACTGGGGGGTTGTGAGGGTTCTTTACTTTAATTCTATGGTAATTGGCTGGGGGGGTCCAATAGACACCAGGGACTGGGGGAGGGGATTGCTGTTTTTTTCCAAGATTGGGGTTCAGGGGCCTGGGAATAACTCAGGGTGATTGGAGGGAGTCTTGAATTTGGCTGACGATTGGCCTGGGGAGACCACAAGGCACCAGGGATGGGGAGGGGATTTATTTTTTTAATGATTGGGGGCTGGTGGCAAATTTGAGAAATTTTGCCCGTGGGTGCTGAAATTTCACCCCTGAGTGGAAAATTTTGCCGGTTCAAGGGCAATCTTTTGCCCATCCCCTTGGTGAAATTTCACATTTCACCTAGCGAAATATTTCACGAAATCCACAAATTCCACTAAATATTTCGCTGGGTGAAATTTTCCAGTTTTGCACAACACTAGCTGTTGCTAACTGAAAACAAGATGGTGGCCATGTGAAAATGCAAAATCCATTTGCGGCAGTCAAAAGTGCTTTCGCGAAAGCAAAAAGTGACTTTGAAGCAGACATATATATTTTTTTTCCAAACTAAAGAAGCTAACAAGGGGAGACTAGAAGATAACAGATACCAAGACACATTCAAAAATGAAGTATCATAAGAGAGCACCTTTATCAAAGCTAACAGCTTTACAAGGAGAAATCAGAAGACGTATTGTGACTAGGAGGTACCATAACATTAAATAAACTGTCAAGTGCAGTAGCATCTCAAGTCAGCTTTCAGATAGTCCTAAAAGAAGTTTCTGAAGAGGTGCTGAGAAGGGGAGCTCCAGAGACACAGTGATGGAAAGTTCCAAAGCCTAAGCCAACATGATGCAAAACCCATTAGTGTACAGGTTTTGGGGACAGCCAGTAGTGATTGTTCACTAGCCCTAAGGGCATACCCCTGGTTGGGGCATGTTAAGATCTCTGCGGGGGGGGGGAGGACAGTAAGGTACATTTAATGATTTTGTATGTAAAACTGCCCTGGTGAAACTGGCTGTTGTTCTCAGGAGACAGCCATCCTAACTTACTGCAGAGATCACAATGGCAGGTAAGATGGGCTGCAGATAGAGCAAACCTTCATAGATTATTATAGGCAGTGCCCTGTTTTTCAACAAGTGTTTATTAAAGTGCAGATAGTGGGCTGTGGACATGATAAAAGTGATGAGGACAAAAACATTCTATTTTAATTGATGATATAAGTTATTTTCAATTAATGATTTTAGAAGATTCTGTAACAGTCCCCTTACTGTACTTCAGGTAGAAATAACTATGTTCCCTTTTAACCTGGAGCACCTCCAGGTTGTTGAGTTGGCATAATGTACTAATAAGTATTTTGTAACATTCTTGTAGTTTCAAAATTAGTTACAGTTCAACTATCGTGGATAGGTTAGGAATCATCTTTCAGATTTGGGAAATCAGGTAACCTACTTGTGGTTAGACAGAGATCCAATGCCTGTGGTGGCTTTCTGAAGGCGGGGTCCTGGGTTTCTTAGTGCAGTACTTAACCCATTTAGACTTCAAGTCCTTCCCTATTCAGTTCATAGATACATAGATGCATAGATGTTGATGGCAGATAAGGTCCTACAGCCCACCTAGTCTACCCATGTGCACACGTACTTAACTTCTTCAAGCTTTTCTAGAACTAGGTTGTCCCCTTTCTCCAACTACCAGGATCCTCGGATGCCTATACCATGCATTCTTAAATCCTGTAATCATGTCAGCCCCCACCACTTCCTCCAGCAGCGCATTCCATTTGTCCACTTCCCTCTCCGTGAAGAAATTCTTCCTCATGTTCCCTCTGAACCTTCCTCCCTCCAGTTTCATCCCACATCCCCTAGTCTTAGAACATATATTTTTTATGAAAGATTGTGTTTTCCTGCACCTTGTTCCTCCTCATGAGGTATTTATGCTTCAATAATATCCCCCACTCTCCCTCCTCTCTTCCAGTGAGAACATATTCAAGTCCTTCAGCCTGTTCTCATAGGTTTTGTGATGTAATCCTTGCATCATCTTGGTTACCCTCCTCTGAACTGCCTCCACCCTGTCTATGTTTTACATAGGGAAGGCCTCAAGAACTAGACACTGTACTCATGGTGTGGCCTCACTAGTATCTTGTATAATAGAATTATGACCTCCCTCTGCCTACTTTGCAACCAAGCATCCTGTTTGCTTTTCCTACCATCTTGTCACACTGACTCCCTACTTTGAGGTCATCAGAGATGATAACCCCATGGTCCCTTTCCTGCTTGTTACATTCTATAGACTCCCTCCACCAGCTAATATCTTGTTCTTGGGTTTTTGTGCCCCATGTGCATTATTTTGCATTTCTTTGTATTAAATCTTAACTACCACTCCCTTGACCAGTCCTCAAGCTTCTGCAGATCTCTCTTCATTGCATTCACACCTGCATGTCCACACTGTTGTAGAGCTTTGTGTCATCAGCAAACAGGCAAATTCTCCATTCTAGGTCTTCTGTAATGTTGCTGATAAAGATGTTGAAGAGGACTAGACCAAGCACTGATTCCTGTGGCACCTCACTGGTCACCCTTCCCTCTGTGGAGTGACAGCCATTTGCCACCACCCTCTGTATCCTGCCATCTAGCCAGTTTCCTACCCACCATACCATCGTCCTTCCCTCTCACATCTTTCTCAGATTGTTTAACAACCTTCTATGCAACACAGTGTCAAAGGCCTTATAGAAATCCAGGTAAGCCACGTTCACTGCTCCCCTCGATCCACCTCCCTTGTCACTCAGTTGAAATATTCAATGAAGTTAGTCTGGCATGACTTTCCCCAAGTAAAACCATGTTGCCTTGGGTCCTGTAGACCATTGACAAACAAGAATTTCGCTATTCTTTCCTTCAGTAGTGTTTCCATGATCTTTCCCACTACTGAGGTCAGGCTGACTGGTCTGTAGTTTCCCACTTCCTCTCTGTTCCCGCTTTTGTATATGGGACTACATCAGCTGTCCTCCAGTCTTTGGGTACCTCCCCTTTTTCCATTGACTGGCTAAACAGAATTGCTAGAGGTTCAGCCACCACCTCTCTTATTGTAGCTCCCTTAGCACCCTGGTTCATTCCATTGGGGTGTCAGATGAGGCACAGTGATGAGTTCTGGTAGAACGAAACACATGTATGCATCTTCTGTTGGCACCCTTTGCTGACTGTATGAGAGACCTTTTGGTACCATGCATTTCTGCTTAAAATTTAACCAGCATAATATACTGTGGTGATTTTCATATATAGCCCATGGTGCTTTGCATTATGAGGGTATGTGCGATTTTGTATTTCTTTGAAACTTTAGGGTAACCAGTGTCTCAGTGCTTCCATGCTGAGGTTCTTTGTCTTTTAGCTTGTTTTTTTGTTTGTATTGGGTTTACCACAACATAACCCAGATAGACCATCTTAGGGTAACTGGTTCATTCCACTGGGGTGTCAAACAGATGAGGCACACTGATGAGTCCTGGTAGGGCGAAACAAGTGTATGTGTCTTCTGTTGGTACCCTTTGCACATTGTGTGAGAGGCCTTTTTTGTACCATGCATTTCTGCTTAAAGTTGAACCAGCATAATATACTGTGGTGATTTGTATATACAGCCCATAGTGCTTTGCATTATGGGGGTATGTGTGATTTTGTATACCCTGGGGTGTACCCCATCTGGCCCCATAGCTTTATCGACTCTTATTCAATCAAATTCCTTTAGGACCCTATCCCATGGAAAATGATTTGCATCCATTTCCATGCCCTTCCTACTAATTCTACTCCCTTCTGGCCCATTACCCATCCCCTCCTCTGTAAAGACTGAGCAGAAATATCTGTTCAGTATGTCTGTTTTGCTGTTGTCATCCTCCACTCTACCCATCCTCACCTTTCAGCCTCACTATCCCTCCCTTAACCTTCCTTATTTCACTTACATACCTGTAAAAGGCTTTGTCCCCTCTGACCACTGACTTCACAATGCCCTCCTCTATTTGTGCTTTGGCTTCCCTTACTGCCCTCCCTGCCTCCCTTTGTTTCTCCTGGTGCCTCTCCCTGTCCCCTTCTGCCTGTTTGTTTTTGTATTGCTTAAATGAGATTTTTTTTAGCTTTCACTTTCTCTGCTACCTCCTTGGAATACCATAATGGTCTCCTCTTCCTTTTCCCCTTGCTAACCTGCTTTACACATGATTGTGTGGCCCTTGTTATCCTTGTTCTGAATACTGCCTACTGTTCCTCCACCCTAATTAGCTTCCTATCCCAGTTTTTGCCTCTTCCAAGCATTTTCCCATTTTCCAAAACTCTTCCCTCCTAAAGTCAAGGATTTGTTTTCTTGTGTGGCTGGGTTCTGCCCCTTCAGTTAAGCCATACTACACTGACTGGTGGCCATTGTTTCCCAGATGCTCCCCCACTGAGATCCCAATCGCACTGTCCCCATTTGTGAGCACTAGGTCCAGTAGTGCCCCCTGCCATGTTGGTTCCATAAGCAGTTGTTTAAGGAAGGCTCCCTGAAGGGAGTCCAGGATAAACCTGCTCCTGGGTGATGCTGCTTCTGGTAGGCTCCAGTCCACATCTGGAATGTTAAAGTCACCCACCAGCTCTACCTCCCTGTTGTGTGCCATCCTTTGGATAGCCATCATCATCTCCCTATCTGTCTCCCCTCCCTGGGCTGGTGGCCTGTAAATTACCCATGTGCATGACTGACCCTGTTTTTATATCAAGCTTAACTCACAGAATCTCCCCTCTCCGTGTTCCCTTTGAATCTCTGTGGCCTTTATGTTATCTTTCACATAAAGCACCACTCCTCCCCCATTCACAGCTGTCCTGTTTCTTCTGAAAAGATTCATGCACACTCTGTGCCTTCTGAGTAGATTCATGGCCTCCCCTATTGTCCCAAATGGCAGTGATCTTATGTGACACATACAATATTTTGCTTAAGGGAACAGTCATCGCTAAGATCCCAACCCCAAGTTTGCATCTGGTCCCAATTTGCACTTTGTGTGCAAAAATAGTTTTTTACTTGCTATTTCCTGCAGCATAATAGATTTTACTATACTGATTCTGTTGACTTCCAAGTTGACATTTTATGTAACAACAAATCCTAGAATCTCCTGCAGCTCACATCAGAACAGGGCTGCAGCAGTGGGAGATTCCATAGCCTGTAGTGCATGTTAGAATTTTTAAAAGCTCTGAGCTTTTGTTTGCCAGACTTGTGCTTCCTTTCCTAAGTACACTCACACAAGACTGCAGTTATTCCCAGTAGAACAGCAGAATGTTTGGTAGGTGAAGGAGGGAGCTGTCTTTAGAACAGTTCTGCTGTTTTTATCAAATAAAGTCATTTATCCTGAACACTGCTTTAATTTTTTTTCATACTTGGTGGAGACAATAGAAGCTGAACTGCTTTTATGATTTTGGAGAACAACGGGATGGCTATCATGTGATCTGAACTTATAACATTTTTAACATTCACTACAGGCTATTAAATCTTCCACTACTGCAGCCCTGCTCTGATGTCAGTTGCAGGGGATTCTGGGATTTGTAGTTATAAAAATATTCCAGCTTGTAAGTAAGCAGAATCAGTCTAATAAATCTAATATACTGTAGTAAACAGTAAACAAAAAAAAAACTGTTTTTGCACGCAAAGGGCAAATCTGGACCACCCCTACACTGGGGTATGGGACTCTTATTGCTGACTGTTTTCCTTTAATACAATTAAAATATTAATGTGTATTGTCATTTTGTTATACACTTGTTAATTTCCAATGTAGTATAAAGTAGAATAAGCCTTGCAGGCATTGTTGTATTGATATGTAACTCAAAGCACCCCACGGGTGACCCAGGGTCAACTGGTAAGAAAAAAAAAAACAACAAATCATAATAAAAAGAAAAAGTGACATTCATGACTAAGTCTTAATCACATTTTTTTAAAATTCTCACTAACATACCACTAGTCTTGGAATATTAGTATTTTTTCCTACTGTGTGGCTGTCTCCTTCACATTGTCCTTGTGACATCCGTGAGCTGTTTTGAGTTGTGCCAGGAATACCATTACTGGGATGAAGTGAGAGAGGGTTTTTGAATAGGTCTTCTAGTCCTTTGGCTACTTAAATTAGAGAATCATTATAAATTCCCTGATACAGGGATCTCATTGTTAAGTCCCAATTTATTTTAGTGCATTTTAATAGAGAAAAATCTTTTTATAATGAATTAGATCACACTATTGATTTGATGGGCATGGCAGCTTCACCTTCTACACATAGATTGCTAATAAGGGACTTTAGCCAGCTAGTTAGTAATTCCAAAGGGACTGTGTTAAAAAAAACTGCTTTTTTCATCTAATATGTTTCAAGCATATACGCCCAACAGAAGTTAACTAATATAAAGGCATTGGTTCCTCTGTGATATGTTTGCATGCTTTACACATAAATACATCTGTGCTATGCTACCAAGTTGTATGTAGTTTTCTATTAATGAGGGTGTTTTATTGCAAACAATGGGTCTTCTTAAAGGGAAAGGGAAGAATTGAGTATTCCAAATTCATAGCTGCTCATCCCTTTTTCTCATTCTGTATATGCCGTTCCATTTTTTTTTTTATTTCTGTAGTCCTGATTTTTAAAGCTGGCTCTGTATATACTATAGTTGCACCTAATGCATGACTAAGGATGCTCCAACCATAAACATCAATTCCAAACAGTAAGTGGCTCCTGACTAGAGATGTACCAAAAAAAAAAAAAACAGAAGATGTAGTGTGTCCAGGACCTGGTTTGCAGGTGCCACTCTGAGGTTGCTAACCTTCAAACAATCACAAAAAAAATCTGGTAAGATGCATTCAGAGGGCTGAGAGAAATGACTTCAAAGCTCAAACAATATTTAAAATTTATTCATGCAATGCATGAAAATGCTGACTGACTGCCCTGGTGCTTAAACCACCAAAGTCTTTGTCAGGAGCCATGTCAGATGCTTGAAACCATAGTCTTTTATATGCAAAACGTAATGAAAATTTTCAAAGAGAGTAGCATTACAGCATTCTGTGTTATTAGGGAACATTCAGACAAGCATTGATAATGCTATACTATTATTGTCACTGTTTCAAGACACCATTATCCTGGTTTTTAGAATGCACAACATTCCCAAACAATGCCAATTACCAATGCTTCAAATGGGATCAGAAAAGTATAAACATTTACTACTTCAAAATATTAACTTACTAAATTACTCTAACAGCCTGACATTCAGAATTTATCCTGCCGTTGGGAATACCTTCACTGATTTATGTGGAAATTCAGCAGAATATGACAAGGATCATGTATATATATACTGTATATCTTAGAAGGGGAATCATGTAATCATAAAATCATAGAGAATCCATAAGTTTTCTGAGCCATGGCAAACTGAAGTGATCATATGGGTAGTCCAGGGACCAGATCAATTCCTATACACCTAGGTACCCATTTTGTGGAACTTATCTTCTACTTGATGTTCATTGTTTGCTGGTAAGTAACACCATTAATGATATTTTAAAGGCACTAGGAAAAATATATCCTAAAAATGTAAACAGAGTTTAACATAGAAACATAGAAAAATAGAAGTTGTCAGCAAATAAGGACCTCTTGGCTGACCTAATCTACCCTATATTACCTACCTACTGTCCCACCACAGACCCCATTCAATCTCCAGTCTACTTTCCCCCTTGCCTTACTTTAAAGATCCCCTTGTGTCTATCCCATGCATGCTTGAATGCTAATACCATTTTAGCACCCACCCACCCTCCACCTCTGCTGGAAGGCTGTTCCAGGCATCCACTACCCTCTCCGTGAAGAAATATTTTTGCATATCTCCTCTGAGTCCACCCCCCCCCAGCTTCATAGCATGACCCCTTGTCCTGGGGCATCTTTTTCTATGCAAAATGTTACTGTCCTGTACCTTATTACTACTTGTAAAGTATTTGAACATTTCTGTAATATCCCCTTCCCCTTTCCTCTAGAGAGTACATGTTTAGTTCCTTGAGTCTTTCCTCATAGGGCTTTTTTTGCAGGCCTTGCACCATTTTTGTAGCCCTCCTTTGTACTGCCTCCACCCTAGTTATGTCCTTCTGGAGGTGGGGCTTCCAGAACTGGATACAGTACTTGAGGTGGGGTCTTACCAGTTATTTATAGAGGGGTAATACTACCTCCCTCTTTCTGCTGGTGTTGCCCCTCCCTATGCACATGAGCATCCTGCTAGCACTCCACACTGCTTTATTACACTGCTTGGCTACTTTCATGTCATCAAAATGTTAGGGTAACTTAACACCACACAAGTATGGAAATGTGGTGTTAGGGTTGCCAACCCTAATGCCTCCCAACCCCCCAGGCAGTAAAAGGAAAAAAATACTAGGGTTTTGGGTAACTGTAGTCTTGGTGAATCAGTGGTGGGGTCTTCCTTAGGGGTTGTCAACCCTAAGGCTTAACCCATTCCATGGGCAAACAATGTCACAAATGATTTCCTTTCTTTGTGCAGGGCCCATAGGGAGAGGGGAGACCATTAGGATTGACAAAGCACAAAGAAGACCCACTCACTGATTGGCAAAGACTCCGGAGATAGAAAACCCATTTTCTTTCCTTTTATTGCTTAGAGGGGGAAGCATTAGTGTAGGAAACCCTAACACCACATTTTTATACTGCTATGGCTTTAAGTTACCCTGACTGGTGCATTAATGCAGTTTTTTGCAAAGAATTTCCTTACTTTTTGATATACTATAATTGTATCCTCATTTCTCTGTGGGAGAACATGGCCCAGAGGTCCCTGCATTCCCATCCCTCCATATATGTGTACATGTATGTTGCCATGTAAGCACAGCTTGCATGTCAGTCAAAACAGCAACCAAATTGTCAGTATAGCCTTATTATTACTCCACCTCATGAACGCTGTGCTGAGAATTTTCAGATCCCGGTCTAGTAAGATGTGTCTTTGATCAGAGAGTGGATCTTTGCCCTGTGACCCCTTCAAGAGAGTGAGAGTGTGTGAGGGTATACTGAGGGGTGTGAGGTGGTGGGTGCGGAGTGGGAGGTGGGTGTGTGGGATTATGATCAGTGAGGGACCATTTTCTTTTTTGCAGGTTTGAAAAAAAAATTGAGGGACCATTTTCTTTATTTCACATCGGGACACCAATCAGAGGGTGGAGGTGCCACAAAGGCCCGGCGTCAGCACCCGGGCCACCCAGGAAAATTCCCGGGGCCCAACACTAGGGGGGGACCATCCAGTACCATGTCACCTACCAGCATGCTGCACACCTCATGTGTGCATGGTATAGATTTTTATTTTTAAATTGTTACCATCCCACATCTGATCTCTGAGCCTGCTGTGTGATCTGTGATGCTGGCACTACTGCCACGGAAACTATATCCCCACCCCCAGCCCAGGCCCTGAATGAATGCTACCATACCATCACAGCCTTGCCTAGCTTGACTGGCAGGGCCCCAATTCAACTAGGGAGTGTTAAGTATTTTAAATTTGTCCATGGCGGCGGAGTGTGGGTGCAGGCAGCCAATGGCTGGGAGAGTGTGGTGGAGGGGTTGGCCTGATGTGCAGGCAGCCAATGGCTGGGAGAGTGTTGTGGAGGGATTGGCCTGAGAGTCTGAGCCACCCTGCCTTTAGTTATTGTGAAGGTGGGAGTAAGGCGGTCGCTGCATGGTGGAGACCAGGGCACACACTATTCTGGTCTGGGGCTGGTGAGTCGGGTGAGATCATGACTCCTTTTGATGTCTGATGAGAGGAGAGAGAAAGACATCACAACCCGTTCTATTGTGTGTTGGGGTGCCGCTCGGGTAGGGGACTGAGCTGTGAAATTGGCATGGGTTGCTGGATTGTGGGGGGTCATGGGTCACCGGGTTTGGCAGCACTGAGAACAACAGTCAGCAGAGATCCAGTAGGACAGTTGGAGCAGTGGAGTCAGACTGGAGCATCTGGAGTTGTGGCAGCACAAGCAGGTCAGACAACTTACTCAGCAACATACCGATTTTCTGATTTGTGCGTTAATTATTTTTTTATGCATGGATTGGAAAGCAAGGGTTTGTGGTGGTTAAACTTCAACCAAAAGCCATTCAAATCACACCAAAAAAATTGTGTCCATTCCTAATCATAATATGCATGCAGAGAGTGTAACAGAAATGGCAGCAGGGGTCTGGGTCGGGACCCAGTTAGGAACTATTTGGTTCTGGCCAGAAAAGCAGAATCTGGCTGCTTAGGGTGGTGGGGGGCAGTAATAATGTCATTGTTGCTTGCTATGATGATGAGCATGAGCAGTTGAGCAGCAGCACCATTCTAAATAAAACTGTGTTTGTGAATGCTACGGTGCCAGTGTGCCACTGTTGTCACTGAATTGCTCTGATAACTAATGGGAACCTAAAATTGTGGGTTGGGGTTCAAGCATGAGACAGTGCCACCACTGCCGATGCCTAGCTTGAGGGTGGGGAGAGGGCTGCCGGCATTTCTCTGCCAAGTGCTGGGCTGGGCCTGCACCTGGTTTGAATTGTAGTTTGCAGCCTTTTTTTTTACATGGACGGACGTCCGGGTCTGATTCTGAGGGGGGGGGGCCACTGGAGGTGCATGGCCCCCGGCCTATAAAAATCTGGTGCCGGCCCTGGTCCCACTAGACATCAGGGAAAGACATTACAAAACAATGGAGATGTTGATTGGAGGTGGGGAGGGGTGCCACTAGACACAAGGGAAAGAACAATAAAGTATGGGATGGCAATTAGAGGGTGGGGGGTGCGTTTTTAATTTTACTAACATACTTGTTATTGGCTTTATAAATGAGTCATTAGTAAGTGTAGCGATTGTCAATATTAGCTAACATTTCAATTGTGTAGTGTCTAAACATACCAATGCATCTGGAGCCAAGTGAATTATAAATTGCTAAACAAAGTCAGGAATAGAAAATGGTGTAGATGCTGCATCCAAATGTAAGTAGAAATAATAGTTTAAGAAACTTTAGCAGGGACTCCCTAGTAACCAAGGTCAGGACATTGCAGTCACACTGTCAGAAAGTAATGTGAGATAGCTCCATGATAATACAACAATTTTGCAATGGGTTGACAGCTAATCAAAGCTAAATGCAGTCATGGAGCTACATGTAAGAACTGTCGGTGTGTCAAAATCACTGACAAATTAAAGAGGTATACAAAAGTTCTATAATAGTGCTAAGATAATTAAGCAGTGGGTTAACTGCTAAGAGAAAGCCTATGCAATCATGGAGCACCATGTGAGAGCTGACAGAGTTTTCAAAGAAAATCTCAAGGGGGTTCCAGTGGGTCTGTGATAGTGAACTACCATTCAAAAAGTTAAATCGTTATGCATTTCTGCAAAAAAGCACAAAGACAAAACATAACATTTAAAGATTGCATGTGGATTCCCTGTAAATAAAGAACAAGGTGCTAACCAAGACCTGAGGCAAAAAATGGGTAACCCGTGGCTCAGTGATAATTCAAGGGCAATTAAATCAAAGGTTTAAAATGAAATCAGAGTCACATTGTAAGGGTGATATGCAATCCAAAGAAAAAGTATTAAATCAAACAATGCTGAGTAGAGCCTAAGCCCCAAATTACATGTTGGATTTATTAACAGCAAATGCAACAAAGATAAACACTTTTATTAATTACTTTTTAAAGTTATACATAGAACATATAAATGGGTGAAAAGCAATGCATAAAATAAGTGAATATCTGACATGAGGCTGTGACTTATTTTATGTGCGTAATAAAGCTATTTTGTTTCCGAACCAGACTAATGATTTCCCACTTGTTATTTCTAAGCTTTATTGGATTGCATGGACTTATGGAACTTATAACATTTCACACATACAGGGATGGCAAGAGGGGGGCACCAGGCAAATGATAGCTCACCACTCTTACTGCAGACTGCAGCATGAGTTCCATCTATGGCTGCAGAAGTCAAGAAAGTCCTGCTGTTCTCATATAGAGAACGCGGTTCAACAGCTTCTCTCACTAAGCTGGGCACCCGGGATTTTGGGTGCTCAGAAAAGGGTTTTCTGACAACTGTTAAAACAAACACCAGAATCAACTAAACGGGTCCTGTTTAGTTAAGCTAAGGTGTTTGTTTTTGTAAAAATACATGCAATATTTTGCACTTTTTCATATTGAAACTCAGTTGCCATACCCTTGACCACTCCTTTAGTTTTCTCAGGTCTCTGATCATCTTTTCCACACACCCCCAGTGTGTCCAGCCTATTGCAGATTTTGGAGTCATCCACACAGAGGCAAACTTTCCCTTCTAGCTCCTCTGCAATGTCACATATAAAGACATTATAGAGGACTGGTTCCAGCACTGATCCCTGAGGCACCCTGCTGGTTACCTTCTCTTCCTTGTAGTGAACTCCATTTACCACTACCCTCTGTCAACTATCCCCATGACCAATTTCTTATCCAGTTTACCATCTTTATTTATTTATTTATTTATTTGCTTTTGTTGACCAGGTGGGTACACTAGACATAGGAATGCCTATTTTCATGTACGACCCGGGAGGATACAATTGACATACAAAACATCAGTGTGACGCAGCACACATACACCATACAATAAATAGTTAGCCAGAAAAGTACAAAACATCTCAAACCTTAATAAGTTTATGATAATTCATGAGCAAGCAAGATAGGTTGTATGGAGACAGGGATAACAGGATCATAGAGAAAAAATTAGATAAGTGCCACTCAGGTCAGGAGATTCCTGTGGATCCTTAGCAAGTAGCTAGTTGGCAAGTCCAAGATAACGCAGTGACTGGGGGAGGCAGAGGGGAGGGGGTAGAATAGGAGAGGATAGATTAGAGAGAGTAGCAGGTAGTGTGGAAATAGGAAACGGCAGGCAGAGCCAGGTATTGGTTTATGGTGGCTGGAAGCAGGTGCAGGGACTTGCTGTGAGTAGGTATTGACAGTGTAGCCTCTTAAATAGGTATGTGTTAGGGCATGATGAATACCTAGAGGGGATAGTATTCCAATATTTAGGAGCAGAATGGGAGAAAGCCCGTGTACCCATTGAGGTCCTACTTCTAGGGATGTATAGAGGTGTCTGGTCAAGAGAACGGAGATCATAGGAAGGGGTTTTAGGGTGTAGTAGCAAGGCCAGAGAATTAGGGAGGCCTGCTCATATCATACCATCAATCAAGGCGCCATAAGCTTGGAGGTGATGGGCCAGAGGACTAGGCCATTCAAGGTCCGCAATAAAGCAGACAGTGATCTTTGAGCCACAGAGAGGCAGATGCATAATGGCAGATGTTATTATATGTAATGTCCCATGCATGGAGGGAGGTCTTAGTAGCACCTAGATAGACGACAGAGCCATAAGCCAAGGATGGGAGAAGAAGGCCTTATGCCACAGCAAGCCTAGCTGATGGGGTAAGGGATAGTTAGTGCAGTATGCTCCTCCGATCTTTGCATTGACTGATTTGCAAGTCGTGGTAATGTGGAGATCAAAGTCCAAGGAATCATCAAGAAGAATGCCAAGGTATCTAAAAGATGAGGTGTTTACTAACTGGGACTTGTCGGAACAAGATATTTTGAAGTAGTTCCGATTTACTTTTAATTTAGCTGGAGAGCCAAAGAGCATTGCCTGAGTTTTCGCTTCGTTGAGAGCAAGACGATTTGCAGTAATCCAGGATTAAATGTTTTGGAACTCTTTGGATAGGGAGTTAGTTAAGTCCAGTACATTACTAGCACTATAGTAGAGTACAAGGTCGTCTGCATAGAGCAAGGTAGAGCAAGTAGATACTTGTTGAGGGAGGTCATTTATGAAGATCGAGAAAAGCAGAGGACCAAGTATGGATCCCTGTGGAACACCAGTTTGTACGTACGATAGGTCAGATAGGGCAGAGTTAAAAGCAACAGCCTGCTGTCAATTTGATAGATAACTCCGAAACCAGTTCACTGATTCCACTGAGAAATCCAGGGAGGTAAGCTTTGAAATGAGGATGGTGTGGTCAACAAGGTCAAAAGCCTTGGTGAGATCAATGAAGGTGGTACCAGTCAGGAGAACAGAGTCCATGGCTGTGTAGATATCATTTGTGAGTGTCAGAAGAGCAGTGGAGGTACTATGACCTTTGTGAAATCCATGCTGGGATCCCGAGAGGAGGTTGTGTTTATGGAGATATTCAATAGTTTGCCTAGCGACTAGCTTTTTGAGAATTTTACTGAGCACCGAGAGAATGGCAATAGGTCGGTAGTTGGCCATTACTTTAGGATCACCTTTCTTTAGAATTGGTGTTATCCTGGCTATCTTCCAAACGTTTGGAACTACACCATGACATAGTGACAGGTTAAAAATTTTAGTTAGGGGTGAAGCTATAAGTGGGGCAGCAATCTTCAGAAGCCTAGGTTCAAGACTATCAGCACCCGGGCTGGTTTTGTCACGGATAGTCAGCAGTAACTTTAGGACTTCAGATTTAGTGACACTCCAGAACCTGAGAAGTGGACAGGGGAGCAGTGGATCCTTGGCCACGGGAGAGGATACTCAGCGGCTAGGGGGAAAGAGTCTAGGTAGCGTGACAGGTCCAAAAAATGATGGTTAAAAGAGTTGGCGATAGTCATGGGGTTGTTACAGTGTACTCCGTTCAGCAGCATATCATTGGAGGTGGAAGGTTTATCAGAGCCAAGGAGAGTTTTGATGACAGACCAAAATTTACGCGAGTCTCCTCCAGAATTAACAAGTGATTCTTTACAAAACGAGCTTTTTGCTAGACGGATGTCTCTTTTACAGGACCCACTCCCCCAAGTTACCCAGCTTGCTTACTAGTCTGCTATGTGGAATGGTGTTGAATGCCTTTCTAAAATCTAGGTAGATCACATCCACCACTCCACCCTGATCTAGTTCCTTGGTCACCCAGTCAATAAAATCTATCAGATTCTTTTGACATGACCTCCCCCTTTGAAACCATGCTGCCTCGGGCCTGCAACCCACTGAGTTCAAGATGTTACACAATCTTTTCCTTCAGCACTGATTCTATTAGCTTTCCCAACACTGATGTCAGGCTGTCTGGCCTGTAATTGGCAGCCTCCTCCCTGCTAC
This sequence comes from Neoceratodus forsteri, assembly GCA_016271365.2. Classification (NCBI taxonomy): domain Eukaryota; kingdom Metazoa; phylum Chordata; order Ceratodontiformes; family Ceratodontidae; genus Neoceratodus; species Neoceratodus forsteri. The sequence goes on from CM028130.1 coordinate 242,967,426, forward strand.
CACTTCCGTGTAGTGGGACTATATCAGCCCACCTTGAGTCCTTCAGAACCGCTCCTGTTTCCAGTGAACTGTTAAACTGAACTGTCATAGACACAGCCAGTATTTTCCCAAGCTCCCTCAATTCCCTTGGATGCACCCCATCTGGACCCATTGCTTTGACTACCTTTAGAATAGCAAATCCCTTCAGGAATCTCACCTCCAAAAAAAGGACTAGTTTCTACCTACCTCTCACCAAAGTTTTTGTTACTTTTTTGTGGCCCCTCCCCTTCTCCTTCCTCTCTGAACACTGAACAAATGTGTTTGTTCAAGCTATCTGCCTTTTTCTGATCCCCCCTCTGCACAGTCCCCTCCTTCCATTTTTAACCTTACATTCCCACCCGGTCTTCCTCTTTTCGCTTACATACCTAAAAAATGTCTTATTCCTTTTCATTACGTCCTGGGCTATTCTCTCTTCAGTTTGCACCTTTGTGCTCCTTACTGCTTTCCCCTGCTTCACTCTGTTTCCCCTGATACACTTCCCTATCCTCCTTCCTCTGCATCTCCTTATACCTGCTGAATGTTACCCTTTTAGCTTTTATCTTTTCAGTTTCCTCTTTCAAAAACCATACCAGTCTGGTTCAACTCAAAAGCCATATTATCCATGCAAATGTATTTTTCTATTTATCATTTTTGTTTTCTCTTTCTATGCCCCCTTCTCACTGCATCAACCCCCACTCTTCCAGGATCTCTAGGCTGTGTGTCCCCTAGATTCACCCCAGGTAACTCCTGGGAACTCTGGTGGACCTGCCCCATCCTGCCTTGGTTGTACCCCCCAGGTGGGGGGGGACCCTGGATCGTCACCTCCTCAGTCCATTAGTCTGCATCTTGCAATCCAGTTGGTCCCCCAAGGAGCCTGGTAATGAAGTCAGAGGCAGCCGGGTCCCTTCCACTGGCGTCCAAGGCAGGGTTTCTCCTGGCTTTCTCATCACTGCCCCTGAGGGTGCCAGTACTCCAGGGGATCCAAGGAGGCGGGGCATATAGAGATGTGCCACTGCTCCAGATCCAGGCCAGTGTCCTCCCCTCCTTATCATTCTGCAGCCCCATTGTACCACCACCTGTGGTCACCCAGGTGGCAGTAAAGAAGTGGGACTCACAGCCCACCCTCCTCAGAGGAGGAGAGCAGCTCCCCCAGGTGATCTATCCTCCTCCCCTGGCTGGCCCTCCAACAACCAGTGTTTGATCCCAACCCCAGGTTGCTGACATCACAAGCAGTAGCACTACTGCTGCACCAGTGGCCCAGAAAAATTAATTATTTTTGAACATTGCTGCTATGTTCCATGCCGCTATGTCTGAGACTGGATTCATGAGGTCATATAACAAGTCACCAGACACCTGATAAAAGTGGCTTAAATATTGAACTAAATATTCCTTTCTAATATTAGTAAACATTTGGGCAATGCAAAACCTCATCATGAAGGAATAAACCAATTGTATATTTCTAAAATTGGGTACTGCTTCAGATAGTGCAAATGTTGCATCTGTTGAAAATGTTATCAGCACAGACCAGGCTATATAATACATAATCCCCTAAAGGTTTTAGATGAGTCAACTTTTTTATCATAATGAGATTCAAAAAGTATAATTTTTCAGAATGGATGGAACAAAGACTTTGCATGGATTTTGCAAAAACAGTGACTTGTTTTGCATGGTTTTATGTGATAATAGCAACTCTGGAATGACGAGTCCAGAATTGTGAAGGAAATTTGGTGAGGACACAAAAGGTGACTTTCTTCTTTTTTCAGGGGCTTCGCCCCTTGTTGTGGTGGGATTGCCCCCCACACCCCCCTTACTTAAATAAAATCTTATGTCATAACACCTCAAGGAGGGGATAAAATGTATGTCGCTGTTTTGTGCTCACTGTAATTCCCTTGCCGACTTGTGGAGTAGCTGTTTTAAAGTTGCCAAAATTACATGCCACTGATCTGCAATCCTCAAAGCTGATTTGCAACGCAAAGAGGAAATCTGCATTTTAACAGAAGCTAGTAATTTAATTTTTATTATCCAATTTCTCATATAAAGTGCAAATGGAATTAGGAAACTAAACAACTAATTAATTCACCAGGGTCAGGCTGGCTACACAACTTGGTTTAAGTGTCTTGTGTTGCATCTCATGCTCCGGTTACATGTGATAAGGGTGAATATTAAACAACGAGAGGAATAAGGGTGAAAGAAAACCTCCCACCAAAACTAATCTCACCCACTATGCACACCAACCCAGTACCCATTCCGCAACACCTGGAGCACACACAAGAACTCCACACCTGTCCAGCAGCTGTAAGTGAAGGGGGAGGGCTTAGAATGGTGACCTTGTGACTCTGATCTCTCTGGTGGCTTGCTAACTGCACATTATCCTGTGGATGACAGAAGAAGAAGAATATCAGAGTATAACCTGAGGCCGTGTCAGAGCAGGAAGACAAGTGCGGGGGAGTATGGTAATGGACACAAAAGACGGGAGGCAGGGAGAAAGGCAGAACAGAAAAATGAAACTGGAGGCAGCAGAGTAAACAGGGGTCAGGAGAGGAGACAGTATGGAGGGGGGAAATGAAAACCATAATGTAGGAGCAGAAAAACCGGAGACAGAATGAGGCAGAAAACATACAGAACTGCAAGAAAATGGCAGATGTCCAGCAAGGGAACACATTAATGATTCAACACACACACACACACATTCGCTGGCTCCTGGAATCAAACCCAACTGTACATACTCCTGCCTCACTGACTATCTACCTGTCTACCTAACAATAATCCTATACCACTGCACCACAGTGACACCATGGCTAAAGCATCTAAACGGATCTGTCATTTTATCCATTAGCTCTCGAAAATACACTATAGAATGTCTTATTATTATTATTATTATGCATTTCCATCGAATGCAAGTGAGTCAGGTAGTCAAGCAAGACTGGTGTCCCTGCTTTGGATGGAAACACATCTTTGGTGCCACACCATATGGAAAATGTCTTCCATTTGGAAACATATGTCTTCTTCATAGAGGGTTTCCTAGAACCTCTTAGAATCCTGAGTATACTCTCTGAGAGGTGAAAGTCAGTATACTCTAGGTCCTCAAGAGCCATGCTTTGAGCCTGAGTGACCTGAGGTTCTGTTACAGAATCCTCCCCTGTGAGGAGGTCAGAAGATTGTGTCTGTGTGGGAGGTGTATGGGCTGAGCCACTGACAGAGAGAGCAGCAATGAGTACCAATGCTGCCTGGCCCAATCTGGAGCTATCTGTATCATTGTAGCTGACTGGGACCTGAGCTTGATTAGGTCCCTGAGCAACAAAGGGAATGGAGGAAAAGCATATAGACCAGTCCAGCACCATGGCATCCAGTGCCACAGTCCCCTTCACTGGAGGCCTGCAGCAGAACATGGGCAACTAGTGATTCTTTTCAAAAGATCCATCTCTGGTGTGCCCCACCTTTGAAACACAACTGGGATTGAGGATGGGAGGTGACCCTGACTGTCACATCATAGAAACATAGACTTTGATGACAGATAAGGACCGCTTGACCCACCTAGTCTGCCCATTTCCCTACCTATTGGATAAGCTGCAGATCCTAGTTAACCAACAGCCTACTTCTTCCTACCCCCCCACCAGAATTGCCTTATGTCTGTCCCATGCATTCTTGAATTCCCCCACTGTTTTTGACCCCACAACCTCCTTAGGAAGGCCGTTCCATGTGTCCACCACCATCTCTGTGAAAAAAATACTTCCTCACATTTCCCCTGTGCCATCCCCCCATTATCTTCAAATTATGTCCCCTTGTTCTTGCACATCTCTTTTTCTAAAAGATGCTACCCTCTTGGACTTTGTTAATTCCCTTGAGGTACTTGAAAGTTTCTATCATGTCCCTCCTCTCCCTCCTTTCCTCAAGGGTATACATATTAAGCTCCTTTAGTCTCCTTCCATATGGCATCTGTTGCAGACCCTGCACCATTTTATTTGCCCTCCTCTGGACTGCAAGGGTTCTGTTTCCCTTGTGTGGCAGTTTGTGGGGATTGATCCCCTCTTTTGAAGCCCCTGCAGCCTCTGTTCCTGTAGTCATCCCTTTGTGGATAGCTAGGGGCAGCCTGCGCCTGATAGAAGAGTGTCTACTATAACCCCTACCTCTAACTCCCCTTCCAAATGGTCTGTAGGAAGTCGAGACCTTGTCTTTTACAGAATTACTCATGTAAGTGGCCTTGTACTTGCTCACTTTTTTCATATATTCCTCTGGTTTACTGCCAAAAAGGGAATGGCTTTCCACAGGTACATCCAAGGCCTTACTTTGGGTATCCTGGGTGAGGTCGGTTGTCCTAAGCAGACAAACCTCCTCAAGGTTATGGAGAGGGCCATCCATCTAGCTGCATTATCATTTGCATCCACAGCCATGTGGAACTGATATTTTGTGTCCTCTGAGCCACACCTAGCCATTTCTACATAGTCAGCTGCAAGCCCTGGTGGAGCCTTATCAGACATGGCCATAACTGGAGTCCACAGACTCTTCTGATACTGTGTAGCGTAGCCCATATAATTAGCTTCCATAATGCCCAAAGAAGCAGCCAAATACCCTTTCTTAGTCATCCCATCCAACTTCCTAGAATCCTTCTCAGGAGGATGGGTGGCCAGAGGTACCTTGGCCTTATCACAAGACGCTGTCTGAACTATCCCTTCTGGGTCTGGGTGGAACAGTAAAAACTCAGCATCCATGGTATCTAGCTGATACTTTTCATCAGCTTTTTTATCTACATGTGGTATGGAGTTTGGGGTCTCCAACACCTTAACCACCTGCTTCTTAAAGAATTTATTAATGGTAACAAGATCCTTTTTGTGGGTGTTAACCCCATCATTTCTAGGTATTGTGATTCCTCCTCATCTTGTTCAGGCTCATATGGTGTACGATCCAGTGCTTCCGTAATTTGCCTCACAAAAGTAAAATGTGAGGAGTAATCCTCAGGAGCCCTACAGTAGGTGGGGACTCAAATCCATATTCCAGTGAAATCTCTGGCTCAATCACCTCTTCATCCTCATCATCCTCTCCATACTCCTCTAGAGAGGGATCAAACATTAATGTACTTTGAGAAAAGGAACCCAATCCTGAAACCAAAGGACCAGTTGCAGTTGGTTGCTGTGGAACCAGTGCTAACCCTGTCTGCAAGGCTTTTAAAATCTGTAGAGCCTGTGCACTTGGTCAGCCATTGGCATATTTGTTTGTGATACTGTGAGCCCCATTGCTTTTCCTGCGAGGGAAACGATATTCATCTTTTTGTCCAACTTTTTTTAAAAGGAACTGAATCCTTTACTGGTTCACCCAGTCTTTTCAGTCTGGATGTCTTGCCTTTTTCAGGGGTGTTTGCAACAGCATCCTTAAACTTATCTTTCAGTTCAGAGGTTGGATCCTTCGAATCCAGAACCAAAGTTGTGGACATTTTTTTTAAAAACGTTTGATGCATTTTTCGACAGTATTTTCAGGAAAAGATTTACAAATTTCACAATCAGACCCAAAGTATTCAGCCCAGAGGCAGAATAAACACAAGTCGTGTTTCTCCACTTTTGCATAAACTTCTTGACACTTAAGACAGTTTTTAAATCCAGTTGACCTAGTTTTCTTTTTAGGCTTTTCAGACATTACCACTGTAAAGCACAACACCAAAAATGAATAAAAGATCAGTTTCTAAACAGAGTTGACCACTGCTGAGACATTGCAAAGCGGTACAAGAGTTGCTTGCGGTCAGTTCCCCAACTGAGAAAAAAAAAACAGTTTAACAAATAATAAACCAAAGTAACCCAGTAACAGAAATAGAACTTTAACAAACTAAGATATAAAATGTAAAATGATTTAACAATAAAATAGACTAACTAATCAGTTCCCCAATGGCTACGAGGAACCAGTGAGGAACTGAAAAAGTAACCTAAGACTAAATAAAACTTCACTAAAACTAGAAAGTACAGCAGAAATGAAGTAATTAAGGGTAATACTTATATATTTTTTGAAAATTAAAGTTTTTCTCAGTCATGCCCAGGAGCAGTCTTTGAGGTGTCCTACAATTGCTGAATGATATTAATGTCTGTACTGCGTAATGTTTAACATCCTGTTCACTAGATATGTATCAAAATTATGCTGACTATATGAAAATGTACTGTATGTAAATGTGCTGTATCCTTGACATGTTTCTCTGTAACTTATGTGAATTGCTGCTATGGTCATGTAACAATGTTCTTGTCTCTCTACCATGTGCCGTTTAGATGGCGTGGATCATACCTGAAAATGGTCCTTTGGATCATTGTACTTACCAGGTCAACAAATACATACATACATACATACATACATACATAAATAAATAAATAAATAAATAAAATAAAACAATAACCTATATGCTACTCCACTTCTGCTATCACCATTTACCCAACTAACAGTATACCTGCCTTTTCATGCAAGGGGCTTTACCCCCCACCCCATCTTTAAATAACTACCTCCAAGACTGCACCACCATTGACATGGTGTGCTATAGTGGACAGCACACTTCACCTTCCTTGCACACAGTTGCTCTTATTTCCTTCACTATTATATGCATGTCGCCCTTCCCACAGTCACTCAATTTGAGTCACTCATTTTCAATCACTCAAATTGAGTTGCCCATATCACAGTATACCGGTACACCAGTGCCATATTTTCAGTCATCTTGGGACTAAGTTGCACTCCCCAGCTGCCAGTGAAGAAAGAAATCTTTGCACCTCTGCACATTGCCATTTTCAGCCGATGCTCTATAGGGATGGCATGGACAGTTGCAGGGTGATGTTATGCCTGGTCCAACCAGGTGTAACATTTTGGTGCAGCTCTGCCAAAAAATGGCCACAAGCTGCTGTAAATTATGGAGCCAGTTGTATACCAGCTCCAGCTTTGAAATGCAGTGCCTGCAGGGAAAACTGTGGATCTGCAAGTGCAGACTCACTTGTATTAGTTTTTTCCTTCACCTGCACCACATTCTGGAGTTTTGAAAATCTGGTCCTAGGAATCAAAGCAATCCCTTGGCCAGTGGAAGGCTGGAAATGCCTTTCATACGATCTGTATGCCAAAGTGTTTTACATTCCAGGAGAAGAAAGAAAGTAGAATTTTTCTGCGGTGTTCAGTGCAAAGATAAATTTCAACATCACAATGATAGATTACAGAGACATTACAAAGAGGTAAACCAGAGAAGAGTTAAGTGGTTTACTCAAGGTCACACACTGTTTGAGTGGTGGTCATGGGATTCCCGCATGGGTCTTCAACTCATAGTTCATAGAAACCTAGAAACCTAGAATCTGATTGCAGATAAGTGCCATTTGTCCCACCCAGTCTGTCCATTTTTTTCTACCTTCATTTTTTTTCTGCAAACCCTACTTGATCTGTAATGTTTCCTCTGCCCCATTTCTTTACTGCTATGATTCCCTTGTACCTATCCCAAGCATTTTTTAACCCCACAACTGTTTTTGCACCCAATACTTCTGCTGGAAGGCTGTTTCAGGAAACTACCACTCTTTCTGTGAATAAGTACTCCTCAGATCTGTCCTGAATCTACCTCTTTCCAGCTGTTCTATAGCACCTTCTTTTTGTAACAAATGTTCCTCTCTGGTACCTTATTTACTCCCCCATGAGATATTTAAAGGTCTCTGTTATATTCCTCTTCTCTCTCCTCTCTACCAGGATGTACATGTTGAGCTTCTTTAGCTACTCCTTGTAGGGTTGATGATGCAGACACTGCACCATTTTGTTTCCCTCCTCTGGACTGCCTGCACTCTGTCTATGTCCTTCCTGAGATGTGGTCTCCAGAACTGTACATAGTACTCAAGGTGGGGTTTTACCAGTGATCAATATAGGGGCAATACCACTTCCTGCCGGTGACACCCCTTTCTATGCACCCTAGCAACCCACAAACCCTCTCAACTGCCTTCCCACACTGCCTGGCCACTTTCAGGTCATCATATATTATAAAAATGGTCTGAGAAATGGAGCTTTCTGATTGGTTGTAAACATTCTATCAGCCCTATGTTGATCTTTGATTAGCATACATGTACAGCCTAATCATATGCTGAACAAGGTTTAACGCTGTTTAAAACAACATTTTTTATTATAATATCAATAAGGCACTCCCAGGGGTTATGTTAATGGTCAGTTAATCACCCTCTAGGGGCATATAGCACTCGGCTATGCCTCGTGCCACATTACACCCCTAGAAGGTGATTAACAGACTATTAACATAACCTCTGGTCATGCCTTATTGCTTAATGATTACTGCCAGGTCTCTTTCCTTCTTGGTCATTATCGGTAACAACCCACCCATGTTGTACTCCACCTACAGGTTTCTCTGCCATCCATTCTGCACCTTGTTGCAAATATTGGTGTCATCCGCAAAGAAGCAGAGCTCTCTTTCCAGGTCCTCTGCTATGTCTCTTATAAAGTCATTAAAGAGGACTGATCCCAGCTCTGAACCCTAAGGTTCCCAGCTGGTCATCCTCCCTTCCTCAGAGCAAACTCTGTTTACCACTTCCCTCTGTCTCCTATCCCCTAATCAGTTTCTTGTCCAGGTTACCCAGGTTGCCACTTTAACCACTAGATTAAACTCCACAGGACCAGAGTAGTGCTGATGCACAGTGAAAAAGATCCTTTAAAGGTCTGGGAGAAAGGCTGGCACACATCGCTAAATGGATTGACTGATTGATTGATTGATGTGAGCTTGATTGATTGATTGATGTGAGCTCACTAGGATTAACACATTGAGATGCATCTTTTGGGTTACAATGGGGTCTTGAAAAAAACACCCACAATAGCAAGTTCATGACTGAATTAATAGTGCAGTTTCAGGGTCACCATGATATCCAAATGCTTGCATAGTACTTGAAATAATCCAAATGAATCTGATCTACTTAGCCTGGATAATAGATTCAGATAACATACTGTCTGATCCAGATCTGCAAGTACTTCACAGTATTCAAACTTGCTGAAACTGAATAGATGCAGCCTTTTCTTTCTTTCTTTCTTTCTTTCTTTCTTTCTTTCTTTCTTTCTTTCTTTCTTTCTTTTTCTTTCTTTTCTTCTGTCCCTCCATCCCTTCCCTCCTGCCCCTTCCTTCCTTGCTCCCAGAAGAGGCACACTAAGCTGTGAGCACCTGATTTCCAGATCCATCCTAGGGGAAGGAAAGGGGTGATGTGTACAGTAATAATAAAATCAATTAATAATAAATTAACAAATGTAACGAGAGCAGCAGTACAAGTTCATCTATTCAAATGAGCAATATTTCAATGTTCCTGTACTGCCAGTCTAAATTTAATTAGTAAATAGAGCAAACATTTACAATTAAAAGCCTTATTCACTTAAAGCACAGTTTTTAGTTAGCAACCAAGGGAGCAACTAGGCTCCCTTCACCATTAGTTTTTCACACCCTGGAAGGGTCCCCTCTGGAGTCCTGCACCACCTTCAGATACCTCGGTGTCTGGCTTGATCAGCACCTCAACGTTTCTGCACATATTGACTCCTTACTTAAGAAGCTGCACCCCAGGCTTGGTACACTTTACCGGAATCATGACAACATACCCCTTCTAGCCTGGAAGGACATTGTAAAAAAGTGATCCTCCTAGTCCTCGACTATGGGGACGTAGTCTACGGTGCCGGCCCTAAGACCACGTTAGCTAGGCTGGACCCTCTCTTCCACTATTTTTGCCATTTTTCCCCGAACAGCCCCTACTCCACACACCACTGTGCCCTTTATCAAGCAATGAACCTCACCTCACTTGACTATCACAGGCTAACCCACTGCACAAAAGTTATGGCCAAGTATTGGACTCAGCGGCTCCCTTCCCACCTCTCCGACATCTTAACAAACCCTAGCACACAAGCATACACACTCAGAAACTCAGACTCCAGGTCCCTAGCTGTCCCATACTGGTCTACCTCCACAGGGCAATCAGGGTTCAGCTACCACATTCCCTTGCTATGGAACTCCCTCCCAGCTAACATTCGTCGCTTCACCTCCCTTTCCCACCTAAACTCCTTGCTCCAAGATCATTTCATCCCTACCTGTGCTTGTGTCTAGGAGTCTACCAACTATTAGGCAACTCTCTGGGAATGTCGGCACTTAGCAAATTTGTAATTCATCATTGTCTAACTATTTTCCTCTCGCCTTATACCGTCTCTCATATGGCTCAAAACCTAATTTTGTTATACATTTGCTGTATGTAACTGTGTTACCAACTGACACACTCAATCCTGTATGAACGTGGTTTCAGAACCAAATGTGATCTTCCACAATGTATTCACTTGTCTATCCTGACTTCAAGTGTTACTTCATACCGTATGTACTGTGGTTATCAATTGTCTCTCTCAAGCTACTACTGACTTGTAATCAGATCCAAATGTTAGTATTTCTCCCACTATGTATTTTCTTGTCTATACTGTGTAAAATTGTCTTCCTATGTTCTCCCCTCCACCAGAATGCATCTGTAATCGAGCAGTACTCTGCTCAGTATGCCTTCCTGGTAAAACGCTTAAATAAATAAATAAATATATTTTTAGCAATAATGTTTGTCTAGCCAAAAATATCAGGATATATATTTTTCTTTTCATTTCTTTCATTCCTGACCAAGATATAGAATTTTGAAGTTTTTAAAAGTTCCCACCCATGTGCCATGGCTGCCAAGAAAAAAAAAAATAATATATTGTTAGAGTGTTGTGCTGTTAACCAACAAAAATATGTAATACTCTAGCACCATCCTAACACATCTACAGTTTGAATCTAGCTTGTACATTTAACAGGTAATCTCAGTGGAAGAGATGATTAAAAATTGTGAGTGGTGGCCATCTTTAATGACGTGAGACATCCATTACAAAATTCTTTAAAAGCTGTTTTACCAGTATCTGAGAAAACTAAAAATGCACTGAGCATGGATCTTAGGATGTAAAAAAAAAAGATGTGCTAAAAAAACTATATGATGAATTTGTCTGCTGACTAACAAATATTGCTTCTTTAAATCAAGAAGTGGCTTATTTTCTATTGATAACTTTCATCATTATAAGGGTCATCCATTCTAATAGTTTTTGGTTTGAGCAAGTATAAATACATTTACTCCAAGGATACAATTCAGTACATTAAAAAGTCAAATATTTGCAGTGTCTTTAATACAAATTGTATCCAAGGATGAGAGATGGGTGAAACAGCAGTGTTCTGGTTTCCTGGCTTTGCTTTCATTTCAGATCTCTTAAGAATTTAACCAAGAAGATTGGAACTAATGTCAGCCAGACATCACAAGAGAGGCCTGGATCCCAATATGGGCTGGGTCACATGTTAGGATATAGGTAAAACCCTCAGTGGCCAGTCATTGATTCCTGTGATCTCCATGACTTGATTTGGATGATTATATCTAATCTAATAAACCAAAAGGAAGTGGATTTATATCTGATTCTGAACTTGCTCATCCATCCCTACCCTAAAAGCTTTATATGGTTTATATAACAGAGGATAAATCCAAGAGTGATGGAAAAGAAAGATGGTTCGGTTTACAGTATGTTTATAATAAAACGCAACACTATAGCAATGTATTCAGTCATTCATCTGACAGTATGCAAATTTGTCAGTACAGATTTAAACAGATGAAGCTCAACAATCATGGAAACACTTTAGTCAATGTATTTTTGCATAATTATGTAAAAGAGTTGTTAAACCTTGTGGAAGATAATTGTCTTAGAGGATGTTGCATAACTTTAACAGGATTACCCTCTTTACGTCTGCTTCAGGGAATTATACAAGTCATTTCACCTGTCTGTGGTATAATCCTCTTCAACAGAGAATGGCACAGGTATTTGGAATACACTTTGTCCTATGAAACAAAAGAATGAGAACGAGGACATTTAAAACATTACTGCAGAAGTATTTTGTTCCAATAGATTTGCAAAAACCCATGACCTTTTTGTGAAACATGATAAAACCAAGTTGTTCTTCCAACTAACATAATTATGCACAAAGTGCAAGTAGTAATGGAAGACTTTGTGTAGATTAATGATTCTGTAGAGCAAAGAAATAAGACATACAGGTTATGTAGAGCAAAGAAAGAAGAACTACAAGATCCTAGGTTTGATAACTGCAATGGCAACTGATCCACTGCGTGATTTTGAACAAGTCACTTGACCTGCTTTTAGTCCATTCTAATTATGTAATCTTTGATTAAAACAGATCCCCTTTAAAAAATAATGATATTACAGTTTATTTAGGCTATCCTGGATAAAGACACTTTTTAATATTGTGAAATGAGGATATATTAAACGTTATTCCAAGCAAGGCAGAGGAAAACAGGGGGTTTTAATAACTGATGTCCTAGCAACTTATCCACATAGGCACCCCAGATACATGTAAATTGCATTATCTAGTGCACCTTGCTCTACATGGGCTGGTACAGGGGCACCAGTCAGCATCCACGATTCTTGGACTTCTCGCAGCCATGCACTGAGTTTTGTGTTAAGAGTCTGGATGTGGGTCTAGATGAAATGCTGCACCAGACCCAAGGCATCCAATTTAGTCCCCAGGCTGGCTGCCCATGTTATCCAAGCAAAGAGAAGAAAAACAAACAAAGTATTGCCTTAGCTGGTATTTGAATCCAGGCTGCCTGGAATACCGATCTGTTTGCACTACCAGCTGTGCCACCAAAGCAACTGGAAACCTGGAACTCCCCAGAAACACCTTATTCTTTCTCTCTGCATAATCATGCTGCACAGATAATTATATTTTCATATACAAGGCTGCAGTGTGCACATATATGTACGTAACCCAAGCAAACAGAATGGAGAAAGAAACAAGTGTTTTATCTGGGATTTGAACCCAGGCTGCTCAGAATACCATTCTGTTTGCACTACCAGCTGCACCACCAAGATAACTAGAAACCTAGGACTCCCAGAAGCACCTTACTCTTTCTCCAGTGTATAGCCAGTTGCTGCACAAATAATTATGTATAAAAATGTATGATGGATCACAATGTCACTGCAATGCTGATGGACCGTTGATTGTGATTTTAAGCAGGGTTGAGCAAATTTGTCATTTTGCTAGTAAAAGTCTTTCAGGCTAGCAATGTCATGGTCAAGTAGTTCTGCTGAAAAAAATAAAGAAATGTCTTCATTCCAAAAATATGCAATGTGCTGCATTTACCCCTGCAAACTGCGTAATTTGTTGGGAAAATTGGAGCATTTTGAGTTGTTACCATATTTTCAGAATATTGAAATGTAGATGTTATTTCACCAACAATTAGAGAATGCATAATAATAATAATAATAATAATAAAACAGCTTTCCCCATACATATCTGAAAAGTATTGGCCAGGAAAACACACCAAGTCAAAAATAATTTCCAGCTGCGATCTGGGGGTGGGGGTGGGGAGGGTCACAGGAAACAATGCAGAGTATACTGTAGTTTCAATACATACCTACCTACAAAATAAATACTATACAATATAACACATGCATTATAAAGTGTAGCTGTTTAAAAGCATGCAGCTAACAAAGGATAATGTTGTTCCACACCCAAGATGTTTGATACAGACACTGCATAACCATATGAATCACAAGGCCAAATGTCAAGTATATTATTCAGGTATCACTCTGATAGTGTGTAAAAAACATGAGTTTTCCCTGTTGTCCATACTTTATAAAATCACTGGTTAACAGAACTGCAATCTGCAGATAGGAGAAGAGTAGACTAAAAACTACAATACTTCTTGCCTGCAGCGTTTTGGGTCTCACACTCTCAGTGCTGTATGCAAGAGTGATGCAGTACTGCATTACTCACTCTCATGTGTAACACAGTGTATGTAACAGAGAATTTAAGGTATTTGTATCAAATTGCCCAGAGCACATGTGGTGGGGTACGAAAAATTGTGAAGGGAAGGAAAGGAAAGGAACAGGGAGAATACTAGTTAAAGGAGCAAAGGTGGGCCATGAACTCATTGAGATAAGCATAGGGAGAAACTGGGAAACAGGAAAATAAGAAGATGGGAGGTTATTCCACAATGGGCTGGGGAAGTGGTACGAAACAGTAGCCTACCCAACTGAGGATTTACAGCTGAAAAGGATGACGGACTGGGCATCAGAGGATTTAAACAAAAGGGGGAACTAGGGGGAGTAAAAATGAGTGCATGTGGTAGAAAAGGGATAGTCAAACAGGAATTTAGCAGTAAAAGAGGCAAAGTGAAAGAAGCACCTATCTGTAAGGATGGGGAGGTATTGGCTGGAGTTAGAGAAGCAGTGATGTTGTCAATAAGGGCAGTTTAGGGCAAAACAAAAAATGAAGTTAAAGAGGGGCTCCAATCTGGACAGGGAGATCTTGTGACAACTCTGTATACCACACTAACATAGTCCAACACTGGGAGGATAATTTTAAAAATCAGCTCAAGTTGAACATGGGGCTGGACCAAAACTTGTTCTAGTACAATGCTCCATACTTAGACAGGGGTTTTCTATGGATAGTGTAAATGTTAGAAAAATCTAGGTAAGGGTCTGGCCATATACCTAGCTAACTGATGAAGGAGACATCCTCCTTTGTCAGGGTCATGCTAGAATCTAGCATTCAACTCAGCCAAGAGTCTGAAGGCAAAAGGTCCAGCATCTTGCATGTACATGCAAATATGCACAGACATGCAGGCCTTGGAAAGGTAATTGAGGAAGACTGAGAACCAGACGGGGTCCTGATCAGAACCATGGTGCATTTGACAAAATTGTCAGAAGAGCGAGGAGGTATGGTATGCATAGATCAGTCAAGTAGGAGTGGAACCAGCCAAATAAAAGGCTACAAAAACCAGCCACAGAGCATCTGTCAATTAGAATGGGGTGAGCAACACTGTCAAAATGTTTGGTGCATTCTATAAAGATAAGCATGGTGGTTAGGCCCCAAGCAATCCCCCTACTGAACAATCAATGAATCTTTGGAAGGAGAAGAGACTAGATAATGTCCTACATTAGCCAGACTGGAAGGAAATAAATAAGGAGGAACCAAGAAAAGAGGAGAGTGGAGAGAGAAGGGAGAAGAGGTAGCAGGGAGGACTTGGGGAGAACAAGAACATAGAGATGAGTGAAAGGAATCAACAGAAAGGCTAAGGCAGACTACTTCATTTCCAGGTAAAATCAGAGAATGGGGAAATAAAAATCCACACTTCTTTATGTCAGCTTCATAAATGTGAAGTTTTTTGCTGCACTTTGTGAAACGTGAATTATCACTGGAGTATAGATACAGTACTCCTGATATTATTTGGTAGTACTGTTTTATACATCAGTAATATCCAGGCTTACATACCAGTGTAAATCATGTCTCTATTACATGCTTTAAAACAGAAGCTTACTGTATGGAAAGTTTTACATGTGCATTTCCATTATTCTGTTATTGCACAGACTTTAGTTTGCACAGTCTACAAATCTCTTTGGACGTAACTGTAAAATGGCTTTGTTTAACTATGAGAAAAGGTTTTCCCCTTGTGCTATGCTATGACAATGAGTTTCAGAAACTGCACAATTTTCTTCAGTGGTACTTTCTAGAGACCCACTGGATGATATGCTTTCGTTCATTCATCCAAATCACAAACAATTGCTGAAGAAGATGGAAGACCTGGGTGCAGCTAAACCCATAGGGAACTGGGTGGGTAACTGGCTTGAGGGGAGTCAGAAGAGGATGGTGGTCAATAGTGTTAAATCAGAAGAAAGGGAGGTTATTAACAGGGTTCCACAGGGATCAGTCCTGGGTTCGGTCCTATTCAACATGTTCATTAGTGACGCTGGAGAAGGATTCCGGGGCCGGTTGTGTCTCTCTATATAGGACACAAAACTATGTGAGAGGGTAGATAGTGACAAGGGAACAAGGGAAATGCAGACATACCTACAAAAGCTGGAGTGGTGGTCAAAGGTCTGGCAGTTAAAATTCAATGCTAAAAAGTGCAAGGTAATGCACATAGGGAAAAACAACCCCAAGAGAGAGTACTTGATGGGAGAAAGAGAGACTTAGCTCTACAGATGAGGAATGTGATCTAGGAGTTATCATTAGCAACTCATCTAAGCAATCAAGTAAGTGTAACAAGGCCTACAGCAAGGCTAACAGGATGCTGGGATGTATCGGGATGGGCACTAATAGCAGTAGAAAAGAGGTAATATTTCCCTTCTACAAATCCCTGGTGAGGCCTCACCTAGAGTACTGTGCCCAGTTCTGGAGTCCTCACCTCAGAAAGGATAAGGATAGACTGGAGTCAGTGCAGTGAAGATTAACAAAAATGATTCAAGGTCAGCAGGGCAGATCCTATGAGGAGTGTCTCAAAGCATTAAATAAGTACTCACTGGAGACCAGAAGGGAGAGAGATTATATGATTGAGACCTTCAAGTTCCTCAAAGGAATTAACAAAGTGAACTACGGGTAACTATTTATCCTGAATACCAATTCATGGTCACCTGGACACGAATGGAAATTAATAGGAGGTAGGTTCAGGTGGGATGTGACCAAGTACTACTTTACGGAAAGGGTGGCGGAACTTTGTTACAGTCTGTCGGCTGAGGTGGTGGTTGGGAAAAGAGTCAGGGTATTCAAGTAGGTCTGGGACAAAATGAAGGGAATAGTGGTTACCAGGGGCGACAGCACCAGGGAGGAGAATAGAGAGATGGCAGGGAGGGTTAGTACCCTGGAGGAACAGTAACTTCTAGGGATTATAGGGAAAATGTGCAGACTGGATGGACCTCTGGTCTTTTTCTGCTGTCATTGTCTTAAGTTTCTATGTCTGTATATATAGTAACTTAGATATTGTTCTGTGATACACTTGTTCACATTCTTTTAGGGCCACACAGGTTCCTTTGATAGATGGTTTAGCAGTCTGATTAAGAGAACCAATTTTTGAACCTAATTCAAATTGTTTTTATATGAATTTTGATTGATCAGTATGGGTGAGGCATTCACCATGGTAGCAACTGAGAAGGCTAAATAGAGGGCCCATTGAGATTCAAGAGAGTAAAATATAAAACATTTTTCCAATTACTGCTGTAGTAAGCATTAACATGCATTTGCCCTCATACCAAAGGCATGATAACTTTTAACATCTATGCTTGAAACCTATTTCAGCAACTTGCAGCACAGTTGTCTTGCCAAACCTGTTGGGTAGCCAACACAGTTACAAACATGGCATGGCATTTGAATGTCGGATGCATCTGGCATGGAAATCTATGATAGCCAGACTGGCACTGTTTACTTGTAAAATGTTGACACCCTGCTTTGGGTTAGCTGAATGCCCATTCCCTGTTCTGCTATATTGTATTGCTGTACTGTATTTTATTGCACTGAATTTCTACGTCATAAACTTAATAGACCCTAACAGCCTTAAGCAACTGTGGACTCCATATCCAGAGCCAGCTGTGTGCACTGTGCAGACAGCAGTGCTGCACAGCAAACAGATCACTGTCATCCCTGTGCAATATTCAGACACCATGCTCCAACCAAGTTCGCTACTGTAAGTGTCTGAATATGGGGCCATGCCAGTGCAAAGTATAGTGACTATGTACTATGCTGACACAGGGGAGCCTACTGGAGATAGCACTAACCAAAGTGCATAGCACCAGGGCTCTTGTGGGATATATTCAACCATAGCATGCTAATGAGCCCACTGTGCATTCAAGGTGCTAGGGGTCCATTATGGGCTCATTTTCATGCCAAACAGCCCCATAGTGTTGTTCCTGTACCTGAAGAAGATTCCCTAGTGTCTATTGGTCCTCTCCAGTGGTCTATGCTGGGCTTTTGCATCATTCATTCCATACGATCCAGTGGACCCCTCCCAGAAATAGTTGTAACCCCCCCAAGCCTCACACTCAAGACCAAGAGCCCCAAACTGTCCTTCGCCCTGGAAACTGGTCCATACCATACTGACAATGATGGCACTGGCACAGCCCTCCGCATAAGTGCCAGGTGTCTGGTGGAGACCCTCCCCTTCTTGCACTTGTGTCTGTTCTACTGCATAGACTTCACTAGTCAGCAGTCACATAATGGGAGCAGAGTCCCTCATTACTCAAGGAAGAAGAGCAGTCCTTGGAATGCTCAATTCTTCCTCCTCCTCCTCCTGCTTACCCACAAAATCCGTGCTCATTTCCAAATGTGGGGTACCAGAATAGCAAGTGGTAACTCTACTGCTGTGCTAATGGGCCAGTTGTTAAAAAGATTTTTTAAAGTCTTTTAACCACCCCATACCTACAAGGCAATGTTTCCTACCCTTGTCGCCCCAACATGACCATTAATGAATACACCCCCATCCACCACACCCATAATGCACCCCATAACCCTTCTCCCCAGTCCCAGTTAAAGTGTTCATAGTAAAATAAAACTGATATCACAATCTCAGTCAGGCACTGCTTCCAAGATAACTTTTTCCCACTCTCCCCACCCTTGTGGCACCTGAACACGCACCCTCCCTTGCCCCAGTCCTATTCAAAGTACTTATAATAACATTTACATCCTGATCTTAGGCACTGTCTCCAAGCTAATTTCTTTCTCATTCGCATCCCAACCCACACTTATCACCCTCTGTTTGCAAAACCTTCCCTTATTTCCCAGCCTGACCCACTCAAAATAGACTAACCCTCCCCACCTTCACTGTCTGACACCTCCACCATCCTCTTCCCACCTCCACTCATCCCCAAGCAAAAGGAATAAGTCAGATTGCAGGTGACTGGCACAATCCTCACTCCACCTAGGCCAGTGGCCATTTACTGTGCCACTAGGCCATTTACTGAATGAAACTGCACTTGAGTTCTATAGTAATTACCTCATTAGCTTGTGATAGAGGGTGCTTCAAAATGGTGTGGGAAGGAACTTTTTTGTAGCAAAACCAGGAGTAAAACAAAGGGAAAATATTATCTACTTTTGATAATCAATTGAAACATACATTGTAATGAAAAAGCAATAATGTGACCAAGCTGAGAATTTAATCCATGCCCCAGGAACATTGTTCTGGTTTGGTATTCTGGGGGCCAGCATTCAAATCATTGTTAAGTAATGTTGTTTATTTCTCATTGCTATTTGTGTTTCTTTTTCAAATTACCTATTCCAATTCCAGATGCCATTCTCCTCTATTTGTGGTCCCCTACCAGCAACCGGACATATTCAGGCCCTGGTTGCTTTTTTGGGGGAGGGCAGCATAGATAGAGAAAGATGGGGTCTGACACAAGAATAGATATCTCACACCCCCCCCTTAGATAGATTCAAGCACACCTCCAAACTCTACACACACACACCTGTGCTTCAGACATGCACACAGTCACACACATACACACACACCCTGCCACTACAGACACACAGACACACCACTACTACAGCAGCACTACCCACTCGTAGATCTGCTGCTTGTCCCCACAGCTTCTCCTGCAGTTCAGGACAACTATAGTGGTTTCCAGATCCACACACCGGATGTTGGGGTGAGTCATGGGAGTGGGGCTCAATGAACAATGGATAGCAGCAACATACACACACATAGAGCAACCTGCTTCCCCCTCACAAGACATAGAGCCATAGAGCACTGTAGAGTTTCAATGACTCTTTTTGTCAGCCCAGGACATAGAAGTGGGGTCAGCCACAGGAAGAATAACTTCCTACACACACACACACACACACACACACACACACACACACACACACACACATCACATTCCTCTGCCCCCTCACACACAGACAGCCCACCAGCAGACCTATTGTGAGTTCACATAGCAGCAATCACTGGGAAGATGAGGCCTTATATGCAAGCACAGCCAGATTTGCCAGACTGCCAGTTTCAATTACCCTTTTTGTCAGCGCAGGACATGGGAGTGGGGCCAGCCACAGGAAGGAATAACCCTCCTACTGTGTTGACTGGTGAGACAGGGTCAGGTGTACTTTGGAAACCTCCTGCCTTGGGGAGGCAGGGCACCTCCTTTGGATGCATGACCCCACTGGTGACTCAGGGGGAAGGGGATGTCATGTGGGGAGGAATAAGTGTTCCCTCTGGGGTGACCTCACATCAGCATATACCTACACTTGTCTGGCAGGTGACACAGAGGCATCACTCT
This sequence comes from Neoceratodus forsteri, assembly GCA_016271365.2. NCBI lineage: Eukaryota > Metazoa > Chordata > Ceratodontiformes > Ceratodontidae > Neoceratodus > Neoceratodus forsteri. The sequence goes on from CM028130.1 coordinate 242,987,514, forward strand.
TCCAGAGTAGGGGCCAATACATCTGTCCAAATGGGACAGCCATAAGAACGGGGGTTGTCTACAGGCCCCCAGACCAGGGGGAAGACACAGACATACTACTGTTAGAAGATATACAAAACATAACAGGTAAAGGGGAGGTTCTGATAATGGGAGACTTCAACATGCCACATACAGATTGGTCAATACCAGCAGGAACATCTGCCAGAACTAGACACATGGTGGATTCCCTGCAGGGGGAACGCCTCAAACAACTGGTACAACAACCCACAAGAGACAGGGCTATCCTAGATCTAGTACTGACTAACAGGAAAAGGATCACAGATCTCCAGGTAGAAGGTCACCTGGGGGCCAATGACCATCACATGGTATGGTTCAATTTGACCACTACAACTAAATCATCCCATTCCAAGGCAAAAATATGGGACTTCAGAGGAGCTGACTTTGATTAGATGGCCAACAGAATTAAGCTATCCCTGGCAAAAAGAAATACAGGTGAGAAGGTACAGGCAAAGTGGGCAAGCATTAAGGATGCAATACTTGAAGCAACATCCCATTGTGTTAGAGAGAAAAGGAAGTGCAAAACAAGAAAGAAACCACTTTGGTTCTCAAAAACAGTAGCAGAAAAGGTCACAGCCAAAAGGCTGGCCTTCAGGAAATATAAGGGAACACAGCGGTATGAAGATAGGGAGGCATACCAAACTTCCCTAAGGGAAGCAGGGATGGCAGTAAGGCAGGCAAAGGCCCAAACAGAGGAAACACTAGCACAGACAGTAAAAGAAGGTGACAAGACTTTCTGTAGATACATTAGTGAAAGGAGAAAGTCCAGAGGGGATATTGCTAAGATCAATGGAGATAAGGGGACATGTGAGGAGGAGGACCATGTAAAAGCATCTATCCTAAATAGATACTTCTGCTCAGTATTTACTGAAGAGAAGATAGGGCAGGGCACACAGCTCAACACCATGGGCACAGGGGGGAAGGAGGTGAGCACTAGTCCCTTCACAAAAGAAAGGGTCCTACAAGAGCTTGATAAGCTCAGGGTGGACAAGGCAATGGGACCTGATGGCATACATCCCAGGGTACTAAAGGAGCTAAGGATGGAACTAGCAGAGCCATTATCAGAACTGTTTAGTGAGTCTTTCAGCACAGTAGAGGTCCCAGAAGACTGAAGAAGGGCTCATGTGATCCCGCTCTACAAGAGTGGTAGCAGGGAGGAGGCAGGGAACTACAGACCAGTCAGTCTTACCTCAGTAGTGGGCATGATTATGGAGGCACTCCTTAAGGAAAGGATAGTGCAACACCTGGAATCCATAGGAGCACAGGATCCAAGACAGCAGGGGTTTACAAAAGGAAGGTCCTGTCAAACTAATCCCATAGATTTCTTTGACTGGGTAACCAGAGTAGTGGACCAAGGGGGAGCAGTTGATGTCACCTACCTTGACCTCAGCAAAGCTTTCGATACTGTTCCACATAGAAGTTTGATTAATAAGCCAGGTAGGCTTGGGGTGGGGCAGAAGTTGGTCAACTGGGTGGCAAACTGGTTGACAGGCAGAAAACAGAGTGGTGGTAAACAGTATACATTCAGAAGAGATGCAAGTCACAAGTGGGGTACCTCAGGGATCAGTCCTGGGGCCAGTCCTCTTCAATATCTTCATCAGTGACATTGCAGATAGACTGGAGGGTAAGGCTTGTCTGTTTGCAGATGACACCAAGATCTGCAACAGAGTAGATGATCCAGATGGGATGGGCAGAATGAGAAGAGATCTGGATAAACTAGCAAAATGTTTGGATAAGTGGCAACTGGGGTTTAATGCAAAGAAGTGCAAGATCATGCACATAGGGAAGAGAAACCCTGAAACCACCTATAGGCTGGGAGGGAAGTTGCTGGCAATCACAAGGGAAGAAAGAGACTTGGGCATCATCATCACAGATGACTTGAAATCATCCAAGCAGACCACTAAAGTAGTAGGTAAGGCTAGGTGGATGTTAGGGTGTATTAGTAGGGGTATCACAAGTCAGAAGAGGTAGGTAATAATCCCTCTTTACAAGACACTGGTTAGGCCCCATCTGGAGTACTGCATGCAGTATTGGAGGCCACATCTTCACAAGGACATCAACCAAATTGAGGCAGTCCAGAGAAGGGCAACCAAAATGGTGCAGGGACTACATCAGAAAACATATGAGGACAGAGTAACGGAGCTCAATATGTATACCCTAGAGCAAAGGAGGGAGAGAGGTGATATGATCGAAACATTCAAACACCTTAAGGGCATTAACAAGGTGAAAGAGTCTAACATGATTCAATATAAGAAAAATTGCAGGACAAGAGAACACAGCATGAGATTAGAGGGAGGTCAATTAAGGATTAATGTGAGGAAGTTCGTTTTCACAGAAAGGGTGGTGGATGCATGGAACAGACTACCTCAGGAGGTGGTGGATATGAATACAGTGCAGGGCTTCAAACAGGCATGGGATAGGCATAAGGGAGCAATACAGATGAGTATGAATAGATAGGCCATTGACAGAGCAAAGGCCGATGGCACATTTATAAGGTAGAAAAAGAAATGGGCAGACTGGATGGGCCTTGTGGTCCTTATCTGCCGTCAACTTCTATGTTTCTGTTTCAATAGGGGAGCACCAAAGAAGGGGTAGGGCCTACCCACCCTTCCAATGGCCCTGATAGGCTGATTGCTGGGTCACCTCTCAGGAAGCCCTTTGATGGAATAACGGGAGGGCCTAGCAGGGGAAAAATACCCCCAGCAACACCAGCAGATGAAGCCATCTGCCCCCTATGCCACAGCAGTTTCACTTCAACTTCTCCTACACCTCGCTGGCTCCTCCTCATGGGCCCTGACCATCAATTGAGGTATCTCCTCCTGGCTTGGGGAACCAGGTGTTCCCATCCATGGAGAACAAGCCATAGATTATGGTCCTGGTATCCAGGGAGGTTGTAGAGTGAAGGCTAGTGGTGGGCAGGGCCACTAAAAGGCTCCTGCGGTGGTCATAAGGACTTGGGTAGGTGGAAGGAGGTCCTGGCAGCTGGCAAGGCAAAAATTGGGGACCAAAACAGAAAATAATAAAAAAAAAAGGAATAACACCTTTACTGACAGACAGTCACACGTGTGCATGCACACACACATATACACACACACACACACACACACACACTCACACACACACACACACACACACACACCCCATACCGCCCCTCCACATACACACATACCTCATTCACAGCACCACCCTTTGGCATACCAACATAAAGTTCCTACAAGAGCTGTCACCAGGAAAGGAGGGCTTTGTAAGCAAGCAGCAACAGCTTGGCCAGGCCAGCTGCAGTGTTTTCCATTGACTGGCCATGCCTGTATATGCAAGTAATGCGAGTAGCAGAATTCATGCCAAAGGCTGTGTGTGTGTGTGTGTGTGTGTGTGTGTGTGTGTGTGTGTGTATGTGCGCGCCAGTGTTTGTCTAGGAAGGGGGAGCTCACAGCATGAAAGACTGATACTGCTGTGGCCTCCTACAGATAGCAACAACTGCTTCTGTATTATAGGTACTTTAAGGGTAAAGTATATCGTATTATATGAAACCACATATGTGATACAACTTTAAACATTAGGCTAATACTAAGCCAAAGCAGTCATTGTTTGCTGTAGCCATCTTTTGTTTAATGTGGGTTCCACCCTTTTCTATTACATTATTACTATTTTGTGTTTTCTGGTATTTGTGTATACTAATTCTTGTTATTTACCATTGGTGACAGGCTACCTAAATTTGTGTCAGACTGATACAGTATATGATCTTAAAGCAGCTGTCTGAAGACAGACTAACCAAAACTTCCAAGGTTAAAGTTCGGTATGTCTTTCATATTTAGTTGCTTCACCAATCACCCTCGGAGCCTGGCCCAATGTTTCATCACTGTGGGCTTCCTCAGAGAAGTGGGACCACTTAAACTTTTAAAATAAATATATTCAAATATAGTTACATAGATATATAGATGCTGTCAGCAGATAAGGACCGCTCGGCCCATCCAGTCTGCCCATTTAGGCTGGCTAATGAAGCGTCCAGTAACCCTATATGGTAATTGGCTTTATCTTTTTCTTCCTATCTCTATTATTCCTTTGTTTCTGTACCATGCATGTTTGAAGCCCACCACTGCACAGGCTGCCACCACCTCCTGGGGCAGGCTATTCCATGCATTCACCACTCTTTCCATAAAAAATAACTTCCTGACATTTTCCCTTATGTGGCCACCTCTCAGTCTCATGTCATGTCCTCTTGTCCTGGCACTACTATTAATCTGGAATATGTTGTCCCCTTCCACCTTGTTAATATCCTTGAGGTGCCTGAATGTTCATGGCATGTCACCTCTCTCCCTGCTTTGTTCCAGTGTGTTCATATTTAGGTATCTCACTCTCTCCTCATAAGGCTTTTGATGTAATCCCTTCACTACTTTGGTTGCCCTCTTCTGCACTGTCTCTTTTTTTGTCAATTTCCTTTCAAAGGTGTGGTCTCCAGAACTGTACACAGTATTCAAGGTGAGATCTCACCAGTCTTGTACAATGGAACTATTACCTCCCTCCTTCTGTTTGTGATTCCCCTTCCAATACACCCCAACATCCCACTGGCCTTTCCCATCACCTTTGCAATCTGCCTAGTGGCCTTCAAGTCATCTGTGATTATGACCCCCAAGTCCCTCTCCTCCTTAGTTACTGCCAGCAGCTCCCTCCCCGACCTATTTATATGTAGCATAAAGTATTTTAAATATATCTGTTCAGTTCATTTTGCATCACTGCTCCACCGTAATGCTATATAATTAGCAGAATCTCCAAATAAATGTTTTTATTTGTTTTATTTATTTATTTATTTATTTGAAAATCTTGGAGTATGAACATATTATTTGGTTGCTAAAACAGGTCCAGCTTGAAAATGAGTTTTGCTCAATGACGATCACCTGGTTAAATAAAGATTTGATTGATTGATTGATATATGAACATACGAAAGTTGCCAGCAGCAAAAGGCCATCCTGATCTATCTAGGCTGCTCGAGATTGCAGCTAGCTTTCTATTCAGCAGCTGCCCCACCCCCTTCCCTTCCCTCCCTTTACCCTCCCCTTTCCTCTGTCTCACCCCTTCTTGAAGCATGCCACTGTGTTACATGCCACCACCTCAGCCAGTAGTGCATTCCACTTTGCCACCACCATCTCCGTAATGAAATGCCTCCTCACCTCCCTCCTGAATCTACCCCCCTTCAATCTCATGTCATGGCCCCTAGTGTCTCTCCTCACCATCCTCCTGAATAGACCCTCCGTATCTGTTTTGATTATCCCCTTCATGTATTTGAAGGTCTCAATCATGTCCCCCCATCCCTCCTCTCCTACAGTGTGTATATGTTAACTCTCTTAATCAATCAATCAGTCAATCAATATCTTTATTTATCCAGTCTGACCTCATATGGAAATTCCCCCAGGTCCTGAATCATCTTTGTTGCCCTATGCAGCACCACCTCCAGAAGCCTAATGTCCTTTTGTAGGTACGGGCGCCAGTACTGCATGCAGTATTCCAGGTGGGGTCTAACCAACAATCTGTATAACGGTAGAATAACCTCCCTTCTTTTTGAGGTAATGCCCCTTACAATGCACCCTAGCATTTTGTTGGCGATTGCTGCTACCTTTCGGCATTGCATGGAATTGTTCATTGCTCCTGTGATGAGCACCACGGATCCTTCTCCTCTTCTGTTACCTCCAGCCACACCCTTCCCAGATGGTAGCTTTTCCTCAGATTTTTTGTTCTGAATTGCAGTACCTTGCATTTTTTGGCATTGAACCCCAGCTGCCATTTGTCAGACCATGCCTCTAGCCTTGCCGGATCCTCCTGTAGCCCCCGCCACCCTACCTGGTTGTCCACCACCGCTCCCATTTTGGGGTCATCTGCAAATAGGCTGATTTTGCTGCTGATGCCCTCTGAGGTGTCTGCAATAAATATGCCAAACAGCACTGGGCCCAACACTGACCCCTGGGGAACATTACTTGTCACAGGCTTAGGAGATGGGTATTCCCCACCGAGCGCCACCCTCTGCTGCCTATCTTTTAGCCAGTTCTCCACCCATCCCACTAGTTTTGCTCCTGCCCCTGTGCCCCATAGCTTGCTTCCAAGTCTCCCATGTAGCACTGAATCTAAGGCCTTACTGAAGTCTAGGTATAGGACATCCACCTCATGGCCTCCATCAATTTGCCTAGTCACCCAGTCATAGTATTCCACCAGGTTGGTCTGGCATGACCAGTCCTTGACGAATCCATGCTGCCTCCCATCTTGCACCCCATTCACCTCCAGTAGTGCCACTAGTCTTTCCTTTAGGATGGTCTCCATTAGCTTTCCCACTATGGACATTAGACTTACTGGCCTATAGTTCTCCTGTTCGTGCTTGATTCCACTCTTATGGAGGGGAACCATGTGAGCCAGTCTCCAGTCATGGGGTACGCATCCTATGTCTAGAGATGAATTAAATAATTCTGCCAAGGGTCCTGCCATGACCTCTCCCAGCTCCTTCAGCACTCTTGGGTGCACTACATCTGGTCCTGGTGCCTTGTCCACCCTCAATGACCTTAACCCCTCCAGCACCCTCTCCACTGTGATTTCTCTAGCCGTCATTCCCCCATCTGTTTCTATCCTCCCTTCTACTATAGGTAGCGCCCCCTCCCTTTCTTTCATGAAGACTGAACAGAAGTAGTCATTGAGCACTTCTGCCTTTTCACCCCCTCTTCCACTCATCCCCTCCTCCTCCTTCTTATTTCTTAGAATTTTGCCCTTACAGCTTCTTTTCTCCCTGATGTTACTAAAGAAGTCTTTTCCCCCTTTTTTATGCCCTGCGCCAGCCAGAGTTCTCTTGCCGCCTTGGCTGCCCTAACCCCCTGGTCACTTCCTTTGCTTCTAGCAGATATTCCTCCCTGTCCTCCTCCCGCTCCAATTTTCTGTTTCTCCTGTAACCTGTCCTCTCCCTCCTTAGCCTGTCTAACACCCCTTTGCTTTTCCAGCTGGGTTTCTTTCCCCTGGCCTTCTTAGTCCGGGCCCTACAGCAAGTTTCTGTTGCCTTCACTATCCCCTGTCTTATCAGTTTCCACCTTTGTTGTGTGTCCATACCCGGTTGAAATTTGCACAGGAACCCCTGTACCACCAGATGCATCCCCCCACTTTACGCATCAGTAACTGGAACCATACTGTCCGGTGGTCACTCCCCTCAGTGGTTCCTCCATCCTCACATCCCTCACCCACTCCCCGTTTGTAAGTATGAGGTCAAGGGTGTTACTTTCCCTATTTGGTTCCTTGACCAACTGTATTAGAAATCTTTCCTGGAAGGCATCCAGCATTACCTGCTCCCTTCTGTTCTTTGTGGTAGATGTGTCCCACTCCACCCCCGGCAGGTTGATGTTCCCTACTATCACCACCCCCGCAGTTCCTCCTGATCTGTCCTGCTAGTACCCTGTCCATCTGTTCAGATTGAGAGGGTGGCCTGTACACCACCCCCAGTCATAGTGATCTGTAGTTGCACCCACAGTGCTTCTGTATCTCCCTCATCTCCCTCCTTCCTTACACATTTTAATCCCTCCTTTATGTAAAGTGCCACCCCCTTCCCCTTTTCCCTATCCTTCCAGTGTAATCTGTATCCTGGAACCATCATGTCCCAGTCGTGGATTTGGGTGGCCCATGTCTCTGTTATAGCTGCCAAATCCACTCCCCCTTCCTCCAGGATAGCTTGTAGTTCTGCCCACTTATTCCCCAGACTCCTAGCATTTAGTGTTAACACCTTCCAACCCTTGTCTCTACCCTGCCTCCCCTGCCTTTCCCACCTTATGTCCGCTTCCTTAGTAGTTGTCTTCCTCCTTACCTTGCTATCATGGGGGGTAAGCACATCTGGTTACCCCCCATATCATTGAGCTGGCAACTCATTTACAGAGGTTCCACGTCATAGTGTAAACAATACATTTGACAAAAATCATCAAAATAGTTGTACATAGGAACAATAAAAGAACAAAAAAACATACAATAGATTAGAGTTGGGGGGGAATACAAAGTAATGGGCAGAAGATTGGTGCAAAATAAACAAGTCCGTAATGTGTAGTACTGGATTGAAAATCAATCATGAGAGCTGCAGTGGGGGCCAGCAACTTAGGATAATTAAAAACATGAACAGTTGTAGCATTTTATGATTAGTTTTACTGAAGTGAAAGTGGGATGAGAGGAGATGAGGAGAGATGAGAGTCAGCCAGAGGATTCGTCAAGGGTGGGAAGGGCCATGGGTAGCCAAACAGGGGCGGGGGGTTATAGGTTTATCTGATTCTTCTGGGTCATGTGTCAGACACTCAAAGTCTATAACATATGCATTACTGATTGCTGTCTTTCAACCAAAATCCTGTTTCATCTCCACTGTAGATATGATTGAAGTGCTCTCAAGATCCGAATTTAATAGTTCAGAATGCTATCCCAAAAATGTGCATATAAGTTTAAAAGTGTTGTGTACCTTTTTGGTTATAATATTTGTACTAATATTTTTCTCTGTTTATCTTGCAGGTCTCCTTCTCTTCATGCAGTTTATCAATTTGGACTGGACCTTGTTCCTTCATGTAAAACACACCATAAATTATGATTCAAAAGTATTTAATAGAAATGTAGTTATTTGGCTAGCTTAATCTCCTATCCTGCAGCCTTCTTTCTCTTTAGAGGGAGTTTAAAACTGCATAATTGCATGGAAGTTATAATAAAGGTATTAGTTTTGCATCAAAACTGGTCTTGAATCAATGTGGTTTAAGTTATAATTTAGTAAAGTTTGTTGCCTTCTCACAAATGTATCATCAGTGTCATTTATATTTTCCATTTATTAACTAGCTTTCATATTATCTGTACATCTATAAATATAGGAATACATTTAGAAAGACAGCATAAGAACATAAGAGTTTCAAGCTATTTATTTTTAGATTTCAAATGGAGTGTCTCTGCTGATATAAAACATATCCAATTTTGGTTTTATTTCTTCATATTTTTAATTTTGGCAGATTACATTAAGTAATCCTGTAAAAAGATAACTTACTAATCAGCCAATAGTATCTCACTGTATCTCAGTTTGTTAGATATCAGTTCTAATTCTCTCTAAAAAGAATTGTTTTCATTATTAAGTTGCAAGCACAATGTGCACTGCAGAGTGAGCTGCATGCCAGAAGCATCTTTTCTTGTATGAATCAAAATGCTGGAAATTGTCTGTTTTTAAGGGCTGGGGTTGAGGGCTTATGATAGTTATCTTCAGTCACTACTTGGAGGTGCAGTGACATCACCAGAAGGGCTCTTTCTCCACAGGCAAACAGTTGACCCAATGTAGCCAGCTGGCCATTGCTTAGCAAAGGCTCATTGACTGCATTGGGGTGACCATTTGTCTTTGGAGTTTGAACCCTTCTGGTGATGTTACTCTAACATCATGTTGTGACTTGGGCCAGCCATCAGGAGCCCTCAACCCATGCGCTTAAAAGCAAACAGCTTCCAGCATTTTTGTGCATTCAGGAGGAGAGACTGCCAGTATGTAACTCACTTTGTAGATCAGAGAGTGCTTGATGCTTCATGTTAAAGAAAACTACAGCAAATTTCTAATAAACTTATCTTTCATAGGGTTACTAAATCTTTTACAGGGTTACTAAATACATTCTTCTAATCATAAAAAATAAGAGGACATGAAACCAAAAACTGGTGTATTTTATCACGGAGACTGTTTTGGATCTAAAAAATAAATTGCTTGAAATTCACATGTTCCTATTGAAAAGTAAGACTATAATTATGTTTATTATTTATAGATGCACAGATAATATGGAAGCCAGTTAATAAACAGATAATGGAAATTATGCTGATGAAGCCTGTTTGAAAGTAGCACTCTTTATTAAATTACAAATAATTTGTTATTTAAGCCATATTAATTCAAGACCAGTTTTAATGCAAAAGTAATATATTTGCTATAACTTACATAATATTTTTTTAGAAAAAGTTATAAACTGTATCTAAAGTGAAGGAAGGCTGCAGGATTGGGGACTAAACTAGCCTATATAACAGAACTTCTGTTAAATGTTTTTGAGATATAATTTAAAATGTATTTTTACATAAAGGAACAGGGTCCTGTCAAAGTTGATAAACTGCATGAAGAGAAGGTGACCTGTAAGTTAAACAGTTACAGAGAAAAATATTAGTACAAAGAAAGATTACAACTACAGACATATACAATACTTTTAAACTTTAAGCACAGAAACATAGAATTTCATGGCAGATGAGAACTGCTTGGCCCACCTAGTCTTTCTATTTTCCCTACCTACAGTAATACCACATACCCTACTTGATCTCTGGCTTTACCCTCCCTTTCCTAACCACTAAGGTTCCCTTATGCCTATCCCATGCATTCTTGAGTCCCATTACAGTTTTTGCCACAATCACCTCCACTGGGAGGCTTTTCCATGCATCCACAACTCTTTCTGTGAAGAAGTACTTCCTCACATTTCCCCTGAGTCTACCCCCCTCCAGCTTCATAGCATGACCCCTTGTTCTTGAACATCTTTATTTCTGAAAAATGCTTCACTCTTGTACCTTTTTTATACTTGTGAGGCATTTGAAAGTCTCTGTCATATCCCTTCTCCCTTCTTTCATCTAGGGTGTACATATTGATGTCCTTTAGTTTATTCTCATAGGGATTTTGGTGCAGATCCTGCACCATCTTAGTTGCCCTCCTCTGGACCACATATACACTTTTTATGTCCTTCCAGAGATGTGGTCTCCAGAACTGGACACAGTACTATAGATGAAATGTCATCAATGATTTAAACAGTGGTATCACTACCTCCCTCTTTCTACCTGTGAAACCCCTCCCTATACACCCTAGCATCCGATTAAGTTTTCTAACATCCTTGTCACACTGTTTGAACACCTTTATGTCATCAGATATGGTTACCCCTAGTCCCTTTCCTGTTTGGTGGTCATCAGATCTACTCCCCCATGATGTACTCCACCTCTTGGTTTTTATGCCACAAGTACAGTATATGATTTTGCACTTCTTAACACTGAAACTTAGTTTTCACTTTCTTGACCACTTCTCAAGCTTTCTTAGATTCCTATTCATTTTTCCACACACACACCCACCAGAGTGCATAAACTGGATATAACCCACCCTCCCGAGTGCATAACTTATATGCACATTTTTGTGATAACATTCAGAACTCCTTCTCCCCCCTGAGTGTGGAACTGGAGTACAAAACTTATATGCACATCGTTGTGATAGCACTCAGCTATTATGTTTGATTATTGAGAGCACCTCAATTTTATCTTTGCTGGAGATGAAACATGATTTTGGTCAAAAGACATAGTAATCAGTGATTCATATGATATAGACTTTAAGTGTTTCACAGATGACTCAGAATAATCTGTTATAAATGTATTAAATGTTTATTTCGAGATTCTGCTAATTGGATGGCATGGTGGTGAGGTGATGTAAAATGAAACTGAACATATATCTGAATAGTTTATGTTACATCTATTTGAGTATATTTATTTTAAAATTTTAAATAGTCCCAATTCCCCTGAAGAAGCCCATGGGGACAAAATGTTAGATCAAGCTGTGAGGGCCACTGGTGAAGAAAATAAATACTGAAAGAAGTTTTGAATTGGAACCTTGGATGTGGTGGCTGTTTGTCTTTTGGCTTGCTTTCTTCATTTGGAATTTGCTGGCCACTTACTGTACTTAAATCAAAAAGCTAATTGAAGTGTGCCCAACTGGTCTACTGGTTCTACACTTAAAGCAACAGTGCAATGAAAAATGGTTTTCCAAAAAGCTAGTTTCAGCTGCTTAATAAAAATATCAGTGTACTTGTCAAGACTACTTTCTCAGTACCTCCCTTGCCATCCAACATGATTGCTTTTATTTTCTGAAGCCTGACCCTTATTTGACCTACAATGCTATTTCTAAGCCAAATGCGGCAACCATACTTTTTCTTGAGAAAAAAATAAATGAAAACATTTATAAATACTTACATTTTGGTGGAATAGGAACATGTTACCAGCAAATAAAACTAGATGATGCCTGGAATCTTTTATACTGTAAAAAATATAGGGTCAAATGTTACATACGAATATATGAAATTGCGGCAGAAAAAGGCTCACAGGTCTGTCAAGTCTGCCTGATTGTGCAACTTTCAGTTTAATACCACTGCAGCTGTCCCCCACACCCAATCCCCTTCCTCCATCCCCTCTCCTGGTCCTTCCCCCCATTGTGTTCCTGTTTGGACTAACCCTGCCTCTGACTCTGTCCCACCCCCGCTTAAAGCTATCAACTGTCCTCAGTTCGATTAACATCTCTGGCAATGTGTTCCATCCTGCCACTACTCTCTCTGTGAAGCAGTGCCTTCTCATTTCCCTCCTGAACCTTCCCCCTTCCAACTTTAAACTGTGCCCCCTAGTGACCATACTCCAATTTAAGTAGAACAATCCTCCCTCTCTGACTTTGTTTATGCCTTTCAAGTACTTAAAGGTCTCTATCATGTCACCCCTTTCCCTTCTCTCCCCCAGCGAGTATATGTTGTGCTCCCTCAATCTTTCCTCATAAGGCAACTCCCCTAGTCCCATGATCATTTTTGTAGCCCTACGCTGCACCCCTTCCAGTAATCACACATCCTTCTTGAGGTATGGGCACCAGTACTGTACACAATACTGCAAGTGTGGCCTCATCAGTGATCTATACAAGGGCAGGATGACCTCCTCCTTTTTAGAGGTGGTCCCTTTGGCAATGCACCCCAGCATCCAATTTGCCCTTGCTGCTGCCCTCTTACACTGGGCTGATACCCTCATGTCCCCAGTGACTAGTACCCCAGGTCCCTTTCCTCTTCTGAAGCTGCTACCTGCACTCCCCCCAGCCAGTAGCTGGTCCTGTAATTTCTGGCTCTGAGGTGCATGGCCTTGCACTTCTTAGTATTAAACCCCAACTGCCACTCCTTTGACCAGTGTTCAAGGTTTACTAGATCCTCCCTGAGTGCCTGCCTCCCTTCCTCACTGTCCACTTTTGCACGTATCTTAGTGTCATCAGCGAACAGGCTGATCTTAGTCTTGACCCCCTCTGCAATGTCTCCAGTGGAGGTATTGAACAAAACAGGGCCCAGCACTGAACCCTGCAGCACCCCACTAGTTACTGGCCTTGGATTGAATGTGTCCCCCCTTATAACTACCCTCAACCCACCCCACCTGTTTATCCCCCACCCTTATGTTTCTCAGCTTGCTCAGTAACCTCCTGTGCAGCACCGAGTCAAAAGCCTTTGCTGAAGTCCAGATACAGAACATCCACAGTGTGGCCTTCATCAACCGCCTTAGAGGCCCAGTCAAAGAAGTCAATTAGGTAAGTCTGTCGTGATCTACCCAAGACAAACCCATGCTGTCTCTCATCCTGTAGACAATTACTATCGAGAAAGGTTATCAACCTCTCCATCAGAATGGTCTCCATCAGCTTCCACAGTATGGAAGTCAAGCTCACCAGTCTGTATTTGCCTGGTTCGTCCAGGGTCCACAGTTGTGGAGGGTACCACATGAGCCATCCTCCCATCTCTGGGTACATTCCCTGTCTCCAAGGAGGTGTTGAGGGCCTACCAGTGTTTTGCTAAATGTTTTTGCACTGCTGCTATAATGAATTATGAAACAGTTTCTTGAAATGGCAAATATAAATTTCATGTCTATAGTCACAGACTCCACAGACTCCACCCCCCTCCAAGATCACTACACCAGTATCTTAATTGTCTTTCCTTAGCTCTTTTTAATTTGGTTTAAGATCCAATTATTCCACCATCATCTGCCTCCTAAATAGGAGTGCTGCAATTTTTACACTGCCAGGTTATGCTAAGTTTAATGCTGACAATTTGCAGCACAAAGTATTCTTTTTAAAGACTTGATTAATATGAGTTTTAATAATCATTCATTCAGGTAGCAAACATCTATTGTCATTAAATGATTGTCTGTGCTGGTTGTCATTCTTCCTCTCCTGGCAAGTGCACTTTTGTCTGAAGCCATCTGTATTCTCTACTTTGGGTAGCATGGGCGGGGAGATGAAGTGTAGATTGGTTGCTGAGTAGGTGAATGTGGGAGGGGTGTTACCTTAAATTTTGTGGCTAGGCTTGGGGGGGGGTAGAGGTTGAGATTGAGAAAGTGAGTGGGTAGGGAAGAGGGTTATTTTGAATACTTGTCTATGGGTGGTGGTGGAGTATGGTTTTGAAAAGTGGTTGTGAGGAAGAGGAGTATTTTCAATGCAACTGGGAAGGGCTGGGTAGGGAGAGTAGGGTGTTTGGTATTCAAGAGGGTGGGGGAAGGGAATCTATTTTTTTAACAAGCTGCAGCAATCATGATATCTTTGCCAGGTTAAGCATTTCAAGAAGTGGCCCTTCATGGACAATGTACCAGAATAGGTTGTCTTTGCCAGGTGAGGAAGGTGGCACTTCTGGCACCTGCTAGCCGCAGCAAAAGGTCCACAATAACTTCACTTCAATTAGTATTCACATAAAGCAAGATATTTTTCTTTGCACAAAGCTATTAGTAAGGGTTACTGAATCCATCCTCACAGAAATGGATTGGGGACTCCTTACATTGACACCAACACAAGGTTCCAGCTCATGGCCCACCAGTAAAAGGTAAAGAGATATGCTAAAGTGTTTTTTTTTAATAGCAGACTAACAGGACACATTTTAGTAACAGAGCTCCCCAACCCTAAGCTCTTATGTTTCTTGCAAAATGTGCACTTTTTCAAAGGCTCTTCAAATAAGCATGTGTTTAGCATGAAACATCAGAGCCTAGGGTTGGGCTCTGCTGCTCTAGTTTTGTGAAGCAAAAACTTTAGTGTAAGTCTTTTCACTTGTTGGTGGTGGGCCTTGAGCTAGGCCTTTTTTGGCAGTTTTGTAGTTTGGATCCTTTGCTTATCTATACCACAAATGGCTTTTTTCATTGTTGGGAATTGTTATTCCTTACATTAGCCATGTTTACTGATCTATCCAAAGCTTTCAGTCTAGTCTCTCATCCCCTTTGCAAGCTAGTCTCAGTTTTGGCTTCTCAGATTGGGCAACCTCCTAGTTTATTTCCTACCTGTCTAACTTGGGGCTAGGTGAAATTTATCTTCTGCCATCAGAATTCTGGTGTAATTATGATTTTGCTTCTGTGAAATTTCACAAAATGTCACCAAAATTGCAATTTCAGTTATTTTTATCTAATTTATACAGTATTTTTCCAAACTGTACTAATTGTGATATGATGAATTTAACAATATCCATAAAGAAGTGTACCAAGTATCAGATCTCTCCTTTCCCCATTTTTGGTTTTGCCCATGGGCCCTCTCCCTGGGCTCCCCCCTTCTAAGTATCTGATGCCCCCCACCAATTCTGTCCTTCTGAAAGATTCTGTCACCTTCTCAACCATGGATAACTGACACATTGATGGGTGTAATGGCTTGACACTCTGTTGATTGTATATCATATTGACCGTTCTGTTTTGGTTTATGTTATTGGTCCGAATTCTGAGAATTATTCAATAAAAAGAATTAACAGCAAAAAAAAAAGTTTCTGCTTCCAGTTTCTAATGGTGACTGAGTTATAAGCCTCCAAACTTTCAGAAACTTTAAAATTACAGTATATTTCACAGTTACGTAAGCTGTAGAATTTTAAGCCCTTATAACTTTAATACTAGAGAATGGAATATCACCAATTTTTTAGAAGTTCATTGACCCTAAATATTAGGATTTGAGGCCACACCTGTGATCCAACAACAGACTGTCATACTGTCATGCTGATGAAGTAGGTTTGGAAGTGAGTCTGGGATGTGACATCAGGAAGCAAGCCATGGCTGAGACAGCTGCTGCTCAGCAGTGCATCTCGGTTAGGGAAGATAGGAGGTGAGTTTCCTCACTTCAGCAACCCCTGCAGCTTGGCCAAGGAGCTTTTCCCTGCCACAGGAGTAGCTGTGGCTGTGCAGGGCTGACAGAGGCACCACCTCAGCAAGAGAGGTGGAGGGGCTAAAATATGGGAGAAAGACCAGATAGCCATCTGCAGGTATTTCAGACTATGATGGCCTTCACTGGAGGGTCGAGGTCTGACACTGTTCCCTACTAAGTCTCAGATTCTGGACTAACAGTTTTCCTGTCTACCTAACCTCCCTTCTCATACTGACTCCCCCTTAGCCCCCTCCCCACCCCCATCATGTAAACCCCTGCTTATTCCTTACTCTTTGGAGTCAACTGTTTGTTGAACCAGCTGCTTTTTTCTGCAGATCCCCTTCCATTTGGATCTCCCCCTTGTCCC
Organism: Neoceratodus forsteri; assembly: GCA_016271365.2. NCBI lineage: Eukaryota > Metazoa > Chordata > Ceratodontiformes > Ceratodontidae > Neoceratodus > Neoceratodus forsteri. Next base: position 243,003,851 of record CM028130.1, read on the forward strand.
ATTTTATACTTTTTTAACTGTGGCTCTTTCTCAAGAGGCAAGTCAGGGATCTAATAAGATCTACCCATGACTGTTCCACACCTTAGTTGGCTATTGCCCAATAATCCAATTGCCTTTATTTTGCTTGAATACCCACCAGCCTGAAACACCAGCTGTTTTCCTAGCCTAGCAATTTTTTTTTCTGTTTATCTGTTTAACATTTTGCACTGTTAGTATTGATACTGTTATTTTTTTACTTTTACTGTGTGTATTGGCTATCCTGTTTACATCTTTGCTTTATATTGTTTTCTAATGTAAAACTACTATACCTTTGTATTGTTATTTTACTTCTATATACAGTGGTGCCCACCAGGATGAAGCAAAATGTTATAGTTTCCTGCATGAAAATTTAAATAACTTCCACTGCATTACATTGCGTTCCTGTGGAGTCCTGCATGATATACTGGTGAAAACTATAGTATGAAAAGAGTGCTTCATCTGAGGCAACCAAGTCCTGTGAAATACATTCCTACCATCAATTCAGATGGCCACTTCAAGACAGAAGTTTGGAAGTGGTGTTTTGTTCAGATTATCCAAGCCCTATTTTCTGAGCCATGTTATTTTCATCAGGAATTCATTTTCCATTTTGAGGATATGTATATTGGTGGTTATTTATTTCTATTATTTGTTATTTTTGTTTTATGTAGTAGTTCTGGCGGTTTATTTTGTATAGTGCTCTGAGTTGCAATGAATTGTATACCATCCAGTCCTTTGTACCTTTGCAGGTTGCAAAGCACCCTTCCTCCGAGGCACACCAAGAAACAAACAGTTGCAGCACAGATTATTCCCTCCTGGACTTGATTTAAAATAATTATTAACAGAACAGGAAATACTGATCTCATACTCATGGGTCATTAACATGGATTTTTACAGTACAGGTATAGTCACCCATGTTTGAGGTTGCAATTTCTACCTTTAGAAAGATAAAAACATAAAGTGCTATACAGAAAAAGAACTAAACAGTCCTTGTACTCTGTGCCAAGAGTCCTTACTTGGAAATGCTTAAGCCTTTTATCTTGTAGAATAGCTTTGTAGCACTTTGGCAGCTTGATTCCCAGTTATAAACTGGGTCAAGAATTCTCTGGGTCCTGATTGGCTGAGAGGTATGTTTGGCCATGTCCTTATCAGTGGATATTTTGCCAACCGGTACCTCTTCAGCCACTCGAGACTCACTACACCAGAAATCATGTTGCTAGCCTCTCAACTTCCTTGATCTGCGAAGCTGAGCTGGCACCCCTTCGACACAATCTGAAACTGCAGCCATAGTCTGGAGTCCACAACACCACCTGAACTTATCAACCCACTTAATTTAACCATAAAAATAAAGTATAACCTGTTAGGCTGTTTCTTTCTCTTCAAAAGACCTGTCCCTGATCAAGTCAGTGTCTCGTGTTCTGCCACGATGCAATGTTTCAACCACATCAAAAACAGGAATGAGCAGAGATGTGCTGTATCAATCCTAAGCTGCGTTATATGAACAGAAACTATGAAATAAAAAATAAGAGTCAGCTTTCCTTTTTAAAAATAAAGACCTGCTGTCTTTTCAAAACCGGAGCTATCAGTTCAGCAATCTGCTACTAAAGAAAAGCACTACCTATGGCAGCCACTGTCAGACATACTCGCTCCTGCTCAGTCTCGCTGCATACTCCATCGCGCAACAAGTAAACACTGGCAAAGTGACAAATAAAAAAAAAGAAATATATTAAAGTAAACATACTGTGTGGGATTGTAAGTGTGTGTGTGTGTGTGTGTCTGGAGGGGGCGCACACTTGCTCCTGCGCAAAATCACATCATTTGCAACAAACCACCTCCTTGCTCTTAAATGTCTCTTGTAATAAAACTGCGATAGCCATGTTCCTGTCACTAACATCAGCTGCTATATTTAAAATACATGGGGGGGTTACAGGTTCAAAACACTGCGATAGGGAGGCACCACATGAGGTACTCTCACTACACTGTTGTGGTGGAAGATCGCCCTCTAGTTGCCATCATATAGTTGTGCAGGGAACTATTTTAATTATTACTGCTCTTAAAAAGCTCCTTTTAAAAAAAAATCGATTTTTTTCTCTCTCTCTTTTTTTTTATTTACTTCTGGGACCCATTTTATAAGTGCAATAACACACTCCGAGGTGTGGGTTATCTCCTGATAAGAGCACGCCCAGGTGCATAAGGCACCTGGGTGTGCTCTTATCAGGAGATAACCCACACCTCATCGTGTGTTATTGCTTGCATAAAGCATTACTAAGAGGTTTGAATCAGTTACCCAACCTCACTAAAGCAGGAATAAAAATTTATTCAGAAAGCAATAATATTTAGTAGGTTTATCACCATTATCCGTACAGAAATTCTGTTTAACTTAAGTGCTTTCCTTACCATTCTCCTGCCACTAGTGTGCTAAATGTTTCAGATAATGCATTACTTAATTCTCTGGATATTTTAAAAAAACTTTTGTCTTCAACTGACCTCACAATTGCTACTGAATAATTTTCTTTCTCTGTTGTTATCTTGGTTGGTAAGCTACAAAATGTCAATAAATGTAGGCAAAATGAGATCAGCTAGAGAGAGTCAAAGACTTTTTATAAAAACCTCTTGGATGGGCTACATGAACAGAAAAACTAAAACTTAAACATAGACATAGTATCTAGTGACAGAAGGGGACCAATGTCCCATTAAGTTTGTCCATAGTTATTACTACCTCATCTTGACCTAGTGTTGTGGTTGATTATTCACTCCACCTGATTCCTCTGTCTCATTCATGATTGTCCCTACTTAGGGTACTTGCCTCCGTTATGTTTGCGGTGATCCTTTCCACAACTTCATTACCCTTTTGGTGAAGAACTTCCTAATAACTGGGTTGGACCTTGTGTTGTGCAAAATTGAGAAATGTATGCAAAATATTTTGCAAAATTAGTGCATTTTGTGAAATATTTTGTGGGTTTGAAATATGAAATTTTGCCATAAAATTGTGAACTTTCACCAAAAAATTGCAAAATTTTGCCCGAAAATAGCAAAATTTCACCAAAAAATTGTGAAATTCTGCATTTCGCTGCGAAATTTCACAAGTGTGCACCCCACAAAATACTTCACGGAATGGTGGAATTTTGCAAAATATTCTATGCAGTGAAATTGCTGATTTCATGGCAGTTTCGCTGGTGAAATTTTATTTCGCAACATCTCTAGTTGGACCTGAAAAAGGACATGTTCCAGAGTTCTTACCCAGTTAACAAAATAAAAACAAACAAATCTTCTTGAATTTACACCTTCCCAATCTATAGTTATGCCCCAATATGACTTCATCTCTGTTTCTTACAACCAGGTCCTTCACAGTTTTCCTTATTTATGCCCCATATGAATGTCATGTCTGTCTGTCTCTCTCTCTCTCTCCCTCTCTTTGTCTGTCTGTCTATCTATCTATCTATCTATCTATCTATCTATCTATCTATCTATCTATCCTCTCTTCTACCTGGCCTCCAGTTATTATACGATGAGACTGGAGCTTTCAGCTGTTCCTCTTAGTATCTGTCCAGCTGGTCCTGAACAATTTTTAAGACTCTTTAATGCAGTAAATCCAACCTATCAATGTCAGTTCTCAGGTGAGGCCCTCCAGAACTTGGCACAGTACTCCAAGTAAGGCCTCATCAGCAATCTGTATATGGGCAATATCACTTCCTACTCCTTCTTTCAATACCCTTCCCCTATACACCCAGCATCCTTGATGCCTTGATATAGGCTCTATTGCCCTTGCTTGTGTGCTTGAGTGAGTCACTGATGAGGACTCCCAGATCTCTCTCCTCTGTTGGAGTGGTCAGCTTAACCCCTGATATCCCAAGACTCTATGCATATGTTTATATTTCTTAAATGCATCACCTTGCACTTCTTGGCATTGAATCTTAACTGTCAACCTTTGACCACCTCTCCAGCTTGTCTAGATCCCTCTGAATTCTCTCAATGCATTGTAACACAGTCATTCTCTATTATACTATAATAGCTGAACAATGCTGTTTAAAAAAAGGACATACAGAAGTGGAGAATTACTCTTCAACAACACAGAGCTTTCCTTAACCTCTTTCAGAGCTCTGTGTTTAACATCCCTAAGTTTTCATTAATATTCCACACAGCCCTGTTAATCTCAACATCCCTCAAAGCTCTATGCTTAACATCCCTTACATTTCCTTAACCTCCATCAGAACTGCATGCAACATCTCTTAGATTTCTTTAACCTTCCTCAGCTCTCTGTGTATAACATCTTTTAGATTTTCTTAACTTCCCTCAGTACTCTGAGCTGAACATCCCTTATATTTTCTTAACATTCCTCAAATCTATGTGCTTAACACCCATTAGATTTTCATAACTTTCCTTGGAGCTCTGTGCCTAACATTCCTTAGATTTACTTAACCCAGCTTCAACCTCTGTGCTAAATGTCCAGAGATTTCCTTAACCGCCATCAGATATTTTTGTAGAACATCCTTGAGATTTTGTTAACCTCCCTTTGAACTCTGAGCTTAACCTGAGATTTCATTAACCCTCTTAGAGCTCTGTGCTTAATATCCCTGAGATTTCTATAACCTCTGACAAAACTCTTTGTTTAACTTTTCTGAGATTTTCTTAGCCACCCTCAGATCTGTGGGCATAACTTTTCTGACATTTTCTTAGCATCCCACAGAACTCTGATATTAACATTCCTGTGATTTTCTTATCATCCTTCAGACCTCTAAATTTAACCTCATGGAGATTTCCTTCACCTCACTCAGAGCACTGTGCATAATGTCCCTGAGATTTTCCTAACCTCCCTCAGAGTTCTGTGCTTCATATCACTGAGATTTCCTTAATGTCCCACAGAGCTATATCTTTAATGCCCCTGAAAGTTCCATAATCATCCCACAGAACTCTGTGCCTAAAGTTTGGATTATGGTTCCAAATCAGTGTCCATTACATTGTTTCCATCATCATCTGTTTTCCCTACTGCTTCACTAGTCTCCTCAGCCTCTCCCTCCCCCCATCCCTTATGTATGACATTCTTTTCCTCAATTGCCTCCCCTCCTTTGGTGTTGGAACTACTGTGAGATAAGCTGACACTCAGTCTTCCCTCCTTCTTCTTTTAGAATCATGTTGGCCAAATCAGCTGCCATCACCCTGCCTCTGCCTTGTAATGCCAAATGCAAGTGCTATTACCTACCACATCTGATAGTGTTGAGTTCTGCTTCTTCTTTTCTGCATCATAACTCTGAGCTCTCCTGCCCCATTACCAACTTTTATTTTTTCCTTGAGACTCATTAAGACATATACTGTATCTACAACCATAGCATATGCTGCTTCACATTCCTACATAAATAACTCAGACATGTGTCTGGCAATGTCCAACATATTTTTTATGTAATATTTATACTTTAAAGAAGGTGTTCTGCCTAAGCACTGAGGTGCATTCAACTATGGCTTCACAGGACTACATACCTACTGCATAGTGTTGCCTAACATAGCCCAAAATATATCTTTTGATATAAAATGTCCTACTTCAGAAAACTAAACTCAGTTCCAAATGGCAGATATAGCAGTCAGTGGTCACTCACAGTCAGTGGACATTGTCACAAACCAAAAACAATAAATTGCTCTGGAGAGAAGCATGGATAGGTTAAAACACTTAATCAATGGAAACTGAAACTGGGAACTCACTTTCTGCTCTATCACTTGATTCAGCTCAGATGCACTCAGAACAGATCAGGATGAGCTGAGCAAAACCCCTCACAGTACTGTATGTTCTAAGAGCACTCAAACTCAGCAAATACTTCTATATTAAGTACACTTTTTTCAACCTAACCTGACTGATATTGTTCTAAAATAGGAGGTATACACATGACTCCATCTGCTCTCTTTCTTCAACTGCACATACAAGGGCACTGTACAGGAATTTTTTGAAGGAATTATCTAAAAGAGAAAAAAAACAACATTTGTGGAGAGGCAAGGGAAATAAGGGATAGAGCTCCTTTCAGGCAGGAGCTGAAACTTTTCTCTGCCCTTGTTCATGAAGTGGGGTAATAAGAAGGTTATGTTAAAAATGTGTGTAAAAATATTAAAAAACAATAAATTTATGAGCCTACAGTGAATTCTGCAAACACAAGCTCCTAACATTGGTAATTTTAAAATATTTTTACCCCACATTTACAACACAGCTATTTCTTTATAGCACCTCATGAATGTGATAGCTGTAATTTTTCAACACGGGCCAAAATGTGTTTTTGCATTCTGAAAGCTGACTTTGCAGTCCCTGGACAAAATCACCTTTAGGCCAGGAAATGAACATTGTCTCTGCCTTTCTTCATGAGGCAGGGGCTTAACAAGGCTATGCTGAAAATTTGATGTAAAAATACTAAAAAAAAATGTTTCATATTTATACCCTAAATTCCTCATCTGCAGCCCTGGCCGGAGTTTGTTTCTTTGGTCATCATCCTGGAAACTCCTCTGAGGGATGCAAACAGAAAGATCATTGACATGATGTATATTTGTGTACCTATTATAACTACTGTAAATAATGTCTATTATGTGTCTTTTTCTGTAACTAATTCCTGGTTGCCCCTGAAAAAGGGACCTCTGGTCTCAGTGGGCTTACCCGGTTACCAAAATCTAAATAAATAAATTATGGAACTCTGAGGTAAAGTAGAATACAATGGATGCACCAATGTCCCTATTCATGTAGGCTCTGTAATGTTCAATGAATCAGTCAGCCAGGTGTCTATCAGTTTCACCAATGTAGATAACTACACACTTCCTGCAAAGAGTACAATATTTCACATTACTGGAAGTGCATGAGAACTCTTTCATGATGTGAAAAACACCTGTGGGACCTTACATTTCAGAGACACTGGAAATACATTTTTAGGTATAACAGTGAATTCTGTTGCAATATTTGGTAGCTAGTATGGAGGGAAGAATTGTTATTGTCCACCTTCTTACTGGGTCCTGTTGATTAGTTCCCACTTGAGGACTTCTTAGCTAATTCACTCCTACTATGCCTTTTCATAACCATCATCAATTTCTTGTTTTCCAGATTATTTTCTTACCTTGCCTATTATCACTTTTTCTCCTAGAGGCTCCCTCTTATTTCCTCTTATCTCTCCACAAGTTTAGCTATTTTCTCTTTTAGATAAATATTGAAGAAGACCTTTGGTCAAAACATCAATTCTAACTTTAGTTTTCTTTTCAGCACGCATTTAGTATTTTCATTTTGTTTTGTTTTCATGCCACATGCTGATGCAGTACCTTGATTTTTGTTATGATTTGTACCATGTGCATATCCTTTTGACTAGAAATCACCCATGTAACCTGCTTTCTGTTGTGCATTTCAAGATGTATACTGCACTTCTCCAGCAAGGCCTTTCCTTTGTAAAACTACTGTACACCACAATTTAATTCACCTGCTTCATGGTGAAAGCTCAGCTCAAAAGCATGGTTTTTTCTTTGCCAAGAAAACTATCCTTACCAAAGATCTTTTTTTTAACTTACAATTGTGTTTTTTATTCATTACAATCAAAGCTTCATGACTGGAAACCAACCCTCTACTAGCCCACCACAATCTCTGTTTTGCTTCTCTGCCCCATAGCTTACACCATTTGGTGTGGCCATCCATTCAATATCCCTTTTAGGAAGCACATTTGGTGGATAACTGTAGCATAGGACTTAACAGTGCACTGGTATCATCTTGGGTGTGATAGTGTATTTCCACCTACTGCCTGTCTGCCAGGATGCCAATACCAAGGTTGCAGTAATGGCAATGCTATGCATCCTGCATTGTAGGAATTTGGCATCCTCTCATCATTTCTGTATCTGCAAGCGGCACTTCTAACTGTGATCATCCAGGCAGCAGTAGGGCAAGGGCACATAAAAGCACCACAGATGAGGAGGGAACCCTCAGGGATGCTGAATCCATCTCCCCATCAATCCTCTGATGTTGTGTGCTGAAATCTGAAAGCATGATCAGCAGTAATACTGCTACTGTGCCAGTGGTTCAGGCCCACCATGTACAACTTGGAAATAAATACTGCTTCACTATCTTGACTGATACCATGGTAACTGTTATCCATGTTTGCTATGATAAACTGTGGCAGTCACATGAATATTTTGAAAGTACTCATAAAGATGCATCTTACTGCAGAGCTTTGAACACTCTGCTGAACCACAGTGAGGATGCAATGCATTGGTAGTGGTTTATTGGGCATGCAGACAAGCTCATGCTTTACTGCAAAAGATTTTTGATGCTTTGAGCTTCCTTCACCTGGAAACCCTGTTGCATGATTTGTTAAAGGCTATGTAGTGCTCTTCATTTGTTATCAGCATACTGGGAGAGAGATCTGGGAAATTTTTAGGGCTGTGAAGTACACACTTAATCTCCATTTTAAAAATGGAAGGTATGAACCATGTTACTTTCCACATTTCTCTGATTTCCATGATAAGCATTTATAAAAAATTAAAAACTCTCTGAAGGAAATGTAAATTCAATCTGCAAGCCCATGTGTTCTGCATAAATTCTGTTTTATAAATTGGTTTGCAAACTGATGCAGTATGGCTTTAATGGAGAACTTAAATTAAGAAGCCTACATAGTCATTAATAAACATAAAATAGATAAGCTATTGTCAATAAGCTGTGCAATGATATAAGTGAGTTAAATTGAGCTTCTCAGTTTGAATGATTTAAATTAACCACTCATAGTAAGAGCGAATGGTGAATAACAGCGATGAGTCCTGCAGAGTGAGTGTGGAAGTGAGCAACACTCACTAAAGCAGGATATGGGGATTTGTTTGGCCAAGCTCTGCCCAGCTAGCTGTTTGGCTTAGTGGCTTGAGCCACAGCCTCTTCAACTGATGGACCTGGGTTTGAGTCTAGCTGTGGAGAAATAATTTTTATTTTATTAATTTTTCTTCATTTCTCTAGGTCCGCTCCCCCTGGAGTTGATTGTTTTCAAATTGAGAGGTGCAAGAGGCTTGCCCCCAACAAAAGATGGTGCAGGGGGCATAGCCCCCCTGCATAAAAATTGTTGTTTCACTTGCCATCGTTCAGGGAGTAAGCGACCTTCGCTGTTTGAAATGGTCAGTGTAATGTTGATCACTCTTTTCTTGTTGGGCACTTTTGTGTTCGCTCTTTTTGGTCGGCGTAGTTAAATACTCACCATTATCACATAAATCCATCAATAAACAAGATGTTAATTAGGGTTCATAAGAAGTAACAATCTTTTAATGTAAAATTAATGAATAGTTAATTATTTATTTAACAAGTAGACATTATGGCAATGATCTTACTGTATTAAAGAACCCAGTATGGTTAAAAACTTCAAAAGATACCATGCACTTCGGAACTCATGTACTAAAGCTATTCAGTTGGCCAAGGCTAAACACTTTAGATCTACCTTCCAATCTAATATAAATAACCCTTCAAAATTCTGGAAGATTGTCCATGCTCTATTCCCCCCCATCTAAGCCTTCAACCCCTCTCATCATAATAAACAACTCACTAATTTCTGACCATTCTACTGTCGCCATGGAATTCAACTCCTATTACATGTCCAGTGCTTCTGCTCTCCTGTCTGCCCTCCCTGCTCTTCCCCCTACTCAGTCCCCCTCTACAAACACTCCTATTTCCTGCCCCTGTTGAGCTTTTCCTTCTCACAAGTCACCCATGTGTACACCTTCACTGCCCTCCTCGTTCTTAACCCCACAAAAAGTAGTTCACCTGATGGCCTCGACCCAAAGCTCCTTTACCTGTCTGCTCATGCAATCTCTTCTCCACTGTCTGATCTACTAAATCTTTCATTCTCCTCTGCATCTGTCCCTGCTGCCTGGAAGCATGCTATTGTCCTACTCCTACCTAAGGGTGGTGATTCCTCCTCACCTGGGAACTACCATCCTATATCACTTCTACCTACCCTCACCAAACTTCAGGAGCACCTGGTCCTCTTTCAACTCTCTATCTATCTCTCTGATACCTGTTTTTTCATGCCTTACCAATCTGGGTTTCAGAAGAATCACTCAACCTCCACCTCCACCTCCCTTCTTAGGCTTACTGATTCCATCCTCTTGGGGATAGACAGTGGTCTAATCACATTCTCTATCTTTGTTGACCTTGTAGAGTCTTTTGATATGGTCTCCCACTCCCTCCTTCTAAGTAACCTCACCTCAGCTGGCCTTTCAGATTCTACCACAAACTGGTTCAGAGCCTACCTTGTAGGTAGGACTCAGTCAGTAAGAATTGCTGATGCGATATCCCCTCCACTCCAAATTAACATTGATGTGCCACAGGGTTCTGTAGTTGGCCCACTATTATTTCCCATTTTACTAAATTACCTCCCTTTAGTTTGCATCTCATCCTCCATCCACATGTATGCTGACAACACTATCCTATTCACCTCCAGACAGTCTTCATCTGATGTAACAATCAGACTATAGCATGACTTCAACTAGGTTCAGCACTGGCTAAGCTGTCATCAAATCTTTCTCAACACAAAGAAGACAGTCTCCATGACATTTGGCACTAGGCAGAGACTCTCTTGACTACCTTTCTTGACCTCTTTCCACACCCTTGATGGGACTACCATTGAGGATACCTCCTCGTTTAGATACCTTGGGGTCTGGCTTGCCCAACACCTCAATGTTTCTGGTGACGTGGATGAAATCCTGAAAAAGCTGCACCCCGATCTTGGTGCCCTATACAGGAACCATAGCTGCTTGCCACTATTGGCTAGGTGTGAACTTGTCCAGAAGATGATGCTCCCTATTTTTGAGTATAGTAATGTATTCTATAGTGGTGCTCCCAAGTCTTCTTTAACTAAGTTGGACAACCTCTTCAACTTCTTCTGTCACTTTGCTCTTGACACTCCCTCCTGCACTCATCACTGCGACCTCTATCATGCTGTTGCATTTCCCTCACTGAATAGCATACGTCTGTCCCATTGTGCTAAATTCATCTCTAAATTTTTGTTTGAATCTCTCCCTTCCTACCTTTCCTCCTGTGTAGCCATTCCTCCACCTCTATCCCATTCCTTAGATCAACCAATTCATGCATGTTGTCAGTTCCTCACCAAACTACATCAGCAGGTAAGGCAGCATTCTCACACTACTTCCCAAAACTTTGGAACTCATTAACCCATCAAATAAGGCATTCCTCTTCCCCTCACTCCATTTCCTCATCCCTACGCAACTTCTTCTCTCCAAATTGTACCTGTTCCTAACTAGGACACTTCCTAGCTGTCTCGTCCTCTATAACTTGTTTTACCCCCTCTCCTCTATAACTTGCTTTAACCCCAGCAGTAGCTGTTGCTACCTTCACCTCGAAGCATTTAATTCAAGCTTTTGTTTATAATTCATGCTTCATAAAGTCTCTAGCATGTTATGTTCTATTTTTATCTACTTTTATGAATCATTCACTTATTACATACTCCTAGTTATTCATGTATGTTACACGTTATAAGCACGTCTCTGTTTCTTACGTACTGTATTATTTTCATGATTATGTATCAATGTTCCCTGTCATTACTATGTGATTGTTTGATTGTACTCCATTACCCTCTTCCCAAGGATGCACCAGGAGATGAGCAACTTGATTGCTTAGTGTGCCTTTCCTGGAAAAACTTTTCTATAAATAAATAAATAAACATCTAATATATTCAAGTAGAGCTGCATTTGCCATTTAAAATGTTAGTGATGTCCTGATGATGTACCTTTAGTATTGTTTGCTTTTATGTTGGAGTTAAGGATTTGCACCCAACTCTTTAAAGTTTTACCTGGGTTATAAGTAATTCGGTAGGGAGGTAGCCAATGACTACTGAGAAATGATTAGTGACAATGAATGGAAATGTTTGCTTCTCTTTATTTAATCATCTATTAATCTTAAATAAGAATCATTAAATATTGTATCATATCTGCATTGAACATTAACCACCTGGTAATCAGATTTCTTATAGTAGACATTATGGTAATGATCATACTTAATTGAAGAATCTATTAATGGTTAAAAACATCCAAAATATTTAAGTAGAGTTGCATTTGCATTTAAAATGTAGTGATGTCCTGATGGTGTACCTTTAGTATTATTTGCTTTTATGTGGGAGTTCAGGCTTTGCATCCATCTCTTTGAACTTTTACTTGGGTTATATGTAATTCAGTAGTGTGTTAGCCAATGACTACTGAGAAATTATTAGTGGCAATGAACGCAAATTCTTGCTTCTCTTTATTTAATCATCTATTAATCTTAAATAAGCATCAATAACTATTTTATTATATCTGCATTGAATGTTAACCTGGTAATCAGATTTCATATAACCTGAATACGCACTGAATGTGCTAGGAGCAAAATTTGGTCCACCTCATTGTATCAAAGGGTGTGAAGTGAAGCCAATTTTATTTATATGACACCCTATCTCAGACAGAGGAGAAGATAGCAGTGGGGGGCCAAGAAAGGTGGAAAATCCTTCTTTAGGTACATCAGATAGAAAAAGAAAACAAAGGGAAATATAGTAAGGATTTCTACGGGAGATGGAAAATTACCAGAAGAAGACCATGAGAAGGTAGAAATGCTAAATAGGTACTTCTGCTCTGTGTTTATAATGGAGGATCCAGGAAATGGCCCAGCGCACAAGAAATAGAGCACCTCCAGACCAGGAGTTGACACTAGCTCATTGACAGAACAACAAGTATTTGAGGTGCTGAATAAACTGAAGTTGGACAAGGCCATGGGACCAGATGAGAGTCATCCCAGAATCCTAAAGGAACTGAGGAGAATGAACTGGTGGCTCCATTAACAAAACTATTCACCAGATCCCTAGAGACTATAGTGGTACCTGAGGACTGGAAAATGGCAACAGTAGCCCCACTTCATAAATCGGGCAGCAAGGAAGAGTTAGGAAACTACTGTCCAGTTAGTCTCATGTCTATAGTAGGAAAAATAATGGAGTCTCTGCTCAAAGAGAGAATAATAGCATTCCTTAAAGCAAATGGGCTGCTGAACCCAAGCCAGAATGGTTTCACATCAGGGAGGTTGTGCCAAACAAATCTGGTTGAATTTTTGGACTGGGTTACCAGGGCTGTGGACACCAGGGGAATAGTGGATGTGGTATATCTGAACTTTAGCAAAGCCTTTGACTCAGTTCCTCACAGAAGGCTGGTAATGAAGTTAGACTACATGGAATACCATTGCTACAGTGACAACTTTACAGCATTGTGGTCGATATCAACAACATCACCACATCACTGTAAAGTCTGCCTGGGACCCTGGCACCCTTCCCCAAGGTCCTGCACCCCATCCCCAACTCAGCTCCATCTCAAAGTTAAGAATCCTAAAGAGGGCAGTGCAGTGGCACAGCCCCCTGAAAGAGGGGTGCAGGGGGTGCAGCCTCCCATGAAACAACAAAAGATTAAATAGGCCGGCACCATCTCGACCACAATTGTGGTCGATGTAGTGGTGTTGGGGTAATGTCATGTCGACATGAAATTGTCAATGCAGCGTCATGGATCTAGACTACACAGGGGTTGGGCATGAGGTGGTAAAATGGGTAACAAATTGGCTGTAAGACAGAACACAGAAGGTCCGGGTAAATGGCACAACATAATCAGAGGGTAAGGTAACCAGTGTTGTGCCCCAGGGCTTGGTGCTGAGGCCTCTACTCTTCAATATTTTCATAGCTGACATTGCAGACGAGGTTGAGGAAAAGGTGTGTCTATTTGTGGATGTCACAAAGATCTGTAACAGGGTGGGCTCCCTAGATGGAGTGAACAAGATAGAATCAGACCTAAAGAAGCATCAGGAGTGGTCTGGAGCATGGCAGTTGAGATTTAATGCCAATAAATGAAAAGTCACGTGCATGGGAAGAGGAAACCCAAGAACAACATATTACTTGGGAGAGGCAAGCCTAGCTGCCTCAAACCAAGTGCATGATCTGGGAATCATGATTTTGGATTACTTAGAAAATGGAATACAATGAGAAAAGGTGGCACTAAAGGCCTGTGACATGCTGTGATGTATAGGAAGGGGAATCACAAGCAGGAGGAGAGAGGTGGTCATGCCACTGTATAGAGCTCTGCTCAGGCCACACCTGGACTACTGTGTCCAGTTTTGGAGGCCATACCTCCAAAAGGACATTGACCAGTTAGAAACAGTGCAGAGAAAGGCAACAAAAATGGTTCAAGGTTTACAAAAATTGTCTTTCCAATAAAGGTTAAGAGAACTGAACATGTACTCCCTGGAGCAGTGAAGGCAGAGGGGAGACATGATCAAAACCTTCAAATACATGAAAGGCATAAATAAAGTACAGGTGCAGGACCACTTTTACTTCATCGAGGGCAGTAGAACTGGGGAACATGATCAGAGGCTAAGGGGAGAGAGGTTCAGCACCAACATTGGGAAATTCTTCCTCACAGAGAGGGTGGTGGATACATGGAATAACCTACCCCCAGGGGTGATGGGGGCAAAGACAGTGGGGGAATTCAAGGCAGCATGTGATAGACACAGGAGAGCCTTCACATGAAAGGATAATTGTGGGATAGAAAATAGGGAAGGAAGGGAACATTGTTTAACCAGGAGTAGCACACTAAGCCAAAGCTTGTTTCCAGGTGCGACCTGGGAGCACAAGGAAGTTAAGTTACTTGCTCAGAATCACACAGTTTTCACCTAGGTGGCTGTGGGATTCAAACCCAGGTCTCCAGATCTGCAACTTAGAGCCTTAACCCACTGCGCTATACTGCCTCCTTAAATAAATCAAGGGCAGACTAGATGAACCTAACGGTCTCCTTCTGCCGTCACTTTCAATGTTTCTGTGTTTCTATCTGATGGGCTCAAGGCATTTAACATAACAGTCATAACACAAAGGTATACCATCAGGATATCACCACATTTTAAATGAGTAATACATGTCTATTATAATATTTATTTTAAACATACAATAGATACTATATAAAAAAGTCGCAAAAGGGTATCACATCAATTGAGAATTGGCATTTTGGCAACTGCAATTTGAGTGATGGCAATTTGGCAAAAGTGAAAAGGGTGACAGTGAATACGGGCACCCTACAGTAAGTGCAACAATTGCTTCCCCCCCCCCAAGGTACTACAACCTTAGAGATAGTTATATAAGTAAGGAGATGCGGGGACAAAGCTCCCTGCAGTGGGATATGTGGGAGAAAGCAGTAATGCAATTGTTGCCCTTATTGTAGGGTGCCCATATTCACCTTCGCACTTTTCACCTTCACTGAATTGCTGTTGCTCAAGTTGCAGTCACCGAAATTCCATCACTCAATTGACATGGAATCCAGAAAAAGACCTCAGCAATCAATCCAGTCTGTTCCAAGATTCACTGATTCAGACTCTCTCTCTACCATCAGTTATTTCCTCACAGACCTTCCTTCATCTTCCACATTATCCCGTCTGATGACTAACTTTAATTCACCCCAGTTTTTCTTGAAAGCTGCTATTGTCTTTCTTCCACAAACTTGTCTGGAAGTTTATTCCCAGTCCACCACTATATACGTGAAGTGGTACTTACGGCAGGGATTTCGCTGCATGGGCTCCTAGGCTCTGGAACACCTTTCCCCGAGCAGGTTCGCACCACCCCTTCCCATCAGTGTCTCTGGAAATCCCTGTGGGGGCATCTAAAGCTGGCCTCATGTTGTGAGTCCCCATAGCCTCCCTTGCACTATGTCCTAGGTACCGTAACTCCACTGTATTCTGTTACTTGGAACACATACTGAACCCACTTGGTTGCTGATCTCGGTCCAGCTCTTCCTTATGCACTTGCCTATGCTACATGTGTTCAATGCTACTTAATGTTTTCTCATTGTGTACTCTACCATTGTCTGTCATACATTATGATCCCTGTACTGACTGTTTGTTTTGCTGACTCAATGTATTAAGTTACAATATTGTACTTGTTTACCTGCTACGCTGTAATGATGTGTCTGTAATACCTGTTGTACTCTCTCGGGTTGTTCCTTAAAATAGGCATACAACTTGTCTAGTGTACCTACCCAGTTAGCAAAAGCTAAATAAATAAATACATAAACTGTCCTTGTGAAATTCCCCTTTCAAATTTACAGCAAATGCATGACCACTGATGGGAATACTTATTCTTAGATTAAATAAACTTTCTGTTTCCCCTTTATGAATTGCATTATAAACCTGAATGTCTCTTTCATGTCATCTGTTACCTTCTGTCTTTTAGTGAGTGCATATTAAGTCTGGTCAGTCTTTCCACAGATATTGTGCCATGTTGTCCTTGGATCATCTGTGTGGCTCTTTGATGTACTGTTTCTTGTGTATCCCTATCTTTCCTTAGGTATTGGCCACAGAACTTTACGCAGTACTGCAGGTGTGGTCTGATCAGTTACTTATACGGTGAAAGTATTATCTCCTTCTGCTTGTAATCCCACTCACTGTGCATCTCAGTATCATGTTTTTTAATAGCCCTCTTGAATGCCTTATAGCATGTTGAAGCCATTTTTAGAGTGTTGGCCATCATTAATTCCAGGATTCTTTCCTGTAGAATTCTCCATACTGGCCTCTCAACAACACAGTACACATGTCAAGGATTCTTCTTCCCACCATTTGCATTGCCTAGCACTTTTTGGCATTGAAGTTTAATTCCCAGAAGACCCTTTCTCCAGTCTCCTCATATCATGCCTCATAACGTCAGCCTCTTTTTCACTTTCAACCCCCACTGAGCTTGGGATCATCTGTGAATGGACTTACCTTACCCTGAAAACTCTTGCTTATGTCACAGATATACATAATGAACAACAGTGTGCCAAGGACCAACCCCTGTAGTACTCCTCTAAAAACTGCCTCACGCTCAGAAAGTTTATCTTTAGGTCCACACTCTGGGTTCTATCCATCAGCTAGTTTTTCACTTACCAGTAATTTCATCCTTTAGCTCCAGTTTTCCCATGCTACTCAACATACAGAAGAGAGAGAAATAAATCCCCTACTTGGAATTTGAACACAGGCCACCAGGAATACCATTTGGATTGCATTACCAGCTGCACCACCAAGGAAACTGGAAATCTGGGATTCCCAAAAGCACCTTATTCTTTCACTAATGAACAACATGATGCTGCACAGGTAATTACATTTTTCATACACAAGGGTGTGGTGTGCAAATATATGGAGCCCAAACTAACAGAAGAGAGAAAGAAATACTGTAAGTGCCCTAGCCAGGATTTGAACCTAGGCTACCTTGAATAGCATTCAGGTTGTGCTACTAGCTGTGCCACCCAGGCAACTGGAAACCTAGGACTCCCACAGACACCTTACACTTTCTCTAATGCACAACATGGTATTACACAGATAATTATATTTTTTATACACAAGGGTGTGATGTGCACATATATGGAACCAAAACAAACAGATGTGAGAATGAAATAACTACCTTAGTTGGAATTTGAACCCAGGCTGTCCGGAATACAATTCCAGTTGTACTAATAGCTGTTCCACCAAGGCAACTGGTAACCTACCACACCCTGAAGCACCTTACTCTTTGTTTAATGTACTCCCTGGTATTCCAGATGGTCTGGGTTCAAATCCCAGCTAGTGTACTTATTTCTTTCTCTCATCTGTTTGGGTTCCATATAGAGTGAAGCCTGCCAGATGAAATGCAGTGTCACAGGTTTACTGCATGACAAAATGGATTAACTCCCATTGAAATTGCATTGTTTGCTGCAGTAACTCTACTGCAGAATTCTGCAGTGCTGCACATCCTGGTGGGATTCACTGTATGTGCACAGTGCACCCTACTCAGTGACAACTTTAAGAAAACGGTATCAGGTCGGCCTAATTGAGTTGATATTTCTACAGTTACCTTCCTGTGTGCATGTCTCCAAATTACCACATAATTATATGTTTGAGAAATCACAACTGGTTGCTTTAAAAAGATTGTGATGTTACATGCAGGGGATTCTGATGTCACTTATACACAAGAAGATAGTACAGATAGAGACCAAGTTATAGGGATCCCAATTTGCATGCAAATGTCCATAGTCATTAAGAATAATAACGGGGAGGTAAATATGGCTTTTTTTATTTCTTTGTAATTTTTAACCAGGAAAGGCACACTGGGCTGCAGCAATTCCTTTTTTCAGGTGCCTTGGGAGCTGGGTTACATAGACCTTTTTTACTGAGAAGGGGAATGTTAGACAGGACACTTGGAAAAATGCCCTACTTTTCCATTAGAAGGTAGAGGGCATTAGGTGCCTTCCTTTAAAAGGGAGAGGGCATTAAGTGCTTCAGGTGGCCAGAATCTCTCCTATATTTTGCTGCTTGTACCCAAGGTGAGATCTCAATTCAGTAGGGCCTCAATAAGTTATATGCTCCCCTACTATGGAATATGATACAAAAATCCTTGAAAGTGGTCCACCCTTTGTCAGTAGCTACTTTCAAAACAAGCTATGCCTTCTTCTTCAATAAATCCTGTAATTGTTATCATTGAACCAGTCTTGTTCCCAATATGGAAAACTGGGATCAAAATGCTGGTTATTCGCCACTCTATTTTCCCCACCCACACCTCTAGCACTTATCAGTATTCTCTATCTCCACACCTTTGATCTTCTTTCAAACTTGACTTATGGGCTTAGAACCGAATCTTTCTCCATGACTATAATACTACCTGGTCCCTCACCCCCGGTTACCTACCAGGTATATGCTCTGAAAATATGCTCCTCTGAGCCAGCACTCTAGACTTCTCAATTTCCTCTCCCCTCAGTACCCTTTCCTAGCTCATGCTCTAAAATTGCCATAGTGCCCCAGCACTTTCTAGGCTTCTATACCTCCTCAATTACTGGCACTTCCTCTCCATACTCCTCTTCCTGCCCTATTTTCTTCCACCGGTCATCATCACAACATCCGGTGTTGTACTGTTGTCCCTCCTCTGGTAGCTTTGAGCTTGTATACCTATACCTGAGTACAGTTATCTTAACCAGTACATATACCTCTGAAATATCTATATACTGTACATATTATGGCTAGTCCTGCTGATTGCATCATTCAGTTTAGTATTGACCAATGAAATGTTTACATACTGTAAATATTATGTCTAGTCCTGCTGATCGCACCATTTTATCTGCAGTTGACCAATGAAATGTTTATACACTGTAAATAACTTGTCTAGCCCTGCTGATGGTATCACATAGTCTCTGTAAATTCTATGCTGTTTTAACCCTTGCCTTTTGTCCAATGTAAGTATGACTATATGTTCTGTCCAGGTCCATCTTGAAAATGAGCATTGCTCAATGATGTTCGCCATGTAAAATGAAGATTTGATTAATTGATTGAATGGAAGTCCTAGGTGAGGGAAAGGAGAATATTTCTGTTATAGTAGGAGCGTCCTGATCTCAGTCATAACCAAAGTTAGCAGGTTTCTGAGGGTAAAAGCTGGAAATGATATGGGGAGCTGATATATGCTCTGGGGCTCTTGGTGATGGAGGAGCAGAATCTACAGCAGCAAATGATGAAGAGAAGGCATCACCTTTCTCTCTTTGATGGAATAAGGTGAAATATGGCTCTCACAGGAACACAAGCTGCAGCAAGAAAAGTGTAGGCTACGATGTATTAGTTTCTGATGTCTGGTCATACTACAGGACTCAGAGACGAATGTGCACCTATCCTGTTCCACAAGGAAGCAGGGCCGACATGGGTGTTACTGTACTAGGGGCTGGATCACCAAAGGAGGGATTTTCACAGTCACTCTGTGGTTGATAAGTTGGCGGAGGTTTTCTTGTATGGCCTGCCACCAAGTTTTTTTTCTATTGAATGCAGAATGATGTCCAGAGGAACTGCAGCATTTGAGGTCCACTCTGTAAATCAGTCAGAGTGGCTGGGTTAGGGAGCCACTGATGTATGGTATTAAGAGTACAAGTGGAGAATGAGGCCAGCAATTACTTAGAGACCTGCAGGAGGAAGATTTGTCTCAAAGAGGGACAGAACTCTAGGTGTCTGGTGAAAGTGGTTTTACTCAGTGAAGAACATGACACTGGAATCCAAGAGGAGCAGACATTGCCTGAGGGTAAGGTGGAAGCTTTGCACCCACTAACAAATGTAAATGTAGGAAAATGCCCTTGAGCTCACTTATGCTAAACCAACAGAAATGAGTACTGAGGGGGGAGGGATTAGTCTGAGGTAAATTCAGATAAACCCTTCTATGACTGTTTCTGGTCATGATACAGTGGATACCGTTTATATCGGACTTGAATATAGTGGACAATTGTTTAGTGTAAACAAATTCCCAAAGCTAAAACAACAGTCAATGAAGTGTAATGTAATTGACACATCTTAAAGAAGACAGAACAGATGGAAAGTTCTCACCAAGAGCTAACCCTTGTAGTTTGTATAGACCCAGGCTTGGCAACATCCTCACACCCGTTGAGTCATGGCCCACTGAGATGCTACTATAAAAGTGTCTGCATGGCCTGCTGTTCTTGCTTCTGCCACAGGAGTACTGCTGACATTCTTTGGTATGGTCTGTCTTGCTGCACTAGTAAGGACTCCATTTCTTTTTCATCAACTCTTGCGGTCTCCTTGCTGCTGCCATTACTGCTGGCTAAGAAAGTCCCTTGATAATCTACTATATTACACTTCTTCATCCCTTTGGTTCTGAGGGTAATTGGGAGTCATCCTTGGTTGTCACAAAATATATTTCACTTTGCATTTACACTGTACAGTGATACTGTACCCACATGGCAACTTGCAATAGGACATAACTCATTTTAACTGTAACTTTATTTCTGGTTGCAATAGCCTTTACAATGGCATCAACACTGTACCAATTTCAGTTATTGCTAGGACACAGGGCAGGCACTTAAGCATAAATCTCTTTTGCAAAACTTCAACAATTTATTTACACAAGCAGTGCACATGCCTGAGGTAGTGCATATTCTACAACCACAGCTGTTATATTCAGGCTTGTTTAATTCAGCAATCACAGTCATAATTCAGCTTAAACACATTTGGCAATAATCACTTTTGCTCCACATGTCCCTTGACTTTCTGGTCATGTGTGTGATGCTCATCAGCAGCACATTTATTTGAAATACATTTGCAGCTCAAATCACCATTCCCTCCAGCACCATCTTTCAGTTACACATTGGTGATACATTCCATGTTACATGAATGTGACACTGCAGAGACTTCCTTTGTTGTTGCAGTCACCTCATGGCTGTGAGGAGTAGGAGAACAATGGTATGTTCCCAGGCCAGAATGGCACAGAAGGGAGCAATATGGTGCCTCTGGCAGAAGTTAAATGAAAGGATGTACTCTTCCAGAGCTAACACATAGCACAAATGAGGTATATGGCTATACTAGTCAGCCTGTCTTGAGCCCTATGCCCCCATGGGGGTCTGAGTAAGTGCCTAAAGGCCACAGACAACAATGGTTTACACTTTGTTGGATACCAGGCCCATCCCTTGCTCCTGGGATTCAGATCCTTGGTGCTAACTGAGCTGATCTTTGCCACGAACACAGGTACCTCAAGAAAGACTTTGAAAAATATAAGATTTGGACAAACAGCTGCTTATATTTCTCATTAGCTCAGTATTTGTTATCCACATAATGTATTACTTAGGTTGTATGCATGAAAAGAGAATAGTTTTCCTTGAGGGTTCATCAGCTCCAACTACTTCTTCCGAACCTGATGTCAAAATACTCTGCTTTTGACATCACAGTTATTCACATGGCAACAGACTGTGATGTTGCAACAGGGCATTATGATTTCAAGTAGGTAATAAGCTACAGGGGGCAGATGAACTCTAAAGGTAAAGATCTTGTTTTTGTGAAAATTTCTTCAGTAATAATGGAAAGAAGAAACATATAGAAGATATGTGAAATTCAAGCTGAATTATGTCTAAATATTATGTTTTCCAAAGTCATCCCAAAAGAGTCAGCTGCTTTTAAAGTCACAGGCTCCCACCAGTTCCAGAATACATCCATATCCTCTCCACTATGGTTGCTCTGATGTTTATTATAATATAAAATGCCCATATCACACACTAAACTGGAGCCACCTCCCCCACCTGGTACAAGTCACTCACAACCTCACAGTTTAATTAAGCACCCCCCACGAGTCCCAGATTTCCTTCCTTCCCCCTGTAACCCTCCTCTCCCCATAAATAAAAGTTTCAGTATCCAGTGAAGATTGTTGACCCAAATGCAATAACATTGAGGAGCAGCTTGTGCTTGTCTTTGGTCCAGATAGATGAATGAATAATGATGAGTCCTCCTATAGTAATATCTGATTTGCTGTAAGTAGATTATCTGGAAGAATTTTCCTTATTGGTGACTGGTATTTTCCCACTTTTATCCCTCAGGTATTCTGTGCCAGGAAAACTTGTATATTGTAGTAGCTTCCCTGAATGTGAACAGCACTGAAGCACCAAGAAGACATATAGTTGTTTTTTTTTGAAAGACTGACAGTAGCACGTTTTTCTGCAGGAAAGGTGGTTACGTTCTTTATATGAAGCACACCAAATGCATAAAGGGTGGGCTGCTAATTGATATTTTGTTCCTCTAAACTTGACTAATGTGACAGAGTTTGCATTTTGTTCAAAACTTCATAGTTCTTGTGTCACTACCAGTTTGTAGATATTTGTACTGTTATAGCCTTAATGAATGATTTTATTTGGGATGGGCAACATGTAGATTAATCAATTGCTATGCTCCACAACCCAAGACTTCCTGGATAGAATTATGGAAGAGGACACAACCTTACCTTTATACAGCAATGGTTGTACTGCTGGGGAGGATTGCAACTGTATTATGTGTCTGAGGGATGAAGGTAGGAATACACATGCAATTTATTCTGATTTTGACTTTTTGTGTAATGTGATTCACAAGGCCTGGCTACAAAATGCTTACAGGACACCACACCTGAAATGTGGGTTTACATATTTCTGAGGTTCCTTGTGGAGAAGGATTGATTTACTTTTTGCATGACATCATTTAGCCATAAATCATGTTTCCTGGGTTCCTATTGAAGTCTCACAAACCACATGTTACTAGGGGCAGCATTTGACTCCACAACAGATCATCAGGTAGGAAATGATCACTGGTAATTGAACCCAACCTTGTTGCAGAATATATAGAATATGTCAAACTAATCTCATAGATTTCTTTGACTGGGTAACCAGAGTGGTGGACCAAGGGGGAGCAGTTGATGTCGCCTACCTTGACTTCAGCAAAGCTTTTGACACTGTTCCACATAGAAGATTGATAAATAAACTGGGTAGGCTCGGGGTGGGTCAGAAGTTGGTCAACTGGGTGGCAAACTGGTTGACGGACAGAAAACAGAGAGTGGTGGTAAGTGGTATACAGTCAGAAGAGATGCAAGTCACAAGTGGGGTACCTAAGGGATCAGTCCTGGGGCCAGTCCTCTTCAACATCTTCATTAGTGACCTTGCAGATGGACTAGAGGGTAAGGCTTATCTGTTTGCAGATGACACCAAGATCTGCAACAGAGTAGATGATCCAGATGGGGTGGGCAGAATGAGAAGAGATCTGGATAAACTAGCAGAATGGTCAGAAGAGTGGCAACTGGGATTTAATGCAAAGAAGTGCAAAATCATGCACATAGGGAAGAGAAACCTGAAGCCACCTATGAGCTGGGAGGGAGTTGCTAGCAGTCACAAAGGAAGAAAGGGACTTGGGCATCATCATCACTGATGACCTCAAAATCATCCAAGCAGACCTCTAAAGCAGTAGGTAAGGCTAGGGGTGTTGGGGTGTATTAGTAGGGGTATCTAAAGTCGTAAGAGGAGGTAATAATCCTCTGTACAAGACACTGGTGAGCCCCATCTGGAGTACTGCGTGCAGTATTGGAGGCCACACCTTCACAAGGACATTAACCAAATTGAGGCAGTCCAGAGAAGGGCAACCAAAATGGTGCAGGGACTGCATCAGAAGACATATGAGGACAGATTAATGGAGCTCAATATGTATACCCTTGAGCAAAGGAGGGAGAGGTGATATGATCGAGGCATTCAAACACCTTAAGGGCATAAACAAGGTGAAAGAGTCTAACATGTTTAAATATAAGAAAAATAGCAGGACAAGAGGACACAGCATGAGATTAGAGGGAGGCCGATTACGGGGAATGTGAGGAAATTCTTTTTCACAGAAAGGGTGGTGGATGCATGGAATGGCTTACCACAAGAAGTGGTGGCTATGAATACAGTGCAGGGCTTCACACAGGCATGGGATAGGCATAAGGGAGCAATACAAATGACTATGAATAGATAGGCCACTGTCAGAGCAAAGGCCGATGGCACATTTATAAGGTAGAAAAAGAAATGGGCAGACTGGATGGGCCTTGCGGTCCTTATCTGCTGTCAACTTCTATGTTCTATGTTTCTAAGGATGCAGAAGTGTGTGATATGAGAATTTAATGCATACTTGAGGTGTTGGATGCTACATAAATGGTTTATTAAAGCATCCCACACCAAAGGTGTGCATTAAACTCCATTTTTTATTTTATATAATATCTAGACAGCAATTTTTTCCAGCCTGGCTCCTGTCTTTGACACACTCTCACGCACACACACACACACACTGCCTTTGTCTGCTTCATGACAGTGTGCCTCTGACTGCTGTGTGGCTCTGTTTCTTTTTTTTTTTTTTTGCTGTCAGGATTTTTTGTTTTTCTTTTTTTTTCTTTTATTGTTTATTTTCCCCCAGTGTGACACATGATAGCTCTTACCTTTATCTGTAGACTGTGAGCTCCCACTCCATATTGTTGAGTCTGGCAATGAGCAGGACCAACCAGATAGTTTTTCTGGACTTCACATACTAGGGTGAAGGAGATATTTAGTTAAAAAAAGATAAAGCCAATGACAGGACTCTTGCACTGGTAGCTCCTCAGACCCTTGCTACTGGGATACAGAGCCCGCTGTGTTTGCAGAACTGCTCCGCCTGCCCACAAGATGTTGGAGATCCAATAACAGTGCACCTGCCTTTGAGTGACAGTGCACATGCTTGCCTTAATAACCTGCAGGTTATTATGGTGAATATCAACTGGTTCAGCACAAGGAAAAATTGCCTGTCAGTTATTATAGTACAGTATAGGATGGGGTAACAGAACTCATCAGGGCCTGGAAACCAGTGTTTTGTTTGCATGATAAGTGATTGGTAGGAGGACACTAAGTTGAATCTTAAACCTTTGTTTGTTAAAACAGCTAGAGCCCAAGGCAGTGGTAGTTAGCATTGGTACTTAAAGTTAAGGAATCAACTGTATGAATTAATGCCCCTGTGTAACAATGATGGAATGGAGGCGAGAGAGTGAATAGCATATATTAGGAAATAATTTTTTGGGAGTTTCAGTACAACAGGACAGCATATCTCATGGCTGAACTATAGTATGGGACCCAGTATACATGGGCTTTTAAAGATTGTTTTGAGAATTGCAAGGAATATGTAAAAGGAGACTTACTCTTGGGCTCAAAACACATAGAGGAATAATCATGTTGGATGAATTTGGTATCACTTGACAGGTGCAAAACTACTTTCAGAATATTTGGGGTTTCCAGTGGGATAGGATAAAGTAGGGGCAAGATCTGTTTTCTTCTCATCACTGCAGGATCCAGTACTTTTGCAACCAGTATAAGAAAGTTTGACACTTCCTTTCTTGGAACTGAAAGTGGAGATGGCTGTGCAGTCTCTGAAGGGGGGCTCTCAAGCAGTGGTGGTTTGGGGGCATACATCATGTTCAGATTTATTGGTTCAGATTTTAACAATGCTTTTTAATGATGCCTTATTTGAAGGAGTTCTCCTAGAATCCATATGGTCAGCTTTACTTAATCTCCTTTATAAAACTGGAGCTGTTTTTTTAAGGGAAAAATAGGAGACATTAGTTTGCAAAATTGCAGTTATAACATTTTGGGCAAATATTTTTGTTCCCTCGTAATGGAGTTGGTTAGGCAAGTTACGGCAACTGGTAACCCAGGAGAATTGTATTCAGTGAAAGATTAAAGAACACAAGGCAACTAAATGTTTACACAACACATAATGAAGAGGAAGTGATAGGGGTAATGGAGGATTTGCTCTTTAAGTCTGGAAAAGGATATGTCTAATTCTATTAGTTCATGGTTGTAAGGTGTTAATTCGGAACACTTCTGTTGGATGTATTGCAGTAGTGTGATTGTCAGCTTAAAGTACCCCATATGTGAATAGATGGTTGGTGTGGGAGATCCTGTATGGGAAGGGGGTGAGACAAGGTACATCATTTTGCCCACTACCGTATCTTTTTAGCCTAGAACCATTATATCATTGTAGGGATGGGAGGTATGGCTCTGTGTCAGATCAGGAGTGGAACCCCTAAAGAGGTCCACTACTGCTTGACTCTTGGAAGTCAATAATTGTTTGTAACTCTGCTCTGATTTGACTTAGTCCAGAGTATTGATCTAGTTCTAATCTACTAGTGGTCTGATTCTGACCCAGTTCTGATTATATAAGTGAGTTTGAAGCTTTTTTCTTGTTTAAATTGCGAAATTGGTTTGAAAAGTCATACAATTACAATGTTAAAAATGAAAAGACATAAAAATGGCATATAATGAGGAAGTAGAGGCAATACAATGCTATCATTTGATCCGGTCTGGATCTGACCAGTTCTGATTCTATCTGGAAAGATTTACCCATTTTGGCCAACCAGAGTAAATCAGAACCTTCTGCAAACAGATCAGAGCACAATCAGAACTGGGACACAGCTGACCTCCCATCCCTACTTCACTGTGCAAGTCAGGCACATCATGTTAGAGACCTAGAGGTATTGGTGGTTGATGTGGCCTACTGTAAAGATTTCTACATATACAGATTATATTTGTCTTTTTTTGAGTGATATAGAATCCATTTAAAACAGTATAAAATATTGCAGGACTATCATTTCTGGTTGTAAGATAAATTTTCATAAAAGTAGGTAGTACCAGCTAGTAGCAGAAGGACTGAGCCACCCCACCACGAGTTTGCAGGGATTAGTTTTGCTCAAGAAGCAATCAAAATTTTGGGTATATCTTTTGGGTGAAGGACCCTAAAGTATTGCTCTTGTCAGAGAAAATATAGATCTGTAAGGGTAAAGTTTTGAAATGACAAGAAAAATTGGGCTTTGTCAAAATATAGGAGAATAAATGTGTTTAACAACCTATTAGTCCTAGTGTTTCTTCAAGTTATCCTTTCCCACCAGTGGGGCAGGTGGAGGCTATGGTGATGATTTTTTTTTCTTTAAATGGTGTGGGGAAATAGGCTGAACATGATGAACAGAGGTTTGAAGGAGGTGGCCATCCTGATGGTGTTTTTCTTAAGTTTGTTATTGATCATAATATTGGTCCAGTCCTTAACCAGGTGAGCAGGGTATTGGTATACTGAATGTACAGTATAACTTGATAAAAACCTATGAGCGAAGTGGTCCTTTGTCATTATGGCACAAGTGAGAAGGGACTCCTTCCTGAAGAACATGATGGATGGTGTAAAGCATTTGAGAAAATGGAAGGTTGACTTTGAGATTTTAAAAGGAAAGAACACTGGAAACTTTTATATACTGAAATCCTTGCATAGGCCTTCAGCGCTACTGTCTTGTTTCCAGAGAGCATTATATCTCAAATGGCAAAAGCCTTCATTTTATTACATGGCAATAAATTGCCAGTCAGAATGGGGATATGATATGGCTCTGTTTTCAGAACTGCCTTAATGTGAAGAGCAATCTGAAACACAAAACACTGGAAAAGTGGTTCTACCTGAGGCTGGAATGTGGTCAAATTGTGGACTTAATGCATCACTTATTTCTGAACTGCTCCTAAGTTGCCATTTGTTTTTGTTGTTGTTGTTTTGCTCTTCTATGGACTGCACCAGAGTTTATGCATTTAACATATGGGTAAATTGTGAACTGGTGTGCTATGAAGACTGTTATGAAATAGGTACTTAAAATGCTGGATTCTGATTGCTCCAGAGCTACTTTCAGCCGGGCTGTTATCCCAGCACAACAGCCCAGCTGAAAGTACTCCCAGGCGAGCAGGCTCAGCAATAACCATTGAAGCCATCCACCTCAACCGATCATCCAGCCACCCATGCTGTGGAATGCGCCTCTTAAAAAGAAATATTCAGTAGCCCCCGATTGCATGGCATATAAGGTGAGCAGCGGGGATTGCCTATGCAGTCACAACATTCCCTTTCTGACTCAGCCTTTGTAAAAGAATTACCTTTCTTTATATAACCTAGCTCTCATCCTGCCTTCCTCATGAATCTCACAAACGGCAATCTTTCAAACTGCCACCTGCATTGTCTGAAACTGCCAGTGAAATTGTTTCTTTTGAATGTGCTGCCCAGCATGGCTCTTCCTCGTACACTTGACGGGACTGTGGTGTCTCATACTGATGACAAATTACTCTTTCTCACACGCTCAATGGGACTGCAGCATCTCCAACTGCTGATGAATGTAGGTCTTGTTAAAGGTCCCCCACAGACCCACCACTGCCCTTATTAAAATGAAAGAGAAAAACAGCAACTTACTTTCAGGTTTGCTGCCACCTGCTGGACAAACAGTAAAACTGTACTCCAAGACAAGTGCTACTTTATTTTCCATAATACTATCTACGTTACATTTTCCCCCTTTTTTACTAAGTTAAATTAAAAAGCAAAAACTTATAATTTTTTTTATTTCTTATTACTTATGGACCCATTTCATAATCCCAGTAGGGCACCCCAGGTGGTGCATTGTGTTGGAATAACAACCATTCTCAGATGGTGAATGCATTCAGCTTCACCTCATGCTTCAACCCACCTGAGGTGGGCCATTATCCCATCACAATGCACTCCCTGTCATACATTATTGCTTAATTACGGGCTTCCTTGTTGGTACTCAGGTTAGTTTTGAATGGTGTAAAGTATATCTGGCTGGTGTAAGCTCTGTTATCTATGCCAAATAAGTTTGTCATTTATCTTGATTGATGACTCTAAGTATTAGAACTGTCAATAAATGTTATGTTGGTTTCCCTACATCTCAAATATGAGCTCTGTGGAGAGATTTACCCAGTGAGGTATCTGGAAGGATGTGATTTTTTTTTTATGATTGGAGTTAGGTTGTTGATGCAGTACAATCCTACACAGTCACTTTGCATTTTTTTTCTCTTTTGGATACAATTTGGAAAACAAACAAGGAATTGAATGAATTCTGTTCAATATATTAACATTTAGGAATTTGTAATTTTGTATTCTATCAAAAATAAAGTCCCCTACTTCTATGATAAGTGTCATGGTATCTTTAATTTTCACTTGGACAGCCACTCCAGATCGGGGCACAAGGGACTTTGACCTAATGTTTTATCCAGATGGCAGCTCAGCAGTGCTGCACCCCTCTAATGCTGCACTACAGTCAAGGCTCCTGGAATTGTGTGATTCCACAGCAGCAGATTTTCCATAGAACTTGCATCCTGCCAACAACAAATGCATAGCCATGGAAATCATCATTTTTGGGGAATTTTCATTAAAGTGTACAATTTTTTCATGGTACTTGGCTTCTGTTCTCTTCTTCTTTATCCTGAAGCCCCTCCTCAGTACTCAGCATGTGATGCCAGGGATGCCAGCACCTCATATTATAGCCAACAGGAGGACTGTCTTTTGCAATAGAAGTGAATAATTCATCGTGAAGAAATGGCAGTCCTGCCTCAGAAAACAGGGCTGAAGTGCCTCAGAGAACTAGGGTCCTTGGCTATAGAATCAGTATTAGGTATTACCCCAAATTCCTAATTTGAGTCTAGAACCAACAAACTTTTCATTATCTGTCCTGTAGACAGGCATGCAAACCACTAAACCACTGACTGCATCTTGAGTATCTAAATTATTAGACGAATTCTGCGTCAATATTATAATTTTCATTTTTTTCTTAGAGATGTTAGAGGATCTTTAAAAACAGGTTTCTTCTTTAAATTTGAAACTGCAGTGGGCATGCTGATGGGCCAATGAAAATGTGTCATGCTTCCATGCCAGTAAAGCATGTTCAGGATTGAAATTGGGAGCCAATGAGTGAGCAGCCAGGCTGGGAGGTACCACTGCTGATGACAGATCTTTTCAACTTGAGGAAGAGAGGTGGCACCCTAAGGTCTTGTAGTGGCTTCAGCTGGTGGTCTGAAGAGATTGTTCTGTTTGCAGTAATATGATGCCCACAGCCAAGGCATGACCCCCTCCACACACACATGCTTAAATTCTGCTTTGGGTGGGTGTCCAGTGAGGGTGGTGACTGAATATGAGTGACTGTCAAAACCATGACTCATATTCAGCACTTTTCTCTTGGGCTACCCTGGAAGGATAGCGACCCTATATGAACATGAGGGTACTACAGGGTGACAGGAAGGGGGGATAGCAAGTGGAAGGGGAGGGACAGAAAAGACATTTTGAGGGACTGGTGTGCCTGCTGCTACCGAGCTAGCCATGTGGTATGGTGATGTGGGTGGCTAGCTCAGGTGCAGCAGGTACAGGGCTTAGGACCGGGTGAGGGAAATTTTTGCCGCTGCCTGCAGCTGCAACACTTAATTTTTTCCCAGTGCAGCAATTTTGCCCTCTTCCCAACATGCACCCCTCTGTAGTTGAGAATATTTATTTTGGGGTCACGGAGGTGCAGGGGGGATAGCCCTTCCTGCAAAAACACTTTTTTCTTTTTCCGGATGTTTGGTCAACTGGGAGTGTATATCGACGATTTGCTTTTCTACAATATACATTCACCATAATGGTGATTGCTATTTTGCAATCACTATTATGACATGGAACCTTTTGGGTGTAGGTAAGAAAAAGTGGTAAATCATGTTGGCTGATGTATGGTGATGGCCAGTCTCTGGCAGGCCCCCAGCACTGATGAAGCACTTTTCTCCACCAAGTTTGACTGTCCAGAAGAGTACATCCCTAAAGGTCCTATACTGGAGGGCAAACCACGAGAGATGGAGGGTGGGATATGTACCTAAAGAAGTTGTAAGTTACAGGGCTGGGGGAAGGCTTACCTGATATAGGCATGCCAGTACGGCGGATAAAAAAAGGGAACAAAAATTGAAACTGCACCTTTTAGCAGTTCTGTAGGTCTAAACATCTGACTGTGATTAGAGTTGCTGAACATTTAATTGTATCCCTTATTCATAACATCAGAAGCTCTCAGGTTATAAATAGTATCGTATATGGTTAGGGATTTTTGCGGACTGCAATCAAGCAGCTCAAAACCTTGTTGTGCATGTTGCAAAGTTATTGTGCACATTCTAAAGTTGTTATGTACATTGTATAATTTACAGCACCTTTGCCCCACTCATGCTGACTGCTGCCTGTCCGCTTTTCTTTTCTTTTTGGCATTTCAGTTGCTCACTAATGTTACAGTGATTTGCCAGGTTTTGTCTCCTACCTCATGTGTTCATAAGTGCATGGTCCTATTAGGTGAATCACATTATTTCATAAAACTAATGTCCCAATGTTTTAAACTTAGATAGATAGATAAATAAAAACTTAATTTTTATACCGGAGATTCTTATCATTAGGATTATACAATCCTGTTCTCAAGATAGTCCTGTGTATGACTCGCTAAGCTAACTTTTATTCATACTCAGACCTAGAATTAGTGCCTTGCTCTCACTTCCATCACCACTCAGTGTAATGTGTGCTGTTTCTTGTGTTAACCATGACAGCACACAGTCTCCTACTTGAAAGCACTTGATCTCTTCCTCTTTCTCTCACTTGTTCTTATCAGGACAGTCAGGAACAGCACCAACTTATACAGCAAAGCACAGGCAGAAATAAAATAATGTAACAAAGGCATTTCTATGCCCAACTGATTATTATTGAAAAAGAATATGACCTGTTTTACCACAGTGCCATAAAGAGACAAAAGAACTATAGCACTATTTTTAAAACCATATACTATAAAAAATAAAATATGGGTGATCATACATAACTCACCTTGTGTTTCCATCTCAGGGATGACGTAATAGTATGGACCTCTCAAGCTTTGCTCATGAGTTCCATAGGTTGTTATCACAACCCCTTAATGGAAACACAGGTTTGTTGTGTATGGTCATCCATGCATTATTCCTTATATTATGTGTGGGCAGCCATGCAGAACTATTATGTGTTTCTATCAAAGGGGAGATGATATTGTAGACCTTGAGAGTGAAGCTCAAGAGGACTCAATGATGTCATCTCACACTAATATTCCCTTTGTGTTTACAGTTGCCCATACATTATTTTTATAGCATATGTTTAATTAATTTACCTGCTTTCTAACTGTATTGAACTGTAGTCTGATAAACAGAAAACAGGAAAAAAACAGTATAAGATTCAAAACATTTAATGTGCTTTAAGTAATAACTAGTTGAGGTGGCAACATTTCTAGTAGTTTATCTCCTAACAGTTTATTGGGAGTGTTTTCAAATGTGATGGTATCTTTGTTATAGGAAAATGGGATGTTTGATAAGCCTCTTGGTTAATCAAGAGTGTCATCTCAAAACATATTTGTGTTCATGAACTGCAAAGTAAAGCTGAACAGTTGTTGAATGCAAAGATGTCTCAAGATAGCACTCTTGATTTTCGAAGAAACATTACAAATATCCCATTTCGGCTTTAATAAGGCTTTTTTTGCAGTCTTTTTCCAGGTGTGCTTTTGTTCATTTCTTTTTTCACTCAGCTCTGTAAGCTTGCCAAAAATTGTGGCTCCAGGGTGTCACTTTGCTCAGTAAAGTTAGCTTAGCCAGATTGCCAAATTCATGGTTCCCCACCATTACTGCATTGGCCTAAAAAGAGTGGAGGGTTGTAGAGATAAAAACATTGTTTTCAACAACTTATATTAATTTCCAGTGATGTCTTCCAATGTGCATTGTCATGCTAACGTCAAGACCTGCTTGCATAGCCACTATGTGATGAGGTTGCTAAACAGTTGTTAAAAGGTACCATCTCCCATGAACATTGATTCTTAATAGATGCAGCCAAGGCAGTGGTCATAGAGATTTTTAAAATATTATACTAACATTTGTTTTTGATTCTGCTAAGTTTTAAGATCCTGAAGTTGTTCACTTTTGTTGCTTTTACATATTTGGGGGGGGGGGGTTCAGCTAGTGGTCATTGGGGCAATTTGGCTAATAGTATGCATTGTGATGCTTATTGCTCATTTGCTTTCTTTTTTATAATGTAGACCTTAACTCTACAGGACATATTGATTGCTCTGTGGTCCTTCTTTCCAGAGTAATGATATAAATTACTGTGACTTGTGACACCCAACTGAGACTATTAAAAAAGTCAAACATGGAATGCTGCTGCTATGCACTGAGGCTTCGGTGTGAGAAGACCTCTTGGCTGTATTAGAGGTCTTCATGTGCTGCAGCTGCTTACATTTGCTCCTATGTAAAACAAAAAAAAAGAAATGCTTTATACAGTGAGGAATCTGCAGTTTAGGTAAGCATGAGGAATCTTAATAGACACAAGATGCAATATTGTTGCACCACAGTAGTGACATAACTACTCTGGTATACATAACAACATTCTGACACCACTACTCTCGTACAACAGCATCTGAATGAGTATGGATTTCCATACACAAATAACCCCAAACCATATAATATAATTTATAAATTGGTGAGATCAACTGTAGTTAGAAGAAATTGCTTTTCTGTACATCTGATGATTAATGAAGCTTCAGGCCTAATGATTGATGCATGGCACAGACCACCAGATATGGCAAGAATAGCTGCCAAAGAAGTGATGGATGGGCATTCTGTCTCTTAATAGTGAATTTACTTTCTGGCCCATTTTTCCTTTGATCAGTGGAAATTCATATTTCTAATATATCTTTGATCTCTGCTATTGAACATGACAAAGATTGTTGACATCAGCTTTAAATTTGTATCATAACTGACAAATACAAAACAAGCAAGTATTTGTTGATTTTGCTTTACCATAAAAATCAGCTTTCCTGTTCCAAAATGACCCTACAGCTTATGTTTGCCAAAAAGGCTTTGTTCACCATAGAATAGCTGCTTATTAATTTGGTTTAGTTAGTTCATTAGTTAGTTAGCTAGTAGTTTTGCTTTACAAGGAAAGTGCTGGGTCTTAAATCCCATCTTAAATGACACCTGAGGGATGGATATGTAATAAAATGTCCACAACAATATGTCCAGTATGCTCAAGTTCCATGACCCTTACAGATAGATAAGTCTGCTGTGTACATGCAGAATGCATGCCACATGCTTAATTGTGCAATGTTTGCATGCGGTTTACATATACTAAGTGAACGTAAGTGAACCATGTCTAAAAAGCACATCAGGTTTGCATGCTGCAAGCTTAACATGTGTGCAGCAGGTAAGCTGGTGTGAACATCTTCTAAAAAATGACATCAGGTTTGTGTGTTGCACGGTTGACATAAATGCAGCAGTTAAGCTAATGTGAACATCATTTAAAAACCAAACCAGGTTCACATGCTGCATACTTGCCATGTGTGCAGCAGCTAAACTGGTGCAAATCTCATCTAAAAAACACATCAGTTTCTATTTTTTATACTACTACTGCTAGCAATTAGAGCCATTAAAATACATTTTTCATTGAGTTCCCATTAAAATTCGGTAAACTCATTAATTCTGAACCTTTTGTAAGTTGTTTAATGGCTGTTGATTTTTGTCATTAAATCACCATTAATTTCTAAAGTATTGTTTGCTTACTGCATTAAATTCAGTTTCAGTTTCAGTGTATTAATTATACTGGAAAGGCATATGAGCAAAAGGTGCCCGTTATCACAAGCATCCAGTTTAGGACATATACAACAGGAGGTTACAACATTTAGGGCAAACAGTAGAAGGATCACAAATTGAGGAGACAAGGGGGTCAGAACTAGAAGAATTGAGCACAGATATGACACTAAACAATTTTAGAAAATAATAAGTACAGTGGAAGAAAAGTGCTTGGCATTCTCAGACCTGGAGATCCTGCCTTCATGATATAAAGGCTAGATACAGTTGTTAAGGTGGAGGAGAAAAAGGGCACCCTAAAGGGAATATCACTTGGAGGAAAAGTTGCAGATGGTGGCCTGAGAAAGATAAGACTTAAAGGAAGCCTTAGAGGGGCACAGAATAATAGCAGGTGGAAGACTGTTGAACAGCTTAGTGCCCGTGTAGGAGAGGGTGTTTTGGTTTTGTGTGATGCAACAGAAAGGGATGGAGAAGGAGAGGGTAGAGGACCTTCTGGTGGTCTGAGGGATGGCAGACATAGGGAAGAGGGAAGGAATGCAGCCAGGAAGGAGGCCCAGGAATAGTTTGTGAAAGAAGGTAAGTATTTTGCTGTTGTGTTTATCCTCTAGCAAGGTCCATTTATAGATCCTGTACAGGTCCAAGTAATGGGAATGTCTGGGGAGACCTGAGACAAAACAGATAATGTTATGATAGGTGGAATGGAGTTTATGGATGTTACTCTGAGAAGGGTGGAAAATAGACTAGAGCACCATAGTCGAAAAGTGGGAGCAGAAAAGTGGTGGTAAGCAGGGTCTTGATTCATAGGTCAGGAATGGCTTTACTCTGTATAGCATGCCTAGATGTTGGAGAGTTTTTTTAATTAGCTGATTTACATGAGAATCAAACTTAAGGTGGCTGTCTAGTAACAATCCCAGGTATCTAAATTTGTGGACTCTTTCAATCATATTGCCATCATCCCGTAGTGTGAAATCAAAGGACAGTGGTTTCTGTGGGCTGGATAAAACCATTGATTCTGCTTTTTTCACACTCAGCACATTCCTAGAATATCGTCGGCCACTATCCCCCATTACAGATGTGCGAAGAGTGGCATCTGAGTTGTGAAGTCTGACCTTGTTGTTTTGGGCCATGCAAATCCCCTAATGCATATTTAGTGCTACAAATGTGTTTCTCCATGACTGTTTTGGCCCACTTATTTTCCCTTTGTCATTCTGTAAGGAGAACATACACCGTGGCCATGCTCCACACTCTTTGTGCTGAGTAGGGACTTGGAAGCGTGCACCAAACCTCACATTTTGTCACTGAAATGAGGGACATGGACACTCAAAATGAGGGCCACTAGCCCAATTGTTTAACCAGGAGTGGCACACTAAGCTGAAAGTTTGTTTACAGAAGTGACCCAGAAGCACAGGGAAGTTAAGTGACTTGCTCAGGGTCGCACAGTATGCAAGTGGGGGCTGTGGGATTCAAACCTAGGTCTCCAGATTTGCAGCTCAGAGCCTTAAGCCACTGCGCTATACTGCCTCCCAAACCCTCACCATGATCATGACACAATTTGAAACATGGAGATACAGTAACTCAGAACACATTGGAAACCATTGTATTTAATTGTACTGATATTAGCACCTAAGAAAGAATTTCTAAGATAAAACAGGGGTGCCATTTAGGTAGGACAGAGGGGAGCAATTGCCTCACCCCTACATTTGTGCCTAGGCTGTTCATATGGTGTGTCAATAATGGCTTTACATTTGGATTTATTCTTTTGCACAATAAGTGCCCCCCCAGCCTATGTGCTCTCATGCTGCAGGTGCACTCTTGACTTGACTATGTATGTATTGTGTTGTCCACTCTCTCCATCTTTAGTGGTGACACCATCATGTGATGTGGAGGAGTTCCAGACAAGCAAGAGCACATGAGTCATGCGAGTGCACCACTGTGATTCCCGTCACAGAATAGACAGGCTGCATACTACAGCTTGGAGGAGTTGATGATCCCTGAACTCTCAACAGCAGTATTGGGGCAGCATATTTTGGTTGGTCTATTCTTAGTGACACTCCATCTCACCTGGTGGCTGAAGGGGCAAAGGGTGAGCTAGAAGCTAACATGAGACTAGGCTATCTACTTACTCTACCAGGCTTGCCTCACAAAAAACAGCACAGACCCCTGTGGCAGCAGGCTAGGTCTAGCAGCAGTGGTGGTGGCAGTGTGGGTGGCCTTCATAGGCCTTGATCAGTGCAGTGCAGCAGCACAGCCATGACAGCAGCCAAGCATGAAGCAAGCAACACTGGGTGGGTGGGTTTAGTTGGTGAGGTGACTTGGTCATGGACCATGTTGGGGACCTGGGATGGTCAGTTCTAGCATACAGCTTCTGGCAGAAGGACAAAGGAAGAGGAGCAGACTGAAAACTGGGCTGGTGGCACATTGGGCCAGACCACAAGTTTGGCCAAATCGTTGGGTAAGTAAAAGTAATTAATTTTATTTTTACAGGGGGATTGGGGAAGGAGGAAGGACTGAAATATTGATGTGTTTTTCATGTTTCTGCACCTTTGGGCAGTTTCATGACCCATATGGGATGGGTATTGAATGGACTGGAGTCAGGGAGAGAAATTGGAAAACAGTTTTTTTTTGGGGGGGTCACAACTTCAGCCACAAAAAAAACAATGGTTAGTAACTGGATGGGTTTAAGCCCTAATCTGATGCACTGCTCCTGGGTATAGACAGATGAATCTTATACATTTGAATTTTTCCTGATTTGCATATCACTTTTCAGTCACAACAAATAACTTTTACCTCTTAGAGATATTCCAGTCACCTAGGGGCTAACTAGTACCTGGCCTCAACTGGTTGTTGGCTCGCACCTGCTGAAATCTAAAATGGTATCCCTGCCATAAAGTATAAATTTACAGGACATCCTCTGAGCAGCATGTTTTCTATGGGAGATGGATGAGGTGCAGAGCATTTTTCAGGAGTAAAATGCGGGCTGTCCCTTGCATTCAGGGACAGTTGAGTGGTATGGTATGCACAGATTATTGGAGCCTTACTATAGTTAGGCTTATCCCCCGCAGTGAAGCTGACCTCCACATCCCCATGCTCAGGCACATTATGACATAGGGCGTGGGTGACTGCAGGAGTATACACCATTGAAATGAATGACAGTATTTTTTGTTACTATTTTATACATTATTGCTGGAGAGTTGGAGATTATTGAAGGCCAAAGCTTGACTAACAAGAGACTTGTTAGTGGAACAGTGGCATTCACTATTCTCCAACTCACCATCATAATATATGAAATAGTAATAAAAAATAACTCCATTCACTTCAAGAGGTTCTGCCGTAGCACTCTGGCCCATGTACATCATCTCTTAAAGACTCCTGCCTCTGGCTCCCTAGTACTGAAGTAAGAAACTCTTGAATTATATCTATACTTGGTGGGTTGTCTGCAGCAGCATGGCTGTACCCACTACAGTGCATGTGCATGGGGTCGGGGACTGGTTATGTGAGTGGGTGTCAAGTTATTGATACTTTTGTGTTTGCCCCTAAAAGACTGTTTACAGGGAAGCATTCAAAACTATGGAGAGAAAATAGTACAATAGGAGTACAGGCCAGACAGAAGTAAATAAGTAGTTGTGTGGGAAGTGTGCACATTGGGGGGTTGGAAGAACCACATGTGTTTCCATTGATATGCATGCTACAGTTCAGCTGTGCAGCTGAGATGAAGGTGGACAAGAAAACTGAAAAATATAACAGTGGCTATAAGCATGCTGCATGTGTGCAGATGTAGTCAGATTTCTATTGAAGTACAAGCAAGCCATATGTGTGCAGACAGTATGGCTTAGTGTTCAAAGGCAATGAACTGCAAACCAGGAGACTTGGAGACATGAAGACCTAGATTTGAATCTCATCAACCCCCCCACCCCATATAGGGTGTGATCTTGAGCAAGTAATTTAACTTTTATGCATGCAGTTATCAGTGACCACTTGCTTTTTGCACGCATGCCACATGCATGCAGACTGTTCCAATTTAACATAAAAGTATGCTTTCCACACTTGCTTGCTGCATGCATGCCACATGCTTGCAATTGGTTCCAATTTAGCATTTAAATCATGTTTGTAGCACACATATCACATGGTTAGCTTTATGTGTGCAGCATGAAAACATTTCATATAATTATTTCTGTAAGGGGAAGGATCAAGAAAATATGTCTATGGAAGAATACCTGTGATGACAGCATTCAGTACCTGGAAATGACATAAAATTAAGATGAAACTCAATCTCCATTGATAGTGTAATATTCTGATTTATGGCATATCTTTGGCCACTTATAATTCATTAAAAAAATAATTAAAATAAGTAACAGTTTTAGGGCCAGATATTCAAAACTTTGCCCTAAGGCTAAATTAGCACTGCTCGGTGGGCAAACTTAGCCCGGAGCACAAAGCATGCCATATTCAAAAGGAATAGCCCGGGGCAAATAGCTTCTGAATATAGCGTGGGAATGAGGCTGGACAAACTGGGCTGGGAATGCAGGGCAAACTTAGCCCTGAAATAAGACAGCTCTTAATATGGCAACCAGGAAGTATAAACCACAACAGCAACACAGTGCACAGCGATGTGAAGGTGGGTAGAGGTGAACTATGTGGCCAATGTGTGTACCAGCAAATGCATGGGCCCAGTACAGCTGCAGGCAGCAGCATATGTGAAATTGCAGTGTGCAAAACTGTAAAATATTCCCTGAACTGTTTGTGCAGCACTACGTTTGCGCGGGTTTAGTGCAGGGCTAAACCGTTAGCCCGTGCAACACGCTTGCTCGGCACTAAACTTTGCCATATTCAAAAGTGACATGCAGATGAGCCTACTTAGGTAGTCTGTGGGCAAAATCCAGATTAGCATCTCATTATGCCTGATTTGCATGCAGTTTGTGCCGGGCTAGCTGTTTAGCCCTCTCGCTAAACCGAACCAGATGTGTTAGAGCTGCGCCAACTAGCTTGGGGAATATTATAGAGTTTTGAACACTACTTACCATATGCTGCTGCCTGCAGCTATACTGGGACAACACAGCATAGGCACAGATGGTGGTGGTGCTGCATGCAACTGTCACACTGTAGGTCATGCTACAGTGCATAGCAGACACTACAGTAGCAAGCGGGCCAGTAGTGTGTGGGCACAACAATGCCTATAGTGTGTAGGGCAGTGATGATGACTGCACTATACACAGTGAGAGGCCCAACTTGCAGGTGTTTACTGACGGTGGACATTACTGTTATGCTGTTGTGTGACCCACAGATGCTGCACCTCTGGCATGGGATGCTAACAGTGACATATACATGTCCGGCTTTGTGTGCTGTGGCAGTTGTACAGCTGTGCGGTATGTGGCTGGGGGAGCATATATTATCCAAAAGGCACACTGGTGTTGGGTTATTCCCAATACTGGCCCATGTGCACTGCATGATGTGTCCCAGCCTTGTGGCCACACCTGGTCTGTGGCACAGTCTGGCCACCCATTCACTCCCCCCTCAACATCCTCCATGCCCACAGTGCTTCATGTGTGTGCTGGCATCTGTTGGTGTCCACAGAAGTGTGGTCTGCAGGTGTGTGCTGAATGGCCACACTGCCATGCTGTCCACTGGTGGCAGGGTCACCACTTACTGCCTGGCATGGCTGGGATTGGTGGCAGATGATGGCATCATTGTGATGCCATCAGTTAGCAGCATTCTTCCTCTATGTTTGGCTTTGTCTATGTGTCACATTTATTTGTTAGGGCTGTTCAAAACCCATGCAAACACAGCGCAAAGCCATAGTGTCATGCAAAGCTGATTGCCCATGGTTAAGACAAGCTTTTCCTGGGCGGTAATGTGCACCATGCTAAGTGTCGCGCTAAGTCACACAAAATCACTTTGCATGGTGCTAGTCGCTGAATATAGCATTGCGCCTGTATTCATGTCAGTTTGCCCCTTACATACATTATGATTTAGCCTGGTGCTAATGCAGTTTGCCCTAGCTATTTGACCTCTTGAATATAGCAGACCCATGCTAATCCCACGCTAAACCTGCACAAACGGTTTTTGCCCGGCACAGAGTTTTGAATATCTGGTCCATAGTCTTTTATTTGTATTTTTTAAGTTTCATAAATGTTTTTGTTTTATGCATCACATGAAATATTTATTAAAAAGATATACAGACTACTTTGACCATTATTAAGGCAATGATTATTTTTTGGGGGGTTTAGGTCAAGACAGCATGGATAGAAGTCATTTAGTGTCAGTGGCTCAGTAGGTAGCACACTCGCCTCTGAGGCTGGGAGATCAGAGGGCTGTGGGTTCAGTTCCCACATCTGCCACTTGGGTTAATATCCCAGTACTGACACTGTAGTGCAGCATGAGAGGGGTGCTGCACTTCTGAGGTGCCATCTTTTGGATGAGACGTTAAACCAAGGTCCCATCAGCCTGGATTGGTGGTAGTTCAGGTGGATGTTAAAGATCCCATGGCACTTATCAAAAAGAGTAGGGGAATTTTTATTCATATCCACAGAAAACATATCAAGTAATCAGTAATACAACATAATGAGTTCAATAAAAATAAAGAATAAACATCAATAGGCATAATACAATAAATCAAGGGGAAAATAATAAGCAAAGCAAAAATAAACATCTGAGAATATATAACAGACTACTTACTCCTTCCAATACATAACATTCAGTAAAGTCCTGCATCACAAATTTTGTAGAGCAGAACTAAAAAAAGGAGAAAAAAAAACCAGATACAACATCCTGATAGGCTAGACTAAGGTAGCCCATTAAATTTATATCCAATCTATAGAGCCCCATCTAGATTCACAAATGAATAGAGAAAGGTTGCCATAATCTTGTATATTCAATCTAGAAATTGAATTAGCAACCATACAAAACAGTTCATCCTGTGTAAAATATTACTGTTGAATGGTAAAACGACATCTCACATGCCATATATACAACTTAAAACAGAGCAAAATCAACCACAATGTCACTTTATCATATTTGATTGTGGTTACTGGCAAAATCCCTGTACACAAAATGTCTAAAGTTAAGGGATATAAAGGGAAGGTAGGCCATTTTCTTATAACAAGACTCCAAAAATCTATTATAAAGGGACATTCCAAAAATAAATGTTCCATGGTTTCAACTAACTCAAAACAAGTATCCCTAGGGCAATACCGATCAGTAATCTGCTTATGCTTTAAATTAGCACAAACATTTAATTTACCGTATAAAGATAACCATAGAACATCCCACATATGAGGTGGAATCTGAGGAGAGGTTAACATATTGCCAATTGAAAGTTTTATTTGTGATGAGTAACAATCAAATGGAGCAAAATCTTGAAAATATTTTTGTAAAATATGAGCATACAGTTCCTTTCTACTAAAATGCAGAAAAGTATGCCTTGAGATACCCCATAATTTAATTTTCCCAACACATAATTTAAGTGATTGCGGGAGATGATTTATGGACCGTTGCCTTGGAAATATATCATATTCAGGCCAAAACAAACATAAGTCACCCATAGTATCCAGAAGCTATTATTTCCATTGTGAGTCTCTATCTGTAAATAATGGTTTCAAATTTGTGTAAAGAAACATAGTAAAAAAAAACAAAAAACTATAGGATGTAACATTTTTAAACTCCAATGTTTTTTTCTCCAAAATAACAAACATCTCTTTATGGGGTTCAATCTACTGCCCCAGATACAAGAAAAAAACAGCCATATAATTTTGTTTCCAAAGCTGAAGGAAGACTAAACACTGCACTTAAATATAAAAATATAGGCAATAAAAAAGTTTTGACCATTTGAATCCGTTTCAATTTAGACAGCCTCCATGTATTCCATGAAACTACTTTCTTGTGTGCTTCTTGTAGTTTAAATTTCCAATTTAAGTATGCTAAATCTCCTGCTCCAAATAAAAGGCCCAAGATTTTGCAAGTATCCTTAATCACTGGTATGTAAATAACCTGCGTGAATTGAAAATGGTCTACACTCAGTGTTATACAGTTACATTTGTCATAGTTAATTTTTGCTCCAGTGAATAACAAAAAACCCTGCAAAACTCTTTTTAAAAAAAGGGCAGAGGGCAGATCTCCGAGCAAAGAACACAAATCATCTGCATATGCAATACATTAAACCTCAGGATCAGTACTTGAAAAGGAGAGTCCCCATATGCCAGTATGACATATACTCACCTAATTAATGGATCAATAGTAAATAAATACAATAGAGCACTAAGGAAACATCCCTGTCACACACCCCGCAATATGGGACATATGGTATCCAACCAACCACTACAATATGCTTGAGCAGTAGCTTTGGCATAAAAGGTCTGAATCCATTCTATAAAGGTATGAGGTATATCATACCCAGCCACACAATCCCACAAATACCCATGTCTTACATTATCAAAAGCTTTTGCCTGGTCCAAACTTAAAATCAAGCCTGTAAGTTCCCCTTAGATCCCTTGTGAAAAATTTCACGCAAAAGTATTAAACTATCTGTTATGTTCCTATTAGGAATAGAACAGGTCTGTGCAAGATGTAAAAGGGAGTGTGCTTGACTTAATAGTCTATTATTTAATATTTTAGTAAACAATTTAAAATCCATATTTAGTAGAGTTATATGTCTACAGTTTAACAAATCCCATCTAGCCCCTTTTTTGTACATAAAAACTACTAGACCCTGATTCATACTTTCAGGCAATATTCCCATTTTAAGTATTTCATTCCAAACTCCAGTAAATTCTTCCAATAAATGTTGAAAAATTATTTTGTAAATTTCATAAGGGATGCCATAATTTCCTGGGGCCGTGCCAGCTCTTGTTTGTGAAAGAGCAGCAGAGACCTATAGTGGTGTAATATGTGCTACTAATATGGATGTCCCAGAATCTGATAGTTGGGGCAAATTACACTGTCCCAACCAAGTTTCATGTGTATGATGTAAAGGTTCAGTAATACCAAAGATATTCTGCACATGCGAATCAACAATATGCATAACATCTCTGGGATCAGTACACCAATTCCCTGCCTGATCAATAAGACCCATCATGTGTTTCTGGTGTCTTTGAGCAGCACTAAATTGAAATGAATTCAAAAAGTCCTTTGTACCCTGGGTGCCAAACCGGCATTCATTATCCAAAGATTTGGAACGATCATATTGTAATTTCTTCATTGGTTCCCTTATTTTGTATAACATGGGAAGAACTGAAACCTCGCCATTAGCTGCATGAAAATGCAAGTCCAAAAATTCCTTTCTATAATTTAAATATGTATGTTTTATATTTACCATATAGTCTCCCTATAGTTTGAAAAAAATGCTTAATGTCAATTTTTGTATCTATCCACCAGTCCCGATAGGTATCATAGAGACACACAACAGATTTCCTGGCCTGTAAAATAGCTAGAAAGCCTTCTTCTATTGTAGGAATAAGTAATAAAGCCAAATTCATCCTCCAATATCCTGGACCTCGATGCACAGGCATATGGCTTGCAGCCATCATTTCTATGATTGCATGGTCAGATGAGGTAACAGGCAGAGTTTTAGTATCTACAACCTGCAAAGAGTCAGAAAGAAACCAAAAATCTATACGTGTGGCTTTATTACCTTGAAAAAATGTTTTTGCAGGATTCCCTTTAAGGGCCATAACATCACTAAGACCTGTTTGAACTAATAAATTATTAAGGCAAGTAGCATCACAATACATTTTAGTAGTTCGAAATCCCCTATCCGTCCTATATCTACTACAATTGAAATCGCCTCCCAAAAACACATACTTAGAAGTAAATAAATATGGTTGAAGTAAGCGAAAAATC
The DNA here is from genome assembly GCA_016271365.2 of Neoceratodus forsteri. NCBI lineage: Eukaryota > Metazoa > Chordata > Ceratodontiformes > Ceratodontidae > Neoceratodus > Neoceratodus forsteri. Next base: position 243,048,416 of record CM028130.1, read on the forward strand.
TCAATTCGTGCGAATTTAGTCTGAGGTGCATAAACATATATAAAACGACACTGTAGGCCACTAATCACTACATCCAACAGCAACACTCGACCAGGAAAAAGATCCACTAATTGTATTACCCATGCAGTGGGATTATTAAGGGCAATACTACACCACTACAGAGGTCTTCACCCACTGACCAGTGCGTAACCCCCCATCTCCAGCCAGTAGATGCTAATTCAATATCAAGTTTAGAATGTAGTCTAGTATCCTGCAAAAATACATCATAATCCATTTTCTCAAAAAGGGAAGGAATCAACACTCATTTCCTATCAGATAGCATACCATTTACATTCAAAGAGGCCACCGAAATTTTATAGATTACTTACATCAGAAATAAATAAAAAACAAGCCAAATCCCAAGACGTATTCAAAACAATCAGCAAACCCATCATACTATTTTTTCCTAGTCCCTTTCCTCATTCCCAGTCTATTCTTTTTCCTTTTAACCGGATCAGCCTGTGGCAAATTTTGATCCATATCAGATGTACCATCATGTTGTGAGGAATGTACAGAAGCTGAGTCAGACTCAGTACCTGCATTGTCCTGTAGTACATGAAAGGGATTATGAGTAGATGTCATAGGAGGGTCATGAACCACTGTTCTCGTGGTTCCAGATCAAAGGCTATGACATCTGGAAGTTACCAGAGTAAAGGCCTCCTCGGGCGGAAGAGGTGGAGGCATTGAAACCATAGCAGCACCAGAAACCACCACCTGGGAAACAGGGTTTACTGTCGCTGGAAAAGGTGCAGGAACATCAGAAACCATCTGGGTCAAAGGCTCCTTTTGGATCAGAGCAGATTCATGATCAACAAGAATGAGTATTTGAACCTGTCTAGGGAGGGGTTATTTGCCTCAATGCAGCTTTAACTGCTGTATTAATATAAAAATCTTGTATACTATAGTCTCCAGATTTATTTTGAGCAGCCCAAGGGCAATCAACAAAGGAATGTGCTTCTCCACAAAGAAAACACTTACCAGAGTGATGACAATCAGACAGGACATGCCTCAATTCCCCACATTGAGCACATTTAACAACCTCACACATTTTACTGAGGTGTCTAGGAGGCCCGCACTTATAACAATGCCTGGGTTGCCCTGGGTAAAAAATAAACCCCTTATCACGTCCCAAATAGAAGCAACTGGGTAAGTGTTGTAATCCTTCATCCGTTTGTAGTAAGTTAACCTTATATCGCCACCCTCCATTCCAAAACCCTTCATCGTCCAATATAGGTTCAGGATTCCTCTGCATAGTACATTTCCTTTCCAACTGATACGTAATATTTTCTACATTCACTCCCTCATTACAAAAAAGTACAGTTATTACTTTAAATGACTGTTTGGTGAGAGGGATAGCTTGAAAGTGTGACCAAGCCGGATTAGTTTTCAAGATTGCACATCTCATCCAAAATTTATTAAGCAGATCTGGAGTGTGAAAGCTAATGTTGTAAGTATTATCCTCTGGGGTATGTATGAGGGCATATACCTCACTAGAAGAAAAACCCAGCAGTTGTTTAATTAAAACTTTCCCTATGTAAAAATGATCTGGCATAACATCCATGGGACCTAGAAACCGTAAACGTACTGCATTCTTGTGTTTTGCCAGAGTGACCGTTTTTTTAAACAGGTTAGCAAACGTAGCAGGGGGTTCAGTAAGGATAGGCTGGTCTTGTACTGTATTTCAAATCTGAGCCCAAAACGCTCGTATTGCCCAGTACCTCAGGAACTTCCAACTGTAATATCATGTGCTCAGGAGACAAGGAAATTTCAGCCTGTTAGTTATGTGTACTAGGTTGAGGAGTCAAATCTAAAGGAGAATGTAAAGTCACCACAGGGGAAGTCTCAAAACAATCAGGCCCATAACTAGATACAGCATCCACCAAAACAGTTTCAGCCTTGCCCCTGCCTTCCTCACTTGTTCCAGGCAGAGGAATTACCAGGTCGGCTATCAAGTCTCCCTTTTCTGTTTGTATCCAGCCCACCCCAAGGGGCTGTTGTGGGGACCAGGACTCGATAACCGTAAGGTTAGAATCCTGGGGTGGGGTTCCATCATGCGTTAAATCAGAGATAATTGGACCTTTTAAAACCTTAGGCACAGTACCTGGCAGGCCCAAAGGAGAATCCAAAGTGGGCCGTTTCCTTTTTCAATCTTCCTCAGCCTATTATTAAAGATTTTTAAACTCTGCCATTGTTTCTTCCAAAATCTGCTATTTTTTTCTCCAGTAGAGCTTGCATCGCATCAGACACCTGCGACGAGGCCTGGGCTTCACATAGCTCTGTAGCATTTCCACATGCTGTCTCTCCCAAGATTCCAGGCTCCGCCAAAAGTGCTGAGTTTCTCCCCAACACTACGGTCCCGATGACGTCCGCATCATGTATCATGACTACTGCCCACGGGGATTCTGGTACTCTATGCTGGCCACCACATAGGTGCATCCCAGCCATACCACTGTCCCCGCATGGAAGATTGAGGTATGGACAAGCAGCTATCCGACCTCCTCTGCTCTCTGCAGCCATCTGAATTTCCAAACGTGCTGACACTTTAACAGCGCCCCCTCACAGAGTAGGGGAATTTCCCTGGTGTCCTGGCCAAATTTCCCTCATTCACTAAAAATACCACCAACAGCTTAATCTGGTTCAAGGTCAGTTGGCATTCATCTGTATCCCCCTCCCTCGGGTCATGCCTGAAAATAGGCAGGATTTGTCTAGTGCACTTTACCTGGTCAACAAAAAAAACAAAAAAAAAAAAACTTGCGGGATGAACTGCAGCAACGAAATAGCACTGGAGAAAAAATATAATGAAAATATTGTTCAGTGGGGGGCTTTGACCACTGCACACCTGTACAACCATGTAATAAACTCCAAAGGGGTACATGTGGGGGAAGAGATGAAATTTGGGCGGGTGAACAGGGGAAGAGAAGGAAGGGGGGTGGGTAGGGGAGAATAAGGACAGGGATGTATGTTAGTGGGGTATAATAGCTTGGGGATGGGTGAGTTGTTGGAGGGAAGGTAAAGGTGGGGTGGCCACAGGGCAAGTGAGGGGAAAAAACCCCAAAAAAGAATTGCTGTAAGTGAGACTCGAACCTGGGATGGCGCAGACAACATCACCCTCCATAGCATGTGGCTCTACCCACTGAGCCATGGCAACGGCTCACTGGCAACCATACATGCTGAGGGTGAAAACAGTTACAGGGATGGTGCTGTTATGTCCATGCTATACTTTCCCTGTTGCTGTTTTCACTCACGCTATAGTGACCACACAGTTTTTTCCTGCGTAAAAAAATCCATGCCATATAAACCAGTTACTTATTTTTTTTAGCTGTGAAATATATACAGGCAGATTCCTCACAAGTATTTAAAAATTCTTTGATATATAAAATAACAGATATGCATGTCTCTATACTTTAATGAAAAGGTATACATTTATATAAATTTGAACATGAATTATTTTTTACATTCATTTATTTATTTATTTTTATTTATTCATAACTTTTGTTACAGGGCAAGTGCACTGATCCAAGGGACCATTTTCAGGCATGACCCGGGCCATAGGAATGGAACAGAAAGCATACAATACAAATGGGAGAAACAGCAATACAAAATTAAGTATATACAAAATCAAACACAGTTACAAGTAATAAAAAATTTAAGCATACAAATGGTACAGACACACCTTAAGTTAGGGTAACAGCTGGTAGAGCCCCTCCTTCCTAACACACAGACAGGGTTGCAATATAGAACTCAAAATAATTAAAGAACTTAGATGATGGAATAGGGAAGTCACCCCGAGGTATAGTGCTAGTAGATTGAGAAGGGGAAAGGCATGGAGACGAGGAGGATAGGGGAAGGTGGCAAGGGGCTACCCTGGTGAACAGGAGCAACAGGCTTCCGTCATAAGCCAGGCTTTGAGGTGGGATTTGAAAATGAGGTGCATGTCATATGAACACAGGGGCACAGGGATTCTATTCCATAGAGAGAGGGCCACTAAAGATAAAGCTTTGCCTTCCATGCTGGTGGAGACTCTGGGGACCTCAAGGGGGAACAGAGGATGCACAAGGACTCTGTGGTATAGTTCTGACCTTAAGAAGTGATGAGTATGAGACCTGTTTCCTCCCCTTAGGATGTTATCCACAATGCAGCCAAAGGCATAATCAAAGTGGCCTTGGAGAGGAATTCAGGACCTGTTTTTTTACAATTAAGTGGTATGCTGCAAAATGCTGAGAATTATAAGTGGCCAAAGATACTGTTAAATCTGGATATTATACTGTCTATGGAGACCAAGTTGGAAATGCAAAACATAACTTTCAGCAGACAGTGCATTAGTACATCATTTGTATATATGGAACAGTACCCTTATGCTATGCAGAGTCTCACTATCCCCCAACACTGACCTGCCCAGGCAGTATTGCCTGACAGGTTCAGTATACGGATAGTGAGAATCCTGGCAGTAGGAAACCCAATGGACATTTACAGGTTTAAGGTAGTGGATGTGAAGGCTTGCTACCTTACCCCTGCTGATGGTCTAGAAATGCTGGATGTATCCGGAGGCTGGCTGAGCTGCCCCAGTGGTGTTGAGAGCTAAACCACAGGCAGCTCGGCCAGCGTGCCCTGGGATGTTCGGGTTCTGGTCCGCACTGGATCTGTTTTTACCCTCGTAACTAATATTTTCTTAACTCAGAGGTCCGCTCCCCCTCGGAGTTAGTTAGTTAGTTTAGTTATGGGTGGTGTAGGGGCACAGTCCCCCACACTTGGGGGATTCGGGAGGTGAAGCCCCCTGAATTGCATTTTGAGATTTTAAGTCAGATGCCCAACATTGTATTGTCGGGCATCTGAGTGATTCAGGAGTGTGTATTTCAGGCCAGTGGGGTTCGTATCCTGAGACTCAGGTTAGTGAGTTTAGAGATACCATAGTATATCCTATAGAACATTGTCTGACCCACTGTTGCTTTCACCTCTATCTGAAATATTTAATTCTACTAAACCAACTGTATTTCCGAGATTTGAAACTGCTCTAGATTTTGATGTATGACTGTAAACTATGAAACCAACAAGCTGAGTCCTTAGACCAACATTTAATTTAGTAGGTGCTGCAATTTGTCCTCTAAATGCTTATAGAGCTAGCAGCACCAAAAATATTAGCAATTTTAAAAGCAGTCAGGTGTTTCTTTATATTTCTGACATGTTTTTATTTTTCCATTTGCTCATTAGAAGGCTTTCCACCTAACAGTATTAAGTGCAATGTGAAAATTATTACTTTATATGGAGCCAGACATCTGTTCTAGCTCTTGTCATCTTCATACATCATCAACATTACAAACTCACTTATAGTGACATCATACGTTTTGCAATGATTTATCAAAATTCAAATTTTTAAAGTCCTGAAATATAAAAATAAAAACATAAGGTAAAAGGAATCTGTATTCATGTCACTCTTTTTATTTCTCTTTTAGTTTCTTAACATCATATTTTAATTTTAATACATTTCTACCACAATGAGTTAATGTCCCTCAATGGCCACATGCATACCAGCAGTTACAGTATCTTGTAGAGTGATCTTCATTTTACATAGTTTTATTGGTGCTATCTATGCCTTCCCTATGATCTTGTGTTGTATAGTTTTGTTTTTAGCCTATATGTGATCTTGATTTGCATATTTCCAAAAATTCACTCATTTATAAGATACATAATTTAAATTTCTTCCTTTTTGCTAATTTAATAACATAGAAATAAAATCAGAAGTCGGAGACCTCTACATCTTCCTTCCCTTTGTGCACTCACTATATGAACAAATGGGACTAGTGTGTATAGTGCAGTTTAGGGATGAGTTGAGTGAGCTAGACTGGACCGGATGAATGCCCCAATCATGGATTTTGTGCCATGGGGGGTACACAATAAGAAACTTTCACACCTTGGGAAGTGAGCTATGTTGGGTAATTTAATGTAAGGTGTCCATGCCTGGCACAGTGCCAGTAACCAACAGAATATTAGTACTAGACTTGTTTTCAGAGGAGAGGGAGAGAGGCAGACTGAATTAGTAGTGGTAGTAAACTTTATTTATATAGTGCCCAGTCCCAGTGGGGCTCTGAGCAGTGAACAATATTCTATCAATACAATATCACAAATAAAATAATTTTAAAATGTCTAATCATAAAAAAATGAATTATAAATAGTATCTGTAAACCAAAGCTAATGATACAGTGTTGCAAAGTTGAGTTAGCAAGGCCCTGTTGAGTTAGCATGCCCCTACTTTGAATTCTGCTACCTCCTAATCATGAAGCTTGGGAAGGAGGTGGCAGCTGTTTATCATTTATATTTGAGGATTTAGAATGGAAGGTATAGCAGTGAGGGCAGATTAAAAAGACTTTGTCAGCTCCTGTAGTAGTACCAGGAGCCTGCATTTTTTTTAAATATATATGTGTACATGGGTAGAGGGTGGAGGATGGAAAAGTACTTGGGTTGGGGGAGCAGTCAAGGAGTGATAACCAACAGACTGACCCTGGTTGCCTGGGAATGCTGGGAGGGATTTTAAATTTTATTTTCACCATTTGAACTGCGAACAAGTTTGGACCATAGCAATTTTTGCCTGGTTTAAAGTTCAGAAGGTAAGTACAACTGAACAATGTGGCATGTGCTAATCCTTACATACACAAGAGATTGGAAGCAAGAGGAGGAGTAGCCACTGAAGGGGCAGTCATGGCCATGGGACATGCCCTTGAAACATGGGGGTGGTGAGACGGGCTCTCTAAAGGTTTTTATTTTGTTTGAGTTATGCACATATAACAAATGTGATTACTCAAACAAACATTCACCTACTCATATTCCTAAAAGAGTACTAAAAGGAATGAAGCCTGGAGCACAGAGACAGAAAGGGAGAGGAGGCTACAGACAACATATAAGGTTTGAAAATGATTTAAGAAAAGGGTGAGGGTCAGCAGGTCAGGGGAGGTGGGAAGGCTTTTACATATAATGGGGGCAGAAAAATATATGGATCTACTGCTGGTCATAAAAAGATTAGGAAAGGGAATGAGAAGGATACTGACATTTGTAGAGCAGATGGGGTGGCGGGGGATGAAGAGAACAGAGCAACAAGTTTTGAGTGGTGAAGAAGAATGAGGAAGACTGTCAATCCAGTAGGAATTTTAAACACAAAGTAATATATTTTAAATTGGACCCTGAAGTGGCAGGGGAGCAATTTAGGTCACTTTAGTTGTGTTTCCAGGCACAGGCATAGAATCAAGTGCTGTAACTGAGATCTTGGCACATTAGAGAACAGATCTGACAAAGAAAGACTTACCATAATAAAATATTAAGTCAGATATTCTATTTTTTTCTGTTCTAGTTTACTACTCAGGAATCACATCTTTTGTCATACACCAACAGCACCAATAGAGCATATATTTTGCGGGTTTATTAGTTATTGTTATAATGTTGTCATTATTTGACACACCTTGGGCCTGATTCCAAAATGGCTTACGCATGGCGCAAGGTGCTTTATGCCAGACCCAATGGCGTAAATCGCATCGTGCGCCATGCATTCTGCAATTTGGTATTCCAAGTTGCGACTTGCGCCATGCCGCATGTGGGTTGCGCCAAAGGTGGACTATGCCACCCACTATGCCCACAAACTGCTGTGGCATGGTGCAAGGGTGGGTTACAGCAGCAACTGTGCCCTATTCTGGAAGGGCGGCTGCCATAACCCACTAACACCATTCCAAGACCCGCTGTGGTGCTGCGGACTTAGACCAGCATGGAAGTGGTCTAATGGAGATCCATCCCTGCCAACTGACAGATGCCCTCTCCACAGCACTGTGGGAAGCACATATCCCTGCTCCATGTCCCACCCCAGCAAGGTCATGTCCCCCATCCCCAAATGTTGGGAACCCCCCCGTCTGTTTCCCGCACTGCCCCCCCAGATGCCTGTGCCACCCAGCCAGCCCACTTCATGCCCCCAGGTGGTTGTGGGTGTGTTTCGAGGTGGGGGGCTCCAGGGGCCAGTAAATTAGAGGCCACGAGTAGCACCATGCGATTTGGAATCAGTCCACTAGTGTTATAATACTTTAGAATGTAAAAATTTAAGATTTCAGTAATTTCTGCTATGATAAAGAAAATGAAAGAGTCAACATCCTTGGCTATATACAGTGGCCCAGATATTCAAAAGGGTTGCGCCATACGCAACAGGGTTGCGCATGTGCAAGTCCAAAAATGCGCCATTCTGCGATATTCAGCAGGAGGCAGTTACGCCACTGACAACAGGTTGTGCAACAGCGCAATGCAAGTGAATGCATGCTCAGCAGGAGGGGGAGGAACCATGCATAAACTGCACAACCTGATATTCAGTCGGGTTGTGCAGAGTTGTGAATGCGCAACCCCCAACCTGCGCCTGCACAACCTTGAGCCAAAAAAAAAAGGATCAAGTTGAGGGCCACCCACAGGTGAGCTGCTGTATTGCAGGGTGCAACAGCAGCTGCCACCAGCTGGTCCCCAACTCGGTCCTATGCCCCCCACCAGCCGATCGCGGGCAGAGCGTAAAACAACCCCGCCCACACATCTCCCGAGCCCGATCGCGGGGCATACAGTAACATGACCCCCACATCTCCCAAGCCCGATCGGGCATACAGTAACTGTCTTCCCGCCCACATCTCCCAAAGCCTGATCGGGCATACAGTAACATGCTCCCCACACATCTCCAAAACCCGATCGCGGGCAGGCGTGTATCAACCCCCCAGTGGACCGATCGCAGGCAGAATGTCAAGTTACAACCCCCAAACATCTCCCTGGTGTCTAGTGTCCCCCCACCCACAAGCCCCTCCACCCCGCTCCCCGGCAGCGGTGGGTGGCAGCATCCCACCGCCTGCCGCCCGCCCGCCCGCCCGACTGACTGTCCAGTAGGGCTGCGACCATTGGTGCAGAGCTACAGCCAATAGTGCAGCCCGCTCACATGACAGTCCAGATTTGTGAATCATTCACAAATCTGGACTGTCATGTCTGTGTATGCTACTGCGCCCGTGGCTGCGCAACTCTGCAATGGCGCGACTACCGGACAGTCGGTCGATGGCCAGCGAAGCATGCCAGGTGGGCCCGACTGCAGGTGAAGCAGGTGGTAGTGACCAGGCACCAGAGGCTGAGAGGTGCTAACATTCTGCCAGCGATCGAACGTCTGATCCCACTGGACCTCGGGAGATATTCGGGTTGGGGGCTTTGTTCTGCCTGCGATCGGGCACTGAGGGGTTGATACCGCTCTGCCCGCGATCGGGCTGGGAGATGTGGGCAGAGTCATGTTACTGTATGCCCGCTTTGGGAGGTGTGTGGGAGGGTCATGCTACTGTATGCCCTTGATCGGGCCGGAGATGTGTGGGCGGGGTCGTATTCACTGTACTGCCCACGATCGGGCTTGGGAGATGTGTGGGCGGGGGTCATGTTACTGTATGCCCGCGATCGGGCTTCGGGAGATGTGTGGGGGAATGTATACACTGATACTGCCCGCGATTGGGCTGCAGGGTGCTTCGGTCCTCGACGGCTGCCGGGGCCTGGCAGGGCGGCCAGGCGAAGTCCTCGGGATCAGCGCACCTCCACATGCTAATGGCATGCAAATGGGGCCATAAATAGATGCAAATGGCCCCCCTGTATATGCATAAATTATGGCCCCATTGCATGTCACCTTTGAATATGGAAATTTTCATGGGCAATGGTACTTACATACACCCAAGCTTAATGCTCAACTCTGGCAACTTGCGGTGGCGCAAGTTCCACTGCGCCATGGGCAGTGGCTGTGGCTGGGGGGTGATATTCAAAGGAGTTGCTCAATAGCGCAGCTCCTTTGAATATCGCCCTGGCCACACCCCTGCGCAACTATTTTGAGCAGCGCAGGGGCTTGCGCCTCAGAATGGCGCAGTTTGAATATCTGGGCCAGTATGTATTAAGTGACAGCAAATAAGTCATTCATCACAAAGTTACTTTTCTTGGTAACAAGCCAATTAACTGATGCAATTAGTTTCCTCACCCTCCTTAGCAACATGAGCAGCAGAGCTCACAGTATTAAATCAAACTTCATAAACAATGTTTTTCTTTGAAAGATACAGCTTGACTCTTTTCTAAAATATCGGTTCCTCACAGGATATGTGCTGTTTAGGAAGTGAAGGTTCATCAAGGCATGAACTGACAAATCAGTTTTGGACCAGAAAGAAGTATTACTTCAATCTGTCCATCTCCAATCATTACCCCTTGCTTTTAATTTATAGGCTTCCAAAGTCAACTTTTATTTGAACAAATTAGTATTACATGTATTACATACAGCAGCTTCCTCACTAGCAGGTCAAGACCAGCAAGGTAGAATAAAAAGCAATGGAATCTATGATTTAACAACTCTCTACTAGTTTAAAAAAAAAAAAACATTATGAAATTACAGTACATCTTACAAGGCCATGGCCTGCTCCTCCTCCTCCTCATCATTATCTTGTCCTTAGGCTCATATACATGAGGAAGCTTTTTTGTCTTGATTCCGAATATTTTTGCTTAATCATCTACAGTACATGTCTGTCTACCATTCTGTTAATCTCTGTCTACCCTATCATCGTTCCATCCATCTACTGTATCTATCTATCTATCTGTCTATCTATCTATCTATCTATCTATCTATCATCTATCTCTCTACCTACATGTGATAGGGTAGCGAACTTGGTGGGTTCTAGGGGAGCAGTCTCAAAAAGCACACTCTGGACATCGGTTTAAATTAAATGAAATCTGCTGTACTTTTCCAGCAACAGAAAAAGAAACAGTTTGTATTCTGCTTAACAAAAAAACTCTTGCAGATCAGTCTCTCTTTTTGTCTCCATCAAACTGAAAGAGAAAACCTCCTTCTGCTTGTTCACCCTCCCCCCTTTATTGAGTTCAGGTGTTGCTTGTTATTACTCCCCCTTCCCCTGAGCAGTAGTCAACAAGTTGAATAGCCAGTGCAATGAAGTCTTAAAGGGCCAACTTTAAAGCAAAATGGGATGTGGTACAAATACCACCACAGTCCCCCATCTGAACCTTGGTTGCATATGTTGCAAGGTTGTGAAGCAGTTTGTGGTAAAAGAAGCCTGGCGGACATACAGGTACACTCCATCACATATACTTCGCCTTAGAGTCATGCTCATGGTATGCTCTGTAAGGTCCATCAGAGACCCACCCTCCCAACAGAATGATCTGAATTACTATTCTGGGTACCTGCCGGGTGGCATACAACAAGCAAGAAAGGCTGCAGTGCAAATACCATATGGTGACATGGGCATTAGTATCCGATATCATATAACCACTTGAGGGAGCATGGACGGTAAAGAGGGTGAACTTCCATCCCAGCAGGAAGTAGCACAGGGTGACCACCGCCCACTTTTACTTCAGAAATGTTTTATCCTCCAATGCAGGACACTGAAGCTATCAGCCCTGTCCCCATGTATTGCAGTCATCCCCCTTCTCCTCCAGCCAGAGGAAAATTCCCCTGTGGATTCCCCTCCCCATGGTGGGGTAAGGGAGGAGGACTATCCCTCCCCCAGAGCACACATACCCAGAGTTCCCTGGCCAGATGGTAGAGCAGGCCATGACCACATGAGCAGGGCTTCAAGAGCCTATCTTCATGCTTTTACCACCTTCACTTTTCCCCTATTGCTGGGGCATGCATGTGGCACATGTGTGTGGAGGCATGCATGTACTGCAGAAGTTTCACTGCTCCCTTGATTTGTGCTGCTCCCTAACCATCCTACCACTAGGCCTCCATCTGGTGGCAGTTACATGGAGGACAATGCTACCCTCCCTCCCTCTCTGGGAGATGAGAGCAGTCCATTGGATGCTCTATTCTCTTCACCAGCCAGCCCCCAGCAACCCAAGATTACTCCCAATTCTGGGTCACTGGTGTGGTTGGTGGTAGCGCTGCTGTCATGCCACTTGGTCAGTAACCACCCACATTACTGCTGGACACTCTTTCCAGTGTGTCATAGCATTGCTCCTGGGAAAAAAGTTTGTGAGATAGATATAGGATGGGGTGAATACCATTCTCAAAGTCTTGTGATAACTAGAGCTGTGCAAAAAAAAAAATTCAACCGTGGGAATTTCCATGAAAGTCAGACATTCACTTCTGTGAAAGTTTGAAATCCCAATTACCAACTTTTATGGATATTCTGACTTTTCACTGGCACACTACCATAATATTTCCCTGGTGTCTAGTGCCCCCCTGCCAAACACTGATCACAGCTCTATATCAATATTTCCCTGGTATTCAGTGCCCCCCATCCGACCCCTGCCCAAAATAGAACTATTTCCTAGTGGCTAGTGGTCCCACTCCCACCTGATTGCTCACCCCATATATTAAAAATACTTCCCTAGTGGATAGCAGCCCTCTACCCACCAGATCACCCACTCAACATGGATACATATGCCCTGGTGTCCAGTGTATTCTCCCTATTCTGATCCCCCCATATAGCAAATATAAAAATGCCCCTGATGAACAAGTGACCCCCTTCCTACCCCTGATCCCCATAAGTGAATTCACAGGCTCCAGCCTACAGCTATGACCTGGTGGTCTAGTTCACCCCTGCCCTCTACTCTATCAGGTAGTGTCACTCCACCTTGCTCCTTCTATTCCAGACAAGAGCAGGCAACATGCAAAGCCCTCCATTCTCTGCCACAGTTGACTGCCCACTGAATTGTCAGTGAATGAATACATGTTTGTTCAAGTATATGTTCACTCACTGACAGCTCAGTGGGGGGGCAGCTGTAGTGGAGAGCAGAGAGCTGTGCTAGTTGCCAACTCAGGTTCGTTATGGGGGAAGCAGGGCTGTGGGGTACTATCTGATGGCTTTTGTGGGGTGGGGGGTGAACTAGACCACTAGGGAAGAGCTAGAGGCTGGAGGCTGTGAGTTCCGCATACTGGGGATTGAGGGCAGGGAGGGGGGTTCACTAGACCATCAGGGAAATTTCTATATTTACTATATGGGGGATTGGGATGGGGAGGTTACACTGGACACCAGGGCATATGTGTCCATGCTGGGTGGGTGATTGGGTGGGGGGGACCTGCTAGCTACCAGAGAAGTATTTTTTTTATATATGGGGTAAGTGATCCTATTGGAGAAGAGACCGCTAGCCACCAGGGAAGTATTTTTAATATGTGGTATGAGTGAGCAGGTGGGGGTAGCGACCACCAGCCAACAGGGAAGTATTATTTTATATATGGGGCAAGTGATTGGGTGGGGGGAAGGACCACTAGCCACCAGGAAAGTATTTTTTATATATGGGGTGAGTGATCAGGTGGGGAGAGCAACTGTTAGCCAAAAGTGAAGTATTTTTACTATCTTGGGTGAGTGATTGGGTGGGGGGGGATGGACCACTAGCCACCAGGGAAGTATTTTTTTATATGTGGGGGGGCAAGTGATCAGGTGGAGGGAAGGACTGCTAGCCACCAGGCAATTTTATTTCTATTTCAGGCAAGTCTTGTAGGGGAGGCATGAGAAACCAGGGAACTTTTGTTTTTCTATTCTAGTGGAATGTGATGAAAATTTTAAAAACAAATTCAGAAGATTTCCGATCCACAACAGGCAGAAGTTTGGAATCTTCCACAAAAGCTGTGAAATTTCATGGAAGTTCTGCTAAAACAGAATTCACAACTTTCACATAGCCTTAACTCCAAGGCATCTATATACAAAATGAAGGGATGGTCGAAATATGGACTTCGAATGACTGTCCCTTTACACACCAGATTTTTGTTGGGCTGTAAAGCTGTCTAACAGTCAGCTGACCAATGGACCTTATTATGTGCAGTTTTCTTGGTCAGGTCAGTGGGGTAGCAAGGGTTGAGAACTCTGGAATGAAGCTGCATTAATACCCTACAAGTCCAAGAAAATACATAACCTGCTTCTAAGTAGTTGGGACGGGGCAGCCAGCTAGGTCCTTTACTTTGTTGATAACTGGGTGTACATGGTCATTCTCAACCACATACTCCAAGTATTTCATCTGTTGATGCTGTAGGCTATATTTCATGGCATTGGCAATGAGACCTGCCTCCTGAGCAGTTGAAGTACCACAGCCACATCCTGCAGTTGGCTATCACATTCACAGCTAAATAAATAACATAGACTCTCACAGATGAATAAAATCTTACAACTTTATTCTTGATAAATGCTAGTGTAGGTGAATATTCTTAAAAAAATATTTTAAAAGTGCACCAATGCCTTCCAACCAGCTGCATCATACAGGTCTGCAACTAGGCCTTGGGTGCCCAGATAGGACTTGTAGGGATTTAAACTGGTACCAGTTGGGGAGTTGGGAAATGTGTAACAACCTGTGGTCTAACACCTGAGGTTTAAAGTAAAATGCTGGTTGGAGGTGGACACTGAGAATGTTGGATTTTTACCAGCAAGGTGATTGATGTTTACCAAATGCCAAATGCTAAAAATGTTGTCCAGCTTTACATCCATATTACCTTTCCTAGCCCTACCACATGTGAATAAATAGTTTACTTTTTACAAATGTCCCATGAGCATATTATTAATGAGCAGATTATTAGCTTACATCCATAATTACAAGTTACTGAAAATGTGTTTTTTGGTGCCAGGTATTCCATGTGCTGGGTGACTGTGAGGGGAGGTGGGTAGGTACAGCATCCCAGGGGTTGTTCTACTAAAAATATCTGACTCACTTTATATTTTACTCTGGGTAGAGGCACCGCACTTACCATATCATGAAATCCTTTGGAAATGAACTCCCAGACCATTCCAAACAGAGCCCAGGCCCCTTAACCTTGACTGAGTACACAAGGCAGGGGTAGTAGCCCACTGGCCACAAACTGGCCAATTTTGTGAATTGCGCTTTGTGAATTTAGTGCAATTAGTGAAATAATTTTCAGAGTTAATTATGCCAACTTTACACATTTCTAGGGCAGATGCACTGTCAGTGCCTTACCTGTTCCCACACCAGTGACCCAGATGTGGGTCGCTCAGGGATCGGCCAGAGGAGAGAGGACTGAGTATCTGTTGGACTGCTCTTCTGCCTCTGGGAAGGGGGTTTGCATGTCTTGGTGATCGACCTCCACCTGGAGAAATCCGGTTGGAGGTGCGCACAAGTCAACACCGGATGGGGGGCTCCATGACAGAGCACCAGGGTTGTAACTCTGTGGAGACTGATCATGCACAATATGCTCATTGTACATCATCTGAGGAGCCAGAGAAAACATAAAGAGGAAAACTTGGGGACAGGATCCATGAAGCCCTGTCTGTCAAGCCGTTGCCTCCCCTGGCTATATGGGATCTGGGACCCTCTGGATTTGTGTTATGGGTGGGGAGGATGGCTGTCCCTTCCCAGAACCACCCTTGGAGGGAATCCATAGGGGGATACTGGTTCCCATTAACTGGAGAGTCAGGGATGGCTGTGGCTGACAGAGCATAGAGGAACTAGCCACCCATCCTGACAGGAAGAATAAATACCATTATAGCAAACAAAAGAATTTGAATAAACAAATTCATTCAAATTAAGGGTTGATTTGGGGTATTTAAGGACATCCCTTCTGCTAATACTCATGCCTGATGAAGTGGTGGTTTAATCACGAGGCACTAGGAGAGGATCCCCATAGTCTCTGCCATACCTCTCAACCTCTCAGCATTAAAAATCATAGCACTGGACTTCAAAAATCATGGCAAAGGGTCAGAATGTGGAGCACTTTCTTACTTTAAATAATATTATGTCTACAGATAGTGGACCCCATATAGTAAGTGACAAGGAATATTTCTGTCAGCTTAGTTCAATGATTTAATACTTTGTGTGTCCAGAAATAGCTCTAACATTATGAGGAACATCGGTAAACTTCTGAGGAGCAAGGGTAAATTTGAATGTGAAAATCATAGTGCTATGCGGAATTCATAGAGATATTGTCTCTGCACTGCAGGATTTTTCAGCTCTGTTTTTTATTTTTTGCTAAGCAGCAACTACAGTACTTCAAGTGTTTTGCTGAAATTTTACCTGTATTGGATTATGTTTTGCACCACCTTGCTCTGATTTTAAAGAATATAACCTGCACTTGCATTTCTCAAGAATACAGTTATAAGATTTTATTTAGCTACGAGAGTCTGTGCTACATTTATTTGAGGAGAAGTCAGATTGGATTTGGGATGCAGGCATCCCACAGTTTGAGTGATGGAGTGATTTCTTCTTCCATTGAAGAAAGTGGTGAGCTTGGGACTAATAAATAACAACATCCAGGTATGCTGCCGCATACAGTTCGTGCAGATGAAGGATGAAGTTCATCATTATCAGGAATGTTGCCTGGGCCTCATGCAATCCAAAGGGAAGCATGGTAAGTCATATAGGCCAAAAAGGCCTACAAAGCCTGTTTTCACACAGAACTCAGAAGTTAATGGAACTTGCCAGTGCCCTTTGGTCAAATCCAAGGTACTAATGTAATGAACCTTGCCCAGTCAGTCCAAAAGTTCATCTATCTTTGGCATACGGAATGCACTGAACTTGGAGACTGAATTAGCTTTCCTGAAGTCCATTCAAAACCATGTGGTTCTATCTGGTTTTGGGACAAGCACAATAGGGCTAGATCTTTCACTCTGAGATTCTTCAATGACTCCAAACTTTGACATAGATGTTTTTTTTCCAATACAGTCTCTCAGATTCTTTCCAATAGTCTGTACAGTTGTCGAATTCAGACACCTGGGCCTGTATCTATGCTGTGCTTAATTCAATGGATTCATACTGGATTTGGGGAGAATACATCAATAACATTCTTTACTAGCCTCTGGGCTTCTTGCTTTTTGGTCTGGTTGAGTCAGTCACCCTCAGGAATGGCTATTGGTTCCTTTATGATTTCAGCTCTTAAGTGCTGGGTTTCATCATCAATGTCCTCATGCATCACCAGTCTTGGAGCCCCTTCAGGATCTTCTGGGTCAATGAGCAATACCTCCTTGTCTTTCCAGGCTTTCAACAAACTAACATGGCAGATTTGTTTTTCTTTTTTTCCTTTCTGGTTATAAGACTTCGTAATCAACTGACCCCACCTTTCTAAGGATCTCATATGCCCCCAGCCATTTGGCTAGGAGTCTAATCTCAGAGTAAGGCAACAGAAGGAGTGTTCTGTTGCTAGTCTTAAACTGTCATTGCCTGGCTTCTTGGTCATAGTGCCCTGCCTGGGTTTGCTATGCTTTTCATAAATTTTCTTTGGTATATATGCCAGCAGGGTCCAAACTTTCTCTCATTTGCAAAGCATATTGGAACATGTTAGGGGGACAATGTGCCTATTCTTCTAACATCTCGTATGAGATACATCACTCAGGGTTGTCACCCAGACAACAATTCAAAGGGCAAGAGCCAAGAACCAAGTGGATGACTGAGGCACTTCCCAAATGGCAAACATTAAATAAGATAAAAATTCATCCTAGTTTTTTACCTCAGTTGACACAAATTTAGACAGCATAGCTTATAACAATTTATGAAAGTGTTCCACTAAGCTGTCAGTCTATGGGTGACACACTGATGTCTGTATAGACTTAACCCTCAGTAAAGCACAAACCTCCCTCATACGTTTAGACATAACGTTGGTGCCTTGATCACTCAGGGTCTTCTTTGGCAGCCCAACTCAGGAAAACACCTTCATCAACTCTTTTGCCACTTAACCAGACTGTAACTGATGCATTAAACTGAGTTTTTTGCCTCTAATTTCCCATCTTTTTGAGAATGATATTGAGAAATAGTGAATGTAATGCGGTGGCGGGAGCACGGGGCCCGAACACCACGTGATGTCTTGTGACATAGTAACAGGAACAGCAACACAAACAGAAGCGCTGACAGTGGCGGTCATGGTAATGCAAGCATGAATGAGAACAGAAAGGGTAACGCACACGGTGGCGTAGAAGGGAACGGTCCGCCACGTGATGTTTTGTCACATAGTAACATGGTGCCCGCAAATACAAATGGTAATGGGCATAGTGATGCAAAGCAAAACAGAAAGAGAAACAGTACTGTAGACAGAAATGGTAAAAAATAACAGAAACGCAAGCGCAAGTGAAAACGCAAGGGATAACGCACATGGTGGTGTAGACATGAACGTAAGTGAAAGTGGAATGGAAATCGCAAGCTGAAAGGGCAATGGTAACAGTAATGGAAGACAGGCTGGTTTTCCCAAAAACTCATACAGAAAGACAGTGAGTACAAAGAATGTATGCATAATAATGGGTCTCGAGCAGAAATGAGGAGTTGGAATACTAAATTGCTTATATCTCAGGAACCGATGACATAGAAAATGTAAAAGTCATATGAATTATGACTTTCCTGGCTAGCTTTGTACTCTAGCCCTTTTAGGGGCTAAGAATTTTTCCAACAAAAAGTCAGTATCTCGCACCGTTTCCGAGATACGGGCCCTGAAAGGCACGGCGAACGCCGTAATGTTATCCTATGGGGAAAAAAGTGAAGTTCAAAGTGCCATAACTTTGGCTTCCTGTAATATTTTTTCACCAAACTACTAAAAGGCACATCTGTGGGATGTTGGCTGTCTTCCCTCCAAATTTCAGCCCAAAACACTGAACCGTTATTTTGTAGCATGGCGCCAAAGGATTGCTGCAATGTGTCGGACGCCGTAATGTTATCCTATGGGAAAAAGCATCAACCTTGGAGTGCTGTAACTTTGCCGCCATGTAATATCTTTTCAACAAAACACTGAAAAGCACATCTGTGAGATATCGAATGCTTTACCTCCAAATTTCAGCCCAAAGCACCAAACCATTCTTTTGCAGTGGGGTGCCAAAGAATTGCTGTCATTTTCCCACAGCCTAGAAAAGTACTGTCGCAATTTGCGAAAGCTTTCGCAAATTCATTCGACAGTGTCACAAGTGCGAAAGTACTTTGCAAAAGTGCTTTTTCCAGAAATGTGAAAAACATATTTCTGGGATGTTTTACCCCAAAATAAAGACATGGCTAGCATCCTCAAGGTCCGACTAGGTGAATACAAAAATAATTAGGTTGCTAGAGGGTCCCAAATTTAAATGCCAAGCATTTTTCTGATCACAAACTGAAAACAAAATGGTGGATTTGTGACAGTAAAAGGGCCATTTGCGAAAGTAAAAACTGCATTTGCGACAGTGTCGAACTTTTTGTTAATTTTTCCCATTGATTTATAATGGGAACTTGTTTTTTGAATAACTTTTGAACCATTTAATATGTTTTCACGACATCTTCGAAAGGCACAGCGGGGACCCTGGCTGCATGTTCCCTGAAGATTTTGGACTGGTCGCGCAAACCGTGCGATCTGTAGATGCGACCGTAGAATTCCAAAAAAAGCGTAAATGCATGCGCACATCATGCTTAATAACTCCACAGCCATATATCCGACTGGTACGAAACTTGGCAGATGCCAAGGAGTATGGGTCTTGATCAAGTATTCCAAATTTTAGACAAATCTGTCAAACAGTTGCAAAGTTATTAAGGTGCAAAAGTTTGGGTTTAACATGTAAATTGCTTCTCTACCATATAATATATATTTATATATTTATATATATATATATATATATATATATATATATATATATATGTATGTATATGTATATATGTATGTATATATATCCATATGTACTTTTTATCAAGGGTCCCATCTTATCAACCCCAATTCTTTCAAACCAGGTGTCTATTATGTGCATAAGGATCAATGGTACCTTTTTATACTTCTGAGGCCACCAACTGACACTCAAGGCAGAAAACACAAAAGTCTGCATCTTCATTCCATATATAGTACCTGGCCAGAAGAATTTGGCCAATATGTGTGCCACATTTTTCTCCTTGCCCAAATGACCTGCAGTAGGTATAGTGTGGCCAGCCTCAGTTCCTCCATTCTTGCAGATCTGGGAACCATCAACTGGTAATGTAAAGTCCCAATTTGTTTCTTGGGTTCTACCCAGTACAAAATATAATCTTTCAGTTCAAGGCTAGAAAACATTTTCTTTTTTTTCAAATGATGTTTTATCATTTTCCATAGCTAAGTAAGCAATAATACCTGACATGGTAGGCGATATTGGGCGATACCGGACTGCCCAGGGGCATAATGAGGCCCGCGCTGCAGGTGGAGGGCCTTATAGCTCCTGGAAGGTCCGGTATTGCCCATACCACCCACCCTGGAGGGTATTATTGTGCTTAGAAAATGGGCCATAAGTAAAATTTTTACTGATTTTAAATAAAAGATACAAAACAATTCTAATAAAGACAAAAAAAGTATGAAAATAAAGGTTCTTGCAAAGTAGTCCCTCTACTACAGCATTAATGCTGTACTTGTCAGTAGAGGGTGCTGCGGATTAGTTTTCTGACACTGAGGGGTCACTTGTGCTTATCCAGTTCAACTCTACTTGCTCCATTACCGAATCCGACAAAAGAGAAAAAAATCATTGCTGCTCTCCCAATCTCCCAGGCAATCACCATTAGTTAGGCCTGAAATGTTTTTTATGTTTTAAAAAATCAGAAGCGAAGCTGTTGTGGTTGCCATCGCAATCAGGACCAGTGACTTGGGAACGTGGTCAGTTTGAGGCACAGCAAGCAGTACAGCACCAATTCCATGAATAAAATAATTTTTGAGTTTGGGCAGCTTTGTGTAGTCGTTTCCCTGCTCTCCAAATCACCCAGGCAACTGCTATTAGAGCTGAAAAGGGCATTTGTTACTTTGAAGCCCTCATTTTAAAAAAAATAGGAAACAAAGCTGTTATGGTCATATGGGAATGTAGTCAGTCTGAGATACGGAAAGTACAGCACGGCGGTGGAGGGCACTTACAGGTGTGTTTGGTGGTCATCATGGGCAGTATGCAGTACTGCTGGGTTTTATCTTGCAGGCTTTTTTTACATTTTTATGTCTTTCTATGGGGTGCAAAGTGTGTGGCAAGCAGCAGTTATTTTTGTTATGGAGAGGCGTGAGCTACAGTTTAAACGCAGTGCCCACCGCATGTGTGTGAAGCCGATCAGCATGAAGGCTTGCTTTTTGTTTTAAAATGTATGGCTACTTTTTCTTTTGTGTGGTGTAATGTGAAGTGAGCCCAGCTAAGGTTGGTGTGCGGGTTTGTGTGGCATATGCCACTGAATTCGAAAGTGATGTTGGTGGGGCAGTATCTCTCGCTAAGCGAGATAAAAAATGGCGGGGATTTCAAATTCACTGGTGTGCTTTTTTGGCCAATGAGGGAACAGGGTGGGCACAGGGATACTTGAGTGGGTGAAGGGAGACTAGGGCTGGTATTGTTTATTTCCTGGGCATCTATTGAAAGTTAATGTACCCCCCAGCCAGGGTACCAGCCAGTCAGATGCCAGGAAATAAAAAGCCAATTTTCTAAGTTCTGTTAGGCACTCCTGAGCACCTCATCACCACTTTGTTTAGAAATTAAAAGGCCTGGGTTTCAAAAAATATCTGGTCTGACCTCTGGAAGATCTCCCTGTCCTTTTATAAGTGTGGATGCCATGTCCTCATAAGTCACCTATGACCTTCCATGAAGCTGAGTCATTGCAGTTCCCATCCACTACAACTTCAGATAGAGGGGCCCATTACGTTTTCTCCCTTTGTTTCTGACCTCAGGACTTCTTAAGGTTCCTTTTTGGGCCACATAGTTCAGAATCAGTAGTGGGAAATACATCTTCTAGTCCCTCTATCTGTATGTCTTCCAGTGGGCATGAACAGTCAGTACTGCTCTGCAGGAGGATATGAAATCCATTCCAGTCCTGGCCCAAGACTACTAACCAGGGTGAAGTTTTGTAAATTCCCACCTTTATTATTCCTGCTAAGTTGCCTACTCTTAACTGTACTGGGGCCATGGAGTATTTACAGGTATCCCTACTCATGCAAGTAATATTTATGGGATCTTCACAATGACCAAGGTTTGGTTCAACCACAGATTCTTTAACCAATGACTGCTCACACCTTGACTCCACCAGAGCTGTAACTGTTTGCTTTCCCAATTGCACTGGTATTGTATACAGTTTTTTGGGTTTGGGACTCATGTGTGGGCAGTAGCTACAGTATGCATTCTGCAGAATCACAGTCAATGCCATCACAAAACTTACTAATATACCTTACTTTATCACAACAAAGACACCGGCTGCCGTGAAACTTGTTACGTGCAGTTCAGTTCTCTCATCTGTGGATTATGGCCTTGTCATATATGGGGCAGGCACAGACCCAGTGCTTAAAAGGGTCAAAACCATCCTCAACAAGGTCTGCCGCCTGGTTCTGGAAGTACACAAATTGACTCACTCTTGTGACCTATACAAGGAAATTGGCTGGCTCCCACTCCATCACAGACTCTAATACCAGGCCTGTCTCTTTGCAAAAAAAAGTCCCTGATGGGGTCCATGCCTAGTGCTACTTCAGCCCTCTTTGAGCCTGCACAACCTTCTGAATGAAAAAGGAGTGCCTCCATGGCTGTCCTAACGGTTCTCTTCCAATGAACCACCCTTGGCCAGAGATCCCTCTCCTACTGTGGGCCTAAATGGGTCAATGATCTGCCTGCAGACCTTGCCGACTCCCCCAGACTTGGCCACTTTAAAAATGGGCTTCTATCTCTTCTTGCCAGCAAATCTGACTTCCACTGTTTCTGTTAACCCATGGCCTCTGACAGTGGTTCTCTCACCCATCAAACACTACCCTCTCTCACTCCCACCCTCCTGTTCCACAACTGCCCACTCCCACCCTCCTCCCACCACCTACTACCTCCCCTTGACAAAGCCTCACCTTGGCTGCTAAAACTGTATTTCTGAAAACTGGGAACACCCCATCTGAACTGTAACATGATTGTTAAACACTGTACTGCACTTAATTAGTGCTGCATTAATAAGTTTCTTTGCAAGTGTGGTCCTGTTTCTCCTTACTTCTCTTGTACCCTGCTTAATGTTGTAACTGCACAGTAATACCACTTGTTAGTTGATGTCTTTCTGTTCTGCAATGTTTCATCACCTGTAATTGTCTTGTATTCCTTGTTGACTTGGAGACTTTGTAAACGATCCTCCGGCTCAAAAGTATTAATCTGAATTTGAAATAAATAAATAAATAAATACATAAAAACATACAATGTTACCATCAGGTCTATGACCCTTTCCCCATTTGAGTTACCAGAGAGTGGGGACTGTGTTACTATTCATTTTGTATAAACACCCTCGAGGTGTGTGTGTGTGTATGTTTATGTGTGCATGCATATGTGTGTGTGCGTGCGTGTGTGTGTGTGTGTGTGTGTGTGTGTGTGTGCGTGCATGTGTGTTGCCTTTGTAAACCTCTTCAATTTTGCTTTCATGGTTTATGTGGTAACACACACTTCAGATGTGTAAATAAGATTCCAACACACAATTGGCAATACAGTGTTCTGTATTTTGTATTGTTTTGTTACATCATATTTAAGTTGGCTTGTGCGCTTGCGCAAGCAACATCTTGCAGTAGTACGGGTTTGGGGGCGTGGTCACTGTTGGGTGAATGCAGGGCACGCATCAGTAGGTGCGTCCCTCATTCCCCAATCAGCCTGCATGCCGGTGCCACACCATGCATGTATAATGGGACAAGCACATCTCAGCAAAGGTCCGCTGCAATCCGAGCAAAGCTCTTCATAAGCAGCGGCCCTTTGCTTGCTGTGCTTGCCACCATTATGAGCATGGTCGGCAAGCGGCTCAGGCCTGCCGACATCGGGGGTGCCCAATCCCCGTCGGTAACCCCTCGCTGTGTTAGTGGTGCCGGGGAGCCCACTCCCGCCGCAGCCCCCCAATGTTGATTGCCTAGGGGGTGCCCAATCCCTCGGCTCTTGCCCCCATCTTTGTATGCTGATGGGGAGCCCACCCCGTCGGCATCACCCCCAATTGTTGAATGCCAAGGGGTGCCCAATCCCCTCGGCTCGTGCCTCCCTTGCCTTTCTTTGTTTGCCAATGGGTGCCCAATCCCGTCGGCATGACTCTCGCAGTTGTGTGCCGACGAGGGTGCCCAATCCCATCGGCTACTGACACCCCCCAAAAAAAAACACTTAGGTGGCACGCTGGGAGCCCACCCCAGCATGCCAAATGCCCTGCAACAGGAAACCTGTCCCACGATCATTTTCCTTTTTTTTTTCTGTAAAACGAAAACCGTCCCTCGCAGTCTCAATGCCCCCCTTCCCCCACCTGCACACACCCACTATGCACCCTGCCTCCCCTCACCCCCCACCCCATACTTACCTCCGGAGTCCGGCGCGACGATCTTCTGTGGACCGGGAATAGTCTGCACTCTTCAAAGCTGACCACGAACTTAGGAAATGCCGGTAAGCTGTATAATAGAGTGAATAGGGTTTTTTCAACTTTGCTGCATATCTCAGGCATTTCTTGGAATTTTGGCACCAAATTTTCAGCATGGGGTTTTTGGGGCCCCTCCTCATGAATTCTATCACTGTCATTGCGTTAATCGGCCTCGAAAGGTGTTTTCACAGTCACTGCGTGAAATCACCTTTCGGGACCCATTAACGAAATGACAGTGCCAGTGTTCATGAGGTGGCCTCTCAAAAAGCCTATGTTCCAAATTTGGTGGGAAAATCCAACAAATGCCTGTTTTACGAGTGTGCGTTACGCAGTTGCTATGCAGGCTCGTAACTTCATGCATTCCCTATATTTTAAAGCTGGATTTTAAGCATTGGCATTTTTGTACACCTCCTTGTGAACAGTATAGCTGTCATTTCCCACATCCTGCCGAAATGTGTTTCCGCACTTCCGGCGCACAATGGCGCAGTCACTGTGGGAAATCAGTGTTTGGGCCAGATTATGAAAATGACAGTGACACAGTTCATGAGCAGAGGTCCTAAAATGCCTATGTTGAAAATTTGGTGCTGATACTCCATAAAATGACTGTATTCTGGCGTGCATTGGCGGATTACTTGCGCCAGCTCGTACCGTTATGCATTCGTGATATTTTCACTCTGGATTTTCACCATTGCCATTTTTCCATACCTCTTGATGAACAGTACAGCCGTCATTTCACATACCCTGCCCAAATGTGTTTTCCCACTTCCGGCGCAGAATAGCGTGGATGCTGTGCGAAATCACTTCTTGGGACACATTGAGGAAATGACAGTGACACTGTACATGAGCAGAGGTGCTAAAATGCCTATGTTGCAAATTTGGTACTGAACCCCATAAAATGACAGTGTTGCGAAGCGCATGCTGTATATCTCTACGTGCACCCTGTAACTCCGCACATTTCTTCGTATATTTGTATGCCACATTTTAACACTGGCATTTTTTACACCTCCTTATGAACTGTGCAGCTATCATTTTTCACATCCTGCCCAGCATGTTTTCCCACACTGCACTACCAAACACCCAAAGGGACACCCTGATGCCTGTCACTCTCTGCGGGGTGGGGGTGGGTTGGCATCAGTTCACTACTTGATTGCCATTCCTATGCTGCATCTCTCTAACTCTTCCACTCCCAATGGCAGCAAGCCAACATTCGGCATTGACAAATGCTTGTTTCCCATTGTATCCTTCCCCCGGGTGCCTCTGAAAATGCACTCTTCTCAGCTCAGCAGTCTTTTGCTGGTAAAACTTTTAAGCAAATAAAATAATGGTAAACCGCACCACACCACCCCACAGTTCATCTTCACTCCTTCACACCTAGTACTAACTTTACATTACTATTAAGAATTATCTTAGTGATTTATCTTTACCAATGTACCAGAAAGCATTACTAAAAAATTCAAAATGTGCAACTTGAATTATTCGCATTGCTGAATGCAGTGTAGTTCGTCTTATGCAAATTACTTATGCAGATTTAATGCACATGAATTAATAAAACAAAACTATTTCATTCAGATAAATTGGCCTTTGTACAATGAGTTGTCATGGTCTCAGCCTAATTCCCAGTTGTCAGGTGTTCACATCACAAAATCAAAAAACACAGTTAATATTAATTTGTACCCTTGTTAGTAGTCTCACATGGCAGGCCAAGGATTGAATAGGCATGGAGTCTGAACTACCATCTCTCACCTAAGATTTGGTCACTCAGATGGCGGAGGCCTTTAAAGCCTCACTACAAGCCTATTAGTTTGCTTTAGCATACATGGATAGTTTTACATTTAATTCAAATTGACTGTATAACTGCTTTATGGATACAAAAATGTTAATTTTTGTTTTATATTGTGTTGATATTCTAATTAATTGTACAGTGCCCCGAGCCCCTGTGATGAGGTGCTTTATAAATAAACTTTGCCTGGCCTTGCCTTGCCTCTCCATGCCAGAGGCACACTGTTGGGCAGTATTGGAAAGCTTTTACTGTGATCACCAGTGCTGTATCTGTCATGTGGATAATGAACTGACTTCAGTGTCAAGTGCTGTCAATTCAGAATCAACATCTTCCCTGAACGCTTAATTCATACACAGGAAAAAAATATATAATCTATAAAACAAAAATAAAATCTCAAACTCTCCTTTTCCCACTACCAACCCTCATAATGTCATTTATGCCACTTGATTAAAGTAATGATGCATTACAGGATATCATCCTATTGATCTTGACAATCCTGGGCTCTGAAAATGTAAGTTTGCCCCTGTAATAGAGCACAGCTATTATATTTAGCAAAAGGCAAGTGTTCAAGTAGTTACATGTTCTTTCAGAACTAAGAACTGAGTTTATTTGCTTGGGCTGAATGACAAAAGGTAAAGTTCTATAACAAAATTCCCCACGAATAGCAATTTTGCAATCATAAATGTCTGAGGAAAGCAATGAAAAATGTTCACACTTTAAACAGCTAATTTTCTGGCATTTTCTATCACAAATTGATCGATTACCTGTGGAAAAAAATCACCTATTTTTATGTATGTGTTTTGAAGATTTTATTTGCTGCAGATTCTGAGTTGCAGAACAAAAAAAACATGATTCACACCTGGTACTTTTGCAGGCTTTTGTGTCTCTAAGTCTGTGACTTCTTGCAGACTTTTAGCTCCACACATCAAAGAGCTTCAAGAAGTAAAATCCAAAGGTCTACTTTTTGAATAATATTGCATCAAGACTTTTCATGAACATACATTTGTGAATTTCATGGCTAGTTTTTATGCACATTGCAAATGCAGCCTCCATATTTCTCCTATCCCTAGAATTTTGTTCTTTAGTCATAACATTTCAATGCTGTACTGAATGCAAAATCATTGACATGTAAGGGTGCATTTGAAGGAGACAGAGCTTCTTGTAAGTAGCCCACATGGCTATGAAACAAGAAGCCCTTCGCAGACAGCAAGTGTGGAACTGCGAATAAAAATGTTTGACAAACAGAACTGTGTGCAAATTTTAGGCTTACCCAAATGGGGTTAATTTATTGAGAAAGTATGGCCCAAGGCCAACTGTTGTATTTCCTTTTTAATTTGCAAAGATGAAAGTGTATGTGTGTGTCTAGCATACTGTTTGATCTTCATAATGAGGTCTTCTGTGATTCTGTGTTGCAAAGAAGCAAATACACGATGTGGTTATGCAAGCAGGTCATTCCAAGGCTTTAGATAGAGAAAAAAAAGAAAGCTGAAAACGAAATGTTAATACAGCTATTGAGTTGCAATGCAAATAACTCATGGAAAGCAAACATTGCTCAAAACAAGGGAATTTCCATTCTTAATGTGGGCCTATGGACTGTGATTGCCATTGTCTGAGGTCTCTGCTTGGAGGCTTTTGCTTTTGATCAGTAGACTAATTAGTTTCCAACTAGGCAGGGTAAGCATGTAGCCTTGTTTATGATGCACACTGCATCACAGTTCATAATCTCTAGCAGGATTTTTGCAGCTCTTACCTTCTTCATTGTGCTGTATAAAAATGCAGTTATCATTTATGTCTTTCTATGGCAGTGTTTCTTCTATAATGTCCATTTGATTACCAGCAAAGCCCTGAATGAGGTGGGCCCTCAGTACATTTGGGATCTTCTGACCACCTACACTCCCCTGAGCATTACCAGGTCCATCAGTCTTCTGGTGGCCTCTTCAGTGAGGATGAGATTGCTGGGGATAGAGCATTTGGGGTGGCAGCCTGTAGCATTTGGAATTCCCTGTCACTGGATATCCACCTCTTCTCTACCTTTGATGCGTTGAGGTCCAAACAGCACAAACACTTTTTAAATGTTGTATTTTTGGATGGCAGCTACCTTACTCAAATCTGGCTGTTTAAACCTACAATTTGTGTACTTTCTTACTGTTGATCAATTAATGTACAGCATGTTGCACCCTGGCAATGTGCTTAATAAAAACTCTACAGCTAATTCTACTTGATTGTGTGTCATTCTGAACACTGCATTTGCAAGGTGTCTGGTAAGCTTATGAAATGTACCACCAAGATAATGCTTCTTGCGCCTTGCAAGGGCAGGGATCCAAATTTCACACATTCTTTAACTCAGGTACATCCATGGACCTAAATGCTGCCACTGTGTCTTGTCTGTTGGATGTGCATCTACCCTATTCTCTAAACACTGCAAATTATCTTGCACTTGAAAGCATTTTGAGGCATCTTTGGTAGCTGTGTGACTTAAGGGTGAGTAAATAGAGATAGCAAAATGTAGTGGTTAAGAGCACTGAGCAGCAACCCAGGAGAATTGGGTTTGAATCCCACTGCCACCACTTGCATACTGTGTGAGCATGAGCAAGGCACTGAACTTTCCTGTGCTCCCAGGACAAACCTGGCAACAAGCCTCAGCTCAGTGTGTCTTTCCTGGCCAAGAATATAAAAAAATAATAATTGTAATCAAAGTCATGATTTCCAGTCCCGCACCGGGGCTGGACTTACGCTTTGAACAGTAGCACCTAAGTGCAGTCCTAAGGGGACAGAGTGCAATATTAAAGGGATTTTATATCACTGGGGTGTGCCATCTTTCAGATGAGACATTAAAACAAGGTTCTGTCTACCTTTTCTGGTGGTTCTTCTGGTGGTTGATGATACCATATCATTTCTTGAAAAGAGTGAGGGAATTCTCCAGAGTCCTCACCAAATTTTCCCCATCCACTAAAATACCACCAATAGCTTATTTTGAATCAGTTTCAGATGATTTGCATCAGTACCCTGCCCCTGCCTAGAAAAAGGCTGAGAATAGTGAAAGCAGTATTGTCTAGCCCTCCTTTCCTGGTCAAAAATAACTAAATAAATGTAAAAATGGCAATTTTGGTTTGGCTTCAGCCCAGAATCCTAACTTCAGTTTGTTTTCAACACTTCTGCAAAAGACACATTGGGTTTATGGCACAGGGGCTAACAATAGAGGAAAGAGGTACCCCCCCACCTCTTACCCACTCCAGTCAATTCCAACCTCTTCTACCCACCCATGCTTCACTAGTCAATTTAAAAAAAATGTTCAGTCAGAACCTGACACAGCTGCCCAGTGCCAGGAGCCAGAAATGTATTTTTAAGTAAAATAAAAAGTCTTAGGGGTCGGGGGAAGACTGTGGAAAATGATTTAAGGTGGGGAAATTGTAGCCATGGGAATAGACCTGGCCGCTTAGGAAGGGCTAGATTTTCTTTTTTATTGTTTGATCAAAGTTAACTAAAGTGTCTCAAAAGCTTGACTGGGCTGAATTAATGGCAAACATGCTGAGTTTTACATATTTATCAAATGAAACGTTGGCATTGGCTTATCCTTGATAAGGATGCATACTACACATGCATAACAATGATCAGGTGGTCATGAGTTTGATGTGGGGTTGAAAATCTAGATTTTTTTACATAGTTCCATTGGCATCTAAATCATTGTCATTACCATTTACTATTTATTTTATTTCAGAAAGGATCCCTGAGTGCAGCTGATTTGCATTGATGTCTGAAGGACAGCACACATATACAAATTGTAACTTATAGTATAACATCATCAGAGCTCTCCGTGCTGACTGCAGACCATAGAACAAGTTGGTGTGTTGAGGTAGAAGACTAAAGTTTGCTGACAGAAAGCACCTGGCTTTACTTCAGCTTTTTGTCTTCTAGGTTTGCTTGAAAGGACAGAGCAAGGAGAAACATTAAAGCTTCTTTTGGCTAAGCAGAGTTACTGTTTTGTTGCTATTTTGTTTTGTGCTTACAGGTTTTGCAGTTTGATCTCCCTTTGTCACATTGAAGGAGCTGCTTCTTTTTCTTCCACAGCTCTTCCTGGGGATTAGGTGTGTAAATTGGGGGGGTGGAGCTGAAAAAAGCTTAGTACTTTCCAACACTGGGAAGATTTAAAAGGTCAAGTTAGTTGGTGAGTTGAGGGAGAAGACTAAGGTTTGAACACAGAAAGCATGCAGCTTTACCTAGCTTTTTGTCTTCTAGGTTTTCTTGAAAGGACAGAGCAAGGAGAAACATTAATGCTTGTTTTGGCTAAGCAGAGTTACTGTTTTGTTACTATTTGGTTTTGTACTTACAGGTTTTGCAGTTTGATCTCTCTTTCTCACATTGAAGGAGCTGATTGTTTTCTTCCACAGCTCTTCTAGGGTATTAAGCCCCTCCTACCGTCCCCATCCCACCCTCCCCAGGCTAGTCCATCTTTATAGGCATACACCCAGGATACTGATTTCAACTTCATGCTTTAGGACAGGGCATTAGAGCTTACAGCTACATATAAACGCACAAGTTAGACACCTTTAGAACTGTAATCTTTCATTAAGGCAGAGTAAAAAGGGGAAGGGGCAAGAGGAAAAAGAAGAAGAAGAAGAAGAAAGAGGAAGTCAGCAACAGTCAAGTTGGGAGTGGTGCAATGCTGTGGCTGTGGGGTGGCAGTCTTCAGGGAGACATTCTGGAGACTGCAGTGTTGCCCTATCTGCAGGGACCTCTTTGGGTTGAGGGAAGAGGTTGCCCTTCTCCAGGCCTAGTTGGCTAAGATTCAGGAGGCCTCCTCCCCCACCAGGGGACCCCTGAATCCATCTGCTGCCTCAAAGGATGCCAGACATGAGGGACAGGCGGACAATGGTGGGCTCAGGGAGGGTGAGGGAGGTGGGGCAGAGATGCATCCAACCTGGGATTCTAATCCACAACACTTACACTGTTCTGGCAGGGTGGGACAGTATCAATGAGACACCTGCAGTGGTGGACAAGGTGGATGAAGGGATACTTGACAGTGGAGACCCCCAAGGGGATGGCACAGGACCCCAGAGGAAAAGGAATCAACTCCTAGTGGGGGACTCTTTTATTAGGGGGTAGTCCTCAGGGTGGGTAGCAGGGAGGTGAGGTGCCTACCTGGCACTACTGTGTGGAGGGATTGGAAGTGAATTCAAAGGATTGCTGGGACAGGAAGGTGAGAGGGCAAGCTAGATGTCATTGTGCACCTGGGGACAAATGACCTGGCTGGGGACAAGGTGAGGGCAGTGCAGAGGGAGTATGCAGAATTGGGGAGGGGTCTTAGACAGGTGGCATGCACAGTAACTTCTCAGGAGAGCTACCTGTCTATGGCATGGGGAGGCCATGGTACTTCACACCAGGGGATTCAATGAATGGCTGAAGGGTTGGTGCAGAGCTGAGGGACTTGGCTTCATTGGGGACTGGGGGAACCACCTGGAGAGAAATGTGGGCTTGTACTGGAGGGACAGCCTGCATCCATCTGGGGAGGGACTGAGCTCCTTACTGAAGATTTAAATGTTTCATTGGTAAACATTTAAGTTAGCCAAGGGGTGGCAGAAGTAAGCAAAAAAGAATAAACTGCCCCACCACAGGTTTAGGTAGACAAACAAACAGATACTAGATCCTAGAAAGGAATATTTTAACTAGTCGAGGGGGATGGTGGAATTAAGCAGGGAAAAAAACAACTCCCCCAACAGAGAAAGATAGACAAACAGGCTGATACTACAGATGTGGAAGCAACAAAAGGAAACACAAAGGGAGAAAATAGTTGGGGAGGAATGGAGGGAAGGCATAGGGATCGGGATGGGGGAACTGGCACAGGTATGGGTATCAAAACATGGAAAACCATGTGTATAAATGCCTGGAGCCTGGGAAACAACATTTCAGACCTAGCAGCCTTGATGGCAGAGGAGGACCTAGACATTGTCACAGTCACTGAAACATGGTACACAGGAAACCATGATTGGGATGTTACGAAACCAGAGTACACAATCTTCAGGAGAGGCAAGGAGGGAAAAAAGGGGGGGAGGGGTAGCTATGAACATCAGACAGGGGATGAAGGCAATGAAGTTTGGGAGAAGATAGGAAGGGGAAGAGGCACCATGGGTTATATTAGAGACAGGAAATGGCACCACCATCAGCACTTGAGTTGTCTACAGACCTCCAGCACAGGGGGAAGAAATAGACAGGGTATTAATGGAAACCATACACAAAATGGCAGAGAAAGGGGAGGTGTTGCTGGTGGGGGACCTAAACATGCCAGATGTTAACTGGTACACGTAAGCAGCAGCCACTACCAGAAACAGAGACATCTTGAATGCCTTGGAAGGAGCATGCCTCAGATAGTTGGTGAAGGAGCCCATAAGGGAGGGAGCAATACTAGACCTGGTTCTCACAAATGGTGACAGAATAATGGATCTCTTAGTGGGCTGCCATCTAGGGTCTAGTGATCACCATACAGTGTGGTTTAAGGTGAAGACAGTAGTAGAGTCAAGCCACTCAAATGTAAAGGTACTGGACTTCAAGAGGACAGACTTTGCACAAATGGTGGAACTCCTCTGGAGAATTCTGGTGAAGGGGGAGAGAGGAGGGAGTGGAGGAACAGTGGGAGAAACTTAAAAGGGCCATAGCACAGACAACAGGCCACTGTCTTAAGCTAGTAAACAAAGCAAAAAGAAAGAAAAAACACTATGGTTTTCAAAAGAAGTGGAAGTGAATGTTAGGAAAAATTCAGGCATTCAGGAAGTACAAGGAAACACAGAGACAAGGAAATGTACCAGGCAAAGCAGAAGGAGGTGGGGAAGGCAGACAGGTGTGTAAAGGTGCAAACTGAAGAAAGGAAAGCAAAATCAGTAAAAGAAGGTGACACAACCACATTCAGGTATATCAGGAAATGGAAAAAGACCAATGGAGGGATTGTGTGGTTGAATAAAGGGGGTTGGAGTGTGCAGAGTGGGACCTAGAAAAAGCAGAAATTCTAAATGAATACTTTTGCTCAGTATTTACAAAGGAAGGGGAAGGGAAGGGACCAAAATTAGGGGTAGAAACACACAAACGGTGGGGAGGTGGACACCAGTCCACTCACAGAGGAGAGTCCTAAAGGAACTCTCAGAACTAAAAGTGGACAAGGCAATGGGACTGGATGGGA
Organism: Neoceratodus forsteri; assembly: GCA_016271365.2. Classification (NCBI taxonomy): domain Eukaryota; kingdom Metazoa; phylum Chordata; order Ceratodontiformes; family Ceratodontidae; genus Neoceratodus; species Neoceratodus forsteri. Next base: position 243,081,631 of record CM028130.1, read on the forward strand.
TGCATCCCAGAATACTGAAAGAACTCAGAGAGGTAGTAAGAGCACCACTGATTGCCCTATTTAACAAATCACTAGAGGAGAAAGTGATACCAAAGGACTGGAGGAGGGCTAATGTAGGAGCAAAGTGGAGGCTGGAAATTACAGGCTGGTCAGCTTGACCTCAGTCACGAGGAAAATAATGGAATCATTGTTAAAGGAAAGGATTGTGGCATACCTGAAGGCTAGTGGGGCACAAGACCTGAGGTAACATGGATTCACAGCAGGGAGATCTTGTCAAACAAATGTGATAGACTTCTTTGACTGGGTAACCAGGATGGTGGATCAGGGAGGGGCTGTGGACATGGCCTACCTAGATTTTAGCAAGGCATATGACACCATCCCACGTAGAAGGCCAGTAAACAAGTTGTGCATTCTGGGAGTAGGTCCCAAGGTGGTACACTGGATACAAAACTGGTTGAACAACATGACACAAAGGGTGATGGTAAATGGAGTTCAGTCTCAGGAGAGAGGGTGACAAGTGGGGTGCTACAGGGCTCAGTTCTTGGGCCAGCCCTCTTCAATGTCTTCATTAGCAACATTGTGGAGTGGCTGGAAGGGAAGCCTCTTTGTGGATGACACCAAGATCTGCAATAGGGTAGACACTCCAAACGTGGTGGAAAAAATGAGAAGAGACCTAGGAAAATTGGAGGAGTGGTCAAGAGCGTGGCAGCTTAAATTCAGTATGAAAAAGTGCAAAGTCATGCACTTCGGTCACAGGAATCCTGGGGAGGAATACACAATGGGGGGGATACTAACAACAATAAAACTGGAAAGAGACCTGGGGGTAAACATAGTGGATGACCTGAAGATGGCCAAGCAATGTGAAAAGGTGGTGGGGCAGGCGAAAGGGATGCTGGGGTGCATAGGGAAGGGCATCACCAGTAGAAAACAGGAGGTGGTGATGCCACTTTACAGACAATTGGTCAGGCCACATCTGGAATTCTGTGTTCAGTTCTGGAGACAACATCTCTGGAAGGACATTGTCAGAATGGAAGCGGTCCAGAGAAGGGCAACAAAAATGGTGAAAGGAATGCACCAGAAAACATATGAGCAGACACTGAATTACCTCAATATGTATACCCTGGTGAAAATGAGGGAGAGGGGGGATATGATAGAGACATTCAAGTACCTCAGGAGAATCAACAAGGTCCTGGAGGGCAGCATCTCTAAAAAAAAAAGAGATGTGCAAGAACAAGGGGTCACAATATTAGGACAGAGGGGGGAGATTAGGGAGTAATGTGAGGAAGTATTTTTTTCAAAGAAAGGGTGGTGGATTCATGGAAGAGCTCCCAGTGGAGATCGTAGAGGTTAAAATGATTTGTGAGTTCAAGAATACAGGGAATAGAAAGAAGGCAACCCTAGTGATAGGAAAGAGAGAGTTAGCTGCTGATCATTTCGGATTTGGTGTTTAAGTACTGTAGGTAGGGAAATGCACAAACCAGGTGGGCCTGGTGGTCCTTATCTGCCGTCAAAATCTATGTTTCTATATTCAAGTTCTCTTGTAAATTGTGCTTACTTTCTACTGCTGACACAGTCACCCCATGAGTGGAAAATGCATTGTACTATTTTATTATATTTCAATGTTATTTATGCTTCTTTATAGGACAATTTTGTAAATAAGGCTCATCTGCCTTAAAGTTCTCATCCTGTATAACAATAAAGGCTTTTACTGGTACATTTGTAGTACCACTTATGACTACTCTCCCACTGGTAGCTCTCTTGTGTCCTCTGTCAGCACTTCATCATCTTTTTCTGCTTCAGTCAGCATCACTACAGTATCTTCATCAGCTGTCTCTTTTTCTCACCAGATATAGCTAATCACATGTTTCTCACTCTGTGTGCATAAGGCTGAGCATTTGCTCTCTTGCTCTCTCTTTCACTATCTCTAGTTAGCTAGCTTAGTGATACAGTGCTCCTTCCCCTCAAATCACCATGACCATAACAAACTTCTCCTTGTCCTCATTGCAGGTGCCTTCCACTCACAGCAGGATAATCATAAATTAAAACAAGCATTTGTCAATGCCTAACGTTCACTTGCAGTTATTTGCAGTTGTGTTTGGCATATATGGTGCTTTACCCTAATGCCCTGTGTGATTGCTGGTATTTGCACAAATTATCAGCATGACCTTTTTGTTACCCCCATTGTGCGCTACATAGGCAGAAACACATTTTGGGCAGGATGTGAAAAATGACAGCTGTACTGCTCATGAGGAAATGTGGTAAAATGGCAATGTTGAAAATCTGGAGTGGAAATATTGAAAATTCATGAAACCTAGGAGCGTGCGTGGGAACTGTGCAATGCTGCATCATAAAACAGTCATTGTTAGAATTTTCACATTAATTGTCAACATTGGCATTTTAAAACCTCTGCTCATGAACAGTGACACTGTGATTTTCTTAATGTCCCATACACTGAGTTCACACAGCGACTGTGCCATTGTGCTTACATGGGCAGAAACACGCTTTGGGCAAGGTGTGAAAATGACAGTCAGTGGTCGAAGGAGTGTGGTAAAATGGCAATGTTGAAAATGTGGAGTGAAAATATTGAAAATTCACAAACTTACGAGCGTGCATAGGAACTGCACAATGAACACTCGTAAAACAGTCATTTCTAGGAATGTTGTCACCAAATTTTCAACACAGCCATTTTAAGACCTCTGCTCATGAACAGTGTCACTGTGATTTTCTTAATGTGTCCCATACATTGATTTCACACACCGACTGTGCCATTGTGCGCAACATGAGCAGAAACATGTTTTGGGCAGGATTTGAAAAATGACAGCTGTACTGCTCGTGAGGAGGTGTGGTAAAATGCCAATGTTGAAAATCTGGAGTGAAAATATTGAAAATTAGCGAACTTATGAGCCTCTCGCCGAACTGCGTAATGCACACTATAAACATGTCATTTTTTTTTGATTTAATTCACCATGGTTTTGGGACTTTTCTCATGAATTGCGTCACTGTCATGTTATTCGAGTCTGGCGGTGATTTCGTGCAGTGACCGTGCAGTGCTCGCGTAAATCACCCTTGGGCCCATATAATGCCATGGCAGAGACATCATTCATGAGAAGGGTCCCAAAACCCCATGTTGAAAATTTGGTGAAAAAATTCAAAAATGACTGAGATATGCACAAAGTTGAAACCCCCTATCTAGCCCATTATACAGCTTACCGGCATTTCCTCAGTTCACGGTCGCTTTGAAGAGCCAGGACGTTCCCGGTCCACGAAGATCATCGCGGAGTCCGGAGGTAGTATGGGGGTGAGAGGGGTGGGAGGCTGGGGTGCACAGGGGTGGGGCGCAGGTTGTGGGAGGGGGGCTGGGAGATGCGCCGTGGGACCGCTTTTATTTTACAGATTTTGAAACAAAAAAGATGACGGGGATGTTTGCCATGCTGTGGTGGGCCCCAGCATGGCAGAAGATGGCTGGGGGGGCGGAGCTGACGGATTGGGCACCCCGGCCGGCAACCACGCCGGGGCCGAGGAGCCGACGGGGATTAGGCACCCCGTCTGGCAAAACAAAAGGAACGCTTGCCACGCTGGGCGGGCTCCCAGTGTGGCAGCAGGATGGCTTTGGGGGCCGTGGAGCCGGACGGGGGATTGGGCACCCGTCAGCAAACAACTTTGCCAGCGCTGGGGTGGGCTCCAGCGTGGCACCAAGCTTTGGGGGGGTGGCGTGACGTGCGTGGGGGGGAGCGCGTGACACGAGGGGGAATGACGTGATGGCGGTGCTCAGTATGGCAGCGGTGCTTTCCTTTGAAGCAGAGGAACACCACTGTCATACAGAGCTCCTGCACCCATTGGTGCAGGACCGCCACGCCTGCTCAAGGGAGCAGTGCATTGGATGTGAGAGGCACACCTCCAAAGTGTGCTACTCTCCCAAAACGTTCCTTGCACATGCGCACAAGTGAACGTAAAAAGGGAGGAATGTGCTCCTGACACACAGCCAAAAACAACCAAGCAAGTCACAGAGCTTCTACCATGTAAGCCTAAGGAGAACAGTTTACAAAATAAAACCTAAACAGAATCAATTTCCAGCAGGCAGAAGAACAAATTTTATTTTTGCATTTATTTATCTCCTTCCATCCCCTTCAGCCCAACTGGCCCCCCTCCCAGCCCTAACATCCAGGAATTACCGGGGCTTACCTTATGCCCAGTCTGGCAGTGGAGCCTGCGGAGGGTTGGGCATCATCCTGCAGCTGGATCTATTTTTCTCTCTCTTTTCCTTTCCTCCCAATTTTACCCTGGAGCCTCAGAAGTACAGACGCATGCGCGTGGAGATGCACATGCGTACTACAGCCCCGGTGATGGCCTTCTTCTGCCCATCCATTGGCCTATCACCTGGCACTCCCTCTGACCTGCACTGCCCCCTGACCTCCACCACGAGGCAGTCAAGAGCAGAGGGATACCACCATTCCTCCCCGGAGAGGAGAGCTACCTCTCAGCAGCTCCATTCAGCTCCATGCCCTCCCCCCACAGCCTCTGATGGTCCGTGCTCATTCCTTAACATGGGTCATCGGCATGGCATGAGGTAAGGTGTCCAGCGCCTTTGCCCTCGGCACCACCAGGTCAGTCCAGAAGAACTAATTTAGGAAAGCATGAAACAAAGATTTCTTCTTTTAAACTTCTTTAATGAGTGGAACTTTAGTGAGTGGAACACATTCCGAAGAAAGGGGAGTCACTAGTGGAGTACCTCAGGGCTCAATACTGGGTCCAGTCCTCTTTAACATCTTTATAGGTGACATTGCAGAGGGTCTGGAGGGAAAGGTATGCCTCTTTGCAGATGATACAAAGATCTGTAACAGAGTTGATACATGGGGGGGTAGAAAGGATGAGAAGGGACTAGGCAAGGTTGGAGGAATGGTCAGACATATGGCAACTCAGATTCAATGCAAAGAAGTGCAAAGTAATGCACCTGGGAAACAAAAACCCAGGAGAAGAGTACACAATAGCAGGGGAGGTATTAACAACAACAAAAATGGAACGGGACTTGGGGGTAGTCATAACAGATGATCTAAAGGCTGGTAAGCAATGTGAGAAGTCAATAAGGAGAGCTGGGGGATACTGGGATGCATAAGAAGGGGCATCACAAGTAGAAAAAGGGAGGTGGTTATCCCTCTGTACAGACAGTTGATGAGACCCCATCTGGAGTACTGTGTGCAGTTTTGGAGACCTCATCTACGCAAGGACATAGACAGGATGGAAGCAGTCCAGAGGAGGGCAACTAAAATGGTGCAGGGTCTGCATCAGAAATCATATGAAGAGAGACTGAGAGAGCTTAACATATATACCCTTGATGAAAGGAGGGACGGGGGGACATGATAGAAACATTCAAGTACCTCAAGGGAATCAACAAAGTCCAGGAGGGTAGCATCTTTCAGAAAAAGAGATGTGTAAGAACAAGGGGACACAATTTAAAGATAGAGGGGGGATGGCTAAGGGGTAATGTGAGGAAATTATTTTTCACGGAGAGAGTGGTGGATGTGTGGAACTGCCTTCCTGGGGAGGTTGTTGCGGCTAAAACAGTGGGGGAATTCAAACATGCATGGGACAGACACAAGGCAATTGTAGTGGGGGGTGGCAGGAAGTAGGCTGTTGGTTAACTAGAATCTGCAGCTTATCCAGTAGGTAGGGAAATGGGCAGACTGGGTGGGTCAAGTGGTCCTTATCTGCCGTCAAAGTCTATGTTTCTATGTTTCTATGCTTCTATCTTAGTCTCTTTTGCTTGATAAAAAAAAAAATTCTTAAAAAAAAAAATATATATATCCATTTCATGTCCAGCCCATCAGTGCAGTGGTACAGCCACTACTTGCAAGACCAGTGACCTGGATTGGCTTGGGGGAGGAGGATTTAACATCTCAGAGGTTGCTTTTTTCCTCTGGTGAGGGAAAGTGACCACTGTTGAATAGCAGAAGGCAGAGTTGGTGTGAGGACATTGGCCAGGTACATGGCTGGTGTGTAGGGCTGTGCGGAATGTTGAATTTCTGACGTAATGGAATTCCTCTGAATTTTTGAAAATTCCGCCGATTTCCATCATTTGTGGAATTTTGACCTTCTGCATGCAAAATGATTTTTGCAGAATAATAACCTACAATACAAATAAACTGAGGATTCTTTTTCTACAATCTGTGCAAAATTATTCTGTGATTTGCATGATCCATTGAAAATTATTCCACAGTTGCATAGAACTGCTTTTTGAAATTTTACGGAATTTAAGAAGCAATTCCACAAAGCATTTCAGAAGCAGAATTTCCATTCCACAGCAGTTCTGCTGCCAGAAGTTTGTATTCTGCACAGCCCTATTGGTGTGCTATTGTGTGCACCCCTGCACAGTGTTCCTAGTGCCCTGATGTCTGTTGGGGCAGAAACCACGACAGTGGCCCAGGCACCCACAATGAATGACCCTGGTAAATGTGAGGCCCCATATTTCCACCAAGATAGTTTAGTGTCTTGGGGATAAATCTCCCACCCCAACCCCACATAATGATTAACCCCAGGCTTTGTAGAGTGGTGTTTACTGAGAGGTATGAGTGATTCAGGTATACCTGGGAGTTCCAGAGGGAACTGAGTGCCAGAGACTGAATGGGGGCATAACAAGTCAGTAGAAAAGCATTTCACATGAAGAATAATACACTTCAGGATGTGTGTCAGCCTCAATTGATACACTTCCTAGGTTGTTGAAGGAACTTGACCTATGGCCTCATGCCTTACAACACATCCAGGGCATATGTTGATTGAGGTTGAAACATGCCCTATTGTGTGTTATTGCTTACTACTGAGTACAGTCAAATTACAGAAATTATATCAGGCTTCTATTCTGAAGGACCTACAGTGCGAATTTTCATGTTGTCATTTACCTAGAGTGAAAATATGGTATCATGATAGTCTCAGTTTTGGCACTGGACTAGTAAAAATAACTTTGATATTTGGAGTGTTTTATCTACACTGTTATTGCATAAATGCATAAAGTATGTATGAAGAAACATAGCGTAATGGTTAGAACACAAAGCTGTGAATCTGGAGACCTAGCAAATGCAGGTTTGAATCCCGCATTTGCCACATGTGTGATGTGTGATATTGAACAAGATGTTTAACCCTCCTATGCTTCATTCTTTACTGAGTCAAACCTAGAAATGAGCTTCTACTTAATGTGCCTTTCCTGGCCAACAGTTCTGCAAAGTAATATAATCAAAAAAAGCGGGGAGTCCTTAATTCATTGAAACGGCCACATCTTCTTTGTTTTGAACATTTCCTGATGCTTCGCAATGAAACATTTTTACAAAATTAATACAAATTACCACTGTTTGATCATTTGTGCCTTTGTACTCATTACCCCCCTTCCAGTCCTGAGGCCTATCTTGAGTCCCTGTTATTTCTTCAGTCAACAAGTTCTGGCAGAGCCACTATGACTGTAAATGCATTAACTAGACAAGGGTGTTTCATGGGCTTAAACATAAATATGAATTGCCATTGAATACATTAACTGAATCAAACTATGTAACATTGAGAAAGGGCAGATATAAATAATGCCTGCCATCTGTATTACAGTTACCTATGTGTTTCACATGTTATTCTATGCACTGTTATAGCAATCAACTCAACAGAACCGGGCCATCATATACATGAAGGTACTGTTCCTTAATTGCAAAAGACTGCTGAGACAACTATATGTTGTGACAATTTGGAAGATAAACACAATGTTGAGACATGTCTAGGAAGACATTTGATGTGTTTAATTTATTTTTTTAGAGATTGCTATACGGTACACACACATAATTAGCATATATGAAAGTGTGTATACCCAAATGTCAATGTAAATCTTACACATTTCATTGCAAGTTGTTCTCTTGAAGGAAGATCTTTATTTATTTTATTTATTTATTTCAATCTAGGATTACAATACCTTTGAGCTGAGGCTCTTTTACAAAGGTTCCACGTCAGCGTGTGCAACAGTCATCATTTTTCGTTACAAACATATAGTCATTGACTTACAGACATGTAATAACCAGTACAAAGACTTGAGCTATGAGCAAGACAAGGGATGGGGGAGTGGGTGGTGGGGAAGTGAGGGTAGGAGATCGAGGGGAGAAGGAGGTGCAGGGGGTAAGGGGGAGTACGGGAGGTGGTTGGGGTGGGGGCAGGAGTGGAGATACTGGGGGAGGTGGGCGAGGGTGGGGGACAGTGCAGCCAGGGGGCCTTGTCGAGGGAATAATACAGTTAAGCTGCTAGGGGTGCAAAGACTGATTGTAAGTGCTGGGTGCTGGGGCATTTGCAGCTGGAATGGTGGAAATGTTAAGATAGGCAATCGCAGGATACAAGCAGTGAGAGGCGCAGCTTGGACTTGAAGAGGCCAAGTGTTGGAGCGGTCGCTGTGTCGCTGCCAAGAGAGTTGAGCCAGTTGGATGCCCGATAGGCGAATGATCTTTGTCCTTGGGTCGTGTGACATCGTGGGATATGTAGTAGATGGTAATTGGATCTCCTTGTAGTGACATTCCTATGTCTAGGCTTAAGGAGGGCACAGAAACCAGGTGGGGCAAGCACCATTATAATTTTCTTGGACGTGATGCAGGTTTGGTATTTATACGTTTGTCCAGTTGAAGCCATCCAGATTGGGAATAAAGGTCACATGTGTGGGTACGGTGATGTGAGCCAGTGATGAGACGACAGGCCTTATTCAGGTAGGTTGCGATATGTTTAAGAGCAGTGGTAGTTGCAGACCTATATATGATAAGACCATAGTCTATGATGCTAATGATGGAGCTTTGGACGGCCACTGACAGTGCTTCTGGAGTTAGGTGTTTCCTGTGCCGGAATAATATGCCTAACCTCGCATTGGCAGACTTTGCAACATTGCTGATATGGACGGCGTATGAGAGGTGGGGATCAAGGGTGATGCCGAGGTACTTGAATGATTATGTTTGCTCTAGGATGGCCTCTTGATAGGTTGCAATAGAGAGGTGGAGTTGTTTGTTTTTTTTGTGGGGGCTTCAGAAGACCATAGACTTGTTTTTTTTCTGAATGAGAAGCAGTTTATGATTTAGGAACCAGGATTCAATGGAGGAGAAGGCCTGCTGAAGTTTATTTTGTAATTGGATTGGATCAGGGTCCGAGGTGAGGATCACAGCATCGTCGGTGTAGAGAATTATTCGTTCTGGGCAGCTGTCCGATGGTGAGTTTAAGAATAGGCTGAAGAGGAGGGGTCTCAGAGTGGAGTCCTGGTGGACTCCCGAGTGGACCGGTCTAGGGTCCCAGAGTGTATCAGTGTTTCTTACTGTTTGGGACAGTTCTTCAAGGTAGCTCTTAAACCAGCCAATGGAGTCAGTTGACAGCCCAGTGTTCTGAAGCTGGACAAGCAGGAGGCGTTGATTTACAGTGTCGAAGGCTTTAGTTAAGTCAATGTAGATTGAGCCTATTAGTTCTCCAGAGTCAAGTGCATTCTGGATTGCTCCGGTGAATTCAAGTAGGGCTGTGGAGGTGCTGTGACCTTTGTGGAACCTGTGTTGTTGCTTGCACAGGATGTTGTACATATCCAGGTATTCTGTGAGCTGGTCCGAGATGATGCGTTCTAGTGCCTTGGAGAGTGGGGGTAGTAGGGAGATAGGTCTGTAGTTATCGTGGGCAGCTTTGTTACCACTTTTATGGATTGGGCTGACAGTGGCAGATTTCCATCTGTCCAGGAACTGGCTAAGGCTGAGGGAGAGGTTGAAAATTCTGGTCAGAGGACTAAGCACTTCATCAAGTGTGAGAGACAGGATTTTGAGATCAAGGGAGTCATTACTGAATCTTGATTTACCAAGGGTTTTGGTTACATATTTGCATACTTGGTGAGCCTTGACTGCTTTGAAGTACAAGCAGGGGGAGATGGTGGGAGTAGTGTTCATTGAGGACAGAGGGGATTCACCATCTTTGAAGTAGTCCTGTGGTAGGACAGGGCTGAGGTCGGTAAAGGCTTTGTTAAAGGTATCCGCAATGGTTTTTGGTTTGAGGGTTGTGTTTCCGTTGATGTTGAGTATTGATGGGGGGGGGTTGGTTGAATTCCCAGTGAGTTCCTTTATGTTCTTCCAGAATTCCCAACCATTGCTCCAGTAGTTTGTGAGGGCATGCTTATAGTAGGCGGACTTCATTTGCCGGATGGTTTTGGTGCAGTCATTGCAGGCACGTTTGTAGTTTTGGATGTTGTTTTGCCTTCCAGAGTTTCTGGCCAGCTCCCACAGGTGGTCTCTTGTTTTTAGCATCCTGAGGAGGTCACCTGTGAGCCAAGGGTTACTGAGGGATTTGACTTTGCATTTCTTAATAGGAGCATACGTGTCACAGGCCACAGTGAAGATGTTTATGAAGTGGTCAAGGGCAGTGTTTACGTTGGTTGCATTGAAGATAGGGGACCAGTCTTGATGGAGGAGGTGAAATTTGAGTAGAGGAAGGTGACCACTGGGTAGAACCCTGCTGGTGATAGTTTTTGGTGGTTGTTTGATGAATTTATTTGACCAGGTGCAGCTAACAGGGGACTGGTTGCTGAGAGAGTCAGGGAGGACATTAATGTTAGATAACCGCGATGGGTGACTGGTAAGGATCCAGTCCAAGAGTGTGCTGGTGCCGGCCCTGTAATTTTTCCTGGTTGGTGAGTCAACCATCTGTGTGAGGTTCACCGCAGCAATGGTATCCCTATGTGCACCAGGGATCTTACTGTACAAGGCCTAAAAATGGGTGTTAGGTAAAAGTAAACTGGGGTAGGTGTGTTATTGAGGGTATTGCATAATTTATCATTTATTGCTGCTCCACCGCAGGCACACACAATATGAAAATCAACAACCCCTTAATATGAAGCAACTGGAATTAGTTAGTGCAAGGACAGAAGCAAGTAGGAGACTAACTGGGTAGACAAGCATGAGTATGGTAAGTCAAATAACATTTCAAAAAGTCTCACTATTATAATGCATTTTTACACATGCATCTGCACAGTTGACAATTTTTGTGAAATATAATAGTGGGAGTTATTCCACACATGTCCACAGGTGCCATGCATGCAGGTGGAGGGATTTGATGCCCAGATGCACCAGTCTGCCTTGCTCCTCAGTCAGAAGATCATGGTGGAGAGGCAGAGGTACTGGGGGTTCCATCGATAGCTATTAAAGCAGAGGGAACCAAATCTGATGAGGCCAAAGAGGGGCTATTAGAATAATGTGAACCCCTTCCACTTGTAGCTTCAAGAGAACCTTCTGAAGCACTGGGAAGGGAGGAAAGGCATACAAGAACCTCCCTGACCAGCAACAAAACAGCACATCTCACTAGAAAGCACCATGCCTGGGAAAGAGTGAGCAAAAACTGGGTAGTTTTGCATTGGATGTGGAGACGAAGAGGTCTATTCCATCCAACCCCACAGGTCGAATAAGCTTTCTACCACCTCTTGATTTAGCTCCCACTCATGAGCCCTGATAATGGTGTGGCTGAGACTGTCTGCCAGGATGTTGCTGATGCCTGGCACATGGACAGCAGTCAGATGTAGGTTGTGATGGACTGCCCTGTACCATATTCTCATCACCACCTGGCATAAACGGTACGAACAAGTGTCTCCCTGTTTGTTCAGGTACCAGACCACAGACATATTGTCGGCCTAAACCAGGAGTGTCCCCGGACATAGAAGAGATTGGAAGGCTTGGAGGGCATACAGCATTGCCCTCATTTCTAACATACTGATGTGTAGAGATGATTCCAGTTGAGACCATATTACCTGGGTCTGATGGTCTCCTAGGTGGGCTCCCGAGCCTTGACATGAAGCATCCATTGTAAGGGTCATGGTAGGGCCAGGGGGGTTAAAAGGGGAACCCCATGGAGAGATTAGACAACTCTGGCCACCAAAGAAGATCCTTCTTCATGTACCCAGACACTAGGACCCTGTGGTCCAGGTTGTCCAGCCGCTGATCCCATTAGACATGAAGAGTCCATTGGGTCAGCTTCATATGCAGTCTGGCTAGAGATACTGTAGGGATCACAGCTGCCATCAGCCCGAGAAGATGGAGGCTCGACTGGCTTGTGGTCCACTGTGAGTTGGCCACTAATCTGGCCTGTTCCTGCAGGGTCTTCACTCTGTCCAATTGGAGGAAGGCGCTGCCCTGGACCATATCCAGCACCACCCCCGAAGAATTGTAGGTGCTGGACGGGAGAGGTGGGACTTAGTTGACTGTCATTCCAAATCTGGAAAAGAGGTCTAGCATGAAGGAGAGGGACTCCCTCAGATTGCTCTGTAATGGGGCTGACAGAAGCCAGTCATCCAGATACAGGCATAATTAGATCCCTCTGTGGCATAGGGTCACAGCCACCACTACTAGGCACTTGGTAAAAGCCTGAGGTGCTGAGGATAGGACAAAAAGGAAGAGCCTTGAACTAGTAATGTTCAGGGCCCCAAGTTTTCCGTGATTCCGAGGGTGCGGCAAACTGTGGAAATATCAGCGGAATTTGCCATCACCCGCAGAATTCACGGCCGCCCGCGGAACAATGTCCTTTGCTGATGGGGGTGCCCAATCCCCTGTCAGCTTCACTGCCCCCCCAAATGTCTGTATGCCACTCTGGGAGCCCACCCCAGTGTGGCAGAAGCTTCCTTTTCCAAAAGGGGTGCCCAATCCCCCCGTCAGCTTCACTGCCCCCCCAAGCTGCCTGGTGCCACATTGGGAGCCCACCCCAGCATGGCAAAAGCTCCATTGCTGACGGGTGCCCAATCCCCGGCCAGCTTCACTCTCTCCTGTTGCCTGGTGCCACGCTGAGGCCCACCCCAGCATGGCAAAAGCTTCATTGCTGACAGGGGTGCCCAATCGCCCGTCAGCTTCACTTCCCCCATCTGCCTGGTGCCATGCTGGGAGCCCACCCAGCATGGCAAAAGTCCTCTTATGTCTAAAAAAAAAAAACTGAAACAAAAACTCTTCCTCGTTGATTCTTTGCCCCTTCCCCAACCCGCACCCACCCTCTGCATGCCCACCTCCCCACACCCCCCACCTCACCCCCAACTCAACCCATTATCCGGAGCCCAGTGTGCGATCTTCGTGGACCGAACACGCCTGCACTCTTCAAAGCCGATCACGAACTGAAGAAATGCCGGTAAGCTGTATAATGGCATAAATGGATTTTTTTCAACTTTAGAGCATATTTCAGCCACTTCTGGGAATTTTTTCACCAAATTTTCAACATGGGGTTTTTGGGGCCCCACCTCATGAACTGTGACACTGTTATTTCATTAATCGGTCCCGAAAGGTGGTTCCGCAGTCACTGCGTGGAACCACCTTTCTGGAATGATTAATGAAATGACAGTGTCACAGTTCATGAGGTAGGCTCTGAAAAACCCTATGTTGAAAATTTGGTGAAAATATTCCCCAAAATGACTGTTTTACGAGTGTGCATTGCACAGTTCCTACGCACGCTTGTAACTTCGAGCATTTTTAATATTTTCACTCCAGATTTTCAGTTTTGCCATTTTACCACACATCCTTATGAACAGTACAACTGTCATTTTTCACATCTTACCCGAAATGTGTTTTCACACATGTAGCGCACAATGGCACGGTTGGTGTGTGAAATCAATGTTTGGAACAGATTAAGAAAATCACAGTGATACTGTTCATGAACAGAGGTCTTAAACTGGCTATGTTGAAAATTTGGTGACAAACGCCCATAAAATGACTGTTTTACGTGCGTGCATTGCGCAGTTCCTACGCATGCTTGTAACTTTGAGCATTTTTAATATTTTCACTCCAGATTTTCAGTATTGCCATTTTACCACACCTCCTTATGAATAGTACTACTGTCATTTTTCTTATTTCACCCAAAATGTGTTTTTGCACATGTAGCTCACAATGACGCAGTCGGTGTGAGAAATCAATGTTCGGGACAGATTAAGAAAATCACAGTGATACTGTTCATGAGCAGAGGTCTTAAACTGGCTATGTGGAAAATTTGGTGACAAACGCCCATAAAATGACTGTGTTACAAGCATGCATTGTGTCAGATATGGCAAAAAAAACCAAAAAAGGAAAAAAATTAAGGGTAAAAATGTGCCGCAGAATTGCCGCAGAAATTGGTGTTGAGTGCTGCAGAAGTTCTGTGGCAAATAAGAACCCTGCCTCAGAACTTTGCTCCGATGTGCGGCAGAAAAATTGGGGCCCTGGTTACGTTCCCCCTATAAGGCAAACCGAAGAAAGAGGTCATGGCCCTGGAAGACAGGGATGTGCAGGTAAGCATCCTTCATGTCCAGTGCACAAAACCAATGGCCCTTGTGAAGCAGGGGTAGAAGTCCCTGGATGGTGAGCATGCACAACCTCTTGTACTTGATGTGCAGGTTGAGCATGCTGAGGTCCAAGATGGGTCTAAACTCACCCATCTTTCTGGGCACTAGGAAGAAATGGAAGTTGTACCCTCTTCCTATCTGTGCCGGAGCCATGGGCTCTATGGCTGACTTTTGCAGAAGAGACTGGGTCTTGTCCCCTATCAGAGACAGGTGCCTTGGAGGATAATGGGAGAGGCCTGGGAGGTTGTCCAGCGGCCTTTCTAGGAACTCTATGGTGTGACCTCTTGCTATTAACTGAAGGAACCAAGAGTCCATGGTTATGTCCTGTGACCCTGGGAGGTGGAGGGCAAATTGTCCCCCCAACTGGTTCCCCTAGAGGATCTGGAGGAGGCAGGGGGGGTTCCCCATGAGTCAGGAGGCCAAAGGGAGGGATCCAGCAGCTCCTCCAGGGGGGCTTCTGGGACTTGGCAGTGGGGGTAGGGGTTCCTGATGCTGGATACCAGCATTTGACCTGGCGTTTGGCAGGGGCCTCCTTGGTCTAGTGTCTCTGTTGCCAACAAAAAGGCTATTTGCCATTGTAACCCCCTCAGTACATGAAGCAGATATCATGGGTGGATTTACTGCAGTCCTGCAATTCAGTGATAATATCCTTGGCATCACCTCCGAATAACACAGATCCCCTGAAAGGGGCATCCAGGATGGAGGTCTGGACATCTTGTACCAGGCCAGCAATTCTGAGCCAGGAATGTCATCCAATGCAGACAGCAGTGGCTGTGGTGTGAGCAACTGAGTCTACAGTGTCATAAGTGTCCCAGAAGGTATAACGACATAAAATTTTAGCCATTCTCACAGTCTTGGAAATCTTGACCTTAAGCTTCTGGTCCAGGATAGCTTCCAGCTTGGACTTGAGTGAGGTCAGGGAAGATTTCTGGTAGGAAACCATATGAGCCACATAATTAAGGGACCTTAAGTGGAAGAGGAATGGATCTTGCAACCAAAATTGTTCAGCTGCTTAGACTCCTTATCAGGAGGAGGAGACATGCTCAAATGTTTAGGTTTAGAGGACCGGTCATGGGCAGTCATGATAACAACTGAGTCTGCATTAAGATGACCAGTAAGGTGTGTGACCCCATCTGGAGGTTGGTACATCCTATCTGCCTTTTTTGAAACAGCTGGAATGGAGGAAGGCTGTTGCCAGATAGTGGATGTCAGGTCTTCAGGTCTTAATGGGGCCCAGTCCAAGGCAGTATGGGCATAGGAGTTGTGTCAGTCATGTCTAGATGCTCCACAAGCCTTTTCTGCTTTGGATCCTGTTCCTGAATAGCCCAGCCACAGGCATTTTGTATAGTTATGAGGAGTTCTGCAAAGAAAGGGTCCTCCGGAGAGGACTTCCAGGACTCCTTAGGCTGAGGCTCTCCATAGGTGTATGCATACCAGAGCTGGAGGATGAGTCAGAGTCCAAAGGGTGCCTGCTGGGGATCTGAACCCTTTTTAGAGGAGTGTCCCTGGGTTTTATCCCTCACCTGTTGTCTTTTTTTATTTTTTTTTATTTAGTTGTTTAACCAGGTATAGCACACTAAGCTGAAAGCTTTTTTACAGGAGCGACCTGGGAGCACAAGGAGGTTAAGTGACTTGCTCAGGGTCACACAGTATGCATGTGGAAGCCGTGGGATTCAAACCCAGGTCTGGTCTGCTGGATGTCACCAGATTTGCAGCTCAGAGCCTTAGACCACTGCGCTATACTGCCTCTTGGCTTGTCTAGAGGAGTCTTCTCCAGAAAGGTGAGAATCCACAGGAAATACTGATCTAGGGGTTGGAAAGAAGGCTGGAGTAGACACTGCCACTGGTTTCCAATGGTCAAGCTCCAAGGCTATCTGAGTCCTGGCCTCTTGAATCAGGGTCTGAAACACTGCCTGGATATCAGCCTGAGGCTGCTGTGGAGGCAGAGGCTGAGGCTGAGGCTGAGGAGGTGGTGGAGGAGGAGGCTGGTATAATGGATAACCTGACATCTGATATTGAGGGTATCCATGAGCCTGATAGGAGTATGGAAAGCCAGAAGGAGCATAGCCTTGATTAGACATAGCCCAGCATCTGCTACCCTGTTACATAATGGGGTTAATGACCAGGCATTGGATACCACAGTGAAGGGTACATTGGGTATAGTGGGGGTGGATAGCCTGGAACATTGCCCATAGGTCCAGCAAGAGGTGCAGCTGAAGACCCAGACGGAGGTTCAGAAGGACCAGGGATTATCCCCATAGGGACATTTGAAGGGGGGCTGGCACTGGATCAGGCACATGAATGTCTGGCACCAGAAGATTTAGCACCTGGGGGCCTTACAGAAGGCTGTCCCATGTTTGAAAAATGGCCAGAGTGCCAGACATACCCTGACCTGGTGAAGGGTCACCTGGCAAAGGGTTACTTGGTGTTGGGGTTTGCGTAGAACCCGGTGGAAGACCTACCATCGTCTGTGAAGCCGGAGTCCAAGATGGTGAAATCTGGTTGTCCAAGGGGGCTTGGGTTGAGGAGGTCCTGATGGAAGGTCCCTGGAGTGAGTAACAATAGGCCCAGTGGGTGAACCAGGAAAAGACTTACCCAGCGAAGGAGAGGGAACCTCCAGATTAGCGCCCACCTCTGACTCTTGATCTTCCTGCAAACCCGGAGGGTCTGGTTGAGTCAGTAGGTGTGAGGAATCCCCTAAAGACTGTTGCATGTCTGGCAGCTGGCTCAACTCAACATCGGGGGTATCCTGCGACCCTGATGGGAGAGCCTCAGCTGTGCATTCCCAGAGAAACCGGGGAGCAATTTATCAGCTGTGGCCATGCAGACATCAGAAGAGCTAACATCCGACTTATCAGCCTGGGCCATGCAGAGAACAGCGGAGCTGGAGTCCAGCTTACTGGCTGTGACTGTGCACTCCCCAATGGGGCCAGGGAGTGACTTATCAACCTGGCTACTGGCTATAGAAACTGAAGAAGATATGGATCTAAGGAGCACAATAGGTGTTCCGTTAGCTAAGAAGAGCCTTGACTGCACTGTGAGTAAAGCAGGTAGGGAGGCTGTGGTCTGATCCACCGGGGTGGTAGGAGACCTGGCAGTAGGGCTACTTACAAAGTGGAGACCCCTCCAATGTCAGTGGTACCCGATGGTCACTGCCAAGAGGATGGAGACCTATCCCGGTCTCAGTGCCCCTCCTTGTCCTTTTCCCTCCTTTTGGGTTCTGGTGTTGAAGAAGAAGATTTTTTCCGCAGATTCTGCAGCTCCTTTTCCATCAACACTAGGCACTTCTCCAGCAAGTGGCCTTCAGGATTTTTCTGTAGCCTAATCCATGTGGTTTGGTTGAAGGATTGGCAGGGTGCACAGTCTTTGACCTGGTGTTTGGGGCCTAGGCAGATCACGCAGCGGGAATGCTTGTCCGCATGTAGGATCTGCGTGCCACAGGACTTGCACATCTTCTTTTTGGTGCATCACCCAACTGTTCATGTTCCTGAATTGTACCTCCAGCTATATGCCATGCTGTAAATTTGTCACTGTTATTTATTTGCTTCCCCTTTCTTTTGTATATTCCTTAAAATCTCTGTATTAGACCTGTTTATGTTAGATTTGTTTATACTGTATTTTACTACATAATTGTTTGACCTGGTATTCTGCTCTCTTCTTATGCTTAACTGGACGTTTGTGTAAATGGGCATTTTTGCTCACATATCTTTCAGTATAAAATAAAGATTGACTGATTGATTAAAAACTGGACTGACCCACCTGAACCACAGAGTTCTGTAAAAATCTAAACTGCCCATACTGGATGCAACTTGTACAAATACTGCTTGTCCTGTCACACAGGCTGCACTGTTCAGTCTGACTTTTACGCATCTGATCTGCTCCTGGAAGTCTGTTTTTTAGCCCTTCCTTGGCATGGTTGAAAACGGGACTCTCAGGATCAGACCAGATACGCAAAAGCCAGACCAGATCATCTGGCGTGAGTGGATCAGCAATATTTGCACAAGCTGTGCCCAGTCCAGATTTCACAGCTCTGGTCCTGGTCTGGTGATCTGTTTTTTACCCATACCCCACTGCATGTGGCTTAGTTACATACTGTACGGATGAATTCAGAGTCTAATCCATTGAAGGTTGAAGTTTCAGAAAACCATTATGTTAAAAATACCAAGACTCACTCAATTCAGAAGCAGCTCTTTACACCACATCAACTAAATTACTGCTGAACTCCTTATTTTTAAACATTTTGTTGAGAAATTTTTGTTTTAGTATACCCATGGTCAGGAAAAATGAATCTGTAAAAGAAACCAAAGTCCCTATTTATAAGTTCATTTAATCACAATACAGCATGTTATGAACTGATCAGATTCTATGTGTAACCTAAGTCAAGCAAAAATTAGACACATACATTCCTACCTATTTGCAATTGAAGCAAATGTGGGTACTATCAATCAGTTGTAAACACTATAGTCACAAATTGCAGGTTAAGAACATTTAGCAGAATATAAACAGTAGCCCAGTACTGCTTGCCTGAGAAAATGAAGTTGGTATATTATTTGGAAATGGACATCACTGGGACTCTTTGCTATGGAATGTCCTACAAAATAGCAGAATGACTGCTCTTAGGATGGTGGTGTCAAATGGCATAATGAGGGTACAGCAGAGCTTATTTGTTATGCAGAAGGCTCCAGGAAGTGTTTAACCCATTCTGCTTCCAATGGCTTTCTATGATGTCTGTATTATCCACTGGTAATCTGACACAGAATGAAAGTGTAACTTAAGTCAATCAAAAATCAGACACACGCATGCCTACCTATTTGCAAGTGAAGCAAATGTCGTTACTATAATTCAGCTGTAAACACCTATAGTCACAATTCGCAGGTTAAGAACTTTTAGTAGAATATAAACAGTAGCCCAGTACTGCCTGCCTGAGAAAATGAAGTTGGTGTATTACTTGGAAACAGACATTAATGGGACTCTTTGCTATGAAATGTCCTGCAAAGTAGCAGAATGACTGCTCTTAGGATGGTGGTGTCAAATGGCTTAATGAGGGCACAGCAGAGCTTGTCTGTTATGCAGAAAGCTCCAGGAAGTGTTTAACCCATTCTACTTCCAGTAGCTTTCTATGATGTCTATACTATCCATTGCAAATCTGACGCAGAATGACTGCCAGAAGATAATGAGTTAACTTTCTGTGGGCGCTATTAACTCCTCAAGCCAGAGGAAAAATAGTGCTCTATAGCTTCCTATGCACACACACAGGCAGCGTAGTAATGAGGCTTCAGCAGAGGAATCTATTTTTAACACTCTATCTTGTTGTTTGGTAGCAAAAATGACATCAACCTTTTCTGAATGTTAAATGTCTGCTGGGCTATGCCCACAGCTGTAAAAAGTTGGTGGCTGTATGATTCGGATGTTTCATACTTACAACAGCAATGCAAACTAACTGAGCATAACCTTTCACCATATCCTTGTTTCACTGTAAAATATTCCAGGCATAATACAGTTTTATTTGTAGAAAAATAATCAAGTTCCTCTAATATTTGAGCATTTAACAAATGTTTTAGTTTAAGTTTTTCTCAAAAAACAAAGATGTCTGCCACATTTGGCTTAGATTTTGCATTGTAGACCTAGAAATGGTTAGAAATGAGAAAAAGAAAAACTTGGGGGATCACGTGATGCAGAGTGCTGAGTAGAAGCTCCTCCATTAAGCTCCTGCCTCCTGATCATTAAATCGTCCTTTTTAGACGTTTATATTTCTTCATCTCCTCTGCTTTCAAATTCTACTGCTATCTAAGTATCTTGTGAGCCTGTTTTGTGAGTTCGATTGGCGGATGGAGGCTTATATGAAAAAAGCTCATATAGTTCAGGACAGAAAATTTCCCCAAGGGGAATTCTTGTAACTAAGGGCTGGTATATTTCTGGGAAGAGTTGTTTTTTCAGTTTTCTTTCTCTTGGGTTCATGATCTCGATGCTTTTCTTGATTTGTGTTCTCAGTTTGATGGGAACGGGCCATTCCCCTTCATTAGTTTTCCGATTTGGTTCTGGTTTGGGTAAAGATTTCTCACGGGGCAAGGTAACCCCTATTTTTCACTCAGGTTTATGAAGTTATTTGGCACATTCATGAGTTTGGCAGTTTACTCTGCTCTCTCTTTCATTATCATGTTAATGCATATGCATGTGCATGCATTGGAAGCCCAAGGCAGTTCTCTATTTTTTTGGGAGTAATTAATATCATTCGCATTCTTAAATATTTACTTCTGGATGTAAGTTGTACTGCCATTAGTAGAGGTGAATTATCGGGAGGCGGGAGAAGGAGGAAAGGACCCAGTACTGTGCTAAACGTTGCTTGTGGCAGTGTGGGGGTGGGTGGGGTGGTGGATCTGGGGTTTTGTTAGGAGGAATGGAAGTCGGGGGAAGGGAATGGGTTAATTGTGGGGGGGTTGGGGAGGAGGGAGGGTTTTACAGCAGTAACTTTTGGAGTATGGTTGCATGCATTATGTATCCTGTGTACAGGGCTGAACATACTAAGTCCAATAACTATTATCAGATGGCCAAAGAGGTGACTTTTGCTACGTGGAATGTTAAGGGGATCAGGAAAAAATCCAAACAATATCAGGTTCTCAAACATTTAAGCTTATTACGTTCTCAGATAACTTTCCTACAGGAATCCCATTTATTAGAAGATGAAGCTTTACAGTTAAGGAGGCAACAGGTGGGGCTGGTTTACGATGCTCAGGGTTCCACTAATAGTTGTGGGGTCATGCTTATTATTAATAGAGGCATTCCCTTTGTCTCTACACAGGTCATCAAAGACCCTGGGGGCAGGTTTATCCTAGTTAAGGCACTCTCTGGTCAGTTCCACTTTTACTTGGTAGTACATATGGCTCTAATATGGATGATCCAGGGTTTTTTATGAGACTCATAACCATTATTCTTCCAATGCTTCCCATCAGGATTATTTTGGGGGGCAACTTCAATCAAGTCATAGATTCTAATCTTGACAGGTCAGGTAGTGGACCGGGAGTGGTCTCTCCAGGGCAGAGAGCTTTTAAGGACTTAGTAGACCAGAGCGGGCTCTGTGATATCTGGAGCGTGTTATATCCTGACTCTAGGGAGTTTACTTTCAGGTCAATGGCGCACGGCTCGCAGTCCCACATTGATTACATAATTATTTCTCAGGCTCTCCTACCCGGGGTTAAGACCTCCTTGATTCATCCTGGCCCTGTCTCCGATCATTCACTGGTGTTATGCAAATTGGCATTCCTTAATTTACCTAATAGGGAAACCAGATGGAAACTCAATGAACAACTTCTTAAAGATGCTAAGTATTGCAAGCTCATAAGGGAGCAAACTGAGTTCTTTTTTTTTATCTAACCCTTTAGACAGTGCAAAGCCAGATATTTTATGGGGGGCCTTCAAGGCTTACATTAGAGGGATCCTCATTAGTATGGCGGTGAGTAGAAAAAGGGCACAGGAGAAGGAACTATTATCATTACTGTCCCAAATTCGGTCACTTGAAGTTATTATTTCAGCTAGTGCCCCAGATGTGGACAAGAGGAAGCTCCTAGTGTTGAAGGACAGATATCTAGAGTTACTATGGGAAAAAGCAGAATTAGGCATTATTCGTACTAGGGCTAGTTACACGGATCAGGGAGAGAAGGCGGGGTGCCTATTGGCATTGCGTATAAAACAACAAGAATCTGCAAGATTCATCCCAATTCAGGCAGTGGCAGACGGGTCTCTGAAAGTATCTGCTGCCGAGATAGTACAAGAATTTGTCCTATATTATGAAAGACTGTACAGTGACATGGAGTATCCTCCCTGTCCTGGGAGTACGAAGAATTATCTGAGGAATTCTTATCTGCCCTTCCTTTCAGAGCAACACAAGGGTTTTTTGGTCACCCCATATCACATGAGGAAATTGCTGAGGTTATTAGTGGATTACCCATAGACAAAGTCCCAGGCCCTGACGAATTCTCCTCCCTATTTTACATAGTTTTTTGGGATCTCTTACTACCAGTACTTTATCGCCTATTTCAATATATTTTAACCGGGGCAGAGGCAGACCCTCACATTTTTGAGGCCTTGATTGTTCTTCTCCCTAAATCAGATAAAGACCCTGAGCTTGTTCAAAGCTACAGACCTATATCCCTTTTAAACCAAAATATTAAAATTCTTTTGAAGATACTAGCCAATAGGTTAACTGTAGTTCTCCCTGAACCAATAGGTATGAACCAGGTAGGATTTATGAAGGGGCGCTCATCATCTGATTACTTGAGTACCCTATCTCATGTCTTCTCAGCTACCAGGGATGCTGAGTTTCCCGCAGGACTGGTTTCCCTGGATGCCAAGAAGGCATTTGAGCGTGTGAATTGGACTTTTTTGTTTTGAGTTCTGGAAGCTTTTCAATTTCCCTCTGTATTTATATCCTGGATTGCTATATTATATAAAACTCCTACAGCAAGGATCTCAAGGAACGGGGCCTTTTCCAAACCTTTTCCACTCCACTCAGGGACCAGACAGGGTTGCCCCTTATCTCCTCTGTCATTTAATTTATATCTGGAACCTCTCATCCAAAATATTCTCAATAATGCCTCTATACAAGGCATTTGGGTTGGGTGCCATGAAATTAAGGTCACTGCATATGCGGATGACTTGATGATACACTTATCCCACCTGGTATCTTCTGTACCAGCTTTGTTGAGTGAAATAGTAAGATTTAGTGCCCTGTCCAATTACAAACTGAATGCTAGCAAGTCCTCATTCTTTCCATTAAACCATAAGGTATTCAAAAATGACATTAGTCCCTTAGGTCTATGTTGGACTCCCAAGTCATTTAAATATTTGGGCATTAAACTATCCCGTAACCCCCTAACATGGTTTAATGAAAATCTCGAATCTCTCTCACAGCTTATAATTCACGACCTTGATAGGTGGTCCAAACTTCCCATTTCACTATGGGACCGGATCAACATAATTAAGATGAATATATTCCCTAGAATTTTTCATCCTTTATCTCTTGTCAATACTTTTATCCCGTTACTCTGGTTTAAAAAGTTACATGGCATATTTACTAGATTTATTTGGGCTGATAAGTATCCTTGATTGGCCTATTATAAATTGGCAGCTCCAAAACTTGAGGGAGGTTTGCAGATTCCCCATCTGGCTATATATTATTGGGCCAGCCATTTAGCAAAATGTTTGAGATGGGTATCTCCCCGGCCCGGAAAAAGAACAGCCGGTTTGGCTTAGAATTGAATTAGATGTATTTAGGTCTAAGAATCTGGACCCCTTAACCTTATTCTATCTCAAAATCTCCCAGGTGCATCTGGCTGAGGAATGCCCTATAGTAGTTACCTCATTAAAGGTATATGCAAAATTATGTTAATTCTTGCATTATACTCCTCAGTTGGATTTGGCCCAGTCTATCTGGAATTCCCCATCTTTCACCATTAACAAGAAGCAGATTCCCCATAAATGGTTGCCCCAATTGGGGGATGGGAAAGTGCTCTCGTTCATGGATGAAGAGGGGCAATGGTCATCAGTAGGCGACATTATTAGGACATTTCTTATCCCAGCTTCCTCTCACTTCAAGGTTGTACAGTTAAGGCATTTACTTACAATAGTTATCGGTAATACCCCCCCCCCCAGACTGTCTCAGCCCTGATACCTGAGGTTTCTTCACTTCTTGGATCGTCAGGTGTCATATCTAAATTATATCAGGTCCTGTTTTATAAAAGATATGGGGACTCTTTTGGACCCACGATATTCTGGAACTCTATCCTCCCTCAGTATCATCTGGATTGGCAATCCCTGTGGAGATCCTGTCATAAATATGTTTCTCAAGACAGATTACGGCTCATGCAATATCACATCTTACATAACATGTATTGCACCCCAGTAAAATTAAAGAAATGGGGTTTCTTGAATTCCAATATATGTACTAAGTGTTCGCGGGAAGAAGGAACACTTCTTCACATGTTCTGGTCCTGCCCCTAAAATTTCCCTTTTATGGGATTCAATCAAGACTTCCCTGGATCCTTTACTGGGTCTTCAGGAGTATTTTACTCCTGATATTTGCCTTTTAAGGGACCTGTCTTCTATTAGAGTTAAAGTAAGAAGGTTTCATAATTCTATGATTGCCTTATCTGTCAAGAAGCTTATTTTACGTCACTGGAAAGACAAGTCCACCCCAACCTTTCAAGAATGAAATTCTTGCCAATCTACATACAGAAAAAGCGATTGCCAGTCTTCACAACAGATTGGCAGCATATACCAAAATATGGGATCCCCTTCACTCTCTGATTTCAGTGGCTCAGTCTTAATCATGTCATGGTCTAAAATGCTCTGCAGGTTCTCAGGTAATGAGCTTAGTATTTAGGGGATACATGGATTTGTTACTGCTGTAAGGGGAGGGACGGGAGGGTTAGGCAGTCATGTCTTTATAAGTGTCTGTATTTACATCTCATTTTCATTGTAACTGCCTTTTATTGTGGAAAATGTACTAATAAAGTTTGAATTATAAAAAAAAGAAAAAGAAAAACTTTTATTTATTTATTTAGTTTTTGTTGACCTGGTAAGTGCACTAGACAAATCCTGCCTATTTTCAGGCACGACCCAGGGGAGGGGGATACAGATGAGTGCCAACTGACCTTGAACCAGATTAAGCTGTTGGTGGTATTTTTAGTGAATGAGGGAAATTTGGCCAGGACACCGGGGAAATACTCCTTTCAATAACTGCCATGGGATCTTTAATATCCACCTGAACTGCCACCAATCCAGGCAGATGGGACCTTGGTTTAACGTCTAATCTGAAAGATGGCACCTCAGAAGTGCAGCACCTCTCATGCTGCACTACAGTGTCAGTACTGGGATATTAACCCAAGTGCCAGATGTGGGAACTGAACCCACAGCTCTCTGATCTCCCAGCCTCAGAGGCGAGTGTGCTACCTACTGAGCCACTGACACTGCTTTATGATACCCAATACAGGAAGTATCTGTAACTAGATAAACAAATTTGACAAGTATGCTAATATATTTATTAACTGTAACTGATACTAGCTTTCTGGAAAACATATTTTGTTTCACAGTCGCTTAAACTGGAACATATATGTATTGAGGCTTGTTATTAATTATGCTACTAAAATCAGAACAAAAGTGGAGTTTAAACACTGAAAACCACTTTTCTTAACTATATTATGTTGAGAAAAACCTTACTAATCTTGGTGAAACTTTATGTACAGAACTCAGCATTTTGTAAAAGTTGGAATAACTACAGCAAGTAATGAACTTTTTGGAATGTTGTTCTTTTTCTGCTGCTGTATAGATCTAACTTTTCTAATGAGGATCCCTGTGTGAAATCCTTTATTATTAGGAATCCCACATGGGGGTGGGGTGGGTATGTAACTTATAGTCCCCCTTCCTATATGGTAGCAAAGGGGGATTACTGTTAGATTTATAAACACCCCCCCATCTGAAAAGAGGCATAAAATTGCAACTTTCGTAGCAGGGAGGCCTAGAAGCACCCTGAAGTGTTTAATGAACTAGTGTAATCAGTATGCAAATTAAGATGATTGTTACTTTGAAGCAGTAACCATTAGCCTAATTTGTGTAACCAGGAGACATTTTTCGTGATGCGCCAAATTTTATGTAACAGTATCCCTCCCAATTAACATGCAGTAATTTATATTCTTTTTTTTAACTTTCTCTGTGCCTCCTTGATGCCAAGCTATGGACATCCTTTGGCTCTGCTTCTTCCGCTGCTCATCATAGGAGCTTCTCTGATGTATATCCCTGAGACCCCAAGGCACCATTTGACTGACCCACTACTTTGGTGACTCCTCTATTTACTGGCCTGTAGGGATATGCAGAACATGGGTTCTTTAATTCATCTTCAGTTTTGTATTTGGCTTTGAGTGCAACATATTCATTAAATATCTGTTCTGGTTCATTTTGGGTTCATGTATTTAGGTGGTGTTTTTCTTTTTCAACTGCATTTTTGCACTATGTGGCCACCTGTCAGGACTACCTTCCACCACCACAAGTACCACCTAACTAACAATCGAAGCTGCACCCATAGAGTCTCTCTGGGACTGCAGGCTGTCTGTGATACACTGTGATGTTCCCTCTAAGACTGTCTCTTAGGCAGGATCCTGCCATCTGCTTCCATGACAGTAATACTCTCTCAATATATCAGGCTGCTCCTGCAGAGACTTAACCCAAAGTAATTCCTGAGGCCTTGGTTTGTTGTTGGGGTAGATGGGGCTTCATCTGTCCAACAGGTGCCAGTTTTCCCCACTTTTTGCCACTCTCACATGAGAGGGTGCAACATCATTTGGTGCTGGAAAACCATAGGCACCCAAGATGCTTATGCCTCTTAATGAAGCCCTTTTTGATTGATATGCTGGGGCAACAAGATGGTGTTTATTCTTTGGACTCCTAATAAATTTTCACCTGCACAGTAATTCTACCATAGGTTTCTTTCTTTGAGTATCAGTCTGCTCCCCTCCCCTCCCCTCCCCTTCACATCCCTTCCCCTCTGCGTCCACAGGCTGTCATGACTGCACCCCACCTGTGGTCACTCAGGTGGCAGTATTGCAATGGGCTGCACAACCCTCACTACCTCCCCAGAGGAAGGTTTTCTTTTGGATGCTCAGTCTTCCTTCCCCCACCAACTGTTTGCCAGCCCTTGGCTCATTCTGAAATGCAGGCCACTGGTGTCATGAGTCATTGTCCAACCACTGTGCAGATAGGCCAGCTCTGTATTCGAGGATAGCACACTAGATCTTGCAGGGAAATGGTTGCATGCATAAATGAGTGTACAGATTGCAGGACAGTCAATACATAAAAACAAAATCTAGCACTCACCACTCTAATAGAAAACTGTCTCTAAATGTTGCCAAGAAAGCCACCCTACAATTTGCTAAAATGGTTAAAAGAAACAGCAACTTTATTTCAGATATTGGGCTTGCAGAAACAAGAAGTGCCAGTGGGTCCCTCTTCTGGTGATTGCCTGTTGTTTTGTGTAGTCTGCCTACGCTTTTTCAAAAACACCCTATGTCCAAAACAAAGTTGCTGCTTTTTTTTACCATTTCACCAAACTGCAGTATGGATTTCTTAGCAACATTTAGAGACAATCCCTTATCAGATTTGCCAGTGCTGTTGTACACTAAAATCTATGTACAAAACATAAATAGCCATTAACAGCAAAGAAAAATGGACCCCAGGTTGTAAATACACACTTGCATCTGATTCCAGCTACTACCCCCTTCCCATTCCTTTAGACTCAGTCAATATTTATTTATTTATTTAGCTTTTGTTTACCGGGTAAGTACACTAGACAAGTAATATGCCTATTTTCAGGAACGACCCGGGAGAGCACAAACATACAGGATACATACAAAGCATCATGGGAGGAACAGCATAATACAGGAAAAAACAATTACAACAATTGTAGAAAGGCAGATGCACAGGCAACAAGTTACACAACTTATTAAAAAACATAGATAGACATTAGTGAATTGCTGAATATTCATTTCATAGACATAGATAGACATTATTGAATTGCTGAGTATTCATTTCATTACAGAGGCTAAGAGCAGTCACACATTGATGATTGTTTTAAGTGGGACCACAGGGAGGTGCGAAAAGTCCCATGGGAAGAAGCCGAGCGGACATGATCAGGAAGAGAGTTCCAGAGTCTGGGCACGTACGAAGCAAAGTCACGACCCCCCATAAGGGTCCAGGTAGGGGGGACTTTAAGCAACACAGAGGTCTGGGACCTAAGATGGTAGGGGATGGTGTCCGTTTTTGGGAGGAGATGCGCCAGTCCCAACGGGGTGCCAGTAGCAAGCACTTTCTTGGTGAAACTTCCTATACCAAAGTTCAAGTATTCAACTGGGGGGAGCCAGCAGAGTTTGTCATAGAGCTCACAGCGATGGGTGAGTTTGGGGGCAGCTAATGCAAACTGACAGATATCATTATATGCCGTGTTTCACCGAACAAGATGAATTTGGGGTGACCTAGCAAATAGGTGGAATTCATAACTGAGGGAGGGGAGAAGCACTCCTTTCACAAGTGCTAGTCTAGCCCCCGGGGTTAGATTGCATTTGGCCCTGTAGGCCAGGCCAAGCTTGCACCTTGTAGCTCTACAGATGTTGAGGATATGACTTCCCATGTCAAGTTGTGGGTCAAAAGTGTCCCCAAGATATTTGATTGTGCTCACTGTTGGCAACAGGGGACCATCATCACAAGTTATGTTGAGCATGGCCAGCCTGCCGGCGCAGCGGTTGGATTTCTGCTTGCGACGCTGGTGACCTGGGTTTGGGAACAAGCTCAGGTCGTCGGAGGGCCGGCCGGGGGGAGAAGGATCGAGCGTCCCACGACTGCTCTCCTCCGGGGGGAGGGCGCGGGATGCCACTGATGCATTGGGACACCTGGTGGAGGCCAGGAGTACCTCAGCATACCAGGCAAAAGACTTCCAAGGTTCGGGACGGACGCTGGCGTCATGGCACGTTCCCGCCCCTCGATCGGGGAAAAAACTCAGCCCGCCTCTCGCTGCCTATGTGATGCCCGCCCCTCAGGCTGCAATCGGCTCCCCAGGTTGACTCCCGCCCTATCCCGTTGTTCGTGGCACCCAAATAGAGGGGATGGGTGCCACATCTCTGCCCTGGGGGTAATGCAGGGGGTCCCGGGAGTACGGCTCATGTGGGGATGCCGCAGCAGAGGGGTCCGTGACCGGGTAGATAAGCTGGCGGAGAGAGGAGGGGTGTGCAGAAAAAAAGAATAATAAAAAAAAAAAAGTTATGTTGAGCAAAGCTGATGAGGCTTTGATCTTAGCCGTGGAACCAAAGAGCATGGCCTGTGTTTTGTTTAGGTTCAACACCAGTCTATGGTTGGTAATCCAGGCCAGGACTCTGCTGAAATCTTCAGTCAGGCACTGGTTAAGGTCAGCTGCATCATGAGAATGGGCCACTAGCACCAGGTCATCTGCATATAGAGTGACTTGGCAATGAGAGGTCACCAGTGGCAGTTGATTAATAAAAAGCGAGAATAGGAGAGGACCTAGTACCAATCCCTGGGAGACTCCCATAGTCACTGCCCTGGGCTCCGAGAGGACCTTGTTGAAGCAGGTACGCTGCTTTCTGCCCTTCAGGTAGCCCATCAACCAGCTCATGGCATGAGGAGAGAGCCCAGGAGCCCATAGCTGCTCCCCCAGTAGGTCATGATTGACAAGGTCAAAAGCTTTTGACAAGTCAATAAATATAGCACCTGACAGTTTGCCCTGGTCCATGGCAGATCTAATGCTTGAGGTTACAGTAATCAGGGCAGTAGAGGTACTATGTCCCTTTCGAAAACCATGCTGGGCCCTGGAAAGCAGTTCGTGAGTATGCAAGTACTCCGAGAGTTGCTCAGCCACCACCTTTTCCAGGAGTTTTCCAAGGGATGGGAGAATAGCAATAGGGCGATAGTTGTCAGGAAGTTTGGGATTGCCCTGCTTCAGAACAGGGACTATCCTTGCCTTCATCCAGATATCAGGGATTATCCCCGAACTGAGGGATAGATTAAAGATGTGGGCAACTGGAGAGGCAATGTACGCAGCTCCTAGCTTGAGAAGCCTAGGTTCCAGGTTGTCGAGACCTGAACTGGAGTGCTGGGAGAAGGCAGCTACGTGGTTCCGAACATCCAGGACTGATACTGCCCTGAGATTAAACACTCTCCGAGGAGGATGTTCACCCTGATTTGAAGGGGAAGGGATAATAAACGAGCTACCCCCATCATTCGTGAAATGAGAGGTAAGGGCCGAAAGGTCGGAGAAGTGAAGATTGAGATGGTTGGCTATAGTATGGGGATTGTTACACGAGACTCCATCAATAACCATATCCATAACACCCGAGTGAGAGGGCCCACTGACGAGGGATTTAATGTTCCTCCAGAACCTCCTAGGGTCTCTGGCAGAGCTAAGTAGCACAGACTTACAGAAGTTGCTTTTAGCTACCCTGATAGCCTTTTTACACTGGTTCCTGAGTTTCCGATATCTCAGGAGATTAGAGGGATCACTGGATCCCCTTGTACGGGACCAGCATTTGTCTCTCTCACGCATCTGGGCTAGAAGATTACCATTCAGCCAGAAGGTAGCAGTTCCCCTCACCCTCCGGGTGTCCCTAGGGGCATGTCTATCTTGGAGATCACCAAAGGTATCAATGAAGCAGGAGGTTGCCACTGAGGGGTCAAAGGCTTCTAGTACCCTGGTCCAGTCAGTACATCTTAAGTCTTCCAGGAACCCCTCAGAGTCAAAACTGGAGTAGTTTCTGACATGTATGATTTTATGTGGGATTCTGGGGGAGGGAATTTTCCAGACACAGTACACCGGGGAGTGGTCAGATATGGAGTCGGATAGCGTGCCTGATGATACAATCCTCTCTGGCTGGTTAGACAGGATCCAATCCAGCAGGGAGCTTAAGAAGCCATTAGCAGCCTGTCTCATCAGGTCATGGATTAGTTGGTTTAGGGATAGGCTGGCAAGTTGAGTTTCACATTTCCTAATATTGCCACCCTCCCAGTTTATGTTGATATCACCCATAATAATGAGTTCATTGTCCCCTATATTAGGCCTGACTGCATCCAGGAGATAGGTAAGTCCTGTTAGACTTCCCCTAGAAGGGTTATAGGCACACACTAGATGCAGCTTCTTAGTATCCCCTAACAGCAGAAGCACATGGAGAAACTCACATGTAGGATGTTCAGGTTCACACTGAGTCACCAGGGAGATTTTCAGGTGGGTTCTGTAGTAGATAAGGGTGCCACCCCCCTTCCTACCCCCAGGCCTGTCAGGACGGATGAACTCATATCCTTTTAGGAAGCAGGCAGAGTCAGGAATTGAGGGTTTGAGCCAAGTCTCAGTTACCCCTAGGATGTCTGGTTTATATAGCTCAACCCACGCTAAGAGCTCATCTCGATTAGGAAGCAAGCTCCTAATATTCATATGCACTATTTTTAGTCCCTTACTCACACCAAGTTGCAGGAATATTAGTGGACAGCTTAGGGGTCCAGGGTTGAGCTCAATATCTCTAGCCATGAGAAGTGCAAGGAGGAAGAGCCAGCGGAGGTACCACTTAAGAACGGTCGACCACCAGGACAGTAAATGCCTCGGAGTTTATTGATCCTAACCGTGCACATAAGGCACCTAGTGTCTAGACTAAGGATAGTACAGTATTGCATTACCTTGGTTGCAAGCAGGTTGGAAAAGGAGAAGTCATTGTCATCATGGGGGGAGGGCCACTGCCCTGGGACTTTCAGTAGAATTGGAGGAGAGGTAGCACATTGAAGGAGGACCAGCCCCAGGGCCAGCACCACAAGCAGAGGGGTCGTAAGGCCGACCAGCGGCCTGCCCCTGAGCATTGCAGTAGTAGCTTCCACACCTTCCATAGAAAAGGACAGGAGTAACCACACCCCTCTGATTGGAGGCAACTGGAGACCAGAAAAGGGAGCAAACCCAGGACTCCCCACCAGGTATGGCACTGAAGGAGATGATATCCTCACAACATACAATTTCACACTTCAGCAAGACTACCAGCTGGCAAAGGCCTGAGTACAGTCAATAATCCAGGACTGTGTTCCCCTAGATTAGAAAGAGCCAGTCCAGCCATGGCAACCGAGGTAGCCCGGGTAACCAGTGGTAAGGAAAAATGGGAACAGCCCTAACCAGGGGTAAGGAAAAATGGGAACAGCCCTAAGCCCTAGGAGTCAAGTCCAGGCATAAACAAACAAGGCAGTCAGGACAGGCAGAGGTATTAAAATGACCCTATGCCGCCCACAGGCAGAGGTATTGATATGACCCTATGCCACCCAGCAACTCAAGGAGCTGTAGGCATTAGACATTAGGAGACATGATCTACAGCTTTGAACTGCCCCGAAAGAGGTAGGAGACACTCTCAGCCAGGGCTATACAACAACAACCTGGGTATAGATACCTGCCAAAAAATACACCTGAAGTAATCCTGTATTCAGGATTAAGCAATAGGGATTGACCAGCAGAAAAGTAGACTTATAATTGACTATGATTCAGTGTATACACAGGAAATAGGATAATAATGGTCCATAAATCAGATTAGACAACAGTACTGTCCTGCAGAATTAGAGAACACAGGGATCACATAACATGACATCCAATAATCGGGGAGGAGAATGTCAAAGAGACAGATCGCTTGCCCAGTCCAGTACACAGGGAGGAAATTTATACAGGGGACACGCCCTCATTTGACAGGGCAGAACCTCCCCTCTTGTCTGATAGGGTAATAAAACAAAATAGGCGAGGCCACCAGCCTGCATAAATACTCACCCCCAACACAGGGAAGGTGGGTGGGCTCACTAAAAGTTATTTCAGCAACATCAAGTTCTCTTCTGCACCTGGGCAGGGGCCACGATCTAGGAGAGCCATCCAGTTCCAGCCGAGGAGGCCCGGCGGAGCTCACAATAGCCCAAGGCACCTCCACTCGACAATCCAAAAACCTTGGTCACGCTGGGGCCTCGAGTAGGTCGCCCTCGCCTCCCCTCCTCTCGTCGGTAGTTACTGTGTCTGTGGGTGTTGGGACAGCATTCCCACTTAAGGACTCAGAGGGAAAGCATCACCACTGCCAGAGTCCAATGGGAGGCAGTGCAGTTTCAGCGGCAAAGACGACCAGGAGACAAAGGGCAGGCACCAACACAGCTGACAGCTGACACCTGCCCCACTGAGTCACCAGACCAGGGTTTTTTTTTGTTTTGTTTGCGGTACAATATAAAAATCACACTCCCCATTTAAACTTGGTTAGTGTGAGATTTTAGGCTGAAATCCCTGAGAGCAATTGGGATGTGTTGGAAACAGGGACCCGCTCACAAAAACGTTTTAAACCTCTTCATAGTTGTATTATGCAGCTGCAACAAAAACATGCTTAGAAAATTATGTTTCAGGGTGCATTATGATCACTTCTTCAGGGTGGACAGGTCAAAAGTTAAGGATAAAAATGTTTTGACCTTTATTAGTATATTTTTAAATGAAAAGTATTTGCAATTTCAAGTCAGACAATGATGCACTGAGTTGTACTGCTGATTTGTCATGATAGTCCTTTTTGTACCTAGTATGGACACTAACTAGAGGTGGGAGCTCATAAAGCTGGGGATAGTGGAGGCAACAAAAACCTGTTGCAAAGCCCAGAGCAAGAAGGCTAGGGCTAAGAAACCAAGCTGGTTGAGCAAGGAGGTCATGGAAAAGGTAAGGAGGAAAAGAGCTGCCTTTAGGAAGTACAAGAAAACAGGGAGGGGAGGACGGGAGGTACTTGACAGAATCGAAGGAGGTGACAAGGGCAGTAAGGGGAGCCAAAGCATCTACGGAACTCAGGCTGGCACAAGGCATTAAGAAGGGGGAGAAGGACTTCTTTAAGTACATCAGGGAGAAAAGGAGCTGTAAGGACCACATAGTAAGGATAAGGAAGGAGGGGTTGGGTGGAAACAGGGTGCGATAAGGCAGAAGCACTAAATGAGTACTTCTGCTCAGTATTTACTAAAGAGAAGAGGGGTGACACCCAAGGTGGGAGAAATGGCAGAAACAGGGGAAGTGGTGACAGATGGGAAATCATGGAGGCAGAGTTCGAGAGGGTTTGAAGGCACTGGGGTGGACAAGGTGCCAGGCCCAGATGGCATCCACCCCAGGGTACTGAAGGAGCTGGCAGAGGTCCTTGCAGGACCTTGGCAGACCTATTTAATGCCTCACTACATTGAGTGTGTACCTCAGGACTGGAGGATGGCTCATGTGGTGCCCCTCCACAAGAGTAGCCCAAGGGATGAACCGAAACTACAGACCAGTGAGCCTCACATCCATCGTGGGTAAGCTAATGGAGACTATCCTGAAGGAGAGGCTGGTGGCCCTCCTGGAGGCCAAAGGACTACAGGACAGCAGACAGCATGGCTTCATATGTGGCAGATCCTGCCAAACTAATCTGGTTGAGTTCTATGACTGTGTAACTAGGCAACTGGACAGGGGCCATGCAGTGGATGTCCTGTATCTGGACTTCAGTAAGGCATTCGACTCAGTGCCACATGGAAGGCTGGGAAGGAAGTTAGTAGGCACAGGGGCGGGTGCAAAGCTGGTGAGCTGGGTAGGGAACTGGCTTCAGGGAAGGCAACAGAGGGTGGTGGTGGGTGGGGAGCTCTCACACCCAAGGGCAGTGACGAGCGGTGTTCCACAGGGCTCGGTGTTGGGACCAGTGTTGTTTGGGATATTCATTGCAGACATATCATTGGACATCAAGAGCAAGATCAGTCTGTTTGCTGATGATACCAAGGTAGGCGCGGTGGTGGATGACCTAGGGGGATGGCAGGGGTTGCAGGATGATCTGGCAAAGCTTGAATCCTGGTCAGACACCTGGCAACTGGGGTTTAATGCCAAAAAGTGCAAGGTGCTGCATTTTGGGATGAAGAACCCAAGAAGGAGTTACCAGCTGGGGGCAGTGCAGCTAGCCCAGACAGAGGAGGAGAAGGATCTGGGTGTGCTCATTACAGGGTCAATGAACAACTCAGCACAATGTAGGAAGGCAGCTGCAAGGCCAACAAAATGCTGGGTTGTGTGCAAGGGTATATCCTCGAGGAGGAGGAGGTGATTATGCCACTGTATGGGTCATTAGTTAGACCACACCTGGAGTACTGCGTGCAGTACTGGCGTCCGTATCTGAAGAGGGACATTAAGTTACTGGAGGGTGCAGCGCGGGGCAACAAAAGATGATCAAGGGCTGGGGGACTTATCATACGAGAGGAGGTTGAAGGAGTTGAACATGTACTCACTGGAGGAGAGGAGGGACAGGGGTGACATGATTGAAACCTTTAAATACATAAAAGGAATAAACAAGACGGGTACAGAGGGCTGTTCAAAGTAAGGGAGGGGAGGGCCACCAGGGGCCATGATATGAGACTGGAGGGAGGAAGGTTCAGGAGGAGATGAGGAGACACTTTTTACAGAGAGGGTGGCTGGGTGGAATGCATTACCTGCAGAAGTGGTATGCAGTAGAACAGTGGACTGCTTCAAAGGGGATGGGACAGGACAGGGGAGGGTTAATGAAGGGGAAGGGTGGAAGGGAAGGGCAGCTGCAGAATAAGGGGTGCTAGCTGCACATTCGAGCAGACTTGATAGACCTCTAGGCCTTTATCTGCTGGCAAATTTCGTATGTTTGTATGTTCGTATGTAGAAAAAAAATATGATTCACTGTAAATCATTATCTTTATTTTAACATTTCTGTTGCTTTTAGATGCAGGAGTAGTTATAGCAATTAACCTTACATTTTCTCGGTATCTTTCGTTCCTATAGTTTGTGTTTTTTTTACTACCTGTAAAGAAAAGAAAAAACAATCCCTAACTCTTTGTGGTCTCAAAATATGTCATATAAAACTGTTTTTCAGGGAGACTTTTACATATTGACCCACCACAGTGGTTTGTGTACAATGAAATTAGGACATAAATCAGCATATCACACTAACTGGTACCATATCTAGTATGATTCAGACTTACATCTCATTAGTAGGAAAATATATAACCAAACTAATTAATAAGGGAGAAACATGGACAGAACAGACAAACAAATATTTTTCTAACTACAGGTGAATTTATAGTACTTTGAAAGCTGAAGAATCATTAAAAATGGTTAAGCAAATCATAAGAAAAGCTGACAAGTGTGTGCTGTGGTGATCCAGAACTATTCCTATTACAGTATAGGGGACACTGATTAAAGTACTATGAGAACAACATTATTATCAAATTGTAAATCAAACACAAATAGAAGAGATAAAAAGAACAGTGCAAAAGATATTTGACATGGGACATGGCCAGGGATAGTTGACTGAATGTGAGAGATTTGCATTTTCAGAAAAACACAAGTTCTTTTGTGTTACATACCACTATGCTTGCCCCCAGCAGAGACCTGATGACAAACTGCAGGCCAAAGCCTTAGTCAGTGATGGGGCAGAGAAGAGTGTCATGGGGCATTTCAATGGTATCTGCAGTGGATGGTCATTTGCACTGGTGCAATATGAAAACAACTAAGTAAAAACAGTGACCACCAAAATAGGTAATACAAAACATCTTGTTCAAATACATCAAGTTTTGTTTTGGCAGGAAAGCCCCTGCACCCCATTCTGTGGCTTTGCCACCCACACCTCTTATATACCAACTCCAGGGGGGCACATTTTTGGTTGCTGTATTTGACTTAGCTGTTTTGACTTAGTTGTTTTGTCTTGGCTGTTTTTATTTAGCTGTTTTCACTGGCCACCATTTGGGCAATTGTCATGGGGGGGACTTTCTTCCTTCTTTTGCCATCCCACCTCCTTGACTGAAGCCTGTGCTGCCTGCCTCACACTCCTATTGATAGGTGGCAGCCACTGTCACGAATCCAAACAGGGTACCCATATTACAACAACCCCCCCCAACCCCGGAGGTGATCAAGCAGTTAAGCATGATGCAATCTCCCCTTTTGCTTCAGATGTGATGCTTGATGCTTCAGCATTGTGCACCAGACCTCACTGGCCCAAATCAGGGGAACTGGCCTCAGCATACCATGTCTTCCATGTGGCCGTGTGGTTACAGGTTTTTTAAATTAATTTTATCCACAGTTGTTCTCTTAACCTCTATTCCATCAACAGTAATGTTGTCTGCAATTTTCTGCACCACTTGATTCTCTGATGTAGTGCTTTTTGTTGCACACCTTTAAATAACAGAGACAGAGAGAGTGAGAGACTATCTTTTAGGAGCAGTCTTGAAGTGATTCTTCCAACTAATTAATATCATAATTCTACACACAAATTTACATGCTGCTACCCATTAAGTTTTGCAGTGGGACTAGGACTTCTGATTGCATGAGTCTAAGAGTGAGATCACAGAAGCCCAATTCAACGAGCAGCATTCTTAGATCCTCTGATGCAATAGTGAGATCCTCCTGTGTCTGCAATGAAAAAGTTATGTTAGTGCCATCTGCTGCTGTTTTTAAAAACTGTTTTCTGTTTGCAACAATTGCTGTGATTTGTAGTACTGCAACTTAACTCAAAATAATGACAGCTTCAACATTATTGAGCTTCAAGTGCCATTGTTGCTGATACTACTGTGTCCAGATGGCTGATGCAATTAAACCATCTTATCACTAGTCTAGTAGTGCAGATCCAAGACTAGTTTGATGACAGAGTCTGCAAATTCATGATGGACCTACTTTGAAACCTGTGCCCAAAATCTTATGTAGTGTTCAGCAGCTTTTGCAGGGAAGTCTTTGTAAGAATTCAATAGGTAGACATAATTTCAGGTTTGACTGAAGGGCTTCTTAAAGAGTGAGTGCACAGCCTGGAATTAATAATATGCTTCAGAAGTAGTCCTTCATCATGTCTCATATCTGAAGAGCAGTATATTTTTCTTTCCTTTTACATAGAAACATAGACAATAATGGAAGAAAGAAGACCATCGGTCCATACAGTCTGCTTGTAATACTCTGTCTTATCCCAAGACCCCTTGTCTATATGTTTTTTTTTGTTTTCACTACCTGCCCCCATGCAGAGCTGGATTAAGGCAGCCTGGGTCCCAGGACATTTTGAAACTGAAGGCCCCTCCACTATCACCTCTTGAAGACCCTCTACTGTCATCTTCTAACACTTTGCAAATATTAATTTGAATGAGGTTTTGAGAAATAACAAGTGTACTTTCATCATGGTCATATTTTTTATCTTTTCTTCAGTAAGGTAACTGACTACCTATTCTAAATTGTTTTTGCTGTCATTGAAAAAAACAATGACTGGACCTCAAACCTCATCATCTACTTTGAAACATGAAAAATTCAGAGTGGTAAAATTGAAAATCTACAGGGAGTGGAACAAATGCATGCAAAGAGAAAATGTTCTTCTCTAGAGAAGGAACTAACCTGCAGAAATTGGAACAGAAAGAGAGCAACAGGGTCAGGAGCTCTTATATAAAGTAATATTATTGGTTTTATACTTTATGAGGCTTAGAAACTGTACAGTCCCTATCCTTAAAAGGACCGTATTGTCTATTAAAGTGTTAAGTAAACTACTGTGTGTATCATCCACAGGGATCTCCCATCAGAACTTTGAGGGCAAAGCATGTTTTCCCCCTTCTCAATAATTTCATGCTTTGTGAATGCAGACAGCATGATATTCATATTGGGCCCTATGCACTATGCCAATGCGCAGTGAAAACCGGGCATGTTGGCATAGCTATGACAGAATGCTACATTCACTACGGGGGTGCAGGATATGTACATGCCCAACACCCCCGGCCGCATGGACAGCTATACACCAGGGGCTGGCAGGGGGCATGTTGAGGGACATGCCCAAACTCCATGCCATGCACAAAGGTGTGGAGTGCTGGGCATGGGGGATGCACTGTACAATAGGTAACCCTCAGCCATAAGGGTTACACGGCCCCCTTGGATGCCACTGCAAGTTGCAATGAGAATGTTGGGGTACAATGGACCCATGCAGAATGCTACCCCAGCCCATGTGAGCCATGAGGAGGGCTAGGGTGGCCAGGGTGGCCGACTAGGCACCCACCACCCATGTGCCAGCAGTGCACAGTGCACCATCTGCCATGATCTGTGCCCCACAGGTGCAAGGGATCCATTTGCAGACCAGGGCCAGTCATCTCATTGGATGCACACCCTGTCCATGGACATGTCCTCCATGCACCTGCATGCTGGGAGGGTGGGGCTGTGGACAGGTGGCCAGCATTAGTGAATGCTGCTATAGGCACACCAGTCCTCGGTCATGTAGCTACACAGTAGGGCTACATGCCTCTGGCGACTACCCTCCTCACATTAGTGCATAGAGCCCATTGGGTTTAAAATTTTGCAAAACCGTTTAGTGTATCTTTTTAAATTACATTAAATAATAAAAGGAACTACTTTTCTGGAAGCAGATTAGGTTTTGAGTATGCATGACAATGTTGTATGTTTTGGGGAATACACTAGGGCTGTACAAAAGAAGCAAATTCCCATTTCATGAAATATTTAAGAAATTCTTCAAATTTTGTTAAATTTAATGGTATTTCATGGAAGTTTGGAAAATTATTTATCTGGCCATAACACAGACATTCTTATATCTAGAGACCTGAACAGTGGCATGCTTCCTTGCCAGTATGAGTTATAAAGGAATACCATATTTAAGCAATATACCACGACAGGGAGTGGGTATACTGGTGGATTTACCATGCCTGGTGTGGTTCAGTCATGAGGCACAGCCAAGTGACTTAACCACACCAGAAGTGGTAAATCCACCCATATACCCACTCTCTGTCATGGTATATTGCTATTATACAATGTTCTAATTGTTTTTTTGTTTTTATAGTGATATCAAACTTTTACAGTGGGTATACTAGAGGACTTACCACAGTCATGTGATGTGTTTTGACCAATGAATTTACAGGATTTTCATACCCCATTGTATAATTCATGATATTTGATAGAGTAATCTTTAGCTTATAGGGGCTTAAACTCCGGAAATGTATTCATTTTTACAAAAGTTCCTGAAACTATTTCTCTGCTTACAGTTGGTCCTCTTAGGAGCCAGATACCTGAACATGTGCATGCATAACCTTGTTTGATGGGGCCTAAAATGGTTAAATACTGAGATATTTTTGTAGGTAAAGTTTAAGTCACGGAGGCTTGTAATTTTTCACTTTATTTATGACATTTCGTGAAATTTTTTTCAAAAGTGTGGAGGCTTGTAGCTCAGCTGCAATTGCAGGCTTACTACTGAAATTTGGCATGTGTACCAAGTGTCACTTGATCCTGGAATGTAAAAAAACCTGGAGAAATTTGGTTTAGTAGTATGAAAAGGGCTGGCAGTATAGCCTTGAGGTTAGAGTAACAAGCTGTGAATGAACTTGGTACATCCAGTAGGCATGGACTTGATTCCCACACCGCATTCTGTGGGGCTCTGAGCAAGTCACTTAACCTCCACAGTGCTCCCGGGACACCCTTGAAAATGGGCAATTGTGCTTAGTGGGCCTTATCCAGTTACCAAAGAATTAAAAAGAAAAGGTACTGTGTAAATACAACTTTTGTATTGGCAAAATCTTCTCAAAATTCATGGTAGAGTAATAGGTAATTCCATCAAAATTCCACTTTCTTTTTTTGTTGCAGAGAATGAATCAAAATTGCATCTAAGCTATGCCCAACCCTACGATATTTCTGGGACGGGGTCCTGGCTAACTGTTCCAGGGTGTTGGGTAGTATAGTGTCCCCAAACCCAGCCCTTGTAGTGTTGGGTGACATCTCTGAGATAGGTACAGGGACCATTCACCAGACAAATTGACTGGCGGCAGTACTGTTAGAGGAAAAAAGAGCTATACTGACAAAATGGAGACAGCTGAGTCTCCCATCCCTTGTTGCGTGGCATATGGCAATTGCAAAACTAGCTGTTATGAAGCAACTTTTGTTCTCAGAGGCCAATAAACTCTTTTTATACCAGAAAAAAATGGGGTATGTATCTACACTCTCACCTCTGATCAGAACCCACACCACCTCCTGG
The DNA here is from genome assembly GCA_016271365.2 of Neoceratodus forsteri. Taxonomy (NCBI): domain Eukaryota; kingdom Metazoa; phylum Chordata; order Ceratodontiformes; family Ceratodontidae; genus Neoceratodus; species Neoceratodus forsteri. The sequence continues at coordinate 243,122,485 of CM028130.1, forward strand.
CAAACCTCCTGTTTGAAAAAAGAGAAACATACTGTTCCCACAACTTACTCATTGTAGAACATACTCTACTGGTGACAGATTTGCAATAAGCAGCCCTTGTATTTTAAACAATAAGCAAGGACAGCAACTGTTAAGAGTGACAAGTTTTTAAGTTTTGATTGGGAGGTGACCTTACCCAGTCAGAAGGGTAAACCCCATCATGTTAGATGGACATGTCAGTGTTTGAGACTAACCAATTTACTTAAGTCATAATAAAAACCTTGAGTACATGTTCAGTAATGTATGAATAAAGTATGTTTCATAACAGTTAAATAAGGAACTTTTAATACTGTTCAGTTTTGTGGATCTATGTTAACAGTGGGGGCTAAACCCCTTTTGTAGTGTAAACTTATGACATGGAAAACATTTTTTTTATATGCATATATGTGGAAAATATCAATAAAAATCTTTCATGATAAAAAAAAAAAAAAAAACTTCATCCAAGCTGATTTAAGCTATTTTCAGTCCTTGAAGTCTTTCCTGTGTGACTGTTTTGCCCAACCTCCACCAACTCTCTTAGCTTGACCTGATGGACTCAGTGGAACTGTTTGTGCCCCTGACATCCTTGTTCTTCACAGTGCCACACTCCCTTAAAAAGAGAACCACCTAATCATTTGTCTGGCAGATGAGAATAGCTGGAATGTATCCTTTTTGGTGCCAATGCCATTTTTTTTTCCCTCATTAGGTCTGTCTGTGTACCTATACATTATGGATATCTATATTTCTCAGGCATTCTGGCTTGTCAGCTTTGCTGGGTGTGATTGTATTATGATCTGCTGTCATTTTAGCATTGCTGATGCTAAATCTGGCCTAGTGGTATTGAGGGTTGAGGTGTTGGATGCCTTTCGTCCTGTCACATCAGTGACTCATTTTGGGAGCAAGCTCAATTGCTGGTGGTCAGAAGGGTGTGAGAGGATAGGGCAACTGGAAGACTTCTCTCCTTTCTTAGGGAAGGTTGATAAGCTGTGCCACTAATAGACTGCCACCTCGTGGAGGTGTGGTGCCAAGGCAGTCAGCGCCTCTGGTAGGGGATATCCAGTGGCAGGCATGTGGTGTACGCATACCTCTACATGTTTGTACTCCTGTATCACTGCAAACTGCTAGAATTAGGTGACATGCCTGGCTCCAGATCTTGAAGTCTGACTGGCACTGATGCCCAGGACTGTTTGTCCAGGATTGTGCTCCAGAGGGACTGCCTTCCCTCCCCTGCCCTTACTGCAGGGATAAGTGAGATAGGTCCTGGTGGAGTCAGTTGCCAGTGGCATGGGTAGGGACTGATAGCCCTGCCAGAGCCAGGGCTGATAAAAAGCTACATGAGAAAAAAATAGAATTGCTGTTGTTCTTTGCTTCCTTGCTGCAACTGGTGGTGTATTCCCTAGATGAACCCATGCCTGCAACTCCTGCTACTGGTGCCCCCCCCATAGTAGCTGCCTCCCCAATTGCTATATCCCCTGATTGCCCTGTCCCTTGACATGACCAGTATTCCCTCACTCTTGGCTCAGTGGTGGGCTGTTGCTCACACTCATTTGACCACTCAGTGGGCAGGCAAATCACTTTACTTGTTCTAGCATCATAGTCCTGCAATGTCCATCCCACACTCCTGCTACTTTTAAAGTGGAGTCAACTATAAATCCAGCATTATTACTACTCTATTGAACCTTTTCTTTTCTTTTCTTTTCTTTTCCTTTTTTTTCTTTTCTTTTCTTTTCTTTTCTTTTCCATGGCAGTTCAGGAGTGTGGCTGCACAAAATTCATGAATATGGCTTCCACAAAATTGCCACATAAGTCCACAATGTTCACAACATATATAATTGGACATCCTTTAAGTCAGAAATCGAAAGGCTGGATCACACAGTTTTCTTTTTAAGGTCTGCAGACCTAATAAACTTGGTGATATTGTATTCCTTAGTTTTAAACTTATGTGGGCTTATAATGTTGCAGTTGTACTTGCATAACTGAATTAAAATACTTCTTAATATTTGGATGCCTTTAAATCTCCCCCTTTAAAGTTAGAGATCTGAAACTTTTTTTCCATTCAAATTTTATTGAAATTTCCAATACGGAGAATACATCCATGCCATTCAATACAAAGCATTTGCTACATCAGAACTAATGCATGAGTTACCCAGGATGTATTCACCCCCTGGCCCCTCCCTACCCCTCCCCCTACCCTCCTCCCTCTAACACCCTGCACAGCACACATGTTCTCTAACTATGAGGTGAAATAGAGAAAATCACTCCTGAGCTGCTAACAAATACAATGTGTGTAGGGGACCCCAGATCCAGTTAAACCTAGGTAACAGAGATCTGAAACTTAATATACATATATGTTGTATGGAGCTGCAGACACACGACATGTAGCGACATGGATCAGTGGTTTTAAAATTAGATGGGAATGACTGCAAATTATAATTTGATGAAGTTTTGCAAAATTTCTGTAGACGTTCCACAAACATTCACAAAAGTGAAATTGTAATTTTGCCTTCATTCTGCCTTTCACCCAGCCCTAGTTCACACCACTAATGACATTCATTGTTCAGTCAATGATGACTGTCTGGCTAACTACATCAGCAAAATATATTTATTTTCCAGGAAGGATACCTTTGCAAAGTAAAAAGGGTGAAACATATGTTTGCCCTTAATGTTTTTGTTCAGGGCACCTTTATGGTTCTGGGCCCCAGGACATTGTCATTTTTGCACTTTCCTTAATTTGGCCCTTTCCCCATGTTCCCTGCATTACTTTTACCTCCTGAGCAACTACTAAACCCTTTACTCTGTACCAGGCATGCTTGAAACCATTAATGGTTTTGGCTGCCAGACTGTTCCACGGTTGAAGCACTTTCTCTGTAAATTAAAACATTCTTGTGTCTCTCCTGAATCCCCCACCAGCTTCTACTCATGTCCCCATGTTCTAGATTCACTATCCATGTTCCTGTTCTGTTTTGCTAACTTGAAGATTTTCTACCTGACAGTACAAGGTGTGATGTATGGAACAGCACTCTACCTAGATGCAAACATAGCCAGATCTGTTCCTCCCTGTACATGATCAGCATTAAGATCTCACTGACTGTGACACTACTAGTATAACCAAGAAGAGCCAGTCTCCTACTGCTTGACAGGTAACTTGTGACACATACTACCAGTCAGGTAGCAGGCTTGTTATGTAACAGTAAGGTAACATACTGATGATGTACTGGGAGGAATAGAACAATATATGCCTGCTTCCAGGTAAAGCACTGCTTTTCATATCGTACCCAATAATATTAGGTAATTAAAATATATGGTAGAAAGCCATCCACTGAGTATATAGAAAAAAAAAACACTTCAGAAACAAAATGCAATAAGGGATTATTTTAAAAAGCTACTACAATTTTCTGTCTGCTATTGTTGGTACTATTAACTTTTTAAGGACTCTGTTTTCAAAAGCACCCTGCAAATTGGACCACTCCCCCGGGCCACAAAGTTAGCTTTGAGCACACCTGTGGGCTCCTGTGGCTTTGTCAAGAATCTCCTGATTTAAGTGACAGCAATGCAGAAGTTTGTTAGGGGTATTCTCTATGAAGGCATACCTCTCAGCCTTTTGGCACTGAAGTGAGGAAAACAGATATATAAAATGAAGGACAATGAAGGGCACTGACTCTCATAATGATGGTCCCATCCTCAAACATAGAGATACAAGCTCAGAATACTGTGGAAATAATTGTGTTTACCTGTATAAAGTTTACTTTTGACTTAACATCTTAGAATATTATGAATTTCTGTTTCAAAATTGAAATTCTTAGCTCATTTCCAGGGTTAGCTGCTCTGTTTCCATGAGGGATGAATGAGATACAGAGCAATATTGAAGAATACTGTAAAATGAGGGAAATCCCTTGTAATCAGGACATTTGAGAGGTATGTATGAAGGAGACAAGCTGCAGACTTTCTTGGCTAAATTAATCCTGTACACTCATGTTAAGTGGCTTGGCTAAGTGACAAAGGGATCAGGCAGAGGCAAAGAGATCTTCTAAGGCTAGAGAGATAGTCAAAGGTGTAGCAATTAAAATTCAACACCAAAAAGTGCAAAGTTATGCATCTAGGCTAGGGAACAGAAACCCCAGGACAGAGTTCTCAATGTGAGGGGTAAAACTGAGCATGACGGCAGAAGAAAGGGACAGGGGTTCATCATTAGTGAATCCCTCAAACAGTCGAGCCATTGTAACAAGGCCTATAGTAAGGCTAAAAGGAATGTGGGTTGTATTGAAAGGAGTATTAACAGCAGGAGAGCAGGTATTACTACCTCTTTATAGGTCACTGGTGAGGTAGCACCTGGATTACTGTGCTCATTCATCACCTAAGGAAGGACAGGAACAGGCTGGAGAAGGTGCAACGCAAGGTGACCAAGATGATTCGGAGCCAACAGGGTAGCTCTTAAGAGGATCATCTTAAACCACTGAACATGTACTCACTAAAGACCAGGCAAGAGAGTGTGGATATGATTGAGACCTTTGAGTTCCAGAGGGGAATAAACAAGATGTATTGCTGGGGACTATTTAGCAGGAGTAAAGATTCAAGAACCCAAGGGTCATGAGTAGATACTGGAGGTGGTGGTTTAAGAGGGATGTGAGGAAGTTCTGTTTTACAGAAAGGGTAGAACAGTCTGCCAGTGAATGTGTTGGGTGTCAAGATCATAAATGGTTTCAAACATGGCTGAGGTAGAATGACTGGTTTGGGGGTTGCTTTGGTCAGTAATAATAGGGAGGAGAGAAGGGGTAGACAGGGAGGGTCAGAACCCCATATGCCAATTGGTCCTAGGGCAGATAGGGACCTACGGGCAGACAAGATGGGCCATTGATCTTTTTCTGTCATCCATGTCTGTATTCTATGTTTCTGTTGGGGAGGTTGTAAGTTTCTCTTCCTGTGGGATGGGCTAATGTTATGCAATCCCCGCTTCATGGACAGGTACCTCTCTTGACATTGAAAAACAAAAGGAAGTTTACAGAGACACTTCCTGGGTCAAGTGTGCATTGAGGAGAAACATCCTTTTTGATTCAATAAATTAAACATTTTCCACTGTAGAGAACAGTGCAATCCCAAGAGGCATGCTATATGTGCCTCTTCTCTGTGTTACAGACATCCATTCTGGCAATGTCTGGTTTGTCAGACTTGCCCCTTACTCTGTGCATGACATCTGCAAGTCAGCAGAGAAGGTGGATGAGTTAAAGAATGCAGCATATCTTTCTGCCCGTTTACCTTACAAATCAGTGACAATGTTTAAAAAAATCTGGGACAAATTACTCAAATCGGGGACACATATTAAACAATGGCAATATTAGTTCAGAAAGCTATGATATCTGGTTTAATGTGAGATGCAGTTTTTGAAAGAGAACTAGGCTGTAACACTAATATTCGGTATTTGGTTGTAATCTGCCACCCAAGGGGGGGCGGTGCTTACCTTTTTCTCCCTACTGAAACTCTGGATCTCGTCTCCCTTAGAGTTCTTCCCTGTTGGTCCATTCCCACAACCATGGGACCAAGGGCAGGTTAGAGCATTACTAGCTCTCTTTCTTTGACACAGAATGTGCCATTATCACTGTGGTTGGAACCACACTTGATTACTTCACACTCCCAGTCCCATAGATTGTGGTGGTGGAACCTGGGAGTAAACACCAGACATAGGTCCTCTTCCTTGCCACATTGTCATGGCTGCACAATGCATTGCTTCCCTGATCCCATGGACTGTAACTGGAGTGAGGGTGCACACTGGGTAGCCAACACATTTTCCACTGGTGGCTCTCAAATCCACAGCCAGTCAGCTGCAGTGCAAAACCACTCCACAAATGATGCACAACTGAGAAAGCATCCAAAAGCACTCTTCTGCCACACAAGTGTACCATCCAATCCCACTGAACAGCAACAGGGATCAGGAGGGACCAGTCCAGATGGATGGATACCACTCTGAGGGATGGAGACCTAAATACTAACAGACTGCGTAAGGGACTGCCATGTTTGTTGTGCTTCTGGCCCAAGGGCTGCTAAGTCAGAGGAAAAGTGCATCAGTTGAAGACAAGAAGACAACCCTTAGCTCAGCTTTGGAGATTGGCAAGCTGCTTTCTGGCTTAGGTTTCAGTGAGCACTTTCTGCATACTTTACCCATGCACTTGACAAACACTGAGAGAATAGGGTATAGCATGATCACATTTGTTTGATATGTTTTCCATTCAGAACTGATCCCCAGATTTCTGTAGATGGAGGAACATGTGAGACTAGGTCTGAGTTGCCTTGGAGAAAGAAGGAAACAGACGTCTGTGTGTGTTTCAACATTCAGACATCTGGTTGAACAGAGCCTGTTTAAAATCCCTGAACAGGCCTTTTTGTTCTCAAAGTGAACAGAACAAAAGTGCCTAAGCAGGGCTTTGGCATAAATGAGAAGGGGTTACTTAATTGGAGCTCCAGTGAGTCTAGAGCCATGGGTTGCCTTGCTTTTCCTCCAGATGTGGTAGAAAGATGAGCCACTGCTCTTTCATGCTGCTATCCAGAATTGTGCTGACATGGGGTCTAGGTATCAGGGGCCCTGAGTGACTGCCTGTCTTTTGGAGTTGGTGAAGTCGACTCCCTCTGCAGGATGAAGAGGATGACGACATGGGAGACTTGGAGACTAGCACAGCCTGCACCCCTCATTACCAGAAGTGCATTGTGTCTGCCACACCTTTAGTCAGCCTGCACCTACCAAACCCAGAGGAACATGTCCAAGTGGAACCATCTTGTTGTAGAGATTATGAAAGATTGTGAGTACTGGGTCAATATTCCAACAGCTTCTGTATATTAAAGCAGCAGTGCAATGAAAAATGTTGTTTTCTAAAAGTCTAGTTTCTGCCACAAGTAATAAAAAAAGCATACCTGGCAAATCTACCTTTCTAGGTACCTCTTATGAGGTACACCATGCGTTTCTTTCTTTCTTTTTTTTTTTTCTTGATCCTTACATCCTTACTCTTGCCAGGTCTACAGTGTTATTTCTAAGCCAAATGAGTTGGGTAACTTTTTTCTTGAGAAAAAAAACCAAAACAAAACAAACTAAATCATTTATAAAAAAAAATGCTTACATTTTGGAGGCACTAGAACGTTTTACCACCAAATAAAATTATAAGATGCCTGAAATCTTTTATAGTGAAAAAAGGTAGGGTCAAATTGTTTTGCTAAATTTTGTTACATTGCTGCTTTAATTAGGTATATTTAAGAAATAAGCCAGGTGTTCCTGTATGATTAAAACACCACTCATACAGAGAGAGAGAGAGAGAGAGAGGGAGAGAGACAGAGACAGAGATACTAAAGGATTGGCAATGATTATTATTTAATTAGCTGTCATTATGAGATATATTTGTTTTGGGATCCCCATCATCAGTTTTCATACAGTACCACATCAAGGTCCATCATCAGGCCTTCTACAGCCAACTGTGTGCACTGAAACATGGACTGTGAGGGAGCTCCCAAGGACATATGGAATAATTTTTGCACCAAAAAGGGGTAAGGGCAGACATCCAAAAGAAGGAAGGAGCACTCCAAGAGGGTTATTTTTCTTATTAATTTTACATGAATTTCACTTGCTTAAAACATACCTCTGGACCACACCATTGCACTATCACTCAAAAGTGCCATGCACTAACTTGGGTAAATCCCATAGTTGCCCGGGAGCTAGTGACAGGAGCGCATTTCAAAATAGACAGCCTGAGGTTAGTGGGCATACACAGGTTTTGCCATCCCTAACACTACTGTGCATTGTGCCCAATTCCCTGACCATGGCATAGCAAACCATGGTGAGAGTAGCTTGATGGGTGTCCCCATGTGCAGTGTTACATCACCATGGTGGCAGCAGCCAAAGAATTGTTCACTCTCCCTTCCCCTGCACCGTCCTCTTGCCTCAATCTCTCCCTGGTATCTAGTAGGCTGTCATTTCAAACTTAACTGTATATTAAGAACAAGGCATTCCAGGGCATGGGTAATTGTGGGAATACTTACTTTGTGTGTGGTTAAGTCACTTGGCTGCACTGCATGACACAGTATAGGAGGCATGGGTAAATCCCCGATAATTCATGCTCTGTCATGTCTTATTGCTTAATGATAAAATGTGAATTAGCTATCTCAGTTTGTTAGTATCAGCTGAATTGTTCTACCTTGTGAAGGACTCAGGATCACAACATGCTCTAAGTAAGCAATTACCAATTAGGTATAATGGTGTGTATTATTATGGGATAACAGCACACTTTAGGAAGTAAGCAACAGCAGTGTCATTGTGATTATAAAATGGTTCCTCTGATTTTTATTTTAAAAACTGAGTAACGAGGTTCAAAAAGTTAAGCATTTCTGAACAGTGGCATGGTCATCGGAAAGCATCTGTCCAGTCACAGGTCTTGATTTCTTGTACCATTTTATAATTGTGATTATGTTACAGCTCTAGGCTGGAGGAGTTTCTGTAGTGCTGTGGTGTGAACCAAATATATTGTATTCTTATGTTTTCTATTACTCAGATACTGATCTGGATTTCAATAACACGATTATTTCACTAAATGAGCATTCAATTGTAATGCTTAATATATTTTGAGAACAGAGTTATGATCATCTGTACAAATAAAGTGATTATTTGAAAGCAAATGTTGCAACATTATTAAACAGTTGATTCAAGCAAAGCAGAATGCATTAAAGGCTAGACAGAAAAGGTGTGATTTTGATCTTGTTCTAGGAAAGAAACAAATCTTTGAAACACGTTATTCTGTTCATATTAGAGAACGTTATGTAGCTATAGCCACTTCAGTTAGGCCATAATGGCATTTAATTAATGGTGAATAATATGAATACCGAATACTGAGCTATATATAAAATGCCTTGCTTTTTAGAAAGGTTATTTCTCATCTTATAACTCAAGCTTTATCTTTATACTCATTTGGCATAGAAGTACATATAGCAAGACATCAATACAGCTGAATGCCACACACTATAAGAATATAATACAAACACAATTGTAGTTAGAAATTGTAGACATGATCGGCCAGTTGGTACTCTGACTGTATTTCTGCTTGCAATGCCAGGACTCAGGTTTGCCCCCCTGTGCTGTGGCACACTGGAAGGCCAGAGGAAAGAGGACTAAGCATTCCACTGCTCACTCGCCTCCTCTAGGGAGGGTGGATCACACCTCCTGCTGCTCTATCACCTGCATGACTACAGGTGGCAGTGCATCATGGAACACAGGCACATTCAAGAGGAGAATGCACACAAATGATCATTGGCCAAGCATACAGAATTGAAGGACGTAGCCCGTAGTTATGTGGGGGAAGAGCTCCTCTCCCACATACTACTTAATTCAAGCAGCAGACTTCCGCTCTGCTTAGTCTGAGTCACACTCGGTATTGTGTCGTCGGTGGTCTGCGGCTGCCCCTTTGCTTGTTTTTACCCACCCATCCTGTCATTTGTTTAGTTTCCTCATTTTCCCCCACCTCCGTTTGTTCTCTTCCCTAATTTTTGCCTATTCATTTCTCCCTGCTTCAATTTTCTCCTGTGTTTCCTTGTCCCCCCTGTTTGTTCTCTTTCCTATTTTGTTCTTTGGGGGTCTGACTCCGTTCTGCCTGCTACCATTCATTTCTCCCTGCTTCTGTTTTCTCCTGTGTTCCATCCTCTTGCTGTCTCCCTTCTGGCAGCCCGGCTCCAGACCTAGTCTGTCGCTGCTTTGCTCTTGCCTCAGGTTCGCTGGGTTTTCATTTCCTCGCCGCCGCACTGCCTACCTGCTCCTCGGCAGTACCCCCTCTGCTGCCTTACCTTCAGATGCTTCCTGCTTGACTAGCCGCCTGTTTGGAATTCTGCTCAGCTGAGAAGCTCCTCGCTTCTCCTAATTTGCACCTGCCTGCTATTTCTATGCTGCTCAGCTCACCTTCAGACCCTGCTCCACCTGTACAGCCTACACGCTCCTGCAGGGTGCTCTTCCATGGCTAGTTCTACTGCTACCTCTCAGCCTTTGCCTCTGCAATGTGGACATGACAGTTGGTTGCTCGTACTGGGAAGCACTGTGGACTCAGAATTCGGAGTGAGGGACATCAGAACATGAAGCTGCTAGCTCTGCCTACTGCACGATGCATGGTGTTTCCTTGTACTGGTTTGTTTTTTTGTGATTATTTCTCCATTCTCTATTGATACAGTGCTTAGCAAGTCAGCTCAGCTGCTGAATTTCCTTATATGCATTTCCAGCGATCTAACCATAAGTCCTGGACTTTCCATCCCATGCCTCCATACCTCTCCACCCTGCCTCAAAAATTAGAGACATGGCATCCAAAAATCATGGATGAAGGATCAAACTCAGGGACCTTTTTAAAAACTGGGTGCTATCCATTCAGCAAGCAAGTTGACTATGCTGCTTAGTATGCCATACATTTCCAATATGGACCATCTATGTAGCCTTATATTTGGCATTATTTGCTTGCATGCCCCACTATTTACTTGTGGACACATCCGAATTAGGAGGGACAGGGCACACTTTGGAAGCACAGTCTAGCAGTCCCTGATCACCAGGGACAGTTGAGTGGTATGCATGCTTCTTGCCTGTTCTCCCTGTGGTCAGCGCTCTATATTTGGCTCGCTGTTACCTTCCCTCACTCATTTCATGGTTCTTCATTATACTACATTTCTGGTTTACAGACTGTTTCTGTTGTTTCCATTGATGGGCCCTTCCCTGTCCCTACCTATATGGGGCACGCTTTCGTGGTCATGTTCTGTTTCCACATTGGACTTTGCTCACATTCTGGCCATTCCTATGAATTTCAGGCTATGTTCTGGCTCAGTGCTGAGGAATTGGGATGTGTGATTCATCCCTGCATGGCTGTTCTAATGCCGTATGGCTCCCTGGCTCCTACGCCATTCCTTCCTGCCTTAGCCTCCATCATTTCTTCCCTATATGGCTTCTGCTGGTCTTGTATGGTTCCTCATGCTTTCTCCTTAAGTATGCTTCTGGATGTTCCATTCAGCTCCTTGACCATGCCTGCCTGCACTGCTTTATGTGATCGCATCTTTGCATCACTCATGGACTATAAGATTCAGGATGTTCTTTGCCTCGACAGGTTGCTTAATCTTCTGCCAAGATCTCTGCTGTGATCCCTGCCATCCTCAGTCTGCAGGATACCTCAGTCTACTGCATCGTTTTACTTTCCTATGTCTGCCTTACAGTTGCAATGGTACTTTGCACTTAACTGGCTCAAGCTACTGCCTCCATTACTATACCTGCTTCTCCTCTATGCCCGCCTTGCCCAACTCGGGGCCTGGAGAGTTACAGATTCAACGACCTGCCTTCGCCCTTCAGGCTGAGAGGTTTACCTACTTCTGCTCTTGCCTGCCTTGCTCGGCTAGAGGCCTGGAGATTCACAGCTTTCATGACCTGCCTTCACCCATCGGGCTGGGAGGTTTACCTAATAATCGTCTGCTTCTGTGACCTGCCTTCGCCCATCGGGCTGGGAGGTTTCCCTAGTTCTGCTCTACTTCTACCTCACCCAGCTTGGGGCCTGGAGATTTCTATTCTACTATATGCCTTCCTGCTGCCATGTCAGCCAGCCGGAAGTGCCTTTTCTATGGATTCGCATCTGGATGTTTCTTCGTTCATCACCTGTTCTTGGATACTTGCCCTACTGCCCCAGCCATGGAATTACTGCTGCTTCACCTTCTCAGGGCACTTAGTTAGCATCTCCTGCAGACCTTCAATATCTTGATTCTGTGCTACCACTTCTCAGACCCTGTGACAATGCTACTTCATTTGATTCAGCCTCTTCAGTTATCCCATCTAGGACTCTTCAGGTCTCGTCTGGTTTCCTGCCTTGAACTTTGTATACCTACAGTTTCAGATGTTATTCCTCTCAATCATTTGCCTGTTTCTGCCATGGTCTCTTCAATGCAATCCCTGTCATCCTTGATCTACTTGACACATCAGTCCTCAGCACCATTCCATTCTCTGGGTCTGCCTTCCGAATACAGTGCTACTCTGCTCTGAACTGATTATGTGAACCACACATAATAAAGACACATACTTTTAAGGGAGGGAGCAGAAAAACTGAAAAAAGAACTCCTGCTGTCAGGATAGATGAAGTATGGTCCGCACACGATGTTCACATTAAGCATCATTTATTTATTTGAAAAATGGTAACAAGGAAAAGCATTATGAGCCAAAGGCTGATTTCCAGATGAGACCCAGGGGGTAGGGGAGGTGGAGTGCAATAATTCAGTGTACACAGCATCAGTGAAACAGTACAAAGTAAAGTATAAAAAAGTATACAAGTTAATATGATAAAAGTGCAATAACAATGGAAGAAGCCAAACAGTGGCACAGTGAACCGTACTTATGAGCAAAATAAAATGACATTGCAAATGGAAAAAATAGAATTGCGGTAGTTGTTAGGAAGAGATTGATTCAAACATGGGCAGAACCCAGGTGGGAGCCAAACACAGGGCTGGAAGAGGCACACAGGGGATGGTCAAGTAGAAGGCTAGCAGGAGCAGGAGGGAGCAGGAATGATTTTTAGCTGGTACCTAAAGGAGAGGTAAGAGAGTGAGAGGCAGAGGGAGGAGAGGAGCAGGTTCTGGAGGGAGAAGAGGTGATAGGGAAAATATAGACTTCCCCACATAGGAGTGCAAGTGAGGAGGGGAGAAGGTGTGAGGGTCTCTTGAGTGGAGGGAGTATGAGGCAGAGAGGATGGCAGAGAGGACTAAGGATAGGTATGAAGGAATGGAACCAAAATGGTATTTGGAGATGAAGTAAGAGCAGTGGGACTGGCAACATGAAGGTGGAGGGGGGAGGACCAGAAGGAATAGATGTAACAGTGGTTATTTCAAGGGTGGAGTTGGTAGCAAAGCCAAAAAAGATGTTGCAGAGGGTGTTCAATCCTGTGAAAAAAGAGGGGGCAGTGCCATAGACCACATCTGCATGGTAGAGAACAGGGAGAACCATTTTGACCAACAGCTCCTGGTGGACCTGGGGAGATAGGCAGTCATTGTTGGGATACAGGGCACCAATACTAGGATGGAGCTTAGTGGATGGCATATATGTGGGTAGAGAAGTCAAGCCTACTATCTAGCCACACACCAAGATACTTGAAGAAGGAAACCACTTTGATGGGGTGCCATCCAGTGTAGTAATGATGGGGGAGGTGGGAGAGCCCAGACAGTTTCTGGTTGATGCCAAAGGTCAAAGACAATTTGTTTGTGTTAACCCAGATTTGGTTGGAGTGAAACCGGCACAGGACATTGTGGATGTCTTGCTGGAGAAAGCCTTCTGCAGCTGTAGTCAAAGGACTGAGGTTTAGATTGCCATGTCATCTGCATATGCATGGATATGTGAGTTTGCACTGACAGAGGGAGGTCATTCAGGAAAATGGAGATAAGAATAGGACCCCAGATGGAGCCCTGTGGGAACTGAGTCTTGATAGGGAGGGGAGGAGACAGCATGCCTCCTAACTACCTATATTGACTGTTGAATGCCCATGAAGTAGGAATGGAACCAGTTGACATCAAGAGCTGAGAGGCCAGCGGAGATCGGCTTTTCCTGGAGGAGTGGGTGAGGCACAGAGTTACTGCCTTTGACCAGATTAATTAAAACTGCTGCTGAGATGTGTCCCAGATCCATCCTAGTGAGGATGGAGTCAATGACCCACAGTCAGAAGGAGATGGTGGAGTGGTGCTTACAAAATCATCAGCATGCCATTGGATTCCCCCAGATGGTTGATTCGGGAGGACTTTAACGCCTGGGTTGACGATGGACTCTCGCACTTTGGACAGAGTCTCCTCCAGATTATGTTGATGCTGGGCCTCACAAAGGTTATTACCTCCATTACCCATATAAGGGGTCACTCATTGGACCTGGTGTTCCTCCTGGGGATGGAGATCACTGATCTGGGAGTGGAACCAGTTGGCTGGTCTGACCATCACAACATAAGGTTGAGTTTTGGGGCTCTCCCTAAAAGGTCTGACCCCATGGAGATGATCCAGTACCGTCCTTTAAGAGGTATTACCTCAGAAGGCCTTACGGTGGTGTTGGATCTTTTGGGTTTGTTGAGCAAATGCATGAGTCCAGGGAATCTGGTTCTGTCCTATAATAGGGCAGTGGGAGATTCCCTGGATAAGATTGTACCAGTTCATGTTTGTCCAATCACTCTTCCCCCAAGGAACCCCGGGTTTGATGGTCCCTTGAAGGAGTTGAGGAGAGTGGGTCAAAGGCAGGAGAGTGCTTGGTGGAAGTCTGGCTTGGACACTGACAAGCTTAGATTGATGGAGCATTACAAAATCTACCAATCAGAAATTACCCATAAGAAGGCAGAATTCCTGTCCAGGAAGATTTCTGCTACTCAAAATCGTCTGGCTCAGCTCTACCGGACTGTAGACAGATTGTGCAATCCGATATGTCTCCAGCTCTGAAGAACATTTTCACAGGTCAAGTGTGGTGAGCTCACTCAATTTTTTGCAGATGAGGATCCATGCCAGCACCAGCCTGGCACTCCCTATAAGAGGTTGGACTGACCAGTGAGGGGGGAAGCACCCTGCCTACCCGGGCAGACTTTGACTGGCTGGAACTCATGGATATTGTCAAAATCATCCAGTCTATGTGACCAACTAGCTGTAGTTTGGATCCAGGCCCAACCCCTTTGTTAATGGGTTGTGTGGATGCTATCTGCCCAATCCTAGCTGAAATTGTTTGGGGTTCTTTGAAGAGGGTGTTTCCTGATCCCCTCAAGGAGGTGGTCATTCAACCACTCCTTAAAAAATCCTCCCTAGATCCAAACCAACTAGCTAACTACAGGCCTATCTCTAATCTGCCTTTATAGGCAAGGTTATTGAAAGGGTGGTGGCATTACAACTGGAGGATTATTTGGGATCTCACAGTATCAATGAGGCTCTTCAGTCAGGATTTAGGAAGAGACATAGTACAGAGACCACCTTTGTCTGGGTATTGAATGACTCCTTATAGCAACAGATCGAAAGGTGTGTGGCATCTTGGTCCTTCTTGATCTCTGCAGCATTTGACACTGTGGACCATGGTGTGCTTTTGGAGCACCCGCATTTTCTTTGTGGACTATCAGGAGTAGCCCTCAAGTGGTTCCAATCTTTCCTCATGGGCAGATCTCAGGGTTGTCAGAGGAATATGGTGCCCTCCCTCTGTCTTGTAGGGTTCCACATGGCTCCATTTTGTCACCCGTGCTGTTTGCAGTGTACATGCTGCCATTAGGAGATATCATCAGACAACACGGTTTGAATTTTCACTGCTATGTAGATGATACTCAACTGTATTTGTCATTTCTACCCAGATAGGAGTATGTTATCTCTGTCTTTAACAACTGTCTCACCGAAATCAAAGACTTGATGAGCACCAGCTGGCTGAGACTGAACCCAGATAAGACTGAGGTGTTACTTGTGGACCTGTGTCACTCTGGGGGTAGGCTTAGGGGCTGGGCAACCATCGGGCTTGTGGCTTGATGGTGTCCAGCTGTCTAACTTAGACTGGGTGAAGAATCTTGGCTTTATTTTTGATGATGGTCTAATTCTGAAATCTCAGATGTCAGCCATGGTCAAATACTTTTTCTACCATCTGAGGAATATCACCCGGATGAAACTCCTGGTCCCCCTGGATGAGTTGGCTACTCTGGTCCACGCTTTTGTCATCAACCACCTTGATTATTGCAATGCCTTCTACCTAGGGCTTTCAGGGGTTGATATTCTCTGCTTGCAGCTAGAATAGAATGCAGCGGCCAGGCTTTTGACTGGCACATCTAGGGTCAGTCATATTATGCCTGTGCTGCATGAACTGCACTGTCTGCCCATTCAGTGGTAAATCACCTTTAAGGTTGGCTTGCTGAACTTTAAAGCCCTACATAGCCAGGGAGCCAGCTACATGAAATACCTTTTGACTCCCTTATGCCCACTCTGTTCTCTCCAATCCACCAATGAGGGATTGCTAGAGATTCCCAGAGTGCCTGAGCCTTCTTTTATGTGGCTCCTACCCTGTGGAATTCCCTACCTCGTCGGTTAAGAGAATGCCTGACCATTGAATGTTTTAAAACTAAACTTAAAACCTATCTCTTTCAGCAAGCCTTTTTTTGATGGTTCTTAGTTGATTTTATCAGATTTTATGATGATTCCTAATTTGATGTGATTCTCTGCTTGTTCTATTTATGCCTATTTTATCTATTTATTTGATTGTGTGGTTACATTATTATGCTGTACAGCACCTCAGTATCTGAAAGGCACTTTATAAATAAAGTTTACCTTACCTTACCTTACCTGGAAGGGAAAAAGATAGAGAAATTGAGGAAGTCAACAAACCTGGAGTAAACAAGTTTCTCTTGCAGCTTAGCAAGAGTAGGGAAAAGGGAAATAGGTTGAATGTTTCCAAGGGAGGGGGTTCACCTCTTTATGAAGGGGGAACACCTTGGCAATCTTCCAAGACTGAGGGCAGTACAGAGGGAGAAGGAGAGGTTAAAGAAGAAGGTGAGTAATGGGGGAGGCGATGGAGTGTGCTGAAAGATAAAGTTTAGAGTCAAGATCATCTGGGCTAGATTTAGAGAAGTTGAGAGACAAGAGGGTGAGTAAGGTTTCCTGAGAAGTAACAGGGGAGACATGGAACACAAGGGATGGGTGGTATGGAGAAGAGGATGAGAAAAAAGAGAGAGGAACCAGGAGAGGGAGGATAGGGAAGGGCACAGGTAGAGGAAAATTAAGGTGAGCAGCAAATGAAGGCAGGTCTGACACAGATGAGCCATTCACCATGAGGATGGGGGAGTGGACTGGGTAGGGGGCAAAAAGTGAGTGACAGATCTTCTAGAATTTCTCTGGGGAGTCCCCTCACTGGATATTGGGTCAATGCCTCCCAAGGTTCTGAAAGTCAGAACCACAACAAAAGTGTTCTGAAGCGGTATCATGGAGTGGGTGTCCTATGAGCCTGGTGAACATCTAGATGATGCTCCAAGGACAGACACTGTGGGAGAACCACTTAGTCATGATGAAAGAAGCATCCAGCTAGGTTAGTGGTGGAAGTAGGTAAACATATGTTAAAAAAAGAAAGTTTAAAGAGACATCATTAACCATTTGGGCATTATATTTTTTAACTAAAATGTTATATCTTATGATTGCTTTATTTCTGTAGGTATTGTTGATGTTGCTGGTTGTAATTATCTGCTTCCTTTTTCTTAGTAAAGCAGAATATCTTACTGTAATAATCTTCCTAAAATGAGTTTTGTTTCTAATAATTGAATTCAGCTTACTGAATATATTAATATTCACATTAAATTCCTGTGCCAATAGCCAGCACATCAGTGCAGTCATAGTGCTATTGTTTGTGATGCTTGCAACCCACATTTGAGAATGAGCATAGGCTACCAAGGGTCAGCCAGAGGAGAGAGGATTGAACATTCTAAGGAATGTTCTGCTTTTTCAAGAAGGGGGTGAATGCTGCTCCCACTTCATGACTGCCAGCTGGTGGAAATCAGGTGGGAGCACAGTAGAGAACACCAGAAGTGAGAGTAGTAGCTGACTGACACCCAACATGTATGCATGCCAATACATGCATGCAAGCTTGTGTCATTGACAGCTGAGCATCCCAGTAAGAAAAAGCGAGGAAGGAGGAAAATTTCCAGTCTGCTCCATGTGCCGGCACTCTCCTCAGGCCCTCTCATGACTGACATGACTGGCCACCAATCAGTAAAGAGATCTGAGTAAGTAGTGGAAAATCTGTAAGTTTGTGAGAAGGTTGGAGACAGGGCTAAGAGTGATGCTGTTGAGCAGAACTGGGACAGAGAAATAGCTGTATGGTAACAAACCTGCTGTGTCAATGAGCTGGTTTTGTATTGCATTTTGAAGTTAGCTTTTCAAACTTAATCAGCTCAAAAGTGACTTTGATAAAATGTTTTTGTAACTCAACTAGGGATGCATCTGCAGTTTTGTCATAAACCAATGCAAAATGGAGTTTCAACTTTTGGGCGAAAGGTTTCATAATGCTTTGTACTGGATCCAGCAACACTTATGTAACTCATTTAGAAATGCTAAGGCAACTCATTGGATTGAAAGTGCAGTGTTACTTATACTGGGCACAGGGTCATAACCACACATGGCATAACAACACAGCTAAAAATGCTGCAGTGAAACAGCGCCGGACAAAAACAGAGTTAGACAAAACACCGACCTGTTCTGAGCACAGTGCCCATTGATCACAATGGGTCTTCATGTGTTTTTGAGGGGGGCTTCACCCTCTGCACCCCCCACATGTGGGGCTTCATCCTCCTCACACCCCCAGAACCTATATAACCTTATAGGACCTTGGGGATGGGGAGAAACTTGGGAGGGGGTAGTATCTATTTTAAAACAAAAGGTGTAGCATGAGAACCTTGGGGGGGGAACTGGCCCACAGTCCCAGGTCTCTCGACTGTTCTGTGTTCTGGTGCCCTAGCCACTCCTCCATTGGAGCGGCTTGACCAGGCACCCAGCACATGGCAAATTGTCCAGCCTCCTGATCTGTATGCAGTGACGGGGTAGTGGTATTCCCCTACTGCTGTTCTACCCCTGTTGTTGTAATCCCAGGCACTTACTATACAGTGTGATTAATACCATGTTGTCTTACATGCATGGTGTTGAACCAGTACCCTTATATTGAGGTTCCCAAGTTTTACAGGCACCCACACTCAATGCTGTGGTTTCCTCCCATTACAACCTATGGTGTAAGACTGTTAGCTGTGTTCTCACATAGCAGGATGAGTGTAGTCAAAGTTGATGAACAACTGTAAAAAAATGTATTGTGTAGTATCACCAGTATGGTGGATATTCAGCTTTGCACTTTTATTAAGAAATATGTGGCAGATACAAATAAAAGGAAACCATCACAGAAAATTTAATGAAAGGTGAGTGATAGGGCTGGATGACATTTATCTTCCACCAGTGAATTCTAGTGAAATTCTGATGTCTCTTCTTTGAAATGCCACAAAATTTCTATGAAAATTTTTAACAACATTTTGCCAAAATTGTTATTTCAGTAATTTCCATCTAGTTTTAGAAGTATTTCTCCAAACTGCAAAAATGTGGCATGGGGATATTTACCAAGGTCCATGCAGTGGTGTACAAAGTTGAACAATTCAGTCTTAAAGGTGGCTGAGTTATATACTTCCACATGTTCAGAAATTTAGAATTTCATTTCACAGTTATCTAAACTGCAGAATTTTAAGCACCTATAACACTAAAACTTAAAACTAGAAAACTAAATTTCAATTTTTTTAGGTTTGTTGACCTTAAATATTAGGCTCTGAGGCCACTCCATGCCCCAGCAACAAAGCATTGTGCTACCATGGTGATGACCCAGAATTGGAAGTGAGCCTGGAAAGTCACATCGACTGGCAGGCCATGGCTGAGACAGCTGCCACTTAGTAATGCATCTCGGTCAGGGAAGTTTGGTCACCAACACAGCAACCCCTGCAGCTGGGCCAGGGAGCTTTCTGTTTCCACAGGGGAAGCTGTGGCTATGCAGGCTGAAAGAGGCATTGCCATCACCAGAGGTGGTGGGAGGGAAAAATTTAGAAGAAAACCCCAGTTGCAACTGAATGGTGGCTGGGTATAGCCTAATCAGAGTATATCCCAATGAACAGGATATATCTCTGAGAGATGAGCTGCTGGTTGGGAGAAACACAAATATGGAAAAAAAAAGAGTCTGTGTGTGTCAAATTTCTGATCTCCAGTTTAAACATTGGCCAAGTTATAAGCAGCCAAAGATACCAAACTAAAATCAATAATTAAAGTTGAATTTTATGAGCTTTTGTTAAATAATGGAATGCTGTGAAACTTTTGCAGAATCCATGTCCACAAATTTTGCCCAGTTGTACTCTTGAGTTGCCTTTGTAGAGGAAGATAAAGGTTGGGTAAAGATTCAATAAGGTAGTATTTATAGCAGTCTTCTTAGTAAAAGTATAGTGGGGCCAAGTGTCAGGTCACAATCTTGAGTAACAAACCATGAAGAACTGGACATCACTGTGCAATAGCCTGTCTTCTTGGAATACAACAGCTAACCACTAGAGCTCACTGACTTAATGACTTGCTGTAGCACATGCAGGTGCAGTATTGTTTCTGTACAATGCCATATGCTGACTCTTTAACAACCCTTTAGACAACATTTTATATTTTTACTATTTGAAAACAGTGGCACTAAGAAATGCCAAGCCTTACAACTAGTTGAGACTGAGGCCGAGAGGCCATTGTGATAGATGTATGTTGATATCTTTAATCATGATGAAGCATGATGCTAGGCATCACTGCCAGGGGAGTGTTGGTGCATTGCAGGGCCATGATGCTAGTACAGGTAAGGTGATTCACTGGTAATGGGTGATTTCTGAAAGTTAAATTTCATAAGTGGAATTTTTCATCAATGCTAAGAAGACCGTCTCCATGATCTTTGGCACGAGGCAGAGACTCTCACGGCACTCCCCCAACCCCTCCTTCCACATCGTGGATGGGACTACTCTGGAGGTTTGCTCTTACTTTAGATAACTTGGGGTTTGGCTCAACCAGCACCTTGACATTTCTGTATATGTCAATGCCATCCACAAGAAGCTCCACCCCAAACTGGTTGCCCTCTATCATAACTGTGGAAGCATCTCTCTGCCAGCCCACTGTCAACTAGTACAGAAAATGATTCTCCCTATATTTGACTATGGAGATGTGGTCTACAGTGCCGCTCCCAAGTCCATCCTAGCCAGACTGGATCCATTTTTCCACTCATTCTGCCATTTCACCCTTGATTGCCCACACTCCACCCACCACTACAAGCTCTATCAGATTCTCAATCTTCCGTCACTCCATGACTGCCATTACTCCCACTGAGCTAAGCTAATGGCCAAGTTCTGGTCTCAGTCCCTGCCACCGTATCTTGCCTCTACTTTAACTGCACCTACCCCCACTGGGTACTCCCTCAGAAAAGCAGATACTCGCCTTTTGGATGTCCTGCGCATGTCCTTCTTGGTTGGTCAAGTAGCATTCCACCATTGCATGCCTAAACTATGTAACTCCCTCCCTGCAGCCATCCAGCTCATGCTTCCACCCAGCATCTAAGCTCACTCATTAATGTGTACTTTTCCTCAACCTGTTCTTATGACTAGGATATAGCTGTTCATCTAACACCTTGACCTAGGTACCCTCACCGAGGCTTGGCACTTGACTCTTGTTGTTCACGTTCTCACAAAGTTGTTGTATCTAGAGCTGCTTCATACTACTTTTTTGTTTTGTACATAATCTACCTCTGAATGTTCATTGTTGCACTATTGTACTCTGCAACTATTTCTACCTTGCTGTTTTTCTGTTGACCATTGTTGCTCTGTTGTACTCTGTAGATAAATGTACCTTGCTTGTATCTCCCTCTCCCCCTTCCCCAGGATGCAGCTGGAATCGAGCAGTACTCTGCTCAGTATGCCCTCCTGGTAAAACTTTTAGATAAATAAAATTCTACTAGCATCATCTATTATGTGTCCATGAATGACTGACTAAATGTTGCCATTAAGTAGTTTCTAAGGTAGCCACATTAACTTAACCTACTAAACCACATTTTCCAGGTTAATTAGATTCTAGAACATATTAACTTTGGTATGCATGCCAAATCTTGAGTGTATACCTGCAATAGCAGTGGAGCGATAAACATCAAACCATTTTGAACATTTTCACACAATTTAACAAATAATTAAATTGTGAGATTTTGAACTCCTGTAACTTACAAGTTATGTAATCAACTACTCATCTATTTAGCAATTTCCAAGACTCTTCCAGCAAAGAATGCTTATATGTGTTCAGTTATCTATCCCCTAAGGTGGCTATGTTGTTAGTATAGAAATATTTTAAGAAATTTTCACATGAATAACAATTTGCCACATTCTGAGCCCCTATACCTTCTGTACCTCTCATTCAAATGTCAAGATATTTGTCATCCTTTTAAGACCTGTTCCAAACCATATGCATGCCAAATGTAAGAGAGCTATAAGACTGTCCAGGTTATCACCAATTAAAGAATTTTAGAAAAATTCCACAAAGTTTTGTGACATGTCTGCAAAACTGGAATTTACTGATTTAACCCAGCCCTAGTAAACAATCATAACATTTGTTTTTCAGGCTTAGTACAAATTAAGGTCTGCGTGAAGTTGACAGTGTTAGGCATGACATGTAAAATAATGTACAGGGTCTTGTATATGTTAAGTAAGCAATAAGACATGTCATGGTGTGGGTTATTGACTAATAAAACCACATCCCAGGTACATTATGAGGCCTAAGGTACTTGTGCCAAGTGCCTTTAGAATCTGTAAAGTGCTCTTATCATGCAATGACCCGCATATTGGAATGTCTTATTGTGCTTATAAAATGGATACAAAAAGAATAGAAAAATGTCCTCATTTTTAATAATTAATATATTTTTAAACATAATTTATGTATTTTCAAGAAAGTAGTTTGCATACTCTGCAATATAGCTAAGTGTCAGTATCTAGTAGAGGGCAGTTTTGTTTGTATTATACTAATTTGTGCCCACTCCCCATGTGTTACTTGTTGCTTGTGCCCCTCCCCTTCTAGTACTTTTATAGTCCCCTTCCAACCCCCAATATGTTGCATCCCCCTGCAGTTGGCCTCTAGCAGCTAGTATGTAGAAACATGAGAATGGCATCCAAGGGAGAGTATGTCCTTTGAATGTTGCAGTACTTACAGAGTTTACTTATCATACCACTTTCTGAAATCAGGGTGCTCATCTAACACTGGAAATGTTAAAATACATACTGATTTGGAATTATTTCTGTACTCAATCTCAGGTTGGGGATGTGGTGGATGACAACAAAGGAAATTGTCCTCCTGACAATCTTGATGGGGGAGCAAGAAAAAAGACTGGCTTGGAGCTGGTGAAAGCCCTTGAAATAAAAATCCAAGGATCAGTAGACAGCTAAGGAAAATAAAAGAAAATAGGTTACAGCATGTTATTTAATGCTGTGAAGCAAATGTTACAATTCCAATGGTTATGGTTTTTAATTGGTGTGGGGTGGGGATTTTTTTTTAAATAGGCTGTCAGAAATGTTAAAAAAAAAAACTGTATGGCAGGCATGGCTCTCTTGCTGTGCTGTGTCCTTGTCAGCATAAGTGGTACCAACTGGCACAATATATTCTGACAAGGACATGGCAAATTGTACTTCTTAGTAGTGCTGTGCAGCATGCAGAATTCTGCCAGTGGAATTAGCATGAAATGATCATTTTGCCAGTAGAATTTCTGCTGTATTTTTGCTGATACTTCTGCAGAATTCTGCCTGTTGTGATCTGTGGAACTATATTCTATGGAATAGCATTTCTCCATGGAAAATCATTCAACAACCATTTCTGCCGAACATATTAAGATATGTGGAATAGAATTATGTGGAAATGTAGCAGAAAATACATTCCATTGTTCTGCTGCAGAATTCAGCTATTCCACTTCTACTGATATTCGATAGAATTTCAAAGATTCTGCAAAATTCCATTCTGCTGGAATCTGAACATTCTGCAGACCATTACATTTTAGCCAGTCAGAATGCAAGAAACTCCCTACCCATTTTTAAGTGTTTTTTTTTGTGTGTATCCAAGATGTGTTATACCACATAAACCATGAGTGGGAAGCATGAGTGGTTTGTGATGGTATCAAACACTGAAGGTGTGTAAAAATGATGAATCAGTCAAACCCCACTACTTATTTTATGTAATTGCTGATATTTTGATTGGAAGCAAAAAAGCAGGTGGAAAAACATTGTGAAAGTTTGAGTAATTTATCTGCTTTGCCATTTATTGTCTTTAATGAAGAACAAATTGCAAACAGAAACATGTTCACCTTGTGTCATATTTCAAAGGGTGGTACAGGGCTTGCATCAAGCCCTGCACCATCACACCTAGTAGTTGGCAGTGCACCTAATGGGTTTTCCACTGCTGCATCCAATTTTAGTAGGTTGGATGCAGTTGCGACAGTTTACCCGATTTACGGCAGCTTGAGCCAAATAGGATCCCTGGTATTGATGCAAGCTGGACCAAAGAAAGTTGTCCTAACTTGCCAGCCTGGTGGCACTGAGGATTGAGGCACTGGACACCACACCTCGTGCCACACCAGTGACCCAGGTTTGGGAACGAGTCTGGGGTGCCAGGGATCGGTAGGGGGGAGAGAGAGGATCGAGCATCCCTAGGACTGCTCTCCTCTCTCAGAAGGGAGGGACTGCCATCCCACTCATTGATCACCCTCTAGTGGTGACTGGAAGGCAGTAAGGATCAGGAGGCATGTTGCTGACATACATGTCATCAGGGAGGTAAGAGGGAGAAAACTGAAGAGAAAAATGGAGCTGGCAGGCTCTGTGATGGCTCCAATAGCACCCAGCCTGGCCCCCCAGTATCTGAATGTTGTTCTCTGGGTTGAGAAGTCAACACCCCTCATCTTAGACCTGTCAATGGTGGGGTAACCCATGGGGGATCACCAGGAGGGTCTGGTGGGGAACAGTGGGGCATGGTGGGGCCAGAGACTGAGCCCCTCCCAAGGGGGGGTGGAGCCACCTGCCAGGCTCCTGGAGGAAAAACAAATAAAAAAAAATTGGTCTAGCGTAAAGCAATAGCCACACAAGATGTCAGATACAATTAGATAACTGCTAGTCCGGTGTCATATCTTTGGTGCACTTGGGACTTGTGACAATTGGACCTCTTTGAAGATCCTGACCATTGTGTAAAAAGTCTCTTTGAGAAAAAATTTGTAAATTTGTAAAATTTTTGGGGAGGGAGAAAATCATTCAAAAAATGCAACTGAAAATGCGGCACATACTGACAAACACACACAGAAAAGTAAACTAAGTCCACTGACACCGTTTTGTATTCTAGTATGGTACTTCACAAACTATGTGACAAATGTTTGTTTAAAGACTTTTTGTATGGAGAATAACAAAGGTATGTACGTAAGAAAATTAGAAATATAATACCATGTAAAGCTACAGAAATGTAGCCATTTTTTAATTCCTTAAACATCCCAACACCAGTAACCAATTCAAATAAACTTAAGTAATATATATTTTTTTTAGTGTTTAATTGACCAGGAGGGAGGGAGGACTAGACAATTTTTTGTCTAGTCAGCCTCATCTCGGGGGGGGTACAGATGGATGCCAACTGAAATTGAACCAGATTTTAAGCTGTTACTGGTATTTTTAATGAATGGGGGAGTCAGGACACAGGAGAAATTCTCTTACTCTTTTCGAGAAGTGCCATGAGATTTTTAACATACATCTGTACTACCACCAGAATAGGCAGATGGGACCTCAGTTTAATGTCTCATCAGAAAGTTGGCACCTCTGGAGTGCAGCACCCCCTCATGCTACACAACAGTGTCAGTAACAGGATTTAACCCAAGTGCCTGGAGTGGGGATGGAACCCACAGCCTTTTGATCTTCCAGCCTCAGAGGCGAGTGTGCTATCTGCTGAGCCACTGACACTGTCATGAAATTATATCACTGGTTTTCTGTTTTACTAGAGTATGCCCCAAATATATTCTTTTTGTTAAATGCCAGATTTGCACCATAAAACAAAATAACATTAAACCTGAGGATAACAAAATGGTTATATTAAATGCATGCCGAAAATAGAAAATAGAGTAAAAAATCTATGTTTCAACCTTCGGTCTTCTTCTGGAAATATCTAAAAGAGAAAAAAAAAGTGTAGAGGGGAGATAAAATTATGTATATATATACATATATATATATGTGTGTGTGTGTGTGTGGGAAGAGAAGAAAGGGGAAGCTCAGGGAGAAGAAGTGATAAATGGCAAGATTAAGAGAGAATCTGTGAAACAAAAGGGTGATGATGGGTAAGATAAACATAATACGAGTGGAAGAGCTAGGGAAGTTCCCAGGTGGGGACTAATTAACAGGGCCTAGTAAGAAGGCTGAAAGGTGACAAATGTGTGGGAAGGAGACAGAGATGGAGACGTATGGTGAAAATGAAAAATAAATTAAATGAGTACAAAAACAAATAGACTTTAGGGAAAAAAAGGGATGGCTGAAAGATGTTAGTGGAAAATAAGTCTATCATTTAAACCAGAGGGCTGCTGGGAGCCAAGGCAGATGATCAGCTTAGCTTCCATGTTTTTCCTATGGTCAGGATCCCAGAAGCCCTGCTGAAGGACACAAACAGAAAAGCCATTGACATTGTGATCCCTGGAGATAAAGTGGGATACAATGGGTTTAGCACTTTCACCATTCCTGACTGCTCTGTAATGTTCCCTGAAACGGTCAGCAAGATGCCTACCAGTTTCTCTGATGTAAATAGCTGTACACTTCCTGCAAAGAATAAACCTAAGGATGCTACCTTGTTTCTATAACTTTTAAGATCAAAGTTGCAATTTTGTGCCCAGTAGTATACAATGGTCATCAAAACATTTGAAATCAACCATGTCAGCAGTATGTTTCCAGGCTTGATGTTAAGTTACTTGATTGACCAATAATACATAACAAGGTATGTTTTTCATGATATATTGTCATGCCATGGGTGCTTTGTGAGGCAAGAGGCAATGTGGAGTGCTTTCAACTGCACAAAATGTGACAAAATCCCTTGATTAACCACACCATGAAGTGTACTTTTGGAATTAAAATAATTATCACTTACGTGTTAGGAAATGGCTGACCTTGGTATTCAGTTTTAAACCTTCATAATATACTAAGCTATCATTATGTGTTGAAAACTGCTTCAGTCAATCAGCTTTCAGGATTTTCCTATCCATTTCATAATATAGCTTAATGCATCATGCTGGGAGAAATCTGTGTAGCTTCAGAGTAGAGATGCTCAGATAATATTTGGAAGTTTTTTGATCTCCCAAGCAAAGTCATATTTTTTTTCTATGTAGCTTTTTCTCCTCCACCCTCCATCGAAGCCACTGATTTATGGTGATTAAAGTAATGAAATTCTATTTTAAGCCTTGAACTTCTCAGAATTGCACTGGTGACTGTTCGCCTAATTTCCAGATTTTACTTGGATTCTGCTGTCATTCTTTTAGTATTTGTATAAATAATCAGAAACATTTTATAAAAGGCATAATATACATATTAGTGTATATTATATTACACAATATAGCATTAAAGACAACAAATTGAAAGTAGTACAGGAAGGCATTGTAAGAAAAACATAACTTCTATAGATTTACTGATCTGGTATAAAATGCCATATTCATTAAAATTCTTTTTTTTTTTTACCGGTGTGCAGGCAGAGCAAATTCTAGACTTTCACCAGGATTTCCAAGAAAAACTGAAAACCAGTGGCCTTAGCTGCTGTCCTGTCAATCACAAGGTCTGAAGTTATACTCAGTGATGAATGCCCCAGCGTTGCCCTCCTGTTAACTCCACCAGTTTATCTGGTGGAGGTCTATGATGCAGGGTCTGATGATCCAACCAGTTATTATCTTTACTATTGAGGGGTTTTACACACATGCACCCCAGATTCCTTGCTACTGTCCCTCTCTGTAGCACTTAGTATAGCCAGCTGTTAGCCTTGTGTACAGCTGATTTCCTATAGTGGAACAAGCTCCCCAGTGCTCCAAAGTGGTTGCAATGGTATAAAACCCTGGGGCAAACCCTTCCAGACAGGGAGCAATGCCATGTTGCAGCACCTTCCTACCCTCCCTCAGCCATGTAGCTGGCTACTAAACCTGTTCCTGAACCCAGGTCAAAGGCATGGCAGCTAGGTCATTTGGCAACCTGGGATAACAGCAGTTTGTGACTTAGATTTTTTGTGTCCCTAGTGGATAATGAGGTACACTAAAGTTGCACTAAACTGTCACACCAACAAGATTCTTTAGCATTTCTCAATGAATTGTATAAGTGTTGCTGTATCCAGCACACATTCTTGCACAACCTGTCTCCTAAGAGTTGCAAATCAGTTTTACATTGCATTGGGACTGAATTGCAGATACATTCTAGTTGAGATGAAAAAACATTTGATGAAAGTTGTCTGTGAGCTGGTTAAGAATTGAAAAACACAACAAGTGAGTTGTCAGTGCATTTCAAACTTACTAAAGTGTGCAAAACTAATTGGGGGATGACTAGTAGTGTGCAGAATTTTCAAATTCCGGCAGAACTGAATTTTCAAATTTCCACTAAAATTACACTGAACTTCTTCAGAAACAGAATGATGGAATTCTACTGCAGAAAAATTCAGAATGGGTTTCTTGCTATATTTCTGCAGAATTCTATTCTGAGGATCTTAATATTTTCCATGGAAATGGCTGCAGAAGGATTTTCTGCAGCAAAATGCTGTTCCACAGAATATAATTCCACATATGACAGTAGGCAGAATTCCACAGAAGGACCAGCAAAATCCAGGAAGAAATTAACTGAGCAGAATGGTTATTCCTTGCTAATTCTGTCAGTGGAATTCAACATTCATCACAGTGCTCGGGATGAGTGTTTACTATGAATTGAACTGCACTATACCCAGTTCATTACACTGATAAATTAAAGTGATGATTGGGGTCTATGGGTTATGAATTACATTATATTTATCAATTCTTCTCGATACAGAAACTTGAGTGATCCATGGATTGTGATCCAGAGCAGTTAATGCACTGTATGAGTATCTCTGGTTCAGAACATTATTAGCAGTAGCACTGTCCTACTGTATGAATCAGCACATGTCTGAAAAGTATAGCGTGGAGTTAGCCAGGAAGCAATGATCTATGATAAGCATGCCACACTTTCTTGCATAAAAATTGAATGAATTGCCATTGGATTATAGAGTGTTCCTACAGTATCCTGCAAGGCAGCACTTGCAGAAACTGGGATAAGAAAATTCATTTTGGCTGACTCAACTGTATTTTTGTCTGCCCTGCTTATGAAGTATGTGGGGGTAGGGAGCCAGCAGGATGGAACATGAGTCTCTACAGACCTAAATGACTTTGTTACTTCAGTCAGTTATTGTTTCCACTGTATTATATTTTAACTTGTGTACTGAAGAGAAACTAAAACACAGGCACATCAATTCTCATGATGTTTATTTTGTTTTTTCCACTAATGTAACAATACATACTGCACAATATTAAAACTGTAACAACCTATTTGTACTAATATTCCATAATTGATAATATTTCTGCATGTTTTTAGGCAATAGACCATATATCTGTCATGTTGCCTACATAAAGGTTCACATGGGATGTAGAAAAAAGCAGTACAAATATAATAAGAAAATACAGAGGTTTGCAAGATTTTTAGAGTATATCACCTTTAACACTGGGGAATTTACAGCTGGCTCAGAAATAAAGTACAATTACATATTTAGAAATACACAGAAATCTCACAAATACATACAGAATGAGAAAGATGGATATTCAAGAAACTAGTGCTGTGTGGAATGTAGAATTCCATTGGTGAAATTAGTCTAGACTGACCATTCCATTAGTAGAATTTAGCAGTGTCAGTGGCTCAGTAGGTAGCACACTTGCCTCTGAGGCCAGGAGATCAGAGGGCTGTGGGTTCAGTTCCCACATCTGGCACTTGGATTAATATCCCAGTACTGACACTGTAGTGCAGCATGAGAGGGGTGCTGCACTTCTGAGGTGCTGTCTTTTGGATGAGGTGTTAAACCGAGGTCCCATCTGCCTGGATTGGTGGTAGTTCAGGTGGATGTTAAAGATCCCATGGCACTTATCGAAAAGAGTAGGGGAATTTCCCTGGTGTCCTGGCCAAATTTCCCTTATTCACTATAAATACCACCAACAGCTTAATCTGGTTTCAAAGTCAGTTGGCATTCATCTGTATCCCCCTCCCCCGGGTCGTGCCTGAAAATAGGCAGGATTTGTCTAGTGCACTTACCCGGTCAACAAAAAGCTAAATAAAAAAATTTCTAACAGAATTTTGCTGGCTCTTCTGCAGAACTCCACCTGCTGTGATTTGCTCAATAACATTCTGTGGAACAGAATTTTCAGCTGTGGAAAATCATTCCACAATAATTTCTGTTGTCATTTTTGCTGAAAATATTGAGATCCACAGAATATTATTCCATGGAAATGTTGTGGAAAAATTTATTCCACATTTTTCTGCTGTGAAATTAAGCCTTTCCATTTCATTTCTGATGAAATTTGGTCGAATTTCAGTGGAATTTTGAAAATTCCTTGAACTTTTATTCTGCCAGAATTTGAAAGTTCTTCACAACACTACAAGAAACCTAACTATAAACATGTTCACTCAACATATGAAAGACCTGAGTTCAAGTCCCAAGAGGAGTCCTAGAGGCTAAACACTGTCCCATGGAATGAGCCGTGCATCCAGGGATGTTTCCCAGTGCTGTTGCTACTTTGCTGTCCTTCTATTGACATAAAACTCTCCTTTCCCTAGCTCATCCCATCAATCAGATGAGTTTAGAGTAGTGGTCGCAGAGGTGGCCTAGGCCCCATCTTTTTTACCCTAATATCATGCACAAGGCTTCATTGTTCTGTTCACCTCCCTGTCTGCCACAACAGGTATGTTGTCTCTCCAGCAGGTACACCTTCACACATCATAAAGGTGATGATTGAAGCACTTGTAAAACAAATTCCTGATGCAGAATGCATTGTTATTCTGTGGGAATTTTATAAAAATCATGCAGAATTAATTCTACATTAGGCTTTGTTGTGGAATTTCTTCATGCGCAATTCTACATTTTGCAGAGCTTTCACACAAAATTATGTATCTCATGGATTCTTTTACATTATTTCTACATCTAAGTTTTTCCACTAAATGGCAGGATTTGGCAGATTTTACAGCATTCTCTGCAGATTATGCAAAAGCAAAAAAAATATTCTGTATGCAGCTCTGGTACCCACCATGGTGGCAAGAAGCAGGTTGATTTATGTTACAGTCAATGTGACTAGCAGGAAGATCACTGCAGCAAGGGGCAAGCAAGGGCTTTGGGGGATGGATAGGCAGGGTTTAAATCATAAGTAAAACATAATTTAGTATGCAAAACAATTGCTATAAAAGAAAATGTTAAGACACAGCCATGTTTCAACACTTTTTGCAAAACTTTGTTATTCTATGTTTTTTTTAATGTAAATGCTTTTAATATTGACTATGCAGCAATCTGATGTTTTGCTTAAGGAAACTTCAAAAACAAATAAATAACTTTTGAAAAATAATGGTGACCATTCCTGTGTGAGCGTATGGTACTATCCTGCTGTGATCACTGGGTAGCTACTGTCACATAACATAATAGGGCATTCATTAATCTAAAAATAGTCATTAACATACAGTATTTAGATATTTGTTTTTGTCTGTACACAACCCTGACAGCTTTGCACGTATGTGTGTTCAGAACTTTGAATCTGAAAACACCATGGGAGGTTTTTAACTCATAAAGATCATTTTGCTGAGGAACCAACATTAAGGTACTGTCCATTGTGTTAAAATGTTGTGGCATACAAACAAGGCAATCCCCTGTATATCCTTGTTTAAGTATAGGACCACTATTTCACGTAATCAATCATAGTATGGTATTATTGCCAGTGTTCTTCACTTGAATGTTTAATCATTTGTGTGCAATACTAATGTTGAGTACAATTGCAAACATAATTTAAGACTCAGGGCAAGAGTTTGAGTGTGCTGTTTGAATTTACAGTGACTTGTTTTTATTTATACTAGAAGCAGATTAGGAAATTAAACATTGTCATTAGTACAGTTTAATGAGATTGATAGGTAGCTTTTCAACTGGTCAGAAAAAAGTTAAATCAAGTTTTTAATTCATCTTAATATCTGGCAGATAATGGAATGACTGCACAGAGACCACTACTCTGGTTCAGGAAGAGACATAGGATTTATGTCTTAGAGTTGCAAGTTGCAAGTGACAAACATGGCCCTTTGGGTTGAGAGGTACTGACCACCGATTTCAAGAGTGCCTTCTGCTATTTGAACAAAGAGAGATTTTTTATATCTACTGCAATGTCATTCATTCTGCTTTCCTGTTTTAAGGATTAAGTAAAATGTATTGGAGTTACTGGATGTGCTATAGAAAGAGCTCAGAGGCTTACACAGATATCCTGACACCTTATCCCCTTGAGTGTTGCATATGTTTCATGAAATATGCTTATCTGATCAGAGGGAGCCCTGGTCCAAAGAGTGGTGGCTGCATGGAATCAGTTACCAGAGAATGTATTTAGTATTAGCAATTTGAATATATTTCAAAATAGAGTGCACAACTTCATGAAGTGTCTACCCAGTAAGGCATAACTGGTGAGACTGAGTGGGCACTTATATAGGCTATTTCCCTTCTTTTGCAAGAACTATTATTACATTACTATGTTCTGCTACAATCAATCAATAAATCAAAATCTTTATTTATCCTGGTGAGCATCATTGAGCAAGGCTCGTTTCCAAGATGGACCTGGTTATAACAAGGTTAAGGTACAAAAGGAAAAGAAACATACGTATAAATATATATGTACAGATATATACATACAGTACAAAATATGCATATGCACAGGTCATGGTGCAAAGCAAAAAGAGCTAAAATACGGGTGAATATAGCTATAGAGAACCATATACCAGTAGTAGGTACACATACATAGCTACAGTAATGTTGAGCATATCTCTGCAGTTGCAGTGAATAGGAGCATCATGGTGAGGAAAAAGGAAGATTTGAAGGGGGAGGAGTAATAACCAGTTCATATGAACAGATTTTTGATTCCTTAGGAGTTCTCACTGGCAGTAACCGGGATGGTATCAGGGTGTGCAAGAGAGGGGGGAGGGACTACAGAGGGAGGTGGGTAACTAGCTGGGAATAGGTGTTATAGGAAAGGAGTGGAGGTTGACCTATGTGAAGCTAAGAAGAGGGCCATTGAGCTCAGTCCACCATCAGATATAGGGGATGTCCACCATGTAGGGGAAGGGAGAATAATAGCAGATGGATATCAGAGCAGGATAGAGAAGCCAAAGGTCAGAATGAATTTCACTTGGAGTGTAAGTATACAGATGGAATGTATTGGGAAGTGAGTAGGAAGGGTGATAAGACATTGTCAACGTGTTATGGCCAGGAGATGTAATGAGCATAGAGAAGACTACGGTCATGGAAAACTGTTGCAAGGTTCCTTAATAAGGCGGGAGTATAGAGTCATGAGGGTGGTCACGCTGACAAGAGAACTCAATTTCAGTCCTTTCTGAAGTTTTTTCCACAAAGTGGGCAATACAAAGCTTATGGCCACTCTGCCAAAGCAAGATTTAACTCTGGGGACTATCAATAAGATGGATGAGTAGCTTCTCAAGGCATACTTGCCTAGCTGGTACAAGGGGAGGCAGTCTACGATATATTGGGGAAGCTTGTTTGAAATAGCTCTTAAGGTCCATTGAGCAGCATTTCTCTTTCACCTATACTGCAGGGAAGGCCAGCCCACAGCTGCATACAGGGAACAATGGTGCATTGTAAGAGGGAGTCCGGTAATGAACCTCAAAGCTCTGTGATACAGCGTATCCAGTTTTGCGAGATAAAAGGCAGGACAATGACAATACAGAAAGTCTGAGTAGTCTATCAGAGAGAGAAGTGTAACTTGGACCAGTTGTACTTTGGCATCTTTTGTTAGAAAGTGACTGATCCTGAAGAAAAGGCCTAGTCTTTGACGTAGTTTTTTTAGTAGTTCCTCAATATGCTCTGTAAAGGACAGCTTGTGATCCAGCCATACTCCCAGGTATTTGAATTTGGAAACAAATTCCAGGTTTTCTCCAACAATTGTAGAAATATGCGGCACTGATCCTGCAGCAGTTGGGTATACTGCATGTACCAAGGGAGAGAATAGCATCACTTTGGTTTTCTTAGCATTAAGTAAAAGTTTTTTGTTTAATAGCTGGTTTTGTAACCAGTTGAATTTGGTTTGCAGGTCACTGCACGCAGCTTCTGTGGTAAGGTGGCTGAAGTACAGTATTGTATCATCTGCGAACAGATGAATGTTGGCCCTAGTTATGCAATCATCAATGTTATTGATATAAATAGTGAACAATATAGGGCCTAATATGGATCCCTGAGGAGCACCTCTTAAAAGTGGTTTACAGGTTGAGAGTTCGCCTTCAGCCTTGACTTGCTGGAGATGGTCGGATAGGTAGTTATTGAACCACCACAAGGATAGAGAATTCACCCCATTGACTGTAAGGAGAAGAGTAGCAGGCAATGGTCCACAGTGTCAGGCACCTTACTTACATCTAGAAATACAGCACACATATAGTTTTTTGTTATCCAAATCTCTTTACCAATCATAGGTTACTTTTGCAAGTGCCGTAATGGTGCTATGGCGTGCTCTGAAGCCCGATTGGACAGGATTTAGGAGATTTGAGGATTCTAAATATTATCTCAGTTGGTTGCTTACAATTTTTTCCAATAGTTTTGACAGGACAGGAAGGATTGAAATTGGTCTGTAATTGTTGAGGTCACAGGGGTTCTCTGATTTAAACAGAGGAATGACGTGCCATTTTCCAGATGGACAGGATAATCTCGTGAGACAAGGATAGGTTGGACAGGTGAGTTATAGGCACGGTTAGAACATGCTGTGCCACTTTTAGAAAATATGGGTCTAGGGAGTCGGCACTAACACTTTTCTTTATGTCCAGCTTCAGTAATAGATTTTCTACCTCTTTGAGTGAGGTGGGATGTAGGGAGAAACTTGAGTCAATGACACAGGGTTCAGCATCTTGAGGGCCAAGTTGTGATCGTAGTAAGTTTGCAAGAGATTTGTCAAATGCTAGGCCTGCAGTCGCAAAATGATTATTGAAGGAATCTAATACCTCCAGCCTTTCACTAATGGTATCAGTGTCAGAGATGATCTTATCCAGCAGAGAGTTCCCAGGCATGTGTCCAGACAAATCCTTTAACTTTTTCCAAAATTTGGTCAGATTGTTAGTGGCAGAGTCAAATTCTGTGCAATAATAAGCAGCTTTTGCATTTTTAACCATTCTGGTGCATAAGTTCCTCATCTTTTTAACTGGCCCCAGTCTGCAGGTGTCTACATTTTGTGTGCTTTTTTCCGAAGCTTGTCCCTCTCTAATAATGCAGATTTATGTTACGATGTAAACCATCAACATACTTTTTTTGATATACACACTTTTACTACAGGGGCATACTTGTTTAAAGCCCCTACAATTATTTCATTGAAGATGTCATAGGCTGATTGTATAGTTTTTGATGGGTTGAACTCTTGCCAAAGCAGTGAGCATTTTAGGTCATTTATGTAATCCAATAAGGCAAAATTCCATCTGGATCTCTTAGCTGAGAACTTTGAGGAGGATGGTGGTTTATTGATTGCTCTCACACCGGCAATGAATAAATGATCACTGATGTCACTGAAGAAGGTGCCATCATGGGAGAAAAGATGCAGTTTATACACTAAAATAACATCCAACAGAGAGCTATTACCAGGGTTCATTTTATTAATATGCGTTGGTTCGTTGATGAGTTGCGTAAGCCCATGCATATCACAAAAGTATGAAAGAGGTGTAGAGGCCTTGGAAAGCCAGTCTAGGTTAAGGTCTCCAATAATAATTGTTTCTAGTAGTCCTTGCTGAAGGTAGGCATTTAGATGCATTAATAGCTGTAGATCAGCAGACAGTGGTCTATAGCACACAATTACTTGTAGTGACGTATTTGGTGATACTGTAACCTTAAGAGATAAGCACTCAAATTCATTCATCAATGTTGTTGAGCCAAGACAAGATGCTGTGTATTTATCATTGACATAAATGGCTACCCCTTCTCCTCTGGATTGTCTATCTGTTCTAAATAGTAGATAGTTAGGGATGTTAATCTCCCTATCAGGAGTAGCTGGTCAAAGCCAGGTTTCAGAGATCACTAAAATATCTGGTGAGGTATGGAGGACCCATGTATGGATCATGGTTATCTTCTTTAAAAGGCTGCATACATTGACATGAAGGAAGCGCAAACCTTTAAGCTTAGCTAGATCTGCAGGTGATGTGATGGCATCTGGTGGCCCAGGACTGTGTTTCATATTGCTTGAGCATGGTAGAAGGAGGAACAGAATCTTTCTTAGGGCAGCAAGAGTTAATTTAAGATTCCTGGCCTTTTTCGTCTGCTCGTATTAACATCTTTGGTCAGCAGGTCCCCCCATATATATCTCTTTCGATTTAGTATAGCAAGTACTAACACCTGATTGTACAATACAATACAGATTTGACCTTAGGGGAGACAGATGCCAAGCATTGCAGTGATGAATCAGTTCTAGTTCCTCCAGTATAGTAGCACTGAGAATACTGTAGCACCAGTAGGTTACATGTGCATAAGTACCCATAGGAGGAATTATTGAGCATACGGCAGAAGAGCAATGCATCATAGTCTCCATAATCTGTTTTGTCTGGAACCTGGATCTGGCCACAAGGCACTAGGTAGATAATGGACCAGAATAAGAGACACATATGGCACAGGGTCATAGTGTCACATGGCAGAATGCCATGTGGCAGAATCACATTGCGCGATTCATTTTTATTTAGTGTTCTGTGGGAGGCTCCACCTCTACACCTCCTGTAATGGGGGGCTGTGCCTCAGGACCCCCCCCACTAAGGATTCCAACTCTGAGGGGCTCCAACTCGGAATACGCACAGGTCTGGGTTTCGTCATAATGCCTTATCTATTAAGCGTACTACATTATGACCCGGTGTAGACACAGATTACCCCACATGATGTATCCCAGTAGGGGGCACATACACTAGGGTTATCAAGGGAGAGTTTTGCCTATTGTAGAAGTAGGGGGTGGTATATAGAGTTAGGAAAACACTGGCTTATACTAGTAATATCTGCCGAGATCAGAAATACAAGGACACGCGTAAAAGAGTGTGGACCAGAACTAGGGACAGAAAGCAACAAATTTTAGATACTATGCCAAGAGGTTCAATGTTTGGAATGTATTCAGATTCTGGACATATAACAATTCTTAGAACCATTAGATGTACCACAGGTATGTTCAATTTTAATGTCTTCTGCTTTTTATTTTTTGAGTCCTGTTATTGTTCTACTAAATATATTAGACAATGGAGCACTTTTTTTCTGGTTTGTTTTATTGAAACTCTGACTGTCTCCAACTGACATCATATTTGCATTTTTGGCATCACAGTCTGCTTTCATGATAAGCACTATGATGTCATAAAACAAAAACCCTGTAATGTCAGTCAGTCTGAGAGGAACATGCTTTTTTTAGACATTTTGGATAGTCATTCAAATGTACTTTTAACCCAGGAAAGGAGACATGAAAATAAAAAAAATATATATTATCTAATAAACTAGTTACAGTGTCAGTGAGATATAATTGACAATATCTATCTATCTATCTATCTATCTATGAATATATATGTGTGTATATATATATATATATATATATATATTTATATATATATATATATATGAAGTCACTTTGAAATTTATTTTGCTATGATCTATCTAGGTAAAATGCTACGAAGAATCAAGCAACTGGACTGGCTATACACATCTCAACTCATAGAAACATAGACTTTGATGGCAGATAAGGACCGCTTGGCCCACCCAGTCTGCCCATTTTCCTACCCACAGGATAAGCCGCAGATCCTAGTTAACCAACAGCCTATTTCTCCCTACCCCCCACAAGAATTGCCTTATGTCTGTCCCATGTATTCTTGAATTCTTCCACAGTTTTAGACCCCACAACCTCCACAGGAAGGCTGTTCCATACATCCACTACCCTCTCTGTGAAAAAATACTTCCTCATATTGCCCCTGAACTGACACCCCCTCTATCTTTAAATTGTGTCCCCTTCTTCTTGCATGTCTCTTTTTCTGAAAGATGATACCCTCTTGGACTTTGTTGATTCCACTGAGGTACTTAAACGTTTCTATCATATCCCCCCTCTCCCTCCTTTTTTCAAGGGTATACATATTAAGCTCTTTTAGTCTCTCCTTGTATGGCTTCTCTTGCAGACCCTGCACCATTCTAGTTGCCCTCCTCTGGACTGCCTCTATCCTGTCTATGTCCTTGCAGAGATGCAGTCTCCAGAACTAGATGCAGTACTCCAGATGGGGTCTCACCAACTGTCTGTACAGAGGGATAACAACTTCCTGTTTTCTGCTGGTGATGCCTCTTCCTATGCATCCCAGTATACCCCCAGCCCTCCCTACTGCCTTCTCACATTGCTTGCTAACCTTAAGGTCATCTGAAATGATTACCCCCAGGGCCCTTTCCTTTTTTGTTTTTGTTACTACCTCCCCCCCATTGTATAATCTTCCCCTGGGTTTTTGTTTCCCAGGTGCATTATTTTGCACTTTTTTGCGTTGAATCCTAGCTGCCATACTTCCGACCATTCTTCCAACCTTGCCAAGTCCCTTCTTATCCTTTCCATGCCTCCTTGTGTATCAACCCTGTTGCAGATCTTTGTGTCATCTGCAAAGAGGCATACTTTTCCTTCCAGTCCCTCTGCAATGTCACTTATAAAGACATTAAAAAGGACTGGACCCAGTACTGAACCCTGCGGTACCCCACTAGTGACACCTCTTTCTTCAGAGTGGACTCCATTTACAATTCCCTTCTGTGTCCTGTTGTCCAGCCAATGTTTTACCCAGTTTACCACCCTGGGACCCACTCCCAGGCTTGTTAATTTGACTTCTAATCTTTTCTGTGGGACTGTGTCAAATGCCTTGCTAAAGTCTAGGTAGGCCATGTCCACAGCCCCTCCCTGGTCTATTACTTTGGTCACCCAGTCAAAGAAATCAATTAGATTCGTCTGACATGACCTTTCCACTGTGAACCCATGCTGCCATGGGTCCTCTGCCCCACTGGCCTCTAGGAACTCAACAATTATTTCCTTCAGAAGTGATTCCATCACTTTCCCTACCACAGAGATCAAACTGACAGGTCTGTAGTTTCCTGAATCTGTCTTGGTCCCACTTTTGTGAAGGGGAATCGCATCCGCCTTCCTCCAGTCCTCGGGTACCACACCATCCTTCCATGATTTGTTAAAAAGGGTAATCAGTGGTTTCACTGGTTCTCCCCTTAATTCTTTTAGAATTCTGGGGTGAATTCCATCAGGCCCCATTGCTTTGTCCACCTTCAGTTTTAGGAGTTCTTTCAGAACCCTTTCTTCTGTGAATGGACTGGGATCGACCCCCCTATCCAGAGTGCTTCTGTTAATTGGATTAGGCACCTCCCTCTCCTCTTTTGTGAATACTGAGCAGAAATATTCGTTCAGTATCCCTGCTTTTTCACTATCCCCCTCTGCCCACCCACCGTTCATTCTATTCAGCTTCACTATCCCTCCCTTTGTCTTTCTACACTCCCTGATGTACCTATAAAAGGTTTTATTCCCCTTCTTAACCAAGTTGGCTATCCTTTCCTCAGTTTGGGCCTTTGCTATTCTGACTTCCCTCCCTGCTTCCTTCTACCTTAACTGGTACAGCTTTCTGTCCTGCTCCTTCTGTGTTTCTTTATAATTCCTGAATGCTATATTTTTCTTCCTGACTTTCCCTGCCACCTCTTTTGAGAACCATAGTGGCTTTTTCTTTCATTTTGATTTGTTTATTTGCTTCACACAAAGGCTTGTTGCCTCTGTGATGGCAGATCTGATGATTCCCCATTGTTGCTCCACCCCTCTTCTAGCCTGTTTGCTAGTGCTTTTGTGAGGCACTCTCCCATCTTGCCAAAGTCAGCCCTCCTGAAGTCCAGTAGCCTCACTTTTGTACGGCTTGACTCTAGCTGAGTTTAACTTGAACCACACTGTTTGATGGTCACTTGTTCCGAGATGGCAACCCACTTCTAGATCTGAGATCCTCTCACTGTCCCCATTTGAGAGTATGAGGTCTAAGATTGCTCCCTCATGAGTGAGTTCTGAAACTAGCTGTCTGAGGCATGCCACCTGTAGGGCATCAAGAATGGCCCTGCTCTTGGATGTGACTGCAGCAAGTGTGCTCCAGTTAACATCTGGCATGTTCAGGTCACCCATCAACAGTATCTCCCCTTTCTCTTCCATCCTAAGAATGCCTTCTATCATATCCTTGTCCATTCCCTCCCCCTGACATGGGGGTCTGTATACAACCCATGTGTGGATTGTGGTGCCACTTCCAGTCTCCAAGGTGACCATGAGTGCCTCCTCTCCTCTCTGTTTACTTTTTGTTCAGTTGCTTTTATCCCTTCCTTTACATGAGGCTACTCCTCCCCTTTCTTCCCTCCTGTCTCTCCTGTAGGTTATGTACCATGGTATGTTAACATCCCAGTCATGGATCTCTGTGTACCATGTTTCTGTGACTGCTACAATATCCAGGCATCCCTCTTCCATCAAGGCCACAAGTTCAGGGAACTTGTTGCCCAGGCTACAGGCAATGGTACTCATTATCCTCCATTTCCTGATGGCCTTACTCCTTTTTGCCCCATCCCTGTCCTTCTTGCCTTTGTCACTTTCTCCATTTACCCCTGCCCTTCTCCCTATCGACATCTCTATGTTGATGTTTACTGCACTTACTACTGTGACTTTTTTGGGGGGGCTAGGATTTCCCTGCTCCTTTCCAGTGCCTCCCCCCTTGGCTAGTTTAAATACTTGCCAATGAAGCATTTAAACCTATCATCTAGGATCCTGGTTCCCCTCCTAGACAGATGCAGCCCATCATTCCAGTATAGGTGTGCATCACTCCAAGTGGACCCCCAGTCCCCAGTGAAGCCAAATCCCTGAGCTCTGCACCAGTTTTTCAACCACTGATTAAATCCCATGGTGTTAAGCATCCTAGCCTCTAGTACACCATAGACAGACAGCACCTCCGAGAAGGTTACCATGTGTGCTACTTGTCTAAGGCCCCTCCCTAATTCCACAAACTCTTCCTGCACTGCTCTGATCCCTTTCTTAGCCAGGTCATTTGTCCCTAAGTGGACAATGACATCCAGCTCCCTCCCCTGTGCAGCTGCTCCGGCAATCCTGAAGATTCACTTCCTGTCCCTCCAAGCCATG
This sequence comes from Neoceratodus forsteri, assembly GCA_016271365.2. Lineage (NCBI taxonomy): Eukaryota > Metazoa > Chordata > Ceratodontiformes > Ceratodontidae > Neoceratodus > Neoceratodus forsteri. The sequence continues at coordinate 243,163,475 of CM028130.1, forward strand.
GTGCCAGGCAGGAATCTTACCTCCCTCTCCCCTTCTGCCTCCAGTTCTACCTTCCTAACAATGGAGTCCCCTACCGGGAGTTGTTTCCTTCCCCTGTGGAGCCCCAAGCCACCCTCCTGTGGGTCTCCTTTTTGGAGGTTCCCAGCATTCTCCCTGGTCTCCACTGTGGGTGCCTCCATAGAGGAACCACACTTTGCCGCAATGGCATAGGAATTGTGGAGAGGTACAACTGGAGGGATGTGCCTCTGTTCCACCACCCTCACCATCCCTGAGTCCACTGTGGTCCAACCGCTTCTCTTTCTTGGCAACCTCTGAGGCAATGGCAGTGGCCCTGGTGGTCCCTGGATGGAAGAGGAGGTCCCAAAAATCCTGGCCAACTCAGCCTGGAGATGAGCAACCTCTCCCCTCAGCCCAGAGAGGTGCCTGCAGATAGGACAACACTGCATCCTTCAGAACATCTCCCGGAAGACTACTGCTCCACAGCCACTGCACTGCACCACTCCCATCATGTCTTATTTCTGGCCCCTTCATTATTGTTTGGAATCCTTACTCTTTCCTCTGTTTTTTTTTCTTCTCCCTCTACTTACTTACTGCCTCTGTGCCCTTTTAAGCTCCTGATTGTCCTGTTCTGAGACAAGAAGATCCTATATTTCTCAGTAGACCTCTTACTTGTTTAGAGGTACACCTCCAGCAGCTAGAGGGGGCTGGAGAGCTACTCTTGCCCTTCTAGAATGGTGCATCTTTTTTGGCTTTGTGATCACTCACTTCCTGCTCCCAAACAGGAAGTTCCTGTTGTCAGTCAAATCCTGTGCCTATAAACTAGTGTTTTATTTTGCATGACTATACTACTGTAAACTACAAACTCATTACCTTATTAAAAACAAGAGTTATGTTAGTTTATAAGAGGAACAACACATCCCAGGGTGTGCAGTCTATGTGGAATAAATGTACTTCTCCAGTGGTTTAGTAGTACTCACTTGTGCCTCATGGCAAGCAACCACTCGAGGCATGCATTTTTATTACATGACTGCACACCCTGACATGTAATATAAGTTACTTAGAAACAAGTAGCATTGTGTTTAGTTATATCATATTAAAGATGTGCCTCTGTTTTAATGATGTAATGGCAAGAAGAGGAAAGTTGAAGAAATATGTGAAGAGAAGGCAATGTTTACAGGGTAATTTTATAACCGAGCCCAGGAGGCTCATTTCTAATTGTGACCTGGGGGAAAGGATACAGCAAAAAAATAATAGATAATGCATCAAGGGTGAACATATTAGCAGTCAGCTACAAAATGCATATGTAAACAGCAAGTATACCTATACCTAGGAGTATTTAATTTATCAATGAGGATATACAGCAAAAGTAACAACAAAGTGGACACAACAAAGTTGGTAACCTGAGCAACATAGCAATAGGATGTCAGGTATAGGATATAATGAGTGGGCAAAAATGACAGGTTAACAGAACCCTGCAGAACTCCTTAAGCATAGACTTGGCAGACCAGGAGCTTGGCAACAAAATTAGGGTATTAGATAGGCTATTCCACAGTTGTGGGAGTCTGTACATGAAGGACACTTGACCTGCATACTGTTTAATGACAGAGGTCTGGAATATGTCGGCAGCTTCCAAACTGATGGAGCAAGAACTGTTGGAAGAAGGGCACAGGATCCTACTTAAGTAGTTAGGGAGTCTTCCAGCCCAGGATTTGGTAGTCAATGAGGCCATAGGCTGTGAGTGTCGAGGGAGCTCAGTTCAGTTGATTGTACATTGCATAGTTGTGAGTTTGAAAGGGTAATTCAGAGCAAACCTGAAGAACACAATGAAGAGGAAACTATTATTTCTATGTTTGGAGAAGGCAGAGTTAGCAGTGAAGAAGACCACATCACTATATTCCAGGGTAGAGAAACTCATCCTTACCACAATGCATTTTCCAGTGCTAAGATGAGACAGCTTCTCACCCTATAAAGCACCACAAGTTTTGCAAAGCATTTGGAATCTGAGCTGCTGATGTAAGTTGTGTAGTCCATGGACTGATTGAGAGTCAAGCCCATGTATATTGGGGAAGATACATTATTAGGTTGGGTACAGTACCTGATATGGGGTGAATGTCCAGAGATGAGGGGATCTGGAATGCCATTGATTTGGATGGAATAGCATGCAGACAATTTATTTTGATTGGAATCTAGCTGATTAGAGTGGAACTAGTTTTGGTATTTGTATAGCCATGCTGAAGGTCCTATTCAATGAGAGGTGAAGTGGGCCCTGAAGAACAAATTATGGTGTTGCCAGTATACATGTGAATGCTGTGTTAAGTGACATTGGGAGGTCTTTATGAATGCTGAAATCAGGAGCTGCCCCAGCAAAGAACATTCTGGGAAATCAAGGCTGACAAGGAGTGAAGTAGAGAGGGCAGTCCTCAACGTGACCACCTATGATTGACAGACAGGTATGGTTTAAATCAGCAGAGGGACAGATCCAATAGACCTAAGGAGGCACATTTATATAAAGCAAGGAACTGGCTCACCATATCAAAGGCCTTCACCAAATCAAAGAAAATTGCCCAAGTACCATGGGCAGAATCCATCTGCATGCATGTGATAGATCAAGATAAGTGAGGTAGTGGAGTGCCTTGGATAAAAAACAGATTAGAAGGGGAAAAGAAGCCAGTTCTGGAGCAGACTCTGGACAGTTGCTTACTGACTACTATCTATAAGACTATGGACAAGCAGATAGTAGGGATATGAAGCAGTAGTTACCAGGCATATCAAACATATTGCTTTTGTGGCGATACTATATACACTGTAGCATGTTTCTGGGATGAGGGAAAGAGTCACATAACCAGGAAGTGAATAAATATCTGGTCAAGCAGTACAGCAATGGCTGGCATACCAAAGGAGAGGGATCAATGGTATGTGTCATCAGGGCCACTGTTGGAGTTTTCAGTTGCAGCCATTGATATAGTCGGATATTTCCATACATTTTGCAATTCTTCTAAAGAGATTCTCTCTGTTGGCCATAAAGTTGTATTGCAGGAAGGAAGGAAGGAGTTTCTCTAGAGATATCACAGAAGTTTCATAAATATCTGACCATGACAAAGTCTGAAACTGTATATTCCAGAAATTAGCTGCACAGGGGTTGATGTGGGTATCTGTCTTTCAGTCATGAGTTGGCAGTGAATGAGTGAGACGTGCTGAGGCTAGTGGGGTGAATCATAGCTGTTTGTAGCTGTTCTCACTGGTAACATATATTACTAGGCAGCATTTCTTTCCCTATAGGAGCTTCTTCCCCCTTTAGGCTGAAGGAATTAGTGGTGTGGCAATGCATATAGATTAATGCAGAGTTCCGAGGCTTCACAATATCTGTTATATTCTAGTGAATCACTTTATAGAAAACATTGATTTACAATTGTGCTAATTGGGCTATGGAAAGCATCATTCCTTGCTTTATTCATTTTATATAAGACATCATATTGCTGCTATATGAAAAGTTACTTTTAAATGTTTCAGTGTTCATAAGGCCAATGACTTTTTCCAATTAAAATTACAATACAGATCAATCTCTATCAAGGGTCTGAAAGGCTCAATATTTTAACAGTCATTGATCTAAGTCATTGGTCAACATTTGTTTTTAAATTTTAAGTTTAAGACATTTATCACCCATCTCCATTGGATATATTGAATGAGCTATAAGTCCTCCATTTGCTCCTTTTCTGCTGTACTGGAACACAAAGTAAATTTCCATTTTTATGATAATGTGCCAATGCATAATGAGGGATCACCTTATAGAAAGGCATCCTTACTGGAAATGGCTTAGGTTCTGTTTTTGGTTTTTTGTTTACTATTTATTCTCCTTTTGAGCCTTGCATGAAAAATAAGACATTTTAAATATGAACAAAAGGTGATCTAATTGTCAGACAACTTATGAAATACTGGATTAAGCCTTAATTTGCCAGGAACCATGTAGTAATATAACTAGTTAGTGGAAACTGAAACAACTGTGTTTAATACAAGTTTGTTTGTTTTTACCACTTGACAATTCCTTAGTTGGGGCAATTTTTTATTCTGTGACATCAGCTTACACTGCCCTCAAATATTAACAGATCAATAGGGATGGACACCACACAATGCCCAGGAAGCAGAATGTTACAAGTGAACAAATAAGAATGTCAACATTCTCAGCACTAACGTTGGCAGGAAAATACTACTGCATAAGTCCTAGGGTAGACTTCCCAGACACATTTTTTATTCTTGTCCAAAACAAACAAAAGTCAGTGCAGCTTAAGCTAATGCAACCCAAACCACTGAGACGTTCTCTGCCCCAGCTCAGTAAGCTTTAATTTTTTGATTTGTATTTGTGAACTGGATTTGTGAACTGGATTTTTCTGGCTTCATCCTCAATTCAGCCTTCTGGCATCTGGTTTCTCTTTTTACTTTTGTTAATGTTATCACCACTAAAGTGGGGGATTCTTTGTTTATTTTGCAGAATTCAAAAAGTAATACTAATCATTTTTAGAATAAAAACATAGGAAGACATTAGTAGATAAAGACACTGGGCAGGATTTTTGAAGCTTGGTGCAAGGCTTGTTTCTAGCCCTGAACCACTAGATTTAGGTTCTGTCTGTGCATCAAGCCCTTCGCCACAACTGAGTCAAATGTCACAATCTCAGGCACAGTTTTGACAGTTTCCATGAGTTACAGCAGCTTGTAGAAAATATCTGGTGCAAGCTCCGTAAAAATGGCTCACAGGATTGCCACAAGGTAGACCAGGAAAAGTTGGTCTACCCTGCCACAATTGCAACAATGGATAGAAAATCCCATTAGATCACCGTAAGCCCCATGCACCTTATTGTTGGTGCACCAGCACTTGCAGAGATCTAGGAGTTTGAAAATCCTGCCTGCTGAATCCATCAAGTCTGCTTTCAAACACTACTTTGAAACTATTGCCATTGTATCCCCCCTTCTTTTCTCATTAAGTAATACTTCAAAAACATGTCAGCTAACAGCAAACCATCAAATCCAGCAATAGTGCCCATGTTGGTCCTCATGCTGGACAGGCTATAACACTTATTCACCACTATCTCCATGGAGACAAACTTCAGCACATCCTTTTTGTATTTACTACACAACAATTTTAGGTTATGGACAACTGTGGTCAAATCCTTATTTTTTAGGAAAAATTCACAATGGTCAACCTTATTGTATCTTTGCAAAAACTTGAAGGTCTCTATCACATGGCAGTCTCTGTTTTTGTCACCAGAGAGTACATATTAAGACTCTCTTTATATGATTTTCCCTATTGTCTGTGGATCATTTTATTAGCTCTCTGCTGGATAGTCTCCAGTCTGTTTTATTTATTTATTTATTTATTTATTTATTTACAGAGTCTGTGTCTTTTTTTAGCTGCAGACACCAGATCTGAACACAGTAATTGAGGTGAGGGCTCACTAGAGACCTCTAAAGTGACAACATGACTTTCTGCCTGCAGTTGGTAAAGCCCCACTCTGTACCCCAAGCATTCCTTTGGTTGCCCGATATGCCTTGTTCCACTGGATGTTTTCCTTGATATTGTCACGGATCATTATCTCCTTGTCTTTTTCTTCCCTCAGTTGTTCCATATTTACACCATTGATCCAGTATTCTGTTTTTGTATCCCCCTTTACAAATGTGCATGATATTGAACTTCGTCTCATTTAATTTTCAATTGCCGAATGCTAGACCATTTTTTGAAAGAAATCTACAAAGTGTGGTGTCATCCATAAAAAGTTATGGCTACATGGCAATTCATTACTGGCAATTTGGCCTGCTACAATGCGCTTCCATCAGAACTCGGGAAGCATTCCAGGAAAGTTCATGTTTTCTGCTGTAAAGTGAGTTATTAATAGATTGGTGCTCAGAAATATAAATAAAATTAAGCTGCAGTATTTCATATGTGTGGGAGACAGGGAGCGAATCATTGCAGAGGAAATTGCTGGCAACCAATTGATGTTACACCAAAGGGGTGCACCTTGTCTTGTAACACTTCACTTATGTCATTCATGTTGAAGAGAGTAGATTCACACCAGACACCTTCAGTATGCCAGTCGTAAAGTACAGTTACATAAGAACTTGCCATAACAGTAGCTCTTTGAGAGGAACTCTTGATAAAGTCCAACACCAGTAGGACTGAGCCGTCAGGCTCTCAGACCATACAGAAACTTTCTAGCTAGCAGTGCACCTTGGGGTACCACCCACCGCCAACATCACCCTGCTGACATTGGCCTATCTTATAAAGGCAGGCAGTCCCACACACTCTCCTCAGGTCTTCTGATGGAGACCTGAAGTGGGCAGTGGAAGAAGGAATAATCGAGGTTTCCCATGAGCCAAAAAAGGAAGAAGAAGCAGGAGAGTTACTCACATGGAAGTGGAGACTGTCAAGGAAGGTAGGCAGAGAGCATGGGGTAGGAGGGATGGAAAATCATAGCCTACTGCAATGCTCCTCTTGAAGATCTACTGTTTTGGTAAGTTCTTACATAACTACTATCTGACTTCAAGGGAGGCTACTGCAGCAGCCCAACCATGGTAGGACTGAGTCCCTATCAGTTCCAACAGTATAGAGGAAGCAGCACAGGGGAGAGGAAAGACAGCAGCCAATGGCCAAAGAAAAGAGGCCCAGCAGGATGATGAGGCAGAAGTTGACCCAACACTTAGAGGCAATGTTCAGGCTATAATGCTTGGTGAAGGTATGGAGAGAGCTCCAAGTGGTGGCTGCACATATGTCTGCAGTGTACACATTTCTAAAGCAAGCCATAGAGACAGTCATCCACCTGGTGGAGTGGCCCTTAACCACTCCCAGAGGTTCCTTACCATACTTTTAGTAACAATAAATGATGCAATTGTCTAATCACTTGTACAAACACTGTTTGGTCACTGGAGTGCCCTCTCTCCTAGGGGCAAATGAAACAAACAACTGATCAGACTTTTTCAAAGTCTTAGCCTAGTGTGTATAGTATCGTAAGATGTTATGTACATCCAAAGTACAGAGCAAAACCTCCCCCAGATTAGAATATTCTGGAAAATAAACAGGAAGGTGGATGAATTGATTCAAAGTAAACTCTGACATCACCTTGGGAAGGAACTTAGGATTGGTACGCAAAGACACCCTGTCTTTATGAAAAACCGAATAAGACTTCTTACACATGAGAGCCTAAGGCTCAGAAATCCTTTGAGTAGAAGTAACAGGAACTACAAAGAGTGCTTTCCAAGACAGGGAAGTGCAACTCGCAACTCATGGCCAGTTCAAAGGGAGATAACGTGAGTTTTTCCAACACATAATTAAAGTCCCACAGAGGGGACCAGCTCTTGAATGGGAGGTTTCAGATGTAAAATGCCCTGGAGTATGGTGCAAGACACATCAAGCTGAGCAACAGCCCTGCCCTCAATAGGTATATGGTATGCAGAGATGGCAGAAAGATGTACCTTAATGGAGGAATACCTCAATCCCGAGTCAGAGAGGGAGAGAAGATACACCAACATCTGATCCACTGGGCAGGTGAAAGGGTTTAAATGATGTGACATGGCCCAAAGGGCAAAGGACTTCCATTTCATAGCATAGGTAGTCCTGGTGGTGGTCTTCTTGGCAGCCACCAGGACATATGCAGGTTCCACCACTGGAACGCGCCTGGGCATCAGGGTGCCAAGTCCTGATTTCGTTGTCCTGTCCTTTTGCAGGGGGCTTCACCCCCCCACACCCTCCTTTCTAATTATTCTAACTTGGTGGGTGCAGACCTCAGGGAGGGGACATCAAATTTCTCCTTGTGGTGCCCTAATGATGGGTGTGTTCTGATGGGTGCCCTGATTGCTGGATGGGAGATCTTTGACACTTGAAGATATCCTAAACTAGGCAATGGCTATGTCCTTAGAACCCATGCATGGAGATGCAGAGACTTGAGGTCTGGATGGACCAGGGTTCTCCACTTGTGGGAGAGCAAGCCAGTGCACAGCAGCAGGAGGAGCAGAGGTTCCACCACCAGCTATTGTAGCAAAGGAAACCAGATCTGACAAGGCCAGAAGAAGGCTATGAGGATTATCTCTTTCCCTGCCATCTGAAGCTTGAGCAGTACCCGGTGAAGGAGCAGGAAGGGAGGGAAAGCATATCAAAACCTCTCCTTCCAGCAGTAGGACAATGCATCTCACCTGAAAACTCCAGGACTGGGATCGTGTGAGCGAAAAAAAAATGACAGATTAGTGTTGAGCGCAGATGAAAAGAGATCCAACTCTGGGCACCCCAATCTGTCGAATAGGTCTTTGAGCACTTGGGTAAGAAGTTCCCACTTATGAGCCCTGGACCAGGAGCAGCTTAGACTGTCTGCAAGGACATTTTGGATGGCTGAAACAAGGACAGCAGAGAGCTCCAGACCATGCTCAATGGTCCAATACCATACCCTCATTGCCTCTCTGCACGGGGGTAGGAGTGCATGCCCCCCCTGCTTGTTTATGTAATAAACTATGCATATGTTGTACATGTGAACTAATAGCAGACTGGGGAGTTGATGAGTCTGGAAGGCTTGTAGAGCATATAGAACTGCTTGCATCTCCAGAACATTGATATAGATTCCCTGTTCCACATCTGTCTAGCTGCTTTGAGTCTGGTGAGCACTCAAGTGACCTTCCCAGCCCAGACCTGAGCCATCTGTCCTGAGGCTTTGATGAGGGGATGAACTAGCAGGTTGGCTGGCTCTGGCCACCACGACAAGACCCTCTTGACTGTATCAGACACCATGACCATTTGTTAGAGGTTGTCCATTCATTTGTCCAGTTGGACCCTCAATGCCCATTGAGGTATTCTCATGTGCAGCCAGACCAAAGGGACCATGGCAGTAGCTACTGCCATGTGGTCCAGAAGGCACAGGAATGTCCTGGCAGGGACCTGGAAGCTGGAGGAGGCCAGGTTGGCCTGGTCCATCAGGTGCTCCACTCTGTCCATGGGCAAGAAAGCCATGTCCTGGGCTGTGTCCAGGACCACCCCAATGTACTGGAGGTGCTGGCAGGGAGTCAGGCATGACTTTTGCCTGTTGATTGTGATATCTAAGGCCTAGAAAAGGCTGAAGGTATGATCCAGATTCAAGACAAGGTGTTCCTATGATGGGCCACTAGAAGCTAATCTACCGGGAAAGGAAACACATAAAAGCCTTGGCATCTCAAGGCAGTCACCACCACCACGCACTTGGTGAAAATCCTGGGAGTAGAGGACAGCCCAAAGGGGAGAGCCTAGAACTGGAAATAGGCTTCCCAGAAATGGAAGCAGACGAAGCGCCAGTTAGAAGAGAAACTTTTGATATGCAGATATGCATCTTGCATATCCAAGGAGCAGAGCCAGTCCCTGCAATGCAGAAGGGGCAACAGACCTTGAATGGTGACCATCTTGAAGCAATTATACTTTATAAACATATTTAGGTTGCTCAGGTCCAGGATGGTCTGGAGACCAGGAAGAAGTGGGAGTAGAACACCCCACCCCACTGAGCCAGAGGGATGGGCTGTATGGCTCATTTTTGTAAAAGGGCCTGAATCTCCTCCCTGAAGAGATGCACATGAACTGGAGAGTAAAAGGAGTTGCCAGGAGGATTTTCAGGGGGCCTCTCTTGGAGTTACAGTGTGTAGCCATCTTCTATGAGCTGTAGAACCCAATTGTCCAAGGTAATCCTGTGCCACCCATCGAGGTGGAGGAAGAACCAACCCCCAACTGCTTTCCCAGAGTCTCTACTGGAGTGTAGGGCCAGCATGGAATCAGGAAGTAGGGTCAGGTACCCACAGGGCAGGGATGTTTAGTTGAGGAGCCCTGGCAGTGGCTGTGGCAGTGGCTGACACACAGCCTTTTGCTTGCCCTGACCTTTGGCAGGAGGGTGGGTCTGTCTGTGAGAGGAGCAGTGAAAGGGTGGCTGCTGACCAGAATTAAGCTGCATATGGTACAAGGAGTGGATGGACTGGAGGGCTTTGCCTGACTTCTGAAGGGAGGAGATCAAATCCTTGACATTCCCTCCCCCCCCCAAAAATGATGGAACCCTGAAAAGAGGTGTCCAAGATGCTGGACTACACATCAGAAGTGAATCCAGACACCTGAAGCCAAGAGCAGCACTGGAGATAGATGCCAGTAGCTGCCTTTTTACCTAAGGCATCAACTGCATCATAAGCAGCCTGAAGGACATGGTTCCCAACATTTGAGCCAGCATTAATGTCCTGGACCAGTGGCTTCTTAGCTGGGTAATTTGGCAAGGTCTTAACCAACTTCTTGGTTTGGTCCAAAAGAATGTTCTGGTACTGTACCATGTGGGCCAAATAGTTAATGGCCAGGGTGGAAGAGGTAAAGATCCACTTCCTCAGATGATCTCGCTGTCTTGATTCCCAGTCCGGGGAAGAGAACTGAAGTGCTTAGGTGTTTTGGTGCAGTCATGCGCCACACTGATGACCATTGACCCAACTTTAGGTTGCCTTCCTTAAAATTGTTTACCAGCGGGGGCATGGTAAAACCAATCAGCCTTCTTAGGCACTGCTGGGATTGAAGAATGATGATTCCAAGCCACCCTGATGACATCCTCATAGGACTCAATGGAAGGAGGAATCACCAAGGGGAGAGCATCGGGCTGCCACAAGTAGATAGCCAGCTGATGTTGTTCTGGTTCCTGTTCCTCAGTCTCCCAGCCCATGGTGGCCTTAATGTGCCTCTTGATGTTCATGAAAGAGGAGTCATCTGGAGGAGACTTGGGGACCATCTTTGTGGGCTCCTCACCCTCAGATGAGTCCCCATGAAGAGAGAAAGAATCTGCGTAATCAAAGTCATCTTCATTTTCCTCATCCAGCTCACTTTTGGCTGGTGGGTGCCAGTCCAGGCAACTGCTGGAACCACCATTGTGCTTGTTCCCAGGAGTGCAAGTATTGCTGTGAACCAGGCTGGACCAAGTAGAGGGGAAGATGATCTGGGGGGGGGCTGCAGAGGGTATGCTGGTGTTGGGCCCATAGGGGTGGGATTCTACTTCTGCATGAAATCCCACCAACAGGTGAAAAGACCATTGTAATCTACTGGTGGAGGGTAGTTGTAGACTGGAGGATAGGGGTATGCTGGCACCAAGTAAGAAAAAGGTGGTGTCAGTCCAGGAGGGGTCAGAATCGGGTACACCTTCAGAGGTCTGGCAGACAGAGGCTGTGGGTCTGGTGTTGGGCCTGCTTGTTGTGGCTGAGCCAGAACAGGCTCTGCCCCAGCAGGTGCTGGCCAAGGAAGCCTGGGAAGAGTATCCATTGATGCCAGGAGAGGAGAGACTGGTGCGGGGGGGACAGAGACCTCCCTGGTGATGACTGAGGTGAGACTGGATTTGGGGAGATGCTGGCAGCCTGCAGAAGCCACTGCCTAGAAGGACTGGTGGCAGCCCTTGTAGAGGGGACTGATGCAGGCAGTGTTCTGGCCTGGGGGGATGGCAGAAGAAGAGCCTGCACCCATTGCATCACTGGCTGAGCCTCCTGGCTGAGAGCCCATGGAAGTCAGGGACCTGAGCATCAGGGGCTGGGGAACAGGAAACTGAGTCCCCTGCCCTGAAGAGCCGCTGCATGCCACAGAAATAAATGTGGGTAGCAGGGCCACTATTAACCCTGGTGAAAGAAGGACTTATGGGGCTGAGGAGGCTGAAGTCCCATGGGAGGAATACCTAGATGCGGGCCATGGTTTGTGAGGAAACCACGAGTTGGAAGCAGACTGGTCCTGGTCCCAGTCCTTGTTCCACTGCTTGTGCTTCCCGCTGGACTTTTCCCAGGACTGGTAGGAAGAAGAAGCTCTGGAGGACTGGGCTGCTGAAGCTGAAGACCTCCTGGCCTTCAGTTCCTGTTCCATCATGACAAGCTTCTGCTTCTTGAGATGGCTCTCCAGAATTTTCAGGCATCATCTCTGTATGGCCTGGTTAAATTTTTGGCTTAGCTGGCAGACTTCGGTGTTGTGGCTGTGGCCTAGGCACAGGATGCCAGCAGAATATGCATCCTTTTCTGGAATCTGTTTGCCATAGACACACTTCCTGGAGCAGTTGGAAGACAAGGTAGGTTAAGAAGACATGAATCTGAATCCTGTAACACCAAAAACTCAATGTTAACATTAAATTAAAAAATTAAAAATAAAATTGCAAAAAGCATGTGAAATGGCGGTTTACTGTAGCTGCAGCAGTTTCAGTGACCAGACTTGCATGAGTCAGTGGCAGGAAAGAACTGAGGATGGTGCAGAAGACCGCCTGTCATTTTAGGATAGGCCAATATCAGAGGGGTGACATCAGTGGTAGGCGGTCACTCATAGTACACAGCTAGCTAAAAAGTTTCCATGTGGTTCTGGTACCTGGTGGCTTAGTCCTACCATGTTAGCCTACTACAAGAGCCTCCTTTGAAGTAAGATCCTCCTTTATCCCAGAGAACCTAAAATTTAGGAAAAGCCTCTTGGTCTTGCATTGCAACCACTTCCTGATCCACATAGCAATTTTATCTACTCGCCCTAAATCTCTCACCTGCTTTACAACATCTTGTGTGGAACAGGATCAAAGGCTTTACTGAAACTTTGGTAAAGGATAACTTATGGCTGCCCCTTGTTCACCACTTGTTTCATTGAATTGAAGAAATTAATCATATTCATCTAACATGACCTGCCCATCACAATCCCATGCTGCCTCTTAAAGGGCAACTAATCTGCTTCCAGGAACTCCACTATGTGCTCGTTAGTGATAGTTTCTGATAACTTCCCTACTATGGAAGATAGGCTCACTGGTCTGTAGTTTTCCCAGTCCTCCCTATCCCTCCCCCTTTTGTAAAGCAACACCAAACTTTCTTATCCCACAATGTCTTAGAATTTTCTTTTTCTAAGGAACTATGGAACAGTTTGGCTCAGGGTACTGCCAAAGGCAGGCTAATCTCTATCAGCAAGGTTTGGTGAATTCCATCTAGTCCACATGATGTGTTTACTTTTAGATTGTGCAGCTCTTTGCTTGTACTTTCCATAGAAATTTCCTTCATCACTAATCTTAGTTTGAAGGGACCTCTGACATTTTCTCTGCTTTTAGGCTGTGGCCTCTAGTTGGAACACAGAACTGAAAATGTTTTTAAGAATATCCACCTTGCCTATACCATCATCCATGATCGCAATTCCTCATCCTTTTAATACCTGCCCTCATCTATCTTCCCTGCCTCATATATCTATAAAATGTTTTAACCCCTTCTGCAGTTCTCAATTCAGTTTCAACTTTTGCATTCCTCGATATTTTTTTTTTTGCCACTATGAGTTTCCCTTTGTAATTGTCCCTATTAGTTTTAGCCTAGTCCCTCTTATATCTTATATCTATTAAAAGCCCTTATTGTTTTCACCAATTCTTACCCTCACCTGGTCACTAACCCAAATCAGCGTCTTATGTCTCTTGCCCTTTGTAATATACTTGACACACTCCCATGTGACCCCTAATATTGCATTTTTTATTACAGCCCATTTGTTCTTCACTCCCACCATCTTTTTTATTCCCTTCAGCCTGTCCTTCAGTATCTCTATCACCCTAACAAAATCTGCTGTCCTTAAGTTAGATATCATGTGCTGGTGTTTAAGCAGTGAACTGCAAGAACAATGTTGAAACTCATGTTGTTATGGCAATTTTGTCCCAAGGAGTCCTCTGCCCTTAAGTCACATATAATGTCCTGATTAGACATTACAAGATCCAGGTTTGCCTTACCCCCTACTTGCCCATCTCTCCCATTGACTCAGAAAGCAGTCATGCATTGCCTCCAAAAATCTCTGGCTATTTTGACTTTTGGCCTTTGTAGTTTTCTGACTGATATCTAGGACTTCAAAGTCACCAATGAGAACTACTGTACATTACTCATTCATGTTGTCTTTCTGTTTCTCCTTTCAACTGTAGGTCTAATCCAATAGATTGGTTGCTGGTCTATAGAACACCCCAATCATCAGAATAAAACAAAGCAACTAAAATATGTTAACATAAAGAAATTAATTAAAAGGAAGAAATAAGTGAGTACACAATATTTAGAATTGTTTTCCATCACATTTCATGCTCTATAACATGGCAAACACAAAACACAGTTGGTCTTGTTGGTGTTCTGTTTGCCATGTGTTTATTTCTTTCCATACTCAACCTTATATTAGAGTTAATGCCTCTGGCCTTAAAATACTTAAAAGGATAAATGGCAATTATAAACCTGGAATAATTATGCTAGAAAACACTTCTGTTCTATTCTTTCAAATTATAGTTAAAGTCAGGGCTGAAAATTACTGTTTCTCCCTGCCACCCTGGGACAGTGTCTGTCCTCAGGAGCTAAGCCACTGTTCAGCATTATTGCCATGTTTAAACTGCAGAGGGTCCCCTTACTTGCCTATGGATTACCCCAACTGTGGGGAACCTTTCTGTTCCTCCAAGTCCAGATCTGGTTGTTGGTGACCTTGTCATGCTTGGAAGACAGCAAACACAGGCTAAAACATATTGCAGCAATAACTTTCTGAGTTGAGGGTGTTTTCTACCTCACATTCTACCAACCCCTTAAGACACTAACTCAATGTGCTACATGAAGCACGCAACCAGCACATGCATAGTTTAGCCAATTGTCTCCCCTTCCCCTGCCATGAAGCATCCCTGCACCACTTGTGGGCGCTAAAGTGGTGCTTGTGTTTTTGAAAAACAAGATGATCAACCACTGCTAAAAGTAATGCTTGGCATAAACTGTAAACTTTGATCTTGCAAAAAATTTCCTGAAATGTAAAATTCTCTGAATGTTCCACCAATCTGTGCCCCATTTTGTAAATTTTCTAGCCGAATTGTGGAATGATACACATAAACTCTGTAAGGACGGTTCTGCGGAATTCCATTCCGTAATCTTGCATCAATCTGCAAAACATCAGTTATTCCGCAGCTTGATAGATAACAGTCTGAGCTGTTACATGGAATTCCATTCTGCATATTAATACATAAGTCCACAATGCATACAGTACATTCATTTCACATTCTAATTCAAAATTTTGTGAATGTTGCTAACGTGCACCCCAAAATTTCACAGACGTGAATTTGTAACTTTCACGCTATTTCCTCTGGCAGAATATTTATTTTTTATAGCACTAAGCAGGATGCTGGTATCCTGTGGGATTCTAATTCTTCTTCCCCTCACTACCCAGCATCGCACTCTCAATTCACATTGCTGACATCATGGGCAGCAGCCCTGCCACAAAGGGGCAGCCGAGAGGGAGAGAAAAGATTACACATTCTAATGGATGTATACAGTACCTCCTCTAAATAATGTAATTTAGTGGGCACAAAATGGCACAAGATGTCACATCACTTAATATTAAGTTAAATTAGCTAGAAAGCCATATTAAAATAATTTAATCTTTATGCTTTTTGCATGACTTCACCAGACCTAAATAAAATTCAAATGTTTTTAAATGACTGTGACTAAGTGAATTGTTTTAGTCAATGTAATATCCCTCATTGGTAGGACAATAAGAAACTAAAAAACTTGAGAACACACGAATACTCAAGACCAGTACAATATCAAACTGATGCAGGCCTGTCTAGAGCCAAAATGCCAGGGCCCAGTGGTCATAGAAACATAGAAACTTGATGGCAAACATTGACTGATTGGTCCACATAGTCTGCCCATTTTTCCCTACATTATTACTGCAGACTGCACTTGATCTACAATCTTTCACCCCCACTTCCTTTCCACCATGATTCCCTTGTGTCTATTCCATGTATTCTTGAATTCCACCACTATTTATACCCAAACCAACTCAACTGGAAGGCTGTTCCAGGAGTCCTTCACTCTTTCTGTGGAGAAAAATGTTCTCACATCTCTCCTGAATCTACCACTCGTCCAGCTTCACAGCATGTCTCATTGTTCCTGAGCACATTTTTTTCTACAAAAGTACTTCACTTCTGTACCTTATTTACTCCATGAGGTATTTAAAGGTCTTTGTCTTATCCCACCTCTCTTTCACGTCTTCCAGGGTGTACATATTGAGTTCCTTTATTCTCTCACTTTAGGGCTCTAGTTTTGGACCCAGACTTGTGTATTTAAAGCTCTAAATAAATTGTTTTAAACCAAAACAAGTCAGTTTCCAGATAATACTTCCTTTCCTTGAGTGCAGAATTTTGTTTTTTTCTTGTTCATCGGGAATGGCTGCCCATCCCTGCACCTCTGCTGATTCTGGATGCATTTCTGTAATGGAACTGAACAAATTGCATAGTCAAGTGGTAGATTACTTAAAAAGTGCCAAATTGAATTTCCACCTGTAGAATTATGGCAAAATTACAATTTTACATCTGTGAAATATTTGCTAAATTTAAGTGAAAGTTTACATAATTATGCCAAAATTTAGGTTTCAGTTTACAACAATCTTTCTGAATTTCCACACACTTTGTAAGTCCTTTTCATCATTGGCATGTGAAGCAAAGTTAGGATCTCTAAACTTAAAGGGAGCTGAGTTATAAACAGCTCCATATTTGGAATATTTTTAATTAAATTGTGCAAGTATGTAAACTGCACACTTTTAAGCACTTAAACATTAAGATTTAAGAATGCAACAACACCAATATTGATAGGTTCTTAGACTCTAGCAAGGAGGCTATGTGTCAACTTTCTAATAGCTTACTTAAGGGATGGCCAACATACGAGCACCCAATTTCTGCAAAATAAGATTACTAAGTAATCTCAAATTTCGTGAGTTTTTGTGACAATTGAGGAATTTTGTGATCATTTTGTAGAAGTGATTGTCATAAATTTTTCCCAGCCATACACTTGACATGTCATGCAAGATGAAGGAAAATACTGGGTAGAGTGGTACTGTGGTAGCATTCATAGCTAGTGGCTCCATAGTAAAAATACAGTGCTGCCCAGCAACCACAAACAAAATGGCATGTAGGGATGCACATACATGTACAGCATTGTTAATGTACAGTGCTACCTGCTTACTCTTTAACAAAATCAGATTGAAGTCTTGCACTCACCACCTCATAGTAAAATCACCCACACAGCCTATAAAGTACAAAATATACTTTATTGGAGTGTAGTAAAAAAAACACCACTCAAAACAAATTTTCCTTTTAAACATTTTTTTTGGTTTTA
Source organism: Neoceratodus forsteri (assembly GCA_016271365.2). Taxonomy (NCBI): domain Eukaryota; kingdom Metazoa; phylum Chordata; order Ceratodontiformes; family Ceratodontidae; genus Neoceratodus; species Neoceratodus forsteri. Next base: position 243,180,593 of record CM028130.1, read on the forward strand.
ATATATGTTAATTGTTTGTTTTTGTTTTTTTACAGATCTCTGTCTCTAATATTTATGAGAGGCAAAAAGGAAAAATAAGAAATGAGAAAAAAGATAAAATGAAAATAAGAGTAGAAATCTTTGCACGGCACCATGGTTTACAAAAACTCTGTGTTTACAGAAGACTATACAAAATGTACGTTAAACCATGGCTAATTAATTACATAAATGAGAGCGCTCAGTATTTTAAGTCATTGTAATGGTGCAATACTAAGTGTAACTGATTTATAGTATTGTTTTTAATATTAAGATGTGCCTTTATATGTGTATTATTTTGTAAGTCTTTGTCTTTCACTGATGACGTCACACTGATATATTTAAGACACATCATTTACTGAGATCCTTATGCTTTTTGGAAAAGGTTTTGTTCCAAAATGCGTCAAAGCATAAGGAGTGGTGTTTTTTATTGCACTCCAATAGAGGATATTTTGCACTTTATAGACTGTGTAGGCGATTTTACTATGAGGTGGTGAGTGCGAGACTTCTATCTGATTTGGTTATTTGGCTTTGTCTCTGCACCACCTGCCAGGTGCAGTTATTTTTTCTGAATTTGTTACTCTTTAACAACCCTACAAATAACAATGTGTATTTTTACCATTTGAAGACAGTGACACCAAGCATTACAACTAGTCTACCAGCTGGAGTAAGATAGCACAGGAGCATTTCTCACTTGAAAACAGATCATGTGATATCATAGCCAACAGAATTGACTTGTCTGAGAGCTCAATGCACTTGGAAGTCCATGACTTAGAGAATTGCATGTAGACCTAGTGGGGAAGGAGATTACTGGAACAAAACAAAGACGAAATTCCAGCTATTACAAAGTGATACAGTAGGTTGACAAGAAATAAAGGAGGTTACTCTCTTTGTAAGGGAAGATGTCTGAAAAACAAGGAAGACATTATTGTGACAAGCATTTCCATTGAGTTTATCTGGTCAAACTCAAAGCAAAATTGGGGGCAGGGGGATAAAATAGCAGTAACCCAGAAAATAACAACATTACTATAAACCACTCAACATAGCTAAATGGATTTAAGAGTGAAAAAAGCTTTGTGAAAATTTTATTCTTCAAGTGAAATTCAGTGGTGCTGTATTACCTATTACCCTTCAATTACATTTGAGTAAATTGTTCCCATAAGTAATTTGCTGTATTTTTACTGTAAATGTTAAACTACTAAACCAATTTCTCCTGCTGTGTTAGATTCAAGGAGCCATTGACATTGCATGTGCAGGCCAAAATTCAGCTATACTACTGCAAAAGTAGCAAAGCTGCAAACATCTAAATATATTGAAAATTGTCAGGGGTTTCACTAATAAATTATGAACAAAAAGTGGCCATGTTTAAAGCAGAGATATACTTTTATAAAAGTATGCAAAAATACATTGCCAGACATTGAGCTCCTATAAATTAAAAACTGTTTATCCAAATGTCATAAAGTTTGGAATTCCCTTAGGACTGTGTCTAACTATAAAATATGTTAACTTATAGATCTCTAGTTGCATGAATGACTGATTTATGACTACATATTTGTTATAAAAAAAATCTTGAAATTCTGCAACATTTCACAGAATCTTATGCACATTCTATGAAAGCAGAATTTTCTCACTGTGCTCAGCTATATAGACTCTGGCTGATATGTCAGCCCAGGAACCCCATATTGGGGTTGTGTGGTGGATGGACACATCATGGCAGATATTCACTGTTCTTAAAGAGAGGGGGGCATGGACCTCCAGCAGTCACACACTCACCTGCTGAGTATGAAGTAGGACTGGTGTCATCTGTGAAAGTAAGTAGCTAATGCACCACCCACCCAGATGGTGAAACGGTGCAACCATGATGACCTTGATCATTGGGGTGGGGGGACAGGGGGAACATATTACAAACAAAAAACTAAAAGAAAATGCTTAGCCAACAAACCAAGGCTCAGAATAGGAAAGTAGTATTGCAAACCCAGTACCTTTGAACGACATTTCCCTAGCTAGAGTAGTAAATTTATTTACTTTCACTTTCATCTTGCTTATAGTGCTTAAATCTATATTTTAGTACTCTATATGTTGTAGTCAAATTAAATCCCTAAGAACTTTCCTCAAGGGTTCTATATATATTTAAAATAGTTCACTTGAGTGAAGTTGGCCCTAGGGCATTATCCAAAGGCTGGTTTCCAGAAGAAAGTGAACAATTTCTTCCTGACAATTTTCCACGTGGTGGACAGAGCCAAGTGAAACATGTCTAATTCTGGAATCCTAATGAGGCTTGGCGGAATCCTGAAGAGTTTGTTTTTGTCATTATAAAGAAAATAAAAGCTGCAGATTTAATCAAGTTAACATAAAACAAGCCATATTCATAATGTGGTGTTCTCGGTGAATCCACTCAGAGCATGCAATAATCTTAAAACAATAAACACAACCCCCCCAACCACACGCACACACACGCTCTATTGTATTGTTCTGGACAGTTGTAATTATAACTATATAATGGCAAACAGAAAAAGTCTAGCTAAAATGCAAAAAGCACTATAAGTACATTAATTTTTGAAAATTTAAAGCTGTTTCCAGATTACCAGGTAGAGTATTTCAATGTAAAAATCAGTCACAGTATGCCAGCCCATTGATGCAGTGATAGCGCTGCCACTTGAGGCACTAGTGGTCCAGGTTTAGGAGCAGACTCGGGTTGCCAGGTGCCGGCTTGAGGGAGGAGGATTGAGCATCCCAGGGGACAGTCTCCCCTTAGGGGAGGGGGGTGTATCTTCCCTGCTGTAACACTGCCACCTGGTGACCACAGGTGGAGGTGCAGCTCACGGCATGCTATGGGGGGGGAGGAGGTTGGCCAAAATCCTGAGAGGCAGCACACCTTATGTACACATGCTCCTTGGATCTCCTAGTGAGCAGCAGCCCTCAGAGATGGGAGAAAATGGACAGAAAAGCCCCACAGCTGGCCTGATGAAGGCCTCTGGCACTGTGCTTCAAAGGACTGAACCTGGACACCCTAGGTCATCACTTGATGAAGACAAATAGCAGTTCAGGGGGAGTAGAAGAGGGGATGCTCTCCCCTTCCCCACCTAGGGGTAAACTGTGGCAGCATGGAGGCTTGGCACCAGGTGTCTAATATAGCCCTGGGTGCCTTTGAGGACCTTGAGGTAGTGGTTCAGCTGCAGCATTGGAGGGGGCCAGAAAAACCTAAAGTAAAAAAAAAAAAAAACAGCCACAATACAAGCTTGATTCACCATCGCTCATCCCCGGTGATTAAGGATGTACATTAAGTAAAGATTTACTTGAAGGTTCATGAAGTAGAACAGTCCAATGCCATGTAATACTTTATATAGGATATTGGTGCATTAATGTTTTGCATTTAGATTTTCAAGAGATCATTTCAAATCTGAGCAATAGTGAATTTCCACCTGATGGCTAAAGTTGAGCATGATTTTCATTTACCTTACTAACATGAAAAACAAATTACAACTCTAAAAAAAGTTAAAGTGGAATTAAATCTGCAAATGCTGGAGTCCCACATGAAGAAGTGAATACACAAAAACCTGTAAAAATGGACCTTTATGTGTATTTAGAGTTGTTCGATATGTTAACATGGAAGTTGTCACTACTCTATTAAATGTCAGTCTTTGCACATCAGTGCCATCTAGTACTGAAAGCTGTGATGAACAGTCAAAAGCAGTGCTGTGTATTTGCAGCATTAAATAGTGGGCTATAGGGTAACAATTACTGAAGGAAAGTTAAAAGAGCACCACAACCTTCCAGTTAGGGAAAAATTCCATTTATCACAATAGTTAGAGCTGATGCCTTTGGAATTCATGTTCCCCAGTTTGATTCTCAACAACAGATAGAGGATTATTGGCTTATATAGAGGAAACATACATACTAGCAATGGCAAACATTATATGGGATGCTTTGTCTTTAAAAACAGGGGAAATATTGTTGCATATATCTGTGCCAAACAATGCTGTTTAACACTAAAAGCTATGAGTAACAAGCATTGCTGAGTAATAGTAACAGAACATAAAGTCCACTAGTGGTGGTCCACTGGATAGAAAGTATGAAAGTCAAATGAACACCCTAACCTTCTGGTTCTGGACAATTAGAGCTACTGCCATTTTTGATTAAGATTCTTATGTTAGCCATGATTCCCACTACACATTGGAGGTGTACCTGCACATGTAGTGGGGAAGACTTAAGATTGCAATCCCCATGATCCATCTTGGCTAGGCAGATTCCAAAGGCCAATACACACAACTGGGAAAGGGTATGGCTTTCACCACATTGTCTCACTGCTTAAGAAGACAAGTGTCTATTTCCATTTTGGCTTGGAGAACTTGGAAGTCTGATGAACATGGTCTGTAAGGCACATGACAGTCACCATTTCCAGTCATTCCTTAAAACAACAAGCAACAGGATCCATCTTGAATGTATAAATTCTGAGGGCTGATAAACCCAGTTAGGAAAGGGCATGGTTTCCTTCACATCCTGTCACTACTTAAGTTTTCAAGCACTATGATCCAGTTTCGTTTTGTGTTTTCTGTTGGCTGGTGAACATAGGAAGGGACAGGGCTTTCATCTTTTTCTGTCACTGCTGTAGCCCTCCAGCACCAGAATCTAACCAGGCTGTGTAAATTCTGAAGACTGATACATACTGTACAGTTAGGAAAAGACAGAGCTAGTATCACTTTCTATCATTGCTCAAAAAAACAAGTCCCAGGATTCATTTTGGCAGATTAAGATGGTTTACCAGTGCAGCTTGTAAGTGACAGCTTTTTCCACTTCTTTTCACTTCTCAAGACTATATGACCCAGAATCAGTCTAAGTTGGCTGGATTCAAAATACTGATGCACACAGGAAGGGGAATGGCTTTTCCAATTTCAATCACTGATCAAGACTATAAGGATCTAATGTAACATGTCATGGTGGACTGGGAAGGCTGATGCATAACATTAGGAAGGGATATGTCTTTTTCCTTTACTGTCCTTGTTCATGGCTGTTAAGCTAATGATCTATTCTGTCCTATGAGAGCTATGAAGGCTGATACACACCATTAAGAAAGGGACAGGGCTGTCACTACTTATTGTCACTGTTCAGGATTACAAACTGCTTGCTGTATCTTGGTAGGGTGGATTCTGAATGTGAATGAACATAGTTAGGAAGACACAGTGATTTATCACTTCCTGTCACTACTAAAGGCTTCAAGCCCCCAAAATATTGATTTGGTGGACTGTGATGGTTGCAGTGCACAAGTAGGAAATTGCATGGCTTTTATCACTTTGTCACTACTTAAAACTACAAGCTCCAGGATCAGCCTAATCTGAGTGGACAAAAAAAAAAGCTCCATAGCATATATCCAAGTTGAATAAAAGTAGATGACAGGAAAAACAGTTACATAACTCAGTTTATTGTGCTTATTCTTACATATAAGTAGTGTTAAGTAAAGGACAAACACTAATGTGTTTTGGACAAATCACCCACTTTCTCAGGTGGTGGCATTTATCCTCTTTATCAAGTATTTAAATGCCCTGACTGAAGTAAATGACCATCAATTAATATTCAAAATATCATTCCTCTAGGGATCCCAGTTATGCACTTCAAAGGTGGGGTCTATATCAAATGCAATTAGCAATCACTACCTAACAGAGAGATAAGGAAAGTGCCTATAATGTACAAAGACTAGAAAAAGTGCTCAAACCAAATTACATGGCCCAAACATCAGGGTCAACAAAATGACACCTCAAGAGGCATACAAGAAATGCACAAGTGTGACCAAAAGCACCTAATAAAAAATGAAATAAAAATTAATATTCACCCAAAGGTTGCCAACTATGAAACATTCTTATATGCAGATGATCTGCTTATTACTATGGAACATACCCAACTAGGGATTCAGACAATCTTTGGTACTCTGACTGAGTTTACTAAGATATCAGGTCTAAAATTAAATCAGTCCAAAACTGAAATTCTCCCGTCGAATTCCTCAGCCTCTGGAGCAGATTTTATCGCCTTGGGGCTAAAATGGTCCCCTCAGGGTATAAAATACCTGGGTATCATCCTGCACCCGGATCCGCTTAAAATGCTTGCAGCTAATTTCAATTTCCTGATTGATTCACTCAGGGTAGACATAGAAAGATGGAAAGCACTGAAGCTTTCACTTGCTGGGAAAATAGATTTGATCAAAATGATAGCTGCTCCCAAGATGCTTTATCTATTGGCTCATCTACCCCTGTCTATACCCCAGAAGTGGTTTCAGAAAGTGGAGACCCTGATGGGTAATTTTATATGGGAGGGTGCACCCCCCCCGGTATAGCAAGCTCAAACTTCGGCAGCACTGGAAAAGGGGTGGTTGGGGACTCCCCTGGTTGCAGCGGTATCATATGTTCTTTGTGCTGGCTCAGACTCTTAGATGGTTTTCTAAAATCGGACAGGCATCTCTGCAGTGGCTCCAGTTAGAAGCCTCCCTAACTCGCACTGCCTCCCCAACGGTCATCCTATATGGTAGGAAGAATTTTCTTGCGGGCCTTTCTCCTCCTATATTACTATCAGTAAAATATTGGAAGCAAGCAATGGCTCTGCTGGGCCATGACCTGGCCCCTTGGGAATATATGCCTCTATGGGACAATCAGGCTCTGAAAATAGGGGGACTCCACTCTGCACTGGAAAGTATGGAAGGTACAGGGCATTTCCCTAATACAAGATCTCCTACTCCCAGGGATTACTGTTATCGACTCCTTTGAATCCCTAAGGGCAAGATATCTTCTCCCTGCCTCTCATTTTTGGAGATACCTTCAGTTAAGAGATGCTATATCTCATCTCCCAAATTCTCCCCATAATAATTCATCACAAAAAAAAACCTCACCCCATATGTTCATGGTGTAAATTTACCAAGAACAAAGCTAGCAACATATATAATGCCCTCAGAAACTCCACCCCAGATCCTACCCAGAAAGCCAGATGGCAATGGGAAAAAGAACTACAGATCTTGATTTCAAAACAACAATGCGAACATGGTTGGACACGAATCCATTTGGCTTGCCGGGACGGGCTTACAAGACGTATTATGAATAAGACCCTCCATAGATGGTACAGAGACCTGGCTAAACTAGTTAAGATGGGATTTATCCCGACTGACTCTTGCTGGAGATGTGGCAACCATGGGGCTCATCTGTACCATGTACTCTGGGACTGTCCCAATCTTCAGCAGTTCTGGCAAGCCATCCAGGACATGTGCCAACAATTGTTCCCTAATATTGTTCCCTGCCCCGCTTTACTCCTTCTTGGCTGTGGTAGTCCCTGAGATGCCAAAGTGCAGCATAGAGGCACAATGGATCACCTTGGCTGGGGCATTGGCCAAGAGACTCATACTGACGAGATGGAAAACCTCAGAAATTCCGACTTTTCACCAGTTCCTTTGGGCTTTAGCCCAAGAGGCCATGTTCGAGATGATCTCCAGTTTTGCCCAAGGCTCTCTAACCTGGTATGACAAATGCTGGCAACCTTACTTAAGGTCCAAGTACTGCCATAATACTCCTTACAGTTCCACTTGCTAGACTCTTCCCCTTCATTATAAAGGTCTGGATAGTGTCTTTTTTTTCTTGTAGTTCCCCCCTTCCCCTTCTCCATCCCAATCTTATCTATACTTCCTGAAATAAAAAAATAAGAAGAAAGATTGCCATTGCTGTATATAGTTGATATTACAATCTGCATGGTAATAGGACATGCCCTAGGTAGAGTAGTCAAATATTACTCTGACACCCTTTTGTTATATCCTTCTTTACTGTGTAATTTATCTAAACAGCTTTAGGCTCTCCTCCACTTTGGGGGAAACGACATTACATTAGCTTACTATCCTCTGGTTACCAGGTCTGTAATATGAAGAATATTTTAAGTTATACCCTGCAAGGTTGTAGCTAACTGACAGAATGCTTTGTCAATTGCATCAACTGGTCATACTAAATGTTGCGATATGAGTCAAATCTGTATGTGTAATACTCTGCCCTTGTGTGTGTGTTCTGCCCAAGAACAACAAAATAAAAATGTTAAACAACAAAAAAAAATATTCACCCAAAGGAGGTAGGTCACTGTTCATTTATTTTAACTACTAGAAACTAAACATAGAAACATAGCACCAAAAAAACATAGGAAATGTCTGCAGAAAATGGCCCAGTAGTCTGAGTCTGCCCTTTTCTGCCTATTTATTTGACTGAGCCTCTATCAGTCCCCTAACCTCCCCTTGCCTTTCAGCATATCCAACCTCACTATATCCATATGCCAGTCCCAACCCCTCTTACTCTCCTCACTCTTACTGCCTCAGTCCATATGACATTGTCTGGAAGTTTGTTCCATTCTGCTACCACCCTTTTGGAAGAAAGATATTTTCTGACATCTTTTCAAATCCTGTCTTCAAGGTGTTTCAAGGAGCTGTCTCTAGTGGAAGTATTATTACTTAATGTGAGCAATTCCTTAGTGCCCAGATGTCTTGCTTAGTTGGAAACAGGGACCCAGTAGGTGGATTGGTGCCTGTACTAGTCAAAGCACCATCCTGCTCAGACAGGTGACAATTCCTTTTATTGTTCCCTGAATTCCATAGCTGCCTTGTGGACTGCAAACAGCAGTTATATGGACATCAGGAGGTGTCAGTCTATTCACTGTGACTCTGAGTGGCTCCACCACCTGAGGCCACGCAGGTGAAGGTAGCATAGTGGAGCACACAAACATCCCTCCCCAGAGTAAGATTGTCCTGTAGGATGCTCAGTCCTCCTCTCCCAGCCTGCCTCAAGTGAAAAATCAACATTTCTAACCATTTATCAAATGGGATATTTTCCACTGTCTGGGAGGCTAGCATATAAAGGGAAGGCAGCAATGGGTCATGGTAGTGGAGGACCTCTTGGCATTGAAAGCAGTGATGAGTAGGGTACCACAGGGATCAGTACTGGGACCGGTGCTGTTTGGGATTTTGATTGCATATATCTCACATGGGATCTGAAGCAAAATCAGCCTGTTCACAGATGATACCAAAATGGGAGCTGTGGTTGGTGATGCAGAGGGGTGGAACAGGTTGCAGACAGATCTGACTAAGCTGCAGGAGTGGGCAGAAGCATGACAGCTGGGGTTCAGTGCCAAGAAGTGCAAGGTTATGCATTTCAGAGCCAGGAACAAGGGGATGAATTATCACTTAAATGGGGTACAGTTGGGGAGATCCACAGAGGAGAAGGACCTAGGAGTGATCATTATGGGGAGCATGAACAACTCTGCTCAGTGCAGGAGGGTGGGAGCAAACGCCAACAAAATGCTGGGGTGTATTTCAAGAGGGATCTCCTCCAGAAGGAGGGAGGTTATCCTGCCCCTGTATAGGTCATTGTTCAGGCCTCGCCTGGAGTACTGCATGCAGTACTGGCACACATTCCTGAAAAAGGACATCAGATTGTTGGAGGGGGTGCTGTTAGCCACATAGATGATCCAGGAATTGGAGAGCAAGCCCTATGAGGACAGGCTGGGAGAGCTGAACATGTATTCACTGAGGGAGAGGAGAGATGGGGGGGTATGATTGAGGCCTCTAAGTATCTGAAGGGGATAAACAAGACCAACACAGAAGGGTTTTTTTGGATGAGAAGGTGGAGGAACACTAGAGGGCATGGACTGAGATTGGACGGGGAAGATTCAAGAGGGAGATGAGGTGACATTTTTTCATGGAAAAAGTGATGGACAAATGGAACACCTTACCAGATGAAATAGTGTCCTGTAAGATGATGGGCAGTTTCAAGAGGTGTTGTAACAGGGTAATGGATACTGAGAAGTGGGGGTGAGAGGAGCAGCTGTGTGATGAGGGGCTAGCTGCACACTTGAGAAGACTTGATAGACCATGAGGCCTATTTCTGCTGGCAATTTTGTATGTTCATATCTTCGTATATTCTTTTGACTGTCTATATAACCAGTCTCAGTGACCACCACTAAAAGGCTTCTTGCTGTTTGAATGCTAACACTGCACTCTCTTTTACTTGTAGTTGCTCACCCTAGATGGAAATGATTTGCAACACCTGTTCTACCTAATCTACAACAGTGAGATGGCAGTAACAGCATTGCTACATCTAAGCAATAATATCCGGTAGGGTATGGTATGTTCATGGATATTGTCACTCCTCGTGTGTGTTGAGGTACAAGGCTACAGTCCAAGTGTCTCATGCCCCTGAGAAGTGATAAGATCACTGACATATCACACTCTGGAGAGCATTAATGCTATTATGCAATGTATCCATTGTTAATGAATAGAAAAGTTAAAAATTAGAGAAAGAAACTTTCAAAATATCTTTATAGTTGTTTTAATAAGTGCTACTGATCTACATACATTTATTTTTGCTGTGCAATTTTCCTGCTCCTCCAACTGTTACAAACCTGAGTGAAGTTACATCCTATACTGTTTTTTTATCGATATATCTTGCTGCAAGAAAATAATATTATGAATTTATATGCTTGTAGTTTTCATAAAGTGACCAGTATGGATCATATTTTTTATATATAGCCACATTGAAGCATTCATGCTTTGTTGCAGACAGCCCAGAAGAATGAAGAGGTGCTTGTAGTTTATTACAGCTGCTTCAGGCTTTAATGTGGGGTACAAAGGTTGTGGCAGCTGAGAGGCAGACGGTTATGCATTCAGATGAAACACAGCTGCATAAGACACTCCTGAAACCATTTGATTTTTTTTTAAGTTTCTGTCAGGTGATAAACATGTTTTTGTGCACAGGGTCTTTGTTTGTTTAATTACACAGTACTCTGGGAACGCAGTGAGCCAGCAGCTAAACAGAACAAAATGGAGTTGTGGTCAGTGGCTGCATTTAAAAACAGGAAATTAAGCCATGCAGTTATTTTTTGTGGGCTAACTTTGAGCATTTATTTGCATCGAGTCCAAGTAAGTAAGTAAGAAGACCAGTTGATTGGAATCTTTTTTTTTTTACCTGTGATTGTGTGCTGGTATTTAATTACAGGTAAGAAAATGTCTCAGCCAGGCAGGTTCTTGAATTCCTGTCACCCACTTCATAATACACTACAGTTTACATTATACAAAAAAACAGAACAAAACAATAGAACATAAGTTAAGGATTCATAAATAAAAAAAAAAAAATACTACATATAGAATAGTGGATGGGTGACCATGCACAACAAGGCTGTGTTTCCATTGAGGGAGTTGATGATGTCATAGAGACCTCGAGATCTCCCAAAATGGAAACACAGACTTTGTTATGGATGGGCGACCATCCACTGTTTTTTATAGTATATGGTTCCCCAAAATAGATACAAGTTTCATACCTTGTTCACGCTTCTGCACTCCTCCTCGTTTGAGTCCCTTTCTCTAAGGTAACAGTCCTCCTCCTTGCTGCAGTTATGTGCTCATGTTCTGGTCACGTCTGTGCTCCTCGCCATAGTCCCACTCTGCTTTTACCAAAACGGTGCCATTTTGTTAAAAAAAAAAACAAAAAAAAACAAACAGCAAATTGATATTTTTGACAAGCTGACCAGATTATGGTAGTCTGTGTCCACACTGTCTGCTCCCCAGACCACTCGCTAAATGAGTCCACCATTTTTGTATGTATTTTTTGAATCTCTGCCTGTTTCCTCCAATCAGGTAGGAACTCAAGGGGGGAAAGTTGTTGTACTATTGATGTGACGTCAGAGCGATAGTACAACAACTTATTTGTCCTTTGAACTGTCCTACAACAAGATTTGGAAAACCTTTGTTTTCCATACACAATAAGCCCTAACCATTTTGCGCTAATATTTTTACTTCTTATTTCTTAGCCATGGCAAAATCATTGAGCCTAGTATCTCCTCTATAATGATTCCCTGTGAGCAATATCGATGCAGTAATACAAAGGATGTACAGGAATTATAATGAATACATTCAAAGCAATCAAAGTGGACATATAGTCAATAAGTACTGTATACCATTGAAAATAGTGTAGAAACTAGAGAAATACAATACTGAAGATTGTCCCAACAAGATCACTGCATTTGATAGTTCTTTTCCTTCTTCTGATGTTAGCAAAACCCTAGGAAATCAGGGAAGGGGGGCATGATGTGCCCAGAGTTTCATTTGACCTCAAATTACTATGTGACTGTGTATGACTTTGGGGACTGGGAGTCATTGTTTCAAAACTACACATAACCAATGCCAATAAAAAAATGAATCAAACTGCTCATGCATCTAAGAAACAAAACCTGAGGGACACTTAAACAAAAAAAAAGTACAGTGCCTCGTTTGCCTGACCTGTGAGTGGGCAATTGTGCCAGTTAACAAAGATAACAATGATGCACAGAATAATTACTCATAAAATATAACCCCAATATCTAAAACCTAAATATTGTTGTCTTATTGTTCACTATTCAATAGACAATGCGGTCTGACTGTTGATCTGTTGGGTTTCCCTTTCAACAATCCCTTTTACCCCCACCATCCCTCCCTCTTGCTGGTTCATTCCACTGGGGTGTCAAACAGACGAGGCATACTAATGAGTCATGGTAGGACGAAACATGTGTCTATGTCTTCTGTTGGCACCCTTTGCAAACTGTGTGAGAGGCCTTTCAACATCATGCATTTCTGCTTAAAGTTGAACCAGCATAATATTCTGTGGTGATTTGCATATGCAGCCCATGATGCTTTGTATTGTGGGGGCATGTGTGATTTTATATTTCTTTGAAACTTGGCTTCCTGGCTAAGTGCCCTTTGGGGTAACCATTTCCTCAGTGCTTGCACACAGAGGTTCTTTGTCTTTTAAAATGTTTTTTGTTTTAATTGGGGTCACTACAACATAACCCAGATAGACCATCTTAGGGTAGCTGGTTCATTCCACTGGGGTGTCAAACAGATGAGGCATACTAATGATTCCTGGTAGGATGAAACACATGTCTATGTCTTCTGTTGGCACCCTTTGAAAACTGTGTGAGAGGCCTTTTGGCACCATGCATTTCTGCATAAAAATGAACCAGCATAAAATTCTGTTTTGTAGTATCTCTCCAGGTTTACCACCCCACCATTGTACTCATTAATATGTGTTTTTAAGCTGGGGAGTTTTGTGCTGCAGCTCATCGGGGAAGTACAGCCATAGGCATTCGTGTTCCTTCCTGTACAGCATGTGAGTTACAGTACTGTAAGTACTGGTGGGCGAAGTGGCCCCATTACGCTCACAAAGTGATTCAAGGAAGTAGCAAGAACCCATGAGATACTCCACAATGTGAAGCAGAGTACTTTGCTTCATAATGAGGAATGCGAAGTCCATTGACACCAATGACTTGGCGTTATTCTGCCTTCCCGAAACCACTTCTCCACCAATTTTAAGGTGAAGTACATTTGAAATCAATGCGATTCACCTCACTTCACCTTGTAATTGAGCTCCAAATGAAATTCTGCAGTGATTCATGGGATTGCAGGTCACATGGGCTCTAGATTGTTCTGCACAGCCTCAGTTCTGGCCTGGGTATTGTGTGTAGTGGTAGCTGGAGACAGTTTGCTCTCAGAGCTCTGCAATTCAGAACCTCTTAAAGCTGTTTAAAATGCCTTTTTGAGTCATTTATTTTGCTCAAAATTTACTAGGAAAACCTTCTGTGCTCATATCATCGAGTGATTATTGTTGTGTGTGGATTTTGAATGTTAATTTAGAACAGTCTGTCTGTGTACTGTGAAGTGTGCTTTGGGAAAGGGGCGCATTTGTGGTATAGGTACTTTAACTGGGAGAAAAAGGCAGTCTTTCTGTTTTGGTTATATTTTTCTTGTATAACTATGTTAATGTGCACACAGTAATATTTTCAGTAATTCTTTACTTTTTTTGCTGATTGTTGTGGTGCAGCAGTGTATAATTTGTCTGTTTAAAACATTTGGTTATATTACTAAAGGTTTTCAATTTGCTACGCATTACTTGTAGTGTGTGTATGAGTGCGTGTGTATGCGATGCGTGCCATTAAAACAGACACCTTTTCTTGTGCCATAGAGTAATTGCAGCAGTGTGAACCTGCTATCCACTGGCCCTGCATGACTTTTTTATACTGCTTTGTAGTATCTTTACTGGTAGTGGATTGTTACTGCCCTGCACTAATCCCCCAACTGGCAAAATGTATTCCTTTCCAGATTTGGATTTGTGACTTGTGTGCACTAGTTAGGTGTTGTTGTGCCTTTTCGTATGCATCCCTTGAGTGTGCAGCGCAATCTTAATCTGTCTGTGCATTTGCAGTGCACCATTAATTCTTGGAGACTGCATTTCTTGTAATGCTCTCATTTCACTTTGTCATCACTGGGGAATTTTCTTGACACAAGACAGTAGCATTTCATCAGCACTGGGGAATTTTCTGGAGTCTGGACACAAGACAGTAGCATTTTGGGGATGCACATTAAGTATGGTGACTCTGTGACCATTGCACACATGACTGAGTGTGCCATTAATTCTGGGAGATTGCATTTCTTGTTATGCTCTCATTTCACTTTGTCAGCACTGGGGAGTTTTCTGGACACAAGACAGTAGAACTTGGGGGATGCAAATTAATTCTAGTGACTTTGTGGATGGGATGCTGCCAATATTGTTGTCACTCTACCTTACTTCACGTTTAAAGAGGGAATGACAACACAAAGTAATAATAACAAGGCAAAGTGAGCACTTCCCATGGGGCACTCCGTGTAGCGAAGTATAAAAGCAAAGTGTTAACTTCGTGTTCACTTCGCAGGCAGATTTTAAATTCACTGCATCTCTAATGGACAATAGTGCACAGTAAGTCAGATGTTTCCATCATAGGGTGAGATGGCATTTTATTTCAAATGTTTTACTGGAAAAGACATACTGAGCTGGTAGCAGCTTGTTTCCAAATGCATCTGGAGGAAGGGGGTAGGGGATAGACAAGTAAAGTACAGTAAGGTGCAATAAATTAAAGAATAACAGTTGTGCAAAAGGCAAAACAAAAGATTGAGAAATTATAATTTCCATGACTGGTAGAATGGGCTACAATGTCTGCTGTAGTCAAGGTGAAGAAATTAAAGAAGGATCCAACAGTGCAAAATGCAAATACCTATATAAAAGAACAGAGTAAGTTCAGTTGCCATGACTAGTGGAGTAGGTTTAGGGGATATACACTAGAAATAATGCAATACATGGCAGCTAATCAGTGTCAGGAGGGGCTGTACCACAGAGCTCACAATGACAAGATCAGGAGAAATTGCAGGAATGGGTTGTGAAGTCATGTAGGAAGCATTTTGAGGGAGTAGATGGAAGAGGCCAAGTAGACACAAGGGGAAGGGAAGACCAGAGTTAAAGGAAGTGGAATGAGAAAGCAGCTTGACCTGCATGAATTTCATTGAAGGAAGGGAAAATGAGAAAGTGTCAGTGCTGCAAAGGGAGTACAAGGAGTCAGGGAGCACAAAAGGAGTGATGCAGTTTAAGAGGGGAAGGAATCAAGCCAGAATTTGAAGATAAAGGAAG
This sequence comes from Neoceratodus forsteri, assembly GCA_016271365.2. Classification (NCBI taxonomy): domain Eukaryota; kingdom Metazoa; phylum Chordata; order Ceratodontiformes; family Ceratodontidae; genus Neoceratodus; species Neoceratodus forsteri. The sequence goes on from CM028130.1 coordinate 243,196,081, forward strand.
CACAACAGGAGAGGTACTTGGCAATGAAGAAAGAAAGGGTGAGGGATTAGTATAGGGAACAGTGGTGATTGTGAGGGGATAGTCTAGGACAAATCAACAGAAAATGTGAAAGAGGTGGTCCTGTCTGGCTAGGGTGGACTTGGTAGTGATGCTATCAACAATGTCAAAGTAGTCAAAAACATGAAGATGCATCTTCAAGACAATTTCTCTGCAGGCAGGAAGTTGGATTCTCACTTTAATCCTGTACAGATTATCATGTTTAGGGTGAATTTTCTGGTGGATGATGTCCACGTGCAAGGAAAAATCAAGGTAATGTTTCGACCATACCTTGTGTTATTTAAAGGAAAATAAGTCCTCAATTACCATACCATCAAAGGTATATATGATCAGAAAAGCATGGTAAACATCTGCCTGGTACCAAAGATCATAAAGACTGTTTTCTTGGCATTGTGGGAAAATACATTTACCAGGAACCTGTGCTGGATGTTGGAGAAATCCAGATGGGCCAGGGCAATGAAGTCAAGAATGGAGTTGACAGAGGAATAGTGTACTGTATTGTCCACGTACATGTCGATAGAAATAGATGTAAAGGCAGTAGGGAGGTCACTTAGGAAAATGGAAAAAAGATGGGGTCTAGGATGAACGTGTGGGGCATGGCTGAACAGATAGAGAGTTGTGAGAGTGTGCTTTCAATGCATACAGTGTGATACCTGCCATCAAGGTAGGAGCAGAACCTATTGAGTGAAGTGTCAAAGAGCAACATAACTTTTAATCCTACTGAAATAAGTCACACTCAGAATAATGTTATGAAAGAACTTTGGAAAATTGAAGCAATAAGCCTTTTTTCTGTATAAAGCACTTTTGAAGGAACTGTCAGAGAACATGCTGAAATTAAGTTATGTTAAAATTGAAATGTTTTAAGAAAATTTGAGAAATAAAAATAAGATAGTATCTGAACTTGGTGCTGGTGTTTACACAGAAACAGAAGAGGAGGTTCTGTTCTGTTTTTTCATATGACTTTAATCTTGTAAAACAGAATGGCATGTGCAATAATGCAAAAGCTGTGGCCAGGCTGACAAAGATTGCAGAAGTGTTCAGACCCTGGTCCATTCTGGATAGGATGGAGTCAGTGAGCTGCAGGGGGGTGGGAGTGGATGTGAAGTGGGTTATCCAAAAGCCAGACTGTAAAGTGGTAAAGAAAGCATAGAAGTCAAAGACAGGGAGAGTTATGAAAGGACTAGGTGTTCCTGGAGTTTAGCCAGGATGACATTATAGAGAACTTTCAAACTTTGCCCTCGAGGACTATGATGAAATCTCACCCATTGATGGAAACACTGACTTGTTGTGTATGGTTGCCCATGGATTATTCCATATATAATTAAAGCTCCCTGAGCTTTTAAAGGGTATGACAACTAAATAAAAAAATAATTATACTGACCTTATTGCGCATAACATTATGCTTGTTTAAGAGTATCATGTAGAAATAGTGTCCTATCTAATGGTATCATAGATGGAGTGACAGCATCAGGGTGACTGAATGAGGTCGATGCAATCAGTTCGCCTGTCACAGAGGCAAACTGGTTGTCAGTGCGTCTTGCAGTGAAAGCATTGCATGGGTGTTGTGTCCCTTCTCCGATATACCTCTGTTGTTGAGGTGATTGTTATAACTTTCTGGAATTGTGTGGGGGGGGGGGGGGCTAAAGACCACTGAGTTGCCCAGCTGCATTTCTCTCACTCAGAGTCAGGTGGCACAATTCCAGGCACTGCAATCGTCATAGGCATTTTGCTTCCATCCTAATGATGGTCACCTTGTGGCTATCACACCGAAGTGTGTAAACCCTATCTAATAACACTAGAGTTAGGTTATTTAGTCTAAAACATTCTGAGTTGGCTGGTCCAGTCCTGCAGCACTTTGCATTATCTTTGAAAACCAGTTTAATGACCAGAGTCAGTGATCCACTCCTACAACTGGCAGACAGGTGGTACATCGTGGAATCTGATGAACTTGGTTCTCACACAAAAAGGTCACAGGTCATCTGCAGCTATATCTGTCCCCTTCCACCTTAAACCCAAGGACTGTCTTTATGCTTATCAATTTGCTTTGTCGGCAGTTATTTAAATATTATCTTTGCCAACACATTTCGTTATGGCAAGTAAAGGGAAGATGGTCCAAATTATAGCAGTTTTGGCAAGAGGGCAGGTGCCAGTTTTGGTCCTTGCTAAACTGTTAAGTATAAGGTTGTGGCTTATTGTAATGGCTCCCTCACTAAGGCTAGAGAATTGCTGGCTGTCTACCCTGTTTTGACCCCTTAGACACTTGAAGATTTAGTCATGGCTGCCACCCTGGCTCCTGGCCTGAAAGAGGGCACATGCTGAGGTCAGATGATCTTTTCTCATACTGTTGGTCCTTCCCTGCTGGTTGTGAATCCTTTTGTTTACTTGGTTTTGGATTTGTCCTTTTTAAGTGAGTGTTCAAGAACTTCACACAGTGTGTCTGACCAAGCACCTGCATAGGGGTACAATGACTTCCTTCCTTCCTTCCTTCTACTGGAAAAGGCCCTTGTAATGTACCGCAGCATCCTGCTAGCCTTCCCATATGCCTTATTAGTTTTGGGCTGTGGTTTTGAAGTGACCAATTATAATTACTCTCAGGTCCATCTCCTCTGTGGTCTATTATAGCCTCAACACCCCCAACAGACATACTGCACCTATCCAATATTTAGTTCCCAGATTCATCTTCATAACTTTACACTTTTTGGTGTTAAATTTCAGTTGCTATATCTTGAACTACATTTTCAAGATCTCATTTCAAGTTCTTTACACCCCCGTCACTATCCACCCAGCCACATATCTTAGTGTCATTCATAAATAAATACATCTTTTGCCATAGATTAGAGTTGAGCAAATGTACAAACTGGCAACTTCAGTTTAACTTCGATTTGGACTGTTGTCATTAGCTCAACTTCAACACTTCAGCAAAATGAACTTTGGGCCCTTTATATTTGGGTTTAGAAGGCTGTAAATAGGGGTATTTGGCACCCCTTAGCTGCTCCTTAACTACTCCTATCAATCACAACCACTTCCACCATCCCCTGCCTGGTCTTGCAGTCAGATTAAAATAAATAAACAAAAAAAACTACCTCAGCAACTGGTGCTAGCTCTGCCAGTGGGCAAACATATTTTATTACAAATAAAAATGTCTGGAAGGAAGGAGGAGGTGGGAAATTAATGTGTTGGGGAGAAGGGTGGTCACAGGATTAGTTCTAGCCATCAGTGAAAGGCTAAACTGTTTCGAATTAACTGCCTAGAGGTTAAAGTGGTCCTGAAGTGGCATGAAAGTTTGACTTGACCAAACTGAAGGCAAAAGTGGTGAATTTTGCCACATTCACTGAATACAAATTTAGAATCAGTTCCTCTTTACCCTGAATTGCTTCTCCAATGTCCCAGATGAACAAATTGAAGATCACGTTCCCATCTGCCTCTCTTTTGTCACTCTGTGGAGGAAGTTAAAGATTTAATAGCACTTATAAAAAAAGACATACATCTCAATACTCTGCTTCATAAATCATGAATAAGACATACAGTGTAAATAATCATTGGCAAATGACCCAAATCTGGCACACAGCTTACGAACTGCTGACATATTCCAAACAGGATGGTATAATAAGGGAATCAGTGTAAATGCATTTTTAAAAAGAACCCTATTGCTCTATTGTTTTACATCATGTTGTGCTTACAATCCCCACTGTTTAGTCAAAGGAACACGATGTTTACTAGGGACAGAGGAAATGTCTAAGGCAAAAATGGGGCAGTTGAAAGATATGATGAATAGCAGGTGAATTATTATTAAAAGAAAACCACAATGCAGAAGAAATAATCCAAGAAAAATAAGATTAAAATAAAAACAAAATATTGTAATTGAAAATGTGTAAAGCTTTAAACATGGAGAAAACATTTTGAGAAAAGAAATTTGAAGCATTAAAATACAGGCAAAACACACACACACACTAAATAAAATAAAAAGAGAGTGGGCCCAATCTATTCCAACTGAAAGAAGAGTAAGAAAGTTTCCCTGGTGTCATGGCCAACATTCCCCCTGTCAATTGAACCTGTTTGTGCACCCACCCCCTTCCCCACCCAGACACATGTGGAAATGAGGTGCCAGAGCTCAGTGTGCCTTTTGGGGTAAAAACTGGTGTTTTACGTAAAGAAGTGCAAGATCATGCACATAGGGAACAGAAACGCTGAAACCACCTATAGGTTGAAAGGGGAGTTGCTGGCAATCACAAGGAAAGAAAGAGACTTGGGCATCATCATCACAGATGACCCGAAATCATCCAAGCAGACCACTAAAGCAGTAGGTAAGGCTAGAGGACTGCTGGAATGTATTAGTAGGGGTATAGCAAGTCGTAAGTGGGAGGTAATAATCCCTCCTTACAAGACACTGGTTAGGCCCCATATGGAGTACTATGTGCAGTAGTGGAGGCCACACCTGCACAAGGACATTAACAAAATGGAGGTACAGTGCAGAGAAGGGCGACCACAATGGTACAGGGACTGCATCAGAAAACATATGAGGACAGATTAACTGAGCTCAATATGTATACCCGAGAGCAAAGGAGGGAGAGAGGTGATATGATCGAAACATTCAAACATCTTAAGGGCATTAACAAGGTGAAAGAGTCTAACACATTTCAATATAAGAAAAATCGCAGGACAAGAGGACACAGCATGAGATTAGAGAAAGGCCAATTAAGGGGTACTGTGAGGAAGTTCTTTTTCACAGAAAGGGTGGTGGATGCATGGAACGGCCTACCTCAGGAAGTGGTGGATATGAATACAGTGCAGGGATTTAAACAGGCATGGGATAGGCATGAGGGAGCAATACAGATGAGTATGAATAGATTGGCCATTGACAGAGTACAGGCCTATTGCACATTCATAAGGTAGAATAAATGGGCAGACTGGATGGGCCTTGCAGTCCTTATTTGCCATCAGCTTCTATGTTTCTATGTTAAAAAACAATTACAAATAATTTAAATTAGTGAACTACTGGATTTTCTCCAGCTAAGTAATAAAAGGGAAGAAAGTTGGTTCTATATGGCACCTTTAATGCAAACTTTTTTTTTATTGATGAAATAGCTCAGTGTGTGTGTGCTTCAGTCATTGAAATATATTTTCACTTCTGCATGTCCCAGATGGTTTCCCAGACCTAGTACTCAGCAGGAGCAGATTCTCTCTTGAAGTTTAATTTGCATCATTGTTAGTTCATCGGGGGCTGAATAGATGTCCACTTATAAATCAGAATTAGCAACAAATGGTGCCCAAATGTGTACATATTTGTCATAATTCTCCTCCATGATGTAAATGGATCTATCAGTACTGGCATGGTCTAGCATTTTCTAAAACCATTTTAGAAATGATGGTAATTCAACATCTTTCCAATATTGCAGTACTACTTTCTTGGCTACAATAACACCTGTGTTCAGGAAGGCCAGTTGATAGGTCTGCAATTCAGTGAATCCAGCTGTAAAGCCAAATATAGCAATACCTGGGTCAAATGGTGTTTTAAGACCTATAGGTTTCCCTAATATGGTCCAGATATCCCCCCAGTATTTCTTAATCTTTTGCATTTCACTAACATATGTGGTAATGTTCCCCTTGTTTTCCTGCATCTTTGATAGAGGTCAGAAATGGCAGTATCAAAATTATGTAACCTAGAGAGAGTCAAGTATGTTTTGTGTAAAGTATTAAAATATACAGCAAAAATATGAATGGACTAGTTATAGCCTCCATGAATATCCAGAGCCTATTAAGTAAAATTACCCCACTGCAGGCCTGGATAACCCATCAGTCTCCTGACATTCTAACCCTAACTGAAACCTGGTTATTCTCTAGCACCCCAGATGCTGTAGTATCCATTGATGGATACTCCATTTTCAGGTATGAAAGGCTAGGCAAAAAGGGAGGAGAGTGTGCCATTTATATTAAAAACCCTATTCAAGCCCTTCCTCTCCCACTCCCTCCCATCACATTTGGTGCTCATGAGCTGGCGGTCAAACTGATGTCTGGTAATCAGAACAAATGCATTAACCTTGTAGTCTCCTATATCCCCCATAAAGATCAGAAGCCAGCATCTGAAATGATTATGTCTGCCATTGCAACACTTCCAAGCAATTTAGAAACTATTCTAACTTGGGATTTCAGTATTAACTGGGTTTCCTCTTCTGCAAAGTCCTTTATGGACTCGGCTGCTGCACTAGACCTTGTCCAGGTGGTCCAGTCGGCCACCTGTCTAAACCATAAAACAGGCTCTTCCACTCTACTTGACCTTATATTCACCAACTGGCCTAAACACATCTCACAGGTCACTGTTCTCCCTGACTCCCTTAGTGATCACTCCCCAGTTACTTGTCTGTGGTCAAATAAATTATTTGCCCCCCCACTCCCTCCTTTCTTAGAAGGCTCAAGAAAGATGGACTCCCCAAACCTAAAGCCTTTCTCCAGTCATGTGACTGGTCTCCCATCTTCCATGCTACTTATGTTGATTTCACCCTTACCCATTTCATCACACTGTTCTACCATGTCTGTGACATCTATGCATCACTTAAAAAGCAATATATCAAAACCAGAAACAACCCCTGGGTCTCCCCAGAACTGCTGACACGGTTCTGGCATCATGACAACCTATTGCTGAGAGTCCTTGACTCCAGACATCCTCAGGATAGGCAACTTTATAGGGAAGTCAGGAATAAATGCACCTGGGCTATCCGCCAAGCCAAGGCTAACCACTACTGTCAGGATCTTTCCGCCTCCTGGGGATCGGGTCATGATTTCTGGAGAAATATCAAGGAAATTACAGGAAAGGTAGTCCACCTTCCCCCTGCCCAGACAAATCTCAAGAGAAAACTTCTCCAGGACTCATTCAACATAGCAGACACCCTTTATCATGCTTTCTCAGACCTTAGCAAAGTGCTACCTGACAATTATTTCAATGCTTTCTCAGACATCTCCACCCCAGCCTCCCCAGTAGACCCTCCATTCCTTCTCAAAATAATATCCCCTAAAATGGCCAGAAAATACATCTCAAGCTTCATCTTTTAATCCAGGCACAGTGGGGACACCCTGGATCTGAAGCTGCTAAGACTAACACTGGAAGAAGTTCTCACCCCATTAAATATATTTTCAACCTATCTCTGTGTCAGGGCATCCACGTGCAAGTGTGTGGTTATCACTCCCTGCATAAAGGAGGAGACTGCACAGCCCCAAATAACTATCACCCCATCTCTATTTTGCCTCCTCTCGCCAAGGAGTTAGAGAAAGTTATCACTGACCAACTTACTGACTACATCAGTACTCACAAGATGCTCTTCCCTGTCCAGCATGGTTTCTGTAGGGGTCATAGCACCACTACGGCCCTACTCAAGTACACATCTTTCCTACACCAGACATTAGACAGTGGATAATTGGTAGGCGCTATTTACATAGATCTTACCAAAGTGTTCGACATGGTCAATCATGCGTTACTTTTCCTATCCCTCCTGTCTCTGGGTTTAACCCCTGAAGTTGTGTCCTGGTTTGTTAGCTACCTCTCCAACCATTCACAGCAGGTCAGAATAGGTTACACCCTCTCATTGCAAAGATCTGTCCTCTCAGGTGTCCCCCAAGGATCATACTTGGCCTTCTTCTTTTTAGCTTGTTCCTTATCCCCTGTCCCCTGTCCTGTCCTGGTAAACTCCTCCTCCTCTACGCAGATGACACTATCATTTTTGATGCTCCTTCCAACCCTAGTACATGCCAAAGTATGCTCCACATGCATTTCGGGATCATTGAATCCTGGTTTGTAAACAATAAGTTAATTCTGAACTACTGTAAAACCAAATCCATGGTCTTTACCCATCACCAAAACCATCACTGAGGTCTCAAACTAAACATATGCAGCTCCGGTAACATCCCCATTGACCAGGTTCAATCCTTTAGATACCTGGGCATCACCGTTTACTCCCACCTATCTTACCGTGACCACATTCAGGGACTACTGGCTGCACTGAACACACAGATAGGGTTGCTGTATTGTCATAGTGGTATTTCTAAATTTGTTCCTGGTTGTAGGATTATGCAACACTAGAGAAAGGAATGTATAGTTGTAAAAAGGAGGTTCCTTAGACAGTCTAGCCAGTGAGCCTGTAGCTTAATGGTTAGAGTGCTGGAATGGCATACCAGAGGTCTGAGGTTCAATTCCCAGTTGGCCACTCTTTTCCTTTCTCATTTCCATCCTTGATTTAAAAATATACCTTGCAGGGGTTAAACTGCACTGAGAGAAGTGGTATTTCTAAATTTTTTCTGGTTGCAGGATTACACAACACTAGAGGAAGGATTGTGTGGTTGTAAAAAGGAAGTTCCTTGGACACTCTAGCCAGTGAGCCTGTAGCTAATGGTTAGAGTGCTGGTACGGCATACCAGAGGTCTGAGGATCAATACCCATTGGGCCACACTTTTCCTTTCTCATTTCCATCCGTGATTTAAAAATATACCTTGCAGGGGTTAAACTGCACTGAGAGAAGTGGTATGTCTAAATTTGTTTCTGGTTGCAGGATTATGTAACACTAGAAAAAGGAATGTGTGGCTGTAAAAAGGAAGTTCCTCGGGCACTCTAGCCAGTGAGTCTGTAGTTTAATGGTTAGAATGCTGGAACTGCATACCAGAGGTCTGAGGTTTAATTCCCAGTGGTACACACTTTTCCTTTCTCATTTCCATCTGTGATTTAAAAATATACCTTGCATGGGGTTAAACTGCACTGAGAGAAGTGGTATTTCAATCGTCATAGGCAATTCCTCTCTTCAGTAGCTCTCAAACTGGCTGTGTCTTCATTTATCCTATCACTAGTAGACTATGGTCTGGTGATATATGACTCAACTGACCCCACCTCCCTCTCACAGATCAAAACCACCATGAATAAGACCTGCAGACTGGTAGCAGGACAGGCTGACTCACACCTGCGATCTCTAAGCATCAGCAGGCTGGCTGAATCTAGACAGAATCAAATACTTTACCTATACAATGGTAAAGAAAATATCTCTCAAATCCACCCCTCCTGGGCTTGACTGCTTGTTGATGGCAGCCAACCCAATCCGCACCTCTAGAATGTCAAAAATTGCCCCCCACAAGGTCCCCTTTTGTAGGACCACACACTATCAAAGAACTTTTGCTTACAGAGCATCCTCCTGGATCAATGAGCTTCCAAATTCAATCAATCTGCTTGCTACCTTAAGCCCCTTCAAAGCAGCCATAAAGAACTATCTACTTGAGCAGGCAATCTGTAGATATTTTGGATAACTGAGAGTGTACAGTAGCGCTGGTACTCCTATTTAGGTACTTGTAAATGCTGTCGCTAGCTGCCTGTTTGGCAAAGGCCCTTTAGGCCTACTGTACTAATTTGTGTTTCCTGGTCTATCTGTATAATGTTGGTATGATGCTAAACTATGGTCTGACTCTGGCCAGCTTACATTTTGTTAGTGCTTGTTTTATGCACATCTGTAACTTTACCACATCCATGTATTTTACCATATATGTGTATGTTATCTTAACTCACCCTCATATAACTATGATGAGGAGCCTTTTAACAGAGTCTGTGACTCAAAGGTTATTTTCCGATTCTTCAAATAAAAATATTTGTAATAGCTTATTATTTTTTATCTAGGTAATATCCAGGCTGCTATATTTTTTCCATACTTCTTCAGTTATTGGAACCTTTCATACAAACTGGATACTCTTCCAAAGTACTATAAAATCCAAAAAAGGGAGAGAAAATAATGTTTTTACTGTTTTCAACATGCAGGGAGATGCAAAGAAGATAGAAACAGGTTAGGAAGAGGTTGAGCAGAGGGATGTTGGGTGACTTGTTGAGGATCACACAGTAAGAGCTGGGGTTTTGAAATTCCAACTTGGGTCTCCAGGATCAGTGTTCTTCATGCATACCACTAGGACTAACTACCTCCCAGCTCTACAGTACAATGTTTGGTCAGGGCAGAATTTATTGTATCTACACGATAGTGTGTAGCAATATTTAATGTACATTTATATCAACGGTCCTACATTGTAGGACTTGCACCAGCAACAAGTTTTTAAGATTCATTATTCTTAACTCCCTAGCTGCATCACCTACCAAAAAGCGGATGGTCATCCTAAACAAAATAAAGCTGTTGTGAACGTAACAAGACTCTCATGGGGAAATCCAATGTGTGACTCATAAATGAATCTGTACTGTAATATGTAGTCAAAAATTAATAAGATTTTTAATGCACACTTGCATAAACTAGTGTTAATAAAATGCAATCTGTAATGTTCTCTCTTTTCCCTTAAAAACACAGCCAAGATTTCTGCCCAAGATGTCACACTGAAATGAACAATTTAAAGTAAATTGTGCTTCAGAGTCATATAAAACATCCAAACTCTGTTGAACTGAGGTTGGGGGAATTTTATAGCTGATATCTCCATATAATCAAGTATTAAAAGCAAAGTAGAAATGTCCACAGGCCTTGAAAAACAGAACAGAAACAGATGCATTAACCTCAACAAGACACTACAGTTCCAACAGTATTTGTATTGGTAGTTCTGGTTAAAATATACAATTTACACAAAAGTGACTATATAAAAGAGAACAAAACAGACAAAAAAGAGAAGAAAATTAGCATGGAAGTTCTGGGGAGCACCCCCTTCCCCAACATCATAAATACATACAAACGGCACAATATGTGTTTTGTACTAGAAAAAAGCTGAGGTTGTAGTATTTGCTCTAGTTTTTAAAGTACAACCACTCAACTTACTGTATCTCTAAAAGATATTATATTACAACCAGCTAGATTATGAGGTCATGATCCAATCAAAGATAACTTCTGTAGATCCTTTTAGCGTGGTATTGGACTTTTGCTGCCTTCAGACTATCTGTATTAAGGTTTAGCCAGGTTTAGAATATGAGTTGGTTGCATCTTTCCAGTGGAACAGAACACTATAAATGAATTCTGCTCAAGTTCAGCAGATTAGCATAGGTTTTTATCTGTTTTTGGAGTCTGTTCCTTGTAAAGTACACACTAGTTTACAAACATGCTTCTTGATTTGGGGTGGTTCTACTTAAACTTCATTGTGAACCTCTCAAATTGTACATGTTTGTTATGGTTCTGAATTTTAGAACAAGATGGGTTCTAAAGGGTTCTGTACTTCTATTAATAGAACAGTCTATGTGCAGCCATATTTTTCCACATAGCTTTTTCAACATGACCATGTACACACACCAGCACAGAGAGAAGGGTAAATAAGGCAATGATGGAAACAATACAAAGGATGTCTTGCAGGGGAGAGGTATTGCTAGTAGGAGACTTTAATCTACTGGACATAGATAGGAGCCTCCTCACTGCAGCAACAGCCAGGAGTGGGGATATCCTGGGCTCCCTGCAAGGGGCATTCCTCAGACAACTAGTTATGGAACCCACTTGTGAAGGGTCATTACTGGATCTGGTGTTGACAAATGGGGACAAGGTTGCTGACATCACAGTGGGTGACCACCTGCGGGCCAGTGATCATTGCATGGTGTGGCTTGATATAAAAACAGGGTCAGAATCAGACCACAGAAAGATGAGGGTCCTGGACTTCAGAGAGGGCTGATTTTAAGAAAATGGTTGCATGCCTAATGGACACCCTGGCAGGGATAGGGAAACTGGGTGGAGTTGAGGAACAGTGGGCAAAAATTAAATAGGGCATTGAAAAAGTTACAAATCTATGTGTGAGATGGGTTAGCAAGATCAAGAGGAAAGAGACCACTATGGCTCTCAAAAGAAGTAGTAGAAAAAGTCAGAGCAAAAAAAAAAAATGGCATTTGGAATGTACAAAAGAACACAAAGGGAGGGTGATAGATAGAGTTACTGGGAGAAACAGAGGGAGGCAGGGAAGGCATGCATTTTGGGGAGCAAAAGCACAAACAAAGGAAAATATTGCAAAATCAGTAAAAAAGGAAAATAAAACATTTTTTAAGTACATAAGCAAAAAGAGAAAGACCAAGGGAGGCTGAAAGGAGATGGGGAGATATACGTGGCAGATGACCACCTAAAAGCAGACATACTGAACAAATATTTCTGTTCAGAATTTATGAAGCAGGGAGTTGAAAATGGGCCACTGGTTAAGAACAAGGGCATTATACAATGGTGTGTGAAAATCCTGTAACCTCATTGGTCAAAACATGTCACATGACTGTGGGTAAATCCTGCATAACCCATGGCTGAGGAATGGCATTTATAAAAAAACATAATTAAACACATTTAAAATTTATTGTACACATGGGTCCATTGTATAATCGCAATATGGCACTCCAGGGTGTGAGTTATTGGGTGATTTACCCACTTCTTATGTGGTTAAGTCACATCGCTGTGCCTCGTGATGCACCACACAAGGTGTGGGTAAACCCCCAATAACCCACACTCTGTTTTGCCTTATTGATTAATTAAGGGACTGGAGGTAGACACCAGTTCCATTACAAAGGACAGAGTCCTTAAGGAATTAGCACAATTTAAAGTGGACGAGGCAATTTGACCTGATGGGATACACCCAAGGATACTGAAGGAACTCAGGAAGGAGCTGGCTTTACCTCTGACAGCCCTGTTCAACCTGTCATTGGAAATAGGGGAGGTTCCAGGGACTGGAGGAGGGCTGTTGTAGTCCCACTCCACAAAAGTGGAAATAGGGAGGAGGTAGGAAATTACAGGCCTGTCAGCCTGACGTCAGTGGTGGGCAAGGAAATGGAATCACTACTGAAGGAAAGGATTGGGGAATCCCTTGTTGCCAGTGGTCTAAAGGATCCAAGGCAGCATGGTTTCACAGGGAGAGGTCTTACCAGACTAACCTGATTGAGTTCTTTGACTGGGTAACTAGTGAAGTGGATCAAGGGAGAGATTGTGGACGTGGCCTACCTGGATTTCAGCAAGGCCTTCAACAGTATTCCACATAGGACACTGGTAAACAAGCTGGAAAGTGAAATGGAAAGGGAAGGAAAGGAAAGGGGAAATTGCTTAACCAGAAAAGGTACACTAAGCTGGAGCTTGTTTCCAGGTGTGAGCTGGGAGCACAAGCAGGTTAAGGGACTTGATCAAGGTTACACAGTATGTAAGCGGGGGCTGACTGGATTCAATCCCAGGTCTCCAGGCTTACAGTGCTGTGCCCTTAACTGCTATGCCATACTGCCTCCTAAAGCCTAGGAGATGGGACTAAAGTAGGTAGATGGGTAAAGAGTTGGCTAGAAAATAGGAGTCGGTGGGTGGCAGTAAATGGCATTCACTCTGGAGTAGGCAAGGTGACCAGTGGGGTGCCGCAAGGGTCAGTATTAGATCCAGTCCTCTAATATATTTATTAGCAACATCACAGAGAGACTGGTAGGGAAGGTATGCCTTTTCATAGATGACACAAAGCTCTGAAACAGAGCAGACACACCGGGGGTAGAAAGAATGAGGGGTGATCTACATAAGTTGGATGAATGATCATGGGTCTGGCAGCTGGGTTTCAACACAAAAATGTGCAAAATCATGCACTTGGGGCACAAAAACCAGGGGGTCAACATACCAACTGTGGAGTGAGGTATTAGCAGTCATAAAGCAGGAAAGGGATCTGGGGTAATCATATCTGATGACCTGAAGGTAGCTAAACAGTGTGACAAGGCAGTGGGGAAGGCAAATAGGATGATGGGCTTCATGGGCAGGGGAATTACCAGCAGAAGAAGGGATGTAGTGATACTCCTATATAAGTCACTGGTGAGACTACACCTCGAGTGCTATGTCCAGTTTTGCAGGCCCCATCTCTGAAAGGAAATAGCTAGAGTGGAGACAGTACAAAGGAGAGCAACCAAAATGGTGCAGGGAGTGCATTACAAGTCCTATGAAGAAAGGTTTAAAGAACTGAATTTGTACTCCCCGGAGGAATGGAGGGAAAGGGGGGATATGATGGAAACATTCAAATACCTTACAGGTCAAGACAGGGTACAGAAAAGTAGCATTTCTCAAAGAAAATGATTCTCAAGAACAAGGGGTCACACTATGAAAGTGGAAGGGGGGAGGCTCAGAGGAAATGTAAGGAAGTTCTTCTTCACAGAGAGGGTGGTGGATGCATGGAACAACTTCCCAGGGGAGGTGTTGGAGGCTAAAATGGTTACAGGATTCAAGAATGCATGGGATAGATAGAAGGAGATTTTGGAAGTAAGGCGGGACAGATCTAAGACTGAGTAGGGTCTGTGATGTAGCTGTAGGTAAGGGAAAAATACGGCAGACTAGATGGACCATGAGGTCCTTATCTGCCGACATCTTCTATATTTCTATTTTTCTGTCAGTGACAAACCTTGGTCCCAGGGATATACCCCGGTTAGGCCTGCATCCCTGGTCACCCCTAGCTCCTGGCACCCACCAGCTACCCAAACAGTTTTGCTGTCCATGACAGGGGCTCCAGGGGAGAACTCTCCTCCACCTGAGGCAGCCCACTATGTGGACTAGGGTCCAGTATGTGCAGGAAGTAGGACTCAGGGGAACACAGGGCCAAGACCATCATTTACATGCTCGTGTTTCTTTACCCTTTTCCTTGTTCCTTCAACCTTCCCCGATGTGAGAGCAGCCAATACCAGGCTTTCATTCATGCAACATGTTCCCTGCAACAGGGGCATGCTCCCTGACCCAGCCACAAGGGTTTCTTCAGTGCTGAAGCTCACTGTTGACCTTGTCCAGCAGCTGTATACTGCCATACAACAGCTACTGCTGCCTGGCTTACCTCCTGACATGGTAACGCATGTTCATTCCCATATCCGGGTCTCCTGCATGGTAGCCCAGTACGCTGCTGCTGAACCATCGGGGTGACCTATATTTTTGATTTATATGATTTATAAAACTTAACAAGTAGTCCAGCAGAGAACTCACCAATTTCTCACTGAACAGGCTTAGTGTTGGCACTTTTAGGGACTTGTTTCAGTTCTGTGTTTGTTCTGTTTTTAGTGATTTTTTAGTAGCTTAGTGGATGTTTCTGTTTTATGCACTGGTGGTCAAATCATTTTAGAACTGGTCATCAGGGCTCCACCATGAAGGGGTGAGGAGGGGCAAGCCCTGGAGGAAGCAAATACCATGAGAAGATGTGGACAAGGAGTGCCAGGTGGTAAGGATTTGTGAGTGATGCTAGGGGAGAGGAGCACATTTTAATGAAAATTCTAGTGGTAGATTCCTGGAATAGTTTTCCTCTGGAGGTGCTGGGAAGAAAAGAGTGAAGGGGTCCAAGATTGCATGGAATAGCCATAAGAGTCAGTAAAATTAAGAAAGTCTTTTTTTTTTTAATAAAACTTCACATACATCTTAATGTGTGCACCCTGCTTAACACAACAGCATGACAAATCAACACGAGACTGATGCAAATATTATGTAATATTCACACAGGTCCCAACCAGCCAGGAGATAGAATTTAGAATACCAGTTTTATAATGTTGAAGTATAAGGCAATGCTAGATATCTGAACACACAAATTGCAATGAGAAAGAATGTGACATAAATGAGAATTGAACCTGGGATCCCGGAACACTGCCCCAGTTGAGTTCTCAGGTCCACTTGTCCAGTTTGAAATTCGCACAGTAACTTTTTTCTTATACAGCAAATTCTGCAGCTAAAAGCAATTTAGAACATGTTCAAATAAATGTAAAGCAGTACTAACTTATTAATACTAACCTACTATTAACAAACTATGAAAGAGGCAGTTTTTAGAACAGTAAAATTGAAACTAATTTAAGGGAGCCCTGTGAATTCTTATTAAAGTTGTTTTTCAGTTTTCTGGAAAAAAACACATTAGTGTTGAACTTGGACAGAATGAAGTCTATTTATTTAGTTATTTTTTTTATTTGGTCTGTAATGCAGGATTAGTTCAATGTGACAGATACCTCATTAAATGGAATGTCCTGGATTACAAACACTGAACACAAAATGCACAAAATAAATTTAAAGTATTTCAGACAAATACAAGTATGCTTATGTTTTTAAAGAGCACAGAAAGCAGTCGGATTGACACTATTTCATAAATTGTGGTCGAGCTAATTCCATGTTGCTGGGACTGCAAAAGGCAAAGAAGCCCTCCCCATTTGGTTCACACCATAGATAACAAAAAAAAATGATGCTGGAAACCACACAATTTATAGCCGTGATGGGGTACCAGAAATCTATTATATAAATATATATCTGAGCGATTGTTCACACCCTGAAACACCATTTTAAGCAAGTATATCTGTACTTGTCCTTCCACTGAGGGCCAAACCAATTGAAAAATAGAAACACAGAAACATAGAAATTGATAGCAGAAAAGGACCACTTGGCCCATCTAGTCTGCCCA
The DNA here is from genome assembly GCA_016271365.2 of Neoceratodus forsteri. Taxonomy (NCBI): domain Eukaryota; kingdom Metazoa; phylum Chordata; order Ceratodontiformes; family Ceratodontidae; genus Neoceratodus; species Neoceratodus forsteri. Next base: position 243,212,470 of record CM028130.1, read on the forward strand.
TTTTCGCTACCTACTGCATATACCATGGACCATACTTGATCTCCAGACTATGCTCTCTTTCCTATAACTAGGGTTCCCTTATGTCTATCCCATGCATTTTTGTATTCCCCAACCATTTATTACCCCCATCACCTCCACAGGGAGGTTGTTCCATGCACCCACTACCCTTTCTGTGAAAAAATATTTCCTCAAGTTACCCAAGTCTACCTCCTTCTAGCCTCATATTATGACCACTTGTTCTTGAACATCATTTTTTCTAAAAGATGCCACCCTCTTGTACCTTATTTATACCTTTTAGGCATTTGACGTTCTCCATCATATCCCCCCTCTCACTTCTCGCTTCCAGGGAATACAAATTTAGGTCCTTAAGTCTCTCCTCATGTGACTTCTGGTGCAGTCCTAGCACCATTTTTGTTGCCTTCCTCTGAACTGCCTCTACCCTGTCTGTGTCTTTCCAGAGACGTGGCCTTCAGAACTTGACACAATACTCCAGATGAGGTCTCACCAATGATCTGTACAAAGACATCACCACCTCCTTTTTGCTGCTAGTGATCCCTCTCCCTATGAACCCAAGCATCCTGCTGGCTTTGTCAACATTGTTGATATTTAAGAAGACATAAAAAGAATGGACATTATTGTTTCTGTCAGCTGCTATTTATTGACGTTAAGACATGCATGTTATTTTCTATATACTATTTGCTGGGGATTAAATATTTTGCACTGGTTTTTGATATTTGTATGCAGGTATCAAACTGATGTGCAACACATGGTGATGTTTGGTACTTTAAATTTTGAACATAGCTTTAAATATTGCAATATTTAAGAAATTTGAATATCTCTGTGAAGCCACACACTCTCATTTTAAGAGGCGAAGCATTGGGGTTTAGTGTCATGCTTTCAAAGTCTTAATAAAATATTTTCCTTCAGATATTTATTTGACTACTAACAGTTTTTCTGCTTGAGTGCAGCCAAATTTATGTTTGCTTTATTGGTTTGGATGGCTGGCACCCTCCCATCTGTGAACACATGGCAGTTTGTTTTCCAGCATCAAAAGGGACAAGACATACTTTAGGTATGGAAGTGAAAAGAGGAAGACCAAGGGAGGGCTTCTGAGGTTAAAAAAGGGAAGGGTGGGGGACTGTTCTGAAGGGGACATAGAAAAGGAAGGCATCTTGAAGAAATACTTCTACTCAGTGTTCACAGAGGAAGGGGAAAGGGAGGGGCCACAAAAATGTAACAGGAACTGTAAAGAAGGGGAGGAAGACACTAGTCCTTTTTCAGAGGAGAAAGTTCACAAGGCATTTGTTAATCTATAAATGAACAAAGCAATAAGGCCAGACAGGGTGCATCCAGGAATGCTGAACAAACTCAGGGATGTTCTGGCTAACATAGAAACATAGAATTTGATGGCAGATAAGGACTGCTTGGCCCACCTAGTCTGCCCATTTCCCTACCTAATGGATAAGCTGCAGATCCTAGTTAACCAACAGCCTACTTCCTCCTTCCCCCCACTAGAATTGCCTTATGTCTGTCCCATGCATTCTTGAATTCCACCACTGTTTTTGACTCTACGACCTCCTCAGGAAGGCTGTTCCATGCATCCACAACCCTCTCTGTGAATAAATACTTCCTCACATTACCTCTGAGCCATCCTCTCTCTATCTTCAAATTGTGCCCCCTTGTTTTTGTGCATCTCTTTTTCTGAAAGATGCTGCCCTCATGGACTTTGTTGGTTCCCTTTTGGTATTTGAAAGTTTCTATCATGTCCCCCCTCTCCCTCCTTTCTTTGAGGCTATACATCTTTAGTTCTTTTAGTCTTTCTTCATATGTCTTCTAATGCAGACCCTGCATCATTTTCGTTGCCCTCCTCTGGACAGCCTCCACCCTGTCTATGTCTTTGCAGACATGGGGTCTCCAGAACTGTACACAGTACTCCATATGTGCTCTTACCAACTGTCTGTACAGAGGGCCAACAACTTCCTGTTTTCTACTGGTGATGCCTCTCCCTATGCATCCCAGTGTCCCCCCAGTGCTCCTTACTGCCTTCTCACATTGCTGGCCCACCTTTAGGTCATGGCTACACCTCTGACAGGCCTATTCAACAAATCACTGGAATCTGGAGTGCTTCTGTAAGACTGGAGGAGGGTAGATGTAGTCCCACTTCACAAAACTGGTAGCAGGGAAGAGGCTGGCAATTATAGGCCAATCAGCATGACGTCAATGGTAGCAAAGTTAATGGAAGTGCAGCTGAAGGAAAGAATTGTGGAATATCTTGAATCAAATGGGTTACAAGATCTGAATCAGCACAGATTCAGAGGAGGGAGGTTATCTCAAAGAAATCTGATAAATTTCTTCAACTAAGTGACTAAAAATACGTATCAGGGAGGATTGATGGACGTGGCATACCTGGATTTCAGCAAGGATTTCAACACCATTTCACATAAGAAACTAGCAAGCAAATTAGGTAGCTTAGGGGTGGGAAATAAGGTGGTAAACTGGATAACAAATTTTGTTAAGGGATAGGTGACAGATGGTGGTAGCAAGCGGAGTTTGCTCAGAGCTATGGAGCTTGACTAGCAGGGTGCCTCAGGGGTATGTACTGTGACTGGTCCTCTTTAATATCTTTGTAAGTGACATTGCACAGGAGGCCAGGGAAGGTCTGACTCTTTGTAGATGACATCAGGATTTTCAACAGGTTGGACATTCTTGGGGGACAGAAAGAATGAACACAGATTCAGAAAACTCAAGGAGTGGTCTATGGCATGGTGGCTGGGTTTCAATGTGAAAAAGTGCAAAATAATGTACTTGGGGCACAGAAACCATGGAGCAGAGTACAAAATGGGTAGAGTGATATTGACAACTACCAAACAGAAAAGAGACTTGGGGGTAATTATATCAGATGGTCTAGTGGTAGCCAGACAGTGTGACATGGCAGTGGAGAGGGCTAATGGGATGCTGGGATGCATAGCAAGGGTTATCACTAACAGAAAGAGAGAGGTGGTATATCTTCTGTATAGATCACTGGAAAGATCACATTTTGAGTACTGTGTCCAATTCTGGTGACCACATTTCTGGAGAGACATAGAGAGGTGGTGGTCCAGAGGAGGGTTACTAAGATGGTGTAGGGTCCGCACCTGAAGTTTTATGAGGAAAGATGGAGGGACCTCAATATGTACACTGTGGAAGACGAGAGAGAGAGAGGGAGATATACTATAATAGCAGCCTTTAAATACCTCATGGGGGTAAAGTACAGGAGGAAAGTATTTTTCAGAAAAGAAAGTGCTCGAGAACAAGGTAACATGCTATAAAGTTGGAAGGGGTAGATTCTGGAGAGATGTGAGAAAGTACTTCTTCACAGAAATAGTGGTGGATTCCCAGAACAGCCTTCCTGAGGAGGTGGTGGGGTAGAAAACAGTGGAGGAGTTCAAGAATGCATGGCATAGGCGCAAAGGTATCATACTGGAAAGAAGGGGGGAGGAGAAACAGCTGTTGATCAGGTAGAGTCTGTGGTGAAAATGTAAGCTGGGAAAAAGTGAACAGACTGGGTGGACCAAGTGGCCCTTATCTGCCATCAGTATTCTATGTCTCTATGAACAATATGATGGCATTCCAGTAAAAAACAAAAAAAAAAACAATGTGCATTTCAGGACATTCCATTCTTTATCAATAAAGACTTTTGCATGAAATTAGACTGTTTTCCCCAGAAACCACATCTGATCCCAATGCTTTTCCTGCCCTGAAATTATAATTCTCTGTTTATGACATCAGAATAATTGCAGTGGCATAAGATTGTAATCTCATAAGCAGAAAAATATGACTGCAAGGCAGGGATAAACAGAGACCAGGTTAAGTCTAAGAAGAAAAAACATTGTTTTAACAAGAATATATTTGGTTATAAATCAAAGTACCAATGATACTGGGCTGTGCCAAGGCTTGAATAACAGCACATCTGCACTGTAGATATATATATATATATATATATATATATATATATATGTGTGATATATATATAGGGGTTCAGTGTGTGATAATGCATTTATCTTGTACCGTTTCCAGTGTCCTCAAGTAACCGCATGAGTGCTGAAGGCGCAAGTGAGAGCTACGAGAGTTCATTGGAAACTGTATAAGATAAATGCATCATCACACACTGAACCACTGCATATTCCATTTATGCAACAGGTTTAGATGTTGTATGAACATTTTGATTTTGGTAGGTGTAAATAGTTTGGCAAAAAAGGAAAAGAACATTTAATTTCATGCTGTTTTTTGCTAATCATAAAAAAAAGGTGTCTATAAATAAAACACCACTCATTTTTTAGATATTTTTGTGCTGAACATTTTTCGTGCTCATAGTACCATGCTATCATTTTTTGTTTTAGAGTTATTCACATTTGTTTGTCAAAAAAGTGAACAAAAGATTACATTTTCTTCTGTTTTCTTGCTAATTATAAAACATGTATATGGTATCTATAAATGAAACACCACTCATTTTGTAGATCATTTTATGCTGAACAATTTTCGTGCTCACAGTACCATGCTATCTTTTTTCGTTTTAAAGTTATCCCTATTTGAATATGGTTAGTACTGCTTCTGAGGTCGAACATTCTAAATGAATTCTGAAGAGAATTGTGTAGATAAATGGGATACTATGGTGATAAGTAAGCAATAAGACACGACAGAGTGTGCGTTAGACATTTTAACACACGGCTAGGAGGCGTAGTGAGGCACGAGGCCACTGGCCGAGTGCTTCCCAGCCTCCTAGCCGTGTGTTAAAATGTCTAACGCACGCACTGGAGTGGCTTATTGTGCTTATGAAATAGAACAAAATACTTAGAGATATTAATAATGACAATATAGTTGTTAAAAGTAAATATATTTTAATTTATTAAAGCAGATAACCTTCCGCTGATAAAAATAGATCCATGTTTTCCTTTTTTTTAACAGTTTTCATTTTAACAGTTTAGAAATTTAACATTTCAGTTATAACTTTCAGTAAAACACACTGTTTTAATTTTAACCATTTTAGAAATGTGAGATTTAATTAACTTTTCACTAACTTGTAGTAAAAGTTTTGTCACTGTAACACTGAGATTAATATTTTACTTTATTTTGAGAAGTAAACAGGAGCATTGAAAGTCATGGTGCAGTTGTGCATAGTTACTCCTGAAAATTGAGGCTGTGGGGACTGCATATTTAGGTCGGGAATCGTTTTTACCTCTGGTGGTACTACGGTGCTCAGTTCACTTTCTGCTTGATTTCTGCCTACCTGCTGTGTGTTTCCATCGGGTGTCACTGTGGGGCACATCTGAAGGGAGCTTCTTGAAACTTGTCTTGGACTTGAGCTATCTTATTTTGGTGCCAGGATACGACACCATTTCCTTCTGTCGTCTGGCTTTGCATGCCAGTAGCTCTGGAGACTTGCTTCATTCCTATGCCCTATGATTGCCATGATTTCGCGGCTCTGTAAACCATCATCGGATAATAGCTGGACCGCAGTCACTCGCAGGCAGTGGTTAGTGTAGCACTGTGAGAGACCAGCCTCTTCACTCAGTCTGGACATGAATGTAGACAGATAGTTCAGACCCATGGGCTCTGCTGAATACCATACCGGGAGGGAATCAAGCTGAACTTGTGGAAGTCTTCAAGGATGTAAGTACAGGTACAGCACAGTAAGTACAAGTACAGCATAGGAAGAGGCATCAATAATAGAAAACAGGAAGTTGTTATCCCTCTGTACAGACAGTTAGTAAGACCCCATCTGGAGTACTGTGTGCAGTTCTGGAGACCCCATCTCCGCAAAGACATAGACAGAGTGGAGGCTGTCCAGAGGAGGGCAACCAAAATGGTGCAGGGTCTGCACCAGAAGACATACGAAGAAAGACTAAAGGAGCTTAATATTTATACCCTAGAGGAAAGGAGGGGAGAGAGGGGACATGATAGAAACTTTCAAGTACCTCAAGGGAATTAACAAAGTCCAAGAGGGTAGCATCTTCCAGAAAAAGAGATGTGCAAGAAAAAGGGGCACAATTTGAAGATAGAGGGGGGACGGCTCAGAGGTAATGTGAGGAAATATTTTTTCACTGAGAGGGTTGTGTATGCATGGAACAGCCTCTCTGAGGAGGTCGTGGAGTCAAGAACAGTGGGGGACTTCAAGAATGCATGGGACAGACATAAGGCAGTCCTAGTGGGGGGTAGGAGGAAGTAAGCTGTTGGTTAACTAGGATTTGCAGCTTATCTGTTAGGTAGGAAAATGGGCAGACTAGGTGGGCCAAGCGGTCCTTATCTGCCATCAAAGTCTATGTTTCTATGTTTCAGGGCTTTAGGATTTGGTGGAAGCTTGCTTATGTACAATTTTAAACTTTGAATTGGGCAAAGTGGATTGCCCAGTTGAGCGTACATAAAACCAAGGTTCTATGATTTTTCAGGTTCAAGAGGATTGTTGTGGTTTTTAGTATGCTTGTTAAAATTGAGCATCGCAAATTCGGCACCATTTTCGTCACATTTAACTGAAAAATGCTCTGGTTTCAGTTGACGGAGGCCTTCCCGACCATGCCTGGCCATGTATAACTGAATGTCTAACCATACTTTATGAACTAGACCAGGCGCAGTTCGGGGAGAACAAATCTCCGAATATCTCAGCTTGTGTAAGTCTGACTGTGTGAGGGCTTCATGGTGCTTTGACTGGTCTTGTTGGGACCCTCTGTAAGTTTTAATTTTTGCTGTAAATACAGCATTACTTGACCAGAATTCTGGATCCTTCATTAGGTTAAAAGACCTTCCAATGCCTGGGGAACCGAGGTGGCAGTTCAGTGCAGCTCGGAGACTGCTGAAGCTCGAGATGGCATACTCGAGTCCTGCGGTCGTATGAGCTTCCGCGTAAAATTTCCTCAGAACGGTGTTGAGGTCTTCTTTACTGATAGACTGCCAGTCTATCAATGTGTTTGTTGCTGTTGCCCATTCATCAAATACACGCAATGCCCATGCAGTTGATCTTACAGTATTTTTTTCATTTTTCTCTTGTTCAAGGCAGTCTAGTTGTATTGGGGTGTAAATAGAGAAACGCTTACTCACTGCGGTAGTTGCACTTAGCATTTGAAAGGTCGGTTGGCTCGTTTGACAACTGGAGGTTATATTTACGTTTTCTGAGGTTGTAGATGCAGAGGCTGTGGTCAGTTGTTCAATGGGCTCATTGTCTGGATGCATTAGTAATTCTAAATCCTGTTCTGAAAGGCTGATAACAAAGTGGGTTTCAGGAAAATATGCCATTCTTATACACTGGTACTGTCAATTTCAGTTGGTATAAACAAGATGGCTGATTTCAGATTTGCCAACATTCTAATTGGCATTTTACTAGGATCAGTGCCCACAGGGCACTGCTGGTCCTTTTTCCTGTGCGTTAGACATAATATCACACAGGTATGGACCAATCAGCAAGTCTAAATTCTGATGCCCATTTCATAAATAAATTTATCACCATAATATCGTAGATAAATGGTTTTATTCTACAGTTTTTATCAAATCCCCTGTTGCATAAATATATTTATGAACTGGGGATTGTAAATACGTGAAGCTGATTGGCCGAGAGGTTTTTGAAGCTGTGATGTTATCGGGCTACATCATCACTGCTTCAGAAAACCTCCGGCCACCTGCCTCCTCACTCAGGAAAATAACCTTATGACCACAAAATTTTCCATATCACTCAGTCTTCCTCAAACAAACCACCAGAAGGCACACCATGGAGCAGACTAAACCACAGCTAAAACACCTGTTCAAAAGTAAGGAATATTAAATTCGAACGAACAGGAGTGAAACTGTCGCCAACTGCGACACACTCACACACCAAGGAAACCTGCTGCCCGCCCGAAGATTTTCACACCATGCAGCAGCAGTGAACTTGCAATTTGTGTACTAGCACTTGAATCACTGCCCAAACCTGACAAAATGTTCATTTTTTAATATCTTTCATTAATAACAGCATAGTTGCTTCTCACAGTATCCTGCCAATATCTTCCTACTGTGCCACGTTTCTGTTTCTCACAGGCTAAAGCGCATGCACATTTCAAAATGGCAGCACACAATGTACTTACTGAACTCATCCTCTCAGTCTTCAGTCCCACTATTTTAAATCCTGTGTTGCCCATCGTTGGCTTAATTTTTCTTCTGTTTTTAATACCGCGATAATCTACTTTGGGGGGGACTACACATGAGACAAAGAGAGAGCAGATACTGTGGCAGAGTAACAACTTTAGAGACTAACAGAGATCAGTCAGCATATAGTAGCAGCAGCGCCACCTTCTGGTAAAAGCAGAAACTGGACTTTTTAATTGAAAGATATACCTCCACATCACAAATATAATGAACAAAAGTAGTTAAAAACAATTAAAAAACAAAAAATAAATGAACTAAAACTTTTAAGCCAGTTCATAATAGCAATAAGGCACTCCAGGGTGTGGTATATTATGGGATATCGTCACTTCTCGGATGGTTGGATGCCTGCGGCCTAGTGCCCAACCACCTGAGGTGTGATGCTATCCTAGGATATACCACACCCTATCGTGCCTTACTGCTTAAATATATATATATATATATAAAAATTATACTGGCCCGGTAGGGCAAGCATAGTGAGGGTTGGAAGGTCATTTTAATATTAAACCCCAAAAAGTTTGCACTTTAATAACTTTGCAACTGTTGGACCAATTTGCCTGAAAGTTTGCATGCATAGCATTCAACCATAGATCTCTAGACCTGGAAAAGTTTTTTCCTCTTGGATGTATGGTTGCAGAACCGTAGAGTGTCAAAAAGTGAAAAAGTGAAAAAAACCTTTGCACATTTTCTGGTCACCCTTAAAGGACTGAACAATGCATCTGAGTGGATTCAAATTTGAATGTCCTTATGTGGCTTGAGTCAAACTGTTGCCTTTTGAAGATTTGGTTAAAAAATATGAATCCATTCAAAAGTTATGCAAGTTTTTCATGTCCCATCATAGCCTATGGGAAAATGTATATGTGCATTTCGAAAACTTTCATGAAAAAATTTTTTTGTGCACAAAAACATTACATTATAAGGCATGGGGAAATATTTTTATCGCAAAAGCATTTTTGTTCTTGCAAAAACAATGCTAGACAACATTGTCCCATCTGTTGTTTTCTTTGTCACTTCTATGTGCGAAGGTGGATTGTGCTTTTGGGCTGAAATTTGCAATGGGCCCATAGTTACAGTGTTTTGAATTTGAGAAATTTCCCATAGGATAGCATTGCAGTGCCCTCGGTGCCATTTGGCGCTGGTATCTTGAAAACGATTCAAGTACAGACTTTTTGCTACCCACAACTTAGTCCACCTTTGGGTGGACTAAGCCTGCGAAGAAGTTTCAAAGTCATAGATTACACCTGCAGTGGAATCTTTTTCATAGCTGCTACTGTTACTTAGATATTGCCAAATAAGTGCTACAAGGGTTACTTTACAGTACTATGGGACTGCTGTATGGCTCTGTATTTAAGTGTAAATGGGAACACAGTGCCTGAGGACCCATACTCCCACATATGCATACCGTTACACAAAAGATGGGCAATGTGAAGGAAGCATAGGGCCCATATTTCCTGTGCATCCACAAACACATACCACTAACCACTTACATTATACTTTCTCAAAAAGAAGGGAAATTCATTGCACAAAAACCCTCCGTTAATGCATCAGTTAGGGTTGATGTCACAGCGACAAAAGTTTGGAAATTCAGTGTTAGGGTTACCACCCCTACAACCCCATGACCACCCACCACCCTACAGGCACAAACAGGCATTGAGGCATGCCATGGGGTCTTCAGACCTAACTCTCACTCCATTCTCCTATACTGTAGATTGTCACCTTGTTTACACATGGAATGGGGTGAGAGTTGGCCTGATGACCCCATGGCATACCCCAATGCCTGTTGGTTGCAACTGATCAATGAATTTGCTAAAATTCAGTATGCGTTGTCCCATGTGGTAGATTGCTTGATGTGGCAAGTTTTGTTACAGTTGGATGTGCAGATTCTGAGATCCGAGCAGTGAAAAAGTCATAAAGTCACTTTTTTGCAGTTTTTTGTCCTCATCACCTTGTGCCCAGATGGTATGGAAGTTTGATGTGTTTTTTTATGGTAGAACCAGCATGAGTAAAAGAACAGACATTCCAAGTTTTGTGAAAAAATATTGATCTATTGCAAAGTTATAACAATTTTTCATTTCCCCATTGTTTTCAAAGAGTAAAGCAGTTTTCAGGATAGCAGGAGAAAAACTGAAGAAGGATTTTGCTCTCGCGGAAAAGGATACAATCTCGTGGGACCATTTCCTTTTATGAAATCTAAATCCCTTTTCATGACAGAAAATTCCTTTTTCGCAAACTGCCATCTTATTTTTTTCTCTCACCAACTTAAAAACATGGAAATACACAAAAATGTTGTCATTTTACAAAACAAACAACAGAACCTAGCTAAATGGACCCCATTTAGCTAGATTCTGGAGTTTGTTTTTTCAAATTAACTTCAGAAATACCTTTTCTGGGCACCCAAAATCCTGCGTGCCCTGCTTATGAGAGGGGCCTTACAGCTGCATTCTCTGTATGGGAACCACTGCCTTTCTTAACTTCTGCAGCCGCAGCTGAACTCGTGCTGTCAGCACCCCCCCACCCTCTGATTATGGTCGCCATTATTTATTTAATATTTTCCTGGTCTCTAGTTGTGCCCCAACCCTGCAATCACTGTCGCCCAATGTCTAAGTACCAGTAGACTCCCGATTATCTGAAACAGCTGGGGGACATAAGAAATGTATGGATAATCAGGAGTCTGGATAAATGTGAGTTCCCATTAACCTTTAGGCTGCCACCAACAGGTATAATTGTCCTAAAAACCTATACTGTACATTCTAAATCTTTCTGCAGCTTAAAGGTTAATGTTAATGACAGGCAAAGTGTAGCACTGAAATGCACTTCATGTTTATTTTGAAGAATTTAGAAACACATAATGCTGAATGCAGAATGCAAAAATATGAATACAGCTGTTTAAAACACAAAACCTGCTTTTTCCTGAGACTGGCAAAATGCTTCTGACTGGCATGTAAGTATAGTACTGTAAAAAATCACCTTTGGGTGGGTGGGTTGTGGTGCCTGTGGTGATCCCTCCTCTTCTTCCTATTCAGTGTCAGCATCTTTGTTGTCTTTCACTCTGGCATCACAGAAGTTCAACAATCAAGTCCTTCGTAAGGTGTTCGAGAGTCCCCCAGGCAGAGCTGCCACTAACAAATAACCGACTCGCCACTGTACTCCATAACAAAACATTAACAATCAACACTGGACTTGTGCAAGCCGCTAAGGCACAGAGAGAAAAAAATGCAACTAAGATTGTAAGCTTGGAATTACTGCAACACTGTTAGCGCAGTAAAGACTGGATTCTCAGCCTCCATGCTTTGTTAAGACTATTCGTTTTGGGTTAACTTAGTTTAGAGAAGGGAGGCCGGGGTAGATAGAGCAATGGCCACTGATCAGACTACATACTGTCCCTTTCACGAATGTGCCGCTGATGAATCTGTGTGCAGCTAAGGCACATGACATAAAAAAATGCTATCAGGCTATACAGCATGCAGACAGCACAGACCACATCTGAACTGACTTGCGATCATAAGCCGTCCTGTCCCCAATCAAAAGACCCAATTCAGTGACTACCTCAGAAACCTTCTAAATAGGTACAGTTTGTTAGGAATCATTTAAATAAAACTAATTGAACCCTGAAACCTGCTTACAATTGCCAACTGACTATTTTACAGATTTTTCATTTTCGTTAAGTGGCAGCCTCATAAACATGGTTTACAACCCTCAGAAAGATAACACTCTGTTACTGTATTTATTTAAGACTTCCCCCAACTGTAAGATTCAAATTGCTGTCAGTCATACTTCTTTCTCTGGTGTCTAGTGGAACCTTCCACCCTCCGATCACCATCCTGTGTGAACTAAAGAAAACAGTCCCTTGATGTTGTTTTTTTTTTTGCAACCTGTAAAAAAAGAAACAGTCCCCCAGCAATCAGATCCCTCTACCCAATCTCCCAATTATCACCCACCACACCTCATCCCCCACACACCCCCACACATTCTCACTCACCTGAACAGGTCCCAGGTTCGAGATCTGCTGTCTGATCGAAGACACGTCTTGCTGCTGAAATAGGCAACTGCAATAGGATAAACTAAGGTAAATGCAGTTCAATGTACAGTATTTTAATGGAGGTTTTAACTTCTATGCATAACTTAGTCATTTTTTGAGATTTTGACCCCAAATTTTCAACATAGCCTTTTAAGGACCACAACTCATGAACAATAGGACTGTCCTTACACAATGCCTGCCTGGAAGGTGATTTCACAGTCAGTTGGTGATATCACCTTTCCAGTGGGATTTGTGTAGCAATAGTCATATTGACTGAAGATTTTACAGTTAATCCTAAACTGTACTTAAGGACTACTACTCCGAAGGAGGTAGAGAAGTTGTTGCGTTGTATTAAGAGGGACAGCTCAGCTGGTTCTGATGGCTTATGTCCTAGTTTATTGGCGGATGCTGCCTCAGTTATAGCACTTCCAGTTAGTATTATTTTCAATTTGTCTTTTGTTAGAGGTACTATACCTAATATATGGAAACATACTTTGGTCACTCCATATTTAAATCTGGTTCACAACATGAGTTTTGTAACTACAGACCTATTTCTATCTTGTCTGCTTTAGCTAAAGTTCAGGAAAGAATAGTTTATAATCAGTTGATTGGGTATGTGGATCACTTTGGATTATTGTCTCAGAACCAACATGGTTTTAGAAAGGGAAGGAGTACTGAGACTGCCTTGGTTGAGTTCACGAACGCGATACTTAATGGCATGGATAAAGGGTGTCTGACGGGTGCCGTGTTCGTGGACTTGACCAAGGCATTCGACTCAGTTGATCACCAATTGTTGATTTCTAGACTTGAGTCATTGGGAGTTGGTGAGTCTTTCTTGGACTGGACGAGGGATTATTTAACAAATAAGTTTCAAAGGGTTAAATATAGGGGTGCTGTATCAGACTCTGTAATGGTTAAGTGTGGGGTTCCACAAGGTTCTATTTTGGGGCCACTTTTGTTTTCTTTGTTTTTTGATCAACTAGTAAGTGTGATTAATAATGCTTCTCTAACACTTTATGCTGACGATGCAGTAATTTATACACAGGGTTTGTCAGTTGGAGATCTAGGTGTTTCTTTAACAGAGGAAATGTGCAATTTTCAGTCTTCACTTATGGCCTGTAAATTACCTTAAACAAATCTAAGACAAAGGTGATGGTTTTTGGTACCCCACCTAGACTGAGATCTGCGGTTGGTAATTTGGAAGTTAAATCTCTTGATGGATTACTGTTTGACTATGTTGATACATTTCAATATCTTGGGGTATTACTAGATTCTCATCTAAGTTATGAATCTCATTTTCTGAGGGTTACCTCAAGAATACATTGTAGATTAGGTTATTTGTACAGAATCCGTTCATTTCTTATTCCTGAGTCTAGGTTGGTTATTTCAAATTGCTGCTTACTTCCTATTGTGAACTATGCAGCTATGATTACTGACACTGCTTGCGACAGTGATTTCAAAGAAATCCACTTTACTTCACTTGATAGCTAAGTTTGCTTTAAATTGTTCTAAGTCATCTCATCATTGTGTGATTTTGAAAGAAATGGGCTGGTTACGGTTTCATTAAATTTCCAATACTGTGTGGCCAAGTTCATATATAAAGTTATGGACTCTGGAATTCCACATAGTATTTCAAAGTTTTGAGACCATATATTGATGGTCATTATTCTAGACATAGGTCAGACAGTAGGTTTCTCGAGATTCCTTTATGAAATCTAAAAGTGGACAAAGATCCTTTGCTTATATTGCTCCATTTATTTGGAATGAAATTCCTCAAGATATTAGGTGGTTGTGTTCTGTCAAAAGTTTGCTGATGCATTAAGGATGTATTTCGAATCTCAATTTAATTGTAACTGTTTTTTATGAATTTTTTTTTATGAATTTTATACGTAACAAAGACATTTTTTGTCTGCAATTTGCTGCATTGTATATGTATGTTTGATTATGTATTGTCTGTATGCAATATATGTGGGTCGCACCTGTAAAAGGAACTTGTTTCCAGTGTGCTTACCCGTTAAGCGAATAAACAGTTAAGCGAATAAACAGTTCATGAGTTGGGGCCATAAGAAGGCTATGTTGAAAATTTGGGGTCAAAATTTGAAAAAATGACTGCACTATGACCATTACTTGCAATCTAGCTATGTACGCTCATAACTTTGGAAATTTTCAATATTTTCACCTCATATTTTCAACATAGCCTTATTATTACCCCACCTCATGTATGTGAAAGCTGTCATTTTTCCTGGCCAAAATGTATTTGTGCATTTGTGGTACAGAACGGCATTGCAGTTGTGCAGAATTATGTTTTGGTGGGGATTTGAAAATTTTCTGTACTGGTTACGTGCAGTGAGGTCATAAGAAGGCTATGTTGAAAATGTAGGGTCAAAATGACTAAAAATGGCTGAGTTATGACTATTTGTCGCAGTTTCACTATGCCTGCTGGTAGCTTTGGAAATGTTAAATATTTTGAGCCAAAATTTTCAACATAGCCTTCTTAATACACCACCTCATGTATGTCACAGCTGTCATTTTTCAAATCCTGTCTGAAATTTGTTGTTGCACCTGTGCCATGGGTTGGCACTGCATTTGAGTGGAGTTATGTATTGGCGGGGATTGAAAAAGTTTCTGCACCTGGAACTTAAGGTGGGGTAATAATATGACTATGGTGAAAATTTGGTGACTTTTGTGCTATAACTGGATGCACAGGGGATTTATGTCCCTGTGCTTCCACAGCTAGATACATATATACCCTCTTTGGATGGTGCGCTCCCACTGTAAAATAAGTATACTATTATACTATCTCAAAAAGTAAGGAAATAAATTGCAAAAACTTTTTGTTACTGCATCTGTTAGGGTTAAAGCAACAAAAATAGGGAAATGTGGCATATTCCAACCCTACCACCCCATTCCTCATGATGCACAGACCCACAGGTGGGAGGGGGGGCTGTAATGGAGGCTGTGAACCCTAACACTCACCCCATTCTCCTATGCTGTAGCCATGTCACCTAATTTTATAATGGAATTGGGTGAGCGTTAGGGTTCATGGACCCCAAGACAGCCCCCTCCCCACCCACCTGTGGGTCCGTGGGATATGGAATGGGGTATTAGGGTTGGAAACCCTAATGATACATTTTCCTAATTTTGTCACTTTAACCCTAACTGATGCATTAATGAAGGTTTTTGCAAGACATATATATATATATATCTATATATATATAGATATATATATATAGACATTTCCAGTTACCCTGTCTAGCCCCCACCATTGTTTTAAAATGGCATTCCTCTCACTGATCCAGTCCACCCACCCAGCAGTCATCATGATTTACCCCAATTCAGCACTTGGCTCATCCTAAAAAGCCAATGGGCATGGTGGGCAGAATGTGGGATGGTCACTGGCAGAGACCCTCCCCTTAGCACCTAGGCTGGCATCTATTTGAATAAGAGGGACCAAACTAGCACATAGCATTTTTGTAATGAAGAATCAGTTTAGATTCATACCACTATGATTGCCTCATGCAGTCTGTTAAGTTTCACTTGCCACAAAAGGCTTGGTGTTTGCCATCCAGCTTGGTTTGTATTTGTATATGCACCAGACTTTTGTGTATTTGCTGCCTCACTCTACACTGCTGTTGAAAGTTAACTTTTTATACATTTTTTACCTTTTCAAATTTTGGATTCAAAGAAAAAAATGCTTACTTGCTGATAGTATTTGTGCAATAATTAGATTACTTTTATAAATGGGATCTTCTTTTTTAGACAATTGTAATTATACATGGCAAGCATCTGTAACACCCATATTAATAGTTAATACCATTAATAGTACACAATTTTTATGCAAGTTGAAGTTATGTGTATCAGAAAACTATAGAATTTCTTTGACACAAAATCTGACATAGTACCATTAATACCTAATATTGATGAGAGTGTACATACAGTATTCATGCTTCACTTCCCATCGGCCTCCCATTTACATGTACTTGTGTTTTGACTGCATGTTGTATAATATCGCATAATGTTTAACATTTTCTTTTCCAGTTATGTTTAAACATCTCTTTAATAGAAAACAATAATGTGGTGAAATAGCACATTTAAAGAAATTTAATTTAAAGATGTCCAGGGACTTTACAGCAGCTGTTAGATATACTTGATAAGACATTCATTACTAAATACCTACTGTTTGACCCTTAGAAAGTCATTTAACCTCTGAGTGCTTTTTTCTACTTAGCTACATAAAGGGGCGAAAGCAGGACTCCACTGGAAATGAGATGTAGCATCTCTGCTGGGTTTTCCTATATAAATAAATAAAAAAATGTGATAAATAGGACCAAATGTAAATGAACCATTGCATCTCAGTTGGAACGTCCTTGGTAAAAAAAAACTGTAAAACTAAGTAAAGGCAGGACCCCCAGTGGAAATAAGCTATTGTGGCTCAGTTGTGCTGTCCTGGGTAGATACTGACATCAGTCACTAACTCTTTCTAATCGTTCCCCAGGGTAGTGGAGGTGGAATGGTTTAATGCTTAGAGCATTTCTGAAATTTGGGAGAGTGCATATTCAAACTCTGCTGTAGCCACATTCTCACTGTGTGACCCTGAGCTATTCTCTTAACTTCTGAGTACTCCAGTCCTCCATTCCATCAATGGAAATGGGTAAAAGCAGTGCTCAACTGGGAAGGACTGTCACAGGGAAATATGTTATAAGAAAAGAGAAAAGGAAAAACACTGTCAGCAACTGTGTGCCTTTCCTGGCTCTCCTAACCACCCCCCCCCCAGCAGTGTGGCCTAATGGGCCCAATGGTTACAGCACAGTTAGAAACCAAGAAATTCCAGGTGCAATCCCAGTAGCAAGAATTATTACTATTTAACCTTAAACAAATCAATTAACCTCCCAGTTTTTCAGTCCACCGAGCTAAAAACTGGGAAGAAGCAGGACTCCACTGAAATTGGATTTTATATGTCAGCTTCATTATCCTGAGTAAATAGGGTGTAAGAAGGAGTAAAAACAGAACCCTACTGTTGTATGTAAGTTGGACAGCCCATACTTAATTAATTGTAACAACAAAACCAAAAATTGCCTCTAGCCTGTGACTTTTCCCTGTACCCCCTCCAGTAGGATACATGTTTAGTTGCTGAAAAACTGGTGTGCACCAGATCACAGATTTAATTCCTGCTATAGCCAGGTACTGTGCAGTCAGATATCAAAAATTAGGTGTTGCATCTATATTGGACTATCCTGGGGAAACACACTGTGAAAACAATCAAAGGCAGGACCACACAGAAATCAAGATACTATATCTTAGATGAGAATTCCATAATAAATAAATTGTAGAATAAAAGAAAAAAAACATACCAAGAGTCACTTGACATTTCATTCTGCTAAACTAGCACATGCTTTATTAGCAATGCTTCTTTGAATTAATTTATTAACTACCAGTAAGTATGACAATGTCACTAATAAATCTTGTTTCAATTAATTAAACCTCTTTCACTTACTACACATAACAATTTTGTACAACATGCAATCAAATATTAAGTCATTCACCAATGCTTGTCTTTCCTTTATATCAGCCTCCCAGTGTAATTTCAGTCCTCTTGCCCTGTAAATGAAGTCTACCTTAGTGCAGATCCCCACCTATAACTACACAGATGAAATAAAGCTCAGTAATTAGCAAGTCTTCTCAGATATATGCTGTAGTTGGAGTGCTTCCTGCTCAAGCTGCATTAAAACCACAAGCCCCAGACTGAACTAATTTGGACTGACTGTCTGCAACATAGAACTAATAGTTCTATGGTCTGCAACCCTACACCACTCACATCATGGGTATCAAGAACCTAATTCTAGAGACGGATGAAGTAGGCAAAATTCACACTGTGAATTAATCTGTGAATTTTGTGGAATTCACAGAACACAAATCAATCCATCATGATGTGTTATGTTCCACTACGTAGTGTGAATTCCACCCACAAAATACAGAATTTCTTGCACAAATGGCAGAACTTCGCCATTCATGGGCAAAATTCTGTCATTTGTGGGTGAAAGCTTCACAATTTCAGGCAATGTCAAATTTCCTGTAGGTCAGAACAACTTCGTAAAGCTCCATGAAGCTCGAATTTTGCCCACTTTGAGGCAGTTTCACCTGCAAATTTGAATTTCACCCCATCTCTACCAATTACTTAGTTAATGTAACATCAGCCTTTAGAAAATGCAGAAAAGAGTATGCATGATAACAAGAGGTTCTATTCTTATTGGCACCTACAGATGGAAGGGCTTGACACTCAGATTTTGAGCAAATTATGTGTAACTGAGTTCTGTTTCTGCCATCTGTGATTTTTTTTTTTACTAGAAACCAAAAGATCTCTTTAAGCAATGACAATTCGAAAAATTATATCCTATGGAAGTCCCCAGGGAATAAATAATTCATTGTGATACAACAGTCCAGACAGATCCCTACTGCATGTTCAAAGTGACAAACTAATCAACACACACACTCTTTTTTAAGCTGACCTATTGTTTTTTGTATAAAGCTCTGGTTCACAGTGGAACAGAGAGTCAGGCAGCAGAGGTCAAATTGATACAGCTGAGTCACTCTTTGGAAGCAGCAGAGCCTCAGTTATTGCAGTTTAACATAATGCTGGATATGGCAAGCCGTTAGGGACATAATTCATAATCTCTGGCTGTATAGTAAAACACATACACTATATGGTGAAATACATACATCACATAGTGAAATATATACATTATATAGTGAAATACATACACAATGTAGTGAACCACATACTGAGTACTGAAAATCCACATACACTATATACTGAAACAAATGTATTATGTACTGAAACATATACACTACCTATTGAGATACATACACTACAGACTGAAACATCCAGATCAACTATCTACTGAAACAAATACTCTATAGATTGTAACACAGACATTATATATAAAAAAAATCTTCATACATTATATACTGAAACAAATACGGGTTAGGTACTAAATCCCATCTAAAAAAATACCGAATTGTAAATGACCGTGCAAAACATCCCGAACAGCCAATTTCCCAATACATTCGAAATCCCGACCTTCAAAATACTGAAATACTGAAATAAAAAAAAAAACAGCGCAGATGCAAGGCTGTAATCCCAGACGTTGAATATACTGTTGCAGCTTCTGACAGCCTGTCCTGCATGACTGCCCCAACCACAATCTGTGCTCACCATGCTGCAGGGAGAGAGATGGAGACTGACCTGCTGTGAAGCGAGCACCAGTGCTAAAACTGGGATGTGAGCGATAATGAAACCACAGTCACAGGAAAAGGACTCTGCTTATCCTTGGCAGCCAGCCAAATATACAAAAAAGAAAAAGTGTTTGGGCTTGCATGGCTTTTAGCAGTGTTGTTAGGTTGTGGCAATACTTAATATATGTAAGAGTGTACTCCTTTTACACTTTATATGTAGTCCAGAACCAGGCAGCCCACTAAAATTGTACCTCAGTGACAGCGGGGACAGAGTGTGTTTCTCTTCCCCCTCCTTTCCCTTCCCGAACATTTGCGCTGTGGTGCCTTTGACAGACGGAGATTCTGTGGAGAAAGCGCTCTGCTGGCAGTCCACTGTGGGGTGGGGGTATGACGGCAACAAACCAGATGCATGTCGGAGATGTCAGAGGAGACAGCAAGACAAAGCAAGTCATCAGCAGCAGTGTGTGGAGGAGGAGAGAGAGACAGCGAGAAGTTCAGGAGCTTTACATCAAAGTGAGTCATGGATCTGTTATTTATATTATGAACATACAAATGTCAAATATCCTTTCAGTACTTTATTTGTGGAATTTGTATGGTCATAAAGTAAATAACAGATGCTCTGAGAGTCATTATTACTATGGTTTCAATGTAATGAGGCGGGATTTGGATTTTTGGTATTATTTTCTTTCAGTATTTTGTTTATTCGATTTTTTTTTTCGGGATTTCGTCACTCAGTATTTTCTATTGAGGGAATTAGGACAGATCCCAACAAATACACTATATATTGAAATGCATACATTATCTATTGAAATGCATACACTATACACTGAAAAAAAGCACATACACTATATACTGAAACAAATACACTATATATTGAAATATCTACACTTTATATTGAAATACATACACTACCTACTGAAATAAATACATTATGCACTGAAAAATCTGCATACACTATATACTGAAACAAATATACTATATATTGAAATACATACACTAGCTATTGAAATGCATACACTACACACTGAAAAACGCACATACACTATATCCTGAAACAAATACACTATATATTGAAACATCTACACTTTATATTGAAATACATACACTATCTATTGAAATAAATACACTATGCACTGAAAAATCTCATTCACTATATACTGAAATAAATACACTACATGGTGAAACACATACTCTATGTATTGAAACACATACACTGTAGACTGAACAATTCACATACACTATATACTGAAACAAATAAACTCTATACTGAAATGGACTATGTTTTGAAACTACCCATCCTCCTGCCCCTCCACCTTGAATGGTATTCAGCTGAACTCCTTGTCTGCTGCATTCAGTTAGCTGCTGGCTTGATGAGAGGATGTTTTTGAAACTGCAGAGCAGATAAACAAAACAGGGCTATCGCTTATTCTACTTCTTTATGGGGTATTACATCTTGGTGTGCTTGCACACCTTTAATCAAATTGTAGAACATTGTGATGTGACAAGAAACTTTTAGAACTAATTTAAAATGCTCTAGTTTATTCTTTTAAATAGGTGCTGCCTTCATTTACTGTTAGACACTTTTGTCTAGGAAGCCAATACTTAGGATATTCCTAATATACCACTCTCATACCATATAAACACAGGGAACTGCATGCATTTTTCTAAGTTAAAATTGTGATTAGATTTATGTGTAATAAATTACTGTGTTGGTCAAGCAACTTATCTGAGCTGAATGCTTGGGAAGTGTACTGCAGGAGCTGTGAAAGTATAAGTCAAATGCTTTTGTAGTTTGTACTCTACTGAATTAGTTTTGATTTATTTTTTGTTTTTATTTGAATGTTTTGTTTAATATGGGTTCTTGGTTAAGAAAAATATATATATTGCAGCAATCGCAGGGCCCAGTTCTCATCAGGAGCTCAGCTGGCATATGCATAATTTGTACTTTCTGTTCTGAATAACTTCACTGTGATGCCTCACTGGTTGCTCTCATAGCTCCTAACCTCTCCATTACATATCTGCAGAGCATTGCAAGGTGAACAGAGCTTTGCCAAGCACTTGGTCTCCACTAATAAACCTGCCCTGGTCTAGCCTCATAGTGCATAATTACGCTGTTTATATGGTATGACTGTGTTATTGAGTCTGACATTCCCAAACTGTGTTTTATTTCTTTTTCAAATTAGATATTTATCTTCTAGGTCTCCCACTGACCCTCTTGTGCACTGGCCTGTCCATCTACATCACCCAAAATCACCAGGACTTACCTGCTCAGAGAGCTCCCATGGCCTTCTCCCCCCCGTGGTGGGGCCAGGAGGGAGAGGGCCATTCACAAGGAGTCACATATTCAGGAGCAGAGCCTGGTTAGAAGTGCAAAGCATGTGGCAGGTTGGTGGATTATTTTGCCATTGGAGGTTTTCTACCTTTGACTTATCCCCTGGGCCGTCAAGCATGTAATGATGCCAATCCAATTAAAGGCAAGTGCTGCTTTGTGCCTGCCTGAGCCTTGCCAGCGTTCCTCAGCTAGGTGGCTGTTAAAGAGCGGGGTGGTCAGACTCCCCCTCCCTGAGAGGAGAGCAGTCCCAGAGATACTCAGTCATTTCTCCTGTCAGTTAATGTCTGTTTGACCCAGGTCCTCCTCTGAAACTGGGCCACTGGCATGGGAGACAGTACAGTTACCACTAAGCCTAAACTAAACCACTAAACCAGACTGTATTTTTATAAGTAAATAAAAACAGCACTCGGATGAAAGAAGAAATTGTATTTTAGCTACAGTTGTTATAAATATTTAAGACACATCACAATGTTTTGAAATTGATTAAAGGTTTTCTAAGGAAAATAACATAAAATAATACATAAAGATGTAGAATAAGATAATCCATTTTTGTTTACCTTCTGCATCTTAAGAGGCATCGGCAGGGGATTTTTAGTCAATTAGGGTCCCATTTTCAGAAGGTTAGCAGAATGATAAACATCTAAGCACTGTGCCATGTGGGAGAACAACATGGCTGAACAGGTACCATATATCTAGCAGCCCCAGATACTAACCTGATCATGTGCATGTGCATATGAACTACTAAAGCCTTGCAAATGAGGGATCCCCTCCTGTGTACAGAGCACAGTGCTATATAAAAGGTTTTGAAAGTGCTTAACAACTGAAATTGCACTACTGTTTACTGCTTCCAAAAATCCTGCCCTCATTTGAGCATACAGTGGTGCATATTGTCACCCTACCTCTGGTCACCATTATGATATTCCCAAGTAGTATGCCAAAATGATCCTTGGCATGTAAAGGTTCTACACCCCTGATCACAGTTTAAATGGCTCCAGTTATTATAGTAAAATGATCCTTGGTGTCTAGTGCCCCCCACCCAGGCATACTAAGCTGGGAGCTCATTTCTAGATGCAGCATGGGGGAAGGAGAACTTGTACAAGTGGGGCTTAGGTAGCACAAAAGTTCAAAATACATAAAATACATGGAGCAGAGTGGTACACAACCACAAATTACATTGGGAATAATACAATCAAGACATGAGAACTTGAGTGACAAGCAAACAATCGACAATGCATATACAGCGCAGTCAGGAGCCACAAACATAAGCTGGCGATCAAATACAGAGCAGTTTAAATCAACGCTGGCTATAAACATTTGTGCATAATGCCTAGAGTAGAAGCATAAGGGCCAAATTATAGCTATACCTAAACTGGAAACAAGTCATAGGAGAGCAAGAGGGAAAACTAGAGCAAGTGCAGGAGGGAGAGGTGAGATCTCTGAAGTGGTTTGAAAGAATCCATGGGAGGGAGATTAATGAATGGCTGGGGTGAGGGAGTTCCAGATTTTAGGGAAGTGGTGGCTGAACGTGGCTTTGCTGATGGTTGTGGAAACTGAAAGGACTGCTAGGGTTTGAATATTTCAGCTTCTGATGGTATGGCTGTGGGGGAAGTCAAAGAGATAGGAGGGTAGGGGAAACAAACCAGATTTGCCCACAAAGCTGGCACAGTAGGCATGGTATCTGTCCACAAGAAAAGAAAAGGAGAGAGATTTATATATAGAACAGTGGTGAGTCCAAGAAGGAAAGTCGAGAGTGTAATGGCAGAATTGTTGAAGAGTGTGTCCAGTCTGGCAAGGAAAGTGACTGGGGCTATGCTGTATACCACATCACCATAGGCAGAGATTTGGAGGATCATTCTCTGGATAATAGCACAGAATGCTGTAGATGGGATACAGTCACAGTTCCTGTAAAGTGCACCAAATTGGGGTGCAGCTTTTTGACTGTAGCATCCACTTGCATCCACATCCAGAAACATTTAGGTGCCAGTCTAGCCAGATACCAAGATAACTAAAGGTGGTAACATCCTCCACAGGGGAGCCATCCAGGGTATGGCAAGTAGGAAAGGCAGGGATCCTACAGAGTCTATGCCTTGTGCCAAAGGACATGGAGACAGTCTTCTTGGCATTGAGGAAAAGCTGATGTGTGTGTGTTCAGGGCTGAACTTGATCAAAGTCCAGCTGGAGTCTGTGGACCTGCTTTGAAGAGGACTGTGTCATCCGTGTACATGTGAATGGATGCAGACAAGCATATGGAGGGGAGATCATTAAGGAAAATGGAGAAAAGTAGTGGGCCTAACACACATCCTTGTGGGACCCAAGTGGACACAGGCAGGGAGGAGAGAGGGGGTTACCAATTTTGACTGCTTGGGACCTACCCCTGTGGTAGGAATGGAACAGTTGATGGCTAGGTCAGAGAAGCCTGCAGCCTGGAATTTGGCTAATAAATGGGGTGATAGACAGGGTTGAATGCTTTGGCTAGATTGATGAAGATAGCAGAGGATGTGATCCATACCATTATGGATGGATTTGGTGAGCCTGAGCAGGAAGATGGTGGTGGAGTGATTTTTGCAGAAGCCAGACTTGTATTGGGTGAAGAAGAAGAAGAGTCCAGAAAGGGAGAGAGTTCTGAGAAGGTAATTTGTTCCAGTATTTTGGAGGGAGGAGAGAAATGAGTCGGTAGCTGTTAGTACCAGATGGGTCACCACCTTTTGGAGCAAGAGTAACAGTGGCAGTCTTCCAGTCATCAGGGATGGAAGAACACCAGAAAGAGAAGTTAGGGAGGTTAGCCAATGGGGAGGAGATTGCAGATGCAGAGAGATGGAGGAGCTTGCTATCCAGGCCATCTGGGCTCTTACCCTTGGAAGGATTAAGGGTGGGAAATGTGTTGGTGATAAAGGATGGAGTTATTGGACAGAAAAAAACAATAGGGGGAAGGAAGGAGATGACAATCATGCAGGCTGGCAGGGGTGAGAGGGAGGTGAGGAAGGGGAGAGGGAGAAGAGGAGAGGAGAGGAGAGGAGAGAGGAGGTGCAGGCGATGAAAATGAATTACTTCTCTATGGTGATGAAGGAGAGGTTAGAGATAGGGGTGTCACTGACTCTGAAGACAGGCAAAGGAGTGGGAGGGGAGAAGAGATTGGGACAGCCTTTCAAAATTTAGACAGGTAACCAATGTTGGTACTGAAGTTAGATGTAAAATACTCACCTTTGGCAAGCTTATTGTTGTGGTACAGGTGCTGAGGAGGTGATCGTACCTCTGGAAGCCATGGGGAAATGGGTTACGTTTATTTTCTGACCAGACTAAATCATGCACTTACAAGTAAGCTATGAGCTCAGCCATGATCTAGGGGAGGTGGGGTACCTTTTCTCATATCCTGCTCTGGGGGGGCATGGCAGTCCCATATTTTGAGGAATTTTGTTTTGAAATATGTTGGCATGGAGTCAGTGGAGCAGACCAATGAGATAGGGGACCAATCAGAGTGGCTTAGGTCACGGTGCAAGGGGGTGAGGTCCAGGGATTTGAAGGAAAATATAAGCAGTGTTTTGGTGGATGTGAGGGGGCTTTAGTTAAATGAGAGGCAGCAGAAGATTGTGATTATGGTGTCAAATCAGAAGAGAGGGAAGTCAAGAGTGGAATGCCACAGGGATCCATCCTGACTGTTGTTCTCTTCAATATACTCATTAACAACATTTGAGAATGAATCTGGGTTTGTTTCTCTTTGAAGATGACACCAAGCTCATGGGAGAGTAGTGACGGGGGAAGTAGGAAACTGCAGAGTGACATGTAAAGATTAGAGAGGTGGCCTATGGTTCGGCAGTTGAAATTCAATGCCAAAAAGTGCAAGGTGATTCACTTAGGGGACAAGTACCCCAGGACAGAGTACCAGATAGGAGGGGTAGAGCTGACCACTACAGTTGAGGAAAGGGACCTCGTATTCATCATTAATGACTCCCTTAAACAATCAATCTAGAACAGTGGGGCATCTAGTAAGGCAAATAGGATACTAGGATGTGCCAGAAAAGGTTCTGATAGTAGAAGAAAAGAGGTTTACTGCCTCTTTATTGATCATTAGTGAGGCTGCACCTGGTATACTGTTCAGAGTTCTGAACTTCTGAAGACCTCACCTCAGAAAAGATAAGGACGAAGGGTGATCAGGATGATTCAGAGCTGACAGAACAGATCATATGAGGATCTGCTCAAGGCACTGAACATGTCTTCACTGGAGACCAGACAAGAGAGGAATGATATAGAGACCTTCAAGTTCCTGTAAGGAATAAACAAGGTGAATGGAGAAGAACTACTTAGCATGAGTAACAGTTCAATGGCATAGGGCACAAGTAAAAACTGATAGGAGGATGTTCAAGAGGGATATTGGACAGTTTTATTTTCCAGAAATGGTGGAGGAAATGTGGAATAGTCTGCCAACTGAGATGGCAGGCACCAAAACCATAAATGGTTTCAAGCATGGCTGTGACAAAGTGAAGGGTATAATGGTTACTCAGGCTGATAGTAGTAGGGAGGGGAACAAGGGAGTGGATAGTGAAGGCTAGTACCCCGTATGGACAGTAGGTTCTGTGGTTTAATAGGAGAAATAGCGGCAGACAGGATGTACCATTTTTTTTCTGCCATTGTCTATGTTTCTGTGTCTCTATTTTTCCATGATCCCTGACATCTAGTAGCCCCACCTGCCAGAAGCAAATCTGAGCCCCCTCGGAAAGCCATCCAGCCAGGTCCCTCCACCCTTTCCCCATTGGACCTCCATTTACCCAAGATTGCAGCCACTTCCCTGTGACTGTGATCGGTACAGCATCTTAGCTCATTACCTTTGCCGATCACTGTCTGAGTAAAAGGGAGTGAGTGGCTCTGATAGTGCCAAGTCATTCCATAGTGGGCTATACAATGGGAACCAGTGATGACTTTACAGTGTGGTTCAATATTACAATGGGTACAGAAGCAAGCCACAAAAAAGACAATGGTCCTGAACTTTAGCAGGTTGAATTTTTAAAGAAATCGGAGACTGATTCAGAAGCAGCCTAGCAGGGAAGATTGTCAGAGAGGGTAGAGGAACAGTGGAGAGAAATTAAGTAAAGGCATAGGAAGGCAACCAGCATCTGCATGAAGGAAGTGAGCAAAGCAGGAGAAAACAAGCATTTGTCAATGCTGAATGTTGTACTGCTGGCATTGGCATTGGTAGTGCAGGAGTTAGAGAGATGCATAATAGAAATGGCAGTGAAGTATGGAAGTGATGCCAACCCCACACCACCCTGCAGAGACTGACTGGCATTGAGGTGTGCCTTTGGATCATTGACCATAATGCTCATGCCATTTTACCTCATCCTACCCTGCAGACTCTGACAAGTGTCACGTTGTGCCTTGGGGCCATCGGGCCTTATGCTCACCTCATTCCATGACAAAATAGATTGAGATGGGTGCAGTATAGGAGAATAGGGTGCACTTTGGGGCCAAAAAGTTCAAGGCACACCTTGATGCCTGTCACTGGCTGCAGGGTGGGTGTGGGGTGGAATGGTGTGACCACTACAGCCGACAATCCAAAGTCACCCCCTTGATACTGGTCAGTCTATACAGGGTGGGATATTATGGTTAGAAACCTTAATGCCCCAGGTGTTTGTTGGTATTTGCACTCCAAATTTTCAACATGGGCTTTTTGAGACCCCACTTCATGAAGGCATTTGGGACCTCTGCTCATGAACAGTGGCACTGTGATTTTGTTAATATGTCCTGAACGTTGATTCCCATAGCAACTGTGGCGTCCTGTGCCAGATGTGAGGAAACACATTTTGGTAGGATGTGAAAAATGACAGCTCTACTGTTCATAAGGATGTGTGAAGAAATGGCAATATTGGAAAAATCTGGAGTGAAAATATTAAAAGTTCTCAAAGTTTCGAGTGTGCATGGAAACTGCACAATGCATTCTCATAACACAGTCATTTTGTGGAATTTGTTCTCTAAATTTTTCAACATAGGCATTTGGGAACCCATCTTTTTTGAACAGTGATACTGTGTTTTCATTAATCGGTCCCAAAAGGTGATTCTGTGCAGTGACCGTGAAATCACCTTTCGGGATCGAATAATGAAATGACAGTGACTGAGTTCATGAGGTGGGGTCCCAAGAACCCCATGTTGAAAATTTGGAGCCAAATGTCACAAGAGTGGATGAGATAGCCACCTAAGTTGACCCCCCCACACCACTGATGCCATTATACAGCTTACCAGCATTTCTTCAGTTCATGGTCAGTTTTGAAGAGTGCAGACGTGTTCCTGCTCCACCGAACATCACAGCGCTGGACTCTGGAGGTAAGTATGGGGTGGGGGAATGGGGTGGGTATGCAGAAGGTGGGTGCAGGTTGAGGGAGGGGACCCGATGGCAAAGGACCATTTTCTTTGTTTCAGGTTATAATAAAAATAAAAGAAAGAACACCTAGGACCATTTTCATTTTTTTTACAGGTGTTAGGAAAATATTGGGCAACTGGGGTGGGTTCCCAGTGTGTCCCATGAGTGTGTGGTGTGATGTTAGCCACACTGTGATGGGTAGGAACAAATGCTGACGCTATCAACTTTTGAACACAGAGGTGCACTGGGGTGGGCTCCCAGTGTGCCACACAATCTTGGGGGGTTAACTATGCCAACAGAAAAATTGGGCACCCCTAATGTCAGCTTGCTGGGGATTAAGAGAGGCAGATGGCAACAGCCTCAACCATGTTCATTGAAATGTTATACCAGGCAAGGCATGCCCTGCAATGATGGGGAGCACCCTCACTGCACCGGCAAAATTGTTTCAAGTTGGTGGCATCTTTTGCAGTGCTGTCATAGACAGCGTGCTGTTGCATTTGTGCCACAGAGCCAGCCCAAAAAAGCAGTGGTAACTTTGGCCACAACACAACCGCACTTCCAAAACCTGCCACCGCTATACATTGTCTGCACTGTGTGCACAAGACAACATAAAAAGGACCATTATGGTACTGTAGGGAAGTTGCCATGAAGGTGTCTGAAGGACATCCCCCAACCAGTCTGGTGAAGCAATTCCCTCACTGTTTTAGAGGTGTGGGCTAGCCCCACAATGGCACCCACAGCTGAGACCAAGGTGGAGGGGCAGATCCTCAATGATGCAGCACCAGGAAAGGAGGAAAGAAAATCACTGAGGAGGAGGAAGCTTCTCTTGGTGGGGGACTCAGTTGCCCAAGGAGTGAAGTTAAGGGAACCCAGCAGGAAGAATAGGGAGGTAAAGTGCATTTCAGAGGGCACTGCATGGTGGGATGAGAAGGTGGATCAATAGGATCACAAGGGTAATGGCAAGGAGGGAGGAACTGGATGTTATCATCCACCTGGGGATGAATAACTTGGCAGGAGACAAAGTGGAAGTAGTTAGAATCCAAAAGGATTTTAGAAAGTTGAAGGAGTCTGAAGCAAGTAGAACATTTGAACGAGGCAGTGTAGCGCAGTGGTTTAAGACTCTGAGCTGCAAACCTGAAGACCTAGGTTTGAATCAAACAGTCCCCATTTGAATACTGTGTGACCCTGAGCAAGTCACTTAACTTTCTTGTGCTCCCAGGTCACACCTGTAAACAAGCTTCAGCTTAGTGTATCTCTCCTGGTAAAAAAAAAACAAACACTCCATCTCCTTCTCAGAGGTGCCACTTGTCCATGTCAGCGGAAAGGCTAGGGCACTCCACATCCAGTAATTCAACTCCTGCTTGAAGGAATGGCATGGAATGGAGGGTTATGACTTCATGGGAGACTGGGGCCCCACCTGGATGAACGCAAGCCTGTATAAAGATAATAGCCTGCATCCTTCAGGGAAGGTGACCCAAGTAAGAAGTGTGAATGCTTCAGTGACAAGCATTTAAAATGGCCAGGAGAGGGGGGAGTTGAGGAAGTTCAGGCAACTTAGTATCACCCCCCCCCGGGCATATGCAGGGAAGTTAGTTGAAGTCTGGGACACTGAGAGCAGAAGCAGAGTGGGAAGCAGTGAATTCTAGTCCACATAAGAAAGACAACTGGGGAGGGGGGATGAAGCAGACATGGGGAGGGGGAAGGAAGCAGGAGAGCAGCAGCAAGAGAAGGTGGAGAATAGGAGGCAAAACATGGAAGGCATGGTAACAAATGCCCGCAGCCTGGGAAATAAAATCCCAGACCTGGAGGCATTGATAGTAGAGGCAGACCTGACATAGTAGCAATATCTGAGACATGGTACATGTTAATCATGGGACATTAATGTACCAGGGTTATGCTCTGTTCAGGAGGGATGAAAGGTAAAAGGAAGAGTGTGGCCCTGTACGACAGAGAGGCTATAAAGGAGACAGAGGTGCAGGGTAGACAGGGGGAGGCTGAGGCACTGTGGGTCATCCTTGAACCTGGCAAAAGCTCAGCAATATGTATGGGGTGATCTTCAGGCCTTCAGCACAGGGGGAAGAAGTGGACAAGGAGCTTTGAATGGAATACACAATATGGCAACAAAAGGTGATGTCCTTCTGCTGGGGGATTTTAGTATGCCAGATGTGGATTGGTCCACCCAGGCAGCTGCTTCAGCCAGAAGCAGAAGCATCCTGGATTCCTTACAGGGGCAGGTCTAAGGCAGCTTGTCTTGATCAGATAAGGCCATTCTTGATCTGATACATGACCAAAGGACAAATGCAGATATCTGTGTGGAGGTACAACTGGTATCGGCATCCACCACATAGTGTGAGTTTAGCATGGAATCCAGGACCTAGTCCAATCACATGAGGGCAAACATTTTGTATTTCAAGAAGGCAGACTTCTCTGACATAAGGAGATACATCTGAATAGCCTTCTTTAGAAGCTTGTAAAAGGGTAGCATTCAGGAGGTATGATGAAACACAGAAGAATGAGAATAGAGAAGTGTATCAGGTAAAACAGAGGGAAGCAGGTAATGTAATGAAGGGATCAACAGCTCAGATAGAAGAAAGCAGAGCCAAAGAGTATCAAAAGTAGACCAGACTTTCTTCAGATACATAAGCAAGGAGAAAAAGGCATGGGGATGGATTCCGAGGATAAGGAGGATGACAAAGGAAGACTGCACAGAGGGGATTAGTAAAATGTATACATCCTGAACAGGTACTTCTACTGTTATTACAGTGGAGAGAGAGAGCCAGGGACAGTTCATAAGCAGCAGCATGAACACTGCAGGGGAAGTGGACACAAGTCCATTTTCAAAGGAAAGAGTATTATTGAAGGGACTTCAAATTTTGGGTGGACAAGGCCATAGGACCGGATGGATACACCCAAGGTTACTAAGGGAACTAGGCAGGGAGGTGCTTGCTGTTCTACTCATGGCCTTATTCAGCAACTCCTGAAAACAGGGTGGTTCAGAGGACTAGGAGAGCAGACATAGTTCCATTTTGTAAGAGCATCAGCAGGAGCAGGCTAGCAAATATAGCCTGGTCTGTCTTACTGAATCATTGGGAAATTAGTAAATCCATACTAAAGAGAGACTGTTAGAGTATCTTGAATCTAGTGGATGCAAGACCACAGGCAGCACAAGTCACAGGGAAAGTCATGCCAAATTAATCTGGTAGGATTTCTTTGACTGGATGATCAGGAAAATAGATTAAAGGGAGCAGTGGACATGATTGATCTGGGTTTAGCTAGGCCTTCAACACTGTGCACACAGGAGGCTGATAAAAACTGAATATGCCGGGTGGGATCAAAATGGTTAATTGAGTTCCGTGCCTGTACAAGCAGACTGTGCTTGTGTGACATAGATAATCTTTGGTTGTTCACCTCTCTATCCATGGGATATACCACCCTGTATGGGTATGAAAGGAAGGAACCCTAGAGGAGGGTTCCGCCCCTTGAGGTGCCTCAGGGTGATTCCCTTGGCTAATGGTACCTTAAGAAGAAGCTCATGGGAAAGAAGGCATGCTACTGGAGAAAGAGGGGTGGATGGAGGGGCAAGGAGAAAATACTTGTGTGTGGAGTAGGGAGGCAGCTAAATGGGCTGAATGGGGAATGTGTCCGGTTGCCCTTTCCTTAAACTACAGACTGTAGCCTTCAGTTAGTACTAGTAGCTAGTAAATGGATAAGAAACAGAGGGTGGTGGTTAACAGCACTCACTCTAATGATGGGAGAGTGATCAGTGGGGTACCACAGGGCTCAGTACTGGGACCAATCCTTCTGAACATAGGGACACTGCAGAAGAACTGAAGGGAAGGTATGCCTTTTTGTAGATGATATCAGCAATTGCAATAGGGTAGACACCAAGGAGTGGTGAAGAGAATGAGCAGGGATCTTGTGAATTTTGAGGAGTGGTAAAAAGCATGGCAGTTGGACTCAATGCCAAAAAGTGCAGAATCATGCACCTAGGACATAGGAACCCAAGAGCTGAGTATAGGATGGGGGGGTTATTGTCAGTCAATAAACAGAAAATGGATCTTGGGGGTTTTATGTCTGAGGACCTCAAGGTGGCACTGTTGCAAAGCAGTGAGTAAGGCTAGTGGGGTGCTGGGGTGTGCAGGAGGGTATCTCCATCAGGAGGATAGAGGTGGTGTTGCCAGACCCCACCTGGAGTGTGATGTAATTTTGGAGAACAACCTTAGAAAAAACATAGACAGGGTGGAGGAAGTCTACAGAAGGGCAACTAAAATGGTGCAGGGTTTACGTGAGAAACTCTAAGAGGAGTGACAGAGGGATCTCAGCATATACACCCTAGAGGAGAGGAAAGAGAAAAGTGGCATGATACAGGCCTACAGGTATCTTACAGGAGTGAACAGGGTCCGGAGAGTCACTTTCAAATGTGAAAGAGCACCAGGACCAGGGGGAATATGCAATTGAGCTGGGGGGGGGTCAAGAGAGATGTGAGAAAATATGGGTAGATGCCTGGAACAGATTACCAGCTGAAGTGGTGGAGGGTAAAACAATAGGAGACTTCGAGCATATGCAGTGCAGACATAGTGGTGTATTAGAGAAGAGGTGGGAGGGTCGATGGAGATCAGGCAGTATTTGAGAAGGAAAATGAGGAAGGAAATATCTAGGCAGACTAGGTAGGCCAAGTGGTCCTTTTCTGAAGACAAATTCAGTGTTTCTACGTTTATGATCGCACACCTACTATGGATTATCATTAAGTTGGTGGCTGCTATGGATGTGAGTGGAGGGTCTGTGCTGGTCCCCATATTCCATAGGTTGGGGCAAGTGGGGGAAGTTGTACTGAGTGGCTGGTTGGGGAAGATATTATACTTATGGGGCAGGGGAATTACTCAACACCAAGGATGTGGTATGGAAGAATTACAGCTCTTGCCAGACTACTAATTGGGACTTGTGGGGAACCCTGGTCTGGATATCAGGCAAATGGTATCGAGGAATTACTGATCTTATCAAGTGTCTGATTAGGGCCCAGTTGATCAGTGGTGAGGCGTCTGCTGGACACATGGGACAGATGTTTTATTACACAGACATGCAATTTGGGGGAGTAGGGCACTGGATACCTGGACAGTTATGCCATGTACCAGTGGAGGGGCCAGGGCTAGTGGTAGTCTGACATGGCCAGGTGTTGGGAGCGTAAGAATGCATAGTCCATAACACCTGGTTTGGGGAACCAGTAACTAGTGTTGCACTAATGGATAGCTACACCTCCCCAACCCTCCCAGCATGCCTATGTGCAAGGTGCTGTCAGCTGCTTTACATAGGTGCACAAGGATGGATTAGGGCCACTTACAAATGGGCTAGTGACTTGGTAACCAAGCAGTCATATGACCCTGTGCAGTACTATCCTGCTTTAGAGGTGAAATTGGGATTAGCAAGTTGATAACCTGTCTAACACTCACAAAAAAGCTTGAATATTCTGCCTTAGGGATTTTTAAAATCATTGTAACTCTATTAAATGAACAAGGAAACACCACGGAGTTGTGGTTGGTGACGGTGCACCTTGGCTCCATGCCCACTGCCGGACCCCGCCCACCTGGGTCCCAATCCTCTGCGTGCCTCCTCTGCCTGGATGATACTGGATGTCTTGGGTGCCAGAAGGTGCAGCCCCACCCTATGGATAAACCAGGAGGTCTCTCACCAGGCAGAGGTAGGCATTGATGGAGCCTCAGGAGGGACAGAGTGTGGGCGGGGGGCAGGTTGGGAGGAGAGGGACTGGGATGGCCGCCTGAGAGGACACATCTCCAGTGATCAGAGGAAAAAGAGTTGATAAAAAAAATCCCAAAACAGCATTCTCCTTTTGATTTGAACCCAAATCACCTTTGATAATGCAGCCACCAAACTACCTGACTATCTAACTGCTGCAGGTATTACCAAACACAAACCAACTGGTATCAGTTCAAAAAAGACACCCTAGAATTTTGTGCCCGAATACCTACATGCAACCAGCAGGCCTGAGGTGCAGCTGGTTGTGCTACTTCTTTTACCACCTGAACCAAACAACCCAACATGTTTCCCTTGATGTCTTTAAATCCTGAACTGGCTTTCTGGCGCCAGTGACTTGAACACAGATAACTATTTGTTTATATATATATATATATATATACACATCTATATATATATATATTCTTCAGGTGCTGGACAATTCCTGTCCTCACTCACAGTTCTGCTGTATTAGTCCTAGGATGGCACACATGACTGAAGTCCTGGGGAGGATGGATCAATAGACGCAGAATCTGGTCTGATGCTTAACACTTGAAGGTGTGGAAGCTGTAGCTTGGATCTTCATTGTGACCCAAGGTCATGCAGCCCTGCTCCCCCAGCCCGCAGAGGCTGACTGCAGGGCATCATACAAGACCCATCAGCCACAAGGGACCCAGACATGGGAACATACCCACGGTCTGGCTCCCCCATAGGTCAGAGCACCCCAGCACCCGAGCACAAACCCACAATCCCTTGCCGCCAGCAGCCCCACTTGATGAGGGTCAGCAAGCTCCCACCTGGCATGTTTAGGATTGATTCTTCAGATCATTTCCATTCTTTCCTCAGTTATCTGCCACTCTGTAGTCAAGCAGTCTCAGCTATCTTTCTTGAATATCAGGCTCTGGGGTAATTGTGCAGAGACTGAAATTCTAGGGATTTAACACACAGTCTCCCATCTTGCTGCATCTCAGGAGCAGACAGCAGGCATCCATTAGAGCACTCGCTTATCCCCTGCCCCACAGTCTTTCAACTCCAACACAGTGGCCCTCTTGTGCCCTGGCTCACACCTAGGTTCAGCAACTCTTTTCAAAAATACATCAAGTCCCATCTCTCCATGCAGGTTCCAATCAACTCAAGACAGAAGAAGGTCTCTTGTCAGCTTCTTAAAACCTGGGTTCAAATCCAGTTTCATGTCCATTTCATAATTCATTTTTCTGCCAAAAACAGTCCTTTAACCTTGTCTTTCCCTTTTCCTGTTGACGTTTTGTCATTGCCAGGGTCAGACAGAACCTTTTACACTTTTTTTTTACTTCTCTCATCAAAAATCTTTGATCATCTGTGTCTCACTGATGTGGCGCAGATAAAACTGAAGAGGTTTCCCCTCACCCTCGTGACATAAATCCATTTTCTTAATCCTTTTTCTCAATCCAATTAACCTGTACTCTGAACTATTTCATCACTGTGGTGCAATTTCTCTGGCAGCAACAGAATACTGCAGATCTCCCTCTCTGCAGAGCTGTCCGCAAAATCCTCTCTTTTTCTCTCTAGGTAGGGAAAGGAACAACCAGCTCTGGGGGACAGATGACTGGCAGCCCCCCTCAAAGTCCCATAACTGCACCTTCTCCCTAGAGACTGGGGCCCTCCTGTGGAAGGCTCACCAAACTGAACTTTGAAACCAAAGTTCTTCCCTTGGAGTTTCTGGCAGCTCCCCATTGGCAGGAGCTACTGTCAACCAAAATTACCATGTACAAGGTTCACATGACACCTCACTGGTTGCTGAAAAAAGGTGTACAGACTGTCCCCAGGATTCCCCCCAAGAGTCTTAATTGAAGTTCTACTCTTTAGCAGCCTCTTCCCGCTGATGGCCCAACAAAAAATGTTGCATTTTTAGTTATTTTCCAGCGAGTTGCGAAGGCTGAAACTTGTTTTTCCCAGCACCAGACAGACTGAGAAATATGTGTAGTATAGCAGCAGCAGGAATGAGGAATACATTTTCTAGATCTACCTGGATTAGGTGAGTGGGGGACCACCAGACTACCAAAGAATTATTTTTTTATTGTGTCCAGAACTGACAGTGTGTATATGTGTGGGGGGGGGTTGCTGGCAGGCTGCGTGTGTGCAGTTAAAACACGATTCCCAGAATCATTAATTAGCACTAACCATGCAGTGTGTTAGCACTTCAAAAAAGCATTTAATATACCTGTACACCTTATATGCATTAGAGTAACCCCCCAGTTGTATAGACACCTGGTTGCAATTAGTAATCCTGTGCAAAAAAAACATTGTGCACATTAACAGGTTAGGACTGCACAGAAGATGCTTTTTAAAATAGTACCAGCCATGCTTATCACAATGCAGTGCTAATTCTGTTACAGTGCTAAAGGGTATGGGCTGTTGGGGGGGGAGGGACCTGGGAGGACAGTAGTCTCTATGCCAAGGACAGACTACACTTGAGTGAGGAGGGAAAAAAAGTGTTGAAACAGAGGATGGAGGAGTACATAGAGGAAGTTGGGAATTTAAACTAGGAGTGGGGGGTGGCAATTGGGGAAGAGATATGCAGAGACCACAGGTTGGGAAACCATATGAGCTTACCCCCCATAACAGTGACAAAGGACAAATGGCAAGTACTATTGGTGATGCTAGGAAAGGGGGGAAGGATGGGAGGGTGGGAAAAGGGTGAAATGTGGTTACCCTTAATGCTAGGAGCCTTGGGAGGAAAACTGCAGTTACAGGTTCTCATGGCAGAGGGAGAGGTGGACATTGCAGCCATCACAGAAACATGGGCCACACAATACAATGACTGGGACCTGTCTGTACCAGGGTACAGGTTATTTCGTAGGGACAGGGTGATTGGGAAAGGAGTGGGGGTGGCACTATTTGTGAAGGAAGGACTGAAGTGTATAAGGGAGGAAGGGAGGAGGAGTACGGAGTCACTTTGGATGCAAATCCAGGATTCCAAGAATAGGATTCTTAGAATGGAAGTGGTGTACAGGCCACCATCTCAGGACGGAGGAGTTAGACAGGGAACTAGCGGGACAGATCAGGAGGACCTGCGAGAAGGGTAGTGTGGTGATTGTGGGGACTTCAACATGCCAGGAGTGGACTGGGTACCCAACCCAGGAACAGAAGGAGCAGGTACTGCTGGATGCCTTCCAGGACAGCTTCCTGCTGCAAATGGTCAGTGAACCAACAGGTTAGAGAATACCTTGACCTTGTGCTGGCAAATGGGGACTTTGTGAGAGAACTTACAGTGGAGGGAGTGACCACCACTCAGTATGGCTCACATTGGAAATGGGCAAGGAAGGAGTGGAATCTGGCACAAGAGTGCTGGACTTCAGGAGGGCTGACTTTGGGAGGATGGGGGAAGTGGTAAAAGGATACCTGTCCAGAATTCAATCTAGTATGGACACTAACCAGAGGTGGGAGCTCATAAAGCTGGGGATAGTGGAGGCAACCAAAACCTGCTGCAAAGCCCAGAGCAAGAAGGCTAGGGCTAAGAAACCGAGCTGGTTGAGCAAGGAGGTCATGGAAAAGGTAAGGAAGAAAGAGCTGCATTTAGGAAGTACAGGAAAACAGGAGGGGAGGACAGGGAGGAGTACTTGACAGAATCAAGGAGGTGACAAGGGCAGTAAGGGAGCTAAAGCATCTACGGAACTCAGGCTGGCACAAGGCATTGGAAGGGGAGAAGGACTTCTTTGCACATCATGGAGAAAAGGAGCTGTAAGGACCACATAGTAAGGATTAGGAAGGAGGGGGTTGGATGGAAGCAGGGTACGATAAGGCAGAAGCACTAAATGAGTACTTCTGCTCATTATTTACTAAAGAGAAGAGGGGGTGACACCCAAGGTGGGAGAAATGGCAGAAACAGGGGGGAGGGGTGACAGATGGGAAATCATGGAGGCAGAGTTTGAGAGGGTTTAAGGCAATGAGGTGGACAAGGTGCCAGGTCCAGATGGCATCCACCCCAGGGTACTGAAGAAGCTGGCAGAGGTCCTTGCAGGACATTTGGCAGACCTATTTAATGCTTCACTACACTCGGGGTGTGTACCTCAGGACTGGAGGATGGCTCATGTGGTGCCCCTCCACAAGAGTGGCCCCAAGGATGAACCAGGAAACTACAGACCAGTAAGCCTCACATCCATCGTGGATAAACTAATGGAGACTATCCTGAAGGAGAGGCTGGTGGCCCTCCTAGAGGCCAAAGGACTAGAGGACAGCAGACAGCATGGCTTCATACGTGGCAGATCCTGCCAAACCAACCTAGTCGAGTTCTATGACTAGGTAACTAGGCAACCAGACAGGGGCCATGCAGTGGATGTCCTGTATCTGGACTTCAGTAAGGCATTCGACTCTGTGCCGCATGGAAGGCTGGGAAGGAAGTTAGTAGGCATAGGAACGGGTGCAAAGCTGGTGAGATGGGTAGGAAACTGGCTTCAGTGGAAGGCAAAAACAGAGGGTGGTGGTGGGTGGGGAGCTCTCACACCCAAGGGTAGTGGACGATGCCGTGTTCCACAGGGCTCAGTGTTGGGACCAGTGTTGTTTGGAATATTCATTGCAGACATATCATTGGACATCAAGAGCAAGATCAGTTTGTTTGCTGATGATACCAAGGTAGGCGCGGTGGTGGATGACCTAGGGGATGGCAGGGTTGCAGGATGATCTGGCAAAGCTTGAAACCTGGTCAGACACCTGACAACTGGGGTTTAATGCCAAAAGTGCAAGGTGCTGCATTTTGGGATGAAGAACCCAAGGAGGAGTTACTAGCTGGGGAGTGCAGCTAGCCCAGACAGAGGAGGAGAAGGATCTGGGTGTGCTCATTACAGGGTCAATGAGCAACTCGGCACAATGTAGGAAGGCAGCTGCAAAGGCCAACAAAATGCTGGGTTGTATTGCAAGGGGTATATCCTGAGGAGGAGGAGGTGATTCTGCCACTGTATAGGTCATTAGTTAGACCACACCTGGAGTACTGGCGCAGTACTGGCGCCTGTATCTGAAGAGGGACATTAAGTTACCGGAGGGGTACAGCGCAGGGTGACAAAGATGATCAAGGGCTGGGGGACTTATCATACAAGAGGAGTTGAAGGAGTTGAACATGTACTCACTGGAGGAGAGGAGGGAAAGGGTGACATGATTGAAACCTTAAATACATGAAAGGAATAAACAAGACTGGTACAGAGGGCTGTTCAAGGTAAGGGAGGGAGGGCCACCAGGGGCCATGATATGAGACTGGAGGGAGGAAGGTTCAGGAGGAGATGAGAGAGACTTTTTTACAGAGAGGTGGTGGCTGGGTGTAATGCTTACCTGCAGAAATGGTATCCAGTAGAACAGTGGACTGCTTCAAAAGGGGATGGGACAGGACAAGGGGGAGGGTTAATGAAGGGGAAGGGTTGAAGGGAGGGGCAGCTGCAGAATAAGGGGTGCTAGCTACACATTTGAGCAGACTTGATAGACCTCTAGGCCTTTATCTGATGGCAAATTTCGTATGTTCGTATTTTCGTAGTGGTATGTGGGCCCCCATTTTCAGATTAGTGTTGTACACTCCTAAGTGCTGCACCTGAGACAGCACACAGCCACAGAAGGTGGTGGTAAATGACACTCACTCCAGTGAGGAGAGAGGGACCAGTAGGGTGCCGGAGGGCTCAGTAATGGGACACGTCCTCTTCAGTGTCTTTATAAGTGGCATAACAGATGAACTGGAAGGGAAGATGTGCCTTTTTGCAGATGAAACCACAATCTGTAATAGCATTGATAAGTGCAGATGGAGAGAATAGATGGGGACCTTAGAAAACTTAGAGTGCTATGGGACATGGCAGCTCTGGTTCAAAGCTAAAACGTGCAGAATCAAGCATCTAGGGACTAGAAGCCTAGAGACTGAGTATAAAATATAGGGGAGGTATTTATAGTCACTAAGGAAACCTTTTATACAGCACTGTGCTCTGTATGCAGGAGAGGATTACTCATTGGCATGGCCATAGTAGTATATATGCACATGCACATGCACATGATCAGGGTAGCATCAAGTGATACTGAATATGACACCGATCCAACCATGCTGTTCCCACAGTGTAATGTTTAGCTCTGCATGCTAACCTTCTGAAAATGGGGCCCTAATTGACTAAAACTCCTGGCCGATGCGTCTTAAGATGCAGAAGGTAAACATAAAAGGGTTATCTCATCTATCTGTTTATGTATTGTTTTATCATATTTTGCTTGCAAAACCTTTATCCGATTTCAAAACATTGTGATGTGACTTAAAATGTTTATAACAGACTAGTTAAAATGCAGTTTTTTTTTCTTCTTTTACCTTTATACTGTCTTTATTTATTTATAAAAACACAGTCTGGTGGGCTGGCTTAGCAGCTTGGTGGTGATTGCATTGCCTCCCATGCCAGTGGCCCAGTTTTGGGGGTAGACCTGGGTTGCACAGAGGTTAGCTGGGGGGAGATATGATTGAGCATCTTGGGGATTGCGCTCCTCTCAGCGAGGGGAAGTCTGACCACTCCGCTCTTCAACATTCACCTAGCAGAGGAGGGCTTGCTGGGCAGTGGAGTTGCATAAGTGGGAGGGCTCAGGCAGGCACAAAGCAAGCATGTGTCTTTATATGCAATTGCATCATTGCATGCTTGGCTGCCCAGGGGATGAAACCAAAGGTAGAAACCCCCCAGTGGCAGAATGCTCCAACAACCTGATACAGATTCTGCACTGCTAACCAGGCTCTGCTCCTGTCTTAATATGTGTCTCCTTGTCAGTGGCCCTGGCCCTCCCACTCCTGGCCCCAACACAGGGGATGTGTGTGTGGGGGGGGATCTCAGAGCAAGTATATCCTGTGGATGGTAAGTGATTGGGCTGGAGATGTCAGTGGGCAAAGGGGTAGCAGGGTGACTAAGGAGATAAAAATCTCTATGGGAAAAAAATAAATAAAACACAGTTTGAGAAGCTCAAACCCCAAAACAGAATGTGCATGCCTCCAATGAGGCATCACAGTAAAGTTATTTAGTAAAACAATGCAAATTATATGCATATGCCAGCTAAACTCCTGATGAGAACTGAATACTGAGGGATTGCAGCAAAATATATATTTTGCTTCTAACCAAGTAATGTTTATTAAACAAAACATTAAAATAAAACTTAATCAAACATAGTCCATAGACTACAAACCAGCAAAGTTTTTGGCTTACACTTCCACAGCTCCTGAAGTGCTTCCCAAGCATTCAGCTCAGATAAGTTGCTGGACTAACACAGTAATTAATTACACATAAAACCAACCAACAATTTAACTTGGAAAAATGCATGCAGCCCCCTATGTATACAGGTATGTTAGGAATATCCACTATTAGCTTCCTGTACAAATGTGTTGTCTAACAGTAAATGAAGGCAACACGTATTTAAAAGAATGAACTAGAGCATTTTAAATTAGTT
Organism: Neoceratodus forsteri; assembly: GCA_016271365.2. NCBI lineage: Eukaryota > Metazoa > Chordata > Ceratodontiformes > Ceratodontidae > Neoceratodus > Neoceratodus forsteri. The sequence continues at coordinate 243,253,714 of CM028130.1, forward strand.
CTAAAAGTTTCTTGTCACATCACAATGTTCTGAAATTTGATTAAAGAAGTGCAAGCAAAACAAGATGTAAAACCCCATAAAGAAGTAGAATAAGAGATAGCCCTGTTTTGTTTACCTGCTCTGCAGTTTTAAAAACATCCTCTTATCAAGCCAGCAGCTAACTAAATGTAGCAGGCAAGGAGTTCAGCTGAAGGCCATTCAAGGGGGAAGGGCAGGGGGATGGGTAGTTTCAGAACATAGTCCATTTCAGTATATAGTTTATTTGTTTCAGTATATAGTGTATGTGAATTTTTCAGTCTACAGTGTATGTGTTTCAATACATAGTGTATGTGTTTCACCATGTAGTGTATTTGTTTCAGTATATACCGTATGCAGATTTTTCAGTACATAGTGTATTTATTTCAATAGATAGTGTATGTATTTCAATATAAAGTGTAGATGTTTCAATATATAATGTATTTGTTTCAGTATATAGTGTATGTGCTTTTTATCAGTGTGTAGTGTATGCATTTCAATAGGCAGTGTATGTATTTCAACATATAGTGTATTTGTTTCAGTATATAGTGTATGCAGATTTTTTCAATATATAGTGTATGCGCTACAATCTATAGAGTATTTGTTTCAGTGGATAGTTTATGTGGATGTTTCAGTCTGTAGTGTATGTATCTCAATAGGCAGTGTACATGTTTCAGTACATAGCACATTTGTTTCAGTATATAGAGTATGTGGATTTTCAGCACTCAGTAGTGGATTTCAGTAGATAGTGTATGTATTTCACTATACAATGTAAGCATTTCTCTGTATAACGTATGTGTTTCACTATATACTATATGTATTTCAGTATACAGGACATGTATTTCACTATATGATGTACATATTTCAGTAGATACTGTATGTGGTTCACTACATTGTGTATGTATTTCACTATATAATGTATATATTTCACTATATGATGTATGTATTTCACCATATAGAGTATGTGTTTACTATACAGCCAGAGATTATGAATGATGTCCCAACGGTTTGCCATAGCTGGAAAGACATTTATTTTTATTAAGTGCTGGAATGCTTTCCTCTCCTTAGAGAGTCTGACTAAACAGTTCAGTTATAAGACTTGTTTGTTATTATTTTTTTTTGTTTTATTTTTAACCAGGAAATGGACTGGTACAGCCCTTTTCAGCCAGGCCTGACATCAAACATTTAAATACAGTACATATAAAAAGTGGACTGCCTGAACTTCGCCATTGCAAATGGCTGATAGACAGGTTGAATGCTTTGGCCAGATTGATGAAGATAGCAGAGGATGTGATCCAACATTATGGATGGATTTGCGAGTGAGCAGGAAGATATGGTGGAGTGATTTTGAAGCCAGACTTGTATTGGGTGAAGAAGAAAAGGTCAGAAAGGGAGGTTCTGAGAAGGTAATTTGTTCCAGTATTTTGGAGGAGGAGAAATGAGTCGGTAGCTGTTAGTACCAGATGGGTCACCACCTTTGAGCAAGAGTAGCAGTGGCAGTCTTCAGCATCAGGATGGAAGAACACCAGAAAGAGAGTTAGGAGGTTAGCCAATGGGGAGGAAGTGCAGATGCAGAGAGATGGAGAGCTTGCTATCCAGGCCATCTGGCTCTTACCTTGGAAGGATTAAAGTGGAAATGTTGGTGATAAAGGATGGAGTTATTGGACAGAAAACAATAGGGAAGGAAGGAGAGGACAATCATGCAGGCTAGCAGGGTGAGAGGAGGTGAGGAAGGGAGAGAAAAGAGGAGAGAGAGGAGAGAGAGCAGGCAATGAAAATGAATTACTTTCATGGTGATGAAGGAAGGTTAGAGATAGGGGTGTCACTGACTTGAAGACAGGCAAAGGAGTGGGAGGGAGAAGAGATTGGGACAGCCTTTCAAATTTAGACAGGTAACCAATGTTGGTATGAAGTTAGATGTAAATATACCTTGGCAAGCTTATTGTTGTGGCACAGGTGCTGAGAGGTGTCGCACTCTGAGCCATGGGAAATATAACGCTTATTTTCTGACCAGACTAAATCATGCACTTAAGTAAGCTATGAGCTCAACCAGTCTAGGGAGGGTACTGTACTAGATCCTGCCTGGGGGCGGCAGTCCCATATTTGAGGAATTTTGTTTGAACATGTTGGCATGGAGTCATGGAGCAGACCAATGGACCAATCAGAGTGGCAGGTCAAGGTGCAAGGGTGAGGTCAGGATTTGAAGGAAAATATAAGCAGTGTTTTGGTGGAGGGGAAGACTAGTTAAATGAGAGGCAGCAGAGATTGTGACTATGGTATCAACCAGAAGAGGGGAAGTCAAGAGTGGATGCCACAGGATCCATCCTGACTGTTCTCCTTCAATACTCATTAACAACATTTGAGAACAATCAGTTTGTTTCTTGAAGATGACCCAGCTCATGGGAAAGAAGTAAGGAGTAGGAAACAGAGTGACATGTAAGATTAGAGGTGACTATGGTACGCAGTTGAAATTCAATGCCAAAAGTGAAAGGTGATTCACTTAGGGACAAGTACCCCAGGACAGAGTACCAGATAGGAGGTAGAGCGACCACTACAGTTGAGGAAAGGGACCTCAGATTCATCATTAATGCTCCTTAAACAATCAATCTAGAACAGTGGGGCATCTAGTAAGCAAATAGGATACTAGGATGTGCCGAAAGGTTCTGATAGTAGAAGAAAAGATTTACTGCCTTTATTGATCATTAGTGAGGCACCTGGCATACTGTTCAGAGTTCTGAACTGAAGACTCACTCAGAAAAGATAGGACGAAGGGTGATAGGATGATTCAGAGCTGACAGAACAGATCATATGAGGATTGCTCAAGGCACTGAACATGTCTTCACGGAACCAGACAAGAGAGGAATGGCTAGAGACCTGCAAGTTCCTGTAAGGAATAAACAAGGTGAATGGAGAGAACTATAGCATGAGTAACAGTTCAATGGCATAGGCACGTAAAACCGATAGGAGGATGTTCAAGAGGATATTGGACAGTTTAATTTTCCAGAAATGGTGAGGAATGTGGAACAGTCTGCCAACTGAGATGGCAGGCACAAAACAACAAATGGCTCCAAGCATGGCTGTGAAAAGAGAAGGATATAATGGTTACTCAGGCTGATAGTAGTAGGAGGGAACAAGGGTGGATAGTGAAGCAGTACCCGTGGACAGACTCATGGTTTAATAGGAGAAATAGCTAGACAGGATGTACCATTTTTTGCCATTGTCTATGTTTCTGTGTCTCTATTTTCCAGATCCCTGACATCTAGTAGCCCCAAACAAATCCCAAAGCCCCCTCGGAAGCCATCCAGCCAGGTCCTCCACCTTTCCCCTGGACCTCCATTGACCAAGATTGCAGCCACTTCCCTGTGATAGTCGGAAACATCTTAGCTCATTACCTTTGCCGTCCTGCGTCTCGAGTAAAGGAGTGGTGGCTCTGATAGTGCACAATCATTCCATACCACTGGCTATACAATGGGAACCAGTGATGACTTTACAGTGTGGTTCAATATTACAATGGGTACAGAAGCAAGCCACAAAAAAGACAATGGTCCTGAACTTTAGCAGGTTGAATTTTTAAAGAAATCGGAGACTGATTCAGAAGCAGCCTAGCAGGGGAAGATTGTCAGAGAGGGGTAGAGGAACAGTGGAGAAATTAAGTAAAGGCATAGGGAAGGCAACCAGCATCTGCATGAAGGAAGTGAGCAAAGCAGGAAAACAAGCATTTGTCAAGTGCTGAATGTTGTACTGCTGGCATTGGTGGTAGTGCTGGGAGTTGAAGATGCATAATAGAAATGGCAGTGAAGCATGGAATGATACCAACCCAACACCACCCTGCAGAGACGGCACTGGCGATGAGGGTGTGCCTTTGGATCATTGACCTGTGCTCATACTTGTTTACATCATCCTACCCTGAGACTCCACACAAGTGTCACGTTGTGCGTGAGCCCATCGGGCCTTATGCTCCCTCATTCCATGACAAAATAGATTGAGATGGGTGCAGTGGAGAATAGGGTGCACTGGGGCCAAAAGTTCAAGGCACACCTTGATGCCTGTCACTGGCTGCAGGGTGGGTGTGGGGTGGAATGGTGTGACCACCCCAATGAAACAATCCAAAGTCACTTATGATCTAGTCAGTCTATACAGGGTGGGATGTATGGTTAGAAACCTTAATGCCCCAGGTGTTTGTTAATGTTGCACTCCAAATTTTCTAACATGGGCTTTTTGTGACCCCACTTCATGAGAGCATTTTGGGACCTCTGCTCTGTGAACAGTGGCACTGTGATTTTGTTAATATGTCTGAGCGTTGATTCCCATAGCAACTGTGGCGTCCTGTGCCAGATGTGAGAAACACATTTGGGTGGATGGAAAATGACAGCTCTACTGTTCATAAGGATGTGTGAAGAAATACAATAGTGAAAAAATCTGGGTGAAAATATTAAAAGTTCTCAAAGTTTCAGTGTGCAGGAAACTGCACAATGCATTCTCATAACACCAGTCATTTGTGGAATTTGTTCTTAAAATTTTCAACATAGGCATTTGGGAACCCATCTTTTGAACAGTGATACTGTCATTTCATTAATCGATCCCAAAGGGATTCTGTGCTGACCGTGAAATCACCTTTAGGGATCGAATAATGAAATGACGTGACTGAGTTCATGAGGGTGGTCCAAGAACCCCATGTTAGAATGGCCAAATGTCACAAGTGGATGAGATAGCCACCTAAGTTGACCCCCCACACCACTGATGCCATTATACAGCACCAGCATTTCTTCAGTTCATGGTCAGTTTTGAAGGTACAGGCGTGTTCCTGCTCCACCGAACATCACACGCTGGACTCTGGAGGTAGTATGGGGTGGGGAATGGGTGGGTATGCAGAAGGTGGGTGCAGGTTGAGGAAGTTAATCGCAAAAGACCATTTTCTTTGTTTCAGGTTATAATAAAAATAAAAAAGAAAAGAACACCTAGGACCATTTCATTTTTTTTTACAGGTGTTAGGAAATATTGGGCAACTGGGGTGGGTTCCCAGTGTGTCCCATGAGATGTGTGGTGTGATGTTAGCACACTGTGATGGGTAGGAACAAATGCTGGCATACTCAACTTTTGAACACAGAGGTGCACTGGGGTGGGCCCCAGTGTGCCACACAATCTTGAGGTTAACTATGCCAACAGAAAAATTGGGCACTAATGTCAGCATGCAGGGATTAAGAGAGGCAGATGGCAACAGCCTCAACCATGTTCATTGAATGTTATACTGGGCAAGGCATGCCCTGCAATGATGGAGCACCCTCACTGCACACAAGAATGTTTCAAGTTGGTGGCATCTTGCAGGTGCTGTCATAGACACCATGCTGTTGCATTTGTGCCCACAGAGCCAGCCCAAAAGCAGTGGTAACTGGCCACAACACAACCGCATACCAAAACCTGCCACCGCTATACATTGTCTGCACTGTGCACAAGACAACATAAAAAGGACCATTATGGTACTACTTGGGGAAGTTACCATGAAGGTGTCTGAAGGACATCCCCAGCCAGTCCTGGTGAAACGTTTCCCTCCACATATTTTGGGAGTGGCTAGCCACAATGGCACCACAGCTGAGACCAGGTGGAGGGGCAGATCACACCAATGATGCAGCACCAGGAAAGGAGGAAAGAAAATCACTGAGGAGGGAGGAAGCTTCTCTTGGTGGGGACTCAGTTGCCCAAGGAGTGAAGTTAAAGGGAACCCAAGAAGAAACAAGGGAGGAAAAGTGCATTTCAGAGGGCACTGCATGGTGGGATGAAGGTGGATCAATAGGATCACAAGGGTAATGGCAAGGAGGAAGAACTGGATGTTATCATCACCTGGAGATGACTAACATCGAGGAGACAAAGTGGAGTAGTTAGAGACCAAAGTTTTAGAAAGTTGAAGGTCTGCAAAGCAAGTAGAACATTTGAGCGAGGCAGTGTACGAGGGTTTAAGACTCTGAGCTGCAAACCTGAAGACCTGGGTTTTGAATCAAGTAGTCCCCATTTGAATACTGTGTGACCCTAGATGATCCACTTAACTCTTGTGCTCCCCAGGTCACACCTGTAAACAAACTTCAGCTTAGTGTATCTCTCTGGTAAAAAAACAAACACTCCATCTCCTTCTCAGAGGTGCCACTTGTCCATGTCAGCAGGAAGGCTAGGGCACTCCACATCCAGTAATTCAACTCCTGCTTGAAGGAATGGCATGGAATGGAGGGTTATGACTTCATGGAACTGGGGCCCGCCTGGTTGAGCATGAAGCCTGTATCAAGATAATAGCCTGCATCCCAGCCTTCAGGAGGTGACCCAAGTAAGTGTGAATGCTTCAGTGACAAGCATTTAAAATGGCCAGAGGGGGAGTTGAGGAAAGTTCAGGCAACAAGTATCACCCCCAGGCATATGCAGGAAGTTAGCAGTTGAAGTCTGGGACACTGAGAGCTTGAAGCAGAGTGGGAGCAGTGGTGAATTCTAGTCCACAGAGAAAGACAACTGGGAGGGATGAAGCAGACATGGGGAGGGAAGGAAGCAGGAGGCAGCAGCAGAGAAGGTGGAGAATAGAGGCAAAACATGGAAGGCAATGAGTAACAAATGCCCCAGCCTGAAATAAAATCCAGACCTGGAGGCATTGATAGTAGAGGCAGACACTGACATGTAGCAATATCTGAGACATGGTACACTGTTAATCATGGGACATTAATACTGGGTTATGCTCTGTTCAGGAGGACGTGAAGAGGGTAAAAAGGAGAGAATTGTGGCCCTGGCCGACAGAGAGGGCTATAAAGGAGACAGAAGAGGGTGCAGGGTAGACAGGGGAGGCACAAGGGCTTCATGGGTCATCCTTAGACCTGCTTAAAAAGCTCATATTATGTATGGGGTGATCTTCAGGCCTTCCTTCACAGGGAAAAGTGGACAAGGAGCTTTGAATGGAATACACAATATAGCAACAAAGGTGATGTCCTTCTGCTGGGGATTAGTATGCCAGATGTGGAATTGGTCCCCAGGCAGCTACTTGTGAAGCAAACATCTGGATTCCTGCCTTACAGGGGCAGGTCTAATGCGCATGGTCAGATAAAAAGGCCATTCTTGATCTGATACTGACCAAAGGGGACAAATGCAGATATCTGTGTGGAGGTACAACTGGTATCCGGCATCCACCACATAGTGTAGTTTAGCATGGAATCCAGGACCTAGTCCAATCACATGAGGGCAAACATTTTGTATTTCAAGAAGGCAGACTTCCCTGACATAAGGAGATACATCTGAATAGCCTTCTTTAGAAGCTTGTAAAAGGGTAGCATTCAGGAGGTATGATGAAACACAGAAGAATGAGAATAGAAATGTATCAGGTGAAAACAGAGGAAGCAGGTAATGTAATAGAAGGGATCAACAGCTCAGATAGAAGAAAGCAGGCCAAAGAGTATCAAAAGTAGACCAGACTTTCTTCAGATACATAAGCAAAGGAGAAAAAGGCATGGGGGATGGATTCCGAGATAAGGAGGATGACAAGGAAGACTGCACAGAGGGGATTAGTAAAATGTATACATCCTGAACAGGTACTTCTACTGTTATTACAGTGGAGAGAGAGAGGCAGGGACAGTTCACAAGCAGCAGCATGAACACTGCAGGGGAAGTGGACACAAGTCCATTTTCAAAGGAAAGAGTATTATTGAAGGGACTTCAAATTTTTGGGTGGACAAGGCCATAGGACCGGATGGATACACCCAAGGGTACTAAGGGAACTAGGCAGGGAGGTGCTTGCTGTTCTACTCATGGCCTTATTCAGCAACTCACTGAAAACAGGAGTGGTTCCAGAGGACTAGAGGAGAGCAGACATAGTTCCATTTTGTAAGAGCATCAGCAGGGAGCAGGCTAGCAAATATAGCCTGGTCTGTCTTACTTGAATCATTGGGAAATTAAATAAATCCATACTAAAGAGAGACTGTTAAGTATCTTGAATCTAAGTGGGATGCAAGACCACCAGGCAGCACAAGTCACAGGGGGAAAGGTCATACCAAATTAATCTGATGGTAGATTTCTTTGACTGGATGACCAGGAAAATAGATAAAAGGAGAGCAGTGGACATGATTGATCTGGGTTAGCTAGGCCTTCAACACTGTGCCACACAGGAGGCTGATAAAAACTGAATAGCCAGGGTGGGATCAAAATAGTTAATTGAGTTCAGATGCCTGTACAACTCAGCACATGCTTGAAGTGTACACAGATAATCTTTGGTTATTCACCTCTCTATCCATGGGATATACCACCCTGTATGGGTATGAAAGGAAGGAACCCTAGAGGAGGGTTCACCTTGAGGTGCCTCAGGAGTGATTCATGGCTAATGGTACCTTAAGAAGAAGCCCATGGGAAAAGGCATGCTACTGGAGAAAGAGAGGTGGATGGGAGGGGCAAGGAGAAAATACTTGTGTGTGGAGGAGGAGAGGCAGCTAAATGGGCTGAATGGGGAATGTGTCCGGTGCACCCTTTCCTTAAACTACAGACTGTAGCCTTCAGTTAGTACAGTAGCTAGTAAATGGATAAGAAACAGAGGGTGGTGGTTAACAGCACTCACTCTAATGATGGGAGAGTGATCAGTGGGGTACCACAGGGCTCAGTACTGGGACCAATCCTTCTGAACATAGGGACACTGCAGAAGAACTGAAGGGAAGGTATGCCTTTTTGTAGATGATATCAGCAATTGCAATAGGGTAGACACCAAGGAGTGGTGAAGAGAATGAGCAGGGATCTTGTGAATTTTGAGGTAGTAAAAGCATGAGTTGGACTCAATGCCAAAAAGTGCAGAATCATGCACCTAGGACATAGGAACCCAAGAGCTGAGTATAGGATGGGGGGGTTATTGTCAGTCAATAAACAGAAAATGGATCTTGGGGGTTTTATGTCTGAGGACCTCAAGGTGGCACTGTTGCAAAGCAGTGAGTAAGGCTAGTGGGGTGCTGGGGTGTGCAGGGAGGGTATCTCCATCAGGAGGATAGAGGTGGTGTTGCCAGACCCCACCTGGAGTGCGATGTAATTTTGGAGAACAAACCTTAGAAAAAACATAGACAGGGTGGAGAAGTCTACAGAAGGGCAACTAAAATGGTGCAGGTTTGTGAGGAAACTCTAAAGAGGGTGACAGAGGATCTCAACATATACACCCTAGAGGGAGGAAAGAGAAAGTGGCATGATACAGGCCTACAGGTATCTTACAGGAGTGAACAGGGTGAGGAGGTCACTTTCAAATGTGAAAGAGACACCAGGACCAGGGGAATATCACAATGTGAGCTGGGGGGGTCAAGAGAGATGTGAGAAAATATGGGTACCCTGGAACAGATTACACAGCTGAAGTGGTGGAGGGTAAAACAATAGGAGACTCCGAGCATATGCAGTGCAGACATAGTGGTGTATTAGAGAAGAGGTGGAGGTCGATGGAGATCAGCGGTATTTGAGAAGGAAAATGAGGAAAGGAAATATCTAGGCAGACTGGGTAGGCCAGGTGATCCTTTTCTGAAGACAAATTCAGTGTTTCTACGTTTATGATCGCACCTACTATGGATTATCATTAAGTTGGTGGCTGCTATGGATGTGAGTGGAGGGTCTGTGCTGGTCCCCATATTCCATAGGTTGGGGCAGTGGGAAGTTGTACTGAGTGGCTGGTTGGGGAAGATATTGCTTATAGGAGGCAGGAATTACCTCAACACCAAGGATGTGGTATGGAAGAATTACAGCTCTTGCCAGACTACTAATTGGGACTTGGGAACCCTGAGGTCTGGATATCAGGCAAATGTTTCGAGGAATTACTAGATCTTATCAAGTATCTGATTAGGGCCCAGTTGATCAGCAGTGGTGAGGCGTCTGCTGGACACATGGGACAGATGTTTATTACACAGACATGCAATTTGGGGAGTAGGGCACTGGATACCTGGACAGTTATGCCATGTACCAGTGGAGGGGGCCAGGCTAGTGGTAGTCCGACATGGCCAGGTGTTGGGAGCGTAAGAATCTAGTCCCATAACACCTGGTTTTGGGGAACCAGTAACTAGTGTTGCACTAATGGATAGCTACACCTCCCCAACCCTCCCAGCATGCCTATGTGCAGTCTGTCAGCTGCTTTACATAGGTGCACAAGGATGGATTAGGGCCACTTACAAATGGGCTAGTGACTTGGTAACCAAGCAGTCATATGACCCTGTGCAGTACTATCCTGCTTTAGAGGTGAAATTGGGATTAGCAAGTTGATAACCTGTCTAACACTCACAAAAAAGCTTGAATATTCTGCCTTAAAGGATTTTAAAAATCATTGTAACTCTATTAAATGAACAAGGAAACACCACGGAGTTGTGGTTGGTGACAGTGCACTGCTAGCTCCATGCCACTGCGGTTCCCGCTTCCACCTGGGTCCCAATCCTCCTAGTGCCTCCTCTGCATGGATGATACTGGATGTCTTGGGTGCCAGAAGGTATGGCAGCTCCACCCTATGGATAAACCAGGAGGTCTCTCCAGACAGAGGTAGGCATTAGTGGAGCCTCAGGAGGGACAGAGTGTGGGCGGGGGGGCAGGTTGGGAGGAGAGGAACAGGGATGGACGCCTGAGAGGACACATCTCCAGTGATCAGAGGAAAAAGAGTTGATAAAAAAATCCCAAAACAGCATTCTCCTTTTGATTTGAACCCAAATCACCTTTTGATAATGCAGCCACCAAACTACCTGACTATCTAACTGCTGCAGGTATTACCAAACACAAACCAACTGGTATCAGTTCAAAAAAGACACCCTAAATTTTGTGCCGAATACTAACATGCAAGCAGCAGGCCTGAGGTGCAGCTGGTTGGCTACTTTCTTTTACCACCTGAACAAACAACCCAACATGTTTCCCTTGATGTCTTTAAATCCTGAACCGGCTTTCCTGGCGCCAGTGAGACTTGAACACAGATAACTATTTATTTATATATATATATATATATATACACACATCTATATATATATATAATATTCCCCAGGTGCTGGACAATTCCTGTCCTCACTCACAGTTCTGCTGTATTAGTCCTAGGATGGCACACATGACTGAAGTCCTGGGGAGGATGGATCAATAGACGCAGAATCTGGTCTGATGCTTAACACTTGAAGGTGTGGAAGCTGTAGCTTGGATCTTCATTGTGACCCAAGGTCATGCAGCCCTGCTCCCAGCCGCAGAGGCTGACTGCAGGGCATCATACAAGAACCCATCAGCCACAAGGCACTGAACATGGGAACACCCACGTCTGGCTCCCCATAGGTCAAACACCCCAGCACCCGACACAAACCCACAATCCTTGCCCAACAGCCCCACTTGATAGGGTCAACCAAGCTCCCACCTGGCATGTTTAGGATTGATTCTTCAGATCATTTCCATTCTTTCCTCAGTTATCTGCTACTCTGTGTAGTCAAGCAGTCTCAGCTTCCTTCTTGAATATCAGGCTCTGGGGCACTGTGCAGAGACTGAAATTCTAGGGTTTTAACACACAGTCTCCCATCTTGCTGCATCTCAGGAGCAGACAGCAGGCATCCATGAGAGCACTCAGCTTATCCCCTGCCCCACAGTCTTTCAACTCCAACACAGTGGCCACTCTTGTGCCCTGGCTCACACCCAAGATTCAGCAACTCTTTTTCAAAAATACATCAAGTAGTCCCCATCTCTCACCATGCAGGTTCCAATCAACTCAAGACAGAAGAAGGTCTCTTGTCAGCTTCTTAAAACCTGGGTTCAAATCCAGTTTCATGTCCATTTTCTACAATTCATTTTTTTCTGCCAAAAAACAGTCCTTTAACCTTGTCTTTCCCTTTTCCTGTTGACGTTTTGTCATTGCCAGGGTCAGACAGAACCTTTTACACTTTTTTTTTACTTCTCTCATCAAAAATCTTTGATCATCTGTGTCTCACTGATGTGGCGCAGATAAAACTGAAGAGGTTTCCCCTCACCCTCGAGACTAAATCCATTTTCTTAATCCTTTTTCTCAATCCAATTAACCTGTACTCTGAACTATTTCATCACTGTGGTTCAATTTCTCTGGCAGCAACAGAATACTGCAGATCTCCCTCTCTGCAGAGCTGTCCGCAAAATCCTCTCTTTTTCTCTCTAGGTAGGGAAAGGAACAACCAGCTCTGGGGGACAGATGACTGGCAGCCCCCCTCAAAGTCCCACAACTGCACCTTCTCCCTAGGGGCTGGAGACCCCTCCTGCTGGAAGGCTCACCAAACTGAACTTTAGAAACAAAGTTCTTCCCTTAAGAGTTTCTGGCAGCTCCCCTATTGGCAGGAGCTACTGTCACCAAAATTACCATGTACAAGGTTCAATGACACCTCACTGGTTGCTGAAAAAGGTGTACAGACTGTCCCCAGGATTCCCCCAAGAGTCTTAATTGAAGTTCTACTCTTTAGCAGCTCTTCCGCTGATGGCCCAACAAAAAATGTTGCATTTTAGTTATTTTCCAAGCGAAAGCTGTAAGGCTGAAACTTGTTTTTCCCAACACACAGACTGAGAAATATGTGTAGATAGCAGCAGCAGGAATGAGGAATACATTTCTAGATCTACCTGATTAGGTGAGTGGGGACCACCAGACTACAAAGAATTATTTTTTTAGCTGTGTCCAGAACTGACAGTGTGTATATGTGTGGGGGGGGGTTGCTGGCAGGCTGCGTGTGTGCAGTTAAAACACGATTCCCAGAATCATTAATTAGCACTAACCATGCAGTGTGTTAGCACTTCAAAAAAGCATTTAATATACCTGTACACCTTATATGCATTAGAGTAACCCCCAGTTGTATGAGCACCTGGTTGCAATTAGTAATCCTGTGCAAAAAAAAACATTGTGCCACATTAACAGGTTAGGACTGCACAGAAGAATGCTTTTTAAAATAGTACCAGCCATGCTTATCACAATGCAGTGCTAATTCTGTTACAGTGCTAAAGGGTATGGGCTGTTGGGGAGGGACCTGGGAGGACAGTAGTCTCTATGCAAGGACAGACTACACTTGAGTGAGGAGGGAAAAAAAGTGTTGAAACAGAGGATGGAGGGTACATAGGAAGTTGGGAATTTAAACCTAGAGTGGGGGTGGCAATTGGGAAGAGAGATACAGAGACCACAGGTTGGGAAACCATTGAGCTTACCCCCATAACAGTGACAAAGGACAAATGGCAAGTACTATTGGTGATGCTAGGAAAGGGGGGAAGGATGGGAGGGTGGGAAAAGGGTGAAATGTGGTTACCCTTAATGCTAGGAGCCTTGGGAGGAAAACTGCAGTTACAGGTTCTCATGGCAGAGGGAGAGGTGGACATTGCAGCCATCACAGAAACATGGGCCACACAATACAATGACTGGGACCTGTCTGTACCAGGGTACAGGTTATTTCGTAGGGACAGGGTGATTGGGAAAGAGGTGGTGGTAGCACTATTTGTGAAGGAAGGACTGAAGTGTATAAAGGAGGAAGGGAGGAGGTAGTACGGAGTCACTTTGGATGCAAATCCAGGATTCCAAGAATAGGATTCTTAGAATGGAAGTGGTGCAGGCCACCATCTCAGGACGGAGGAGTTAGACAGGGAACTAGCGGGACAGATCAGGAGGACCTGCGAGAAGGGTAGTGTGGTGATTGTGAGGACTTCAACATGCCAGGAGTGGACTGGGTACCCCAACCCAGGAACAGAAGGAGCAGGTACTGCTGGATGCCTTCAGGACAGCTTCCTGCTGCAAATGGTCAGTGAACCAACCAGGTTAGAGAATACCCTTGACCTTGTGCTGGCAAATGGGGACTTTGTGAGAGAACTTACAGTGGAGGGAGTGACCACCACTCAGTATGGCTCACATTGGAAATGGGCAAGGAAGGAGTGGAATCTGGCACAAGAGTGCTGGACTTCAGGAGGGCTGACTTTGGGAGGATGGGAAGTGGTAAAGGATACCTGTCCAGGAATTCAATCTAGTATGGACACTAACCAGAGGTGGAGCTCATAAAGCTGGGGATAGTGGAGCAACCAAAACCTGCTGCAAAGCCCAGAGCAAGAAGGCTAGGGCTAAGAAACCGAGCTGGTTGAGCAAGGAGGTCATGGAAAAGGTAAGGAAGAAAAGAGCTGCATTTAGGAAGTACAGGAAAACAGGAAGGGGGAGGACAGGGAGGAGTACTTGACAGAATCGAAGGAGGTGACAAGGGCAGTAAGGGGAGCTAAAGCATCTACGGAACTCAGGCTGGCACAAGGCATTGAGAAGGGGGAGAAGGACTTCTTTAAGCACATCATGGAGAAAAGGAGCTGTAAGGACCACATAGTAAGGATTAGGAAGGAGGGGGTTGGATGGAAGCAGGGTGCGATAAGGCAGAAGCACTAAATGAGTACTTCTGCTCATTATTTACTAAAGAGAAGAGGGGGGTGACACCCAAGGTGGGAGAAATGGCAGAAACAGGGGAAGGGGTGACAGATGGAAATCATGGAGGCAGAGTTTGAGAGGGTTAAAGGCAATGAGGTGGACAAGGTGCCAGGTCCAGATGGCATCCACCCCAGGAATACTGAAGAAGCTGGCAGAGGTCCTTGCAGGACATTTGGCAGACCTACTTAATGCTTCACTACACTCGGCGTGTACCTCAGACTGGAGGATGGCTCATGTGGTGCCCTCCACAAGAGTGGCCCCAAGGATGAACCAGGAAACTACAGACCAGTAAGCCTCACATCCATCGTGGATAAACTAATGGAGACTATCCTGAAGGAGAGGCTGGTGGCCCTCCCAGAGGCCAAGGACTAGAGGACAGCAGACAGCATGGCTCTCATACGTGGCAGATCCTGCCAAACCAACCTAGTCGAGTTCTATGACTAGGTAACTAGGCACAACCAGACAGGGGCCATGCAGTGGATGTCTGTATCTGGACTTCAGTAAGGCATTCGACTCTGTACCGCATGGAAGCTGGGAAGGAAGTTAGTAGGCATGAACCCAGGTGCAAAGCTGGTGAGATGGGTAGGAAACTGGCTTCAGGGGAGGCAAAAACAGAGGGTGGTGGTGGGTGGGGAGCTCTCACACCCAAGGGTAGTACGACGGTGTTCCACAGGGCTCAGTGTTGGGACCAGTGTTGTTTGGAATATTCATTGCAGACATATCATTGGACATCAGAGCAAGATCAGTTTGTTTGCTGATGATACCAAGGTAGGCGCGTGGTGGATGACCTAGGGGATGGCAGGGTTGCAGGATGATCTGGCAAAGCTTGAAACCTGGTCAGACACCTGACAACTGGGGTTTAATGCCAAAAGTGCAAGGTGCTGCATTTTGGGATGAAGAACCCAAGGAGGAGTTACCAGCTGGGGAGTGCAGCTAGCCCAGACAGAGGAGGAGAAGGATCTGGGGGTGCTCATTACAGGGTCAATGAGCAACTCGGCACAATGTAGGAAGGCAGCTGCAAAGGCCAACAAAATGCTGGGTTGTATTGCAAGGGGTATATCCTCGAGGAGGGAGAGGTGATTCTGCCACTGTATAGGTCATTAGTTAGACCACACCTGGAGTACTGCGTGCAGTACTGGCGCCTGTATCTGAAGAGGGACATTAGAGTTACTGGAGGGGTACAGCGCAGGGTGACAAAGATGATCAAGGGCTGGGGGACTTATCATACAAGAGGAGGTTGAAGGAGTTGAACATGTACTCACTGGAGGAGAGGAGGGAAAGGGTGACATGATTGAAACCTTAAATACATGAAAGGAATAAACAAGACTGGTACAGAGGGCTGTTCAAGGTAGAAGGAGGGAGGGCCACCAGGGGCCATGATATGAGACTGGAGGGAGGAAGGTTCAGGAGGAGATGAGAGAGACTTTTTACAGAGAGGTGGTGGCTGGGTGTAATGCGTTACCTGCAGAAATGGTATCCAGTAGAACAGTGGACTGCTTCAAAAGGGGATGGGACAGGACAAGGGGGAGGGTTAATGAAGGGGAAGGGTTGAAGGGAGGGGCAGCTGCAGAATAAGGGGTGCTAGCTGCACATTTGAGCAGACTTGATAGACCTCTAGGCCTTTATCTGATGGCAAATTTCGTATGTTCGTATTTTCGTAGTGGTATGTGGGCCCCCATTTTCAGATTAGTGTTGTACACTCCTAAGTGCTGCACCTGAGACAGCACACAGCCACAGAAGGTGGTGGTAAATGACACTCACTCCAGTGAGGAGAGAGGACCAGTAGGGTGCGGAGGGCTCAGTAATGGGACACGTCCTCTTCAGTGTCTTTATAAGTGGCATAACAGATGAACTGGAAGGGAAGATGTGCCTTTTTGCAGATGAAACCACAATCTGTAATAGCATTGATAAGTGCAGATGGAGAGAATAGATGGGGACCTTAGAAAACTTAGAGTGCTATGGGACATGGCAGCTCTGGTTCAAAGCTAAAACGTGCAGAATCAAGCATCTAGGGACTAGAAGCCTAGAGACTGAGTATAAAATATAGGGGAGGTATTTATAGTCACTAAGGAAACCTTTTATACAGCACTGTGCTCTGTATGCAGGAGAGGATTACTCATTGGCATGGCCATAGTAGTATATATGCACATGCACATGCACATGATCAGGTAGCATCATGATACCGAATATGACACCGATCCAACCATGCTGTTCCCCACAGTGTAATGTTTAGCTCTGCATGCTAACCTTCTGAAAATGGGCCCCTAATTGACTAAAACTCCTGGCCGATGCGTCTTAAGATGCAGAAGGTAAACATAAAAGGGTTATCTCATCTATCTGTTTATGTATTGTTTTATCATATTTTGCTTGCAAAACCTTTATCCGATTTCAAAACATTGTGATGTGACTTAAAATGTTTATAACAGACTAGTTAAAATGCAGTTTTTTTTTCTTCTTTTACCTTTATACTGTCTTTATTTATTTATAAAAACACAGTCTGGTGGGCTGGCTTAGCAGCTTGGTGGTGATTGCATTGCCTCCCATGCCAGTGGCCCAGTTTTGGGGGTGAACCTGGGTTGCACAGAGGTTAGCTGGGGGAATGTAATTGAGCATCTTGGGGATTGCGCTCCTCTCAGCGAGGAAGTCTGACCTCCCGCTCTTCAACATTCACCTAGCAGAGGAGGGCTTGCTGGGCAGTGGAGTTGCATAAGTGGGAGGGCTCAGGCAGGCACAAAGCAAGCATGTGTCTTTATATGCAATTGCATCATTGCATGCTTGGCTGCCCAGGGGATGAAACCAAAGGTAGAAACCCCCCAGTGGCAGAATGCTCCAACAACCTGATACAGATTCTGCACTGCTAACCAGGCTCTGCTCCTGTCTTAATATGTGTCTCCTTGTCAGTGGCCCTGGCCTTCCCACTCCTGGCCCCAACACAGGGGATGTGTGTGTGGGGGGGGATCTCAGAGCAAGTATATCCTGTGGATGGTAAGTGATTGGGCTGGAGATGTCAGTGGGCAAAGGGGTAGCAGGGTGACTAAGGAGATAAAAATCTCTATGGGAAAAAAATAAATAAAACACAGTTTGAGAAGCTCAAACCCCAAAACAGAATGTGCATGCCTCCAATGAGGCATCACAGTAAAGTTATTTAGTAAAACAATGCAAATTATATGCATATGCCAGCTAAACTCCTGATGAGAACTGAATACTGAGGGATTGCAGCAAAAATATATATTTTTGCTTCTTAACCAAGTAATGTTTATTAAACAAAACATTAAAATAAAAACTTAATCAAACATAGTCCATAGACTACAAACCAGCAAAGTTTTTGGCTTACACTTCCACAGCTCCTGAAGTGCTTCCCAAGCATTCAGCTCAGATAAGTTGCTGGACTAACACAGTAATTAATTACACATAAAACCAACCAACAATTTAACTTGGAAAAATGCATGCAGCCCCCTATGTATACAGGTATGTTAGGAATATCCACTATTAGCTTCCTGTACAAATGTGTTGTCTAACAGTAAATGAAGGCAACACGTATTTAAAAGAATGAACTAGAGCATTTTAAATTAGTTCTAAAAGTTTCTTGTCACATCACAATGTTCTGAAATTTGATTAAAGAAGTGCAAGCAAAACAAGATGTAAAACCCATAAAGAAGTAGAATAAGAGATAGCCTGTTTTGTTTACCTGCTCTGCAGTTTTAAAACATCCTCTTATCAAGCCAGCAGCTAACTAAATGTAGCAGGCAAGGAGTTCAGCTGAAGGCCATTCAAGGGGGAGGGGCAGGGGGATGGGTAGTTTCAGAACATAGTCCATTTCAGTATATAGTTTATTTGTTTCAGTATATAGTGTATGTGAATTTTTCAGTCTACAGTGTATGTGTTTCAATACATAGTGTATGTGTTTCACCATGTAGTGTATTTGTTTCAGTATATACCGTATGCAGATTTTTCAGTACATAGTGTATTTATTTCAATAGATAGTGTATGTATTTCAATATAAAGTGTAGATGTTTCAATATATAATGTATTTGTTTCAGTATATAGTGTATGTGCTTTTATCAGTGTGTAGTGTATGCATTTCAATAGGCAGTGTATGTATTTCAACATATAGTGTATTTGTTTCAGTATATAGTGTATGCAGATTTTTCAATATATAGTGTATGCTTCTACAATCTATAGAGTATTTGTTTCAGTGGATAGTTTATGTGGATGTTTCAGTCTGTAGTGTATGTATCTCAATAGGCAGTGTACATGTTTCAGTACATAGCACATTTGTTTCAGTATATAGAGTATGTGGATTTTCAGCACTCAGTAGTGGATTTCAGTAGATAGTGTATGTATTTCACTATACAATGTAAGCATTTCTCTGTATAACGTATGTGTTTCACTATATACTATATGTATTTCAGTATACAGGACATGTATTTCACTATATGATGTACATATTTCAGTAGATACTGTATGTGGTTCACTACATTGTGTATGTATTTCACTATATAATGTATATATTTCACTATATGATGTATGTATTTCACCATATAGAGTATGTGTTTTACTATACAGCCAGAGATTATGAATGATGTCCCCAACGGTTTGCCATAGCTGGAAAGACATTTATTTTTTATTAAGTGCTGGAATGCTTTCACTCTCCTTAGAGAGTCTGACTAAACAGTTCAGTTATAAGACTTGTTTGTTATTATTTTTTGTTTGTTTTTATTTTTAACCAGGAAATGGACTGGGTACAGCCCTTTTTCAGCCAGGCCTGACATCAAACATTTAAATACAGTACATATAAAAAAGTGGACTAAACATGACATAAGTTAATCACATCTACAAACATTCTCACAGTTGTACTGCACTTTAAACAAATGTTTAAAGTGCAGTACATGTTGTGCTATTTGAATCAAGTTACCATATTTGTTTTACATAGAAGGTGTGCAATCTTGCTGTCTGTAGCTGGAAAATGGAGGCATGTGGAACACATTTTTAGACATTTTTATTTATTTATTTATTGTAATATTCAGAAAGACCTTTGAGTCAGGGACTCGTTTACAAAGGTTCCACGTCATACATACAGGCACATGGAGTGGACTTGACGATACAGGATACAGAAAAACATTACAGCATATTAAGAGTTACAGGTAGTTACATAGATTGACTGACAGTAGTTTTGCTTTGTATTCCAATATCACAGCCAGAAGATACAGAGGGCTCTGTAAAGGCTGATCGTCATATAGATGATTCATGGGGGTTAGTTGGTAAGGGGGAATAGGAGAGGTTTTTTTTTTTTTTTTTTAGGAAGGAGGGATAGGACATTCTGGAGTTAAGGGCAGTCACATTGGTTAGGGGCCTGAAGGTGAGTCCTCAGCTTGGATTTATAGGGACCAAGCCTTGATTCGTTTGTTATGTGACTAGGGAGGGCATTTGACCAGGTGGGGGCTCTGTAGCTGAAAGTACGCTGGAATTGGGAGGTCCGGGCATGGGGAACCCATAGCAGCCGTTTGTTCGAGCTACGAAGTTGTTTTTGCCAGGAGGTATTGGGCGGATGATTTGGTTAAGGGTAGAGGATAAGACCAAGTAAGGCCTTTGGTCATAAGGCAGGTGTGGTACCTAATTCGGTTATCAAGGTTTAGCCAGTTTGTGCTGTTGTATAGGGTGCAGGAGTGGGTAAGATGATCACATCCAAGGAAGAGGCAGGCTTTGTTAAGCATGAGACGAAGTCTGTCTAGGGTAGAGGATGGAGCAGCACTATAGATTAGGATGCCATAGTCTAGTAGGGAGAGGACTGAGGAGTTTATGGTAAGTTTTAAAGGCTTCAGGTGTGAGACAGTGTTTGAAACAGTATAGTACACCCAACCTAGAGCTAAGGGCTGTTGAGAGGTGTAGGATATGTTGATGAAAGCTTAGGGCAGGGTCTAAGTGATCCCTAGGTATTTAAACTGGCTAACTAGTTCTAGCGGGTCTGGTTGGTAGTGATAAACTGGGGGCAGAGGTTCTTGAGTGGGTTCTGGGGGTGGGCAAATATCATGATTTTGGTCTTACTGTAGTTAATGGTAAGACGCTGGGCGGTGAGCCAGTCTTCAATCTCACGGAAAGAGTGTTGGAGGGTTTGGTGAAGTTTGAGGGGGGTAGGGTCAGAGGCAAACAGGACCGCATCATCTGCGTATAGGAGCAATTTTCTGGTGCATGATGATGGGAGGGAGTTGAGGTATAGGCTGAAGAGAAGGGGGCCAAGTATGGAGCCCTGGGGGACACCGGAGTGGACAGGGAGGCGGGGGGACAGGATGGGTCCTATCTTGACTAACTGCATTCTATCGGAGAGATAGCTGGTGAACCAGTTTAGGGCATCATTGGAGAGCCCCGTGTAGGCTAGGGTGTTTAGTAGGAGGGCATGGTTAACGGTATCGAAGGCCTTAGATAGGTCCACGAAGATGGCACCAGTGAGATGGCCATGGTCCAGGGCTGTGTGGACATGGGAGGTAAATTCAAGGAGGGCAGTGGTTGTGCTGTGGCCCTTTCAGAAACCATGTTGCTGCTTGGATAGAAGGTGGTATTTGGTAAGGTGGTCAGTGAGTTGGTCGGTGACTATGCGTTCTAGGGCCTTAGACAGGGGTGGCAATATAGAGATGGGGCAGTAGTTGTTAGTGGAAGAGGGGGTCACCACTTTTATGTATGGGAGTGATGTAAGCAGATTTCCAGAGGGAGGGGAACTTCCCTTGGCAGAGGGAGCGGTTTAGTATGTGGGTGAGAGGTGCTAGGACTTCCTGGAGGGTGAGGCGGAGAGTCTGAGGTCCAGGAATCGTGACTATAGTGATTTTGGCCAATAGCTTTGGTGAGGTAGGGTTTGGTAGACTCGGGGTGAGGACTTGCGGGAAAGGAGGGCAAGGGAGGGAGGGGTGGGAGTGAACGGGCAGGTGAGGGATCAAGAAGAAGGGGCAGCACATGGAGAGATCAGTGAAAGTGGTATTTAGGGCCTTGGCTATACTGACAGGGTCGGAGGAGAGTTTACCATTTATTAGAATTTGGTCTGGTGGACGTATTTGGGGCCTTGCCAGAGTTCCTAATGTTCTCCCAGAACTTGCGTCCAGTGCCCCAGGTGGATGTTAGGAGGCTTTATAATAGTTTGCTTTGTGGTGCGTATGGCCCAGGTGCACTTGTTACGGGCCTCCTGCACCGCTGCCTGTCCAGAGGCTTTTGGGTCTCATTAGCAAGGTGCCACAGGGCATCACGATGACGTGATATGCTTTGGAGGTGGTCCGAGAACCAAGGGGCTTGTTTTCCTTTGGTCATGGTTTTAGTGAGGGGGGCATATTTGTTGCAGGCAGCATTAAAGATGCTGATAAATAGTTTGAGGGCGTGGTCTGGGTTGAGGGTGTTAGTTAGGGGTGTCCAGTCCCAATCCCTAAGGTGGGCCTTAAGAAGGGCTAGTTTACCAGGCCCTAGTCTACGTTGAGCAGTAATTTTGGGAGCAGATTTGAGGGTAGCAGACCAGATGCAGAGAACAGGAGAGTGGTCACTGAGGGTGTCGGGGAGGACTTGGGGAGCTGGTAATTTTGTGTGGGCGGTTTGTGAAGACAAGGTCTAGGAGGAGGATGACCCCGTGCAGGCGTGAAGACGGGTGGGGGTTCTGGCGACCTGTGTGAGATCGAGGCGGCAGCCTCATTGATGTAAGGCGGCTGTTTTGGCCAGCCAGTTTATGTTGAAATCCCCAGTAGCAATTTTTCTTGCTTTGGGGTAGGAGTAGCGGTGGGACATGATGGATTGAAGGCTATCTTCTGGTCCCTGGGGGGGGACATAAGCCGTAGTGAGTAGGAGAGGGGATGTATACCTACCTAGAGTAATTTTGAGGGTGAGGGCTTGAGCCCCGGAAGCTAATGTGGGCAGAGGGAGGAGGTGGCCAGTGAGGGAGTCCTTGAGGTAGATGGCACAGCCACCTCCTCACTTTCCCCGTCGGTCGGAGCAGTAGAGGTGATATCCAGAGAGGTATATAGCCGAGTCGGGGACTGAGGGGGAGAGCCAGGTTTCAGTCAAGGAAACGATGTCAGGGTGATTCTGGAAAACCCAACATTGAAAGGAGTCCCATTTTTTGAATGCTGCAAATGTTTAGAGAGCGTCATGAGCCATCACCTGGAGATGGGTGGGATGTTGTGTTTTTTGTGGGCCTGGGTTGGGGTGGACATTGCCAGACAGAAGAGGAGAAGGATGAGTAGTCTGAGGCGGTTGCTGTTGGTTTGGGTGGTAGGTCTTTGGCATTTATGTTTCTTGAGACTGATGGTGGGTATGGGAGTTTCAGAGTAATGGGGGCAGACAGGGGGAGTATGTTGTGAGAACAGGGGATTTGCTGGGTGGTGGTTGTGGAGTGAGTAGGTTGGTCAGGGAGGGTGGGGCACCAGTGTGTCCCTTTTCTAGGAACATGGTATCCCGGGGTGGGGGTGCCAATGTATATTATAGGGGTGCAGAGCTGGGGGTGCTCGACTGCTTGTTGAAAGAGGGCTTGTTCTTGCACCTCAAAATGTCATAGTGAGGGGTAGGTGCGAGGTTCCTGGGAGTTGCAGAAGGAGAGTGATGAGGGAAGTGGGAGCATGGTAGGGGAGAGGTTGGACAATTGTCAGTATTGGAGAGAGAGAAAGCGAGAAGGAGAAGGGGACCTCTAGTGGAAGGAAAAGATTATGGAGGTAAATGACAGCACTGGAGATAAAGCAAACAGAAAAAGTAAGGGGACCTCTAGTGGTGGTAAAAGATAAGCTGCAGATGGAAAAGTGGACTGATAGGTTATTTCATGATCATGTGATCAATTAACCTATATATTTGAGTGCCGACCAAGGGTGGTGGTGGGGGCGGTGGGGAGCTGAAAGCGAGGCGTTCAGCAGGCAAATACCAGCGATCGCTCCAGCAATGGACCTGAGTTCAGTGCCACCAGTACCTGTTCACTTTTCCTGGGCTCCTGGTGTTTGGGGTGGGGAGAGCTTCTGTGTAGCTCTCATGACCGGCTGCTGTTCCTTTTTCTCGGTGCTCCTGGTGTTGGGGGAGAGCTTCTGTGTAGCTCTCACGACCGGGCTGCTGTGGAGGAGAGAAAGAACACAGCAGTTAATAAAGGTACAGCAGGGGGGTCACAGTAGGGGCGGGGAGTAAGACTAAACCGGAAATATCCTTTGCAAGACAGTAAACCAGGTGGCTATGTTAAGTAACTAAACTGCAGTATGAGCAACAAAATCATTTCACAGTAGAAGGAGAGCCTTAAAGTACTTTTCAGATGGTTTAAGTTCATACAGTAGTGCTGCTGCTAGAATAAGCTCAAACTAGCTATCTCCACTGCCGGGCCGATGTTTTTCCTTTAAAAAAAGGCGTAAGTTCAAATACAGGTCAGCTCAGGATATGGCGAGTTCAGTGCCACCGTACCTGTAAACACCTTCCACAACTATAAATCACTATGCTAAATCAAATAAAATACTCCCTTCTTTCTGTTTAGAATTTATTTATTTATTTATTGAAATGTTTCACCAGGCAGGCACACTGAACAACAAGTTGCTCATCTCACAGTGCAGCCTTGGGGGAGGGGTTACATAGGTTCATGAAGGATGATCAGTTACAATAGTTTGTGGGTAGTACAAACAATACAACATTGTAAGATTGTGCAACAGTTGGAACACAAGGTATTGTACAATAAACAGTAGTGGAACATTGAGTAAATTACAATACATGTCCAAAATCATACAAAGAACATATGAATGTACAAAACAGTAATAATGCTATAGAACCATTTATAGTGCATGATTGTACCGGGAGCAGGCTCGAGGTAGTACACAAGTGCTGTTGGAGTAACAAGGATGGGGTTAGGTTGTGCACACTGGTGGCCCAGAAGGGCAGGTGAAGAAGAGAGGGGGGAGAGGCAAGAATTGAATATGAGGAGACGGGGTAGCCATTTCCTGATTTCCCCCTTCAGGATGTTGAGAACCCTGCCAGAGGGGTTCATGGTAGGAAGGCAGGGGACAGGTATTAAGCCGGGTTAAATCAGAAACAGCTGAGGGAAAGGTAATTGTGTAGGGCAGAGGTAAAGGAGTAGTTGGAGGAGGAGTGTCATATTTCAGGGGGGAGGGAATTTCAGATTTTAGGGAAACGATGGGTGAAACCAGTCTGATCGATGAGGGTGGAGCGGTGAGGGACCGTCAAGGTGCGGGCATCATTTGATCTGAGAGAGTAGGTGGGGGGAGGTGAAGTGGACAGAGAGGATGAGAGATAGGAGGGGAGCCCCCAAACCAGAATTTGGAGGTTAGTTCGGCACAGTGAGAGATGCATCTGTGAAATAGTGGAAGGAAGGTTAGAGAGCGATAGAGTTCACAGTGGTGGGAGTGGGAAGGGAAGTCGATAGCAAAGTGTCAGAAGGAGTTAAAGAGAGTGTTCAACTTGGTCAGGGAAGATTTGGGAGCAGCACAATAGACTACGTCGCAGTAGTCAAAGATAGGAAGTATCATCTTCTGGACAATTTTGTGCCTTGCAGTTAGCGGGATGCAACTATAATTCCAGTACAGTGCACCAAGCTTGGGGTGCAGTTTCTTCAGGATAGCATTGATATATACAGAGGAGTTGAGGTGCTGGTCCAGCCAAACTCCCAGATATCGAAATGAGGAGGTGTCCTCCAAGATGGTCCCATCAAGGGTGTGGAAGGTGGGATCCTAGAGAGTCTCTGTCTGCTGCCAAAGGTAATTAAGACTGTCTTCTTGGTGTTTAGAAAAAGCTGGTGAGAAGCAAACCAGAGCTGAACTTGGTTGAAGTCATGCTGTAAGCTGGTTTGCACACCAGCATGATTTTTGCCGGAACTGTACAAAACAGTATCATCAGTGTACATGTGGATAGAAGAGGATGAGTAGGTTGTGGAAAGATCATTAAGAAAATGGAGAAGAGTAGAGCCCTGAGGGACACCAGTGTTGATGGGGAGTGGAGGGGAGATGGAATCAAGGATTCTCACTGACTGGGTCCTGCCAATGACATAGGATTTAAACTGGTTGGTGGCTGATGGAGCAAGGCCAGCTGAGGAGAGTGAATCAAGAAGCAGGGGATGGGAAACAGTGTCAAATGCTTTGGCTAGGTTGACAAAGATGGCCGATGTGATCAGGCCATTGTCTAACCCTGAAGGGATGGAGTCCATAAGCCAGCGAAGGTAGGTGGTTGTTGAGTGGTTCTTCTGAAAACCAGATTGGAAGGGGGCAAAGAAGGAGGAATCAGAGAAGAATGATGATAGTTGAGAGAGAACTAATTGTTCTTGAAGTTTGTCAAGGGTAGGAAGGAGGGAAATTGGGTGATAGTTGCTAGGAGTGGATGTGTCACCACCCTTGGGAAGAGGAAGGACTACAGTGTGTACAGAATGTCGGAGACAGCAGTAAAGCTGCTTATCAGATGGCCATTAGGAAACTGAAACAGCTTGTTAAATATGGGTTGCCTATTAAACTGGAGATTTGTTAACCCCCTTCAAAATGCAACAACTTGCACATTTAACTACTTAGCATTTAAACATTTTCTTGTTACTAACTTCAGTTGAGCAACTATTGTCTTTTAAGAAAGATTCATACCTCATAAATGTCACCTTTCCCAGGAACAAATGTAAAAAGAGTTACATTTTTTTAACCTCTTAAGACACTATCTGATAAGTACTGTCTTACACATACTGTATGACAGGTCTTCTGTGAACTATAAGGGTTAATTATATAGCAATCAGCAGGCATTTGCTTTTTGGCGAAACAATATATTGAGCTACAGCAAACACACACACACACACACACACACACACACACATATATACTGTACACACCATCCTCATGGCCACAACATTCAAAATAAATACTGCTAAGATATTATAACACAATAAAGAAACTGTTTATGTCAGTGAACATAGTGAAGTTCAGTCTAAAGTAGATTTCCTTTAAACAGCTAGTGTACTGCCTAAAACTAATATTAGATTTTAAAAGCAGACAACCATTACCTTTTATATCTGAGGTACTTTTTCTTTTCCCTGTGTTTAATCAGAAGATTGTTTACCTGATGTTAATAGGTGTGATGTGTGGAACAGCTCTTAGCCTGGCAGCTGACATATCTTACTGCACCGACCCATACTATATCATCAGCATTGTGACCTCAATGACTGTAACATCACTGCTGCTTAGGAACAGCAAGTGAGTGACTGCTAGGTCATTCACCTGTTATGTCACAGTCAGTGAAATTGCAATGCTGATTATGTAGTGTGGGGCAGTAGAGAAAGCTATGTCAGCTGCCAGGCAAAGAGCTGTTCCACACATCCTGCACAATATTATCACACAGAATACTTTCTGATGAGCAAAGGAAAAAAGAAAAAAAATACTTCAGAAATAAAACATTACAACTGACTACTACTTAAGATTTGTATTATTTTCCTGTCTGCCTGTTTTGGCTCCACTAGCTCTTTAAATATTTCTTATCCTATATTGTGTATCCTAAATTGCATTGGGGAGATGCTAAATCTCATTGTCATTGTGATATTCATTTTACACATTTTTGCACTGTATTTACTCAGTCCCAGATTAGATGCAGTATCTTGTTTTCAGTGGGGTCATTATTTTACCATTTTTATAATGTATTTATTCAGGGTAGCCTAGTCCAGATGTAAAATATTGTTTTCAGTGTGTTCTGATTTTATGCAATGCATCATAATATTATGTACATGCAGAGCCCCATTGAAAATAAGATGCCTTGTCTTGTGTGAACTATCCAGGCTAAACATATGGCAATCAGCAGGCATAGTCTAGGAAAACACATTGTAAAAATGTATTAAAGGAAGACCACATTGAAACTGACTCTCAGCAGATCTACATTGTGCTAATTCATTAGAAATAATGGGAAAAAGAATCCCAAAGACTCTCCACAGCCATTTCAGCTCTGAACAGAACTTGTTTTTATAACTAATGTGTTTGATAAAAGTAGGGGAGCTTCTGACCTTGCTATAAGGAAAACAAAGTTATTTACCAGCTCCTTTAGGCGTCTCTCCAGAGAGAGTACTCCTAGATTTGCATATAACTTACAATGATGGGTTCTTAAAGAAGAATGGAGAGTAAATCTACAGATGTTATTATAAAAGGTTTTATATTTAGACTCAAATATGCTGTTACAGTGTACAAATATAGTACTACCATAGCCCAGGGTAGGTATTAGAATTTATTTAGCAATAATGTGCCAGGCCTCTTCTGTCAGTGAATTAATGTTTCTATAAAGAAAACCTAGTTTTTGATTTATCCTTTTACTCAGCTTATCTATGTGGGGAACCAAGCTAAGATTCAAGTCTAGATATACGCCCAAATACTTAAATGTTGCAACCAGGGGAAGGGGGAACCACCATGTTCCATTCTCTGTATTGGACCCAATTTCTGAAGCCTTTGTAAGGCCCTAAATAACATTACATTTGTTTTATTTTAATTTAGAAGCATTCTATTGGAATGGATCCAGTTTGCAAATATAGCATATTTGTTCTGAAGGGAGGTCTGTATATCATGACTATTTGCTTCAGAATCTCAAATAACTGTATTGTCAGCATATATTATACTATTTTTAATAGAAAAAGGATGGGGCAGGTCATGTACAAAAATTGAAAACAGACCCTTGTGGAACCCCTGATTTAACCTCCGTTGGTTTGGACATAAAGCAATCAATTATAGTTCTCTCTATACAGTCTAACAAATAACTCCTGAACCAATCAAGCTGAGTGTCCTTAATTTCCAAACTCCCCAGCTTGTGAATTAATAACTCGTAGTCTACTGTGTCAAAGGTGCTGGCCAGGTCCAAGAAGACAGCATGAGTGGCTTTACCAGCTTTACTAACTTATAAGGTATGATATGAGCCTTTCAAATACCTTAGAGGAATAAACAGGGTACAGAAGGGGAGCGTATTTCAGAGAAGAAGTGCACAAGGACAAGGTAACATGACATGAAGCTGGAGGGAGGGAGGCTTAGGGGGAATGTTGGGAAGTATTTTTTCACAAAAAGGGTGGTGGATCCATGGAACAGCCTACCAAGGAGGTAGCGGAAGTGAAAACAGTATGAGGATTCAAAAGTGTAAAGGATAAGCATAAAGGCACCCTGCGGTACAGCAGAGTGGAGGAAAGGCAGTCCAGATAAGATTAGGGTTGCCAAACCAAGTAGGGAATTGGGCAGACTAGGTGGGCTGTTTGGTCCTTATCTGCTGACAGATTCTATGTTTCTATGCAACTTTGTTACCACATCATGAAAAAACAGCAATTATCTACATGTGCCTGGTTCAACAGTGCAGTGGGTGGCAAGCCCCCTTGTCATGCCTGTGATATGAATTCATTCACATATCTGGACTGAGTAGTATGGTATGGGTTGCACGCCCACTGGCTCACACTGTGAACCAATGGGCATGCATCCTAAAACTGTCAGGTGGCGGGTGAGCTGGTGGGGGTGCTGCCGCTTGGCCGGCTGGCCCTGAGAAGGCGGTGGGGCTCAGTGAGCGGGTGGGGAGGGGGGTACACTAGACCATCAGGGTGATAGGAGTATGTTATGATTTATAGATGCCAGCGATCGGTCCACTGGACCACCAGGGATATTGGACATGGGGGGGTGTTACTATACCGATGCCTGCGATCGGGCAGAGTGCAGTCCACTGGACCACCAGGGATATTGGACGTGGGGTGGGTTGTTACTATACTGATGCCCGCGATTGGGCAGAGTGAGGTCCACTGGACCACCAGGGATATAGGACGGGGGCTTATTCTTTGAGACAAATGCCCGCGATCGGGCACATAGCAGTCCACTGGACCACCAGGGATATAGGAGGGAGGATTTAGCTGCACGGATGCCCATGATGGGGCATGGAGGGGGCACTGCCAGGTGCGGCAGGAACTTAGGTGGCCACCCACAGGTGGCAACTGCTGTGTTGCACCCTGCAATCGGCAGCTCACCTGTGGGTGGCCATCACTTCTTCTTTTTTTTGGCTTAACTTTGTGAAGAAGCGCAGGTAGGGGTTGTGCATGCATGACTCTGCATCCCGGACTGAATGTCGGGCTATGCAGGTTATGCATGGGTCGCCCCCACCTGTGCCTGCATACGTACTGATGCGATCCGGCACGCCGAGTTTGTCTTGGGAGTGCGCTTTCCCTTTGAATATCGGCGGCTGGGGTGCATCAGTGGGTTGTGCATGGTGCAAAACGTTGCTATCAACCCTTGAAGATCTGGGCTCTAGGGAATTAATTGGACATCTTGAAATTAAAAGTGCTGATGAGCGGGGGGTCCACTAGAAACCAGGATTAATTTGACATCTTAAAAATGAAAAGTGCTGATCAACAGGGTGGATGGAGGGTCCACTAGACACTAGGATTTTTTATTATTAGGGTGAGTGATCATTGGAGTGGGGGGGTTCCACTAGACACCAGGAATTGTTTTTTTATTATTGGGTCATGGGATCAGTGGGGAGGAGGTCCACTAGACACCAGGGATTTTGACGATGTGATAGGTGGGGTTCCACTAGACACCAGGGATATATATACATATATATATATATGTTATTTTTTTTAACTGGGAAGGGATTGGCGATCAGCGGGGGTGGACCACTAGACACCAGAGATAGATCAGGGGTGCTGTTGGGGGATGCACAATTTGTAACCTCTACTCGCCTTGGGGTTTTTAAGTGCAGTTTGCACTTAAAAACCCCCAAAGCAAGGCAAAGTCACAAATGGTAACTGCTGGGTAATTTTTGAAAATTTAGCGAAGTGCTACACAGGGCAAAATTGCTGACTTTGTGTCAATTTCACCCATGAATTAAAACTTAGCTGCATCTCTAGTCACAATAGCTCTAAACAAGGCATGCAGGCTGATCACAGTGGCATACAGGCTCACTCACAAGTGCAACTTACATACCAAGTTGGGCAGACTCACCCTCAATTGCAGATTGAAGTACCAGTCTTGCCTCATTGCCAAAAAGCTACCGTGTGTCTTACTCCCCCTGGAGTACAAAGACTCTTGAGCATGATAGCAAATTCCTGCCCCACTAGAGGAAAAATCACCCAACCATTTAATGGAAAACTACAGTCTCATATCTTCTAAATGTTATTTGTTTCTATGTCAATAGACAACTCTTTTCATGTAGCTGTTAAGGATGTATGCAAATGTTTTAGTCTGTTTTTACAGTTCATACTATACCCTGTGACTGCCCTGGGAGTCTCCATTTCATGGCTGTTGAAATTGCATTGTCCCTGAGATCTGCATTAGCATATGAGAACATGATGTCAGATAACCCATTTATACCATGTATCTATATGCTGAAAGAACAAATACCCTGAAAAAAACTCTCTGAAAATTCGTAAACTGAGTGAAGTTTAAAGGGAAAAAACCTGCATTATAACTCAGTTTGCAAAGCTCACTGAAGGTAAATGTGGTATTCCACACCTTTTTGCAGCTTGTTTCTTTGAAGACTAATTAATCAGGCAGGCATACTGAGGAGTTTAAAAGGTGATTATGCATCATGTTCTCATATGCTAATACAGCTCTCAGGAACAATGAGATTTCAACAACCATGAAATGGAGACTCCCAGGGCAGTCACAGGGCCTAGTATGAACTGTAAAATAGAATAAAGCATTTGCATATATCCTTAACAGCTACGAGAAAAGAGTTGTCTACTGACATGGAAACAAATAACATTTAGAAGAAATGAGGCTGTAGTTTTCGTTTAAGGTACCCTTCTGCTGTACATCGCAAGGACAAAGATCATTTGAGTACTGATCTTCTACTGGCTGAACTCCCTCCTTTTAGAAGTAATAACTGAACCTAAAATTGGCCCCTTTAAGTGGAAGCTAAAAGTGATCCTTACAGAACTCAGTTACTGTGAATGTCAGACCTAAACTCAGTTACCTGGTAGTCTTACCTGACACTCTCGTTGGCAGCACTTTTTACATTTTATAAGTTGCATGGCATTTTCTCCTACCCATACCCTGAGGCACCTCTTCTCACCATTGCATTACTCTCCCAGTAGCTAGGAGCAACCCCCTCACTGCTACTACCCTTACCGACCCATTCTTACTCACCTACCTCTCCTCTCACATGCCTAATCTCACCTAACTCACCTCCCTTTCTGCAGGCCTCCCTCTTATCTGTGCCCCCCCCCCATCCTCTGACAAAGCCATTCTGGTTGCTAAGATACTGAAATAGTTTGATATGAAGATTTTTGTTTGCTATGTAGATTTTTTTCTTACCACCACTGTTTGTAAACAATAATAACTCTTATTGTACCACCTGGTAACCTATTGTTTGTTAAGTAACCTGAGTATGTTATTGTATTGTGATCATCCTGAATATGCTTGTTGTTACCATCAACCCATTGATGTGGAACCTTTGTAAACGAGCTTCTGGCTCAAAGGTACTTGTAATCTGAGATCTCAATAAATACAATAAATAAATAAATAACTCAACAGTTAAGAAAGTATGCCAGTGTTAAATCTCGAAAGTTCTAAGGTTGTATCCAAGGCCAGGCAGACATGTATTCAATTGAAACATTTGGAGACTTCATAAAATCCTCTTGACCCTTGTGTACTTTAAATTTCATTGAGATCAGAAGCAATCTAGGAAAAAAGATGTGAAATGTTCAATAACTTTTGACATATACTTGTTCACTTGAGTCTGTAAATGTGGCATCATAAATGAATGTCTTGCAACTAATTTCACATGACAATATTATTTATTTTATTTATTTAGAATATTGATGTTAAAAAGTTAAAAAAGACAAGTGATTAAAAAAATAGCTGAAATAAAGTGAAGAGGAACAGTTAGCACAACCAGTGTTCCTACACGGAAAGTAATTAGATTCCTCATAGTTCTTAATCTTTTTCATTTCCAGCTGATATACATTTGGAGTCACAGCTAAAGTAGTTTTTATTTATTCATTTATTGAAATGTTTCACCAGGAAGGCACACTGAGCAACAAGTCACTTGTCTCCTGGTGCAACCTGGGGGGAAGGGGTACAATAGGAATGAGACATTAAACATTCAAGTTACAAGATCAACATTAACATACAGTAGTAAGGCAGGTGTTACAAACAGTGTTACAATAGTGTTGTGCATAATAGGTAGAAAGAGTGGACAACAATAAGTGCTGGTTAATAAGTAAATAAGTGCTTACATGAAAGAAAAGGGGAAAGAAGAGGGAGGGGTTAGGTGGGGGAGGGGGGAGAGTCATATCCCTGGAGACCCCTTCAGGATGCGAGGAACCCTGCAAGGGAACTGGGGGGACCAAAGAGAAGGGGATAAGGTAGTGTCCAGATAGACCCCTTCAGGATGTGGGGAACCCTGCAAGGGGGTTGTGGGGCTAGATATATAGGGGATAAGGCTATAGGGATTTAAAGAAGGAGGATAGGGATGGAGGAGGTGTGACTTAAATGCTGGAGGGGAATAGGACCTAATGCAAGAGAGGACTCTTCAGGATGCAGGAAACCCTGAAAAGGGTAGGGGAAGGTCAGTAGATAGGGATTAAGAGAGTGATAGGAGAGGGAGGGAGAATTGAACCCTTGAGGGGAAGAGAATTTACACCTTTGGAGGGGATGGAGCGTAATCAATAGTCCATCAGGATGGTTTGGGCCTTTCTAGTCATCATAGAAAGCCAAGATAGTGGTTAGATAGAATAGGGGAGATATGCTAAGGCTCAGTTGGACCCCTTCAGGATTCTGAGAACCCTGCAAGGGGACTGTGATGGCCAAGGAGAAAGGTAGATTGGGGAGGGGAAGGAGTGGAGACAAGACTAAGTGCAGTAGGGCCTCCTAGTTGATGCATAGAAAGTCTAACACTCTGAAAGAAAAGAGGTGAAGAGTGTGAGGAGTCTGTAGTTAAAACCTCCCTTCTCATAAAGGTCATAATGCCACAAAGGAGATCATAACCAAAAAAAATACTTGAACTGGGGGAAGGGTTGGCTGACTGAACAGATGCACATTTGCCTGCTACTAAAACTGACCAGTAAAACGGCTTTTGAAGATACTAAATGATTAAAACAAGCTTGGCTAAACTGAAAAACAAATAGTGGAGAAACAATAGCAGTACGTCTTTGACTAAATTTATTTTGTCTACAATGGGCCTAATAGAAAAAAAATGTGTCACTGTGTGACACTATTCCAAGTGTGTGAAAAGTCCCCAAATGGTGTTTTAACAGTGGCAGTATTGTTACATGAGATAAACCCAATGGCAACAGCAAAGGACCACTCTCAT
Organism: Neoceratodus forsteri; assembly: GCA_016271365.2. Classification (NCBI taxonomy): domain Eukaryota; kingdom Metazoa; phylum Chordata; order Ceratodontiformes; family Ceratodontidae; genus Neoceratodus; species Neoceratodus forsteri. The sequence continues at coordinate 243,287,348 of CM028130.1, forward strand.
TAGAGTCTGTGACTTCCTTTGAGCATGGTAGAACTGAAGGAGAGGTTTGATTAAAAAAAAAAGTTGATTCTCTTAGCTTGAAAATCTAGAAAAAGATAAAAGTACACCTAACAACACAAATGAAAATATTACAATTGTGTGTGTTTGCAGCCCTCTCTACCACCTATGTTTGTGATCAAATGAATATGCAAAGTAAAATGGGGAATCTGTAAAATCAGGTTAGTTACAAAAACTTGCGACTATTGGGTCTGCCAGATACCTCTGCCTTTCCAATTTTGTAGGATATGGTTACAATCATTTTCTTGGAATCCTTAAGCTTGCCAGATATAAACCCTCTATGCGGAGGCAAAGAATTCAGACTAATTTCTAAAGCAGAAAAGAAAAAGGAGGAAAATTCTAAAATGGCAAAAGCTGATTTCAAAAACAATTTTGTTAGTCCAGTAAAAGGCATTGCATGTGATATATTTGTTGATTTTTTTCCTGCATCAATGTCCATAATTTCCTGCAAAGTTGCTTTCTAACTATAGTGAGATGTAGTGATTATATTGACAGGAACAAAGGGTTCATTCTTTTACCACTGCCACAAATTTTAGCCAGGGTCCCAGACATAGCATACTATTTCAGAAGGTATAAGGTATAACTTTTGAACAGTCAGGGCTAGGAACCTAGTTTTGTTTTTGAATGAAAGTTTAGAGCAAGGTCAATAAGGCCTGTCCTGTCAATAACATTTGTATGTGTAGATGCTATTTGTTATACACAAATTCTATAATGAAACCCAATTTGTAATGCAATATCAATATAATGTGTTGCAACACCAGCAAAGCATGTCAAACGCATTGTATCAATATTATTTTTGTATCAACAGATACAGATTGTATGGATACTATTTTTCTGTATTGATACATAAAACTGCATGACTCCTTTTTAAATTTCTGTTAGAAAAACTGTTACAATTCCACTGATTTGTGGTTCTGTTTTAGTCAATTTTATGAGTTAATGCTGGTTTTAAACTTGTAACTCTTAATCATCAACACTTTATGGTCTTGCACACATTACATTCTGTCCTCCAAATACCCTTACTCTTCCTTGCTTTTTCAAGATTTGCCTGCAAAATTATCATAAGGAACAAAATTGCCATATAAGGTCACTAACCATATAACATTAATCACCCTGATATTCAGAAGTTTGCACGGGTGCTTATCAGTGTTTGCCCACACAAACTGGGCTTTGTGCTTGAGCCCAATATTCAAAGGGCTCTGTTGCACTGGCAAATAGTGATAGCACCTGTGCAAACAAAATGGGGAGGTATGCAAATAGTGGAGCGGGGACAGGAATATCAGCACAAGCTGATATTCAGCAGATTTGCATGGTGCAAGAGGGGTTTTGCAGTCCTTTTGCGCTGCACAAATACCACCAATGAAAACCTCCTTCTATTCCATGCAACCCTAGCGGCTGCGGGAGGTATGCAACCAACTAGCTGGCTGGCCACTGAAGGAGCATACCCACCCCTGTGTTCCATAGTACCCCCACCATGATCAACAGCCCCATATGAAAAGTGAAATAGCCTTGTGCTAGTGGTCCCCCACCTTATCACCAGCACCAAGTGTATTTAAATATAATTCCTGGTGCTAGTGGCCCCCCCCCATCCTCTGATTGCCAACACAAGTGTTTAAGTATAATCCCTGGTGCTAGTGATCCCTCCCTCCAATCCCAGCCCCAAAATAATAAATGACAACTCTGGTGCTAGTGGTCCCCCCTCCCTCTGATCCCCAGCCTTGTATTATAAATGTAATTCCCTGGTGCTAGTAGTCCCCTCACCCTTCCAATCCCTAGCCCCATACTATAAATATAATTCCCTGGTGCTAGTTGTCCCCTCTCCCTCTGATCCTGAGCGCCAAGAGTAAAATTAGAATCCCTGGTGCTAGTGGCCCCCCTCCCTCCAACCGCCAGCTTAGAATTAAATAACAAACCATACCTGGCATCCAGTGGTTCCCCCACAGCACCGGACACCTGCCCACTCACCATACAGTGACCTGAACAGCCATCTTCACACCTTCTTGGCCAGCTGGCATATGGATAGGTATAGAGCATACCTCATATTTATAGGACTGGATGTTGCTCCCTGTCCTATAAATATGAGGTATGCTCATACTTACATTCAGTAATAACCGAGGGAGTGTGAGGGAGGTCTGTGCCAGTTACTGTAGGCAGTCGGGGCACCACACATATAGATAAGGTGAGTGGGGGGGGGCTGTGCCGTGGGGCTACCACTCGATGCAAGGGATTGTTTGTTGTTTATTTTCCAGCTGGTGGTTCAGGAGGTGGGACCACTAGCACCAGGGATGCTTATTATACATTTGGGATTAGGTATCATAGGGAGGGAAGCCCACTAGTACCAGATAATTATATTTATAATACAGGTCTGGGGATGGGAGGAAGGGGAGACCACTAGCACCAGGGAATTTTATTTATAATACGAGGCTGGGGATCAGAGATTGGAGGGACCACTAGCACCAGATATTCTAATTTTACACTTGGGTCTGTCTATTACAGGATAGGCAGTGACCACTAGCACCAGGGTTTCTAATTATACATTTGGGGCTGGTGTTCTGAGGGAGTGGGGAACAGTAGCACTAGGGTTTGCTATGGCTATCCTGGCCTGGGGGAGACACCATACTACCTGCCTCAGCTACTCATGTAAATGGTCCCATAATGGGCATATAAATGGCCCCTTAGCACCTTGCATTCCCAATGGGCTCATTTGCATGGATACCTTTGATAATTGCAGATAGAGCTCTGGTGCTGTCATGGGGCCAACATCGGGAGCCATGTCAGGGTGGCAGTCCCCAATTTAGTGCTGCCCTGACATGGCCTTATATTCAATTGGGTTGATACTGACTGAATATAGTATCCTGGGCCCCTGGGCAATACAAAGCACAGCGCAAACATTTGAGTTATGCTTTGTGCCTATCTGAATATTGGGCCCAATAACTGGTATGGGTACTGGTACTAGTAGTACAATTTTTATTCATACAAAATATGAATAGGAATTCTTAGTTGAGCTGAGGCTCATTTCTATAAGGATCCTTCATTTTCCTTTCATATATACATATTTATTCTTGCAATAAGAGAGAAAACATAATTAACTTAGCTGATTTATAAATTCAGGACATAAAAAGTATAAGTGGATTAAGAAGACTTCATGCTTGATATTATCAAATGCTTAAACACATATATGCATTATTCTCTATATAATACTTAGTCTGGGTCTAAATTCAGGCAGCATGGTAGAACATTTCTAGCTTGAGCTAAGAAAAAACTTTTAAATTTGCCTATGCTTACACTGCCACTTGTTAGTCTCAAAGTACATGGAACAGAGTTCCACATCACCAGGCCATGATAATAGAAGTGGGACCTGCCTACCTCTAGTTTATGGTATGGAATCAGAAACTCAATTCCTTCAGCCTATCAAGACATTTTATTTACTATTTGTTCTGGTAAAAGTTTCCAAAATATAGTCAGTCACCTATCCCTTAAAGCATCTGAAGACAGAGATCAAAGTATGAAGGTATCTGTGCTCACCCAATCACAGGCACTCTAGATCACTGCATGATATACCATGGTGAGTTTTCTTGGGTGGTGTCTAGAATGAAGTGAACAAATCTATTATACATTGCATTCTGCTTTACCAGTTCCCTCCCTATGTGACTTCAAACTTCTTCTATGGTTTAAGGTGGAATAAAATGCCCAATAATTTCCCCAGACTTTTTACTACATTGTCAGTGTGGCCTGTGGGTAACATACATTTATACTTTTCATCTAGCCATACCTCTATACATGTGTAGGATTGGACTTGCTGTATCCCTGAGTTAATATGTGTGGTCATTTTCAGTGCTTTTGATATGATATAGATTCCAGATTTCTGTCCCTACCAGATAACATTACATATTTTAAAATGTCATTAAGGCCCTGGATGCACTACAGAACTGTTTTTGAAAACCGTTTTTAAAAACCATTTAGCTAAACCATTTCAGTGCAGCCACACTGCTCAGCAACCATTTTTGATAATGGTTTCGTGTGGCCACACTGCTAGTGTTAAACCTGTTCTTCTTGTAACTATTTTGTGTTAAGTCCAATACACAGAACTGTGCTTGCCTGGACACACTGCAGCTAGAACTGTTTTAGTTAAACCATTACAGCTTAAAACATTTTTACTCCTGGACAGACCCATGAGTAAAACCATGTTAGCTCCAAAACGTTTTTAAAAATGTTTTGAAGACTAGATATCTAGCAGGGTTTAAAAACACTTTTGTTAAAACGTTTTAAGGGGCTTGTAGTCTGCCTGCAAACAGTGCTAGGGGGATTTAAACTGTTTTAAGACATTTAAACCATTTTAAGTTTCCCAGTGTGTCCAGGGCCTTAATGCCTACCTGTCTATATTTCAAATCCTGTAGACAATTAAAATCTTCCTGAAGGACCTTTTCAGTCTGGGCTGCTGAGTTTTCTGATGTATAAATAACTGTGTCATCTGTGTAGAAATGATAACTGGCTGATTTCCAAGTGACAAATTATTCATATGGATATTGATGAAGGGCACACCCAATACTGAGCCTTGAGGCACACCAGATACTATTGGGGCCAAGTTTGTTTTATGCTCCTTTACTATAACCAACAATTAACGTGTTTTTAGATATGATTCAGACCATCTAAGTGGGCCATCAGACAGCCCTATCTATTTTAGTCTGGACAGGAAGATGTTGTGGTCCATAGTGTCAAAGCCTTTGGCAAATCAACAAATATGGCACCAACAGACATTCTCCTGTCTAGGAGTACAAACGTCACCACTGTATGAAACACTCGATAAACAATCCAGATGTAAGTGCAAGTAAATGCTAAGTGCAAGTTTTATTTTGAGTGAACAAGAGAGCCACAGGAGACACTTGTTCACTCGAAATAAAACCTGCAACCAACATTTACTTGTACTTACATCTGGATGGTTTATTGAGTGTTTTGTGCACTGGTGACTTATGTGTTCCTGAATTGTTTTTCTTTACCTCTGCTGCATCAGCTCTTTCGTTTTACCTTATTGTCCTGTCTACAGCCAATTGGATAGCTCCAGAACCTTGAATCATAGAAACATAGAAACATAGAAGTTGATGGCAGATAAGGACTGCAAGGCCCATCCAGTCTGCCCATTTGTTTTTCTACCTTATAAATGTGCCATCAGCCTTTGCTCTGTCAGTGGCCTATCTATTCATAGTCATTTGTATTGCTCCCTTATGCCTATCCCATGCCTGTTTGAAGCCCTGCACTGTATTCATAGCCACCACTTCTTGTGGTAAGCCATTCCATGCATCCACCACCCTTTCTGTGAAAAAGAATTTCCTCACATTCCCCCTTAATCGGACCCCCTCTAATCTCGTGCTGTGTCCTCTTGTCCTGATATTTTTCTTATATTTAAACATGTTAGACTCTTTCACCTTGTTAATGCCCTTAAGGTGCTTGAATGCTTCGATCATATCACCTCTCTCCCTCCTTTGCTCAAGGGTATACATATTGAGCTCTGTTAATCTGTCCTCATATGTCTTCTGATGCAGTCCCTGCACCATTTTGGTTGCCCTTCTCTGGACTGCCTCAATTTGGTTAATGTCCTTGTGAAGGTGTGGCCTCCAATACTGCACGCAGTACTCCAGATGGGGCCTAACCAGTGTCTTGTAAAGAGGGATTATTACCTCCCTCTTATGACTTGTGATACCCCTACTAATACACCCTAACACCCCCCTAGCCTTACCTACTGCTTTAGAGGTCTGCTTGGATGATTTCAGGTCATCAGTGATGGTGATACCCAAGTCTCTTTCTTCCTTTGTGACTGCTAGCAACTCCCCTCCCAGCCTATAGGTGGCTTCAGGGTTTCTCTTCCCTATGTGCATGATTTTGCACTTCTTTGCATTAATCAGTGGCATAGAATGGAAATAAAAATAAAGTTCCTTAGCTTCCATGGTGACCTTCCACTGGAAGACTCAAGCTGGGTGACTCACGTCTCTTCAGCATAAGTCACTCATGCATCAAGCCACTTACACAGCTCTACTTTTAAAGAACTGGCAGCCCCACTCCCCCATATCACTTTTATTTTTGCTGGTCCAAGTATCTCCCTCCAGTCTTACTGGATGAACAACAGCGGGATGAGAACTGGCTGTTAACAGGGACTTGGCACATGTCTAATGGGAACAACAGCTCTGCTTACGATCATAACTTCAGAAGTAGCTGGTTATAGTTCAACAGAGGCTCTACTTTTAAAAAGCCAGTGGCCACACACCCTGCCATCTTTACTATTCCCACCTGTCCTGGTAGCTCCTCCAGACTTACTGGACATTGGACAAACCACAGCAGGTTGAGAACAGACTTCAAACAGGGGCTTGCTCAGGGCTAACCGGTACAACAGTTCTGCTGGTGATGGTAACTTCGGGATCAGCTGGTCACAGTTCAAAGGAGACTCCCACTTTTAAATAAAGGGTATAAATAGTTTATAACACCTCCCTTTTTAGGCTTTACAATTTCCTTTGCATCCCATTGCCCTTAGTCTCAGAACTTTTCTCTCTTAACTCTGAGTCACACACATTAAACTACAGCTGTCTAACACACTGGGACTGATTCTTTGGAGTATTTACATTATGTGGTTTGGAAAGATGCACAAAAACACTAAATTTAGATATTTCTTCTTCTTTAGAGGACCATCTTATTATGACTCCTATGTACTACTTCTCCTGAAAACTGATTCTGCAGTATACAGTGAAACCTGTCAGGATACAACCCAATTCTGTATAATTCAGCAGCAGAGGTACAACAGGAAACATGACAATTTCAGTGGCAATTAGTCCCTTTATCATGCAGTAAATTGACACTGCGATTGATCTTGGCAACCTTCACTATACTTATTCCTTGTTTTCTAAATGCCCCATGTCCATTCTGTTACCCTCCGCAGTTACTGCTTTTACAGAAACAGAACTATCAATTCCTAGGTTTCCTTTATTTAAAACTCCATTCATTAAGATGTTTGAATGCCTTAAATCCTGGATGTAGTTTCATCTTTAATACAAATCTGTTCATCATTGTCTACATCTACTACCCTATCTCGTTATTTCCCTTCGCCAATCAGACCTTATTTAATTCACATTCTACTGTGCACATTAGTATACTGACCTGCTACATCAGCATCTAATTATTAATAGCTCTTTGATTTGAACTTGAGAGTGTTTTTGAAGAACCCCATGGTATACTGCCATGCTATAGTTAACAGAACTAATAACTTGAATTATACTTGAAAGGATTTTTGGGGAACTAATTTAGTACACTGCCACATTGTATTTAACACTGCTGATTCTTTGATTTATTGTATACTTCACTGTGCTTTGGAGAACTATCTTGTTATACTACTGTGTTATATTTTGTAATCCTGCTTCTCTGATTTGTAAATGAGAGTGCTTCTTGAGGACTACCTTCATACACTGCCATGTTCTTTTAAAAATTGCTGACTCTATGATTCATCCAAAAGATGAATCCATTATTTCAGGATTAAAAGTTCACACTACGTTTGCATTACACCAGACCTTATCATTCAATATAAATTCTGAGACCAAGAAGGACCTGTTTCAACTTCTCCTACTCCCTGCCTGGCATCTTGTTCTACAAGACATTCAGAAACTCTTTTAAAAAGACTGTCCATGCCAAAAAGACTCATTACTTCAAATCAAACCTATAGAAAAACATTCACTTCATAGTTAAATTCTGGAAGATTTACTGACTCCCTTTTCGATTTTTCTTTGCCCAGTCTGCTTTCCCAGTCCTCCTAGTGCATGTTTCACCATTCTTCGACCATCCATTTTCTTGCTTCATACTTTATAGAGTTTTTACCATTTGTGCCCTCCCCATCCCTCTGCTCCTGGTCCCTCTATTGTCCCATCCCCTCCTTTCCCCTCCCATCTCATCTATCACGGGCCTATGTGATAACGGCGAACGTCTAAAGGCGATCACCATTATAACACAGTCAGAGTGCCGAAAAGATTTTCCACACTCTGACAACCCCGGTGCACAGGACAACAGCACCAGGAGAGTTTTTAATGCTTTCTGTAAGGGGCTTACACTTCACACACCTCCTCATGAGGGGGCTTACCCCCACTTCCTACTTAAGGAGCCTCAAATCCAGGGTGTGTGTATGTTGGGGGTGAAAGCATTAAAAAATAAAGGTTCAGGCCGGGCACAATAAAATCGCACTCAGCGCCTGGGCCCAAACCGGTACCTCACCCACCCCAGCCACTAGCCAACTGCTGATGCCATGATGCAGCTCAGCCATCCACCACAGCGCCACTCCCCTACAGCCCTTCTGCCCCTCCCAGCCCACGCTTGCCATACTTGCTCCCCCCCTGCATACACATACACATCCCATTCTCTTGCCCAGTTTGCCCACCCCCTCATCCGGTCGCCCTACCCTCCCGTTGCCATGAGGGTTTGCTCTGGGAAGGAGTCACCATTATGGATGGCGCCCTTCCTCATGCGTCCCTCTCACGGGTTACCATCTCTGCCCCACTCTGTCAAGAGCGTTCACTTTCCTCCCATCACTCCTCAGGAATCCATGCTTTCCCTTTCATTGTTTAACCCTACTAAATCCAGCCTTGATGAGATGGACCCTAAACTCCTACTCCTGTCACCATCTGCCATCACCTCTCCCCTCACTCACCTTCTTTACCTCTCCTTTTCACTCTGCACTGTGCCTCAGTCATAGAAGTTGCCAAGGTTATACCTCTGCACAAAGTAGGTGACTCCTCCTTCTCTGGTAACCTCCAGCATGTTTCACCCCTTCCCTCTCTCACAAAGCTTCAGGAGAAGCTTGTCTACATCAGAGTTGCTGACTTCCTTTACTCTTCCAACTACCTCTCCCCCTTCCATTCTGTTTTTTGGAAGTGCTATTCCACTGTGTCCTCCTTGCTGCATGTCACTGACTCCATTCTTACTTGGATGGATCAGGGTCACATCACTGTTGCTATCTTTATCAATCTGGCCAAAACCCTTGATTCAGTTTCCCACCCTCTCCTCCTGGACAAGCTGAGCTCTGCTGGTCTCTCAGCTCCTGCTATTTAGTGGTTTGCTCCTACCTCTTGGGTTGCCAACAGTTTTTACAAGTTGGAGGCACATTGTCCCTTCCCTTATCCACTTAAGCTAGCATCCCACAGGGCTCCATCCTGGGTCCCATCCTCTTTTCAGTTTTCCTCGATGACCTGCCCTCTATCAGTGTCAACTTGCATATCCATATGTATGCAGATGACACAGTCCATTATGCCTCTTGCCCCTTGGATGCAGTTGTAGATAATTCACTCCATTAAGACTTCCATAATGTCCTGTGGCCATTCCATACCAACCAAGTCCAGGTCAACACTAAATCAAATCAAATCAGTTTTATTTATAAAAAAGGTGCCTTTCTAAAACCAAGGTGCCTGTACAATAAAATATATAAAAATAAGATAAATTATTATAAAAACAAACATATAATTTACAACATAAAACAGTATAGTAGCAGCATAATAACAGCAGCAGCATTTAGTCAACAAAAGCCAAGCCAAAAAGATGAGTTTTTAAAAAATTTTTAAAACTCTGGATGGTTAGGCAATCTCATACCCGATGAGGTAGAGAATTCCACAGGGACAGGGCAGCGAAGCTAAATGCCCTTGCTCCAGATGTTTGCAAACATACCCTGGGAATCTCTAGCAATCCCTCATCGGTGGATCACAGAGGACGGAGGGGACAGCAGAGACAAAGGAGATCTTTCAGGTAACCCAGTTGCTGGTCATGTAGGGCCTTATAGGTTAGCAAAGTAACCTTGAAGGTGATCCGCCACTGTATCGGCAGCCAGTGCAGACTGCAGAGCACAGGTGTTATATGACTGGCTCTTGAAACACCAGTCAATAGCCTGGCTGCCGCATTCTGCACCAGCTGCAAGTGGTGGATATCAACCCTCGGCAGCCCTAGGTAGAGGGCATTGCAGTAGTCAAGGTGGGAGGTAACAAAGGCGTGAACCAATGTTGGAAGATCATCGGGAGGAACCAGATGTTTCACCTGGGTGATATTTCTCAGATGGTAAAAAGAAGTTTTGACAACTGCTGACACCTGTGACTTTAGGGTCAGACAGTCATCAAACATAATGCCCAGGTTCCGCACCCAGTCTGAGGTAGCTAGCTGGACACCTCCAAGCCATAAACCCGAAGGAGAACCTGCCAACGTACCCACCTCACGATGACCCAGGTCCACAACCAACACCTCAGTTTCTTCAGGGTTCAACCTTAGCCAGCTCACATTCATCCAGGCCTGAATTTCAGCCAGACAGCTGTTGAGCACTGAGATAGCATCATCTTGTTCAGGGACAAAAGACGTGTATAGCTGAGTATCATCTGCATAGCAGTGAAAACTCAAGCCATACTGTCTAATAATCACTCCCAATGGCAGCATGTACACTGCAAACAACATGGGCGCTAAAATGGATCCCTGCAGAACCCCACAGGATAGGGGGAAATGGAGCTGAGGTACAAACCCCAGACACCACTCTCTGAATACTACCTGTGAGGTAAGATCAAAACCATCTGAGGACAACTCCCGAGAGTCCACAGATAAGCCACAGGTGATCCAACAGCACACCATGGTCCACAGTATCAAATGCTTCAGAGAGATCAAGAAGGACCAAGATGGAATGAGTCTTTCGATCTCTCGCTATCAGGAGGTCATTTAGTACCCGAACAAGAGCCGTCTCAGTACTATGTCTCTTCCTGAAACTGGACTGGAGAGAATCATAGATATTGTGGCTGGTCATATAGTCCTCCAGCTGTAATGCCACCACCCTCTCAATAACCTTATGCAAAAAGGGAAGGTTAGAGACCAGCCTGTAGTTTGCCAGACAGTCAGGATCCAAGGAGGCTTCTTAAGAAGGGTCCGAACCATGGCCTCCTTAAGGGAATCTGGAAAGATTCCCCCCTCCAAGGATAACCAGACTATCTAAGCAAGGACCGGGCCAATGACATCAACGCAGCCAACAAGCAAGCGCGTAGGGCCCGGATCCAAACTACAGTTGGTAGGACGTAATGACTGGATAACCATCACAATATCATTGATTGTTGGCTGGCCAAAGTCATACCACACAAACCGGGAGTCCGACATCTTCTGCGGACCACTGCTACTCCCTTGAGAAAGGGTCAGGCGGATGTCGTACCTGATTGTGGCAACCTTATCCATGAAGAATCAAGCAATCTCCTCACACGGCTCTTGTGAAAAAAGCATTTCTGGGCTGAAGACAGAGTGGATTGCACAGTCTGTCCGCAGTCTGGAAAAGCTGAGCTGGTCGATTCTGCAAGGCAGCAATTTCCCTGGACAGGAATTCTGCCTTCTTATGAGAAATTGTTGATTGATAGACCAAATAATGGTCCATCAAACTAAGCCTGCCACACACCAGGCCAGACCTCCGCCATCACCTCTCTAGCCTTCGTCCAACTCTCCTCAACTCCCTCAAAGCCTCATCAAACCATGGAGACCTGGGGCGAAGAGAGAGTGGACGAACATAAACAGGAGCAATTTAATCCAGGGTCTCTGTCACCACCTTATTATAGATGAGTACAAGATTCCCTGGATCCACGTATTCCCTCGGTATACCCGATAGGTCCAGCACCGCCATCAGACCATCTAGGGATACACCCCTCAATGTGCGGTACTGGACCATCTCCATAGGGGCAGGCCTCTTAGGGGGGCCTCAAAACTGAAGCTGATGGTATGATGGTCAGACCACCCAACTGGTTCCACCACCAAGTTGGATATCTCCATCCCCAGGAGAAACACCAAGTCCAATGAATGACCACCAATGTGGGTTGAGGAGAAAACAACCTGTGTGAGGCCCAGTGAACTCATTAAGTGGAGGAAGTCTTATCCAAACTGCGAGAGTTCATCATCGACCCAGGCATTGAAATCCCCAAGTATCAGCCATCTATGGGGTCCCAATGTCAGGTCGACGATGAAGTCTACGACCTCCTGCAGGAAAACATTCCCATCTCCGGGTGGATGGTAAACGAGAAGAATACTGCACCCCACACCCTCACCCATGATTCATTCAAAAAAGCTGGTGACTCCCACTGGAATTTCCCTCAGGTTCAGTTCTGATTTAAAACAAAGGGCCACACCCCCACCCCTACAATCGGTCCTCGGGCAGTGTACCACCGAGTACCCGGGTGGAACTACTACAGCCAAAACAGGGCCAGCATTTCCATCCAACCAGGTCTTAGTGATACAAGCCAGATCAGTTGAATTAACAAGATCCCCAATTATGGCGGTCTTGTTTTTAATAGACCTGGCATTGCATAACAGAGCCCAAGTCCAATAAGCAGCCGGGGAAGATTGAGTTTCCTGTCTGCAATAAGCAGAGCCCTTGGGTATGGGAACCAGACAGGGGGAACCCCTTTCCTGGACCCATTTCACCCCAGGGTGTCTCCTTGTCCCCATGATCCAAATCCACCCACTCTTCTCCATTCCCCCAACAGGCCGAGTTCCTGCCCTAACTCTCCTTACTGTTCCCAATGCCCTACACCATCTATACACCTCCGGGGATAGAGGGGGGGCAACAAAAAGGGCGAAGATCCCTCAGCCTGGAGGGGGAATAATGCCTAACCATCGACATACCTGGCCAACACATTTCTAAGACAAATAACCCAAACCAAATAATATGTAACCTACCAAAAACAACACAATCTACAACAGATAGAGTCAACCCCTGCAACAAGAGAGTAAACTATCTAAAGTAGAGCGCAAAGGTTTCAAAGTAGCAGCAAAATACTATCCAAAAGAAGCAATTTATCTCTATCTAGGGAGCTCCCACCTCCCCAGAGGATAAAACAAAACATATAGATTATCCAAGACAGTATCTCTCACAACTGTCAGGGCAAAATAATTAAATGATATAAGACTTTGACACTCTCACTGTCCAAAGTCCAGATTTTAGGCTCTCTCACTGCCCATGATAACAATAATAATCTGGCCAAAATAATGAATAAATGAAGGGAAAGTCAAACCAGGTTGTAGTCCAATCATCCAGTTCAATTCCAACTAGGCTTCCGGGGTCTCCAGATTGATTCAGGCAGGGAACCTTCAGCCTTCTAAACCTCCAGATATGTTTGTAACAGATTGGCCTACAATACTCCATAACGATCCTCCTCCCTCCCCAGTCACCAGCAACTCCACACCTGAGCTCTCCTTAAACACAGCCCACCGGCTGAATCCCCAGAGAGCATATGGATAACAGGTTCAGAGTCAACCTTCAAGTAAAACCTCGAACCCAACCCCCGTGTGAGCACCAGTAAGAGAGAGAGACTAGAGAACAGGGCCTCACATATCAAAGCCAACCACAGTCCTGGAAGGAATCGAAATGATAACAATGGTAACCGGCTCCACTAAAGGCCCCCTCAATCTCCACAGTAGCCCTGGAGTCCCTCAGAAGCATTTCCAGGCAAACAGGCAGCACAAAGATAAACCAGGTCCTAATCGCACACACTCCAACACGCTCCACCACTGACCCAGCGCTGCTCCCCCGACAACAGTTCTGATGCAGAGCGTAGAAAGTAGATGCAAAATGGACTTCTCATCAAAGTCCCAGAATGAATCACCCAAAGAAAGGTAAACAGCATTTGCCCAGTTACACCACTTCATCCATTTCAATTTATCTGGGCCAGAATAACTTTCAAAAATAGACTCCAAAACTAAGGAGTCATTAAATGAAGGTGCTGCTAACTGAACCGAAACGCACTACGATAACTCACTCACTTACAATCCCTCACTAAAACTAAACTAATCACTAACTAAATATACTAAAGCTGCTGCAAAAAACACACAAATATTACTAAAAAGAAAACTGTGTCCATGACCTTTGGCACCAATCAAAAACTGTTCAGGCTTTCCCTGTCCCTTTCTTCTCCAAGTTGGATGGTACCACTTTTGAAGTAGTCTCCACCTTCAAGTATCTTGGTGTGTGGCTCAACAGCAGGCTTGACTTCACTGCCCACATTTATACCATCCGCACCAAGCTCTGCCCCAAACTCAGAGCCCTGTACCACAATATGAAATGCCTTTCTCCCTAGGTCTGCTGGGAGCTTGTTATTGAAATGTTTCTCCTGGTCTTCGACTACACTGATGAGATCTACAGCACTTCATCTTCCCCCACCAGACTGGAACCTCATGCAGTGATTTATGCCTCTTCACTAGCAACTCACTCTCTTGTACCCACCACCATTCCCTTTACTCCTCCCTATCCATCCTCTCACTCACTTCATGTTGCCAGTCCGACTGCATTTCCTTCATCTACAAATACTTATTTGAGTCCCTCCCTTCATGCCTACCCCCACTCCACTCTACAATCCCTTCTTCCTACTCCATTTACTCAAGGGCAGTCTGTCTCCTCCTATTGCCTCTCCTCCATCTGGAATCAGCTTCCTTTCTCCCTCTATCTCTCTTTCTTACTTCCCGAATTAGACATCAGCTAAAACTTCTTTCTGCACCATCCTGCTCCTGCCAACCCAATACCTGACCCTACTGCCGTCAGCCACTCCCCCACCCACTTGACCCTTCCCCACCTTATGATTTTGGCTCTTCTGTATGTATTATAGCTGCCTGTTTTTTATCTCTTCCTCACAGCACAAGATTTGTCACCTTTTCCTGTAGGCACCAAACAATTTATTTTGATCTTGTCTAATTTTATGGCCTCTCTAATTTATCATGACATTGATAACCTTATAGTTCCATAGGCTGTGGATTTCAGGAGGGTTGACTTTGGCAGAATTGCAGTCATAGTTGGGGGGGGCATGTGGCTACCATAAGGCCAGAGATGGACACAAACCAAAGTGGGCAATCATAAAGAACAGCCTACTGGAGGTGACAAACTCTTGTACAAAGAGTGTTAGTAACAACTCAAGGCCCAGAAAGCCTAGTTGGTGGACAAGAGAAGTGCAAGAAAGAGTGAGAGGAAAAAAGGGCAGCTTTTAAACTCTCTAAAAGGACAGGCAGGGATGTAGACAAGGAGGAGTACATCACGAAATCCAGAGGGGTGACTAGGGTAGTGAGAGCAGTCAAGGCCACAAAGGAGCTAAGGCTGGTCCAGTGGATTAAGAAGGGGGAGAAATAATTTTTTGAAATATGTCAAGGAAAAAAGGAGAAGTAAGGAACATATTGTCAGAATTAAGAACAACAATGGAGGATGGGCAGTTAAGGGGGTAGACCAGGCAGAGTTACTAAATGAGTACTTCTGCTCAGCATTTACAAGAGAGCAGAATGGGCCCATTCCCACAGGGAAGGATGGGGGAGGGAGGTCCAGGGCAAGGGAATAACAGATATTGAGATTCCAGAGAAGATAGTGTTGGATGGGCTAAGATCTCTTAGGGTGGGCAAGGATCCAGGTACAGATGGGAAAAATCAGAGATTGCTGAGAGAGCTAGCAGATGTGCTAGCAGCACCCCCAATGGATGTATTCCACACCTCCCTAAGGACAGGATGTGTGCCACTTGACTGGAGGATGGCACATGTGGTGCCCATTCGCAAGAGTAGCCCCAAGGACAAGTCAGGAAATTACAGGCCAGTCAGCCGAACATCCTTAATGAGGAAATTGATGGAGACCATCCTAAAGGAACAGTTGATGGAATTCATGCAAGAGCACAGGCTGGGGGGTGATAGACAACACAGATTCATCAATTGGAAGTCCTGCCAAACAAATCTGGTGGAATTCTTCAACTGGGTGACTAGGTCGCTGGATGGGGAAATATGATGTTATGTATCTGTATTTCAGTAAAGCCTTTGACTCAGTGCCACATGGCAGACTGATAAGTCAACTCAGAGGCTTGGGAACAGGGACAAAACTGGTCAGGAGGGTGGAAACTTGGTTGGGAAATAGGAAAGAAAGGGTGGTAGTAGGGGGGAACTCTCAACACCCCAGGCAGTCATCAGCATTGTCCCACTGGGCTCAGTCCTATTCAACATCTACATAGCAGATATAGCAGAAGGGGTGGAGAAGAAAATAAGCTTCTTCACTGACAACACCAAGGTTGGTGCAGTGGTGGATTCTGAGGAGTGGGGGAGGGGCTGCAAAAGAATTTGAAGAAACTGGAGAGCTGAACAATAATGTGGCAGCTGAGGTTCAATGCTGGGAAGTGCAAGTTCATGCACATCGGGGCAAAGAACCCAAGGTACACCTATCATATGGGGAGAAGAGGTTAAAGGTTATAGGTTACAGAGGAGTAAAGGGATCTGGGGGTGGTGGTCACAGGTAGCATGAAACACCTGGAACAGTGCTGGTTGGCAGCAGCCAAGGCCAACAATGAGGAGGTGATCCTACCACTGTACTGATCACTGGTGAGGTCTCACCTGGAATATTGTGTACAGTTCTGGCATCCCTATTTGAAGAGGGACATCAAGCTCTTGGAGGGGGTCCAGAGAACAGTGACCAAACTGATAAGGGGGGGATGGGGGATAAGCTCTATGATCAGCGGCTGAAGGAGATCCATATGTACTCCTTGGAGGACAGATGGGACAGGGGATATGATTGAGATCTTTAAATACCTGAAGGGCATAAATAGGGTTAGCACGAGGGTATGCTTCAATGAGGGGGGGGGGATAACAAGGGGACATAGCATGAAGCTGGAGGGTGGAAGATTCAAGAGGTAATTGAGAAGGCACTACTTTAGAGAAAGAGTGGTGGCAGCATGGAACATTCTCCTAGAGCTGCTGGTCTCACAGAGATCAGTGGAGAGCTTTAAAAGTGGATGGGATAGTGTAAATGGCAAAATAAGCATTGGAGTTGACCTGACCCTATGGTCGGGCTCAGTAAAAGTGAAGAATGGTGACAGTGGTGATTGGGGAGGGAAGGGGAGGTGGCAGCACTGGTATAAACCATGAGCTGCAAGTCAAGCAGACAAGATAGACCTTTTTGGCCTGTATCTGCTGTTTTTTTTTTGTATGTTCATATGTACTCTGCTATTGCATAATTGTACACTGTCACTGCAACCATATTCTATGACTTGCTGTAATTTTTTAATATTGTTCTCCCATTCGCCTCTCCCATGTGTTGTACCTGGAAATGAGCCTTGACTCTGGTTACCAATTTTTGAACAAATCAATAAAGAATGTTTACGAGGAGTACCTTAGTACAGTATATTGCAGTTATATCAGCATCAATGTCTCATTGATTTGTACTAAAGCGGATTCATGGGGATTATCATTGTACATTGCCATGTTATATTTAACATTGCTGCTCATTTGTTTTGCACATGAACATTTCTTTTGGGGGGGGTACTCAAGTACATTGCTGTGTTATTATACCCCTATAATTAGGGTTGAACAGGGGTTTCTGTGTTACAGGTAAATGTCAAATTGTGCACTTTAATATCTTCACAACCATTCAATGGATTTCCATGCAATTTTGCATGCACAGTCTTGAGGGGTAAATATCTTGACCTAGCAAGTTGCGTTCAGGTTGGATGTGTAGATTCTGAGATCTGGATACTGAAAAAAACATAACAATTTGTGCAGTTTGTTACTGGGTTTTTTCTCATCACCTGACAGATTGGACTTTTGGGGCCAGATATTCAAAACTTGGCCCCGGTGCTAAATTAACACTGCACAGTAGGCAAACATAGCTCGGAGCACAAAGCAAGCTATATTCAAAAATAGCCCGGGTCAAACAGCTTCTAAATAGAACATTGAAATGAGGCCAGGCAAACTGGGCTGGGACTGCAGGGCAAACTAAGCGCTGGAATAAGACAGGTCTGAATATAGCAACCAGGAAGTGCAAACCACAACAGCAACACAGTGCACAGCAACGTGAAGGTAGGTAGAAGTGAACCATGTGGCCAAATGTGTGCGCCAGCAAATGTGTGGACCCAGTACAGCTACAGGCAGCAGCACATGTGAAAGTACAGTGTCCAAAACTGTATAATATTCCCCGAACTGTTTGCACAGCACAAACACGTTTGCATGGGTTTAGTACAGGGCTAAACCATTAACCTGGTGCAAACACGTTTGCCCGGTGCTAAACTTTGCCATATTCAAAAGTGACATGCAAATTATCCTACTTAGGAAGTCTCTGGGCAAACATCCAGATTAGCATCTCATTATGCCCTGATTTGCATGCAGTTTGCCCAGCATTACTGTAGGGTGCCACAGCTCCTTCTGTAGGTCAGTCTGGAAGTACAGGGGCTGGCCAGGTCCGACTGCAGCTCCACCTGTAGGTCAGTCTGGCAGTGCATAATGTTAGCTGTAGGCTACATGTAAACAGTACAGCATAGCATAGAATATTGTACCCCAGGGGACAACACAGCATAAACACAGATGGTGGTGGTGCTGCATGCAACTGTCACACTGTAGGTCATGCTAAAGTACATAGAAGACACTACAGTAGCAAGGGGGCCAGTAGTGTGTGGACATAGCACTGCCTATGGTGTGTAGGGCAGTGCTGATGACTGCACTATACACAGTGAGAGGCCCAACCTGCAGGTGTTTACTGACAGTGGACATTACTGTTACGCTGTTGTGTGACCCACAGATGCTGCACCTCTGGCATTGGATGCTCACAGTGACATATACATGTTTGGCTTTGTGTGCTGTGGCAGTTGTACAGCTGTGCGGTATTTGGCCGGAGGGGCATATATTATCAGAAAGGCACAATGGTGTTGTGGTATTTCCAATATTGGCCCATGTGCACTGTGTGATGTGTCCCAGCCTTGTGGCCACACCTGGTCTGTGGCACAGCCTGACCACCCTTTCACTCTACCCTCAACATCCTCCATGCCCACAGTGTTGCATGTCTGTACTGGCATCTGTTGGTATCCACAAAAGAGTGGTCTGCAGGTGTGTGCTGTATGACCACACTGCCATGCTGTCCACTGGTGGCAGGGTCACCACTTACTGCCTGGCATGGCTGGGACTGGTGGCAGATGACGGCATCATTGTGATGCCATCAGTGAGCAGCATGTTTCCTCTGTGTCTGGCTTTGTCTATGTGTCATATTTATTTGCTAGGGTGGCGCAAAGCCGTGCAAAAGTCACGCAAACACCACGCAAAGCCAAAATGTCACACAAAGCTGATTGCCCAGGGTTAAGACTACCTTTTCCTGGGTGGTAATATGCACCATGCTAAGTGTTGTCTTAAGTCATGCAAAACCACTTTGCGCTGCACTAGTCACTGAATATAGTATTGAACCTGTATTCATGTCCACATCCCCTCAGTTTCCCCCTTGCATACATTATGATTTTGCCCAGTGCTAATGCAGTTTGCATGCGCTATTTGGCCTTTTGAATTTAGCAAACCCATGCTAATCCCACGCTAAACCTGCGCAAACGGTTTGTGCTCAGTGCAAAGTTTTGAATATCTGGCCCTTGGTTTGCAATTTTCTGAGGGGAAAGGGTTTGCCCTACAGATGTGCCTTTCAGTTTCTGAGCATGATCAGTACAGTCTTGGTCAGAGGTTGGAATGAAAAAGGAATTTTGTCAATAAGAAAAAGGTTCCTTTTTCATTTGGGGCCAAATCTTTTTCATTTGGAAAAATCCTTTTTGATTTTCTGCCATCTTATTTTCAGTTTTCTGTGAAAAAAATTCAAAATCCACAAAAATAACATCCTGTAGAGAGATCAAGACATGTATCTTGCTCATCGGTACTCTGTTAGGTGGATTCTACAGGCAACTGTTGGAAAAGTGACCCTGAATTTTTTTTTTTTTTTTGTCCTTTAAAACACTTTTTCGTGAGTTGCTTCCCCTTTTTCCACATGGGCTTTTTTGTTTAAATGAAAAAGGATCCTTTCAAATGGAAAACGACCTTGGACTTAGTTTTTTTTTCTGTTTTTTCATTTGTCCTTTTCCGTTTGAATGAAAAAGACCCCTTCATATTTTAATCAAATGGAAAAGGATTTTGGACTTAGTTTTTCTGATACTCTTTTTTTGTTTGAAGGAGCCCTTTTTCATTTCCTTTTTTTGTTTGACATGGAAATGGATTCCAGCAAATCATAGAATCATAGAACCCTGTCAGCAGAAAAGGACCCCATGGCCCATCCAGTCTGCCCAATTACCTTCCCTTCTAGGAAGTTCCCCTCCTTCCATTCCCAGCTCTCCCCTTGCCAGTTAGGCCCATGTACTTATACCAGGTTCTTTTGAAGTTGTCTACTGTATCCACACCCAGCACCCATTCTAGCACTCTGTTTCATGGCCACACCGCCCCTCTCGGTAAAGAACCTCCCCCTTATGTCCCCTCTGAAACTTCCCTCTCTAGTTTGTAGGTATGCCCTCTAGTGGAATTGTTCTTACTCATTTTAATGATGCTATCGACCCTCACCCTGTTTATTCCTTTCAAGTACATGAATGTCTCCACCATATCCCTCTCTTCCTTCTCTCCTCCAATGTATACAGACCCAGCTCTGTTAGCCTCTCCTCATATGACTTCCCATGCAGTGCCCTCACCATCTTGGTTGCCCTTCTCTGGACCCTTTCCAACCTATCCTTGTCTCCCTGCAGGTATGGCCTCCAGAACTGGATCCCATATTCCATGTGTGGTCTGACCATTATTTTGTATAGTGTCAGGATTACCTCCCTCCATCTGCTTGTAAATCCCGTTCCTATGCACGCCAGCATTTGGAGTGCCTTTCCTGCTGCTCTGTTGCATTGACTCCTGACTTTCAGGTTGTCCGAAATAGTGATTCTCAGATCCCTTTCCTGTTCTGTTACTTCCAGTCCCCCCCCCCCAAGCTGGTATTTGCCTTTGGGTTATAACGCCCTATATGCATATGTGGTAGAGTTAGGCTAGGCTGTGACTGATGGATCAATTTTCTATCTCCTTATTTCCTAGCAACAGTTGACACTTTTCTCTTTGCTTTTCTTCTCCCCCCCCACCCTAGGTTGGCCACCTAGTGTAGCTCTTTACTATCCTTACTAAACTTCCTACTAGTTCTCTCTTTTCATTCTTTTTCCATTTTGATCCATCCAGTCCCTGGAATGATGCCAAACACCTGGAGAAGTGTTGTTTAAAGTGCATAAGTGCATTTTATGTACAAAAAGCATGAAGGCTATTTTATATAGCAGGCATGAATACAGTTAATAAAGCTTTTTTAAAGAAAAATGATTAGAAGCCATATAAAACAATAATAATTTCATGATTAGTACAGTTATAAGAAATCCTTAAGGTATTTTCATAAATTCACACTATAAACCTGTTACTGTATAAGATTCTATGTATAAAAGTGCTTAGTCACTGTGGATCAGAGATATAGAGAGTCAATATCTGTGGAGATATACACTGTACCTTTAACTGAACCAGGAAGTCCCCTGAAACAAAAGCCCCCTTTGGTTTTGAAACAGCATGTCCAGACATGTAAACAGAAATGGGCTTAGTCAAGTGATCCCACCAAAAGATATAACAACCTCTTCACTGAGTTCACTTCAGTTCAGTCTAGTAGAGTTCAGTCTTGAGAGTGAATGTAGAGTCAGGTGCTACTGTAGACAAGCTGTTGAATGCAGATGAGAAGGGTCTTAGGAGCGTTAAGATCCAGGACTGTATTATATGAAAAACTACTGATGTTAAGTGGTAATTTTCTTTGCAATTTATTTTGTTTTCATTTATTATTTTTCTAACTTTTGAAAAATAAATGTCGCACCATGGTGTATTTTAAACCTGTAAATTTGCCTTATCTGCTATTTATTCCCACATGCTGTGACATCATAATTCTGCACTTTTTTTCTATTGAACAGCAGCTGCCACCTTTCCAACCACTCCTCCAGCCTAGCCAGATCCTCTCTCATATTCTCCACCCCCCGTCCGCTGCATCAGCCCTATTACTACATATCTTCATGTCATCAGCAAACAGACACACCTTCCCCTTTAGTCTCTCAGCAATGTCCCCAATGTATATGTTGAAAAGTATGGGGCCCAGCACCAACCCCTGGGGAACCCCACTCATCACCCTTTCCTCCTTTGAGTGCACCCTTGCCTATCAGCCTCCTGTGAAGGATGGTGTCAAAGGCCTTCCTGAAGTCTAGGTAGGCCACATCCACCACCCCACCCTGGTCCCATATTTCCATCACTCTATTAAAGAATTTAATCAGGTTGGTCTGGCAGGACCTACCAACTGAGAATCAATGCTGGCTGTCATTCAGGAGGCCCTCCCCATCCAGAAATTTTAACAGCCTTTCATTGATAAGTGGCTCCATTAGTTTAACAACCACGGATGTAAGGCTAACTGGATAATAGTTTCCTTGCTCCTCCCTTCCTCCCCCTTTATGTAGGGGCACCACCTCAGCCATTTTCCAGTCCCCAGGAACCATACCCTTGAGCAGTGACAGGTTAAATAACCTTGTGAGCAGTGTTGCCAGTTCTTGTTTTAATTCTTTGATAACCCTCGGGTGAATCCCGTCTGGACCCATCGTCTTATCTGTCCACAGCTTACCTATTTCTTCCAATACCCTAGCTTCTGTGAAGGGACTTGAGTCTACCTCCCTACCCAGCCCCTCCCTGTTTTCTAGCTTTAGCCCTTCCCCTCCTCCATTGTGAAGACCGATGTGAAGCATTCATTCAGGACATTGTCTCTTTCCATATCTCCCTCCACCATTGCCCCCCCATACCCCTTGAGCTTCATAATGCCATGCTTCACTTTCCTTCTGTCCCTCACATATCTGAAGAGCCTCTTGTCTCCCCCTTTTGTGTCACTGGCTATATGATCCTTTGTTTCTGCCTCGTCCACATGATCACTTTCCTTGCTTCCCTCAGTTTTTCCTTATATACCTCTCTGCCTGCCTCCCTCTGAGATGCTTTATATATCCTGAATGCTCTCCTTCTTTCACTGACTGCTTTCCTCACCTCTGGTATGGACCAAAGTGGTTTCTACCCCCTCTTTTTCTTGCTCACCATCCTAATGCATAGTCCTGTCTCCTTCAAAATTCAAATTTTAATTTCCCCCCACAGCTCCTCCATGTCCTCCAAGTCATCCTTCTCCTCTAGTCCCTCCTGGACCCTTGCCCTCATCCTCCCCAAATATGCCCTTGTAAAGTCTAGCACCCTAGTGTTGGAACTGCTCTTAATCAGACCCTTCCTAATTCTAAACTTTACTATTCTATAGTCAATGTCGCCAAATTTTCCCCAACCTCCACCCCCTCGACGCTGTCTCCATTTGTCATAATCAGGTCTAGTATGGCACCCCCCCAGTAGGTTCCCTTATCAATTGATTGAGGAACACTTCTTGCAAGTCTTCCAGCAGCTCCCTACTCCTTTCTGTGGATGCTGCCGGGATGTCCCAATCCACATCTGGTAGATTTAGATCTCCCATCACCACGATTTCCCCTTTGCTGGTAATCTCCTATATTTCCCTACCCACCTGTCTATCTACTTCATCCCCCTGATTTGGTGGTCTTTAGGCCACCCCTACCTTCACTGCCTTCCTCCGCATTTTGGTTAAAGTGATCCATAGGGTTTCTGCTGGCCTGTCCCCACACACCATCATTCTCATCCCCTCTCTAACATAAATGGCAACCCCCCTTCCTGTCTTCAAGTCCTGTCCCTCCTGTAGAAGACATACCCAGGTATTTCCACCTCCCAACTGTGGTTTTCAGTCCACCAAGTCTCTGTAACTGCAATTAGGTCCAGGTCATCCTCCACCACCACCACCTGCAGTTCTCCCATCTTATTACCTAGACTTCTGGCATTAGTTAGGAAATCCCTCCACCCACCTTGCTCCACACCCTTGCCCCTCCTTCTGGCTTCTCCTGCCCCCTGCTGTGGGGGAGAGCAAGTATAGCACTCCCTAGTATTCTGTCTATGTATCCCTGTAGTTTACCCTTCAATAGTCTAGCCCCCTTGACATTTATATGCAACCTGTCCCTTGCATACAGATGCTGGTCTACCCATGTGTCCCCCTAATCACCTATATATTTGTACCATTCCCTCCTGCACCACTGCCTTAGCCAGTGGTTAAAGTCTTTAATTCTTAATTATCTAACTGTACTGGCACAGTATACTGGCAGGACGTCCGAAAAAGCTATGGAATCTGCCAATCCCATGCACCCTTTTGCTAGTTTCATAAATCTCTTCTGCACAACTTTCACTTCCTCCCTGGCCAAATCATTTGTCCCAAGGTGCAAAACCAGGTGAGGTTTTCCCACAATCAGCCTAATGCACTCCTTAAGTGCCCTGCCTGCCTGCATCCCTGGCTCACAAAAAATCAACCTCCCATTTTAAGGCTGCTCCTTTTCTCAACAAGTAGATCCCTTTAATAATAGAGTCCCCATATACTACCACCAATTTTTCTTGCACTATACCCAAAGGTGCCCCCACCTGGCTTTTTATTGTGTTCCTCCTGACCCCCGCTCTGGTCATCTACTACCTCGCCTCCTATCCCTTTATCCCCCTCCCAGCTGGATGGTCCCTGGCCTCATCTCTCACCCCTTGCCTTCACACCCCCTTGCCTGTTTCATGCCTGTTACCCACTAGCCTCCCTCCCAGCAACTCATCCTCTGCCTGGACACCTGTACTCTGTGCCCTTCTCTGTTCTTCCCCAAGGATGTCCCCTCCTGCCTCCTTCTCCCACTCCTTTACTTCACCGCTTAGCACAACTTGACCCCTCATGTTATTTCTCTCTTTTTCCTGGTGTCCCCCTTTCCATTCCCATCCTAGAACCCCATAGCTTGACCTGCCTTAGCTGCTGACTTTGTCTGCCTTTCTTGGTGCAGCTCCCTATTCCCCTCAGCTTCTATCCTCATGACCTCCTCTTGCTCCAGCATCTCCATTAAGGGCCAATAACTGTTGGAGCCCACTGTGTATCTGTGTTCATATACTCCTGCACTCTTGCCCATCGTGCCCCTGTCACTTGACCTGGGCCCTCCCTCCCTGAACCCCTGTGGGGCCTGTTCCCTCAACCTCCTCTCCCCTTGGTCGGCCTGTCCCCTATCTCATATGTGATTGCTTTCTATGACTTTTCTGATGATTTCACTTTTTGTCCATGTCAAGTCCCTTTTTAGCCATGCTAGCTCAGCCTCCAGTCTCCCCAGCCTTAGAAAAACTAGGCATGTCCCCAGCCTCCACAGAGTGCTCATGAACAATGTTGCTCCACAGTTATTACACCCCACAATCCTTCCTTGTAATGTATATTTTGTATAATTTATGTATTTTGAAATGCTTATTACATTGTGGCTCTCGTTGAAAATGAGTTTTACTCAATTGAGTTAATCCCTATTCATATGAATTATATGAATTAAAATATTTTACTACTACTTTTACTACTTACTTCCTCCCCTGTGTACACTTTTCCCCATCTCCCACTGCTTGACCTTCCCCTTATGACACCACTGGCCCTCCCCCGGTGCGCCCTTCCATACTTCTCCATTCCCTTATGCAGCCACTGACTCTCCTCTTGATGCACTCTTCTGTACTGCTCCATCCCTCTGCCCCCACCTTCCTATCCCCAAGGCCATCGTCCCCTCCCAAACGTACCCCTAGTGTCATTAACAACTAACATTTTTGGTGATTTATAATTTAATTTCAACCAGAAATACAAGTGTGTAGCTTTAAGTTCCCCCTTTTTTTGTGCCCCTCGCTTGTTAGTCTGTTTGCTCCCCAAGTTTATTTCTTCAACCAGAAATACAAGTGTGTAGCTTTAAGTCCCCAATTTTTTGCTTTGTTCCTTGTTTGTTTGCTCCCCAAGCTCCTCCCCCCAGTCTTTGTATCCTATTAGTTTATAGCTGAAGCTTCACTACCACTAAGCCCAGCCCCCTCACCTGATTAATTATTTAATTAAGGTCAGGGGAGGGGGTGTGGGGGGCCTTTTTCAATGTCTGTGGCAAAAACAGCTCCTCGTGGATATCCCTGACATTTGTGACTGGGTGCTGATTTTAAAGCTGAGCCACACAATTCCAAGTTGGCACTCTCTTCCTTGATTGGTATGACTGCCTCCAGACATCATGGACTCTCCTCACTGGTGCTGTCGATTACAGTCACCAAGGCCTCCACCTGGACCTCGGCTCACCACCCATGATCCACTGAATGCAGATTGCCTAACTTCCCTGCTGCTCCCTGCCACAGAACATGGCTGCTTCTGGACCTCTGCTCACCACCTGCAATTCACCAAGTGACGATCGCCTCATGGCCCTTGGTGCACCCTGCTGCTGATTGTGGCTGCTCAGCAGCAAAGACAGCTCCTCCTGGAAATCCTTAACTTTTGTGGCTGGGCACTGCTTTTTAAGCCCAGCTGCACAGTTCCAACTTGATGCTTTCTTCCCATATTGGTCTGAGTGCCTCCAGACATCATGGACCCTCCTCACTGGTGCCACTGATTACGTTCACCAAGGCCTCCTCCTGGACCTCAGCTCGCTGCCTGCAATCTGCTGAATATAGATCACCCCACTGCCCTGCTGCTTCCTGCCACTGAACGTGGCTGCTTCTGGACCTCCACTCACTGGTCACAATCCACCAACTGCAGATCACCCCCACCTTCTGTTTGCCATCCCATAATTTTTTTTTATTTATTTCTTTTCTATTTAGTAGTTTTCAGAAAATAACCTTTGAGTCAGAGACTCATTTACAAAGGCTCCACATCAAACATACATAGACAGTTACAAAACACAAATCCAAAATAATGAAAAAAGCAGGTTACGTAAAAGTTGCTGAGAACATGGTAAATACTAATAATAGCCAAGGAAATACAGAGCTTTTAGTCACATTTTAAAAATACTAATTCTAGGCAAGCTAGGGTCCATTTTGAGTATCCAAAAACAAGGGGGGTAACGAGGGGGGATGCATATGCAGGATTGTAGTCCCTTGTCTGTGGGGGGGCGGAGTGAGGGAAACAGCACAAAAGAAAGGAGGGAGGCAGGCAAGGCAACTTAGAAACAATCACACCCATTGGAGGTGCCTAGGTGGTCTCTTAATAAGGTCTTGAAAATGCCAATTTTATTTAATGACACAATGTTGCTAGGTAACAAGTTTGTCCAAGATGGGGCACGGTATATGAAGGAGCATTGGTAGAGAGAGAAGCGGCATCAAGGGACATGAAGGAGAGACCTGGCCATGCTTTGGGTATTTCTGATGACCAATGCAGGCTTTATGATGTCTTCTAGTCCAGGAGGAGCCAGGCCAAGTTTGATTTTCTTGGTCATGAGACAGGTCTGAAATTTTACTCTGTTATCCAGATTCAGCCAGTTGATTGTGCTATAAAGGGTGCAGGCATGGGGGTGCAGTCACAGCCAATGACGAGGCAGCAGGCTTTGTTTAGGGACACTCTCAGTCTATTCAGGGAGGTGGTGTCAGCAGTTCCATAGATAAGGATCCCATAATCTAGTAATGATAGTACAGAGGAGGAGACTGCTATTCTGAGGGCATCAGGGGTAAGACAGTGCTTAAGGTGATGAAGAAGGCTGATTCTGGTGTTCATGGCTGATGCAAGGAGGTGGATGTGCTGGTGAAAAGAAAGGGAGAAGTCAAAAGCGATGCCCAGATATTTGAAGGTATCATCCAGTTCTAGCGGGGCCTGATGGATGTTGCAAATAGAAAGCCGAGCATTTTTGTGAAGATTTTTGTGGTGGGCAAAGGTCATAACTTTTGTTTTTTTTATAGTTTAGAATTAGTCTCTGGCTAGTGAACCATTGTTCTACTTCAGTAAATGCTAATTGCAGTGAGTGCTGGAGCAGGGTGGGGTCAGAGTGAGATGAGTAGAATACAGTGTCATCTGTGAATAACAGGAGCTTGCCAGAGCATGCAGCAGGGAGGGCATTTAGGTATAGGCTAAAGAGGAGTGGGCCTAAAATGAATCCCTGGGGGACCCCTGATCTGATTGTGAGGCTAGAGGAGAGGGCGTCACCAATCTTAACTTGTTGAGATCTGCCGGAGAGGTAGTCTTTGAACCAGTGAATGGTGTCCCTAGGGAGACCTAGAGTAGGTAGAGTAGCTAGGAGTAGGCCATGACTGATCGTGCTGAGGTGGGGTCATAAGAAGTGTATGTTGAAAATTTTGGGTCAAAATGTATTAAATCACAAATTTATGTGCATCCGTTGAAATTTAGCTACATTCACTTATAACTTTCATAATTTTAAATATTTTCAACCCAAATGTTTAACATACTGTAGCTATTTCTTTACTATATTTCATTAATGTGATAGCTGTCAATTTTTGAATCTGGGCCAAAATGGCTTTTCGCACCTCTGATGCAGAATTACTTTGTGGTAGGTGTGGAATGATATTTTGGCAAGGATTTGAAACTTTTCAGTACCTGTTTCATGAGGTGGGGTCATAAGAAGGCTATGCTGACAATTTGGTTGCTGTTGTCCTACAGATGCAAGCACAGGGCCTGGAGGGACCTGCCCTTCCTTATCAGCATACATATATGCATCTATGAGGGGATGGAAACGCAGGGCCCTCCAGGCCCTGTGCTCGCACAGGCAAATAAGGATATGATTATACTATCTCAGAAAGTAAGGAAATTCATTGCAACAAACTTTGTTAATGCACTAGTTAGGGTTAAAGCTACAAAAGTAGAGAAATTGGTGTTAGAGTTTCCAACTCTAACACCCCAACCCAGCCCTGCAGGCAGTAACAGGAAAAACCATTATGGTTTCATCTCGCTTTCCTCTTTGCAAGTCAGACATGTGGTGTGCCTTGGTGTTGTCAACCCTAACATTCTTCCCATTCTCATATGCTATACCCATCTCTGCTTATTTACTGATAGAATGGTGTGGCACATTATACATCTGAGTTGTGAAGAGGCAAGAGAGGTGAAACTGTAATGTTTTTCCTGCTGCTGCCTGCAGGGTTGGAGTGGGATGTTAGGGTCGGAAACTGCTGGAAGCAGTGCTGGTTGCTCTGTAGGGGGCACTTTCCTTTTGGTTATAAGTAATCAAACCAATGCCCAAGCATGGAGTTAGCAAGACATTGTGCTGTTGTGATGTGTCATATTTCAGAAGAGATGTTTAGCCAAGGTCCTGTTTGCCTGTCCTGTTGGTTGTCTAGGTCGATGTTATGGACCCCTTGGAACTTCTTGAAAAGAGATGGGAATTTTTATTAAAACTGATCTCACAATTAATATAGACCCACAAAAAAAGGAGGAAAATATCACATTATACAATGGAGTCTGAAAATCCACTAACCTGATTGGTAAGCTAGGGTCTTTACCCATGGGTAAATCCCAACATAACCAACAGGTAAAATTCTACCCCTCCCAGCCTACCCCTGCACAAAAACAACAAATTATGACCCTTTTTTCTTTTTTTCAAAAACTCAGTTCAACAATCATGCTGAATTTGTGACAGCTGCTCAGAATACTGTTCATAAAGACCTCATAAGCCTCCCCAAATGGATTAATTTACATAAACATGCCCAAAACACAATTTCTTCAATCAAAATACAATAATTTATTAAAAAATGTTGTCACTGACCGCTGTTTTTGTTACTGCTCACACCCGCCTTACCTCCCACGTCTTACGCTCTCACTCTTCATAATCACCTGTCTGCCCCTTCATCTCCACTGGCTAAAAAAACAGCCACTCCAGCCACATTCAGCCAAAGCCATTGAGCCCCCCCCCCCCAAAAAAAAGTAATACAACAAAAAACTTGCATCTCCTTCAATAGCAAACTCTGGAAACTAATGTCAGCCACTCAACACTTGTTCCAGGCTGTCTTGCAAACTAAAATGCACAAGCCACTTATAGCACTCATACTAGGCTCTACCTCTAACTGAAATATGTGAGCCACTCACAGCTCACAAAACATTGCATCCCATACAACTCCAGCACTGTCTGTGCCTCAGTATAATAATATTATACTGGATTTCAGTAAGAAAAAGTATATTTTTTGACTCTTGAGGTTGCCATGGTAATGAGACCTCTCAAGCTATGCTCTCAAGGTCTCTGGTTACCAAGGAAACCTCTTGAGTGAAAAATATCCTTTTTGTGTATGATCGATCATACACAATCCTCTGTATTATTGCTGATTATGTTATTTGTACAAGACTGTTTCTATAGGACTACCTCATAGTATTTTCACATGTTGTAGTTAATATTGCTGATTTGTTGTTTCATACATAGCATTTCACACTACAATGCTATGTCTAACATTACTGATTCTTTGATTTGTACAAGATGGTTTTGGAAGGATTATCTCATAGTATATTCCCATGTTTTACAGTATTTTATATTGATGATTCTTTTAATTGCACTTGGTAGGATTATTATAGTTCATTGCTATGTTATATTAAAGATTACTGATTCTATGATTTGTATGAGGCAGTTTGGGGAGAATTGCCATAGTACAAAATCCATGTTATATTTACTATTGCTGATTCTTGAGTTTGCAAGTGGAAGGGTTTCAGTAAGAAAACTAGTAAAAGTTCATGTTATACTTACATCACTGCTTCATTAATGTGTAATTCAGTGGGTTCTGGAGTACATTGTAGTTTACTATATTGCAGAGCAGGGTGGAATGTAAAATTCTGCCACCAGTATTCAAGCAGAATTACCATTCAGGTTCTGCAGAACTGTATGGAATTTAACATACTAACATACTAGATGCCAGCAGAGTAGGCCTATTGGTCTATCAAGTCTGCTCATGCTTCAGCACCCTGACTGGGTACCATAGCCCTCTATCTGTCTTCTTCCACTGTTACTCCATCCCCCAGTCCTACCCCCCCCAGGCAAACCAGCCTCTGCTTCACCCCTTATCTATACCTGTCCCACCCTCTCTTGAATCCCTCCACCGTAGCTGCCTGTACCAGCTCCCTGGGCAGTGCATTCCATGGTTCCACCACTCTCTCAGTGAAGTACCTTCTCCTCCTTTTCCCCCTAATCCTACCACCCTCAATCTTCCAACTGTGTCCTCTGGTGATTCCACCCTACTTCAGGTGAAAGACCCTATCTTGGTTTACCTTATTTACTCCCCTGAGGTACTTGAAGACCTCAATCATGTCCCTCAGGTCCCTCCTCTCCTCCAGCGAGAACAAGTTGAGCTCCCCTAGTCATTCCTCATATGTCATTCCCCAGGTCCGGATCATTCTGGTTGCGTTCCTCTGAACCTTCTCCAGGAGCTGGATGTCCCTCCTTAGGTATGGCCTCCAGAACTGCACACAGTACTCAAGGTGTGGTCTAACCAGGCTGTTGTACAGTGGCAAAATCACCTCCCTGTTCCTTGAGGTAATCCCCTTAGTGATGCATCCCAGCATCCTATTTGCCCTGACCACAGCCCTCCTGCACTGCTCTGAATTATTCATGGTAACATCCACCAAGACTCCTAGGTCTCTTTCCCCTGCTATGGCCTGCAATTCACCCCCCCCAGGGTGTACACATAGTTGGGGTTTTTCAACCCTAGGTGTAGCACCTTGTACTTGGAGGAGTTAAATTTCAATTTCCAGGTGCAGGACCACCTATCCAGAGAATCCAGGTCCTCTTGCAGGGCCAATCTCCCCTCCTCCCCCTCCACCACCATCCCCAGCCTAGAGCCATCTGCAGAGAGACTCATTTCACACCCAGTACCTTCCCTGATATCGAAGATGTAGGTGTTAAATAGGAGTGTCCCTAGAACTGATCCCTGTGGAACCCCACTTATGACCTGCCTAGGAGACAAGACCTCCCCTCCGACCACTACCCGCTGAGTGTGACCTGAAAGCGAATTTCCAATCCACCTAACTGTCAATGGGCCTACCACCATCCCCTCCCAGCTTCTCCCTTAGGCCAATGAGAGGGACCGAATCAAATGCCTTGCTGAAGTCCAGGAACAGTGCATCCACTGGTCTCCCCCTGTTAAGTGCTGATGTCAATTTCCATGAAACTTCTGTGAAATTCCACAAAAATTTAAATTTCAGGTTTTTCCATGTTATTTTAAAACCACAGATCTAAATCATACTTAATTTGGCAGGTGTGCCGTACCATACAATGTATATAAGTTTTCAAAGTTTAAGAACCCTTTCTGGTAAGGATGCAGAGTTATAGGTGTCCAAACATTTCATGAAAACTTCATTTTTGTTATTTCCATCTAATTTAAAAAATTCTTATCCAAATTCCTCAAAGATGAAAGATTTTAGGAGCAATAAAATATGGGTATGCATATTGTCATGAACATAGAAACACATGCTCATGGTCATCAGTATTAAATACCTCACCTTGTTTATGCCATACTCATTTTCATTGCAGACACACATCTATAAGTTCAGGTAGGTGTCCTCTATCAGTACAAGCAGTTTATTCATAATGGTAATATTATGTTGACTACCAGTTATATTATGGAGATCCTAGGCTGGATCACAACCAATCTGTATCAGTGAGAAGAGTGCATGCTTACTGTGGAGCACATTCAGAGTGGTGGAATCAGTTTGGCCAGGTGTGAGGTGAGAAGGGACATCATCTTTATAAACTGTTATCACTGACCAGTTCAAAACTACAGTCAGCAATGGGCAGCATAGACTGGTATGGTTTTCATTGCTTTGTGGAGAACAAATATGTAATTGATTCACACTGAGCAGTAAAATATATGGGGCTTAATTTTCAAATGGTTAGGAATGACACAAGGTGCATGTGCCCAAAGGAATTAACTAAAGGGGGCACCCAGCATTGGACCTTGTGCTATTTCAGATTTTGTAATGAACCTTGCAGCATACTGGAGGTTTCCTACTCTAGCTGGGATTGTGCCCTTCTTGCAGTGGATGCACAACAGCATCATAATAAAAGGGGGCCTGCACCACACTGATTGTGTTGCATCATCTAATGTGGGATTCATGAAGCCCCCTCATAGCTGCAGGTCATGGCAGAGGTTCGATTAGCCAGAGCTGGTCTAACAGACTGTGGGCCACTCTGACAGACTATGCTGGCTAGGCAGGTATCCCATGCCTACCTCTCATGGTCAGCTTCTACTGCCAGTGCATGCCCTATGATCTCCTGTTCTGGTTTGCAGGATGCCCTGGTACCCATGGGACATGTGGGTACAGCAATACAGGGCTGCCTACACCAGGACACATAGTGCTACTGTGCCAAATAGTGCATGACTGTCATGGACTACAGGATGAGTCCATTATGCTGTAGGGGCCTACATGTCCACAGCCACCAGACAGTGAGTTGCCAGAGCCAGGGTTCTGGGGACATGTGGACAGCTCCAGCCATCCATCCATCCTAGGTACAGTTCTCTGCCACCTATGTTTCCTGCTATGATGGCACAAGCAAATTGTCATGGGACTGGTGGCCAATACATGGCATACAGCAATGCCTGTGATTATTGTCATGTCTTGAAAGTGGGCATGCTATTGCTGGAGGGACCTCACATGCTCCAGGTAAGCATCCAGCAATGGCATAACTGGCGTGGGTATACAGTGTTCCACTGGGGTGTGTCACTGAAAACAAACTAGCAATACCATGTTTGGGGATCTGATATGGCAGAACTAGACAGACAGGTCACAGTTTATGGGTGGCTGGTTCCAGAGATGGAGCTTTCGACTGGGTGGACGCATGATACAGAGCAGGGACCAGTATGCTGGAGTGTGGGGACAACAGTAGTGACATCCCATAACTTTCCATGGACACAGTATGAAATGTTCATGCTGTTATTTTGTGGTCTGCGCCATTCACTGAAAGACTTTGTCACTGTTTATTGAGTATCAACCTGTACCCCCTACCCATTTGCAGTGGTGTCACACAGCCTCGCTATGGTATTGCAGTCTATGTCTGCTGCCAGAGAATCCTACCTGCACTTCTATCATGTGGCAGATGTGCTGTGAGATAGGCATTCATTTCCCACCAGTGGCAGCCTCTGCCAAACCCCTCCTATGTGCCATTCCTTTGATGCACTGCAGTGGTTGCTGCAACTGTGGGGAGTTTCGTGCTAGGACCCCCCCCATACCAAAATCTGATGCAGGGTCCCCGGTGAAATGGGGCTGGCACAGCTACTATTTGCCACAGTTTGTGTCGATCTCCCTCCCCCTTTGAAAATCAAGCCCAGGGGGTTCAGCATCTATACACTTCATGCATACAACAGTTGATGAGGCATGGATGTCATCAACTGAGCCCGTCCTTTATGCTGTGCAATGCAAAAATCAGCAAAATTACACAGTGCTTGTTAGGTAATAAAAGCTACTACAGTTTAGTTTCCACCATTTATTTACCAATACCTGATATCAATTAGCACTAAATTGAGTGGTAAATGTTAATATTACTAATGCACTACTGTAAGGTAAAGGTTCTGTTAAGGGAAGTGTGTCACTTAGAAGAAGGAGGATATAAGAGGGGCAAGCAGTTTTGATGAGTTTATCTGGACAAACAAGGAGAGAAGGGGAGGTACAAAATAGTCACCCTGGATGGAACTGCAGTATAGCAAATAGATTAGTTCAGCTTATTAGATGCAGTTGTGTTATATGCATTGTATATATTAAATTCCACAAGTGGAAATCTAGAGTCATTATTATGTTTGCTTGCACGCATGAGCAAGAAACATAGTGCCATCATCCGAGATTTCGGAGGTGTGTCACCCCCTCTTCCAGTTCAGTCAGTGTGTTGTCAGGCGCAGCCCCTGTAAGCCAATGCATGCTGGAGCTGTATATGACAAGCTCCAAAATGTAGTGGCATACAGTTGAAAGGGGGAGTTACGCTTCAGTGAGCAGCGATAAGATATCGCCTGCTCATGCATGAATTCCCCTACACACACACACACACACACACACACACACACACACACAAGCGGCTTGCATACTCGTGCTGCCCTCCCCCCGCTTACACGTAGCCGACGGGGTGGCCAATCCCGTCACGTACTGCGCTCCTCCCCAAAGCCTTCCACATGCCACACTGGGTGCCCACCCCAGCGTGGCAACTCATAGAATAGCTGAGCAGGGTGCCCAATCCCCATCGGCTCCACTGTCCTCACCCCCAGTACTGGGTGCCATGCTGGGACCCACCCCAGTGTGGCAACTGATCATATAGCCGACAGGGTGCCCAATACCCCGTCGGCTCACGGCCCAGCCATCCTTGTGCCACGCTGGAGCCCACCCCAGCATGGCCAACGTCCACGTCATCTTTTTTTTTTTAATTTCTGTAAAGAAAAATCGTCCCACGAGTGTTCCTGCCCCCCCACAACCCGCAACTCCACCCACTGTGCACTCCAGCTCCCCCACCCCCACCCCATACTTACCTCTGGAGCTTGGCGCAATGATCTGCGGTGGACTAGGAACATGTCTGCACTCTTCAAAGCCGACCGCGAACTGAGGAAATGCCAGTAAGCTGTATAATGGGCTAGATAGGGGTTTTCAACTTTGTTGCATATCTCAGGCATTTTTGAATTTTTGCACCAAATTTTCAACATGGGGTTTTTGGGACCCCTTCTCATGAATGATGTCACTGTCATGGCGTTATTCTGGCCCGAAGGGTGATTTCGCAGTCACTGCGTGAAATCACCTTTCAGGCCTGAATAATGCCGTAATGTTGATCATTCATGAGAAGGGGTCCCAAAACCCCATGTTGAAAATATGGTAAAAATAAAAAAAAATGACTGTTTTACGAGTATGCGTTGCGCAGTTCCTATGCAGGTTCGTAAGTTCACGAATTTTCAATATTTTCACTCCAGATTTTCAACATTGCCATTTTACCACACCTTCTTATGAGCAGTATAGCTGTCATTTTTCACATCTCACCCAAAATGTGTTTCTGCCCATGTAGCACGCAATGGCGCAGTCGGTTTGTGAAATCAATGTACAGGACAAATTAAGAAAATCACAGTGACACTGTTCATGAGCAGAGGTCTTAAAATGGCTATGTTGAAAATTTGGTGAAAAAATTCCCAAAAATGACTGTTTTACGGCGTGCGTTGTACAGTTTCTACGCACGCTCGTAAGTTTGCAAATTTTCAATATTTTCACTCCAGATTTTCAACATTGCCATTTTACCACACCTTCTTATTAGCAGTATAGCTGTCATTTTTCACATCTCACCCAAAATGTGTTTCCGCCCATGTAGCGCACAATGGCGCAGTCGGTATGCGAAAGCAATGTACGGGACAAATTAAGAAAATCACAGTGACACTGTTCATGAGCAGAGGTCTTAAACTTGCTATGTTGAAAATTTGGTGAAAAAATTCCAAAGAATGACTGTTTTACGAGCGTGCATTGCGCAGTTCCTATGCATGCTCGTAAGTTTGCGAATTTAATGTTTTCACTCCAGATTTTCAACATTGCCATTTTATTACACGTCCTTATGAACAGTACAGCTTCCATTTTTCATATGTCGCCCAAAATGTGTTTTCGCACATGCAGCGCACAATGGTGCTGTTGGTGTGCGAAAGCAGTGTTTAGGACAGATTAAGAAAATCACAGTTACACTGTCCATGAGCAGAGGTCTTAAAATGGCTAAGTTGAAAATTTGTTGACAAAAGTCCTTAAAATGACTGTGTTATGAGTGAGCATTGCGCAGTTTTCACGCACTCTCGTAAGTTCAGGACTTTGTAATATTTTCAGTCCAGATTTTCACCAGTGGCATTTTTCCACACTTCCTTATGAACAGTACAGCTGTCATTTTTCACAACATGGCCAAAGTGTGTTTTCACACTTTTAGTGCAGAGATGCGTGGTCACTGTGGGAAATCATTGTTAAGCACAGATAAAGAATATCACAGTAACACTGTTCATGATCGGAGGCACCAAAATGCCTGAGTTGACAATCTGCTGTAAAAAATCCCCAACCTAATTATATTACGGGTGTGCGTTGCACAGTTTCTATGTACGCTCGTGACTTCACCATTTTTTAAATATTTTTACTGCAGATTTGCAACATTGCCATTTTTTACACCTCCCCATGAACAGTAAAGCTGTCATTTTTTACAGCCTGTTTAGAATGTTTTTGCACCTGTGGTGCTAAATGCCGTAGTCACTGTGCATAAGCAGCTTTCAGCTAACAAACTGATATTCCCCCTGTTCATGAGGTGGGGTCACAAAAAACATGTTGAAAATTTGGAGTGAAAATACCAATGAATGCCTGAGGTATTAGGGTTTCAACCATAACGCCCAACCCTGTAGAGAATGACAGGCATCAGGTGTGACTTGGGATTCTTGCCTGTAATGCTCATACCATTCCACACCCTGCAGCCAGTGAGAGGCATCAAGGTATGCCTTGGACTCTTGGCCCCAAAGTTCACCCCATTCTCCATATCGCACCCATCTCACCATATTTCCCTAATGAAATGGGGTGCACATAAGAACCAAAGACCCCAAGGAACACCATGACACTTGTCAGTGTCTGCGGTGTGGGGTGTGGTAGTAATGGCCGCTATGCTCTCATCACGACCCAAACGCACACCCCGATGCCTGTCACTCTCTGCAGGGTGGTGGTGGGGTTGGCTTCAGTTCAATACTTCACTGCCATTCCTATTATGCAGCTCTGTAACTTCTACACTACCACTGCCAATGCCAGCAAGCAAACATTCGGCATTGACAAATGCTTGTCTATTGTGCTTTAGTACCATGAATGTTTGAAAAAAAATATTACAAATAATAATTTTTGGTATTTCCACTGTAATTTTAAAGCTACAAATCTGATTTTTCCAGATTTATTTTTTGATTTCAGAATCAGTTAACATTGGATATACATTCCAGATTTTGAGTCTATACTTGCAACAACAGAGAAGTTGCAACAATCTACATTTTTGGAAAATTTTCACAGATTTCCCAAGTAATTACATGGCAAAGTTTTGAACCCCTGGAACTTAAAAATGACTAAACCAAATCTTTGTATAGTAAGAAGATTATATGACCCTTACAATACGTTTAGTAGTAGTAATACTTTTTGCAACACACATAATTTGTATTTTTTTTTTTACTGTATGAAATGTTTGTGTTTGTACTTCATCATGTGTGTGTTTTTGTATTATGTATTTTGTATTGTACTTGTATCCAACTTGTATAAAATTTTTCTCAGAGGATCATCTTGCAGATGTCCTAATGATGTTGACTTTCATGTATATACAGTAATTAAAATGCTTACTAATTCTACTTCTACATAATTAAGACACCTGTCACTAAGTATGCATGCCAAATATCAGGTCTGTAGCTCAACAGAGGTCTGAATTATGACCACATAAACACAATCTTTGGGATTTTCTAATTACACACACAGACCGCTGTACTGCCATGTTATATTTCACACTGCAGATTCTTCAATCTTGTGGTGTATTTAGGACTTTCTTAGTACACTGCCATATTTTATTTATCTGTCTCTGTGAGTCATACCTGACTGGTTTTATGGAGGACTACATTAATATACTGCCATGTTATACTTTTCATTGACATCACTTTGGTTTGTCTTTAAGAATTCATTTTAGATCTGCCTATACTAAGTACACTGCTATGTTATATTTGCATTCATATTTCTTTAATTTATATTGGAAAGCATTTTGCTATACTATACATAGCAGACACAATTAAAAATAATTTATACTATAGTACTTAATGCACAGTTTAGTCACATGAAGGGTATAATAAACTTTTCACTCACTCTCTGTTCTCATTTTCATTAATTTTACAGTTTATTGGTTGGTTGACTGATCAGCAACTTACCCATACTCCTTTTGCACTTTTGTAAGTTGCCTTTTGCTTCTCCAAGGACAATTTATTTTCTTTCACCTTATTTCCATAATTATAGGAAAGATTCAAGACCATTAATTAATGATTTTGGGTTCTATCCTGGATTTGTTTGCATAAATACAGTACCCCAGTGATAAGTGGCAGCGAATATGAAATTTAGTTCATTTTACTACAGGCCCTTTTGCATATCATCCATCATGGCAATAGAAGGCTACTTTTGACACTTAGATGCATAAAAAAACAATGCTCTGGCCCAAGGTCTATCTGTGGAATAAATTTCCAGCTCTAGCCCAGCACTAGCTTTGCAGACAAATTCTACAAGTTTATTTAGCCATAATGAATAATGAATATTCTCAATCCATTGATATATAAATAGTAATAATGTATGCATTTATCAACTGTAATAATATACAAGTGTTTAGCACAAAGACACATTAAAGCAGTGAATTGCTTTCTTTACTGTATCCAGTTTTTTTTCTTTTACATGAATTTCTATAAAATGTATGGACTAGATTTTCAGCGGGGAGAGATTACCACATGCCCCAGGTGTGCCTTTGGTGCACCTGGTTTGCAGCAGTTTAATAAGATTGTCTATTCCATGCAGCAACTGATGCAAGTTAGACCATGTTTTTCTGGTCTAGCATGCTTCAAACCTGTGGACCATTTTTAGGGAGTTTGCACCTAAGATTTGGCACAAGCTGCCACAAAGTGGGAAAATTGTCACAACTGTGTCTGACCTCTAGACATTGGTTGCAATTGCAGCAAATAGAATTGGTGTAGTGGTGATTTCAAAGTGTTGTGCTGCAGAGCTTGATGTAAGCCCTCTACCAGCCTTTGAAAATCCAGCCCTATCATTTTAATGTTGGCATACACAGCCCTAATGGAATAAACTATATTGACATAAGTTATAAGGTACTCCTCTAAGTACCATAACAATTTAGGGGAACAAACAAACAAACACTGTTTGTTGTGTATTAGCAGTGGTGGTAGAAATGGAAAGAAAGTTGTGGAGAACTCAACACCTTTGGTTTAGTGAACAAAATTCTATCCATGAGTCTTGGTCTAGGAGTATGTCCTTTAAGCAGTCTATGTTTACATATCTGTATTTTATTTTGGACACATGCATACATGTTTACTCTTTTTTAATAGAAAATAATGTAGATTTTATTTTAATTTTTTAGACTAGTATTGATTTTTATGTTGGCTTGCACACGTGCAAGCAACATCTTGTGCTAGTAGCACATTTCAGAGGTGTGTCAGTGTTGGCGAATGCAGGACACACTTTAGTAGATGCGTCCCTCATTCCTCAATAAGCCAGCATGCTAGCACTGACACAACCATTATGTAAAGTGGACAAAACTTGTAAGAAAAGTGCCACTGCAATCAGAGACAAGCTCGTCATGCAGTGGCACAGATGACACACCTCCCGATGTACGTTTCCTGGCAAAACATTGCAAATCAAGTCTGCAGACAAAAAACAAACAAACAAAAAAAAAACAAGGTAAAACTTTTAAGACAAAAGCTCCAACAGCAATATTTTCCGTTTAAATTTGTAGATATTTAGCACGCCTGCTGCTATATTGCCAAGTGTTGTGGAGTTAGGCTGAGAGCACGGTTTCACTAAATTCGCATTACACAAACTGAAAATATTTTCATACAGGGTGCAGCTGCACAGTGGTACATTGAAATGTTCCTGGAAGTGCTAATAGACTGCTAGTTCTTCTTGATTTCCTTCTAGAGTTGCCATTAAAAAAAAAAGTTTTGTATTCGGCATTCAGAAACAGATATACTCTTTATTGCGCTGATGGACTGTGAACTAAACTGCTGTTGATCACAACCACACAAGAGGCACTACATGAAAATGAAATATTTAACAAAAAAAAAGATTTTTAATGTGTACAGCTCCTTTCTTCATGTGAGGGACTAGCAACTAAATACTATAACCTTTAAGGGGTTTTCTCTCTTCTCAGCTGACCGGTTCTTACAAGAAACTGAGCTAACTTCTGTCGAAGTTGCACTACCATACAGTGCTATCTGAGCAGCTCCTCAACCCCCCTCCCTCTTTCCCTCTAGCTGGTTAGGCACCCAGTTTCGCACAGCAATTGGTTTCTGCTTCTAATTTTCGCTATCCCATCATAGCTGAGGCCAAAGTCCCTGCCTCGATGAAAAATGGGAAAACCTTTCCTGAGGAAGACATTGAGTTCCATAGTGCCAGGTTTATGTACATCTGCTGTTTTTTTTTTTTTTTACTTCTGACATAACAAGATGCAATACCTCTGTGGGTTCAACCGCACATCACACTGATTTATTAAAATTTTCAAAGGTAGTTAAGCGAGTAATGGGTGGAATTAAAAGATAAGTTGCAGCCCTCCAGCTCAGTCAAAACGTTAACACAATCCCC
This sequence comes from Neoceratodus forsteri, assembly GCA_016271365.2. Taxonomy (NCBI): domain Eukaryota; kingdom Metazoa; phylum Chordata; order Ceratodontiformes; family Ceratodontidae; genus Neoceratodus; species Neoceratodus forsteri. The sequence goes on from CM028130.1 coordinate 243,328,365, forward strand.
GATACCCGACATTTATCTGTTGCATAGCAACTGAGAATCCCAACATATAGATGACAGGGACTGCAGTATCCATCTTCCTAACAACAGCAGAATGGGTTCTTCTTAACACTGAGTAGTAGGGGTTGTTGCAGCCTATGTCAGCTTGCTGCATTCTTGGGTGCTGGCGCATGGCTGGGGGTGGGGAAGGGGTTTGTGGTGTTGCACTGAGACAGGTGCTGTTGTTGTCCAATAATCTACGCAATCACTCACTGCTCTATCAAGATGCCAGTGTGCTAACTATGGCTGAAAGTCAGTAAGCAAACCAGGAAGTTGGCATGCCAAAAATGGATACTTCACAGACAGACCTAGGAAATCGTACACACTATGTCCATATTAAATTGTTTTGTCACTTAGGGCATTAGGGTGGATGGACTGGATCTGGAACACAATCATCCACTCAAATTCCCATTCTGGTCTGCTAATGGATCCATGTCTCTACAAGGTACAGGAAGTGATGGGATATAGAAGTCCTCTATGGCATCCATACCCCATTGGCCAAATGCATCTTCAGAGATTTTGCACTGGCTGTTATCAGTAGGCTTCCCCAGCCCTCCCTAGCAGTGCAGAAGCTGCAGGTGCTTCTGCCTGCTCATCAGGCTTCATGAGAGATCTGGAGGCTGGTTGCAGGGGACACCTAAGTGCTATTGCAACCTGTCAGTATCCTAAGCTGTTCCCTGACCACTGACAATCTGCATGACATGCATCCTTCTGTGGATTGGACCCACGCCTACTCCCCCCTTGCCCGACCTCATAGCAATGTGAGCTGGTAGGATAGGGTGTGGAGGGGACATACATCCCATGTTGTGGATACTGTGGTGTGCCCCAGTGGTGCACATCATGCACTTAAGTGTCACTTCACATGTGTGCAGGGACTGGGAACCTTTAAGGCTCAGGCCCTGTGGCTGCTGCAGATGAGAGACATGAGGCTCTGGTACATTGTGAATAAACAGTATATTCTCAGGAACCTGTTTTTCTTGTTTTAGTGTTTAGCTAAATTATAGCAATACAATATATTTAAAAACCTTCCTAACTTATTTTACTGTTGTAGGACTTGAAACCTGTTCTGGCATGCCAATAAGCCAGGTGAACTGTTCAGGTTTGCTCTTGCATGCCATCCTGGTATGCCTTATACTTATGTGCCACAAAAGGGTTGTAGACTGTTCAGTCTTAGTTCGGCATGTTGGCATATCCACAAACTCGGCAGGTAGGGAACCTGGCTATATTTATTAAAACAAAAAAAAAGAATTTGACATTAATTTGCATATACTGAGTCAGTGTGCCTGAATTGGGAGGGGGTAGGGGCGAATGCTGTGGATGTGGTATTTTGAAATCTGTATTTATTTAAAAAAAATGACTGTTATTCTTATTTCAAGTCATGAATCAGAAGCTGCTGACACCCCTTCATTCACTCAGACTCAAAGTAAAATAACACTTCAGTTTATTTATTTACAGCACTTGGAGGTAATTTTAAAAACTTCCATTCCTGTCCAAAAGCCCTAATCAGGCATATCTGTAGTGGTTGGGAAAAGCTGTGGCTTTTCCACTGTTTTCTATTAAATACAGTCATGCCAGTATTTTGAAATGGTAGGTGGGCTGTATTTGTTACAAAAAAGGAAAAAACAGAATTTCACTGTTGTTTTTATTTCTACTTAGTGTGCATTGGGGAGATGTGTGCTTTGATGTAGGGAACTGAACTGTGTGTATTAAAAAAAAGAATGTTATTGCTTTATTTTGAGTAAGTGTCCATGAAGGGTGAAATGTGCTCTACACCACTGTTGCTGAAGGGGGGCTCAGGATCACTTGGACTGTATTGATTAAAGAATTAGAATTTTACTTTTGTGTCCTTTCCAGACAGTGTGCATGAAGAGGGGTGCTTAGCTCTGGATCACTGTTGCTGAGGGACTCAAGATCCCTGTTGGGGTGTGTGTGTATGTTGAAAGGAGGGGGGTGCTTAGGGTTGACATCTTGCTTTGCAGATCAGCAGTGTTGCAGAAAATATTTAATCACAATATAGTGCCTTGTGTCTCATCTGCAGCAGCCTGAATGTGGAGCATGTGATGTCCGACTCATAGACACACTTGCACTAAGATCATGAGGCTGAAAGCTGCTGGTCTGCAGAGCAGGGTATCATTCCAGAGTACAGACACCCTTTTAATGCACATCAGCAGTAGTGCAGAGGCCTCCAGCACCAGGGATTTAGTGCACAAGCACTCCTCCATTTCAGGCACACTGACTAGAAATAGCACAAAGATCAAATTGTGTTTTTTTTTTTTAAATCGGTCTTATCCAAGAGAAGCAATCACGTGCCCCTCCCACATGACTATAGTGATCCAGAACACATGCACACTGACTAGAAATAAGTCAAGTCAGATTATTTTTTTAATTAATAGTGTCCGGTTCTCTACCTTTTGCAATTACAAAGATGCTAACATGCTAAAATAAAACTGTTCCAGCAACAATCCTTTTTCAGCATGCCAGTCTCTATCTCTCTCTCTCTCGCTCTCTCTCTCTCTCTCTCTTTCTCTCTTTCTTATCAGAGCAGTGTGCCATTATGCCAGAGCACAATTGAATATGTCTCCCTGCCCTGCCTCGTGGTTGGAGCTCATGGCCACATGGTGTTCTGCTGAGATGCAGGCATGTTGGCAGATCGGAAAAGTGTTCATTTGTGGTCTGACATGCTGCTCTGTCAAGATGTTGGCCTGACAGAAAGGGGATGGAGAGGGTTCAGTTGTAGTTTGGCATGCTAGCATCTTCAGCATACCCAAAAGGTGGACAACACAATAGTATTGTTAAAAAGTGAAGGATTTTATTTTTCTCCACCCTTAGCAGGCTGTGCCCCCTCAGTACTAACCTCAGTTCCATCACCTGGCATCTTGTTGGTTTACATCTCCTCCCATGTCTGCCCATGACTTACCCCCGCTCCCCATCGTGGGTGTGGCAGGGCCTCAACTGCTGCATCATGGATCTGGTTCTCTGGGAGGGCTGCTACATTGCCAGTGTGGAGCCTGTGGGAGAGCGGCCCATCATTGTGCCCTGGGCCTGCCATTTTCCTCCTGTTTTTCTCCTTTCCATGAGATGCTGACCAGGGATGTGATGTAAGCACACAGACCAGCGTGTAGTGCGTGTCATCCGTTGGCATCTCTTCCTCTCACCTACCCACTAAGCTGCTTCTGAGTGCACTGCCACCTGTGGTCACCCAGGTGGCAGCAGCACACTAGAGCAGGCTGCTCTTCCTTCATGGAGAAGAGCATCCTCTGGGCTGCTCGATGCTCCTCCCCCTGGCCAGCCCCCAACAACATGGGCTCACGTCTGAACCAGGGTCATCGGGGTAGCAAGCAGTAGTGCTAGAGCTGTGCTGATGGGCCAGCTGAAAAGCACAGAATCTGACTTTTTCATTTTGGTGTTGCTGCCAGTGCACAGGAATGGTGCTGGTGGTGGTGGTGGGAGGTCTCCAGATTGCAAAGCATCAGAATACAGTGCAATTAATTGTATTTGTAATGTGTATACACTGATTTGTTTTATTTTTTTTTTCAAAAGTTTTAAAAGAAAAGATCAAACTGAGTTAATAACTGCTTATTTCCTGATGTGTCCTGGGGGAGGGGGGATAGAAGATCAATAACTATGCAATAAGTATAATAAAATTAACATTTGTGCAATAGGTAAGTACCAGGTGCAGAGACACATAAAACAATAAGGAATATTCATTTTAATAAAATTGCAAATGTGTAGAAGGCATTATAAAGTAGAGTAAGAACAATAACTGTAAACAGGGGAGGGTCGATATGGGGGGAATGCTCTAGTGCAAATTCAGAGTGTTGGGAGAGCAGTCGCTGGAGGGTGGTGGACAGCAGCTCATGACACAGGGTCAGGAGCAATTTCAGGAGTGTGTTATGAAGTCACTGAGGAGAGACTTGAAGGAGTAGAGAGAAGAGGCAGAGGCGATGGTCAGGAGAAGGGAGGAACATGTTACAGGTAAATTAAAGGATAAGGCAGCTTGATCTGCAGTGGATTTCATTTGAGAAAGGGAAATGGAATGAAAGTGAGTGCTGAGAAAAGAGTATGGGGTGGTGGGGAGATGAGAGGACAGAGGCAAGGTATGAGGGAAGGGAGTCAAGTCTGAATTTGAAGATAAAGGAAGCACAATGGTCAAGCCATCTGGCATCAAGAGTTGAGGGAGAGGGAGGAGTACAGGGAGCAGTGGTGGGTGTGAGGAGGACAATATAAGGCAATGTGGCAAAAAGAGAGTGTCCAGTCCAGCTAGGTGGACTTGGAAGTGGCACTGTATACAATGTCGGAATAACTGAAAATAGGGAATATCATAATTGAAACGCTGTCTGTGGGCAGAAAGTGGGACATTCACTTTCTTAATGTAAAGCACATCAAGTTTAGGGTGGAGCTTCTGGTGGATGGCTTCCACATACACTGAGAAATCGAGGTGACAGTCCAACCAAACTCCGAAGTATTAAATGGAGGAGACATCCTCAATCACTGTGCCAAAAGGGTACGGAAGGAGGGGGAGAGAAGTTAACCTGGCAAGGCTCTACCTGGTGTCAAAGGTGATGAACTCCATTTTCTTGTCTAAAGAGACAGCTAATTTGCTAGAAACTAGCACTGGATCATTGTAAACATGTCAAAGGCTGTCTCCATTGAGGGGAGGTATTATGTTTTTTTACGTAACTCGTGAGTTACACCCTGGAAGGCATTATGGTTTTTTTTTTTTTTTGTTTTTTTTGTAGTAGTTTTTTCATTTATTTGTCCCCATTTTCTCCCCACACCTGGGACCCCAGCACGTATGTGTGCGTGCATGGAGGTGCACACCGTGTACCAGCTCAGCCCCTTCCACCCCATCCCTGGCAATTGCCACCTCCACCTCCTGCCTACGCTTCCCACCAGACCTCCACTCAGTGGGAGCAGAGCTATGGGGGCAGATAATCACCCCAGGAGGGGAGAGCTGCCTAGCGGCTGCTCAATCCCACTCCCTCCCCCCCCAATGCCAGTTCTCCAACGACCTCAGGTCATTCCTGATTCTGGGTCCCCAGCATAGCACGTGGTAAGGCATCCAGCACCTCAGCCTCAGCGCCACTGGGATGGCCATTATGTTTTTTTTGCTTAACTCGTGAGTTACACCCCTTTGTCTAAGTACAAATGGGGGTATCAATTTTTCACCTGACATTTTGCACAAGTAACAGCTCAAACAAAGTGGAAGGCCTTGTTAATCATGGCACCGATATGCTGCAGAGCCATGATGTGCTGCAAACAGTGTTTCCATAGCACCCCTACCACCCATTACACAAGGCACAAAGACCCCATGAGCACAAGAAGTAATTTAAGTACTTTTACAACTGTTCACAGCCTTGTAAGCCTGAAGAAGCATTCTTCTTAGAAGTTAATCTTTTTTATTGGCATAACTTTTATAAACATACATCTATACTTCAGTATTCTATATACTGCAGATGACATCAAAATGTACAAAGGAAGGCATAGTTGTTGCTATATGGCCAGTAGTTGTTATAGGTGGGACTGCAGATGTGATCTCTAATTTTAGAAGGTATGCTGAACATGGTACTAGAGTGGCTAGTACATCAGTGCCCAGGTTGCAAACCTTGTCCCAAAGGGCTTGAATGGCTGGGCATTGCCACAGGATATGGCATAAGTCACCACCAGGTTTTCCACATCTTCTGCATTTATCTGTGGGTGACAGAATTAGCTGGTGCAGCACTGATGGGGTTCTGTACCAGGAATGTAGAATTTTATTCTGGATGAGTCTACTGCATGCATCCTTGAAGGTTGTAATTGCAGAATGTCCAGGATTTTCCACAGTTTTGTTCAGGGTCTGGGTGGATTCCCATTTTGGCTTAGCTTGTGCCGGTTGGCTGGGAATGTAATTACAGACATCTTCATAGATTTTGCCAGCTACATGTTTATTTAGAGCCCACCATGTTGCTAGATTCAACTGGAGTCCAGCCTTGGGGGATTCTGCTGCAATGCTTGAAGGGTGCCTACCAAAGATGCCTGTGGTTCTAGATTGAGGGGAATATCTCCACTTTGGACTGATTCACCTGAAGAGCTGATAGGGAGGTGAAGCAGGTAAGAAGATTCAGGAGATGGACTTCCGATGTGCAGGAGCTTAAGATGGTAACCTAAATCAAGCAGCTTTGTCAGCCTCTGCATGTTTTTTCTTCAAAATTTCTACATATTGCCAATTTTAATCGGTACCCTTATGGTATCCTGTGGAAGAGTAGGTAGACACTTACCTGCCCGGGCACTACTGCCTGACAGCTGCACTGTCCCGAAACATATAGTCCAATCGTCCGGATGCTCGAGGGGGATGGAGCAGATGCACTATGCAATGCACTACAAGGTACTGCAGGATGCGGAAGTTGGCCGAGCTGCCCCGGTGGCATGGAGAGGTAAGCCATTGGCAGCTCAGCTAGCATGCAGTAGACCCGGGTTCTGTTCCCAACCCAGCTACTGCTTTGCTCTTGACTTCCCACCGTAACTAATTTTACTGTTTACTTCTGGGTCCGCTCCCCCTCAGAGTTTATTTTAGTTATCGGGTGTGGGGGTGAAGCTCCCCACATGGGGGGTGCAGGGAGCACAGCTCCCCCGCATTGAACTATATAGTACAAGTTGTGATATTCCTAACATTACATCAGGAAGGTGGTGCTGTCAGGCAGCTTCCTTCCAGGCATGTTGACTCGGTATCTCGAGTGATGGGATACTGAGTTTCCGGATATCATAGTATATCCTTTTAATCTGCTTTGGAGGAGTGTCTTACCTGTCTAAGAGCTTTCTGCAACTGGTAGTCATGATTTCTTCAGGACCTTGGACATGTAATTGCTTTTTAACAGTACTGCATCATGGTGGTGGAGGGCTGTTTGTGATCGGTAAAAAATTAATGGAGAACCTGGGCGCTTTAGTTATTGTTCAGAAAGAAGACTTATCTGATATAAGAAATATGTTGCAACAACTGGTGCAAGAGATGCTTACTCTTAAATCCTCCATCAATAATTTGGAGCTGAGGGTTGATGAGCAGAGCAGAGAATTGCTGGGGCAGAGCATTACTGTATGCAGATTGAGTCTTACTCTGCCTGGAATGAAGAATGGATTGCACATTTGGAGAAACAAGTCATGGCTCTCTCTCAAGGTGGATGATTTAGAAAATCGTAGAAGACACAGTAATATTAGTATTATTGGTTTCCTGGAGGCCACTGAGGGAGACCTAATGGGCACCATTTTACAAGCCTTCTTTCCTTGACTTCTGAACTTCATCTGGGAAAGCCCATTGGAGATAGATCTGGCTCACCAATCACTGGGACCCCATCCACAAAAAGGTTCTCCACCCCATCCTATCTTAGTTTATTTTTTTAGATTTTTGGTTAAAGAGCAAATCTTGAGATTGGTGATGGAGTGGGTACCTCTGAAGTGGAAAGGCCACATGGTACACTTATTCCAAGATTTCTCTAAGGAAGTAGCCAAAAGATGCAAAGCTTTTGCCCCGGTCAAGAAACTGTTGGACCACAGGATTAAATTTGCCCTGAAGTACCCAACTACATCAACTGTCTTTTGGAATATTTGGCAAAGGCTTGCTATTTCTACTGCTGCTCAGAACTTTGTCAAGTCTCTGGACAGCTCTCCTAACCTGTCTGCCCGAGTTTCAGGTTCAAAGCAAAATGCCAAGTCTAAGGCATTGGGGACCAGGGCTCTGTCAGACATGCCTAATTCCGATGGAGTAGGTTCCCACCACAATATTGCTGGGGTTTAACAATTTCCTGAGCACCAGAGGGAGCCAAGAAGAAGAAGAACCTCCCCATCCCAAGGATTTGTGCCCAGTGCAGAAACTGTCTCCAGATTTAAGGATGGTGCGAAGGGGTCCCACTCTGTTTCCCTGATCACTTCAGCTGATTGTGCTTCCTCACATGACTTCATGCATCCTAGATTTCCCCCCTGAATTGGTGGACCTTCCAGCAGATCATGAGGGGATGGAGTGGGCCAATTATCAGGAGAAGGACTTACTGGTGGCTTCTTGGGAGGTTCAGTCGCATTTTGATCTGGATTCCTCAGTGGTTGAATCATGTCCCAGTTCTGCTTTGAATCATCTAGTGACTGCTACTTGTGGAGGAGGATCGCTTCAGCAGTCAACATGTGGGACAGTCCCTGCCTGCGGCCCTCAAGAAACTGTCCTAACTTGATGGGACTGTATTTGTTCCTAATAAAGAGGTGTAATTACTGTGTTTGCTCACTGGTTGCCTAACTTCTCTTTCCTTTTCGGGTTTTTTACTGTTGGCCAGGGGTTTACACTTCAGACTGTATTTCTGCTTCAGTTTGGGATGTTACTTCATGCTTAGTTTGGTTTGCAATCAGACTAGTGTTGAATGTAATAGTAGGATCTTTGCTGGTGGTTATATAGAACTTTTGCATTGTTTTTGGGGAGTGTTGACCAGTTCCAATGTCCACTAAGTTGTTCAGGTTATTTTGTAGGGGCTATCAGAAGGAAGGGGATGTAATTTTTGGAAGGGACTTGTTATACTGTAGATGATTTGGCAGATTTCCTTAAGCGTTACTGCAGGGGTGATGACCACTTTTCTTTGGTCTCAAGTAGCTGTGTTTAGTGGATGGGGTTATACTACTACTCTAGCAAAGCAGCTGGGGGCATTGGCAGCAGGGGATTGCTAGCTCATTTGCCTGCTCCTCATGCTCAATGGAGGGGTTGGGGAGTGTGGGTGTTTTACTCCTTACTTTCTTTGGCAAGGTTCACACTTGTAGGGGTGGAGGTGGGGGTGGGGGTGTCCAGATACAAATGATTGAAAGTGTCATTATATTTGTAGTATGTTTATGGAAATGTTATGGTGTTCATTTGGTTTTATACTACATGCCTTTGGTTAGTATTCATATTATTGGTCATTATTGTTCATGGGGGTTGGCTCTAGGAAGGGGGTGGTTGCTGGTCTTTGGGGAGTTTCATTTACCGCCATGGGTTTTGTTCATTGTTATTGCTGGGATGATGATGACTGGTTGTTTTTTTTGATTATGGGGTAACTCTCTATCCTGACCTGGACTGTGCAAGGTATGAATATCCCCGTTAAATGTTAAAAGATTCTAGCTTATTTAAAATCTTGTAATTGCGATATAATGTTTTTACAGGAAACCGATCTTCTCCAGAAAAATCTGGACATTTTGGAATGTGGATGGATAGGCAGAATGCATCCTAGCACCAATACTACAAAAAAGAGGGGTCTTGATAAAGCATGGGAGCCCTTTAATAGTTGATTCATGGGAGGCTGACAGGGAGGGGCAATGGGTGTTGCTCTTGGGTAAAGTGGAGATGGTTCCCATTCTGTTGGTTAATATTTATGCCCCAAAACCTGACTCCCCCGATTTTCTTCTCTCAGTTGATCTAACATATTATCAATTGTTATGAGCAGCCTATGGTACTTATAATGGGGGGAGATTTTAACTTTGTTGTGGATCTGGTGGTGGACAGATCCCCGGTGGAGTCAGGGGTCTCCATGCACAAGAGGTCGTGGGAGATTATCCTTCATTTTTCTAGGAAGTTCCAACTTACCGATTGTTGGAGGGTTTTACATCCTGCTCTTAAGGATTTTACCTTCTGTTCTGCGAGATTTCAGTCATATAGCTGACTGCATTACTTTTTATGCAGTTCGAGTATGTTGTCAGTTATTCTGCAGATGTTCCATAGACCTATAACTTTATCGGATTATGCTGCAGTATCTCTTGCTTGGGAGCCTCGGCAGTCATTGGCAAACTCACCTTGTTGGTGTTTTAATCCTGAATTATTGTTTTCTGGGGATTTTTGTCGGTGGCTGGAGGGAGAGATTCTATTTTATGTTACATTGACTTTGTCTCCAGAGGTTTCATCATTTGTTTTATGGGATGCCTTTAAGGCTTTTTTATGTGGTACAGTGATATCATATGCTGCTCATATTAATAGGAAGAGGAAGGAGAAGTTGTAGACTCTGTTGGGGAGGATTAGGCAGTCGGAATAGGATCTTTATAAGTCTGAGGGGAATTCAGACATGCTCATACCAGAGTTGGTTGCTTGTAAGGATCAGGTCAATATGATTTATTTACAGAAAACTCAATGTGCTCTGTTCTTCATTAAGCAGGTCTACTGGGAATTGAAGGATAAGGCCAGCAAACTGTTGGCATATCAGCTGAAGTGCAGGGTATTAGAAGTGCAAGTTCTGTACTTAGCAGATTGGGTGGGGGTGGGTTATTTTAGAGGCTGGGACCATTGTGGAAAAGTTGCGGGAGTGTTATTCACGGTTATACCAATCTTCAGTCAATCCTTCTGTAGCTGAGTCCGAAGCCTTTTTTACTTGATTTCAGATGCCCAAGTTGTCGGAAGACTTGGTATCACCACTTTGGAGGCAGACTTTACAGGAGGTACAGGTTGCTCTTAAGTCTTTGGCTGTTGGTAAGACACCAGTTCCTGATGTGCTTAGCTCAGATTTCTATCATGCCTTTGAATACTTGCTATCTCCTTGGCTGGTGGAGTTCTTTAAGGCAGTTGTGGAGGTGGGTTTGCTGCCAGAGTCTGTGAAAGAGGCAATTGGCACTGTTCTGCCTAAGCCCGCTAGAGACCCAACCTTCTGTGCTAATTATTGTCCTATTTCTCTTTTAAATGTAGATTGTAACATTTTGGCAAAACATTATTGCTATGCGATTGGAGAATGTTTTGGGAGTCTTAATTAGCAAAGCTCACTCTGGGTTTATGAATAGCAGGCATGGCAGGGACAATTTACAGGTGGTCATTGACTTAATTCAGGTGGCGGCTACTGGTTCAGATTCTGCTGCCTTGGTGGGGATAGATGGTGAAAAAGCGCTTGACTCCATTTAGTAGCAGTATTTACATTTTGTTCTTACTAAAGTAGACCTGGTCCCTAGACTCCGCCGATGGGTAGCCTGTCTATACAGTGATCCAAGGGCCAAAGTGCAGATAAATGTGATACTATCCTTGCCTTTTTCCCCTCTTCTGGGGTTCAAGGCAAGGGTGCCTTCCAAGCTCCTTGTTGTTTTTATTGGCTATTGAGCCTTTATATTCAGCACTGTCAAAACACCCTGGTGTCAGATGCATTACAGTGGGGAAGAAATCCTAGTCAGCATTGCTTTATGCTGATGATTTATTATTATTATTGTCAAAGGTAGAAACTTCCCTTCCAAAGGCATGGGGAATTATTGATACATTTAGTGCCATTTCTGGGCTGTGAATTAATTGGGAAAAAAAATGATTACCTTTGTGTAAGGCTGATAGCTCATGGGCTGTATTGTGTACATATACTTTAAAATGGTCCCGGGGGGTAAAATATATGGGGGTGCAGGTTGTGCCTCGGTTAGAGGAGATGTGTTCTATTAAATTAAATTATAAAAAGGTTCTCAGAAATGCTACAATCTTATTGGCTGTTAGGATTCCAACAGCTTTACATTAATCCATGTTACACTATCATGTGTAGCCTGATCACAATGGCACATGGATTCTTCCTGTCAGCATTCCATCCTCTAGCACAGCTGAATGACTGGAATGATGCATTCTGATATTAAACCAGCATTCTTAAACTGTTGGTGGAAGAACTATTTTATTAAAAATCTCCCTCTAAATGAGGAAAACATTCAAAAAGTATTCTTTTAACACTCTTTTTTGGAACATTTTTTATAATAGCAATAAAGAACTTCCAGGAGTTAGATTGACAGTCAGCCAGTCACCCCCTAGGGGCAATATGGCACTTGGCTGTGTCTCGTGCCACATTACACCCTTAAAGGGTGATTATCAGACTGTTAATCTAACCCCTGGTCATAACATATTGCTTAGGAAGGTGATAGATGAGATAAAGGTGGACCTTTTGCGCTGGAGGAAATTGACTTTGTCTCTTCCTAGTAAAATTGCCACCATTAAAAGGATGGTTTTCCTATACCTATTTTATAAATCGTGCAACTTGCCTTTGGTTTTGTCCCAGCAGTACTGGATCCAATTGCACAGGATTATTGCAGACTTTATTTGGGAGAGTTCCATCACATGTTTTAGCAGGAACATTCTCTGTGCTTCTGGTATTGCTGGGGGATGGAATTTTTTCCTGGTTTTGGGCATATCATTTGTGTAATGGCATTAAACAAACATTGAACTGGGTGGCCAACTTGGGGGAGGGTCAACCTTTATGGGGTGATATTGAACAGGAACTACTGGGGTCTGATCATCTTGTGATGCTTCTTAAAAAGGATGGGAGGGGGATTGGTCACATTTCTGCACCTATGGTTTACTCGAGATGGGCCAGGGGTCGATTTTTTCACTTTCTTAAATGGGATGCCACCTTCTTGGGGAGATGGGAGCCCCTCTGGGGAAATCAGGAGATTCAGATGGGTAAGAATTATGTTTGTTGCAGCTCATGGTGGGCCAGGGGCCTCCACCTACTTGAGTATTTATTAGGTAGTAAAGGGGGGTTTTACTCACTTTTTAGGATTTACAAGGTAAATATGACCTTCCTAGGGGGGTGTTGTGGTGTTATTTGCAGATTAGGTATGCCCTTTTGAACACATTTCTCCAGAATTCTTATGTTAAGGACACCGACTTTATGAAACACCTGGGGAAGTGACTTACTTGCTCTGGAGGACATATACGCTGTTTATATGAAGTTTTGCAAACATGTTTTTGTCCAAATTGGGAAACCCATAGGCTGAAGTGGGTGCGGGATATGAATTTTGATTTCGACAAAGAAGTATGGAATACATGCTGGGTGACTGCACATTTGGCTTCTCTGTATCTCAAGCTTCAGCTGATCCAGAAGAAAATACTGGGGAGATGGCATCGTACTGGCTGGTCAGACTGGGCTTGTTGAGTTCAGACTTTTGTTGGCATTGCCTCTCGGCATCTGGTTCCATTTATCATATACTATGGGAATGTAAACCACTCAAAGGGTGGTGGATTGGTATTTTTTTGCTGTTTGGAAGCAGTTTTGGAAATCCCCATTTTGAAATCTCCACTGTTTTGGATCTTGGGAGATCCGGACTTATTGAATGACTCTCTCTAGCAGTATAAAGGCTTCTTGTTTACTGCTGCCTTAGAGGCTAAGTGGCTTTTATTTATATGTTGGAGGTCACAGTCATGTCTGCCAATTCAAAGGTAGTTACAAGCCTTAACTAAGGAAACTGCCTTTTATTATATTTTATTTTGTAGGTGCAAAGCCCTATCTAGGTTTTTCAGACTTGCGGTAAGTGGGTTAATTATTCAGGAGTGTTTAATGGGGATTTTGGGATGCTTTCCTCCGAATAATACTTGGTTCTGATTTTGATGGGTCTTGCTGGTAGATGATGCATGTGGGGCGAAGGTGGGGCTAACATTTGGGGTTTTATGGTTTTTATGTTGGCTTGCGCATGCAAGTACAAGCAATATACAAAGTACAGAAAAAGCAGAACCAAACCACACAAAAACACGTATCCTGGATTTTAGGGGGGCAGACTTTGGGAAAATGGGGAAATACTTGAAAGAGGCATTAAGGGGAATGGGACAGGAATCAGGGGTTGAGGAACAGTGGGCAGTATTTAAAATGGGGATTATAAGAACAACAGAATTATGCATTAAGCAGGTTAGCAAGAGGAAAAGGAAGAGGAGACCATTATGGTTTTCCAAAGAGGTAGCAAAGAAAGTGAAAGCCAAAAGATAGCATTCAGGCAATACAAAAGACACAGGCAGAAGGGGATAGGGAGAAGTACCAGGAGAAACAAAGGGAGCAGGAAGTAAGTAGGAAGCCAAAGCTCAGACAGAAGAACACATTGCAAAATCAGTGGTTAAAGGGACAAACCTTTTACAGGTACATAAGTGAAAAGAAAGACAAAGGGAGGGATAGTGAGACTGAAGGGGAGGATGGGAGTCGTGGAGGATGACAACAGTAAAGCTGACATATTGAACAGGCATTTCTGCTCAGTCTTTACTGAGGAAGAGGGGGTAATGGGTCTGAAGGAGTACAAGGGGTGAGAATGGTGCAGAAATGGACACAAGTCCCTTTACACGAGAAAGGGTCCTGAAGGAACTGGAAGTAATAAGAGTTGACAAAGCAATGGGGCCAGATGGGTGCACCCAAGGGTCCTTAAAGAACTAAGAGAGGTGGTGGCTGAACCTCTGGCTATCCTGTTTAGCCAATCACTGGAAACAGGAGGTACCCAAAGACTGGAGGGCAGATGTAGTCCCCTTATACAAAGCGGGAACAAAGAGGAAGCAGGGAACTACAGACTAGTCAGCCTCACCTCGGTAGTGGGAAAGATCATGGAAGCACTTCTGAAGGAGATTGGTGGAACATCTGGTTGTCAATGGACTACAGGACCCAAGGCAGCATGGTTTCACCAGGGGAGGTCATGTCAGACCAATCTCATTGAATTTTTGACTGGGTGACTAGGGAGGTGGATCAGGGAGGGCAGTGGACATGGCCTATCTGGACTTCAGCAAGGCCTTTGACACTGTGCCACATAGAAGACTATTACAAACTGGGAATATGGGTGTGGGCAGGACAGTAGTGTGGTGGGTAGGTAACTGGCTGGGTGGCAGGACACAGAGGGTGGTGGTAAATGGCTGTCACTCCACAAGGGAAGAGTGACCAGTGGGGTACCACAGGGATCAGTGCTGGGACGGTCCTATTCAACATCTTCATCAGTGACATTGCGCAGGGATCTAGAAGGCAGAATTTCACTGTTAGCTGATGACACAAAGCTCTGTAACAGAGTAGACACACCAGAGGGTGTAGACAGAATGAGAAGGGACCTGCAGAAACTTGAAGAATGGTCAAGGGTTTGGCAGTTGAAATTCAATGCAAAAGTGCAAGATAATGCATATGGGGCACAAAAACCCTGGCACAATATATCAGTTGGGGGGTGAGGATATAGCATGCACCAAGCAGGAAAGGGATCTTGGGGTTGTCATCTCTGATGACCTCAAGGTGGGGAAACAGTGTGACAAGGCATCAGGTAAAGCAAATAGGATGCTGGGATGTATAGGCAGGGGCATCACCAGCAGGAAAAGGGAGGTCATAATTCCGCTATACAAGACACTAGTGAGGCCCCACCTGGAGTACAGTGTACAGTTCTGGAGACCATACCTACGTGGGACAAAGACAGGTAGAAGGTTCAGAGGAGGGCAACAAAGATGGTGCATGGATTGCATCACAAGTCCTATGAAGACAGGTTGAAGGAACTGAACATGTACTCCCTGGAGGAGAGGAGGAGAGGGGATATGATAGAGACATACAAGTATCTTACAGGGAGAAACAGAGTGCAGGAAAACACTATTTTTAAGCGAAAAAGATGTTCCAGGACTAGAGGGCATGGGATGAAGTTGGAGGGAGGACGATTCAGAGGAAACTTGAGAAAGAATTTCTTCACAGAACGGGTGGTGGATTAGTGGAACACCCTGCCAGAGGAAGTGGTGGGAGCTGAAACAATCACGGGATTTAAGAATGCATGGGATAGACATAAAGGAATTCTAGAGGTCAGGGGTAAGGGGAAACAGACTTCTAGGAAAACAAACTGAACTTATAAGCTCAAATGGGCAGACTGGGTGGGCCATAGGCCCTTATCTGCCGACACTGTCTATGTATCTATGTATGTATCTAATATTTTGTGGTAGTAGCACAGCACTAGCACTTTCAAAGGTGTGTCAGTGTTGTGGTGAATCCAGGGGATGCTTTAGCCAGTGTGTCCCTCAGCCACCAACCAGTGAGAATGCTGCTGATGATGGCAGTTTCAGAGAGTGCTACCAACTTGAAAGAAATTCACCTCTGCAATGAGAGACAGGCTTGTCATTGCAGGTGCAGTTCTGACACACCTCCATTACATGCCATTCCTGGTGAAACATTTAATTAAACATGCCAGCGGCTCCCTCCCTCTGCCTCTTACAATCCCTAGAAAGCTGACTTTTGGGGTGCCCAATCCCCCTGTCAGCATGCCCCTTCCCCAGTTCAATTTGTTTGCCAATGGGGTGCCCAATCCACATCAGCATAATGTCCCCCTACTTTCATTTGTCTGCCGATGGGGGTGCCTAGTCCCCCTCGGCATCATGCCCTCTCAAACACAGACACACTTTCTTTGCCAACAGGGTGCCCAATCCCCATTAGCTTCAGCCCCCCCAAAAAACATAACAGGTGGCACACTGGGAAACCACCCCAGTGTGCCAAAATGTATTTGTGAAACCTGTAAAGAAAAACCAAAAAAACCTTCCCCCGATATTCTATTTATTTCTTTTTTTTTTTTTGCCCTGTAAAACAGAAAATGACCCCTCATGGTCACGACGCCCCCCTTCCCCCAACCCTCACCCACCCTCTGCATACCCAACCTTCCCTCACCCCCCCACCTCATATGTGCCTCCAGAGGCCTAGCACTGCGATCTTCAGTGGAGCAGGAGACATCTGAACTCTTCAAGAGCCGACTGAGAACTGAAGAAAATCACGGTAAGTTGTATAATGGCATCAATGGGGGGATTTCATCTTAAATGGATGTTTTAGGACATTTTTTGACTTTTGGCTCTAAATTTTCAACATGGGGTTCTTGGGACCCAACCTCATGAAATCAGTCACTGTCATTTCATTATTCAGTCCTGAAAGGTGATTTCGTGATCACTGCATGGAATCACCTTTCAGGACTGAGTAACAAAATGACAGTGCCACTGTTCATAAGGTGGGCTCCCAAAAAGCCTCTGTGCAAATTTGGTGAAAAAAATTCCAAAAATGACTATGTTATGAGTGTGTACTGCGCAGTTTCCATGCACGCTCGTAACTTCAAGAATTTGTAATATTTTCACTCCAGATTTTCAATATTGCCATTTTTTTACAGCTCCTTAAGAACAGTACAGCTATCATTTTTCACATCCTGACCAAAATATGTTTTCGCACCTCTGGTGCACAATGGGTGCAATCGCTGTGTGAAATCAACTTTCAGGACACAGTAACAAAATCATAGTGCCACTGTTCATGAGGAGAGGTCCCGAAATGCCCATGTTGAACATTTGGTAAAAAAAAAAAAAATCCCCCAAATGACCATATTACGGGCGTGCATTGTGCTGTGTCTACACAAGCTCATAACTTTGCACATTTTTCATATTTTTCCCTCCAGATTTTCAACATTGCCATTTTTTTACACCTCCTCATGAGCACTACAGCTGTCATTTTTTGCATCCTGCCCAAAATGTGTTTCCACACCTGTGACTCCCAGTGGCACATTTGCTGTGCAAAATCACCTTTCAGGATTGAGTAACAAAATGATACCACCACCGCTCATGAGGTGGGGTCCCACAATGTCACTGTTGAAAATTTGGAGTGAATATACCAACAAATACCCATGGCATTAAGGTTTCCAACTATACACCCACACTATAGAGACTGACAGGCATTGTGGACGTAACATGGGTTCATCAGCCATAATGTTCACAGAATTCTACCCCCACCCCCCACCCTACAGCCACTGACAGGCATTAAGGTGTGACTTGGGTTCTGTCACCCTAACGTTCACCCCATTCTCCTATATTGCACTCATCCAAAGACCCCAATGCACACCACAACATCTGGCGCTCTCTTCAGGGTGGGGTGAGGTGGAATGGAGTAAGCATTATGGCCGACCCAAAGCCACACTCCCAATGCCTTTCAGTCTCTATGGGAAGGGGGGTTGGTGTTACTTCAATACTTCACTGCAATTCCTATTTTGCATTTCTAACTCCTGCAGTACCAATGCCAGTGCCAGCAAGCCAACATTCGGCATTGACAAATACTTGTTTAAATTACTTACAAGTTTTGGAAACCCTCAGCCTAGTAATATAGTAGAGCTAAAGCCTACATGAAGCTTCTCATGCAGGGCTTCCTCTCAACTGTCATCTCAGGGTTCCAATTATAGGATGGGAAATACGATGTTAAAAATAGCCCATGAATAAGGAAACAATAGAACTATTTTAACACAAACACCCAAAACAATTAGCAATAATAAATAGATGTCACACATACCCACATTTACAATAAAAGTACACTAACAATGCAAACAGTAGTGTTGAGGATCCCTTTAACATGAAATCCATTTTTGTTGTAAAGCACTTGCACAGATCTATCCACCACAATGACAACATCATAATTCAGTTTATAATGCAGTGTTACATTTTTAATCCAACAGACATTTTTCAAGTTTGCATCTCTGTCAGTGTCATCAGTAGATTCATTGTGCTAGCCCTCACCCAGCATATACCATGACTAATAGCTATTTTATGTAAATACAACCTTCCAACAATATTTGACAGGTTTTTAACAGTGCTGCATTCCTCTCATTTAGCAAAATGACTGAAAAGTCTACATACCATTCTTCACCTACTAAAAGCTCTCTCAGTTATGGCAAGCATTAAAGTCATGTCACTTTGAAGTCTATGGATTCTACTGGATTACAGAGACTTGAAACCAGCATTATCAGCCATGACTTCATAGTCTACTGTCTCAGAAAAATTAAATCTCTATTTTTCTCTCTGTCTGGTCAGAAGGCTGAGAGTTCACTAACACCGTTTCTAAATTAGGATCATACCTCATGTTAAGTCTATAATTTGTTTATTTATTTATTTGTTAATTTAAGAGTTTTACCAGGAAGGCACACTAAGCAGAGTACTGCTTGATTCCAGGTTCATCCTACGGGAGGCATTGGAGATACAAAAATTCAAACACAGACAATACGCTAGCACAGGAATTTTGAGAAAACAACGTACATATACCAGGAATAAAGCATTACAATCAGTACAAATGCACATCGAATAGGGTAAAGAGAGAGCGTGAACAAATAATTAAACTAAATTAAACTAGATTAAACTAGACTTCCAGTAAGATGGTAGGAAGGTGGACTTGTCATATAAGTAGAACAGGGTCAGCAGAGTTTGGCACACCCATTTATCGGTCATCGCAGACACATGGGGAGGAGAAGTGCACTTTGATGAGTAGGTTGAATTGCTGGGGTGAAGGCATGAGCCAGATGTCAGCAGGGAGGGATTTCCATAATTTAGGCATTCTATGTCTGAAGGCAGCCTGACCAACAGAGTAGGACATGCATGGTATTGCCAGTAGATGGGTGTTACAGTTTCTAAGGCAGTATGCTGGACTGGTCTGGGCTGAGAGGGCTGAGGTGAGGTAAGTTGGTAGGGACAGGGACCAGAACTCAGCCATGAGGCTTGCACAATGGGATAATTTGCGATCATAAAGCGACAGGATGTCGAGTGGTCAGTAAAGGGTGCAGTGATGCGTGGAGGGTGGGCAATCAAGAGCAAAACAGCAGAATGAATGGAAAAGTGTGTTCAGTCTGGCTAAGGTGGACTTTGGGGTGACACTGTGGGCTATATCCCTGTAGTCAAAGATAGGGAGAATCATTTTCTGTACAACTGAGTGGTGAGCAGACAGAGGGATACAACCACATTTGTGATATAAAAGCACACAGTTTAGGGGGAAACATTTTGTGAATGGCATCAACGTGTACAGAAAAGTCAAGGTGCTGGTTGAACCAGACCCCGAGGTATCTAAAGGAGAAGAAAGCCTCCAGAGTGGCCCCATCCAGGGTATGGAAGGAGGGGGTGGTGAGGAGCCGATAGAGTCTCTGCCTCATGCCGAAGGTCATGGAGACAGTCTTCTTAGCATTTAGAGAAAGCTGATTTGTGCAAAACCAGAGCTGAACATCATTGAAATTCTGCTGAAGTCTGATCACCATATCAGTGGTAGAGGGGCCTGATGTATACAGAGCCATATTTTCTACATACATGTAGATGCATGTATGTGGGCAGACAGTAGGCAGATCATTTAGGAAGATGGAGAAAAGGAGCAGGCCAAAGACTGAGCCTTGGGGGACACCAGCTGTGTCTGGAAGGGGAGTAGATATCGAGCTCCCAATCCTAATAGATTTGGATCTGCTTACCAGGTAGGACTGAGCCAGCTGGTTTCCACAGTAGAGAGCCCTGCAAGGGAAAGCTTGTCTAGGAGGAGGGCATGGGAGATGGTATTGAAGGCCTTGGCCAGGTTGATGAAGATGGCAGAGGTGATGGGGTGGACGTCTATACCAGCAAGAATAGAATCCGTGACCCATAGGAGGGAAATGGTGGTGGAGTGGGATTTCCTGAAGTCATACTGGGAGGGTGAAGAGAAGGGAGTGGAGTTGAGAAATGAGGAGAGTTGCACCAGTACAAGGTGTTCCTGGAGTTTAGCCAGAATGAGGAGAAGAACGATTGGGTGGTAGTTACTGGGGGGTGGCAGTATCACCACCCTTAGAAAGTGGGATGACAGTCATATGCTTCCATTCAGATGGTATAGAAGCTAGGGAGAAGGATAGGTTGAACAGAGCTGCCAAGGGGTAGGTGATGGCAGGAGCAGCCAGGTATAACATTTTGGCATCCAGCCCCAAGGGCATTTGTCCTTAGACAGGTTGAGGGTAGACAAGGCACTGAATACCTCTACGGGGGTGACCTGACCAAAGGAGAAGGAGGGGGCAGGAGAAGTGGCCTGTGCATTGGCAGAAAAGGGGGTGGCACTGTGGACATAAATGAGGAAGAGCAGTTTGAGAAAAATTTGTTAAATGTGGATGCCACTTCTAGCAGGTCAGTTATGGGGGTGCCACCTACATTTAAAACAGGGGATGGAGGCTGAGTGGGAGGGGAGGGGAGAAAGGTAATATGACCACCTTACAGAACTTTGCTGGGTGATCTAGATTGGAATGAAAGGTAGCTTTCAAATAGTTGGCTTTGGTCTGATGAATTAACCTAGTGCAGGTGTCACATAAGGAGTGATATTTTGTGTGCCCTTCAGGGAAGTTGGTGGATTTAAACAACTTCCATTCCTGGTCTCTAGCTTTGATGTGAGTCATGATGTTGGCCGTGATCGAGGGCAGGTGGGCAC
Source organism: Neoceratodus forsteri (assembly GCA_016271365.2). Taxonomy (NCBI): domain Eukaryota; kingdom Metazoa; phylum Chordata; order Ceratodontiformes; family Ceratodontidae; genus Neoceratodus; species Neoceratodus forsteri. The sequence continues at coordinate 243,349,298 of CM028130.1, forward strand.
CCCACACTCTAGTGCACCGGAGTGGGGCATATTGGTCCCAGACGGCAAGGATCGTGGCCTTAAAATAACCCAGGGCAGAGTCAATGGAGATGGCCTGAGGAATGAAAGACCAGTCTGAAGCAGCCAGGTCACTTAGGAAGGAGGCAAGGTCCAGGGTATTGTATGACCAGGTAAGAATGGTTCTGAGAGGGGGAGCCTTTGTCTGGAAAATTTTTTGTATCACAAAGATCATGTGGTGGTCACTTAGGGAGTCAGGTAGGAAGCCTGAGGCAGTTATCCAGTGTTGGTAAGAGGTGATGGCCCAGTCCAGTAGGGAGTGGTTCTGCGATTTGGGGTTCAGATGAGTAGGCTCAGAGATCAGTTGGGTTAGGTTTAGGGTGGCCACCTGGTTAAGAAAGCTGGCGGTCCCATGTGGGAGCCAATTTAGATTGAAGTCTCCAAGGATATGGAGCTCACACCTGATCCACAAGCTGTCAGGGTGCCCAGGTGATCTAGGATTGAGGGTGTGGTGGAATTAGGAGGGCAGTAGGACCTGGCTATGAAAATGAGAATGGTGTGGGGTAGGGAGAGTTTGATCAGCAGGGCGTCGATAGTCTGCATGGGTAGGGGAATGTTTACAGGGATAAACTGGAAGGAGGACGCGATATATATATAGCTATGCCACCACCTCTCTTATTGCCTGAGTGGTCATGGCGGATAACAGTATAGCCTGGGATAGTGATTTCAGAGTCCTTAGTATAAAGCTTTAGCTAGATTTTGGAAATGATCAGGATATCTGGCCTTAGTGATTAAATAGTTGGCTGCAGCAAGGCTAGTTTATGCAGCAAGCTGCAGATATTAAGGTGAATTATTTTTAGGCCCCATGGAAATTTATGGGTGGGGGGGAGTAGTGGGCCCAGGGTTAGGCTCGATGTCCCCAGATAGTAGGAGTAGTAATGTTATCAAATGCTTGAGAAAAGTCATTGGCCTGGTAGTAAAGGGTGGCTGTATGGACAACCCCAGGGGATGCTTGGCAGGAGAATTTAGAGCTAGTTGTCCAGTGTGAAAACTGAGTGGGAGTACTGAGTGACCAACCATCCATGAAGGTAGGTGGGGTGCAGTAGGGGGCAGAGAGGATGAAGTCACAGAATTTGGCTTCAGTGTAAGCATGAAATTGCATGCCAATTTACCTGAATGATCATTTGGGCAGCTGGCAGGGGGAATGATGTTAAGGGTAGGAGAGAAGTGATTATTACTAGGGATAGAGGCAGCATGGCTTATTGCATCTAGTGGTTAGCTTGGTTAAAAGTAAAAAAAAATAAGAGGCAGCCACTAGCGGTAGGAGAGGATAACTTGCAAGGGGGGAAGTTGACTGATAGGTTCTACAGATCACGTGACCTGAACTATATAGTAAGTGGTTCACCAAGGGTGGTGGTGAGAGTGGTGGGGTAGCCGATGTGCAGCATTGGTGGTGCAGTCCTTTCCCTGAGTAAGTGGCTGTAACCGTTGGGCACTGTGTTGTACCTTCTTGCTGGTGGTCTGAGAGCGATCGGGGGGCAGCTTCAGGGCCCCACATGACCTCCAGGGAGCGAAAGAGCAGAAGGTGAGCCCTTATATATCAGGTGGATGGAAAGGGGGATGGCTTAACAGAGGAGGAAATGTTTTAAATTGATTTGAGAAGGGCTACCGGATGCAGTTCACTGAATTCCTGAATCAGCACCGAACTATACCTAGTAGCCCTAGTAACCTACATTATTGTCAGCTAAGCCATTCTTTGGATTAGCCAGTACATCTAGGAACTATCTTCCCATTTCTTGTTGCAGTCCAGGTGAAAAGTAAAGATACAATTGGACTTTGAGAAAATAGGTCAGGTCAGGTTCTTTTTATTTGTTGGTCAAGAAGACCATTACAAAAGTATAAAATCTTTACATCAATTTATACAAATATGTTAAGACAGGTGTATACACACTACAATACAATGAAAAGAGCCTTAACTTGCTATAAATGCATAATAAGATTTAAGCTTTATATAGTCAAAAGACTTGTATCAGTCACTACTCCATTTGGGTATTCCGTAATGAGACGACATTCATTTCTTTAAATGGCCTTCATTATCTTAAGTAATACTTCTTCTGCTTAATAATGTTGCACAATTTTGCTACCTTTTTCAAAACCTCTGCTTTATCTGTTTTTAGTAAATAGTTTATTTGATATCTTGGTTCCATGTCTAAATTACTTAGAATATTTCCTATAACTTGATGTCGATGAATTTCGTAAAGAGGACACAATATTAATAAATGTATATTTTTGTCTATTCCAAGATCACACTTACAGTTTGAATTGTTCAATTTGGAATACATTCCATTCAGACGCTGGGAACTGTGATATTCAAAATGTATTCTTGTATAACTTTTCCTCTTATCCATTTATTTAATTATATTTAAATAGGGTTCAAATACAAATTCTCTTCTTTTATTTTCTGCTAACCAATTACTTATTTTACATCCTTTGCTCAAATTGACATCCCTTTGAATATCATTATTTTTAATTCTATTTTTCATATCCCAATTTATTTCTTCTATCGGTTTTGTACGAATATATATCACATTTTTCAACAAGCCTATTGGATTAATCACTTTTCTAATATTTTAATACTTGGACATAAAAAAAAAAACATTATCCTTATACATTAAATCTTCCTCTAAGCAGATTCAAGGTAACCTTACTTCTTTCATGTTATATACTTTTAACCAGTAAGTAGTCAATTTCTGTGCAATCTGACAACTGAAAGTTGTTTGTCCTAGTTCCCTTCTTACTAGAGCCGAGGGATCCCCCTTAGGTAAACCTAAAAGTTTTTTGTCAAATTCGTTCAATGGAGTTTCTAGTTGCACATCTTCTCTAAATCCCCATGTTTCAGCCCTGTATGTTATTCTACTCTTAATATTTGCATTTAATGCTCTTGTAATCCCTCTGACAGAAGGACCACCATATCTATGTGAAAATCTTTCTATTGCTGCAGTGAATTTGTTTATTTTTTTATTTTAATTCTTTTTATGCTTAGTCAACTTCAGATTAAATGAAAAGTGTATACCAAGATAGCAGACATTTTTAACAGGCTCTATTCCATATATTTCCCCCACTCCTTTTAATATATTTTCCCTTTTTGACCACAGTCTTATTGCAGATCATATATTTGGTCTTCTCCAAGTTTATTTCTAAAGCTGCTTCTTGACAATAATCTTGAAATTTCTCAAAAATTCTTCTAATGCCTAGAAAGCTTGTTGACATCAAAATGATGTCATCTGCATATTCCAAGAATGGGCAATACCTTTTGCCCATTCTTGGCATATGAAAGCTCTCCTTATATAATTTCTCCAAAATACTATTTAAATAGATATTGAACAGAATAGGGGAGAGGACACAGCCCAGTCTTAAACCCAGATTAGAATCAAACTTGTCTGTCATTCCTACTTTTTATTATAATGAACACTGGTCTTGTTCTTACTGTACATAGCTGATATCAATTTAATTATTGTGGGATCTAGTCCATAATCATAAAGAACTTTCCAAAGCTTATTTCTTTTAACTTTGTCAAATGCGGACTTAAGGTCCACAAAAATACAATAATATGTTTATTTCTTTATGTAAATATATTTATCTATCAGGTGGGACAACACAAAGCACTGGTCCACAGTGGAGTATCCAGGTAAAAATCCAGCATGAGCTTCATCCATAATTTCTGTATCCTGAATCCAATCCATAATCCTATTAAGTAAAACTTTAAAAAAAGTTTTAAGTGAGGTGTCCAGTAAACTTATCGGATGATAATCTTAAGGATTTTTCCTATCCCTTTTTTCCAAAAATTGTGATTATTATATTTTCCTTCCAGGTTTCTGGTATTTCTCCAACCCTTAATATATGATTAAATATTTTTTTTTAGACATGGTATTCAAAGCTGCAAATCATTTAAAAGTATGTCAATAGGTACCCCATCTGGGCCCTGTGCTTTGTGTCTTTTTACTGTTCCCAGGGCTAGCCACACTTCTATTTCACTGATTTCTTCTTTTAAATGTACCCAGTCAGTTGAAGAAGACTCTTCTCCTGGTCTTGTATCCTAGTCTGCAAATAGCTGTTTATAATAATCCTGCCATATATCTGGTTCAACATGATTTTCTTCCTCCTCACAATAAATATTTTCACCATTGGCTACAAGTTGCCAGAATCTTTTGTAATTTTTTTGTTGCAATTGCCCTCTCCAGTTCTTTCCAAAGTAATAGTCTATGTTCTTTTCTCTTTCTACTAAATAACAATTTATATTTTTTCCTCATCTGAGTCAGGCTATCCCTATTTTCCTATGGTGGATGCTTCCTCATCACCCTCACAATTCTATTCAAATCTCTTTTAGTTCTTTTACACTCCAAATCATACCATTGACTCCATTTTTTTGCCTTAAAGAATGATGTTTTTACTATAAGAGATCTAATTTCCTTCATAACCTGTTCAAAATCTGTCATCTTAAAGTCGTATTCTCTCCCCACCAAATCCTCAATTTTGCATTTTATTCCACTCTCAATCAACACTCTATTAGAGGAATTGTTATCAGTATTTTCCCATTTTATTCCTACTTTTGTTCTTATTAATCTTAGATTTTTTTCCCTCCAATTTAACATTAGCCCAGGGATTTATATCAATCACCAAAGGGAAATATTCACTTTCTGTTCCCCACTGTCATCTCCCAATGTTCTACCATTTATTAGAACAAAATTCAAATCCCCTAATAGTTTATTTATTTCTCTTCTTCTTTTTGTTGATTTTGTGTCTTTAGATTTCCTATCTCTAGCTATGTGATCACAACCAATTGCTGTGTAAAATTCCCTAGTTTCCATTGGTAACCTTTGATAGTGGCCACACCTTGCTTTGAAATCCACTAAAATCATGATTCCACATCCTTGATCTTTATCTCTATTCGTATCAATTATTATCTTCAACTTCTCAACTAACTCAATGTCCCTATATTTTGAGGACGCAGGGGGAATATACAAGTTGAAAATTATAATCTGCAATTGTTTCCCATTTATCCTAATTCCCAAAATATTATTAGAATTTGTTTCCACTTCCTCTGTTGTATATTTTATAGATAGCTTAAGTCAGGTGATTAAGCCTCCCAACAGTCTCCCCATATTTTCTTAATTGTTTTCTTGAAATATGTTTTATATTCATTAATATTTTTTCCTGATCTGACCATGTTTCCTGTAAACAAATACATTCAAATTCCTCTACATATTTTACAAATGAGGGATCTACTAATCTATTTCTAATGCCAGCTATATTCCATAATAATATGTTATTTCTTTCCACTTTAGCAGATGCTCCTTCCCTCTTATTCACTTTCCAAAATTCCCCATCCTGTTGTCATTCATCCCTTTAGGTTTCCAGAATTTGAAACCTATTCGATGTTGTAAATAAGTTTTTCCATTCATTTGAGTTCAGTTTTTTCTCTAAGGGGAATTTATCTTTTCCTTCCCCTATTAGATTGATATCAAAGGTATCTAACCATTTATCACGTGATACTATTTGATTATAACTATCATGTGTATCCATCCAAATTGTGATCTGGCAATTGCTTTTCCACCTTTCAGCTGTTTTTATCTTTTTATAAAGATCATCTGTTTTCAAAAGATTTTGTAAAAACTCGGCTATTTTATACCTCAGGTTTTTATCTGTTTCATTTATAAAATTATTCAATACAGATATGGGAAGTTCAAGATTTTTTTTGATGCCTTTATTTTCAAAATATTCTGGAAATAGCACTTTAACTGTGGTTACTTTGTCCATGTTTACTCCCATTTTTTTTTTAAATTGGTCCTTCTGTTTTTCTAGTGTCTTTAATATGTAGTACTGGTCTGAGACCAGAAATACCATTTCCAAATCTCTTATAGGTCTTATGACACTAAGACAGTTTAATACTAGGGAAAAATCCCTTTGTCCCTGAAATATAATATTAAAGAACTTTTTTAGATGTTTCTCTAATGTCCTTTCTGTCTTGTCAGGTATTTTTGCCACTTCATACAAGGGGAAAGCAAAATCATTTTCATCAAGTCATTTAAAAAATTGTTAAAGCAGACATTCTGAAAATTTACACTTCGAGTTTCTTTATCAGTCTGTTCTGTTTTCTTCCTCTCATTTTTATCTTTTTTATTTTCACTTGATTCTTGTTCTTTATTTCTTGGTCTATTGTCCTGACTGGAGACCTCCTTTCACTTTGTCTGTTTCCTTCCTTTTTTATTCTTATTTGTGCCTTACCCATTCTTTTTTGATACCAAGTTTGAGCCTTTTTCCAATTTGTTCCTTTTTTCTGGTTCCTTTTCTTATTTTTATTTTTACTGCTAGTTTTGTTCCAACATTTTTCTGTTTTATATTGTCCTCTAGTTTTGTTTCTTCATCTGTTAAGTCTAAATTTACTTTGTCTCTGTGTGCATTACAACATTGATTAACAATTTCAAAATTTTGAGTTCACTTTTCCTGTCCTTCTCCAATAAATTCTATCCCCATTCCCTTACACCTTTGTTCTTTCTTTTCCCTCTTCTTCTTATGTTTATCTTCTTGATTAAGCCTTTGTTCCAGATCTCCATGTTACCTGCTACTATCTCTTTTACTACACTCTCATTTCTGCATTTTTTTATCTGGTAACATTATTAGTTCAGACATATTTGATTCATCTTCCCATGTACTACATGTACTATAAATTGCAATATATCCAACCTGTTCTTGTTTATGATTTCCCCCAACTTTCTTTTCTTTAGATGTCATTTCAATTACTTCATTGTCTATCATTCTGTTCTCAGTTATGTCCAAATCTAAATCTTTCTTACTCAAGTTATTCATTATATCTCCTTCCCTTATTTCCTCATTCAGTTGATTAACCTGAGTATCAGCAGAATAGTTCTCTAGATGTCTCTCTTCTCCATGAGGAGTCCAATCCTATTTTGTCATATTAAAATATTGTCTCTCTGTCATTTGTTTTATATGTTTTCTATTCTCTATACATACCCCTTTTAAAAAGGATAGGTCTTGTTTAATACCCAACGGCTGTTTGTAAATCATCATATTAGCAGTTAAAGGGTCTCTAAGTGCATTTCCTAATTTTTGTGCTATATTATCAGTGAATAATTCCTTGCAGCTTATAAGACTCATAAGTTGAGTTTCACCTCCCAAGGAACAACCCTCTCCAAAATCCTCTACTATCCTAAGTTTGGAATCTTCAGTTTTCTGTTCCAAAGAACACTGCTTGTTGTCTCTGACAACTGACACACTCATAAATGTTTTCATCTCTCTCATGTTTTCTATTCTATTGTTTGTCATTATAGTTCCCTTAATCTCTTCTACTGTTTTATTAATTTCCCTATTCACTGATCCCAACATATCTAAGTTATCAAAACCTGATTTATTGATGCTTTCTGATATTCCTATATGAATATTTTTCAATGTTTCTGTTTTACTTTCTAATTCCCCATCAGCTTTCACCTTTCCCAAATTCTTTGTTGATTTACTTTTCTCCTTGAGTTTATTTACCTTTAAAGCTTCCATTATTAATGGGTGGATCATCTTTCTCTCCTTGGGTTAAACAACCTGGGAGGAGGTTAATGGGGTAGAAGTATTTTGCATAATTATATCAGTTGCATCAATTACATAATCTGCAGCATTAGCATTCCCAACCTCACCCAGTTCAACAAAGTGTGTTCTATGTTTCTTTACACCTTTACTAAAAGCCTTGACCTGTCCTTTGTCCTTAACTTCATCAATCTTTTCCATTTGCTCTTTTCCACTTTTGGTAACCATTGGCATAATTAATATTTTTCAGAAACAGTATTCTTGGTCAATTTACTCGTTATAATTCCTACTTTCTAATTACTGTCCCTTACAATTTCTAATAGTCAAATACCCTTAAGTCAACTATATGATGTGCTGTATGAACCCTTCCTGTAATTAATTATATTAATAGTCACAATAACAATAATGATGATGAGGATCAGTACAGATAAAGATATTAAACTGGGGAACAAAAACAAGTAGACCATTAGATCATTAAATCTTCCAATATCCAAATATTCTGACCAAAAGGAAAAAAATGTCTCTTATCTCCTAAGTGATGATTTGAATAGTCCACACAGTCCAAATAATCCCAACCAGAACTAAACCAAGTCCTAATCCGGGATAAAATTCAAAGTTCTTATTCACTGAAAAGTAGAGACGTAGGCTTCAGTAGATCTTTCCTGAGTTCTCCCTGCACACTGGCTAACCTGATGTTAAAGTCCAACAGAGCCTAAGTTTATGAGACATTAGAGAAGACAACTTCAAATACTCTCTTGCTTTTAGGTAAATGGGAAGGATACCAGTTTCTGCAGTCCTCCACTTACCACGGATGTATTTCCTGATTCATCCCTTGCCCCTTGTTCTAGATTTCTGTGTTTCCACTGTTAAGATAAAATCACACTAATAATAAACTAATACAATATCTGGGGCTTCCTACTTGTATAATTATTTAGAAATAGAAGTTATTTGAATAATAACAAATTAATCAATCCTTCATTTAGTCAGTTTTACAATTTTGCAACATGAGAAAAGCATCAAATATACAGACGTTAAAATATGTTCTTATAACAGAACAAAAAATCTCTTTATAGAGTACCCTCCCAATTCAGTCTCTCTAGTCTAGTTATTTTCTAATCCTACTTGCTGGTATCAATGTGTAAAAGTGGAGAATGGACTTCAAGCCACTCAGTTCACTCAGCACACTTCCTAACCAAAAGCAAAAGGCAAAAAGCTCCTCTAAATTCTATAAAAATGTTGCTTTTACTGAGGATCTTTAACGCCAATCTCCGAGGCTTCTATCTCAGGTTATTACTACAAATTGCTAACTTACTAGATAGCACAACGGAGAAGGAGAAATAAATAAGATAATCAGTAAAAAAGTAGGAGAGGATACTAAAAGCGCTATACAAAAGTGCACACACCAAAGGCTACAATTCCAAAAAAACAACTCTCCCTTGGAGTACACTCTTCTTGCAGCCATTCTTGCTAAAACTGCAAGAGAAATGAAGCCTGAATCACTGGCACCTACATCTGCGCTATTTGCTCAGGAGTCATGTGTAGGAGCCAGCCAATTCTGGCTCTGTTACCTGGCCCTTACTTCCTGGTTTTACAGGAGATCTAAAAATCACAAAAAAAAAAAAAAAAAAAAGAAAGAAACCAAAAATACAAAAAAAAAAAAAACAGAGTGAACCAGGACTCCACACAAAGTGGAATACAGAATTGCATCCTTCTTTCAGTATTTCCAGGTAGGTACCTAAAATCGCTAACCTTGCATATAATATCACCTTTGCCTTTACAGTCGATGTGTTATAAATTTACAATCATAACAATGTCTTAACAATGTCAGTAAAAGCAAAGACTGTATAAAACAGAGAATCAAACAGACTGACCATACAATTAAACAAAAAGTAAGCATCACAAAATAAAGTTTACACAGGTAGTAAAATCAGATTATGTGTTCTAAAGATAAATATCTCAGTAACTGTATAAAACTAAGAAGCTGTTTAGCAAATACAGCAAATATCTGGCAAATGAAAATTCTATTGAGTTCCTTCCATCAAGGTTTTTTTTTTAATTAATTTTTTTTAAACGGATTTAGAGTTTTTTCCAGGCTGCTAACCCCCCCCCCCCCACCATGGGCTCTGTCAGACCCCTGTGTCCAGTCAGAAGGCTCCTCACACTGCTAGGCCCCAAAGGCTCTGGTTCTTACTCTGCCACTGCAGTGGGATGCAGGGAGCTCAAAGCTGTACTGGAAAGGTCTGTGAATGAATAAAAACCTTAACTATCAATGTGACAATGCCCGGTGGCATACCTTTCCTAAAGACTTAAAAAGCTTTTTGCAGACTCCTGCTACAGACGTTTTTTCTCTCCATAACATCTTAGTGACTAGCTGTCTTGATATTCTTAACAAATGAGTAACTTCTTTGAAAATGTAACTGATATGGTTACAGTGAATGGCTTTGTGTGTGCGCTGTTTCTGAGTACACAATAGGTGCCCTGTTTCACTGCATACTGCCTTTGCACTTCTAAGACCTGATACATACCCTCTTTTACCCCTGCAAGATTGCAGTATTTAGCCAATTAAACTGGTTCAATAATAGTTATTGTTGCAGCTGAATTCCAAACCATTTTCATTGTAAACAATAACGCACTGCAGGGTGTGCATTAGGTACTCCTTTGGTGTGCTGAGGCCTGGTATTAAGATGTTTGGCTTAGAAAACACAGCACTGTGTGTTGATGAGTATGTACAGTACAAGTGACCTGATTCATCAAATCAGAAAGCAGTGTTTGTGATGGTCATGTTGATCCATTTTATAACAATACCGCAGATCATAAAAAAAATTCCATGTTTCACAACTGCTTGAAGGCAAACATCCACAGGATTGCTGGCTATGTTCTATTAATGACATCTAGAAACAAAGTGCTTCAAATGAGAGCTGCAGTCTAGAAATTTAGGGGGATGTGCAGACCAATAGCCTTTTAGAAATATTGCCCCCCCCCCCACGGAATCCAGTTGATTTTATACGTGTATGACAGGTGAAGTACAAAAACTACAATAAAATATCCTGGGAAAATCATATACTGTGATTGGTGGAATTTAATCACATGGCCATGGTATGCCTAGTGATATATCCACAGATCAAAAATACTTTCTGTTTTCTAATGTGTGTTAACTTCTTTCTTAAAAAGCCACATGTTATGATAGCAATAATACACTCCAGGGATGTTTTACATATAGGACATGTTTAATTCTTGGGTGAGTGAAGGTGCTTAATTTTGCCCTGCAAAAAAAAAAAAAATTCAAGACACATGTACATACCATAATATACTACAGCCCATCATGTATTTTGCTTAGTTTGGTTCTATTCTTTTCTATTCTAGTCTACTCAGCTCTATTCTTGTCATCTGCCAGTATTTCCCCAACTACCTGTCCATCTCTGTTTTCTGTCTGGCTGCTTGTCCATCTGCCAAATCTACTGCATATGGTGGACAATGAGGAAAACTACAATGTACGGTACATTGCACACTACACTAATGCTGTTCTCTGTGGCTCAAAATTCACAGATGGGGCACTGCTGGAAGGAAAGCAATGTTAAGGTATTTCTCCATCACATTCAGTTCAGAATAAGTATAAAAAAGTCAAGTAAGAATTGAAAATTGATAATCGCCAAATCTGTTACAAAACTGCAGCTCTCTGACATTCACACATGACCTTTGATTCATCCCCCCCACAAAAAAAACTCACAGTTGTGTATGGAGGAAAAAAATTGTTATTGCACCACCCTCTCCAGAGCTTCTTCATCTTTGGAGGAGTTCTTTAGAGCTTAGTCATTCACAACCATTTTTTCATTTTTTTAAATACAATGTATTTACATTAAAGAGCCATAGAAAGATTAAAACAGAAACATAAAATTTGTCAGTAAACAAGGACTGCTTGGCCCACCTAGTCTGCCCATTTTTCCTTGTCTATACTGTCACCTCAGTTGTTGTTCCATCTCCTACCTGACCTCTGCATACCTCCCCTTCTGCTCACTACCAAGATTCTCTTGTGTCTATTGCATTCATGTTGGAAGACCACCACTGTTTTCACCCAATTACCTCTGCTGGAAGATTATTCCAGGTATCCAGCACTATTTCATGAAGAAGTACTTCCTTACATCCTTCCTAAATTCCCCCTCCACTTCCAGCTTCATCACAGGCACCCTCTTTCACATGCACCTTTTTGTCTGAAAAATACTCCCCATCTGTACCTTCCTCACCCCTGTGAGGTATTTACAGGTATCTACCATGTCACCTGTCCCTCCTCTGTTCCAGGGTGTACATATTGAGCTCTTTCAGCCTCTCCTCATTGGGCTTCTGATGCAATCCTGTACAATTTTAGTTGCTCTTCTCTGGACAGTGTCCACTCTGTTTATGTCCTTCTTGAGATGCTGCCTCCAGAACTGGATACAGTACTCCATGTGGGGCCTCACCAATGATCAATACAGTGGTAATATCATCTCTCTCTTTCTACTGATAATACCCCTTTCTTTGTATCCTATTATCCCATTGGCCCTGTCTACTGCCTTTTCAAAATGCCTCACTGCCATGAGGCCATTCAGTATGATTACCCCAAGATCCCTTTCCTGTTTTGTGACCAGTGATACATCTTCCCCCATTTTATACTATGCCTCTGGAGTTTTGTACCCTAGGTGCATGATTTTGCTCTTTTTCACATTGAAACCTAGCTGCCATATCCTTGATCACTCCTCGAGTTTTCTCATGTCTCTTCATATTCTCTCAACCCCCTCTGGAGTGTGTATCCTATTACAGATTTTGGTGTCATTTTCACTGAGGCATACCTTCCATTCCAACTCTTCTGCAATGTCACTTACAAAGACATTAAAGAGGACTGGTCCCAGTACTGAGCCCTGAGGTACCCCACGGGTCACTCACCCTTCCCCTGACTGAGTGCTGTTTACTCTATCACCTATTCATCAACCAGTTTCATACCCAGTTTACCATCTTAGGATCAACCCCAAACGGCCCAGTTTTCACGTGAGCCTCATATGTGGTATGGTGCTGTAGGCCCTTCTGATATCTATAAAGATCATGTCCACCATCCTACCCTGATGCTATTTCCCTGGTCACTCAGTCAAAGAAATCAATAATTTTCATCTGACATGACCTCACTGCCATGAATCTATGCTTCCTTAGGTTTTATAACCCACTAGATTCAAGACACTCCACAAACCATTCCTTTAAAAGTGTCTTCATTAACTTCCTCACCACTGACATGAGACTGATGGGCCTACAGTTGCCCGCCTCTTCCCCCCTGCCACATTTATGAAGTGGGACTATATCTGCCCTCCTCCTGTCCTCTAGAAAAACTACTGTTTACAAAGAGCTGTTGAATAAGATTGTCAGAGGTGCCACCAGTGCTTCTCTGAGCTCCCTCAGCACAATCATGTGTACACTATCTGGCCCATAGCTTTTTCCACCTTCAGGTTCACAACTCCTTTCAGAACTCTCTCCTCTGAGAAAGGACTTGTGTCTGCCTCTCTCCTCACTGTGTTCCTGGTGCTTTTATTTGGTCCAGTCCCTTCCCCTTCCTTTATGAACACTGAACAGAAGTATCCATTCAGGATGTTTGCTTTTTCCTGCTCCTCTTCTGCATAGTCCCCCCCTTGCCTTTTTAGTCTCACTATCCTTCCCCTCATCTTCCTCTTTTCACTTACTGTATGTACAGTACCAAAAAAAGGTTGTGTCACCCTTTATTACCCCTTTGACCATCCTTTTCTCAGTTTGTACCTTTGCACCCCTCACAGCTTTTTCTTCTTCTCTCTGCTTTGCCTGGTACACCTCCCTTTCCTCTTCTCTCTATGTCTCTTCATATCTCCTGTATGCTATCCTTTTAGCCTTAAAGAGAATTTCTAAGATATCTGCTTTGGCTTTTTTAACACAAAAGTCCTATAGCTCATGCGTGCAATAGTCTCTTGAACTAGAAAATGAATTTTTTCTTTTAAGCTGATTTTTGAGGGAAGGGATAGAAAATTGAGCTTAGCAGCCAGCCAATCACTTCCACTTCCCCGCCCACCAGCCCAACCCCCATGCTTAGAGATTTTGTGACATCTAACCAGGGAGAATGCAGGGCTACACCCTATAAAAGTCTATTGGGGATATTTTCAAAGCAGCTATATATATATATATATATATATATATATATATATATTTAGTATCATTTGACATAAATGAAACCCACAGCTCAACTAGCAGGGCCCCTGTTACTTGAGCAGTGGCATTTATTAATGTCAAAGGGGTACCAGGTCAATATAGCACTACAATAATAACACTGCAAGAACCATGCTGTGTAAAGCACAAAAGCATTTAGAGTGACAAGGGTACAATAGTGGTAGGGAATTATCACTATCCCTGTTGCTCAGCACTGATACATCAAAGGGATCAAGTTGCCTTGTGTGTGGTTCCTGGATGAGCCACTTCCATGGTAGAGTGGTTAAGGCACCAGCACATGGCAGGATTGGAGACCTAGGACCATAGTTCAGTTCCCCCTAGGTCTCGTGGTGTTAAAACATTTTACTTTTTTTTATAAAATAGAATTTTTCCCATTCCCAAGTTTCTCACCATCCACAAAGTCCACATCACCTCGGAGTTTATTTAAAGTCCTAGGGTGTGGGGGCAAAGTCCCCCATGTCAGGGGTTGGGGGAGCAAAGCCCTCATCAAAAAACAGAAAGTCATGTTAGTCAGACTGGAGTGCGCTTATTGTATTGGGTCGGTATTTTTACTGACGTTATGATGGCGCATGCTGTTTAACTTGTGGCAGTGACTGACACCCTATATTTGTTAGTGACATTTTGACATCATGCCTGTCAAAGATTACTTAAACATAATTAAAACTGCTTTGAAACTAGCCCTCATAGACTTCTATAGGGCTCACCCCCACACTCTTCCTGGTTAGACATCTGAGAACGTCTGAGAGTGGAGCAGGACTGATGGACCAGGAAGTGGAAGTGGTTGGCTGGCTGACTGCTTGGCTTAATCTTTGATCCCTTCCCTCACAAAGTGGCTTAAAAGAAAAATTTCATTTTCTGGCTCAAGAAACTATTGCAAGCATAAGGTATTGAGCTTTTGTGTAAAAAAAGCTAAAGCAGATATCTTGGAAATTCCTTTTAACCTTTGCAGCCACTTCCCTTGAAAACCACAGAGGTCTTGTTCTGTTCTTGCTCACTTGTTTTGTGTAGTGGTTTGTTGCCTTCACAATGCCATCCCTTAATCTGACCCACTGCTTCTCCTTCCCGCCCGGGCCAACCTCCATGCTTGGTCATCTCTGAGGCATTCACCTATTTTTTTAAATCTGCCTGTCTGGTGTCCAGGACCCTCAGGCTTGTGTTGTTTGCTTCTACTGCTGCCTTTATGTTGAACCACACTGTACTGGTCCCCAGGTGGCATCCTACTTGATGTTTACAATACTGTCCCTGTTTGTGACAAGAGGGTCCAGTATTGCCCCATCACCATTGGGCTCCCTGACTAGTTGCTTGAGAAACACCTTCTGCATGAAGTCTAGTATGTCTATGCTTCTAGCTGAGACCATGGCTAGGAGGCTCTAATCTACAACCAGCTGATTGATGTTCCCCAGCACCACCTTATCTTTTTCTAACATTCTCTTGATGGCTTCCCCCAGTGTCTTATCTAGTTCCTTCCCCTGTGTTGGAAGTCACTTCAGTAAGAATAGTGGCTCTGGCTTCTGACAATAGGGTCACACAAATACCTCTAACCACTCTTTTCCCCCCAGCTTCCTTATATTACAGCACAATTCCTCCTCTCTCCTCCCCACCCTTTCCTTCCTGAATTGAGTATAGGCTGCTGTGGCCATGTTCCAGTCATGGTTGCCTGTGCACCTTTACTTAGTAATGGCCACAATATCCCATTCTACCTCTATCATGATGGCATCTGGGTCTGGAATTTTATTTTCAAGGCCCCTTGCATTTGCACACATGGCCCTCAACACCTTGTTCCCACTCTGACTGCAACTCCTCTTCTTCCCCTTGTGCTTCATTTCCTTTCCCCCTCTTTTACTGCAACTATTGTTCCTGGCACCCTTATACTCTTCACTGCTGTTCCCATTGTCCTTCTTCATGGGGCACACTCTTCTCCTCTTCTTGGGTCCTCTCTTCCTACTGCTTTCATCTGTGGTGGGGCATATTATGCCTCCCTTTTCCTTCTGCAACCTCCCTCAGCTACTTTAAATGCTTAACAATGTAACATTTAAACTGTTCACTAAGGACTGCAGTTCCCAATCCAGACAGATGCAAGCCATCAACTGTGAATTGGCCAATTTCCTTCCAGATTGGTCCCCAGATCGATCCCAATATAGCTGAACCCCTCTTACCTGCACCATTCCTTCAATCACAAGTTGATGCTCCTAGTGTGGGGTACCCTATCTTTCCCCTGGTCCTAGACAGGCAGCACCTCAATGAAAGCTCCTGTACATGTATCTTACCTTAGACCCCCTTCAGTTCACTGACTTCTCACTGCACAATCCCAGCCCTGACCCTTGCTAGGTCATTAATCCACTGGAGGACAATATCATCCAGCTTCCCTGTCCTGCTGCTTTAAAAATCTGTAGGATCTGCTTCCCATCCCTCTGATAGTGTGGCCCTAGGCAGGCACCTTACCTCCCTCTCTCTCCCCCCTTTCTGTTCCAAAGTCTACCCCCTAACAATTGAGTCCCCCACAAGAAGCTGCTTCCTCCTCTGCTTTTGTCCTCTACCTCCCACCATGGGGCCTTCCCTTTGGAGGACCCCACATCCATCTTTGCAACTATTGTGGGTGCCTCCTACCAGCAGTCTTGTCCTGCTAGACTGGTGAAGAAGTCTTTTAGTAGCACAGGTTGAGGAATGTGTCTCTGACCTGCCACCCCCACCTTCCCGAAGCCTACCAGAGTACAACCAGCCCTCCATCTCCTAAGCAACATCTGGGGCAATGTTGGTAGACTTGGTGGCCCCTGGGAGGGAAAAGAGGTCCTCTGGAACCTAAAAAGCTATATCTCATTTTAAGGCTTAGAGCAGTTTGCTTGCATATAACTATGCGTGGCAAGTTGGTGCTTGGTGGGGGTTATTACCAGACTAACAAGGAATATGGAGAAATCAGGTTGAGCCTGGAAAAGAGAAATATGATAGTGACTGGGTGGATGGTGTTTCAAGATGTGTGTATTATACCTACAGTTTACAAATACATGGGGATAAAAATCATAAAACATTATACCACCATCTTGTCAAGTTCTGGAATAGATATATAGGAGGTATACAATAGCATGACTCAAAATATGCCATTCATGTGTGAAACAGACATAGGGGAATATTAGTAAATAGGCTAGGAGGAGGGAGGGTTGCCAGAGAACAATTAGTGTCTACAGAGACAGACTAGGCATTGACCATCAGACATATTATAATAAACTGAAACTCTGTTCCCCGAGTTTTAGAAGCCCGCCACTGTTTACCTGACACATACTTGCCCTATACATAAAATTCACCTGTGGTGGAGGTAATTTTATGTTTCACGGTGCTTCACCCCACCCCCCCGCATCCCCCATTGCTGGAGGCTTTGCCCACTGTACCCCATCACTTAATATAATCAACTCCGCCGCAGGCAAATTTTGCATATCGGGCAAGTGTGTTTCGGGCAAACAGTGTTGGGTTAATGAAACTCGGGGAACAGACTTTTAGTTTATTGCAGAACTCCCTTTACAATCTGGGCAGACAGGTGGCCCAAGCAATCCTTTTCTGTCAACAAATTCTGTTTCTATGTTTCTATTTGTCTTTAAGTGTGAGAGGCCAGGGTCACAACATATGAGTGACAGAGCCACATGTAAGTTGTAGAAGTTCTGTCCGATCACGAGTGATGATAAGTAGCATATTTTTTTTGTCAGACCATAAAGAAAATGTGCATAAAAATAACAAAATAAAAAAAAAACATATGGAGTTGTACCATGAAATGGCCTGGGCTACCACTGCATATGTTTCTTGTTTTTTCAAAAAGTAAGGAAATAAATAAAAAAACGAATTATGCCAATACTGCTATCAGAATTGAAGCACAAAGCTGAAAAGGTAGGAACATTAAACATTAGGGTTAATGCTCCCTGGAAATGTGGCAAATCTTTTGTCTATTTTTTTAGAGATATTAAATAACCATATTATGCCCTGTTGGCATTGCCCTAATACTGTCACATTATAGGTCCTGTATGTCTTCTGACCTCCACCCCACCACTCCCTAAACTTCCCTCCTTACACTTACGTACTCCCTCTCTTGTTTGCCTGTATCCATTTGTATCTTCTATCCTTAATACTTTTGTAACTCTTCCACTGAGATGACAAACTTAGTTTTGCTGTATTATAATTTCTCTGCATAACTGTGTCATATTTAAACTATTTGTAAAGATATTCTGTGTTTCTTTATTGTATCTAACCTAGCTGCTATGTTTAGACATACTGTTTCTTGTGTTATGTTACCCTGTACTGTGTAAATCTATTCCAATGTTTTTATTGTCTTTCTTATGAACTCTTGATGTAGAACATTTGTAAAAGAGACAATAGCTCAAAGGTGTTAATTCTGAATTGCCCAATAAATAAATATGCAATGATTGTTGTGTCACTATTTTGCTTTTTTTCTGACAATACAGTGCTAATAATGTCAAACCTGTGGCACATAACTGTCCAAACCCTGAGGAACATCACTCAACTGATTTGCCAATGTTTCAGTAACTTTTAACTTAATATTTCACTTCTATACTTTTTACATTCACCCTTGCACTTGTGAGGCATGTCACTGTAAGTCCAATGCAGGACAGTCTGCAAGGGGCTCAACAGTGTCAGCCCAGTCATCAGCCATACTGATCACAACACTCTTCTAGTCTTGCTGGGCAGAAACTCAGTGTAGTCCAAAGAAATGAGCCACCTGAATCATAGGGCTACACTTTCCTTTATTCTACATAATGCTGCCAAGCAATCTGAACTGATCATCATCATGATCGGCATGATCAGCCTGTTGTGCCTTCCCCATGTAAAAACAATCCCTCCCACCCTTTTATTCTAAATGTTCTGACACGGGGTGCCCAATCCCAAGTACGGGCAAGTACCCCTTATCTATTAGGCCATGTCATCCCTCCCACTGTCCCTTCTGCTCAGCTTCATTTGGGTAACATTAGATATTGTGCCTGATCCTAATCCATGGCTGTTTATTCCAAGCACCACATCTTACCTTTTATGCTTGGTGCTGGTCTGATCTCCTGGTTCCCCATGGCTGGAGGTCCTCCAATTCTAATCTTCAACAGGAAACTGAGACGTAATGAGGCTGCCCATGTTTATATAGACACTGATGCATGACATTGTTGTTGCTAGGCCACAGCTAGTGAAAGTTTTTATGTGGTCCTTGTGCCTGGCAGCTATAGTTCCAAAGGTATGGCCGTAGGGAAAATATTCTCTGGAAGATCTACTGTTCTGGTAAGTACGTAACTGTTCTTTTCACACACATGAACACTTTGATAAGTACTGCAGATGGGAGGCCTTCACTGAACAAATATCCCTTGCCACAATAAGCTTTTGTAGTTTGAAAAGAAAAAGACCTATAAAATTCTGGTCATGTTTTTAAAATGAGCTTTTGTTTGGTTAATTTCAGTATCCAAAGAAAGATATCTGTCCCTAGATCTTGCATGATTTCTGTGGAACATTCTTTGGCTGTGCTCATTAATTGACTACATGTTTATCTCATCTTTATTACTTGCTCGTGATTTTTTGTGTACATGTTTCTCTCTTGTTACCTGTAATATGTGTTTCCCTGATGCTGCTTGTCACGTTATATTCCCTGATCTGTATGACAAAATGTTTCATAGTTTGTAACCTCCAGGGTCGTGCTTGAAAAGTCACTTTGTGGCTATGGCACCTATCTGGTTAACAAAAACTAAATAAATAAAAAAATAAAATAAATTGGAAACCATGCAGTACTGGAATTGCATCTACTTCTATGGTCTCTATGGAAATCTGGGGAAGCTTTACATAATTGTTTGAATTCTGTGATTAAATTCCATGCCTACTGTAGTTTATTTTCATGACAGCATGGAAAATTTTTACATTCCATGGAAGTTTATTATAATGTGTACTGCTCCATGTTTTCCATGGCCTTTAATTGAAAAAGTCCTAATGGAAGAAATGGTAAGCATTGTATTTGTCTTTGAGATTTCCATGGAAACTGCAAAATATATTTCACTTCATAATATTCAGCCTTTTTTACTGTGGTACAGTAAATAACTGTCTAGTAGGGCTATGTGAAATATACACATTCTAATGGAACAGACAGCTGCTGAATTTCAGAAAATTCCATGAAATTCTATCAGTAGCAGAATTCTGACATTTCACATACAGAATGTCTTTCCTCAGTAATTGTATGCACTATACATAAAATGTAGATTCTCTTTTTGGTAGCCTACAGGAAAATATTCTGCAGTTTATGAGATCCATGAAAATATATTCTGCTGTTTACACAGAAATGCATTTTGGTATTTCACAAACTTCAAAAAGAAATTCTGAATAGAATTTTGGAAGTATAATTCCCATTCCACACCAGTTCTGATGGCACAATTTCACATTCTGCAAAACCCTAATCTCTAGTATATTCTGCGAGAAGCAGAGCTATGAAATATCTAAAGTCTTGTAAGGACCTACGAGATTACTTTGTAAAAAAAAACAAAAAAAAAACTCAGGTTTACATATTGTTACAATTTTTTTTTAAAGAGGAACTATTATTTTTGTATTTGTTTTTTAATATAACCATTAGTTTTTTTTATCTACAGTTATGCAATGCCAATTACACAGGTCATATTGCTGAAAGTTTGCAGTCTTGCATAAGAGTAACTCAAGGTGTAATAAGGGTTGAGCAAAACTAAAACAAATCCATAGACAAACATTTATGGGATTCCATTTTTCAAGTTAGTGAAAAGCAGTATATTTTGAACACTGTTTGTGAGCTCAAACTTGCAGAACTGTTTTGGATTTGTGGATTTTTTCCACAAGTTGTAGACTTAGTATGTTTATCAAATAAATTCTGCAGTTCTGTAACATCTGGATATACTACATTGAAGTTATCATGAAAGCTTCATGAATGTTCATGAATTTTTCATAGTATCATAGTAAAAGCCAGCAGAATAGGCCCCATGGTCTAGCATGTCTGCTCGGAAGCTAGCCCTCTACTGGGAGCTCACTCCCCCACCCCCAGCCCCAGAGGTGGCCCTCCTGGACTCAGCTTCCCCCTGTACTTGTCCCAACTCTTCTTGAATCCTTCCACTGTGGTATCTTCCACCAGATTCCTGGGCAGTGCATTCCATGGCTCCACCACCTTCTCTGTGGAGAAGTGTCTCCTGTGCTCCCCTTGTACTTCCCCCCTTCCAGCTTCCACTCATGACCCTGGTAGTCCCCCCCCCTTCTTAAGCCTGAACACTTACCTGGCTCTACCCTTATTTATCTCCTTCATGTACTTGAAAATCTCTATCATGTCCCCTCTATTCCTCCTATCCTCTCCTCCAATGAGAACAGATTGAGTTCATCCAGTCTCTCCTCATAGATCCTACCCTCCATGCCTTGAATGATTCTGGTCACCCTGACCTGGACCCTCTCTAGCAGCGCTATGTTCCTCTTAAGATGGGGGTCTCCAGAACTACACACAGTACTCAAAATGCAGCCTAACCAGGACATTATACAGAGGGAGGATCACCTCCCTCCTTCTGGAGGTAATCCCCCTGGTTATGCAGCCCAGTATTCTGTTTTTACTTTTGCTGCAGCTCTTCAACAGTTCCCTGTGTAATTCATTTTGCTGTCCACCACTATCCCTAGGTCCCTCTTGCCCGATGTGACTTGCAGTGTGGACCACCCAGGATGTATGCATGTCCTGGGTTTCTGACCCCCAGATGCAGCACCCTACATTTCCCTGCATTGAACTTCAACCCCCACTTCCTTACCCACTCCCCAGGGTATCCAGATCCCCCTGCAGGGCCTCTTTCCCCTCCTGCCCATCTGCCAGTGATTCCAGTTTTGAGTTATCTACAAAGAGACTCAACCTACTCCTAACACCCCATCCTATGTGCAAGACATAGGAATTGAACAGCAGTAGTCCCAGGACTGAACTCTGGGGGACCCCACTGATGACCCTCCTGGGGGAGGAGACTATCCCTCCAACCACCACTCACTGTATTTGCCCCATAAGGCAGTTTTACACCCACCTTTTCATAAAATGTTTATGAATCTAGCATATAAATATTTATCAAAGGTGCATCAGTTTATTTTTAAATGTTCATGAATTGCTTATGACCATGCAGTAGTACTACTGTGTTTATGAATGTTCCTGAACATAAAGGTTCATGAAGGTCCATGCAACTCCCCCTGGGAACTTTCATGGACATGGTCTGCTGATAATTTTTTGGTCACCAGAATTGTCTTACTTTCATAAAAGTGTATAATACATAAAGCATCCCCATTTTAACATGATACATTATTCCCTATTCACAAAAGCTTCCTGCCCTATGTACAGAAAGAGTAATAAATAGTCCAACTCAACCCACAGACATTTTATCACATAACCTAAGCAAATAACCATGAAAAGTAAATTATTTTAACAAAGTCATAATTTTCTAATGAATGTCTTTGTTACCATGCATGAATACATATCTTAACTTGCACACATTTTGTCTGTTGTGTTTACAAATGAAATCACTGCTCACCTTCCTTTCCAAAACAGAAAGGCACAGTAGCTGTTTATATCAACCACATCTGAACCCCTTTAAGATGCTGTCAGTTCAAATGTTAATCTTTTAGTATATTCGAATAGTTAATTACTTTTTATAAAATATATTCACCATTCATAAAATGAAAGCATTTTGATTTTGTGATTACTTCTGTATCTTACAGTGGGAAACTATGCATTCTTGAATGCAAATTAGTAATTCAAATTGATTTTTGACACAGTTCATCAAAGTCCAATAAAGTTCATTAACTTCATTAATACTGTGTTGATGAACAGTTCTTGAACTTGGGTCATGGAATGAACTGAAAAGATTTAGTAAACCATGATGGATGTTCATGAACCATTCATGAACATTCCACAAAGTTCATACATCAGTGAACTTCATTTTGCCAGGGTTGGGATTTGCAAGTTGACACAGTTCTAATAACAAAGAGTAGTTCAAGTTCAAGTTCTAGTTTATTGATCGACCATAATTAAAAGGTCAATACACAAAAGAATGATACAGTTACAATAAATATATGCAGAAATATTTTAAAAAGAAGAAGCAAAAGTCAGATATCAATTAACATCACATATTATTTTCTGAAATGAATGAAAACAAAGACTGTTCATGTTATCACAATTCAAGTACATTTCAAAAACATACCACATCACTTCAATTATACGGAATAGAGCTATCTGAACCATTAACTATTATGCTATTAATTAGATGTTAAATTTAAAATAAATATCTTCCTTACTTTACTAACAGTTAAAAATCATTTTCTTTACTCTACTTACAGTGCTTTCATCTTGTGTCATTAAAAGAATAACTATAATTGCAGCGCTGTCTTTGTCTCACCAAATATCTATAAAGGGTTGTAACCAGTATTTCCTGCTTTGTTGTCACAAGAACAGTAGCACAAGACATGTATTAGGTCCTCTTTACCCCTATGTGAACAACAGAAATTTGTATCTATACTGGCTTAGCTGTTTTATTAAACCTAACAGCATGAACATTGCTGGCAAATAGCTTGAATTTATACTTTATGAAGGTCCTCCTTAATTGGGGATCAGTGAGGACATCCAAATAATATTCATAACCAAAATTAATATTAAGTGCAAATCACATAGACTATCTCAATCTGGTGATGCTTTCCAGATGTAATTTTAACTCCAAATTACTGATCTTTGTCTTGATATTTTTTTTTTTTTTTATATTTCAAGCTAAGGTTAACATTCTTTTCCAGATATCCACTAATATAATCAAATCATATTTGGACAGAGAGTAAAATATAGACTGCCCTGCATCAGTGTCAGTGGCTCAGTAGGTAGCATACTCACCTCTGAGGCTGGGAGATCAGTGGGCTGTGGGTTCAGCTCCCACATCTGGCACTTGGGTTAATATCCCAGTACTGACACTGTAGTGTAGCATGAGAGGGGTGCTGCACTTCTGAGGTGCCGTCTTTCGGATGAGACGTTAAACTGAGATCCCATCTACCTGGATTGGTGGTAGTTCAGATGGATGTTAAAGATCCCATGGCACTTATCGAAAAGAGGAGGGGAGTTTCCCCGGTATCCTGGCCAAATTTCCCTCGTTCACTAAAAATACCACCAACAGCTTAATCTGGTTCAAGGTCAGCTGGCATTCATCTGTATTCCCCTCCCCTGGGTCGTGCCTGAAAATAGGCAGGATTTATCTAGTGCACTTACCCAGTCAACAAGAACTAAATAAATAAATGAAATATACGTTTCATGACTTGTGGGTAAAATAAAAGAAAACACACACACACACACACAAAAAAAAATTCTTGTCATTGGGAATGGCATAACTGCTCTTTTTGCTGTACTCTTGCACCGTGCAGTTGCTGATAGTTTTGCTCAGTAGGTTATATTATATCTCATGCCCTGACCTGGATGAAAGAAAAAATAAATATAAAAATTAAAAATGCACTACATACTACACTCCATTTATGTGGTTAGTTAAGTGCACTTTCTTGTTTCTCCAATGTATACTTTTCAAAATTAACTTTGATTTACTTGGAAGACTAAATATGGCTAATCCTCAAATAGACACCATACCATTGTATACTCAGTTATTTGCTCCAGATATTGCATACACAATTATTGTACTGTATGTGTACTCAGTCAGTTTTAGATATGTTTACTTAGTTGCTGATTACCAAGAAGAAAGTTTGTATTTACAGTTACATATTTGAAACAATAAAGACCAGCCCATCTCTTTTTTTTGCTTATTTGTTTATCCCTCCTGCACTGACCAGCCCCAATCCTCCAGAATCCACAGCCTTGTCACCCTGGCATCCTCCAAGGCTTACATCACCTGCCCATTTCCCCAGGGTTTACACCCCCAGGTAGGGTCAATGGAGTCCCCCAAACCCAGTAGAGACAGGATCTGGTTCACATGGAATCTCACCTGGATAGCCAGGTGCAGGACCTATAAGAGAATAGTGTCATCCTACTGGTCAATACCATTTTTTCCCATTTTCTTTGCCCCTTGGGAGGTGCAGACATGCAATGCAGTAATGAAGCATGCCACACACTCCTGCATAATGTGCCTTGATGGCCACCACACCTTGCATATGTCTCGATGGCTGAGCATTCTCAATCCCTAGTCTTCATCAGGTGTTAGCTGAGTGCTGAGATCCATGACCTCTACCATTTGGAGGAGGAGAGTAGCCCCTCAGACACTTGATCCTCCTCCCCCAGCCAGTCCACTGACTCCTGAGCTAACTACTGAACTCAGGTTGTTGGCATTGCAGACAAAAGTACCACCACTGTGCTAGTAGGCCAGCTTAACAGCATCTTTTTAAAATGTGGGAGAATCAAATTACTGAATGATCTTTTGTTTCTCATTCACTGGGCCTGTGGAGGCTGGGTCTGCCACAGATCTTATGCTCTTACTCTCTGAGGAGAGAGAGTGAAGCTACAAGCAGGATTTGATACATAATTGTAGAGGACAGGCTAGCCAAACAAAGCCTTTGTGTCCAAGATCAAGTATCACAACACAGGCCAAATCATGCCACTGGAGAAAACGGAGGAACCTGAACAATAAAAAAGAAAAAAAAAGGATTCATTAATTAACTTAAAATTTATTTGTACTAAATCTCTGATGTGAGCTGGTTAAACAGATGCAAAAGCAATTGTCCTGTGCTGATTATTACTGCTGGACCCTGTAATCTTCATGGTAAATGTGCTGGTAAAGTTAAACTGATACTGTATGTCTGAATGCTGTTCTTCATATTAAAGTAGGGCTTCAATAACCAACAAAATGTTCCCCGTTAACACAACCATAACTCAATTGCAACACATTTAGAATACTTCTATATTCTGAGCCATTCTTTTTTTTTTTTTTTTTTACAATGAGGGAATTTTACAATTAGTGTCTCCTGCGCTCCCTCTGTACTTCCCTTCCAGCTTCCACTCATGCCCCTGGTAGTTCCCCTTCTTAAGACTGAACACTTCCCTGGCTCTGCCCTTATTTATCACCTTCACATACTTGAAAGTCTTTATCATGTCCCCTCTGTCCCTCCTCTCCTCTCCTGTAATGCGTACAGATTGAGTTCATCCTGTCTTTCCTCATAGGTCCTACCTTCCATGCCCTGAATCATTCTGGTCACCCTCCTCTAGACCCTCTCCAGCAGCGCTATGTCCCTCTTAAGATGGGGTCTCCAGAACTGCACACAGTACTCAAGATGCAGCCTAACCAGGGCATTACATGGAAGCCTAATCTCTTAGCATTTACATCACTGTACTTGCCATTAGTAACCACATTCAGCATTCTTGCATATTTTTCAGTACTGATACTGAGGGTGATACTGAGCTGTTTAGGGTGAAAAAAGGTTATTGCCAATTGAGTTCACCCCCCTCACTATTTCAATGGTAGTAGTCATGATTTTTTAATGGCACACTATTGAATCACATTAATTATGGCAAAGTAAAATGTAGTTAATGCTGGAAAAATGAGCTGAATTTTCAAACATGATTATACAGCCACCATTCCAGATTTTGAGTAGTTACTGCAACCTCAAAATGTGCCAAAATTGCATTTTTCTATTTTCAAGCATTTTGATACATTTGCAACATTTCACTGGCTTCACGACACTTGGGTCAAAAAAGTGACACTTACATCATTTTTTTCATGCATGCAGCACCATTTGTGCTGCAATGTCACCTAATTATTCCAAATGTTAGATCCACTTTTATGTGGTCAAGCTGTGACATTATTTCACTAGCAGTCACATGGAACTGCACTAAAAACTTGAAACAGGTCTTTGAAAATTCAGCACCTTGTTTGTAAGCATTTGTCTCTTATAGAGCCCTTCTTGTGCAGCTAAGGCTCATGACCTCCAGTTTGTGACATCACAGTCTGTTGTTGTGGAAATGGCTATAATGGCACAAGCACAGATAAAGTATAAGGGAGAAAACTCATGTTTTCATGTAAATAATGTCTCTAAAAAAAGAATGGAATGAATTGATCTTTTTATTATGGTACAGTTGAGTTCCCTTTATACTAACTGTGACCCTACTGGGTTACTGGGTTACTGCCCCCCTCCTCCTTTAAAATATAGAATATGTGATTTTCTTACAGAGTCATCACATTATTTTAATTTTTAATTTTATCACTATTTACAAGATGAAAACAAAGGCTGTACTCCAAGTATTTAATTTACCAGTATATATTAACTCCAAATTTTAAATTAGGCTCTGCATCTTTTGGGTTCATTTTTTCTTTTGCATTTAATACCTCTAAGCTTTACAGAAAAATCAACAGAAACATGGTAATAGTCCCCGATAGAAAGCTATACTGTAGTCCATTTCTCTTCCCAAGCAAATTTGTATTAACATATAACACTCACACTACTGCTCATTATCCATGTTGAAGTTACATTTTTAGTCTCCCATCTATTCCTTTGAAAGTGTGTTAATTTTCAGCTTTATTAAACATGCCAATTAGAATGCTTCATTTCAAAATAATTCACTTTCCAGTTCATTTCTCAGCTAAGTAGAACAAGTTGATTTCTTTAGTTCTTGCACAGCTGACATCAATGCATAGCATGCAGGCATATATGTGATGATGCCCAAAATCAAAAGCTCTAAAATTTAAGACAGTGATGGAATTACTTGTCTGGTCAGAAGCAGCTAAAAGGGAATCCACCACTGAAAATGCAAATTATATATTTTGGCATTGCTGAAAACAAATTTTCTTAGAGAATATGTGCATTAGATTTGATATGCTGCATTTCTCCTCCTACCTATCTCTTTAGCCCCTCCTCATCTCTCTCTGCCTATCGATATTCACACCATTAGCACTTTATATTATCTCCTAAAATGTTTGTATTGCCTTAATATCACCAGATTTATTGCCTTTTGTAACATTATTGTTGCTTTTCATTTCTGTCTGTGCCGTTTGCCTCCTTTTAAACTTGTTGTCAAAATTTCCATTGTTATGCAAATATTTCCTCATGTAAAAGTTTAATATTCCTGTATATTCTCCTTGAAGTTTTGTATTATTGTGTTTGTACTCTCCCGGGTCGTGCCTGAATATAGTCTTTCTGGCTAGTGCACTTACCCGGTTAACAAAAAACCAAATAAATAAATAAATAAAATATATAGCCTGATTACCATGGAACATGAATTCTTCCAGTCAGCACTCCACACTCCAGCACTACTAGATGACTGGAATGATGCATTCTGATTCTGAGCCAGAATTTTTAAACATTTGGTGGAATAACCATTTTATTTCAAATCTCCCATTCAATGGTGAGAACATTTAAAAGATACGCTTCATAGACATTTCTTTAGATTTTTTAAGAATACTAATAAGGCAGTCCCAGGAGTTAGATTAATAGTCAGTTAAGGTGGGGCATGGACTGGTTGAGATCCAAAACGGCAGTGTTGTTTCAGAGCTCTGAGGAAATTGATCTAAGTTTGCAGCTATTCTGCATTAAAAGGTAATACTGGAACTGTATTTTACTTGCCAGAGCTTCCTGATGTTGACTTTTGCAAAACTGATTGGAAAGCACAGCCAGATCATCTTTTAAGTAGCATAATAGATGAATAAAGGAAGAGGGCCTATGGAACAGCTGGGTTGTGCAGTAATCAGAACAGTAGCTGCTGAACAGCCTGAGACATCATCCCCAGCAATGACTACCTGGCCAACACAAAAACATCCCTGAAGACCCTCTTATACAACCTGTGGACTGAGCTATGAATGGGCTTTGAAAACCTGAATGCCCAGTTTGCTCATATACAACCAATGACCAGTAACCTGAGGGAGGCTGTAGACTCACAGCAACAGGTTGGAGGAGCTACAAAACTGTATGAGTACCAAGGAAGATAGAGCTGTGGCCACAATGGCTAATCTCAACCAAGCACAAAAAACTACTCAAGAACTGCTTGAAACACTCGACCACAATAATAGGGAGCAAAGGAAAATGTTCGAGTGGTGGGGTTCCTTGAGGGTCTTAATGACTCCAACCCACTAGCATTCCTGACATTGTGGTTGCTATCATTTTAAAATTGCAGGTGGGAACCTCTTTAGAAGTCCAGTGTGCACACTATTCACCAGGCAAAATACTGGACCCAACAGACCATCCAAGGCACATCTTGATTGAGTTCTTGTTGTACGAAGACTAGTGGTGCAAGAGGTGAGGCAGCATGGGCTCATCATGGTGGGTAACTGCAAAGTCAGTATTTTTCTGGATTATAATCAGTGTCTTCAAACCATCCGCCACAAATGTAGTGATCTCAAGAAAAGACTACTTGAGTTAAACTGGCCCTTTGTTCATGTTTATTCCTCATGTTTAATCATTCATAGACCAGGGACTTCACCCAAGACTTTCACGAAAGCTGATCTAGTCCTGCACTACCTGAACACTGAGACAGCAGCTCAAGAGGGGCATTCATCTCAGAGACAAAATGGGCCCACAGCCTAAGGAGGCAGCAAGAGAAACATTCTTGAACTCAGGAGGCGAGGTAAGTGGGGTCAGGGGTGAGGGT
The DNA here is from genome assembly GCA_016271365.2 of Neoceratodus forsteri. Lineage (NCBI taxonomy): Eukaryota > Metazoa > Chordata > Ceratodontiformes > Ceratodontidae > Neoceratodus > Neoceratodus forsteri. Next base: position 243,378,654 of record CM028130.1, read on the forward strand.
CCTGTTGACCTAGCTGAGGGGTGGTTTGGTGCCTGAACTTAACTTCATTCAAGGGTTCCCAGCTGCAAGCCCAGCAAGAACATGGCCAGTCGGTCTCTCTCAAGCAAACCTCCCACACCTATATGGGTGGGAATGACTCAGATATAGGGATAGCCATGGCAGTTTTTGGGAGAGAGGGGCTGTGACCAACCTATGGACACTAGGACACCACTATAAGTCAAGTCACATTCCAGACACTCCTCACAACTGGAAAATTTCCCTACCGATACTCAGCCCCCTCATAACTCCCTGAATGATGTCACATGGTTAGTCCGGTGGTGGAGTGCCTCAATAGCTGAGTGGGGCTGTGGCAGGGATGGGCATCATCCTGCCATGGCCAGAGTCCTGTCTTCCCTGTTGTTGTTGGGAGGTGTGGCCTGCAGTAACATGACAGCACAAGCACCCATTTTTGGCACACCTCGCAGAACCTTCAAGTCTTGGCTGCGATGGACCCGGTCTGTGCCATGGGTCGGTCAAGTACTGAGTGCTTCCCCACCTTCCCATGGAGGAGGAAAGCAGACAATTGGATGCTCAATCCTCTTCCTCACTTCTGACCCCTGACACTCTGAGATCATGCCCATTCCCAGTTGTTGGCATGATGGCAGGTAAGGCATGGTGCCTCAGCCATCCTTGCCACTGGGACAGCTCTGGACAAGAGACCTTTATTGGACTTTTTCTTTAAATATCAGCTGGCAGAAGCCCTTCAGGAGTTTTGCTCCTACCATAAATGTGGAGACACCTTAGCAGCAACCAGGTGTTAGGCTCCGAAGCCTCTTACTAGAGGGGTTGCCATTTCAGGGGCTGCAGCCAAGCAGTAGAAAGAGAACCCAAACTGAAAGGGACCTAGAGCAAAGGGTGAAGGCTCATGAAAAACTGGCTATGCAAACATCCTTGAAGCAGTATTTAGAGTATCTAAGTAAGGTAAAGGGCCAGCTGAACCAACTGGTCTCAGCACAAATTGAAAGGAACATCCTCCTCACCACAGCTAGAGCCTACTTTGATTGGGACAAGGCTAGCAATGGTAGCTTAAAAAGCAGGATGCCAACAAAACCATCCTCAACATAGCAACCCTGGGAGATGCCCCTTCTCCAAAGCAGGAGTACATTATCAAGGTCTTTAGGTCCTACTTCTCTGTCCTGTACACCATGGTGGTGCTCCCTGGAGCAAACCCTCACACATTCTTGGATACTATATCCTTGTCTACTCTGGGACCAGTGATTAGGATGGAGTTGGATTGCCCCCTGGCTGCAGCTGAGAAGCAGGAGGCTCTTTAGAACTCCACTTTGGGGAAGGCCCCAGGCGTAAATGAACTCCAAACTGAGTTTTATAAGGTGTTCATTAAGGTGCTTACAGAACTCCTGCTGGGCATGATCATAAAGTCCCTTGATGAGGGCACACTACAAGCTATGGAAATACTGACTTTGATAACTGTACTCCCTAAGCTGGGCAAGGATCCCACCAACTGTGGCTCTTACCACCCTATTTCTCTGTTAAACACATATCATAAAATCTTGTCTAATAAACTGGTGGGCCACCTGTAGGGGGTCCAGCCTTGCTTGATTTATCCTGACATGGGGATATTATCAAGGGAAGGGTGACAAAACAAACATCAACCACACACTGAATATTATGTGGCATTTGTCCGGGGGTTGGAGCCACTCGGCCGGATCTCCTGGCACTAGACAGAGATAAGACCTACAACCAGGTTGTTCTTAATTGTTATAAGTAAGTAAGTAAAAATATATTTAGTTAGAGGCCCAATCCCAGGAACTCTGGGTGCCATACAGTAGAGCATATTTAACAAGAATAAACAATCAAAATAAAACAATCATCAACAAATAAAATTAGTTAACAATTTTGTATAGGTTTGTAAATGTATTAAAAAGCATTTTCAGGAAAGGCTAGATTAAGAAAATGCGTCTTTAGGCCCCTCCTGAATACCTCCACAGTAGTGGCTTCCCTCAAGGATCTTGACAGTGAATTCCAGAGGACCAGGTCGGCCACTCCAAATGAACAATCAGCCAAGGTTTTCAGTCCTGTCCTCAGAACCATCAGGAGGCCCTGGGTGGAGGAATGGAGGGAGTGAGATGGGACAGCAGGGGTAAGGAGGTCTCATAGGTAGCCAGGGCCTGATCCATATTGGGGTTTATAGGCGAACAAACCCACCTTGAGGAGAACCCACCACCTGACCGGCAGCCAATGCAGAACCTACAGGACTGAAGTCACATGACAGGACCTAGATAATTCTGTCAGCAGCCTGGCCACTGCATTTTGCACTAGCTACAGCTGGTGGAGATTCCATCCACTGACCCTGAGTTACAGAGCATTACAGTAGTCGAGCCTGCATGTCCAAAAGCATGTACCAGTAATGGCAGGTCTTCAGGTGGAATTAGAGTTTTTATCTGGGTAACGTTCCTCAAGTGATAAACCCACTTTTGATGACAGCCGACACCTGTGCTTCAAATGTCAGCTTGTAATCAAGGATCATGCCCAGATTTCTCACCCTAGAGGATGCCATCAATGGAGTTGACCCCAGGACCAAACCTGTTGTCTTCCTGGAGGCATCCCCATCATACCCATGTCCCAGCTCAATCACCAGTTCCTCAGTATTATCCAGGTTAAGTCTCAGATAGTTAGAGTTCATCCACTCCTGGATCTCAGCAAGGCATTTATTCAGCACTTCAACTGCACCATTTGTCCCTGGTGCAAAAGACATGTACAGCTGAGTATCATCTGCATAACAGTAAAAACCCAGACTGTACTGTCTAATGATCCTCCCCAGGGTAAACATATATGTCAAGGATGACAATGGTGATGTGATTGAATCTTGAGGTACTCCACAGGTCAGGGGCATTGGACAGGAGGAAAAATTCCCCATCACCACCCTCTGCTTTCAACAAGTTGATGACAGTTCCGGCGAGTCCACAATACTCTCTGAGGCAACCAGCAACACAATGTGGTCCACGGTATCAAATGCTGATGACAGATCGAGGAGAATGAGAACTGACTCTTCCCCTTGATCTCTTGCCATGAAGTGGTCATTATGTACCCAGACAAGTGCAGTCTCTGTGCTGTGCCTTGACCTAAACCTGGACTAGAATGGCTCATAGATGTCAAAAGTCTCCATGTGTTCCTTGAGCTGTAGAGTCACTATCTTCTCAACAACCTTCCCTAAAAATGGGAGGTTGGAGACTGATCTATAATTCACCAGGAAATAGGGGTTGAGAGATGGTTTTTCAGAAGGGGCTTCACCAGCACCTCCTTCAAGATGTCAGAAAAGATCCCTTCCAAAAGCGAACACCCAATTCTCCTGATGAACACTGGACTGATGGCCTCGACACAGCCCACTAGGAGATGAGTTCCCAATAGGTGGGCCACAGCGTCAAAATCACCTTGGAGACTTTGGCCACCTCCACTGGCTGAAATTCTGCCCAGACAGTAAGAGTGCCCCTGCTCCACCCAGACCCTACTCTGTGGGACTGATTCAGATTCGCTAGCAAGATCCTGGCCAAAATAGGGGATACCCTGTCAGAGAAGAACAGAGCAAACTCATCGCAAAGTGATACTGAAAAAGCTTTTTTCAGCTGAAGACAGACCCGGTGAAGAAACTTGTCCACAGTCCAAAAGAGCTGAACAGGTCTGTTCTTCAATGCAACAGTCTCCCTGTACAAGAACTCCACCTTCTTATGGTCATTTGCCCTTTGATAATCAACATAGTGATTTCTCAAAAGACAGTCTATCCTCCTCTAGCCGGGTCCTATGCCAGCAATGCTCTAACCTTTGACCCTTGGTTTTCTTAACCTTGAGAGCCCCATCAAACCATGGGAATGTCAGGCAAGAAGACCTAGGTCATATACAGACCAGTGCAATGGCATTGAGCACTCCAGAGATGGTCCTGTTATAGGCCACCACTGTCTCACCCAAGCCAACCACACTAACAGCACTAACGCTGGGAAAATTCTACTACCGCCATCAGTCCCTCTGGGGAAAGTCCTCTTAATGGGCGATAGCTGATCATATCAACAGGGGAGGGATCCTCGGGGGAAGCCCTGAATGAGACTTTCACTGTACAGTGATCTGACCAAACAACCTGATCAATCTCGAGGTCAGTGACACCAAGACCCAGTGAGAAAGCCAAGTCCAAGGTGTGGCCTTAGTGGTGGGTCACAGAGGCAACTGTCTGTGCAAGACCCAGTGATGACATCAGCTGGAGGAGGTCAAAACCAAGTTTCAAGGATTCATCATCGACCCAGGCATTGAAGTCCCCCAGAATAAGCCATCTGGGCAACTCCAACACCCTTTTGGTGATAAAGTCCACGGCCTCCTGCAGAAATTCTCAGCCTGACCCCGGAGGGTGGTAAACCAGGAGAATTCTGCATCCCACGCCTTGACTCCCATGCACTGCTACACATTCAAATGATGAGGGAGAATCCACAGGGTGTACGGAGAAATTCAGGTTAGATCTAAAACAGATGACTACACCCCTTCCCCTGTGATCCCCTGTCAGGCAGTGTACCACAAGTATCCAGCCAGGACTGATGCCTCCAAAATTGGCCCTGCATTGTTCCATAGCCAGGTCTCCATGATGCAAGCCAGGTCAACCAAAGAAATCAAGTCCAATATAATTGCAGTCCTGTTTCTCATCTAAATACTAAGACTTTACTTATACTTATGCCAGCTATAATTTTGTTTGTAGACAATTTGTAGACGAGTCATTTTCAGTGCCATGTATTTATAGATAATAAATATTGTATGTATTCCTGCTATTGACTGGAGAATAGATATGCAGCAAATTTAAACTTTGCCGGCAAAGTTTCCCCAAAGTGGCTGAAATATGTCTTAATGAAGTTTCACAATGTTTTCATTGTCCTCAGCAACTCTGACTCTTCAAAGTGTCACTGTGAAGTAGGTGAAATAGCTACATTGCAGTCAAATTTTAATACTCCTCAGGGGTCAGTTATGGAGCCAGTCCTCCTCAATGTCTTCATCAGTGACATTACAGATGGACTGGAGGGAAAGATTTGACTGCGGATGACACCACAACCTGCAACAGGGTGGATACTCTGAAGGGGGTGGAAAGGATGAGAAAACTGAACTGCTGGAGAGATGGTCAGGGGCATGGCAGCTAAGGTTTAATGCAAAGAAGTGCAAAATTATGCATGTGGGGAGCAGTAACCCTGTCACGAGCTACAGGTTGGGGGGAGCTGCTGACAGTAACTAAGGAGGAGAGGGACTTGTGGGTCATAATAACAGATGACTTGAAGGCCGCTATGCCAACAGCAAAGGTGGTGGGAAAGGTAGGTGGGATGTTGGGGTGTCTTTGAAGGGGAATCAGAAGCCAAAGAAGGGAGGTAATAGTTCCACTGTACAAGACCCTGGTGAGACCTCACCTTGAATACAGTGTACAGTTCTGGAGACCACAACTTCGAAAGGACAGTGACAAAACAGAGACAGAGCAGAGGAGGGCAACCAAAATGGTGAAGGGATTACATCACAAGCCTTACAGGGAGAGAGTGAGGGACCTAAATTTGTACATCTGGAACAAAGGAGGGAGAGAGGTGACATGATAGAAACATTCAAGTACCTCAAGGGTATTAACAAGGTGGAAGGGGACAACATATTACAGATTAAAAGCAGTGCCAAGACAAGAGAACACAACATGAGATTAAGGGGTGGCTGCATAAGTGAAAATATCAGGAAGTTATTTTTTACAGAAAGAAGAAGAAGAATCAGTATTTATATAGCACTTTTCATACACAGTATCCCAAAGTGCTTTACAAGCAATGCTAGACTGGTAGTGAAGTGACTGAATGTGTGGTGGCAGCCATATCGCACATCATCATTCACACACAGCCTGGATAATTGCATGAACCAGTTTATGGGAAGGGGAATGTTGGCCAGGACACCGGGAATGCTCCCTGCTCTTTGTGAAGAGTGCCCTGGGTTCTTTTACTTCCACCTGGACACCCACTAGGACAACACCAGGATGGGCAGAAGGGACCTTGGTTTAACGTCTCATCCGAAGGACGGCACATCCCAGCAGTACAGCACCCCCCAATACTGCACTTGGATGCCAGTGATTTTTAGGAGCAAGTCCAAAGGGTGGTGGATGCATGGAATAGCCTGCCCCAGGAGGTGGTGGCAGCCCATACAGTGGCAAGCTTCAAACATGCATGGGACAGAAACAAAGGAATAACAGAGATAGAAAGAAAAAACTAAAGCCAGTGACCAGATAGGGTCACTGGGCTCTTCGTTAGGCAGCTTAAATGGGCAGAATGGATGGGCCTAGCAGTCCTTATCTGCCAACAGCATCTATGTATCTAAGTACTCTGCAAGTAAATTTTGTTCACTTCCTCTGTAACCTTCACACCTTGTGAGGGTGTTGACATCATGAGGGCACTCGAGCTTCACTCTCATGCCCTAATGTCACCTCACTTACTCATGTGAAGTTATGAGCTTGTTCTTCATGGAAGTATGTTAGTTATTCTCTATACAGTATATTGTAAGAGGCTGATGTGTATAGAAATTGACACTGCCCAATTGATGTTGTTCTACGCTAATGTTGTAGCTAAAGTTCTGTGGTACAATAGCTTGTCATTGCAGTATAATAGTTGCATCTCACGCACAATCAGTAACTTGCTGCCTTCCCCCTGAAACCAAAGGATTCCAGTTTTCATCAATTTTTTGAAAATATATTAATCACACACCGAATACCTTAATGCTCACCCAGTCATAGTCAGAAATTGTACTCTTAGCTTTTTATTTTATCATACGTGTAAGTATCTTTACTTTGAAAACAATGTCCCATACTGAGTATCGGCCCACACTATGGCCCCTATGAATTAAGTTGTGGATTGCTTATGTGCCATAAGTCTGCAGTGTGTAAGCAATCTTAAGCTGGAATGCCACACACCAGGGACCAGCATACTGCAACCGGCATTCACGGAAGGGAAACATGCACCTTGCACACTTGATCCCCTGGCTGATCATGCGGCTATGCACCACTGGTGGTTCAGGGGTGTGTCTGGGGGCATGGTCACACTACAAGTCATGCACTAAGGTGTGGAGTACTGGGCAAGGGGGGGCATATGATAAGGCAGCAGGATTCATGCCGTATCTTTTGTATTCCCTTTCAATAATACCTGCTGGCTGTGGCAGGACAGTGACTCCCCCCACCGTGCTGTCCCATCCTACAGGACTGACAGGGAGGGCTGGGGGCAGCCATTTGGGCATTCACTGATACTTTTAAAACTGCCTGGTCCCTCACCTTCACAGAATTCTCGGGTTACATGGAGCAGGGGATCCAATTTGGGATCCAGGACAGGCATCCGATTGGATACTGGCCTGTGTCCCTCAGTTCGTTCTACCCATGCAGCTACATGGCAATGGGGCAGGGCTGCGGACAGGCACCCTGCTGGGACATGTAGTTGTGTATTCTGCACACCCTGCATCTGTCCACAGGTGTGGAGCTATGAAGGATGGATGCATGCAAATCTTGCGTACCTGGCATGCAATAGTGAATGGCCCCCTATGTGCTTCTGTTTGATTGAATGCTAATTTAAATAGAAGCATTCAGTGTAGCTTGTAGTCTGGCATGGGATGTTGTTGCCAAAGTGAAGAGAATTTTGGGTTTGGTTTGTTTATGATTTAAACTGGTAAAAATGGAAAACATTCTATTTCAGGGGAGACTGGGGCAACTATTTTAATTTGAAACCATATATTCTACTATATAAATAATATATGGGCAACCATACCCAACTTAGCATGTGTTTCCATCTTGAGGCTGAGATGACATCAGGGAATGATCACGCTGCACTCTTGAGGTCTCTATGACGTAATCTGAATCTTCCAATGGAAATACCTCATGTTGTATATAGTTGCCCATACGTTATTCTCTACATCATACTTATTAGCATTATTCATAAATAATATGCATTTATGTGACTCATTCACAAGGGAAAAAGCACCCTTACAATACACTTCAACAATTAATTCAGATGCTGCATCTTAGCAAGGGTATCTCTGTCACATACATTGCAAAATCAATAAATATAATTAATACAGTAAGGACAGATATGATTTCAACAATTTCTTTAACTGAGTGAGATAATTATCTAGCTCTTTCTTAACATAGTTGGCAGAGAGAATAGAAGATAATCTCAGCAGCAAAACCTACCACATAGTTCTGTATATGCCAAATCAAACATTACATTTCTATTCCTGCATATTAAACAGTTTTCAGCTGCAGGGGGTAGAACATGATTACTTAGTTTTCATCATCAAGAAAATATGGACAGCTGGTCCTAATGTATTTCACCCATGACTTTACAGCCTGGCTAGAGCCTGCTATTTGGCCTGCCCATCCGTGTTGACAACTGACATCCCAGAAATTTCTGAATGTTGACACAGGCTAACTGAGATCATAGCTATATGATCAAAAGGTCAAGTTTCTAGTAATTTAGAAAGTGTATCGTGCTCCTGCATAGCAAACACTAAGAGTAATTACAAAGGGAAAATACATCTTTTTAGTAACATAGTCATGTCCTTGAAAGATTGTTTGCTCAAACAGCTTCATAAAATGATGATATGTACCATCAACCATTGCATAGCATTAATGTTATTTAAGGTGTGCAACCATTCTGTTTTAAAGAAAAACTGCATTCAACCTGAAAGTTATAGTTTCATGTGCACACTGTTTTTAAAAAACTAGTTAGAGTTATTTTATTTTTCCATTGTTAATTACATTTTAGTTAATTTGCTAGGTGTTTCAAAGTTACACACTGGAAGAACACTGATGCATTAAGACAACAATTTAAGATCTTATTGAGGAAATAAATTACACCATAGAGTCTTAAGATGGCACTTGCCACCAGTATATAAATCAAAAGTATCCACAGAGTCTACTACAAAGCCAGCAAAAAAAGAATAATAACAGACTGGGAAACTGTACTTAAACAGTTTTTACAGAAAAACAAATGACATACAGGTTTATTGCAGTTATCTTCTATAAACAATAAGACACAATGAGGTGTAGGTTGTCATTAGCTAATGCATGCTCAGGTATGTAGTGAGGCACGAGGTGGTAGTGCTGTGTGCGTTTATCAACTGGAAGTGCATTAACCCATTACAGCAAGCACACCAGAGCATCTTATTGCACTTATAGAATGGGTCCCCTTCCCTAAAACCTGAATTTTGGAAAAAAAAATTAAAAGGTTAAAACAAAAATCACAAAAAATAAAATACAAAATGCTGTTTTCAGTAGAAAAAATAATGCCTATTGGGGGCCTTTTTGTATTCTTTTATTGGGTTGATGCTGATCACATAAGCCACTACATGCCACTGTTGTACAATTTAATCAAAGACACATATGTTTAATGCAGATTTTGTTTTTCTAATGTATAGATCTTTTTATATGTAGTAATAAAACAATGTTAAAGACAGGTCTCTATGTGCTGTTTGTCCATGACAGAGAGAGAAAGAGAGATCCCTGTGTGGCTGGCTAACAGGACTGACAGTGAGTGACAGTGAGATCCTTGGGGGATAGAGAGAGAGATCTCTGTGTTATAGCCGGCCAAAAGGACAGTCAGTACACACAAACTAAATGTGCTTATCCTTGCTACTGTGAGTCAACAGAACACTGTGGTTACACATGGCGCGCTCTCCTCTTACACTTCTCACTAAACTATGCCCTCAATACAGACTGCATACACCTACACTTACTTCACTAAAAATGACTCACAGCTAAAACAAAAGTCATTGTCTTATAGGTCACAAACCCTTCCTTCCACTTAAATAAAGATTGAGACAGACAATGTGCTTTGGAGAAAAATGACCACTTAAATAAAGACTGAGACAGACAATGTGATTTGGGGAAAAATGTCCATGGCCATGTTTTATTAAACAGTATGTAATGGACAGTTACACCCAAGCAAGCATGATGTGCACAGCAAGGTAGTCATGGCAAGTCTTTTTTTAAGACGATCATCATCATAATCATCAAATGGCCATCCCCTTACGTCCAGTGGAGTCAACTGAAGGGGTACAAGCGATCACAAGGGAACCAGCATCTGTGGCATAAGGGATTACCCTGGGATGGGTGCCAATCCACCCACTCCTGGGCTATCCTGTCTGTCATGCTTCTACATTTTTATTTATTTATTTAGTTTTTGTTAACCGGGTAGGTGCACTAGCCATAAAATGACTATTTTCAGGCATGACCCAGGAGAGTACAACAAAAGGAGAACAGTTGAACAACAGCAACATGGGTACAATAATACAAATAGAGGAACAGTACAGCAGAGCTGCAAAAGTACAATGGGTAGAAACAGCAAAAAATAATGGCAAGCATTATACAGATAATGGCAGTAAGATATATAATAAGTGCAGAAACCATGAACCCGGCCTGTGGAGTGAAAGGGTTAATACGATAGTAAGGTTATATATAGAGAAATGTGAGGAATGTTCAAACATAACAAGAAAGACTGACAGAAGGAAGGTCAGGGGTGGTAATTGGCAAAACAACAGTGGATGGTCAGCAACAAGGTTCGAGAAGGAAGAGAGCTAGTAGTCAAGAAGTTATTTACAAAGAGAAGGAAAATATGGGGAGGGAAGAGGAGACAGTCTTGGAGCTGGATTAGAGCAGGGTGGCATTACTGGTAGGTCTCAGGAGCTTCAGGTTGGGTCAAAGCATGTACAAGCATCAGCTAAGGATAGATAACGACGATATTCACTTTTAAATCCAAAGTGAGACTGAGACAGCAGGAGGTTGAGTGGAAGAGCATTCCATAGCCTGGGAGCAGAGAATTGGAAGGCCCCTGTGCCTTTAGTCATCTGACATCTCGGACAATAGAGCAAGGATTTGTCAGCTGATCATAGGCCATGGGAGGATGGTTGAGGGACCAGCAATGCTGCCAGCTGGGATGTTTTTTTTTCCCGGATGATTGAGTCCATTAGTAATCCAAGGTAGTATTGTCTACTGGCAGAGGGTGAGAGTCAATTCAGATCCTTATAAAGAAAGCAGTGATGTTTGAGTCGAGGCGACGAAGAGGCAAATCGTCATATATTGTTATAAGTTATGTCCCATTTTAGTAGGGAGGTTTTATGGGCAGAGGTAAGAATAGAAGCATCATAAGTAAGGGTTGGGAGCAGAATACCTCGGGAAATTGCTTATTTGGCTGAGGGTGTAAGCATGTAGCTCGTTTAGTAAGCTACTCCTAGTTTCGAGTTTACAGCTTTGCACGAGGACTGAATGTGAAGATTAAAATCCAGGGACTGGTCCAGGAGGATCCCAAGGTACTTGAAGGAAGTAACATTTTCAAGTGGAAATCCTCCTGGGTGAAGAACCTCCAGCAAACTAGAACAGGTCTTAATCTTCAGTGCAGAACCTAGGAGCATGGCTTTCGTTTTCTTTTCATTTAGTACAAGCTTACAGTCTAGTAGCCAATCTAAGACCTTATTGAAGTCTGAAGTAAGTGATGTGTTTATGCAGGCAATACTAGAAGAACTAGTGTAGATGATCAGGTCATCAGAGTAGAGAATAGCTGAGCAGGATTCCAGGACCCCAGCTGCATTGTTGATAAAAATTGAGAACAGAAGGGGCCCAAGAATAGAGCCCCGGGGAACCCCAAAGTTGATAGTAGATGTGTTGGACAGGAAGAAGTTAAATTTGACAGCTTGTGACCTGTTTGACAGGTAGCTACAGAACCAGTCTACAACAGTTGTAGAGAAATGGAATTTATGGAGAGTGGAGAGAAGCAGGAGATGGTCTACAAGGTCGAAAGCCTTCGTGAGGTCAATGAAGATGGCACCTGTGAGTTTTCCAGAGTCCATGTTGGACAGAATATCAGTAGTTAGTTGAAGAAGAGCCTTGGTGATGCTATGACCTTTTCTGAAACCATGCTGAGTGTCTGAGAGGAGACTGTAGTGTGTATGGTAGTCAATGGTCTGTGATGCAACTATTTTCTCTAGGATCTTGTTAAGGACAGAGAAAATTGATATAGGTCTGTAATTGGCCACGTCCTTTGGGTCACCTTTTTAAAAGACAGGCGTTACTCTTGCAGATTTCCATAGGTCTGGCAGAGTGCTATGGATAAGAGATAAAGTGTAGATTCTGGCAATCGGATGGGCAATGAGTGGAGTAGCCAGCTTCAGAAGATGAGGTTCCAGTGAGTCAGAACCAGAGCTGGTATTAGCAGATATGGATCTCAGTAATTTCAGAATTTCCGCTCTTGATATAGCCTTGAAATAGAATGGTGGTGCTGGAGGAGCATCATACGATAGGGCAGTATAGTTGTCTGATGGTAGTGTGGTAGGTAGATTGGAGTGCGATCCACTAGGTTGTAAAGCCAAGGTATAGTATGAAAGATCAGAGAAAAGATTGTTAAAACTGTTTGAGATGGTCCTAGGGTCATTACAATGTGCCCCATTTATGATCATTTCATCAGGAGTGACCGATTGCGAGGTACCAAGAAATGTTTTGACATGGGCCCAGAATTTCCTCGGGTTGCAGGCTGAGCTTTGTAGAAGGTCCTTGCAGTATTTGCTTTTAGCAACTCTAACTTGTCTCTTACATCTGTTTCTATGTCTACAGATATGCTTACATAATTTTTGTAAGTAATTTTTTGTGTCTTCCCACCATAAAATGGCGTTCTCAAAAAGGATAATTACTGACTTCCTTGCCAGTATAAAAAGTTTTGAAGGTCTACTGTAAATCTAAGTCAGATAGTACTGATGTATTCATCCTCCATGACCCTGGCCCTTTCTGCCATCTCTCTTTTGCTCCCTATGATTATTGAAACTACTTTATGGTCTGAAAATTCTGAGGCCAACACTGCAGCATTATTTATCTTTAATGAATTGGTCACAAAGATATAATCTGTTCTAGACCCCAGGTTTCCTTTCTGAAATGTAGGTGTTTCTGCGTTGCTTTGTTGTCCTGCTGCATCCTTAAGTTTATTTATGTGAATGATTTGTACAAGAAGGTTTGAATCACAATATTGTTTGGTTGTTTTTGCTTTCAATGGACAAGGGGGGGAGGGCCTCGGCACCCAACTAGGGATCTGAAGTTCGAGCAGACTCGATAGGCCGTAAGGCCTAATCTGCTGGCAATTAGTATGTAAGTATGTAAGTATTTGAAGTCACCTGCAAATATTACTGTATGTGTGGTTTGTAAATAAGGTTAAACTAAGTTAAAGAATTTGCATCTTAAAGCTTTTGATTGTGGTGCATAAATATTAATTAGCCAGTAAGGGACATTTAGTAATAGTACATTATAATCAAAATTCTGCCTGATATTATGTCATACAGTTTCAAGATTCGTACTTCTGGATAGTTAAACAGGATTACTAAACCTGCGCAAGTTTCTTGCCCTAAAGACCAGTAAGAGGGACCTAAGTACCAGGATTTTGTAGCTTCTCTTACCTCACCTAAGGAGTGTAATCTAGTATCTTGGAGAAATATTACCCCCAAATGTAAACCAGAGGAAAGGAAAAAACAATTTCCTCTTATCTAATCTTTTTATCCTGTTTACGTTAACAGTATGAAAGGAAAAGGGTTCTAACAGTGGATCAGTTATTTAGCACTGCCCTTCCTGCTATACTTTTCCATGTTTTTCAATTTTACTCTCGCTTTCTGTTTTTGTGGTCCCCTTGGTTTTTCATGCACTTCAGTGTCTGTAGTGCCTTCAGGCACTGAAGAGTCTATGGATGAAAGGTCTGAATCATCTTCTGTTTGATCTGTTTGCAATACATCAAACATGTTTGATATATGAACTGTGGCTTGTATTATTTGCACTTTCTCCATACTTTCTTTCTTTGATTGTCCAGTAGTTCTCCCTCTGATGTTGCTCCCTGGGGGGGCATCCCTTTATCTGAAGACCCAGCTTCCTGAACTATCACTTCCTGCCTGGGGAGACTAGGCACACTTACCCTAATACCTATTTCCTGCTGCTCTACAGTCTGTACTTCAATTACTTCAGGAACAAGGGCAGGTGGTGGGGAACTTCCTTACCCAGGGCATCTGGGTTTTGTCTTTCTGATGAAGGCTGCAAGTGTGTTTTCCCAGATTTATTTTTTTGTGCCATAGCCAACATCAATCTTTGCTCCTCCCCACCTGCATGGTCAGGGATGTTATGTGATGCTTTCTTTGCAGTTCTGAAAAGTGTATCCATACTCCCTGCACAGGTTACACTGACTTTCATTCAGGCAATCAGTCCCTACATGTCCCAGCTCCCCACATACTGTGCATCTTAACCTGTCACAAACACTACTCAGGTGTTCCAAGGAGCCACATTTGTAGCACATCTTTGGCTGCCCGGCATAGAATAAGATTCCTTTGTCTCTCCCTAAATAAAAGGAATTTGGCAAGTGGTTAACCCCTGTATCTGATGTTTTTAACATAATTTTTACTTTCCAGGCTCCCATCCAAATGTTCTCTGCATCTAAAATCGCCTCTGGATCATCAATTACTGTACATCGCTGTTTCAACCAAAACAATAGATCATAAACACTAACCCCCTAAGGAGTGTAATCTAGTATCTTGGAGAAATATTGCCCCCAAATGTAAACCAAGGGCAGGCATAAATCTGGGAAAACACACTTGCAGCCTTCATCAGAAAGACAAAACCCAGATGCCCTGGGTAAGGAATCCCCCCCCCCACCTGCCCTTGGTTTACATTTCGGGGTAATATTTCTCCAAGATACTAGATTACACTCCTTAGGTGATGTAATATCCTCCTCCTTGCAGCACAGCCTGCTTTCCTGCCACATCATCGCTTCCTCCTCCTCCTGTGTCCGGCAGTGACCTGGGTCCCTCCATCTCACCGGCAGGAAGTGACATCAAGCATGCATGGGACAGTCATAAGGCCATTCTAGGGGTTGGGGGTAGGAAGAAGTAGGCTGCTGGTTAACTAGGATCTGCAGCTTATCCAGTAGGTAGGGTAATGGGCAGACTGGGTGGGCCAAGCGGTCCTTATCTGCCATCAAATTCTATGTTTCTATGTTTCTATCAAATACTGTCTCTCCTGATAAATGAATCAATGCATAAATTTCTGTCAAAAAGAATTTCATTGAGTCTTTTAGAAGTACTCTTGCAACAAAAAGTCTGTCTGGTTGTTCTGACATTCCTCCTATGCAAGTCAAACACACTGCATTGTGCATTTGGACAGGAAAAATTGGTGTTTTAAAAAGTGAAGCAAATGTTTTTGGGCTTTCCTTGTTAACTATATTCAAAGGCCTTTCTGGTGCATTTTCAGATACTGCGGGGCATCCCCCTTTAGCTTGTTTATATGACACATTTCCTGAAAAGTGCAACTTTGGATTTTGCATTAAAGTCAATTCTGGTGGCAGTTCTAGATCAATAGGTTCAGCATTTACATTATTATTTATCTGTGCTGCTGGTTCTGCAAGTATTTTAATCGGTGAGCCTCCTGAAACCCATTGACCTGTTGTGGAGTCCTGTTGCCAGCCTGCATTCTCCAGAGCATTTTTAACTGTCCAAGGTTGTTGTTTGCCTGATTCAGCTGGCTGTTTCTCAGAGCATCTTAGGCCAGCTATATCTGTTCCTGTTTGTGCTATTCCGGATACAATTTCTGATGAATTGTTCTCCAAAAGCACTGTCAACTTAGGCATGAAGTCTCCTGCATGCTCTGCCTGCTCTACAATAGAGGCCCAGCTTTTAGGTTTCCTCTTTGATGCTACTGCACCATCAGTAGCCAGCTGAGTGTATTTGGCAGATGGCCCCCTGCTGTCAGATCTTAGGGCTCTTATTTTAGTTTCTAACTGTGCTTTTTTCAGGAAATAAGAGTGCTCCTCTGATTCAATTTGCTGCTGTAAAGCTTGTTCCTCCACTGAAATAATATCAGGTACATTTCCTGCATCTATAACTTTTTCTGTTTCACTTAGCAATGATTCACTATCACTCGGTAACTCAGGTATGTTGACCGCATTTATAAGTTCATCAGTATGAAATTCCAGTCTACCTGTTTTCAGTATTTCTGTAGCACTCTTTCCAGTTTCCAACATTGTTTTTTGATTCTCTGCAATAGCTTCCATGTCCATAAGTTCTTCCTCCACACCAAACACCTCCCTGTCCGCCTTCTGTACAAGTAAAGAGATTGTAGGCCTTGAAATCGGGCCTCCTCCTTGCAGCACAGCCTGCTTTCCTGCCACATCATCGCTTCCTCCTCCTCCTCCTGTGTCCTGCTGTGAACTGGGTCCCTCCATCCCACCGGCAGGAAGTGACAGCACCCCTGCAGGCAGAGTAGGGCAATTTCCCCAGTGTCCTGGCCAAATTTCCCTCATTCACTAAAAATACCACCAACAGCTTAATTTGGTTCAAGATCAGTTGGCATTCATCTTTATCCCCCTCCCACGGGTCGTGCCTGAAAATAGGCAGGATTTGTCTAGTGCACTTACCCAGTCAACAAAAACTAAATAAATAAATAAATACATTTGTCATCATAATGCTTTCTGCCCATCCCACTAATATATACCCAGTATGAGTCAAGTATGCACCATCACCAGGAAACTTTGTGGGAAGGTATTTTATCAATCAATAAAGCTAATTTAAACCAATAAAATCATAGACTGATCAAACTTAGTTGATATTCTAATAGCCTTATGATATCATCAGCCATTCAATTACAAACCCTATTCTTATCCTAAAAGAAAAGAAAATGAACTGTAAGTTCCATCTGAAGAAGGCGCATAGGGGATCTGGCTTCCTAAGAGTAGAAATGCGTACATGACAAGAAGCTATGTAACTTTCCACTGATTCCAACTTAAAAATATGTGCAAGCAGCTGCTTATTCTTTTCTGCTACATGGAACATTTAAACAATTTATTTATTTAATCATCTGCTCCACTACAGCTGATCCTTTCACAATCAGAGTATTAGAATCAGCCAGAGCAAACATTTTAAAATGAAATACTCATCATTTGGGAAACATTTCCTGATAGGTCAACTACTAAACTAATGCACATTAGCCTTTTATTTTTGGTATTCCAACTGCGATTTCCCTCCAGCCCAACCAAGCTCTTTTCCCCTTTGCACACTAGTAAGAAACATTTTCAGACAGGTAAAACTGCATTAAGCAATTTTTTTCCTGCTTCTATTGAGCTTGCAGTTGCATAAGGACCTTCTGAAATGTGTTATATCTGTTACCTTGTAAAATCCAATTAGGCACCCTCATGGTTCCCTATTTATCGCAGCCATCCTTAACTATGCTTGACAAATGAGTTAGGCCACTTGTGGCATCACAGCTACACATATATAGTGGCTAAAAATGGATTGTATGCAGAAAAGTATTGAAGACTACTCATTTGTATGCAAAAAGCAGATTTAATTATCGTTTTCTGTCTGACATGGGCTCAAACAAAAACACAGTAAGTTAAGGCATCGTAATCAATTTAAGTAAAACTTGCATCATGCACATGGGCTGCATGAGAAATGAAAATGCCACCACTAGCCTCACTCACCAACTCCAGGAGAGTATGACTGGGAGCATACATGCTAAAAGGTCAAACAACTGTAGTAAATCAGCAGATCTATGGCAACACTGCATACAATGAAGTCTGATTTTTTCCTGTACAATTAAGGAAAACTGAAATTAATAGATTGGATTTTGTGGTGGTTTTTAAAGGTTGACCAAAATGGGAGGAGGGTGCTCAGCCACACGGCCCACCATGTGGCACTTGGCATTCCATGCCAAACTGCTTCCCCTGGACCCCTGCACAGACCAAACATTTTTGCATCATTAAAGGTGTCAGCGTGGCTCAGTTGGTAGCACATCCACCTCTGCACTAGAAGGTCATGGGTTCTCATCCCACACCGGGATGGACTTGCACCTAAAAATCGCTGACATCCGAGTGCAGTATTGGGGATGCTGTACTGAAGGGGTGTGCCGTCCTTCAGATGAGATGTTAAACCGAGGTCCCTTCTGCCCATCCTGGTGGGTGTCCAGGTGGAAGTAAAAGAACCCAGAGTACTCTTCATAAAGAGCAGGGAACATTCCCGGTGTCCTGGCCAACATTCCCCTTCCCATAAACCGGTTCATGCAATTATCCAGGCTGTGTGTGGGTGATGATGTGCAATGTGGCCGCCACCACACATTCAGTCACTTCACTACCAGTCTAGCATTGCTTGTAAAGTGCTTTGGGATACTGTGTATGAAAAGCACTATATAAATGCTGATTCTTCTTCTTCTTCAAATTGCATTTGATCCTTAGTTTTCTGCTTGTAATGCTGAGCATACAGAAATGTCAACTATTTTCAGGGGCATGATTCAAACTGGTTTTGCACATTGACATTCTGGTAACCAATTTGTTCCTCATATATGGTAGAACTATTTTACTTCTCCATGCTCACATATGTAGGAGTTATTTTTCTAAATGCAAAACTGAATGTGCTTCTTGCACATACAGTGCTACTAAATGTTCGAGTGCCTGAATGCATATTGTTTAGGTATCTAGAAAAGGCTGGTGGGCAAGAAACTCGAGGAAAAAAACTCACCTATACCTTGGCAATTTATAAGCCTAAGCTCCACCCCCTGCCTTAAGCCACCCTCCCACAAGGAACCTCTCCGTGCCTACCAATCTATCTCTCACCCCGGTGGGCATCTACCTTCCTAACTAACTAAACTGCTGGTTCAGGTGTCATCCAGGACTATTCCCACAGACAATGCCCCTCCTGCTGCAATTCTTTGCAGTCTCCCTAATTCTGATTGCACTGAAGCCAGCACTGCCTACCTTACAAGTGGATACATACCACATGGTTCTGTGTAACCATGCCATCATCTAGGGGGATGGGTCAAACTTCAGCACAGAGAGAGACAGAAGTTGGTGCCTGTTTTGTCTAAATATTGCTGGATAGTTTTAATTCCTTTATCCTTACTGACATGGTGAAATGCATTAGATTTAAGCATAAGAAAGCTCAGAGACAGTGAATGTGCTACTGCAAGCTGCCTTAGTGAATGACCATGTGCAAGAGTGACCATGCTGCAAAGTATTGAAAATATATTTGTTTAACTATTGTTGTGATTACTCCATTTAACCAGTAAGTGGGCCTGCAGTAGGGGGAACAGTTGATATAGGAGCCAGTGGACAAGCAAGGGGGGGATGACACAATGTATGGTTGCAGAGTCAAGAAAAATCAAGGGTTTAGAGGACTTAAAAACAGAATGTGTTAGAACATACTAGAAATGGTAATTAGATGAGTTTGAATGCTTAATTATTTAGGTGTGTGTTAGTGAGAGACATTGGTTTATCATTATTGATAAAGGACAAAATCCATTTTGTAGATAGAAAAAATTAAACGATATTGTCACCAGTGTCTGAAATGCCAAAATCAGTTTTTACCAGTGTTCTGTCCTTATAACCTTTTGGTATATGTATAAATATTCAGAATAAAAGAAAGTGAAGTGTACATCAAAGTAAATAAAGTTAAATGAAAATAGTACAGGAAAGAATTTATGGAAAAAAACAATTTCAGAAGATTCATTGATCTGGTAAAAACAAAAAATAAATCTCAAATTCTGTAATGCTTTGTTTTTACCGGCATATAGAAAGACCAGATTCTGGAGTTTTACTGGATTTTCCAATAAAAAACAACAATCAGTATCTTTAGTGTTAGGTCATTACTGGAGCAGAGAGTTTTTAAAATATTGACAAAAGTAATTTTTTTAAAGATTTGGGCAAGTCAGAGGTGTTGAAGCTATTTTACATTACAAACATGGGTGCCAGAAATATTTTTTCTAAAACTGTCTAACAGGCATGGATCTGTTGTTGAGCTGTTTCATGGTTTCTGGCAGGCATCCCAGCTTGATGGTTTTTATCCTGTAAGGAACTCGGTTCTGAACCCTCCTGGCCAATTAGGGTGCAGGATTTTCCCTACCCATTTTATAAAACATGCTGAACACTTTTGAGACATGAAATTCATTTTTTGTCTCAACGCAGCTTCTGTTGGATGAATTTCCATGTCATATTATGGGGTGGGGGCTCAGATAAGTTCCTAGTGGTCAGGTTAGCAAATTTCAGAACTACCAACACTACTAGAATTAACTGGAACCCTTTTTGGCAGTCTCACATGAGAGATCAGTGATCGAACAGACATAGAGGGAACTATCCTCTCACCTACATGGTTGTGCCTCTGGGACACAGTTGAGGCTACTTGTCAGGACAGTGAATGGAAGCTTGCTACATTTATTTATTTGTTTATTTATTTATTTAGCTTTTGTTGACCAGGTAAGTACACGAGACACAACATATGCCTATTTTCAGGAACGACCCAGGAGAGTACAGGAAATTAAAAGAACATACAAAGTACAAATTGACGCAAGTAAATGCAGATACACTGAGGTCAGGAGAGGCATAGCACACATAGTAGGATAGCTCAGGTTATAACAGTGAACACCATCAAATGTAAAAAAGTGCAGGTTTTCAAAAGCAATATTCCTAGCAATATATACAGATATATACAGGATTGACATACTTTACACATGGCTGCACCCAGGTGGGCAGGTAGCCACAGCAGAGCCAGAGTCAAGTACAGGAGATGATGTGCTCAAGTCCAGTGCAGGGACGAGGGCACTCAGGGAGGTCTGCAACAGTCACATACTGAGGAGAGCTTCAAGTGCTTCCACAGGGAGGTTTGTAGACATGCCTGGGAAGGGGAGGACCTGACCTGGGCAGGAAAGGAGTTCCATAATTTCAGGGCACAGGATGCAAAATCTCTGTCCCCCATTTGGGTATGAGGCACAGGAACCTTAAGGATGGCAGGGCCCAGTGACCTTAGGGAGTAAAGAAAGAAATACTAGCACACTTTTGGCTTTTTTACTGCTAAATTAGTTTGTTTATTGCCAGAACATCCACAGCCAGCAACCCTGTGCTTCAGTCATGTTGCCTTCAAGGGGGTTTGGCTATGTACAAGAACACAATCTCATTTATACAAAGTGTGACGTCATGAAAAAGTGACATCAATATTTAAATGCACATACCATTAACTAAACATACATATTGATGCAAAAAACAACCACATCTATTTATACAAAACTCATTTTGTCACTTCCCTATTCCTCATATTCCACATAATTTATTCTAAATGTGGAGCAATATTCATACTTCATTTTATTTATGATGGGGGGAAGGGAAGAAAAAAGACAAAAGACAATGAAGTAGTGGTATACTAGGGATAAGGAGAAATATTTGCAGCTTTATTACAGGACAATTTCTATAAGTAAATAGATAGAGGTAGATCTGAGTTCACCGGGAAGATGTCAAGATGTGATCACCCTTAATCTACTTCCATCCACTGTGTGGTTGAAAGAACCATTCATTTGGCTTGGGGATCCACAGACATTCATTCACCAGATTATCTGTAAGAGAAGAACAAAAGATAGAAAATATTAAATCAAAATTCATATTTCAGAAATAACATCATAATGTATAGTTAACCTATTATTTCTTCCCTTTAAGAAAGGGCTTTAGGTCCCGTTGTTCATTAAGCCCATCTGGTTTTACTGTTCTCAAATTAAAGATCCACCTGCTTTCTTTTATCAAAAATTCATTTGTTCTGTCACCACCATATTTAAAGGGTTGTTGTCAATCTATCCCCATAACTTTAAGGCTCTTTGGATCTGAGTTATGTTTTTGTGAAAAGTGTAACCCTATCGGAGTATCTGTTTTCCCATTTATTATATTTCTAATATGTTCCTGGATTCTCTGTTTTAGTGCCCTTGTAGTACATCCAATATATAATTGGTTACACCCACACCATATAGCATATACAACAAATGAGGTATCACAGTTAATAAATTCCTTGATAGTATACCTTTCTCCCTTTGTCGGGTGTATAAATTCAGGTCCTATATTATAATAACAACAGACATTGCATCTTTGACATTTAAAATTTCCCTCTGGTTTGTTTCCTAACCATGTTTTTTTTTGTCTGGTTTTATTAGTCTACTTCTGACAATTTTGTCTTTTAAATTCTGACCTCTTGAGAAGGTGATTCTTTGTCTATCTCCTACCTCTCTTTTCAAATCTCTGTCTGAATGTAGTATATGCCAATTTCTATATATAATGTTCCCTATCTGTCCTGACCAGTTGTTATATTCAGTGACAAATGTTACTGGGTTCTTAGAGTTTATGTCTTCTTTCTTTTTCTCTGTCAGCAATTCTTCCCTCCTAACAGTGGATGCTTTGTGCAGTGCCTGAGTCAGTAATTCGTTTGTATAACCCCTTTACAAAGATCTTTCTTTAAGTTGCTCTGCTTGAATCCGAAAGCTCTGATCTTCAGAACAGTTCCTACGTAAAAGCAGGAACTGTCCAAAAGGGATGGATTCTTTTAATTTTTTAGGGTGTGCACTGTCAGCCCTAAGCAAGGTATTGGTAGCCGTAGATTTTCTATGGTTTTGTGTGGTGATGAGTCCTCCATGTAACACAGATTTTTTCCAAGTCAGATCCAAAACGTCTATCTCATCAAAGCTTGTTTTTGAAGTAAACTTCATATTAATACTGTTGTTGTTTAACAATTCTACAAATTGTTCTGCCTCCTGTCTATCCCCTTTCCATACAACCAAGATGTCGTCAATAAAGCATGTCCATAGGGATATTTTCTCCAAGTAAGGGTTCAAATTTTGAAAAACTGTAATTTCTTCCCACTTCCCTAGAAACAAGTTGGCATATGATGGGGCCATACAAGCTCCCATAGCCATCCCCCTTATCTGCCTATAATTGTCACCTAAAAATTCAGAATGGTTGTGGGTCAAAATAAATTGGGTTGCTGACAGAATGAAGTATGCTGGGATTTCATTTGTACTTTCCCTTTTCTCTAGGAAGTACCTACAGGCATTTAACCCCTGTTCATGTGGTATGCGAGTGTATAGGGATTCTGCATCAATGGTTAGCCATAGCATGTCATCTGTCCACTGTATTTCTTTAAGTTTATTAAGAACATGCGTAGTTGTCCTTAGTGTAAGACGAAAGTTTCACTCCTTCTCTCTCTCTATAGAAAGAAGTCCACAAACATGCCATGCTTTTCTGTGAGAGAACCTATGGATGAAATTAGAGGTCTTCCGGGTGGATCAATCATGTTTTTATGGATTTTAGGCAATATGTAAAAACAAGGTAGAGTAGGATTCTCATGCCACATAAACTGTAGCTCTCTTTCTGTTATATCCCCTTTCTCCACTGCCCTTTGTAACAACAAACTTAATTCCGTTTTATAATGGAATATAGGGTTACTTTAAAGTTTTTCATAATTCAATACATCATCAAGTTGTTTAATATGATAGAAATATAGTGGTCTTTATTTAAAACAACAATATTCCCTCCCTTATCTGCTGACTTTATTACAAGACTATCTTCTGCCTGTAGCTCCTAAATGGCCTGTATCTCTAGTGCAGATAAATTCTTACCCCTAGGTTGCCCTACTTTTTGAATTAGTTTTTCTACTTCATTGAGGACTACTTTCTCAAAGGTAGAGATATCTGAATTTAATATATGTGGTATAAAGTCAGAGGGTGGTGAGAATGATTTGTTCCTTTGCAGTCTCAAATCGGGGGCAATACTTACAGTGGTGGGGCTTGAACCCATTGATCCCTCATAGTCTTCTTCCAACATATTAATGATATAATCAATGTCCTCCATAGTATTCTGTGTCTCAATATTCATTTCTAGAGTAAAATCAGACAATGCAGAGGTATTCTGTCCCAATGAAACTTCCAGAAAACCCATATTTTCTGATATGTCTTCTGATGCAAATCTCTTGGAAAAAAATGCTTTTAATCTTAATTTCTGAAAGAGCTTGAATAAATCAACTTGGACTTGAAATTGATTGAGAGTCGGTGTTGGTACAAAAGATAATTCACGTTCCAATAGCTTAATTTGTTCATTAGTCAGTTCTTTATTTGACAAATTCACTATTTGAAGTTCTTGCCCCTACCTCTCCCTCGCCCCCTGGATTTCATTTTGCTTAGGATAACGTTTTCCACCTCTTGTTCCTCTCCTGGTTCTTCTAGATCTCCACTTCTTTCTTCCTGAGTGTCCTGTTCCAGGTCTAAAAAAGGGCTCTGATTTCTATTATCTTCATTCCCTGTTCTTTCTGAGAAATGAACTCTGGTTCTGCTCTTGCTTCTGCTGGTACTTTTGTTTCTGCTAGTACCCTTGTTTCTATAATTTCTCCTCTTCCAATTCAGCACTCTGTCATTATCATAATCACTCTGGTCACATGCTAATTGCTTTTGTTTTTTTAATTATAAGCTCTTTTTCATGTTTAATTAATCTATCTTTCATAGATGTATCCAAATTTTTAAACGCTGTTGTTTCTTTAAATACCAGAACCTCTTTTTTTTGCTAGATAAGTCTCTTTTTCAAGTTCTGTTCTGCATGCTTTTGTATATCAGCTTTAATTAATAGTTCCATGAAAGTTTTAGAACAGAGGAGTGCTGCTGCTAACCATTCTTCTTTCAACAAGAAATTATCATAGCCAGAAGAGGGTAATATATTAATTCTAAGCCCTCGTGGTGCTTGCTCTTTTTCAAGATACTGCTCAAGGGTTATTATATTATAGGTAATGTCCAGCTCTTTTTTGAGTAATCTCTCAAGTTTAGAAAAGCTCAATTTTATGTCATCTGGTATAGTAGTTGGCTCTTCTCCGAAGAGCTTGTTGCTGGCTTTATTTCTCCTAGTAGCCCAAGTTTCTGCGTGTTCCCATTCAAATTCGGTCTCTTGTTTTCTGTATTACCTTCTTGCATGCTGCACATTGTAGTCACGTTGTAATCGCTGACAGGTAACTCTCTTAAACACCCCGAAGATTGAAAAGAAAGCCTCTTGGTCCATTTCTGGCACAATTACAATCCAGCCAAGTACCCTCTGGAATTGAAGCATGCAGCATTTTTTCAGCTTTTTTGGCTTCTCCGTGTGCTGCTGCTGACAGGTGCAAAGGTATAAAAAAATTCTACTGCCGTAAACAGCACACTACAGTGAGGGAGGGTGCTCGTACGGAGGTTGAAAACCTGAATTTACAAAGAAAGAAAAAATACTAGCACACCTTTGATTTTTACTGCTAAATTAGCTTGTTTATTGCCAGAACATCCACAGCCAGTAACCCTGTGCTTCGGCTATGTTGTCTTCAAGGGAGGTTTGGCTATGTACAAGAACACAATCTCATTTATACAAAGTGTGACATAATGAAAAAGTGACATAAATATTTAAATGCACATACCACTAACTAAACATACATATTGATGCAAAAAACAATCACATCATAAATTATGTGGCATATGAGGAATAGGGAAGTGACAAAATGAGTTTTGTATAAATAGATGTGGTTGTTTTTTGCATCAATATGTATGTTTAGTTAGTGGTATGTGCATTTAAATATTTATGTCACTTTTTCATTATGTCACACTTTGTATAAATGAGATTGTGTTCTTGTACATAGCCAAACCCCCTTGAAGACAACATAGCCGAAGCGCAGGATTACTGACCGTGGATGTTCTGGCAATAAACAAGCTAATTTAGCAGTAAAAAAGCTGAAGGTGTGCTCGTATTTCTTTCTTTGTTTGTAAATTGAGGTTTGCAACCTCCGTACAAGCACCCCCCTCACTGTAGTGTGCTGTTTGTTCTTCATTAGAATTTTTTGGACCTTAGGGAGTAGGTAGTGAGAACAGCAGGCATGAGGAACTTCGCCAATCCAGAAGGGGGTGCCAGTGCCCAGAACCTTGCCCGTGAAGCAGCCCAAGACAAAGTTCATGTAGCTGGATGGGGAGAGCCAGTTTAGCTTGCTATACAGATCACAATGGTGAGTACGGCAGGGGGCTGCAAGAGCAGAACGGCAGATGTTATTGTAAGCTACAGTCCACCTAGTGTGGTGGACCTTGGTAGTATGGGCAAACAAAAGGAGTCCATAACATAGAGACGGAAGAAACACACCTCTGGCCAATGCAAGATGAGCAGCCATGGTAAGATTATTCTTCACCCTGTAAGCCAGACCCAATTTCCAGTTAACAGCTCGACACACATTGTGGATGTGGTGACCAAGGTTGAGCTGAGGGTCGAGTGTCACCGCAAGATATTTGACAGAGTTGGTGCTGAGAATGGGAACACCATCAAGGCCCGGGATGCACAGAGGGACAGGGGAGGCCTTTAACTTAGCCTGGGATTCAAACAGCATGACCTGAGTCTTTCTAAGATTAAGGACCAGCTGGTAGGACTATATCCAGGATTGGATACTCATGAAATCCTCACTCAGTTGGTGGTTAATGACCCCAATATCCCGGGCATGAGTGAGAATAACAAGGTCATCAGCAAACAGGATGACCCTGCAGGAGGCAGCTGAGGAGGGAAGGTCATTGACAAATATGGAGAAGAGCAGGGGTCCAAGGACTGACCCCTGGGGAACCCCTGAGGACACCATGGCAGCATCTGAGAGCACCTTACTATACTTGGTAAGTTGCTGCCTACCCTGCAGATAATTATGGAACCAACTGAGTGCAGGTGGGGACAGGCCCAATGTCCTAAGCTGAGATCATAGCAAGGCATGGTCAACTAAGTCAAAGACCTTTGAGAGATCAATAAAGATGGCCCCAGAGAGTCTGCCCTGATCCATAGCAGCCCTTTTCCCAGAAGTGACAGTGACTAGGGCAGAGGTTGTACTATGCCCTTTATGAAAGCCATGCTGTGAAGGAGACAGTAGCTCATGATACTGGATATAATCCATGAGTTGACCCACCACAACTTTCTCAAGAAGCTTATCGATAGCAGATAGGATGGCAATCGGACAATAGTTATCAAGGATCCTAGGGTTGCCCTGTTTGAGTATAGGGACAACCCTCGCCACCTTTCACAGATCAGGGATAACCCCAGATGCTAAGGATAGGTTGACAATATGGGTCACAGGGGAGGCAATGAAGGTAGCCACAAGGCGGAGAAGCTTTGGTTCCATACCATCATGCTCCACACTAGAAAAGGGGAAGAGACAAGAGGGCAATCTCTGCATCTCTTGTGCTAGCACTGCCTTGAGGTAGAACAAAGGATGAGGGGAAGGTGCCAGTTGAGACAGAGGGGCCTGGACAGGTCTGTCACTACCACTGGGTGAGAATAGAGAGGTGAAGGTGGACAGGTCTGAGAAATGTGAGTTGAATGCATTGGCGATGGTCAGTGGATTAGTACAGCTAGCACCTTCAAAAAGCATGTCAGAGGCCTCGGAGGTGGAGGAACCACTCACAATGTTTTTAATATTCCTCCAGAAGCTCCTAGGGTCCTTAGCTGAGGTCCGTAAGTCGGCTTTGCAAAATTTGCTTTTGGCAGCCCTGATAACCTTTTTATATTTTTTCCTGAGCCTCTTGTAATGCTGGAAAATGGCCTGGTTCATTGAGACCTTGAAATTGGCCCAGCATTTGTCCCTAGTCCTCATGAGAGCAAGGAGGCTCCCATGCAACCATTTCATAGCAGCTACTCTTACCCTCCATCTGACAAGAGGGGCATGCTTGTCCTGTATCACCCCAAAGATGCTAAGGGAATGACAGGCTGCTGAGGAAGCATTCTGGTCAACCATCATTGCAGACTAGTCTGTGAGCATAAGATCCTCATGGAAAGCACCAAGGTCAAACTTGGAGAAATCCCTGACCTGAATGGTCTTAGGAGGGATCTTAGGGTCTGAGACCTTCCATATGCAGTACACAGGGGCATGATCTGAGATAGAGTCAGGGATGGTACCAGAGAAGCTAATCCTCTCTGGCCTATTGGACAGGACCCAGTCCAGAAGCATGCCAGTACCACCCCTTGATGACTACCCGGTGGGATCCTTAATGAGTTGGGCCAGTACGCATCCTGCAAGCAGAGTGACATACTGCTTGGTATTGCTTCCAAAGCTAGTTTAGGTTGAGGTCTCCTAGGATCAATAGCTCATTGTTCCCAGTCCTGGTGCCAACCGAGTCAAGAAGGGAGGACAAACCCACTAGCGCAGGACCTAGAAGGCAGAATTTCACTGTTCGCTGATGACACAAAGCTCTGTAACAGAGTAGACACACCAGAGGGTATAGACAGAATGAGAAGTGACCTGCAGAAACTTGAAGAATGGTCAGGAGTTTGGCAGTTGAAATTCAATGCAAAGAAGTACAAGATAATGCATATGGGGCACAAAAACCCTGGCACAATATATCAGTTGGGGGTTGGGGATATAGCATGCACCAAGCAGGAAAGGGATCTTGGGGTTGTCATCTCTGATGACCTCAAGGTAGGGAAACAGTGTGACAAGGCAGCAGGTAAAGCAAATAGGATGCTGGGATGTATAGGCAGGGGCATCACCAGCAGGAAAAGGGAGGTCATAATTCCGCTATACAAGACACTGGAGTACGGTGTACAGTTCTGGAGACCATACCTACGTAAGGACATAGACAGGGTAGAGAAGGTTCAGAGGAGGGCAACAAAGATGGTGCATGGATTGCATCACAATTCCTATGAAGACAGGTTGAAGGAACTGAACATGTACTACCTGGAGGAGAGGAGGGAGAGAGGGGATATGATAGAGACCTACAAGTATCTTACAGGGAGGAACAGGGTGCAGGAAAACACTATTTTTAAGCGAAAAAGATGTTCCAGGACTAGAGGGCATGGGATGAAGTTGGAGGGAGGACAATTCAGAGGAAATACGAGAAAGAATTTCTTAACAGAATGGGTGGCGGACAAGTGGAACACCCTGCCAGAGGAAGTGGTGGGGGCTGAAACAATCATGGGATTTAAGAATGCATGGGATAGACATAAAGGAATTCTGGAGGTCAGGGTTAAGGGGCAACAGACTTCTAGGAAAACAAACTGAACTTACAAGCTCAAATGGGCAGACTGGGTGGGCCATAGGCCCTTATCTGCCGACACTGTCTATGTATCTATGTATCTAGTACTCCACCCGTGGGGGGATTGTAGGTACACACAATGTGTAGCTTCTTTGCATTCCAAGTAACAGCACAGTGTGCAGCAGTTCAGAGAAAGACTGCCCAGGCTGTGGGCAGGCCAGCACCGACAGGTTAAGGTGACTCCTGTAGTAGACCAGTATGCCACCCCCACTTTTTTCTTGGACGGTCATGCCTGACAATGTCAAAGCCAGGGAGTGCACAGGCTGAATCTGAGGTAGAGGGTTGAAGCCAGGTTTCAGTTATCCCAAAGATGTCAGGCTTATAATGGATGACCCAGGCAAGGAGTTCAGCCAAGTTTGGCAGAAGGCTGCGGACATTAAGATGAGCAATTTTCAGCCCATTTGCCAGCTAGCCAGCCCACAGGAGAGGAGAATGCTCTGCATGGAGGACCAGGGTTCAGCTCCACATCCCCTGCAAGGACTAGAATCATCAAGAGAAGCCAGAGTAGGTGCCTCAAAGGTGGCAAGCTGACCCTAGTGGACGGCCTGCGACCGGAACGCCTGTCCACTATGGCAAAATACTGGAAGCTCCGTGGGTTAAGGCAACATATGGGCCTGGGAGACTGCCTGTCATAGGCTATTATGTTAGAGAGGGTAAAATCCTTCTCACCAGGCAATCCAGGTGAGATCCCAGATTGTCCCATGGGGGAGCACAGTCCAAAATGAAGAGAGGAAGGAACATTGCATTGAGGAGCCAAATGAGGGGGACTGTAGAGAGAGGGAGGGACTCAGCCCCATTCAGGTGATGCTTAGTGGCCCACATGTTATACAAGTCCTCACAGAGTCGTACCCTGAGTCGTATCAGTATCCTACAAGGACATATGTCTCATCACTAAACAAAGAGTTTCAATCTCCAGTGTTGTCAATTGTGCACCATTCCAGAGCACTAAATTTAACAAACATATAAAAAAGTGTTACTCAACAACCAGACACAGTTCAAAAAAATTCATAACTTGAAGTCTTTGATCAAGATCATTATCGTTTTCAACAATAATGATAAGAGAGATGGGATTACCAATTCTTCCATGGGTGCCATGGATTAGAAAAGTTATATAATACAGTTGTTTACACCTTAATATCCCAAATATATCTAAATGGAATACGTGGCAAATTTGACATTTGCATTCTCAGGCCCAGGATCAATGGATGCTGAAAATGTGATAATGACTGGATCAGCTCTTCAAAACTTCTATACAGTTGAAAAAGTAAATAAAAATACTTCATTTAATATTTTGTTTAGATTACCAGTAAAACAACAACTGCTGTGAGTCAAAAACCGAAATATCCAAAATAGAGTTTTGCCCAAAAGTGAGTCTATGATATGTGGCTTAACTGACCACTTCATAGATCTCCAATTATTACAAAACTGTTTCTCCTATTAATACATTCCGAGTTTATTTTTACATAAATGTTTCATAATGTGTTTTTCACAACAATGTGACTTTCCATTTTCATGAGCCAAAATTCATTTTCCTGAGCTAAGACTTTGTTTTTGTGAATCTTAGTTATCACAAAAGCAGGTCAAAGAAAGTAAATGTTTGCACTTAAGAAATAAAACAAATGCCTGGAGCTCTAGTCTGAAACCTTCTTAGTTAGCATTGCCCAACCCCTACTACACATAATCCAGTATTTAAATATATTCCCACACCTGTCCCCCACAAGAACCTCACATCCTTCCTGCACACTGCAAAGTTACCGACTTTACTACCACAACTGCAAAGTCCCTCTACCCAAAAATCCAAGTTCTGCCCGCTTCCCCCACCCTAGCTCAGTTTGTATCAGTTTTTTAATCACTGAAACACCCTCTCCTTACCAACCCTCTTTTGAATAAACACCTCCCTCCTCCAGTTCCCCCAAATCCCAGTTTCATATCTGTTTATACCTGTAAGAAAGAAAGAAAAGTATCCTATAGGGAGCATGAGTAACAGAAGGTGGATGATGGGGGGGATATTAAAACTTGTGATGGGGAAGTGTAAGTGAGTCAACATGGGTTGGGCACCCTGCGGACACAAAACTTTCAAAGCACTTTTTAAAAATATATGCCCTGTGACACTAGGGTAGGCAGCGAGTGTCGGAACCAGGAGGTTGAGTGGAGTGGATATATGATACTGGGCACCTAGTGTCAGAAAACAAGTGAAATGTGAGGCTTTTTTCCCATCATGATCGATTTCAAAGTGAGTCATGAAAGAAAAAAGTGCAACTGTTTATGTTTCATGGAGGGGTATCTTTGACAAGTGGGGAACAAGTCTCATGTAGTATTTTCCTTGTTCATGATTGACTTAAAAATTATTCGCAAACAATGTTTTTCATGTATTTTCTGATTTTTTTCATTTGCCTATGTTAATTTGGCTCCATATCATGTCATTGAGAGGAAATCCTGTGCTGCACAAACAGTGCAGAAAAGCCATGAAACTCAAAACTGAGCATCCAGAATACTGGTGCAGATTTTGGGGAAAATAAGATTTACTATTACAATACCATGCTGCCATGGACCAACACTCCAGTGAAATTTTGTAACTTACTTGTTTTTCCTTCCCTGGCTGTATTCTAGATGCACCGTTTTGACTTTTGCAGCTTTCTATGTGCTGTTTCTGACTGTGACGGCTTCCCTCTCGAGGACTTAATGTGCTACCATTAACTTAGCCTTTTACATAACAAAACAAATGAGACAACCTTTGAGGTCCAATACCTAATGAACAAGAATATTTAGGTTTTAAATTGATGGTTCTTTTTCATTATCATTGTCCAAAAAACATATTAAAATAAAGTATATTTGAAGTGATTTCAACACTTCACAGCACGAAACTCCTGGAGTCACTGTTTTGTAAATTGCAGTGCCATTTGCCTCAGGAACTGAGATGGCAAATTCTAATTTTTAAAACCTTAGGTCTTAAGATGGCCAAATCAGAGTCATACAGACTCATCAGGATACCTGGAAATTTCAAGGTGGGCCCCCCTCTGTTGGGTACCTGGCCATCATCAGAACTTTAATAATGTTTTCATTTATTATGTTTTATAATTAAATTGTGTATTTGTGTCACTGCCAGTACAAATAATATGCAAACACAGAGCTAGTGTATCAAATGGAAGTAGAATACTGATATGCGAACTTCATCCTAGGCACTCACTCTATGGATTTTCCATGTGGGCCACTGTGTCCACTTTGCAGGTGAGTCTCTTGTACTCCAGATCATCCTTGGATCAAGATGTAAGCTATCAAAAATAGGAGGGTTGACAGAAATCATGTATATATGTGTGTGTGTGTGTGTGTATATATGTGTGTTTGTGTGTGTGCACGGTGTTTGTGTATGTATGCATATATATATATATATATTAATTGCAAAAAACTTCATTAATTCATCAGTTAGGGTTGATGTCACAGTGACAAGAGTTTGGAAATTCAATGTTATGGTTACCCTACCCCCACCCCACCACCATCACCCTATCCTCCGCATACCAACATATGTTGGGGTGTGCTATGGGGTCATCAGGCCCATGACTGACCTACTGTCTGATAGCATATTCCTATATTTTACTGATTGGGATCTACTGGACAAGTAATGCTTAAACCAACAGACTGTATCTGCTGAGAAGTCCAGAGTAAGAAGCTTCTGGCAGAGAATGGCATGGTTGACTAGATCAAAGCCTTAGTCAGATCGATGAATATGGACTCATCTAGTTCACCTCTGTCCATCACACTAGGTGCTGACTCAATTAATGCCAGAAGTGCAGTCATGGTGCTGAAATTGTATTTGAACCCATACTGCTGTTTGGCCTGGAGTTCATGTTGGTTCAGGATATTTACCAGCTGATCATTAACTTTCCCCTCTAGTGTCTTGGATAAAGTCAGGAGGATAGAGATAGGTTGGTAATTTAAGGGCAAGTGCACATCACCTCTCTTGAAAAGAAGGAGCACATACGCTGTCTTCCCCATATCTGGTACCTTACTAGTGGCCAGGGACAGATTGAAAATTTGCCATAAGGGTAGGTAGCTTCCCTAAGTCCATACTATTGTAGATTCATGTCTATGTTATCATGTCCATGTCTAGTCTTAATTTTAGTCTTGGCTAGCTAGCCATACACATTAGCCCAAGTAAACTGTTTGACGCAGAACTTGGGTATATTGTTCTCACCAGGTAAGCCCTCTAATGAAGCATTGTGGGTGCTACAGTCAGGTATGTATGAATATTTTAAACAGCTCTTTATTGCTCTGACAAATGGGATTTGGGCCTAATTTCATCAGTAATGTGCAAACCATTTACTCCAACCTCCTAGCGAAAGTCCTCAAAAACTTCACTCTCTTAGATCCCTTTCCTTTGGATAAAGGGACACAACAAGGATGCCGGCTCTCCCCACTTTTGTTTGCTATAGTGATTGAACCCTCAGCGGTGGCCATCAGGCTCATCAGGGGATTCAGGGGATCCATGCTGCAAACCAACTATATAAATCTCTGCTATATTCAGATGTTCTGTTGGTCCTAACCACCCAAGCCCACGATTCCATGCCTCATCTCCTACATCTCCTATACACCTTTACAGCAATCTCGGGTCTTAGGATAACTAGTGCAAAGATGGAAGTCTTACCCCTTAACCACTTGTGTATGGATACTAAGATGCAACCCTTATGACTAAGGTGGACAAACAATGCCATAAGCTACCTGGACATTAGGATAACACCACAATGAATAAAATATGCAATTTGAACTTCATACCCCTCTGAACAGAGCTTAAAGCTAAGTATGATCAATGGAAGCTCCTGCATCTTTCCCTGGCTAGGATAATTGAGGCCCTCAAAATGGTGTCTACCCCTAAAATACTCCATGCACTAGTCTACTTGCCGATCAAAGTTCCTAATAAATACTTCAAACAGATAAACAAGCTCATAGGAGGATTTCTGTAGGAGTGAAATACCCCCACTACAGTAGAACAAAGTTTAGAATGCACTGGAATAAAGGGGGCTGGGGGTTACCATGATTCAAAGAATATGCTTGGGCATTTAGAACTGCCTGATGATCAGATGGCTAGTCCACTCAACACAAGAACCCCCTACTTGGCTCAACATAGAGGCATCCCAGTACCCTGGATGCTCCCCTGTAGCTTGCTTGTGCTCATCCAAGGCCAAAGCCCCCAGATCACATCCTACCACACTAGTGTCACTCATTGCATGGGGAAAAATTCAGAAACATCTGGCCATCCCTCTAATCCACCCCAACTACACTCTCTTATGGGACAATCTGGATATTATGGTAGATAAGGCTCTTCTCAAATGGAATCATTTGGAAAAAAAAAGAATTAGGATGTTAGGTGATCTTCTCATGCCACACTGTACTATGAATAACTCACTGGAAGGGCGTTAAGCCACTTTCAGACTGGACAAGGATGATTTCTAGTGCAACATACAGAAGTCTGGTTCAACATATCTTTCCACAACTCAAAACTGTAGGAACCTCCCATCCAACATACCCACTGCTGACCTGGGCTCGACAACACCAAGGTAGAGCAGGTAACATATAGTGATACATAAGAAACCATCTGCCAGACCCCACAACCAAAGCCCAAACACAATAGGCTTAAAGCCTTGGCAAGTGACCTCAGGAGATAGACTGGGATCTCTGCTGGCACTCAGCACACAAGGCAACCACAGACCCCAAAGCATGATTAATTCAGAATAAGATATGGAACCTCTGGTACTGCACACCAGTGGTATTGCACGAAGCTCACCTGGTACCAAATAATAACTGTTGGGGATGTGGGACTCATAATGGTGATCTACTTCATATTATCTGGGACTGCCTGGATATAAAACCTTACTGGGCAGACACCGCAAAAAGGTTAAGTAAGGTCCTTACCCACTCTGTCATACCCTCTCCTGAACTGCTTATTCTGGGGATCCCCGATACAGTTACACACACTCACCCCTTAGCTTTGAAGTGGATATCAACTGTCTCCATAGAAGCTAAACACCTTATATGAAGAAGATGGTGCACTTCTGATATCCCTACCTTAAGTGAACTGCACAATAGCCTCTCACTCCTAACCTGTTTTCAGAAGCTTTCACATCTCAGCACAAACACTATGGTAGACTACAAGGCTAAGTGGGATCCATAACTTCACTATCTGTGTGAAAGGACTCCTAATATAGTCACACCCATTGCCACATATTGAATGGGAGTGAACTAACTCTCTAGATGAACAGACAACTCCCAGAAGGGTCCCTCCAGTGAAAGCCAATGCCACAGGTCCTTCGATGGTTGAATCAACCCCCCCCCCACATATTTAAAGGCATGCTCCAGTACTGAGACTCCAGGGAAAATAATATTTTGTATACCCCATACAGTCATAGGCTCAGTTTGCTCATGTTTGCAGGGTATGTCCTTGTTTCCCTTACCTTTACTCTCAATGTCGTTACTTTCCTCACCCCTACTATAACAATTACAGGAATCCATACAGAGACTACATACTGTTCAAGTCAGGCCAAGACAAAGGTTAAGATTCAGTGTCAGTTGCTCAGCAGGTTGCACACTTGCCTTTGAGGCTAGAAGATCAGATGGCTGTGGGTTCTATCCCCACACCAGGCACTTAGGTTGAAATCCCAATACTGACACTGCAATGCAGCATGAGGGCAGTGCTACACTCCTGAGGTACAATTTTTCAGATGAGATGTTAAACTGAGGTTCTGTCTGCCTGTTCTGGTGGTTGCTCAGGTGGACGTTAAAGAGCCCATGGCACTTCTCGAAAAAAGAGTAGGGGAATGTTATATTAGAACTTCAAATAATAAATAGAATACACTTCATGTTGTCAGGCATATATAAATAAAATATGCAATTCAACTGCTTAAAACATTAACACAAAATGAGTATTTCATCATACATTCATAATTATCAAACTGAGATCTTAATTATCAAAAATAACCATCCAAATAAAACCTAAAATAAATAAGAATATCACCATACAGTTATAATTCTTGAACAGAGATCTTAATAATCAAAAAGTGCTAGTAAAATAAAACTTTTAAAGTAGATAAGTATTAATACATACTAACCCTTATAGTCCGCACCCATGAGTATTACTCTAGAAAGGACAGCTAAATCAAATAACAGAAAAGAAAAAATCTCTAAGCCCCTTCTATAAGTAGGGGAGTGAGTGCTTATACCACCAATAAATTCACATTTCATAGTCCAAAAACATAAATGCCATAAAAAAAAAATGAAATTACCAACAATAATCAGTGAGCTTTTATACAATATATAATTTGTGTGATTCACATCCCCAAGTTCTGATGTATTTGGAGTATTCCTGGCAAGAAGTAGAATAGAAACAAAACCATCTGAATGACACCATAAATATTGGTCTCTCTAGCATTTAGAACTAGTCTAACCATCTGATATGATGACACTATCTCAGATAAGTAGTCTGGGGGTACTGCAGGCTATCATGAAGCTGGATCTACTCAATATCCTGGTGTATGGTCCAAAACAGTTGTTCAGGAGTAATGTTTTTTCTGTTGCAAGGTGAGTTGGACTCTTGAGTGCTAAATATAGTATTTAAAAATTAATAAAATCAGATAGAATGTACTTGGTTCATATTGTATCCAAGATTGTGAAAGTGTACCCAAATAGAGGATATCTTTCATAAATAGGGTGAAAGGCGACCCCTCCCAATTTTTGTAAAGGATGGACCAAAAGGATAAAATAAATGGACATTCGAAAAAAAGTGATCCATTGTTTCAATTTGATTTGAACAACATTACCTTCTGGGGCATAATCTTTCAGTTAAATCTTTATGTTTTATGTTGCCCTTCACATTTAATTTCCCGTGTGTACATAACCATAACTTATCCCACATACGTTGTGGCATTCTAGAGTGGGTTAACATTTTATTTGTTTGGCTAATGTCAGTATGTGACCTATTTGTATAATGAGGCTGACAAATAAAAAAATTTCTCCTGTATGAATGCGTAAAACTCCTTTCTTGTTTTAGTCAAAATAAGGTGTTTGAATATGCTCCACCTTTTAAGCCTGCTAAAGAGTTCTTGCATGTAAGTGGGGAGCCCAATTAAAAACTTTTGCCTTGGAAACCCAGTGTTATATCCCCAATCCTGAATCCAGGGATATACTTGATCTACTAGCCAATGTATCCCAAAAAATGTCTTTCCTTGTAGGATAGGTTTAAAGTTGGTGTACAGAAAAATACTATCAAAGAAAACAACTGGATTAATCATACAAACCCCTCCTTTATTAATAGGTAAGTAAGTTATTCCCCTTTTAATGGGATTCAAATGACTTCTCCAGATACACTGGAAAAAACATTCATAAATTTCTGTCTCCATACTTCGTTGGGGGGGAACACTGCACTAAGATATAAGAAAAGACTTAATAAAAAGTTTTCTAACATGTATCTCCATTTTCTTTCATCATATACCAGGCGTTCCATCTGGATACTTTGGTTTGTGCTTCTTTTAAGAGTATAGTCCAGTTATAGGTACTCATGTCATCTTTTCCAAAGTAGATACCCAATATTTTACTCATTGTCTGATTTATTGGTATTCCCATAGTACTGGAATGTGTTATATCATTTGGCCCAATAAGCAGACACTGACTTTTGGTATAATTTATTTTAGAACCTGTGTGAATGGAAAAGGCTTTTGATAGTTCAGCAGCCTTTATACTGGATGGAACATCTGCTAAAATGATGCACAAATCATCTGCATAAGCTATAGATTTAATGTCATCTGTACTAGATAAAGATAAACCAGATCCATCTGGATTTGCATTAAGCTTTTGAATAAGTGGTTCCAATGTTAAAATGTAAAGAAAGGGGCTCAGGAGGCACCCAGACGAACAGCCCTTAACAGACTATATTCCCTTCCCATCCACCAATTAATCAAAGGAATAGCTACAGAATGGGAATAACACATCTGAATCCAATTGATAAAACTGGAAGGGAAACCAAAATATTCCATGCATTACCATAAATAATTATGCTCTACTCTGTCTAAGGCCTTAGTTTGATCCATTCCTACAATAAACCCTTTGATTTCTCCAGTGATTCCTTTTCTAGAATCTCTTATAATCAAGAGACCATCTGATATTTTCCTCCCAGGAATATTACAGAGCTGTGATGCATGTATAAATTTATCAGACACCATAGACATTCTATTGTGTAAAATTTTTGTTAGTACCTTCATATCAGTGTTAAAGAGTATAACCAGTCTCCAATTTGGTAGGGAAGATTTATCACCTTTTTTGTATAGGAGAACCAAAATACCTTTGTACATGCTAGGTGCCGACATATTACCCCCAGGCGATCTTGGTAAATGTGTGTAAGTTCTACCTACAAATGTGAAAACATTTTTTGAAAAAGCTCATTTGGGATGCCATTCCCACTAGGCACTGTTCCCTTTTTAAAAAATTCAATTACAGATTCTATTTCCCTAGGGGACAAGGGGGCAATTAAAGCTTCCCAAAAGTCTTTAGGTAATTTTGCCAAAGGACTATTTGCAAGCCACTCTTCAAATTCAGCATCCGGAATATCGGATGTCTGAAATGAAGAGGAAATAAGCTCTTCTACTGCTATAAAGTTCTCTTGCAGTGTGCTTACCATTTTATTCTCCCTAGTAATAATATTATTTTTCCTTTTTGTTTCCACTGAGTCATGCAGACCTTAAAAGGATTAGTTTGCTGGTGTTTCCCCTGTGTACAACATTTTTGTTCTGCAATTATTTGGAATCTGTCATACTGGATTCATGCCATTTGCTTCTTGATTATTGAAATC
Organism: Neoceratodus forsteri; assembly: GCA_016271365.2. Classification (NCBI taxonomy): domain Eukaryota; kingdom Metazoa; phylum Chordata; order Ceratodontiformes; family Ceratodontidae; genus Neoceratodus; species Neoceratodus forsteri. The sequence continues at coordinate 243,417,374 of CM028130.1, forward strand.
TGTTCTGAGAAGTTCCCTTTACCTGTATACTGTAGTGACTGATAATTATATAATTTGTGTTCTAAGGTCATAGTAGTGATCTTTTTTTACCTTTCTCTTAATCCATCCTATTTCCTGAAAAAAACTCCTTAACATCTCTCTTATTATTCTCCCGCCATTCCACAGAAGAGTTGTAAAGGAAAAGAAAAAACAGATTGGCTTCTAATACATATTGGAAGCCACGTAGAATATCTGGCTCATCCAATAGAGATAGATTCATTTTCCAATAGCTGAGACCCTTAGAAGTTTTATTATAATTGGCTAGTTTTAAGCCAAGGAGACTATGGTTAGAGGTTGCTGTTGGCCAAATCTTTACGGACTCAATTTTGAGGGATGGGGTTATAAACCAATAGTTGATTCTAGTAGACTTGGTACCTCTAAAGTAGGTATGGGGGGCCGGTGTACCCTGTGTATAAAAAGCATCCACTAGGCCAGATTGAGAAAGTATCTGATTAAGGTGAGAAACATCACAACATATTTTCTTTGTAGAGATACCTCTGTCTGCTACAAATCTGTTCATGTTAAAGTCACCACCCCACAATACATTTCTGGCTGTGCATAGAAAGGGTTTTATCATATTTAATAACTCTATATGTTCTTTCTTGGATTGGGGAGCATAAGTATTTATTGAATAGAAATCAACTGCATTTATCTGAACATCAAGCAGCAATGCTCTCCCTGGAAAAATGTCTACAGTATGGGTGATTTTGATTGTAGAATCTGTAAAACATATCCCCACTCCCCAATGTAAGTCTTCCTCCATGGACTAAATACTTCGTCCCCAGATCCAAGCAGCTGATGCCTGTTGAATATCTTGCATGGTATGGTGCCTGGTATCTTGCAAAAAGGCCAAATCATATGTGTAAGAAAAGAAAAGGTCAAAGGTTGCTAACCTCTTTCTGTCTGATAATATGCTGTTTGTATTTAAGCTAGCAACTGACAGACTATATAAGTTAACATCCCTTCTATGTGGCTCAGGGTTTCTTTCTTTCTTTCTTAAGCCTGCCCTTGTGCCAATTCGTTTCTGTTTCACCTTTTTTTTTGTTTCTTCAGGGAGTTCAGTGGCACTATCCAACTGTGAGGAGACATTAGAACCAGTGTCAGAGTCCAAATCCATTTCATTATCTGATGCACCTCAGACCAGAAGAGCAACATTTGTTTGTAGAGAGAACATTATCATCAGGTGGTGGAAGGGGGTGTTTCATATTCTTAGTTTTGTCAGACGCCTTTTTATTTTTATGCACTGTCTGAAAGTCTGAGTCAGTGGCCGGGGGGGGGATCCATAGGATGCAGACCCTCTGCGTGGGGTTGCAGAGGGGCCAGTTCTGTGTTTTGTGTTTCAGGAGTTGCGTTAGGTGCTTCCTGTAGCTGAACAACCTTGTTCGTGGGGGTTGGGGGGGGTTGCAGGTGTTGCAGCTTGGTAGGCCTTTTGTCCCTGGAAAAATGACCTGCAGATCTTGAGGCTTTATTTAAGTACATATCTTGTACACAAAAGTTAGCATTCTCATTGTTCCTGGAAGCCCATGGACATTCTGAAAAAAAAGCCCTTCAGTGTTACAGAGATTACATTTAGGACTGTTGTTGCAATGGAAACCAGAATGACCAAGTTCACCACAATAGTCGCATTTCAATGCATCACGGTTCATGTTGATGTATTTTGGGGAATTACATTTCAAACAAAGCCTGGGTTGTCCAGGGTAAAAAATAAACCCCTTATCCCGGCCTATATAAAAGCAGTTCAGTAAATGTTGAAATTCTGTAATGTCTTGGTGTAGTTTGATATTAGCGTCCATTCTCCATTTCAAAAACCTTCAGTATCGAAGACAGGCTCCGGGGGTCCCCTTCACAGTTCATCATTTTTCTGTCCAGAAGAGAATGTCAGTTATATTTACCCCTTCATTCTGAATTAATATTGTTATGATTCGTGTCCCCTGTTTGGTCAGAGGAATGACTTGGGAGGGTGTTGAGATAGGATTTGTTTTAAGTAAGGAAAATGTCATCCAAAAGCAGTCCAACAATTTGGGAGCCCTGCAACTAACATCAGATATATGATCCACAGGAGTGTGTATCAGGGAGTAGACTTCATTAGGTGAAAACCCCAAGGATTGTTTTAATAAAATTTTCCCCACATACTCTCTGTCATGGGGACATTCTAGGACAGTTATATATCTAATCTGGATGGCATATCTTCATTTAACAAGTTCTATGGGTTTTTTGAAGCAACTAGCATAGGACTGGCCTGGTTTGTCACCTTGCAGTGGTGGGTCAAAGGCCGAGGTTTCAGTTGCGGCTTGAGAACTGTGCATCTCCCCTGATGCTGCATCATAAAATATGTTGGAAGCGACATCTAATGAGGACTCAAGGAGAAACACTTATGTACTTGCCATGTCTGTAGAGGTAGCAGGTTGTTTATTTGCTTCCATTTCTATCCTGTTGCAATGGGCCCCTTGATCCTCCATCCGCAGAGGTACCTGGCAGGGGAATCAATGGATCAGGTATCCATGTCCCTTCCTTGCCTGGAATCCAACCTGCCTTGCTGAGTGCTTCCTTAGGTGTCCACTGTGAAGGATCTGAGGCAGGATTAGGGACAGGTTCAATATCTGGCTGCAGGTTTTCAGCAGAACCTCCGTGCTGACCGAACATGAAAATTTTGAGGAGACTTTGTTTCTTTGGCTCAAGGTTAGCTGTTCAGAATCCTTCTGTGTTCTTTCTCCTCTTGTAATTTGGTTTTAGCATCTTGGAAAGCCTTTTCGGGCTTGGAGCAATTGGTCTTGCAAAAGCTGACGTTTCTGTACAAAGTCTGTTTTTAGAGATTCTTCTGCTGGAGAATAGTCCATCATTTGTTCAGTCAAGACAGGAGTAGAACTTGATAAATCTGTAGGAAAATTAGAGAAGCAACCTTCTGAGACATCAACAACGGGGACTGCAGCCCCAACCAAGTCAACATCTCCTCCACCTCCACCTTCATTCTTCATGGGACTGTCAGCCATCTTGCCGATCAGAGCACCCCCTACCAACGAGTAGGGTAATTTCCTGGTGTCCTGGCCAAATTTCCCTCATTCACTAAAAATACCACAAATAGCTTAATCTTGTTCAGTGCCAGTTGGCGTCCATCTATATCGCCCCCTCCTCCACATCCCCAGGATGAGGCTGAAAATAGGCAGAATTGTCTAGTCCTCCTTTCCAGGTCAACAAAAACAAAATAAATAGAATACATTCATCATGGACCATCTCTAATCTGCTCTTTAAGAGTTACATATCTTATACTCACAGCATTCTCAGAACTTTTTCAGTAAGGATCCTGCGATACTATTTGTTCTGTGTTAATCTACTGATATAGCAACATGCCAATGCACCATATACTATTACAAAACTTCTATATTATTGTTTGATCCTTTCACCTCCTGTATGTATCCAATGTGTTCCTTTTCATATGCTCTCAATAAAAAGATTAGCTACAAAAGATTAACTCTAAACAGATATTTACAATGTTATAGCTATATAATAGTTTTGTTACTTTATGTTTATTTTTAAAACAGCCATAAGGGATGCCTGATGAATGCTTCTCCCTGCTATTAGTGATTTTGTCATCAAGTAACAATGATAATCTGATGTTGATAAAAATCTGTCTGTCACTAAAATTCAGACACACTGTTATACCAAGCAAACTATTGTAAATGCAGCCTAACATAATGATATGTACTTTGGAGGTTCCGTACTGATAATGCATAATCAAAACAGTAGATACCATAATATTACCAATATCATATATTGGTCGTATTTTTTCATGCAACATCTTGACTTCTCGAATCAACTTAGGTAGTATAAATTATTGTATTCATTAAAGGGAGATTGACAGCTTACATGACTAAATTTTTTTAGCTTCAAAAGTTAACAAAATTGATATGCTAAAAAAAGACTGTGGGCTTTTATTGTTGTCTTTTTTTTTATTCTGTTGGAAGGTATTTTTTATCCTTTAACATTTGCAGTGGTGGCCACTCGAAATCAGCAGCTTTGTTAAAATGCACAGTCATCCCCATAGCAAAATTGAAGCAAAGATGTATTCGAGGATGAGCAAGCACACTTTCAGAAGCATGAGGGAATATTAGTGTACATGCTCAAACACTACTGCATGCCATCACAAACACAGCTAATTGACCCAGAGTGACAGTCTCTCAAATGAATCAATACTTTACCAACACATGCCTACTGACCAGGTAGGGTCAGAGGCTGCAAACAAGCATAGGGCTTATGGGCAGACAAGATGGGCCTAGCAGTCCTTATCTGCCAAAAAATTCTATGTTTCTATGTTTTGCACAGCAACTGGTAACAGTTACTGTAGCTGCATGTATCTGAAATAGCAGCTACCAACTGCAACAGAACTCTTCACTGAAGCAGGGACTTTCTCATAAAACACAAATTTTGTCAATGCACATCTCCATGTTTTATACATTACTCAGTGGATACTAACATACTAAAATGCCAGCAGAATAGGCCTAATGGTCTCTCGAGTCTGCTCGATTTTCAGCACCCGCACTGAGGGCCGATTTTGGTGTCCCCCCTCCCCCTTGCATTATAGTGTCCCCAGTCCCAGATGTTCCACCTGTCTTGGGCCTAGTCAGATTTACCCCCCGTACCTGTCCCACCCCCTCTTAAACCCGTCCACAGTCTCCGTCTCTACCAGCTCTCTGGACAGTGCATTCCATGGCTCCACCACCCTTTCAGTGAAATAACATCTCCTCTTCTCCCCTCCCCTCTGAGCCTGCCCCTTTCCAGCTTACACCGTTGACCTCTTGTTGTCCCACCCTCCTTCCTTTGGAGCACCCAGACTGGGCCTCCTTTATTGATCCCTTTCATGTACTTAAAGACCCCTATCATGTCCCCCCGTCCCTCCTCTCCTCCATGGTGTACATGTCAAGCTTCTTGAGCCTCTCCTCATAGGTCCTCCCCCCCAGGCCCCAGATCATTTTGGTTGCCCTCCTTTGGACCCTCTCTAGGAGCGTAATGTCCCTCTTTAAATGTGGTCTCCAAAACTGTACACAATACTCAAGGTGTGGCCTAACCAAGCCGTTGTACAGTGGATGGATCACTTCTGCCTTTCTGGAGGTAATTCCCTTGTGATGGATCCCAGCATCCTATTTGCCCTTTCCGCTGCCCTCCTACAGGTCTCTGAGTTGTTCATTTTGACATCTAAAACTACCCCCAGGTCCTTCTCACCCTCAGTGACTTGAATCATGTCTCCTCCCAGGGTATACTCCTGGCCTGGATTTCTTACCCCCAGGTGCAGAACCTTGTACTTCCCCACATTGAATTTTAGTTTCCATTTTCCCAACCACCTTTCCAGAGCCTCCAGGTCCTCCTGGAAGGCCACCTTCCCCTCCTCCCCATTCACCACTTCACCCAGCTTTGAGTCATCTGCAAAGAGACTCATCTCACTCCTGAACCCCCTCCTGATGCCTGAGATATAGGCGTTGAACAGGAGTGGTTCCAGCTCTGACCCCTGGGGAATCCCACTATTAACCCACCTTGGAGATGAGGCTAACCCTCCAACCACTGCCTTCTGAGTATGCTCAGAGAGCCAATTTCCTATCCATCTTAACAACTGTCTCCCTACCCCCATTTTCTTCAGGTTAGCCAACAGGCCACTGTGGGGTACTGAATCAAACGCCATGCTAAAGTCCAGAAAGAGGACATCCACTGGCCTACCCTGGTCGAGGGCCCTTATCACCCAGTCATAGAACTCAGCAAGATTTGTCTGGTGGAGATCATGTGATGCAGGCTAGCTAGAGGCAGCACTGTTTTCGGGCTCCTGCTCCTCTACCTCCTTTTGGTGTTATTTCGATCTAATTTTTACCATCTTGTTACCGAAAGTGTTACTGGAGATTGCAACTCACCACTCAGAGCGGTTTTGAGCACGTTTGGATGCCTAAAGTCCAGGGCAACTGTCCCAGTATGGATGTTACAATGAAGCAAGTCCAATTGCGACATACCTCACCCGCCTTACCAGATAAGCAGCAATCTAAAAAATCTAAAGCGCATGGGGAAAAGGGGGACTTCTCATCGAACCAACCAATTCCACTCATGGAAGATAGGTTCCTGCAGGAGCTGGAACCCTTTAAAGAGACTTTAAAGGATATTGCAGTGGATTTAAAATCCATGCGGAGAGATATGATGGAGTTAACAAGGTGGGTTGGCGATGCTGAGGCACAGCTATGTTCGGTGGAAATCTGGAAGGATAAGCAAGAGTCTGAGATAATGTTACTAAAGAATCAGGTTCAGAAGTTGCAGCTGAAGATAGAAGATCTGGAAGGGCACAGTAGAAGAAATAATATTCTAATTCTTGGTCTACCAGAAAAAGAAGAAGGAAATAATACAATCTCTTTCACTCAGAAGTTTCTAGAAAAGGTGGTAGGCCCATTGCCACTGCATTCGGCGTACCAAATTGAGAGGGCCCATCGCTCCCTTCGACCCAGACCCCAGCCAGGAGACCCACCCAGACTCATTATACTGAAGTTCCTAAGTTATACAGAGCGTCAACATGTTCTATCTAAAGTCAAGGAGTTGAAGGCAGTAATGTGGGAAGGATCTAAACTGCATATCACACAAGACCTGCCCTATGAAGTGCGGCAAAAAAAGGGCAGCTTTCCATCCCATAGTTACAAAGTTGGTGGCAGCAAGCATTCCTTTTAGGATGGCATACCCTGCCAAATTGCATGTGTCTCTGTCGGGTAGCTGGTGCACATATGACTCACCGCATCAAGTCAACACAGATCTTGCGAGCAAGCTGCCAGAACTGTTCAAACCTGGATGAGCAAACCACAGAGATAACTGGACTTATCTGGATGGACATACATTAGTTTATTTTAATTTATTTATCCCCTTTCTTTTTTTTTTTCTTTCTTCTCTTTATTTTATTTTTCAGAGGAATGGTGAACTCAAGCGTATGGTTAACCCTGCTATATTACTTTTTATTATTATTTTATTTTTATTTTTGTGATGCTTACGGGTGGATCTCGATTCTATGGAGTGTGGGGTATGGGGATCCTGCTCCAGGACCGAATAGCTTTGGGTTGTCCTCTCTGGGGAGGGCATGGTCTCGGGGGGGGGGGGCTGATTTGGTGTCTGGTCGGGGATTTCCTGAGAAGAACATGTGTGGGCTGGCATTTTTTCTAGGGGTTGTCTATATGGTAGGACAGTTTGTGTGCACCTCCCAATCAGCCCCCCGGGTTTTTCTTCCTATAAGGGATGGGTTTCCTTTTTCTCCCCAAAATGTATTCTGCTGTGCGGGTAAGCTCGCGATTTGGCAAATTTCACACTTTTTCTCTGGTTGGTTTCAGGAATAGAAGTCTCAATTGTGTTTATTACAAGGTTCAGGTCTCATTTCGATTGCTCTCTGCGTGATCGTTCGGATGGATTGGGCAACTTGGGTAAAGAAGTCTGAGTTTTTCTACAGACTCTCTTTTCTTTTATCAATGTGTTGGGCAGTTTTGGGGAGAAGCAGCTTTGAGTGCTAGTAATCAGAATAAGAGATGGTTTTTCTTATATTAGGAGGGGAGGAGGGGGTTGCTTGAATTGGTGAAGGCTTAGGTCGGGCTGCATAGCGGGTTACTTTTTTGGGGGGTTGACCCTATAGCACCTCCACTTTATTTTGTTTCAACCCTCTGGAATGTGGCCCTTTACCTTCAATATCTTAGTATTTATCTAACTTTCACTTTTCAGGATTGGAGCTTAAGTGTACAAAGCATACTTGAATGGGTCTTACTGGATAGGTCTCATACCGGGGCTAAGCTTAAAGTCAGACTCTGGACTCAGACAATCATTGAAACAGCTTCACATGGTGGATTTGACTATAGGGTAGGGGGGTTTAATTTAGAATCTTGTCAGGCCTCAATTACATTGATGGGGGATATTATGATGGCGGGGGAGGATTTTTTCCACTATACGTCTGGCTTATTCTATTTTGGGGATTATTTGGGCTATTGTTTTTTCTTTTTTGGGGGGACTTGCTGTATATAGCTTGACTGGGTTGGGGGGGTTATGGTTCCTATGTCTTTCCAACAGGAGGTTCTGTCTGTGATTATACAGAAACGTCCATTAGTTCTGCTGTTTGTATCATTGTACAAATCATATGTAACTTTTCGGGGAGGGCTGTGTATTATTATTCAGTCTTTCGCACAGCAGTTAAGGAAGGGGGGGTACAAGGGTATCCCTTTTCTCATTAATTTGGGATCAGTTTAACGTAGGGGGAAATTTGGGGGGGGATTCTGGGCTTATGTTTTGACCTCTTCCTTCAGGATTATTTGGTTTGACTTTATTATTGAATGGTTAATATTATCTATTCATTATATAATTTGATCTTTCTATGTATTCCTTCGGGAAGAGAAATTGGTTTATACTAATTTGTTTTTTCAGGGGTTGTTGGGGAAGGGGGACGGGTTTGGAGTGTGCCTTCTGGGTTGATTTATCGGTTGGGGGTTACTGGTTCCCTTTTCATTAAAGTTAATGATACATGAAAATGAGGCCAATTAAAATTGCAACGTGGAATGTCAGAGGTGTCAGAGACATTTCTAAAAGATATCAGTTCTCAAAAACTGCGCCCTACTAAATATTGATATTCTCTTGATGCAGGAAACCCACCTCATAGCATCGGAGGCCAATGGGTTAAGTCGATAGGGTTTCTCCCAATATTTTGTGTCCTGTGGGACATCCTCTAGTAGAGGGGCAGCGGTACTGATGAAAAGGCATATTTCATTTGTAGCAGAAAAATGTTTAATGGATCAGTAGGAGAGATTCATCCTGGTTAAAGGCATACTCAATAATGTCAGGGTAGTGTTGGGAGCAATTTATGGCCCAGTAGGAGGGGATCCGGACTTTCTCATGAAGCTGGACGATAAACTGAGTGGATTTCTGCCCTCCTTGATAATTCTAGGAGGTGACTGGAACATTGCTCCGTCGCAAGATTTAGATAAAACCTATAGGCCTTTAAAACCCTTTCTCCTTCACAACTTGCTCTAAGAGACTTTATGGACACATTGGGGTTATGTGAGCCATGGCGTTTATTTAATCCCTCTAGTCGGCTTTTCTCCTTTTTTTCTCAAGTCCACAGGTCTTGGTCCAGAATTGATTTTGTTTTAGTCAGCAATACTCTTCTGCCTGGTATTCACCAGACAGGAATAGAGCCAATTGTCATATTTGATCATTCCATGGCTTGAATCTCAATTACTCCCGATCTGCATGTTCAAAGAGATACCTCATGGAAATGAAACACACAACTCTTAAAAGAGGAGCACGTTATTTCTCATATTAGATCGCTAATCTCTCTCTTTATTGAGTCCAACATGGGCTCTACAACTAGGGAGGACTTGTTCTGGTGTTCTTTCAAATGCTTTCTTAGGGGAGAATTTATTAAGCTTGCCTCCCAAAGGAAAAAGCAGAGAGAGGCTAGAGTTATTTTGTTGTCAAATCAAATTAAGATGGCAGAAAACGGGTTATCCTCCTCTGCATCCCAATCTGATTTAGAAGCTTTACTGAAGCTCAGGAATGAATATGTGGATTTATTAAGGGATAATGCGGAGTACGCCATCCTTAAAACCAAGGCTTGTTACTTTGATCAAGGGGAGAAACCAGGTAGATTGTTAGCTCTTAGATTGAGAGAAGTAGAAAGTTCAAGGTTGATCCCTCACTGTGTTCCCCAGATGGCACTATTAAGACTTCTCCCAGGGACATTTCTCAGGTTTTTGAATCCTTTTATAGGAATTCATATAATAAGGGTCCTTCTCAGCCCTCCTATTCTTGCATTGAACAATTTCTGGATGGCCTTAAACTCCCTTCCCTGCAGGCCCACCAGTGCATGATCCTAGCCTCTCCTATCACTCTGGCCGAAGTGGAAGCAGTGATTAAAGGGTTAGCTTCGGATAAATCCCCTGGTCCTGATGGTTTTCCCTCCAATTTCTATAAAGTCTTTAGCAAAGAGATTGCTCCCCCTGTCTTGAAACTGTTTGATTATATGCTCACTTCAGACCTTCTGGACTGTACCTTACTGGAAGCCACTATTGTCTTGATTTTGAAACCAGATAAGCCCCAGAAGGATCCCACCAGTTACCGTCTGATTTCATTATTAAATTATGATATTAAAATTTTAACTAAAATCCTCTCTCTCAGAATCAAACAGGTTTGGTCTGACCTGCTGATTCCCGAACAGGTGGGGTTTGTTCAAGGTAGATCCTCGGCTGATCACTTACAAACCCTCTCACATGTTTTCAGGTCACTCAGGACTCCCAGATTCCCATGGCTTTAATCTCATTAGACGTGGAAAAAACTTTTGACAGAGTAAACTGTGATTTTCTTTGGGCTTCCTTGAGGAGAATGGGTTTCCTGGATATCTTTATTCAATGGATTCAGACGGTATACAAGTCTCCTACTGCCAGAATTTATTCTAATGGGGTTTTCTCTTCTCGATTTTCCCTATTCACCGGAACTCGGCAAGGTTATCCCCTATCTCCTTTCTTGTTTAATCTATACTTGGAACCCCTGCTAATTAGCATCAAGAACTCAACTCAGATCACAGGTTGTTTAGTTCATCAGCAGTCACTGGCTCTTTCAGTTTACGCTAATGACATTCTTTTACATCTGACCAATCCAGAACTCTCTCTAACACATACATTACAAATTATTGATCGGTTTGGTCAAGTATGGAATTATAAGCTTAATCTATCCAAATCCATCATATTTCCATTAAACGCTCTCACGCTTCATGCCAGTTTCACTCATTTTGGTATGAAATGGTCTCCTTCCTCCCTCAAATATTTAGGCATACATCTCACCAGAGACCCTGATGATTTCAGGAAACTGAATCTGGATGCTTTACTGTTGAGGATACAGCAAGACCTTCAAAGATGGGTCAACCTCCCATTGTCTTTATGGGGCCGTATCAGCATCATCAAGATGAATGTTCTGCCCCATATTTTTTACCCCCTTAACCTACTGAACTTCTGGCTCCCAGAATCCTACTTTCAGCAGCTTCATTCTCTCTCCGAAATTCATCTGGCTAGGTAAGCATCCTAGAAAAGCCTTCTTAAAACTCAATTTATCCAAAGAGAGAGGTGGACTACGTCTCCCCAATTTCATGCTATACTATTGGGCGAGTCATTTGTCTAAAATGGGGAGATGGTTTGAGACTAGTCCGGATACTTATCTTCCCATTTGGCTTCAACTGGAGAGGAAGCTGTTGGATACACACAAGCTTTACTCTCCTAGAATTTTTTTACTATTCTACCTTCTCTTTTATTAGATTCGGTGGTTGGGGTTTCCATAAAGGTTCTGGCTCAGTGCTTGAACTTCTGTGGTATTTCAACCAAAAAGGATACGGCACAATCTCTCACTTCTAATCCTAACATTAAATTAGGAGGCTTCCCACTTTCTCCAGACTGGCTTCCTCAACTTTGGGATATTCTGGTGGAAGATCTGTTTCCTCAGGATTCTCTCCTTTTCTCAACTGATATAATAACTAAATTGAATATTCCACAGAAATGTATATTTAAGGTCTTTCAGCTGAGACATCTCTTGGTCTCTATTTTTGGTATCACATTTACGCCGTCCCGAGTTAAGCACTTCTTAGACCAGATACAGGATTTTGCATACAGACCTCATGGCATCTCTAAGATTTATTCCTTCCTACTTGGCATTAAATTTCCCAATGCTCTTATTGGTTCTAAAATCTGGGCTCCATTTCTCCCAGATTCCCCCTTGATTTGGTTGGGGTCAAGTTTGGGAAGACCTGCATAGATATCTCACTCAAGATAGGCACAGGTTTATACAGTACCATATTTTAAATGATCTGTACTACACTCCAGTTAAATTAGCAAAATTAGGAAGATTACCCTTGACTAATTGTACACAGTGTGGTGCAGCTGATGGGAACCTGATACATATCCTATGGCATTGTGACAAGGTGGCTCCATTATGGAACATGATCCAAACCAATCTGGACCTCCTTCTGGGGCTGGGAGAGCTCTTTACTATTGAAATATGCATCCTGGGGAGGTTGTCTACTATTGGGGACCGGGAGCGCAGGTATCACATGGCTCTAATTTCTATAGCAGTCAAGAGGCTGGTTGTCAAACATTGGATGGACCAATTGGTAATAACATATGCTGAATGGGTGAAAGAAATGTCTCTTTGCTTTAATACTGAAAGGCTAATTGCTAGCTCCCGAAATTGTATAACCTCCTTCAACCAGAAATGGGGCAAACTATATGCTTTATATTTGAATTAAGGCTTAGGTAATGCATACCTCTGTCTGTTTTGGCATGTATCACTCTACACTGTTGCTTATTCATTGGCGATGTAGTCTCATTTTTTATATCTTCTTGTCATGTTATTTTTGTTTTATAAGGCACACTCCAGGGGTGGGGGGAGGGGGGTGGGATAGTGGGGGATGGATATGTTAGTAGGTTATTTTTTCCTAGTATGTGACTCTGTGCAAGTCTGATCCCATGCTATCAACTTGGATTCTGGATTTTAATGTAATCTTGTTTATCCTTATTCCTGTTACATCTTGGGCGTTGGATATAATCTAATGAAGATCTAGAATTTAAAAAAAAGAAAGGATTTGTCTGGCATGATCTTCCCATGACAAAGCCATACTGCCTATCATCCAAGTGCCCAGTTTGCTCCAGTAACCCCCCCAGCCTTTCCTTGACAATACCCTCCATTACCTTGCCGACCACTGATGTTAGGCTAAAAGGCTTGTAATTTCTCATCTCCTCTCTTGTTCCCCCCTTGTGGATTGGCACTACATGGGCCACACTCCAGTCTTGGGGCACCCACCCAGTCCTCAGGCAGATGTTGAAAAGCTCCACTAGAGGGGCTGCCAGGACATACTAATGTACTAAAAAGCCAGCAGAATAGGCCTAATGGTCTTTCATGTCAGCTCGTTTGGTCAACCCCCACCCTGGGAGCTGACCTTGCTGCCCCCCTCGCCTTCTCTGGCTTCTCCCTTCCCAGTTCCAGATATTCTCGCTGCACTGGATTTTGCTTCCAGAACCCTTCCCCTGTACCTGTCCCACCCCCTCTTGAACCCCTCTACTGTCTCTGCCTCCACCTGCTCAGTGAAGTAGCACCTCCTCCTTTCTCCCCTGAATCTTCCCCCCTTCAGCTTTCACCCATGCCCTCTAGTTGTCCCCTTCTCCTTCCTTTGAAGCACCCTGACTGCTCCTCCCCTATTTACCCCCTTCATGTACCTGAAGACCTCTATCATGTCCCCTGTCCCTTCTCTCTTCCAATGTATACATGTTTAGCTCTTCGAGCCTCTCCCCATAGGTCCTGTCCCCCAAGCCCCAAATCATTTTGGTTGCCCTCCTCTGGACCCTCTCCAGGAGTTTAATGTCCCTCTTTAAGTGTGGCCTCCAAAACTGCACACAGTACTCAAGGTGTGGCCTAACCAAGCAGTTATACAGAGGGAGTATCACTATCCTCCTTCTGGAGGTGATCCCCCTAGCAATGCATCCCAGCATCCTGTTGGCCTTGGCTGCTGCCCTCCTACAAGTCTCCAAGTTTTTCATCTTGACATCCACCACCACCCCCAGGTCCCTCTCAGCCATCGAGACTTATAGCCTCCTCCCCCCCGGCTGCAAACGTGGCCCAGGTTTCTGGCCCCCAGGTGCAGTACCTTGCATTTCCCTGAATTGAACCTTAGCTTCCACTTTCTAGACCATCTTTCCAGAGCCTCCAGGTCCCCCTGTAGGGCCACCCTCCCCTCCTCCCCATCCACCACCGCCCCCAGTTTTGAATCATGTGCAAAGAGACTCATCTCACTCCTGATGCCTGTCCTTATGTCAGAGTTGTAGGCATTGAACAGGAGGGGCCCAAGGACTGATCCCTGTGGGACCCCACTAATGACCCTCCTTGGGGATGAGACTATCCCACCAACTACAACCCTCTGGGTCTGGTCCTGGAGCCAATTGTCTATCCATCTGATCATCTGGTTGCCCACCCCCATTTCTCCCAGCTTATCTAGCAGGCCTCCATGAGGAACAGAGTCAAATGCCTTGCTGAAGTCTAGAAAGAGGATGTCCACTGGTCTACCCAGGTCCAAGGCACTCATCACCCAGTCATAGAGCTCCACAAGGTTTGTCTGATACGATTTCCCTGGGACAAATCCATGCTGTCCATCATCGAGGCACCCTGACTTTTCCAGGTCCCCCCAGCCTCTCCTTGACAATGCCCTCCATCACCTTGCCCACCTCTGATGTCAGGCTGACAGGCCTGTAGTTCCCTGCCACCTCCCTTGATCCCCCCCCTTGTGGATAGGCACTATATTTGCCACCTTCCAGTCCTGGAGCACCCACCCTGTCCTCAGAGAGATGGTGAAAAGCTCCGCCAGGGGTTTTGCTAGGACATCCGCAAGTTCCTTCAGCTCTCTGGGATGTAATTTATCTGGCCCCAGTGCTTTCTCTGTCTTAAGGGACCTGAGGGCTTCCCTCACTCTCTCTGCTGTGATTTCCACCTCTGCTACCTCTTTTCCCTGCTTAGCCTTCCCCCCTCCTGCCAGTGATGCCTCCCCCTCTCCCCAGACCCGTCGATTGGTAAGGGTCCCCCCCAGTATCACTGTCTCCTCCCATGTATGATGCAGCACCCCCATCTGCCAGTTTCCTCAGCACCCTGGGATGTTTCTCATCTGGCCCAGGTGCTTTCTCCATCTGAAGGGACCTGAGGGCTTCCCTTACTCTCTCTACTGGGATTTCAGCCTTCACGTCCTCCCTCTTTTCACCCTCCACTGCTGGGCTCCCACCTGTCTGTGGTGGCCACTATCTTGCCTCAAACCAATCAGGGCCCTTGGTCTCTGCCGGCCCCACACCTTGCTCTGGTTTGCCCCCCGCTCCCCTCACAAGACATAGCCCCTCCATCCCCCCTGGTAAAAACTGAGGCAAAGTACTCATTTAGTACTTCTGCCTGTTCCCCTGCCTCCTGTGCCCAACCATCCCCTATCCTTATCTTGCTGATCTGCCCCCTTACTTTCCTTTTTTCCCCTATGTATCTAAAGAACCCCTTGTTCCCTCTCCGGATCCCACTGGCCAAGGACTGCTCCTTTTTTGCCTTAGCTGCTCTCACCACCCTGGGCACTGTCTTGGCTGTCAGCTCATATTCCTCCTGATCCCTTTCACTCCTTGAGCACTTGAAGCGCCTATAGGCTGCCTTCTTTTCCTTCACCACCTCCTGTACCTCCCGGGTCCACCAGCAGGGTCTTCTGGCCTTACCAAACTTATGCCTTTCCCCTTGCACAGGATCTGGTAACCTCCTGTATTCCACTCAAAATGATCTCCCACCTGCTGTCGGCATCCATATCTGGCCTTATCCTGTCCAGACAATCTTTAAGGATCCTTCCCATCTCCCTGAAGTCTGCACCCCTAAAGTCAGTTACTACCTTCCTTGTTTGGCTTTCCTCCCCCCATATCCAGGAAGAACCAGACTGTGGTGTGATCACTCCCAGCCAACGGGTCTCACACCTCTAGGCCCCTAATCTGATCACTGTCTGCCAGGACCACGTCCAGTGTCCGGGCCTCCCTAGTTGGCTCACCCAACTGTTGTGTCAGAAACGCATCCTGGAAGACATCCAGCAGCCTCTGCTCTCTGGCCACTGGTGATGTCATAGACCCCCAGTCTGTTCCTGGCATGCTGAGGTCCCCCATTACCACTGCCCTTCTCTTTCCCGGTCTACAGTGTCCTTAGAGATTTGCCACCACACTTTCTTCCAGGATCTCTGCCAGTGCTGGTGGTCTGTATATTACTCTGACCTTTACTCTCTTACCCCTGTATCAGCAAGGTGACCCAAATAGCCTTCATGTTCCCCTCTGCCTCCTCTACCCCTCCAATACGCATGCCATTTCTGACTAACAGTGTTACACCACCCCTTCTTCCCTCCCCCCTATCTTTTCTGAACATAGTGTAGCCCTCCAGATTTAGGTGCCACTCATGCCCTTGAGTGACCCAGGTCGTAGTGACTGCTACCACATCTACCTCCCCCTCAACTAGCATCACCTGGAGCTCAGGCATTTGATTTCCTAAGCGCCTGGCATTTATCAGGACCACTCTCCACCCCTTTTCCCTCCTATTCTTTCACCCCCTTGAGCTCCCATTTCTCAGCTCCTGCACCCTACCTGGTGACCCATTTCCATTTCTCCCTAGCCCCCTAGAGGAGTGGAAACCATGTCCCTCATTTATTGTACCTGCTGGCACTGCTCCTTTTTTGATCCCTCCCCCCTTCACAAGTTCAAACCCCACCTTTCACTGATGAACCCAGCTAGTTTGAGCTTAAGGACTTCCTTCCCGTCCAAATTAAGGTGGACCCTGTCCCTAGCGTACAGCTCCTTATCTTCCCTGGTCTTCCCCAAGTCCCTTCACCAGGCCATACCCCAATTCCTCACACCATTTTCTAAGCCACTGATTTATCTCCCTAATCTTCATCTTGTTTTCCCCACTAGCCCTTGGCACTGGCAGGATTTCCAAAAAAAAGATCTTGCAGCCTATGGAAAGACATACCCTGGCCAACTCCCAGAATTTTGCCTGAATTTCTAGTTCACTATTACCATTTATGTCATTTGTCCCCAGGTGCAATAGAATGTCCAGGGTCTCCCCACATTCCCTTGCCAGTGAATACAGCTCATGCTTGGCCTTATGCACTGTCAGGCCTGGGTGGCATTTGGTTCTGATCAGACCAGTTTTACCCTCCTCCTGCCCTTCCCACTGGATGCCTCGGATCATGGAGTCTCCCAGTAGCAGTAGTCTAACCTCCCCCTTGCCTCCCTGTTAACCCCTCAGGTTCCTCCTCCTTCCATGCCCCTCCTCATCCCTTCATCCAGATTTTCCCCTCAACCGGCTCCTCGCACTTCCCACAATCTGGGTGTTGAAGGTAGACCCTTCACTATTGTCCCAGGTCGCCTCCTCTACCCATGTCCTGGGCTTCTTTATCCCCCCCACCCAAGTATCTTTCTCTGTATCTCTTTCTCCACTCCTTACTAATCCATTCATCCTATCCATTTGCCTACTTGACTTTTTGCTCGCTATCATCCCATTCACGTCCTGCACCTTCCTGCCTGTTGTGCTCCCCTGTTCCATACCATCAGCCTCCTCCTTGTTCCCCTGATCCTCCGTTTTCTTCTCCCCTCCTGCCCCTCTTCCCCAATTCTGTGCGGGACCCCCTTAGTTGCACCCTTGCCTCTTGCCCCCTTCACCCTTTCTATCCGTCCCTGCCACAGCTTCACCAGCAGCATCATCATCATCATCCTCCTCCTCGTCCTCACCCACACACCCCACTTCTACCAATAGGCGTAGAGGGTTAAAACAATTTGTGAGCCTTAGCCCATTCCCCAGTGCCCCCCCATCCCTACTGTCTCTCTCAGTTTCCTTTGGACACCCCCAGACTCTTGCCTACTGCTGTGGAAATTTCCACCTTTTGGGCCCCACCTGCCAGGGTCCCCTAGAGCCCCCTGTATACCCCCTTCCCTCCTCTCCTAGTATGAGCACCTCTCTTCACTCCTCCCCCAGCTTGGGAGGCCCAGCACCTAGTGCTTCCATGTAGGTGACTGCTTGCCTCCTGCCTCTCCAATCTCCCTTCCCCAGCACCCCCAGCTGCCTTCAGATCCCCTCTATCTCCTCCTTATGCTGTGCCAGCTGGTAGCACACTGGGCATCCCCTAAACTTCCAAGCCCAGTCCAGTATCATGGCCTCACCACACCCTGTGCACCCAACCACCTGCCCAAAGATACCTGTTCATACTAATACTAATTGCATCCTTTTTTTCAGCTCTAGCTAACGTGTTTACACTGCTCACTGATGCTGTTTCTGTCACTACTCTTTCAAATTGGCAAGGTTTTAAAATTAAACATCTAACACTTACTACATTTTTAATTTTTTATTATATGGGTTAAGCATTAGTAATTCTCACTGGAGCATAGGAAGTCACATCAAAGATGGCTCAAGCCTCTCTACTCCTCACTGTTTTATATATAACTCAGTGGTAAATAACTGCAGTATTTGCAATTCTATCAAAACTGCCAAAATACTTTATATACCTCTGTTATTGCAGTGTCATATATCACAGTCCCCCGAGTTTAGTACTGCTCACTGACAGAAACAGCATCCCTTTGTTCTCTTCTTCTCACAATGCCACTTCTTTCACCATGAATGCTCACTCGTCAGCCAAGTTTCAGACTGAGAAAGGTACACTTACTGCAGCAAGTGTGTTTATCCGAAATAGTAGTTACAAACTGCAGCAGATCTTCTCTCTGAAGCAGAGATGTTCTCACAAATGACAGTTTCTGTCAAAGTAAATACAAATGCATCACGCACAACTCTGTTGAAGCTGATGTCAATAATCTGTGATGTTAGCGGACCTGTTAAGGTCAGGTAATGCAGAATGTTCCATATTGATAATGCATAATTGGAACAATAGAGTTGATAATATTACCAATACTGTATGTTGCTTATATTTTATCATGCAACATTGGGAATTCTCAGAATCAACTTAGTTATTGGAAATGATTACCAATATCTAAGTTGATTCTGAGAAGTCTCAGTGTAGCATGATAATACAAGCAACATACAATATTGTTAATATTATTGTATCTACTGTTACTACTGAGAATCTGTAAGTAATGTCTAATAATCACTTGGCCTGTTTCATTACATTACTTCCTTCCCCTATATATGTTTGCCAAATTTATCTATATATTAAATACAGAAGCTGGTTTCAATTGCATGGTATGTTCAGGCAGAGGATGCATATGACTGTGAGTGGGGTGGGAGGGAGGTCGGGCAGCTGGTGAGAGAGATGTTTCAGCTATGGTGTTTCTTGGTTTGAATGTTATCCCATTAAAAGGGAACAGTTATGAATTTCAAAGTCAAAGCCTGCCATTAGTGTAGCCCATCCCTATGTAAATGTTCATGTGACAGCTATGCAAGTATAATGTAAAAAACATAATAATAATTGCAAATCCATCTCTTTTTTTGTAAACTTTATTTAAAGATTGGTGCAAACTATACAATCATATAAAGAAGCAAAATGATACTTACATCATGTGGACATATCATTGGTGGTCAGCTCGCAGGCCAGCCTCACAGGAGAACCCAGATCTACACAGATTTACAATACAAGAATATTCAACATTGACTATCAGAATACACTCTTTTTGTTATTACCATTTTCATGGATTTCCCTGGTCTGCCCCCCCCTCCCCATACATCCTGTGTTTCCAGCATTATTTTGTTCTCACTGGTAGTTTGCCTCACCTCTTGTCCCTGATCATGGTTAAGCTCCCACTTGCCCCATCAATGGAGATAAGTTTTTATTACTTTCTCTGGGGTAGGCCTACCTGTGAAACCAGGTCTGGCCCATGACTTTTCAGTGGTTCCCAAATCTGGTTATATTTGAAGTATAGCTATAAGGCACTATGCTAGATTTTCTATACTCTTATGCATTCTAGCAGTTAGTTACTTCACTGTGCTGTCAAGGGCAGTGAGCCTGCTAGAGTCCCAACAGTTCTTAGACTTTGTCACAGTGAGCCTCCCCAAATCCATGAAAAATATTTTGAGCCTCCCCAAACACTGAAATAATCTTGGGCATCCCCAAAGAAAAATAACACACCGTACTTTGTGCAGTATACCATGAATAAACTGAAACCCCTTGAGTACTTGGCTCACATTCAGTTCTTTGTCTTATCCTGATGTGATACCTTTGAAAAAGAGCTCCTGTGCTCAAAGGTTCTATCTGAATAACAAATAAATAAAATAAACAAATATTATTCAGCTTATTGTAACCACACACACACACACACAGGCCAGCCAACCTGCTCTACTATTTTCATTCTTGAACCATTGTTACCCTTTGTTGCAGTACCTTCATGGGTGCACTTTTTCTCTGTTCCCTCTCACAGCAAATTACCTTCCTACATACATCCGTCTCCCCTCCTTCCACTGCTCTATAAGCAACTTCTCTGGGGATTACTTTGCTCCTTCCTGCTATTGCTCTTAGCACTTCTATGCTCAACCCTTGTATTTGGGCTGTTCTGCCATCAGTCTACAAATTGATCAATTACCACCACTCATTATTAGTTTATTGTTCATATTTGTTTGCACTATGTTCATTGTGTATTTCTTGATTGTTTTGCAGTTGTCTTTTGAAATGTATTCACTCTCTATCCTTCCCGGTACACCTGGAATGAGCCTTGGCTCATTCACTTTCCCTTGTCCCCTATTAGTAAATAAATACATAAAATTCACCTACTATAATCCTCTTTCAGTTTGCTTCATCTCTTCACACAAAATACATAATTCAAAATTTAAATACAGTACTTTTTCAGACTTGCTTGAGCCTCCCCTGGAACAGGTTGGGGCCTCCCAAGGGAGGCTGGCCTCACCATTTGAGAACCCCTGTGCTAGACAATTCTGGGCCACAACATTTTTTTTCCCTTTTACAAGTCTGTCAGCTTGGCTTCACACAAGGGAGGTTATGCCAGACAAACCTGATTGAGTTCTTTGATTGGGTGACAAGGGTGGTTAATCAGGGAAGGCCTTTGACACTGTTCCCCACAGAAGGCTGGTAAATAAGCTGGAAAGTTTAGGGGTAAACAGAAAATAACAAGGAGGGTGGAGAAATGGCTGATGGGTAGAAGCCAGAGGGTTTTGGTAAATGAGATACATTCCAGGGAGGTAGGGGTGATGAGCAGGGTTCCTCCGGGGTCGGTGCTGGGGCCCATCCTGTTTAACATCTACATCAGTGACATAGTGGAGTGGCTGCAGGGGAAGGTCTGCCTATTTGCAGGTGATACAAAGATCTGCAATAGGTGGACACCCCAGAGGGAGCAGAAGCTATAAGGGAAGATCTAAGGTTCCTGGAGGGGTGATCAGAAGCATGGCAGATGAAATTCAATGCCAAGAAATGCACAGTAATGCACATGGGGCAGAATAACCTGCAAGAAAATAACAACCTGGGGAGATGAAATGAAGGCAGCTGAGCAGGAGAGGGATCTGGGGATCATAATTACAGGCAGCCTTAAAGTGGGAACCCACTGTAGCAAGGCAGTGGGCAAAGTGAATAGAATGCTGCCGTGTATATAGAGAAGTATAACAAGGAAAAAGAGGGCGGTGCTGATGCCTCTTTAGAAGTCCATGGTGGGACTCACTTAGAATACGGGATTCAGTTCTGGAGATCTCACCTATGCAAGGACATAGATGAGACTGAAATGGTACAGGGAAGGGCCACTAAGATGGTGCATGGGTTGAATGGGAAGCCCTATAAGGAGAGGTTGGGGGAGTTGGATTTGTATGTACTAGAGACCAAAAGGGAGAGGGGGGCATGTGATAGAAATGTTTAAGTACATGATTGGGTTTAATAAAGTAGGAGCGAGCTTATTTACTGGAAAGGTAGGTGCTAGGACTAGGGAACATGGTATAATGGTGGAGAGAGGAAGGTTTATGGGAAATGTGAGGGGGCATTACTTCACTGACAGAGTAGTGGAGCCCTTGAACAGTCTGCCGGAGGAGGTTTTGGGGGCCAAAATGGTAGAGGGATTCAAGAGGTTATAGGACAGGCACAAGGGGTTGACCAGGGGGAAGAGATGAGGATCTCTGGGCAAGGGGGGCAATTAGGAAGGGGGTTATGGGGCAGATTCAATGGGCCAGGAGGGTCCTTTTCTGCCATCAAATTTCTATGATTCTATGATGAGTCCTAAAGGCCAGTGGGTGTGTCCATAATGTTGCCATTGATTCAGGGTTTCCATCATGCCCCCCAGTAGCAGTGCCTCTATGCTAGTTTGATATGAATAACCCAGGAGTTTTGATAGAACCTCTACTATTTCAGCCCGAAAGAGTGACACCATGGGGAATTCACATGCTATGTAAATAAATGATCTTTGCCCCACTTTACACTTAGGAAATCTGTCCATCTTTCCAGGGTCAATTTTATTTGCTAAATATGGGGTAAAATTCCCTCAGTGGAAGAAACTGAACTGCAGTTGGTAAAGCCTATTGCTCTTGAAGCACAGTTACTGTTTGAGTGGCTTCCTCCCATATACCCTCCAGCAGGTGCTTTTCTCCTATGTCCTGTGCCCATTTTTGTTTCAGCCCCTCCAGGTTTCCACTAAGTTGCTATTGAGGGTGGCATAGCATTTTTGCATAGGGTGGAAGTTCTCCTCATGGTGCAGATTAACCACTTCAAGGGAAAACACTGAGGTTTCCTACTGATGGAGTCTTGAATTTGAATTACCTTAGTGTGGACATGTAGGTATGCAAAAAAAATCACATGGGGATAGGCCATATTTCTTAGATAGTCTCTGGTAGGATTCCAGTACCACCCCCTTCATATAAAGCTTATACCTTATTGAGCCTTTATTCACTAAATTATGTAGTGTTTGCTCCGCACACCACATTGAGGGATGACCTCCCATATCCCAATGGTGAAATTCCCATCCTATCATTTATGGTGCTATAGGCACTAAGCCAGACTTGGACAAGTGTTCTGGTAAATGGGTTCATAATTTTTTTGGTTTTCCTGTACTCAGTGGTGGGGCCAGAACATGAGATAACAAAGGGCCAGGGTACTCACTTTCTTCCTTGCCCACCCATATACCAATTTTACTCTGTTTTGACCATGTATGAGGTACAATACTGCTGATGTATGGCTCTGTACCTGTAGACTGTCCTTGGGAGATGAATGTTGGAAACATGATAAGGTGGGTGGGAATTAGACATAAGAACCCTAACAGTGCATTTCCAAACTTTGTAGTCATTGTGCTTGCAACCTTATTTCCAACCTTTATGTGATTTGTGTTTTGTGCGGTAGCTACCCTGATAAGAATTAACATAGTTTTTTCCTATAAATATATACAGATATATATAAATAGAATAATGGATAAGGGAATAATAGATAGGGGACTGTGTATTAAGAGGCTATAAAACTATTGAGAGGTTTTTAGGACATGTGAACCTCAAGAGTAAAACTGGATAGGTTCCAGCATGTCCCAAGAAACTCTCAATAGTAATATAGCTGAGAAATCAGTCACCTATTTTTTATTTTTTATAATATATGGATGTGAGTTTTACATTTTTAGTGTTGGTTTAAATAGGTGAGGAGATAGTATGTTTTCAGCAGTTGATGGCAAACTAGGTAGGACAGTGTTTCAGTTTCAAGCTGTATCATGGCTCTCACATTAAATTAAATTAACTCAGCTGACTACACTACACTATTTTAGGGGCATATTTCTGATATCCCTTGCCTGCATATCTCAGGTCTCTTGTCTGTATGTCACTGTCTTGTCAGGTTAAGATCCAGCTGGCTTTTACTGAATGCAACAGTTATAGTAAAAGCCAGCTCATGCTCAGCTGAGAGATGTGCCTGTGGAGCAAGTTGAGTGATCTTTCCAGTAATACTACTGTTGCAACTCCATCAATAGTATTAGGAGATCTCATGATGCTATTGTTGCATTTTAATGATGACATTATAGGACATTTTTAGTACACTTTCTTTTTTTTTTTGCTCCTCCCAGCTCCGGGTCGGCCTCTCCTTCAGGCCCTCCTATGCCCTCTGTGCCACACTGCCTTGGTACAACCACCACTTCACCTTATATTGCAGCCCCCCCGGGTAACCCCAGGGCATAACCCTTCATCGGGTGGGTCCCCCTCCTCTGAGAAGGAAGGCACTGGGAGGGCAGCCAGTGCCATACTTGCCCTGGGTGCTGCTAGGGTGGTTCGTGCACTGCCAAAGGTCTCATGGTAGCGGGAGCTGGAGACAGTCATCCGGTCAGCCTCGGGGCTCTTTCCCATTTGCTCCCCAGGGACGTGGCATGCCACTAACATCAGGCTTATGCCAATGTTTGTCACATCCCATTGATTAGTGGGACCCTATGCATTGCTGTCCCATCAGCCTCTGCCAGGGGTCAGCAGTCATCGGGTCACGTCCTCACCATCCACCCGAGAGAAGGTGAGCAGTCATCCGATGCTTCAGCCTTCTGTCCCTGGCCAGCCAGCCAGCACCGGAGTCCATTCCTAAACCCGGGTCACTGACGTCACAAGCAGAAATCCAACTGCTGTGCCGATGGGCCGGCTTAGTACACTTTCTGATAATAGTCTTATTACAAAGATCCATAAATTACACACACATTCAAGTGAAACCTGCCATGATGAAACAATTGTGTAGCAATCTGCAACAGAGTTACTGCAGGAAACAAGGCAATTTCAGTGGGAGCTAATTCCTTTTGTCACACAGGAAACTGTAACACTGCACTTTATCCTGGTGGGCTCCACTATATAGACATTGTACATATATACAGTGCTTACTGCATCACAGTTTCTTTCACTGTTTTTGCTTTTCCTCATGTAGTACATGAGAAAAGAGGCTACCCAAACTTTCTGGAGTGGGATAAGATTTGTTGCATTTCGATCGCAGACAACATACACATACATACAGACATGACACAGATCCCCCTCCCTGAAGGCCTGTAGGTTAAAAGAAGACCAAAATATAGCACACAGTAATGGTTAGTTTCAGATGTGCAAGGGAAAGAAGATAAATTATGCATACATTCTATGTATTAAAGGGGAAAGCCAAGAAAAATATATTTTAAGCAATATATTGGGCTTCCCTATATATGTTTCCCATCAAGATATATACTGTAAATATCTAACTAACTTGTGAATACATTGGAGCAGCAATTCACTGGAAGCTTGAACCAGAAAGTGATGTCACTGTAGAGCAAACTCTAGTTAGCAACATATAGCTTGTACTTCAGCGACATCACATGCTGTTTTAAGATTCCATGTAATGGCTGATGCCTAGATTTAATTTTCTGATTATTTGGATATTTATACATCTCTGGACTATTGAATCCTAAAGACAAGTAGAATTTCTCATTTGGAGGATCTTTTCATGGACTTTCTATTTTTCAAGGAGATGGCACACTTACCCACCCCTTTAAATATGTCCTCATTTTGTTTGTTTACATTTCTCCCCTTGCCCCCCTTCCTATAGCTTTATCCTAGATATGGCTTTGCTGAAGATGCTGTAGCCATAAGGCTCAGACCCTGCTCACAACCAATTCAAGAAATCTCAGTAGTATGTATCAGCTGCTGAGCATTCCCTCCTTCTTAAATAAAGCCCTTTGTATGCCCTGCAGGTACAACAATAGCCACAAACTTCCTTTGGTGAGCAAAAAACACAAGCTGCTCCTCACTGCCAAAACTAGTGTTGCTTCATATATGAAGACTGAGCAAGGCAACATCATAATGCACTATGAAGACCTGCCCCTCAGGCAGCCAGGGATCAATCTTGATTCTCCAAACAGGGTCCCTATACAGTATAACCCTGATTATCTGAATGTCCATGGAGACATCAAAAATATTCAGAAAATCGGGTGTTCGGATAATCGGAAACAACACAAAAAAATACCATTTACGGTTTGCAATACAAAATATTTAATCATGGTAAAATGTTAAAAAAACATTGTTAAAGTGCTTCATTAAAAGTGTACAGTATGCAGTACAGTACAGGGACTTGTTACTAGGTAGGTCACAAAAAAAAAAACATTGCTAAACAACGGTAAAGTATTGTGTGATGGCAGTCTGTTTTCTTGTTTTATTTAACTGCTCCACAGCCTCTAATCTAAGTTTGCGTAGCATTAGAGTGTCCATATAGTTAGTGGATGATTGGGCTTCTAACCACATTATACACTTATTGAATGCCTCAATTGCCTCACTTGCTGTTGGTACCTGCATGTTCTGCCCCCCCCCGCATCGTCCTCCTCTTCGTCCGCTGTTGCTTCCATGACCTCGGGTGTGTTTTGTGCAATCGCGATGATGTCCAAACCATTTAGCTCTCCATAACCGTCATAATTTTTGTCACATTTTAACCATTCCTGGACAGCCTCCGGTGTGCATTCTGTCTGCTCTGCAATTCTAATCAGCTCCAAGCCCTCATCAATTTCTTGCTGGATAACCACACTTTGTTCTTGTGGAGCACTCAAGACCTCGGACTTTTGCCAGCAACAGACAATTGTGTCTGTTCTAATTTCTGACCATGCCTCTCCTAAAAGGTAGCAAGCATCCTTTATGTTTAGTTTTTTTATTGCTTCTGTTAGGGTAAGATGATCGTTTTCATCAGCAAGCACTGTTGACAGTAGCTTACACCTATAGAGTCTTTTGAGGGTCGCTAAGATACCCTGGTCCATCGGTTGTAATTTCGATGTAGTGTTTGCAGGCAAAAATAGGCAGTGGACCCCACCATCAGGAGATGTCAATTGTCCTAAATCAGGATGAGCACCCGCATTGTCAATTAGGAGAACAGCCCGGGGGGGAGGTCAATGGATCTCAAAAATATTCGAATAGCAGGTACAAAATCGGACTGGAACCATTGTTTAAAAATTGTTGCATTCATCCACGCATTACTTTGTGCTGTGTAAGTGACAGTTAATGTTGCCATATTAATGTGCTTAAAGCATCTGGGGTGTGTAGATTTTCCAATGATTAGCAGCTTTAAATGATGTGTCCTGGTTGCATTACAACAGCCAAGAACCGTCAACCTGTCCTTATTTGTTTAAAACCAGGTGCACATTTCTCATTCCAGGCAGCCAAAGTTTTTTCTTGTAACATTTTCCAATAGGCACCAGTTTCATCAGCATTGTAAATTTGTGTGTCCATGAGCCCCTCAGACAACATAAGATCAGATAATTTCTGACGAAACGGAGCAATGCTTTCAGTAGCAGCAGACGGTAGCTCACCTGCCACAGACAACTGGCAAATTCCATGGCAATTTTTAAATCGATTTAACCAGCCTTCACTTGAGCTGAAAGAATCATCATGGCCATTGAGGCTGTGATGGTATGTTATGGCTTTGTGTTTTAAAATGGGACCAGAAATGGGCACTCCCTTGACACGGTTCTGGATAAACCAGAGGTACAATGCTTTATCCAGCGCTTCATCTTTGCTGCCCTTCATGTTTTTTCTTTTACAGGTGCCGTCAGTACAGTCCATGGTTGCCGTGTACTCCCTCAGCTTCTCTCTTGCTGCTCGGATGTCACAAACGGTGGCGTTACCTATGTTAAACTTTCTTGCAATGGCAACAATCTTCTCACTGCTTTCTAGACACTGCAGGACATGTAGCTTTTGTTCGATCAGGAGAACACATCTCTTGCGCTTAGCAGCCATGACTGAGTCTGTGGCAGTGAGCTGCTTACTGCTGCAAGTGATATTCTTTTATGTGTTGGCTAATGTGGTGGCTAATTACTTAATTGAAATCAGGTTGGGGAGTTAATCAGAGCCTATTAAGGTTGCTATGCGCATTGAAACACACAGATAAGAGTATTAAGAGTACTAAGCAATATAGGACCATTACAGACAGTAAAATAAATGTGCTTTTAAACTGGGGACAGTGCAGAGTTTTGGATAATCCGGAGATTCGGATAACTGAGTTTCAGATAATCGGGGTTATACTGTATTAGATATAGGGTGTTTAAAAAAATGTGTCCCAAAAATGACTTTGCTTTAAAATTTAGAGCTAAAATGAAATAATAAAATAGTGACACAAAATGCAACAGACTTATTAAAAACCAACTGACAATTTATTTGCAAATGTGTTCAGTGTACTGTGTTTATAACAAGGCCTGTAGCTGGGGTGGGCAAATACCTTAAGTTGAATATCCATCAGTATTCATATTCAGCACCAACCAGATATTTTGCTATTTAGTATTCATCATTCGTGTTCATCCATATTGAGTTGTAAAATATAAAAAAAAATTGTCATTATCCTTCTACCCACTCCACAAATGCTCAGTGCTAGTATCTTGGCCACCTCCTGCACCCCCCCAGTCATTTCAAATCCTCTACACTCATTTCATTGCCCCACAGGTTTAAAATAAAATGAATATGCCGGGAGCCATTGATGACTTTTTTTTTGCTGTATCCCTTCTTCCTAGCCATATCCCAAAAATCTCCAAATGATCACATTATAAGTGATGCTCCAAAACCCATTCCATGATTTCAACGGAGCAGTGGTAGGTTGATTTCTTGCTAACTTAGTTCCCCTCCTCCCCCAAGCATGCTTTCCTGAAAATTATAAGAGAAATTGGCATAAGTAGAAAATGAATGGGAGGGAGAGGGCAGATCAGTAACATCAGTGATGATACTAAGCAGATTGACCAATTAGTCTCCCTAGCATCATAAATAGCACAACTACTCTAGCCCCCTTGCTGACCATTGCACTCCACCATTACAGCTTCTCGTTTACTTCATATGCTGTAGCTCCACTGTGGGAAAGAGGCAACTGAGTTAGCCAAGGTATGACCTATTATTGTTCCCCCAAGAAACATGAATCAGTGGTCCGGATGGGGGCATGACTTATAATGAGATATTTCGGTTACTGGGGCAATCAAACTACAGGGTGGTACTGGTGAAATGACATTGTCAGCTCCAGAGATTGTAACTTGGCTCATCATACTGATTCTACTTAGCTCTGCTGGACAAAAGGGAGTAGTGGTGGGTCAGAAATGACAGGGATGAGGATAGGCTTGCAAAGAAACTCTCCCTGGCCACCTGGGGATGTTAACATGGATTTTATTTATGTATTTAGTTAGTTAGTTAATCTTGTTCAAACTCCTGAGTAGTAATACCACTTATCCATACATATAAATATCATATCACCTGCTGTCCTCCTTTTCTTCAGGGTGAACATGCTTTAGGCCTCTAGACTCTCCTTAACCTTGCTCTTCTGTGCCATACCCCTGATCATCTAGGTGGCCATGAGTTGTACCTTCTCCATTACATCAAGAGTTCTTCTCAGTAGAGGCATTCTGTACCACAGAGCCTTGGAAACTGAGAACAGAGTAGAGTTGAAAATTGCCAGACAATATGAAATGCTCTCTTTTGATATGTACTAGCCACACTCTGGCTACAGGCGTGAGAGAATGTTCAGTACTTAGTTTGTTTAAACCAAGTCAATATTTTCTAATTTAGTGTTCTGACACCATGCAAGGAAGAACAAAATATCCATCCACCTCAGTTTCAGAATGGAGGAGAGTGTGAGAGCAGCTGTACTTGATGGATGAGCAGCCAGAGTACCTCAGGGAATCTACAGTGCAGAGGCATAACAGTGTTATTATCTCTGCTATATTACAACAGACCCATAGCTCAAATGTATATTGCTTGAACTTTATACAATATTTGGTGCACAAATATTGCCTCGGTCTACTGCTACCCTGGTAAACAAACCTGAACTTTTTTCTCAGCAATAAATTAAAAATACACAGACAGAGAAAAAAAAAAAATTTTTATCACAAAGTATAAATCTAAAACTTCTTTGTCTATTTGTCAGTCAGTGTGTCTGTTAAAATCAATAAAATAATGTCAGGATTTGCAAACAAAGTTAAAAGAGAAAGGACATTCAAAGTTAAGGATTACAAATGTGACCCATATAAACACTATTGCTTACAAACCTAACTCAGCACATTAATCATGTGTATTATACCTTCCCATATTACCCTCAAATAATATTATCATATAACAAATACCTTGACATTGTATAGTATTGGAAGATCAGTTTGCAACTGATGGTGTAAAAGTGGAGCATGTCATTGAACCCTAATTATCTGAATTTTATTTTTTAATATGCATACCATAATGATACATTAAAAAGTATGGTTGCTCATAATCTGATTCATGGTATTCAATACTTTGGATTCTGAATTTTTTTTGGAATTAAGATTTTCAGAAATGAAGGCCATGAACCCTAATTCTGAAAAAAACATTCTTACCTGACAACTAATTAAAGTACTCCCACTCGACAAAAACAGTATGAGAACAAGGCATGGGTAGGTACTAAAATATCTGATACTCAAGACTACCTCAGGGTACCTCTAAAGTACCCTTAAAATACCAGGATGAAAATTGAGTAGTTGAGTCAGGTTGGGTAGTTACTACCTGACTTGTTCTACTACCCGATTACCTGACCCTGACCATAATAAAAATCATGTGAAAGACTGTTTTTTTGTGCACTGTTTCTGTTAGGTGTCACAAGCCATTATAAAATGGGAGACATTGCTGAGGCAGGTATGAGAGCTGCAGCTGCACTTAGCGAGCCTGCTGCTGTTTCCAAAAATTATATTCATGTTGAGCATTGTTGAGGCAGGTATGAGAGGTGCAGCTGCTGTGAGTGAGCCTGCTGCTGTTTAAAAAATGAATACCCATGGTGGGCATTGTTGAGGTAGGTACAAGAGGAGCAGATGTTCTGAGTTAGGCTGCTGCTGTTTCCAAAAATTATACCCATGATGGGCATCAGAGTTACATAATATAAAACGTATGAGTGGATAAAGATAACTAAGAGTAATGTGGCACATGTGTCTGGCATAGTGGCAGTGGTAATGGTTCTGTTTGTTTTGTATACAACCTAGTCATCATATTCAGTATCACTCTTTGTAGTCTGTTGCTCATGTTCAGGGTCAGAATCACATAATTCAATGTTTGAGGCAATTGGGAATTTGTCAGCATTCATTTTGAGAAATGTAAGCCATTCCACATTTACAGGATTTAGCAGTGTTCTTTGGTCAGTGACTATTCCTCCAGCCCCACTAAAAATGTATTATCAATACATGCTTGAAGTAGGACAACTGAGGCACATTATTGCAAGATACACTAGATCTGACCATACTGTTTTTTTTTTTATTTCCAACAGAGTAGTGGATCTTCTTTGAGACCAATCACAGTATTGTCTGCAAAATACTCCAGAATCATTGTGCTGCGTGAGACGGTTGCCAGTCTGGTAGATGAACTAGCTGCACTTTCTTTAAGGATACAAGCCCATGTTGTTGCAGGTGACTCAGAAGTGACTTGCTTTTCTGAACCAGAACAAAGGATGCCCAAGAAGTAGCTATAGATGTTGTTTCCCTCGCTGATGACACAGGTGATTGTGAAGAATTGATAGATGTGCTATTATTTGCCACAGAAGTGCACTTTGATGGTTTAGCAGGGTTTGACTGCTGTACATCAGTTAATGGTGTTGGTAAGGCAATATCACATTTGATTAGCAGAAGCTCTCTTCAATACTCAGTGTCTTCTCCTGCAGGAAGGATGGCTTCAATGTTCAACTTAAAGCAGGAATCTAGCAATGTAGTCACCACATAGGTGTAATTCTTAAACATGGCATTTATTCTCTGATCAGTCAACAGTCTGAGACTCAAGTCATCTGCAAGCATAACAGCAGTGGTGTCTTCTTTGATTGAAAATCTTTCTTTATGTCATCAAGGAAAATTAAAAAATCTAATTTGAGGAAGAATTTGACTCAGAGTTGCACTGTCCACATTGACATCACATGTGGCAGCCTCAAATAGCTCCAGTAAGGTGATCAAAGATTCAAGTAGCGCCCAGCTGATGGAACTGGGTATGATGTCTACTTTACCTATTTGATTCTGCATGGTGGAGTCATATACAGCTTTGTTCTGTTCAAGAAGCCCTTCTTACATGTAAAATGTTGAATTCCAGTGGGTTGGAACTTCCTGTTTTTTTTTTTATCATATAAGATTTTATTAAGTTGTTCCAGGTATCATAAGCCATGAAAATGGCCCTCATACACCAAGCATACAATATAGTCAGACATACTAATACATAGGTAATTATTCTCAGGGTACTGTAGGTTACCTACAAATTTTATACTTTAGACAAGTATATCCTTTGAAACCCTTTGAAACTCTTGATCTTATGGAGGGAATAAGGTATCACCACCCTGGCCCAACAACTGCTAATCCAAAAGGTAATGCAACTGAATTTCATTTAACAGGTTACCGATATTGGTCCAAATACATTAGAAGATGTTGTCCATGAGCTGTAGGCTCTTCAGTGCAAGAAAGATATTGAGGTGGTCAAAAGGATGCAATGCATGGTCACAAAACTGATCTGGGCTATGGAAGACAAAAGCTATGAGGAGAGGCTAGAGTTTCTTATAATGTTTATATAATAGCATCAAAGATACAGACACAAAATCATATTCAGTGGTGCTGATGCTTACTTCCTGAAAAACTATCCCCATCCAGCTTTAACAATACAGTAGTAAAAGCACAAGGGATTAACACATAAAAATCCTTGGCCCTATTTTCAAAATAGGTTGGAACACAACAAAGGACTTGAGGCAGCAAGTTTGATGCAAGTGGTGACTTGCATCAAACACTGGGGATTTTGTGACTTTAGAATGGCAGCAGCTGTAAATCCCAGATGCAAGCCCCATGTGACAGCTCCCCTGCCATAACTTTGCATCTGAAGGGGATCCCTCGTATGAGGTTTGTGGCTCAGGCTGTGGCACAAGCCACCACAAAATGGATTAAATGTTGCAAACTGTGCCAAACATTATAAAATTGGACTACGCTGCATCTAAGGTATTTGGCTCAGTTGTGACTGGCATCAGGAAGGACACAGGGTGGGACTCAAACCTTGCGTCTGCCTTTGGAAATTGGGCCCCTTATGAACTACTGTTTTTGTTGTAAGAAAATGTATTTTATTTTCAGATAGTGGTCATTTGCAAGATGAGTGAACACCCCAATGTTTTGAGGATCAGTTTTTATTTCGTTGGGGACCTTTGGGGACCTTAATCTACCCAAAGCCCCTTTTCTGTTATACAGGCAGAGTTTAAAGATGCATATCCATAATTGGATTAAAAACTTAGTAGGAGTTCACAAATAGAAATGTCCTATTATAAATCTGGTTACCACAATGATGCCTGAACTATTCCATGTCTTAGATGTACTTCATAAGAAATGGAAAACAGTGCCATACCCAACAAAGTTACTACAAGTGATAAAAGTTTCATTAAATTCCTGAGGAGGGAAGGGAGAATGGAATGAATATACAATTGCTAATAAAGCTAAATGTTGCCAAACTGCATAATAGCGATCTAAATTTTATTTTATTTATTTGGAAGAGATTCACCTGGAAAGCAACATGAACTGTGAACCAACTCGTTTCCAGAAGTGCCCTGGAGGAGGGGGTTAAATAAGGAGGAGGCAAAAGCCAACAATCAAGGGAACAGTGTACAGAATCATATACATTCCTCTAACAAACCAAGTAATAAAAACAAGTACATAATTAGAAATACTGGGACATAATATGCAAATATATAGACCACACAGCAATATCACTGACACATAGTGCCAATACAGCAATATTTTGGGCACAACATTAGATTTAATCCTAGTGACAAAACCAGTTTTTAATGATAGAGAGGATTGGCAGCTGAGAACAGTGCTAGCAGTTGAAAGGTGAAGGCAGGCAAGGGATGTAATTGAATTGTAGCAGGGGGGTTACTAGGCACCAGTCATTTTCCCTATGTGGAATACATGGAGGTAGGAATTAACAGAGGAGAGGAGGAGGAAGGGCCTTCACCTCTTCAGGATGTGGATAGCTCTGCAAGGGGGACATGGAGCTGGCAGAAGAAAAAATAGAGATGGGGATAGGAAGAGAAGAACAGAAGGAGGGTGTCAAAGTAAAGGGGTGGAGGGGGAGCAGTTTAGAGGAATAAGAATGTTTATAGGAATTAGAGAATGGTGGGAAGTTAGAGGGAATGGGTATCCCAGACTTTCACCCCATTAGAATGCTGACAACCCTGCATGGGGACGAGGAGTTGGCAGTGGAAGATATGGATGAAGAGTGACATTCAAAAGGGAGAAAGTAAGGTGAAGAAGTGAGGAGGAAGTAAGGGGTGGAGGGGAGGGCAATGTAGAGGTAGGGATGGTGGAAAGTTAAAGTGTTTAAAGTCTAGAGGGGTGTTGAAATAAGATAGTGATTAGTTACAGTTGCAGCAGTGTACTGTGTGCTTTTGAAGGAGGAGTGCAAGGGATTGGCAAGATTGGGCAGAGTGAATTTCAAGGGGGAGAGAGTTCTAGAAGCAAGGGAATATGTATGAGAAGTCATTGTGACTAGTTGATGTACGCCATGGTGGAAGGGTGAGCATTCTGTATGTTGAGGATCTAAGTGAGTAGCAGGAAGTTGGGGTGATCGACAAGAGGGAGGACAGATAAGATGGCAAAGATCCAAGCCAGTACTTACCTACTAGATTAGCGGTGTGGAACAGGTGCATGGCAGTGAGGGAGGTGAAGAAAAGTGAGGTACAAAGATTGCAGTGGTGGGTGAGAGAGAGGCATCTATGGACAAAGCAGCAGAAGGAACTGAAGAGTGTCCAGCCTGGCTAGGGTGGTCTTAGGGGCAGAATTGTAAGCAATGTCCCCAAAATCAAAGACTGGGTGAATCATCTTTTGGACAATTTCATGACCTGGCTAGCATGGGCAGGCAGCTGCGTGTCTGTACAGGCACCAAGCTTAGGGAGGAGTTTTTATGAATGGCATCAATGTGTACACCAAAGTCTAGATTTTTGTCTAGCCAGAGCCCAAGTTACTTAAAAGAGGGGAAGTCGTCCAGTTTGGAACCAGTCAGGGTATGAAAGCTGGGGGTGAAGTCCATTCTGGACAGCTTTTGTCTGTGCCAAAGGTAATAGAGACAATTTTTTTGACATTCAGAGACATTTGGTTAGCACTAAACCAGTGCTGGACATTGTTAAAGTCCAGTTGAAGATTGGTAGTCACTTTGGCATGAGAACTCCCAAAGGAGAATAACACGGTGTCATCTGCATACATGTGTATGCTGGCAGATGAGCAGGTGTCAGGGAGATCATTCAGAAAGATGGAAAATAGAATAGGTCCAAGTACTGACCCTTGGGGGACACCAGTGTTGATTGTGAGTGGGTCAGAAGTTGAATTGCCAACTCTGACAGATTGGGACTGGCCAGTAAGGTATGACCAGAACCAGTCGGTATCTGTATCAGAGAGGCCGGCCACTGTCAGCTTGAAGAGAAGAAGGGAGTGGGCGTCAGCGTAGAAGGCTTTGGCCAGGTCGATAAAGATGGCAGAGGTGATGCAACCCTGGTTCATCCCTGTGAGAATGGAGTCAGTGAGTCATAGGAGGGAGGTGGTCATGGAGTGGTTTTTACAGAAGCCAAACTTGAAAGGGGTGAAGAAGGAGGAGGAGGAGTCAAGAAAATTGGAGATTTGCTCCAGCACCACCTGCTCTTGAACCTTAGCCAGGATAGGTAGTAGTGATATGGGGTGGAAATTGTTAAGATTGGAGTGGTCACCCCCTTTGGGAAGAGGGACCATGGTAGCAGACTTCTAAACCTTAGGTACAGTTGCATGCAAGAAGGAGAGGTTCATGAGATATGTCAGGGGGAAGGCAATAGAATAGGCAGAAAGGTGAAGAAGCCTAGGGTCAAGACCATCAGGGCTCTTTCCTTTGTTGGGATTCAGGGCAAGTACTTGCAGGGTGCCATCAGGGTGGACAGTTTAAAGGTGAAGCATGAGGTGGTAGGGATTGTATAAGTAGGGGCACATTAGAGGGTGGGTGAGCAATTGTTGGAAGAGCTGCAAGGAGGGAAGAGGCATAGGTAATAAAGAATTTGGTGAATTCCACAGCCACGGTAGGTGGGTCATCAATTAAACAGGACAATTTTAGGACTGGAGAGGGGGCTGGGAGGGTGGGGAAAACAAGGCGTGGATAACTTTCCAGAATTTGGAAAGGTTGTTTATGTTGTCATGGAAAGAGGTGTTAAATTGCTTCATAATGTGTTTTTGTAGTACCTCTATTTCACCATTAGTAGTAAAAACATTTGTTCTTGAATGTTTTCTTGATAAATTAACTTTTTATTGCGAAAAATAACCTTGAGGTGTTAAAACAATGTCTCTTCGACTTATCCACACCAGTGACAGTGATGTGCTTATAAATCAATTTCATTTAAAGATTACACTGTCCCATCATAATAAAGCTCCACTGTCAGTCAACATTTCTGACTCATGAATGGTACATTCTGTTGCTTTTGCATTAGAAAAGAAAAGTTAAAATAGGAGAAAGCAAAAAAAATTATTAAATATTATATACTTGTAAGTATAATGTGCAAAATCTGAACAGCTATTTGGTCTCACTATTTATTTGTTGTCTAAAGATGATATTCTTCTCTCTCTCTAAATATAAATAGACAGCTAGACAGATAGATAAACAGACAGATAGATAGAAAGATAGAGAGAGCCATGCTATGTACTGGGGGTGGGGGCAAAATACAGGCATTTGTTGCAGCCTGTTGGAGAGACAGGGCCCAATTTTCAATTAGGTCAGAATGACATAAGGAACTTGCATCAAAACAGTTTTACACAAGTGGGGATGTGTGGTACAACCTGCGTCAAACTGTGATTTTATAATGTAGCCTGCGTCTGAGCTAGGCAAGACTGCGCCAAAGCTCTCTTGCACCAGGGTTGCGTCTAACATCTCAGGTCACAAGAGGGCTTGCATGATGGCAGGGCGGCCTCATCCTCTTTTGTATTATTTTCAGTGCCCCATCATTGATGCAGCAAGGGGCACCACTTAGACCAGTCAGGAGGTGGACTAAGTGGTTGCGCCACTAGGATGTGACAGGTCAGTGAAAGGTTGGATACATGAAAGGCAGGGAAGGAACTATGGGGGAGTCTGATCACTGCTGGCCATCACCATTGTAATCTTGCCGGTACCCCATAAACATGTTCTGCCTGCAAGTGTAGTGCCCCCAATTCCTGATGGTCAGTTAGATGCCACTGGCGGTATAGTGGGCCCCCCATCCCCGATCACCCTCAAGACAAATGTGCATGTTGCTGGTGTAGTATAGTGCCACCCCCCCATCCCTGATCTCCCAGACGTAATACATAAAAGCAACTATCCTGTCATAGTCTCTGGTGGTCTAGTGGTCCCCCTCCCATCCCAACCTGTCAGGCAGTGGAAAACCACCCCACTCCCCCCACTCTCCACAACAAGTTTCTACGACTGGCACAGCCCACCACACACCACCACAGCCAGACGCAGAATGCAATCTATGTGTACTGTGCAGTACAATGTTTAGTCCGCAGTCCGTGTGATCACATTCTGTGGCTGGCCAACATTGTGTGCAGTGGGCTGTGCCAGTCACAGAAGCATGTCAGGGACAGTGGATGCGGAGCAGGGTGGTTGTTCACTGACTGTCAGGGTGGGATGGGTGGGGGACCACTAGACCACCAGGGACTATGACTGAGCATATGTTTGCTTTTATTTTGTCTGGGAGATCAAGGATGGGGGGGGGGTGCTATACTATGCAGGCAACTTGCACATCCTTATTGAGGGTGATCAGGGATTGCAGGAGGGTGCTCTAGTACAGGGGCAAATGTGAGTTTTCCTGAGGGGATAGGGGATCATGGCGGGGGATGGACGGACTGGAACCGGGGCACCTTATTGCTTCAGTGCAGGCATGATTGGGGCTCTTTCACAGTTGGGAGGCACTATACCACTAGTGCCCTCTGCCTCTGTTGGGTATTGGAGGAAGTTGTCAGTCACCTGCCATGGCAAAGAGTTTGTCCTGGTGCCACTCTGTCCCCTGATGCCAATGGAATCCTACAACACAGTAGCAACCTGTCCGGTGACACTGCATTGTGGGGGCTACCCATTTCCTTCCCAGGTGCACAGCTTGGTGCTTCTTGGGGCACCTGGGCTGCCCCCTGCACAGTTGTCCACAGATCCAATGTGGTCATATGTGTAAGCCTCCCAATGCACCACACTTTCAGGTTCAGGGCTGCAAGTTGCAACTATTCCACATTGTTTGCCGCAGGTGGCAACCTTTCTAAATTAGGGTCTTTTGCATTTACCGCAGCTGCGTTGGATGCAGTCCCCTACTTTGCCTCGAGTTGCGTCCGACACAGGCAGCTTTGAAAATCGGGCCAACCATGTTCAGGCTTTGCAACAGGAACACTAAATTACATAAATTTCAACATGCACCTGTGAGGGTACTTAATTGTCACAGTTTTAGGAATTGCATTCTATAACACAGTAACTGTTTCTGTTAATTTACAAGCACATTAACAGTTACATTTCATTATATTTTCTGAACCCACTTTTTTTTTAGAGGGACTAGTTTCTTTTCCTGTTTACCCTCAAAATGACTGTGCACCAGAATGTGTAAAAAGCCATATGTGGGAAGAGCAATCAGAAGTACAAATATTCTGATACAGGATGTCAAAAATGGGAAGTCAAACATCCCTTTTGGTAAATACTTAAGGCAGGTATACTCATGTTACACTGAGCATCAGAGATATATCAGTTTGTTTGCCATGTGTCTGCATGAGGAAGGAGTGCAACTCAAGTAACACTCCTGTTGCAAAAAAACCTAATGGACTTGTATCCTGAACATTATCTCTCTAACAATTTACAATGATTGCTTTTATGTTGCCCCTAGTTGTACATAATATAAGTGCATACAGATTAAAAAAAATCATCTTTAGACTACAATGACACCAGATAGCTGTTCAGATTTTATATTTCTGATTTGCAAGTGCTTGCTTAATGTTTAACATTTTTTTTTATGTTTTTCCTGTTTTAGTTTTGTATCCTAAACAGGATACAAGAGAAATTGCCAATTGTGTGTTTCATGTCTTGATGGATTGTGAGGCTTTATCTTATTAGGGCACCGTAATTCTCTCATGAAATTGGTTTATAGACCTTAACATGTTTACCATGGGAAAAAAAGGAGACGAATGGTGGACATTATATCAGTCTTCTGCATGCTCAAAGTTAAAAACAAATCAAACGGAAATGTTTAATCTTGTATTCCCCATTAGCATGCAGGGACATGTCCAGAAGCTTAGAAGTGGAACACACAACTGTAACATTAGATTGCCATTCTGTTTTCAGAGACTGGTGAACCTATAGAACAGTCCACTAGCAGGGTCAGAGAATATAAAAACAGTATAGGCCCTCAAGGGCAGCCTAGACACATTTCTGATTACCAAGGAAATTATAGGGTACCCTAAATAGTAGACTAGGTGGAGTAACCCTATCAATTAATTTGCACTCCATACTTATTAATCCCTGCATATGAAGAAGGGGTGACACATATGTTGGACCAAGTGTCCATTCCAACTTTAAATTACTATGTTACTATATTGCTGTGTGGAGCTGACAGAATGCAGAGACATCCTGTATGTTAAGTCGGGAACAAATACAGTAGTCACTCAACAGAAGATTCCAAATAAAAAATAAGGGTGTGCTAGAAAGTTATACAGAATAAGAATAACATATTATAAGAATTCTGTATTAGAGCTGTGCGAAGAAAAAATAATGCCTGTGGAATTTGCACGAAAATCAGACTTTCGCTTCCACGAAGGTTCAGAAATCATTTTGGCAACATTTGTGGAAATTCTGCCTCAGAGCAGTGGAATAAATGTATGAACTGCGGGTTAATGTATTAAACTGCAGGACAAAATTCCACAGAACTGATCACTGTAAGAGGTCAGTTCTGCAGAATTTCTTTCAACAGTTTCACATTTCTCTCTATAAATTTCCGAATAAAGTTGGTACTCAAGTGCACTGGGTAGGTGGTTTCTCAAACAAGAGCTGGGTATAGTTCCAGTATTTAACAATAAACTCCAAAATAATTGAGGAGCACTCAGGGAGATTTAGTGATGCAGCTCAATACATTAAAATGCTTGACTCTGTGATGAATGCCTCTACGTCTTTATTGTAAAACTTCATGAAAGTTAAAGTGTGTACAGGTGCCCCAGGAGCTGCTCACATATGTAACAGAATGCAACTGCATCAGTCCATAACAATAGTGCTCCATTTAATGCAAATCTTCAGTTCCATGTTATAATAACGATCGCAAAACTGTGATCACTATTATGGCAAGTGTACAGTGCCAAAAAGCAAATTGGTGATATACACTTAAAATCAATCCAACATCTGGATTTTTAAAAACTGTTTTTGCGGGGGGGGGGCTGTGCCCCCTCACACACACACCCTCGAGGGATTCTCAACTTTAGAAGGGTGCATATCAGGAAGGGGACAAAATCTGGGATTTGGCAAAATTTAAGTGCCGCAGCTTGTGGCTGTAGCAAAATGTACTTGCTTCTGGTCCCGAACCCAGTACTTGCTGTGCCAGAGCTAGCCACCCACGCCACCATGCCACATGGCTTGCTTGGTGACAGCACCTAAACCAGTCCCTGAAAACCCCTTCCGTCTCCCTCCCCTTCCCGTCATTATTCTCCCCTTCCATTAGCCCTTTCCCATGGCCGCTTTCCTGTACCCTCTCTATTGTGTAGGGTAGGGCAGAATAACAGCACCCAAAATGAGTCGCTGTTTTTGTAGTCACTCATTTTGGGTTACTATGATCACATGATACCAAATCTTCAGCTTAGTGAAATATGCATTCCATTCAGATAGCACCCAAAATGTGGTTGTACATAGTAATTAAATTAACAAACAGTACAAAATCTCCCAACTGTGATACCTATTTCAATGTACAACTGTAAGAGCTGTTAAGCAACACATGTTAAGTCATGTTTGTGCTGTATATTTTGCACTTTGTGACACAGACATGGCACAAATTGAATCTGTAAAACTCCATATTTATGCCATGCATTTGATCATTTTAAACACACATTATGACACAGCATAATTACTTATTGAAGTCATGTATCTTATTAATTTTAACAATCTTGTAACATGGACCCGGAGGTAACAGCAAAAAGCTTTTAATTCAAAAGTGGTTTTGTCCACTTCATGCCAGACACTGTGTCATCTGCTAGAGCTAAGTAATGGTGATTGAAAAGCTTGAAATTCATTCACTATATTTGATACCCTAGCTATTGCACTGTGCAATTGTACAACCTGTAAAACAACACTTTTGAACTATATTTGTGCCGTGTATTTTATGCCTTGTGACACAGCGCTGAAACATTGCTGGAAGAAGTTTTTGATTTAAGAGTGGTCATATCTGCATTATGTCAGAAACTGTAACATTGATCTGAGCCAAGCACCTATACTGAAAACTAAAATTCATTCATAACAAATAATACTTAAATTACAATGAAGGACTGCAACAATATAAAATTACTAGCTTAAAATGCAGCTCAGGGAATGTGAGAGCTCCAGACATACACTATGCTAAAAGAAGTGGAAAAGTTTGAGCTATCAGCCACACCATAAAGGATAACACCATACCAAATATATGATTTAAAAGGCTTTAATTTACCAATTGCTTCAGCATAATATACAGTTAAAAATTGTGTAGAAGCACAAAGGGTTAACAAAAAAGCCGATGATCGTTTCGCACAAATTTGTGCTTTTACTTTTTGTTTTTTCAGAAAGCTTTTTACTCCCTCGTTACCCCTACACCTTACTTGGCAATGGGGAATCCATGGTATTTCTGCATTTTCTCCCATTACCCGGGACACCAGATCACAGTTGCGGATGCACGTGCAGCAGCTCAATCCGACTCCTCACCCCCCCCCCGGCCAACCCCTGGTGGCCTCAGCTTGCTCCCAAACCCTGGTCGCCAGTATGGCATAAGGTTTGACATCCAGTGCTTCAACCTACAGCGCCACCAGGTCGGCCACTCTTGTGCATTTCAAGACTAATTCCACGTTCACAAATGGAGTCTTTAAA
The DNA here is from genome assembly GCA_016271365.2 of Neoceratodus forsteri. NCBI lineage: Eukaryota > Metazoa > Chordata > Ceratodontiformes > Ceratodontidae > Neoceratodus > Neoceratodus forsteri. The sequence goes on from CM028130.1 coordinate 243,458,915, forward strand.
TACACTGAAAAATTAACCTCTATGAGAAACAGGTGGTGCAGTTATCTAGATAAATAATAAATTTCACTAACAAGCAATGGACTACTGCAATTCAACATATGTATTTGAATATTAGGAGTCTTAATAGTTTTATCTGCTCTATTCCAAGTAGCAGTTCATTACATGTTAGCTAAATCTACTAATCAGTTTATTAACTGCTATGCCCATTTTTTTTATTACATAATTTAAATGTTCGGTGATTTTAGACTCCATTCATGAGTCTTAATTGTGTTACCTATTTTTAAGCAGTAGTCCATTACATGTTCACTAAATTTGTTAATCAGTTAGTTAACTGCACTGTCTGTTTCTCATACAGGTTAATTGTTCTGTGTATTTAAAGACTCCATTTGTGAACTTGAAATTAGTCTTGAAAAAGCACAAGTGGGTGCAAAATGATCATCGGCATTTTTCCTGAACCTTTTTGCTGCTACTTGATTTTTAACCATATGTTATGCTGGAGCAATTGCTAAATGAAAGCCTTTAAAATTATATTTTTGGGTGTGGTGTTAAGCTTCTTGGTGTGGCTGATAGTTCAGACTTTTTTACTTCTTTAGAAACATAGAAACAGAATTTGATGGCAGAGAAGGACCGCTTGACCCATCTAGTCTCCCATTTCCCTACCTAATAGATAAGATACAGATCCTAGTTAACCAGCAGCCTACTTTCTCTACCCCCACTAGAATTGCCTTATGTCTGTCCCATGCATTTTTGAATTCCCCCACTGTTTTTGACTCCACAACCTCCTCAGGAAGGCTGTTCCATGCATCCACAACCCTCCCTGTGAAAAAATCCTTCCTCACACTACTTCTGAGCCATCCCCACTCTATCTTCAAATTGTGCTCCCTTGTTTGTGCAGATCTCTTTTTCTGAAAGATACTACCTTCTTGGACTTTGTTGATATCCTTGAGGTACTTGAACGTTTCTATCATGTCCCCCCTCTCCCTCCTTTCCTCGAGGGTATACATATTAAGCTCCTTTAGTCTCTCTTCGTATGACTTCTGGTGCAGACCCTGCACCATTTTGGTTGCCCTCCTCTGGACAGCCTCCACCCTGTCTATGTCTTTGTGGAGATGGGGTCTCCAGAACTGCATGCAGTACATCAGATCGGGTCTCACCAACTATCTGTAAAGAGTGATTACAACTTCCTGTTTTTCTACTGGTGATGCCTCTCCCTATGCATCCCAGTATCCCCCCCACCCTCCTTACTGCCATCTCACATTGCTTGCCCACCATTAGGTCATCTGATATAACTACCCCCAGGTCCCTTTCCATATTTGTTGTTGTCAGTATCTCAACCCCCATTGTGTACTCTTCCCTTGGGTTTTTGTTTCCCAGGTGCATTACTTTGCACTTCTTTGCTTTGAATCTAAGCTGCCTTACATTTGATCATTCCCTCCAACCATGCCAAGTTCCTTCTCATCCTTTCCACCCCATCTTGTGTATCAACCCTGTTGCAGATCTTTGTGTCATCTGCAAAGAGACAGACGTTTACTTCCAGTCCCTCTGCAATGTCACTTATAAAGACATTAAAAATGACTGGACCCAGTACTGAACCCTGCAATACCCCACTAGTAAACCCCCTTTCTTCACTGTGGACTCCATTTACTAGTACCCTCCTCGTCCTGTTGTCCAGTGATTGTTTTACCCAGGCTACTACCCACCCTACTCTTTATTCAGCCTCAGTATCCCTCCCTTTATCTTTCTTCATTCCCAAATGTACTTATAAAAGGTTTTATCCCCTTTCTTAACTGAGTTGCCTATCTTTTCCTCAGGTTGGGCCTTTGCTATTCTGACTGCCTTCCCTGCTTCCTTCTGCTTTAACTGGTACAGTTCTCTGTCCTGCTCCTTTTGTGTTTCCTCATACTTCCTGAATGCTATCTTTTTCTCCCTAACCTTCCCCGCCACCTCTTTTGAGAACCATAATGGATTTTTCTTTCATTTTGATTTGTTTATTTCCTTCACACGAAGGCTTGTTGCCTCTGATGGCAGTTTTGATGTTTCCCCATTGTTGCTCCACCCCTCCTTCTTGCCTGTTTGCTAGTATTTTTCTGAAGCACTCTCCCATTTTGACAAAATCAGCCCTCCTGAAGTCCAGTACCTTCACTTTTGTATGGCTTGACTCCACAGCTGAGTTTCTTGTGAACCACACTGTTGGTGGTCACTTGTTCCCAGATGGCTACCCACTTCTAGATCTGAGATCCTCTCTCCATCCCCATTTGAGAGTACCAGGTCTAAGATTGTTCCCTCCTGAGTGGGTTCCAACAGTAGCTGTCTGATGCATGCTCCCTGTAGGGCGTCGAGAATGGCCCTGCTTTTGGATGTGGCTGCAGCAAAGGTGTTTCAGTTAACATCTGGCATATTCAGGTCCCCCATCAGCAATATCTCCCCTTTCTCTGCCATCCTAAGGATGTCTTCTATCATTTCCTTGTCCATTTCTTCCCCTGAGACGGGGTCTGTATACAACCCCTGTACAGACTGCAGTGCCATTTCCAGTTTCCAGGGTGACTCACAGTGCCCCCCTCCTCCTTGTTTATCCTTTAGTTCCGTTGCTTTGATCTCTTCCTTTCCCTAGAAAGCAACTCCTCCTCTTCTACCCTCCCTGTCCCTCCTGTAGATTGTGTACACTGGTATGTTGACATCCCACTCATGGTTCTCTGTGTACCATGTTTCTGTGACTGGCACAATGTCCAGGCATCCCTCTTCCATCAAGGCCACCGATTCAGGGAGCTTTTTACCAAGACTATGAGCACTGGTACTCATTACCCTCCATTTTTTGAGGGCCTTACCCATTTTTGCCCCATTCCTGTCCTTAGTGCCTTTGTCTTTTTCCTCCATTTACCCTGCCCTTCTCCCTTTTGACTTTCCCATCTTGGTATTTACCTCACTAACTACCCTGATTTTTTGGGGGGGGCTAGGATTTCCCTTCTCCTTTTCAGTGCCTCCCCTCTTGGCTAGTTTAAATGCTTTCCAATGAAACATTTAAACCGATCATCTAGGATCCTGGTTCCCCTTCTGGGCAGATGCAGACTATTGCACCAGTATAAGCCTGCATCCCTCCAGGTGGACCCCCAGTCCCCAGTGATGTCAAAACACTGAGCTCTGCACCAGTTTTTCAACCACTGACTGAATCATATGGTGTAGAGCACCTTAGCCTCACCCATGCATTAGACAGACAGCCCCTTTGAGAAAGTTACCATACATGCTACTTGTCTAAGGCCCCTCCCCAACTCCACAAATTCCTCCTGCACTACTCTGATCCCTTTCCAAGCCAGGTCATTTGTTCCTAGGTGAACAATGACATCCAGCTCCCTCCTCTGTACAGCTGCCCCCATGGTCCTGAGGATTCAGTCCCTGTCCCTCCAAGCCGTGGCACTAGGCAGGCACCTTACCTCCCTCTCCACTCCCTCTCCCCTCCCTCCCACAGTTCTACCATCCTAACAATGGAGTCCCCCACCAGGAGTTATTTCCTTCCCCTGTGGGGTCCCATGCCACCCTCCTTGGACTCCAATGTGGGTGCCTTCATAGAGGAACCACACTCTGCCAGAATGGCATATGAATTGTGGAGAGGTACAACTTGAGGGCTGCACCTCTGTTCCACCACCCTCACCCTCTCTGAGCCCACTGTGGTCCAACCGCTCCTCTTTCTTGGCAACTTCTGATGCAGCGGCAGTGCACTTGGTGGTCCCTGGGTGGGAAAGAAGGTGCCCTGAATCCTGGCCAACTCAGCCTGGAGATGAGCAACCTCCTCCCTCAGCCCAGAGAGGTGCTTGCAGATGGGATAACATTGCATCCTCCAGAAGGTCTCCTGGAAGATTGCTGCTCCACAGCCACTGCACTACATCACTCCCATCATGTCTTATATGTGGCACCTTAACTGTTGTTTTGTATACTTACTCTTTCCTCTCTCTGTTTATTTTTTTTTTTTACATAAATTTTTTTTTCTCCCTACTTTCCTATTGCCTCTGTGCTCTTAAAGCTCCCGATCTTCCTGTTCTGGGACAGGAAGTTCATATATTCCTCAGTAGTCTCCTTACTTGCTCAGAGTTAGAACTCCAGCAACTGGGGTGGAGAGCTATTCTTTTCCTTCTAGGATGGTGAGTCTTTTGTGCCGCTGTGATCACTCCCTTCCTGCTCCCAAACAGGAAGTTCCTGTTGTCAGTCAAATCCTGTGCCTATAAAAGTAGAACCGGCTAAAGGTGGAGGGGAGGGACACAGGGCCATATATCCTAGAAAAGTTCTAACAACAGCTCCTTCCTGTTGCTTTTCTCTGTCAAAAGTTATCTCAGTCAGTTTTTAAATGCAAACACCTAGCTTCCTTCTGCCGATGCCACTTCCCCTAATTCACAGTTTCATTCTTCACCTAGCTAACTGCACAGATCATTCCTTCACCCAACTCAGACAAACACACTGACTCTTTTTTTGTTTTGTTTTTACCCTACATTGACGTTCCCAGTAGTAGAGTTCTAGTTCTTTAGTCCAGTAGAGTAATAAAGTTCTAACAGCAGCTCCTTGCTCTTGCTGTTCTTTGTTCTTTGAACAATATAAAACTGTCTACTCCTATGAATACCACTGATCATCCAATATGGCTCCATATTTATGTAATATATGTTGTTATCTTGTTGCATGATCTCTGAGCATACTGGAAAAACACTTTTATTTGAAAGGTGGACTTGTTCACAATACATAAACAACTGAGACATTAACCAAGGCTACCTGGCAATGCTTATGTACTGAACCACTTTTAGAATCAAAAATTACCATATAAACCAAACTTCTTATTTAAACAAAAGTGGAAAACTGAAAGAGGAGGAAAGGGAAGGGTGAGGAAAGAAAAACTAATAAAACAAACAGTCATTAATTAATCAGTGTAAGCAATTGCCTTTGCTCACCATTCATATAATTCACTATCACCATTAATTAAATCAAAAATTGCACGTATTATACCAATCTATGAACTCCCCCACCAAAAAAGAAAATATTGTGTGTGTATATATATATATATATATATATATACACACACATATATATATATATATATATATGTATTATATATATATATATATCATTACCAGGTAAAAACCTTCCATAATCTTTCAGAAAGTCACATTGGTTACCAGCTCAGCCATCATTATGGATTATCAATTAGACCCAAAAGTCTGTCTGAAAGAAACATGGGATCACAATCAGAGGGTGGGGGATGCCACTAGACATCAGGGAATCTTTAAACTTTTATGGGGCTGGCGATCAATCGCATGGTGGGGGGTGCCACTAGACACCAGGGAAATAAAATGTCACAGGCTGGTGACCTGAGGGTGGATGCTCCAGGTTGAGTTTTTTTTTTCTATTTGAACAGCAGAATAATTAGGAATTGTGGATTCGTTCCACAGTTTATATGTATTATTCCACAGTTCATGGAGCTCCATAATAACTGGGTAACCAGATGATATCATTGGAAAGCTCTTTCACTTAGAATATATATTTTCAGCTTCATAATAGTTGCATATGCATTTCTAAGTAAAACAAATGCTATTTTCACAATTAAAACACCATGGGGGTCTCAGTGTTTCTTTTCCACACAATAGATAAAATGCCCCCCTCAAGACAACATGGCAGTTTACTTGAAATCTGTTCAGTCTGCAGCTGCTTGCACATCTCCAGCCAGTCATTTTTGCTCTCTCCTCCCCCCTTCATTTTCAATAGATCACACTTTAAATGACCATTCACAATGAGCTGAGAGGAGTGTACCTTGGGTGAAAACAGTAAAAAAAGGCAGTGGGCTTGATTTTCAGTCAGCCAACAGATTGCTGCAAGTTGCGCCAATCTACAGCTGTGGAAACTCTGAGTGCATCAGGGACGCTATGCCCTATTTTATAAAAAAAGGTGCTTCTGCACCAAAGTCCCAAGAGTTGATGCAGCTGCCGGGTTGCATCAAACTGTGGTGCACCTGAGGGGTCTGATGGAGGGTCCACCAGGCCCCCTGCCTGGTGCAACCCTAGACAACCCATAGAGGTTTTGGGGGTAACTGTGCCTGGAAGGTGGGGACCGGGGGCTGAAGGAGCCCTGGTGGTGCCATGGGGGGCAATGGGGGCATGGTGGCAGTGGGAGGGACATGTGGAGGCACTCAGCAGAGGTGCCCTGTGATGTGGCACAGACCCAGTTGGGCTGGGTGAGGGGACAGGGATAGACCATCATGGCTGGTAACCCAAGGGACAGCAGTCATGGCACCTGCCCCTCAGGACTCACAGTCTTTGACAGCATAGTCGGGCATATGCCAGCCATCACATGTCCCCATCCACTAAATGCACCCTTTAACTGGCACCCACTGCCACTTACTGCATTTAGGGGACTGTAGGTCATGTGGGGCAGGTATCAGGGCTGCTGTCAACTGGGATTTAAGTCAAAGCCATTTGGCACTGGCAGCTTGCACCAAAGTTTTCTGTTTGAAAATCAAGCCCAGACTCTTAAACATTTAATGTTAAAGCTCTAGTGGGCTAAAAGAATATCTGTGAATCCTGTAGTTGACATTCTGTTTATTCTGGTTTTGTTTCATTTTATAAGAGTTGCTGGATGTTCTTTTTCAGATATTCCTGTTAACAGCATATGCTTCTTCCTTCTGGTGCCTGAGGCCTGATAAGTTTCAAACTAATAAATGTTTCACAGTTTTGATATTTTAATGCTTTACTGCTTGCTTGAATAAATTCATGTTCATGTTTCAGAGCTTGTTCTGTGCTTTTCAGGAAAACGTAATCTAGCAGTGTAGATAAACACTGCAAACCAGTAAATTATATAACATAAAACGTGTGCAGATTGGCATCATTCACTCTTAGGGTTTAAGTAGCACCACACCTTAGGTGTGAACAAAAGCTCATAATACACATCCACCCTTGTACCATCGTATATATATATATATATATATATATATATATATATTCTCTGCCAAAACATCATTATTTATTTATTTTTTATTTTATTTTGTTTTTGGTGACCGGGAAGTGCACTAGGAAACAATGCCTATTTTCAGGCACGCCCGGGAGAAAAGATAGCCAGACATAATAATTAACATGTGATTTGAGCACATGAAAGAGTACAAATGGGTAAAAACAGTGTATAGTAAATACATTGACATACTGAATGGTGAAGGATAAGATACCATGAATACAGAAGGAGAAAACAGGATTGGTATCAAAGAAGAAAACAACGTGGAAGGTAATAAGTTACAGTACAGTAAGTGCCGTAAGTGGTAGAGAGGAGAGAGAAGGAGGAAAGAGGGATGAAGAGCATAGCAGGTAAGGATCATAAGTAGAGGAAGGGAAAGGGGTAGATAGGATGAAGATAAGGGAGAGAGCAAGCATTAGTAGGGGTTCAAGGTGGGTTAAAACAAGTGCAGGGATGTAGAGTGTGAAGGTGTTCACGATGTAGATTCTTGAAGATAGCATGGGTGTTTGTTTGATGGATGGAGAGAGGTAAAGAGTTCCAGTATTTCAGGGCAGTGTAGGAAATGCACCATTAGGGTTTCAGTGACAAAAGATAGGAAATGCGTTCTTAGGGTTTCTGACCCTAGCACACCACCCCCACCCTGCATGCAGGAAGAGGCACTTGGGGTGTACTTTGGGGTTGTGAACCCTAACATTTAAGGAGGCAGTATACCGCAGTGGTTTAAGGCTCTAAACTGCAAATCTGGAGACCTGGGTTTGAATCCCGCAACCCCCCTTGCATATAATGTGTGACCCTGAGCAAGTCATTTAAACTTCCCTGTGCTCCCAGATTGCAGCTGTAAGCAATCTTTCAACTTTGTATGTCTCACCTGGTTGAACAATTGGAAAAAAAAACATTTACCCCATTCCATGATTAAGTAACTAAGATGGGTACAGTATAGGAATGGGGTGAGCATTAGGGTTCACAACCCCAAGGCACTCCCCCCATGCCTGTTCCTGCATGCAGCATGCGGGGGGTGGGGTGATAGGGTTGGAAACCCTAGGACCGAATTTCCCAACTTTTTTCACTGGAACCCTAATGGTACATTTACAAAGGTTTTTTGCAAAGAATGTCCTTATTTTTTGAGACAGTATAATCATAAACGTATTTGCACTCCCAATCATCCATATTTTTTGAGAGATTGTAATTGTATCCTTATTTCCCTGTGGAAGAACAGGGCCTGTTGGGGCCTGTGCTTCCATCACTTCATTATCCTCTGTGTATTTGCATGTGGGAGTGCAGGGCTCTCAGGGACCTGTGCTCCTATCAGTCCTTAATGATATCCGTATCCTGACCTTCCATCCATGCAAAATTTTTGAGGTAGTGTAATGTTACCCTTCTTTGCCTGCGGGAGCACAGGGTACTCTGGTACCTGCACTCCCATCACATAGTTTGCAGACCCAAGGAAACACCTGCCATTGCAATGTTCTCTTAAAGAAATTACATGAAAATTTGAAACATGTGTAATTTGATACCAAATCATTATATTTTCACGAAATCAGGAAAAGGCATGCCGGTGAGGCAAGCCCTTTGTATTCTGAACATTTCAGAACAAAATTGCAAACCATTCCTTCATAGCAGAGTGACATAGAAATTACTATATACACCCCATTACTATGTTATCCTACAGGAAATGAATCAAAATGTAACTCTGCTGAACTCCAAAATAAAGTAATATATGTTCACCAGACTAGCAAAACGCACACCTATGGGGCAAGCCCCTTGATCCCAGACTATTTCAGACCAAAATCACAAACCATTTTGTAACTGTGCAGTAATAAAGAAACAGCTTTCTTAAAAATCCTTTTTTGTAAATTGCAAAAAATAATATTTTTTCGTGATTCTTTTTAGCAGTTTGTAGTAAAAGAAAATCCTTTATCGCAAACTGCAGAAAATGATCCTGTTTCACAGTATTTGTTTTCTGCAGTTAGTGAAAAAGGATTTCTGGGAGGAAAAAAAACACACATCTCTAAGTAAGTTATGAAAAAGGTAACTCCAGAATCAGATTCCACAGGCCATGATTAGGTAAACACAACTGTTGATGCTTACTAAAGTCCTCTATTTTTTTTATTAATTTAATTTTGTTCTCACTGCTAACTGAAAACAAGATGGCTGCAGCACAAAAAAGATTCTGTATTTGTGGAAAAAGGTTCCGAGTTTGCAAAAAAGGATTCTGCCTTTGCGATAAAGAATCCTTTTTCAAGTGGGACATCTAACTGGTCCCAGAGGAAATAGTGGGAAACTTTAACATTTAATAAGTTTGGAACAGATTAATTTTTTTTCACCAAACCTTCAAAAGGCACATCTGTGACTCAAGATCTATATACAGTCAAACATTTCAGACCAAAATTCCACATCATTTTTGTGCAGTGGTTTGACAAGAAATTGCACCAAAAATGGTAATTTTCATATTTGTTAACAATCTGTATCTCCAAAGTCACACATTCAACCAGAACAAAACCTGTCACATCAAGATAAGTTTGAACCCTGATGGCGCATGCAAAATTTCATTCAAATCGCTTGAATGGTTGCAAAGTTATTAAAGCGCTTAATTTTCAGTTTAACATAGAAGTGAAGACTGAACCCTAATATAGAGGTGCTATCACAGCCCTATACTGGATAGATAGATAGATAGATAGATAGATAGATAGATAGATAGATAGATAGATAGATAGATAGATAGATAGATAGATAGATAGAAAAACAGACACATAGATTGATAGATATTTTTGATAGATAGATAGAAAGACAGACAGATAGAATGCTTCCTTATACCATTCCTGTTTTGTTTGTTTCAAATGTTTGTTCTCCTGTTCCATTCTGCTACGTGTAAATAAGGGGGCACTATAACCTAGTGCTACCAAGGCCTGGGCCTGTGTCAGAATTTATGGCTACAGTCTATGTAGACCTTTTTTTTTCATCAAATGTTCCACTCTTCTGTCCCATAAGGAAGAAAATATTACCTTCATGGTAGAGACCAATATCTTCACCTGGCCCACAGACACCAGCCATTAGTGAGCCACCAGAAAGTAAGCCCAGATTAGATTCCCATGTAGACCAGGACCCTAGCTTCAACAGAGGACCCAAGGGGAAATAATGGAAAAATAATACCTCCATATCTAAATTCTATGATTCTCACTGTGTATTATGCTTTTGCACTTGAGTAGTGGGGGAATATTTCCAGTTCAAGAAGGACATGTAACAGGACCCCTTCTAGTACTCTTTACTTCTCTCCTGCTAAATTTCCAAATGTCCCTTTTCCACTTTGTGGAGCATCATTAGTTGGGTGTCTGTACAACAGATAACTTCTCAGTTTTTGGGAAGATATTCCCAAATACCACCCTGTAAGACAAAAATAATTGCTCTACTAAGCACAGCAATTTTTCAGGGATAGTTTACAGAATTTGAGAGTCTATGTTCCCAGGCTCAAGGCAATGGAGGCATAACTGTTTGAGGTTAAAGATAGGCATTTCAGCATAACCAATGCTTCTAATCCTCTCAAGTACCATTCTTTCCACTGACTCTGAGACTACCCAGTCTTACTTGAATGTTCACATGGCCCTGGTCAGAGGTAATCTCCTCAATGGGATGCACTTATTGTGCTAGTAGCACTTCATTAGTAGTATTGCCATTTTCAGCTTTTCCTTTTGTATTATTATTTTGACATACCCTGGCACTGGTCATAAATTCAATGAGTCTCTCTGTATATTTTAGCAAGTCATGTGAGCGACATACAGATGCCCCACACATGAAATGCCGCTAGTCCATCTCACCTGTGACTCCAAATGCTTACTTACTTTCTGAGACCTGAGACTCCAAAATCATTTATCAAAAAAGTGCCATAGCTAGCGTGAGATCCATTTTGTAAGCAGAAACAATAGGCAAATAAAAGATAACTTTAAAATGCAAGGCTATATTTCAAGATTTAGATTTAAGAGAAAACAAAATATGACAGAGCTGTGTAGCATTTTGCTACTCTACCCCCCCAAGTTAAAATTGTTAGGATGTCAGCTATTACACATGTGTGTACTCTACATCCATAGTTGTACTACAAACTGTTAAATGCTTTACTGTATGCTTCTTTTCCTCAACTTTGCCACTAATATCAAAGTTTTTTTTTTAACTTCTTAAAAAATAGATCCCTGTGATTTCCCAGTGGACCTTGGCAAGGCACAGTCAAATATGTTTAAACCATAATTAATGCACAGCATATGTGTACCTATTTTACCTTGCCTTTTTCACCCACACACCTTACTGGTTATGTGAAATTAGGATGCTCCTCAGCAACTTAGCCCATGTTCTCACCACACACATCACATAGTTTATGTATTACTGACTTGCAGTCATGGACATCTAAAAGATAAATAAGGGAATCTGCCAAACTTTAAAGAGACCTTATCAAAACTAATATATCTGGACAATTAGAGCAAACAAGCGACTGGAAAATATAAGGTCCATTATCCCAAAAATCCTCAGGTGATTTACAATATGATTCTCAACCTTATATATTTACATTTATTTATTATTTAGAAATTGGTGACCAGGAAAGGCACAGTGAGCCAAGGCTGGTATGACCAGGGGGTTGGGTTACAGAACAGAGGGTAGGATAAATTGTAATGGTTACACAACATATTGCAGAAGAAATAATAAGCAAAACAATATGAACTTTTTCATTCCACAAAGGGCAAACTGGAGGTAGTGGGCTGCAAAGCTATATAATGTAGAAAGCTACATTGCTAGAGGGAAAGGGAAGTGTACCAAGGCACAAGACCTATGGTAATCAAAGCCAAAAAGTGGGAGTAAGTTACAGGAACTGGTGTCAACAAACAGGTCACAAAAAAGATAGTTGAAAGAAAAAAATGAGGTGGAGGAGTGCATGGAGATGTGGATGAATAGCACAGAGGGAAGGGGGTTGAGAGGTGAAACTCACTTGGCCAGTAGAAGTCACAGAGTGGAGAATGCTGAAGAAGCTGGAGTTAACTGAAAAGACAGAGTAGAAGGAGGGAAAAGAATGTGGGAAATGCAGTAGTGTAGCAGTAAATGGAGTTTGAATGATGCATTTGAGGATCTGGCTATCTTCATATAGATAATGATGGAACTTATCTCCAATCTAATATTGATCTGACCACATTTGGATTTTGGACCCAATGTCAAAACCTCTGGCTCCAAGGTCAGATCATTGGATCCAGCATTGGATCCACTGGTCAGATCCATGGATCCAATCATCAGATCAAAGGATCCAACTATCAGATCCAAAGGCAGAGTATCCTGATTGGATCTATTAGATACATATATTGAATCTGAGGTTGTTGAACCTGTTATTGGATGTCATCACTATTCAATGACATCCAAAATCTGCCATTTTGCCCAGTATCTGATGGTATCCAACTTGATTAGATACTATATGAGTGCCTCTAGTAGCTGGGTAGAGTGCCAATCCAAAATTGAAAGTAAAAAGAGGCAAAGTGTTAGAGCACAAGCTCATCATTGTTCTGATTGTGATATTTAGAGCTCAATACCATTTTAATTTATGCAACACAAAATGAGTATTTTTTTTTACATAACATTAATTTTGGTAAGTTGTACTTCTTTGGCATTGATTAAATAGATTACTGACCCTTGACCCCTGCCTTTGAACTAGTGCATTACATGCTGGAGCTATTCAAAACTGACAATCAAATGCATATCATTTTCAGTGCAATGAAAGTATTTTTTTTTATCACTTTCCTCAAAGGCACCCAGCCAAAACAAATATTTGTTGCTTTGTTGCTCACTTTACTACTGGGATTTAACTTTATATACATGTGCTTGTAGTATAAAAATCATGTGAGTTGAATTTCTGTTTAAGCATAAGGATTGGGAGACTTGATTGTGTATGCACCAATACCACCCTGTAATTAGAAATCAAAATTGGAGATGTTTTACTTTAAAATACTTTGTAAATAACAAAAATAAAAAAATGCAATAAGATTCTGACTACACAGACTGCAACCATTTGCACCCTGGATTCCATTTAATTAATTCACTAGGTTGCAAGTTCAGGTTTGCTGACAAGTGAGGTATAAAAAACATTCAGTTTGTTACATGAATAGAGCTGGGTGGAAGTTGTGAATTCTGCTTTCATGGAACTTTTGCAACATTTTGAGAAATTTTCTGAACTTTCTACTTTGGTGAAATCAAAATCTTCTCAATTTGTTAGGTGAATTTTTGCCCTGTTCTGCAGAATTTTCTTGGTGAACTGCAGAATAATACAAATGAACTGCAGAGTGACAGTTCTGAGGAGTTTTATTCTGCAGTTTAATTGATCATTCCTCAATACATGTAATCATTCTGCAGTTCAGTGATCAGTTCTGTGGAATTTCTTTCTGCAGTATAATGCATTAATCCACAATTCATACATTTATTCAGCAGTTCAGTGACTCACTGAACTGCAAAATGAATTTATGAATGGCAGATTAATGTATTAATCTGTGAAAAGAAATTCCTCAGAACTAACCACTGATAGTGATAGTTTTTGTGGAATTTCTTTACACAGTTTAATACATTAACCCACAATTTATACATTCACTCCACCATTTAAAGTTAGAATTTCCATGAACATTGCCAAAGTACATTCAAAAATTTCATGAAAGTGAAATTCTGACTTTCGGCAAAATTCCACAGGCAGAAGCTTGATTTTGCACATCCCTATACGTGAAATAAAAAAGACTAAAATAACAGAAATTACAGCGTATTTTCATACACTGGGTTACAATCAATACTTAAAACAAGTGCTAGTATACTCTTCTGCCATACCAACAATTCATCTGTTAAGTTTATACAACAATGTCTTCGCTGATTTGTCCATGGCAAAAATAGTCAGTTTATTATCAGAAAACATTATCTTCTCTTCAATAGAGTCAATTAAACAATATTTGGTTAAAACTGGTTCCAACAATTTCTTTTTTATATATTGAAAAGTGTGCAGTCAAATACAATATTTTGTACCATTAAATCCAACATGGTTTTACATTTACTATAATAATATTTATGGGCTTCATTGAGGATCAAAAACTCCATCAAGAGTTGGATTTAGCTAGAATATCCAGTCTTAGGTTATATAATGCTTTTCTATGTTGCATATTTTCATATAATCTTAGATACAGGTCACACTTCTGAGGATCTGTATGATTTTTGCTTGGTGTTAACTTTGGTATATGTGACAGTATCTTTATGTCAATTTAATAATAGGCATCAGTCAGTGCTGCATATATTAACAATAAAATCAATTTATATTTTAATGCACACCAATAGACCATATGACTGGTAGGCCACACTTTTTTAATAAAACATTCATTTTTGAGAACAAGGTTATTTTACTTGTTAAATTCATAGTTTTGGACCAACACAATATAAGGAACTTATCATTCCCCATACTTATAAGTTTTCCCCAGTAGTTCAGTGCTCTAATATGAGTACTGAGGTGAAGCATTTTCATCACAGATTCTACTCTCAATAAAGCACTTGTAGTATCTCTTTGCAAGCCTAATAGCAATCTGATAAAACAAAATTGGTGATACAGTGACTGACCTTCCCTTTTTACTTTCAGTGACTCTTTTACAGCTGCATATACAATATTAGCAAAGGACTTAGCAAACGTAATGAATACATTAGTGTTAATAAGAGTCTTTCTTACTTTAATAACATGTGCTCCCCAAATTAATATTTGGTCCAAGGTCACCCCAAATAGCAGTAATCCTGGTTTTTTTTAAACACATAATTATTTACTGTGCAAATTGTCTCTTTTTTTGGCACACAGAATCTGTAAACCTCACATTTCTTGTGACCCTGACTCTTGCTGAAGTGTTCTGATAGAACATTTGTAAAACTGGCAATGACTTCTCATCACAAACAACTGCAACATTTAAAAATAGCAGCAGGGCTGCTTAGACATAATTACTGTAGGTGGATATTGATGCAGGCTTAGATTTCATTTGTGTTTCATTTGTGTCTGCATCTGACCCTGTTGAAAAAATGTGCAACGTTTGGTGTCTCTTAAGGAAAAATAGTACTCATATACTGTTTGGTCAAAAGGACTGCAAAAAAGAGCAATTCTTTGAGCCCAAACCACATAAAAGGATACTGTTTTTCCATGTGAGACACCACACCACACACAAAGATGTTATACATTGCTCACTTGAATTTCCTTAAGTAATTGATAATGTTTAATTTATTTATTTAAAAAATGAATTTAACAATATTCTCCTGCACTGCTAAAATAAAATCTTCCACATGACACTCCTGCATGAGACACCAGCTATATGTAGAATAAGAGGATTACCAGTTTTTATACTGGTTGATTAAGACCATGTACATGATCCATACAAGGTAGTATTTGGTTTGCCTTTACATTAAAGAGGAAGCTGAATAACAAATGTAGCTCTTCTTTCCTTGACCCTCATTTACAGTTTGAATCTTCATTTCATCCAAGTCATGCTCACTTTAGCATCACCCTTTAGTGGTAGCTGTATCTCTTGTTCAAAGAAAGCACTAGCAATTTATTCTTAATGTTCCACACTCAGTAGAATCAGAGAATTAATTTTTTGAGGCAGACAGATAATGATCTAAAGGAGATGGCTTGGGGTTTCACATTCTCCCTTGTCCATAATCTGATGGAAGCTAATAGTTCTGCAGAGGGCACTCATCCCATGGATAAGATTTATTTTTCCACATTCCCTGTCTTCCGCATCATACATTGCCTTAGATTGCCTCCCCACTCCAAGTCATTAGCATTATTCTGCCCCTTCTTTTGTCTCCTTCTTGTACTTATTTTTATTTCAATTCTCATTTCAATTACCAATATATTTTCTTATCATCCTCAAATGAAATGCTATATCATTTTCAACCTCCCCTTCTATTTCCCTGTCAGTATTTTCCTGTTCTTCCTGGTGGTCCTTATATTGATGGTAGTCATGCTGGTTGTCCACAACATCATCATCATTATTACCTGCAGCCTTATCACCCTAGAGCCTGATCTCATCAGATCTCAAATGCTAAACAGAATTGGGCCTAGTTGGTAGCATGATAGGAGACCTCTAGTAAACACCAGGTGCTGCAGGCAGTGGAGCTAGTAGCACAGCAGAGGGCACTTACCCTATGACTAAAAGCAATCATAAGGATGCCCCAGCATGGTGTGTAGGCACACGGTGTTCTTTTAGGTCCTGTCTTGAAATATTACATTGAAGTCCCATCTGGCTACTGTGGTGATTTTTCAGGTGGACATTAAAGATCCCATAGCACTTCTCAAAAAAAAGTGTAGGGGAATTTTACTGACAACAATAAATTCATAAAAAGAAAATGCATATCAAATCAACAAATAACAATAATGCATCCTTCCTGTTTATCTCAAAACAAAATGTGGACATAGCTGATTATAACTGTGATAAAATACCTTGCTTAAATATACAAAAATTTAAATGTACTAAACTTGTGCTTAAACTGCCGGGCCTGATTTCCATATGGGCAAGAATGCTGCAAGCTCTCAGTGTGCTGAAGACATGCCACACCAGGCTTGTGGCATTCTTCTGGTCAGCAATAAGGATTTTCTATCCCATGTACTAATTGCTGCAAGATAGACTAAATTTTGCAGTCTAACTTGTAGCAGTCCTGTGGACCTTTTTATGCAGATTGTCCCATACAGTTGGTGCAAGCTGCTGTAAAAAGTGAAAACTGTCACAACTGCACCTGAGACTGTAAAATTGGTCACAGTTGCAGGAAAAGGGTTTGGCGCACTGCCAGAATGTAAGTGTCATGGTGCAGGACTTGGAACAAGCCCTTCACCACACTTTTAAAATCTGGCCCCCAGAATCAAGGAGCATCCTTTTCAAAGAGTTCTGCAATGTACATCATTCCACTGTTTTTTTCTCTTTTCTACACATTTAAAAAATCTCTTCCACTATCTTCTCTAGTAATAATGCTAAAGTGATGTATTTTTTGCTGTAAAGCAAATTTACCTCATGCCTCCCAAATGCACCACTTAAAACATGACAAAATAACCAATTAAATATCTGAAACCCATTTCCCCATTTAGAGTCCCTCTCCCAAATAATAGCTTTTTCCTTTCATTTGCTGCAAAGTCCCACAGTTGGAAAATGCAGATTTTTTTTTTCACATTTTCTGTGCCTCTTTCTTAATTTTTTAAAAATGTTTACAGGTGCATACCTGGTGTGTGGGCTAGAACACACTATAGAAGAAATGAAGCCATAGAGTGATTTACCCACAATAGAGAGAGCGAGGAACTTTAGCTCAGGTTGGTGTGGTAAAATTTAAAATTAAAAGCTGAAGCCAGAGAGTAGTTTCCACATGACAGAGAGAGAAAGAGAGAGAGATAGCAGCAGAACCTCAACTTATATTATCATGTTAAACTTTGAAGTATGTTTTCCTGACTGATGAGTGGGTCACCTTGCCATCAGTGGTCATGCTGATCATGATTTGGCTGACTGATGAGACCACGAACCCATCTAAATGTTAAAATGATGGAATGAAAATTTGAATTGATCTGCATGAATTGCAGGATTCAAAGCAGTTTTTTTGGAGGGGGCACTGGTACTATAACTATTTGCTTTTGATTTGGCCACACACCAGGTGCACCCCTGTAAACATTTAAAAAAAATGAAGACAGATGGATAGGAAATATGGTAAAATCTTTATGTATTGCCAGGCTTAAGCTTGCTAAACATTTAACATTGCATTACAAACAGGAGAGTGTCACCTTCTTCAAATTAGTGAGCTCCCCAGTGATCACCTATGAGCCTGTTATGGGCCAAAACACACTATATAAGGAATGAAGCCAGAGTGGTTTCCCCTAAAGAAAGAAAGAAAGCAACAGGACCTCAGCTCATATTGGCATGGTAGAACTGAAAATTAAAAGATGAAGTCAGAGGTGAGTTCACACTAGATAGTGAGAGAGACAGCAGTGGCATCTCAGCTCACATTGGCATGTCAAAATTTGAATTGTGGGTACTTCTGGTGTGGGCTGGATTGAAGATGGCAGCTTGAACCAGAGGCTCCATCTCTATCCTGCACAAATGTCTACACTATTGTTCCCTAGAACACACAATAACTAACTTCTGCACTAGAGACTTTTTCTGGGTTTAGTACCTACCTATTCTTAACGTTTGGTGATTCGGGGTTGATCTGATTTTGTGGTCCCAGCATCCTGCATCATGTCAGCAGTGGCCTCAGCAGATGGTATACTGAATCCCAACACTACAGTGCTTGTTAACATGGAGGATCTTTGTGACATCAGAGATAAACTACAAATATTAATAAATGACATCCTGAACATTAAAGCCTCGGTTTCTCAGCTGGAAAATTAGATTGAGGAGGCAGAACATAGAACTGTGGATACCGAGTTCCACTGTATGCAGACTGAATCAGGATCTGCTCACCAGGAGGACTGTATTTTACAATTTGAGAAACAAGTACAAACTATGTTTATTAACACAGACAACCTCAAAAATCAAGGTCGCAGAAATAACTTAAGGTTGATTGGACTTCCCCAAGGGACTGAGGGGCAGAATTTGCTGGGTTTCTTTCAGGCCTTCTTTCCTTGGGTCCTGACTTTTACTTGGGACCAGCCCTTGGAAAGTGAGTGGGCCCATCACTCACTGGGCCCTCGGCCACAACAAGGTGCTCCCCCATGACTGATCTTGATTTAATTTTTACGCTTTTCCATCAAGGAGCAGATTCTACATCTCACCGGGGAAAGGGCTCCATTGTGATGGAATGGCCATATCGTCCACATTTTCCAGGATTTTTTGAAGGATGTGGCAGACTGCCGTAAAGCACTTGGGGCAGTCAAGAAACAACTTGCATCTAAGAAACTGACATTTTTTATGTGATACCCAGCAACTCTCCACATCTGGTGGGGCAATGATTGCCACCGTTTTGATACCCCACAAGCTGTTCAAAATTTTATTCGCTCTCTCCCCAGTACTTCTGCTTTAGTCTCCCCTCAAACCACACAGCAGGATTCTTTGAAACAAGAGCCCAATCTGATTGTTTTATCTAAGGTCAGCTCCCATAGTGGACTTAGTCATGGGTCCCGTCGGGTGCTTTTGGTGGCTGGCAGCACCCCAAGAGACAGAGGGAAATCTATAGAGGTTTGTTTGACAATGGGGCTAACCATGCCAGAGGGAGTCTGAGTACTGGTTCTGGGAGTGGTGATAATTGGAAAGAGTGATTGGCTACTCCCAAAACAAAGCATCCTAGGCTGCTTCCAGATTTGCCCGGCAGTCCCACCGATTGCACCAACATGGAGTGGGCTGATTATCTGGAGGAGGACCTTGTTGGGCCATCACAGTCACCCTCTGAGCTACAGTCTTCAGTTGCTTCTGTGCTCAAGGATACTACAGTTATGGTATCCCAGAGGTGTGTCATTCCTGGTGCTTCTAATACAGATTCAACCAGGGGTGCTGCAAATGCCGGTTCTGAGGATCGCTCAGCTCAGACTTGAACTATGGACAGTTTTAACATTCAGTGGAAGATATGTTATCATTGTTTCTCCCATCTATATTGGATAGTCCTCTTTGTGTCCTGATGTTACTGAATGAGGGATAGCTTGTGGGTCTTTATATCTGACGGGTCTTGGTAGATTTCAATATAAGCCAAGGGAACCTTTACTTTTCTTTAAACCTCAGTGCTTCATTTGTTTTAGAATATAAAGGCTGGGACAGTGGAGGGCAACTCCTTTATAAATACATAAGTAGTTCTTTGTTATGGGGTGTGAGGGATAGTTTTGTTCATACTCTCTGGGGATATTTATTGAGGTAGTTGATTTATTTGTTTTTATAAATGGTGTTGGCTATATGTGTGTAGGGGGAAGGAGACCCTCATCATTGGCACTTGGGTCTTCTAAGACAGGGAGGCAAGCTGTTAACCTCCACACCAGCAAAAGAGCCAGAGGGCATTAGCAGTTTTGGGGTTCGTTAGTCCACTCTACTGGTTCTTTATGCTTGGTGGTTGGGTTGGGTGGGTGGGTTTGGGGATTTTTGCTTGGTACTAGTGCATGTTGTACTTCTAGTTACTTTTTTTTGGGGAAGTCTTATTCTTGACTTTTACTGTTGTAGTATCCTGGGGGTTAATGGAATTATAGTGGAGTAGATATTAATGGTGTACATTTTTATGGTTCTACATGGCTATTTGGGAATTAAGTTTTTTCTTTCTACTTTGGCCTGTTGTGGGTTAGAAAAATTTGAGATGCTTGCAAAGGGGGTGGGGCACATACCATCCAATTTTTTTTTTTTACTGATATGGTTAATTATTAGCAGGTCAATTTCCTATGCTTCAGTTATAATTTCTAAAATGGAATGTTCAAGGCCTGAATAGCCTCATCAAGAGGCTCAAAGTTTTCTCTTTTTTGAAATCTAGTTTGGCTAATATATTGTTTTTTCAGGAGACACATCTTCTGAGGAGGAATGTAGATATACTTACACGAGAGTGGGTAGGGAAGGTATGTTCAAACTCCTTTTGCTCCAAAGAGAGGGGTTTCCATTTTATTAAGACCAGGTTACCCTTTTATTGTTGAAAACTGGGAGTCGAATAAGGAAGGTAGATGGGTCTTGGAGTTGGGTAAAGTAGAAAATATTTCTGTGTTGTTAATTAATTTTTATGCCCCAAATACAGATGCCCCTGAGTTTTTTGCTACCTTATTTCATGTTGTTATAGAGTGGTATTCACCTCCTGTGGTAGTGGTATTTATGGTTGGGGAATTTAATTTTGCTTTAGACCCAGCTTTGGATAAGTTTCCACCAGAAAGAGTGCCCCCTTCACATCACAAAGCTAGGGATGTTTTAGCACGTTTCTGTGATGAACTACATTTGGTGGACTTGAAGACTAATGAATCCCACCACTATAGAGTTTACTTTTCAATCCTCCTGCTTTAAATCATGTAGTCATTTAGATTATCCTTTATGTAGCTCTTGTGTGTTAGCAGATATTTTAAATATGACCTATGGTTCGATTATATTATTGAACAATGCTTCGGTACACCTGGTTTGAGAACCCCGAAGACCTTCATTTAAAACTCGCTGCTGGTGGTTTAACCCAGTACTGCTGTCTTCAGGGAATTTTCGGGGTTGGCTAGTTGAGGAGTTAGATCTTTACTTTCTCAGTAATGATACTCCAGAAATCCTCCCCACACACACACACACACACACTTTATGGTTGGGATGCATTTAAGGCATTTATTGGGGTAAAATTATGGCTTGTGCTTCCTTTGTTAATAGAACTTGCAAAGAGCAGGTTACATAGCTTACAGAATGTATTCAGTAGTTGGAGGTAGAGCACTATACCTCCCAAGTGTCCCACACTCAGGATCAGGATCAAAAATTATGGGACCTGTTGGTGAATAAAGAACAACTAAACATGATTTTTCATCAGAGGGCTCTGCGAGCCCAGTTCTTTCTTCCTCAAGTCTACTGGGAGTTGGGTGATCAAGCTGGTAGACTTCTGGCTTACAGACTAAAGAAAAGATCTATGGAGACCCTTGACCCATATTTTCAAGGTCCAGAGGGCACAGTGTTATCTGATGCAGAATCTAACATGGATCAGTTTAGGGGCATTTTTTCATGACTGTATGGTTCTACAGTGTTTCCTTCATAGACAGATTATGAGGCTTTCTTCAGATCTCTGGAGATCCCTAAGTTATCTGTTGTGATGGCTTCTTCCTTAGAGGAAGATATCTCCCTACAGGAAATTCAAAAAGCAATACAATCCATGTCCCTAGGCTGGGCCCCAGGCCCGAACGGTCTCAGTGTGGGTTTTTATGCTGCTTTTGAGCCTCAACTAGCTCTGCGGCTCCTCCACCTGTTCTGGGCAATTGAACAAAATGGTACTCTACCAGTCTCTATGAAGGAGGCAATTATCACTGTCCTGCCCAAGCCAGCCAAGGACCCCACTTAATGTGCCAATTATCAGCCAATATCACTTCTAAATGTTGATTGTAAAATATTGGCAAAGGTACCGGCTATGAGGCTGGAAAGAGTTTTAGGGTCACTAATCAGTAAATCTCAATCCGGTTTTATGAAGCGGAGACAGGGCAGTAATAATTTGAAGGCAGTAATTGACTTAACCCAGGTGGTCAAGTGGGGGCCAGCCTCTTCTGCCATAATTTATTTTGATGCTGAAAAAGTGTTTGATTCTGTTGAATAGGGAAAGGGGGAAAGGGGAAATTGTTTGACCAGGAAAGGCACATTAAGCCAAAGCTTGTTTCCAGGTGTGACCTGGGAGCACAAGGAAGTAAAGTGACTTGCTCAGGATCACACAGTATGCAAGTAAGGGCTGTGGGATTCAAACCCAAGTGAATGGCAGTATTTATATTTCATTTTTGCTAAGGTTGGTCTAGGTCCCAGGTTTAGCCATTGGGTTAGTTGTTTGTACTCTGATCCTAGAGCAAGAGTATGGGCCAACAGGCTGGTGTTGTCTCCTTTTTCTTTGTCAAGAGAAATGCAGCAGGGATGCCCACTTAGCACTTTATTATTTCTATTGGCAATCAAACCATCATTTTCTCAACATCCAGAGATAACTGGGATAGTTGTGGGATGTAAGTTCTTTCTACTTTGTCATATGCAGATGATCTTCTCTTGTTGCTCTTGAAGGTTGAAATGTCCCTGCTGAGGGCATGGGGGCTGATTTATTCATTTGGGGCTTTATCGGGTCTATGGATCAATTGGGATAAGATGGAAATGATGCCTTTATTTGTGGGCAATCCGCAGTGGGCGCACCTGGGAACAAGAACTTTGAAGTGGTGCCCATGGGGCAGTTAAGTACTTAGAGATGTTTGTATCCCCCCCATTTGCAAGATATGAGTGCCACCAATCTTAAGAAGGTATTAGAGGAGGTATAAGTAGATCTATTACACTGGAAGAAGTTCCATCCCTCTGTACCCGGGAAGACTGCGACTATTAAAATGATGGTGCTCCCTCGCCTCTTCTGTAAGTTGTGTAGCCTGCTGTTGGCTGTTCTACAGCACTACTGGGTCAAACTGGATAGGGTATTGGCTCATTTCCTTTGGGAGGGCCCCCCTCCCTGGTTTAGTAGGAAAGTACTTCAGGCACCAAAGGTGATGGGAGGGTGGAACCTACCCTGGTTATGGGCCTATCATTTATGTCAGGGGTGAAATAAACTCTGAATTGGGTCTCACCCTTAGAAAAGGGCTCCCTGCTCTGGCTCAAGATTGAACAATGTTTACTAGGTGACACCTCGTTGGTTGTTTTACTGAAAACTGGAGGACTGAATAGTAGAGATGTCACCTCTCCTGTGTCTTTCTCCAGATGGGCTTGGGGCAATTTTTTTAAGATACTACAACAAGATACTTCCTGTTTAGGATGATGGGAATCTATGTGGTATAATCCAGTTATAACTGGGGGAGTTTCCATACGTTGGTCCTCGTGGTAGACCAGTGGTTTGACTATGGTGGGAGATATAGCTGATATGGAAGAGGGTCTGTTGGTCTCTTTTCAAGACCTTCAGAACTCTCATAATTTACTGGTCCAAGATTTTTGGTGGTATTTAGAATTACACCATGCTTTATCGGGGAAATTTCTCATGGATTATCCGTTGAATAATACGTTTTTTATGGGATATTTAGGAAAGTGATTGAAATTATCTAAGGGGCATATTAGCAGCATATATAAAGAATTCCAAACATTTTTTATGCCAGACTGGGACCCTCATACATTAAAATGGGCAGCAGACTTGCAGTGTGAGATTACTGTGGATGAGTGGGAGAAGTGTTGGCCAGTTGCCCATACTTCATCTCCCAACCCTAAACTACAGCTTATCCAAAACAAGATTTTGGGGAGGTGGTACCATACTCTGGTACAATTGGTTAAAATGGGCTTGTTAGGATCGGATATGTGTTGGCGTTGTCAAGCTGCAACAGGTTCTGTATTTCACATCCTCTGGATTTGTCCTATGTTATGCCATTGATGGGACTAGGTTCTCAGCTGTGTGGAAGCTGTTCTGGAAATCTCCATCACACATTCACCCATATTTTGGATATTGGAGGATCTGGAGATTCTAGACCCCCCATCCCGTCAATCTAAAAACTTTCTATATGCTGCCGCTTTGGAGGCTAAATGATTACTTTTGTTGTTTTGGAGATCACAATCAATTCCACCTTTAATAAGATGGAAGCAAGCTTTATTGAAGGCTGCATCCTTCCATTGTGTCCTTCTTCTTAGGCGGAATGCATTGCCTTCTTTTTATAAAGTGTGGGGAAAATGGTTATTTCAATGTGGAATATCTGATGGGGAATTTTTGAGTTTGAGTTAGGATTTGTGTTTTATAGTTTAGTTTCTAGATTGGGATGGGGTGGACAGTGCAGAGGGCGGGGGGTGCCAGCATCCACTTGGGGTTTATTGCTCCATTGCACATGTTGTTGACCGATCTGTTTTTTTTTAACTATCTTCTTGTTATAGCTTGCAGTACCACTGTATAACATGTTGAGGTCATTGTTATAGACAATTGTTACATATATGTTTTGGATAGGCATTTCTTTTTAAAGGTAGCATATGCTGTATTCTATCTATCATGTTTGATCTTGTTAGAGATTTTGAAAACAATAAAAATAAATTTATAAAAAATAAAAATGAAGTGTGGTTTCCTGACCAGTGAGTGGGTCACCCTGCGATCAGTCATCAGGCTGATCATGATCCAGCTAAATGATGAGACCAAGAACCCAACTAAATGTTAAAATGGTAGAATTAAAACCATGTAATACAATTTGAATGGATTTAAATGAACTGCAGGCTTTGAAGCAGCTTGGGAGAGTGCACTGGTACTATAACTATTTGCAGTTTACTTCTATCAGTTCTTGACTTTGGGATCATATGCTGTTTGGCTGCTGCACTTGTGTGCTGTCCAGTCTAAACGTTGTCCACAATTCAATTTGTAGATTCATTACTGGCATTTCTCTGTGAACTTACCATTGTTCATTGTATCGTCTAGCTTAATTATCTTCTTTTGATGTAACATTTTAAATGCCTACATTTTCATTAAAATTGCACTTTGGAAGGTTCTCTCATCCATTTCTGAACTATTCACTTTTCAGTATAACCACCTCAGGACAATGCTCTTTATACAAATCCATTTCAGAGGACTGGACCTGTTCAAAGAGCACTTGATTTTGTTGGCACCAGATATAGCAATAACTTCCCAAATGCTATAATTTGTTGCAAGTCATTATTCCTGTGATTAGCATGATACACACAGTCTCTTAAAAATATAAAGCCATTCCATTTAACCATGCTGGCTGGTATCCTGCTCCTTCCTTAAAACCCATACTAAATACTAAAAATATCAAATTAACTTTTATAGGAACACCAGTACACTTGAAGAAGCCTCCAGGTTGTGAGTTGAAATGATGGGTCTTATCTTGTGGTCACCTGTGTGCATTCATATTGACACGATGAAATACCTATAAAGATTGAGTGAATCAAATCATCATGCATTGTGACTCTGTTCAACTAACAATAATTTGAGAAGTCCTTAGACAGATCTCACTGGCATCTCATTTAACTAAAGTGCTGTGTCTGTGGAGGCGATTTGTGCCAGAATTCCACATACTGTTTATAATTATCAGTCTTAATTACTTTAAAGGGACACTGTCAACCCCTTTAGGCCTCAAACTGTCCCTAGTTTAAAAGAACATATTTTACAATTGTTTGCATTCTGTATAATATGCTGATGTGGCTGGAAGTTGGATTCTGATTCTTTTTTTTCTTTTTAAAAGTGTAGAACAGACTGCTCACCATACTGGCGTTACCACACCAAAATGTGTTTTTTACATTCCTTTATCAACTCCCACTGCATCTTTCCTGGACTTGGGAACACCCTCAACACAGTCAAGCCACTCAAGGTGCAGTGGGAGCAGAGGAAACTATTGCATCCTGTGTGTTTGCATTGCTTGGGGGTGTTCCTAATGTTCAGGAAGTGAGCAATAAGTGCAGATCAAGGATTTGAAACAAAACAAGGTTGTGTATAATTACATAATTACCGTGCATTTCAATTCTACAAAGAAATGAGGCAGATTAAACCCCCAGCAATTCCAATGAATTTTAGAGCAGGTAATTAATCATAAAATGTAGGTTTTTGACTTGAAATAGTATGATGCAAAAAGGGTTGACAGTGTCCCTTTGAAAGGGACACTGTCATCCATTTTTAAGTCATATTATTTCTAGCTAAAAATGTATCTTTTGCACTGGTCTGGTAGTGCTGAGGGTTGAAGCACTGAACATCACACCTCGTGCTACACCGGCAACCGCATTCTGGAATGAGCCTGGGACAGCGGTGGTCAGCTGGGGGGGGGGAGTTCAATTTAGCTGCCCTTTGGCAGCTCTCCTCTCTTGGGGAGGGTGAGGCACCACTTCAACTAGCAGACAGTGTTGGGATGGGAGGCTGCTGTTAGGCGCTTGGTGGGAGCCATGTCTCAGCATGTCTTCCTGCCTAGACATTGGTCCTATGTGCCAGCATCCTCTGGGGTGGGATCAGGGCTCACATAGTCACTCACATAACAATGCAAAAACCCTAACCACACTGCTGTGCAGCGTGATCCCTGGAATTCGGGGATAGGTACTTCATATTGGCGGTATGCCACCACTGAGCATGGGCTGGTAATTAGTGGGCAAAAATGTGCTAAAAAAACATAAAAAACTATCTTTTATGAGTCTTACCTTCTCTAAAATTCATTGATGTTGCTGGTTGTACTATCTGCCTTCTTGTTTAGTAAAACAGAACTGCACACTAATCTACACTAGTAACCAAACTTACGTTGTTTCAAATCCTGGCTCTGTTCTTATTGCATATTTCCTGAACATTATAAACACCCACCCCCCCAAACAGTACAGCCACTCATGATGCAATAGTCTCATCTACTCCCACAGCATAATTAATGGCTAGACTGTGTTGGGAGTGTTCTTACATCCTTGAAAGATGCAGTGGGACTTGATCAAAGATGGTAAACAAACCAGTTTTTGTTCAGTAACACCAATGTGATGGGGATCCTGTTTTTACTTTTTAAGAGAAAAAAGAATCAAACTACACACTACATTAACAGTCTATACAGAATGTGACCAATCCTAACATGTATTTTTTAAGCTTGGGACACTTTGAGGCCTAAGGGGGTTGACAGTTTCCCTTTAATTACGGTACTCTTTTTTCTTTTATCAGTTCACAACAACTCTAAAAAGGATTGACCTGTTCTCTTTTGTTTTGTGTACCATATTAGTGTTCCACAAATAATGAGCTTTTCCCTGCAATATTGCAGTCATTTCATCTGTAATTTGACTGGTTTTATTTGTTTATGTATTTATTTATTTAAATGTTTGGTAACCGGGATAGGCACACTGAGATGAGGCTCATTTACAGATGTGACCTGGGGAAAGGGGAAGGAGGAAGCAAAACAAGCAGCAGTTACAACAACTGAAGTGCAAGAACAACAGTATATAGTGTATTACAGTGAGCAATGATAATGGTATGAATACAGTGAGGGTAATAGGACAGCAGTACAGTACATCAGTGTCATTTACTGATTACAATGTATAAGGGGAGTGGTAAAAGACTTATAGAATTTAAGTAGGGCAAGGCCCTTGGGGGGAGAGAGTGTGAGGAGGGAGTGGGAGAACATTAGGAGTAAGGAAGGGCAGCAGGGGGAAGAAGAGTGGGGCCAAGCTGGAGGATGTTAGAGGGAAGAGACACAGGAACAAGTAGTGGGCGGGGTTGGATTTAGCAACCACTTTAGGAATAGTAGGGATGTGGCGTGGTGGAGAAGAGGAGGAAGTTTCTTCCATAGGGAAGGAAGATGATAGGAGAAAGCAGCCATACCAGCTCTAGAGTGAAGGTGTGGAATTGAGAAGGAATGGGAGTCTCTGGAATGAAGAAGACAGGAGGAAGGAGCAGAAGGGGAGAGGAGAGAGGATAGATAGAAGGGAATGGAGGCAAACCAATAAAGGAGAAGCAGTGGGAAAGGCAAAGTGAAGGTAGTGGGGCAATAGAAAGAGTGGAGTAGAGGGAGCAGTGATGTGTGCGGGGGGGTCAGAGTTAGTAGCAAAGTGACAGAAGGCATTGCAAAGGGTATGCAGTTGAGTGAGTGTGGAAGAAGAGGCTGTACTGTAGAAAACATCCACATACTTGAAAATAGGGAGGATCATTTTGACAAGCAGGTTCTTCCAGACATTAGATAGGAGGCAGTCCTTGTTGCGGTAAAGAATGCCTAATTTGTGGTGAATCTTTGAGTGAATAGCATTGATGTGTGCTGAGAAGTCTAGGTTACTACTGAGCCACACACTGAGGTATTTATAATTATACAATGGCAACATCTTGTTTTTATTTATTTATTGAAATGTTTCACCAGGAAAGAACACTGAACAACAAGTTGCTCATCTCCCAGTGCGACCTGGGGGGAAGGGGTATAGGGGTATATTTAGGGGTATGAACAGAAATACATTCAAGGTGCATAAGACAACAGTTACATACAATGATCATACAGCTGGCAATTGAACAGAAATACAATCAAGGTGCATAAGGCAACAGTTACGTACAATGAATATATAGCTGGCAATTTACAGTAGGTGATTTAGTGTATGGGGGAAGGAAGAAAAAGAACATGGCAGGCATGGACCTCATGCTAAAAATGAATCCTAGTATGAGGGATTGCTATGGTATAGTCACAACAGATAAATATAGCAAGGGACAATTGTAGAGAGGTGCAAAAGTATTTGCAAGTGCATGTGACATAGACTATTATTTAAGTGCCAAGGGGAGTGGGGTAGGTAAATAGTGTATAGTGCAAATGAAGAACAGGGGAGGAGGGGAGGGGAGTGAGGGTCGGATCCAGGGACCCTCCAGGATGTTTAGTACCGCAAGGACCAATGGAGGAGGAGAGGGGGGATTTTACGAAAAGCAGAGAAGAAGAATTCAATGGATGGTAAACAAGTGCAATGGGTGAGAGGGGGAGGAGGGGGAATCAGCAGAGGAAGGGAAAGCCAAGCCCAAGGAGCCCAATCAGGATGCAGGGGGTGTGGTGGGGGAGCTGAACTCAGGGGCCCCTCCAGGATACTGAGACCCCTGCAAGGGGGTAGAGAAGGCTGGGAGAGATAGGGTGAATGATGAGGATTGCCATGGGGAGAGAGCTAGTAGGTAACAAGTGCTAAGGGTAAAAAGGGTTAGAAGAGGGGGAGAAGAGGAAGGAGAGCTAAGCATGAGGGACCCCTTCAGGATGCTGAGAACCCTGCAAGGGGCAGGGGAGGCTAGAAAAGATAGGAGGGAGGAAAGGTTAGGCTAGGAGTGAGTCAAGACATATGTGAGTGCATGGTTTAGGGAGGGTCATGGCAGGAGCAACTAGATGAAAGATAGTTGTGAAGGACTGAGCTGATGGAATTGTAGGAGGAGGAGTCACACACTTGAGGAGGGAGGGAATTCCAAATTTTAGGGAAAGAGTATGAGTAGCCTGACTGGCCAATGAGGGTTACAGGCCAAGGGATCACCAGGGAGGGGGAGGTGTGATAAAAGAATGGAAGTGGTATGTTGGGAGTTCACCCAACCAGTATTTAAGGTGAACTTAGCACAGTGGGAGAGGTGCCTGTTTGTGAGAGAGGGAAAGGACAATGTATGATAGAGGTCATAATGATGAGTGCGAGAGGGAGCATCAAGGGCAAAGTGACAGAAAGAGTGGAATAGGGTGTCTAATCTGGTCAGGGAGGATTTAGGAGTGGCTCCATAGACTATGTTGAAGTAGTTAAAAATGGAGGGGATCACCTGCTGGACAAGTTTACACCTTGCCGCAGGAGGGATACAACTATGGTTCCTGAACAGGGTGCCAAGCTTGGGGTACAATATTTTCAGGATGGCATCAATATGTCCAGAAAAATTGAGGTACTGGTTCAGCCAAACCCAGAGGTATCTGAAGGAGGAAGTGTCCTCTAGAGTAGTCCCATCCAGGGTGTGGGAATATGGCAGACTGGGGAGCCTAGAGAGTCTCTGCATGGTGCCAAAGGTCATGGAGACAGTCTTCATAGCATTGAGGAAGAGATGATGGTTAGCAAACCAGAGCTGAGTTTGGTTGAAATCATGTTGCAAGCTGCTTGTAACCTCAGCTGGACTTGGGCCAGAAGTATACAAGACCGTATCATTGGCATACAGCCCGCTGGAGAAGGAAGTGAAGCAGACTGATGGCAGGTCATTTAGGAAGATTGAAAATAACAAAGGACCAAGCACCGAGCCCTGTGGGACTCCTGTGGTGATTGGTGGGGGGCTAACTCCAGAGATCCTAACTGATTGAGTTCTACCAGTAAGGTAGTCCCTGAACCAGCTAGTGGCTGAAGAAGACAGGCCAGCTGATGAGAGACAGTCCAGGAGAAGGGAGTGGAAAACAGTGTTGAACACCTTGGCAAGGTCAACAAAAATGGCTGAGGTGATAAGGCCATTGTCCATCCCTGTGAGGATGGAGTCAGTGAGCCTGAACAGGGAGGTGGTAGTGGAGTGTTTTTTCCTGAAACAAGATTGCAATGGGGTGAAAAAGGAGGAGTCGGATAAGAATCCTGGGTTCTGACTGGTCAGTGTGTGCCTCGGACAGTGATGTTATCACAGTATAACATCACTGTATCAAGTTCAGGCACAAACATGACTGCATTACACTGTCACAAATCATGGCACAGCTTGTTTTACCCCAAGTCGAGCGGCTTTACTAACCAAGCAGCCCTTAACTGTTATAGGGCATGAGCACAACAGTGACATGGTTCCCTGATGTTAAAAAAAAACACATTTAAAATAAAACCAAATAAATGCAAACTAAACACAGCTGTACTTGTAATTGGCTTTGTCCCCCACAACAGCACCACAGCAGCTCCACTCTCATATCACCTCAGAAGCAGTGCTCCTTGGCTCACACAACAGTGCCACGGTAGCTCCACTTTCCGATTAGCTCAGCGATCCCACTTCTTCAGTGACATAACAAACATCTACATTTTTAATGTCTCCTTAAAAAGGAAAAAAAAAGTAAAACATGGTCAGTGTGTATTATGCCACTGTAACACAGGGACAGATTCAGACCTGTGTGTGGCCAGAGAAGGAAAACTGTGGGAAGGGAAACATAAGGAAGCATATGCTGACAGGACCATCTAGTGGCCAAAACAGAAACTGGACCTTTTTTAACAGCATATACCTCCAAACACAAAAAATAGAAAAAAAAGAAAAAAATATATTTTGTTTCTATTTTCTTCTTTAATTAAAAAAACAATTCATTACATAAAAGCGATGATGCACTCCAGGGTGTTTGTTGTGCTGGGATAACATCACTTCTTGGGTGTTGGATGCACACAGCCTGTGGCCTCGTGCCCAACCACCCGAGGTGTGAAGTTATACCAGCATGACACACACCCTGTCGTACATTATTGCTTAAGTGTGAACTACCTCCAGTTATGCGCCATCAATGGTGGAGAAAACAAGGGATGGTCAAGAGCCTAGCTAGCTTTTGGCTGAAGCAAAAGTTCATGGACACCATTATCTTGTTATTTACTTTAAGCTGGTTGGCTTGAAACCAGCATAGTATGTAATGAAAGTCAAGTTGGACTGAGGATGTTACCACTGATGTGGAGGGGGCAGATGCATAGGTGACTATGTTCTCAGTGTAGATATGAATATGGGAGGAGACACAGATGGAAGGGATATCATTTAGAAAGATAGAGAAGAGAATGGGGCCCAGAATAGAGTCTTGGGGGACAGCTGTGAGAATGGGAAGGGGGGAATAGTGCACCACCCACCTGTGCAGACGTCTGGCAGTTAGACAGGTAAGAGCAGAACCACATTACTGTGAGAGTGGAGAGACCAGCTGTGGCCAGCTTGTTTAAAAGGAAAGAGTGTGATTCCAAATCAAACACCTTTATGAGATCTTTAAAACTAGCTGCTGTGATGAGACCCTGGTCAATCGCTGTAAGAATTAGGTTGGTGATGCGGAGAAGGGAGATGATAGCGAAGTGTTTTCCTGAAACTGGACTGGAAATGGGATAGGAAGGAGGGTGTGTCAAGGAAATCAACTAATCTAGAGTGAACTAGTGATTCCTGTAGTATGTCAAGGGAAGGAAGGAGGGAAATGGGTCTATAATTTCCAGGAGATGAAGGATCACCCCCATTGTGGAGGGAGAGTTCCTTGGTAGTTTTCCAGGTGAGGGAGACAGCACTAACAGAAAAAAAGAGGTTCAAATGCTGGGTGAGCAGGAGGAGAATAGCTGGGGCTGTTATGTGAAGAAGTTTGGAGTCTAAGCCACCTGGGCTATATTTAGCGGGGTTGAGAGATTTGAGGGTGTGCACTACTTCCTGAGGGTTGATGGGAGGAAAGTGAAAACCAGCAGAGGAGGTGGGTTGTGTTGGGG
Organism: Neoceratodus forsteri; assembly: GCA_016271365.2. Classification (NCBI taxonomy): domain Eukaryota; kingdom Metazoa; phylum Chordata; order Ceratodontiformes; family Ceratodontidae; genus Neoceratodus; species Neoceratodus forsteri. The sequence goes on from CM028130.1 coordinate 243,491,338, forward strand.
AGATTGCTTGGGGAGAGAGAGAAGGATCAGTGCAGGTTGTGAAGAATTAGTTGAACAGGGAGGTGACAGCAAGGTGGTCAGAGACTAATGAGCCTTCTGCTTGGGGGGTAGGATGGGGTAGTGGGTTGAATAGGGACTGAATTACTTTTCAGAAGCTTGAGGGGGAGTTTAGACTGACCTGCAGGTCTGAGTTAAAATAATGGGCCTTGGCAGGATATCCTGTGATAAGGGTGTCTGCTACTGAGTGCTTACAAAAAGGAGGCAACTCAATAGCGGCACCTGCTCACATGGCTACTGGACGGGGGGGGTGAATATGACCATAGCGACATCCTGTTGCTATATGTACATGCACGCTGGGGGGAGGAGCAAGCACACTGTGTGACAGGCAGAAGGGGAGGGAGAGTTTGTGAGGTGTAGCACAGTGGTGGGCTGCTGGGCTGGTCATGTGGCATTGTGGGTTCGTGGCAGGCTAGGGTTGGGAGGGTGCCAGGTTCGATGCTGGGCGCATCGATATTTTCTGTGAGTCCAGGATTTTTTGGTTTTTGTTTTTCCTCCTGACATGCACCAGCTGGTTCAGAATCCTTTAGCGGGGTGGGGCACAACTCTTGCATAAACAAAAACTCTGTTTTGCACCTTTGGTTTATACTATGAGTGTACATCGCCGAAATTGATTTTCGCTGATGTACACTTGCCTTTAATGGCTTGATCATCTTTCCGTGATCACTGTTATCATATAGAACCCCTCGGCAGCACAAATAGCCTTGGTGAAGGTGTTTCTAAGGGATTTGTAATGCTGGTGGACAGAGTCAGATTGGGAGGGATTGAAATGGGCCCAAGCATGGTTCCTTTATTTACATACCTCAAGGAGGGCTAATGTAATCCAAGGGTGGTTGGAGCACTTTGATCTGGACCTTTTGAGGGGGGGTGCAGGTGTTCCAGGAGTGAGTGATGGTGGCGAAGTGAGATATTGCTGTATCTAAATCTTTGGCAGAGTAGACCTGGGACTAGTTAGTTGAGGCCAGGTCGCTTAACAGAGCGTTGGTGTTGAGTGACCTAAGGCATCCATACCAGATGTATTTTGGGGTGGATTTCAGAAGGCAGGTTTTCCTAATACAATAATTGAGGTAGTAATCACAGAAACCATTCAGAAGCACTCCAGCAGATGAGCATAGGACCCAGTCTAGGAGGGAGTGGTTTGAGGACTGGGGGGTTTAGCCACATGGGTTAGGAGATTAGTTGGAAGATGGGTTTAGAGTCTGGGGAGAGCCAATTTAGGTTAAAATCACTGAGTAGGATTTTTTCTTCAGACAGAGAGAGCGAGAAAGACACAAGTGAGGTGAGGGAATTAAGGAGTTTGCAATAAGTTATCTGTATCAATCAATCAATCAATCAATCAATCAATCAAAGTCTTTATTTAACCAGCCAATCACCATTGAGCAAGCTCATTTTTGAGGTGGACCTGAGTTTGTTAACAAGGAACAAGGGACAATATACATGGGATGCAACACACAAGAAAATAGTAATAATACAAATAAAGTGAGATACAGTAATACAGTATATACAAAGTATCAGTTGGAATGATGTAGGGAAAACAGCCTGTGCAGTTGATTTCTGCATTGCAAATAATATTGTTCATTCTTCCTTTTCTTTTATTTCTTTTTGCAGTACACGCCACTTTCTCAGGACGTGCGTAATAAGCAAGTTTGGTTAAATGGAACACCTGGCAGGGAACCAATTTCAGGCTATTAGTTTTAATGAAGTGCAAGTCTGGTAATTGGGATGACCTTCCTGATGCATTGTGCATAGACAGGATGGCTGCCTCCTCATTAGCGCCTAATCACATTTAATCTCCCACTTCGGCACGGACTCTCACTCACCTGATTTTCTGTAAATAGCTCCTCAGTTACCAATTTATAACCTATATGAATAAAAGGTGTCCGGTTAAGCTGATGTTTTCATGAACACAATGGCGTCCAAAAGAAATGAGCTCTGTCTGTCTGAGTGTGTTAAGGTGATTGAAGCCCTAGCTAAACCCACTGCGTCCTTATTCTCGGTTGCTGTACAATTCGCAATCTCTAAAATTCAGGCAGGTAACATTAGTCAAACTCATGAGCAGGTCTTAGCTGAGTGGAGATCAAATGTAAACCCCCACACAAAAGGGAAACACAAGGGGAAATATAGTGAAGTGGAGGACACACTGCTTACAGTATATGGTTTCAGCAGGCACTGACTAAAAGAGCTAGGATCTCTGGTCCTACCTTGAAACAAAAGGATCTTGAACTAGTGATACAGCTTGGGCATGAGGGGTTCAATGTCACAGATGCATGACTGTCCTGCTGGAAGACAAGAAACCAAATCATTTTCAAGCATGAGCATGACAAAAAACAAGATGCCAATAGTTCTGCAGCTGATTCTTGGATTTGAGATGTGCTACCAACCCTGATTGCTAATTACAGACCCAAAGACATATAGAATGCCAATGGAAACCAGCTTATTTTACCATGGCTACCCTGATTGTGGCCATGCCCCCTTGGACAAGGAATTAACTAGTGGAAAGAACACAAAGGATAGAAGCTCTATCCTTTGCTGTTCCATTCAAACTGGGTCTGAAATGAAAATAATTGCTTGTCACTGGCAAAAGTAAAAGACCCAGATGCCTGCCCAAAGACCTAAAAATCCTGCCTGTCACATACACACACTCTGCAAATGCATTGATGACAAGTTACATTTTCCAGTCCTGGCTAATGATATGGAAACAGGAGCTGAGGCAAAACAGACTTAAAATCATGCTGATCATGGATAACTGTATCACCCACCCCCACAAGTTGAAGTAAAGACTCCAGTGCATCAACTTAGTGTTTTTTCCCCCAAACAAGACTAGTGTGATTCAACCAATGGACATAGGGGTCATTAAAAAATTGAAGGGCCACTATAGGACTTTAGTGACAAGCAAGAGCAGTAAAATAATTGATGAAGGACACAATGCTCATGCCGCCAAGATCACAAGAAAGGTTAATCTGCCACATGCCACTTACATGCTGCATCACGCATGGGCATCAGTGAAGCAGAACACAGCTGCTTTAAAAAGGCAGGATTTGGGATTGCTTATCTCCTTACCCTGAATGACCTGGCTAATGTTCCATAACCTGCCTTTATGAATGAGGAGGAATTCCAGGCATTTGTGCAAATGGATGATGGGGCAACAATGGAGGGTGAGCTAATTGTTGGGAAGGTCCTGGCGGCTGCAAAGTGTAACAAGCCCAACTGTGAAACTGATGAACCAGATCAGGAAGAAAGTGACACCGTGTAGACATGGTTAATCCACACAGCAGAAGCCTTAGCAAGCCTAACAACAACCATGGAGTGGTGCCAGAAAAGAGGGAATGTAACCACTTGGAAAAAGTTGCTGGAAGTTGATTCCTCTATCAAGGTCATGGCTATAAATGAGTCAAAGCAAAGTCACATTACAGACTACTACACGAAAAACAGCACATAGCACTTGGTACTGTACTGCACTGCAATGCACTTTATATCATTTACGTTAGCTACTGCTCATTTAGTTGTTAAGACCCTGCACTTTAAGTCTGCACTACCTGCATTTTAAAACTTTATAAAAATGATGTAAACTGTAACACCGCACACACAGAAATAAACAGAAGTAAAAAAAAAAATGAAACCGCTAACTTGTCTATGTCTTTTTCTTTCAGACTGCACTGAAAATAGTGAGCTGTGATTTTAAGAGATGGGCGTTTAATCAGGATGATCTGTACTCCACCAAGGCATCCCAATTAAGCAGCTTCTGCTGTATAATTTTATCTTAAATCTTTTATTTTATTATTTATTTTTGTGTGTCTGTAGCAGTGTTGCAGTGAAACAAGACCTTTGGAGGAACCCTCAAGGAAAAAAAACTACAGGGATTGTTTCAATGAAACAAAAAGTTGCTTTACTTCAGTACAAAATACAGTATACATTCAAAGCAGCTTACTTTGTCAGAGCAACTATAACAGAAAATACTTTTTAGCTTGATTCAGCTCTGCACTTCTCAGCAGCCCTGCTCTCTCTCTCTCTCTCTCTCTCTCTCTCTCTCTCTCTCTCTCTCTCTCTCTCTCTCTCTCCCCCACAAATTACCTTTCTTGCTCTGTCTGTTTTTTTTTTATGTTTCTCAGGTGAGGCTTATTTGCGGTTTTCCTTGACTAGATTTACAAGCTTCCATACAGCCAGTGCATATGACCTTTAAAGGGCCAGGCCAAAAATCAGAATGACTGGGTCTCAATTCGTCCTGTTCTCATACTAGTATCTTAGTGGAAAGGAGGTGCCAGGTGAAGATTGTATATACTCCTTCATAGTGTTCTCCCAACAGGACACTGGATCATCATGCAATACTAATACTGATTTCTGAACTTCAGTAAGACTTAGTATTTCAATGTTTATGATGTCTTCCAGCAAAGATGGTTTTGGCTTCCAATACCCAGGGCCAAATTTGGGGGTTAGCAAGTCCCAAAAGGAGATCTCAAATATTGATGAGCTGAAGATTCCATATCTACTCTTCTAGCATTTTTAACAGTAACGAACTAGAAACATACCAGAAATCTATACTGAAGTATATTTTCTCTTTAAAATAAATATGATCCTTATATCTTTAACAATAGTAGAAGTATCCAGTAACCCGGACAAGGTGTAAATCTTTGTCAAAAACAGAATTACATTATTTTTTTTATTGTTCATGCACCCCAGTAAGATGTTCCCAATCTATAGATTACCTATTGGTATATAAAAATGGTTGTATTAACTTAGAAAGTTCTACACAAAGAAGTTTGGACTAAAGAGCATACATGCTAATGAATCTTAACTGTGTTCCCTTATATGACATGTTCAAAAGTAAAGCTTTAACTAGACAAATATATACTAATTTTGTGACCATCTAATTTATGTTCTTAACAAGAATTGCAACCCCTTAACAGAGGTGTGCAAAGTCATTAATATTTCCGCGGGAGTAGATGCACCTCGCAAATTAATCAATCACCAAAGTTTGAAATCCACACTGTTTTCAGTGTAGTTCGTGGGTGGAGTTGACTTCATTGGTGGAATGGGCAAATTCATGGGTAGAATCGACTTTGTGGCTCATTAAGCTCAAATTCCAGCTAGGGAGTGCTGCGAAGTTGACTTTACCGGTAAAGTTTGCCAGAAACAATTGAAGTTTACATGGGATTGTGGGATTGGCGGTCACATGTGGCTGAACAGCCAAGAGAAAGCTCAGGAAATAATTTCTCCCTGCAGTCTTGATTGAGATAGTGAGGAGAGAAAACACAGCAGTTTCTGATTGTAAATTAGAGATATTTGGAGGATAAACCTAAAAATTTAGTCATAAAACCTTTTAAACCTGCTTTATTGACTGCAATCTTACAATTTTTTTTGATTTTGTAGTGTGAGTGGTGATTTTGACTGAGTGTGTGAGTGAGTGTGTGTTTTGATTTGAATATCTCTGGGCCCACCCCATCCCAAACCCTTGTGTTTTGCAGTCTCCCTCCTCTTCCTTTTTTAATCCATTGGGCTTTAAAATAATAGAAACATCTTCCTACTGTATTTCCTGTCCTTTATTCCTTTGCCTTGTTGCTGTCTCCCTCCTACTATATGTTTTGACCATCATAGCAGCAGTGGTATTTTTCCCAGCTTGTGTGTTAGTCGAAATCCAGCTTTTCACCCTGGTAGTGTAAGATATAGGGCCAGATTTTCAAAACCCCAGGTATGACACAAGGAACATGCACCAAACAATAGTGGCACAAGGGAGTCTAGCATCAAACATTGTGCCAGACCTGATTTTCCAAAGGAGCACTGCATCAAAGGCAGTCCGTGCTGTGTCAAAGGCAGCTGCATCAGCCTTGCACCATACAAACAGCAGCACCATGATGCAAGCTGTCTTGCACCACAGAAATGGCGCAAGACCACATCTGTGGGAATTTCAAAGCTGTACCATTGACAACAAACATGTCAAAGTACCGTCAGCTGCTAGACCAGACAGCTGGTCTAAGGGACACTAGAGCATATAAAGAGACCAAAAGCAGGTGGTCATACCTGACTATGCTAATATTAAGGGCCAGTATTCCCCTGCAAGACTTGTTTAGAGAATTTGGGGGCTTAATTTTGGCCATTTCATCTGCCGTTTTGTTTACTTAGCTTGTGTCATCCTCGCCCTTTGAGTCATTTGTTTGACTCGGCTTGCACCATTTTGGTTACTCAGTTTGTACCATTTCTACTCAGTTTGCACCATTTTTCATCAGTTTGCACCATTTCTACTCAGCTTGCATAATTTTTGTACTCAGTTTATGTCATTGTCATTCCTTGCCTCATTTTTCTGACTTAACATGCACCATTTTTGACTCAACTTGCACCATTTATTTTGGTGCAGCTTGCGTCATTCCCATTCCTTACATCATTGTGTTGATGCAGTGAACCTCTTGTATCAGTTTGGGAGACTTTGTCATGCAGACCACTTTTCTTGCAAAATATGGCGCACAGTATTTGGCGCACCAAGATCTGACTCAAGCTGGGTGTTTGACACAGCTTGCATGGATCTAAGAGCCCTTTGAAAATCTGGCCCATAGTGTCCAAACGTTACTGTTTTAAAGGCTGAGTTTTACAGTATTTCATTGAATTTTTTCCTGTTATTGAGAACACCAGTGCAGTGGTATCCATCCCACATTGTGGTACTGCTGTGTTGGCAAAGTCCATCTGAGCTTTATTAATCCTTCTAATCATTCGGGTACCCTACCCGACCTGTTGCTGTACCCCTGTGAGCTGTGATACTTAGCATCCAAAAGTTACTGTTTTCCAGGCTGTTTTGTTGTATTTCACTGCATTTTCCCCTGTTATTGAGAACATCAGTGCAGTGGTATCCATCCCACACTGTGGTACTGCTCTGTTGGCAAAGTCAGTCAGAGCTTTATAAATCATTCTAAGCACTTGGGTACCCTACGCAACCTGTTGTTGTACTTCCCCCCCTGCTGTGTGATGTGAGAAATAGTGTCCAAAAGTTAGTTTTCTGTGTTGCCAAACATTAACAAAAGAAGAATGCCTGCAAAGAGAAACAAGAAAGGGAGAGGAGCAAGTCACACAGGCAAGACTTTAAAATCAATTGTGAAAAGTGGTGCAACTGAAATGGTGTAAGAAGTGCTGTCTTCTAATGAGGAGCTCCCATCAACAAGGTATTGTAATCCAAGACTGAATAAATAAAATAAATATAAAACATGTTCTGGAATTGGCACTGCTAGCAGTAGTGCTGGAGTGTTTACCAGTGGCTTTTCTGCATGTAAATTGTTTTCAACAAGCTCTGTGGCAGCTATGGTAGCGGGTGAGGGTGATGATGTTGGAGGTGGCAATAATGCAAGTAGCCTGAAAATTGCACCAGAAGCAGTGTCTGAGAAATACAAGGCGGATCAGGTTCCTGTCTCTGTTGCTGCTGGGGGTGCTGGGGGTGTTCCTTGCAAAACAGTTGAGGCCCTGGGTGAGGGGAATGTTGGAATGCCCATTGCTGTGGAGATGACAAACACAGAAACTGTGGAGACTGAGGTTCAGCATGAGGAGGATATCAACAGCAGATGGTATGCAGATGATGACAGTGTTGGTGATGATGATGAGATGTTCGATCCCATGTGGGAACCAGAGAAGTAGAAGCAGAAAGGTGATAAGAGTGCAGGGACTCTTAAGTGCACAAGCAGCACCATTGATTTAACCGCCAAATGTCAGAGTGAAGATCCCCCCCCCCAGACTATACTTGATGTGATAAGAGAGAGTCAAACTACAAAGAAAGTACCCCCCATACTTCAACTCCACTGTCCCAGTCCAGGCATCACGAGAAAAAATGGGTTACAAAATCCCTAGTGTGGGACTTCTATGTGCTGTACTCTCAAGATGAAATGGTAGCAGTATGTCAGCTTTGCCATGCATGAGTCAGTAGGGGGAAGAAGGGGAGCAACCTAGGCACTGGTGGTCAGCACACACATTTAAATAACTGGCACCCTGTGCTATGGCTTAAACACCAGAAGGAAGCTGTTGTAGGTAGTCCTGGTCCTGATCCCTCATCATTGTTATGCAGTGCCACTGAGGGGGAGGATGTAGTGGAGGTGGAGGATGTGGTGGAGGTGCTTCCGACAGGTGATCATAAGCAGCAGTGGCAGCTTCAGCAGTCCCCTACAGAGTCAGTGGACAGTAACACTGTCACCAAGCCATAACACAGCTAAAACAGACAGAGAAGGTTTTGTGGTGCAGTTACTGAAAAACCAAAATGGAAGTAGGCTAAGCTTTTGCAAAACTCTGTTAACAGTTTACTGCTTTTCATACTGCCCCACCTAGTGTTCCTGCTTGTTTATTTGCACTGCTGCATAAACATTAAATAGTTTGGTTATATTTGTTCTGATGCCAGTCTTATTTCTATGGAATTGTATTTTGAAACAGTGATTATATGTTGCATCTGGGATTAGGGCGTGCTAACCAAACTGCTGGAATCCAGCATCTTTTGACACCTAAAATGACTTGTGTCCCTTTGTCATCAACACAACGTATGTCTCAGTCAAAAAAACCCCTACTGGGCCACCGTGATGCAGCTGTCTGTTTTCCAGCCCAACACCCTGAAAATTACAGCCAACTCTTATGAGCATGTTTGAATAGCACACCAAATATCCTGTAAATCATTCTACTGCACATGAGCTTAGTGTGGCTGCTGCACAAATGCTCACACTCGACCTGCTCCCATTCTCCTTTGTAGAGAATGAAGGATTTCTAACTTTTGCTTCCTGTGCATGTCCAATGTAGAAGGTACTATCAAGGACATACTTCTCCAAACATGCAGTTCCAGACCTGCATGCCACAGTAAAGGTGGCAGTGGTCCATGCACTTAAGCAGTCTTTGTCACCATCCATCCATCTTAGCATGGATATTTTAACAAGTGGAAGAACCACTAGCAGCTCCTATATATGCATTACAGCACATTGGGCTTAGGTTCCTGGGGTGGTCTGTTTAGAATCTGGATGTGGTGGCAAAAAGTGCAGCAAGGTAGACTGTGATGGTAGCAACATAAGGAGTATTAGGCAGCATGCAACACTCACAGTGAAAAGCATACTTGGACCATACACCAGAGAGAATATGCCTGAAGTAGTACTGGGTGAGATTGAAGTGTGATTGCACCCACTTTCAATGAAAGCTGGTTTCATTGCTAGCAACAATGGCTCCAACACTGTAAAATGCATATGTGATGGTGGGTTTCTCAGGATGCCATGCTTGGCACACTGCTTCAACCTTGTGGTCCAGCAGTTTCTTAGCCATCCTGATGTGAAGGATATCTTCTTGGTGGCCCGTTGCATCTGTGCCCATTTTGCCCATTCTGGGAAGGCCCATGACCAACGATGCCAGCTTCAGAGAAAGAACAATCTGCTGAATCATCATGTGAAGTTGGATGTGGTAACCAGATGGAACTCCACGCAGTACATGTTGGAGCAGTTCTATGAGCAGTACAAAGCTGTGTCCAATTATCTGCTGCTACACACCAGTCGTGACAGTGCAGGAATGTCCATGGCTCTCAGCACAGAACAGTGGCATTTAATGGATGGATTTATAAATGATTCTGTGTCCCTTTGAATATGCAACACAGGCAGTGAGTAGGAAGACTGCCAGTATCAGTCAGTCCATCCTCTTGCTACGCATACTGAGGTGCACACTGTTCAATGTGCAGAAATCAGCTGAGGCAGAAGGTAACAGTGACACATTGGCCTTGATGCATCACATGCTCCACTTGTTGGACTACAACCCTCATATTGGAATTCTGCAGTCTGATAAATTTGGCATTTCTGCCATGCTGGACCAATGTTATAAGCATAACCTTGAGTCCATACTACACAGTGGGTGTCAGAGGGTAGAAAACCTTACCAACATTCTTGTCAGAAAGGTTAGAGAGGAACAGATGCTCGAAACATATAGCGCACTAAGAGTTGTTGCTACCACCACCACCACCATCATCACCACCACCACCACCACAGCACTGTCATCTTCACATGCCATGACCATGTCAGGTAGACTGAAACCCAAAATGATCAATCCTATTTGGATGTTTTAAGTGAGGTTGGAGTTGCACCCATGGAAGAGCATGATGAGGAGGAGCACGATGAAGTGACTGGACTCAGAGCAGCATGTTGCATGGTTGACTGATTCAAGGCAGAAGAAAAAGACCTTGCAATCGGTGATGAGCCATTATTGTTCTGGGTGAGCAAGATAACAGAATAGCCTGCACTGACAGCCATGGCGATAACATACCTTAGCTGCCCCCCTCCCCCAGTGTCAGTGTTGAGCATGTGTTCAGTGCTGCAGGTGACATTGTATGTAACCGTCACACAAACCTGTCACCAAGGAATGTGGAAATTCTCACATTTATAAAAATGAATAAGGGACACATTCCAAACAAGACCATAACATCTGTGTTCCTACCACATCCTCCTGACAATGGATCTTTTTTTTTTTTATTCTTTTTCCCTCCTGGTCACAGTCTTAGGAGCCTCTCTCAGGCATCCAATCTGAGTTCTGCCCTGCCTGAAGTCCCCCCAAATGAACCTTCCTCTCCCCGCCCCACCTTGCAGCTGGTACCCCAGGCTTAACCCCTCCAAGGTGGGGCCACCCCTCCTACCTTGGGCGCTCTCACACACATAGTTGCCAGCTGCAGATGTGGGCCCTGGGCAGAGGTTCCTTGAAGGTCAGCTAGGTCGGACCCAGCAGTGGGCATGGTGATTGGTGCCATCGCCTACCTCTAGGACTGGGTTTTTCCATGTTCTGTGGTTTCTCCCTCCCCATGCATGGGCATGCCCTGACCCTTCTGGCACACGGCAACCCTGCCTGCATCGGCCATGCTAGTATGTGCTTGCCTGGCTTCCTACGGTACCCCTGGTCTCCACCAGGGGTCTCTGGCTTGCCAGGCCATCCCATCCCCTTGGTCCAGGGAGGAAAGCACCACATGAGCGCTCAGTCCCCAACACTTCCTCTGCCAACCCCCGGCGCCTGAGTCCATTCCCGAACCTGGGTGAGGTGTGGCATCCACTGCCTCAACCCTCAGCACCACCGGGCTGGCCCTGACAATGGATCTTCTGATGAAGATGAAGAGACACATGGTGCTGTTGGTAGAAGTAGAAAGATGAAGACATCATCATCCACTGTTCAAACCGATGTTGATGACTCAATTCTGGAACATGAATACCCATCTGGTAAGAACTCTAGTTTGAGGACTATGAGGGTTGCTTCATCGAGGAAGGTGATGCATGAAGACAACCAAATTGTGTTGTGTACCACCTTTCTATGCCATATCTTCTCATTTAATTCAACAAATATCTGCAAGGAAGAAAAGCAGACACAGTGATTTCCAGTTTCAGTGTGAATGCCAAATAACTAAATAAGTAACCTCCCCCCAAAAAAATACTTATTTTCATGTTTGTCAGATGGGGTGAATTACAACCTCTTGCAGCTTTTAATCTGCCAGGCATCATCTGCCATTCCTGAATGGTAAAGCAGAGGCACAACAAATACCTGCTAGGGAACAAAGCAGATAAAGTGATTTCCAGTTTCAGTGTGAATGCCAAATAACTAAATAAGTACCCCCCCCAAAAAAAAATACTTACCTTCGTGTTTGCCATATGTGGTGAATTACATAACCTTTTCTAGCTTTCAATCTGTCGGATGTCATCTTCTCCCTTACTTGAATGGAAAAGCAGTGTGAACGCACTACACTTCAGGTAGTAACAATATCAAACTCCCCCTTAAAAAGAAAAGATTGAAAAAATTCCAAAATACTTACTTGTGCTGTATTTGTGATGCTGCATCCAAGATTGAACAACCAGTAGGTCCTGAAACAGTACTACAATCAGTAACAGCAGCAGCAGCACAGCAATCTCGAAGTGGCGACTGGTGGTGGTGGTGTTGGTGGTGGGATATAGGCCCAACAATTATAATTTCATAATTATGTTTAACTTCTCTAGCAATTTTCACATGGGTTTTTCACCACCTTAGCTAGCTTGTGCAGCAGCATTATTTGTAGGAAGGACAGTAGTTTCTATCTGGGGGCACAATGTTACATTTTGGGCCCAGCTGTGGTGGTGGTGGGATGCAGGCCCAACAATCTTAATTCCATAATTATGCTTAACTTCACTCGCAATTTTTGCATGGGTTTTTCCCCTACCTTAGCTCTCTTGTGCAGCAACATTATTTGTGAGAAGGACAGCAGTTTCTATTTGGGAACACAGTTTTACAGTATGGGCACAGTGGTGGTGGTGATGGTGGTGGTGGTGGGATGCAGGCCCAACAATCATAATTTCATAATCATGCGTAACTTCTTTTTTCAGTTCTCACATGGGTTTTTCCCTGCCTTAGCTGGCTTGTACAGCAACATTATTTGTGAGAAGAATAGCAGTTTCTAACTGGGGACACAATTTTACATTTATGTTGAACAATTTAGGATAATACCTCATGTTTCTGTTATGCTTGTGCACTTCTTTGTATGGTTGACAGTTGCACACGACCACCATTCACGCACCATCACATGGCATCGGGGTTGGGGGGGGGTGTTGTTATTGTGTACCATACTTAACATTTGTGGATAGCAAAAAGACACATGAATCAGTAAAAATGAAAGGAAGGAAAGTGGTTCATGTGTAAAGATTAAAAAAAAGAACAGAACAGGACAGGTCACGGTCATCAGGGAAAGGTGAATGCTTAAGTTTAGATGAAGGCAAAATTAAGAGAGTGAGCAAGGGAAAGGATGGAATGAAATATGGACCTACAGAAATTATAACGGTAATAGTAATACAAAAAAGTTTAGAAATAAATATTTCACAGTACTAAAAAGAGGATATAGATGAAAAATAGAGAAAAGTATTTTTTTTCTACTTTTTATAACTTTTTATATTTTTTTATTTTTTTTGATGAGGGGCAGGGAGTGTAGACTAGAGGGTGGAAAAAATAAACAAAGAATAAAATTACTTAACATAAACTAAACAGTTACTTGTAGCATCACAATCACAGAACACCACTGCCAGTAGCAGTGCCTGTCCCACCACCACAATGCAGCTCCGACAGGAGAGTGAGGATCTTTTTGTGACTGGACATCACATTGTCCAGCCAATCCCTCACCTCCTGCCTGAACTGATTAAAGTCATGGCACAGCTCTTGAACCTCATCCCACAGTACCGCCACACATTCCTGTATGGCAGGTGCTCTGGGGTCATGGTCCTCATGTGCTGCTGCCCACTGTCTTGCAGGTGATGGCTGACTACTGCTGCGGGTGTGCCTATGGCTAACATGCCGACTTGCAGCAGCATGATGGCTGCCCTCCAATGCTCCCCTTCTGGTCACACATTGCCCTCATCACCACCACCACCACCATGACCACCACCATGTGCTGCAACCACCTCATGCTGCTTCACTTTTCACCCAGCCAAGTGGTGGATCTGGAGATGTGTCCTCTGGTTGCTTGTCCCCAGGTGGCTGCTTTTCTTTCTCCACCTCATACTACATCCACAGACCTTGCAGATGGCCATAGTCTCATCTGCAGGCTCCATGGTGAAAAACTCCCACACTCAAGACTGTGGTGAGGGGGGGCACCAAATGCTGTTGCAGCAGAGTGCTCTTCATTGCCATTGCCAGTTGTTGAGTTGCTAGGAGTGGCACTGGCAACATTGCTAGGCCCCGCTCAGGCAGAGACCATGGGCTCCTGCTGGGGGGGGGGGCATGTGGATCCTGCTGCTGCAGAACTTTTGGATCCTGCAGCTGCTGGTTCTGCTGCAATGGTGCAGTACAACTCCCATACTGATCTGGGGAGGCATCAGTGACTGCTTTAAAAGCATACCTGTTGAGGTGAATCCCTGCTGCCCCACCCTTCTTCCTAAACTCCTCCCTCTCCATTATAAAAAAATGAAGTCAAGAAAATGAGAGAAAGGCACACACACACACACACACACACGCTAAACTATCTAAAAAAAATATACCAACAAAAATTATGTATACAGAATACAGATAAAGAAAGAAAAGAATTACAGCCCAAAACAATCAAAGTTAAAGATATTAGTGGGGAAATCTCTCTCTGAGCTCTGCTGCTGTGTCTGCTGGTTCACTCAGAAACTGAAACATTTACTTCCTGCCTGACTGGAGTCTCCCATGTGACTTACAGGAAGTGAATCATTTGACAAACCCTTTTTGTCTGTAACTTTGAAGTTAGTAACAAAAGTTGAAGTTAGCCAGTAAAGTTTTTGTCATTAAAGGACAATTCCGAGAAAATTTTCGTGGGGGCGAATTTATTTATTTAGCTTTGTTGACTGGGTAAGTGCACTAGACAAGTTCTGCCTATTTTCAGGCACAATCCGGGGGACGGGGATACAGATAAATGCCAACTGACCTTGAACCAGATTAAGCTGTTGGTGGTATTTTTAGTGAATAGAGTTTCAGTTAATGAATTTGGCAACTTTGCAGAAAGTTTGCAGGTGGAGTAAAACTTCACACCATCACTACCCCTGAGCATAGGTCTTCTCCTAGAGACCAAAATGAAGGACTCCCATAACAGGCTCTTTGAACTTGCATAATATCACATCTAGTATGAAGCCAGGTATATCTTGTAACAAAAAAAAATATCCAAATTTGAATGGAGAAACTTTGCAAAAGTTATCACTCTGTGTTTTTGGTTTTTAATATTACAGTATTTTTGTTACAAGGTGCCAGGCTCAGTATAAAATTCTTGTGCAGAGTTCATTAAAGCAATAATAAAAGAAAATGAATTTGGTTGGCCTTTCAGTTCAGCAATAGGGCTAATGCTCATTGCATCAGTTGCACAGGTTTAGGAGTGAGTCTGGGCCATCAGAGCTTGCTGGGAGAAGGAGGATTAAGACATCCCTGTGGGTGCTGTCCTTCTCCAGGGAAGGAAGTAGCCATGTCTGGCATTGCTGCCACCACCTATACATGTACAGGGGGAAGAGAGCTTGGGACAGAGGGAGACAGTGATACTGTGCTGCATATCATGAGAGTGTGCTGACACATGCTCAAATCGGAAAGCTAGTCCCAAATGCTGGTGTTCCTGTGGGATAAGTGGGAAAACAGAACTAAAAGATGGAAACTAAATAAGGTAAATCCTCCCTATGCCCTTTAGCTCCCTGAAGGGTGGTATACCTAGCCTTAAGGTGGTATATCCACCACGCTAGATTGGGGGCATACAAAATGAAAAATAAAAAGAAAGGTGATTTATGTCCAAATCCCAATCAATTCTTTTTATTGGATTTCCCACATTGCCTTCCAGATCTAGTTCTTGATTTCCTTTTTTGGGAGAATGGGCCTCTGCCAGGTTGTCTTCCATCTCTGAACATGAGTTTGGTTGTGAGGAGAGCATTGATGAGGCATCAGCGTCCTCTTCCATGACTCCTCATTCACAACATTTCTGAAGAACCTCACATTTGTTTTGTAAAGTTATTTCTCCTCTTTTTAAAATCCTTGACCAAGGTTGCCCCCTTGTTCTCTGTTTCCTACTTATATATTGTAACTTTTCAGTAACTGAAGTGGAAGGTTTAGGCATGTTATGCCCATCTGTGCCTTCCTTTACTAGTGACCAGGTAGTATCCAGGGGTATTTCTTGTTGCCCCTTCCCAGGATCATCCACCTCCTGTACCACAGGGTTAACAACAACTTCTGTTGTTTCTTCAGTGGGTGGGGGGGGCATATCTATGATTCAGACAGGCAGCTTTTACAATGGGGTCCACCGAGATATCTTGTCTTGAAGTGCTAGCTTCCTATGATGGCTTTAGAACATTAGCTACAAATGGTTTCATTGCTTGTTCAGCCTTCTTCCTGGGACCTGCTTTTTGTGCTAATGCCACATAGACCTCCTGTTCATCTTCTTCTTCAGCAGGATCATCCTTGTTATGAGATACCCATGGGCACTCCCGGTCCAAATGTCCTTTGTCCTCACAAAGATTGTCTCTAATTTCATTACAGCACTGTAAGCTTACATGTCATCTCTTTGCACATAAACTGCACATCACCTTGTCACATGCTGCACTAATGTTCATCCTGGAACCACATCTATAGAATGCCTTGGCTGCCCTGCATAAAAAGATGACAACCCTAACCCCCTTAAAAAAGCAATTCGCCAAGTTTTGTCCCCAGTGGCAAATTGGAGCAAATGAACCTGGATCCTCAAGCTTCCAGCCCAAATTTGTTTTAAGCCAATAAATGGGTCAGCAGAGTCCATAACTGTTCAGTGTTGTTTTAAAAAGTTCATAGGTTCATACTGTAGGTGTGGTATACAGGTCCAAAAGTTGCTTGAGCCATGTATGGGCCTGCCACTTTTCAGTGGACACATTCCCATTTTGTCTTACTCATGTGTTCATCTAAAAGATGTTTAAATGCAGTTAAACTACTTGCTCACACCACTTTGTCTGGATGTTCATTCTATACATTGATTACCCATTGGTTGAACCACTTCCCCCTTTTGTGGTGTTGTACCTTTCACTGTTCAACTGCAGCTGATGTCCCCTTGTCCTTCATGCGTACACTTTCTTTCCAACACAGGCCTGCTGATTTATATAATATACCATCTGTAACAGCCTTATAAACAAAACAGAGACCACCTCTCATTTTTCTATAAATCATAGAATACAAACCAAGGATTGCAATCTGACTTAATACTCCTCATCTTTTAGTGAATGTATCTTCTTCATAAACCTACGTTGGACCTGCTCTACCTTCCTATGTTCTGTGGGGCACTAAACGGAGCACCGTACCAAAACACTGGTCTAACCAGGGTCCTATACAAGTGCACAAGCTCCACCTCTCTCCTACTTTTGATATTCCGTAATATATTCCATAAAATTCTATTAGCTCTTTTAACTTCTTCCATGTTATGTTTGTCAAAGTTAAGTTCCCTTGATGACACTACCCCCAAATCCTTCTCATTTTCTGCATGTGCTATGAGTTTGTTACTCAGAATATATTGTGCTTGTGTATTATTTGAATGAAAATGCATTACTTTGCATTTGTCTATGTTAAATGATAGTTTATGCTCTACCGTCCAGTCCCCCAACCTGTCTAGCTGTGTCTAAAATTTGTTTATAGACTCTGTGTTGTTTAGACTAGCTCTTACTTTGGAGTCATCTATATACTTACAGATTCATACTCCTTCTGATACCTACATTGAGGAAATCATGATGCAAAACAATTTAGGACCCAGGATGGACCCCTGGAGAACCCCGCTTGTAACTCTCCCCTTGCCAGACAAAAAAACTAGTATCTGAACTATTTGGGTTTTATTTTGGAGCCATGATGCAATCCACCTTATTAAATAAGTTTCTATCCCTAGTTCCTGTAAGGTCATAAGCAGTATATCACAAGACACAGAGTCGAAGGCCTTTGTTAAATCTAAATATACTACATTAACAGGTAGTCCGGCATCGAATGCCTGACTTACTGGCTCAAAAAATTGCATCAGATTACTAATGCAAGATTTTCCAGTTTTGAACCCATGTTGAGATACATCTATGTGATTTAGTTGTCTTAAGTGTTTTCCATAAATTCATTTATAAAACTTTCCATGATTTTCCCTATTATATAATACTAATAAGACAATAGTTCCTTACATTGTTGGTATCCCCTGGTTTGTGTATGGGTGTTATGTACGCTGTTCTCCATTCGCACAGAACCCTGCCTTCTCCTAATGATTTGTTAAATAGCATTGCCAGTGGTTCTCATAACTCCTCTGCCAGGTTAGATGAGAAGGTTGGATGGTATCCATCTTGTCCTGCTGATTTGTTCTGTTTTAGTTATTTTAATTTCTCACTAACCTGTTTGGCAGTTATTTCTGAGAGGCCATCCTGTCTCTTGTTATTATCAGCTGCCATCTGGTAGTTACTACCATACATCTGATAAACACTCAAAAGATAAGCATTAAGTAAGTTTGCTATGACTTCCTCAGCCCTTATTTCCACATCCCCATCTTTCAGCACAGATATTTGCTTTTGTCCTTTTCTTAGGCTCCCAATGTAATTATAGAAGGTCTTTCCATTATCATTTTTTTCTTTTGGCTAAACCCAGTACTACTGTACCTTCACCTTTTCTTTTCTTATAGATTTCTTACATTGCTCAACTAATCTTTTGTATACCTCCTTCCTCCTGGGTATGGGATTTTTTATTTATCAATCTACATATTTTCTTGCTGAACTGCTTGGGGACCCTCCCCTTTTTGTTATATTTTTTCTGTTTTTGGGACAAATTTTGTTATACATGTCTGAAGTACTGAATGTACTTTCTCCCAGGCATCACTGAGTGTTAACCCTTCCATTTCTTTCCAGTTATGTGTCAAAAGTACTTGCATAATTTTAGCATAATCTGCTTTGTTGTAGTTTCTTATTGTTTTTCCAAGTATCCTATGAGTATGCTCTGATACAATGCATTTAACTATGTTGTGATCACTACTTTCCAAGGGTTGTATGACTTCAACATCACTTATTGCTCCCTCCATATTGCACAAAATTAGATCTAAAATATGGTTTTCTCTTGTGTTTTCATCTACTACTTGTTTCAGTCCATTGCTCACATACACTTCCAGAAATCTATATTCTATTTGAGTTTTACTCTGGTATGATTCCCAACATATATTAGGGAAATTAAAATCACCCAACAAAATGGAATGTTCTATAGTCAGGCCACTATCAATCATATCTAGGAATTTCATGTTCTCTATTTCATTTAAATTTGGTGATCTATAACCCCCCCCCCCACACTGATGGTTTTCATCCTTGCTATTATTTTAAGTCATAGTTGTGTCACCTGTTCAAAATCTTTCTTATTTTGTTCCATGATCTGTGCCTTAAAGTCTAATGCTATATACACACACTAACACCTCCACCATTTTTGTCCATCCTGAATTTATGAAAGAAGTCATACCCCTCCATAATATCTACCCAATCATCTTCCTTTAGCCATGTTTCAGTAAGCCCACATGTCTTCTCTTTACTCATAATACAGTTAAGTTTGGCAATCTTGTGTTTAATGCTTCTAGCATTAACAAGCAGAATTCATATGTCCTTTCATTTCTTATGGGTTGTCTTAATTCTGTTATTTGACTGTTCATAACTACTATTTACCTACACCTTCAGACCGACCTGATGTCCCCCCTCCTTGTATTTAGTTTAAAGAACTATCGATCTGTGCTCTAAGGAGATTCCTCAATTCCTTACTTCTTTTCTTACTCAGATGCAACCTATCCTTGCTATATAAACATCTGTCATTTTAAATATTTCCCAAGATTTAACACACTTAATGCTATTCATGAGGCACCAACTCCTCAGCCAATTGTTTATTGTGTGTATTTTTATGTTAATCTTGTCCAGCCTTTGGTACTGGCAAAATCTCAGAAAGTATCACTGTGCCCTCTATATTCCTTGTCAGTCTTTCTATGTTCATGTATTCTAAATACATCTGATCCTCCTTGGTACATTTTATATTGTTTGTCCCTGCATGTATAATGATCAGTGACCTATCTTGTTGTTTCTTCACAATTTTTAGTAGCAAATTGGAACTATCAGATAACACTGCTTCTGGCAAAAATGAACTTGTCACAGTTTCTTTCAAATCTTTTGTTGTGTACGCATCTGTGTATTTAATAATTGAGTCCCCAATAATATGAATTCTGCTTCTAGGGTTTTCCACCTCCATTTCCACATTGTTCCCCTCAGTATTATTTAACAGTAGTCTCTCATTTGCCTGTTCACATCTGTTCAGTACAATTCCCCTGGTTTGTGTTTTTTACCATTTCTTCCCTATTTCCTTCTTGGTAGCCAGTGACATGGGTGTTGGTGATTGGGCGCCTGCAATAATGGCAACCCAGTTCCTGGTGCATGTCATCGGGGCTACCGATGGGGTAGGGCAACTGGATGGGGGGTGTCAGCAAATATACCAATGGGTTGTCACTATATGTATCCATACTGGGGGGGGATCAAGCATGCACAGTGAGGGGTGGGAGGGATTGTGAGGGGTGGTGCTGTGGTGGGTTGCTGAGCTGGCCACGTGGCATGGTAGGTGGGTTGGCAGCTTTGGTGGGCAGGGTGCTGGGTTTGTGTCTGGGTGCTGGTGCTTTTTTGTTGCGCCCAGACCAATTTTTTTTTCACATGTTTTTGCACCCCGCCCTGACATGTACTCCCCTGGAGTTGAGAATCCTTAAGTAGGGGGTGTGGGGGTGGCGATGCCATCTGTGAGGGGGGTACAGGGCACAGTCCCCTGCATAAAACATGTAAAACTCAAGTCCCTGGTGTGGTTTTGCTGTGTGCCAGGAAGTCAGAGTGCCAAAATTGATTTTCAGCATTCTGGCTTCACGATATCGGCGATCACCTTTAGGCTTTCGCCATTATCACATAAATCCATTTCCCCCTTCTCTCTGTTCCCCATTTCATTATTGCTTTGTATTGCACTAGATAGTTTCTCCATCTGATTTTCTACACTTCCCATGTGGTTCTGCAGTGGTGCAAAGGAGTTTGTTGTTGTTAATGCAAAGGTCATTGCCCTCCTACATTTCTTAGCCTTATTAGTGTTCACCGGAAATTCCCACTCATTCTTTGTGTCTGCACTTGCCCTATCTCTCTTGAGGGCTCACTCATGGTTGTTTTCTTTCCTCACCTGGTTTTCATCATCCAGTGTATTCATCTGCTTGTGACATTTCAGTTCTAATTCCAGGCCCATGACACATACCCTCATGTCTTTAATCACTAGACACTGCTTACAAACATGTTCTGACAACCCAGAGCTTTCCCCAAGAATAAACTTCAGACAGTCTTTACATTTAATACCCAGCTCACCCATTTTGAGAGTTACAGTCTACCCATCAATACTGAGGATGTTTGCCATACTTACTTTAGATGTGTAGTACTTTTAAGTATCCTTGCTGTTGTTGTGCACAGGGTTCCTGGCTCCCGCTCCCTCTATTCCTTTAAACACACATAAACATGGGCCAAAAAGTGCATTTCTCTGTGCACATCTCCATACGTGCTCATGGCACTTACTCCTGTGTCTCTCTTTATGTGCCGCGACACAGAAGTACCAGCGGGGTCGCGGACACACAGCCCCAGGAAAATGCATTTTAATGCTTTAAAAAACAATTATTCTGGCACTTACACATGCCCCTCAGACACAAGCTAAGTCCTAGTAGCTTTAAAATTCAATACATCGGCTTCCCCATGGACCTGTAGTTCTCCTGCTCACTCTGAAGAACTACAATTACCGAGACACTTCCAGTCTCACTCTGCTCCCTACAACTTAGCAGAGCTATATCATAAGATAGGCCTACAATAAGTATGGTATGTCACATCCAGTACAGTCACATCTTCACTTTTGAAAACAACTGTTTTTATTTTAAATGCTGGTTTTGTGAAAGGTATCACTGTGAACGGTACCCATTGAGGTAGAAACTTCAAATGATGATACTGTTGCCAAACCTTCCTAGCCCTGCTGCTGTGTAAAAATTGATATTAAAAATTGAGTCCTATGCAATGTGAATTAGAGCATATTTTACTGTCACAAATAATTTTATACTTTCCCTTAGCAGTTTTCACACTACAAGACTCAATGTGAAGCCTCCTCCATGTCGCCTCTGTATTTCAGCCTTATTGTATTCCTTTGTCTTGCCAGCTCTGTAGGAGGTCTGAAAAGGTCTGTGAACAGCCTATGTCCTTGCCATATTACTCCTGTATTACTTCCCACTTTTCCAGGTTAAGGCCCTCTTCATTCTGTCCCCTCATTAATTCAATTTTTGCTGTCTTGGGGAGGGGGCTGCAACATCATCAGTTTCCTGCCCCTAAATACTGGAATTACCCTGGTAGTTTTGAACATTATCCATTATCTCAATGCACATTTTCCTGTGTTTGATTCTCCATTGTTTGACTGTCATTTGCTTTGCTCTCTCTTTTATTTGATTCCCTTGTGCTTGGCTCTCCTGTGTTTGGATCTCTTGCATTTCACTTTCATGTATTCAGCTCTCTTCCACAGAGATACCTTTTCTAAGCTGTTACATATTTTCATATACCTCCTCTATCTCTATATGCTTGTTAGCCGACAGGCCTCCACAAACTGTCCCCCTCTTCTTCCTCCTTGAACTTTGTAGATGTTTTCTGCACCCTGTCATTTGTACTCAGATTATGTTTTTAATAGACAATTTATTCTTATAGGATTCAAACCTAAATGCAGCCTTCCCTGCCCCATGATAGGAATCTGGGGTGTGATCTGAATTTCCTTGTAATGCTGTGCTGGGAACTTCTATACATGTGACACTCACGTTCCCAATACAGGAGGGGGGATAATTTCAAAGTCATTAACTTGCATATCTTCTTTGAACAGTTTAGAGGACTAAGATAAGTCAAAAGAGGAAGGTACCTCTAAATTAAGGACAGTGTTCATTGCAAAAGCATCTTGCTCATCTGGCAGTTGTAATTCTCCAGTCTGCTGCTCCTTCGGTTGGTGTTCCCCCAAATGCTGTAGCTGCTATGCAGATATTGAAAAGTCTTTCACTTGTGGCCTGTTCCCAGCTCTAGAGGGTCCAGTACTGGCATCTTTCTGTATAGGCCAGTTTGCCACACATGCCTTCTCATCCAATGATCATCTTCAACTGGCGTCACACAATGTTTTATCCACAAACTATGTGGATATCTGTGAACTTTCTCTCCTCCAACTTCCACCTCTTTTTTATGCTCTACCCTGTCTCATGACTCTAACCCCACCCAAAGCATGCTGTGTGCTACTGGTGCTGGTTGGGAGCTGTAATGTAAAAGAAACATAGAAACATAGACTTTGATGGCAGATAAGAACCGCTTGGCCCGTCTAGTCTGCCCATTTTCCTACCTACAGGATAGGCCACAGATCCTAGTTAACCAACAACCTATTTCTTCCTACCTCCCACAAGAATTGCCTTATGTCTGTCCCATGCATTCTTGAATTCTCCCACAGTTTTAGACCCCACAACCTCCTCAGGAAGGCTGTTCCATGCATCCACTACCTCTCTGTGAAATAATACTTCTCATTTGCCCTGAACTGCCCCCTTCTGTCTTTAAATTGTTTCCCTTGTTCTTGCACGTCTCTTTTCTGAAAGATGCTACCTCTTGGACTTTGTTGATTCCACTGAGGTACTTAAAAGTTTCTATCATGTCCCCCTCCTTCTTTCCTCAAGGGTATATATTAAGCTCCTTTGTCTCTCCTCATACGCTTCTCTTGCAGACCCTGCACCATTTTAGTTGCCCTCCTCTGGACTGCCTCTATCCTGTCTATGTCCTTGAAGAGATGGGGTCTCCAGAACTGGACACAGTACTCCAGATGGGGTCTCACCATCTGTCTGTACAGAGGGATAACAACTTCCTGTTTTCTGCTGGTGATGCCTCTCCCTATACATCCCAGTATCCCCCCAGTCCTTCCTACCACCTTCTCACATTGCTTGCCAACCTTAAGGTCGTCTGATATGATTACTCAGAGGACCCTTTCCATTTTTGTTGTTTTTACTGCCTTCCCCCTCATTGTGTAATCTTCCCCTGTGTTTTTGTTTCCCAGGTGCATCATTTTGTACTTCTTTGCATTTAATCCAAGCTGCCATACTTCTGACCATTCCTCCAACCTTGCCAAGTCCCTTCTCATCCTTTCCACGCCTCCTTGTGTATCAACCCTGTTGCAGATCTTTGTGTCATCTGCAAAGAGGCATACTTTTCCTTCTAGTCCCTCTGCAATGTCACGTATGAAGACATTAAAAAGGACTGGACCCTGCGGTACTCCACTAGTTTACTTGGTTTACTTGGTTTTTAGGACAAAAGAAGGCCAATAGCCCATCGAGATTGTCCTCCATATTGATGGATCATTTACCCATGTCCCATTCATTCATCCATTTATCTAATTAATGCTTGAATATTGTAATATTTGTTGAATCAACAATATCTTGGGGTAATTTATTCCATAGTCTGGGTGATCTGATAGAAAAAGAATTTAGTCTTTTATTGTTATTAATTTTTTTTACTTCCAATTGTCTATTATGAAGTCTTGGTACAATCTTTCATACTGAATGAACAATACCGCATTGTTCCATTTGTTCAGGTGATTTAAGTATTTTAAACAGTTGTAAAAGATCACCTGTAATTCGCCTGCACTTGAGAGAGTGTAATCCAGTTTTTTTCAATCTAGTATTGTATTCCAAGTGAGTTAGATGGGGTACTAGTTTGGTGACTCTATGTTGGATTTTTTCAATTTTATTTATATCTGTCTTTAAATAAGGACTCCAAAAAGGAGATCCAGATAATCAAGATAGGGCCTAATGTGTGACCTATACAAAGTTAAAAAACATTCTTCTGATTTGGAAATGAATGTTTTATTTATTCTTCACAGTAATGCATTAGTTTGATTTGCGATTTTTGAACAATGTGAAGAAGATGATAGTTTGTCATTAACCATAATACCCAGATCCTTTTCTACAAAAGATGTCCTAATAATGCTATTGTTCAAGTAATATTTTTGTCTAGGATTGTCTTTTCCAAAATGGAGTACCGCAAACTTAGCTATGTTAAAGTGCATTTTATTTATACTAGCCCATTGTTCGATTAGTGCAAGATCCAGTACCAAGTTATGACAGTTTGCAGGGGTGTTAACCTTCCCTCCAAGTTTGGTATCATCCGCAAATTTAACCATTATGCTATTTGGTGAAACATGCATATCACTAATAAACAGATTAAATAGTACTGGGCCCAGGACAGTTCCCTGCGGCACACCACTAGCCACCACACCCACCTCCGATAGCACACCATTCACCCTAACTCTCTGTGTTCTGCCACTCAGCCAGCTATTTATCCAGGATAAGATAGGTGCTGAGAAACCTAAGCGGTTAAGTTTGTTAACCAAAATATTATGTGACACCTTATCGAAAGCCTTGCTGTAGTCCAAAAGAATGACATCAGTAGGTATTTTACAGTCATGGTTGGAACTAATATAGTTGTAAAAAGTGATCAAGTTTGTGGTACACGAGAATCCTGTTCTAAAGCCATGTTGATACTTATCATTAATTTTTAATGTGGACATTTCTTTTTCAAGTTGATGTTTGATTATTTTCTCCATGAGTTTACATGGTATAGATGTAAGACTAATAGGTCTGTAACCCCTCTTTCTTCAGAGTGGAGTCCATTTACAATTACCTTCTGTGTCCTGTTGTCCAGCAAATGTTTTACCCAGGCTACCACCCTGGGACCCACTCCCAGGCTGGTTAATTTGACTATTAATCTTTTGTGTGGGACTGTGTCGAATGCCTTGCTAAAGTCTAGGTAGGCCATATCCACAGCCCCTCCCTGGTCTACTACTTTGGTCACCCAGTCAAAAAAATCTATTAGATTCATCTGACATGACCTTCCCACTGTGAACCCATGCAGCCTTGGGTCCTGTGCCCCACTGGCCTCTAAGTACTCAACTATTCTTTCCTTCAGAAGTGACTCCATCACTTTCCCTACCACAGAGGTCAGACTGACAGGTCTGTAGTTTCCTTCCTCTGTCTTGGTCCCACTTTTGTGAAGGGAATCACATCCACCTTTCTCCAGTCCTCGGGTACCACACCATCCTCCCATGATTTATTAAAAGGAGTAGCCAGTGGTTTCACTAGTTCCCCCCTTAATTCTTTTAGAATTCTGGGGTGAATTCCATCAGGACCCATTGCTTTGTCCACCTTCAGTTTTAGGAGTTCTTGCAGAACCCTTTCTTCTGTGAAAGGAGTGGGATCAACCCCCCTAACAAGAGTGCTTCTGTTAATTGGATTAGGCACTTCCCCCTCCTCTTTTGTGAGTACTGAGCAGAAATATTTGTTCAGTATCCCTGCTTTTTCACTGTCCCCCTCTGCTGACCCACTGTTCATTCTATTCAGCCTCACTATCCCTCCCTTTGTCTTTCTACGCTCGCTGATGTACCTATTAAAGGTTTTATCCCCCTTCTTACCCGAGTTGGCTATCTTTTCCTCAGTTTGGGCCTTTGCTATTCTGACTTCCCTCCCTGCTTTCTTCTGCCTTAACTGGTACAGCTCTCTGTCCTGCTCCTTCTGTGTTTCCTTATACTTCCGGAATGCTATCTTTTTCCTCCTGACTTTCATAGCCGCCTCTTTTGAGAACCATAGTGGCTTTTTCTTTCATTTTGATTTGTTTATTTGCTTCACACAAAGGCTTGTTGCCTCTGTGATGGCAGTTCTGATGATTCCCCATTGTTGCACCACACCTCTTTCTAGCCTGTTTGCTAGTGCTTTTCTGAGGTACTCTCCCATCTTGCCAAAGTCAGCCCTCCTGAAGTCCAGTACCCTCACTTTTGTATGGCTTGACTCTGTAGCTGAGTTTAACGTGAACCACACTGTTTGATGGTCACTTGTTCCCAGATGGCAACCCACTTCTAGATCTGAGATCCTCTCACTGCCCCAGTTTGAGAGTACAAGGTCTAAGATTGCTCCCTCATGAGTGGGTTCTGAAACTAGCTGTCTGAGGCCTGCCACCTGTAGGGCATCAAGAATGGCCATGCTTTTGGATGTGGCTGCAGCAAATGTGCTCCAGTTAACATCTGGCATATTCAGGTCTCCCATCAACAGTATATCCCCTTTCTCTGCCATTCTAAGAATGCCTTTTATCATATCCTTGTCCATTCCCTCCCCCTGACATGGGGGTCTGTACACAACCCTTGTGCGGATTGCGGTGCCCTTTCCCGTCTCAAAGGTGACCCACAGTGCCTCCTCTCTTCCCTGTTTACTCTTTTGTTCAGTTGCTTTTATCCCTTTCTTTACATAGAAAGCTACTCCTCCCCCTCTTCTCCCCTGCCTGTCTCTCCTGTAGGTTATGTACCCTTGTATGTTAACCTCCCAGTCATGGTTCTCTGTGTACCATGTTTCTGTGAGTGCTACGATATCCAGGCATCCCTCTTCCATCAAGCCACCAGTTCAGGGAGCTTGTTGCCCAGACTACGGGCACTGGTACTCATTACCCTCCATTTCTTGATGGCCTTACTCCTTTTTGCCCCATCCCTGTCCTTTTTGCCTTTGTCACTTTCTCCATTTACCCCTGCCCTTCTCCCTATCGACACCTCTATGTTAGTGTTTACCACACTTACTGCTGTGATTTTTTGGGGGGGGCTAGGATTTCCATACTCCTTTCCAGTGCTTCCCTCCTTGGCTAGTTTAAATGCTTACCAATGAAGCATTTAAACCTATCACCTAGGATCCTGGTTCCCCTCCTGGACACATACAGCCCATCATGCCAGTATAGGCTTCAGGCCACTCCAGGTGGACCCCAGTCCCCAAGAAGCCAAACTCTGAGATCCACACTGTTTTTCAACCACTGATTGAATCCCATGGTGTGGAACACCTAACCTCTTACGCCATAGATGGGCAGCACCTCCGGGAAGGTTACCGTGCATGCTACTTGTCTAAGGCTCCTCCCCAATTCCACAAACTCTTCCTGCACTTCTCTAATCCCTTTCTTAGCCAGGTCATTTGTCCCTAGGTGGACAATGACATCCAGCTCCTTCCCCTGTGCAGCTGCTCCAGCAATCCTAAGGATTCACTCCCTGTTCCTCCAAGCCATGGCGCCAGGCAGGCACCTTACCTCCCTCTCCCCTTCCTCCCCCAGTTCTACCTTCCTAACAATGGAGTCCCCAACAGGTTGTTTCTTTCCCCTACGGGGTCCCCTGCCACCCTCCTATGGGTCTCCTTTGTGGAGGTTCCCAGCATCCTCCTTGGTCTCCACTGCAGGTGCCTCCATAGAGGAACCACTGACATTGTCAATTTCTTTTATACCACCACTGACAGCATTGGCCTTTTCCTTTGATCCTGACAGGGCAAAACCAGTGTTCAGCAAGCATTTGCTATTAGCACACCATGCCTCTTCCTCAGCAATCATTTCTAAAAGGATCCTCTTCTTTTCCTTTAGCTGTTTGATCTAAACATGCTGCCTCCTTTTCTTCCATACCTTTGAATCATACCTCCTTAGCATCATCAGACTGCTGCTGCAGTTAGTTCTTCATTCACACTGGAGCTGGCTTCTGCAGACACTGTTGTGGGCAGAACATTCTGATCACTTTCAACCACGAGCTGTTCTCCCACAGTTTTTTCTTTAACCAACTCCAGTTCCAAGGCCTCCTCAGTATTTCAAGTACAGAGGGAAGAATTCTCCTCCACTCGGGCCACTGTTCCCCTCTCCTCTGCAGGATCCTTCATAGTCTCCAACAGGAAACAGACAGTGCCCCCTCCTGAAGAATATGAGATTTTTCCCCGTGTTCTGGCCAAATTTCCCCCATTCACTTAAACCACCAACAACTTATCCTGGCTTAATTTGTTGATTTGTATTTGTATCCACCCCTACTCCTGGAAGGAGGCTGAAAACAGGAAGTATTTCTTGGTCTCCATTTCCTAAACCTCCTTTCCTGGCCAACAAACATAATAAATTGTCATTCCCAGTCTCTTACTGCCATATGGTTACAAACCTAGAATACACTAATGTTTCATTCTTGTTGGGTTGTCAGTCTAGGCCTTTATTGTAAAGGCCTTTTCTGTCTTTTCTGGACAATTGCTTCTCTGTATCATGCAAAATATTTCAGAATCCCATGGTGCCACACTGCATTTGGGCAATGTGCATTCACATACAGAGCTCAGCAGTGGTTCAACTCCCTGCTTCCTGATATAATCAATGCTACTTTGCTGGGCTCCTTTAAGAAAAACTCTGTCAGCATCTAATCTCACTGGCAACCTATGACTGCTACTGCTAATTTGCCTTTACCTTGCTCTTACCATTTGCCATCTCTGTGATCTCTATTGATTAGTAAAATGTTATTCTTCATGTCCATTTCTTGGACCCCCAGTCAAGTTAACACCTTCATGGACTTTCTACCCCTGCCTAAATTGTTTATTTTCCCTCCTACCTTCCTCCACCTCCTCTTCTCTTTTTTGCCCCCTGTCATTCCATACCTCTTTCCTCCCTACCATCTTAATTACATTTTCATCATCACCCCACTACCTACACTACCTCTTCCTCCCTACTCTACTCCACCCCTCATTTCCCCTACCCTTCTCCCCCCTTTATTTCACCTTGACTACACAGCTATTCTTCCCTTACACAGCTATTCTTCCCTTTCCCTCCTATTTATCCCCATCCTACCCACACCTCTGCTTGCCTTTTCCCTTCCCACACTTTCCTCCTCCCTCCCCTGTCCCTCTTTACTGGTACGGGACCTTACTTCTTTCTTTGACTCAGGCACAATCCAATTATCTGCCTATGTTGTTAGTTGTACAATTCTCCTTTTTAAACAAGCGTACTCATGTTATGTTACTGTTACCTAGTGAAATATTAGCCTTTGTTTTGACTCTGCACCCTGTACGTGCTTAGATTGTGTAACTATTGTTAGAATTTATGCTGGGAGACAGTTTTCAATTGTTTCTTGCTGTATCTGTATCTGTGGAACAAATCTGTATTCTTATTTGTGTCATACTTGATGTGGAACCTATGAAAGAGCTTTCTGTTCAAAGGTGTTAATCTAAGATCTCAATAAATAAATAAAAAGATGTCTACAGTCATTCTGAAAAAGCTGTCAGGAAGTGGTGAAAAAAGATTCCTAATAGATTATCAATGCAGGCATGCATCCATATTTGATTTGCAACAGTGTTTTCTTTTCTATTGTTCATTCTGAGTGGGTCTGTTCCTGATCTAAAACTATTTTCTAAGAGAAGGATGTCTCACGATGTAGCATGAGACTTTGCTGTCTGCAGATTAGCTCCAAACATACCAGCAGTTGGTTTTAGTTCATTTCACACTGACATTGAAATGGCCATGATAGCTTGCACTTGACATCTCATTTGAATTGGATGGTTTGATTAACCTGAAATGAATGCCAACACTAGATGCTTTCTTACTATAAATGCCGTTAATGTGATGTTCTGTAACATGCCTACAGGCACATGTATTAAAATTCATACTTATTTAATGTACATTCTGAGAAATGTTTTCACTTAAAATGATGGGTCTTTAGTTGTCTACATAGTCTCTTGTTGTGGTGCTTCAGTTGAGGCTGACAGGACTGTTGGAAGTGGAAAATGAATTTCATGTAATTTGACATTTTCAGTGTCTATGCATTTCTTTTCCCTTAACAGTGCCTTTATTATATTAGCAACCTTTTCATTGTCATTATGTAGACCTTCTAAGAGCTCTCATCCTGTGCCTGGGCCTTGTTCTTCTTCAACTGGCCAGCTATGTCTTAACACAACACCATATGCCTCTCTGTTTGTGTTTTGCATCCTCCATTCTATGCCGCTGGTGGCCCAACAAATTGACTGAAAACATTATGGTGTACCAGAGGGTAGCCTTTTTCTGCTGGTTAGTTTTCATCATCCCTTCCTCATGCAATGACTCAAGTTAGGCAGTGTTACTGAGAATCCCAGATCTTTCAAGAGTCACAAATTCTTCACTCTCGTTTGGCTATTAAGGAGATGTTAGTTTCCTCTACCCACACCTTTCCATACAGAGTGTTATAAAATGGATAGGAAAAACACTGCATCCCGATTGGCTATGACATTTTCTTACCCATACAGTTGTGTCTGTACAATTAATACACTCAACATATCCATGTGCCGACTGTAGAATGTTCATTTTAAAGTGGCAGTCTGTTTTTTCTCCAATGAAAAAAAAAGTCAAAAAAATAGACTTAACAATGAATGTACTACAAGCCTAGTTTTCTTTATTTTCCTTTCCCTCTTTCTTTCTTTCTTTTCCTGGTATAGCTTTTATTACTTTTATTTCTTCCACTGCATATCTGTTGGTGCTGGCATCACTGCTCACCCACCCCATCACTTGTTCTCTCTGTCTCAAATCTGCTGTATTATACACATACACCTTCACATACTCTCACACTTCACTAGAATCACCAACCAAACATTGCATCTCAAACCTCCAACATGTGCTTCCAAACCTTTTTTTTAAATTTTCAGTTTATTTATTTTAAAACTGCAGTATATTCCAAGCTAAAACATTAGAGCAAAAATTGATGGAGAAAATAACAGGAATGTTACAATAGAATGTTATCCTAACCAATTTTGATGGAGAAAAAAACAGGAATGTTACAGTAGGACTTTTTCCTAACCAATCTTTGGTACAAATGGTAGAATACATAACATGTTGTACTGTAGATCAGTAATCTCAAACATTAAAGGGACACTGTCAACCCTATTAGTCCTCAAGGTGCCCCTTGTTTAAAAAAAGGCATGCACGTCACAATTGCTCAAATTCTGTAAATATTGCTGATGTGGCCAGTAGCTGGATTATGCTTCTTTATTTATTTATTTTTTTAAATCAGCCATTTTTTCCGGGAGCTGGCAGGCAGAGCTGGGGGCCCACATCCATCCCCAGCTGGTGTCCCCATCACTGGGAATGCCACTGGGACATCATGAAGCCCGCCAGCTCCATTTTCTCCCACCCAAGCCACAGCTGCATGTATGCATGTGGAGACAGGTGCACACTGCAGTCCTGCAGTACCCTCCCTATTTGTGCTGTCCTCTTACCTGCACTACCCTCATGTCTTCACCAGAGGGCATTTGTACTTTGGGGGTGACAGGATCTCTCCCTGGGAGAGTAGAGCTGCCTTCTAGCTGCTTAATCCTGCTCACTCCCTCCTCCTCAGCTGACCCCAATTACCCAGGCTCACTGGCTCAATGGCATAATGTGAGGTGTGGCATCCAGCACCACAACCCTCAGTGCTTTCCTTTTCTATTTTTAAAAATGAAAAAATGTATTTCCCACTATGTGGTCTTACCACACCAAGACATGTTTGTTTACAGTCTTTGCTCAACTCCTGCTGCATCTTTCCTGTACTTAGGGACACCCCTAGTTCAATCTTGCCAACCATGATGCAGTGGGAAGAGAGGAGGCTAATGCATCATGACTGGTTGCATTATTTGGGGGTGTTCCTAATGTTCTAGAAGCATGCACTAAAAGTTGAGCAAGGATTTAAACAAAAAAGATTGGGTATATTTACACTGTTAGCATGCATTTCAGTTTTATTAAAAAATGACACAGAGAAAAACTACCAGAAACATAAATTAATTTTAGAGACAGTAAGTGATCATAAAATGTGGATTTTTAGCTCAAAATAATATGATGCAAAAATTGTGCCCCTTCTGTGGTCACAAGTGTTTTTACCACTTGAGAAATATCACTAGGATTAAACCTCTAGTTCTGCCTGAAGACATGCCATCACTGGTGCATGCCTTTGTGACTTCGAGCTTGATTACTGTAATGCTCTATACTTTGAGGTCACTGGAGGGACCCTCCACTGGCTGCAGCTGGTACAGAATGCAGTGGCTCAGTTGCTGATGAGCATTTCAACCAGGTGTTGAAAAATGACAATTGCCATGATCATGAGGTGATGTGAAACAAACATGGGAATGTTGAAAATTTTGGATTAAAACATTTAAAATTACCAAAGTTATGAGTGTGCATTGCAAAATTTCAGACATGTTAATAACTTGGTCATCTTATACTATTTTTGCCCCAGATTTTCAACATAGCCTTCTTATGACCCCACCTCATGAGCATGGGTGGAGAACATATTCAAAACCTGACCAAAAGGTGATTTTGTGCAGCAACAACACCATTCTGTGCCACAGAGCAGAAACATATTTTGGCCAAGTTTTAAAAATGACAGTTGTCACATTCATGAGGTGATGTGAAAAAATGGCTATGTTGAACATTTGGGGTTAAAATGTTTAAAATTATCAAAATTAGTATGTGTTTCAAAATTTCAATGTACTCTTATAACTTTACCATTTTTAAATATTTTCTCCCCAAATTTTCAACATAGCCTTCTTGTGACCCTAAGTCATGTACAACGGTGGTGACAATTTTTGAATCCTGCCCAAAAGGTGATTTTGCCAAGCAATTGCTGAAAAACCTTTTGGGCCTGATTCAAATAATTCCATTGGTCATGAGGTGCAGTCTCAAAAAGGCCATGTTAAAAATGTGGGCTCCAAATATACTAAAATGGCTACATTTTGCATCAAAGTAGAAAACCCCATTGAAATACTTTGAACTACACTTACCTTACTTTCTCATATTGCAGTCGACGGTTCTAGCAGCAAGATATTTCTTTGATCAGGGAATGGATCTTTGCTGTGAGACATTTTCACATGAGTGAGAGTGTGTGGGGTATGTAGGAAGGTGTGGGGTGGTGGGTGCTGAGTGGTAGATCAGGGTGGTCAGGTCAGAGCAGTGAGGGACCATTTTTTTTTCTTGCACAGAGGGACAGTTTTCTTTATTTCAGGTTAAAGTGGTTGAAGTCCAACACTAGGACTGGGCACCCCAGTGTTGGACCACTGTATGGAAATAGGGCAGGTGACCTGGAGTAGAGGGGGTCCAGAGAAGTGGTACTGGGTGTGAGCACCCCAGTCCTCTTAAATATATTGTTTAAAAAAATATATATTAAAATTGGGAAGGGTGGGCAGGGCAAATGGATGGGAGGGGGGAGAAAGAATTGGTATCAAGGGTGGGCACCACGGTTCGCTTAAGAACAAAAAAAGGATAGATGATAGATAGATGATAGATAGAGACAGAGATAGACAAAACAGGAGACCAGCAGTTCACTCCTCTCACTGCAGCCTGCAGCATGATTCCAAGGGCAGCTGCAGAACTCAAACAAAGCCCCACTGTTCTCATACAGAGAATGTGGGCCAATGGCTCCTCTCGTTAAGCTGGCCACCCTGGATTTTGAGATGTCCAATAACGATATTCCTGGCAATTATTTTGAAACATAAACACCAGGATCTAGTGAAGCAGGTCTTGTTTAGGTAGGTTCAGGTGTTTGTTTTTTAAAATGACACAATTTTATGTATTTTGCATATTTTTTATTTTGAGGAAAAACAAGATGGCTGCTCTCATGGCACAAAAAATGATTCATGCTGTGAGAAGCAAATGGTAAGAAACCAAAAACAGTCTAGCTACACAGAATTTTTGGTGTCGTAGCAGAACATTATCCCAAGAACCGTACTGAGCATACTCAGAACAGAAAAACACAAAACTTTAAAGCCCTATAACTCTGGAACCATTTAAAATGTGTTCATGAAACCTTTCAAAGACAGTACCTTAGGAAATGAACCATGTACCCTGAAACATTTGGGGAAAAAATTTCATTCTGAGTAGGCTGAAGGTGAGAGCAAAAAAAAAAAAAAACAATTTTCATGTTAAGTATAGTAAACAAATTAGACATCTGCAGGAAAATGACATATCTGGATCTCATAAACTGTACAAGCTGCTGTCACAAAACATTCCACAGCTTTAGACCTTACCTCCTATACAACACATGCAAAATTTCAGTTAAATTTTTCAAACACTGCCAAAGCTATTAAGGTGCAAAGTTAGGGGTTTAATATTCAACGCCCTTCTCAACCCTAACTATAGGGGCACTACTGTGCCCCTATAATATGATTTAAACTATAGGCCATTTAAGCTGCCTCTAAGGTTGCGGGCCCCAAGTTGACTTCTCCTGCATGCTTGATGGCTCCCACTGAACAGTATCCATTGCATTTGGTGATGCTTTCACTGACCCAGTTGTCATGGTCTGAAGATGAGGAAAAGGAGAAAGACAAGTCATTGAAATCCTCATCTACCAGCCAACATCACAAACATAAAGGCAAGGCTCCTGCTTCTCCAGTGAGGATGATGTTCCAGCTCTATTTGGACTGTAAGTCCTTTTTATCAACTGCTCTGGCAGTGAGGACTACAGCACCCCGAACATTCAAAAAGACACCAAGGTCTGGCTGAGGCACTGCTGTACCTGCTACAAATGTTTCACAGCCTACATTTCCTGGTGCTACTCCAGTGATGATGGTAGTAAGGGCATTGTTAAGCTGTAGGTTGTTCTGGTGATTCTTTGAACTGTTTTGCCATTTGTTACCATTGATAACAGCTGTTCCATTGATGGGGTCTGCTCCACAAGCACCACCTATCATTGACCAGTTCACAAAGCACATCCATTATTCGTCCTTCTCAGCCACTGCTGTCATCACCTGCTTTGCCTGGACCCACCTCTCCAATCATCATTCCAGACAATGACGAGGAGGAGTGTAATCCTGACTCCTTAACATGGAGGACAATTTGGATGATGAAAAATGGGAACATGATCCTTTTGAGGGAGGTCTAGGATCCTGTTCTACCATATCCTCACATAGTGAAGACACAGTGGTTTACACTCCTAGGTCTCCACCTGAGGATGCCTCTTTTCAGGTCTTACTAAGACAGCTGCAAAGTGCAATGGGCTTTGATGCTGTGGAGGAGGACTCCACCACAAGGAATTTGCTGGAGTTTTTGGAGGTCCTTACTACACCCTCCATTGGTGTTCCTCCTATATATCCTGCATTGTAGGATGCTACTCTGGCTGCCTGGCACAGATCTAATTATTTGCCTGCAGAACTCAGAAAAATGATAAGCAGTACTGTGCTGGGATTTAACCCAAAGAAGTGCAAAATAATACACTTGGGGCATAAGAACTGGGGGGCAAAATAACTGGGAGGAGAGGTATTAACAGATACAAAGCAGGAAAGGGACCTCGGGGGTGATCATTTCTGATGATCTGAAGGTACGAAGCAGTGTGACAAAGCAGTGGGGAAGGTTAGAAGAATGCTGGGTTGCATAGGAAGGGGAATCACCAGCAGAAGGAGGGAGCTAAGAATACCCCTATACAGATCACTGGTTAGACAGCACTTTGAGTACTGTGTAGCGTTCTGGAGGCCCCACCTTCATCAGGACATAGAGAGGGTGGAGGCAGCACAAAGGAGGGCAACCAAAATGGTGCGTGGCCTGCATCAAATGCCCTATGGGGAAAGGCTCAAGGAACATAAAATGAACCCCCTGGAGGAAAGGAGGGAAAGGGGGGATATGATAGGGACATTGTAATACCTCAGGCAAAAACAAGGTATTGGAGGGAAGCATTTTCAACAGAATAAGATGCTCAAGTACAAGGGGTCATGCTATAAAATTATAAGGGGGAGGGTCAGAGGAAATGTGAGGAAGTACTTCTTCACAAAGAGAGTGGTGGGAGCATGGAACAACTTACCAGCAGAGGTGGTGGGGGCATAAACTGTGACAGGGTTCAAGAATGCATGGGATAGACACCGAGGGATCTTAGCAGTGGGGGAGGGGACTGGAGATGGAGTATGGTCTGCGGCAACACTGTAGGTAGGGAAAATAAGGCAGACTAGGTGGGCTATCAAGTCCTTATCTGCTGACAGAGTCTATGCTTATATGCTTTGTTTGCTAAATCTTATTATGCATCACAGCCAGAAACTGACTCTGTAGCCATTATGGCTGCTTATAATAAGTCTAGGGCCCCTAGACATATGAGCTCCTTGTCTCTTGAGAAGGAATATAAGAAACTATACATTATGGGCAAAATAACTTATGCCTCTGTGTCTTTAGGCCTCAGGATAGCCAAATACCAGATGTACATGATTAAATATCAGAATAGCTTGTGGAACTA
Source organism: Neoceratodus forsteri (assembly GCA_016271365.2). Taxonomy (NCBI): domain Eukaryota; kingdom Metazoa; phylum Chordata; order Ceratodontiformes; family Ceratodontidae; genus Neoceratodus; species Neoceratodus forsteri. The sequence goes on from CM028130.1 coordinate 243,527,887, forward strand.
CTATACAGCCTTTGCGTAACAGTCCTACCAGTGCTGCTTTGTATAAAGCTGCTTCAGTTGATACAGACACTGATAAGCATCTGTTGCACTCAACATATGATGCCTCCAATGTTTCTGCCAGGGCAACTGCCTCTGTGGTTTCCCTTCAGAGATATTCATGACTGTGTGTGACTGTTTTTCAACTGATGTGCATCAGTCTGTCCTTTATGTTCCTCTTATGGAGTCCAGACTGTTTGTGGCATTTAGAATGCACTTCATGTGCTTCACTCTTCTAGGGCGACTCTATGGTCATTTATTTCCCTGACTTCTCAGCCTCCCAGATGCATGGAAGGGCTTCTTTTTGTAGGCCCACTGTTTACAGTGGCAATGCCTCCCATCAGAAACCCCAGGCTCATGGCAGAGGTGCCCTCCTGAGTCCACTCCTCCTTGCTGCCCATGCTGTCCACTCCTCCTTGCTGCTAAGGCACCAAAGGTATGAGTCCCAGCAGCCCCGACACCCCTGGTACCTTCTGACTCCAGATCTCTTTGCCCTCCACTTCTGTTGCCACCAAGTGTGCAGGTGAAGGGAAGAATCTCCCATCATCTGCAAAAATGGAGGAAGCTCACCAGAGGCAAGTGGCTTCTGGAAACTGTGGAGAAGAGGTATGCTCTGTAGCTTTCCATCTCTCTAGTGCATCCATCGCCTCCCTATCATTTTCCTCTGGGCCACTTGTTCATCCTGCTTATGGAGGTTCAGACACTCCTACAAAAGCATGCTATTGAACCTGTTCTCTCTCTCAAGAGAGAAATAAGGGATTCTATTCCCATTACTTCCTGGTCCCCAAGTGGATATGAGATCTGTGTTCTGTATTGGACCTTAGAGACTTGAACCTATTCTTCAAACACAAAAGTTTTGAATGATGTCTAGTCAGGATCAAATCCATGTGTTGCAAACGGGGACTGGCTCTGTGCCCCCGATATGATAGATGCATACCTTCATATCAAGTTTTGAAAATGCCACAAGCAGTACTGTTGATTCATGCTGGAAGGCAGGTGTTATTAGTTCCAAGTCTTGCACTTTGGCTTATCCTCAGCACCACAGGTATTTACCAGATGCATAGCAATTGTGATAGCAGCCTTCTGGAGAGAAGAGCTTTATGTCTTTCCCTGTCTGGATGACTGGCTTATCAAGGTTACATCTAGTAAAACAATCCTGTACACACTGTCCCAAATGAGACAGTTGTTCAAGGAACTGGGGGTCACAGTGAACGTAGCAAAATCTATCCAATTTCCTTGTCAGCACCCCTTGTGTATTGGAGACAAGCTGGACTTGGTGCCTTCTTGCCTGCAGAGAGGGTGGAGGCCCTTGTTGCCAACAATAGGCTGATACACAAAAAACATTATGTGTCAGAATGAGCAATGATGAATCTGCTGGGGCTTGATGGCTGTGGTCATCATTACAGTCCTTTTTTACCAGCTCAATATGCACATTCTGCTTTGGACTATTCAGCTACAATTGAAACAGTTAACAGATGAGTTGGAACAAATGATTCTTATCACATCTCCTCTCCATCATACTGTGGTGTGGTGGATATACTGCCAGAACCTGTTACAGGGTGTTCTATAGGTTTAAAAGACTCTATTGCAGACTCTGACAATAGATGCCTCAGGGTTCAGTTGGCTGCCCATCACAGGTAATTTCTGACTCAAAGCTCTTTAACCAGCCTGACGTCTGATCTCCATATCAGTGTTCTGGAGGTGAGGGCAGTTGTACTTTGCATACAGGCCCTTCAAGCACATCTCAGCCATGGTCCCTTGTTAATTTGGACAGACAATGTCGGTGTTTTGCACTACATTAGCAATCAAGGGGGCACTCACTCTTACATCCTATGTAAGGAAGCATTTAGAGTATTGTACAGGAAGGTATGCCATTGCTGCAATGAAAAAATTTCAGTGATGTCCTTGACAGCAGCAACAATGACAGACCACTGTAAAGTCTGTTCGGGACCCCAGCACGGCTTCTTCTGGTGTTGCTCCCTCTCCCTAAGTCAGCTCTGACCTAAAGTTTATAGTAATAAAGTGCAGGGTTGTAGGGTGCAGAGCCCCCCCCATATGGGGGGGTGCGGGGGGGGGCATAGCCTCCCAGAAAAAAAAAAAAATACTTTTCAGATGGCATAATACTGACTGCAATTGCAGTCAACATAGTCCCATCGCTGTAATGGCAGTCAACAGATTTTCTGTCAGACCGGCATTGTAGAACCATCCTGGAACATATCTCAGGGCCTTTAGCTGTCACCTGTGTTTCTTCCAGGTGTCTAAAACATCTTGGTAGAACTGCTAGTCTCCATGATAAACAACTTCTTCTCAAGATGGAATCATCCAGAGCTGGAACTTTCTGCATCCCCACATAACTCAAAACTGCCATGTTTTTGCTCATTCCAGGGCCTGAAGTTTTTTGGTGAATTCATTATTCCTCTCCTGGAACACGATATTTATTTATGCCATTCTTCTAAGCCCTCTCATACAGAGGGTTCTCTTCAAGCTATGTGCCGAACATGCCACCCTAATACTGGGAACACGCTGCTTGTCAGTCAAATTTTGATTCCACTTCTGTAGCATCCAGCAGTGGAACCTTATATTCTACTCCCTCTGTGTCGCGTTCTGCTGTCCCAAAACCAAGGGTCCCTAGTCCATCTGGACCCAAAGTCTCTGCATCTGAATGCCTTGCTCTTAAAGACATAGCCATTGCTCATTTTGGGGTTTCACACCAGTAGGGATGATGTCTTTCTTGCAGCTAGAAACATTTCTGTGAAACATACTTATTCTTTGAAGTGGAGGCGGTTCTCAATATGTTGTGCTTCCTGATCCATGGCATCATTTATGTACCATGTGAATACTGGACTGAACTACCTTCTGTCACTGTCTGACTCCAGTCTCCTGTACTCCTCTGTTAAGATGTGTCTGACTGCCTTTTCAACTTTTCTTGTCCCTACTGGTGGACTCATGGCGGCACAACTAGAAGTGTCCCATATGTTACTTAAGGGTATTCTGCACATGCATCCCTCGATTCATAAACTGACTTCACCTTGGGCTTGGGACCTTAATTTCATTGATCCTGCTGTGATTTGTGAGGTGTGTTTCCTTTCACAGAAAGAACTGTTACAGTCACTATGATTTCAGCTCTCAGAATTTCCAAACTTCTGGCTGTCACAGATGAGCCCTCTCATTTTGATTTCCATGGGGACAGGGTGCCTTTGCAGACCAATCCTCATTTCTTACTGGAGGTTTTTTACTGATTTCACATTGATTCAGACCACACACCTCCCTGTGTATTATTCTGAGCATGCTAACAAAGAGGGAATTGATCCATACACTTGATGTGCAGTACATACTGTAGAACACTACACGTCTAATTCAGTCACACTGACTGCAGAATGTCCTCTCAGCTTTTTGTTTTATTCACCCCCAGTAAAGAGGGTGACCCTGTGACTAAACAGTGCCTGTCCAAATGACTAACCAACTGTATTACATTCTGTTTTAGGAAGGATGGTAAGGAACTTCCTAGTGCTGATCATGTCCACTGTACCCGTGGTATGGACACTTCTATTGCCTGTCTTCAGAATGTTTCTGCAACTGATATACAGTGTATGCTGCTGCCAAATGGCTACAGATACCTTCACTAAGCATTACAGTCTGGACATCATCTCTTGCAGATATATTAGTTTTGGTCTTGCAATACTGCAAGGCATCCTGCTTGGGAATCATTCCAAAGGGGTGGCCCGATGGAGGAGGTATCCTCAATAAAGACAGAACAGTTACTTATTGTAACAGTAGATCTTCAAGTCACTCTCCTCCATTATGCAACTGCACACCCACTCTCCTTCCCCCTTACTGTAATATAATCTGATAGGATTGTCCACTACCTTTTTGTTGATGCACGTAAGTGCCATGGGTTTATTCAGGCTCCTAGTCCAGTGCCTCTCTTTGTATGCCTGGTCCTGGTTTGGTGTCCTTGTTCATCCTGGTATGATACCATATGTGCTTGTCTCCAGCAGGGAACTCATCAGTGGTGGGTTGACAGACATATTATAGGCATTGATGTTGTACCGTGCATCTTCATGGCCGGTTTCAAGATAGCAAAAGTTTCCTAGTGGTCCTGATGCTGGCATCTTACAGTTCCAAAGGTGTGGCCTAATGGAGGAGATTATGTTGAAGACCTACTGTTATGGTAACTATCTGTTCTATCCAGTTGCCCCCCCCACCTTCCTGATCACTGAGCCATGATTGGAGGCAGTAGTAAATTCTCAACTTCAAGCTATTCAGTGGACCCACCTTTCAAGACTGGTGTGTGTGTTCTATGTCCAAAGCTATTAGCTGACATCAGTCTTTAGCATGCTGGGTGGTGGATACAGATCTGTCTGTGTATCTAGTGTACATCAGTCAGTGATGCCAAGCAGGCTAATTTGTCTCACTTTTGCATAGATACATAGACAGTGTTGGCAGATAAGGGTCTACGGCCCACCCAGTCTGCCCATTTGAGCTTGTAAGTTTACTTTATGTTTTCCTAGAAGTCTGTGGCCCCTTAACCCTGATCTCCAGAAATCCTTTATACTGTATCTACCCCATGCATTCTTAAATTCCGTGATTGTTTCAGCCCCCACCACTTCCTCTGGCAGGGTGTTCCACTTGTCCACCACCCGTTCTGTGAAGAAATTCTTCCTCATGTTTCTTCTGAATCGTCCTCCCTCCAACTTCATCCCATGCCCTCTAGTCCTGGAACATCTTTTTCACTTAAAAATAGTGTATTCCTGCACCCTGTTCCTCCCTGTAAGATACTTGTATGTCTCTATCATATTCCCTCTCTCCCTCCTCTCCTCCAGGGAGTACATATTCAAGTCCTTCAACCTGTCCTCATAGGACTTGTGATGCAATCCATGTACCATCTTTGTTGCCCTCCTCTGAACCTTCTCTACCCTGTCTATGTCCTTATGTAAGTAAAGTCTTCAGAACTGTACACTGTACTCCATGTGGGGCCTCACTAGTATCTTGTATAGTGGAATTATGACCTCCCTTTTCCTGCTGGTGATGCCCCGCCTATGCATCCCAGCATCCTATTTGCTTTACCTGCTGCCTTGTCACACTGTTTCCCTACCTTGAGGTCATCAGAGATGATAACCCCAAGATCCCTTTCCTGCTTTTAGATTTTTTAATTTTCATGACAGGATAGCGGTGGGATAGGAAAGTAATATACCACAAAGAGTAGTGATTGTATAATTGTCTGTATAGCAGTAAAATGAATATTGAACAAATTGTGCCACTATTTGTCATAACAAATACTAAGTAAGTAATAATATCTGACAGGGTGGGTGGTATTGGGCAGTATCAGACCAGCCAGGGCTACAATGAGGCCCAATACTGCAGGCAGAGGACCTTATAGTCCATGGAAGGTCTGCTATTGCCCAATGCCACCCACTCTGTAGGGTATTATTGTGCTTAGAAAATGGCTCACTCATAATAATTTTAATAATGTGTAATAACATTAAAAATATGTGTAAGAAATATTAAAAACAGAGTAAAAATTCATTTTTTTGTAAAGTAGTCCCTTTTCTACTATATTGGCCAGTAGGAAGCGGTGTTATTTAGGATTCCCAGTAATTGTCTCAGGCAGAGTGTTTAGAATTCCCTCATTGTATCACTTTCACTTCTTGGCTACCTCTGTTTCCATTGTGTGCCCCCGGTTTCCCTTGTTTCTCGCTGATTGAAGAAATAGGTTTTATGATGGAACTTGAGAGAAGCAGTTTTTATTAATAATGAGGAGCCAGGACAGTTTAAAGGAGGTACTGTGTGCCATCATTCAAGGTGCCTCAGAGCTTGTGATAAGGCAGGTCGCATTTGGGCAACTATCTGGAGCAGCAGATAGGTAGACCCAGTTAGGATCATTTTACTGGAACCAAGGAACACAAGAAGATATTCTAATACTGTAATGAACTGTTAAATAGTTTAAAGAAACACTGAATGTAATTTGTTTCCTTGTCAATGAGTATCAGACGGGCTGGGGAGCAAGTGTGGAGCAACTCACTCGGATGTGTGAGCCAGTAGACTGTGGAGCAATTTAAAAACAAGATTTTATAGAAAAGATTTGCTTGTGGGAAAAAATGTGCTGCTTATTAAAATGGCTATGTTTCTGTAACAGTGGAGCTCAGTTGTGAGGGTAGGGGTGGGCTGACTCGCTTCTCTCACTGAACAAGAGGGAAACAATGGCAGCTACAAAACTTTCAGATTCAAACTGGCACCGTTTAACATTGTACACACTGCGGCTGGTACTTGTTTTTTAGAGGGCACTATTGAAAATAAATGCCCACCTCTGCCATGTTGTCAGCCAATCAGCTTTTAAGATTTTTCTTTGCCATTTTATAATAGTGCATTAATTGTCCAATTTGAGAAACTTAGTTCAGTGCACAGCCTGGATGTAGCCATCATCATGCTAAGTTATGAATTATAGCAAAATTTCATTCTTTATTTAGCATCCTTAATAAACAGTATCTCAAAACACTATACATGCTAGCATGGCAAGGAAAATAAAATCAAAAGATGCAAAATAATGACATTAAATAAGAAACTATACATTATGGGACTCCTTTGTTTATGTAAGCCTCAGCATATTTGGTCTTGAGTGGGACTTTAGCATAAAGTATTCACCTTTTTCCAGCATGTGACAGGGTGTATGGTGGGCCAATTCAGTATCAGAGTCAGTCTGGGCCTCTGATACCCTGTCCTTCTAGAATGCTAAATCTCTTTGCTGGCAACAATATACATTACCCAGATAAGAAGGTAAAAATATTTAAAGATTTGTTTCTTGATTCTTGGTCATGAATGAGTTAAGAATGTTGATAGCCAGAATATTCCCAGGTAGGTGACTGTGGCTGACAAGCACATGCATCCTAATTAAAATCCTGCTTGGAATAATTGACAGGATCAATTTTGACTGTTTGCACCTTAAAGGGAAAGCTGACTGAACCCAATAAGTGAACCTAGGTGTGTGCAAGTATAGTTTTAAGTATCCAGAGCGGGCTAGCTTCTTAACAAGCTACAAATCTGTTTCAAATGGCCAATAATAGAATACACATGATGTGTCTATTTAGGGATTATGATTTAAAAACATATTTATAATCCAGCAGCCTTCAGCCCATACAAACTGTCCCTTAGAATGACAAAGAGAGCTAGCTGCAGTCTGAGGGAACAATAGACTGAGCTGGAGTATGAGAAAAAGAGAGTGAAGACTCAGTCCCTTAGAAAGGTGTCAGAGAGACAACGGAAGAAGAGCAAAGTGCTTCAGGTCACTTTGCTGGCTGAAATATTTTAGGATGATTAAGCAAGGAGGAAATCCTGTTTTTTACTACAGTATTTAAATCTTTATATAATGAATCATATGCCAAAGCCGATAATTTTAAGTGTACACTGATAGTGAACACAACACTACGTCAACCTATTTTTGGAATTACAGTATGTACTTAGTTTTCATGGCAAAAATCTGCTTGATTCAAATAAGAAAGGGCTGGTACTGAATTTGTATGTTGTTAATGTTCTGAAATTCATTATTTTTAGCTTCAGTATGTCCAAGTCAAATCGTTGGCCACTTTGGGTTCATATCAGCCTTTGGTCAGATCATTAAAAGAACACTTTAGCCCTTCCCACGTGGCCAGTTCTTTTCCCATGGCCATCCCTCCCCCTAACCCAGTCATTTCCCACCCTCCTCCTCAGACATTTTTTTAATTAAAAAAATCTGGTTCCAATCACTGTGCCAGGTGTTGACAGAGTTTTATTTTCTAAATTGGACTAGAGGGCCAGGGGAGGGTGGAAGAAGTAAGCATTAAGCCATGATGAAGGTGGCATCTAATGGGGAATTAATGCATGGTTGGGAGCATTGTGGCATGAGGCCAAAGGCTGAGTGCCTACAACGGCCCAACCATGCATTAATTCCCCATTAGATGCCATCTTCGGAGTGGCTTAATGCGCTTGTAACATGGTTTTCTAGTAAGGAAGTGTGTTACAAATGTACATACTATTAGTTAACATACACTATTGAGATACAGTTTTGTTATCTTAGGAATGTTTACTGCACTTTTAGACGTGTGAAGAAATGCTTGTTTACATGCAGATGTTGTACAAAACAAAAATCACTTGTTGACAGAGGACAGCTAACTTAAACTTATTTTGAAGTACATTTTGTAAATGTGCACAGCTATTATTGTAATAGCATGCTTGGGAGGTCCATGATATGCTGCTGTGTGTGTTCCTGTACTTAGCTAATAAGCATATTGTCTGACCGTCTCTTCAGGTCCCGCATGTCCTTCCAATGGTGCACCCTGCAATGCTTCCGTTTTTGCTCATTCTGACTGTTGCTCATGCTCGTATATTGTCAATGGCTACAAGATGCTATTTCTTACACTCCACTTTATACTGAGTGCCACAGTAACTGAAATTCATGGTTCCATGTATCGTGAAACTCTACATTTGGGGTCTGCTCCAGAACTGCTTATCTCTGTGGTGTGGTGCTCTGTGCTGTGCTACTTCTGGTTCCAGGTATCACTTCTTGTAGTTCTATGCTACTGTGCTATGCTATGTTTCTCTGTTGTGCAACAGTCATGAGCATGTCAGTGGGTGGGTGGTGGGAAAGACAAGATGTTTTTGCAGCATAACTGTGTGTTTTAAAACTGTGCTTTTCTTGTTCCATGGTTTCATTAGGTACTTCACTTTCTACATGGCATTATTGCTTCAATAATGCCGTGTTGAGCTATTAGCATGTGACTGATTTTAGCCAATCACTTTTCTGATTTATGTGTTTCTTAACTTAGCCATGTTACAAGTTGGCATTCACTGGGATGGGTGAGGGGTATTTAAGGGGTGCAACCTGCTCCTACCTGTAGCCTGCTAAACCAAAGTTGGTAGGGTCCAACGTGTCTTTGGCTGAAGTGCTGAAGCATAACGGAAGATAGGGGGTCCAAATCGAAGTGGAACTCAAGTTGTCGGTTTCCACTTTGTCTCCGTCTTAGACTCAGACATAATTTACTTACATTGTAAAAACGCAATAATTTCTGAGAGTAATATTTTGGTTACACTTTAAGTGTCAGTTAACTACATTGTAACTGCATTACAGTTCCAATGTAGCTGCATGCAACAAACATATAGGCAAAAAGTATTAGCCCTTAACAATACTGTAAACTGACAATTTATCAGCCTTGATAATTAAGCCCAAATGCAATTATATAATAAATTATCTAATGCCATTTTTCTGCCATATCTGCTGCTCACATCTATAATTTATACAGTTTACTGGTAGTGGATTTTAACACCCAGTTAGGTGTCAGTTCTTTATGGTAGAATCATGTTAAGCCCAGCTAGTACAGTACCCATTCTATTTTGACTTAAAGAGCTAGAAGAACCAAAAATAGCAGACAGGAAATTGTTACAAATTTGAATAAGTAGTCAAACTTTTTTATTTCTCAAGTATTGCCATTTTTTTCATTTTGCTCATTGGCAATTTTTGTATGTGATAGTATTATGCTGGACATTTGGAGCAGCATCGTACCTGGCAGCAGACATATTTATTCCTCACACTACATGATCCACACTGTGACCTCACTGGCAGTGACATCACAGGCGACTGACCTTGCAGCTACTGAGTGGCTCTTCTTGAGTAACTGTGGTGTCACAATCAGTGAGGAAACAATGCAGAAGAGCTAATGTGTGGAGGAAGAGAGCTAAATTTGCCAGCTGACAGGCAGAGTGCTGTTCTACTCATAACACCTGCTATGATTTATTTATTTATTTTATTTATTTATTGAAATGTTTCACCAGGAAGGCACACTGAACAACAAGTTGCTCGACGGGGGGGGAGGGGGGTTACAATGAGGATTTGACAACAGAAAATTACAAATAATGAAGGTAGGAACAGATACAATATGAAGCATTAGGTCAGTATAAAACACAAATGTGAACAGTACAGAAAATTACAGCTCAAGAAAATTGATACAACCAGAGGGAGAACACTGAAACATGACACAGTAGACCTGACGGTTAATGAGGCAACAATACAGTCGTAGTGCCAAAATGTTCTGAGTGCTATACTCTAAGGCAGTAAACAAGTGGTGAGGGCAAACAAGGGTGAGAGGGAACAACACCAGAGATACAGTTGTGAGGGATGGAGCTCAGATGTGCTGGAAGGGGAGGTGGATGGAGCTTAGGTGGGCTGAGGAGAAATGGAGGAGAGGGGGGAAGGAAGAGTTCCTAGTATTTGTTCCCCTCCAGAATGTTGAGAACCATGCAAGGGGGACAAGAGCTGGCAGCAAGACAGGACAATGAGAATTAGGGGTGCAAGAGGCAAGCCACCAAGCCCTGTATCCCATTCAGGATACAAGAAACCCTACAAGGGGGTTTGGATGCTGGTGAGCAGAACAGGGATAAGAGGCCATTAGGGAGGATTAAAGCAGTTGCAGCTGGAAGAGAGGAAGTTGTGTAGTGAAGTGCCAAGGGAGCTGATGGAGGAAGAGTGACGTATTTGTGGGGAGAGCACGTTCCAGATTTTAGGGAAGTAGTGGGAGAAGCCAATCTGGCCAATAGGGGTACATTGGCACAGGACCAACAGGGTGCATGTGTCAGTAGATTGCAGGGAATGGGAGGGGTAGAAATGGAAGATAGGCAGTAAAGTAGGAGTTCTCCCAGCCAGAATTTGGAGGTCAGTTTGGCACAGTGTGAGAGCCGCCAGTTGGACAGTGCAGAAAAGGCTAGGTCATGACAGAGGTCACAGTGATGAGTACAAGAGGGGGCGTCAAGGGCAAAGCAACAGAATGAGTAAAAGAGAGAGACCAAGTTGGTCAGGGAAGATTTGGGAACAATACCATTGATTACATTACAGGAGTCGAAAATGAGGAGTATAATCTTCTAGACAAATTCATGCCTCGCAGTCAGTGGCGTGCAATTATGGTTCCTGTACAGGGCGCCATGCCTGGGGTGCAGTTTCATCAGGATGGCATCGATGTGTACAGAGAAGTTGAGGTGTTGCTCTAGCCAGTCCCCAAGGTATCTAATTGAGGATGTGTCCTCAAGGATTGTCCCATCTTGGCTGTGGAAAGAGGGGATGTCACAAAGCCTAGAGAGTCTGCCTGGTGCCAAAGGTCATAGAGACTGCCTTCTTGGCATTGAGGGAGAGCTGGTGTGAGGCAAACTAGAGCTAAACCTGGTTGAAGTCATGCTGTAAGCTGCAGAGTTACTGCTGGAACTGTACAAGACAGTATCATTGGCGTACATGTGGATGTAGGAGGTGGAACAGGCTGACGGAACGTCACTGATAAAGATGGAGAAGAGCAATGGACCTAGCATTGAGCCCTGGGGGAGTCCATTGTCGATAGGGAGTGGAGGGGAGGTAGAATCAGAGATTCATACTGATTGTGTCCTTCTGGTGAGATATGAATTAAACTAGTTTATGGCAGACAAGGCCAGGCTTGCTGAAAAGAGGGTACCAAGAAGGAGGGTGTGGGAAACAGTGTCAAACGCTTTGGCTACATCGACAAAAATGGCTGAAGTGATCAGACTACCATCCATCCCAGTAAGGATGGAGTCGGTGAGCCTGAGGAGGGAGGTAGTAGTAGAATAATTCTTCTGAAAGCCAGATTGGAAGGGGGTGAAAAAGGAGGAGTCAGAGAGAAAGGAGAAAATTTGGGAGAGAACCAAGTGTTCTTGAAGATTAGAGAGGGTAGGAAGGAGAGAGATGTAGTGATAGTTTCCAGGAGCAAAAGAGTCATCACCCTTTGGAGATGAATAACTACAGTGTGTTTCCAGTAAGAGGGGACCTGTACTGACATAAAGGAGAGGTTTAGGATTAGGGAAGTAAGGTAGGCGATAGTAGGAGCCAAGAGGTAAAGAGGTTTAGGATCAAGGTCATCCGGGGAGGAACCTTTTGATGGGTTCAGGGAGAGCAGGGCACTTAGGGTTTCAATGGAGGAGATGTGGGAGAAGGAGGTTGGGTGGGAGCCAGTTGAGGGATGAGGAGGAGAGGAGGGGGAGGGGGATGAATGGGTGGGGAAGGAGCTGAGCAGTGACTTGGCACAGGAAGTATAGTAGGCATTAAATTCACTGGCCACCATGCCTGGGTCTGATACCAGGGAATTATCAATTTTAGGAACAGGTGAGGGGTTAGAAGGGGGAGAAGAGGGCATGGACAACTCACCAAAATTTGGATGGGGAGTTGATGTTTGTGTGGAAAGAGGATTTGAAATACTCAGACTTTGTCAGTCTGGCAGCTCAGGTACACGAGTTGTGGAGCATTCTGTACTTGGTGTAATTGCTGGGGAGCTTTGAAGTTTTGTGTTTTTTCCAGGCGTGGTCACGCTCCCTTAGCCATGCCAATAATTCAGGGGTAATCCAGGGCAGGTGAATCTCAAACTCTGGTTAATCTTAAGGGAGTGAAAGTGTTCTAGGTGGTGATGAATATATCCTTGAAGTAGACGACGGCATGGTCAGTGGAGAGGGCAGAAGACAGAGAGGCCCCGTCAGTGGATGCTAGTCCTGACTGAAGTGGGGCAAGATCTAGGGATTTAAAGGAGTGAAGCTGAATGATTTTATGAGGAGGTTTGGGACGATGGACCTTGCAAACCTGGAAGATTGGATTGTGGTTACTAAGAGCAATGGGAGAATACCTGACTTGATGACACGGTGAGGGAGAATGATGAGTGCCCAGTCAAGCAGGTTGTTGTTTTGAGTTTTAGGATTAGGATTAGGACATGTGGGCTCAAGGATAAGTTAAGAGAGGCTGAATGCAGCAATATCTTTCCAAATCTTGCTCAACTTAGGTGTCAACCAATATGTTCAAGTCTCCCAAAATGAGCAGCTCACCTGATTGCGAGATGGAGGTAGTGGAAGATATAAGTTCAGTCGCAACTGTGGGATCGGTGCTAAGATGGCAGTAGATGCCAGCTATGAAGATTGGGACAGTGAAAGAGAGGGTAATATGTGTGACTAGGGCTTCATAGGTTGCAGGGACTGAAGGCAATAAAGCAGAGGTAGATTGCAATGTAGACTAGATGTACAAGGCCACTCTCCCACCCTATCCTGCCCTGCCTTGCCTGTAGAGGGAGTAGCCAGGAATAGCAATGGAGTTGTTATGGATTTTGTTTGTGATCCATATCTCACTTATAATTAAAATGTTATACGTGTAGGGTTTGGATGAGGTCAATTTTGCATAGTGGCCTGCAAATGTTCAGGTGAATGAGTTAGCCCATTAGGGATTACCGAGGGGGCTGGGGGGCTGGATCCATTTGAGCTAAGGGAGGCTGCTGGAGAGGATAAAGATGGTGTGCCAGGGTTGGATGGATATTTCCTGATGAGAGAAGGAGGATGGCTAGGATGAGGTAGTGTAATTTAGGACATTTGTATTGTAGTTTTGAATTTAGGGGGATGAGGAAGATGGAGGGGAAGGAGAGCAGGGGATTGTGAGGTGAAGATAGTCAAGATAAATAGGAGGAGGAAAGAGAGAGACAGGGGGGAGGAGTGGAAAGTACGACCAGAATTCATAGATGGCAGTAGGAGTAATTGCAAGGATGAATGAGCTAACAGGGAGAGAAGGGGGATGGGGAATAGCAGATGGTGTGCTGGGGGCAGAAGAGATGAGGATCAGGACCAGGAGGGGAGGAAGTAAAAAGAAAGGGGAGGGAGGAAGGACAGATAGAGTGGACACCATACTTAAGGAGGGGGCTAGGGGCTTAATTGTTCAGAAACAGATGCTGAACTTAATGCCAGCTAGTACTACTACTAAGGAAGGTAGGCTGGGGTCCTAAAAAAGAACAAGAGCTTGACAAAGCTAAAAGGGAAATTGTTTAACCAAGAAAGGCACACTAAGCCAGAGTTTGTTTCTGGGTATGACCTGTGAGCACGAAGAAGTTAAGTGATTTGCTTAGGATTACACAGTATGCAAGTAGAAGTTGTGGGATTCAAATCCAGGTCTGGTGTGCTGGATGTCACCAGATTTACAGGTCAGAGCCTTAGAGCACTGTGCTATACTGCCTCATTGAAAAAAAGATATGCAAGGGTTTAGATGACACTGAAGCAATGCAGTGGCTGGGCTACAAGAGGGCTTGCCAGGGTTAACAGGAAAATACATAGAAGTTTGGAAGACTCGGTATTAAAACAGTGAGTGACAGTAGGAGCCAGGGAGAAGATATTACAGAGCAGCCCTCTAGTGGCCAGAATGTATAAGCTGCTAATGTGAAACTAGGTAATTCACAATCCCTACTTACAATCCCTAGTCATGTGACCTAAAGGGATTATATAAGGAATAGCCCAGATAGGGTAGGAATGGAGCCAGCATGAAGCAGGACATAGCTTGATGCAGTGAAACAGAGTTAATATGTAGTAAAAACTGGGTCAGCAAAAGATCAGAATTTTAAACAAAGCTGGCAGGCTTTAAAACTAAAAACAATGCTGGCAGAAGTTACAGAGCAACCAGAAAACAGTATCCATTAGCAGGCTAAAGAGCCAAATATTATTTAAGAAGTTAAAATTCAGGAGCCAATGGGGAGCAGGCAATGTGGTGCCAGAATTCGAAATTCACACTGAGCCAAGCCTGCAGAAGCACTGAGTGGGTGTCAGTACCTTATTGGTGTGGAAATTTATGGGCAGGCAGGCAGCTTCAGTCTGGGGCCTCCAGTGCCCTTGAGTTGGGTGGCTGGCAGCCGGAAATTAGAAGTAAGCCCAGCTGGGGCTGAGGGGTGCCTGTGGGAAGAGGTACAAAGACAGGAGTCAATTATAAGAGTCTCTAAATGGGGAAGGGGGTCATGAGGGCGTTTAGCAGGGGAGCAGAAAGAAAGTGAAAAAGAAGGATTTAGTAAGACGAAAGGTGCAGCTAAATTGGGGGAGGGCTTTGGAGTGAGGGTGGGGGTAGGAGCAAGGCAGAGAGACAACAAAAAGTAAAGAAAAATGAGCAGGCAATTTGGTGCAGTAAAACAGACTTAATATGCAGATTAACTGGGTCAGCAGTAAAACCAGAATATTTTTTTTTAAAAAACAAGACTGGCAGAATTTAAACTAAAAACAATGCTGGCAGAAGTTACAATTAGCTTGATGCAGTGAAACAGAGTCAATATGCAGTAAAAACTGGGTCAGCAAAAGATCATAATTTTAAACAAGGCTGGAAGGCTTTAAAACTAAAAACAACACTGGCAGAAGTTACAGAGCAACCGGAAAACAATATCTATTAGTAGGCTAAAGAGCCAAATATTATTTAAGGAGTTAAAATGCAGGAGACAATGGGGAGCAGGCAATGTGGTGCCAAAATTAGAAATTCACACTGCGCCAAGCCTGCGGGAGCACTGAGCAGGTGTCCGTACCTTTCTGGCATGGAAATTCAGGGGTGGGCAGGCAACTTTAGTCTGGGGCCTCAGGTGCCCTCAGGGTGGGTGGCTGACAGCTGGAAATTAGAAATAAGCCCAACCAGGGCTGAGAGGCACCTTCCTGGCATGAAAATTCAGGGGCACGCAGGCAGGTTCAGTCTGGGGCCTCCGGTGCCCTCGGGGTGGGTGACTGACAGCTGGAAATTAGAAGTAAGCCCAGCCAGGGCCGAGTGGTGTTTCCTGGTGTGAAAATTAAAAAAGTTTCTAATTAAACAAAGGAAAGAGAAAGATTATAGTAGATACAGTATGAAAGGAACAATTGACTGCTTTTGAAAACTAGTATTAGATTTAGGCAGTGCAGTAGCTCTTTAATGAACCTAAAGTCCCTTCCATCCTTAAATTACTATGTTACTTTGTTACATGGATTGATATGTATTGTCACAATACATTAGGATGCTGCAATTTCTACTTTTGTGCAACAGTAAAACAGTTTTTTTTTTGTTTGTTTTTTATTGTTTTTTGGCCTACAGAAATCTCCTTTTTGCTTCTGGTTGGCAACTTCCTACTGCCCATCAGTTGCTGTCCTCCACCAACAAACTGGTGGAGATCCATGGGGAGGGTACTCAAGAGTGCCTTCACTATGGCAGATCTGATATCTCAAAATCTGATCCAACAGCTGGATTTCAGATTTTGAACTATCTAGTCTTAATTCCAAAATCTGCCTAGAAAAGAACACAAGCCCTAAAAGACTCCTCCCTGTCAAGTACCCACCACTACCACATGTTAGCCAGTCAAGTGTTGCCAAAGAAGGATTTCATCATTTCATTCAATACTTGGGACTGAAGATGAGCACATGCTGATTGCTCCACTGTATGATGCCCTACAGCATATCCTTTACAATATGGGGGAAGAAGGAGGTGGCTTCTACAGGGTGTGTTGGGTAAGGGGATTGTTTGTTAAGCACAGGGGTTCTTGAATGATGCTGGGGGGGATGGGAGGCTTATGACTTGGTATGGGGGCATTTTTCATAGTATAAGGGAAGCAAGCAAGATGGCTGTTTTTATTATAGTTGATAATTATTCTGTTTACAATAATATGCTCACAGGGGGCTTGGATAGAAGAGAGATTGGGATTAGAAGGTGGGTAGGGCAGGGTTGCTATCAAAATTATCAAGGTCAGAGCCCCAGTGAGGGTATTGTACAGGTTGGGGGAATTTAATATCAGAATCTCCATTGGATCAGATTTCAGTATCTGAATCTGATGTGGATTCCTAATACAGTAATTAGGATTCAGTGTTTTTGGCAACTATATCTAGCTATCCTAAATCCAAAAGCTGAGCTAGAATCCAATGCACCCTCTTAGAAAAACAGATATACAATTATCCCTGGCCAGCACCATCACCCGATGACTCCGAGTTGCATTTCTTTGTTGGTTTGTTCTCGTTTTGCTCCCTTCCACCAGCATGCAGCACTGCCCAAGGCCATGAAGGACAACTTGTGAATACACAGCTCCCCTCCCTGTGGCGTAACAACCTCACTGGCCCTTATAGGGTGAGTGGGTTGCTGTAGTGATTTTACGTACAGCCAGATGTTCATCTGCTGGGATGTGCTACCTTTGGCAGCATATCTCCCTGCATGGTTGCCTTAGTACTGACCTGCTGAACCTGAGTTGTGAGTTCAACAGTAAGACAAACCACAACTGGACCATTTGGCAGCCCCTTTGTTTTGTTTTTGACCAAACCTCATGTCTAGACTTTGGGTAGCAGCTTTAAAAGCAACCAAGTCATTTTAACAGATCCAATGACTGCCACAAATGGAAAAATAATCCTTTTTTTAAATACAATGTTGTTGCTGATGCATTTCAGTATAGTTACAGGCACTGTAGGCTGAATGAAACAGGACACCTGTTTCCCAACCTCCAGCAATTTGCACCATGTGCATACACTTTGCAATCCTCCACTTCAGGAGATACTTTAAAATTCATTGTATTTTGTTAATTCACAGCAAGTTTCTTGTTTAAAATCTCTGGTGCAAAAAATACATGTAAAAAAACAAACACATCTTCATCTTCTTCATCTCCGAGGAAGCTCTGTTCATCTGAGTGAAATGTAAGGAACCACATAAGTTGGTCACTGTTTGTGCTGCCAGAAAGATGTATGTTTTTTTTTTTGCACTTGCACTTGTATTTCTGCACCAGAGATTTCAAACTGTTGGAGGTTGGGACATGGTGCCCTGTTTCAGCCAACCTGAAAATATTGTTTTGTTTTTGTTATGATGGCACCACTGTAGCCTTAAGGGGAGTGGTTATTTTTTTTAATGAATGTCTTATTTCAGTATATCTGTATTCCAGATCCTATTCTACTTTTAAAGTAGATTAGCTTTTTTTTGACAGTTCATTAATAAGAAATAGTTTTTTATAAGTGAAATTGTCCAAATTATCAATAGTTTTGATAGTGCCCAAATATTATCATAAAAATAGTAGACTGTATACCATCATAATAAATCATACAGTACAAATGGATCCTGTACACCTGGATAGTGCTCTGTCTGTGTCTGTGGATAATCTGGCAACTCACATATTGCACTTTCCACGTAGGCCTAAACAGAAATCATTGGGAAAGGCATAGTTACAAGAATAATTTGGATCCACCCACTATCTATTTCTCTGGCAACCCATCAGGCACCTACTTTTGGATGTACTTCAACAAGTCTGCAAGGACCCTGAGACTAAGTTGGGTGGAATCTGTGAATATTGAATTTGTGCAAATTTCACAAAATGTTGTAAATTTTGCTGAATTTACCAAAATTCTGACTACTTTGGCAAAATCTGAATCTCCCGAATGTGTTTGGAAAATTTTTGCCCCATTCCATGAACATTTATTATTTGAGCTGTGAAATGGCAGTTCTGAGGAATTCCAGTCCACTGCATTACATATCAATTTGCAAAACATTTGCATCATTCTGCCATTCAGTGATCAGTTATGTGGAATTTATTTTTGGAGTTTAATGCATTAATCCACAGTTCATACATTTATTTTGCAGTGCAGTGGCTGACTGAACTACAGAATTAGTGGATGGATTGTGGATTAATGTGTTAAAGTACAGAAAGACATTCTACAGAACTGATCACTGACCTTGATCAGTTCTGTGGAACTTCTTTCTGCAGTTTAATAGATTAATCCACAATTCATACATTCATTCCACCATTCAAGTTAGAACTTCCATGAAAGTTGCCAGAGTGCATTTCAAAAATTCGTAGAAGCGAAATTTTGACTTTTTTGGTAATTTCATTCAAAATCCCTTTAATAACATTTTGAGACTGCTCTTGAAACAGATGGTATTGCCCATTTAGGAGCATCAGGTATGGTCATACAGTATATTGTGAAGTTGCCTTCTATGCAGCCCAAGCAAGTAAGCAGCGATCAGGTGCATACCTTTAGCAAAATGTTACGTAATGTTAAGCTACGTACAATCAGCCACTAGAGGGTGATTAAATACCATTAACATAACCTCAGGGATTGCTTTATTACTATTACAATAAAAATGATTAATATTTTTTTAGTGTTTTACCTTGTTCATCATGTGATTAGGCTCTACATGTATGTTAACCAAAGATCAATATAAGGCTGATAGAATGCATACAGCCCATCAGAGAACTCTCAGACCATTTTAATTTGCATGTATTAATATGAATTTTGGAGTCACTTGTTATAGTATAAGATTAGTTTCACACATGGCCGGAGAGTAGCAATATGAAATTAAAATTTAGTTGCTCATATTACAAATAGTGGGGATCTAAACTGCATTTTATTCAAGCAATAAGATATGGCAGGTGGTACATTATATCAGGATAATTGCATACCTTAGTCACTAGGCAGAAGATGAACCTGAGTGCTTTACTCACACACAAAGTGTGATTATCCAACAGTTAAACATTCTGTGTAATGCCTTATTGCATTTAGAAAATGATTACAATGTTTTTGTTTCTATTTTCAGAGTAATAACGTTTGCAGAATTACAATATTGTGTTTCTGACTGGTGTTTTGTGTTGGAATAATGCAGGTTCATGTGATCACATTTGACCAATCACATTGCTAGGTTTCTAATACTCATTTTTTAAAGAACCTTATATTTTTAAAGTTCCGATTATCATTATTCTTACATACTAAAACATGACCAAGACTGGTTACCATTTGTCACTCTAATGCTAGAAAGTTCATTATGAGACATGGTACATAACCATATGTCTTAGGCCCCTAGGATTATATTAACAAAGTTAAACCAATCCCTGTAGTGTCTTAATACTAAGTGGTTTGATAGAAATTTAATTAAACTAATGAGGGAAAGAGACACCACCTGGAGAAAGTATAGGAAAAGTGGGACATCTATTGATTTAAACGTTTACCGATTAAGGCAGAAACTGTGTAAAAAGGAAGTCAAATTAGCTAAAATGCATTACTTTCAGAAACAGCAAAAGACCAATCTTTCCAACCCCAAAAGTTTTGGAGCTCAATCAAATCTTTATTTACTCCCCCCAGTGAAAGAGGCCCCTGTATGCTGAAAAAATGGGGACTCGCTAACAGACCCTGCCCTTATTGCAAAGAAATTCAGTCCCCAATTGTCTAATCTGGATTCATACTGCAGGGAGCTTCTGGACCATACTAATCACAGTGCTTTACAAGATCAAATGAAATGTTGAACTGACCCTAACCTGAACAGACAGAAATTCTACCTGAAAACTGTCAGGAGTTCTATGGTGTTCAGACTCTTAACCAGCCTGAAGCCTGACAAAGCTGCTGGCTGCAATGAGCTATCTGCCAAAATCTTGGCTCTTGCCACTTCCCAACTTGCATATCCGATTAGTCTTATTTTTAATTTATCCTTTCAAACATGCCCGATACTAAATTTTTGGAAAAAATCTTACATTGTCGCAATTTTTAAATCTGGGTTACAAAACGAATTGTGTAATGATCACCCTGTCTTAATTTTATCTGCTTTATTAAAACTTCAAGAAAAACTGGTATACAAACAGTTTAGTGATTATATCAAGACTCATAATTTGATCTCCCCTAGCCAACATGGCTTTATGGGGGAGGGGGGCACTGTACTGATAATGCCTTGGTTGGGTTCATGGACACTGTCCTCAGGGCCACTGAAAGTGGTAATTTAACAGGGGCAGTGTTTGTGGACCTAACCAAGGCATTTGACCTTGTTCAACATACAATTTTACTAGATCAACTATCTGGATTGAGGGTGGAAGGTCCTGCCTTGTCTTGGCTCTGGGACTATCTCACTAATAGGCTGCAGTGTGTTAAGTTAAACAGAATATGTTCATCTTATCAGGAGGGCCAATGTGGGGTCCCTCAGGGCTCCATACTGGGCCCTCTACTTGTTTCACTGTTAATAGACCCTGAGGTGAAAGTGGTAGAGCATTGTGATCTGTTATTATATGCAGATGATGCAGTTTTATTCCTGTACCTGCTTCAACCCCCCCCCCCTGAATATTATGTTCAGCCTGCTGTCCCACTTCCCCCCTGCTGCTAACTGATCTCTACTTATCTTGTCCATCTAGTTATGTTGCTAGGCACTTATGTCTCATTTGAAATTGCCTCATCTGGTCTTTAACCCAGTTGTTGTTTGCTACATGTGTTTGTTGTCACAGAACTTGGTACTGCTTATGAACTCTTACCTATCTTGTTATATGCTCATGTATTGAGTAATCTTGTTTCGCTCTGTATTTTTGCTTTTTCCCTGTACACAAAAAATGTATTCCCTGTTTATCCCTCATCATTATAATCTCCCACTTCATGCCTGAAAATAGTCATGTCTTGGCTATGGTACTTACCTGGTAAACAAAAGCTAAATAAATAAATAAATTCATTCACGATTCTAATGTCATTGATATTAATCTATTATTGGGCACTGAATTTAACAATATGCAATCCTGGCTTTCTGTAAACAATCTAGTGTTGAATAAGCTAAAAACCAAGTCCATGATATTTGGCTCAGAACCTAAATTAAAAAAAACATTCTGGTAATTTTGTTCTTAGCATGCTGGGGGGTGGGGTTATAGAAGTTATTAAATCATTTAAATATCTAGGTGTGTACCTAGATCTGTCATTAAATTATAATATGTACATAGATAAGGTTACTGCCAAGTTACATTCTAAAACTGGTACTCTTTATCGGCTTTCTAAATTTCTTGACCAAAGATTCTCATAAAACTGTTGAACAATATTGTTTGTTATTGGTCCTAAATTATGCTTCTTTAATTACTGATGCCTCATCTTCTTCCTTTATTTCTCATAAGGAAACATTTTTATATAAAATTGGAAAGTTTGTATAATGGCTCCTTCCCAGACACATCACTGTAATATTTTGACTATCCTTGAATGGCTATCCATTCAAAATACTTATAAATTAGCTATGTCATGTTTTACGTTTAAAATATTACATACAGGTATTCCAACATCACTTTGAGCCCTTTTTGATACATATAGTTCCCCATGCAGTTCACAGTCATCTACTAAGACCCAAGGGACCCTTCCATTGGCCTGTACAAAATCAGGGAAACGGTCCTTTGCTTATTTTGCTGCAATAGTGTGGAAACCTTTACCTGATTTACTTATTTATTTAAAGTTTTACCAGGAAGAACATACTGAGCAGAAGCTCATTTCCAGATGCGTCCTGGGGGGAAGGGGAACAAGGATTGGAGTACAGAATCATAGGAATACAGCATTTTCAGAGGATTGAGAATACACACAATACATATGCACAACAGCACAATAAATATAGTACGAGTAAACAAAATAAGCGAAAATACAATTACAAAATACAGGAAGTTTACAATAATGCAGATACATATTTTACACAACTTAAGAATAGAGCAACAGAGTGCCGTAAAATTGCAAGAACGTAGTACACAGTACTAGTTACATGTTTCAATAAACAGGATACAGAAACTGCTTTGGTGGTGAATTAATATATGCTTAAATGCCTAAAACCTGAATGGACAAGCAGAAGACAGCAGGGTAGGAGCAGCCGGGGCAGTTAAGGCAAAGGATATGGAACAGGTGCAGGGGGAGTAGAAGTTTTTTTTTATGAGGTAATTGAAAACCGGAAGGGGGGAATTGAATATGCCTTGGGAGGGAGTTCCACAGAGTTGGAAACCTGTATAGAAAAGGCGGCCTGACCGGTTGAAGAAGTACGATGAGGGACAGTTACAGTGAGGGGGTCAGAATTTCTGAGTGAATAAGAAGAGGGAGAGGTAAGGGTGGAGAAAGAGGAGGAGAGATAGGAAGGTTGGGTCTGTGACCAGAATTTGGCCAAGAGACTAATGCAATGAGTGCGCCATCTATTCTCAAGGGAAGGGAGAGACAGAGATTGATAAAGGGTACAGTGGTGAGTTCAAGGGGGACAGTCAAGGCTGAAGCAGCAGAAAAAGTGAAAGATTGTCTCCAGTCTGGCTAAGGGGGAGGAGGATGGGGCGGTACTGTATATGACATCCCCATAACAGACGATGGGGAGAATCATTTTCTGTACAAGAGCCTGGCAAACTGGCAGTGGAATGTAGCCCTGGTTGTGATAGATGGCATCCAGTTTAGGGTGCAATTTCTTGTGTATGGCCTCAATGTGTACAGAAAAGTTGAGGTGTCAGTCAAGCCAAACACTGAGATATCTGAAGGAGGAACAGTCCTCTAGTATTGCCCCATCCAGGGTGTGGAAAGCAGGGAGGGAGAGGAGCCGAGAGAGTCTCTGCCAAGTGCCAAAGGTCATGGAGATGGTTTTCTTGGCATTCAGAAGAAGTTGGTTAGAGAGGAACCACAGCTGAACATTACTGAAGTCACCCTGAAGTCTGGCCACCACCTCAGTGACAGAGGGGTCAGAGGCATACAAGACAGTCTCATCTGCATACATTTGGATTGAGGTGTGTGGGCAGGTAGTGGGTAGGTCATTTAGGAAAAGAGAAAATAACAGGGAGCCAAAGACAGATCCTTGGGGCACACCAGTGGTTATGGGGTGAGGGAGTTGCCAATTTGAATAGACTGTGACATACCTACTAGGTAGGAATGGAACCAACTGGTAGACGCAATGGAGAGCTCTGCAGAGGAGAGATAAGAGAGCAGGAGGGGGTGGGACACAGTGTTGGAGGCCTTTGCTAGGTCAATGAAAATGGCAGAGGTGATGTGTCCCTGGTCCATACCTGTTTGGATGGAGTCAGTGATCCTCAGCAGTGAGGTGATGGTTGAGTGAGATCTCCTAAAACCAGACTAAGAGGTGAAAAAGAAGTTGTGTCAAGGAATGAGGAAAGCTGAGATAGGACTAGACGCTTCTGCAGTTTAGCGAGGATGGGAAGAAGTAAGATTAGGCGGTTGTTTCTGATGGAGGAGGGGTCACCTCCTTTGGGGAGGGGGACAACAGTGGCCTGTTTTCACTCATCAGGAACAATTTTGATGGAGGAGAGATTTAGCAGAGAGGCATGAGGGGGTGCGATGGCAGAGGAGGATAAGTATAATATTTTGGCATCCAATCCTGAGGGGCACTTTCCCTTTGAGGGATTTAGTGTAATAACTGTAGACATCCTCTGGGGTGACATGGCTGAAATTCAAGGAAAGTGTGGGGGGAGAAAGAGGGGAAGGAGGAGGACAGGATCAGTTGAGACCGAGGGGAGAGATGACATCATGGCTGATGCGGAGGTGGTAAAGAAGGAATTGAACTTAGTTACTACAGATAGAGGGTCAGACAATGTGCCTTTGCCAGTTGTGATCATGGGAGTGGGGGGCTGAGATTGGGGGTGGAATAAGGAATTTACCACCTTCCAGAACTTGGAAGGGTGATTTATATTTGTAAGGAAGGTGTCCTGAAAGTATTCTGACTTAGCAAGTCTGATTGCCCTGGTTCAGGCATTTTGGAATGTTATATATTTCTGGAAGTCTGTAAGAAGGCTTGAGGATTTATGAGTCTTCCATGCTTGGTTACGAGCTCAGAGACAGGCTAAGAGATCAGCAGAGACCCAAGGAAGGTTTGTCCCATGCACACGGTTTCTTCTCAGAGGTGCATGGGTGTCCCACATGGAGAGAAGATTTGACTTGAAGTAGTCAAGAGCAGCATCGCTGGAGAGGGCACGGGTGATAAAGAACCAATCTACACTGGCCAGATCATGTAGAAGGGAAGCTATATTTAGGGAATTGTAGGACCAAAGCAGCAGTGTTTTTTTTTGCGGGGGGGGGGATTTGAGGAGGTGGATTTTTCTCACTGCATAGAACAGGTGGTGGTCACTTAATGAGTCCAGGAGTAGACCAGTTGTAAATATACAATGTGGGTGGGAGGAGAGGACCCAGTCTATAGGAGAGTGGTTGAGGGATTTTGTATTTAAAAGGGAGGGTTCATTGAGGAGTTGAGTGAGGTTTAGTGCAGCAATGTCCTGCCAAATTTTAGAATAAGTGGCAAACCAATTTATATTGATTAAGTAAAGTCTTCTTTATCAATCACCACTTTCTCCACTGCTGCTTTCATTCATTTAAAAAAAATGAATGTTTGCTCTTGTGTAAAATGATATGCTAACTGTTTATTGTATCTAATGGTTGATTAATGTATTCTGTGTCATTAGTTTGTCTGTTGAACCTACTGACTTCAGGTCATGCCTGAAAATGGGATCATGTATCTCAGTGTACTTACAGTACCTGCAATTACAAATAAATTAAATAGAAAAATTAATTCACATGTGCACACAGCCTGTGTAAGCTCGGTAGTAGAGTTTCATAATACTGTTAGTTGAATTTTGCATAAAATCGAGATCCAGATCAAGCAATGTCAATTCGTACCATCCTGCATACTTAGGATGTGCTGAGATGGGTCTTTTTTGCTCTAACTCATCATTTCTTGACTTTTGTGGTTTGACTATAAACCTAACAATATCTTAGCATAGTTTTTTGAACTTTTGAAAAACAAAATATTTAAGTACAGTTCAGATTGCATTCACATCTTTTCTATTGATTTAGCCTCCCAATGTTTATTGCAGAGGACATTTACATGGAAAAAGGATCAAAATCCTGTACAGTATATTTGTCCCAAGTGAAGTTATAAATCTATGCTACAGTATGTCATCACACTCTGTTACTATGGAAATGTCTGTGATGTTACCAGATGAGTATTATGACCACAACTGAGGAAAAAGCAATAGGAGCTGATAAACTGTGTTTTTTTAGACAGACATGTATATATATATATATATATATATATATATTTCAAATTGTTTTATTAATGCTCCAGTTAGGGTCACAGCAACAAATGTTGGGAAATGAGGCATTAGGTTTTCCATAACACCTCATCCTTCCAAACCAGGCAGGAGAGCAGGTGTTTGGTGTGCCTTGGGCTTCTCAAGCCTAACACTCCACCCTTTCCATTTATAAATAAGGTCAGATGTGTTGACTTTATGTGAGAATGGGTGAACGTTAGGCTTAGAAGCCAAAACAACACATACCCTGCCCCTCAGACTGGATCTAAAGGATCTTATGCAATTTTCAGCATGGCCTTTTGAGGACCCAACCTCATGAACACTGCCAGTGTCATTTTGTTAATCGGGCCCCGATGGTGATTTCACAGTCGCTGTGTGGAATCACCTTTAAGGACCAATTTAAGGAATAACAGTGCAAGTGTTCTTGAGGTGGGGTCCCCAAAAGCTCATGTTAAAATTGTGGTGGGAAAATTCTTAAAAATGGCTGCATTATACAGTAAGTGTGCATTGTACAGTTTCTATGCAGGCCATAACTTCATTAATTTACAATATTTTGAGTCCAGATTTTCAACATGTCATTTTTTTTCACATCACCTCATGAGCAGTACAGCTGTTATTTCTCACATCATGCCCAAAATGTGTTTTTACGACTGTGGTTCAGAATGGCGTGATTGCTGTGCGGAATCACCTTTCAGGACTGATTAAAGAAATGACAGTGCCAGTGTTCATGATGTGGCATCCCAAAAGGGCATTCTGAAAATGTGGCAAAAAAATTCATAATAATGGGCACATTACGAGCCTGCGTTGTGCAGTTTCTATGCAGGTGGAAAACTTTGGTAATTTATAATATTTTGACTCCAGATTTTCCAAATACTAATTTTTTACACCATCTCATGAACAGTGCAGTTGTCATTTTTCACATCCTGTCCAAAATGTGTTTTCGCACCTGTGGAGTGAAATGGCGTTTTATCACAGATTTGAACATTTCCACCTATGGGGCTGATAAGGTGGGGTCATAAGAAGAATATGTTGAATGTTTGGGATCAAAATATAAAAAAAAATCTTTTTAAGTAACGTTGATTGCAGGGATGTCTGTTGTACCTTTGGGGAACACACTGCCTTACCGTGCTAGTGAGCTGAGTTCATGTGTGAATTTAGTAAGCCGGTTTACTGGGACAAGGCTGATGGGGAAGGTGCTACACCTTGTAGCACCAGTCATGGCCTGGGTAGGGATGGGGCTGTGTTTTGGTGCAGATGCCACATCCTGTGGTGGGTGAGGGAACCTCTCCCACAAGGTATTGGGATATGTCGGGGTGTGCTGGCCCCATGCATGGTCTCATTCAAATTAAATGTACTTTTAAGTGACCTTGCTTGATATATGACCCATGATTTACATGTAATATTTAATATTTAACTTCTAGTATGCGATTATTGCACATGATTAATATTTTCACTTGTATATGTGTATGTGGTTTTAAATGGTGTTTGACTACTCAAATGTATGTATTTAATTTTTGAATTGTTATATGATCTTCTGATTGGTGGATATGTCGTATGATGCAGATTGTGAGGGAGTATTTAATGAGCACTTTATCTGAGCTTCTTTATCACGCTGAAGAAGCTTAGCAGGAAGCTAAGTGAAACATCAGTGTATTTGCAGCCACCACTGTATTGTTACCTGTGTGTGCCTAATTTATATAAAGAAGAACTATTAAAACTTATTCAGGTAGTCCTTGTGTCTCCTTTAGGGGCAGCAGGTGCTAAGTGTTCTTTCTACATTGTGTTTTTTACTTCAGTACCGCTGCAGATTCCTGGTGCTCTTATCCACTTCCTGCTGCAACCCTACTAGTGGTGAATTAATTGGGTAAATGAATCATGTTATTTTGGAATAATATTTATTTTCACTTAGAACACTATTATTTCAATTAGAATACATTTATTTAACTTAGAATAAGTTACTTACACTTAAAATCCAGAAATAGAACACAGAGAACAATAGGCCATATAGAAAACTTACAGTACAATGGAAAAATGAAATTTTTAAGCTAAAACTGGGTAAAACAACAGTAAAAACATTACAAATGGTGTGGTATATATCAAGTACATAATGGGTTATAGTAGAGTAACACAATTATCTCCACACAGGAGTGGTAAGACCTTTATAACTAATTTGTGGCTTTGCCACTCGTGAGTTATGGGTCTTACCTCTCACTAGTAGAGATAAATGTGTGATTCCACTGCAAAACATTCTGTATTTCCTATATATTTCTTGCAAAAAACTTCATTAAAGCATCAATTAACATAGAAACATAGACTTTGATGGCAGATAAGGACCACTTGGCCCACCCAGTCTGCCCATTTCCCTACCTCCTGGATAAGCTGCAGATTCTAGTTAACCAACAGCCTACTTCCTGCCACCCCCCACTACAATTGCCTTGTGTCTGTCCCATGCATGTTTGAATTCCCCCACTGTTTTAGCCCCAACAACCTCCCCAGGAAGGCAGTTCCACGCATCCACCACTCTCTCCGTGAAAAAAGATGTCCTCACATTACCCCTGAGCCATCTCACCTCTATCTTTAAATTGTGTCCCCTTGTTCTTACACATCTCTTTTTCTGAAAGATGCTACCTTCCTGGACTTTGTTGATTCCCTTGAGGTACTTGAACATTTCTATCATGTCCCCCCTGTCCCTCCTTTCATTAAGAGTATACATATTAAGCTCTCTCAGTCTCTCTTCATATGATTTCTGATGCAGACCCTGCATCATTTTAGTTGCCCTCCTCTGGACTGCTTCCATCCTGTCTATGTCCTTGCGTAGATGAGATCTCCAAAACTGCACACAGTACTCCAGATGGGGTCTTACCAACTGTCTGTAAAGAGGGATAACCACTTCCCTTTTTCTACTTGTGATGCCCCTTCCTATGCATCCCAGTATCCCCCTGGCTCTCCTCACTGACTTCTCACATTGCTTACCCATCTTTAGATAATCCGATATGACTACCCCCAAGTCCCGTTCCATTTTTGTTGTTGTTAGTACCTCCCCTGCTATTATGTACTCTTTTCCTGGGTGTTTGTTTCCCAGGTGCATTACTTTGCACTTCTTTGCTTTGAATCTAAGTTGCCATATGTCTGACCATTCCTCCAACCTTGCCAAGTCCCTTCTCATCCTTTCTACCCCCCTTGTGTATCAACTCTGTTACAGATCTTTGTATCATCTGCAAAGAGGCATACCTTTCCCTCCAGACCCTCTGCAATGTCACCTATAAAGATGTTAAAGAGGACTGGACCCAGTACTGAGCCCTGAGGTACTCCACTAGTGACCCCATTTCTTCAGAATGTGTGCCACTCACTATTACCTTCTGTGTCCTGTTGTGCAGCCAGTTTGCAACCCAGGCTACCACCCTGTGACCCACTCCCAAGCTGGCTAACTTGATTATTAATCTTTTGTGCGGGACTGTGTCAAATGCCTTGCTAAAGTCTAGGTAGGCCATATTCACAGCCCCTCCCTGGCCTATTACTTTGGTCACCCAGTCAAAGAAATCTATTAGATTCATCTGACATGACCTTTCTGCCATAAATCCATGCCGCTTTGGGTCCTGTGCCCCACTGGCCTCTAGATACTCAACAATTCTTTCTTTCAGAAGTGATTCCATCATTTTCCCTACCACTGAGGTCAAACTTACAGGTCTGTGGTTTCCTGCTTCTGCCTTGCTCCCACTTTTGTGAAGGGGAATCACATCTGCCCTCCTCCAGTTCTCAGGTACCACCCCATCCTCCCATGATTTGTTAAAAAGTATGGTCAGTGGTGTCATTAGGTCCTCCCTTAGTTCTTTTAGGATTCTGGGGTGAATCCCATCAGGCCCAATTGCTTTGTCCACCTTGACTTTTAGGAGTTCTTTCAGGACTCTTTCTTCTGTAAATGGACTGGTGTCAACCCCCCTACCCAGAGTGCTTCTATTGTCTGGTTTAGGTAACTCCTCCTCATCTTCTTTTGTGAATACTGAGCAAAAGTATTCATTCAACATCTCTGCCTTTTCACTGTCTCCCTCTGCCCACCTCCCCTCTCCCTTATTAATCTTCTCTATTCCTCCCTTAACCTTCTATGCTCCCTAATGTACCTATAAAAGGTTTTCTCCCCCTTCTTAATTGACGTGGCTATTTTTTCATCAGTTTGGGCTTTTGCTATTCTGACTGCCTTCCCCACTTCTTTCTGCTTTAATTGATACAGTTCCCAGTCATGATCCTTCTGTGATGCCTTATACTTTTTAAATGCAGCCTTTTTCTCCTTAACCTTCCCTGCCACCTCTTTTGAGAACCATAGTGGTTTTTTACTCTGCTTTGTTTTCTTTATCTGTTTCACACAAAGGCTTGTTGCCTCTATGATGGCAGTTTTGATTTTTCTCCATTGTTCTTCCACCCCTCCTTTTTGCCCATTTGCCAGTGTATTCCTCAGGTATTCACCCATTTTGCCAAAGTCAGCCCTTCTAAAATCCAGTATGCTTGTTTTTGTATGGCTTGTCTCCATGGTTGTGCTTATTGTGAAGCACACTGTGACATTAGAGCTGCTGTGACAAAAGTAGGAACATTTCACGTTAACATTTCCAGGCCTAATACCCCACCCCCACCCTGAGAACAACAATAATGTCAGGGGTGTGCTTGGGTATTTTCAGCTCTATCACTAACCACATTCCATAGGTAGATAAGCTGAGATGGGTACAACATAGCAAAATGGGGTGAGTGTTAGGGCTTACTACCCCAAGGCAGTCCCCCAACACCTGTTGACGTGTACAGGGTAAGGATGGGGTCGTAGGCTTGGAAACTCTAATGCAAAATTTCCCTACTTTTGTCATGCAGCCCTAAGTGATTAACAAAGATTTTTGCAATGAATTTCCTGACTTTTTCAGATAGTTTACTTGCATCCTTATTTGCTCTGGGAGCACAGGGCCCACAGGGCCCTGTGCTCCCACTCTCCATTACTGTCTCTATTTGACTGTGGCAGCTTAGGGCCCTTTGGGCCTGAGCTCTAATGCTCCATGATTGACCTTATGCATATATGTATGTAGCTGTGGTTGCACAGGACCCTCCAGGTCCTGCACTTCCATTTATAGGGCAACAATGACCAAATTGTTAGCATATCCATAGTACTAACCCACCTCAGGTACCTGAGATAGAAAATGTTCAAATTCATGCCAAAACATAATTCTGCACAATTGTAGTGCCATTCCATGCCACAGGTGGGAAAAAACAATTTAGCCAGGATTAGAAAAATGACTATTGTGACATATATGATATGGGGTAATAAGAAGGCTATGTTGAAAATCTGGGATAAAAAATATTAAAAAATTCCAAAGTTATGAGCGTGCATAGCGAAATTCCAATGAAAGGTCATAACTTTGCCATTTTTAAAGATTTTGACCACACATTTTCAACAGTGTCTTCTTATG
The DNA here is from genome assembly GCA_016271365.2 of Neoceratodus forsteri. Classification (NCBI taxonomy): domain Eukaryota; kingdom Metazoa; phylum Chordata; order Ceratodontiformes; family Ceratodontidae; genus Neoceratodus; species Neoceratodus forsteri. Next base: position 243,558,929 of record CM028130.1, read on the forward strand.
AGCTCAGCTCATGAACAATATGACCATATTTATGCAAATCCCACCAAAAATGTGACTTTACAAAGTGACCAAGAAATCACATTTTAGGTGGGAGTTGTGCAATGACAGTCATGGTGTTCATGAGGTGGGGTCCCCAAAAGGCCATATTAAAAATTTGGGGTCAAAATCTTAAAACATGTGTGAATTATGCATACAATTTGAAAAACCAATTGAAATACAGTGAACCACATTTACCTTAGTTTCTCATACTGCAGTTGTCAGTTCCAGCAGCAAGACATGCTTCAATTGCAGAGTAGATCTTGAATCTGGGACTTGTTTAGGTGAGTGAGGGTGTGTGGGGGTGTATTGGGGATGTGGGGTGCTGGCTGGTGAGTGGGAAGTGGGGAAGCTGATCATCACGGGGCCGTGTTTTCCTTTGACAACTTTTAAAAAAAAGTCATTGAGGGATTGTTTTCTTTATTTCAGGATTCTACCTTAAAAGGGAGGGTGGGGGTTGCCACTAGACAACAGGAAATGCAATGAAATAATGGGCATGGCTATCAGATGGTGGGGTGGGGGGTGCCACTAGACACTAGCCCACGAAAAAAAATAATATGCCCTGCCCGATTTGGGGCCCTGTTCCAGTAAAAAGGGTCAATCAGATGGTGTGTCTGTGGAACCCACATTTTTTTTGCCTGGGACCCATGGTCCCCAGTGCTGAAGGTAAAAATGTTTAGACATGTTCCCTTTCATTCTGATGAGAGTCATCAATTATGAAAGGTTATGGCACACAACTGGGAAGACAAGGAAGCTCATGAATACAGCGACAACCACAGTTTCTCTTGCAGCTTTTCAACATCTACAGTCTCATAATGACTTTCAGAATGTGTGCTAATGCTTAAAAAGTAAGTAATGCCTTTTTTCTGTCAAGACAGACATCTCATCCATGGTTGCCATTTTCCCACAGTGGGCTCTGCCAAAGGCATTGCCTCAGAGCACTTTTTGAGTACAGACTTCTTGTCTGCATTTCTGACCAGGCTGTCTGCCAGGATTTTTGCACATGCACAGCTTAAACACCAGATTTTTGGTTTTTGTTTTAAACATTTCAAGAAACCAATATTATGGTTAAAACATACATCCCCCCCCCCAATAAAAAACATAAATATTGACATTTCTTTGCTGGCCTTATTGCTCGAATGCAGTTTTTATGACATTGAAAGATTTTTGTAGAATTCAAATATAAAAAGAGAAATGTGATAGTGTGGTTGTCTTTGAATTTCAGCCTGTGTTTGATGCTATACAATGTTTACTTGGGTAATATTTCACATACCATGCAGCATAATAAAAATCACTAGGTATCATCATTTTTTACATGGGATTTTATGCAGTGTAGGGGAAAAATAAAATCTACATGAAAATCTTCAGACCCTACAGAAAAGCACATGCAGATTGGGAAGCAGAGCATATGTATCTAGTGAGACTGTTGGAAATGGGGGTAAAGAGGTTGTCAAATGTTCAAATACAGAAATAGAATAGTTGCTGTATTGGTCCTTGTAAGAAAAGATCCAGAAGCAAATGGTTTGATACCTTTTATTGGACCAGCATAGATGCTTCTGGATCAGATATTTAAAAGAATTTTGCTATATTGACAGTGTGGTACCTCGTTTTCTTTGGCTACAAAACCTGCACGCTAATATAACTATAAATCACTTTAAATGGCTATGAGATACCACTGAATGTTTCCAATTGTGAAACACATTTCCTTTACCATACAATGTTTATAAAAAAAAAGATTTTGTGTGTGTAGTAATAATGCCACAGTAAATTTCACCTGCACTCGAACACTGCAGCATTTTTGCTGGGAGCCCTTGACTGCATAGCTTCAAGTACTTAGCACACACAGAAAATATGATTTAATTGTAATCTATGTCTGTTATAGCAACAATTGATAGGCATGTTCCATCGTCCATAAAGAAACACTCAGATCATATTTTCTATGTAAAACAAAATGCTAGATAACACTTTTCTTCTGATTCGAGGGTTTACATGACTGCTTATTCTAAAGCGATAAAAAGGTCCTCAAGAATTTAGAGAAAACATAAAAATTACATTTTAAAATGTTTTCATGTATCATATGGTACAATTATGTATGAAAACTACTGGTAGGGATAGCACACGTTGGCTTTTGGTAACCCACCAAACCCTGGGCATGTCAAATAGTTATGGTAAAAGGTGAGACTGCTGGCTTTGGTTGTTAGACACAAGGGAAATGGTGGCTTACAGCTCAAACTGCAGCCAGCAGCATGAGTTCCAGTTGCGGCTTCAGAAGTCAAGAAAATTCTGGTGTTCTAATACACAGAATGCAGGGGAAGCTCTCCTCTCACTTTGCTGGGCACTCAGGATTTTGGGTGCCCAGAAAAACTGTTTCTTGCCACAATTTTAAAAAACAAACATCAGAATGTAACTAAATGGATCCTGATTAGCTAGGTTCTGATTTATTTAAATCCATTCATTTTTATGCATTTTTATTATTTTATTCCTTTCGCTAACTGAAAAACAAAATAGTGAACCCATGAAAAAGGATTTCTCACCTGTGACACAGGATGACCCATATGCACAAATGCATTCGGCTTCTACAACACAGGATGAGCTGTCTGCAAAAAGGCATTAGTCTCCTGTGATACAGGATGGCCCTGTCTGTGAAACGGATTGGCTCCTGCAACACACTGCAGAACATCTGTTTTATTTCCATTGGAAATAATGGGAAACTTTTAAATTTAAAAACTTTGGAATGGATTAATATTTTTTTACCAAACCTTCAAACGTTACATCTATGAGGCAATGGCATTATACTGTGAAAACTTCAGACCACAACTTAAAACAGTTTTTGAGATACAGGTGGATAAAGAAACAGCAATAAAACACAAAAATGTATGGGTTTTTCACTCTGTTTCTCAGAAATCACACATCTGATTAAAAGGAAATGTACCACATCAAGGGACCTACCCCTAGAGATTGTGCATGATAAATTTCACTCAAATCTGTTGAACTGTTGCAAAGTTACTGAAGTACAAAAATAAGGCTTTAACATACAAGTGATGCCTCAACCCTAACCATAGTGGCACCACAGCGCCACTGTAATTTATATACATACATATATATATATATTTTTTTTTTCTTGGCAGCATCCTTCCAGCCCAATCATCACCTACCTTCCCCCCAGAACATGGGGATCCAGTGGCAGTGGAGGAACTGAGTGTAATGGGGCATGCTATTCTCACGGCACCATTCTCTTCCAGATTTATCCATCTATTGTCACTCCCAGAACCCTAGGCAACACCCTGACTGGTCATGCATATGCACAGTGACATTCCTGTGGAAGAACAAGCCTTCCATACCACTGCAAGAATTGCTGTGATGGCTGAACTTGGCACCAGTCCCATCATTACTGGGAGAACTAGGAGCACTGCCACGTAGAATCACCACCCCAGCCCCCTCAACCACCAGAGCCAGCTCCTGAGTCCACCCTAGAATCGTAATCACTGGCATTGAAGTGCAATATGCTACCCACTTGGCTTTCAGACATCCACAAAAAAACAGAACTCTTGCAACACAAAAGTCTTGATTTTCTTGAAAAGGAGTTAGTAATAAATATGAGCAGACATACTGAACTAATGTGAAACAGGAACTGAACTGAGTATGAATATAATGGATTTAACATTTTGTCATGGAGGAGTCAGCTGATTTTTTTAAAGTCTTACCTTTAAACTTTACACTAATAGAATATAAAAAGCCAGTCTTTATGTGTAATACAGTACATATTAAAAATGTTTATTTGGTTATTCATTTGTTTATTTATTCCACTTAAAAACCTTAGGCAGGTAATATTTACAAAGGGTTTGGAGTCAATGTCAACAGGAATGATAGCAAGTGAATACAGTATAACTCAATGCAGCCCTGATGAGGGGCAATACTTACAGCACTTCAAACAAAGGCATGCTATACATTAAAATGCACACACTGCTTACCTTCTACAGTTTGGTGCTACCACATGCAAGCCACGGGTGTCAACAAAATCAAATTCATAATAACTAATCAACATAGTTAATTTAGCCTCTGCACACCCAGATAGGGAGAGGGAGGAGAAGAGCAGGGATTTAAAATGGATAAGGGAGCAGTCAGCTTTTAAGGAAGGAGGCAGCTCATTCCAGAGTTTTGAATATCTGTAGGAAAAGCTGGCTTGGCCTTGTGAAGATTTCCTTTGGGGGAGAGGCAGGGAATGTTGAATTACCCCCTTTGGTAGTGTAAGTTTTGTCCACAAAGCCAAACATTGCTTGAAGGCCAGGGGACAGAGAGTCATAAAGTGCTTTTCATCAAGTGACTAGGATGTGAAAATGCAGCCAGGATTCAAGACATAGCCATTTTAAGCTATTGTTCAGTACTCATCTTTGTGTAACATGCCTAAGTCCAAGGGCAAAATGGCAGGCTCTGTTGTGGACACCCCGTATTCTAGATAGCTCACCATCATTTGCACAGCTGTGTTTTTTCAACGTCATTTACTAGAAGTTGTGCAGTGATTGGTTTGGCCAATGGGTATGATTCTCTAATAAATGCCTAAAGAATATGCTTGTAATCATTTCTGACAGTTGCTCTAGTAATCACAGTGAGCTAAACAATATCTAAAACAGTATTAGACACTGAGAATGATTACATGTAGGTGACAATGAACTGTGCTACACCATGCTGAGCTACAGAGTTTACATTTAGGTGACACTACTCTGTGCTATACCACACTACACCACTGAGTTTACATGTAGGTGGCACTACTCAGTGCTACACCATGCTGTGCTATGGAGTATACAGGTAGGTGTCACTACTCTTGGTTACACCATGCTATGCTGCAGGGCACGGGGTCATAATGTTACAAGACATTATGCTGCATGGTAAAATTGTGTTGCCAATACAGCGTAATTTCTGCCAAGCAGCATAACTTTCTTTTTGTGGGGTGCACAGCCCCCCACACCCCCTGTTATGGGGGTCTGCGTCCCCGCCAAACCACTCCCAATTAAGATTCTCAACTCCGGGGGTGTTCAACTCGGGGAGCGCACAAAGTTAAAAAATACAATAAAAGTTTCGGGGACCAGGAATCAAACCCAGTCCCAGACACAGTGCTTGGGTTCTTGCTGCTGTGGCTCAGTCCAGTGAGCCATGACAGCTGCTCAGTGAAACCCTCTCCCAGCAGAGGTCTTATCCTCTGCCTGGGATAGTACTAATGGTGCAATACTGCATACAGCAGTATACACGGTATTGCAACATTCTCTTACCCGTACAGTGCTATTTTGGGTTAGCTGTAATGTCATACGGTATTAAGCGTATGACATTCTGACCCAGTAACATGCTGCAGAGTTTAAATGTGCAGTAGGTGTCATTACTTTGTGCCATACCATGTTACACTACAATGTTACATGTGTAGTAGGTGACACTACACTGTACTGCACCCCGATATGCTGCAGAGTTTACATGTAGGTGTCGCTACTTATAGGTCTCATAGATCAAGTATGAGCATTTCAAGCAAATTGTCCCTTTGTTGATCACCTTTTCTCAAAGGTCATAACCTCCTATGTTTGGCTTCTCACAGAAACTGTCTAGATTTTTTTATGTTGGTGCGCGTGCGCAGCCAACATCTTGTGGCAGTGAGGATTTGGGGGTGCGGTCACTGTTGGGCGAATGCAGGGCATGCACCAGTAGGTGCGTCCCTCATTCCCCAATCAGCCTGCATGCCAATGCCACACCATGCATACTAAGCTGGTGAGCACATTAAGGAAAGGTCTGCTGCAATCCGAGCAAAGCTCATCATACATCGTAGACACTTCTATGTGCTACAGCAGTAATATGTAAGCGGCACAGTAACCACTACACTGCTGACAGCGCTGACTTCAGGGTGCCCAATCCCCCAGTCGGCTTGCCCTGCCCCGTGAAGTAATGTGCCAAAGGGGGAGCCCACTCCCTATCTGCAGAATGTGCCCCACACCTCATTGTTTGCCGACAGGGGTGCTCAATCCCCGTAGGCATCCGCCCCCCTTCCCATTGTACCGTGCCAATGGGGGAGCCCACTCCCCATCGGCATCATGTCCCCCCCTTCTTCTGTGCTGATGGGGGTGCCCATTCCCCCATCAGCTACTGTACCCCCCCAAACAAAAGAAATGACCTGTAAAAGAAAACCGTCAGTGTTTTTTTCCCCTTGGTACCTGTAAACTGCAAACGGTCCCTCGTAGTCTCCCTAACCACCACCTGCACCTACCCACTGCGCACCCTGCCTCCCCACACCCCCTACCCCATACTTACCTCTGGAGTCCGGCGCGACGATCTTTGCTGGACCAGGAACATGTCTGCACTCTTCAAAGCCAACTGTGAACTGAGGAAATGCCGGTAAGCTGTATAATGGACTAAATAGGGTTTTTTCAACTTTGCTCCATATCTTGGGCATTTTTTGGAATTTCTGCACAAAATTTTCAACATGGGGTTTTTGGGACCCCTCCTCATGAATTCTGTCACAGTTTTAATGTTAATCAGTCTTGAAAGGTGATTTCAAAGTCACTGTGCAAAATCACCTGGGACGGATTAATGCAAGGACAGTGGCAGTGTTCATGAGTTGGGCTCTCAAAAAGCCTATGCTGCAAATTTGGTAGAAAAAATAAAAAAAAAATGGCTGTTTTACGAGCGTGCATTGCGCAGTTACTACGCAAGCTCGTATCTTTGTGAATTCGCAATATTTTCATGCCAAATTGTCAACATTGTCATTTTTCTACACCTCTTTGTGAACAGTACAGCTGTCATTTTTCACATTCTGGCTGAAATGTGTTTCCGCACTTCCAGCACACAATACCGTGGTCACTGTGGGAAATCAGTGTTCAGGCCAGATTGCAAAAATGACAGTGACACTGTTCATGAGCAGATGTCCTACAATGCCTATGTTGAAAATTTGGTGATGATACTCCATAAAATGATAGCGTTATGAGCGTTCGTTGCACAGTTTGCACGCACGCTCCTAACATGCATTTGTAATATTTTCACTCTGGATTTTCACCATTGGCATTTTTCTACACCTCTTGATGAACAGTAAAGCTGTCATTTTACATATCCTGCCCGAAATGTGTTTTCGCACGTCTGGTGAAGAATAGCGCAGTCGCTGTACGAAATCACTTTTTGAGACAGCTTGAGGACACGACAGTGACACTGTACATGAGTAGAGGTGCTAAAATGCCTATGTTGAAAATCTGGTGCCAAAACTCCATAAAATGCCTGTGTTACAAGTGTGCATTGCGCATTTCCCATGCACCCTTGTAACTTCGCATATTTGCAATACTTACATGCCACATTTTTACCACTGCCATTTTTTTACACCTCCTTATGAACAGTACAGCTGTTATTTTTCGCATCCTGTCAAACATGTGTTTCCACAATGCACTACCAAAGGCAATGCCAGTGCGACAACATTCGGCATTGACAAATGCCTTGTTTTTAACTGTGTCATATTTTCACTACCTACCACAGTAACAGGTAGACTACTCCAAATGGAAACCACTCTCTGGAAGAACCACATTGATCTTGTTTTAGATTGCTTGATCTCTCTCTTAAGCTGTAATGGATATGCCCTTGTGTTCCTCAGCATATTTTTGGTCTATAAGCCAGTATAACCCCACAGTTCATCATTAGAGAATGCACCATATAGCATGCACAGATCCCTTCTTAATCTTTGGTATTCTAATGTGTGCATGCCTAGTTTGTTTAATCTTTGCGCATACTCCATATTGTGCAATACAGTAATCATTTGTGATGCCCTACACTGTATCCCCTCAATTGTTTTAATCTCTGTCTTGAGACAGGGGGACTACAGCTGAGCACAATAATCAAGATGCGTCCTTACCAATGACGTATACAGTGGCCATAAGACCCTTTTGTCCCTACTGGTTATGTACCTATGAATACATGTGAGAATCCCATTTCTTTTTTCACAGTTTGTTGGCAGTGTGTTTTGCAACTGAAATTACTTGTTATTGTGATCACTAAATCCCTGCCATCCTCGGTCTCCCTCAGAGTTTCTCCCATATGTACATATGATGCCACTAAATTGTTTTTACCTAGGTGCATCACTGTACATTTTGCTAGATTAAAATCTAGTTCATGTATTAGTGCCCATTGTTCCAATTTGTTGAGTTATTTTTACAAAGTATACACATCGGTTGTATTATGAATTTTGATGCCTATCTTAATATCATCAGCAAACTTTGCTAGCCATACACCATCTTCTTGAGTCATGGAAGAGACAAAGGTATTAAACAGAGTAGGCCCCCAGTATGGATCCCTGAAGTGCTGCACTAGTGACAGGTATCAGGTATGTGACCATGCTGTGCTACAGAGTTTGCATGTAGGGAAATCTGCACTATGCTTCACTACAGAGTTTATGTGTAGGGGACTCTATGCTGTACTACACAGTTTACATGTAGGTGTCATTACTCTGTGCTACACCATGCTAAGCTGTAAAGCTTACATGTAGTTGTCACTACTCTGTGATAAAAAACGCCATCACAGAGGTAACAAGCCTTTGTGTGAAGCAAATAAACAAAACAAAATGATGTAAGAAACCACTATGGTTCTCAAAGGAAGTGGCAGTGAAGGTTCAAGAGAAAAAGAAAGCATTCAGGAAGTACAAGGAATCGCAGAAGGAGCAGGACAGAGAACTGTATCAGTTAAAGCAAAAGGAAGCTGGGAAGGCAGTCAGAACAGCAAAGGCCCAAACCGAGGAAAAGATAGCCAACTCAGTTAACAAGGGGATAAAACCTTTTATAGGTACATCAGGGAGCGAAGGAAAGACCAAGGGAGGGATAGTGAGGCTTAATAAAGGGAGGGAGGGTGGGCAGGGGAGACTGTGAAAGGCAGAGATACTAAACAAATATTTTGCTCAGTATTTACAAATGAAGAGGGAGGTACCTAAAACAAACAGTAGAAACACTCTGGATACAGAAGTTGATACCAACCCATTTACAGAAGAAAGGGTATGAAAGAACTCTTAAAACTGAAGGTGGACAAAGCAATGGGGCCTGATGGGATTCATCCCAGAATTCTAAAAGAACTAAGGGTAGAACTAGTGACACCACTGACTACCCTCTTTAACAAATCATGGGAGGATGGGGTGGTACCCGAGGACTGGAGGAGGGCAGATGTGATTCCCCTTCACAAAAGTGGGAGCAAGGCAGAAGCAGGAAACTACAGACCTGTTAGTTTAACCTCAGTGATAGGGAAAATGATGGAATCACTTTTGAAGGAAAGAATTGTCAAGTATCTAGAGGCCAGAGGGGCACAGGACCCTAGGCAGCATGGATTCACAGCAGGAAGGTCATGCCAGACGAATCTGATAGATTTCTTTGACTGGGTGACCAAAGTAGTAGATCAGGGAGGGGCTGTGGACATGGCCTACCTAGACTTTAGCAAGACATTTGACACAGTCCCACACAAAAGATTAATATACAAGTTAGCCAGCCTCGGAGTGGGTCCCAAGATGACAGCCTGGGTAAAGAATTGGCTGGAGAATAGGACACAGAGAGTAATAGTAAATGGAGTCCACTCTGAAAAAAGGGGGTTACTAGTGGGGTACCGCAGGGTTCAGTATTAGGACTGGTCCTTGTCAATGTCTTTATAAGCGACATTGCAGAGGGACTGGAAGGAAAAGTATGTCTCTTTGCAGATGACACAAAGATCTGCAACAGAGTTGATGCACAAGGTGGGGTGAAAAGGATGAGAAGGGACTTGGCAAGGTTAGAGGAATGGTCAAATGTATGGCAGCTTAGATTCAATGCTAAGAAGTGCAAGGTAATGCACCTGGGAAACAAAAACCAAGGGGAAGAGTACACAATGGGGGTGAGATACTAACAACAACAAAAATGGAAAGGGACCTGGGGGTAGTCATATCGGGATGACGTGAGGGGCAAGCAATGTGAGAGGACAGCAAGAAGGGCTGGGATACTGGGATGCATAGGGAGAGGCATCACCAGTAGAAAACAAGAAGTTATTATCCTCTGTACAGACAGCTGGTCAGACCCCATCTGGAGTACTGCATGCAGTTCTGGAGACCCAATCTCTGCAAAGACATAGACAGGATGGAAGCTGTCCAGAGGAGGCAACTAAAATGGTGCAGGGTCTACACGGGAAGACATATAAGAGAGAGACTAAAGGAGCTTAATATGTATAGCCTCAAGGAAAGGAGGAGAGGGGACATGATAGAAACTTTCAAGTACCTCAAAGGGAATCAACAAAGTCAGGAGGGTAGCATCTTTCAAAAAGAGTGCAAGAACAAGGGCACAATTTGAAGATAGAGGGGCAGCTCAGGGGTAATTTAAGGAAGTATTTTCACAGAGAGGGTTGTGGATGCATGGAGCAGCCTTCAGAGGAGGTTGTGGAGTCAAAAACAGTGGTTGAATTCAAGCATGCATGGGACAGTCATAAGGCCATTCTAGGGGGTGGGAGTAGGAAGAAGTAGGCTGCTGGTTAACTAGGATCTGCAGCTTATCCAGTAGGTAGGGAAATGGGCAGACTGGGTGGGCCAAGCGGTCCTTATCTGCCATCAAATTCTATGTTTCTATGTTTCTATAAACCATGCTATGCTAAAGAACTTACATATTGTTAACATTATTCTGCTTTATACCATGCTGTGCTACAAAGTTCACATGTAGGAGACTGCACTATGCTATGCTACTAAGTTTACATGTAGGGGCCTATAAGTTATAGTATGATACAGAGTTACATATAGGTACGAACATCAATAAATGACTGCCCTTACTCTATGCTAAACCATGCTATCCTACAGAGTTTACATGTATGTATCATGACTCTGTGCCACACCCTCCTACACTGCAGTTTACATGCCAATGTCACTACTCCGTGCTATAACACTCTATGCTACAGAGTCTGAATATAGCAAAAAATACTCTGTGCTACAATATGATATGATACAGAGTTTACATGTAGTTGACACTTCCCTGCTGCACCATGCTGTGCTATAGCATTTACATATAGGTGGCATAATTCTGTGCTACTCCATGCTACATTACAGAGTTACATCTAGGGAACTCATCAGTGTGCTACACTATGCAACAAAGTTTACATGTAGGGGACTCTACATCATGGTATGCTACAGAGTTGACATATATGCAACACAGCTCTGTGTTACACCCTGCTATGCTGCAGAGCTTCATGTAGATTACAATACTCTGTGCTACACCCTGCTATGCTGCAGAGTTTACATGTAGATTACACTAATCTGTGCTATAATCTGCAGTCCTACAGAGTTTACATGTAGGTATCGCTACTCTGTGCTACACCATGTTGTGCTACAGAGTTTACTCATAGGTGACAGCACTCTGTGCTACACCATGTTGAACTACAGAATTCATATGGTGGGGACCCTACACTATGCTACACTATGCTGCAGCGTTTAGATGGAGTGACTCTACACTATGCTCTGCTACAGAGTTTACATGAAGGTTATTCTACTCTTTACTAGTCTGTGCTGGTCTGAGAGAGGAGGTTGCCTGTCTCCAGGCCACCCTGGTGAGGATTCAGAAAATCTCCTACCCTACCCAAGGACCACCAGGGCCGCTACTGCTGCCTCAAAGGTTGCCAAGACAGAAGTGCAGTTGGACCACAGTAAGCTCAGGGAGGGTGACAGTGGTGGAACAGAGGTCTATACCTCCAGCTGTACCTTTCCACAATTCATACACCGCTCTGGCAGAGCATGGTTCCTCTATGGAGGCACCCACAGTGGAGACCAAGGAGGATGTTGGGAACCTCCAAAAAAGAGACCCACAGGAGGGTGGCACAGGACCCCACAGGGGAAGGAAACAACTGCTGGTGGGGACTCAGTTGTTGTGGGGGTAGGACTGGGGGAGGAAGGGGAGGGGGGGGAAAGGTGCCTGCCTGGTGTCATGACTGTGAGGGACAGGAAGCAAATCCTCAGGATTGTGGAAGCAGCAGCGTGGAAGAGGGACCTGGATGTCATTGTCCACCTAGGGACAAATTACCTGGCTGGGAATGGGATCAGAGCAGTGCAGGAGGAGTTTGTGGAGTTGGGGAGGGGCCTTAGACAAGTAGCACACATGGTAACATTCTCAGAGGTGCTGCCTGTCTATGGCATGGGTGAGGCTAGAGTACTCTGCACAATGGGAGTCAATGAATGGTTGAAAAGCTGCTGCCAAGGTCAGGGTTTTGGCTTCATTGGGGACTGGGGCTCCACCTGGAGGGATACAGGCCTATACTGGCATGATGGTCTGCATCTGTCCAGGAGGGGAACCAGGATCCTAGGTGATAGGTTTAAATGCTTCATTGGCAAGTATTTAAACTAGCCAATGTGGGAGGCACTGAAAAGGAGAGGAGAAATCCTAACCCCCCCCCACAAAACAGGGTAGTTATTGAGGTAAACTCCAAGATAGAGAAGACAATAGGGAGCAGGACAGGGGTAAATGGAGAAAAAGGCAAAGGCAGTAAGGACAGGGAGGGGGCTAAAAGGGGTAAGGTCATCAAAAAATGTAGGGTAATGAGTACCAATGACCGTAGTCTGGATAACAAGCTCCCTGAACTAGTAGCCTTGATGGAAGAGGGTCACTTGGATATCATGGCAGTTACAGAAATGAGGTACACAGGGAACCATGACTGGGATGTCAACATACCAGGGTACACACGCTATATGAGGGACAGGGAGGATAAAAGAGGAGGAGGGGTAGCTCTTTACATAAGGGAAGGGATCAAAGCATCGGAACTAAAGGGTAAACAGGGAGGAGAGTAGGCACTGTGGGTCACCCTGGAGACAGGAAATGGTACCACAATCTGCACTGGGGTTATATACAGACCCCCATTTCAGGGGGAGGAACTGGACAAGGAAATGATAGACAGCATCTTTAGAATGGCAGAAAAAGGAGATATATTGTTGATGGGGGACCTGAATATGTCTGATGTTAACAGGAGCACCTTTGCTGTAGGCACATCCAAAAGTAGGGTCATTCTTGATGCCGTACAGGGGGCATGCCTCAGACAGCTAGTTTTGGAACCCACTTGGGAGGGAGCAATCTTAGACCTGGTACTCTCAAATGGGGACAGAGAGAGGATCTCAGATTTAGAAGTGGGTGGCCATCTGGGAACAAGTGACCACCAAACAGCGTGGGTCACGATAAACATAGCCATAGATTCAAGCCATACAAAACCAAGGGTATTGGATGTTAGGAGAACTGATTTTGGCAAAATAGGAGAGTACCTCAGAAAAGCACTAGTAAATGGACAAGAAGGAGGGGTGAGGAACGAAGGAGAAAAATCAAAACTTCCATCACAGAGGCAACAAGCCTTTGTATGAAGTAAATAAAACTAAACGAAGGAAAAAAAATACTGTGGTTCTTGAAAGAGGTGGCGAGGAAGGTTAGGGAGAAAAAGATAGCCTTAAGGAAGTATATGGAAATGCAGAAGGAGCAGGAGAGAGAACTGTACCAGCTAAAGCAGAAGGAAGCAGGAAAGGCAGTCAGAATAGCAAAGTCTCAAACCGAGGAAAAATAGCCAACTCAGTTAAGAAGGGGGATAAAACCTTTTATAGGTATGTTAGAGAGTGAAGGAAAACCAAGAAGGGATAGTGAGGCTTAATAAAGGGGAGAGGGTGGGTAGAGGGTGATAGTGAAGAAGCAGGGATGCAGAATGAATACTTCTGCTCAGTATTCACAAAAGAAGATGGGGGGGGGGTACCTAATCCAAACAATAGAAGCACTCTGGATAGGGGGTCGATACCAGTCCATTCACAAAATAAAGTATCCTGAAAGAACTCCTAAAACTGAAGGTGGACAGAGTAATGGAGTCTGATGGGATTCACCCCAGAATTCTAAAAGAACTAAGGGGAGAATTATTCACACCATTAACTACCTTTTTAACAAATGATGGGAGGATGGTGTGGTACCTGAGAACTGGAGGAGGGTGGATGTGATTCCCCTTCAAAAAAGTGGAAGCAAGGAAGAGGCAGGAAACTACAGTCCTGTTAGTTTGACCTCAGTGGTAGGGAAGATGAAGGAATCACTTCTAAAAGAAAGAATTCTTGAGTACCTAGAAGCCAGTGGGGCACAGGACCCAATGTATCATGGATTCACATCAGGAAGGTCATGTCAAATGAATCTAATAGATTTATTTTACTGGGTGACCAAAGTATAATCAATCAATCAATTTCAGTTGTATTGATCGGCTATATAGCCATTTCAACATAATTAACATCAATACATAATTAAAAACAAGGTACAGTACAGAAAATTCTTACAGTGCTTATACAAATACAATACACTAATCACATAAGGTGCTGTATATGATAACATCTGTTCAGGTAATTTTTGGCCCATTCAGTACACTTATTTATCTAGTTGCAAATTGACTTCTAGAATTATTGTACAACCTTTAGTTTCTGCTTAATTTTCGTAATTGCCAGGACATATTTAGAAAGTCTCTCAAGGGACCAAGAATCTGCAGTGTACACAAGAACTTAAGTCAAAATTTTCCTCTGTCTCATAAACATTATTAATAAATGCACCTAGCCAGTAAACTCTTTCACTTGCATACCATGGGCATATCCAAAGCATATGGGTTAAATTCTCTTTTCAACCCATTGGACATTCACATGTTTCTGACAGTCCTTACTCTTTATTATAACGGGCTAAAATTATATTGCTTTCAAAGCATTCAAAATTGTAAGCAGTAAATCTATTATGCAAAACTGGGTTCTCTAAAATTTCTAAGTACTGTTTGAATCCAAAATCCTGATCGTTTTCAGCGCACCAATTTGAAAAGTGTGATTTTTTAATATTTTCTAAATCAGATTTATTCCAATAATTAATTATTTTCTTTGACATATATTTTTTTATATTGCGTATTTAGTTTATTTTTTTCACCACTTTTTTTTAAAGTCATCAGTGTATGTTTAATCATTAGTGCATTAAGTGATATAAACCAAAATTTAGATCTATGTCTGAGTTTAAACCAGGTTCTTTTTCCTCCAAACAATGTTTTGCAAGTGAGGAGTGCTGGAGATTTGTTAATCGTAACCAAAAATTAACTTTTCGTGCCTCCATTAGGGCAGAAATGTTAATTAGTCCTGTTGCTGCCCTAATATATGCTACTGGGCACGAATGACCTAGCCTTAATATATTCCTAAACATTTTAAAAAGGGGGCTCAGTAGAGTATTAATATTACTGGATTCCCATATCTCAGTACCATAGAGTAGTTGAGAATCACATTTTGCTTTAACCGCTGCTAAAATACCTTTAACAGAGTTTCCTCCATATCTGTGGTTGAACCTTATTAATCCCCCTATTGTTTTAATAAGTTTCTCCTTTATCATTTCAGTATGTACCTTCCATAGGCAATTGGCTGTCTCCGTTATACCCTAATAGGTGTATGAAGTTGTAACATCCACCTTTTCACTACCCAATCTCAAATTACCCTCTGGATTCCTGCTACCAAATATTATTATTTTTGTTTCATTGAGATTAATTTTAAGACTCAGTTTCTCTGAGCATTTGCTAAGAAAGTAATTTTTTTTTGCAAATCAATCCTAGAGAGGGAAAAGAGAACAATGTCATCAGTGTAAGCTAAGGCTGGACATATAACATTATGAATTTTGAGAGAGTTTGACTGTAACTCTACCAGATTCCTTAATAATTTATCAAGGCATAAGTAAGATAAAAGAGGGGCTAACATGCACCCCTGACAGACTCCTTCATTTGGGTTAAAATGTAAAGAAAGCTAGCCGCTGGTCCCTAGTCTAATTTGAGCCTATGTGTTAGAATAGAGACCTGAGATTATTGCTACCAGGTTTATATCATTTCCTCTCTCCACTAACTGTACCCAGAGGGTGACCAAAGTAGTAGAACAGGGAGGGGCTGTGGATATGGCCTACTTAGACTTTAGCAAGGCATTTAACACAGTCCCACACAAAAGATTAGTAAACAAGTTAGACAGCCTGTGAGTGGGTCCCAGAGTGGTAACCTCAGTAAAAAATTGGCTAGACAATAGGACCCAGAGGGTAATAGTTAAACAGGGTCTACTCCAAAGAAAAGGGGGTTACTAGTGGGGTACCACAGACTTCAGTACTGGGACCGGTCCTCTTCAGTGTCTTTACAGGTGACAAGCAGGCATTCCAGGGAAGGAACAGCAGGGAGTGAAGAGGCGGCTGCTATCTTCAGGGAAGGAAAGAGAAGTAACTGCAATACAAAGTGCTTTCATTCTCACCTGTTTACATTGGTGAAGGACATAACCGTGACACAAAGTGCTTTCATTTTACCTGTTTACACTGGTGGTTGTTCTAGGGGTGCGTGTGTGTAGAAACAGGGAATATTGATATGGATGCCTGATTTTTTTTGTGGGAGCAGTGGGCGGCAACGAAGCTGCCCCCCACCCCTTACCCCACCCACTCTCAATGCACCCTACCGTTATAGGTACCTGAGTAATACAACTTCCTTTCATTTCATTTTATTTATTTTATTTATTTATTTAGTTTTTGTTGACCGGGTAAGTGCGCTAGCCAACAAGTGACTATTTTCAGGCACGACCCGGGAGGTACAGTTACAGAACACAGTGATACATAAGAGATTACACAAAGCAGGATACATTTGCAGGATACATAAGAAATTACACAGAGCAGGATACATTTGCAAAGGACAAAGTCACACAGTGTAGTCAAGCATAGCAATAAGGATAAAATTACATGTATTCAGTTGTTGAGAACTAGGGGAGAGGTGGTAGGGGACAGGTGTAAGGGTAGGGCAGGAGAGGCGGAGACAGAAAGTGGTAGGGCAAATAGCAAGGGGAGGACAGGAGGGAGGTTAAGGCGCCAAGTGCGGCATTAGTGGGAGAAGGTTACCACCTGTGGCCGGGAGTGGAACCGGAGTCGGCAAGAGAGACGGAGAGGTCGGGAACAGGATAGTGAAGCTATGGGTGCAAAAAATAGAGAGGAGAGAGGGTGATGTGCAGGGGAGGCGGTGGGGGACTAGGTGCAAGGGTGAGGAGGATTTGAACTAAATGAATGGGGAGGAAGGGTAGGGTGGGAAGGGCAGGGTATAGGGGAAAAGGGATGAAGAGCACGGAACAGATAGGGAAATGAGTGGGGTAGGAGATAGAGTGCACCTAGTAAGAGCTGGCGGAACAGAAGAAGGAGGAGGACAAGAGGCGGTGAAAGCACGGCATTGGGCGGGAGTGGAAGTATTAACCTGCGGCCGGCCGGTGGAACCACGAGACGGCAGGAGAGAGGGAGTCGCAAACTGGTGGGAGGCGGGATAAAAATAGGAGAGGGAGGGGTGAGGACTGAGCATAGGGAAAGAGGGAAGAATAAAAGAAGGAGGAAAGCTGGCAGGCAGAGGGCAGAAAGGTGAAAGAAAGGAGGAAGCTGGGTGGCGTAAACACGTGCATTATGGGTACAAGGTAGCAAACTGAGCCCAAGCCGGTGGAACCAGCAGCAGAGAGGGGAGTGGAGGGCGTGCTGAGGGGGAGTGAGGTGCAAGAGCAGGAGAGGGAGGGCAGAAAAAGGGAGGGGTAATGACAGGGGTACTGGAGAAATGGCTAAGTGGGAAGGGAAGAGGCGGGGCTGGGAAAGTAAGTGTTACAGGAACAGAGGGTGCAGGATAAGGAATGAAGGTGGGAAAACAGCTCAGGAGGCGAGGCAAGCTAAGTGACTAGGCAGTGAATTAGAGAGCTTTACAATTGGCATCAGAACAACAATGTTATACAGTATCAACAAACATGAAACATAAAAGCAAAAAACAACCAAGAATAAAAAAAGCGCAAGTGCCTATAATACATAATAGGGGAGGGGAGGAGAACAGGTTAGGAGCATGGGATTCAAGAGGGATCAAAACAAACACATTTGTCCATCGAGGTAAGGAAAGCTCTGAGATTGTGCATTAAGGGGGTACCTGAGTAGTAAAACTTCCTACAGATTCTTAAGGGGAAACAGCCTGCTCCTCTACATAACACTACTACCAGGGGGCAGGACAGAACCCCTTGCAGACAAAAGAAGACACAAATGAGTACACAGCTCAGAGTGAGAGAAGAGCTTTTTTTCTTTTTGTTTTGTTTTGGTGTAGTTGGGGGACAAACTGTTTCAGCTACAGCAGTGCTAGGAAGGAGCTGATCACTACTTGGACTACAAGCTGATGGTAAGTGTTCTTGGGCATTACTGTCTGTGGGAGGATGAGAACAAAGGTGCAGCATCTCAATCTGTAGTGGGTAAAAAAACATATAGATAGTACTGTTTTATGCTTCTTTGCAGTGTAACAGTTGGTAGGGTATTTTTAGGTAGGAACTAAACTGTTAAAAAAAGAGAAAAACAAAAAAATTATGGATAGTACTGTAGTTTTCAGTAAGTAATGTAGTGGTACTCTCTACTGTCTTATGCTTTGTTGCAAGTGCAGTTGGTATTGCATTTTTAGTTAGGGTCTGGGCTGGAAGGTAATCTAAGACAGGTCTGTATTTTCTAGTTAGAAGTGTATTTTCTTAATAGTACTCTTTAACATGGGTAGAATAGCGGGCTGCAATGGATGTGGGGCAGCAGTTTGGATGAACATATTGTGGAAGCTAGGAGGGTGTCCAATCTGTTACAGGCTGAGGAGTCTCGAGGAAGAAGTGCTGTAGCTGGGAGGGAGTTGGAGAGGATGGGGAAGGGGGAGAGAATCTAGGGCAGGAGGGCATCCCCAGGGAATATCATGAGAATACAACATGGGAGGTACATTGGATCATGGGAGGGGGTGAAGAGAGGGTGTGGGAGCAAAACAAACAAGGAGCCTAGCACTGGAGGGAAGGCTCATGCCAGTAGGGAGGAACAAAAGCACAGCAATGCAGAGGGGGCAAGTAATAGGTTTGCAGTGCTGGCGACATTGGTGGAGGAGGAGGAGGGGGTGCGGGATAACCAGGAGGGGGCAAGAGAGGGAAAGGGAGGGGAATGCACAAGGGACAGTAGCCAGTCTAAGGGGGGTTGCAGGGGTGAAAGGGTGAGGGGCACAGCTGGAGGGATGGTCGAAGGGAGCAGGGATTTGGGGGAGTGGAGCAGGGTGGATAGAGAAGACTTCAGGGGCAGAGCAGCTATGGCAGTGGAGAATACTGATGGGTGAAAGGCAACAGGGACAGATGAGGGGAATTGTGTGCAGGAGGAGGAGTCAGGCACAAGAGGAACAGCGACAGTGACAGACAGGGGGAATTATGTGCTAGAGAAGTCAGGCAGGAGAGGAATGATGGTAGGGACAGGCGGGGGGAATTATGTGCTGGAGGAGGAGTCAGTCAGGTGGCAAACAGTGACGGAACAGATGGGGAATTCTGTGCTAGAGGCAGAGGAGTAAGACAGGAGAGAAATGGCATGGGGAAGCAGGCAGATGGAAATTTGGGGGGAATACTAGTACTGGGGGATTCAATACTAAGGGGGGTAAGGTGGGGTAGCTAAGGGGAAAGGCATAGTCGTATATGGGTGGAGGCCATGCCAGGGATGACAGCTGAAAGAGTGAGACAATCGGTCCTGAAATATGCTAGAGGGGAAGGGAGAGACCTCATTTAATTCTACATTTGGGGAAAAATTACCTGGCTGATAGTACATTAGAGGCAGTCCAAAAGAGGTTTGGGGAGCTGGGAGCTTTATGCAAGGAGGAGGAGGGTAGATCAGCAACATTTTCTGAGGTATTACCAGTGCCTAAGGTGAGCACTGCTAGAAAACAAAGGATCAAGGGATTTAATGAATGGTTAGGCAACTGGTGTAACACCAAATGGTATGGGTTATTGGGAAGATGGGGAAAGACCTGGGAGGACAGTAGTCTATATGCAAAGGATAGACTTCACCTAAATGAAGAGGGCAAGAAAGTGCTGAAACAGAAGCCTGGGGAGTATATAGAGGTAGCTGGACATTTAAACTAGGAGGGGGGTGGCAGGGGGATGGAGGGCATACAGTGGCCACGAGAGAGGAAGCAGAGAAAGCTTACCCTCCAGAACAAGGGCGATGAACTAGGTAGAAGCAATGGACTGGATGCTGGAAGTGGAGGGTAGAGGGATGTGGGAGGGATGGTAAAGGGATGGAAGGTTGTCACAATGAATGCTAGAAGCCTGAAGGATAAAATGAATGACTTAAAGGCTGTCATGGTGGAGAGGAAGGTAGACATGGCAGCCATCACGGAAACATGGGCCACCCAATATCATGACTGGGTCCTGGTGGTCCCAGGGTACAGAATATTCCACAGGGATAGGGAAAACAGGAGTGAGGGAGTGGCATTATATATGAGAGAGGGGCTAAAGTGCTTTAAAGAGAAGGGGGAGGAGGGAGAAACATAGTCATTATGGCTGCAAATCCAGGATTCCAGAAATAGGAATCTCCGGATGGGAGTGGTGCACAGGTCACCATCCCAGACAGAGGAGTTGGACAGGGAACTTGCGAGACAGATTAGAAGGGCATGCTGGAAGGGGAATCTGGTGACTGTGGGGGACTTCAACTTGCCAGGAATAGATTGGGGAACCCCGAGCTACCAGCAGTAAAAGGGAGCAGGTACTGCTGGATGCATTTCAGGAAAGCTTCCTGACACAGGTGGTCAGTGAACCAACTGGGGGGGGGGGGCGACACCCTAGACCTAGTGCCCACAAATGGGGAATTTGTGAGGGATGTCAAGGTGGATGAACCACTACCGGGAAGTGACCATCACTCAGTATGGTTCAGGTTGATTATGGGGAAAGAAGGGCGGCATGCAATGCAAAGATACTGGATTTCAGGCGGTGGACTTTGCAAAGATGGGGGAGGTAGTGAGTGGGTACCTGGCCAGCATTTAGCCTAGTATGGGCACAGATCAGAGAAGGGAGCTCATTAAGAAGGGGATACTAGAGGCTAATGCTGCCCTCCACTTTCCAGCTGAAGCAAGACTTGGAGTAAAAAAGCCAGGACAAAAAGGCCAAGCTGGATGAGCAGGGGGTTGTGGAAAAGGTGAAGAGAAAAAGGGTGGCCTTTAGGAGATACAGGAAATCAGGAAGGGGGGAAGACTGGGAGGAGCACCGGCAGGAGGCAAAGGAGGTGACAAGGGCAGGAAGAACAGCAAAAGCCAGCAAAGAGCTCAGGCTGGCACAAGGCATTAAGGAGGGGGAGAAGAGCTTCTTCAGGTACATCAGGGAGAAAAGGAGCTGTAAAGAAAAAATAGTAAGGATTAAGAAGGATGGGCGATGGGTAGAAAAGGGGGAAAAAGGCAGAAACACTCAGTGACTACTTCTGCTCAGTATTTATGAAAGAGAGAGGGGGGCATGCTACTCAAGAGGGGTGGGGGCAGTAAATGCTGGAGAGGGAGTAACAGATGGGGTAATCACAGAAGGTAGAGTGCTGGAGGGCTTGAGAGTGCTGAGTGGTGGACAAGGCACCAGGGCCAGATGGCATTCACTCCAGAGTACTGAAGAAGCTAGCAGAGATCCTGGTGGGGCCCTTGGCAGGCCTATTCAATACCTCACTAAATTCGGGATGAGTACCCAAGGATTAGAGGTTGACTCACGTGGTTCCCCTGCATAAGAGTGGCTCCAAAGATGAACCAGGGAACTACAGACCGGTGAGACTCACGTCCATCATGAGGAAGCTAATGGAAATGATCCTGAAAGAGAGGCTGGTGTCTCTGCTGGAGTTCAATGGGCTGCAGGATAGTAGACAGGATGGCTTTGTCACAGGCAGATCCTGCCAAAGCATTGTGGTATATTACTATGACTGTGTAACTAGGCAGATGGACAAGGGCCATGCAATAAGTGTCCTGTTCCTGGACTTCAGCAAGGCATTCGCTTCAGTGCCACATGGTAGACTTGGAATAAAACTTGAAGGCACAGGGATGGGAGCAAAAATGGTGGGATGGGTGACAAACTGGCTGCAGGGAAGGCAGCAGAGGGTGATGATGGAATGGGAGCTCTCATCCCCAAGGGCAGCAATGAGCAGTGTTCCACAGGGTTTGGTGCTGGTACCATTGTTATTTGAGATATTTATTGCAGACATTTCCATGGGCATTGAGAGCAGGATCAGCCTGTTTGCTGATGACACCAAGAAAGGGGCAGTGGTGGATAACATAGAGGGGTGGCAGAGTTTGCAGGAAGATCTTTAAAAGCTGGAGTCATGGTCGGACACTTGGCAGCTGGGGTTCAGTGCCAAAAAGTGTAAGGTACTGCATTTTGGACAAAAGGAGAAACTACCAACTGGGGGGAGTGCAGCTGGTGGAGATTGAGGAGGAGAAGGATCTGTGGGCAGTCATCACGGGATCAATGATCAACTCGACACTGTGTAGGAAGGCAGCAGCAAGGGCCAACAAAATGCTGGATTGCATCACAAGTGGAATAATGTCATGGAGCGGGGAGGTGATTCTGCTGCTGCATAGTTCATTAGTTAGACCTCATCTTGAATACTGCATGCAGTACTGGCGCCTATACCTGAAAAGGGACATTAAATTCCTGGAAGGGGATGCAGTGCAGAGCAACTAAGATGATCCGGGGACTTGGGGACTTAGAGTAGGCTAAAGGAGTTGAACATGTACTCGTCAGAGGAGAGGAGGAACAGAGGGGATATGATCGAGACATTCAAGTACATGAGAAGGATAAGCAAGACTGGTATGGAGGGGCTAATCAGGGTAAGGGTGGGAAGGGATACTCAAGGCCATGACATGAGATTGGAGGGGGGAAGGTTCAGGATGGAAATAAGGAGACACTTTTTTACAGAGAGGGTGGTGGCAGGATGGAACACGTTACCAGCAAAGGTGGTAGCCAGTAAAACAGTAGGCTGCTTAAACGGGGCTGGGACAGGGCAAGAGGGAGGATAAAGGGAAGGGGGTGAGGTGGGAGGGGCAGCTGCAGAATAGGGCTAATAGCTGCAAAATCGAGCAGCCTCGATAGACCAAATGGCCTTTTTCTGCTGGCAAATTTCGTATGTTTATATGTTCGACACGGCCGATTGACTGGAAGGAAAAGTAAGCCTCTTTGAAGATGACACAAAGATCTGCAACAGGGTTGATACATGGGGGGGGTGGAAAAGATGAGAAGGGACTTGGCAAGGTTGGAGGAATGGTCAAGAGTATGGCAGCTTAGATTCAATGCAAAGAAGTGCAAAGTAATGCACCTGGGAAACAAAAATCCAGGGATGGAATACACAATGGGGTCGGTATTAACAACAAACATGGAACGGGACCTGGGGTTAGTCAATTCAGGTGACCTAAAGTTAGGTAAGCAATGTAAAAAGGCAGTAAGGAGGGCTGGGAGGATACTGGGATGCATAGGGACCCAACTAGCTGAAAGATCTCCTGACTCCCTACTCCCCAGATCGCCCTTTCCTATCTGCTGACGAGGGATTGCTAGAGAAACATAGAATTTGATGGCAGATAAGGACCGCTTGGCCCACCCAGTCTGCCCATTTCCCTACCTAATGGATAAGCTGCTGATCCTAGTTAACCAGCAACCTACTTCTTCCTACCCCAACCCCCTTGAATTGCCTTATGACTGCCCCATGCATGCTTGAATTCCACCACTGTTTTTGACTCCACAACCTCCTCCGGAAGGCCGTTCCATGCATCCACAACCCACTCTGTGAAAAATACTTCCTTAAATTACCCAGGCCGCCCCTCTATCTTCAAATTGTCCCTTGTTCTTGCACCTCTTTTTTTGAAGATGCTACCCTCTTGGACTTTGTTGATTTCCTTAAGGTACTTGAAAGTTTCTATCATGTCCCCCCTCTCCCTCCTTTCCTCGAGGCTATACATATTAAGCTCCTTAAGTCTCTCTTCATATGTCTTCCGGTGCAGACCTTGCACCATTTTAGTTGCCCTCCTCTGGACAGCTTCCATCCTGTCTAAGTCTTTGCGGAGACTGGGTCTCCAGAACTGCACACAGTACTCCAGATGGGGTCTCACCAGCTGTCTGTACAGAGGGATAATAACTTCCTGTTTTCTACTGGTGATGCCTCTCCCTATGCATCCCCCCATCCCCCCAGCCCTCCTAGCTGCCCTCTCACATTGCTTGCCCACCTTTAGGTCATCTGATATGACTACCCCCAGGTCCCTTTCCATTTTTGTTGTTGTTAGTATCTCACCCCCCATTGTGTACTCTTCCCCTGGGTTTTTGTTTCCCAGGTGCATTACCTTGCACTTCTTAGCATTGAATCTAAGCTGCCATACTTCTGCACATTCCTCCAACCTTTCCAAGTCCCTTCTCATCCTTTCCATGCCTCCTTGTGAATCAACCCTATTGCAGATCTTTGTGTCATCTGCAAAGAGACATACTTTTCCTTCCAGTCCCTCTGCAATGTCGCTTATAAAGACATTGAAGAGGACCGGTCCTAATACTGAACCCTGCGGTACCCCACTAGTAACCCCTCTTTCTTCAGAGTGGACTCCATTTACTATTATTCTCTGTGTCCTATTCTCCAGCCAATTCTTTACCCAGGCTGTCATCTTGTGACCCACTCCCAGGCTGGCTAACTTGGATATTAATCTTTTGTGTGGGACTGTGTCAAATGCCTTGTTAAAGTCTAGGTAGGCCATGTCCACAGCCCCTCCCTGATCTACTACTTTGGTCACCCAGTCAAAGAAATCTATCAGATTCGTCTGGCATGACCTTCCCGCTGTGAATCCATGCTGCCTTGGGTCCTGTGCCCCTCTGGCCTCTAGATACTCGACAATTCTTTCCTTCAGAAGTGATTCCATCATTTTCCCTATCACTGAGGTTAAACTAACAGGTCTGTAGTTTCCTGCTTCTGCCTTGCTCCGACTTTTGTGAAGGGGAATCACATCTGCCCTCCTCCAGTCCTCGGGTACCACCCCATCCTCCCATGATTTGTTAAAGAGGGTAGTCAGTGGTGTCACTAGTTCTACCCTTAGTTCTTTTAGAATTCTGGGATAAATCCCATCAGGCCCCATTGCTTTGTCCACCTTCAGTTTTAAGAGTTCTTTCATACCCCTTTCTTCTGTAAATGGGCTGGTATCAACTTCTGTATCAAGTGTTTCTACTGTTTGTTTTAGGTACCTCCCCCTCTTCATTTGTAAATACTGAGCAAAAATATTTGTTTAGTATCTCTGCCTTTTCACAGTCACCCTTTGTCCACCCTCCCTCCTCTTTATAAAGCCTCACTATCCTTCCCTTGGTCTTCCTTCACTCCCTGGTGTACCTATAAAAGGTTTTATCCCCCCTTCTTAACGGAGTTGGCTATCTTTTCCTCGGTTTGAGCCTTTGCTGTTCTGACTGCCTTCCCATCTTCCTTTTGCTTTAACTGATACAGTTCTCTGTCCTGCTCCTTCTGTGATTCCTTGTACTTCCTGAATGCTTTCTTTTACTCTTGAACCTTCACTGCCACTTCCTTTGAGAACCATAATGGTTTCTTTCATCGTTTTGTTTTGTTTATTTGCTTCACACAAAGGCTTGTTACCTCTGTGATGGCAGTTTTATTATTCCCCATTGTTCTTCCACCCCTACTTCCTGCCCATTTGCTAGTGCATTCCTTAGGCACTCACCCATTTTGGCAAAGTCAGCCCTCCTAAAGTCCAGTACTTTTGCCTTTGTATGGCTTGACTCTATTGCTGTGTTTATTGTGAACCATACTGTTCGATGGTCGCTAGATCCCAGATGGCTACCCACTTCTACATCTGTGATCCTCTCTCCATCTCCATTTGAGAGAACCAGGTCTAAGATTGCTCCCTCTCGAGTGGGCTCCAATACTAGTTGTCTAAGGCATGCCCCCTGTAGGGCATCTAGAATAACCCCACTCTTTGAAGTGGCTGCTCCAACTGCACTCCAGTTAACGTCTGACATATTCAGATCACCCATCAGCAATATGTCCCCTTTTTCTGCCATTTTAAGTATACTTTCTATCATTTCCTTGTCCATTTCCTCCCCCTGAGAAGGGGGTCTGTATACAACCCCCTGTGCGGATTGTGGTGCCATTGCCTGTCTCCAAATTTACCCACAGTGCTTCTTCTCCTCCCTGTTTAACCTTTTGTTCTGTTGCTTTGATTCCTTCCCTTATGGAAAGAGCTACTCCTCCTCCTCTTTTACCCTCCCTGTCCCTCCTGTAGATAGTGTATCCTGGTATGTTTACGTCCCAGTCATGGTTTTGTGTGTACCATGTTTCTGTGACTGCCACAATATCCAGATGTTCCTCCTCCATCAAGGCCACTAATTCAGGAAGCTTGTTACCCAGACTATGGGCATTGGTACTCATTGGTCTCCATTTTTAGATGGCTTTACCTTCTGTTGCAGCATCCCCCACTGACCTTTCTACCTCGGTCTTTTTCTCATTTAGTACCCTGTTTTAGTACCCTGTTTTGAGAGTCCCAGGATTCTTCTTAAAACATCTGGAGCTCATGCTTTCTTATTTGCAGCACCAACCCTGTGGAATTCTCTACCTCGTCGGTTAAAAGAATGCCTGACCGTTAGTAGTTTTAAATCCATGTTAAAAATGTATTTATTTTCTTTGGCCTTCCCTGTTTAATTGGTAAATTACTTGACTATTTTAAATGATTTATATCATTATTTGTTTTATTATGCTTTTATTATATAAAGCACCTTGATTTCGAAAGGCGCTATATAAATAAAGTCTTGCTTGCTTGCTTGCATCACCAGTAGAAAACAGGAAGTAAAGTAAAAGTAAAATTTATTTTCCAAGCGCATTTCAAATGCCAAGGCACTGTACAAAAAGGCAAACATTCAGTAAACAAATGACAACAATAAAATCTAAAAACCATCAGAAAATGCCTGATAAAACAAATATGTTTTAAGCTCTATTTTAAAAGTCGAGATGGTATGGCATTCCCTCAACCAACGAGAGGTAAAGAATTCCACAGGGTAGGGGCAGCATGAAAAAAAGCACGTGTCCCTGATGTTTTTAACTGAACCCTGGGAACCTCTAGCAATCCCTCGTTGGCAAATCGGGGTGAGCGGGAAGGGCAGTAGGGAGTAAGGAGCTCTTGCAGGTAATGGGGTCCCTGTTCGTGTAGGGCTTTATAGGTCAGCAGACCGACCTTGAAGGTGATCCACCACTGTACTGACAGCCAGTGCAGTTTGTGCAGCACGGGCGTCATATGACTAGACCTAGAAGTACCAGTCAACAGCCTGGCCGCCGCATTCTGCACTAGCTGCAAGTGATGGATATCAACCCCTGGAAGCCCTAGGTAGGGGGCATTGCAGTAATCAAGGCAGGTGGTTACGAAGGCGTGGACCAATGTAGGAAGGTCAGCCAGAGGAACCAGGTGTTTCACCAGGGCAATATTCCTTTGATGATAAAGGGAAGATTTGACAATGGCAGACACCTGTGATTTTAGGGTTAAACTGCTGTCAAAAATAACGCCCAGGTTACACATCAGGTCTGAGGTCATAAGCTGGACACCATCAAGCCATAAGCCAGAAGAGTGCCCAGCCCCTAGACCTGCCTCCGGACGACCCAGGTCCATAACCAATACCTCAGTCTTGTCCAGATTTTACCTCAGCCAGCTAGTGCTCATCCAGTTCTTGATTTTTGGCCAGACAGTTGTTAAGCACGGGGATCGCATCATCCTGTCTGGGTTTAAAGGACAGATACAGTTGGATATCATCTGCATAACAGTGAAAACCCAAACTGTATCACCTAATGATGTCTCCCAGTGGCAGCATATACACTGCAAACAAATGAGTGCCAATATGGAGCCCTGCAGCACCCCACAGGACAGGGAGAGGGCATCAGAGGAATAAATTCCAGTAACAACCCTCTGTGACCTGCCCGAGAGGTAAGATTGAAACCAATTAAGGACTGTTGCAGACAGTCCACAAAGAAGCTGCAGGCACTCCAAGAGCACACCATGGTCTACGGTGTCAAATGCTGCCAAGAGATCAAGAAGGACTAAGATAGTACGAGCCTTTCGATCTCTTGCTACTAGGAGATCATTTAAAACCCGAACAAGGGCGGTCTCAGTGCTATGCCTTTTCCTAAACCAAGATTGAAGAGCATCATAGACATTGTGGGTTGTAAGATGGTCATCCAGCTGCAACGCAATCACTTTCTCATTAACCTTACCCACAAAGGGTAGATTAGAGACAGGTCTGTAGTTTGCCTGACAGTTTGGATCCAAGGAGGATTTTTTAAGACGTGGTTGAACAACCGCCTCCTTGAGGGGATCAGGAAAGACCCCCTACTCCAAGGAACTCCAGAAAATTTCAGCAAGAATCAAGCAGATAACATCTACACAACCTATCAATAGTGGTGTAGGGCCCGGATCCAAACTACAGCTGGTTGGTCACAAAGTCTGGACAATCCTCACAATGTCCATGAATTCTGGAGAGCTGAAGTCAGGCCAAACAGAACGGGTGCTTGCTATCTCCCACAGATCTCCGCAATCCTCATAGAGAGAGCTGCGCCAATACCTGACCTGATGACAGCAACCTTATCTGCAAAAAATCGAGCAAGCTCATCACACTTTACTTGTGAAAAATCTCCTCCAGATTGAAGACAGACTGGATTGCACAGTCTGTCCACAGTCTGGAAGAGCTGAGCCGGTCGATTCCTTGCAGCAGCAATCTCCCTGGACAGGAATTCTGCCTTCTTATTGGTGATTGCTGATTGATAGCCCTTATAATGTTCCATAAATCTAAGCCTGCCAGCATCAAGGCCAGATTTCCACCAAGCTCTCTCTAGCCTTCGACCCACTCTTCTCAGCTCCTTCAAGGACTCATCAAACCAAGGAGTCCTTGGGTGCAGAGTAAGTGGCCAAACACGAACAGGAGCAATTGAGTCCAATGCATCTCCCACCACCTTATTATAGGCCAGTACAAGACCCCCGGACTCACGCATTCACTTGATAAACCTGATAGGTCCAGCACCGCCGATAGACCCTCTGGATAACTCCCCTTAATCGGCAGTACTGGAACATCTCTGTTGGGGCAGACCTATTTGGGGGTGCCCTGAAACTTAACCTTAGAGCATTAGAGCAGTGCAGGAAGAGTTTGTGGAATTGGGGAGGGGCCTTAGACAAGTAGCATGCACGGTAACCTTCTCGGAGGTGCTGCCCATCTATGGTGTAGGAGAGGCTAGGGTGTTCTGCACCATGGAATTCAATCAGTGGTTGAAAAACTGGTGCAGAGCTCAGGGATTTGGCTTCATTGGGGACTGGGGGTCCACCTGGAGTGATGCAAGTCTATACTGGCATGATGGGCTGCATCTGTCCAGGATGGGAACCAGGATCCTAGGTGATAGATTTAAATGCTTCATTGGAAAGCATTTAAACTAGCCAAGGGAGGCACTGGAAAGGAGCAGGAAATCATAGCCCCAAAAAAATCCACAGTAGTAAGTGCAGTAAACACCAACATAGAGGTGTGATGAGAGAGAATGGCAGGGTAAATGGGAAAGTGACAAAGGCAAGAAGGACAGGGATGGGGCAAAAAGGAGTAAGGCCATCAGGAAATGGAGGGTAATGAGTACCAATGCCCGTAGTCTGGGCAACAAGCTCCCTGAGCTGGTGACCTTGATGGAAGAGGGATGCCTGGATATCGTAGCAGTCACAGAAACATGGTACACAGAGAACCATGACTGGAATGTTAACATACCAGGGTTCATAACCTACAGGAGAGACAGGCAGGAGAGAAGAGGGGAGGAGTAGCTCTCTATGTAAAGGAAGGGATAAAAGCAACTGAACAAAAGAGTAAACAGGGAGGAGAGGAGGCACTGTGGGTCACCTTGGAGACTGGAAAGGGCACCTAATTCACACAGGGGTTGTGTACAGACCCCCATGTCAGGGGCAAGGAATGGACAAGGATATGATAGCAGGCATTCTTAGAATGGCAGAGAAAGGGGAGATACTGTTGATGGGAGACCTGAATATGCCAGATGTTAACTGGAGCACATTTGCTGCAGCCACATCCAAGAGCAGGGCCATTCTTCATGCCCTACAGATGGCAGGCCTCAGACAGCTAGTTTCGGAACCCACTCATGAGGGAGCAATCTTAGACCCTGTACTCTCAAATGAGGGCAGTGAGAGGATCTCAGATCTAGAAGTGGGTTGCCATCTGAGAACAAGTGACCATCAAACAGTGTGGTTCACGTTAAACTCAGCTACAGAGTCAAGCCATACAAAAGTGAGGGTACTGGACTTCAGGAGGGCTGACTTTGGCAAGATGGGAGAGTGCCTCAGAAAAGCACTAGCAAACAGGCTAGAAGGAGGGGGTAGACCAACAATGGGGAATAATCAAAACTGCCATCACAGAGGCAACAAGCCTTTGTGTGAAGCAAATAAATCAAAATGAAAGAAAAAGCCACTATGGTTCTCAAAAGAGGTGGCTGGGAAAGTCAGGCAGAAAAAGATAGCATTCAGGAAGTATAAGGAAACACAGAAGGAGCAGGACAGAGAGCTGTACCAGTTCAGGCAGAAGGAAGCAGGGAGGGAAGTCAGAATAGCAAAGGCCCAAACTGAGGAAAAGATAGCCCACTCGGTTAAGAAGGGGGATAAAACCTTTTATAGGTACATCAGAGACGTAGAAAGACAAGGGAGGGATAGTGAGGCTGAATAGAATGAATGGTGGGTCGCAGAGGGGACAGTGAAAAGCAGGGATACTGAATGAATATTTCTGCTCAGTATTCAAAAGAGGAGGAGATTACCTAATCCAATTAACAGAAGCACTCTTGATAGGGGTTGATCCTGCCCTTTCACAGAAGAAAGGGTTCTGCAAGAACTCCCTAAAACTGAAGGTGGGCAAAGCAATGGGGCCTGATGGAATTCACCCCAGAATTCTAAAGAATTAACAGGGGAACTAGTGAAACCACTGACTACTCTTTTTAATAAATCATGGGAGGATGGTGTGGTACCTGAAGACTGAAAGAGAGGATGTGATTCCACTTCACAAAAGTGGGACCAAGACAGAGGCAGGAAACTACAGACCTGTCAGTTTGACCACTGTGGTAGGGAAAGTGATGGAGTCACTTCTGAAGGAAAGAATTGTTGAGTACCTTGAGGCCAGTGGGACAGGGACCCAAGGCAGCATGGGTTCACAGAGGGAAGGTCATGTCAGATGAATCTAATAGATTTCTTTGACTGGGTGACCAAAGTAGTAGACCAGGGAGGGCTATGGACATGGCCTACCTAGACTTTAGCAAGGCATTTGACACAGTCCCACACAAAGATTAATAGTCAAATTAACCAGCCTGGAGTGGGTCCCAGGGTGGTAGCCTGGATAAAACATTGGCTGGACAACAGGACGCGAAGGTAATTGTAAAATGGAGTCCACTCTGAAGAAAGAGGGTTACTACTGGGTACCCCAGTGTTCAGTACTAGGTCCAGTCCTTTTTAATGTCTTTATAAGTGACATTGCAGAGGGACTGGAAGAAAGTGTGCCTCTTTGCAGATGACACAAAGATCTGCAACAGGGTTGATACACAAGGAGGCATGGAAAGGATGAGAAGGGACTTGGCAAGGTTGGAGGAATGGTCAGAAGTATGGCAGCTAGGATTCAATGCAAAGAAGTGCAAAATAATGCACCTGGGAAACAAGAACCCAGGGGAAGATTTCACAAGGAGGGGGAGGTATTAACAACAACAAAAAAGGAAAGGGACCTTGGGTTAATCATATCAGATGACCTTAAGGTTAGCAAGCAATGTGAGAAGGCAGTAGGGAGGGCTGGGGGTATACTGGTATGCATAGGGAGAGGCATCACCAGCAGAAAACAGGAAGTTGTTATCCCTCTGTACAGACAGTTGGTGAGACCCTATCTGGAGTACTGCATCCAGTTCTGGAGACCCCATCTCCGCAAGGACATAGACAGGATAGAGGCAGTCCAGAGGAGGGCAACTAAAATGGTGCAGTGTCTGCAACAGAAGCTGTACGAGGAGAGACTAAAGGAGCTTAATATGTATACCCTTGAGGAAAGAAGGGAGAGGGGGGACATGATAGAAACTTTTAAGTACCTCAGTGGAATCAACAAAGTCCAAGAGGGTAGCATCTTTCAGAAAAAGAGACGTGCAAGAACAAGGGGACACAATTTAAAGATGGGGGCGGTTCCGGGGCAATGTGAGGAAGTATTTTTTCACAGAGAGGGTAGTGGATGCATGGAACAGCCTTCCTGAGGAGGTTGTGGGGTCTAAAACTGTGGGAGAATTCAAGAATGCATGGGACAGACATAAGGCAATTCTTGTGGGGGTAGGAAGAAATAGGCTGTTGGTTAACTAGGATCTGTGGCCTATCCTGTAGGTAGGGAAATGGGCAGACTAGGTGGGCCAAGTGGTCCTTATCTGCTGTCAAAGTCTATGTTTCTATGTTTCTTATAGTGTGATGATCTGACCAAGCAGCTGGTTCCACTCCCAGATCCATGGTCTCCATCCCCAGGAGGAACACAAGATCCAGAGAGTGACCCCCTATATGGGTAGTAGAGGTAACCACCTGTGTAAGGCCCAGCATAGTCATAAGCTGGAGGAGATTAATTCGGAATTGTGAGAGTTCATCATTGACCCAGGCATTAAAGTCACCCAGAATCAACCATCTGGGTGACTCCAAGGTCACATCGACAATGAAGTCTGCAAACTCCTTCAGGAATTCTCCCCCATCACTGGGCGGACGGTAAATGAGGAGCATCCTGAACCCTACAACTGCACCCAGGATACACTCAAAGGATCGAGTGCCCCCCACTGGCACATCCACAAGACCCAGTTCCATTTTAAACATAATGGCTTCACCCCTGCCCCTACAACCCAATCTCGGGCAGTGTATCACCAAGAACACAGCTGGAGCAGCAGCTACCAAAATAGGGCTTGCGTTCTCATCCAGCCAGGTCTCGGTGATGCAAGCCAGATTAGATATTCCAACAAGAGCAGCTATAATAGCTGTCTTGTTCCTAATTGATCTGGCATTGCAGTTGTTATCCCTCTGTACAAACAGTTGGTGAGACCCCATCTGGACTATTGTGTGCAGTTCTGGACACCCCATCTCTGCAAGGACATTGGCAGGATGGAGGCAGTCCAGAGGAGGGCAACTAAAATGGTGCAAGGTCTGCACTAGAAGCCATACGAAGAGAGACTGAAGGAGCTTAATATGTATATACTTGAGGAAAGGTGGGAGAGGGGGGACATGATAGAAACTTTCAAGTACCTCAAGGGAATCAACAAAGTCCAAGAGGGTAGCATCTTTCAGAAAAAGATATGTGCAGGAACAAGGGGGCACAATTTGAAGACAGAGGGGGGATGGCTCAGGGGCAATGTGAGAAAGCCTTTTTTCAGGGAGAGGGTGGTGACTGCAGGAACAGCCTTCCAGAGGGACTGGGGTCAAAAACGGGGGATTAAGAATGCATGGGACAGACAAGGCAATTCTAGAGGGGGTAGGAAGTAGTAGGCTGTTGGTTCACTAGGATCTGCGGCTTATGCAATAGGTAGGGAACTGGGCAGATTGAGTGGGCGGGCCAGGCAGTCCTTATCTGCCATAAAAGTCTATGTTTCTGTGTTACTTAACCATGCTACACTACAGAGTTTACATGTAGGTGTCACTACTCATAGGCTGATAGATCAACTATGAGCATTTTAGGCAAATTGTCCTTTTGTTGATCACCTTTTCTCAAAGGTCATAACCTCCTATGTTTGACTGTTTGACTTCTCACAGAAACTGTCCAGATTTGTTTTTTAAACTGTGCCATATTTTTGCTGCCTACCACAATAACAGGTAGACTATTTCAAATGGAAACCAGTCTCTGGGAGAACCACATTGATCTTTTAGATTGGTTGACCTCTTTCTTAAGCTGTAATGGATGTGCCCTTGTGTTCCTCAGCATATTTGTGGTCTCTAAGCAAGTATAACCTCACAGTTCATCATTACTGAATGCACCATATAGCATGCACAGATCCCCTCTTGATATTCTGTATTCTAATGTGTGCATACCTAGTTTGTTTAATCATTCCACATACTCCATATTATGCAATTCAGTAATCATTTTAGTTGCCCTATTCTGTATCCCCTCTACTGTTTTAATCTCTGTCTTGAGATAAGGGGACTACAGCTGAGCACAATAATCAAGGTGCGGCCTCACGAATGATGTATACAGTGGCCACAAGACCCTTTTGTACCTACTGGATATGTGCCTACAAATACATAAGAGAATCCCATTTCTTTTTTCAGTTTCTTGGCAGTGTGTTTAGAAACTGAAATTATTTGTCATTGTGATCCCTAAATTCCTCTCATCCTCGGTGTCCCTCAGACTTTCTCCGATATGTTCATATGATGCCATTAAATTGTTTTTACCTAGATAAAATCTAACTTATGTATTAGTGTCCATTGTTCCAGTTTGTTGAGTTCTTTTTGCAAACTATCCCCACCGGTTGTTTCGAATTTCAATGCCTATTTTAATATCGTCAGCAAACTTTGCTAGCCGTACACCATCCTCATGGGTCATGGAAGAGACATAGATATTAAACAGAGTAGGCCCCAGTATGAATCCCTGAGGCACTGCGCTAGTGACAGGTATCAGGTATGTGACCATGCTGTGCTATGGAGTTTGCATGTAGGGACATCTGCACTATG
The DNA here is from genome assembly GCA_016271365.2 of Neoceratodus forsteri. NCBI lineage: Eukaryota > Metazoa > Chordata > Ceratodontiformes > Ceratodontidae > Neoceratodus > Neoceratodus forsteri. The sequence goes on from CM028130.1 coordinate 243,593,462, forward strand.
CTACACTACAGAGTTTACATGTATGGGACTGTATGCTGTGCTACAGAGTTTACATGTATGGGACTCTAGACTGTGCTACAGAGTTTACATGTAGGTGTCATTACTCTGTGCTACACCATTCTAAGTTACAAAGTTTGCATGTAGGTGTCACTACTCTGTGATACACCATGCTTTGCTACAAAGTTTACATATTGGTACTGCTCTGCTCTATACCATGCTGTGTTACAAAATTCACATGTAGGAGACTCTGCACTATGCTATGCTAATAAGTTTACATGTAGGGGCCTATACACTATACTATGATACAGAGTTACACATAGGTACTCTACACTACACTATGTTATGCTACAGAGTTTACATATATGCAACACAGCTCTGTGCTACAAACTGCTATGCTGCAGAGTTAACATGTAGGTTACACTACTCTGTGCTACTCCCTGCTATGCTGCAGAATTTAAATGTAGGTTACACTAATCTGTGCTACAATCTGCTGTGCTGCAGAGTTTATATGCAGGTGCCACTACTCTGTGCTACACCATGCTGCACCTCAGAGTTGTTGCTACCATGTGTTACACCACGGTGCACTACAGAGTTTACAAATAGGTGACAGCACTCTGTGCTACACCATCCTGAACTACAGAATTCATATGGTGGGGACTCTGCACTATGCTACACTATGCTGCAGTATTTACATGGCGCAACTCTACACTATGCTACACTACAGAGTTTACATGTAGGTGACACTACTCTGTACTGTACTACACCATGCTATGCTACAGAGTTTATATATACAGTAGGTGACACTACTCTGCATTACACCAAGCTATGCTACAGAGTTTACATAGTCTGTAGGTTACAATACTTTGTGCAGCATCAAGATACACTCCAGATTTTCTATAAAAGTGACACTGCTCTGTGCTACACCATGCTGTGCTACAGAGTTTACATGTAGACAACCTTACCATTTGCTACACCATGCTATACTACTGAGTTTATATTTAGGCATTTCTATATCAGGGTACACCATGCTTTATTGCAGAAATTACATGTAGGTGACACTGTTCTGTGTTACACCATGTTATGCTGCAGAGTTTATGTGTAGATGTCATTACTCTGTGCTACACCATGCTACACAACAGAGTTCACATGTAATGGACTCTGCACTATGCTATACTTTTTACATGTTGGTGACTCTACACTATGCTATGCTACAGCGTTTACATGTAAGTTGCATTTGTCTCTGCTACATCATTGTATGATACAGAGTTTACTTGTAGATGTCACAAGTCTGTGCTATACCATGTTATGCTGCAGAGTTTACATGTAGTTGTCACTACTCTGTGCTACAGCATGCTGCATGACAGAGTTCACATGTAATGAATTCTGCACTATGCTATACTTTTTACATCTTGGTGGCTCTACACTATGCTATGCTACAGCATTTGCATGTAAGTTGCATTTGTCTCTGCAACATCATTCCATGATACAGAGTTTACTTGTAGGCATCACAATTCTATGCAACGCCATGCAATGGTATGGAGTTTACACATACATGACAATGTTCCATGCTACAGTAAGATATCCTACAGAGTTTACATGTAGGTGTAATTACCCTGTGCTATACCAAGTTGTGCTACAGAGTTTCTATGTCAGGAACACTACTCTGTGCTACACCATGTTATGACAGAGAGTTTACATGTAGGTGTCTCTACTCTGTGCTACACCACGCTCTGCTACAGAGTTTACAGGTAGGTGACACTACTCAGTGCTGTACCATGCTACACTACAGAGTTCATATGGAGGGGACTCCGCACTGATATAATACACTATGCTGCATCATTTACAACTAGGTTATGCTACACAATGCTCTTCTTCAGAGTTTACATGAATGTTATTTTACACTGTGCTACACCATGCTCCACTACTGAGTTTACATGTCATTGACACTACTTTGTCCTTCACCTCGCTATATTAGAGAGTTTATGCATAAGTGACACTACTCTGTATTACACAATGCTACACTACAGAGTTTACATATTCAGTAGATATCATTGCTTTGTGCTAGACCATGGTTCACTCCAGAATTTACTTAAAGGTGACACTACTCTGTGCTACATCGTGTTATGCTGCAGCGTTTACATGTAGGTGTCACTTCTCTTGTGCTACACAATGCTGCACTACAGAGTTCACATGTTACAGACTCTGCACTATGCTACAATATGCTATACTTTTTACATGTTGGAAACTCAACACTGTGCAATGTTACAGGATTTAGATGTAAGTTGCATTTATCTCTGCTACATCATTGTACGATACAGAGTTTACTTGTAGGTGTCAATAGTCTGTGCTACACCATGCAATGTTACAGAGTTTACATATGGGTTACAATTCTCCTTGCAACACTACGATATCTTATAGAGTTTGCATGAAGGTGTAATTACCCTGTGCTACACCATGCTATGCTACACAGTTTACATGTTAGGAACACTACTCTGTGTACCACCATGCTATGACAGAGTTTACATGTAGGTGTTATTACTCTGTGCTACACCATGCTATGCTACAGAGTTTACATATAGATGACACTACTCTGTGCTACACCGTGTTGCACTAAAGAGTTCATATGTAGGGGACTCTGCACTGTGCTACACTATGCTGCAGCATTTACATGTAGGGGATGCTACATGATGCTCTGCTAGAGAGTTTACACGAAGGTTACTCTACTCTGTGACACACCATGCTACAGTACAGAGTTTACAGGTTTCACTACTCTGGGCTACACCATGCCATGCTACAGGGTTTACATATGAGTGAGAATATTCTGTGCTACACTATGCTATGCTACAGAGTTTATATATGTGACACTACTATGTGCTGAAAAGTTTACATGTACATGACTACAATTTGCTACACCATGACATGCTACAGAGATTACATGTTGGTGTCACTACTCTGTGCTACACAATGCTGTGGTACAAAGTTTACATATAGGTAACAATAATCTGTTCTGCATTATGCTACAGGTGTCATTACTCTGTGGTACACCTTGCTACACCTCTGAGTTTAAAGGAAGGTGTTACTGCACTGTGCTACACCATGCTGTGCTACAAGGTTTATATGTAGGTGACAATACTCTGTGCTATACCATGCTAAACTACAGTTTTTATTTTTGGTTGTGCTTGTGCAAGAAACATTTTGTTATGATTACTGGTATTTCAGAGGTGTCACTGCTGAACCCATTATAGTTTGAGCTGCAATGGGCTCAGCAGTGCAGACCAAGGACTAGGAACTCTGGTCATGACACTGCTACTGCTTGCTGGATGAAAACTGGGGCTGCAGTCCTTTCATTTCCATAAAGCCATCTGGCTAGCAGATTAGTATCTTTATGACATTCTGTACACAGTCTCTAACCTAGTACTTGATACAGTTTTGCTTTTAGCACATAAAACTAAACCTTCTTTTCTATTCCATTCAACCTTGTGTTCTTTGCCATCGGGTTTCTCACAAACATTATAGCATGTTGCTGCATTCAATTTTGGTTTTAGGTGAGAGAGCGAGAGAGAGAGAGAGAGAGAAACAAACTTGAATATGTAAGTGGACTAGGAAGTGTATTTTGGGGATGTGACCAGAAATGTCTTCAGATTTCAAGCTCCTTGTCATTCAGCATGTCACACAGTGAGGTGAAAACACATGGACACCACAGATGCACAGAAGCGTGGAACTGTATATATACTGTACCACACATTGAAAATCATTTTACCCAAAATGTAATCTTGACTATGCATCATCTGATGAGGATTGCTGGCAGCATCAAATATTTTCAACATCCAGCACCGACAACACCTTCTCTTAACACATCCCTTCCTATCTCTTAACACATCCCTTCCTAATTGATGTTTTTTTTCCAGTATAAATGATCCACCTTGAAATGATGAAAAAATGTAATCCCCAAGCTCTGACTACACATAGCAAGCTGTTAAGTATAAGGTAAATAATTGATCCTCCTCTCCGGAAGAATTGAGAGAAAAACTAAAAAGACTTGAGAGGGGAGGAAGTTAATTTAAGTGATCTACAGTATGTCCTTGATGGTTCACTACCAGTATTTGGTTCAAAGACATTCTCTTTCTTTGCTGCTCGACAGTAGATTGAGAGGCATGGCCTTTTTTTTTAATTTTTTTGGTAACTGTAGCATTGACAGCTGTTTGTTTTTGAATATAACCTTATTTTATTATTATTTTATTCAGTTTTGTTAACCGGGTAAGCCCACTGGGCCCCGAAGGTCCCTTTTTCAGGGTTGACCTGGAGTTAGTTGCATAGAGCTATGCAAGTACAATCAAGAAGCATTGGTTGTGTTATGTATTGTATTACATTAAAAATGTGATATTGTGTCTATGACATAACATGTGCCCCATTTTTATTCTATGTTTAATAAACCCTCTTTTCTTCTTTCTTGCCCCATCTTACTGTCTGTACATACTTATATTTAGATCAACATGTATTGTGAATGTGTTTATTATTGTATGGGGATCTTGTGTAATGTTAGGATGTTAATGAGGCTTTTAGAATGTAATGTTTTATATTAACATTCTTAATTATGACATTGTATGATTATTATTGTGCAAACCACTTTAACTGATCAACTTATAAAGTAATCAGTTTCAGTCTCTAATTACGCTTTGAGGACGAGCATCAGTTTCAGCTCAAAAATGTTTGGCAGTTTGGATGTGCTGCTACTGCTGCTAGTATGTGTTTTTAATAAAGCATTGAATCAGATGGCCAAAGGTGGTTCGTATTATTCCCCAGTGGGAGCCTTAGCATGGTCTTTTTTAATTTTTTGTCAGTGCAGAATACCTACAGTGAGCAGGTATGGCCAAACTGAAATAGTAATATTCATACCACCCTCATAGGGTGTGGTAAGGGAATCAGACTAGCTCTGTGGTTCAGACCTTGAAATAGCAATATTCAGGCCACTCACACAGAGTGTTGGTAAGGTTAGTAGATTATTTCAGTGGTTCAGGTCTCGTAAGGGTTGCAAAAGATCACAGGATATAATAGTTCAGTTTAGGCTTAGCACCAAGATCTGCAGTAAGATATAACTTGTGGCATCAGGGTATCATAGATACATCACAGATGCAGGATTTATGTCCATATTAGCACAGACTGACACATTAGTTAAACAGTTGAACAGTTACAGTATAAACTGTAATGCATCAGTGTCCTTTATTCTAGGGGAAAATAGTCAGAATGGCCTGCTGCCAGCTGTCTTCTAGGCTGACATCCCTGGCAGATGCCTAGGGTACTGTAGATATCCTTTGCTCTGTGGCCCATCATGCTCTGGACTGCAGCATGAGGGACTGCTAGGATGGTGGCCATTAAAAGGAGGTGGCAATTGATACTAGGCAAGGCAAGGCAAATTTTATTTTTCAGGTGCCCAATCCCAGAGGCTCTGGGTGCAGTATAATCAAAGTACAACAAACCAGTTAAAACCCAATAAATACAATACAAACATGCTGATTAAAATACTTAAAAGCAGACCGTCCAAAATGGGAGGACTGACCTGGCAGCAAATCCCTGAAGGGACCATTCTTTCAAAATGTCTCGGAAGCAAAAACTAAAATACAGTGTCTGGGAACGCCTGACTAAATAAGAAGGTCTTATGCAATGTGAAGCAACTAACTCAATGTTATAGTGCATTAGTAACAATATGGTATCACCATATAATTACTTGGTCTTGTTTTTAGACTTTGCATCACTACAGGGCAGAGAGTTTAAGGGGGTTCCCCACCTTTTTTTCTCCTTCTTTATTCCATTTACTACTTTTCCTACATGTGCACTGTATGCTATAAGTTTATGGATATACCACGGTAATGATCCTTCTCTGCTAATGATGTAGGTTGTGTTTTGTCTGTTTTTGATATATGTATGCACAAGAAAATTCAATGAAAACTATTAACTGAAAAAAAATAAATAAATAAAATGGTCTTGAGGCAGGCTTTGAATGCCTAAACTGAAGGGGCCTCCCTTACTGATGGAGAGAGCGAATTCCACAGGACAGGGCTGGCAACACTAAAAGCTCTGTCATCGGCAGTTATTAACCCATCCTGGGAATCACAAGGAGGCCACTAGAGGAGGACCGGAGGGAACGGAATGAGACAGCAGGTGTTAGAAGGTCCAACAGGTAGCCAGGGCCCAGTCCATGTAGAGCCTTGAAGGTGAGCAAGCCCACCTTGAAGAGAACCCTCCACTGAACCAGCAGCCAGTGCAGTTCACACAGTGCCGGGGTGATGTGACAGTATTTTGGCTGTCCCATCAACAGCCTGGCAGCTGCATTCTGCACTAGCTGCAGTTGGTGGAGGGCACTTCTAGAGACCCCAAGATACAGCTCATTACAGTAGTCAAATCTTGACATCATGAAGGCATGTACCAAGGTGGGGAAGTCCATGGTGGAATTAGGTGTTTGATCCTAGCGATATTCCTCAGATGGTAAAAGCTGGTCCGGACAACGGATGACACCTGAGAATCAAGTGTCAGTCCACTGTCAAGGATAACGCCAAGATCGTGCACCCTAAAGGAGGCCATCAGTGGCACAGACCCCAGAAACAACCCAGTCTCTGTGCCAGAGGCCATCCTATCATGCCTGCTGCTTGACTCCACCACCAGTACTTCTGTCTTATTGGGGTTCAGCCACAACCAGCTGGAGGCCATATAGTCATTGATCTCAGCCAGGCAGTTGTTGAGTTCATCCACCTCATTAGATGTCCCAGGGGCAAAGGATAGATACAGCTGGGTATCATCGGCATAGCAATGAAGATCCAGACTGTACTTCCGAATGATCTCACCCAGGGGCAGTATATACACGGCAAACAAAATTGGTGACAAGACCAAACCCTAATGTACTCCACAAGACAGAAGGCTAGGGAGGGAGGGGAAATTCCACATCACAATCCATTGCCTCCTGTTTGTGACAGATAGGACTCAAACCAGCAGATGACAGTGCCAGTGAGTCCACAGAATACCCTCAGGCTGTCGAACAACACACAATGGTCCACCGAGTCAAAGGCTGAGGAAAGATCAAGAAGAACGATAACTGTCCCCTCTCCTTGATCTCTCACTCTGAGGAGATCATTATGCACCCAAACCAATGCGGTTTCTGTACTGTGCCCGACACGTAACTCAGACTCGAGATGCTCGTAGATATCAAAGGCCACGAGGTGTTCCTTGAGCTGCTGTGCCACAATCTTCTCTACAGCCGTTCCCAGAAATGGAAGGTTGGAGACAAGATGGTAATTTGTCTTGACGTCAGTATCTAAAGATGGTTTCTTCAGAAGGGGTCTCACCAGTGCCTCCTTCAAGGCATCTGGGAAGACCCTCTCTGACAAAGAATGCCAGACAATCAAGACAAACACCAGGCCTATAGAGTCAACACATCCCATTAAGAAACGAGTTGGCACTGGGTCCAGTTCGCACTATGTGTGCTTCAGCCTAGAAACAACCTCAATGACCTTGGCCACCTTCACTGGTTTAAACTCCCCCCAACCAGGTGGAGTGCTCCTAGGACAGCCAGGGTAACCACTGTCTGCCACACTGTGGCTCACTGGCAGAATTCCCTACCTGATAGCGGACACTCTGTCTGAGAAGAACAGCAAACTCATTGCATAAAGCATCTGAAAAGGCCTTTTTTAGCTGTAGAAAATCTGGATGAAGCAACCTGTCCACAGTCTGAAAAAGCATACCTGGTCGGTTCTTCCCAGTGGCAATCTCCTTGGACAGGAACACTGCCTTCTTAAGGTTGATTGCCCCCGGTATAAAACATTGTGTGCACGCAGGGCCAGTCTGTCTGCCTCCAGCCCGGTCTTCTGCCAGCAGTGTTCTGATCTCTGACCCTTGATCTTCATTGCCTTGAGGTCCCCATCAAACCAAGGAGACCTCAAGTGAGAGGATCTGGGTCGGACATGGGCCATTGCAGGGGAGTTGAGTGCCTCAGACATTGCCTTGCTACAGGTGGTGACTGCTTCACTCGTACCTCCTGTGCATGCATTGTCCACACTAGATATTTATTTATTTATTAATTTAGCTTTTTTTAACCAGGTAAGTACACTAGACAAGACATTTGCCTATTTTCGGGTACTACCCCAGGAGAGTACAAGGAAATATTACATAAGACAACATGATACACTTTAAGCAGTTACACAGAGTCAGGAAAAACAGAAGCATCACATAGTCAGTAGGTACACACAGATGGTTTGAGCATATACATCAAGTCACCAACTCTGCAAGCAGCGCATTATATATAAATTATATACAGTATAGGACCCCCAAAACATGGGGGCACAGTCAGAGCAATACCTAATACATAGGGTGTATACATTGTGTGCAGGACAATAGGTTGACTATTGCCAGAAAACCCTCCGGGGTCAAACGCCTCAAAGGGCTATAGCTTACCATATCTGCAGGGGGAGGGCTCAAGGAGGGAGGGGCCCTGAGCAAGAACTCCACTGTGCAATGATTAGACCAAATGACCCGATCAGTTTTAAGATTATCAGTCTCAAGCCCCAGCAAGAAGATCAAGTCCAACATGTGACCGCCCTGGTTGGTGACGATAGAAACTTCTTGTGACAGGCCAAGAGATGTCATCATCTAAAGGAGGTAATAATCCAGCCTGGATGATTCATCGTCAGCCCAAACATTGAAGTCCCCCAGAACTAAACACCTGGGGGCCTCCAATGTTTCACTGATGACAAAGTCGGCTACCTCCTGCAGGAACTCTCCTGCCACCCCAGTGGGGCAGTAAATCAAGAGGATCCTACAAACTGCACCCGGACCACCACGGATGGTCACACATTCAAACAAACTCAGTGTTTTCTCTGTGTGCATGGTGAAGCATAGCTCACATCTAAAATAGATTGCCACATCCCTGCTCCTGCATTCCATTCTGGGACAGTGCGCAATGGTGTACCCAGGGGGGATGACAACCTTTACAACTAGGCCAGCATCGTCACCCACCCAAGTCTCCGTAATGCATGCCAAATCGACCAAAGAAACCAGTTCCACTGATACTGCGGTCTTATTTCTGATCGATCTGGCATTGCACAGCAACACCCTCAGGGGATTGGTGGACAGTACAGCTCCTCTGGCTGCCTGCCCACTCAGTCTGGTGGGAACCCTGGGGACGGGAACCAAACATGTCTGGCTTCTCTCTTTGACCCATCAAAACTCAGGGTGCCTTCTGCACTTAACCACCTCTATCCTGCCCTCTTCTAGTGTGCATGAGGCACCCCGCCATGACTGAACAGTGCAGCACCTCCTAATCCTGACCTCATGACTGTGGTGCGCTGTGGTGTTGGAAACTGGGAGGTCGGTGAAGGGCCACAAGTCAAAAGACTGGGACGCCCCATACACAATTCTTTCCCTCCCCATCCTCCTAGACATCTCCAGACACATGCCAACTAACTAAAGCCCCAAAGCTGCAATGAAACTACACTAAATAAACAAATAAACACATACCTTAAGCGTAGACTAATACAGTAAAACCTAAACCACACACACCACATACACAGCTACTAAATCCCAACACCATACACACACACACCCCAATCACACTCCCCACACATCCACTCCCAGCAAAGTAACCCCCCCCATCCAATCACAAAAAATTAAATAAATTATTAAACAATCAGCAGGAGAGAACACAGAATGGATGAATGTGTGTTGTAGCAAATTAAAAATGAGTCAAATACAGAATAATATGAGTAAACACAATTTAACTGTCTAGTTCAAAGATTCAAGCCTTTCTGGGCTGATCACTTTATCAGAGTGCATGGAGAATTGAGGTGCTCACACCACTGTTGTTCATAGATTTTGAATACTGCTCATACACCATTTGACAGATAGCTTTCAGAATGCCAGGGAGACCCTTCGGAATCGTAGATTAGGAGGCAGCTCCACTCTCACCAGAGCAGCCCCGAAAAATGTCTTTTCAGATATAAGCACTCGTTCCCCATAGGCAGAAAAATTAAAAGAAGACTGTAGACAAATTCTCACCAAGTCCAAAGCTGCAGATCTTCCAGCTCCAAAACACCGATAGTTCCAGCAAAAGCACAGTGGGCAGGCTACCCACAATGAAATGGACTGACAGTCCAGATGGACAGGAAGAAGTCCTTCTGGAAAGTGTTCCTCATTCCCAGCAGTTGAAAATGAAATGTGCCACTTCTCCAAGGCCCAGTGTCTGCCTAACAGCTTGAACTCTGAGCATACTAGAGGCCCCAAATGACTGGATTCATGTTCTGGGCTGAAGTTAAGCTGGACTCAAAGGTCTGGCAGAGGCTATAGCAATGAAGGGGAAGGGGGTTCACAGCCAAGACAAAGCCCTTGTGACCCCTACTACAGGTGTTGGAGTCTGATGGTAAAAAGGAGCCCCAACCATGTTCACTGTTGTTTAAATTTGGTGCACACAGCTTGCTGCTTCAGGACTGGTTGGATCCCTTTTTCTTGGAGGCTCCCAGTTGGAAGAAGTTGTGTCCTGGGGACAAGAGTGAATGTGGGCCTGAGGATCTGGTGGGGGCTGCTGCAATGACAACTGGTGGAGGTGGAGGAGTTCCACAACCAGGACGAAGCCCTTCATGACCCCCAACTGCAAGGTTTTGGAGTCCAGCTATGAAGTCATCCATGGTGACAGTACTCATTGATGGTGCTCAGGTGAGCAAACAGAAATCCAGTGTGATCACCAGACAGCCACAAGGTGTCTCAGTCAGTGGATAATTAAAAGAGATGGAGTACCATTGTGACTCAACCCTGTAAAGAGAAGGGATAAGGGCCCTTCCTGCATGCTGCAGCCCAAATCCTCTAGCAATGACCCCAGGTGCAGTATGGTCGAGATAAGGAAATACCGTGTTTGGTTGTCACTGAATATCAAAAACTTATAAACAGGTGTTTGCTGTGCTACAGAGTTTACACGTAGGTGACAATACTTTATGCTGCACAATGCTATGCTATAGAGTTTACACATACCTGTAGCTATGACTCCTCTGTGCTGCAGCATGTTACACCACTGAGTTTATATGCTGCTGCTATTTGTCACTTAGAGTACAATCAGAGTTTATAGAGGTTTTAAAAAACTACTTGCTTTTTCAACTTTTCAAATTTGTATTAATATAGGTCCTTAACAGATTCACATTAAATGTTTTATCTGTATGGATTCTTCACTTTTTTAGACTAAAACTATAATACAGGTTCCACTGAATGTCAACAGCATATAGACACATTTTTCAGTTGATTATATTTTGTTGTCATTCCATTATACTGGGGATTATAATGTTTTTTAAGTAAGCAGTTATCCATGGCGGAGTGTGCATTGTTGTGTGATAAACGCACAACCTCAGGTGCATAGTGAGGTATGACGTGCATGCGCCAAGTGCCTTCAGCACCTGGAAATGAACTTATCAGACAAGCTACAAGTCTCAATTGCTGAGAGGGACCTGGGGGTGGTGGTGGATCTCAAGATGAACAACTCTGAGACTTGTAGGAGGGCAGCAGCCAAGGCCAACAGGATGCTGGGATGCATCGCTAGGGGGATCACCTCCAGAAAGAGGGAAGTGATACTCCCTCTGTATAACTGCTTGGTGAGGCCGCACTTTGAGTACTGCGTGCAGTTTTGGAGGCCACACTTAAGAGGGACATTAACCTCCTGGAGAGGGTCCAGAGGAGGGCAACCAAAATGATTTGGGGCTTGGGGGACAGGACCTATGAGGAGAGGCTCGAAGAGCTAAATATGTACACATTGGAAGAGAGAAGGGACCGGGGGGACATGATAGAGGTCTTCAGGTACATGAAGAGGGTAAATAGGGGAGGAACAGTCAGGGTGCTTCGAAGGAAGGAGGAGGGGCCACTAGAGGGCATGGGTGGAAGCTGGAGGGGGGAATATTCAGGGGAGAAAGGAGGAGGTGCTACTTCACTGAGAGGGTGGTGGAGCCATGGAATGCGCTGCCTAGGGGGCTGGTGGAGGCAGAGACAGTGGAGGGGTTCAAGAGGGATGGGACAGGTACAGGGGAAGGGTTCTGGAAGCAAAATCCAATGCAGCAAGAATATCCGGAACTGGGAAGGGAGAAGCCAGAGAAGGCGAGGGGGGCAGCAAGGTCAGCACCCAGGGTGGGGGCTGACCAAACGAGCAGACACGAAAGACCGTTAGGCCTATTCTGCTGGCATTTTAGTATGTTAGCATCCCACATCCTGGAGTGGCTTAGTGCTGTATTAAAATGGGTTTGAGGACTAAAATAAAGAGGAAGACACAGTTAAAATAAATTCTTAAAAATACTTTTAATACTTTTTTTTTTTGCATTTGAGATAAATTAGTTCATATACAGACTATAGTAGTGTGCTTTATAAAATGGGGTACAAAACAACTGACCAAATCAAACAACTTCATTGATTAAAACACAGCACCTGACCATTTATTATTTACCTAGAAATTGCACCATTTGTAACCAACCTGCCCTAATCTACCAACCAACAACCTACCTAAATGAAAAAAAAAACTTGTCCTATTAATATATATATATATATACTGTATATATATATATATATATTTCAACATTTGTAGCCCCAAAACCCACAACTGGGCATATGTTTCTTCAAAATAAATGCATTTACCTGGTTCATTCAAAGAGACATATCCTTTGTTACTCCATACACCTATTCAACCTAGTAACAAACTAATTAATGAAAAATAAAACCTTTTTCCACTACAAAAAAAAATTAATTTAATAAATGTAATAACCCACTCCAGGAAATGGTTTTCTTGAGAATTAATGCACTTCTCAGGTGTGTTGAAAATCACATAACTGTTGGCCTCATGCATTCCAGTTCACCTTGGGCATGCATTTATTTTCTATGAGTGCATGCACTGTTATTGGTTATTGTTTATGTAATTTACTGCAATATAAAGGAGAGTGTCACCACAGGGTGCTGTTTTGCCTTTTGTCTGCCTGGTGTTACTTTTTTTGTTTAATCCTCCCTCCCGTCTACCCCATCCCAACTCACCCCATGGTAGTTAGTCAAAGTGTTTACGTTCTGTAAACAGTACTTTTTAAATTTATTGTCTGACCTGTGTGGAGGAGCACATTTGAAAACCATGGTAAAAACAGTTTCTTTGATGAATGCTGCCTGCTCAGCATTAACTGTTTGCATGTAAGTGACACTCATTCGATCATGGTCTGTGCTTAAAAAAAGATTAGCTGCCAATAAGATATGAATTGTATTGGGAGGATTATTTCTTTTGCAAGTCATCAGGTGGTTTTTGAGGTTGTGGGCATGGTCAAATGTGTGTGGAAGAGCACAGTGGAAAACTGCAGGAGAAGCAGTCTCCTTGATGAATGCAGCTGGCTCATGAACGCGACACTGACTCGATCACAGTCTGTGGTTAAAAACAAACAAAAAAAGATTATTTGCTTACAACAGAATGATCTGTGTTGGGAGAAGATTGATTTATTTAGCAAGTCAGAGTTTTGTTGAGGTCATAGGGGCTTATAGTGGGAGAGTTAGAGAGTGAGTAATGTTGACGCTATGTACAATGCTTTTGTGCAGGTGAGTGGAGGCCTGCAGGGGACAGGTGCTATACGCTTCATCACTTACCTCCCCTTCTCTGCCCATCATTACGTGCTATATGCTGCCATGGGCTAGACCTCACTTCACTATAGGTGCAAATTTAATGCAGCACTCTGGACACTTAGAGCCCTCAGTGGCAAACTCCCACAATACATCGTCGACTGTCTGTCTCCAATTGTGCCTAGGAATTATTCCATTAGAAGCGGCTCACAACTCCTGCTAAATATACCCAGGGCACTCACGCGAGTCGGAAGTGCCGCCTTTGGATTCTCACTCCCATCAATATGGAATAAAACCCCCAAAATACTTAAGCTGAATATCCCAGTAAGTACCCTTTTGTTCAAAAGGCTTTACCATTATGGCATTATGGAAATTTGCAACTGCTTTACTAGACACTAAATAACCTCCTTCCCTCAAATGGTGGCCCACAAATAGCGGCCCCCCAGCTGAAATGTGTGCCTCTGACTCTAGCATGCCCACCAACAGATCCACAGGACTTAATCCCGAACTCCAATATCTTATTCTTTGACGCTCTGAACAGCTGCAGCCTGATTCTAACACATGCTACCACAGTTGGGGATAATTATCGTCTTTCGCCCCCCAAAATATTTGGTCCCGCGTCCATCCAACACCTCCCTCTGCCCCAACCTCCAGGACCCTTCCAGTTATGTCTCTGCTACTATATTCCTCCTCTTGCACTTAGTACAACGGTAGCTTTTCTCCTCCTTATGTCACCGCGTTTTGGGGCATAGATCGCTTCGTCGCCTTTTATATGGTTCTCCGCCCTCCCAATCCCTCACTCTGCTCTAACAATTGGGTCCTCTTCACTTGTGCCTATATTTCCCACCTCTCCCTACATTATGCGCTTGATATCTTCTATCTGGTATGCCTACCCTCTCCCTTTACATTTCCCACTGCAAAATGCACAGTTTTTGGGCTTGGATCCAGCACAAGTTCATTATCCACGACTCCTTGTAGTTCTATGTTCAATGTATATTACCTGTAAATGTGCATTTTTACTTTAATAGCAGCTATTTTTACTGTTTGTACTATTGTAACTTGTCTTTCTGTATTATTACTGTAGGACCACAGGTCCACCTTGTAAATGAGCTTGCTCTATGGTGCCCAACTGGATAAATAAAGATATTGAGTGATTGATTGATTGATTGATTGATTGATAGCATGGAGCTTGGATGAATAGCATCCAGCATGGAAGCTGATTCACTCTACAACTGTGGATTAGAAGCCTACAAAAAATAAATATATAAAGATAAGAAACAAAAGGTGAAATAATGGTTTTGAATGTTTTTACATATGTTTGCTATTTCTGATGTATCATGTGGGGTGGGCTTCATTTGCAAATGCTACAAAAATGTGTTTCTACATGTTAGAGCAAGTAATGGGTGTAATGTATATTAACTTAACTTATATGGCTGCTGGTATTTATTTATTTTTTTAAGTTTCTGGAAATCATGGAAATGTGGTGTGTGCTACATCCTGACTGCCAGAAAAATGCCACCAACAAGTTTGTTGCTCTATAAATGCATGCCTGTGGATGGCTCCTGACCAATCAGAATGCAGAAGTTTCCCTACCCAGTTCTTAAAAAACAATAAAGCACACTTAAAAAGACATTAAATGTGATTTTGCTTGTTAATCTGTATGAGTGTGAACAAGCAAACTTGAGAAATGAAAGCATGGTTGTAATTTAGTGACACATTAGTTACATGTGAACTCAGCTTTGTAGCGTGATGCAGCATACTGCTGTGTCAGCAATCTGTACGCCCTTTAAACTTGAAAATAAATGAAATAAATACAAAGTTTATAACATTGCAATAATAAAGTCCTCAGACACTGGTGTTCCATATAGAATAATGACCTGATGAAGGTTCTAGGCCTGAGGCATACTCCTCTCTTAGGACATTCTCCTCCAGGAAAGATCCTCATCTGTGTCCCCTTACTACTTAATTATGGGATTGCTATAGTTACCAGTGAGCAGTCATTCTTACCAACAGCCATTGTATGCTATTGTTGCCTCCAGTTACCATACAAATGCACATAGATTTATAATTCTTATCATAGGATTTTTCATTGTTGTCCTTACTGATGATTCATTTTTCAGTCTATTCTGAGAGAACAGTTTTTGTACAGCCCTGCACCAAAATGACAAGTAGATTTTTCTGTCCCCCTATCACACCAATCATGTGGAGTCTTTTTATCTGGGTATATCAGGTATTCTTTTGGAAGCACTCCCACAGAATGTATTCTTCTGCTTTTGAAGCTGTGTGCTGCAATGCAAATGGGGCGTCTTGTCAGTTTTAACAGGCTTGTCACCGCCATGAAAGCAATAATATGCACTTATACGAGATTGGCCTCTTGCTTTAGTGCTGTCAGCTGTCTTTGTTCCTCAACACTTCACAGACAATGAACCTAGCATATACTACTGATTATTGTGGTGGAAAGTATAAATGTTTAAAATAAACTGGCACCAAAAAGGACTCTAAAGTTTGATTTCTTTCAACATCTCTGAACTTAGTTTCTGCTTTGGTGTCTTTGGAATTGGCAAATATGTTAACTAAATAAGCTTGTTGTGAAAATCCCCAAACTATTGTTAAGTTTTTATGAATGGGGGTAAATCCAAGCCTGTTGTGAAACCCCCCAAACTATTGTTAATCTTTTATTGATGAGGGCAAATCTGTTTTTCAGTGTACTGTGGTTTTCCAGTTTACAGCACTTGCTTGCTGTTTAGGAACAGAAATACTTTCTTAGCTCCACCACAAGCAAGAAAAAAGCAGTCTTACCTTGCTGTGCACATCATTTGCTTATATAAATTCCATGTTGTATGTTTAGGCTCCCAACAGCTTTTGATCTATTTCTGTCATAGGCTCCCAACAGCTTTTGATCTATTTCTGTTGTAGAGTGTGCTACTTTCTGAAGAAGCTTATTCTCAATGAATCTTTTCCTGACAGCAAAGTCACATATCCCCTGGCATTCTTAGTTACAGGGGATTCCTTAAGTGACAATACTGATTTTAGAGTTGTGTAGATAGTGACCTATTCATATATAAATGATTAGTTTAGCCAAGACTGTCCTCTTCAGATCAGCGATAGTTCACATTATTCAAGCTATTTGAAACTGATTAGATAATTTCTGCAAAACCTTGAGACTCAGAAACCTCGTTAATTTCTTTTAGTACTTCTGCATTTCCATGAGCCTTCATCCATATTTCTGCCTAGATACTCTTAGTCAGTCAGTGAACATCATGTTTTTGAGCATGGTTAACTCTCACTGAGTTCTCAGCTTAAATCATAGTTAAGTAAGTATCTGGAATGTTACATTATGTACAATGCTAACTATTTGGGTCATAAGTTTGTATCCAAGGAAAAAGAATATTACATTAAGTTTGCACATATTCTTTTCATGTAATTGATGACTGTTATATACTTCCCTGTGTGAATGCTACCTTGTTAAGCACAGAGTCATTTTAATAATTTTTTTTACTTTGTTTTGTTTTCTCTACAGCTGTGCTTAGCAGAGGAGATTGCCACTACCGATCACGCTTTCCTCAGCTGATCGGTACTGGCAGAAAATGCATGATAATGCATTGTATTACTCAAGTAATGTTAAAGTGGCTCAATACACATAGGTGTCCACTGTGGTTTAGCCCATTGTGCATGCTAACAAAGGGCTGGCCATGTGGGAGCCTGGGAGACATAGTTGGCTGACATGGTAGGCGGGTTTATCAAGACAAACCAGATAAATGCTTTCAGTACAAACACGTAAATGGATAAAAAAGTAATTTGTATGTGTTTTGCTTAATGAGGACCTCTATGTCCCACATAATTACTCCAAGGAAGCTGAGAGTTCCCCTTTCAGGGAGGTATCAAACAACAAAAGAAATTATGACTTTTAATTACATATTCAAATAATGACCAAACATTGTAATAAATAGCTGTTCCAGTAAACTTTCTACTCAATATTCTTTCTACTCAATAATTTGTTGCTTCCCCATCTTGCATATCAACTGACTCCCATCTCATCTAGTACACCAGCACCAGCCACCATGGCAGTTATAAGTGCTTACTCCTCCTGGAAGCAGGTGGAGCCCCAGGATGGTACAGAATGGGCCCATACTGGTGGAGGAGCTGGGAAGCCTGGACATGCATCTTATTCTCTAAAGGGTGAGTTCTTTAGGCAGCAGGAAACAGGAGGACAAGAAGGAGTGAGGTGCCAGGAGACTTAATTTAGTAAAAAGGAAAATAAACTCTCCCTGTGACAACACAGTACAAGAAACTATTTCATACATTGATAGAAACATCTGGAATTCTGTATTATTAGATTCTGTAGGATCACAATAGTTTCTCTGAGTGCAGCTTATTTAATCTGCGATGAAAATGTAAGGCAGTTAATTAGTATTGGATCGATTGCTATATAGCACAGAATATTTAGAAGCATTTAACTTTAAACAAGCCCATTACAGCATCACAAACTGAGAAAACATCTTAAACCCCTTTCTCTCAACAAGTCATTTTGCAAAACATATTCTCATAAGCAATGTAGAGCTAACACTTGAATAACTCCAATCTGCAAACATATTACCATAATCAAATCTATTGCTATGATGTTTGAACAATCAAGGTATTGAAGTTCTGACATTTAAAGCTTGGAGACTTTTTTCTGATTTACAATATCTGTTCTGCTTCAGTACAATTTATATAGATAAAGCTATTCAGTTTATGAAATCTGTATTAAAATGGATAGCTACGACTGGCTAATACATGAGATAACATGAGAATGTGACACTGTGATGATATAGCATGCTACTCATTCATGGCATTATACAGTCCTCTCACTGACATCATCAGTAATGTAGTAGCCACCTCACACTGTAAAATAAACTGTTTGACAACAATAGTTACTTTAAAGCATTTCTACTTGCATACTATAAATTAGCAACAGGCCGGCCCGGCAGTGCAGTGGTTGGATTTCTGCTTGTGACGCCGGTGACCCAGGTTCGGGAATGGACTCGGGTTGCCAGAGGGCCAGCCGGTGGGAAAAGGATTGAGCATCCCTAGGACAGCTCTTCTTCTCTGGAGGGAGGGCAGGGCAGTGTTTGGCGCATGACCGGCACCTAGCGGAGGCTGGGTGGCTGCACCACGTCGACAGTCAACAGAATGTCAGGACAGGGTAGATGCAGGTCATCATTGTACATCCCCATTGTGCTTAAAGGGGGGAAAAAACTCCCAAACCTCACCGTCTACATGATGCTCTGCCCCCATGCACCTCGATTAGCCTCCGGAGCTGATCCCATGAACAGATACATGTACCTTGGCCCAGATATAGGGGATCAGTGACACAGCCCCACTCTCTGGGGGGAAAGCCAGGAATAACTGGGTGATGCAGGCATAACCGAAAGTGGAGGCGAAGGGGTTCCATGACCAGAGCAGAACCTGATGGGAGTAGTAGGGGCAAAAAGAAGAAATTAAATAAATAAATAAGCAACAATACCTTCCAACAGTTACTGAACTAGTACACTGTCTGCTTCTGCTACTGATAAAACAAAGTGAAAAAAAATGAAAGGGGAGGTGCCATCATGTGGTTCCAGTGTCCCTGTATTATGTTTCCCAGAGTAAAGCCTCTTCATTTTGGCATAATTTCAGAATGATCAGGAAAGACATAACTTTTATAATGCTTGTACTGTTTTTTTTCCTCCTGCTCATACCATGTTTCCCACAATGCCACGCCACCCTGAGTTCTGTTGTCCTGGTGACATGAGGAGGCAAATAGGAGAATAGCACTCTGTGCAGGAGTACACAAACTGGGAGCCTCTTATGTGTGTATGAAATAAAAAGGCCCATAATCAATGCATATGCCTTTTTGCGGTGTAATTTTTTTTTTTTTGTATCTCTATTCGATCGCATAGCTGCCATAGCATGTTGCAACCAGGACAGCTCACTCTCAGCTCTAGCTCTGCAAGTTAGTGGAACACTGTGGAAGAATTAGTGAAGCACCCGAAATACAAATGTTTCTCACAGTGTCCCCATGTGTTTCTGAAGCATCATTGTTTGGTAACATTTTTGACTAGGTTGTCCTCTGTGCAGTTGATACAATGAACAAGCATTTGTCAATGACAAATTTTGGCTTACTGGCATTGGCATTGGTAGTGCAGGAGTTAGAAATGCAAAATAGGAATGGCAGTGAAGTATTGAAGTAACGACAACAGCCCCCCCCCCCCCGCAGAGACTGAAAGGCATTGGGAGTGTGGCTTTGGGTCAGTCATAATGATGACTCCATTCCACCTCACCCCACCCTGCGGAGAGCAACAGGTGGTGGGGTCTGTTGCCTTTGTGCTCACTCCATTCCATAAGGAAATAAGCTGAGATGGATTCAATATAGGAGAATGGGGTGAACATTGGGGTGATGGAACCCAAGGCACACCTCATTGCCTGTCAGTGACTGTAGGGTGGGTGGGGTGGGGGTATTATTCTGTGAACATTATGGCTATTTAACCCAAATTATATCCCCGATGCCTCAGTCTCTACAGGGTGGGTATATGGATGGAAACCTTAATGCCCAGGGTGTTTGTTGGTATTTTCTCTCCAAATTTTTAACAGTGGCTTTTTGTGACCCCACCTCATGAACAGTGGCGCTATCATTTCGTTACTCAATCCTGAAAGGTGATTTCACAAGCAACTGTGCCATTGGGAGCCACAGATGTGGAAACACATATCGGGCAGGATGCGAAAAAAGACAGCTGTACTGTCATGAGAAGTGTAAAAAAATGGCAATGTTGAAAATCTGAAGAGAAAATATGAAATATTGGCAAACTTAAGAGTGTGCATTGATACTGCGCAGTGCATGCCCATAATGTGTTCATTTTTAGGATTTTCTTTTACCAAATTTTCAACATGGGTATTTTGGGACCTCTCCTCATGAACAGTGATCCTTGATTTTGTTACTCTGTTCCAAAAGTTAATTTCACACAGTGATCTCACCCATTGTGCGCCACTGGTGCAAAAACACATTTTGGGCAGGATGTGAAAAATGGCAGCTGTACTGTTCATAAGGAGGTGCGCAAAAATGGCAATGTTGAAAATCTGGAATGAAAATATTAAAAATTCTCAAAGTTACAAACGTACGTGGAAACTCCGCAATGCACTCTCGTGACATAGTCATTTTTTGGAATTTTTTTCACCAAATTTTCAGCATAGGCATTTTGGGACCTCCACTCATGAGTAGTGTTATTGTGATTTTAAACATAGAACATTGGTGTTTATGGCACATAAGGATTGCAAGGCCCATCCAGTCTGCCCATTTTTTCTACCTTATAAATGTGCCATTGGCCTGTACTCTGTCAATGGCCTATCTATTCATACTCATCTGTATTGCTCCCTTATGCCTATCCCATGCCTGTTTGAAGACCTGCACTGTATTCATATCCACCACTTCCTGAGGTAGGCCATTACATGTATCACCACCCTTTCTGTGAAAAAGAACTTCCTCACATTACCTCTTAATCGGCCTCCCTCTAATCTCATGCTGTGTCCTCTTGTCCTTCTATTTTTCTTATTTTGAAACATTTTAGACTCTTTCACCTTGCTAATGACCTTAAGATGTTTGAATGTTTTGATCAAATCACCTCTCTCCCCCCTTTGCTCTAGGGTATACATATTGAGGTCTGTTAATCTATCCTCATATGCTTTCTGATGTAGTCCCTGCACCATTTTGGTTGCCCTTCTCTGGATTGCCTCTATTTTGCTAATGTCCTGGTGCAGTCCCCTACCAGTAAAGATACCACAAAGCAGTATAAATAATTCATGCAGGTGCGGCGGATAGCAGGTTCGCACTGCTGCAATTACTCTGGCACAATAAAAGGTGTCTGATTTAATGGCAAGCATTGCACACACACTCACACACACACTCCAAGTAATGCGTAGCAATTTGAAAACCTTTAGCAATATAGCCAAATGTTTTAAACTAACTGAAATTATACACTGCTGCACCACAACAATCAGCAAAAAAATGTCATGAATCACTGAAAATATTACTGTGTGTACATTAACTCAGTTATACGAGAAAAATATCACCAAAACAGAAAGACTGCCTTTTTCTCCCAGTTACTCTGCCTATACCACATATACGCCCTTCCCCCAAAGCACACTTCACAGTACACAGACTGACTGTTCTAAATTAACATTCAAAATCCACACACAAACAATAAACACTCGATGATATGAGCACAGGAGGGTTTCCTACAATCGATGTACTAAATTTTGAACAAAACAAATGGCTCAAAAAGGCTTTTTTATCAGCTTTTAGAGGATTTGAATTGTGGAGCTTGAAAAGGAAACTGCCTCCATCTTCCACTACACACACACTACACAGAACTGAGGCTGTACAGAACAATCTAGAGCCCATGTGACCTGCAAATGCATGAAACACTGCAAATTCTCCTTTGAGCTCAGTAACAAGGTGAAGTGATATGAAGTACATTGATTTCAATGAACTTTGCCTTAAAATTGGTAGAGAAGGGGTTTGGGAAAGGCAGAATAATGCAAAGTCATTGGTTTCAATGGACTTCGCATTCCTATTATGATGTGAAGTATTCTGCTTCGCGTTGTGGAGCACTTCGTGGATTCCACCTTACTCCGCAAATCACTTCGCGGAGCAAATTTCGGCCACTTCGCCCACCACTAGCTGAGGGGTCTGGGGCAGTGCTGCTGTGTGGCAGCTCTCCCAGAAAGGAAGTGATGGTGTTATGGTTCTCCTGCTGCTGCAGCCACTGTGGTAGGCTGGGGGGCTTGCCTTCTGTACTGGGACAGCACTGCATATATGTGAGGCCTGAGGGGACACAGATCAGTATCAGTAGATGGGAGGGCTTAAAGAGATGGATTAGAAACTAAAAAAAATCTTCTCTGGGGCCAAACAGTTATATTAAAAATAATAGCTCTTGCTTATGAATAGTGCACTTACAACTTGCAACTCCTATGATTTATTGTTAAGTCTCTGAATGGGTATGTATGTTATATAACACATAATGGTGTTCAGGTTAACAGAAGCAAATTACAGAAGTTGCAGGAAAAATAAAAGCAATGAAAAAGCAGTATGTATGCATTTATGTATGGGAGTAGGACCAGGGAAACGGTGAAAGGAAGTATTTCACATACTGCATCTAAAGGTGCTTATATTTATGTAAAAAAACTTTATTTTTAATTACATAAGTATTTATTAAAGTCCATTTTATAAGCACAATACTCCAAGGTTTGCATCAAGCTAAACTGATATACTTCTCAAGTGACTAAAGGCACTTGGCCTGCAGCCACCTGCCTTACAATGCACATGGGGTATGAATTGAATACATGTATGCACATTTCATTGTGCAATATGCTTTCATATAGGATACTAATCTTCTTTATAAACTAAGACAAGAAAATTATATATTTTGAGGGAATTAGCTTTATAAGAATAAAGTATCATATGAGTCTCAGAACATGCTAGTTTAAATTGAATACTGCTTACTGGAGGTCCTGGAAGTGGACTCTAAAGGATTACTTTTCATTCAGTTGATCATACTGACAAAATGTAAGGTGTCATAATACTGCAAGGAGAGGAACCAAGTGTTTCTATTCCTGTCTACAGTGCTGTAGCTGCCTACTTAGGTCTTTCTAAACTTGCTACTCTTCTTAGTACTGTATATGCAGTTGGAGAATGCTAATCTGTGGGGTTTTTACTGTCCATGGGTGGAGGTATTACAACAGTAAAGTACATATGAATTTAAATATTGCTATATTATACTGATTTCTTTCCTCACATTCCTAAAAGCAAAGACTATTCTAAGTATAGAAGCTTTGAAGATACTATTATTTTGTAAAAAAAATGTATTTTCATGAAGATAAAATTAGTATACTGTATGTGAAAGTAAAGAAGATAAAGTATAAGTATATATGGTTGTGTTGATTTTGTTCCTTAGCCTTTGATAAAGGACTATGGTCCAAAACATGTCAGGCTGGACCTTACTATGAGTTGTCTGCAATAAATCTTTATTGGAATTGAATTTGCCTTGGCATCCCTCTTTTCGAGGTGTGTGTGTGTGTGTGTGTGTGTGTGTGTGTGCTTGAAACCGTTGGTGAGATATAAGAAAGGTATTTAGTAAAATTCCATGGTGGAATTTTTATAATGCAAGTGGCCTTAAAAACTCTAAGCCCTACTACAAATTCGCTTTATTTGTCATGTGATTCTGAAATAAAAAATTATGGCCAATACAATAAATTTCTGTATGCAATTATGATGTGCTACAACAATCACACCAGTAAATAAATACATAAATATATGTGCATTAGTTATTATAAACACTGTGGAACATTGAACATGAATATGTAATCTTGCATTCTCGTTAGATCACTAGTCACCCTTATCCAACAGATATTGGACCACTAATGTAATCAACAGTGTAAATAATGGCATATTTGATGTAGGCAGATGTATAACTTTTACAAAATTAAATAATTTGACTTTAATATAAGGGTAGGGTAGAATCTGTAGAGTTCTCAGAAATTAGCAAATGCCTGCCCTAAAATTGGGCTACAACAGCAGCAGAATTAAACAACTCTGTTTCCAAAACAACATGGTGTACCTGTTGGAGACATGCCCACCCCAATTGCAAAGAGGCTAACAGAACATATATACTGCTGAAAATCCTCCACAGGTCATATCATGTACTTCTAAATCTGAAGATGACACTATTGAGCCAGAACATTTGCTGGCATTGTGGCTCCCCAGAGGTGGCTTTACTTTCATCCATATGAATGCCCTAGATAGCAGTCCTTCTGGGCAGTGGTGATAAGTATGGGGTAAGAAGTGTTGGGGGCCAGATTAGTGGAGTCTGCAGAATTCATTATACTAGGTGACTGGTCCAACCTGTATGAGATTTAAGAAGCTCGGATGATGGGGCCCCTCAGGGCCATTCTGTGCTCTAAATGCATACTCCTGTCTAAATGAAGATAGGCACAAGCACATGAAAGTAATGAGTGGATACTAAAAATGGGTAATCAGTATCAGTCAAAAGGTTGAGCTACCTAGGATTGATCAATTGAATAAATTCTATCAGGTGTGGGAGCCCTTTTAACTTCAATTGCCCGTATTCCTGACCTTTGCTTAACCCCCCACCCCACCTCTAATCGTTGAAATTGTACCAGAAAACTAGGCCCATATTAATGAATAACTTTTAAGTTAGGGGCATAAGGAAATAACCACGGGGACCCAAGCTGAGTGTACATCCATCTTACAGCCATACCAGGACATATGGACTATTGCATATAAGAATCCTTTTATCAAAAGCATCAGACATTTTGAAAACATTGTGCATTGCAGCAGGCCAGTGGGTAGGACAAATAGGATGCTAGGATGTCTCGGAAGAGGAATCAGTAGATGGAGGTGTGAGGTGATTCTGATACTGTACAGGTCACTGGCTTGTCTCTTCCTGGAGTAGTGGGTGCAATTCTGGAGCAAGCATGGAAGACAAGGATAGAGTGGGAACAGTATAGAGGAGAGTAACCAAATGTATCCATGGTCAACTGAAAAATACTTGCATGGAGAGGTTGAAAGATTGCAACATGTACACAATGGAAGCAAGAAGAAAGATAAGACAGATGATCAAGACATAGAAATACCTCAACAGGATACATAAAGTGGATTGTAGATAGTTATTTACACCAAGTAGGAATACAAGCTCAATGGGAACTCAATGAAACTGGAATGTAAGAGATTTAAGTGAGACATCAGAAAGCATTTCTTTATGAGGAGGCTAGTGGAGAGGTGAAACAAACTACAATTGAGGTAGTCTGTGCAAAATCAGTGTCTGAGGGTGTCAAACATGGGCTGGAAGTATATCATAGAGGTTAGAGTAGTGAGCAGTGAATGAGCTTGGTACATCCAGTAGACCTGTGTTTTATTCCCACAACCTCCACTTGCATTACTGTAGAACTCTGAGCAAGCCACTTTACCTCCCCAGTGCTCCCATGTTGCCCCTAAAAACAGGTGTGTTTGCCTAGTGGGCCCTACCAGGTTACCAAAGACTAAAATAAAAAAAAAATTGAGATGGTATAGACATTGGCAAAAGCAGAGGTGGGAAGTAGGTGTGAAGGGCCACAATCAACAGTAGCTAGGCAGGACTGGGCAGACTTCATGAGCCTCAAAGCCTTCTTATGTTGAAAACTTCTATAGTTATATTATTGACAGAAGATTGTCATGATCTGGTTTATTAAGCTGAAGAACATTTGAATTTATTACATAGAAAATTCATGTTGGCATCTATGAACATTTAATTACACTCTTCAAAAGGTATGAATTTTAGTATAAATTGGATAATTATTTTTTGTTTGCTCTTCTTGTCTTGAGATTTATACTGTACATAAAGGGGAGACTATGAGTTCAAAATTGTTAATTTATATATTGTTATGACTATATGGATGTGACCTAAATGTATTATGAATTGTAATATTTAATTTTTGATATGTTTAAGTTGTGTAAAATTTGAACAACCTTGAATAAAAAGAATATTGCGATCAAAAGTATCTTTCTTTAACATTTGAGGTAATAAGGGCCTCCATATTAGTATTTTATTGTTGGAATAAGGATCAGTAGGGTGTAAGGGCTGAGGACTTCAGGATCAGTAGGGTATAAGGGCTCAGGGCTTCACCATGGGAGCTTACCTATCCTAGTCCATTGTTATTATTCTGATAAAAAATGTGCCACATATATCCATATTACTTGTTTTCATATGTGTATTATTGTTTGTTTCTTTATTGATTTATTTAAAATGTTGGTAATCGGGAAAGGCTCACTGAGCCAAGGCTAGTTTCCAGGTGTGACCTAGAGGGTGAGGGAACGGGGTAAATACAACAAGGCATAATAAATGTACAAATGCAAAAAAATACAAAGTGCACAGTGCAAAATACATAGTCAGAAAAGGTTCGTGCAGTCCAGGTGAGGGGATTAGATAGTTTGTGCCACATAAAATAACAGTTTGAAATTATACATCGCAAATAATGAATGGAGCTTGGATATGATTCACAGGTATACTGACCATACCACGCTAGAATGCATACATTAAGAATCTCACTGAAGAGATGACAGAATGAGGGTCAGAAGAATAGTTATCTCAGCTTATGGAGTCACAAGCAGGTGGGGGGGAGAGGAGACATTATGAGACAAAGAATGGAAGTTTCAGGAGGAGGAGTGACAGGTACAGATGGAGCAGGAATATGTCTAAGCAGGTGTATAAAGGTATAGCAAGGGAGAGAGGTGAATGACAGAGGGGAGCTGGTTCCGGAGGGAAGGGAGATGGTAGGAAAAAGCAGCTTGCCCAGTACATGAGTGAGGATGGGGAATGGAGAAGGTGCAGGAATCCCTGAAGTGTAGAGAATAGGAAGAGGATGAGGCAGAGGAGAAGAGTAAAGAGAGGTAGGAGGGAAGGGAGCCAAACCTGTATTTGGCAATACAGGTGGAGCAGTGGGGTTGATGACATAAGGATAGTTGGAGGATGGAAAGGGAGGAATAGTGGGAACAATGATGAGTGCTGACTACAGCGTTAGTAGCAATACAACAAAAGGCACTACAGAGGGTGTCCAATCTGGCATGGGTAGAGGAGGGACCAGTGCCATAGACCACATCTGTATAGACAAAAACTGGGAATACCATTTTGGTTATCACCTCCCAGTGGACCTGGGGGGAAAGGCAATCCTTGTTGCAGTACAAGGCACCAAGTGTGGGACAAAGTTTGTCATGGATGGCATGAGTGTGGGCAGACAAGTCATGCTTGCTATCTAGCCACGTGCCAAGGCACTTGAAAGCAGGGACACTTCCAAGGCAGTGCCATTCAATGTGGAGAACATAGGGAAAGGCCAGGGCATTGCTAGTTTCTGGCTGGTGTCTAAGGACATGGACACAGTCATTCTGGCATTAACTCTGAGCTGGTTGACATTGAACAAATGCAAAACATTGCAGAAGTCGTGCTGGAGCAGGATCTCCACAGCTGAGGTTGAAGGGCAAGCAGTGTAGATAACTGTGTCATCTGCGTACATGTGGATATGCAAAGAGGCACAGGCAGAGGGGAAGTCATTCAGGAAAGTTTAGAAAAGTATTGGACCCAGGATGGAGTCCTCTGTGACCCCTATTAGGATGGGTGACAAAACACCACCTACCTGAACTAACTGTTGATGACTGTAATACATGAGCAGAACAAATCCATAGTGGGTGCTGAAAGGCCAGCAGAGGTGAGCTTGTCCAGGAGGAACAGGTGGGACACCAAGTTGAAAGCTTTGACTTGATCAATGAATGTCGCTGCAGTGAAATGCCTTCTATCTGTATCTGTCCCTGCTCTTGTTACCACATACGTGGCCATTTGTTGTGGCCCTCGCCCCCTTGCACATCCTTATCTTCCTGCTACTGGGTACTTAGGGTTATAGACTGGGTAACATAATGAGCCCCTTACCCCTATTGTTGGGCTGCATTATGTGCATGCTGCATCTCACCATTGCACTCATGAGTGAATTAGCCTCTTCTGACCTCATGTCCAGTCTCTGGGCACACATCACTTGGCCCTCACCCCCCCATCACCATCTTATACTTCCTCCCAGCTTTCCTAGCTATCAAAGGGCCTAGCTCATCTACCATCTCGTACTGCACTAGTTGAGGTAGGCACCCCTGTTCCATCCCTTTCCCACCCGTTATTTATGTTACATCCACTATGATTTTTATATATGCATCCGTGTCCCAGACACACCTACTTTCTACCACCAATTGCCACTTGCCCCAGCCCTCATAAAAGGGCAAGATCATGCCTGATTAGGCTCCTGTTAAGCACTTTCACAGAACTCCTACTCTTGACACTAATTTGCGCAGGTAATGTTGAACTCAATCCTGGCCCCCTCTACCTATCCAGGCACCCTCTGTGCTGCCCGGTCTAAAGGAGCTAAGTCTGATCCACATTAATGCCTGTAACTTGTTAAAGAAACTGGACATTATTCAGTCTTGGCTTAACATGTCCTCCCCAGATAGTGTTGTGGTAACAGAAACCTGTCTGAGATCATCTACACTGGATTATGAAATAAACATCCCCTCTTACGTTGTTTACAGGACCGATAGGTTAACCAGGGAAGGGGGTGTGGCCATTTATATTCAGGAAAAATTCACAGCCTCCATCGTTAACTCTACTTCTGTGCCCCTGGAATTTGAATGCACCACACTAAAATTACAGTTCCCTCATCAATCCCTATTTACATATTAGGTTGCTACAGGCCTCCTTCTGCCAGACACCAGGTGTTACATCACTTATCCAGTATTCTAACCTTCTTATCCTCTGAAGTGATTATTGCAGGAGACCTTAACATGGACTGGTTTCCCCCATCTCCTCACAACCCCTAAAAGAATTATGTGAAAACTTTGGCCTGTCACAGCTTATAATTGAGATCACCCATCCCAACAAAAATCACCCTGAGAACAGTACCCTGCTCAATGTTATTCTGGTCAACAAACCCCACCTATACTCCCACTCTGGCATTTTCTTCAATGACCTTAGTGATCACTGTGTTATAGCCTGTGTGAGGACCTACCCTATGTTTGTTTCCTCCTCTAGTTATGTCTTTAAAAGATCAAAATGACATTTCGACCCTAATGCCTACCTCTTTGCTTGCAACATGTGAATTGGCAGGACTGCTACCTGGCTCCTTGAATTGATGAAGCCTATAAAGTCTTCCAAAATATTATTTTTGGATAAATCAATAAACATGCGCCACTCATAAAAACCTGAACTAATAAGAAAACTTGCCCTTGGTTCTCAGCCTGCTTGAAAGCAGAGCTGCTTCATAGAGATTCACTTTGGAAGAGGGCTAGGAAGACCAAACAGCCTATTGATTGGGCAGCCCTCAGAGCTGCCAGAGACTGTTGCACCAGATCAGTTAGGGATGGAAAAATCTTGCTACTATCACTCTGAACTTAACTCTTCCTCTAACAGTACAACTAAATTTTGGAAAACCTTAAAAGAAATCCAAGGCCACATCTCTGCTAGTCTATTCCCACCAAAAATCTTACCCAGCAACTTCGTTGCTATTGACAAACAAGAAATCCTCAAACTCTTTAATAACCACTTTGCCACAACAGGCCTAGAATTCGATGATTCCCCCACCTATAGCCTCCATGCACAACTATATATCTCAAGCTGTACTTGCCTGGGCCCAGCCCAAACCTCACCCGCATCATGCAAGGCATTCTCCTTCTCCTTCTCCCCTGTCTCAGTGAAGGAAGTTGAGGACCTTCTGCAATCCAGGAGCTACCTGCTACGAAGTTAGTCTCAGATCTCCCTTTATATCCCCAAAGTTAGGATGCAGTTTGGTCACATGGTGATAAGCCATCCCTAACTATCCTCCGGAATACTGCTCAAAAAGTACTACAACTCATTCTACTGGTGCCATTGGCTGCTTTCAAAAACCTTGTCCAATGATCCTTTCTGGAGACCTGCAACTATTTCCGGCATTGACACCCCTTAACTCTGGCTCTTCCTCTTCCCTGCCTGTCTTCCCCTTCCTATTTGCTTCTATAACCTCCTTCCATACCCCTTTGACTTACCGAGCCTGACTGGTGTAAACCATGCCATTCTTGCAGGTACTTCACCTCTTCCCCACCCTGCCCAAAGCATCACTTCCCTTTCTAACCTTTGCCACCTTCTCTAACTTTTGCACACCCTGTGCTTACACTGTCCTTGCTTCATAGACTTCACAAAGGCTATGAAATGCTTTACTAGACCATACTTCTCGGTCAATATGAAAATTGTACATCATTACACTACATGTACTTGCCTTGTATAAAACTCGCATATAGATGTATACTGCCTGCCTTTGCACCATGCCTGTAACATATGCTGCTTTTGTGCTCTTCTAATGTCTACCATGATGTTACCATGCCAAGTCATGCCATGTTATTTGTAATAACTGTATACTGTCTGCCAATGTTTTTATGTCTATTCCAAACTGTTGATTTGTTACTTCTTCTTGTGTATTTACACAAGGTCCATCTTGTAAATGAGCCTTACTCAATGGTGTTCCACCTGGCTAAATAAATATATTGATTAATTGATTGATTGACTGACTGATTGATTGATTGAAATGTCCTCGATCCATCCCAGAGAGGATATAATCAGTTACACGCATAAGGGAACGAGATAATACAGTGTTCTTCCTAAAACCTGACTAGTAAGGTAAGAGGAAAGCTAAGGAATCAAGGAAGTCAGTGAGCCTAGAACATGCAATGGACACTTGGAGCTTAGCAAGATAGGGGAGAAGTGAAACTGACCTGTATTTGATTGGGGAGGATGGGTAACCCCCTTTGTGCAGAGGCAGAATCTTATCAACTTTCCAGGCCTGAGAGACAGCATTGTGGGATAAGGTGTGGTTCAGAAGGTGAAAGAGTGTGAGGGCTATGGCTGGAACAGATATTTGGAGGAGTTAGGGTCCAAGCCATTAGGGCTGGACTTGGAAGGGTATAATGACATAAAGGTGAAGAAGACTTCCTGAGGGAGATTTTTCCATCTGTGTTATGTGTTTTACTGCATTTTTCAGTGTTTGCTTTATGTACAGTGTTTTCAGCCTAATGTGAAGAGTGTTTTATAAATAAAATGGATTTCATTGCTTTGAAACAGTTTCATGATGTCATAACAAGGATCATTATGATACAGCTCTTATGAACATACTTTACATTTTGGGGAATATTTTAAATCCTTTGTTTACACAGTACATGGGTTTGCTAGCTAATTAACTTTGTGTGTCATTCAATAATTTATTGAATGGCAATGAAGTTAATGGATGATTACTCATGTTCCTTTGACAGCAGTTTTTAAGCTGGAAAATGTGCACACCAAACATGGACTAGTGGTTAGGACTCTGCACTTCAGATGAGAAGACGCAAATATGAATCACACCTCTGTCCCTGACTCTTTGTGTGACACTGACCAAGGTGCTTAAAGCAACAAGATTTGATAGTCACTATATATATATTTCAGCAGTAATGCATTTCTGGCAAGAAATATTAATTTGTACATTTTACTTTTAATTGTTCATTCATTTCTGAACTAAGATATGGGATGTTGAAGTGTTTAAATGTTCCCACTCTCATGCCATACCTACCATGAAGAAATTAAATACC
This sequence comes from Neoceratodus forsteri, assembly GCA_016271365.2. Lineage (NCBI taxonomy): Eukaryota > Metazoa > Chordata > Ceratodontiformes > Ceratodontidae > Neoceratodus > Neoceratodus forsteri. The sequence continues at coordinate 243,625,254 of CM028130.1, forward strand.
TTGATATTATGCATGTTTAAAAGTTCCACTTCAATGCCATACCTACCATGAAGAAATTAAATATCTTGGTACTGTGTTGTGCTGTTTGCCATCAGAAACATGTGGTTCCACCATCCTAATGCATCTACAGTATATATTATATATATATATATATATATATATATATATATATATATATATATATACACATATATATACATATTCAACAGGTAACCTTAATAGAAGAGATTTTTAAAAACTGTGAGCTGTGGCAGTCTCAAATTACTTGAGTCACTTTTTGCAAAATTAGCTATAACTACTGTTTTAAATATATCTGAGGAAATTAAAATGCACAGAGGATGAATACATGGATCTCAGAGTCTTTGTATGTCAGAAATTCCTTTTTGGTAAAAACAAAACAAAGAAAAAAACTATATGATTTCATTTTTTCTGTAACAAATAGTGCCACTTTAACCTCCATGTGTTTCAGTCAGCTGGTTGTAAGAGTGATTAAATCACTTTCCCCAATTTAGTTGATATTCTATTTCTTTGCAGTGCTCTACCAAGTAAATACATTGTAAAAAAAATAAAATCTTTATGAAATATTAAAAAGAACAAACACTCCAAGATTTATTTTATTCATTTTAGTTGTATGGCTTTTTCCAGATTTCATTTTAGTTTTAACAGAACAGAGCAATTTACTGGCATTATCTTAGTATTAATAAGATAAAAATGCCATTCCAGTGACACATTTGCAGGTTGGAGTTGACAAGAGATCTGATATTCACTAGGCAACACCTACATGATCTGCAGACTTTGAGTCCCACGCAGTAATTCATTTTATGCACTTCCCCTCAATTAGGCATCTCTCTTGGAGTGTAGGCAGACAACAATTCTTGCAGATGTGAGAAGAGGGTGGGTGGAACCCTAGCTCATAGAGACAGTATACAAAATCATTTGGTCTGAGAAACACAGGTAACTACTTAGAGGCTCCAGGTGTATTTCCAGTGTGGTCCCAAATGCCCCTTTCTTTCAGACTCAAGTTATGCAGCATCAAATGTCTAAGTGTTTGCTACTTCACAGGGCACTAGCAGGGCCTTACTTAGAGTACTATAAACAGCTGTGGTTGTGTCTCCATACAACAATTACTGCAGCAATAGAGAAGATAGAGCAGAAAGCAGCTAAAATGATCATAAAAATATGAAGTTAAGGTGGTGGAAAATCTAGGCATGTTTTCACTAGAAATAAGGAGTACTACTGAGAAAGACGATAGGATTTCAGTTTTTAAAATGTGAAAGAGATGAAATATTATGATCAGGGGATATTAGTCTAGCTTTTTCAAGGTGGCAGAATAAGAGGACCTCCCACATGCTTATATATTTTTTTTTATTTTTAAATTTTTATTTTAAATTTGGGGACGAGGAGAGATGCATTCAGCAAGGGATCATTTCCAGGTGCAACCTGGGGAAGATGGGTAACAGGAGGTAAGAAAATGTACCATCAGGATAAATTAAAATTAATTTTAATATGCAGACATAAGTGTAAAAGGTAACCCTTGCCTCTGTGCTTTTATGATTATGTGTTTTGCCTTTTAGTTTACTTTTCTATTATGGACTCACCTTGACCAAAACCATAAAGCCCACATAGGGCTGGTTCCACATTTCCTGATCTGAGATATAGATGAGCCACACTGATGAGTCTGGATTGTCATCTCACATTTTATTTTAGTCGAGTACCTAGATATTATTACTGGTGCCCATTTTTAATTCATAGTTATCATGCTATTTATTCTAGTTCAGTACCTGGAAAGTACTTATGTAGCCCATCTTCAATTCCTAGTCAGCAGTGAGCACTAGGGGTGGGAAAAATTAGCACATTCCAGTTTTGTGGAATTTTAATGAAATTACATGAACGTTCACAAAATGTTGAGAAATGTTGTGGAATTTTCTAAAATTCTTTATATACTCATACCTTGGTCAGTGTTTTAGCTTCAAATCTGTACCTTGGCAAGAACATTGCTTGGAAGCGTCCCTAAAGGGTTGACAAGTTTCTCAACATTTGTATGAGAAACAAGGAAGTTATAGGTGCTCAGCATCTAGCAAACTATAATTCATGTGAAAATTTCTGAAAGAATTTCCATGCTTACAACTTAACCACCCTTGGAGCTAGATAATTGAAAATCTATATGCATACATTCTTGAAAGAGTCTTATTTCTATGCTTACAACTTAGACACCTTTGGAGCTAGAATAGATAACTGGAAATCTATATGCATCCTTCTTGAAAGAGTCATAGAAACTGCTAAATACAGAGGTAATTGACTGTGTAAACTGTAAGTTACAGCAGCTCAGAATTTCATAATTTATTTATTTAAATTGTGTGAAAATTTTCAAAATATTTAGCTGTTTATAGTTCTGCTGCTATTGCAGGTATACATTCAAAATCTGGCATGCATACCAAAGTAAATATGTCCTGGAATCTAATCAAGTTATATAAATGTGGGATTAGTAGGCAAACATTTATTGTGGCTACTTTAGAAATTACTAATTGGCAAAACTTGATCAAAAATTCATAATTGCATAATAGATAATGTCACTAGAATTCCTTGTGTGGAATTAAACTTTCACAAAGTATTTATCACTGAATCACCTTATTTGAACTAGCATCATGTCCCTGCAATACCCCTCCAACCTTCCTGTAACAGTGATGCCCAGCATCATGCACCATCAGGATTAATGATATCCAGCAACTTCTGTCACAATGGCCTAAGCACAACTACTGTAGTTGTAAGGGCTGAGGCTTGGCATCATTTGGTGCCACTGTTTCCAAATAGTATAAATATACATTGTTAGCTACAGGGTTATTAAAGAGTCAACTGGTGATATTCTACAGAAACAATGCTGCACATGCATTTTTTAAACAAGATGTTAAGTCAGTGAGTGCTAGTGGTTATGTGGCATATTGTAATAATTCAGACTAGTGCACAGTGATCTCTATAACTATTCTTCATGGTTCATCACTCAAGATAGTGATGTGATACTTTGCACCATGATACTTTTAATATAGCGCTATCTGAGAATGCTACCTTATTGCCACTTTACCCAGACTTTACCTTCCTTTGCAATGGCAACTGAAGTGTATGACTGGGCAAAATGTATGGACATTGCTTTGAAAAAGTATCACAAAATTCAAAAATTTCCCAGAAGCTCATGAAATTCAACTTCAATTAATGATGTTGTTTTGGAATCATTGGCTGTTTATAACTTGGGCAGCATCTGAGCAATAGATCAGAGAGCTGACAAACATAGCTTCTTTTTCTTTTCCATTTTGGTTTTACTCCTGTTCAGCAGCTCACCTCTCAGGGATATATCCTGCTCACAGCGATATACCTTGATCAGGTAGAACCAGCCATCATTAAGTTGGTTAACACATTTTTCTCCAACAGTTTTGCCCCTCCCATCTCCTCTGGTTGGGACAGTGCATCTGTCAGCCTCGTACAGCCACAGTTTAACCTGTGGCAGGATCAAGCTCTCTGGCCCAGCTGCAGGGGTTCCTGTGTCTCCATGACTGAAATGAATTGCCGAGCAGCGGCTATCTTGGCCAGTGCCTTCATCCCAAAATGACTTTCTGAGCTCACTTCCAAACCTGGGTCATCTGCATGGCAGTGCAGTGCTCTGCTGCTGGGCCATAGGGTGGCCTCAAAACCTACTATTTTGTGTCAGTGAACCTCACACAATTTGTGATATTCTCTTCTCTAGTTTTTAGAGCTAAAATTCTGCAGTTTACATACTTGTGAAATGTGACAGCAAGGGATTTTTCTTCTGCTCTGGTCAACACTCCTCACATCAGTTAAAAAGTCCATGCAATGTACCCCAGCCAGGATACACTTGGAAATGATCTGTCACAATTCAGTCTACCTTTCCTGCTCAAAGTGACAAATACATAAATACAAAAATAAGAACCACAATAAGGCAAGTGCCCAGTTACAAATTCTAAGGAATTTGTCTAGATTTCTAGCTAAAATGGGAGACACATATTTCAAGATTATCTAAAAAACCTTTTTCAAACATTGTTCTCTGAGTAGACTTTGGTATTGCCTACCTTATACGATCCGATTGAAAACTGCTAATGCAGTATTTATTCTCCATTTTGAATACAGTATACTATACTAATTTTATATATTTCTATTCTGCCAGGATTTTAAAACAATTGGATGTTCTGTATAACAAGCTAGCTCAGTTCATTGTGGATGCTCTTGAAGATATCCATTAATGCCTAAAATATTATATATTAGGACAGATGTCATTAGCTGAAAAAGACAGCTTCTCCTAATACAATATAAGAACAAATGTATAACCAAAACAGTTCCAGCCTACAGTAAGCAACTATTTTCTGTTAAAGCAACAGGATAGTCTTCTTTCATCAGGAAGTCTTAATTTCTCATTTGTTTAATTGGAAGGTATATAGGGAGAAATGCTTTTGCTTCTTTAGGATCAAAGACATTGAAGTGCCTGTCAGTCAGTGGGTTCACAGGTCTAACAGGATGGAAAAGATTTATTGATAACTCCAATAAACCTCATCATTGCTCAGTTGGTCTACAAGTGTTGTAAGTGTAAGATGTTATAATTTGTATGGTTATACTCAAAAATGTAAACTTATGGGCAGTGGTGGAGGACTCAGTACCAACATACAACACCTAGCAAAGCAATATGCAAAATAATTTACCTAGGTTATGCTTACAGTGTAATTATCTATGCATGATTTTATGGACTTCCCCACTCTAATGGTCTTGCTATCACATTAGCAGTATGACACAAGAGAAGAACACTTATTAATACTTGTCTAGGTTGGGGTTCTGCTAGTTGGGGGCAGAACCCCCAACATAAATTAATGTAAAATGTATAGTGATGGTCTTGCTGTTTCAATGGTAATGCTGTACAAGAGTAGTACACTTTTCTCTATATTTTTGTTTATGATAGGGAGTTCTACTCCCCACACTCCCATATATTTAATAATAAAAACAGACATAAACAAATATAAAAAAACATGCTACTCCCATGACATAACCCTATTAAAACAAATATAAAAAACATGCTACTCCCATGACATAACCCTAGTCAAATCTCTGTTTAAAAGTGTTGCTCTTAGAGGGTGGAGAGTATTCATGGAGAGTGTATTGGAGCACTGATGGGAGAGTGCATCTGTGTTTCATGTAGATGCTCAGTACAGTAGGCAAACTGGCCCTTATTCAACTACTAAGAATGAATTATGCACAATAGCATTCTTGTTATGTGTTAATTTGTTTATTTATTTACTGATTGATTCATTCAAAGATGTGCAACCAGGAGTCACTGATAGGTGTCATTGGTGATATCATGTGATTTTTTTTGTTAGCTTTTCATTTTAAGAATATGTTTTATGTACTGACCTCTATGCCATAGCTTTAGATGCATTTTAAATAATGCCATCAAAAATTATGTCTGGCTCAGTGATGGCACCTATCATTTAAAAAAAATGTATTTACTTTAACAACTACAGTTATTCTGACTAGATGAAATACCTTCAGACAGTGCCCTATCCAGTCTTAAGAAAAGCTTGTGACAAGGAGAATGTACCATCCACACAACATTGCTCTATATTTTTTGATGCATTTTGTACATTGTTACTTAATACATGTTTTGTTTAATGATGATGTATTTGTGATACATACATGATCAGAAAGGCTAAGCATATCATGTGTTTCATTTTCGCAGGACTATACTCTGACCATGTACTTTCAGCAGGCATGGAGGGATAAAAGACTGTCCTATACTGAAATTCCTCTCAACCTAACTCTAGATAACAGAGTAGCTGACCAGCTCTGGGTCCCTGACACTTATTTCCTCAATGACAAAAAGTCCTTCGTCCATGGTGTCACCGTTAAAAACCGAATGATTCGCTTGCATCCTGATGGAACAGTCCTGTATGGTCTGAGGTAAGAAACTGATGTGTCTGGCTGGTTATTTACTTCAGCAATCCTTGTCATTGTATCTATGGCATTCTATTCTTATTACAGAAGAAGATGGCAAATATAAAGCATATATCTTGAAACATATGTGTTTTAAATTAATATTGGGTATATAGTGTTAGCTATTAGGGACACAGAGGGTTATAAAATTATCCAGGATTTTCATGCCAACCTTTCTTTCATCAAAAGTCACTATGAAGCTTGCAGTATCATTTGCCTGTGTTCTGAATATGTATTTACACAGATTGGCCTGTGGTAAAGTATTTTAAGATCAGCTTTGATTTAAGTGTTTCATAAATAATAGCTCAGAGAATGGCATTCATATATAACATATAGACTGGAGCACAATTTTGTTTAGCAAGATATGCACCCTTATGGCTGAACTTTTCTATATCTAATCTTAATATATTTACAGCACCTGCTCTGTGTGCAAAGATTTATTAAATTAAGTTGAGCTGAATAAAAATAAAAAAAATAAAAACTATAATCCCAAAAGCAGAATCTAATTAAATGCTGTTATAAAATGGGTTCTGAAAATCCTGTATTCTAATTCATCAAAACAGGTCACCTGACCGTGGATTCATTCTCAAGAAATCCAAAATTGGGTTGCTGGACTACAAAATCCTGATTGATAGCAATGTAATGTGACCTAGTCAGATCACTCCACCAGAGAGACATGTTAAACACTACAACTATGGCATCCTCATTAGACAAATCCACACAGTGGAGAACTACAACTATGATATCCTCAGTAGGACAAACGCATTAGGTGAAAGATCTATTAAATTACAAATAGATGTAGACAGTGGGAGGGTAGTTATATTTAGTTAGTTAAATCTCTAAAACAAAGTTGTCCATTTTATCAGTGAATTAACCCCATTCCAGGACATGGGTTAGTGAGAATTAATCCATGCCTGAGAGGTTGAAGTCACTCGGCCTGCTGCCTTGTGCCTCACAACTCCCCCCCCCCCAGTGTTGAATAATTCTCAATAATCCCATGCCCTGGCATGGGTTAATCCTTACTTAAGATTAGACTTAAGATAAATTAATTCTAAAGAGCACTGGTAGGGAGACATTTCAAGAGGGAAATGAGGAGACACTTTTTCACTGAGAGGGTGGTGACAAAGTGGAATGAGTTGCTGGGGAAGTTGTCTCCTTGGATACTGCAGACAGCTTCAAGAGAAGATGGGACAAGGTAAAAGGAAAAACTGCATGTAGTGTAGAGGAGGTGTGGAGACATTGATGTGGCAGGAGAAGTCGATAGTGGGGATGTGGGTGGATTACCCAGTAGATACTGGGGAGTCTGATAACACAAGTGAAAAAAATTAGCCTATATGGCCTTTTTCAGATGGCTATTTTTATATGTTCTTATGGTCCTCAACAAACTGGATACAGCTTTCTGGAACTCCATTTCTATACATTGTTTCTTAATCTTTCCTTCTGACAGCCATGTTTAATGCCATTCAGTTAGTGAGGGCATTTAAGTAGGGGAGTTACTCATTCTGCAAGTGGAAAACAGGATCAAGTGGTATAAATGCTGTTATTAACATGCTTGTATAGTTTGGGATTGTGTGACTAATTGGTTGGCCCTTACTACACCATGCAAGTTGTTAATAACTAGCCTGGCTAAGTTGTGTGCAAGAAAAACACCAAACTAGTCTTTCATTTATGATTAGGATCACATAGTACACTCGATGGTGCATCAGCCTAAAATACACAGTGTCAACAGGTTAGACTAATTGTACTACACTTCTGCATAGATATTCACGCAGGTGCAACAATCTTTATTTTGCACCCAAATTCCAGGGAGTGTATCATTGATTGGTTTAAGAATTACAAAGATATGAGGAACATTACAATTGAATAAAGCAGCAGAGAACATAAGGAAAACGGATAATGTAGGCATGATACATGCTAATTACGATAGACTGACCTGCAATGGAAAAATCATAGTTCTCTTTAAATGAATTCAGAAAATGGCCTTGCCCTGACAGTAAATTATCTTGCCTATTTGGCTGAACAAAGTAGAAATAAAATAATTAAAATACAGAGACTGCAATGCAGAAGCATGGAAGCAAGAGTTATCTTGGAGTGACATTGACAAAAATTACAAAAAGCAAAACCAAAAAAGCAAGTTTTAAAGAAATGCAAAATCATAAAACCTACCAAGATGTAAAACATATTAGGTATTTTATAAAAATCATAATAGAACAATTCAGGCTGCCACAGCTTTAAGCAAGACCTTATGAAGCCAAAAGGCTTTGCCAATAATCTGCAAAGCTGTAAAAGGAAAAAAAAAAACATATATTGTAAGTACTCCTAAATGCTAAATACTGCTGTGTTCAGTTTTTATCAAAAAAAGGAACAAAAGTCTTGGGGAAACAGGCAAGCTCAGTGAGCAAACAGTGAGAGAAAAGAAAAATTACAGAACCTATTATCCACTTAAAAAAACACTATTTTGATAACTTTCTTTAAACGTGTTTTAGTAAACATGTTTTCACAGGATGTTTAAGCAACAACTATAACCTGAAGACAACTACAAATGTGTCACCCCACATATCACAAAACCTTTTGCTTCAATGAACATCTTTAGGCAGTGGTAATTTTTTTCTTTCTTTTCAGTCTTTGCAGATTATTTGTCATGCCTTTTGGCATCATAGGGTCTTGCATATTGCAGATCCAGTCTAAATTACATAATGGTGATTTGCATATACCTCCCATTTATTTTTTGTATTACAAGTATGTGTAACTGCCTAATCACTGTTTTATCTCTTATTCTGATGAACCTTGTCTAAGCCTTTAATCATTGCTTTGTCTTTTTTGTTTCCTCTAAATGTCAAATGTAACCTCTCTGTAAATTTGCACTATTAATGTCCAGTTTTATTAATGTCCAGTTTATTACCACTCTGTTAATTTTGCTCTGCTTCTGTATGTAATCCATCCCCAGGTTACCCCTGAACAAGGGACTGTACTGTCTCAGTGGACTCACCCGGTCACCAAAACTCAAATAAATAAAATAAAATAAAATGTTATGGATCTATGACCTTACAAACTTAGGAAAGAAAGCAGACAACTGTGGCCCAGCATTCAAAACATTGCCCGGGAGCAAAATTGAGTTTCCTCATGCAAACTGGGCTTTGCGCAGACATGCAACAATGAAAACCCCAGTCAGCATGGGCAAACTTGGCTTGTGCCTGGGCAAATAACAGAGTGGGGCACAATGTAAATGAATGGGAGGGGACCTGAATATAGTAGTAGTCAAATATTCAGAGTATGTCTGCCATACAAGGCGTCTTGCCCAGTCCCCTTGTGAGGCACACATACTGCCGATTGAAAGACCGACATACTTCTGCACAACCCTAGCAGGTGGCAGAGGAAGTGCGAAGCCCCAACCCCCACCACAGCTGTCCCTGGTGATCTAGTGGTTCCATCCCCTCCAATCCCTGTTCCATGCTCAATGACTATAGACCTCCCTGGTGGTCTAATGGTCCCCCCATCTCCATTCACCATCCCGTTTGCAAAAAAAGAGACCCCCAGTATTCATGTAGTCCCTTTCCCACCCACATTGTCCATTCACCCTCTAATTGTAAATAACAATTATCCCTGGTAGTCTAGTGGTCCCTCTTCCCTCCCCATTGTCCGATCACCGTCCCATAGTAAATAACAATATCCTTGGTAGTCTAGTGGTCCATCCCCTCTCCCCATTTTCCGAACACTATCCCATTGAAAATATAGAATAAAGTATAGGGAAGCGTGTGATATCGGAATTTAATGCACCCCTGAGGTGTGGGAGGCTACATACACCCTGAGTGCGAAGCCTGAGAGGTTTATAAAAGCATCCTACACAGAGTGTATGCATTAAATTAGAGTTTAACACACTTCCCCATCTTTTATTTTATATAATAACTGGTGAGCAAACTTTTCCATACTGACTTCTGTGACTTTGTTTGTGGCACACACACACACACACACACACACTCTCTTCCTCTCCATACCTCCTTCTTCAGAATGAGAATTTAAATGTTTTATTTTTATTTATTTATTTGTTTTTAAAAATCAAAGTTTGAATCATGCTCATGGTTAGGCAGCACTGCATGCAGTCAGCCATGGTCCCGTTCCTGGTCGCACTGAGGAATAGCTCACAGTCGACAAACAGCAGCCAGATAGATATTTTTTAAAGCTTAAAGGCAAGATTAACCAGATAGATAGTAAAAATAAATGGAATTGTGCGAAGGAGAGAAGAGTGTTGTAGCAGTTCCATGTTAATAGACTGATGGTGCTGCCATGTTTAGCCCACCCACACAGAGAACGAGAGCCAATTAGGTAGTGCTCTAGGTATTGACAGGCAGAGCATGTGAATGCTATAATAATCTGTGGGTTTTTATGGAGACTTATCAACTAGCTGAGCACATCGAAAAAAATTGCTCACTAATTATTATATAACAATTATCCCTGGTAGTCTAGTGGTCCCTTCCCCTTCCCCACCATTCTCTGACTGCAAGATCATAACAAAAAGGGCAGATTCTGGTGGCCAGTGCCGTCCCACCCACTCATGATTGCCAAATGCTGGCCTGCTGAAAACAAAAACAATAATCCCTGGTGATCCAGTGGTCCCTCCACCTGCCTGATCCCTGACCCATAATAGTGCAAACAAGATAAATCTCTGGTGGTTTCACGGACCCTCCACCCTGGCAGGCAGTGTCCCACCAGCCCGCTCCTCCAGTCCCAACCCAAGCTGTCCACCAGCACAGCCCTCCTCTTGCCAGCATGGTTGGCCACAGACTGAGCTATCAATGAGCACATTATGTATACATTATGTGCTTATTGACTTTTCAGTTGGCAGACAGCTGTGGTGGTGAGAGGAGGGCTGTGCTGGTCACCAGCTTGGGTCAGAATAGGGGGGAGTGGGGTGGAGGGACACTACCTGCCAGGGTGTTGGGTCCATGAGACCACCAGGGATTTACCTTGCTTGAAATATTATGGGACAGGTATCAGTTGGGGAGAAGTACTGCTGGAACACCAGTGATTACTCTTTTTGTTTTCAGTGGGCTATCGTTCGGTGATCATGGACGGGGGAGAAGGCACAGGCCACGAGGGTCTGCTCTTGGTGTTATGGCTTGGTGGTTGGTGAATGGTGGGCAGGAGTGAGGGACCATTCAACTACCAGGGATAATTTTAATTTACACTGGGATGGTGATCAGACAATGGAGGAGGAGGGAGGACCACTGGACTACCAGGGATAATTATAATTTTCAACAGGAGGGTGATCAGACAATGGGAGATTGTGGGATGCTACTAGACTCCCATGGATAAATTTAATTTACAATGGGACAGTGACCAGACAATGGTGGATGGGGAGGGACCACTAGACTATCAGGGATAAGTTACATTTACAACAGGACAGCAATTGGTGTGGAGGGTGGCACTACTAGCACCAAGGATAGCTCATAGGACACAAGCAATCCGGGGTCAGTGGTGGCTGGCTGGTCAATGGGTTTAGGGTAGGTCTTTTATTCATTCTTATGTGCTGAATTTGTATTATTTATAAGAGCTATAAGATTTGAATTTGCACTGGATAAGCACTATTTTTGCACAATAAATGTGGCTTAAATATACTAAAATATTTGTGCTTACTTTAGTCAGATCTATACCCACTGCTCACCTTCCATTTATGTATGCACAAAAGAAGCTTTTCAAAATTTTGAGTCCTGACCATGGTTTAATATAAGTAGAGCACCCTCTCATTAAAACAGAGTGCAGGTTCATTTTGCTGTGAGGAATGTTTGTTCAGGGGTGGTGCCGTGCAGTATGGCCTTGCTCCCCATGTAAATGTGCCCATAATGGGCATGCAAATTGCCCCTTAGCACCTTGCATGCCCAATGGGCTCATTTGCATAGATCCCTTTGAATATGGGGATTTTAACCCAGGCAAAAGCCATTGTGCCAGCCTATTGTGGGGGCCATGTCTATCTGACACTAGGTGGCTTTGCACCAGGTTGTATCCAGTGGAATAATGCCAATGCACTATTCCACTGAAAATAGCAGTTTTGGACACCTGGGAAAGTGCAGGGGCAGTGCACAGTTTTGCCCTCTGCTTTTCCTACATTTGAATATCAGGTCACTGGTCTATCAAGTTCTCCCCCTTCCCACCATCTCATTGTGAGTACCCTGCAACCCCCTTTTCTTAATGATCCTTACTTAATTTAAGCTAGAAAGTAGAAATACTGTTGACTGAGAGCTCTTATTCTGGAAGCTTATTCCAAGGATTCACCACTAATTCAGTGAAGTTGTCCTTCCTGATACAGTGTGTCCCTTACATTTTCCACCTTTTCCTTCTCCTCTTATTCTTGTGTATCTGGAAGAGCTGCCATTTCTTCTGATAGTGCTCTCCCTTTAAGATGTTTGAAAACTGTAATCAAGTCACCAGAGAGCTTTATTTTCCCCATGGAGAACCGTTTTATTCCAGCCAGCCAGTCCTCATATATTTTCCAAGCCCTCAGCTACAGTTCCTTTGTTTCTCTTCTCTGCATCTTCTGAATCCCATCAATATACCTCTTCATATATAGGGCCCAGGGGCCTGATTTTTAAAAATTTCAGGTATTAAGTTCCATGTTGCAACCATCAGTGCAGGATAAAATCTTACACCGGCAGATTTTCTGAATTACCTCACAGGTGGTTGGTGCTGCTATGGGGCGCTTACCAGTCTGAATCACATATAGTGATCACCAAACAACCTGATTTTGACTCAGTTTGGTATGTAATGATGGCATACTGTACTTGGCAGTCTTCATTGATCCCTGGTGGAGGAGTGGAGTGGGTAGTATCACCAGTGGAGCTCATTCCCATCTTGCAGGGGATGCTACACAAGCTACTACCAGGCATAGCGTTTTGGCACTGCTGTGCCAAAAAAACTTCTCAAGCTGGCATAAATTTTGGAGTCAGTCTCAAAGGGTCCATGATAGAAAATACTATTCATGTGAAAAACTTTGCAGACCTGCAAGATTTTTCAGCATATTAGCCAAAAACGGAAGGGGGGGGGCTTTGAAAATCCAGCCCCAAAACTGTGCTCTATATTTAAAATGAGGTCTTGCCAGTGAGCTGCACATAGGAATTACAGTATCTCACAGTTTGCTTACAAAGTTTCTCTTGAAGGACACCATAATTTCATTTGTTTTGCTAGGTGCTGCTCCATACTATTACCCCTATTTAAGGTTGTTGCTGTTCCTCATATTCTTTATGAGTTTCAGTAATCTCAGGTGTTCAGGTAGCATGGTGCAGATCTGTTGACTGTTTTCTGATCTAGATGCATCACTTTTATGTTAAATTTCACCTGCCAAATTTCTGCATATTAACTAACCATATCCTGCCCCCCTGAATGTTATTAGCCTCTGGTGTGTTTAAGTAGAGTTTTAAATTATTTATTTACTTAAAACTTCTTAACCAGGAATGCACACTAATCTTTAGTTTAGTTTATTAGTCTAGGAATTAATACCTTTGAGCCAGGGCTCTTTTACAAAAGTTCCACGTCACAAAGAACATTTAACAAAGCACGATACACATTACAGGTAAAACCAGACAGGAAAGTTACATCATAAATTTGCTATTAACAGTTTAAGGCAATAACGTTTTTAAGTTTCATGAAAAACAAGCTATAACAGGTTCAAGCGGTAGACAATTTTCGAGGTTATGGAAACTTCCAGGAGAGGGTGATCATTAGGTGCCAAAAGGAGGCTAGAGAGAGGGAAAGGTGGTGAGAGGAGAGTAAGTGAGAGGGACAGGAAAAAAGGGGGGGAGTGAGTTTGGGTGGGAGACAGGAAGTAGTAGAGGTACCAGAGGGTTCATTAGTCCGGGAGGAAGAGGCCTCAGATGTGAGGATGGACATGAGGAGTAGTAGTCTTTATCTAGCGCAATCACAGTTGCTAGTGGTGGTGATGTGGGCATAGAGCATGGATTTGAAAGCTTCAAGCGAGGTTGAGGATAGAGTAGGTGGACTAAGCACATTGAACCATGTCGGGGCCCTGTATGCGAAAGATCTTTGTCCCTGTGCAGTCCGCATCTCGGAACCAGGAAAGGTTGGCGCTCAGATCTGGTGGAGGGTCGTGAGCCAGGATTCAGTTGGAGTAGGTTTGAATACATAATGGAGTCAGTCCCAAAATAGATTTTTTGCCATTGTGCAGGTGAGATAAATAAGGCGATTTGATAGGTTCAACCAGCCTGATTCATAGTGCAGATCACGTGTGAGTCAGTCTTTGAGCTCCCCGTGGAGGAGCCGGCAGGCCTTATTTAGAGTGACTGAGACACGCCTTAGAGCAGTGGAGGTAGCTGAGCCATAAATAATAAGGCCATAGTCAATGATTGAGATTATGGAACTCTGTAGCTATTCAATGCCGCTTGATTTAGAAATTGATGGTTACGGAATAGTATTCTAAGGCGTTGGTTCACTGTTTTTGTAATGTTGTCAATGTGGGTTGCAAAGGTGAGCCCTTGGTCAAAAGTGATGCCAAAGTATTTGAAAGTATTTACTTGGTCCAGTGTAATTCCATGAGAGGTTTGTATGGTGAGTGGAGTATGCCTATTTTTGTTTTGGTGATTGGAGAAGAGCATGGCTTTTGTTTTATTGTGGTTTAGCACAAGTTTACTATCCAGGAACCACCTTCAACACTAGAGAAAGCAAGTTGCAGGCTTTTTCGTAGGGAGTTTGGATCCTTGTGGGAAGAGAGAATTACAGCATCATCAGCGTATAAGATTATTTTCTCCTGGCAGATATCTGGGAGGGAGTTAAGGAACAGGCTAAAGAGGAGCGGTCCAAGAATTGATCCCTGTGGTACACCCAAGAGAACTGGTTTGAAGTCGGAGAGTTCATTAGAGATTTTACAGCCTGTGACCGATTGGACAGGTAACTTTTACCCAAGCACAAGGACCTTGTCCAGGCCTAGGCTAGAAAGTAGGGAGTAAGTAGGCCATGATGGACTGTGTAAAGCTTTATGAAGACTCGATAAAGACTGCGCCTGTTGCACCCTTTGTCCAGGGCTGAGTGGACTTCTCCAGAGAAATCAAGTAAGGCTGTTGTTGTACTATGTCCTTTCCTAAAGCCGTGCTGTTGATTACAGAGTAGATTGTATTTGTCCAGGTAATCAGAGAGTTGGTCTGCCACTATTCGTTCAAGTGCTTTGGAGAGGGGAGGGAGTATTGATATTGGTCGATAGTTTCCTGTTGAGGTTTGGTCCCCCCCTTTGTGCACTGGCATAACTATGGCAGATTTCCATTTGTTGGGAAATTGACTTTGGCAAAGTGACAGATTAAGAATTTTTGCAAGGGGGTGAATTACTTCATCCAGGGTGAGAGACAGGATTTTTAGATCTAGCGTGTCACTACTTGTTCTGGATTTGGAGCAGGCCTTTCTTATGTACTTGTGTGCTTCATGCACTTTGATTTTCTTGAAGTAAAATTGTGGTTTGTCACGAGGGGTGTTTTGTGATACTAGGCTAGGCACAGGTAAGTCCGAGAAGAAATCTGGGGGGAGGACCCCACTAAGGTCTGTGAATGTCTTATTAAGCGCATCTGCAATAGACTTTGGGTCAAAGAGTGGTGGATCCATCAACTTTCATAATGGTAGGTGGCATTTTGATTGTTTACCCATTATGTTTCGGATGTCGTCCCAAAAAGCTCTTCCATCACCCCAGGTGGATTCAAGGGCATTTTTGAAATAGGCGCTCTTCATTTGCCTAATTTGTGAGGTACATCTATTTCGTGCCTGCTTGTATTTTAGGGTATCATGAGGTGAGCCTGTGTCTCTGGCAACTGCCCAGAGGTGGTCCCGAACCTTGAGCTCGGCAAGTAGTTTGGCAGTAATCCATGGATTTGATAACGCTTTGATTTTACGTTTTTTTACTGGGGAGTATAAGTCGCATGCAGAGTTGAAAGATTTAATGAAGTATTCTAGTGCGGTATTAATATCAGTTTGATTCAAGGATTGGCATCCAGTCCTGTTGTAGGAGATGGGTTTTCCACTTGATAAGATTCCCATAAGGCAATACTCTGCTTGTTATAACTTTGGGGGGTGGCTTGAGAAATTTATTAGACCAGGTACAGGACACTAGGGAGTGGTCACTGAGGGAGTCAGGGAGGACTTTAATGTTTTTTATCCGGTCAGGGTGATTTGTGAGAACCCAGTCAATAAGGGTGCTTGTACCAGTTTTGTAATTTTTCCGGATGGGGGAGGTTACCATCTGAGTCAGGTTTGCTGCTAGGATGTCATCTTTGTAAGAGCCAGTGTCAGAGGCGAGCCAGATTATGTTGAAATCCCCGAGGAGGAGGAGCTCATTTTCAGAGGGCTGCAGACTAACAAAATCAAGTACAGACTTAATACTAGCACGGTCTTTTGGAGGGATATAGACGCGGCCACTGTGAGAACTTTGTTTTGTGCACCAAGAAGCAGTTTGATAGGGAGGAGCTGCATCTGCTGTTTTGTGAGGTGAAGCTGCCGCATTGACAGGAGAGGTTGTCCTTATGTAGATAGAACAGCCCCCACCTTTCTTGCTTGCCGGGTCGAGTCTGAAAAGATTGTAGCCTTCAAGCAGACTGCATGATCGGGTGTTGGGAGATAGCCAGGGTTTCCACAATGGCTAGTATATCAGGGTTTTTGTACAGCGAGAGTTTGAAGAGATGCCAATTTGGGAAGGAGGCTGCAGATATTTAGAGTGATAATGGAGAGACCACTACCAACTTTCCCTGTTTTTGTCAGCTTCAGTGCAACAGGACCAGGGTTTGGGTGTATCCCACCAGATATTAAAAGTAGGAGGAGCAGGAGTTTCAGCGATGCCATTCATAGTTCATAATAGTTTGGAGTGAGTTTATGCTTGTACTTTTTAAGATGCTTGGATTGTCTTCTGGAGTCCCAGTAGAGGGTGATCGTTATTGAGTTATAATGATGTGGCAGTTTCCAATTAGGAAATATGGCTCTTTGCACCCAGGTATTAATTGGGTGATGTTTGTTTAAGACTTCCAGAGTAAAAGCCATGGTACAATGTTTCGGGTAGTAGTATAGAAAGGTGAGAGTAACTGGAGGGGTAGGGTAGGCGGAGGGGGGGAGTTGGCATAAAGGGAAAAGGAGGGTGAGGGTGAGCAGGAACAGGTGGTGGGGACTAAGCCAAAGCATTTTTTAAGCGAGGCAGGAGAGGCCGAGAAGTAGTGTGGGGCTGGGCAGTCGGAGGTGTCGAGCAATAGGAGGGTGGTGGGGTATGGATTTAGTGGGCTAAGGTGGATAGCTAAGCACTATGGCGAAGTACAGAGAAAATGAAAAAAAAGACTGAGAGGGTTTGGTGCCAGAGGGTTTAAGAGAAGTACTATAGTACTGTTGAGATCCAGGATCACATAATATGTTAAAGTTCCTGAAAGGTGATAAACTGTGGCCTGGGCATATGCAATGTGTAAAACTTTTGTCTATATGTTTCCTTTGTTCTTCAAAGTCCTCAGAGATAAGTACAATACCTTGGGAGTAAGTCAGACAGTAGGCATATGCAATGTGTGAAATCCTTTGTCTGTATGTTTCCTTTGATCTTCAAAGTCCTCAGAGACAAGTACAATACCTTTGGAAAAGGTCAGACAAAAATGTTGATTCAGTCACAAAATGTGTTAAAATTCCTTTGTTCTTTAAAGTCCACAAGTGCAGTTGCTTTAAGAGTGGTCAGATGAGAATGTTGAAAATGTTGATTCAGTTGCAGGACCCAGCATCACCATGTTTGTAAGACTAGTTGTAAGGCATATGCTTCCTTGGGGAGGCTTCAAGAAAGTTGATTTAAAATTAAAAAAGCTGATACCTGATGATGGCGATTTGCAGAAATTCAGTCCAGGAGACTTTCACCAATGTTGTGTGCAAGAATGGCACAGGTATTCCCAGCAGAAAAACATGTAAATGAACAAAAAACTAACCTACAGACACAGACAAGCACAGACAGCCTCCCACACAGCCCCAGCAGGAGGAGGAGCTAGGGCCCTTTCTAGGCCCTTTCTAGTTATGACCCTTGGGGAAAGGGTATAGGATGAAATGCTTAAACTAGAAGTTCTGTATACACATTTATATATGTATATTTACATGCAGAACATGCAGAACATACATTGTACAACATTTACAAAGACTGTGCAATTTCCTGTACCATACTGACTATGCTGGATTTAATTCAAAGAGGGGCTATGGGTTAGGTTAGGTAAGGTTAGGTTAGGTTAAGTTAGGTTAGGTTTATTTTTTAAAATGGAAAGGCATGTGAGCAAAATTGCCCATTTTTACAAGCGTCCAGTTACAGACATAGAATCCTATATAGATCAAAGGTATACAATGCCAAAAAGAAAATTGTACAGAAAGGGTAGCAAAGACATAGTGGTGGCAACATGTCAGCAAATACATACATATCAGACATAGACAGGATCATTTACAAAGTGCCAGCATATACATACAGTGGCATCCCCCAGGATGAAACCCCTCTTTTAAAGCACTCTGCAGTATGCTGCAGCAGACCTACTTAATAAAGCAATGAAATTAGTCCCTTTTGTCATGCAGGAAACTGGCATTCACTTCATCCTGGCAGTGTCCCATTTTCCTAAATGACAAAAGGGACCAATTGCCATTGAAATTACATTGCTTTATTCAGTAGGTTTATTTAGTATAGTTGACCACATCATTTTTGGGTCCGGATTTGTGCAGGAGTTTTATAGTGGCATATTTCCTTTTTAAGGGAAAGGCATTAGTGCCGAATGAGTAGTTGAAGATATTGGTTAATGGGAAAGTGATAGGTTCACAGACCAGTTTAAGAATTCAGTAGTCAGTGTTGTCTAGGCCTGGGCTTGGCCTGGGGTTATTCTTTTTTATGAGTCTAATCACCTCAATGGGCGAAAGGCAGCTGAAGTGGAAATTGGTGTGGGAAGTTGGATTGAGGGGGCATGTGGAGGTGCCGGTGTGCAGCGGGCATTGACCTTGTACTTGTCCAGGTCACCTATATAGTAATTGAAATGACAGTCAGTAGTTAGAGGCTGAGTGATGGGTTGCCATCTATGGAAAGGCTAAATTGTTCATTGGATTTGCCTCTCACAATAAGATAATTAAAGGACATCCAGGTAAGTTTAGTGTTAACCCTAGTGCATAATTGTTTTTCTCTGAAGAAGCTGATTTTGGCAGAGCAGACTACAGCTTTACAGCCAATGCACTAATCCAGATCAGGTACTATATGTGCAATAGGTACGTACTCAACCCGTGTACATCTGCACCCGCAGACAGGCCTGCAGGGCATGGTATTCACCATTGCCAGCAAACACGTCACCTGCCTGTGGTCCTGCCATTGGCTCGTAGGTGCATGGGGAAGTGGATTGGTGGACATACATGATCATCAAGTAGGATGCCCATCTTGGTCCCAAAAATGATCTCCTGTGCTGTGTGGAGCAGATGATTGTAGGACACTGCGCATCCCAAGAATTAATTCAAATTGTGTGAGTGAGTTGGCTCAGTGGAGTTGAGGGCTGTGGCATCCACCTTACCTCGTGCCACATTCCCAGCCTGGGTTCAGGAGCAAATTCGGGCCACTAGGGGTTGGATGGGGAGGAGAGGATTGATCATCCATATGACTGTTCTCCTCTCCTGGGAAGGGTGATCTGTGGACTCCTTGGTGCTAGTGGCTCCCAGTGGAGACTGGGTGCACTGCAGCCAGTGGGGACAGTCAGGACAGTATTGGAGGCATTGGTGGATATCCTGCAGGTGGGTGCGAGAGCGTGCCTGCTGCATACTGGATGTCATAGCACATCCTTGCCTCTTGGGGGGGAGAACAAATGAAAAACCCCAGCACCTGGGAAGATGACAACGGGTCCAGTCCTTGGCCCCCATGCCCACTGCTGGACCCTGCTCAGTTGGCCTCTCAGTTCCTTCTCCTTTCTCCACTCATTGTCTGGATTCTGAGAGAGAGAGCACCAGGTAAGGAAATGGTGGCCCTGCCTTGGGAGGTAAAAAAGCCAGGTGGTCAGCAGGGTGGGAGCATAGGAGGAGGATCCGGAGAAGAGGACTGACATGGGTGGACCTCAGGCAGGGGAGGATACAACCGGAGGTCTGGGTTACATCTGAGGGAGTCCTATGGGGCTGGCAATCAGAAAGAAAAAGAGTTGGGAAAAAAAGTGCCTGAGTGTCCCAATAGGTGTGCCAAGACCTCTCTGTCTGCCTGTCTGGATGGCTGGGGCAGCATGGCATGGGGGGGATTTCATCCCACCATGGCTTGTGGTGCTGTTTATAAGGGGGCATGCATTGGCTATGGCAGGGTCCTAGCTTGCGTAACCTGTGCTCCCCCACCCAGCACTTCATACCTTAGTGAACAGTATGGAATGTGGGCATGCCTTCTGGCCACTCCCCTTGTCCATCCATGTGTGTAGCTATGAAAACAGATGGAGAATCAGGTGCACAAGGGGTGCAGAGCCCTTTTTTGAATGTTGCACAGGAACCCTGGATGTGTGGCTCTTTACATAGGTTTGCCTACACACCCAGATATATGGTGCGTAAGCATTTTACACGATTGTGCATACTGTAGGGGCCAATGTTAGTAAAATCGCCAGGACTTTTGAACTTTGATAAGCAAGTGTGAAGAGAAGGATGGTAGGAAATGGTGAGCAGTAACTGTACAATTTATTCGTGAGCTAATAAGGATGTAATATTCCCATGCAGATTTTAAATAAAGTTTTCAAAATGCAACTGCAAATACAGAGGGATAATGAATAATAACACTTCTTATTATCACATATTAGCCAAGTACTTCACCTGATATCAGTGATATGGCCAAAGGGAAAGACCAAGAGAAAATGTTCTGGTCATCCAGAATTAACCATTGTGGCGTATTATGCCAGATGATTCAAGCAGTGTACTCTGTCTCACTTGCAGGGGTGGCAATCCAGTTTTCTGTGAATGCATAGTGGCCCCTATGCATAAATGTGCAGAGGGGATATGCATCACGTATCTCCAGCTTGTAGCCCACTCCACACCAACTGCACCCACTGCATCCCTCAACAGCAGGCTTGACACACATACGCCCTGCCTACACACCCGAGCCTCTGGCCAATCACTAAGCTCCATGTGTGGGCAGGCTGGGGGCAGTGCAGTGGCATGCCGGCACTCCGCGAGATGCACAACTGTGCAGCATGCCATAAGTGGGGGGCCAGCAGCTACGCCAACGCCTGGCAGATGTAGCCCTGGTACATGCCACTCAAGTCTCAGCCGCTGGACATGGTGGTGACAGCGGGGATCCTCGGACTCCCAGCATGGATGCCCCTGATGTTAGGGCACACCTCTGTGGGCAAGGGGTAGTGAATGGGGCACAGACCCCTCTGGTGCAATTGGCCCACTGCACTCTGGCTGCAAACATAACACCCCAAGGGGGCAAGTGATCAAGAGTGGCAACCCAGGTGGGCAGCAGATTGGCCGCATGCCCTGGTCCTTGACTCTGCACCTGGCCACCCCAGGGATTCTGCACACCCGGGGGGGTGGGGCTGCATAAGGAGGCCACACAGAGACAGGCATTGGTGAATGTGGCCAGTGCATGGAACCCCTTGGGTGCGGAGCTGGGTACATGCCAGCTTGCCATTTGTGCATTTTTTAGTGCCTATGGCCCATGGTGCTGTTGTCACATTATGCAGCATACTAAGAATTGCTAATCTTTTTGCAGTCTTAGAGGTTTCAATCCCAGAAGTGTCAAGCTCCTTGGTTTAACTGTTTTATGTCATAGAAACATGGAGGTTTAGTGGCAGATAAAGACCCCAAGTCCATAAAATCTACCTGGTCCCTACTATGTTCACCGTAAGCTTCCTAGACATTACTCATGCCCTCAGGGGCTAGTACTTGTATTCCTCAGCCTCTCCCCTTTCTGAAGCCCTCATAAGTCTCATGAAACTGTCCTACCCATGCTCAAAAGCACGACTTTCTGAACATTATCTAACCTCTACGAATGATAGTTCTGTTTGTTCACTACACTCTCTGTGTAAAACTACTTTCTTACATTCTTCTTGAATTTTTCCTCCCATTAGGATCCTTACCCCTCTGTCTACCTCTTGCCCCTGCACCCACTCAAATTCTGTTTAATTTTATCCTATTTTTCCCTGCCTTGGCACCAATCCTAAACTGTTTGCCATGCAATCATCTGGCTACCCCCTCACAAAACCTCTTATCCTTTTGTCTTTCCTGTTACTCTCCCCGCCCCTCAATTTAGCTCTCTGCCTGTTTCTTTGTTCCCGTAATTTATCTAGTGACTCCCTGCTCTGATTCTCTCACTCTTGGTCAGCCCTTGACCAGGCTATCCACCGCTCCTATAGCGGCATAGGCTGGAGAAGCCAGCCACCAGCACCTCAACCACCACCACCTGCAGGAGGAGAGCTCCAAGCCGGGTAAACTTTTAGACTTAGCCAGGAAAGCACCTCAGAGCTCTCATTGGCCACAGCCTACATGAACTCTCCTCCCATTGCCTGCCTTTCTGTGGCTGTTGTCCAAATTGGCTCCTGTTCCTTCTTTCTTCTGCCACGACTCTCAGGCCCTCACACTAATGAAATTTTGTGCCCGCCCACCCTGCCTCCCCATCCCTGGCCTTAATTAAATACACCTAAGCTCCTCCCTTCACCTCACACTCCCTCTCTGTTTAGCTGACATAGGTTAAAAAAAACAAAAAAAAAACAGGGGACCTACCTCTGTCTTAAAGCTGTCACAGCTCAATTAACCTGCTCTGCAAATAGCTCCCAATTCCTAAAATCACTTCTCCTCCTCACTCCTGTGTTGAGCTCCAGAGTCTGTTAACTCCTCAGCCCCTCTCTCCCCTCTCTTCCATCTCTGACTTCCTGTTTTCCATCTAGTCCCTACCTAAATACAATGATGCTGTCCATTCTGCTTCCTTGCTTCTGTCTGATCACATTACTGATATCGCATACAAGCATACTGGGAGCCTGCTACCCCTCCCAACCTCCCTGCTACATGCTCAATATAATCAATTTTACCTCTGGGACTCTTGCCTCCAATCCTCTCTCAGCACATAATATCCCTATGCCTTAAGACTGATTCAAAGCTTACCATCAGGGATGGGTATCATGCACCCATGCTTTATCACTCTCCCCTCTGTCCCTTTCATCCACCATCTGAGAAGGCCGACAAAAACTAAACTGGGACACCAGACAGAGGTGGATGGCAAGACTTATCTACAGTCAGATAAGATTATGCCTGCTCAAACTTATATGTACGTTGTTACTGCAGTCTGATAATATTCGCCCAAACCCTGGCCCCAGCACACCACGTAAGACAGCCTCTTTAATACATCTGGTATTACTTACACTACCTGCTCTGAACATCTGCAGTCTCCTCCCTAGCATGGATGCTCTACAAGTCTTTCTTAACCTACACAACCCAGACATCCTATCAATTACTGAAACATGACTCACTCCAAAAATCCCTGACACTGCTATTGCCCTCCCATGTTACACAATCCTCAGACTAGACAGGACTACCAAGAGAAGTGGGGGATGTGCAGTCTAACTCAAAGAGTCACTCATGGGACAACCCCTGCTGGTACCAACTAATGGTTCAGCCACACAATTGCTAGCTATCAAAATTCTGCTAGGTGCCCATAATAAGGCACTTACTGTAACATCAGTGTACATCCCTTCTAAAGAACAGGGAAGGGGTCTCAGTTCTGTCCTGGACTTTATCAGGAATCAGTCCTTTGGCTCAGAGTTAATTCTAATGGGAGATTTTAATGTAAATTGACTTGCACCTGAGAATGGGAGCTTTAGGGACGCCATCTCTGTGGCAAACTTTTCCCAGCTAGTTGACTCCCCAACTAGATCCAACTACAAAATGGGATCAAGCAACCTACTAGATTGGGTCCTAACCAATCATCCTGATCACATTACTAACACCACAGTACTGCCAGTTACGCTCAGTGACCATTCCCTGGTTATCTGCGCATGGACAAAAAAATTCTACAAACCTCCACCAAAGACAATCACCAGCATGGTCCTACGGCAAAGTCATCTTGAACCCCTCAAATCCCTCCTTAGAGTGCAAGATTGGACTCCCATCTACAGTGAGAAGGATCTCAACATGGCACTTGATTATTTCATCAACCCCTTTAATGCTGCCTGTGACTCCGATGCACCCTAAAATGGCAGAAAATCAAAGGCCCTTGCAACCCCTTGTTCACTGCAGACTTATTAACTTGTATGAAATTTAGGGACTACCTCTGGCAAAGGGCCTAAGCCACCAGCAAGCAATCGGACATTCAGCAATGCAAGAGAGTGCAGAATAATTAGACAAGGTCCATTCTCCTTGATAAAAATAAATACTATGAGGGAGTGCTTACTGATACGAGAGGCAATGCTAAAGCTTTTAGGGACAATATCAAAGAGGTTACAGGGAAAAACCAGAAAATATCACCCACTTTACTTGACATTGGAGGAACTACAACACTGGGCCCCCTAACTATTGCCAATACCTTTAATGATGCATTCATGGACCTTAGCAGTGTTCTTCCACTCAAATTGTTTGAGGCAGATGTCACCCGGACTAATCCTGTAAGCTCTTCCCCACTGTCTAATCATCTGCCTTTCTACGTCTAAGTAATCTCATTGCAGGAAGCCCAAAACTACATCTGTAAAGCCATTGGCAAAACTAGTCACAGTGGGGAGTCCCTGAACCTCAAACTGCTGTCCCACACCATTGAGGAAGTGTTAGCACCTTTAACCAGGATCTTTAACCTCTCACTTAGAGTTGCACAGTTCCCCAATAAATGGAAATCAGTAACGGTTACACTGGTCTACAAAAGTGATGACTTCACGTGAACTACCAGCCTATCTCTATAGTACCTCTTCTCTCTAAGGCTCTTGAATGCATCGTCACTGACCATGTTACTGACTATCTTTACAAACATAAGATCCAATGAGCCCAATAGAAACATAGAAACATAGAATTTGATGGCAAATAAGGACCGCTTGGCCCACCCAGTCTGTGCATTTCCCTACCTAATGGATAAACTGCAGATCCTAGTTAACCAGCAGCCTACTTCTTCCTACCCCCACCCCCTAGAATTGCCTTATGACTGTCCCATGCATGCTTGAATTCCACCACTGTTTTTGACTCCACAACCTCCTCTGTAAGGCCGTTCCATGTATCCACAACCCTCTCTGTGAAAAAATACTTCCTTAAATTACCTCTGAGCTGCCCCCCCTCAATCTTCAAATTGTACCCCCTTGTTCTTGCACACCTCTTTTTTTGAAAGATGCTACCCGCTTGGACTTTATTGATTCCCTTGAGGTACTTGAAAGTTTCTATCATGTCCCCCCTCCCTCCTTTCCTCGAGGCTATACATATTAAGCTCCTAAGTCTCTCTTCATATGTCTTCCGTGCAGACCCTGCACCATTTTAGTTGCCCCTCTGGACAGCTTCCATCCTGTCTATGTCTTTCGGAGATTGGGTCTCAGAACTGCACGAGTACTCCAGATGGGGTGTCACCACCTGTCTGTACAGAGGGATAATAACTTCTTGTTTTCTACTGGTGATGCCTCTCTCTATGCATCCCAGTATCCCCCCAGCCCTCCTTGTTGCCCTCTCACATTGCTTGTCCACCTTTAGGTCATCTGATATGACTACCCCCAGGTCCCTTTCCATTTTTGTTGTTGTTAGTGTCTCACCCCCCATTGTGTACTCTTCCCCTGGGTTTTTGTTTCCCAGGTGCATTACCTTGCACTTCTCAGCATTGAATCTAAGCTGCCATACATTTGACCATTTCTCTAACCTTACCAAGTCCCTTCTCATCCTTTCCACCCCACCTTGTGCATCAACTCTGTTGCAGATCTTTGTGTCATCTGCAAAGAGACATACTTTCCTTCCAGTCCCTCTGCAATGTCGCATACATAAAGACATTGAAGAGAACCGTCTAATACCGAACCCTGCGGTACCCACTGGTAACCCCTTTCTTCAGAGTGGACTCCATTTACTATTACTCTCTGTGTCCTATTCTCCAGCCAATTCTTTACCCAGGCTGTCATCTTGGGACCCACTCCCAGGCTGGCTAACTTGTATATTAATCTTTTGTGTGGGACTGTGTCAAATGCCTTGCTAAAGTCTAGGTAGGCCATGTCCACAGCCCCTCCCTGATCTACTACTTTGGTCACCCAGTCAAAGAAATCTATCAGATTCGTCTGGCATGACCTTCCCTCTGTGAACCCATGCTGCCTTGAGTCCTGTGCCCCTCTGGCCTCTAGATACTCGACAGTTCTTTCCTTCAGAAGAGATTTCATCATTTTCTCTATCACTGAGGTTAAACTAACAAGTCTGTAGTTTCTTGCTTCTGCCTTGCTCCCACTTTTGTGAAGGGGAATCACATCTGCCCTGCTCCAGTCCTCGGGTACCACCCCATCCTCCCATGATTTGTTAAAGAGGGTAGTCAGTGGTGTCACTAGTTCTACCCTTAGTTCTTTTAGAATTCTGGGATGAATCCCATCAGGCCCCATTGCTTTATCCACCTTCAGTTTTAAGAGTTCTTTCAGAACCCTTTCTTCTGTAAATGGGTTGGTATCAACTTCTGTATCCAGAGTGTTTCTACTGTTTGTTTTAGGTACCCCCTCTTCATTTGTAAATACTGAGCAAAATATTTGTTTAATATCTCTGCCTTTTCACAGTCACCCTCTGCCCCCCTCCTCCCCTTTATTAAGCCTCACTATCCCTCCCTTGGTCTACCTTCGCTCCCTGATGTACCTATAAAAGGTTTTATCTCCCTTCTTAACTAAGTTGGCTATCTTTTCCTCGGTTTGGGCCTTTGCTGTTCTGACTGCCTTCCCAGCTTCCTTTTGCTTTAACTGATACAGTTCTCTGTCCTGCTCCTTCTGTGATTCCTTGTACTTCCTGAATGCTTATTTTTTCTCTTGAACCTTCACTGCCACTTCCTTAGAGTACCATAGTGGTTTCTTACATTGTTTTGTTTTGTTTATTTGCTTCACACAAAGGCTTGTTACCTCTGTGATGGCAGTTTTTATTATTTCCCATTGTTCTTCCACCCATCCTTCCTGCTCATTTGCTAGTGCATTCCTTAGGCACTCATCCATTTTGGCAAAGTCAGCCCTCCTAAAGTCCAGTACTTTTGTCTCTGTATGGCTTGACTCTATTGCTGTGTTTATTATGAACCATACTGTTCGATGGTCGCTAGTTCCCAGATGGCTACCCACTTATACATCTGTGATCCTCTCTCCATCTCCATTTGAGAGAACCAGGTCTAAGATTGCTCCCTCTTGAGTGGGTTCCAATACTAGTTGTCTAAGGCATGCCCCTGTAGGGCATCTAGAATAACCCCACTCTTCAAGTGGCTGCTGCAACTGCACTCCAGTTAACATCTGGCATATTCAGATCACCCATCAGCAATATCTCCCCTTTTTCTGCCATTCTAAGTATACTTTCTATCATTTCCTTGTCCATTTCCTCCCCCTGAGAAGGGGGTCTGTATACAACCCCTGTGCGGATTGTGGTGCCATTGCCTGTCTCCAAATTTACCCACAGTGCTTCTTCTCCTCCCTGTTTGCCCTTTTGTTCTATTGCTTTGATTCCTTCCCTTATGTAAAGAGCTACTCCTCCTCCTCTTTTACCCTCCCTGTCCCTCCTGTAGATAGTGTATCCTGGTATGTTTACATCCCAGTCATGGTTTTCTGTGTACCATGTTTCTGTGACTGCCACAATATCCAGATGTTCCTCCTCCATCAAGGCCACTAATTCAGGAAGCTTGTTACTCAGACTACGGGCATTGGTACTCATTGCTCTCCATTTTTGATGGCTTTGATGGGTTCATAAAAAGTCATGGCACCATCTCTGCCCTCATGGAATTCACCGGTTCTATACACAGCTCCCTGGACCATGGTCAATTAGTTGGTGCTGCCTTCATCGACATGACCAAAGCATTCAACACGTTCCATCACCCTCTACCACTGGAACAACTACTTAATGTAGGACTCTCCTCTGATTCCACTGCCTGATTTAAAAGCTATCTGGACAACCGCACTCAACAAGTCAAAATTGCTGATGTCCTCTCTGACTCAAGACCTGTTCACTCTGGGCTTCCTCAAGGGTCTTTCTTGGGCCCACTCCTATTTAGTCTCTTCCGAAACAGTCTCCCAAGCTCCTGTCCTGAACAAAT
The DNA here is from genome assembly GCA_016271365.2 of Neoceratodus forsteri. Taxonomy (NCBI): domain Eukaryota; kingdom Metazoa; phylum Chordata; order Ceratodontiformes; family Ceratodontidae; genus Neoceratodus; species Neoceratodus forsteri. The sequence continues at coordinate 243,653,419 of CM028130.1, forward strand.
CCTACTCTACACAGATGATGTCGTAATATACACAACTCACTTGGAGCATATACCCCTTGAAAACAAGCTACAACTTGGATTTTCCTCAGTAGATAACTAGTTTAGTAATCACAAGTTGATACTAAACTATAAACAAACTAAGCTTATGCACTTCAGCAGCTCCCATAACAAACACAGGCAATATCCTCTAACTATCACTAACTGCCTTGGCACGCCCCTTGAACATGTACATGTCTTCAAGTATCTTGGTGTCATCTTAGACAGCAACTTATCATATGGGGTGCATATAGATAATGTTGCCAAAGCTGTAAATATTCAAATTGTTCTACTCTACAAACACAGGTGATCAATGACCCCTGAAGCCCTAATGACAGTTGTACAGAGCTCTATCATTTCTATAATTGACTATGGACTAATCATCGATGGCTCTGCTACTGATACCGCCCTCTGGTATATCTCCACTGCTCTTAACAAGGCATGTCATCTCATCTCAGGAGCCCGCCGTCTCACCCACAGGTGTGACTTCTATGCCCTAACCGGTTGGCTACAGCTTAAAAATCACTTTAAATACCAAATGTGCCTGATGGCCAAGAAAATAACCTTAGGCCTCTTACCTCCTGGAGTACAAGATCTTCTAAGAACTCCACATAATCCATGCCATACCTGTGGTTCTGTATCTCAGCTCCTACAGGTCACACAGCTCTGAACCACACAGGGGCAAAGATCGTTCACCTATAGGGCCCCCCTCTGGATGAATGCTCTCAGAAGTGATATCTCCTCCGAAACTAAGCTGAGACCATTCAAATCCAAGCTTTGGTCATTGTTCTCTACAGGTAGCACCTGTGATTGTCACCATTAACCATGTTTTTCCCAAACCTTGACCTTAGCACTCATCCGCTATTAAAGTAACTTAGCACTCTTTACTCCTACCTCCCCCTGCATCCACCCAACCCCCCTCTCCACCCTTCCACCCCACCTCCCCCTGCCCCACCTCTCCTCATGCCATCCTTCCCACCTTTCTTTTACTCTTCCCAGCACACCTTCCCACTTCCCTTCCTCACCCTGCGCCCTGTTTGTCTTGGCAAAGCCTTCTGACTGATATTCAGTGTACTGTATTCATTTTCCTGTGCCTAAAACTGTTTAGCATAATGTGCCTCCATTGTATTACATTAACTGTCAGTTATGCTGTTGTGTCCATTTGATATTTGTACCTACTATTTTCACTTTATTTGTACCATTGTTTACTGCCTTGTTTAATCTGTTATACTTTCTACTGATGTGGAACCTTTGCAAAAGAGCTCTAAGCTCAAAGGTATATGTAATTCGAGACCTAAATAAATAAATTAGCTTCAGGTTGCGTCTTTGTGTGATGTTGCCTTCAACAACCTTTGATAATTACCAGTATTACCCACCTACTCAGTGTGGTGTGTTATATGTCATGGAAAAACATCTTACCTGATCTGCTTGAGAATGCAATGCCTGGCAGCAAGTCTGCAGAAGAACATGGGTGGCAGCAGTGCTGTCAAGAAGCATGTAGTGTCTCATGCAGGGACAAGATGGACCTCAGCATGAGGGAAATGATGATAATACTGGCATACCTCCTGATAAAATTGTCATGTTACTTGTATACAGCCGTGTAGACAGCATGTAATCTATTTTTTCTTGTACAATGTCCCTCTCAGTTACAAAGTACAAGAAAATGTTCAATTTAAGAAGGCAAATAAACCTACAGGACAAATATATTGCATCAGCATATGTCTACCGGAACTGTGTTTACATAAAAGTACTATTTCTTGAGGGTACACTCATGCTGACAGGGAAAACAAGGTGAAAGAAATAGTTTTTGATGTGCTCAGTCAGGAACAAAGTGCTATTATGACCAGTCAGGGATAGCCATTGCATCATTTAAAGCAAGAACTTACAGTATATGTCTGACCCACAGTTTGAACATGGCAATAACAAATCCTGCTAAACCTTCCACTTACCTTTTAATTGGCTGCTGTTTCTGTAGCTGAAACAGGGGACAGATAACATGGGTACTTGGAAAAATATGTTGTAATATAACTATTGAGATTCCATTATTGCTGGTATTGACATGATCTTATGCTGTGTCTCTTCTGCTGAGCTTAGAGATGTATTGGAATTTAGCCGGACTGCCGCACAGCACTAAGGCATCTGCTTGAGTCACTGACATCCCAGGTTAGGAGATGGACAAGGGATTCAGAGGGATTCAGAGCACTGGATAGGGGAAGAAGGACTGAGCATCCTAGGTACTGCTCTCCTTCTCTGGAGGGAGGGGGGAAGAGTGTCTGGCCCTTTGCAGATCTCTGGTGGAGGCTGGGGATACTGCCGCTCTAAGGGGGATGGGGCTGGGGCTGGACGTCATTGCATGTTCCTGCCCCAGGGATCTCTCAGCATCAAAAAAAATCCTGTCCCCCATTCATGCGGCTCTACCTGCTGCCACTCCCAGTGCAGTCAGTACCCACTGGGGGGGTCCTGCTCCTGTGGCCCCACCCTAAGGGGTAAATCAGGGATTCAGACCATTGTCCATTGGAGGGGGTACCCTCCCAGTGACCCGCACAGAGGGATAAACCTGGGCATGGGGTAGCAGCATGCGGGGCAGAAGCCGATGGAGGAAGGGGGCCGGACCAAAAAAAAAGAAATGTACTGGAATTTAATTCCTTCAGACTGTAATACTACTGTTACTGTGAATGCTGTACTGTGCTCCAATCTATCAGATAGTAAAATGTGGAATAGCTCTTTCTGCTGGCAAAGGGTCATAATGTTGCAGATGAAACAGCTCAGTAAAGAATGCCACAGGCAAAATGGTGTATATGTTAATTGCTGAAATTACAGTGGAGTCAGCCAGGATGCAGTGCTGTTATTACAGTTTCTGCCAATGACATGCTGCAGAATACTACAGAAACAAAATATAAACCTATGACAGTTACACAACTATATCATGGAGGAAAGTGTAGCATGCTGTCACAGAGTGTTGCATCCTGGCTGACTCCACTGTAGGCAGCACTATCCCTTTAAATAATGGTTTTAGTATAAACTGTCATCACTTGAAGAAGGATTCTATGTAAGTCTGAACCCTTGTGTACTGGAAATGTCTTTTTGGTCCTGTAAAGGTATCAGCTAGCCTAACTTGTTCAATTGTTTGTACGAGGGCTGATATAGCAAGAATTCTTTGTGACACTGCATTTAAAATAAGAAGCATTTCCAATATTTCTTTTTTCCATCAGGCTTTTCACCTCCATTTTTGCATGCCCAGTTCACAAACCTGACTCATGCATGCCCTCTGTGGCAGCACCACACTGCCCCAGCTCCATCCTTCATTCATCCTAATTCTCCCACTAGTAGAGTTTCATAGGACTTGGGGCCCAAGTATACCACAGTCCTGCATGTCTGTGACAACATGGTTATTACGTTCTGTTTTTCTTCCCTCTCACCACCATCAGCTTCACTCAATGAAAAATACAAATGCACATGCACAAGCACGTGTGAGGGAGCAGGCTGCCTGGTCCACTACATGGGGCACTGAACCCATGGTTCTCAACACCTTCCTCCCTGGGATGGCTAAGGCTACCCTTAGTAACACTCCCCAGACCTTGTTACATCTGATTGCAGCTTCCTGAACCTGCTCCCAAACCTGGGTCACTAGCACAGGAACACAAAACAATTCAATTGCCATCATGTTGCCCCAGCCCTTCAAATTCAAGACCCCCCTAAACAAATGAAAACTGAAAAAGCCATGCTATCTTTGAGAAAAGTTCTCTAGCCATAAAAAAGTGTTTTTAACAGCAGCATCCATTTGCAATACAGAACAAGATACCCAAAACAAATGCACACTGAAAAGGCCATGCAGTTTGTTTTATGAAAGTCCTCAGACTGTAAAACAAGATCCTTTAATAAAGCAGCAACAGTCTAAAACATAGTACAACATACCTGCCCCGGCAAATAAAAAGTGTCTTTTGCAAAGTAACATCATGATAAAGCACACTAGAACAAACAGCTTCTTTTGTTTTCAGAACAACATACTAAAACCAATGACTCAACTTACAAGTTCCTGAAGACAAGGCAGGTTGGAAATCATGCTTTGCTAACATATGCCATGTTGAACTTCAAATCACATGAGCCCTGTGAAAGTTACAGAATTGAAAGGTTTATCCATGCTATGAACAAATATAACAGCAAGGGCTGAGTACCAAAATGGTTAAATAAAAATGTGAAGAAAGCTATTAAAGGAAAAAAAAATTAGCTTATAAGACTGCGAAAAGATTATGCACAAGGGAGGCATGGGGAAAATAAAAGAATAAGATGAAGAACTGTAAGAACTGTAAGAACATAATAAAGGAATAAAAAAAGTACATGGTATATAAACTTGCAACACTTACAAAGGACAACAAAAAGGCCTTCTATAGGTATATTAATTAGGGCTGGGTGAAAATTGCATACTCCGCTTCAGCAAAAAATTTGTGGAATTCTACGATTTTAGCAGAATTTCACAAAAGATTTGCCTTTGGTGAAATTCACACTTTCCATGGAATTTTCAACTGATTTTCGGAATAATTAAGTGTCCTGTGGGAAATATATAACGAACTTCAGAAAATATTTATTACAGAAAAAAATGCTGTTCAGAGGTAAAATTGGTGGAAAATGTATTCCGCAAGGTATGCAGTTATGTGATTTCATTGATTTAGGAATGATTTGAATTTGCTAAGCACTGTTTCTTACCATTCCTGTCTCTTTCTTTAGTGATACTGTCCCTCTTGTCCAAAGTTAAATTTTACATTGTATAATTCAAAACTGTAATTTACTGAAATGTGGTCAACAATTCCACGGTATGTCCCAAAAGTCTGCTGTTCACTAATATTTTCTGTGGAACACACAAAAAAATTCCTCAAGCAATGCTGTCATCTGATCTTTTTTTGGTTAGGTGGGAGTCGATGGGTCAAAGTGTGAATAACTGCTTCTCCTATTCTGCTGGACAGTTTAACATCAGGTGTTGAAGAAAAAAAGATATGCAGGTCTTTGCAACTTACTTTTGTAAATCAAAAAGCTATATTTCAAAGCACTTTGTGGCATTTCTTATTTGTGAAAGTTTTTTGTGAAATCTCTGATGATGTTTGCAGTGTTTTTTCTGCAATATAATCATTAGCTTATTGATTTTAGATGTTCTGAGATACTTATTTGTTTGCTTACTTTTGGGTAATGAGAGAAAATGGATCTTGTGGTGGCAGAAATGTGGGGACAAAGATGTGTTCATCCTCAAGCAGTGTTGGTGATGGGCATGGAGGTTGTGCTGGCACCCTCTGCTTAGTGTCAAATGTTCCCACAATTGTGTGTGTGTGTGGGGGGGAGGGGCTCAGTTAGCTGGGGCCAGCATCAGTATTGCTAGTTATTTTTGAGATAGGATGTAACACTAAATGAAAAGGAAGTAATGTGTATGTTAAGCACAAAATAATTCAGGCAAAGCTGTGACAGCTGAGACAGCACTAATGCTGGGCACAGAAGATGTTGCGTACTTATGGAGGTGAATGCATTTGAAGCAGCAGTAGTGACTAAAATATGAGTTATTACCTGAACAGTGAAAGAGGAATCCACAGTTTGCTGGATATTCTCAGGTTTACATAGGCCACTGCCTTTTTAACTTTTTTTTGTAATCTCTTCCTGTCTCTCACACCTGTCTCCTGTGGGAACTCACAAGGCACACACAATCTCCTGTACTCCTACCTGTGATGGCCACTCTCCATGGAGAGCAAGTAGTCATGTAAAGTGGCATTTTTTAAATAATTATTTGCCTCAAAAGGGCTTTTTTTAAAGAACTCTGTACTGTTAGCAATCAGCATGCCACAAATATCATTAAAAGGACTTATTTATCTTCAAGCTCTTAAAAGGGATTTTTATCTTAAATATATGTATTTATTTATTTATTCCTTTGTTAACTGGGTTGGTGCACTGAACCAAGGACCTTTTTCAGGCATGGCCCAGTCCAGAGACTGTCACATACAGAAACTTTCAGAAAGGTCACAGTAAAGAAAGGTAAATCGTGGGGTATGTAAATTTAGTGGGAGATCAATGGAGCACAGTGGGGGGAAGGGGGAGGTCATTCTAGAGGGAGGGCAAAGCAATGTAGAAGACCCTTTTTTTCCCATCCTTGTGGTAATATGTGGATGGATGAGTTGGAGGTGGGATGAGTGGCAGAGATTGTAGCTATGAGTTTTGGGGCAGACTAGATGAGATAGACGGGAGTATGAAGGGCAGTGGATGGCCTGCCCAGTGGTCCGCACCAGTAAATAGGAGTGTCATACTTGAGGGGAATGCCAAATAATAGACTGGTAGATAGAGCACTGGTGCATGAAGAGAGGGGCACAAAGGACGAATTGGAAAATCTGGCCAGTCTGTGTGCCCTTAGACCTTAAAAGGACTTGATAGCCACTAGGCCCAGATGAGGACTTTTATGCCAGCCTTCATTTCTTCATAAGACCTTAGCTCCCAAGCCCAGAAACTTTTTTCTATTTTTTGTAATGATTTTTCTCCTTCCTGCCTGCATTCACTCAGTTCTTTAAAGGACTCACTAGCCAGCAAGTCCTGAAAATGCATAAATGGATGTAATAGCAGTCTGCATTCCCTAATACCTGAAAAGTTTTTTTTTTTATGATTTTTCTCCTGCCTGCCTGCATGCTTCTAGTCCTTAAAAGGACTCTCATTAGCTCCCATGCCCTGAAAAGGACTTTTTAAAATTAATTTGATGCTTGCTTGCCCTGATGCAGTAGGTCTTTATAACTGTTTATCCCCAAGTCCTTAAAAGAGATTTTAACTACTGTATATATTATGCTGCACTGGTGAGGGCCCCTAAAACTCCGTATCAGTAGCCCTTAAAAGGATGGTTTGTGAGTACTGATTTAAAGAGACATTTTTCTCTGTGCTGCCTGCTACTCTGACAACCAATTCTACTCCCCACCACAACATGTTCTGATGGACTGAATAACACTCACCAGCAGCACATCTTGAGGGAGGAATCAGTTGCCAGCAGCAGCCAATTAATTCTTCCACTGCAGACTATGATCAGATGTCTAGTGAAAGCACCTGTCATGTGACACTGGCTGCATGACTGTCAGCACAATTCTCAGTGCACAGACTTTGTGGTCACATGACAAGCTCTCCACTGCACTGCTCCTTCCTAGTCCTGGTTTTTACACTACACCTAAGGGTAACTGCTCTGATGAATTTAGTTATGCAATGCTAACGCTGCACCATCACAGATGACACAGGCACTTGTGGAGGGGGTAAGCTGGGAAGATGACAAAAAAAAGGTAGGAGTACAGGAGATAAAAATGAAGATACAGTAGCACTAATGACTCAGTTGCTTCAGGGGGCAGACACTCAGGGGCTGTAGATGTCTTTAGACAAGTGCTTGCCTTGTGGCACCTAAGGTATAGGGATTTTACACCCTGGCAGTGTCTCCTTGCTGCTGAAATTGTTTCTCCTCACAGTTCTGTCAGTGCATCCCACAGTATTCAATATTACACGTATTTCATTGTAGCTTATTATAGCTGTGTCTCATCCCAGTTACACCAGTTTGTACTCCCAGTTCCACCAGTATCAGTTGCAGCAGTGTCACCTCCCAGTTATTCAGTTTCTCCTCCCAGTTACACCAACATCTCCACTTCCCAGTTTTGGTCCCAGGGTCCCAGTTACACAAGTTTTTTTACTTACAAAATAAAAGAAAAAGGCATTCAGTTCTGCAGAAATATTTCCTGCAGTTCATCACATTATTCCACAATACGTGCCAAAATTCCACAGTTTAAGGTGGAATTTCACAAAATTTTTCACAGTTTTTTGTGGAATTTTGAAGAAGCGAATTCCACATTTTGCAAGAATTCTGCCAGTGGAATTTAAATTTCACATAGCCCTAATAAATAATAGCCTAAGACAATCAAAACCTTGAATTGAAGCAGTTATAATGAAAATATTACAGAATGTGAAATGATGGCGAAGGTTTTTAATGACTTTATAGCAGTATTTTCCTGAAGGAAGGAAGGAAGGAAGGAAGAAAATCAATGGCAATCGAGCACTGATTCAAATGTTGGTTGGAGGGTAACCATAAATGCATCTGACATTAGTAGCAGACTAAGCAGACGTCGCACTGATAAATCATCAGGACCTGACGGGATCCTTCCTAAATTCCTAAGGGAAATATCAGACATAGTAGCAGGATCACTGGCAATGATTTTTCAAAGGTCAGTGGATACTGGAGTAGTAGTAAAAGATTGGAGAGAAGCCCATATAGTACCCATTTTTAAATATAGAGATAGAACTGATTTTAACAATTGTAGGCCAGTGAGCCTCAGTTCATCAGTCAGCAAGATATTGGAAGGAATAATAAAGTATGAAATAGAGAGGCATATCTTAGATGAAGTACAAATCGACCCATTATGGCATGGTTTTTCGAAGAATAGAAATTGTACGATCAATCTATTTTATTTTTTTGATTATGTTATTAAGGACATGGATAATAACCTACCAGTGGATGTTTTGTTTCTAGATTTCACTAAAACATTCAATATGGTCTCTCATAGTGAATTACTGAACACTATGCAGTGATTGGGCATTAATTCTATATTGGTTCAGTGGGTGAGCACACGGCTGTCTAACCGAAGTCGAAGAGTATGCATAAGAAGGCATAACTCTAATTAGAGTAAGGTTGCAATGCGGGTTTCCTCAAGGGTCCATATTAGGTCCCTTATTATTTAGGGAACAGGAACATTGCTTAACCAGGAGCAGCACACTAAGCCGAAGCTTGTTTCCAGATGCAACCTAGGAGCACAAGGAAGTTGAGTGACTTGCTCAGGATCACACAGTATGCACCTAGGTAACTGTGGGATTCAAACCCAGGTCTTTAGATCTGCAGCTCAGAGCCTTAACCTACTGTGCTATACTGCCTCCTGGTTGAAACCAACCTGCTAATTTACCCGTGGTATCTTGGTGTCATCCATGAAGGCAAAGTAATAATGCATGGCTGTCAGTATGCAGACGATGTAAAGCTGGGAGCTATAATCAATACTAGAAAGGAGGCAGAACATTTTCAAATGAATATTGACAACTTAGTAAACTGGGCTAAAAGTTAAACAATTGAAATTTTAATAGTAAAATATGTGAGATCATAAATTTCAGCTCAAGAAATATAAAAACAATAAACTGGAAATGGATTTGGGTATACTGATACTGAACAAATTAACATTAAAGAGCATTTTACAAATGTTGTCAGCAGAAGTAGTAGGACACTTGGATGTATAGGGTGGTATATAAAAAATTGATAGAGGGAGGTGTTGGTTCATTTGTATTTATCACTGGTGAGACCTATAATGGAGTATGGTGTACAAGTATGGGCTCCATATGATAAAGGCGAGGTTAAAGCATTGGAGAGCATACAGAGGAGAGCCACCAAACTTGTAACTAGCCTTAGGCATAGGCCATATGAGAAATGATTCAGGGAACTGAACTTGTATCCTCTGGAGTACAGAAGAATGAGAGGAGACCTTTGCCTAGTGTATAAGGCATACAATCATAAGTATTTATGGGAATGCATCAGCTTAGTAAGAAAAGAACAAAAAATTACTACTAGGCCACTTATCTGGAGTTTAAAGGATGGAAAATACAAGAATAATGCTAGGGGGGCATGGATAAATCAGCCAGTGGTTTCAACCAGGAACAGGTTGCTGGAAGAGATAGTATCAAGCAAGTGCATGAATCATTTTTAAACTTCTGTGGATAATTTCTTATTGGGTCAGGGCATACTGTGATTAGAGATGTATAAAGTCCAAAAACTTCAATCTGCAAAATATTCCGTGAATTGCACTTAATCTGGAAAGCCCAATTAGTGAAATTCATACCTAAAATGACCGTGAGCTGTCAATGAATGAGTGTGTGCTAGTACAAGCACATGCTCATTCATTAAGAGCTCAGTCAAGCTGCCGGCCATGGAGGTGAGTGGAGGGTTGTGCCAGTGGCACGCTTGGGATTGGTATGGAGGAGTGGGGTGGTGTGGCACTCCCTGATGGGGTCGGGGGTAGGGGATCCACTAGATACCAGAGATTGTATTTAAAAAAATGTATTTATATTTTTACATTGTGGTCAACTAGCCAGCGATCAGGGTGGGGGCTGGGGTGATTATCATTATTTCAGTCATGTCCTATGATCAACGGGGGGACCATTAGACACCAGGGAATCAGGGATTTAATTGAAAAAATATATTTTTACATTATGGCTGAGTGGCCAATGATCGGCAGGGGGGTGAATGATGTAGCTGGTAATCAGCAGGGGTTGGCGGGACCACTAGAAACCAGGGATTTGGCATATGTAACTTCTTCTTGCATTTTTTTTATGTGCAATTTGCACTTATAGAAACAAAAGCAAGTCAAAGATACAAATGGCGAATTTTCAGTGACAGCAACAATTTCACTAATTGATTCGTGGATGCAAATTTTTCGACTTCACTGAAAATTCACAATTGTAGTGGAACATCTCTGCATGTTTAATTGCTATATGGTTAAAATAAAACAAGTCAAAATGGTGCAAGTTAACTGGCTTGTCTAAATCTGTGATCATATGACTTCATAAAAACTGACGGTGTGGGAGGAGAAGGAATGTTCTGAGTTAAAAAAACACTATTACTCTGGACTGAGGAAGCAATGATAAGATCAGAGTCAAAAACGGAGATGGAGGTGGTGTTTTTGTATTTTCCTATCCAGCAGCAGATTTTCAGTCTTGGGCAAATTGTATGATCAAAATAACTGAGATGTGGAGGAGTTGGCTAATCTGATCAAAACCCTTGTTTGCCAGCTACTGTGCCAGATGCTGTATGGAAAAAGGCATCTGCTGGTAACCTTTTTTCCATCTGTATTTTACAGATGTATTTAAGGTTTCCTGCTCACCTAGCTTTTTCTAGGAACTATGATTAGGTGACTGTAAGCCTCTTTTCTAGGTGCAATAATTATCATTCTGCATTAAAATGTTCTATTATGTTTTGCTGCAGTATTTCTAGTTTTTTTGGTCTTGCTAGAAGCTTTTCCACTGTTGATTTTGTGCATTATTTTGTGGTTATGGTTCTGATGCTTTTTAAATGATAGGCAAAGACAGACATGTCATGCACAAAGTAAAAATCTTGAAAGAGTCCCAAGTGTTAAAACAACAAAATGAAAGCTTTGGAAGAACACGGGGCTGAGTTTATGACCAGGTGTGGCATGATTTAATGGCACTTGTAATACTTGCAGCAAGACCGACTGACCCCAAATAATGTGGTCTAACTTTTTGCCCCAAGTGCCATGAGTTGCACAGTAAAATTATGCATGCATCAACTATTTTATGCACATTTCATTTTTCAGCAGCAAACTGTGCGGTAAATCCATCAAAAATGTTTGAAAATCTCATGCAAACAGTCTGGCATATTTACCCAGAGACTGTTACAGCAGTGCAAATGCTGCAGGCGCTGTATCCAGACCTTTGAAAATCCTGGTCATAAACTAAGACACATTTCAGCATACAGTACCTTGCATATATTTTCAATATTTTGTGTCTCTTTTTTCTTTCTTATCATGTATATTATATGAAAACTTGATGACTGTGCCCTGTAGTGTATATCATCTGATCCAGCGGCTTGTCTACTCCTGGCAGCAGTCCTTTGATTGTGACATAGCAATCTGTTGATGTAGAAATTGTGGTAATGTGTTAGACTCAGAATTAGAAAGTCAAGTTTAGACATGCAGCATGTATAGATGATGTATAGGGGTCAGTTATTCTGATTCCAGGGTAATAATCTGTACAGTTTTAATTTTAATAAAAGCAAAGGAAGCAGAATACAATGAATATGGGAAACATAAGCTTAAATGTCTGAAAATATAATGTTTTTCCATTGCAGTATATTTGTAAGCAATATCCCACGACAGGGTGTGCTGTTATTGGGGATTAATAAACACCTCAAGTGTGTTGTGAGGCATAAGACTTCAGGCCGAATGCCCTCACAACACCCAAGGTGTTCATTAATCCCTAATAACCACACACCCTGGTGTGGGTTATTGCACTTATAACATGGGCTATGTTTAAACAACAAAAAATATCAAAAAAGGTGTTTTTTTGTTGTTTAAACAGAAAAAAATAAGGTCTGTGTCCTGCCAACTTGCAAAATAGTCCCTAACAAATAGTGCATTCTGCATTGCTGTTATGCATTTAGAAATGTTACAGATGCACTACTGATATGATATGTGACATTTCTTGTGCTTAGTATTGTGTCCTACATTGACTTCCACTGTTAATGTGGCCCGTCTCACAGACAGAATGCTGCATATTTCACAAGCTGCCTCACCCAGTGTCTCTCTCTCTTTCACTTGCTATGCATTTCTTCTGTGCCACTCTCTATCCTCGCAACCCCATTCCACAACATGGACCTCACAAAGAGACAGCAGAAAGAGAGAGAGACACACACACACACGCACACACACACACACATACACACACACAAAGAGTGCAGAAATTGTGACTGACAAACTCTACAAACAACTCTGCTATAGCTGATCTCTGTCTCCCTTCTGAAGTGTGCTGCACCCGATCTGTCCTGACCTGTGCGGCTCAGCTTGAAGGTGTGGCTCCATGCTGAATCATGCGGCTCAAATGCCAGTACTGTGCAATACACCTTCACAGTGCAACTCCAAACATTTACTGTGGAGAAAAACAGAGACAGAGACAGAGAGAGAGAGAGAGAGTCAGCACCTGTGTATGTCTTTCTCTCTCTCTCTCTCTCTCTCTCTCTCTCTGTCTCTCTCTGTCTCTCTCTGCTGGCTGTGACTTTCTTTCCCACACTCCATCCTGCTTGCTCTGTCTGACAGGTATCTGTTTCTGACTGTGCAGCTTGCCACAAAAGGGGGAAGGGGGGATACCATAGAGAGAAACACTCAGAGACACACCACACTGCAGGAACATGCAGGGATCACTCTCTCTCTCTCTCTCTTGCATATGAAGCTGTGCAATAGTGACCATTCGCTGTGACTTTCTCTCACATCACTGCGTCTCCTTGCGCTAGCACACTGTTATTTCCCCAACATTTCCTTACATAGACAATGCCAGCCAACATACGGTGCTGCCAGACAGAAAGGCACACATACCAACAGAGAGAGGAAAGAGCTCACAGTATCAATTACAGCTTCCCCTGTTTTTCCACCACAGCTCACTACTGCTATACCTAGCTCTCGCTCTGCCCCCTCTCTCTCAGTCTTTTTGCAGCAGCTGCCACCGACACCCCCACTTTCATCTACCAAACTGCCCAGAAGGAACAGCAACTGCAAAGGAGAGTAGCTCCCATTTCCGGCAATTGCCTACCTCTTCACCTGCTACTAGCTGAACCACCACTGACAATGCCCTGGTGTTGCCCTGCCTCAAGTCACATTCCAACACTATGTACTTTCCAGGGCATTTGCAGTTCTGACAAGTTGCAGGGCAGCACCTGTAACCCAGAGATCTGCAGGGGTGGGTGGGTGGGCAGTCCTGTAGTTGTGTGGGAAATCACCAAATATAGCCATGCAGGGAACATTATGCAAGTCCCAAACCACTGTGGGACAGCACTGTTGAGCTCTGTAGCTGGAGATCCGTGGGGTGAGTGGGTGGGCGGACATGTCCTGATACGGAGAAAACTGTGCCATCCAGAGCAGTTGCACAGGGAAAAGATACATAAAGCTGTGCGGTGACAACTACTGCCTTGCACCAACTGATCACCCCATGGCTATACCTGACATACAATGGCCAGGACCTCTCTGCAGATACCTGTAGCTGCTAAGTGCTGCAAGTGACAATGCCATTAAACATGGCATTTAATGTTACTGCTACTCAGGACATACAATGCTTGTAGTGGCTAGAGGGTCACACAGCTGCAGGGGACTGTGCTTGAGGAACACTATGGACCAGGCATATACAGTAGCTGCATTTGCCTGTCGGTGGGGAACAATGTCCCTCACTTAGTGAGAGATTTAAATTGCTGCCTTTCAGGAATGCACTCACTGAGGAATAACAAGTGTGGCTCTGCCCCCTTATCTGGCAAGGGAGCCTGACCACTGGAAACTGTGCAGTTAAGAGATTAATGTATGGTCAGCTGATGGCTGCCTGCCAATCATCTGACTGCATTTCTCGTCCCCATGTTAATTCCCCTTCCTTAAGGACAGTTTTATTTTCTACTTCATTTATAGTTAGTTACTTTCCATATTACTTCATTATGCAAGTATCAGCAATAAACTGTGATGCTTTGGTTCTTTTATTTAATACTTTTGTTAGATTATATACAGTATTGCACTTTGCTTGAACTGTATATATATTGGGCCAGATATTGAAAAGTTAGTGCAGGTGCTAAGGGGTGTTTGCCCATGCTAACTGGGTTTTGCACCCTTTTTTTTGGGCGGAGTCTATATTCAGAGACCCCTTTTCTCCGAAATGAGTGTGCACTGGGAAGTGGTACACAGAAACACAATATCTATTGTAGCAGCAAGTTTCCAGCAAACACAAAATCCATGAAAGAGACATAAAAAGCAGTCAGAAAATGGAAAATCCATTGCTACATAATTTATTCAAGACAACTTAGTCCGGCCTCACCTGTTTGAAAAATAATTTATGGTAATCCGGAACATGTCAGGCATGACATTGTCTTGTCTTGTCTAAATTGTCTTGAATAAATTATGCAGCAACAGATTTTCCATTTTCTGACTGCTTTGTGCATCCCTTTCATGGAGTTTGTATGTGCTGGAAACTTGCTGCTACATTTAGAGACCCCTGTACCATGGGTTAAACTCATTAGCACCCAAGTGCTAAGATAATGCTGTTCCCATACAAATGAGGAGGTTCCCTCTGCATATAGACATAGTGGCAATTTCAAAGGTTTGCATTAGTAGTAAATGGCACCCAAAGAAGCACTATTTACTACCCCTGAAAACTTTGTCTTGCTAGGCACAAAGACCTGCCGGCAGGATTGCTGCATTGCAGCCAGCCTCCTCGTTCATTTGTCCCATGACAGACAGATGGCATCTTGGCAAGCAATGCCACCCCCACCCTCTGAGCACCTATACCAGTGTAGGTACAATACCCTTGGTGTCTAGTGGCCAGCCCCACCCTCTGAGCACATGCCACAGTATCATAACAGTTTCCCTGGTGTCTACTGTCACTCTCCCAGTCACCTGTACTATGTATGTGCAGGGTGTCCCTGGTGCCTAGTGGTACCCCACACCTTCAGTCACCCATGCTGTGAATGTACATGATTGTTCTGGTGTCTAATAGTACTCCCCACCCACTGATCACCTGTCCCAGTGCAGAGCATATCTGCCCTGATGGCTAGTTGCTCCCCAAACCTACCAATCACCCATCCCTGTGTTGTCAAAGATTCTCTGGCCCACCCGTGTTGCGATAGAGCTACTGAATGAGCCCATATCATCAGAAGGCTGGCCAGGGGGAGGTTGGATGAACATCCCAGGGACTGCTGCCCAGCACTTGGGTGACACCCAGTGGAGATGAGGAGTACACCAAGCTGGGACCATGTAGCAGAGGAGAAAACAGTAGCGGATGTCTGCGGGGCAATCATGGAAACATGCATGCCCATGTGCTGATATCATTATATGTCCACACCTTGGAGGACCAACACAAGTGAAAACACTGTGTGGCAGTGCAGAATGATGGCCTCTGACACTGCGCTTAATGATGCCGCAGCCAGCCCTAGGATCAAACACGGTAGATTGCAGTCTCCCTTTCAGTGTCCCACCATGGGGAGCAAGCCATGGGCCTTGGTTCTAAGCAGCTGCTGAGGAACGCCAGTGATGGGCATGGAGGCAGTGAGTCGAGGAATATCCAAGCCTGAAGCACTGAAAGAAACAGAAAAAAAAAAGTTACTGTTGCATAGTGGAACTCTCCCACCTGCTGAGCACCCATCTTGGTGATAACGTAGATTCTCTGGTGTCCTGTGGCACCCCTGAGGGTGACAAGGAACACCAGGGATGTATGGCAGTATTCAGGCTGGGAGGCTGGGGGGTTCCACTAGTCAAAAGCAGAAAAACAGCTCCAGCTGTAAAGAAGTGTGCTAGGTCATTGAAAAACAAACAAATTGAAACAGCAAAACCAGCACCACTCCAGACTTAAAGTTTAAAGGGCTTTAATTACAAATGTAAAAAAGGCAAATGCCTCCAGCATATCATCCACAGCTAAGCAACAGAATAACCCCGACTGGTTTCGCTACTCGTGCGTCATCAGGGGGATCCCCCTGATGATGCACTAGTTGTGAAACTGGTCGCAGTTATTCTGTTGCTTAGCTGTGGATGGTATGCTGCAGGCATTTGCCTTTTTTACATTTGTAATTAAAGCCCTTTAAACTTTAAGTCTGGAGTGGTGCTGGTTCCACTAGTCACCAGGGAAATACGCGGTATCACCAGGATGGGTACTCAGTGGGCGGGGGTTTCCACTATCCACCACAGAATCTGTGGCATTACTGAGATGGGTGATTGGCTGGTGTGGGGTTCCCATAGGCACCAGAGCAGACATGCTTTGCACAGAGATGGCACAGGGTCAAAACCCGACACAAAATAATAGCACATCACACAATGCCACAAGCAAAATGCCAAAAGTAAAAAAAAGGTCAGTCAAAACACTGACCAGCACAAAATCTCACCCGCACAATAGAAGCGTACAGTGCAATAGTGGAGATTCTTTGTTTTGGGGGGCTCTGCCCCACATCCCCAGACACAATATAATCAACTCTGAGGTGGTGTGGACTTTGGGATGGAGAGAAACTCAGGAGGGGAAAACATTTCTTTATTTAAAAAAAAAAAATTCAAGACCAGGAGATGGGGAACCTAACCTTAGTCTCCAGGTCTCCTATGCTGCTGTGTGTTGGTGCCTTAGCCACTCCACCATGGGAGCAGCTCAACCAGGCATCACACCAACAGCAACTTGATCCCTTCCTCATTTGAGCAGACATAGACAGGGGTAACAGTAATTCCCTAATGCTACTCTACCCCTGTCACTGTCAATGTTTTTGGCATTCTCACAATGTGGTTAATACTGTGCTGTTATTGCAGTGCTCATATAACCTGGTACCCACAGAAACAGGTGATCGGTGGGTGGGGAATGCCACTATACACCAGAGCAACCATGTCCATATACAGGGTGGTTGACCGGGGGTGGGGGTGCCATTAGACACCAGGGAGAACCTGCACATATATGTGACAGGTGTCCAGAGGTGGGGGTGCCACTTAACACCAAGGACAACCTGCATCTATACAGGATACATGATAGGAGTGTGGGGGGGGGTGCCAAGGGACACCAGAGAATACATGAATATATATGGGATGGGCATTAATGGGTTATGGATGCCACTCACGACAAGGGATGATGTAGCAGGTGCCCAGAGGACTGACACAAATGGGTCACTACTTCCCATGCAAATGAGCCTATAATGAGCATGCAATTTTTTTTATTTATTTTATTTTTTATTTATTAACTCTAGGATTAAACACCTTTGAGCAAGAACAGCTCATTTACAAAGGTTCCATCTCAAAATATCAGTAGACAAACAGGATGAACAACATTACAAAAATTATACAGTAGTTACACAGATGGTAGAGAACATACAAGAGTGAACGTCATTATTCATTATACAAGACTACACAGGTAAGGTAGGAGTAGAGCTAAAACCAATGATAGATGTGGAGAGGCTGGCTCAGACTGAGAACTAAGCAGTGCATCAGTAGACTAGATGTGATGGCATATGAGGGAAGGAGCAGTGAGGAGAGTAGTCCTAGAGGGGTGGGCAGGCTAGAAGGCCATTGTCAAGGAGGGAGGAGGGATTGAGAAGTTCTTATTGGGTAGGGGACAGGGATGCTATAAGTGCTGGTTTTGGTGGTGATGGGGTGAGAGTAGCGAGGGTAGTGGATGGGAATGAAAGGTGGACTAGATAGCAGAAATTTATTGGCAAGGAGCAGGAAAGTCTGGAGTACTAAGGGAGGTGGAGCTCTAATGAAACAATCACAGCTACTAGAAGAGGTGAGGTGTGCCCGGAGCAGCCATTTGAAGGGGCCAGTTTTGGGAGAAGTCAGGATATCCTAGTTGAGAGCATTATATCAGTGTGGAGCCCTGTAGGCAAATGATCTCTGTCCCATAGAAGTCCGACATCTGGGAACCTGGAAGGTTTGATTGATGGTGTTATGGGTACACTGAGTGGTACAATGTGCATTTAGGAGCATTTCAACACCTGGTGGCATGAGGCCTAGAAGTACCTTTTTTGTTAGCAGGCAGGTCTGATACTGGATCCTACAAAGGAGTGGGAGCCATCCAGATTGGGCATATAGTACACAGGTGTGAGTAATGCAGGCAGCGCCAATGAGTAGTCTACAGGCTTTGTTAAGTGCCACCATTACCCTACAGAAGGCAGTATGGGAGGCAGAGCCATAGATGGCTCAACTGTAGTCAATGATGGAGGTGACTGAGCTGTGGCTTACCAACCACAGAGCATCTGTGGTTGTACAATGCTTGTTCCTATGTAACATTCCAATTTGAATGTTTATGGCTTTGGCAACATTCTCAATGTGTTGTGTGTAGGAGAGGAAGTTATCCAACGTGATCCCAAGGTATCTGAAATGATTGACCTGCTTAAGCTGTGTTCCAGAGCCATTCTGGATGGTGAGGGAATGGGCTTTATGCTTGCTACATGCACTGCTGAATAGCATGATCTTAGTTATGCTGAGGTTCAGGATCAACTTGTGGGCACTGACCCATTCTTCAACTCTTGCAAAGTGAAGCTGTAGATGATGCTCAATGAGTTTAGGGTCCTGGTGGCTGGTAAAGGTGACAGCATCATCTGCATATAGTAACATTCTGTGGTGACAGGCACTAGGAAGATTATTCACGAATAGACTAAACAGTAACAGTCCAAGGATGGAGTCCTGTGGTACACATGAGAGGACTGGCTTTCGATTTGAGGTGGTATTGGCAATTCTGACTTGTTGGAACTGGTCCACAAGATAACTCTCGAACCATTGGAGTACTTCAATGGAGAGACCAATGGAGGAGAGCTGCCTGAGTAGAAGTGGGTGGTTGACGGTGTCGAAAGCTTTTGATAGGTCAATGAACACCACACCAGCACAGTTTCCCTGATCGAGTGTGTTGTGTATGAAATCCGTGAACTCTCAAAGGGCAGTGGTGGTAGTACTGTGCCCTTTTCTAAATCCATGCTGTTGAGGGCACTGGATTTCACATTTCTCTAGATATTCAACTAGCTAATCTGAGGCTATGCATTCAAGTGCTTTGGAAAGTGGAGGGAGAATGGAAATGGGCCTAGAGTTAGTATGAAGCACCCTGCCTCCACAGTTATGGACAGGTGTGACAAGCGCCTAATTCCAGAGAACTGGGAACTGTGCTGATCTAAGTGAGAGGTAAAGATCTTTATAATAGGCAAAAGGATTTCTTCAAGGACAAGTGAGATTAATTTGAGATCTAGAGAGATCACTGCTGGTACAGGGTTTATGGATGGCCTTGTGTATGTAGGTTCTTGCCAGGTGGATTGGAGTCTGCTTGAAATAGAACTGTGGGGCGCTGCTGTCAACGGATGTGTCAACAAGGTGAGAACTAGTGTTGGGTGTGTCAAAGAAATCAAGCAGCAGTACACTACCCAGAGAAAGCATCATTGAAGGTATTGGCAATTTTCCAGAGATCGAGAACTGGGGCTGCATTATTGTTAAGCATTGTGGGTGGTAGCTTGGGATCTTTTCCCATGAGATTTTTCAGGTTACTCCAGATTTTTTTCCCATCTCCCCATGAGTTAGTGAACGTTTCCTTGAAGTATTTACTTTTACATGTTCGAATAGCACATGTACATTCATTTCTGGCAGCTTTGTATCTTTGGATGTCCACTTGCCTAGATGAGGCTCTTGCACAATGCCAGAGGAGTCCCCTCAGTTTCATCTGAGATATTAGCTTTGGTGTTATCCATGGGCCTGTAGAACCTTGCATGCCCAATGGGCTCAATTTTATTATGTAACTGAATATTGTGCCATGGCTGTGGGTGCTATCCAGTCCTGTGGCACAATTCCCTGTGGGCTGGATGCAGCCCAGGTCCATATTGGGGCAACATAGCCTGACTTAGCACTGTGTTGACGTGGCCCTATATTCGGTTGGATTCTGCTGGTGTGCTATCTAACTGAATATAGCAGCCTTTGGGTCAGATGCAGGCAGAGGTGTAGTGCAAACCTTTGCATCCACTTTTACACGTTTTTGACTATCTAGCCCATTGTGTTTTTTAACACAGTGAAGATACTATTTATTTATTTATTTGAGTTTTGGTGACCGGGTAAGTCCACTGAGACAATACAGTACATTTTTCAAGGTCAACACGGGTCTTGGTAAAATAGCAGAGAGACAAATGCAAGAATACATTGGTACAAAATACAATGGCAGTTAAGGAAATACAGCAAGTACAATGGCAGACACTGAGGTACAGCATAGACAAGGGCAAAACATATAGAGATACAGCATACAAGTATTTACAAAAATTAGTCAAACAAGAGATAAGTACTTCAAAAACAATAAAAATTTCAAAGGTATATACAATAAACTTAGAGGAGCAACTAAGAGCTAAAGGAAGAAGGGAAGGGGAAGGGTAGGAAGGGGAAGAGGAGGGGGACAGACAATGAGAAAGGGGGATGCAGGGCAGAATGCATGGATGTACGGCAGAACACATGGATGTAGCTGGTGGAGAAGCACAGAGTTCAGTGAGGGCAGGGATAAAGGGGGAATGGAAGGGTGAATCATCAGCAGAAGCAGGAGCAGGTTACAGTGACTGAGAGTGAGGCATACAGATTGGATTGAAATGTGGAGCGAGAGGAGCAGGAGAGGACAGAGGTGACTAGGGAATTCCAGTCTGATGTCGCTGCAAAAGACAAAGACCTACGGGCAGTGGCCAGACATAGTTTTGGAGTAACTAGAAGTGGGAGTGAGGCAGATTGTAGGGTGCGGGGAGCTTGTCTTAGTCGTATAGTATGATGGAGGCAAACAAAAAGGCATACTAAAAAATCTGTTAATAAAAAGTTTAATAAAAAATGATAATGTTCTTCTAATGTTGCCAGTGCAATGAAAGTGACTTATTAAGGTGAAATATTAGTTGCCTTTTAAAAGGGTACAGCAATGGTCTGTGCTTAAGGTGTCATGGCAATTACTGTTGGTCCACTTATCCAGTTCCATGAAGGGCATCATTTACCCTCCATTGGTATGCAGTAAGATGGCTGAGGGGAGGTTGTGGAACTCTGCACCAAGAACTTCAACAGTTGGTTGAAGGCGTGGTGCATAAAAAAGGGATGCAATTCATTGGGGACTTGGGGACTGACCTGAAATGATGTGGGCCTATACAAAGATAACAGCCTACATCCTTCTGTAAAGGGAACTGCAGTACTCCAAGGGAGGTTTAAATGTTAAATGGATGAACATTTAAGATGATAGTGGGGGAGACTCTATTATCAAAGGAGGCATAAATTGTGCCCGGGCAAGAAAAAACAACAGCGAGGGAGTGGACAGAGGGAGAAGGGCAAGGGAGCAGGATGAAGGTAGGGTGGGAAGGGTGATGGATAAGGGTGATAAGAACAAAAAAACAGAAACAGAGAGGTAAACTGGACAAGATAAAGAGAGAGCAATGAAGGGAAAGGGAATTTATGAGAAGTCCCAGGAAGGATCACAGACCAAAAAGGGGAGCGGTAAGGGAGATTCAGACAAAAGAAAAAGAAAGATTTGCTGCAGCATATGCTCCAATACAAGAACTCTATGAAATAAAATGTCAGACTTGGAGGCCATCATGGCAGAGGAGAATCAGTTTGTAGTGGGCATAACTAAGTTGTGCTGCTCTCAAAATCATGACAGGGATATGACTAGGGCTGAATGGACTGCTCCATGGAAGATCCAGATCCCCGGATCGATACTGCACTCCACGGACTAGAATAAATATGGACTTTGCCATAGAAGTCTGGTTCTGGGTCCATGGAAAATCCATTTCTTCCATTTTGTTCACTGTTGCCATGGAGATGCCATTGGCATGATCGCTCCATGTACAGGTGGCCGTCGGCATCCAATCAGGCAACAGATGGTCACGTGATGCACTCACGGCATATAACTGTGCTGAATGCACAACTCGGCCCAGACAAGAGAGGAGGACAGCTGGAGAAGCAGGAGCACCTTGACAGAAATGCTGCCTGAAAAAGTTGCTAAACAAAGCCAAAGAAACCCCCCAAAATATAAAAAAAAATAAGAAGGAAGGGAAGAGAAACTAGGGAGAGTCAGAGAAAGGAGTCTTACCAGGGTGAGGGGGAGAGAGAAACTTATCATCAGGGGAGGGTGATGGTGGATCAGGAGTTGGGTTAGAGCAGGTCTGGAGAAAGGAGTAATCTAGAGGAACTGGGGAGATAGTGGTGGCTTAGGTGGCTGTCAGTGGGGATGCCAAAGACAGGCAGTGCGGCAGTGTGACCGTATATACATGAGCAAGAGCAGGCTGGCAAAATCTTTGACTTGTGCCATTGTAAAAGATCCAGAGGGGAGAGAGAGAGAGAGAGAGAGAGAGAGAGAGAGAGAGAGAGAGAGAGAGAGAGAGAGAGAGAGAGAGAGACTACTGGAGGTCCAAGAGAAATTTTGCAGTTCAAAATCCCAAATGAAGGTTTTTTTTCTTTTCTTGGCATCAGACAGTGTAGCGGTGTGTACATGAGAAAGGGCAGGCTGGCAAAATCATTGACTTGTGCCATTCCAGATGCAGAGGAGAGAGGGAGAGACTACTGGGGGCCCAAGGAAGATTTTACAGTTACAGAAAAGCACAAATGAATGTTTTTTATTTTTTTATTTTCATGGTCCCAAGCAGTGTAGCTGACTATGTATATGAGAATGGGCATGCTGGCAAAATATTTGACTTGTGCCATTCCTGATCCAGAGGAGAGAGGGACAGACTACTTGGTATCCAAGTGAACTTTTACAGTTATATAAAATCCAACATTTTTTTGTCCTGGCTTCAGTGTGGCCATGTGTACAGGGCAAGGGCAGCAGAGTGGCAAAATAAATCTATGACTTGTGCTATCCAATCACAAATCAGAATCACTTGTTCACTTTCATTCATAATCTCATCCAGAGGGGAGAGAAGGAGATCGTAGGGAGCTAACAATAAATGTAACAGTACCAGAAATCCCAATAAAATTTCCTATCCTGGCTTCAGTGTGGCTGTGTGTGCAGGCAAGGGCATCAGGGTGGCAAAATAAATCTTTGACTTGTGACATCCAGAAGGAAGAGAGAGAGAGACTGCAGGGTGGCCCATGATAAGTGTGAAAGTCCCAAAAATCCCAAATATTTTTTTCCTAGCTTCAGTGTGGCTGTGTGTACAGGGCAAGAGCAGCAGGGTGGCAAAATAAATCTTTGACTTGTGCTATCTGGGGTGAGGAGAGAGACAAGACTCCAGGGAGGCCCATGATAAATGTAATAGTCCCAGAAATCCCAAATATTTGTTTTCCTGGCTTCAGTGTGGCTGTGTGTATAGGGCAAGGGTGGCAGGGTGGCAAAATAAATGTTTGACTTGTGACATCCAGAGGAGAGAGAGAGAGAGAGAGAGAGAGACTGCATGGGGGACCACGATAAATGCAAAAGTCCCAGAAATCCCAAATACAATTTATTTTCCTGGCTTTAGTGTGGCTATGTGTACAGGGCAAGGGCAGCAGGGTGGCAAAAATGAATCTTTGACTTGTGCCATCCAATCACAAATCACGACCACTTGTTAATGTTCATTCACAATTTCATGTATTAAAAAAATGCTGTTCAGACAAACAACATACAAGTTGATGCACCTGTGCTGCTGGCTATGAGTGGCCCCGGGGATAATCTAATTTTGTGACTTGTAGCAGGCTTTTTACAATACAACACAAGTAAAGTACAAGTACTGTACAAACAAGTGTTATCCTCATCATCATCACTCATTCCCCATTATTCCTTCTTATTATAATTAGTTTTATAGTACATCATGTCATATTATGTATAAGCATTGACCAACCCCCAATGTGAGACTATGCTGAGTACAGCTATGCACCAGATGTATCTGCATCTCCAATTCAAATTCTGAGGCACACTCAACAGTTGCTGCATTTGGTCACTTAAAGTGACTAAACTGTATTGTAGGAATTAGACTGGTAATGTTGGAGGTGGACTGCTGTGCTATCAGTGTGCTGTGTACCGTCACGAGTTACGGCAGTAAATTTTTCCCTGGCCTGTGGGTGGGAATCATCAGAAGTACATCACATTAGTTAGAGGAATCTTTTGTTACTTGTCAGAAAACTAATAAAAAATGGATCAAAGTGTTGATGAGGTGCATTCTATTTCTCAGGTAGGCAGTGCCACTGTAAAAGACAGCAATCATCCTGAAAAGGGAAAACAAAATCAAACCCCAGAAAGTGATTCTTTCACATTTAAGGTTTCACCTTCCAAGAAAATGCTTGAATCCAAAAAAGGTGACTGTTTCAGATCATCAGTCCCAAGTAAAAAAAAAGTTATGTAGTTACAAAAACTAAAGGCGTGGTGGGTACCACCCACAGAGGCACTCAACAGTATGGAACAATTGCATACTATGCTACTGCCAGTCCCTCATCAGATTCTTCTAAGGTTGAACTCAACAAGGGTAATAATAAAGATGAAGTGAATGATCAGGCAGCACAAGGTTTACTGAAGGGGATGGAAATTGCAGATGAGAAAGAAACAGGCAAAAATATTTTTGTTGTCGAGGGGGGCAGTGGAAATAAACCACAAGAAGAACAGGCCCAAGAAAAATCCAGGAGGGGGTGCTGAAATGGTGACCAAGGTACCATGTCTTCCTGGGGAAAAAACTGAAAAAACAGCATCTTTTGTTGATCATACTTCTCCATTAGTGCATCCAGTGAGTAGGTAGCAACATGTGCTATTTGTAAACGGCAAATCAGCATTGGGAATTGCAGTACTGAAAAGACACCTAGACAGATATCATAACATTACTGATAAGTCCATCTGTGAGTCTTGAAGAGAAAGTGACAGTGGTAGCTCACTACACTCAGGGGTAATTCCCATAGGTGAAAGCTGTGGCAGCCCCCGCAGCTCTACTGAAACACCTCCACCACCTCTTTCTGCCATTCAAAGGACTCCGCTGACTGTTACTGAAAGTAATAATGTGCTCAAAAGCCCTCCTCCTTCTTCAAGGAGACAGTATACCACCTCACAAACATATGACCATAAAGCTTAATATGCCTCGACTCACCCTATTGCTGTTACAATAACCTAAAACATTTCAGAAATGATAGCTGTTGATTTGCTACCATCAAACATGGTTGAACATATAGGATTTATGCAACTGCTTGAGTACCTCGAAACTTGATATAGTATACCATCATGGAAATACTTCTTGACAACAGGGTTTCCAGCTCTTTGTGGTGTTGTATGTAAAAAATTAAGCCGAGTTTTTTGCAATGCTGTTGGGAGGGTGGTGCATCTCACAACAGATATCTGTGCAAGCTGTCAGCCTGAACCCTTCACGAATATTACAGCACATTGTGCATGTTTTGATAATTCACATGGGACTGGGGACAATGAAGCACTACAGTTTGCTGTTCAAAGAATTTTTTATTTTCCATCTGAACATATCTCATACAACATATCTCATACAGCTCCAAAAACCAATGCTCACTTCACAGGGATTATCAGTCGGCTTTATAGTTGTGGATAATTGGTCCAACATAAGGAAGGGCTTGGAGAAGGGGGTCTTTGTTCACATCCACTGCTTTGCACATTGCTTAAATTTAATAGTTCACAGTTTTCTTGATGATGACAGGGAGATGAAGGCTCTTGTTAGAACTGCTAAAAGAATATGCATTCATTTCAGTCACTCAAGCAAAGCCTGACACTTGCTTGAAAAAATACAGCAGGAGCACAGTTTAACTTTGCACAGACTGTTCCAAGACATTTCTATTCAATGGAATTCTAATAGCACTTTTGAACAGAAGCTGGGCAATCCTAAACTTCTTACAGGAATCATTCCTTAGGAAGTCAGTAAGCGAATCCACTAGGGACAAGGTAATATAGGACATGGTGCTCACTAACAGAGACAGAGTAATGGATGTCACAGTGGGCACTCTCCTTGGGGTCAGTGATCACTGTATGGTGTGGTTCAGTGTAAAGAGAGGGACAGAAGCAAACAACATGAGGATGAAGATGCTGGACTTTAGAAGAGCAGACTTTAAAGTAAAGGGAAACTGCTTTAGAAACAGTCTGGCAGTGGTGGATTGCTGGGGGGGTACAGGGAAAATGGAGACAAATTAAGGAAGGTATACCGAATGTAACTAGCCTCTTTGTAATAGAAGTGAGTAAAAACAAGATGAAAAAAAGGCTACTATGATACCCTAGGGAGGAGGCCATGAAAGTAAAATGAAAAAGAGGACTTTCAGGAGGTACAGGGAAACACAGAGGGAGAAGGACGAGGAGGGGTATCAGGTACAACAGGTGGAAGCAGGGAAGGCAGTGAGGCAAGCAAAAGTGCAAACAGAGGAAAGGACAACCAAAGGAGTGGCAGAAGGGGACAAGATTTTCTTCTGGCACATAAGCGAAAAGAGGAAAGCAAGGGGAGGGATAGTGAGTATAAGGAGGTTGGTTGATACTGTGCAAAGGATAATCAGAAAGAAAGCTGACATACTGAACAGGTTCTTCTGTTCTGTCTTAACAGCTGAGGGGGAGGGGGACAGAACAATAAGGAGCAGTATGGACACAGAAAAGGGAGATAAACACAAGTCCATTTACAGAGGAAAAGATCTTGCAGGAACTTGCAAACCTGAAAGTGGACATGGCCATTGGACCAGATGAGATACATGTAAGGGTGCTAAGGACATGCAGGGAAGATCTTACTACAACAGTGGCAGCCATATTCAACATATTACTTGAAATAGGGCAGGTTCTCGTGGACTGGAGGAAAGCTGATGTAGCTCCACTCCATAAAAGCGACAACATGGAGGAGGCTAACAATTGCAGATTGTCAGTTTTGCATCAGTGGTGGGGAAATTAATGTAAACTCTGTTAAATGAAAGGAATCCAGGAAGTTGCAAGACCATAGAAAGGATTCACGAGGGGAGGTCATGTCAGACAGTTCTAATAGGGTATCCTGTGACTTCAGCACACCGCAAGTGGGCATCTACCAAAACAGAGACCCACTTGCGGCAACTGCCCCAACAGTGAGGGCGTAGGGAGGACAACCGGATTGGGAGGGTTCGCGAAAGGTGACAGGATGTCACACGCATATACACCCAAGGGGGGGAGTAAGTGCACCAAGTGGGAGGTGAGAGGGTTCATTAGGGGTGGTACCATGGATTGCCACCAAGCTGGTGCCATGGTGTGGTGGGGTGGATGCTGGGCTGGGGTGGTAGGGATGCAGGGTTCGGGACCGGGTGCTGGCATATTTTGTTGATCCCGGCCTGAGACACAGAATTTTTTTTTGTCTCCATTGGATGCACCCCCCCGACATGCACCCCCCTAGAGTTGAGAATCTATAGTAGGGGGTAGGGGGGAAGCCCCCTGGAGGGGTGCAGGGGGCACAGAAAAATACAGAGTTTTTGCACCACTTTCACTGGCACTGGAGTTGCACATCACCAAAATTGAATTTTGGTGATGTACACAAGCCATAAGGATGATCGCCATTCGGCAATCACCCTTATAACATAGAACCCTTTAATAGATTTCTTTGAATGGGAACCAGGGAATAAATCAGGGAAGGGCAGTGGATGTAGCCTATCTGGATTTCAGCACAGCCTAAGGACCAGAAACAGAAAAAGAAGTTCTTTCAGTTTTGGCTCTACCCAGTGCCACAGCACAGAGTGCTGCAGCCCTAAGCAGGCCAGCCTCAGGCCTGGCAGCCTAAGCCTGCTGTATCATGCTCTAAGAAGTCCAGAGGCTGGGGAGCCAGCACTCCCCCAGTGACTGGAACTCAAGCCTCTGCCAGGCCTGCCCAGTGATGGATTGGGTTGTCACTCTCCCACCCTTCCTGCTCAAGTCTTGGGTTCCTGTGGGGGGGTCGGCTCTGCCATTTTTGGCATACTTGGTCCATCATCACATCACACAAATGGGTGCTTGACGTGGTAGGTCGTGGTCTGCCTCTAGACTTCAATGCTCTCCTGCCCTACCAAGCCCAGGCCTCACTGGAGGCCATGGTGTTCCTGGAAATGCTGTCCACCATTCAGGAGAACATCTCTCAGGTCCTTCAGAAAAGCTCTGTAGCCCATCTTCATGGCTGGCTAGGGCTTCATTTCCAGATATTTTCTGGTTCTCAAATGGACAGGGTGCAGGTGCCCCATTTTGGATCTTCACAATCTCAATCAGTGTCTGAGGAAGTGCAGGTACTGGGTGGTCACCCTGAACCAAACCATCCCATTCCTAGAATGGGACATGTGGTTCTGCTCTTTAGACCTCCAGGATGCCTTCTTCCACATCCTGATCTGTCTGTCCCACCAGTGGTTCCTTTGTTTCCACATGGAAGGGGTGCTATATGAGTTTTGTGCCATACTGTTCCACCTCTCCTCAGCTCCTAGAGTCTTCACAAAGTGTACTGCGGTGGTGTCAGCATTCCTACATAGAAACATAGATGGTGACAGCAGAAGAAGACTAATGGTTCATCTAGTCTGCCCAAAATTTCCAAGATCAGCTACCGATCCTGATATCTAACTCCCCACCCAGCTTTTGACTGTTACATCCCTCTTGGTTTCTAACTGGACCCTAGCCCTATCCCATTCTCTCTTAAATGCCACCATGGTACATGCACCCCACCTCCACCCTGCACAGACAAAGAGTGATTGGGGATGGCACTGGCATCTTCAGCCCTAACACTCACCACATTCTCCTAAGCTGTGCCTACCCAGCTTATTTTCTAATGGACTGGTGTGAGCATTAGGGCTGAAGATGCCACTGCCACCCCCTGATCCCTCTTTGTCTGTGCAGGGTGGTGGTGGGTCTTAGTGTTGGAAACCCTAACACCATATTTCCCTACTTTTGTCATCACATTTCCATACTTTTGTCTCTTTAACCCTAGCTGATGCAGGTATGAAGTTTTTTGCAAATATATATATACATTCATTGCAAAAAAACTTTGTTAATCCATCAGTTAGGGTTGAAGTGACAAAAGTATGGAAATGAGACATTAGGATTGAACCCCTAACCCCCCACTCTACCACCCCATCCCACATTCTCCACACACCAATAGGCATCAGGGTGTGGTATGGGGTTGTTAGGGTAACTCTCACCCCATTCCATGTATAAACAGACTGACATGGTACAGTATAGAAGAATTGGGTGAGAGTTATGCCTAATGACCCCATGGCACATCCTGATGCCTGTTGGTGTGTGGAGGATGGGTGGTGAGGTGGTAGGGTGGGGGGTAGGGGCTCAGCCCTAACATCTCATTTCCATACTTTTGTCACTTCAACCCTAACTGATGAATTAACAAAATGTTTTGAAATGAATTTCCTTACTTTTTTCAAAATGTGTACTGTAACTGGTAACTGGTATGTGTTGGTGGGAGCAAGGGCCCCCAGAGCCCCACACTCCCTTCAAGTTGCCCATAATTACATGCATATGTGGGTGCATGGGCCTTTGGAGCCTGCGCTCCCACTTAAAATTACTACAGAGCCATACAGCAGCCCTATAGAGCTGAAAAGACCCTTGTAACACTAATTAGGCAATATTTCAGCAACCATAGCAGCTATAAAAAAAATTCTACTGTAGTTGTATTCATGACTTCAATACCTCCATGCATGGACTAAACTGCCTGGAGTGAAAAATCTATATCTTGAATTATTTCCAAGATACAGGCACCGAAAGGTGCTGCTAGTGCCGCAATGTTATCCTATGGGAAATATCTCAACTTTGTAATGGAATAGCTATGAAACCAATGAACATTTTTTCACCTAAACAGCATAACTCAGATCCGTGGAGCACCCCCTTTGTACCCTACAAATTTCAAGACAAAAGACCAAACCATTTATTTGTAGTACACTGGGAAAGTTTTCAAATTCCTTGTTCATGAGCTGTCAAAATCCCCGTTCGTGAGAATTCCTCATTCATCAGATTTTGGCCATCTGGTCCTGATCTCACAGACAAGGATTTTGATAGCTTATGTAAAGGGATTGGCTCATGAAATGGGATTTTGACAGCTCATAAAAGGAGATTTTGACAGCTCGCAAAAAGGGATTTAAAAAACCAATCCCTTTTCATGAGCTGTCAAAATCCCCTTTTGAGAGTCAATCCTTTTTCACCAGGTGACAAAATCTATGTTCGTGAGCCAATCCTTGTTCACGAGATAGGGCCTTCTGGTCCAGAAATTGTGAACAAGGATTTTGTCAGCTCACAAACAAGGATTGGCTCTTGAAAGTAGATTTTGACAGCTCGCAAAAGGGGATTTTTGACTGCTCATGAAAAGGGATTTAAAAAAACATTCCCTTTTTCGAGCTGTTAAAATCCCCTTTCACGAGCCTATCCCCTTTCATGAGCTGACAAAATCCCTTTTTGCAAGCCAATCCTGGTTCATGAGATATGGATATCTGGTTCAGAAATTGCAATCAAGGATTTTAACAGCTCTCGAACAAGGATCAGCTCATGAACAAGGATTTTGACACCTCGCGAACAAGGACTTGAAGCGAGTGACGAACAAGGATTTTTAAAATTAAAAATGGTAATTTTTTCACAAAACCGAAGTAAACTAAAGCCATAAGTTTGTACAGGGCATCTCCCTGAACAAAACCCATACTTCAGTTACCACACAACACATCTGTTGGATAAGTTACATTTGTGAGGAAAAATTCCCCTTTTGTGAGCCACCATCTTGTTTTCATCCCCATTTGCAAGGTAAAAAAAAATCCTTGATCGTGAGCCAAATCCTCTTTAGAAAAACATGCATATATTCCAAAGACTGAACTGAGCATGCTCAGAACCTGAACATTCTAAATTAAATAACTTTGGAATGGAGTAATATTTTTTCACCAAACTTATGCTGGATTGTTCATTCAGGATACCTCTTTCTACTCTGAAAATGTGAGACCAGAATTCTAAATAGTGAGGTCGCAGAGCGATGAGCACAAATAAGCAAAAATGGGCAAAAAAGTGGAAAACATGTTTTGGGTGCTTCGCTGCACAAAAACTAACTCCAAATTGAAACACAACTTACCATATCAAGAGAGCTACTCCATGGGACAGCGCATTCCAAATTTCATGCAAATCTGTTGAACGGTTGCAAAGTTATTAACATGCAAAATTTGGGATTTAACATTAAACTACCTACCCAACCCTAACTATAGGGGCACGACTATGCCCCTATAATGTAAATATACTAGAGGTGTGCAAAAAAAAACTTAAGCCGGTGAAATTTCTGTGAAAGTCAGACTACCACTTCTGCAAACATGCAGAAAAGTTAGAATGACAGAATAAATGTATCAATTACAGATTATTGTATTAAACTGTGGAGAAAAAAGTGTGCAGATCTAATCACTGAACTGTGGAATAATTACATGTATTGCAGAATAATTCATAAACTTGTGGAAACAAAATTCCTCTGAACTGTTATTCCACAGTTCATGTGTATTATTCCACAGTTGAACCAAACAATTCCACGTAACAGGGCAAAAATCCACCAAACAAATTCGGAAGATTCTGATCTCACCAGTGGCGAAAGTTCAGAAAATTCCACAAAATTTCTGAATTTTTGTGAAAGTTCAGCAAAAGTGGAATTTGCAGCTTTAGCCCACCTCTAATATGTATCGTATATATTCCTGATGTTGTGTATAGTCATCATTTTGAAACATATTTGAGATATACGTTCTGTTTTTTATTAGGTGTTTAAGATTTGTTTTCTCATATGAGTAGCACTAAGGATTTTTGAGTTTGGATTTTTTGAGTATGAAGTTTTTTCAAAGTTTGTGGATAGATTTTCTTTGCAGTGTTTTATTCTTGAGTAATGCTGCCGTGTGTGGGAATGGTTATTTTAGTCATGTGTCATTTTTTATTTGCATGAGTTCTCATTGATGTTGGTGGGTTGTTTGAGTTCCATGTCCTTTTGCAACACTGAGGTTATGTAATTAACTTACGAGAATAGACAATTACGACAAAAAAAACCTCTTGGTCCATCTAGTCTGCCCATGCATCCTAACCTATAATGAGACCTAGTGTCCATATGGATTTTTTGCTCACGCTACATCTTTGTATGTTTGCCTTATTGCTACCCCTTTTGGTCACTTTTAAGCCCTTAACTCTGTCTCAACCATGTGTGAAGCCAGTAATGATTTTGGCACTCACCACATGAGCTAGAAGGCTGTTTCACAGCTCAGACACTCTCTCTGTAAAGTAAAACTTCTTCATATCCCTCCTTACTCTCCCTCCCTGCCAGTTCCGTTCATGTCCCTATGTTCTATATTCACTATTCCTGTTGAATAATGTTGGATCCTGTTGTATTCACTAAAAATAGCACCAACAGCTTAATCTGGTTCAAGATCTGTTGGCATTCATCTATATTCTCTCCCTCGGGTCGTGCCTGAAAATAGGCAGAATTTGTTTAGTGCTCTTACCCATCAACACAAACTAAATAAATAATAAAATAAACAAATGATGCTTCCTCATAGCTTACCTTGTTTATTCCCTTTCAGGAACTTAAAGAGCTAGTGTACTTCCTAAAACTAATATTAGATTTTAAAAGCAGCCTACCATTAACTTTTATATCTGAGGTACTTTTTCTTTTCCCTTTGTTTAATTAGAAGTTTGTTTACCTGATGTTAGTAGGTGTAATGTGTGGAACAGCTCTTAACATGGCAGCTGACATATCTTGACTATTGCCCCATACTACGTCATCAGCATTGTGACCTCACTGAATGTGACATCACTGCTTCATAGGAAGAGCAAATTCAGTGACTGCAGGTCATTCACCTGTGATGTCACAGGCAGTGAGATCATAATGCTGATGTTGTAGTGTGGGGTGGTAGAGAAAAATATGTCTGCTGCCAGGCCAAGAGCTTTTCAACACATCCAGCACAATATCATCACACTGAACACTTTCTGATGAGCAAAAGGAAAAAAAAATCTTCAGAAATAAAACCCTGTCTGCCTGTTTTGGCTTCATTAGCTCTTTAAAGATCTCTATAATACCACCCCTCTTTCTCTACCATCGCTTATCCCCTGCCACCTCTTGTCCTTATGCCCTAAACTGATTTTCACAGGATCTGTCCTGCAGGCCGTGAATCATTTTTTTTTTTACTC
Organism: Neoceratodus forsteri; assembly: GCA_016271365.2. Taxonomy (NCBI): domain Eukaryota; kingdom Metazoa; phylum Chordata; order Ceratodontiformes; family Ceratodontidae; genus Neoceratodus; species Neoceratodus forsteri. Next base: position 243,686,752 of record CM028130.1, read on the forward strand.
TATACTGCACTATTTATAGCATGTTTACCTTTTTGTCTCCAACAGGTTGTACTCTTCATTAATGCATCCTATCATGTCATATCAGACATTTAAACTGACTGTGGGGGAGTCTGGGTCTAGGGTGACCATGGTGGATGGTGAGCAGAAGGGGATCCTAGATAGTACTCCCACACATTCAGGGGACTCTAGCAACAAAGAGGGTACAAAGATAGCAATGGTGTTTACAGGACCAAAGGAATGGGCAGTAGAGATGGATAAAAAAAGGTCAAAAGCCCCAACAAGGGTGGGAGAAAACATGGAAAACAGAAGCACAGTAGCAAAGTAAGAGCAGGGGTTAGATGGAAGGGGTATGCCTTAATGTCAACAGTCTAGGCAACAAACTCAGTGAGTTCCAGGCACTGTTAGCAGACACTGAGGTGGATCTTGTGGCCATCATGGAAACATGGGCCACAAACAGTAATGACTGGGAGCTGATAGTCCCTGGGTATTCACTGTTCAGGAAGGATAGAGGAACTGGTGAAGGGGAGGAATTGCCATTTTTGTCAAGGAAGACATCAAGGTGGTAGAAGATGGGTGCATTAGGGATAGCAGTGGTGAGGCTGAGTCAGTATGGATGGAACTCACAGCAGCCTCAGGCAGGAAAGTACACTTGGGAGTGATATATAGGCCTCCAGGGCAATGGGAGGAAAGGGACAGAGAACTGTAGGAGGAATGTGGAAGAGGGGTAGCAAAGGGGAAGTAGTGGTGGTAGGAGACCTGAACCTGTCAGACATCAATTTGGCAGTCCCGGTGCCAAGAGTGCCAGGAGTCAGGCCTTGCTGGATACCTTCCAAGACTGTTTACTGACGTAGCTAGTTAAGGAACCCACCAGGCAGACTGCAGTCCTTGATGTGGTGCTCACCAACTCAGAGATGATGGAAGCGGTGGGAGTAGGGACACGCTGGGGAACAGCGACCATAACTCTGGTCTGAATTTGCCCTGGGGCCAGCAAGCCACAATCAAGAACTGAAGTCCTAGCATTTAGAAGAGCTGACTTTAATTGAATGAGGGAACAGGTCAGGAATAAGTTAGTAGGGGTGCAGGACATAGGTGGGATGGAGGAGAGAAGGGGGTAATTAAGAGGGCCATCCTTGAGGCATCTAAAATATGCATAAGAATAGTAACAAAGAAAAACAGGTTTAAGAGACCACTATGTTTTCAACAAGGGTCAGGGAAATGGTGATGCCCAAAAAGAAGGCCTTCTAGAAATAAAAGGAAATCCAGGGGGAGGAAGAATGGGAGGATTATCTACAGAAAAATTGGTAGACTTTGAGAGAGGTCTAAACAGACACAGAGCTGCATATCATTGAGGGGGTCAGGAATGGAGAAAACATTTTTCAGATATATTAGTGAAGAACGGAGAGAAGGTGGGGATCATAAGACTTCTTTGTTAGCCACATTATTCCTTGAGTCACACCTTGGCTAGTCCTTAGAGATGGATGAAATCCGTCCTTTAGAATCTTTAAGCACCTCATTGAATGGCAACTATTCCCCTTCCCTTTTCCATATTTATAAATTTATTTTATTTCAATACTTACATTTTTCTAAACCTCCCCACCCATTCTTTTAGAAATGTAGGTTTTTTGTACCTACAGTATGGCAACAGAACTCACGGTTATAAATAGCTAGAAATACAGACTTCAAACCATGCCCCAGAATTCTGGAAACTCATGCATTTGTATTAGACAATGTGTGTGTACTACCTGCTGGCATGCTAACCTTTAAGTTGAATATGAAATATACAGTACATTACTATGGGGACTATCTTGATTCTTTCCCTATGCCTTCAGTTAAAGCCTTGTGTACTTAATACTTGAATATGATTGGTTATCTAACATTATGCATGTTTTCATACTGATTAACTAGGAACTTCTTTGCAGATCCAATATTCACATTATTTTTATTCTTTTTTCACACACTCAATTTTGAAGATGTTTTAGTTTTTCCAGTCACTTTCACATTACCTGTTTAAATCTGAGGTATGTTGCAATGTGTGGACACATCCCCTGAGGAAGACCTAATGGTAGAAATGCTGGGGCTGCGGTTTAACATGTTTGTCCATTTTCTCTCTTCTCTAATTTTGGAATAGACCTGCATTAAGCATACTCCTGGAACGCTGTTTGTTTCTTTTCATGCGGGGGAATAGTAAGGCTAGTTTGGGGGTGTAGAGTGATAGAGGTAGATGGACAAAAGACTGCCATCCTAAATGACTACTTTTGCTAAGTTTTCACTAAGGAGGACTCTGGGTACATGCTAGAGAGTGGCATCAAAGCAACCGCTAAGGGAATCCTGGAAATGGGATAGTCATCGTTCACTAGTGAAAGGGTTTTCAAAGGGCTGGCTGCCCTTAAGATAGATATGGCCTGGGACCACACAGGTTGCATCCAAGGATACCCAGGGAATTAGCAGTGGCACTAGCTGAACCACTGGTATGCCTGTTCAACAGCTCACTTAGTTCTGGGGAATTTCCAAGGGACTGGAAGTTTGGCACTTTCTTTTAGATTCAGCCCTGACTAAGCATCCTGCTGCTCAGTGCACCGGCACCATACCCTACTGGCCACAAGCTGCACTCCTCAAGACCACCCGCCCATCTCGAGGACAGGGTCAGCCCCGACTGGGCATCCTGCAGCTCGGCTCACTGAAACCATAGCCTCTAGCTGCAATCTGTGCTCCTCAAGCCCGCCCACCCATCCTGAGGACAGATTCAGCCCTGATGGGGCATTTTGCAGATCAGTACACCAGCACCATAAACCGCTGGCCACATGCTGCACTCCTCAATCTCATTTGTTCCACCCAAGGACAGATTCATCCCTGACTGGGCATCCTGCAGCTTGCTGCAGTGACACAATATGCTGCCAGCCATAAGCAGCACTCCTCAAGCCTGCCTGCCCATCCCAAGGACAGATTCAGCCATGACTTGGCATCCTGCTGCTCAGCACACAGGCACCATATGCCTCCGGCAGCAAGCTGCACTCCTCAAGCCTGCCTGCCCATACCGAGGAGAGGTACAATTTTACAACTCCTGGTGGAGGCCTGCTTGAAATTCAGCCATTTTATTGGATTGGTAGGATGAGAATCAGCTCCTAATTGGCTGCTTTCTCCTCTCTACTTGCTGGCCTGTATAGGTGCCTTTTTTCAAAGTACTGCTGATTTAAAAGTGGACTGGTTTATTGGGAGCCAGAACTCGCTCTGCTAGTCTCCAAATAATTTGTCTGATATGTTACCTGTTGTATTGCTGCTTAAAGTGTAGCTGGATGTCCCTAGCCTTTTCATCTGTTTACCTCAGGCATCTTCATTTAATGTACTATCACCTCGGTCTGTTTAAATGAATGTAGTGCCCATATCACAGACTGCCTGAATTAACGTGATGTATTAATGTAGTGCTCACACCACAGACTGCCTAAATTAATGTATTACTGCTCAGTGTCCCCTCAACCTAGTGATTTTATTCTGTACTGCATAGGCTAGCTGTACCTTAATCAAGAAAATGTTTTTTTCTGTTGATTTTATTCTGTACTGCATAGGCCAGCTGTACCTAAATCAGGAAAATGTTTTGGGTTTTTTTTGAACTAGGAGGGCAGACTTTCTTTGTTTTGCCAGGGTTAGCTTTAGCTAAGACTGGAACACTGTGTCTTTTATTTTGTGCTGATTCCTTTGATAGAGCATTATCTTCATTGAAGCTTGCTGCTCTGCCCCTTGCACACATGCCCAAGACCTCCTCCCTTTTCTCACTGCTGCCCCTTAACTCACTCGCTCTACCTATATTCTCCCTTGCTCTCTTTACCTTGAGACCTATATTTTCCCCTCGCTTTGCACTGTACCTCACTCCTTCTGTCTTTACTCCCACTCGCTTCCCAGACCTAGAGGCTTTCATTTTTATCCTTATTTGTACTCCTCATTTACTCTCCCTCGCTCTCCACACCTTGAAGATTTTATTTTTTTTTTCTTATTCTCCATGCTCACCTGCCCAAGACTTCTTTGGAGTTTCTCACTCCCTGACCCCTGCGACTCTGTCCAGCTACTCAGTGCCTGAATTTACTGGCTGCTAAATCTCCCTACCCCCCTCTAGTAAACCCCAGCACCAAGCTCCTGAGCTGCCCCCACTGCTCCTTTGTTCCTCTGCCCCTCACCAACCCCCCACTACTCACACTCACTTATAGCCTTTTGTCTTAACTTCTAGGCACTCCCACCGATTTAGTCAGGTTCAGTGCTGAAATTATATTCCTGACCTCTCGCTCTCTCCTTCTTTTAGATTCAGCCTTGACTGGACATCCTGTGGCTTGGTGCACCAGCACCATATGCCACCGGCCGCAAGCAGTGCTCCTCAAGCTGCCCCCCCCCCATCCCAAGGACAAGTACGGTTTTACAACTCCTGGAGGAGGCCGGCTTGAAATTCAGCAATTTTATTGGATTGCTGGGCTGAGAATCAGCTCTTAATTGGCTGCTTTCTTCTCTGTAATTGCTGGCCTGCATAGGCACTTTTTTTTCAAAGTACTGCTGATTTGAAAGTGGACTGATTTATTGGGAGTCAAAGATCGCTCTGCTAGTCTGCAAGTAATTTATCACGCCCACCCTCCCCATCCCTGACCTCTACTAAATGCTCTTTCCTTCCCTTTTGATACCGCCCCTAATCTCTTGTATGCTGATTCTTTGCCAGGCGTCCACCTCTTAAAGTTGAAGACACGTTTTACTTGGCTCTCCTTATTCTGTGGACTGCCCTTCTCTCTCGCTGTTTGCACAGCTAGGATAACAAGAGCAAATAGTGTTTCTGCCATTGCCTACTGTTTCCTCTCAGCACAAGGCATAATTTACTAGTGCCTTAGTAAATCCTACTAATTTGGTGGAGCACCCTGCTCCCTCACAGCACAAACAGTTGGGAGACCTAAGTATTAAAGGGTGAGGTTGAAGGATCCCAGCACAAATGACCCCAAAGAAAGCACTCTTCTCGTGCCATGAGGGATCTCATTACTACTGCTCCTGCTCTTGGTCTGCTGCCAGTTTCAAAAACACCTGGCCCCCTCCCACTGCCCTGACTACTTTATAGTGCATATCATAACGACGGCACAATGGGAGACCCACAGCATGGTGCCTCCCTCCCCTGCTTGCTCCCTGTAGCACCCATCCTGGCCCTTGCCCAACAAGTGGCCCTCTATCCCTGCCATCTGGCTATTTCCTAGCCTCTTCTCTGTGGTTGGGATACCGCCTACTAAGAGCTTCTCCCAGATTTTGCAGTGGTCAAAACCAAGGCATCATTTCCTGAAAATCTGTAAAAAACTCATCCTTATCCTACTACTGATGTCAGGAAACATCCACCAGAACCCTGGTCCCCAGCCAACCCATATCCAGCCCCATGCACCCACTTGACAACTAAAGATTGTGGCTATGAACATTGGCAGCCTTCTAGCCAAGCTCACTCAGTTTGAGGCATGGGGGGCTCAAAATCATCCTGATATCTTTGCATTGACCAATATATGGCTTTCAGTGTGTACACCCAGCTCAGCAGTCTCCATACTAGGGTATAACCATTTTAGGGTGGACTGCTCTGGGAAAAGAGGTGGTGGGTGCCCAGTCTTCACTCAGAGCCACCTGCAATGCTGCACAGTTCAAATGACTGACACAGACAAGGACTGCGAATGCCTAGCTATAAAATCTTGATATGCAAAGGGTGCAAAGGCCTTATTATTATGGTAGTCTATATTTCACCAGGGTGACAGCAGCTGGGGCTAGAAGCCTTCACTATTTACTACACCCAGGCAAGCCAGGACAAGGAATCCATCATCCTGGGAAATTTTAACTCCAACTGGCTTGCCAGCTCCAGTGCCACACATAAGGACCTAGTCTCTGGACTCTGCCTAACACAGATTACCAAGAGCTGTACATGGACAAACTACCATACAGGCACAGGCACCTTGATCAACTGGGTACTAACAACGCACCCTGAATGATTAATGGATGTCAAGGTACTCCCTGATACCATCAGCGACCACTCACCTGTCCAATGTGTGTGGTCAGCCAAACAGGCCAAGCATCCACTAAGATTGGTGAGGTAAAGAGTAATCAAAAACAGCTCTATGGATGGCTTCAGGAATCACCTTAGAGGGACAGACTGGAGCTTCCTTGATTTGTGCCACTCTGCCAACACTGCCCTGCAGTTCTTCATAAATCACTTCAACACTGCAGCTGACAAATTCACCTCATATCATATGAAGATGATCAAAGGAGATAGCATGGACTGGGTCACCCCTCAACTCATCGACATGATGAGGAAATGGGATCCCCTCTGGCACAGAGCCCAGGCAATGGGGACTCCAATGGATGTCCAAAACTATGAAGCAGCCCAAAACAAGTGCATTTGGGCAATCCATCAGGTCAAGGCCACATACCACAAGAACCAGCAGTCACATTGCTGGGGGGACGGGAAGAAGTTCTGGGCCTCACTAAAGAGCCTCATCGGAACCAGTGACAGGTCCCCTCCATCCATACTTCACCACAATGATGAGGTCATCCTCGATGAAGCCACAATATCCAATATCTTTAACAAGGCATTCACTGATTACAGCGCATGCTCTTGCCCACTCCGGATGCTTACATTAGTGGAAAATGGACCACTAGCCACTCACCTACCCCTACCAGCACTCAGACCTGTCGAACCTTTTACTTTCACCAGGTAACCATCAAGGAAACTAGAAAATATCTAACAAGAGTCATGGGGAAATCTAGGATTGGAGGCGATGGTATTGACATGAAACTGATTTCTATCGCCCTACCAGAGGTCATCGTACCCATTATTAAGCTATTCATCCTGTCCCTATGCCTGTCCTGTTTCCCCTCTATCTGGAAAACCACTCTGGTCACACCCATGCATAAGGGAGGGGATAGATCTCTGGTGTTTAATTACAGATGCATTTTGATCTTATCCCCTCTCTCTAAAGCGCTGGAGAGAATCATTGCAGATCAACTTACGGACCATCTGCATAAATACAGCCGTCTCTCACACCAACAACATGGATTCCGCAAGCTACATTGCACTAATACTGCACTAATTGACTTCTCTGGCTACGTACATGAGGCACCTGACAAGGGCCACCTGGTCAGGGCAATATTTATTGACCTGACCAAGGCCTTCGACCTCGTGGGCCACCAGCTGCTGCTTCACAGGTTAACCTGCCTCCAGCTGCCCTCTGCCATGGTCAGATGGTTCTCCAGCTACCTGTCCAGGAGATCACAGAAAGTAAAAGTCAATGGTGCAATCTCTGACTCCTGAAAAGTCACAGTAGGTGTCCCCCAGGGTTCCATCTTGGGCCCTGTCCTGTTCAGCCTCTTTGTGAAAAACCTCCCTGACACTTGCCCCACTTCTGTAACCATGCTATATGTGGATGGCATGGTCCTTTTCTCTCGTAACACTGACCAGGTAGCTCTCACTAAGGAATTGCTGTACAACATTGACCTCCTACAGGACTGGTTCAAACATAGCATGTTTGTTCCTAACAGTGAAAAAAACAAGGTAATGCTCTTTGCCAGGCACCACAAGAGGTGATCTACTGCACCCCTCTCAATCATCTGTTACCCTATCACTACCTTGGAACAGATGTCATCATTTTGGTATCTTAGAATCACAATAGATGAGTCCCTGTCATTCAATGAGCATATCTGCAACATCACCACTACAGTCAACAGGAGATTCTGGGCCTTTATAGACTCAGATTCTGCCTCACACCCAAGGCCAGGCTTCTGGCAGTTACAGGTACGGTACTACCCATCCTAGACTATGGAAACATGATATATGGTGCAGGCACTGATATGAGACTACTCAGAGTCCACACAACCCTCAATAAAGCCTGTAGATTTGTCCTAGGTGCTGACCAACTAACACTCACATGCGACCTATACAGTATGACAAAATGGCTTCCACTCATGGATCACATCAAGCTTCACTCCTGCCTTCTAGAGAAGAAGACCATCCTAGGATTAGCACCTCCTCCTTTCAAGCCTTATTCTACACTGCACCTATTGCATATGCTACAAGGAGTGTCACTAAACAAGCACTAGCAGTCCCCTTCAGGAGAACCTCCATGGAGAGATAAGCCTTTGTGGTCAGGGCTTATACCTGGTTTACTGAGCTTCCCATCTCCACCACAAGCCTCACTCACTTTGGTTGCTTTAAATCTGAGCTTCAGAATACAATCTCCCCTCCAGAATGCTGCTACTGTCACATCTGACCCTGCAGGTGCTAGCCTCCAGTACCCCAGGGCCATGCCTCCTGTTCACCGTCTATTGATCTACTGTTCCATGAAATTATTTACTCCCAACTGCACTGGTTCACCAGCCATGAACACCCCCTGCTCCCAATCCCCCTGTATGTGCCCTCTGCTGTCTTCCCCCTTCCCACCTCCAACATACTTGCAATGACCCACGATGCTATTCCTCCTTCCCTCCCTCACGTACTGTCCCCTACCTGACTCTCTCTCTTGGCCCTTAAGCCCGAAGTCTACCCTCCCAATGTCTGTACTGTGCAGGTGACCTCATATTTATTCTGTTAGGATACTGACACATTTGTCTTAGCTACCTCCTGTGATTGCTCATGCTTACACTTGTGTTTATTGATGCACTTTATTACAGATGATGCTAAGGAAACTATATTACCTATGTGCCCTGTACCCTTGATTCAATTATGTTATATTTTGTTGTATTATGCATTCCTTTATTTTAACCTAAAGTGATTACTGTATTTTACTGTTTGTTGGTTGCTGACAATGCCCTGGCTGCTATTGTCTCCTACTCATGTCTGTACTTCCCTGCCTATATTCTAACAAGGATCCTTTGTAAAACAGCGTTTAGCTCAAAGGCTGTAATTCCAACTGCTCAATAAATAAAATAAAAAATAAAAATTGTACCACTTCATGGGGGTGGAGGCGAGTAAGAAGCAAGTAGGGAACTTCAGACCAGTCAGTCTAACCTCTTTCATAGGCAAGCTGATGGAGTCACTGATCAAAGAGGACCTCATGGACTACCTGGACAGCAGCAGGCTCCAGGATAGCAAACAGTACGGTTTTGCGGTAAGAAGGTCTTGTTAGACTAACCTGACAGTTTTCTTTGACTGGGTGACAAAAGAATTAGTCAAGGGCCATGCTGTGGATTTGCTCTACTTTGACTTCAGCAAGGATTTTGACTCAGTACCTCACAAATGATTGCTCATGAAGATGGAAGACCTGGGTGCAGTAAAACCCATAGTGAACTGGGTGGGTAACTGGCTAGAGGGGAGGCAGCAGGTGGTTGTGGTCAATTGGGTTAAATCAGAAGAGAGGGAGGCTGTATGTGGGATTACACAGGGATCAGTCTTGGGTCCGGTCCTCTTCAATACGTTCATTAGTGACATTGGAGCAGGAATCTTCGACAGGTTGTGTCTCTTCACAGATGACACAGAACTATGTGGGAGAGTGGATAGTGATGAGGGAATAAGGGAAATGCAGAGACCTACAAAAGCTAGATGGGTGGTGATAGATCTGGCAGTTAAAATTCAATGCTAAAAAGTGCATGGTATTGCACCTAGGAAAAAAGAACCCCAAGACAGAGTACTGGATGGGAGGAGAGAGACAATTTTTTACTCAAGTTTAGTTACAGGCTCCTTTCCTGATCAGTGGAAATGTTCCAGAGCTGTTCCTATTCTCAAGAAATCTGGTGCTACTGGTTTGGATGATTTTCATTTTATTTCAATTCTTAAGTTTCTTGAAAAAAATGTCAATAAGCAAATCACTACCTACTTACAGAAGAATGATGTATTGTGTCCCCAACAGCATGGCTTTCAGCCTAATCATGAGACTGAGACTGCCTTGGTCAGGTCCATGGATGCTGCCCTTACTGACTTTGATATAGGCCTAATGCTAGAGGTGGTGATCGTGGACCTGATCTAGGCATTCAACTAAATCAACCACTAACTGTTATGTGATAGATTGGGTGAATTGGGCTTCTCTGTATATGTAGTGACTTGGTTTAGGGATTACTTACTAAATCACTCATTTTTGTTACACGGGGGACTTCTACTTCTTTTGTCTCTCCTATACACTCTGGTGTTCCTCAAGGTTCTATTTTGGGTTTTCTTTTGTTTTCATTGTTTATTAATCCTCTGCCTGTTATCTGTTCTTCCTGTGACAGTTTACTTTATGCTAATGACTCAATACTCTTTACTCAATCTCACTTGTTAGCATTTTTGGCTTCTTGTTTGGAGCAGAATTTTATTTCACTTTGTCACTGGTTTGATGAGAATGCATTGGTTTTGATCGCTTCTAAAACTTAAGCCATGCTCTTCGGAACCACATCCCAATTGTGAAATAACCCTAGCCTTATTGTTCAGGATGCCCATGCTGCTCCTTTGGAGCAAGTTTATGAATTTCAAGTTTATGAATTTAAGTATCTAGGTGGTTTAACTCTATGAGGACAGGTTAAAACTGTTTGCTGGAAGGTTAACCAAAAATTGGGTGTCGTTTGTAAAATGAAACAATACTTTACTTTTGAGACCTGAAGGCTATTACAACTGGAATTCTCTTACCCCACCTTGAGTATGTTGGGAGCCTTTATTTTAAACTGTCTGTATGGAAAACCCAGGCCCTAACTATAGCATACAATAATATTTGCAGGTTTGTGCTTGGTGCCCCCCAAATGCATCATTGTTTGCTTTATTCCTCCCTTTATTGGTTACCACCTAATGCCCAATTTATGTATTTTTTTCTGTTGTTTAATTTTTGAGTCCCTTTTTGGGACAAAATGGTTTCCTTTAACTGAATTGCTGACTGTTTGTTGTTCCACACTGGACCTTAGAACTTTTAAGGGGACTCTTCTCATTAACAAACCTCAATCAACTAAAGTAGGTTCTCAGGCTTTCTCCGCTTTTGCTCCTCTACTTTGGAACAGTTTGCCTGAGGACTTGAGAAATGACTGTTCTCTATAAAGTTTTAAAAGAAAGTTGAAAGAATGGTTGCAAGCTTTAAATGAATGTTAACATTTTTAATTCTTGTTGTTTTGTTAATGTTTGTCTTGTTATACTCTTGTTTGTAATGAGTTCGGGTTGGACCTGAAAAAGGGCTTGTCCCAGTGTCCTCACCCGCTTAACACAATTAATACAAACAAACAAACACACAAACAAACAAACAGACTTAGCACTTCAGATGAGGAACAGGATCTGAGCATTGTCATTAGCAACTCATTTCAGCAATTGAGTCAGTGCAACAAGGCCTATAGCAAGGCTAACAGGATGCTGGGACGTATCTGGAGGGATATTGACAGCAGAAGAAAATAGGTAATACTTCCCCTCTGCAAATCCCTGGTGAGGCCTCACCTAGAGTACTGCACCCAGTTCTGGAGTCCTCACCTAAGAAAGGATAAGGATAGACTGGAGACAGTGCAGTGCAGAGTAACAAAAATGATTCAATTCCAGCAGGGCAAATCCTATGAGGAGCACCTCAAGGCACAACGTATGTACTCACTGGAGACCAGAAGGGAGAGGGGAAATATGATAGAGACCTTCAAGTTCCTTAATGGAATTAACAAAGCAAACTGCAGAGAACTATTTAGACTGAATAACAATTTGCGGTTATATGTACATGAATGGAAATTAACATGAGATAGGTTCAAGAGGGATGTGAGGAAGAACTACTTTACAGAAAGGGTGGTGGAACCTTGGAACAGTCTGTCACCTGAGGTGGTGGGTGTAAAGCAGTCAGGGAATTCAAGCAAGGCTGGGACATAATGAAATGAATACTGGTTACTGGGGGTGACAGGAACAGGAAGGAGGATAGAGAGCAGGGAGGGTTAGTACCCTGGAAAAACAGTAGGTTCCAGGGATTATAGGGAACTTGGGCAGACTGGATGGACCTCTGGTCTTTTTCTGCTGTCATTATCTATTATTCTATATGTTTCTATACAAGAAGGTGTATGTGCTAGGTTAACTCATTATCATGTGACAATGTCCTGACCAATAAGAAGACGGTATTATCTATTCCCCATGTTATAACAGAAGTTAATTATCACCCCCTATCAAACTGAAATATCTCATTTCATACACAGTGAAGCACAGAAATGTGTCTTTGAGTTAGAAAAGGTTTATCAGCTTCCCATTTGTCATGGAATAATATTTCTCTTTTTACAATGCAACACAAAGGCCACTGCTTTGGTATATAGCTTTAGGAGGAAGCTTGCTATTCTCTGTTTGTAAAGCCAGAGTGCCTATTTATGCACCACTGACATCATCTCACACTTTCCCTGCTGCCTCCTTCGAGGGACTAATCTGCCTCATCTTTGCGTCACCTCTTTCTTCCTGAGACAAGCTGTGCTTCTGTGATACAGTCTGTTACAGTAGGCCTACATGCTGATTAAGGCAATTCTACACCTCCCTGCTTTCATTGTGAATATACATACCAGCCAGCCATATCACAGGTGTGCACTTACAAACACTAACCATGGGTCTCACTGTGGTTGGCAGACAACAGCAATATACATTTGTAGGCTCTATTTTTATTCAGACATTGTTGTCAGACACAGTAAGACAATATGTCTTTATTTGCATGACCACCTCTGTATGTTACCAGGATGAGCCCAGAGTATGCTGGAAAATTTATATTAAACAAGGAAAATGAATAATTAGAGCATGCTATTAACAAGTCAAGCATCTAAAAGGAGAATAATAGAATGGCAAACCTCTTCCAGTTCTATAGAGAACTGGTTCAAACTAGAATCCAAAATGTTCTTAAAAGTTCCTGCCATTCAGTCACCCTTTGGGCCTAGTAAAATAAAGACATTTTTATATCAATGTTTTTTTTTTTATTTGTTTGATGATAATGACCAGCTCTTAGCAATAATCTCATGGATTAATATACTGCTGAACAACGACAAGATGTCTTGACCCACAGAAGAACACTCACACAGCCAGATAAACCATCCGTTTCACCTTGGCATCACCTTTTCTAATTTGAAATTACTGAGCTGACACCAACACATTTTTAGGGGTGTCTTGGGAGGAATGGATGAAGTTCTACAAAATACATAGATATGTAGATTTATAGGAACAGAAAAAAGGCTGAATCCATCTAATTTGCCCTGATGCCCTACATTACATTGGTCTGAAGTTCTCTGCCCTGTAATTCTCTGCCTCTCAGAGTCCTCCCTGCTTTATACCTCTGTCTTATTCTGTTAACCTCCTCAAGCATATCCCATTGTACTTCAAACCCTGATAGTGTTCTAGCACTGACTACATTGTTGAGTATTCAACCTATCTACCACCTGATCTATGAAAAAGTACTTCCTGATGTCCTTTTTGAATTTTCCCCATTCAAGCTCATAGTTGTGCTACCTGATAATTGCACTGTTCATGGCTCAAAAAACTCAGTGGATTCCCCAGTGTATCCCTGTATGCATTTTTATTTGACTACAATATCCAGCTTCTTCCTTCTGTCCTGCAAATTGTCACTCTCCAGATCCTCCTAACAGGGCCTACCCTGCTGCTTCTGGATCATTTTCATAGCCATCTTTTGAATTGTCTCTATCCCCTTCCTGTTCTTCAAAGTGGTATGCGATGCAGTAGGTGTGACCAACCTGTGACCTATATAGTGGCAGGGATTAGCTCCCTCCTGTGACCTTCTAATAGTGGACACCTTTATAACAAACACCCACTTATGATGGATTGATCCACCTTGCCAAAAGCCAAAACCTATGTCCTTAATGTTGAAAATCTCATTTATAGTTTACTACACAGCCTCAGTATAGTGGACACTGTGAGTTCCTCTGTGCCCCTGTTAACGTGCTGCAAACTGAAAACTGGCCTGGTGGCACTGAGGGCTGAGGTGATGTATGCCTTACCTCATGTCACGTCAGCAACCCGGATTCTGAAACAAGCTTGGGTTGTCAGAGAGCCATTGGGGGAGGGAGGGAGCAGCATCGAGCAACTAGCTCTACTCCCTCGGGGAGGATACTGTTGCTCATCGTAGTTCCTCCACCCCCAGTGGAGGTCCGCAGGCAGTGCAGTTGAACAGGCAGAAAAAATAGTGGGAAAGTGTTGCAGTACTGCAGTGTGCACGTGCCTCCACACATGTGCACCCAGCTGGGAAATGGGCTTGGAGAAAATGGGGTAACAAAAAATGGGCAAAAAAATGTTAATAAAAAAAAACAAAACATGCAGCAAACTGCTAATCTTCACTTGACTTTTCAGCTGGGTTGTCTGGCACTATAAAGACATCACATACTGTACCTGATACCTGACACCTTACTTCAGGGGAATACTCCACAGCATATGTTGCCTTTCCTCATAGCCTCCCCTCCTTTATGGTTGCTGCTCAGCCCCCGATCAGCACATGTACTGTGGATCAAAATCTTACCAATCTCATTTACTTGCAGTTCACAATCAGCCATAAATACTGTATTTCACCATTTAGAAGCCAGGACTCATATTACATTTTTCTGTTTTGGGTCACAACTTCAATATGGGGGGTAGTTTTCATTAATAAGCTGTGACGTTGGAGAATTTAGCATTTATCAGGATTATGAGCACATCTCATTCTCACTCCCATTAGTACCATCTGACCTCTGCTTACAACCTAAAAATGCTTGCCAGCACTCCCAGTATAGCACCAGAACCGGAGATTACAAACTGACATTACTTTCAATTAAAACATAAGCTTTATGAAGTCTGCTGAGTTATAATAAAGGAGCCATCACTGGCATTCTCCAGTCAGTGCTTAAAGGGACACTGTCATCCCCATTTGGCCTCAAAGTATCCCTAGTTTAAAAAACACATTGTATGATTGTTCTCATTCTATAGAGACTGCTGATGTAGTCGGTTATTTGATTCAGACTCCTTTTTCCTTTTAAAAGTAAAAAAAAAAAACTGAGTATCAATCGTACAGGTTTACCACACCAAAACATGTTTGTTTACATTTCTTGACCAGCTACAACTGCAATTTTCCTGGACTCAGGAACACACCCAACATTATGTAGCTACTCATTATACAGTGGGAGTAGATGAGACTATTGTATCATGAGTGGCTGTGCTGTTTGAGGATATTTCTAATGTTCAGGAGGTATGCAGTAAGCTTAGGTAAAAAATATGGAGCAAAACAAGGCTGTGTATAACTATACATTCCCATGCATTTCAATTCTAATAAGCAAGGAGGCAGATTAAACAACCAGCAACATCAATGAATTTTAGAAAAGGTAAGCAATCATAAAATGTCGGTTTTTACCTAGAAATAATATGATGCAAAAAAGGTTGACAGTGTCCCTTTAAAGCAAATAAATAAAAATAATGGTAAATAACATTGTTTCCTTTACTACCGTCTGTTCTGACTTCACAAAGTACTATAAAGTCCATAGTATACCATCAGAACCGGAGATTGCAAACTTGCAAACTCTATGCAACAGAAAGTATGAGAAGTCAATTAAAACACAAACTTTGTGAAGTCTGAAATGAAAATAGTAAAGGAAACAATGTTATTTACCAGTATGTTTATTTATTTTGCTACTGACTACTAAACCTGTTCCTTCTAGATGTGTTTCACTAGCACTGCACTCTGTAGAGTAGACCACATGGTCCCAGAAACACCGAATGGAGAACACCGATGATCAGCTCCTTTATTATTATTATTTTAAAAAGCATTTTAGAACTGTCCATCTACTAAAGCAAAGTATACTGGGCTGATATCCAAATGAAGGCACAGTAGGCTAGTTGACTGTCTGGATGGAAAAGTCTGACTGGGAGTGACTTTGCTGAATATTTCACCATTTATAAGCAGCCCCCTTTCCAATCGGGGATGGCTTCTATGGTGGGTGACATCTAGTAATAAACTTTTTTTTCCCATGTAGATTTTATTTATGGATGGCTTCTAAATGGTGGAAGACTCAAAATGGTGAAATACATTAGCAGTCCCCCTTACCCTTGGTAGGCAGAAGAGGGGATATTTCTGATTTTAACTTAGGTTTGTGAGCTGTGGAAAACAAGATTCATATTTTAAGATTTTAGGATATAGCTGACACCCCTATAACAGACACATCCTGCTTGCACAAACATGTCTATTATAAGATGGTTCCACTTTAATGAAATGGACCCATGCAGGTGTCCCACCATCATACTTGGCATCCCCACATTGGCAAAGCTCCAAAAGACTTATGGAGGCAGGAAGAGCCTAGGTTCTGGCACCATTCCATTGAGCTGTATGCTTTCGAGCTCCCTGAGTGGCAGACCCAGTTAACAAAGGATAAGAACTGTGAACAGGGCCTATCAAACAAGGACTGTGAAGAAGGCAGGAAAATCTGGTGGTGTTTTCAATCTAGAGAGATTTGATGGACTGGGAGTGGGTGCAAGCTGCACCATTAAGAACACAAGAACATAAGAATTTGCCAGCAAAAGGAGACCATGTGGTCCATCTAGCCTGCCCGGGTTTTCTACCCCCACCATCAATTTCTTTTGGTAAGGTGACTACTATCTGTCCCATGCCTGTTAGAGTTCACTGACCATCTTGGCTGCCACTACCTTTGGTGGCAGCCTGCTCCAAGGGCCCACCACCCTCTCCATGAAAAGTACTTCCTAAAATATGTTTTCAATTTACCTTCCACCAGGTGTATTCTAGATCTCAAAAGGAAAAAGAGAACTGTAAGAAGATCCATTGAGTCCCACAGTGAAAGACAGCTGCAATGGCCTGCAAGCCAGCACTTGCAAGATGCTGAAGATCTTGCACAGAGCCAAAGACTGTAATCTAGAGCTGCTAAGCCAGGTCCTATGGCAGGCACTGCAGTCAGGTGCTGGGCTGCCATCAATCCAATGGTTTGGACTCTGACATATGTGTATGATGGTCTGGAGCCACAGTAATCCAGAGTGAGACAGAGAGGACAGAGGAGCTATAGCCAGTCCTGCAAACAGACCATTTCAGAACAGACCAGAAAGCAGGAACCTGCCTGCATCATAGACACCCCAAGAAGGCAGAAGTCCAAATGCCTTCTGCATCAGGGGGAGCCATCCATGTCTCTGAACCATGAGTACTACCCAGTGCAGCCCTGTTTCAAAGGACATCATCTGCTGTTCATCATCTTTTTCAGTTGAGCTCATGGCTGAGTTGAATCAATGGGATGCTGTTTTCAAGCAGAAATTTTAGGGACTGTTATTGTAGGGAAAAGCCCACAGAGTGCATTGGGGGACTGGAATCTGACATCAAATAAAATTATACTTCTTTGTTGGTGGCCAAGAACCAATCTCTCCAGCCTGCCTAATGTGGTGATTGGGAAAGAACCATTTTCTTCAGTAGTAGGGAAGAAAAGGAGGAATCTGTTTGAGACTTTGAAAGATCACTGTAGTGCCAGTAGTCAAGACCTTCCCAGATGCCAGCTCAACTACCCAAGTACAGCTGCTGAGACCACCTCTTTGCCCATGCAGAGAGCAGAGAACTCCATTTCCAGTTATGCCTATGGAAGCCCTTGGGGCTAGAAAAAACTAAAATCGTATACACCACTAAGTTAGAGATCATGCGGGATTTGGACTTTCCTGAGACCCTGATTTCAGCTGATCCTCAATTAAGTTTGTCATTTTGCCAAAGTCATCTCTTCTAAAGTTAGGGACCACAGTGCTGAAAATTCAGTTACTTAGATTCCAGAAAAAAATTTTGAATTTAATACAGTAGTGTTGCAGTTGCACTGTCCAGTTGGGTCCTCAGTAATGATGTCTCACATAGTGTCCTAGTTGGACAATACCATGTCCAAGATTGCTTCACTGATGGTTGACTCTCTCACTAATAGGGTGAGAAAGCATTCCTGTACAAACTCTACAAACCTCTGTTTTGTCTGGCCCTTTGCCTTTTGCACGTCCCATTCCATTTCAGGGAGATTAAAGTCTCCCATGACTATAGTTCTTCCCAAGCCAGTTGTCTTCCTAATTTCCCCTTCCAGCTCCTACTCTACATAATGTAAGCTTCCTGGTTTAGCAGCCTGTTAATTACTCCTATTCTGTATCTTGTCTCTCTGATAACTTTCACATGGATCCATAGTAGCTCCAGACCCTCACCTACTGAAAATAATAGCATTTGAAGTGTTACTTGGCTGTACAGCCCAATCATATCTCCATCTTTTAGCTAGAGGAACAGCTAACAACTGAATGCTAAGGAAATAAGTAATGTGGACACAAAATCCAGCAAGAATAGTATATACAGTACTTTCATTGAGTATTTGATAGGTTAGATGACCATTCTGAAATATCGTTAGTGGGAATTTTGATGAGTTATGGTTAAAAGTTGCTAATTAGAGAAGCAACTGAAGTAGAATACAAACAGCAGGAATTTAACATTGTATAGTACATATTAAATAGAATATTCAAAAGCTGGAGTGTACAGTTAATGTTACTGATGGAATGCTACTTATGGTAGGTTGGTGATGGGACATTGATTACAGTAGATTACTGATGGGAGACTAGTTACAGAAGGTTAGTACTGGAGACTGGTTACAGTAAGTTGCTGATAGTGACAGAGACTGGTTAAAATAGGTGACTGCTAAGATATTAATTGCAGTAGTTTACTGATGGAAAACTGGTAATGGCATATTACTGAAGAAAGACTAGTTATACTTGATTACTGATGGGCGACTGGTTACAGTAGGTTACTGATGGTAAACTAGTTATAGTAGTTTACTGATAGGTAACAAGTTACATTTTACTTATGGAAGACTGGATAAAGTAGGTTGCTGATGGAAGACTATTTATTGTAGCTTACCAATGGAAGACTACTTATGGTAGGTTACTGAAGGAAGTCTGGTTACAGTAGGATACTGATGGGAGACTAGTTACAGTAGATTACTGATGGGTAACCTGTTACATAGAAACATAGAATTTGATGGCAGATAAGGACCGCTAGGCCCACCAAGTCTGCCCATTTCCCTACCTACTGGATAAGCTGCAGATCCTAGTTAACCAGCAGCCTACTTCTTCCTACCCCCACCCCCCAGAATTGCCTTATGACTATCCCATGCATGCTTGAATTCCCCACTGATTTTGACTCCACAACCTCCTCCGGAACCGTTCCATGCATCCACAACCCTCTCTGTGAAAAAATACTTCCTTAAATTACCTCTGAGCCCGCCCCCATCTTCAAATTGTGCCCTCTTGTTCTTGCACACCTCTTTTTCTGAAAGATGCTACCCTCTTGGACTTTGTTGAGTCCCTTGAGGTACTTGAAAGTTTCTATCATGTCCCCCCTCCTTTCCTCGAGGCTATACATATTAAGCTCCTTAAGTCTCTCTTCATATGACTTCCGGTGCAGACCCTGCACCATTTTAGTTGCCCTCCTCTGGACAGCTTCCATCCTGTCTATGTCTTTGCGGAGATTGGGTCTCCAGAACTGCACACAGTACTCCAGATGGGGTCTCACCAGCTGTCTGTACAGAGGGGATAATAACTTCCTGTTTTCTACTGGTGATGCCTCTCCCTATGCATCCCAGTATCCCCCCAGCCCTCCTTGCTGCCCTCTCACATTGCTTGCCCATCTTTAGGTCATCTGATATGACTACCCCCAGGTCCCTTTCCATTCTTGTTGTTGTTAGTATCTCACCCCCCATTGTGTACTCTTCCCCTGGGTTTTTGTTTCCCAGGTGCATTACCTTGCACTTCTTAGCATTGAATCTAAGCTGCCATACATTTGACCATTCCTCTAACCTTGCCAAGTCCCTTCTCATCCTTTCCATCTCACCCTGTGCATCAACTCTGTTGCAGATCTTAGTGTCATCTGCAAAGAGACGTACTTTTCCTTCCAGTCCTTCTGCAATGTCGCTTATAACGTAACATATCCAGTCTGCCTCCAGTAAACTGCGATTTACTAGTCTACCATTAGTAAACTATTGTAACTGGTCACCCATCATTAACCTACCACAAGTAGTCTTTCATGAGTAACCTACTTTATCTAGTAATCCATCTTGCCATACATGTCATACATTTGACCATTCTATGGTCACCATATGGCATCCTACTTTATCTAGTAATCCATCAATAAATGTAACTAGTCTGACATCAGTAAACTATTATAACTAGTCAACCATCAGTATCCTACTGTAACTATCCACTTTTGAGTAATCTACTATAGCAAGTTGTAATATGTTATGTTACATGTTACAATATGTTACAGTAGGTTACTGATTATTGGATGCTAGTTACAGTAGTCTACTGGTGGAAAACTTGCTATAGTAGATTACTCAAAAGTGGATAGTTACAGTAGGGTACTGATGGTTGACTAGTTATAATAGTTTACTGATGTCAGACTAGTTACATTTATTGATGGATTACTAGATAAAGTAGGTTACTCATGAAAGACTACTTGTGGTAGGTTAATGATGGGTGACCAGTTA
Source organism: Neoceratodus forsteri (assembly GCA_016271365.2). Taxonomy (NCBI): domain Eukaryota; kingdom Metazoa; phylum Chordata; order Ceratodontiformes; family Ceratodontidae; genus Neoceratodus; species Neoceratodus forsteri. The sequence goes on from CM028130.1 coordinate 243,707,149, forward strand.
CAATAGTTTACTAATGGTAGACTAGTAAATCATAGTTTACTGGAGGTAGACTGGATATGTTACGTTACTGATGGAAGACTACATAAGGTAGTTTACTGATGGGAGACTGGGTACAGTAAAATACTGATGCAAGACAAGGTACAGAATGGGAACTGGCTATAGTAGGTTACTGATGGGATGCTAATTACAGTAGGCTAATAATGGGAGGTTGGTTACAGTGGGTTATTGATGGGACACTGGTTTCAGTAGGTTATTGATAAAAAACTGGATAAAGTAGATTACTGTTGTGAGACGTGTGTTATTAAAGTAGGTTACTCATGGGAGATTGGTTACAGTAGATTACTGATGGAAGACAGGCTACACCATGCTACACTTAGAGTTTACTGGTAGGCGACATCACAATAGTCTACACCATGCTACTGTGCAGAGTTTACATGTAGGTGACACTACACCATGCTCCATTACAGAGTTAACTTGAAATTGACATTTCACTATGCCATACCATGCTACACTGCAAAGATTACATCCAGGTGGCACTTCATTATGCTACACCATTCTACATTACAAGGTTTACATGTGATTAACATAATGCCATGCTACGCCATGCTACGTTACAAGTGTACACATACTGTATGTTACACTTCATCATGCTGCACTGCAGATTTTACATGCAGATGGTACAGTACTACACTACTTTACACAATGCTACACTACAGACTGTATATGCAGCAAACCTTGACCCAAAAAAGGCAGAATTTGTAGAAAATCTTTTGAAACTAGAATCACTTTTCACATTTTGTTGTTCCTTTTGACTCAGGTTTGCAAGCAGATGGACATCTAAAGTAGTGTTCTTTTTTTGTATGTTTTCTTCACTTTATTTTTTGAACAAACCCATTAATTACAGTGGTCAGTCAGTGCAACAGTATATATAGTACACCTGTGTGTCTCAATGGTTTACTTATTGTTCATTTTCGGTGATAACCAGAATTCACATTTTTTTCCTGAAGAACTATATGGCATGCTTAAAAACATTCAATGTGATTTTGCTTGTAAATGTGCATCAATATAAAAGAGCAAAAGTGAGAAATTAATTCTGCTGTGAAAGCTGTTCTAGAATACCTTGCTGCAATTTTGAGGCATATGCAGTATCAGTTACCTATAAACTCAGCTGTGTAATATGGCTTAGCATATAGTAATATAGTGACAACTATATGTATACTCCTTCATAAGCCCACAACTAACTTTATGTCCTTACCATAAAACAAAATATTGGATGAGGTGGCAAGATGAATATTGTATTTTGACAGTGACTGCGAGAATAACATTTTGCAAATAAATACATTTATTTTCATGAGTGAGACAGGCCTGCAGTAGATCTAAATCATTTATTTCAATCTTAGGTGGGTCATCAGTATTTATTACCACTTAAGACTGGTCACATAGGTGCTGTTAATCAATGGGAGGATAACTTGCAGAAGGCCTGATGACACCACAATGGCATATGCTGCTGTTAAAAACAGCAATAAAATCAAACAGAAAGTACTGTCGTTGTATAAATGACATATGCCATGGTCTACCAGAAATATCAAATTTATTTTTATCTGCAAGATTTGACCTTTACAGACCTCTCTCATGGTTTTGCCACCTGCAAATTACAGGCCAGTAAGTCTAACCTCTCTGCTGGGAAAGATTTTGGAGGGATTGGTCAAAGACTTAATAACAGACTTCCTAACAACTCAGGGATTAGTTGACCCGGCTCAGCATGGGTTTACAAAAGCTAGATCCTGCCAAAGGAATCTTTTAGCCTTTTATGAGAATGTCAGTGGGGAGCTAGATATTGGAAATTCAGTGGATGTGTTTTTTATGGACTTTGCAAAAGCTTTTGATAAGTTACCCCACATGGAACTTCTAAATATGCTGGAGAACAGTTACCTAAACTGGAACATTTGTAATTGGGTCTCAGCATGGTTGCAGGGGCGAAAACAAAGGGTTATCATAGGTGGAGTGCTTTCTGATTGGGCAACAATCACTAGCGGCATTCCCCAGGGCTCTGTTCTGGGGCCTAGTCTTTTTAATATCTATATATCCTCCCTTAGTTTACACAACCCTAAAGAATGGTTACATAAATTTGCAGATGACTGCTGATTTGGGACAGTGGTGAATAATCAGAAAGATTCTATATCCCTTCAGAATGCTATCAATGAGACTTTGGAGTGGGCAGTAACACATAAACTTGCCCTGAATATGGGCCAAATTTTGGTAAGCATAATGCTAAAGCCTCATATATGCTTACTAATGATATGCTAACAGTCACTTATGAGGAAAGTGACCTGGGGATTAGGGTGGCTGGTGATTTAAAGTTTGGGACCCATTGTAGGGCACAAGTGAGGAAAGCAAATCAGAACTTAAATTGCATACTCAGGCACATAGCTAGCAGGGATGATAAGGTACTCATGCCACTCTATGTAGCTTTGATGTGGCCCCATTTAGAATATTGCACCCAGGTATGGTCCACGCAGAATAGGGAAGACATCAACAGGCTGGAAAGCATTCAGAGAAGATTTGCGAGATCTATAAAGGGTTTAAATGAATTGTCATATGAAGCAAGATTGTCATCCCTCAATTTGTATTCCCTTTATTAGAGGAGGTTTAGGGGAGATTTATGTTTTTTATCTAGAATAATGGGAGATGACAAACTTCAGGCAGAGGTTGATATCCAGTCTAAGACTAACTGGTGCAGTAGTAGGAGATATAATAAACAACTTGTCCTTTTTAATTGGAACCATAACCTAAGGAAGAGCTGGTTTAGTCAAAGGGTGGTGGTACCGTGGAATGTGCTTCCATTAGTACTCATGAATAGCCAGAGTATGAATAACTTCGAAGTTAACTTTGACCGATATTTCAGCAAAATAAAAACTCAATTCTAAAATTGGTGTTGGCAAGCAATTATGGACGTAGGTTTGCTAGCTTGAAATTACCTGTGAAACCTAAGTAAGATCATATAGGTCAAAATCTGCAGATAAAAATAAATGTGCTATTTTTAGTCAACTCATGGCATACCCCATACATCCTTCATTATTATTTGTTTTTAAAAACACCTCGACGTCAGCCTTGATAGCTTTATTGTTTTGAAATCCACTGCACTGGTGCTTCAAAATGTTTAACATCTAGTACATGTTATATATATGATTGGCTGCATTTGGACAGTTTTTCCAAAAACCATTTACTCTGTCCCTGAGGTGATTCTACAAAAAGTGCTCATGAAGATATACTGTAATATTAAACATTAATTGTTTCCTTTAATAGAAAAAGTAGATCTGCTCATCCCTCTTTCAGATGACCTGTTTCATATTACTAGGTACTTGTCCTGATTTTGCAGTTTAACATTTGCTGAAAAAAATGGGACAGTATTATCCATAACTTGAAGGTCTTTGCTCCTGAAGGCAATGAGATGCAAAGGAGAAAACGAGCACTGAAGGATTAAAACTCTTTTTCATCACTAAAAACAAATGAGAAGAAACATCAGTTCTATAGTACCCGATAGGCCAAACCTAGGAGAGCAGCTTGAGGTCAGATGCTAGTCAAACATGCCTAAGAAGTTTAAAGAACCCTGCCACAGAGGAATCAGAATTATTTTAGTCATTTCTCTTTATGTTGTTTACCTCAAAAATTACATATGTTACATAGAAATTGCCAGCAGATAAGGACCACATGACCCACCCAGTCCGCCCATTTTCCCTACCTACTGCAATACCACAGACCATACTTTGATTCTAGCTTTACCCCCATTCCTAAACTAATCAAATTCCCTTAGTCTTATCCCATGCATTTTTTAAACCCTTTACAATTTTTGCTTTGCCTACCTCTACTGGGAGGCTGATCCAGGTATCCACCACTCTTTCAGTGAAGAAGTACTTTCTCATGTTTCCCCTGAGTCTACCAACTTCATAGCATGTCCTCTTATTCTTGAGCATCTTTATTTTAGAAAAATGCTTTCCTCTTGTACTCTGTTTATACCTGAGAGGAACTGGAAAGTCTCTGTCATATCCCCTCTCTCCCTCCTTTCCTTTTAGGGTATACATATTGAGGTCTTTTAACCTCTCCTCATAGGGCTTATGATGCAGGCCCATCACCATTTTAATTGATCTCCTCTGGACCGCCTCTATTCTATTTCCTTTCAGAGATGTGGGGCCCAGTTTTCAAAGACTGATGCAGAGCTTGCGCCAAGCCCTGCGTCAACCCCAATGTTTGATGCAACTGTGCCAAACACATTGCGCAACTTGTGCCCAATTTTAGAATGTTTGGCACAGTTGTAACATTTTCCACACTTTATGGCAGCTTTCACCACAGCTCTGGTGCAAGACCTGTAAAATGGGTCCCAAATGGTGCAAAGTTAGTCCAGGGGAAGCTGGTCTAATTTGTAGCATTTGGTACCAAGGGACTTGCAACAGGGTTTGCAGCAGGCTTCTTTACAAAATTGCAATTGACGCAACATTTGATGCAAGTCACCCCTTGTGGCAAACTCTTAGATGCAAGTCCCTTCTGTCATTTCAAAGTCCTTCTAAAATCATGCCTCTGGTCTCCAGAACTCAACACAGTATTCCAGGTGAGGTGTCACTAATGTTTTATATAACAGTATAACTACCTCCTTCTTTCTGCTGGTGATACCCTTCCCTATGCACCCTAGCATCCCACTAGCTCCCCCACTGCCTTGTCACACCACTTGGCCACCTTTAGGTCATCAGAAATTATTACTTCCTGGTTTTTCCTGCTTGCTGGTAATCATTGTGTACTCCACACCAGGTTTTCTGTGCCTTAAATGCATGACCTTGCACATCTTCGCACTGAATCTCAGCTGCCATACTTTTGACCACTCCTCAAGCTTTCTTAAATCTCTTTCATTTGTTCTGTCCCCCATTGAATGTCTACCCTATTGCAGATCTTTGTGTCATCTGCAAAAAGACATACCTTCCATTCTAGCCCCCTGCAATGTCACTAACAAAGACTTTAAAGAGGACCAGGCTCAGTACCGATCCCTGTGGCACCCCACAAGTCACTCTCCCTTACTCAGAGTGAACTCCGTTTACCACCACCCTCTGTCTCCTATCCTCCAACCAATTTCTTACCCAGTTTACCATCTTCAGACCCACTCTCACCTGCTCAGCTTGTTTATGAGTCTCCTATGTGGGACTTGTCCAAGGACTTACTGACATCGAGATAGGCTACATCCATGGCTCCACCTTGATCTACCTCCCTGGTCACTCAGTTAAGAAATCTATCAGATTTGTCTGACACAACCTCCCTGTTGTGAACCCATGTTGTCTTGGATCTTGTAAGCACCTGATTTCAACATAATCCACAATTCTTTCCTTCAGTAGTGATTCCATTAATTTCCCCACCACCGAAGTTAGGCTCACTGGCATGTAATGTCCAGCCTCCTTCCTGCTCCCACTTTTGTGAAGTGGGACCACATTAGCCCTCCTCCAGTCCTCTGGAACAACTCCTGTCTCCATTGCACAGTTGAACAGGACAGCCAAAGGCACAGTCAGCACCTCCCTGAGCTCATCAGAATCCTGGGATGTATCCCATCTGGCCTCATTGCGTTGTATGCCTTCAGATTTGCAAGTTCCTTCTTGACACTCTCCACTGTAAATGAACTTGTGCCCACTTTCATTCCCTCAATGCTTCTGCCCCTAATTTGTGGTCACTCAGCTTCCCCCTCCACTGTGAACACTAAATAAAAGTATTTGTTCAAAATGTCTGCTTTTTCCTGGTCCCCTTACACACAAACCCCTTCCCCTTTACTCCTTAATCAGTTATTCCTCTCCTAGTCTTTCTCCTCTTAATGACATACTAAAGAATGATTTGTCCCCTTTCTTTACTGCCTGCGTGATTTTCTCCTCCATTTCTACTTTCGTGTACCTGACTGCTTTACCTGACTCTCTCTGCTTCTTTAAATATACCTCCCTATCCTCTTCCCTCTGTGACTCTTTGTATCTCCTGAATGCTAACTTTTTTGCTTTAGTTTTTCTTTGCCACCTCTTTTGAGAACCATAGTTGTGTCCCTTTCCTCTTACTTTTGCAATCTTGCCCGATGCAGAGGTTTGCTGTCCTCACTATGACCCCTTTTATTCTTGCCCACTGTTCCTGCACTCCACCCAAATCCCCACCCCTTCCAGGGCACCTCTCAGACATTCCTTCATCTTTGTAAAGTCAGCCCTCTTGAAGTCTAGGACATTAGTCTTTGAAAGAGCTCATTCCACCACAGTTCTAACATTGAACCACATCTTATGGTGATCTCTGGTCCCCAGATGGGCACCCACTGTGACATCAGCCAAACTGTCACCATTGGGAGTACAAGGTCCAATATTGCTCTCTCACAAGTGGTTTCTCCTATTAGTTGTTTGAAGAGTGTCCCCTGCAAGGAGCCCATGATGTTCCTTCTCTTAGCAGAAACAGCAGCTGGGATGCTCAATCAATATCCGGTAGATTGAAGTCTCCCACCAGCAGCATCTCCCCCTTATTTGCCATCTTTTGGAAGTCTTCCATCAGAACTTTATCATCCCCACCCCAGTGCTGGAGGTCTGTAAATCACACCAGTGTGAATAGTCTCTCCACTCTCCATCTCCAGTGTAACCCACAATTCCTCTGTGTCTCCCTGTATTCCCTATATCTCTGATGCTTTAATGCAATCCCTCATGTAAAGAGCCATGTCTCCCCATTTTTGTTATCCACTGTGGCCTTCCTGAGCAGAGAATAACCTGGTATAGCCACATCCCAGTTATGGCTCTCATTGCACTGTGACTCAGTAATGGCAGCAGTGAACACGTCAGCCTCTGCCATCATGGCCACTAGGTCTGGGAGTGTATTACCCATACTTCTAGTATTTGCACAAATGTCCTTCCCAATACTGTTGCCACCCTTCCTGGCAGCTCCCACCTTCCCATTTGCCTGCTTTCTTCATCCCCCTCTGCCTTCATTCCCATTCTTCTTTATTTCTACCATTTTGTTCTGTATATTATTAGGTTTTTTGGGGGAATATCCTTCCCTTAGTCTTACATTTCTGAGATACAGTATTATTAAAAATGCCATGTGTCTTCTTTAAAAATTCAGGAGGATATGAATCTGGAGGTGAGGCTAATTATGTTGAGATTTTCTTAATTACTCTCAGTTTTTAATTGGATAATCATTTAGAGTTAAACGTCTTCATGTGTATTTGTAGTCTAGAATAACACATGCCTGCTCCTTATATCTGATATAAGATTTGTTGGTGCAGTTTGATTTTCTCATATTCTACTAGACTGTTCCAGTCAGCTGTCACACACCTTGTTATAACTAGGGATGAACAAAATGTATCTTCCACTGGTGAAATTCTGGCAAGATAATGATTTTTTTATCCACAACATTTTGCGAGAGTTCCACAAAACATTGTACAACTTTACCAAATTTTGATTTCAGTTATTTGTCCTAATTGCACCAAATTTGGTATGATGACTCTAACAATCTCCATACAGAAGTGTACCTAGCTTCAAATCTTTATCTTTTTAAAGGCAACTGAGGTATAAGTCTCCAAGTGTTTGAACATTTTAAAATTAAATTTTGCAGTAATGTAAACTGCAGAACTTTAAGTCCCTATAACCTTAAAATTAGAGAATACAATATCACTAATTTTATGTTCATTGACCCTAAATATTAGGCTTTGAGACCACTCCATGGCCCAGCAGTAGAACATTGTGCTACCGTGCTGGTAACCTAGATTTTGAAGGGAGCCTGGGAAGTCACATTTGTAGGCAAGCTGTGGTGGAGACACAGTGCATCTCAGTCAGGGAGGGTTGGTAGTGGGCTCCACAAACACAGTGACACATACAGCTGGGCCAGGGAGCTTGCTCCTTGCTGCAGGGGAAGCTGTGTCTGTGCAAGGCTAACAGAAGCTCTGCCTCCACCATGGAAGGTGAGGGAATAATGTAGGGGAGAAAAAAACAGTAACATACTGAATAATGGTTGGATATATCCCTGAGAGATGAGCTGCTGGCTAGAAGAAGAAAAAAAAAAACAATATGGAAAAAAGAGGCTATATGTGTCACCTCTCTAATCTCTTGTTCAAAGACTGGCCACGTTATAAGCAGTCAAAGATTCCAAAATAACATTAGTAATAAAAGTTGTATTTCATGAGCTTTTGTGAAATTTTGGATAGTTGTGATACTTTTGTTAAAGCCATGTCAATACATTTTGCCCAGTCATACACTTGAGTTGCCATTGTAGAGGAAGGTAAAGGCTAAGTACAGTAAATTGGCAGTAAGGTAGCATTGTGTTATGTTTTATATCCATGGCACTCTAGTCAGTACATCATGTGTTACAGCCCACCTGATAGGCTAATGATGCACATGTGACCCAGGATCAAATTTTATAGTATACCCTGGTACCAGGAGTCCCTGCTGCCCAGTTCTTTCTATGTATCTGACAAGGCTACAGCTCATCAGGAGTCCCTCTGTGTGATCCTATTATTCAAGCTTAAGGTAGGCCTGAGTTACCATTTGAACCGCAGCATCTTTCTGTTGGACTTTCCTTGAAATTTTTAGCAGTATTCTTATGAGTACAGTTGGTGTGTCAATGGAACAGTGGGGTAATGGCTCATTATTCAGGGTTTTATGTAGATATGTTTTCTTAATTGTTAAAATAGCCTACTTGTCTTGTGGGCCTACATTTCTTTGGGGTGTTGCTTCTCTCCCCTTCTGTCTGGAGGGGAACCAGACTGCTTAAGTGTTGCCTATTATGTAGCAATAGTCTTGCCTGGCTGTTATTTTAAAGTTTCCTCCATAGTTTTTTATGCTTAGTTGTTATTGTTTAAGAGGTTCTGATCGTTGATTAGGGCCACAGTTCTGGGGCAGACAGGTGCAGCTTGTGATTTTGGATTGCTCACCTAAACATCTGGAGTTTTTTTGGGGTATTCTCAATGCTAATCCTTGCTTCACTGAACTGGGTGGGGGGGCAGATGCCCAGCATTCATTCCAGGCCCAACAGGTCCTTCTGACTGCATGGAGCCACAGGGTGTCACTCTGAATTTACCATCCCCCCCACAACTCCCTTAAGGCTGGCCCCTCTATCAGCAGGGACAATCCATGCTCCATTTTCCCCATGATTGTTTCCCCCTCACAAGCGGGGCAGTACAATATTTTCAGGCACTTGATTTCTCTCAGTGGCAGCCTTCCCCTATCAGCTGGAGGCTACATAGCTAAACGTACACAGTCCACAGCATGCTCCCACTCCCCTTCCAAGAAGAGTAGGGCATATGTTTTGACTGACCGTGTGGATCAGACTCTTTGACACATAAGCAGTGGTCTATAGGCTATCCTACCAGGCCCTGAAATGTTTTTGTTTGTGTCCACAGATCTCTTCCTCCAGCAATCTGCAGGGGGCACACAGGAAATGTTTTTGGCCCATGCTGGTCCATTCAGTCCCTACAGGCACCTCCCACAATGGCCTGCAAGGGTGCACAGACACAGAGTCACCAGATCTAGGAGTTTTGTTTATGAACATGGAGCTATACATTATATATACATATATATATATATATATATATATATATATATATATATATATATATAAAATGGCTAGCCTATAGGCTTTACCTACTTGGTATGTAGACCATCAACGCCAACTCTGAGCTGCTGATGCTTGGGCCATGGAACAGAACCACGCATAGTCCCTCTCATGGCCTACTCTTACATGGCCATTCTCCTAGGGTGCCAGTTTAGTCCTTCAATTATTTTTCATATAGGCTCACGCTCGTGCTGGCCATAAGATAGTGGCTATCTTATAGTTCCCATCACCCCAATGCATGTGCAGATGGGGGCAAGTCAGCCATTTTAATAGTCCACGTTCTTCACATCCATGCATATGTGGATCAGAATTGGAGGCCATATTTTCAGTCTGTTCACCTCATCCATACATGTGCAGACCAACAGTGGTGGCCATAGTTGTAGTCCTTCCTTATGTCTGCACTAATGGTAGATACTTTCAAACTTGAGGCCAGAGCACCTGCAGCAACTAATAGAGCTAGAAGGGCCCTATGGCTCAAACTATGGGAGGCTGATAATGAATCTAAGAGTCTGCTACAAAATCTACCTTTCAAAGGGAAACATATATGTGGAGACAGTCTCCAGGAATACTTGAAACAAAAGGAGGAAGGCAAAGACCTAAGTAAGGACAAGAACCGAATGACATTTCTGCCATCCGGTAGATGTTGTTTTCGGTGAGGCAATAAGTTCCAATAGAGCATGAAGCAAACACATTACAATGGCAATAATTCCTCTTCAGGCAGAGGATACCACTACAACAGTGCTTACCATGCCTCCTTCCATTCTAACAACAATCAAGCCTCATTCAGAGGAAGAACTCTAAATTCGGGGGCAGAGGTGGAAGAGTCAAACAAGAATTACTGCAACATCACATTTCCCATCACAATCCCACAAGAGCGTCAATACCCTCCAGTGGGAAAAAGACTGTCATTGTTCCAAAACCAATGGCAACACACAACCTTGGACAAGTAGGTCTTGGAGGTAGTGTCATGAGGATATGCCATAGCATTATCTCAAAAAACAGATAGACACAGGTTCATTCAGTCCCCAGTAACAAAAAAGAGAGCATCCACTCATCAAGTTCAAAGGGTGGTGCATGAACTGGTTCAAAACAGAGCCATAATGTTAGTACCAGGCAATGAGCAGGAGATGGGGATCTATTCAATAGTTATACTGGTACCCAAAAATAATGTGGATCTCTATCCCATATTGGACCTGAAGTTTATAAACGGAGTATGTCACCACCCAAAAATTCAAAATGGAGACCCTAAGTGCAACACTAATGAGCATCCAGCTAGGTGACTACCTGACCTCCGTCATTCTAAAAGATGGCTATCTCCATATTCCAATCAGGCCAGGTCATCGACAGTTCTTAAGGTTCCATGTCCTCGTACAACACTTTCAATACCAGCCCCTACCTTTTTGGACTGGTGTCTGCCCCAATAGTGATTACAAAGGTCTCCATCGTCCTCATAGCCTGCTTAAGGGAGCAGGGCATGGACATTATCCTTTACTTAGATGACTGGCTGATATTCACTCGCACCAGAGCGCAGTCAGAGAAAAACACACAACTGGTTCTACAAGCACTGGAGGAACACAGTTGGGTAGTCATCTACTCCAATAGTTTCCTTTCTACCATCTCAGCAAATAGAGCATCTGGGAGCAGAGATAAATACGTCTGAGGGAAAGGCAAGATCATCCTAAAAAAGCGAGTGGAGAACATCATCGGTCTAGTCCGAGCCATAAAGATCAACAAGCTCCCCATGATTGGACAGCTAGCTTAAGTCCCAGTGTGTATGGCCTTGTGTATTGATCTGGTACCATGGGCCAGATGGAACATGAGGCCTCTTCAGAACTATATTCTTATTCAGGGTTCACCATCCAGAGAGAACCTGGGGGAGAAGGTACCTCTACCACTGGCACTGAGAAGATTTCTTTCATGGTGGATCCACAGGCACAATCTGGTGCTAGACACCCCACTGGACTTGTTTTATGAAGTCACTCTAGAGACCAATGCCAGCCTATCAGGGTGGGGGGGGCATGCATGAATTCCTCATCTGCCCAAGGCTGTTAGACAGCGTCAGAGTCAAAATTGTCCATGTGGAGATGAGAGCAATTCTTCTCACTCTACTGGCATTCAGAAAGGACAAAACCAGCTGGTCGGTCCTGATATGATCCAACAACCAGGTTACAGTGGCATACGTCACCAAGCAGGGGGGCACCAGAAGCAGAGCTATGCAAAAAGAGGTGTCGAGGGTAATGGTATGGGCATAAACCATTCTCACACACTTCAGCACTGTTCACTTGGCAGGCAAACTAAACATCAGGCCGGACTGGCTCAGTCGGCAACAGGTACACCCGGGGGAGTGGCAGCTATACCTGGACATCTTCAGGATGATTCAGAAGAGATGGAGCCCAATACCCATTGACCTAATGTCTTCCGGGGCAAATGCCCAAGTCTGCAGGTTCTTTTTAAGATACAGGGAACACCAAACCATGGGAGTCGATGCCCTGTCCCAAGACTGGACGCAAGACCGGGCATCTGTGTTTCTTCCCATTCCCCTAATCTCGCAGGCCCTGTGCAAAATTTGGCAGTCCCAGAGAATCATCATTCTGATAGCTCCTTACTTACCATGGAGTGCCTGGTTCTCGGTGGCAAGGTCCATTACAGTAGACAGGTGGAGTCTGCCATACAGGCAAGACATGTTGATTAAGGATCCAGTGACTCATCCAACCCCAGAAACCCTGAAATTGTTGGCCTGGCACCTGAGAGGCAGAGATTGCAGAAGGCAGGTTACCATACCTCAGTCATCTCGACTTTGTTGTGCTCATGGAGATCATCCACCACCTCCACTTATGAATGGCAATGGAGCAAGTTCTCATCCTGGTGTAGAAGAAGAGACTGAGAGCCTGAAAAAAACAATATGTCACTGATTCTACTGTACCTGCAACAAGAGTTAGACAAAGGTCTATCCCCCTTCTTGTCTTTGGGTACAGCTGTCATCCATAGGGGCGGCCTTGGGACGCATCGGGCAATTCAGCCCAGATGCCCACGCAGATGCTGTCAGATTACTAAAAGCAGCTGAGTTGCTCCAACCATAAACCTGATCTTCTATAACCCCCTATGACATTTCCATGGTCTTAAATGGTCTGGGTGTTCCCACCTTTGAGCCTTTCCATGATACACATTTGTATTGGGCAGTTCTAAAAACTAGTTTCCTTCAGGCCATCTGCTCTGCCTGCTGGATTAGTGAATTAGGAGCACTGTCCTGCAAGGAACCCTATACCATCTTCACCATAGAACGGGTATCACCCAAAACAGTGCCCACATTCCAACCAAAAATAGGCTCTAATTTTCACAGGGAGCAAACAATTGAGCTCCCAACTCTGTACAGACATACAGAACAAGGAGACTACCATGTTCCATATCAGTTTTTTTTGAGTTGTTTAACGAGGAATAGCACACTAAGCTGAAAGCTTTTTTACAGGTGCGACTCGGGAGCACAGGGAAGTTAAGTGACTTGCTCAGGGTCACACAGTATGTAAGTGGAAGCTATGGGATTCAAACCCAGGTCTGATCTGCTGGATGTCAACAGATTTGCAGTTCAGAGCCTTAAACCAGTGCATTATACTGCCTCCCACCCATTTGAAACTCAAAAGTACCCTCACACATATACAGTATAACAAGAACCCAGGCAATTTGAAAATCAGAGAGACTGTTTGTTATTGCACAGGGACACAAACAGGATATGGCTGCTTCCAAGGCCACTATTGCTGTGTGGCTGAAGAGAACCATTCAGGAAGCATGCAGGGCAAAGAACCTCATCCTGCCAGAAGGAATAAAGGCTCACTCGACCAGAGCGGTTTCCACTTCCTGGGCAGAGAGAGCAAATGTCTCCACAGAGGATATTTGCAAGGCAGCTACATGGACTTCCATCCACACTTTTGCCAGTCATTACAGGCTTGAAGCATTGTACAAGCAGAAAGCCTCATTTTCAAGCAAAGTACTATCAGCAGCATGCTCCACCAGTATATCCACTGATCACTCTGTCCCGCCCTGATGGGATTGGCACTGCTACTTAGGTTAACCCACGATGTAATGACTGGAGTGCCATGAATATAAAGCATAACACAATGGGTGTTTACTCACCTGGCAAAGGTGATTGTGTTAGTTTATATCCATGGCACTCTATTGCCTTCCCATCAGAGTGATCAGTGTAACAGAACTTTTCCAGTTAAGGTGGACATGCTATATATCTGTGTTTACATACATATATATGTATCTATATTTTAAGACTAGTCTACTTTTTATGAGTGACAGTTCCACTTTCAAGTAGCAGTGTGGGGTTGCATTTTACTGATCAATGGGTGAAGGATGTTTATTAACCATGTTAGATGACTGAGTTTTATTTATTTTTTCATTAGGTCAATAAATCTGTTTTGGTTAAGACTAAACTATTCCTCTTTTCTTTGTACTGTGTATCAAAGGGGTATGTTGTTATAAGTAACCATTCATTTGCAGCTATGGAACAGTTGAAATGGTTAGCAGGGACTCCTGGGACGAGGGTATACTGTGAAATTTGATCATGGGTGACATGTGCTTATCAGGTGGGCTGTAACCCATGATGTAATGACTGGAGTGCCATGGATATAAACTAACACAATCACCTTTACCAGGTGAGTAAACACCCATTCATAGGAGGCTCCAAAATAAGATAAAGTGGTGCCAAGTTTCAGGTCACTATCTTAAAGGGACACTGTCAGCTTTGCCCCTCAATTTTCTGTAAATTTTTATCAGTGGGTTTGAAGGCACATTCCTGTAAGAACGTTATTCTAGAATGCAGCTGCATGAAATAAAAAGTAATCAGTTTACCTATTTTTGAGCATTTTTCTTGATTTCCATTTATTTTGTCCGACAGTTATATCTTCTGCCCACCGGAAGCAGATCGACGCAGAGAACATGTATCTACCAGTAGCACTGTCCCGACAAGCACATTTTACCATCCCATCACAAAAAACATTTAATCCACTTCAGCATGTTATATTACAGTGTTCCTGGCATCTTTAAATAAAAACCGAGCCCTCATTGAGCCAAAAAGTACATTATAAAACTGATGCTGAAATCCCATGCATGTGTAGAAGTGACACATTTCTGCACATGCGTGGGATCTTTTCCAGGCCGCTGCTGCACATGCACAGGATTTCAGCACCAGCTTTATAAAGTACTTTTCAGCATAACGAGTGCTCAGTTTTTATTTAAAAGTGCCAGGAACACTGTAATATAGAATGCTGAAGTGTATTAAATGCTTTTTGCGATGAGGATGGTAAAATGTGCTTGTCAGGACAGTGCTACTAGTAGCTGCGCATTCTCAGCGTTGATCTGCATCTGGTGGGCAGGAGATATAACTGCGGGATGAAACAAATGGAAATAATTAAAAATTCTCAAAAATAAGTAAACCGGTTACTTTTTGTTTCAAGCAGGGGCATTCTAGAGGAACGTTCTTACAGGTGTGTACCTTGAGACCCACTGATAAAAATGTACAGAAAACCAAGGGGCAAAGCTGACAGTGTCCCTTTAAGTGAATAAATAATGAAGAATAGTCATGGACATCACTCTGCACTAACCTACCATCTTACAATATGCCAGCTAACCACTAGAGCTCACTGACTTAACGACTTATGAAAGCACCTGCATACTGCATTATTTCTGTATAATGCCACCTGTTGACTCTTTAACAACCCTGTAGATAATAATGAATATTTTTACTATTTGAAAACAGTGGCACCAAGTGATGCCAAGCCCAATTACAGTAGTTGCAACTTTTGTGACAGAAGTATCTGGATAAATTTAGTCATGATGAAGAAAGATGCTGGGTATCACTGTAACAGGAGTGTTGGAGGGGCACTGCAGAGACATGATGCTAGTGCATTTATGGTGCTATATTAAAATTCCACAAGTGGAATTCTACTGGCATTACCTATTATGTGCCCATGAATTTTTGAGCAAATTCTGCTGATTAGTAATTTCTAAAATATTCACAATACATTTTAAGCTACTAAACCACATTCATCCAACTCAATTAGGTTCCAAATCTTGAGTGTATATCTTCAATATCAGTGGTGTATTAAACAGCCATATATTTTGAAAATGCATGCATCATTTAACAAATAATTAAATAGTGCAATGTTTAACACATGTAAATCGTAATTTACACAACCGACTACCTCTCAATTTATCAGTTTCTATGACTTTCAAGAAAGTATGCATTTAAATGTTCAATTATCTAGCTTCAAAGGTGCCTTAGTTGTACGCGCATACAAATATTTTCAGAAATTGTCACATGAATAATAAATTGCCAGACTTTGGTCCCCTACGCCTTCCCTGCCATGCATCCAGTTTCATGCAACATGGCATCCTTCTGTGGCCTCATTCAAACAGTACACATGCCACATTATGGATCTCTAGATGTAAGACTGATGAAGCTATGACCAATTAACAAAATGCTGAAAATTCCACAAAATGTCACATAATTTCATGAAATGTCATAAAATTCCATGAAATTGGAATTTTCTAATTCTGTCCAACCCTAGTTATAACCAGACATTCAGCATATTACGTATGTTCAGTTGAACAGCATAACGCTTCAGAATGGGGCTCAGTTAATTTTTTAAAGTGGAAATAAACAGTTTTCCTGCGTCTAAATTTGGAATACATCCCAGTTTGTATTTTGCAATACTGTACTTTATAGCACCCATATTTTGGCAGTTCATTTCTAATGAAAGAGCCCTATTTTTATAGCTGCTCCCCAGCTATAGTCTAAAATTAGGGTAAAAAAAAGTTACACATTTTCTCTGTAAAAGTAATGTAGTAACTCAGTGCTCTTTTAAATGACACATGGCTGGGATTTTGCCACAGGAACCTATTCCCCTATGGAGTTTCACTTTCCTAAATTGTGATCCTACTACATGAGCCAGCTATTAGTCAGTCATAGTGCTCCTCCTCAGTGACAATGCAAAGGAGTACCATGCATTAACCAGCTATAAAAATGTTGCTATGAAGTACATTTCTTTTCCCTTAAACAATTTTTCACTGTGGTTGGTTTTATGGCTGGTTCATGCCATTTTTTTTAATTACTACAGGCACTGGGTGTACATTTGTTACAACAGGTTACAATTAAAACTGCCAGTTTAACCAATTTAGTTATTTTGCAGCTACTCATTTGGATTTATAAACTCAAGTTGTTTTTTATTTTAAATAATGCCTTTCCCAGGTTGTCATTAGCATTTTTAGCTATTCTTCAACACTCATTGCTTAATGCTACTTTTTTTGTTTTCTGTTTTTTTTTGCCTTGGTAGCTAAAGCTTCTCTAAATAAACATGTTACTTTCTGCTTTTCCCCTATATGTACCTAAAGAAAGGCTGTCTTTTTCAGTTTTAAACATTGTATTCATTTCTATCAAGTTTTTTTTTTTTTTGGCATATTGTTTTGATACCTTAAAATATGATCTACCATGTAATGGAGGAAACATGTCTACCTTAATGTTTCATGTTTTGGGGGATAGGGGGACAACTCTTCCTTCTGAAAAGTGCAGTCACAACAATTAGTGTAAATGGAGGGGGGCCATCAATAAAAACAAAGTGTTCAGGTATGGGGAGGTTATTAGGAAAACTGAAGTTTGCTGGTCTTTCATTTTCTGTTTTGCTTTCAGTTTAAAACTAAATTGAGTTATACTGACTGTGTAGTGGACTGCATGTGCTAGTGTGAGTCTGAATTTATACAAGAAATGGTGGTCTTTCTATCTCTATCTATCTATCTGTCTGTCTCTCTCTTGTAATCAGGTTCAACCATTCCCATTGGAAATTCTAGCTATACTTGAAATCAAGATCAAAACATCCAATCCAACCCCCCCAGCTACAATTAAAATTATGGTTAAATCATCCTATCAAAACAGCTATATTTAAAATCAGGGTCGAAGCTTCCCATGGAAAAACCCATCTGTCCTTGAAATCAGGGTCAATACTTCCCATTAAAATCCCAAGTTATACTTGTTCTCGGGGTCAAATCTTTCCATTTAAACACCCAGGTATATTTGATCTCAGGGTCAAAACATTCCTTAGATAATATGATATATCAGCAATATGAGAAAATGATACATCTAGTATGGTTGGTATTTGCTATAGGAGCCCTCCTTATTTATGGAGTTTCCTTTTTCCCCAAGTGTGACCCTGCTACATGTCACAGCTTTTGATTAATTTAAAATCATCTTCCACATTGTTGTCAAAGAGTCCTTTGCATAGTTACTGTCTTGAAACTGTAAATAATGTCATATGTAAATGTGTACTGGTTGAAACCTGTAAATTGTGTTATATGTACATTTTTGACATTTTTCCACTCCTTTCCACTGTGTTCACCTACACTGTTTCTTTACTCCGATCAGTGGTAGGTGACCTGGAGTCACCAGCTATTAAACACATGACCCCACCCTCCTTAATAACTCATGAGGAAAGGTGTGGCAGTCCAGAAGGAGGTGAGTGTACTTCTCTGGTATAACAAACTGCCCAAGATCTGGTGGTGCATATATGTATGTGGCATATAGGGAGCATGAAGCAGGACTTGGACAGATGGTTCCAGTTGGCAGTGTAGGAGCAATGGCTAGAGAAGCACAGTGAAGGCAGGAAACACCCTGATGGCATTGTTGGGCAGGTCAGCAAAGACAGAGCTGGAGCAGCAGCTGGAGGAGACAGGAGAGGGAATGATACTGTCACCAATCTGCAGAAGGAGAGTATGGACCACATACATGCTGAGCTAGAGCACCACCTACTGGGGCCCACCTTTGACGTCTTGTTGTAGACAGGTGAGAGTAAGGAAAGAGTGATACAGTGTGAATGTACTGTATGTTGGTACAGTGACACAGTTGGTAACAGGTGGCAGTGACCGAGGTGGTAAGTTATTGAAGTAACACAGCCTGTAATGGCAGACAGTGATATAGCTGCCAAGGAGGGCAGCAAGACAGCTGGTAACTGGGAAAGCAATAAGACAGCTGGTGACAAGAGGGGACATGATATAGCTGGTGATGATGTGAGACACTGTTACAGCTGGTGATAAGGGGCAGTGACAGACCTGGTAGTGAGGGGACATTACTACAGCTGATAGCAAAGGGACAAAGCCTCAGCTGGTAATGGTGAGAATGACTGTTGGCAACAAGAATGGTGGCAGTGACACAGATACCCATAAGGGGGGACTGTGACCACTGGCAATGAATGAAGAGTGACACAGCTGATAATGGGGCACTGAAACACCTGACAGTGAGGGGGAAGTGACACAGCTGGCAACAAAGGCATGTTGACAACACTGGTATTGAGAAATCAGTGACACCACTAGCAATGAGGTGGCAGTGACACATCTGGTAATGTGGGCACTGAAATAGCTGGTGATGTGGCAGGGAGAGTTGGTAATTTAATAGTACACAGCTGATAATAGAGGCAATGGCAGCTGGTAATGGGGAAGTTACAGTATATAATAGGGTAGTGTCAGCTGGTAACAGAGACCAGTGACAGCTGGCAATGGGACGGTGACACAGCTGGTGGTAGAGACAGTGACACAGCTAGCAATGGAGCAATGATACAGCTAGCAACCAGGGTTGCAGTGACCCAACTGGGAACCAGCGAGTCATGTGACAAAGCTCATAATGGGGGTGCAGTGACATCTGGCAATACAGAAAGACAAGTAATGGTATGGTAAGGGGTGGCGACAAAGCTGGCAATGGTAAGGAGGCAGTAGCACAGCTGGCAACCGCAGGGTGGGTAATACAACTGGGAACAGGTCCCAAAGTGACTTGAAGCTACTCCCCACTCAATTGGACTGGTACCTAATACTTCTGAAAACAAAACCACTTCACTAAACCACTTTATCAAACATAGGTCTAGCTACCATTGCCACCAGCCAACTCTGGTTAGATGTTAACTTGACAGTTTATTGGTAAAATATACCTTCTGTCAGAAAGAAAAAGAAACATGTCATTGGTCTTCCATGCTACAAAATTGCCTCTCACTGTCTTTTCTAATTTGGGGAGTAAGATTCTTCCTTCTGCTTTATTTTGGAAGTGGTTACCTTTTTCTTGGCGGTCATACAATTCCAAAATGAAGTTAAAAGAAGCCGAGTCAGTGTTCAAACATGCAGAATGCTTCCGCACAAAAAGTGTTGTGTAGCCCCTACTATAAGTAATCTTTTTTTTTTTTTTAATTATTTAACCAGGTGAGACACACTAAGCTGAAAGCTTTTTTACAGATGCAATCTGGGAGCACAAGGAAGTTAAGTGACTTGCTCAGGGTCACACAGTATGCAAGTGGAAGCTGTGGGATTCAAACCCAGATTTGCAGCTCAGAGCCTTAAACCACTGCGCTATAATCATTTCATTTATGCTACAAGTTCTCCAGATCTAAGTGAAACGTGTTGTGGCAGCAGCATATCATGCTGACAATGGGGGACCAGGGCTTGCGTATGAGCCCTAGAATACCACAGTTAGACTGACTTGGGGCTGGACAAATCATAGAGGAGAGGCATTTGCCTCTCACATGTAAAGCACATCATCTATGCACCTTATTTGCTGACCTAGAAGTGGCATTAGTGTTGGCTGTGAAGGTAGCCAGCCGCTCACTTGCACATACATCACAAAGAAGGATGTCACCATGGCAGCTGCATCTTTGGGAAATGGGACGGGGAATCTGAGGACAAAAGGACAAAAAAATAATTTTTCAGTGGACATAGAATAATCAAGAAAATACAAAATCACACATGCCCCCACAATGCAAAGCGTCATGGGCTGCATATGCAAATCACCACAGAATGTTATTCTGGTCCAACTTTAAGCAGAATTGCATGGTGCCGAAAGGCCTCTCACACAGTTTGCAAAGGGTGCTAACAGAAGACATAGACATGTGTTTCGTCCTACCAGGACTCATCAGTATGCCTCATCTGTTTGACACCCCAGTGGAATGGATCAGCTACCCTTAAGGCAGTGTGCCTTGGATATAGTCTTTTAAATAGTTTTTTTTTTATTTTAATGGGTTCACCACAATATATCCAAGGCACACTGCCTTAAGGGTAGCTGGTCCATTCCACTGGGGTGTCAAACAGATGAGGCATACTGATGAGTCCTGGTAGGACGAAACACGTGTCTATGTCTTCTGTTAGCACCCTTTGCAAACTGTGTGAGAGGCCTTCCGGCACCATGCAATTCTGCTTAAAGTTGGACCAGCATAACATTCTGTGGTGATTTGCATATGCAGCCCATGATGCTTTGCATTGTGGGGGCATGTGTGATTTTGTATTTTCTTGAAACTTGGCTTCCCAGCCAAATGCCCTTTGGGGTAACCCTTGCCTCAGTGTTTGCGCATAGAGGTTCTTTGTCTTTTAAATAGAATAATATCCAGTAACCTGATTGGCCAGCTAAGGTCTTTACCCTACATAGGGTAAATCCTGTAATAGTCCACAAATATGAAAGAACATTTATAAAAAGAAAAATAAAGCATACTTAAACACATTTTTAATGTATTTTAAACAAGAGCCCATTGTGTAATCACAATAAAGCACTTTGGGACATGGGTAATTGGGGAATTATGCACTTCTCGTGTGGTTGTCACTTGACTGTGCCTTGTGACTCACCGTGCGATGTGAAACACAGAAATATAGAAACATAAAAGTTGATGGCAGATAAGGACCGTAAGGCCCATCCAGTCTGCCCAGTCCTTTTTCTATCTTATAAATGTGCCATAGGCTTTTGCTCTGTCAATGGCCTATCTGTTCATACTCAACTGTATTGCTCCCTTATGCCTAACCCATGCCTGTTTGAAGCCCTGCACTGTATTCATATCCAGCACTTCCTGAGGTAGGCTGTTCCATGCATCCACCACCCTTTCTGTGAAAAAGAACGTCCTCACATTACCCCTTAATCGGCCTTGCTCTAATCTCATGCTGTGTCCTCTTGTCCCTGCTATTTTTCTTATATTGAAACATGTTAGACTCTTTCACCTTGTTAATGCCCTTAAGGTGTTTGGTTGTTTCAATCATATCACCTCTCTTCCTCCTTTGCTCTAGGGTACACATTTTGAGTTCAGTTAATCTGTCCTCATATGTTTTCTGATGCAGTCCCTGTACCATTTTGGTTGCCCTTCTCTGGACTGCCTAAATTTGGTTAATGTCCTTGTGAAGGTGTGGCCTCTAGTACTGCACGCAGTACTCCAGATGGGGCCTCACCAGTGTCTTGTAAACAGGGATTATTATTATCTCCCTCTTCCAACTTGTGATACCCCTACGAATACACCCCAACATCCCTCTAGCCTTACCTACTGCTTTAGAGGTCTGCTTGGATGATTTCAGGTCATCAGTGATGATGACGCCCAAGTCTTTTTTTTCCATTGTGACTGCCAGCAACTCCCCTCCCAGCCTATAGGTGGCTTCAGGGTTTCTCTTCCCTATGTGCATGATCTTGCACTTCTTTGCATTAAACCCCAGTTGCCACTCTTCTGACCATTTTGCTAGTTTATCCAGATCTCTTCTCATTCTGCCCACCCCATCTGGATCATCTACTCTGTTGCAGATCTTGGTGCCATCTGCAAACAGACAAACCTTACCCTCCAGTCCATCTGCAATGTCACTGATGAAGACATTGAAGAGGACTGGCCCCAGGACAAGGCCACAGGCTGAGTGAGTAAACCACACCAGAAGTGGGTAAATCAAACCATAACCCACACCCTGTAGTAGTTTATTGTGATCACACAATGTCCCCCATTTTTGTAACAGAAGAAAAAATAATATATTTTTTTTTTATCATTTTAATTTATTTTTATTTCATTTATTGCTGCACCAGAAACAATAGTCATGGGTTGCTAGGGCTATGTTGCTAAAGCTGAGGTGTTGCTATGCATGTGCAGTACTGCTTTGTGATTCGTGGCCTTGTGCTTTCCTTGTGGGCTTTCAAAAGGTGAACTGAGGTCAAAAAGGCATTCAAAGTGTCTTTATGCATTCATTTACAAATAATTTGTACATTTGAAGTGCTTTTCCTGTTTCTTTTCTTGCTTTACAGGGCATTGTCACTACAAGAAATTAAAAGTGCTCATGGGGTGCTACATCAATATAATACATAATTGCCTAAATGATTTACCATAAAAACCCAGCTGAGATGTAACTCGAACCAGTGGTGTCTGGAGACTGGCCCTTTCATGCTCATATTTTGCAGCAGCAGGATTGGTGATAGATTGTTCTCTACTGAGTGTGGATGGGGCAACATTATATAGCAGCAGAAGGAGCTATTAGTAACCAGAGATACATTACAGTGGTCCCTAGTCCTTTACTATCATCACTCCGCTCAGCTGTTGATGTGTGATTCCATGATTCTTTCCAGTTTTGATCAGAAAATCAAAATCCTTTTTTCACATATAATCAGCAACAGACACAGCAATGCTGGTAGGCATGGTTTTAATTTTTGAAGAATCTGTGTGGTATTTCACTTCACAATTGTTAAATGTAAAAGTCAGATAGATATGAATTGGGGATGGTCGAGGTTAGAACTGGAGTACATTCTCACCGTTTTTAATAAATACTTCTTAATTTTAATGTCTTAGGCAGAAGAAGAGAAGGGTCGGGGTTTAATGCAGATTCAAAATGGCAGTTTTAATGTTTTTGAAGTTCAGGTAGGTCAGAGTAATTTCTTTGATGTCCCATTGCAGATGCAGCTAGCTGGCATGTTTTGCATAGGTTGTCAAAGGATTTACCCACACTCAAATATGCTAGTCAGCCAATTAGACTCTCAGATTCTTGAACCTCATTGTATAATCCCAAATAACCCACACTCTGCCATGCCTTATTGCTTAAATATGCCGTGAAGATTCATTGAGTTACCATTCAAATTCCAGTTTATGGTGTGTGGTTGCAGGACATTGTGGCATAAGTATTTTGCATAATTATTGCATGTTGTGCATACTATGTGTCGTAAGAGATGACAACTCAACTCCTTTTAAGCACAACTTTGAAAAGGGACTTTGTCTCAAGTGCTTTCTTGGATAACAAAATGCATTAATACTGAAGTAGCTACTACCATTTATGTATTTATTTCTGTGATGAAGAATTAGCATTTAGTATAGTGAGTTTAAAGATCTACTAACAATACCAGAAAATAACATTTAGACACATTTAGCTTATTTCCATATTCTCTGTATTTAGTGTCCTGTCTTTCTTACTAAATGGTTACATCCACATGAAAACAGGGTCTTGTGTCTACCTACCAGATCATAATGTTAAGCATACGACATTATAGCTCACCGTAACAGAGCTGTCCATGATGGCGAATGGTGCAATAGCACGTATACTGCTGTACACGGTATTGCATCATTCACACACTCCCAGGCTGGGAATGGGTTCCAACAAGGATATGCTGTGGCTCACTGGACAGAGCCACAGCAGCAAAAATCCAGGCATTGTGTCTGGGACCAGGTTTGATTCTTGGTCCCAGACATTTTATTTTTACAATATTGTGCACTTCCTGAGTTGGACCCCCCCCCGGAGTTGAACATTTCTTTAGTGGGGGGATCCAGGCTGCACAGCCCCTGACAGAAAAGAGAGTTATGCCACATGGCAATATTTTTGCCATGCGGAATAATGTCTTGCGACATTATGACCCTGTTCCTTGTGTCTACATAATACATCACAATTCTTTGACATCCTAGTAGTTTCCACAGCAACAAACTGTGATGTCACTCACAGAAGATTATGATTTCAAGTGTAGACAAGCTGCCAGAGTCGATGAAGTCTAAAGCACTTCGATACCATTTCCATGGTAAAATAAATAGTTGTTATGAAAAGCAGGAAGCTAAACAACTAACAGGCTGTGAATTAAAGGCCTAATGGGGACAGGAAATGTGTGTGAATGTTTAGCTGCTTGTGCTGTATTCTTCTTATTTTCAGAAATTATATCCATACCAGAAAAGGATCCGTATTAGCAAGATCTGAATTAAAGTTCAAACTGTAAAACCTCATTTATGTATCAGTTCCAGTTTACCCTTACCCCTTCCACCTAGCAACGTTCTTCCTCTCCCCATTTATGCCCTTCTCACCCCCACTTCCCAGGCATTTGACGAAGCCTCCTCTGACAGACTCTTACCTGTTTTCACTTGTTTTGTATCATATCTCTCTCCTTGCGGGGAGGGTCATCACATAATGCAACTGAGCTGAGAAGAGCTTGGCTCTTGAGCTTTGCCTCTTTGGATCTAAATCTACTGTAATCCTCCTTCCCTTTGCAGTAGTTTTGGGTGATGGCATATCAACCCCCTCCCTCAGAGGTCAGAAAGTTGGAATCTGATGCTTCTACCTACTCTACATTACCCAAAGAGCCTAAAACTGATGATCGAGTAGAAGGTTCTGGTCTGCTTGTTTTTAACATGGTGACTACTCCTGCAGATGAGGAATCTTGCTTGGTACGGCAAGAACTTGCTGAGATCAAATCATTCATGAGCAGCATCACCACCCACTTGGCACATATGAATCTGGCTCTTGATGTGGTCAAACAGGGCTGTGGACAATCTAGGGGTCCAAATTACTGAGGTGGAAGAGCAGGCGAGTTTTCAAGAGGATTGGACCCAGCCCATGGACTGGCAGATTGCTACAATGGAAAGGGACATTCAGTGTTTATGGGACAAGCTTGAAGATCAAGAAACTAGGAGCCGCCAGAATAATTTGTGTCTCCTATGGGTCCCTGAGTCCATTGAAGGATCAAATGTATGGATTTTCTTCAGCAACTACTGCCAAAGCTGCTGGACCATTACTGGGACTCTCCAGTTGAAATTGATCAGGCGCTGTCTGTTCCCCCTCCTCAACCACCTCCTCTTGCCCCCATCCGATAATTTTTAGACTGCTTCAGTATCAAGATTGGGAGCTGCTGGACCATTACTGGGACTCTCCAGTTGAAATTGATCGGGCGCACAGAGTCCTGTCTGTTCCCCCTCCTTCAACCACCTCCTCTTGCCCCCATCTGATAATTTTTAGACTGCTTCAGTATCAAGATTGGGAGCTGGTTTTAACTAAAGCTCAACAGAAGAATGTTTTAATGTAGCAAGGATACTGACTTACTCTCCAGCCCGACTACCCAAAGTGGGTAGTGGACCCCGGAAAGGCTTTTGACTCAATTGGAGATTTAGCAAGTCAATGGGGTCTCAAGTGCTTTCTCAGCCCCTGGCAATGTTGAGGATCTTTGTGGGGAGCTCACTGGAGACTTTTACAACTCCTGCAGATGCCCAGTGATTTATTGTGCAGCAGGACAATGTTACTGGACATCTCTTCTTTTTTCACTGCAGAAACCAGTTCTGAGCAAGAATCCCTCATCGGATGAAAATACTGCTTCAGTCAGAGCTCCTGCTGCAGTCAAGAATTCAACTTTGGAGAAGGCTCCCACAGTGGGTAACATCTTTGCAGCATATCAGACTCCTAAGACTCAGAGATCACCACATCAGCTCCCAACCCCAGCCCGGAGTCTGTCTTCTAGTCCTGTGGAAGTCAGTGGCACCATTGACTGACTTACCAGAGTCGGAGGAGATGGATGTTTTGGTGGTCCACACTTGAACTACTGACAAACTGCTGCTGGTGGACTTCATTTATTTTTCGGTTGGGTGCATAGTATGTCTTCTTTCCTGGTGGCTGTCACCTGCTTTCTCAGAGCCTGCATTTTTTTTTGTCTCACTAGTGCTCAGGTAGCAAGATTCGGGCTAATGTGGTTTATGCAGCACTGGAGGATACTGGCATCGCTGTGGATCTACCTTGACTACTGTATATCCATTTATGAATACTTGGTGGCTTTCTCCCCATGTATTGTCAGCTAATGCAATGGGACTGGAGTCTTTATTAACTACAAAATTAGCATGAAAATCTTGATTATCCTTTTTTTCCTGTTTAGAGCTGTTTTTGACCCCGGGAGGGTGGTAAATTATTTTTGACTACCCTGGGTTTCTCTTGGGGGAAGGCACACCATGAGGGGCTTTCTGCCTCTCCTATAGATCCTTTATCTCACTTTTTTATTCATTTATTTATTTTTAATGTGATGTTTGATGTTCCATATTGTGGCCTGTTTGGGGGGGGGTGCGGGTGATATATTTGTACCTGGAGGTTGTTTCTTCTGCTCTTAGGGCTTTTGGGGTAGGCCATGGCAAGGGAGTGAGGTGAATTTCCTGCTCCTTCTTAACTCACTCAGATATCTATTGTATTCACCACCCCCCCAGCTAAGTTTATATCCTACATTGTTTGACTTCTTGGTGGTAGTACTGTAATGGACTGCTCTGGGGGGGGGCATGCTATTGTAGATCTGTGGGTGATCTTCCCCTTGGCTGGGCTTATATCCTATATGGCTCATTTAGATATGAGATAAATGGGTTCCCAGCTTGGACTTTGGAGAAAGCCAGGCAAGTGCCTTGTGAGCAGGGGCTTTTGATGACTTCAGTAAGGATTCCCCTTGTATTGTTTCCCTAGGTATCTGGGCAAGCCCTTTCCCCCTGAGCCAGGTGGCCATTGGTATTGGATATATTTCACTAAGGAAGTTGATTTGCCCTAAGGGCATTTTTTTCCTGCCAGGATGCAGTGCTAGGGATTCCACTATGTGTAAATTAATATTTAGGCCAGGGGTGGTGGTGTTTGCTGATAATAATTGATTTTTATATAGGCAGAGGCTCAGTTGCCATCATGTAACCTTCTGTCTATTCTGGAAGGACTTTTCTCTTCAGCTGTTGCATATAGTTAATTTTATGTGTGATTCTGTTATGGTTATTTGTTCACCTGTTTATTGTATAAAGTATTTTATGGCATGATGTGGCAAAACAGACACTAGGGGTGTTGGGTCTTTTCCTGTATTGGAGGTGGATGAGATAGCCATATATGGTGAATCATATCATATGTCATAAAGCCATCTCTTGGAATATCTGGGGGTTAAATAGCCTGGTTGAGAGGAAGAGGGTCATAGCCCACTTAAGGAAGTTGGAGTGCAAATAAACTTCCTGCAGCAAATGCATCTTGTGAAGATAGAGGTTGAGAAACTGAAGTGGCTGTGAGAAGGGCCAGTATTTGAATCTTCCTCACTTTTTGTGCTTGCTATTGAACCCCTGACTCAGAATCTCCATGAGAACCCTGCCATTGCCTGTGTTATCACTGGGTGATGAAGTGTTCAAGCTTATGTTATTTGCAGATGATATCCTCCTCACCCTTTGCGACCCAGCAAAGTCTTTTCCTGCCTTGATTGCTCTTCTGAACCATTTTGCAAAGCTGTCTGGGCTCAGGAATAATTGGGGGAAAACAGAAGTCTTTCCATTAAATATGCACTGTTCGTCAGTTTCCTTAGACAGGGTGGTGCTTGAGTGGGTGGGGCATCCAATTAAATATTTGGGTATCATGATCTCTCCCAATTGGGGAGAATGGGTTCAAGCTAAATTTCTCTCCATTGTTGAAGTCCTTTCAGGAGGAACTGGAGAGATGGCAACATCTCCATTTATCTCTCAGGGGGAAAGCCCAAACACTTCATATGATGGTCCTTCCCTGGTTATTATACCTTATTTTTTCCATGGACTGATTACTGCAGTTACTCCCCATGGACTTTCTTAGAAGATAATTATGGTTTCCAGCTTTGATGGACTCAGACCTTTGTTTTATATATCCAGTTTCTGTTTAATCTGTGGAGATTCCTGAGCTTGTTTGCTGTTTTACCACTTGGGAATGTGGGGCAGCTCTTCTTTGTTGTAAAACTGCTGGCTGGGTGGTTTTCATTTCAACTGTATGGTATATCTATATTTCTGGTTTCTTTCTAATTTTGAAAATTACAGTAAAGTTTCAATTGAAAAAAAATCATATCTCCTTGCATCTCTGGTCACCTATTATACTTCTGATACCTGATATTGTTCTAATCCTTATCTTAATGATAACCATGGTATGTTCATCTTATTTAAAAACATGCACCTTATGTAAACCAACTAGCTTGGTACTTACAAAATGTACTAACCTTTGTTATTTCTTACTCTGTTGATAATGTGTTGCATGTATTACTCTGGCATAGATACATACATAGATACATAGACAGTGTCGGCAGATAAGGGCCTATGGCCAACCCAGTCTGCCCATTTAAGTTTGTAAGTTCAGTTTGTGTTTTCCAGGAAGTCTGTTGCCCCTTACCCCTGACCTCCAGAATTCCTTTACGTCTATCCCATGCATTCTTAAATCCCGTGATTGTTTCAGCCCCCACCACTTCCTCTGGCAGGGTGTTCCACTTGTCCACCACCCATTCTGTGAAGAAATTCTTCCTCACGTTTCCTCTGAATCGTCCTCCTCCAACTTCATCCCATGCCCTCTAGTCCTGGGACATCTTTTCGCTTAAAAATAGTGCATTCCTGCACCCTGTTCCTCCCTGTAAGATACTTGTATGTCTCTCTATCATATCCCTCT
This sequence comes from Neoceratodus forsteri, assembly GCA_016271365.2. NCBI lineage: Eukaryota > Metazoa > Chordata > Ceratodontiformes > Ceratodontidae > Neoceratodus > Neoceratodus forsteri. The sequence goes on from CM028130.1 coordinate 243,736,195, forward strand.
CCCTCCTCTCCTCCAGGAGTACATGTTCAGTGACTTCAACCTGTCCTCATAGGACTTGTGATGCAATCCATGCACCATCTTTGTTGCCCTCCTCTGAACCTTCTCTACCCTGTCTATGTCCTTACGTAGGTAAGGTCTCCAGAACTGCACAGTGTACTCCAGGTGCGGCCTCACTAGTGTCTTGTATAGTGAATTATGACCTCCTTTTCCTGCTGGTGATGCCCCTGCCTATGCATCCCAGCATCCTATTTGCTTACCTGCTGCCTTGTCACACTGTTTCCCTGCCTTGAGGTCATCAGAGATGATAACTCCAAGATCCCTTTCCTGCTTGGTGCACGCTATATCCTCACCCCCAACTGATATATTGTGCCAGGGTTTTTGTGCCCCATATGCATTATCTTGCACTTCCTTGCATTGAATTTCAACTGCCAAACCCCTGACCATTCTTCAAGTTTCTGCAGGTCCCTTCTCATTCTGTCTACACCCTCTGGTGTGTCTACTCTGTTACAGAGCTTTGTGTCATCAGCGAACAGTGAAATTCTGCCTTCTAGGTCCTGCGCAATGTCACTGATGAAGATATTGAATAGTACCGGTCCCAGCACTGATCCCAGTGGAACCTATGTAAATGAGCTTTTGGCTCATAGGTACTTGTAATCCTAGACTTCAAATAAATAAATAAAAAATTGCATTTCATATTCTTTTCTCTTTATGAGCAATATTCTGTACCCTTCCTTTCAAGGAATCAGGAATTCAGAGTTTTGACTATGTGACCCCATGGATTCAGAACTTTGAACCCTGTTCTCATTGGTAATCAGCTCATAAGAGTTCTGAATCCATGCAGTGACATAGCCCAACCTCTGAATTGCTCATTTCATGCAACGAACAGAAGCTTGCCCATCAAAATAAATCACTTTTCAATTTAAACTTTTATGTAGATATAGTTAAGAATAATTGGGGAGGTATAAATGTAATTTATGAAAAAATGAAACATTACAAGCCTTGATGATCAGAACTAATTTCCTGACTCCTTTACGTGAGTGTAAAATCCTTGTGTTCATAGTTTCAAAGCTCAGTAATTTCATGTTCAACCTCAACACCATCTGCTGTACCCCAGGATGTATCCCAACCATGTGGTATGCATAGCTCATCAGAGATTCCTACCATGTTCCCAAGTGGCTTACCCCCAAAAGTGGGCCTTTATGTGGCACCCTTATGGGTGTCTAAATCCAGTGACTGTTGGTGGAGAACTACAGAACACCACAAGTAGTATAGCTAGTACACTATGCTAGTTATGCTTCTTAGGGTTAGGGTATGTTATCACTATGTTTTTTATCCATTTGTTTGAGTTTGAGGGGGCTCTAACCCCCATGCACCCCTTTTTCTCACATTTCAGGTGTGGGGGTGAAGCCCTCCAACTCAAACAAATTGATAAAAAAAAAATCATATCCATACCAAGTAACCTTATGTAAAGTAACTAGTGTAGCACTCCATTATGCTGTACTATGCTACAGTAGTTTAATGCTGGTCCACTGTCCTCTACTATTGCCATCCAGTGGGTAGAAGTGCTCATGTCAAGCAAATAAGTGATCCAGGACCGAGGAGTACCAGAGAGCATCATTCTCTCAGGGTTGAGTGTTTTTTTTTTTTTTTATTTTCCACCCTGCTCCCTGAGCCAAAAGCATAAACAGACTGTTGCATGCATTCACGCATGCAATAGACATGTGCAGTGCCAAGCCAAACAGCTCCCTGTCCCACAGCTTCCCCAATGTTGTCTCCCCATAAGCATCACTTACATAGCAAGAATGGGCATCCTCACCCCATAAGGAAGTACACTTCCACTGGAATTCTGAAACTTCTTCCCCCTTTTTCTCAAGCATCTCAGCATCATAGAAAAATAGACATAAGCTAGAAGAAGTTATTGCAGTCTATGGAGTCTGCTCGATGTGAATGGTACTTATCCTTTATAGGTCCATGCCCACCTCCCCTACCCCCTTGATCATCTCCTTGTATCAATACTACCTCCTCTTAAAACTCCCCACGGACTTTGCATTTACCACATCATTCTGCAATCCCTCCACCCCCCTCTCCATGCAGTAACACTTCCTGGCATCCCTTATGATCCTACCCCTGTCATCTTACTGCCATTCCCCCAGGTATTCATAATCTCACTACTTGCTGGGTATGAACAATTTGCTGTGTTCCACCCTGCTGATACCCTGCATGTATTTAAAGATTTTAGTCAGATTTTCTCTCTCTCCCTCCTTGTCTCCAGAGACTACGTGTTCACACTTTCAGCATCAGCTCATATCTGTTCCTTTCCTGGCCCTATATCATCCTTATGGCCCTCTGGACATCCTTCATCCTATTCATATCCTTTCACAGATATAGATTCAAGAACTGGACACAATACTCCAGGAACAGGAGTACCAGGGATATATACTGGGGCAGTATGACCTCACTGCACCTGCTACTGATTCCCCTGCTTTTTCATTCCAACAGTTTGTTTGCTTTCCTCACTGCTTTACTGCACAGTACCCCATAGCTTGAAGGAGCTCATGATTGTTATCTCAAGGTCCTTCTCATCCTCTGACACTGTGACAGTGACCTCTCCCAGCTCTATTAAGTCTGTGGGTTCTTCCTCCCAACATAAATAACTTTGTACATATTTGCACTAAAGACTGGCTGCAAAATTCCAGACCACCAGTCCAGCTTTTCCAAGTCTTACCTCAATTCTCTAACCCCCTCCTCATAATCAGCCTTGTCACTAGAGATGCAGCAAATTTAAAATCCACTGGCAAAGTGAATGCAAAGTCATCCCTTTGCATTGGAACGTTCCCATGCAGAGTGCCTCATGGGAAAAGCTCACTTCTCCTTGTTATTATTACTTTGCATTGTCATTCTGCCTTAAACGTGAAGTAAGGCAGAGTGACAACAATATTGGCAGCACTCCACCCACACAGTCACCAGAATTAATGTGCATCCCCAAAGTGCTACTGTCTTGTGTCCAGAAGACTCCCCAGTGCTGATGAAGTGAAATGAGAGCATAACAAGAAATGCAAAGTCTCCCAGAATTAATGACACACTCAGTCATGCATGCAGTGGTCACACACAGAGTCACCAGAATTAATGTGCATCCCCAAAATGCTATTGTCTTGTGTCCAGAAAATTCCCCAGTGCTGACAAAATGCTACTGTCTTGTGTCCAGAAAATTCCCCAGTGCTGAGGAAGTGAAATGAGAGCGTAACGAGAAATGCAGTCTCCCAGAATTAATGGTGCACTGCAAATGCACAGACAAATTAAGATTGTGCTGTGCACACAAGAGATGCATACAAAAAGGCACAACAACACCTAACCAGTGCTCTCAAGTCACAAATCCAAATCTGGAAAGGAATACATTTTGCTAGTTGGGGGATTAGTGCATGGTAGTAATAATCCACTGCCAGTAAAGATACCACAAAGCAGTATAAAAAATTCATGCAGGTACGGTGGATAGCTGGTTCACACTGCTGCAGTTACTCTGTGGCACAATAAAAGGTGTCTGATATGATGGCATGCATTGCACACACATTCACACACACACTGCAAGTAATGCGTAGCAAATTTAAAACCTTTAGTAATATAACCAAATGTTTTAAACAGACAAATTATACACTGCTGCACCCCAACAATCAGCAAAATAATGTCAAGAATTACTGAAAATATTACTGTGTGTACATTAACACAATTTTACAAGAAAAATGTAACCAAAACAGAAAGACTGCCTTTTTCTCCCAGTTAATGTACCTACACCACAGATATGCCCCTCTCCCAAAGAGCACTTTGCGTACACAGACTGATTGTTCTAAATTAACATTCAAAATCCATGCACAACAATAAACACTCAATGATATGAGCACAGAAGGGTTTCCTACAATCAAAGTACTAAATTTTGAGCAAAACAATGACGCAAAAGGCATTTTAAACAGCTTTTAGAGGTTTTGAATCACAGAGCTCTTAGAGCAAACTGTCTCCAGCTACCACTACACACACACTACCCAGGCCAGAACTGAGGCTGTGCAGAGCAATCTAGAACCCATGTAACCTGCAATCCCATGAATTAATGCAGAATTTCATTTGGAGCTCAATTGCGATTTACAAGGTGAAGTGAGGCTTAAAATTGGTGGAGAAGTGGTTAGGGGAAGGCGGAATAACGCAAAGTCATTGGTTTCAATGGACTTCATGTTCCTCATTATGAAGTGAAGTACTCTGCTTCACATTGTGGAGTACTCCGTGGATTCTGCATTACTCCATGAATCACTTCACAGAGCGAATTGGGGCCACTTCGCCCACTACTACTTATAGTACTGTAACTCACATGCTGTACAGGAAGGAACTCAAATGCCTATGGCTGCACTTCCCTGATGAGCTGAGTCTGTATCATAAAACTCCCCAATTTAAAAACTCTTATTAATGAAAACAGTGGTGGGGTGGGGTGGTGAAGCCTGGAGAGATATTACAAAATACGCTTACAATACATCCAAGTAACTAGTAAAAAAAATAATGTTGTGATTCATGATGTGATCGTGAATCATGATTTGTGACTGCATTTGTGACCATGATGATGAGGAACATGATTCAGTGTCCATGGTGTGTGAGATAAGCAATATGGAACTGTATTGGGAACGTGAATGCATATATCTGTACTTCCCCAATGAGCTGTAGCACAAAACTCCCCAACTTAAAAACTCTTATTAATGAGTACAATGGTGGGGTAGTGAAGCCTGGGGAGATACTACAAAACAGTCTTACAATACATCCAAGTAACTAGTAAAAAAATTAATATTGTGATTTGTGACGTGATCATGAATCGTGTTTTGTGACCGTGATGATGAAGAACGTGATTTGTATCACAAGTGACTTGTGATGATGGTCCTGACATAAAAACACATATTAATGAGTTCAATGTTTATGCAGAAATATGCACCACACCAGTCCAGTACTCTGAAGGGAAGCCAAAGAAACAACTGTGACTTAGGTTACAGATGGAGATTGGTCCCTAAAGAGATGCAGATGCACAGACAGATATAGATTGGGCTGTGCACTGAAGCGAAGCAGACACAAAGGCACAATGCTTAACTAGTGCTCACGATCAGAAATTTAAATCTGGCAAAGAATATCTGTGCCGGTTGGGGCAGGCCACAGTGAGGGGGGGGACAGTGTACTGCACTGCTGCAATAACAGTCACTAATACTAGTACCAGTAAAGATACCACAAAGAAGTACAAAAATCATACAGCTGCACTGGATAGCAGGTTCGCATTACTGAAATTACTATGTGGCTCAATAAAAGGTATCTGATTTGATGACATGCATCACACACATACTCACACGCACTCTAAGTAATGTGTAGCATATTGAAAACCTCAGTAATATAACCATGTATTTTAAACAAACTAAAATTATGCACTGCTACACCACAACAATCAGCAAAAAAAGACAAGAATTATTGAAAATATCACTGTGTGTACATTAACACAGTTATACAAGAAAAATATCACCAGAACAGAAAGAACTGTCTTTTTCCCCAAATTAATCTACCTATACCACAGATACGCCCCTCCCCCAAAGCACACTTCCACTTTCTCTCAGTACACAGACTGAATGTCATACATTAACATTCAAAATCCATACACAAACAATAAACTCTCGATAATATGAGAACAGGAGGGTTTTCTACAGTCGATAAACTAAAGTTTCAGCAAAAAAAAATACTCAGAAAGGCTTTTTTTAATAGCTTTTATAAGGTTTGAATCACAGAGCGTTCTTAGACCAGACTGTCTCCTATAGCTTTCTACACACACTACCCCGAACTGAGGCTATGCGAACAATCTAGAGCCCATGCGACCTGAAATCCCATGAATTACTGCAAAATTTGCCTTTGGAGCTTAAAAACAAGGTGAAGTGAGGCAAAGTACATTGCTTTCAATGCACTTCACCTTAAGAATTGGTGAAGTAGTGGTTTGGGAAGGGGGAGTAACATGAAGTCATTGTTTTCAATGGACTTTGCATTACCCATTATAATGCGAAGTACTCTGCTTCGCATTGCAGGGCAGTCTGCCAATTCACTTTCATTTCGCGATCCACTTCACGGAGTGAGTTAGGGCCACTTCGCCCATCTCTACTTGTCACACACTATGGTGTCATATGAAAAAAAAGCAGGTCTGGCCCTCAAATATCCTTACTGAATACATTGAAGAGCATGGGTCCAAACGTTGAGCCCTGTGTAACCCCATTTGTGACATCCCTCATTCCTGAGTAATCCCCATTAACCACTACCCTCTGCATCCTTCACTCCAGCTTATTTGCCATCCATTTTGTTCCCCTCCCCTAGATCACCCAGTTTCATTATTAGACTCCCATGTGGGACAGAGTTGAAGAACTTGCTTATGTCCTGATACAGTATGTCTACTGCTTGTCTCTTGTAAACAGCCGTCATGACCCAGTCAAAGAAGTCTATCAGATTGGCACGACACTACCTTCCTGGCACAAACCCATGCTTTTGGCTTCCTCCATTCCAAATCCGGATCACTGACCTCACCAGCAATAGTCCAGTCACTGCTCCAACTATCCAGTTGTCAGCAGCTTCTAAACAAATCTCTCAATATCTGCAATATGAGGTTTGTTAAATGGTAGGGCTTAATGAACTGTATTGTATTCAGTGCTCAAGAAGAATTGGAGACTATCCATTATATTGCTAAAAGCAAAACATGTTGCTAATACTCTGAAGAAAGTCTTTTTAGTACCTACTTATTATGTGGGAATGGAAATCAGTAAATTTGTGGTTCTTGTTTATAAACTCTTAATTGACTTCAAATGAATAATAGCATGCAGCTGAAATGTATAATTGAAAAGCAAGATTCCACAGCACCAGGAAATTATTTAACAAAATGAGTCAAATTAAGATGCATTCTCCTCCTGGAAACAGCAGCAGGTTTCAACTACTTGTCAGAAATATTACTGTTAAGAACAAACACTTCCCATTGTGTACTATATTCTGACTAGCCATTTGTAAAATAATAATTCAGATCTCATTTTATTTGCTTTAAAATATGTTTTATTGTTGAACATGTTGTGTTTGAAAAGCAATTGTTATAAAGAGGAGATATACACTACAGTATTTCTCAGTTCTTGACTGCTTATCCTGTATTCATTTTTCTGTATACTCTATTATATGTTTATGTTTGGAGTTAACTGTCTTCTTCTTGTTAGTTCCCATATAGTTCTTTTTCAGTAATAACATTTTTTCATCATTGGGCCAGATAACAAGGACCACCTTTGCCAAGGTTGTCTATCACTTAAGCAAAGGCATGGCTTTGGGTTTTAGAGAAATTAAATGCACACTTTGATCAGTTCAGAATTTAAAGTGCACCAACACTTTCCAACACGTGGCAACTACTTAAGGCCTGCACCGATTCAACACCTGAGATATCCAGGGACTGAGTGTGAGAGAGTGCCCATTTGGCATAAGGAGACTATCCTGGTACCATGTGGGAGCAGGTTACCAGCCCCCTGTACAGGAGGCCAATCTAGTAACTGCACTGTTTTACTGTACTGGGGCTTGGCAGGTGGATGGTTGCCACCTGGCAGGGTTTGACTAAACAAAGCAGGAGTAATTACTATTTGGTCAGTGCCAGGGAAGAAAGGCTACATGAAGAGAAGGTGGTTTGACCCAGCCTAGGCAGGCAACTAAAGGGGGCCCATATCCGACTCACCTAGTGACTAAGAAAGGGCTACATAAGTATGTGGGGGGACTAATTCTTTTCAATTTCAAGCTGTTTGCCTTGGAAATAATATTTTGTTTACTGTTAAGTTATTTTTCATAATTAAAATAGTGCTGTGCATGCAAATTGGAGGAGACTGTTTCATTTGTCTTTGGGTCCACACCAGGAGGCGTGACAAATGTGGAGTAAGTGGACAAGTATAGTATCCCAGGGGGGTTACTGACACATCACCTAGTCTACATAAATCTTCCTCTGGGTGGAGGATCCTCACATTTCATTTTTGTTGAATATGAACTCCACTCATTGCTGAGTGAGAACAGAACTCAGGAGCAACTGCAGACATCTATGGCCAACCAGTGACAGTATATAGTTGAGGTGCTTCAACACATAAGCCAGTTTGGAGGGGTAGCTGCCCAGCAGAGATGTTACATGCATTTAACAGGTAACCTCAATGGAAGAGATTTTTAAAAACTGTGACTAGTGGCAACATGAACATACAAAATTGCCAGCAGAAGAAGGTCACTGCTGCCTATTGAGTTTACTCGATGTGGAGCTCATGTCTCTGATGTTACATAGAGTTCTGCCTCCTATCTCAACACTCCTGCCCTTCCCGTCACTTTATCCCACCCCTTCTTCAATCCCTCATCTGTTTTCTGTATTGCTTCCTCCTTCAGTAGGCAATTCCATCTTTGCACTACTCTCTCCACTAAGAAGTGACTCCTGACATCATTTCCAGTACCTTCCCCCTGCCATTTTGTAGCTGTGCCCCTTTGTGTTCTTGTATTTGCTGAACCTTAAAATGTTACCCAGATTGATCTTGTTTACAGCTTTGCAGTACTTGAAGGTCTCTGTCATGTCCCCTCTTTAGTGACCCAAGTCACTAATTACAAATTTGTTTTAAAAGGTGCTTTAGAGATCTGAGAAAATTTAAAATACAGTGAGGATGAATCTAAGGATATCAGAAATGTATTTTTTGCTAAAAACCTGTCTGATGAAATTTGTTGCCATCTAACCGATACTGTTGCTTTAAAATCAGCTCTGAACAATGTCTCATTTTCTACACCAATAAAAATGTTCCAACCAGTGCTATCACCAGTTTGAAACAATCAGTGGCTACTGCTCCAGATACTGCTACTCGCATGGATTGCTGAATTGATGAAAAAAGCTATTCCCCAGTGTCATTAATAAGAAGCAATGTGACTATATATGCAAGACATGGTGCAGTACAAGCAGGGCCACAGAATTATTCCACCCAAATGATGTTACTGGTTTGATGCACCTGTAATAGTGCAATAGATTGACAGCATGCAGTCAAGGATTGGTTATAAAGCCAAAAACAGCTGCAGTAGTACTGGCTTATTTTTTTATAAAATGGCTTTACAGAAATCCTACAATATGATTAATCAAGAAGTACTGCTTAAACCAGCACAAAAACAAGTTTCAGGAACTCTCAACTAAAGTTATACTTCAAAGTACTTCACCAGAACCACTGTTTCAAGGCCTCCCATCACAGCAGGGGGGAAAACTGCTTCCCTTTCATCTTTCAAACAGCAGTTTCTAGTTTTGTTTGTGTCTTGTCAGTTTCGCTTACCTTTTCTTGTAAGTAACAAGTCCTATTTTATAAGCATAACAATCCACTTACACGGTTTGTGGGTAGTGCTGAAATAAGCTACAGTTGTAGGTGCTTGAAGCCACTAGCCTTTGCCTCATGTCTCAAGCACCCATAACTGGATTCTTCTTGCACAACCCACACCCTGTTGTGTATTATTGCTTACATATATGACACCCCCCTCCAGGATATAGTGCTCCAGGAAATACAAAATACAAAAATGGAGACAAGAACTAAATAGCAGATGACTACAGGAAGCTACCAAATAGAACAAAACTGATTAGGAACCATCCCTGAAAGCCTAGTATTGAAGTTATGAGAATTCTCTGTCTGTTTGTGAAATCCAGAAGTGGGTGCATTAAGCTAGCAGCTTGTTCATTTGTTTCTGCTGTATACTTTTGTCTTTTAAGTGAGTGATTTGTTGCCATTATTATACAATTTACCTTTGAAGTCCATGATTTGTGAGTGCTGGTTCATTGAGTGGCCATGCACCCCCTCTTCACTATGCAACGATAACCCTCTGGAATGTATATGCCAGCCAGCCAGCGTTATTCCAATAAAATCATATGTGCTGAAAATTTTCCTTTGCTGAAGCTTAAGCAAAGTAATGGTCAGCTAAATCTGTCTTGAAAAGACATTCCAAAGGCAAGACCCTGTGAAATAGAATGCCCAGGTACCATCAGATTTAAATTTGAAACTTGGAGTAACCAACAGTCATTGACTAGATGAATAGGTCATTCTCTCCAGTACAGTACAATACATATTAAACTGTGACACCAATGAGCTGATTTAACATTTCCCTCTGCGTTGCTTGAGTTTTGCCAAGTCCTGCATTAAGCCTTAGCAACAACTGTTACCTAAGAGTTGGAACTCAGGTTTACATCTCATTGTGACAGAACTGCAGGTGTGGTCCAGATGAATCACAAAAACATTTTATAAATTTTTTTCTTGAGCTGTTTAAGTGTTAACAAATGCAATGCAATTTGCTAATTTTAAAAACCAAGGCAGAGCCAATGCATGGCATAACCATTTAATGTGAATTGCACTGCTGGGAAGCAGGAGTTCATTGAGGTAATGGTTGCCCAAGCCCCTCTGTGGCATTAAAGCGTAATAAAAAACTTATTTGAGTGAGTGATGTGGTTTGTGTTCTGTAGCTTCACTACCACATTCTTGACAAGCTGCAGATGGCAGATGCTACTGCAGGGCAAGCCCATGTAGACCACATTGCAGGAATGAAAGCAGGAGGAGATAAGGACCTGCAACATTGTCTTCCAAGCAGAAGTTTTTTTTAATGCAAGTTTTTGCCCCCGTAGTTGGTGTGGGCAGGGTTCTCTGCTCTGTCCCTGCCTTCTCTAACCCAGCATCTGCTGTAACAGACCACTGTGCCCGAGATCCCACATGGATTATTCCCTGTGATGGGGCTAGGAAGGGGAGGGGAGGGCAATCATCCCTCCACCTAGTGACACATATCCAGTTGGGGCAGGGGGATCCACCAGCAGAGTGTGATGGAGGCAGGCAAGCAGGGCTTCATTAAGCTCACACAAACCTATTTCCTTTTTTTTTCCCCATTTTCCCCTGCACTGGGGTGTGCTTATGAAGGCATGCATGTGGAGACATGCGCACATCATAGAAACCAGCAGCCCTCCCTTCTGCTGCCCTCCTTGACCCACACTGCCATCTGGCCTTCACCAAGTGGTAGTCATTTGGTGGAGTGTGCAGGTCCTTCCTCCTGTAACAGAAGAGCAGCCATTGGGTGCTCAATCCTCTCCCCTGTCTGGCAACCCATGCTCATGAAAAAACACGGGTCACCAGTGTGGCAGGAGGTAATGAGCTGATCATGCCTCAGCCCTCCACACCACTGGGCCATCTCAGAGAGGAAGGTTTTATGTGGACAGAGTCTAGTAGTGCTTGTTGGACAGTAAAGGCTACCCTTCATTACAGCAGACACCTAAGACTCAAGTGTAAGCATTTCAGGAAGGATGACTCCCAGACTGCAAACAGTCCTTTCCACTTCAAAATGCACCACATTAAAAATATAACTTGAGATTTGAGTCAACAATTAGCAGTTTTGTATTTTTCTGGATGCAACTGATTACAGCAATGAGGGGAGAATCAAACCTGTATATTTTTGAAAACACAATTTGTTTTATTTTTTAGTTGTAAATTGTCACCAGACATAGTGTATGTCAATGTTTCATGGTTCTTGGGCCATTACCTCAGGGCCCACATTAGTCTTCAGATTTTGCTTACTTAAGTTCTTTCAATAAGCTAAGGCACTATAGCCTAGTGGTTAACAGCACTGAGCTGCAACCCTGGAGGACTGGGCTTTAATCCCATAGCCACCACTTTCATACTGTTTGACCAAGAGAAAGTCACTTAACTTCCCTGTGCTCCCAGGACACACCTGGAATCAAGCTTTGACATAGTGTGTCTTTTATGGCTAAAACACACAAAATGCAAATTAAATAAATAAAATAAGGCTCAAAAAATTATTTCCTCATGGTTTTATCGGGCTTTCCTGCCTGGATCACAACTCCCAATTTTGCTTAAATCAGAGGTTTTATGCCAAATCCTTAGTAGTGGTGAGTTTGAGATCCAACATCTGCTTCACCCAAGAGACAGAAAACTGAAAAAAAAATGTTATGTTTACCAAAATAAAGGAGTTTGAGTCTTCTTCATTGCTTTACTTGTTTACATAGAACACTACAGAGGTGGACTTAGAAGGAAATACAAGTTCCCCTGAGGGGTGAGAACATCCACGTTCAAATCACTATTTGGCACAAATTTTCTGGATGCAACACCATCCAGTTACTGGTCTCAGACAGGCACAGTCTGTACATCAGCATGGGTGTACCCTAATCAGGAACAAAGGAAATACATTGCTGAGTATCATTCTCTGTGTGCTTCATGCATCTGTCTATCATCACTATGTTATCTACTGTGTCTAGTGATGGCAGATTGAGGAGGATCAAAACAAAAACCAAAAAACATTGAAACATGTACAAAATTGCTGTATTGGTCCTTCCCCATATAAGCTCTTTCACTGAAAGAGCTTATATGGGGAATAATGAAGTTAAGTTGTTACCCTTGGATTTTCATGTTTAGCTAATCAATGGGATATTTCAGAGTACTTTCTTAAAATGAAATGTTGACATAGACATCCTAATCAAGTATAATTATGTCATCTCACAATGAAGGCCCGGCTTGACAAAATGGCACAGACCAAATAGCGCAGACACTGACTCTAAGCTAGTCAACATTCTTGACCCTCCTTCATCAACCCAATATAAGAAGTGCAAGGCATGAGCCTCTTTTGTTGTGCTTGGATTTCTCTAAATTCTAGTGCTGGGTGAAAATAATAAAGTCATTTCATGGAATGTTCATGAAATTCCATGAATTTCACAAAAGTTCATGAAATTTCACTCAATTTTCTGAAATTCTTTAATTGGTCATAACCTGGTCAGCCTTATAGCTAAAGCCCTGAACTGTGGTATCCACACTGCCTTTATGAGTCCATAAAAGGATGCCAAGTTTCATGACAATTGGATGAGGGGCAGGGAAGATACAGGGGTTCAAAATTTGACAATGTATTATTCATGTGAACATTTCTGAAAATAGTTCTATGATTACATAGCCGCCTTTGGAGCTAGATGATTGAAAATGTATTTGCATACTTTCTTGGAAGAGTCTTAGAAACTGCTAAATAGAGGGGGTAGATGGTTATGTAACTTGTAACTTACAGGAGTTCAGAAGTTCACAGTTTAATTATTTGTTAAATTGTGTGAACATTTTCAAAATATTTTGATGTTTATAGCTCCACTGCTATTGCAGGTATACACTCATGATTTAGCATGCATACCAAAGAAAATATTTCCCGAAAATCTAATTAAGCTGGATAAATGTAGTTTAGTAGGTTAAAATGTGGTGTGGATACTTTAACGATTACTAATTGGCAAAATGTGCTCAAAAATAATGGACGTGTAAAAGGTAATGTTAGTAGAGTTCCATGTGTGGAATTTAACGTTGACAAAGCACTTATCAACAGTAAATCACCTTACCTGCACTACCATCATGGCCCTGCAATACCCCACCAACACTCTTGTGACAGTGATGCTCAGCATCATGCTCCACCTTGACTAAACATATTCAGATACATCTGTCACAATGACCTATGTCAAAACTAGTTGGAAGGCTTAGCATCACTTGGTGCCACTGTTTCAAAATGGTAAAAATATACATTGTTATCAGCTGGGTTATTAAAGAGTCAGCAGGTGGCTTTGTATGGAAGCAATGCTGCATGTGCATATGCAACCACAAGTCATTAAGTCAGTGAGCTCTAGTGGTTAGCTACTATATTGCAAGAAGACAGGCTAGTGCACAGTGATGTCCAGGACTATTTTTCATTTTTCATGATTCAAGATAGTGACCTGACACTTGGCACCACTATACTTTTACTATGGAGCCTCCTATAAATACTACCTTATTGCCTCTATACTCAGCCTTTACCTTCCACTACAGTGACAACTCAAGTGTACGACGGGGCAAAATGTATGGACATGACTTTGACAGAAGTATCACAGCATTCAACAATTTCACAAAAGCTCATGAAATTCATCTTTAATTACTGAGTTATTTTGAAATCTTTGGCTGCTTATAACTTGGCCAGCCTTTGAGGAAGGAATTAGAGTTGACACACACAGCCCCTTTTTTTCAATATTACTTTTTCTCCCAGCCCGTAGCTCATCTCTCAAAGACATACCCTGTTCACAGTGATATATCCTCATCAGGTGGAACCCAGCCATCATTCACTTGGCTACTGAGTTTTTCCACCACATTTTTGTGCTCCCACCTCCCCTGGTAGGGGCAGTACCTCTGTCAGCCTCACTCAACCACAGCTTCCCCTACAGCAAAAGTAAGCTCTTTGGCTCAGTCACAGGGGTTGCTGTATTGATGGAACCTGCCATGAACCCTTCCTGACTATATTTATTGCTGAGTGTCAGCTGTCTCTGCTATGGCCTGTCTGCTGATGTGCCTTCATGGGCTCACTTCTGATCCTGGTTTGACAGCATAGCAGCATGACGCTGGGCTGCTGGTGGGCCATGAGGATAGCCACAAAGCCTAATATTTATGGTCAATGAACCTAATAACATTTTTGATATTCAGTTTCCTTGTTTTAAAGTTATAGGGGCTTAAAATTCTGCAGTTTACATAATTGTAAAATTAAATATTGAATTTTCCAAATGCTTGGAGGCTTATAACTCAGTTCCCTTTGATAGAAATGTGCAGCTTGGTACTCTTCTGCATGCACGTTGGTAGTCTGATTACCAAATTCAGTTTGGACAAGTACTTTCAAAATTACGCAGAAATAACTAAATTAACAATTTTGTTTAAATTCAGTGAATTGTCAGGGAAGCAAAATCAGAATATCAGCATCATTTTGCTGGCAGAAGATACATTTTGCCCAGCCCTACTAAATTCTTAATTGCAAAAGTATGTTAAGGATGATTCTGGAGTCAACAATATTTAAAAGAGATCCCTTATAATTAAAATCCATCTTTCGGATGAGACGTTAAACCGAGGTCCTATCTGCCAGTTCTGGTGGTTGTTCAAGTGGACGTTAAAGATGCGATGGCACTTCTAAAAAGAGTAAGTAAAATTCCCTGGTGTCCCAGCCAAATTTCCCCCATTCATAAAAATATCACCAACAGCTTAATCTGGTTCAATTTCAGTTGGTTACCATCTGTACTCCCCCCACTCCGATCACCCCTGAAAAAGGGACTTCTAGTCTCAGTGGGCCTACTGGGTCAACAACATTCAGTAAATAAATAAATAAAAACTGAAGATATAACAGCTTGATGGTGCTTTGAAGAATGGTAGAATGTATGATGCTGGTGACCTTAGTTTGTGTCCTGAGACTGGGCAGCCAGTTGGGCCACAGGTGGAAGTGCAGTAACTCTAAAGACTGCTGTCTTCCTCAGGGTTGGTGGTTTTAATCCTTCCTGCAATACTTCAATAGAGTTGACCAGATCTCAGCTAGTAATTGCATTTGGGATAGGTGGCTATGTCTGTGGTGTGTCTTGTTTGCCGACAGTGATGCTCCTAAATCCTCATGACTGGGACTTGTTGCAAGAAAAGATTTGTTGGGAAATCGATCCTGGAAAAGTGCTCTTGGCTAGAGAACTGATCCTAGATCTGTTCTCTTGGCTAGGAAATTGATTCTGGATCAGTTTGCTTGGCTAATAGATGTAGACTGGGAAATCCCAGATGCAGCATTGTCTAGGAGCAGGGAGATACTAGCTGCACTTCAGGGGGCATTCCTTCAAAGGCTAGTCAAGGAACTGACAAGGGGCAACAACCTACTGGATGTGGTCCTGACAAATGGGAAGAGTATGGAGGAGGTGCAGGTGGTGGAAGCCTTGGGCAACAGCAACCACAGCATAGTAATGTTCAGGGTCAGAGCAGGGAGGGAGACATGTAAAACCAGTACTACAGTCATGGACTTCAGATGCACAGACTTTGACAAGATGTGAAGGATTGTAAGGGAGACAATGGAGGGTACAGAGAATATAGGGGCAGTGGAGGAGTTATGGCAAGCTATCAAGGGGGGGTTACTGAAAACTGTGAAAATATGCATAAAAAAGGGTAGGAAGAGCAAAAGGGGGAGAAGACCACTTTGATTTACAAAGGAGGTTGTGGGGGTAGTCATGGAAAGGAGGAGGACTTTCAGAAAATTTAAGAAGACACGTAGCGAGGAAGATATGGAAGAGTATAGGGAAAAGAGGAGTATGGTAGGGAAGAAGATCAGAAGGGAAAGGCAGATACTGAGGAGAAAATAGCAAAAAAGGTCAAAAGGGGAGATAAAATAAAAAAATTTTCAGTTATGTGAGGGAGAAGAGAAGAACAAGGCAGGGGATTACTAGGCTGAGGGGGGAGGGAGAAATAACATTGGAAAGGGACTGTGAAAAAGCAGAGTTATTAAATAAGTACTTTAGCTCGGTATTCATGGAGGAGGAGGACGGTAGGGGACCTGCACTAAAGTCGAACGGGAAGGAGGGCAAATGAGTGGATCTGAGCCCATTCACTGTGTTTAGGGTTAGGGAAGTGCTAGATAGATTGAGGGTGGACAAGGCAATGGGGCCTGATGGGTTACACCCCAGGGTGATTAGGGAATTAAAGGAGGTGTTGGCCTCACCCTTGACAAGGCTCTTCAACTTGTCCCTGGATATGGGGATAGTGCCAAAGGACTGGAAAAGGGAAGACATGGTGCTTTTACACAAGGGAGGTAGTAAGGAGGTAAGGGGAACTACCGATCTGTCAGCCTCACGTCAGTAGTGGAGATGGTAGTGGAGGCATCAATCAAGGAGAGGATGGTGGATTACCTGGAGAAGAGTGGCTTGCAGGACAACAAACAACAGGGCTTCATAAAGGGGACGTCTTGCCAGGCAAACCTAATTTAGTTCTTTGATTGGGTGACTAAGGTGATTGACTGGGGGGGGGTGGATGTGGCCTACCTGGACTTCAGTAAGGCCTTTGAGCAAGATGGAAAGCTTGGGGTTGGGAAGGAAAATAACACACTGGGTGGAGGCCTGGCTGTTAGGAAGAACTCAGAGAGTGGTGCTAAACAGGATGCACTCCAGGACAGCAAAGGTGAAGAGTGGAGTGCCACAGGGGGCAGTTTTGGGTCTGCTTCTCTTCAACATCTACATCGGTGATATTGCTGAGAGTTTGAGGGGGAGGGTGTGCCTATTTGCTGATGATATGAAAATATGCAATAAGGTGAACACCCCAGGAGGGGTGTAGGACGTGAGGGGGGATTTAAGGATGCTTGAAAAATGATCTGGGACATGGCAGCTGATATTTAATGCCAAGAAGTGTGCTGTCATGCACTTGGGGAGTAAGAACAGAAGAGCAAGGTACACCCTAGGTGGGTAGGAAATTAAAGTAACAGAACAGGAGAGAGATCTGGGATTATAGTCTCCTCAAACCTTAAGGTAGGAATCGAATGTAGTAGGGAAGCTGGAAAGGCCAATGGAATGTTGGCATGCATAGGCAGGGGCATTACCTGCAGAAAGAGTGCAGTAATAATGCCCCTTTACAAAGCCATGGTGAGGCCACACCTGGAGTATGGGGTTCAGTTCTGGAGGCCACATCTCCGCAAGGATATAGATACATTGGATAGGGTTCAGAAAAGGGCAACCAAGATGGTGCTGGGTATGCAGGAATGTCATACGAGCAGAGATGTAAGGAGCTGGATCTGTACATGCTGGAGACAAGGAGAGAAAGGGGAGACATGATTGAAACTTTTAACTATGTAAAGGGGCTCAATAAAGTAAGATAAGTGGGTTTACTTTAGAGGAAAGAAGGGGTCAAACCTAGAGGGCACAGCCTCAGACTGCAAGGAAAAAGATACAGGGGCAATGTGAGAGGGCATTTCTTCACCAAGAGGGTGGTGGAGTGCTGTAACAGACTACTAGATAGAGTGGTGGGGGCTAAATTGGTGGAAGAATTCAAAAGGGCATGGGACAAGCATATGAGGCTGAGTATTGGGGGAGGGTGGGGGCTGGTAGGGAGGGGGGAGGTGTAGGGGGGAAAAAAGGGCAGACTAGATGGGCCGGTATGGTCCTTTTCTGCCATCAAGCTTCTATGATTCTCTGATAGTAATCTAATCCAGGATCACTGGTTTTAGATGAGAAACTGACCCTGAATCGGTTCTCTTGGCTGGGAAACTCGTCCTAGATTAGCTCTCTATGCTAAGAAACTGATCCTTCACCACTTTGGGTGGGACACTGATCATGAGGCAATTGTCAAGGAAATAGTCTAGGTAAATTTGAGATACTACCACTATCCAAAGAGCATTCCAGGACTCACAATAAAGAATGCCTTATTTGTATTCCAAAATCTGCACCGGGACTGGCTAATGTTCTCAGTATAGCAATTTTATGGGTCTGCATAAGTAGGTAATAAGACATGATAGGGTAGGCAGTATTGGGCTATGCTCACATGCCCAGGGATGTAGTGAGGCCCACCACCAGAAGTAGAGAGCCTTTACAGCCTCTCGAAGTGCAGATGTAGCCCAATACTGCTCACCATGTAATGTCTTATTGTATTTAGCAAATGCAGCAAAAGGCAGCTTTATTTTGTTTTTCTTTTAATATTAAAGAAATATATTTCACTTGTTGCAGTGTTTAAATGTTTAAAATAGACCTTCCACTACTCTAGTTGGCACTGGGCAGGCAGATGCAAGGGTAACTTGATGGTTGGCAGGTTGACCTGTGTGCACTGCCGACTATCCACTTACTAATGCTGGCTATCTCTGAAAATGTTCCTCTTTTTCTTGCTACACTGATTTACCCAGCTCGTATTTATTTCTATAGGGCTCACTCATGATGGCTATCTGTCTCTCTGTCTCACTGTCTCTCTCTCTCTTTCTGTAAGTTGTTCACCTGGCTTGGAGTGGGAACAAAACTAGCACCTGATTCAGAATTTAAGACTCTGAATCAGTGAACGTGTATCTTCATAGTAACAAGCAAACTGGGACCAGGACTTTTTGTTTACATATAAATGTGGCACTAGAGTGCTATTAACCAATCAGAAGCCGTGAATTCTGTACCCATTTTCTAAGGTGATTTTACTCGCCATTTTGCAGTCAATAAAACTGAAATTGAGAATTGTGCTGTATATGCTTAAAACTACAGGCACAGCATAGCCTGCTCTGGAATGCTGCTTTTACTGCAACTTGTAGAGGTTTTGTTTACAGTCTAAATTATTCTAGTAAAGTCATCTGCAGCAGCATGTCCCTGATCAGCTACACTCGTTCTCTCATTTTTTTTTATATTGAACCTCCTGCACAGAAAATTCATTTCTAAAAATCATTAGAACATGTTATAAAATGGGTAAAGGATTTCAAGCAATCTGATTGGTTGTTAGCTGTGCATTATATGTTTCTAATGCACAGCTAAAACTAGAATCCCCTTTTAGAATACACAGGCCCATTTTATAAGCTCAATAAGCCACTCTGGGGATGTGCATTAGACAGTTCTAATGCACGACTAGGGGACTGGACGCACTCGGCCTGTGGCCTCTTGCCTCACTACGTCCCCCTAGTCGTGCATTACAGCTGTCTAATGCACACCCCATCGTGTCTTATTGCTTACTTGCCCTGTGTGATTACACATACTAGGCCACATGGTAACTCTCACATAATTGTCAGAATTAATTTAAGTGCTACACTCATAACAGCATCCTTAAAGACATGAAGTAATTCATTTCTTTGTGTGAGGGGTTTTGAAAGCAGGTGGCCTCAAGTCTTCATTCAAAGGGATTTCCTTTGAAACTGATTGTTGAGACAAAGTAACGATGAATGCAAGTTATCTTACAGGAAATGGCATAGTATTATATGCAAGAGCATTATATTCTTTGGGTTTAGTAACAGACTGATTTTATCAGGTGGTTTCTGAGGAATCAAGATTTGCAAACACTGGGAGGTGCTTGTGATGCTGCTGTGAAACATTCTTAAATAAGGAACTGTTAAATCTAATTGTGATTGTGCTATGATTTTCATAATAATATGCTCACTGTTTTATTGTTTTACAGTTTATTTACCCAGGATATCCCACCTGAGGTGTAAGTTAACATCTTATTTTCAGTGAGGTCTTACTGTTTCCCAGTTTTGTAGCTGGGAGGTTCTGATGCACAGGGAGGGTTAGGTGATTATTCAGTATCATTGTACAGTAAGTAGCTCCTGTGGGATTTGACGCCAGGGACTCAACCTTCAAAGAGCCCTTAAAGCAACACAAGTTGCATCACTCCAGGGTGGCAGCGAACTCTAGGTGAGTCAGAAACCCTGTTCCCAATTTTATAATGGGGGTCCCTGTGCCAAAAATCTAGGAATTGCCACAGCCACAGGCTAGCACCAATTAATAATAAACATTAAATAATAGTAATAATAATAATAATAAAAAAAAATAATAATTGTGTGCACCTGTGAGAAATGCAGCAAGGATCCGGCCCCCCTGGCAGATGCAACACTAAAGGGTCCAGGATGGTTGGGGAGGTGGTGATTCTGCATGCCAGGAGGGGACAGAACTAGAAGGAGCACAGGGATGCCATTGGGGGCATCAGAGAGACAGCAAGCATGGCAGGTTGTTATGTGGCACCCACCAGGGGTGCTGGTTTGTAATCCATACTACCCATGGGATGGAACTGCTTTGGAGTGGTTCCAGGGACAGATGCTGCATGGCTGCAGGTGGCCACTGCCCTGGCAGCAACCCCAAAGGTGGCCATCTTGACTAACTCTGTTGGCAAGAAGCAGCCTGATACAACATGGGAGGGTCCGTGCGAGGGTACTTTGGCAGTGCCCGGAGAATGTTACCCCCACACTGGCATCTCTCAACCTGCAGCTCCAGCTTATCACCTACAGGGCCATGCAAGGTGGCCACCTATGAGGCAGTTGCCAGGGATGTACCCACCTCAGGTCATGCAGTGTGTGTCCCTGGGACTCCATCCTCAAGTGATCCTATCCCATGCAGAATATGGCTCAACAAATGCCCCATTGCTGGGTGCTACATCACAACCTGCCATGCCTGCTGTGTCTCTGATGCCCCCATTCTTCCCTCAGCCTACTATTTTCAGGTCCCCACTTAATCACCACCAGTGTGTGCCTGTGGCGCAAGTCCCTTAGACCACCTCCTGGCTGGTCTAAGTGGAGCTCCTTGCTGCATCCATATATCAAATTATTTATTATTTATTTATTGAAATGTTTCACGAGGAAAGCCATACTGAACAACAAGTTACTCGTCTCATGGTTACGACCTGAGGAAGAAGGGAAAGGGAGAATACATCCAATGAGAACAGCAACAAAAATTTTACAGGTAGTCAGTCATTTTACACACATTACATGTCCTAATATAAAGTTCACATACAGAGTAAAAACATATTATAAAACATATTAAATAAGTGCAATGGATCCTAACAGAGCAACAAAATGCATGGATGCTAGTGGAGAGATTAAGGTAGGGTGAAGGTGCATAATAAAACATGGAGGATAGCAGCTAAATAGCCAGAAAGGGAGGTAGCGGAAGTAGGCAATGAGGTGTGAATGGAGGATTAGGCATAAAAATATAAAGGAGGGAGTGGGATAAGAAGTGGAATAGGATAAAAAAGGGGAACAGTGAATTAAGCAAGCTACAGTTTACAGAGAAGAAGTTATGCAGAGCAGTTGAGATGGAGTAAAGGGAGGATGAGAGCTGAATCTGATGGGGAAGTGCATTCTATAATTTAGGGAGATGATGAGAGAAGGCTAACTGACCAACCATGGTAGATCTGCAGGGGGATCACCAGTAGACAGGAGTCACAGGAACGGAGGGAGAGGGCGGGGAAGGGAGGACTGAGAGGGAGGAGTTAATATGGGGGGGTGAGTTGAACCAAAATTTGGACACAAATTTGGCACAATGAAGTTGATGATGGCTTTCAAGTGAGGGGAGTGCCAGAGAATGTTAAAGATCACAGAGGTGGGTGGGGGTGGAAGGAGTACGTCTAGGGAAAAACCACAGAAGGAGTTAAAGAGGGTGTCCAACCTGGATAGGGAAGACTTAGGAGCAGCACTGTAGACTACATCACAGTAGTCAAAAATTGGAAGTATCATATTCTGGACTAGTTCACATCAGGTCTGTAGCAGGAGGTAGCTACGGTTTGTATATAGTGCACCTAGCTTGGGGCACAGCTTTTTCAGGATGGTGTCCACATGTCCAGATAAGCTGAAGTGTTGGTCAAGCCACACCCCAAGATACTTGAAGGATGAAGTGTCCTCAAGGATTGTCCTATCAAGGGTAATGAAGAAGGGGAGGGGGGAGAGCCTGGAAAGTCGCTCTGCCTAGTATCAAAGATCATAGAGACTGTCTTCTTTGCATTAAGGGAGAGCTGGTGGGAGCAAAACCAGTGCTGAACTTTACTGAAGTCATGCTGAAGTCTGGTTGCCACATCATCTGGGGATTGGCCAGAGGTGAAGATGACCTTGCCAGCAGTATACATGTGAATGGAGGAGAGAGAACAGACTGAGGGGAAGTCTTTTAGGAAAATGGAGAATAGGAGGGGGCCAAGAGCAGAGCCCTAAGGGACACCAGTACAAATAGGGAGGGGAGGAGAAACAGTGTCAGCTACTCTGACGGACTGGGTCCTACCTACCAGCTAGGCTCTGAGCCAGTTAGTGACAGAGGGGAATAGACTAGCTGCAGAGAGGGAGTTCAGTGGGAGGGTGTGGGAGATGGTGTCAAAAGCTTTGGCAAGGTCAACAAAGATAGCCGATGTGATTTGGCCACTATCCATCCCAGAGAGAATGGAGTCTGTTAGCCTAATCAGGGAGGTGGTTGAAGAATGATTCTTCCAGAACCCAGACTGGAATGCCATGATAAGAAAGCTATTGTCAGACATGTAAAAGGAGAGTTGAGTGAGAACCATGTGCTCTTGGAGCTTAGCAAGAAGAGGTAGGTGAAACGGGATGACAGTTTGCTGGGGCAGAGGAATTGCCACCCTTAGGTAGTGGGAGAACAATGGCACACTTCCAAGCAGAGGGGATGGGGCTGTTGAAAAGGAGAGGTTAAGTAAGTCTGATAGAGGAGCTGCGATTGTCGGAGCTGATAGAAAGAGCAGCTTAGGATCATGCCCATCAGGAGAGCAACCGTTAGATGGATTGAGTGTGTATATCACAGCCAGTGTATCTGAGGGTGAGATTTTGGTGAAAGAGAAGACATTAGACTAGGAGGGAGAATTCAGAGAGGTGGAGGATGCAGTAGGCAGGGGGGCACTGCAGAGAAGCTAGAAGGGAAGAAGCACAGGAGATGAAGTATGAATTAAATTCTGAGGCCAAACTAAGGGGATCAGAGGGCGGGAAGAGGGAGTGTATGACCTTCCAGAACTTGGAGTATTTATATTAGACTGGAAGGTGTTACAGAAGCATTCAGCTTTGGCTAGATGGCTAGACAAGTGGCTTTGGTACATTTGTTCTGCAAGGTGCCGTAGATGTTATAGTCATTTGGAAGTTTAGAAGCTTTATGTACTTTTCACGCTTTATCATGTGCTCTAGGCATGTTAGAGCTCAGGGGTGATCCGGAGGTGGTTTCCCTGACTCTGGTACAACACAGAAGGGCATGCTTGTTCTGTACTTCTAAGAAGTTTTCCATGAAAATGGGCCGTAGCAACATCAATGGAGTTAGACAAGGAGATAGGGCATATTTAGTTTGTGCAAGGTCGTTTAGAAGGCGAGAGAGGTCCAGGGATTTATATGCTCTGGATTGTAGGACTTTATGAGGAGCCTTGGACCTATAGATTTTGTTTATTAAGTAAGTCATGTGATGGTCGCCGAGGGCATCTGGTAGTATGTTGGCTTTGACAACTTTATGTGGGTGGGAGGTGAGGGCCCAATCAATTAAGGAGTGGTTTCTGTAGAGTGGCTTAGGTGTGTCGGTTCCAGTATAAGTTGGATTAGATTGCGGGCATGGATAGCCTGGAGTATTTTACTTAGAGATGGGAGAGCCAGTTCATTGAAACAATCCATGATATATACTTTGCCCGAGGGGAGTGAGATATTATTAAACTGATGAGGTTGATGGAGGTTAAGAGGAGGAGGCCTGGACAACAATAAGTGCCAGTGATATATATATATATATACATATATATATAGGAATTGAGTAGCAACGGGAGAGTTTCAGTACGAGTGCCTCATAGGCTTTGGGGACTGAAGTGGTGAAGATAGGGATGGGGATAAATTGTAGGGTAGAGGAAACATAAATTGCCACCCCTTCACTCCTACCTGTATGATCTTGCCAGGTAATTGAGTAACCTGGGATGGTTAGAGAGGTGTCAGCTACTTTACTATTTAGACACATTTCGGTGAGTATGATAACATCCGGGGAGAGGGAGATGACAAGAGGCTGTATAAGGTCTAGTTTAGGGGCAGGCTTCGTCTGTTTGGGTGAATGAGTTTTAACCCTCGGGCAAGACATGGGGGCTATTGGAGAAGAAATCAACTCTTACATGTGCAGTTAATGGTGTGCTTGTGGGGCATGGGCCCCGGTTAGTGCTGATTTCACCTGAAGATAGAACAGTAGTGCCATAATCAGGAGGTGAATTTTGTACTCTTGTACCAAGGCAGAGGTCTTGGCAAGCATGCACAAGAGATGTGAGAGCTTGATAGGGGAGATTGGAGTTTTAGTATGCGAAGCAGTAGAAAGGAAGTTGGCCTTGGTATAAGGGAAGCACAGGGACAGAAGCGGTAGTGTGTCCAAGTAATGTAGACTGGAGAGGGTGTCCCAGCAATGTTATAATCAGGGGAGGGAAGGATAGTGAGGTGAAGTGAGTTAGGTGGTTTATTTGAGGGGAGAACTGGGGTGAGAGTACGGAGAGGCATACAGGTTGTCCAGATAAGTATTAGGAGCAGTTGATGTAAGGGAAGAGACATCGTAGGTGATGAAGGTAGTAATGTGGCAGTAGAAAAGTAGAAACTGCAGTGGGGAGGGAAGCGTTTAGTGAAGTGTGAATTAGCAGAGGAGGAGAAGAAGGGTGTAGTAACAGCAGCAGTGAAGAAGGGGAAATAGGGAGTGGAAAGGTGTAGAATGGCAGAGGGGAAGGGGAGGATTCAGCAGAGGGGAAGAGGTGGAAAACTATGTAGCTAAATGGGATTCATGAGCTGCCAAGTCACTGTGCAGTTGGTGCAGTAACTGGAGATGAAAATGTGCCAGAGGGAACTGTCAGAGTTTTTATTGGAGGAGCTGTGCTGCTGGGGGAAGCCCTATGTGCAACAAGTGTATTTAAAAAGTGGCGGGGGGGGCAAATTAGGCAGTATTAAAATAGCTCCAAAATATCTCAAAGTAGAAAACAATAGGCAGAAGCTGACTGAGCTTCAGGATACAGTGGGCTAGCCGAATTAGCTAGTCAGAGGAGAATAGCCACATTGCCAGCCAATCAAAATGCAGGCAGCGAAGATTTGAACCAGCAAGGCTCTGGCTTTCCCAAGGGACCATACCTGAAGTCAGCAGCTGGTGGTGGGGAGTAGAGCAGCACCGCTTAGGAACATGCCCGGTCAAGGCGGGGGCTCAGGATCTGTGGAAGAGAGAAAGTGCAGCAGTTAATTTAGCAAAGACTGGAAAAAGGGGCAGGGGGAGACAGAGACACAAAGATAGAGTAGCTGCAGGGGGTTGGAGGTGTCAGGTAGGAGTTTTAACTAATCGTGGGCAGGGAAATTAACGCTAAATGGGAGAGACAAAAAAACTAGGGGCAGGGTGGGTCAATGCCAAGTTCTAAGTGCAGAGGCTGGGGGAGTAGCACTCATTCAGCTGAGAAATTAGAGATATGGACCTGGGATGGAGTTTGGAAAACTAGAGGGAAAATTAAAAAGGGATTCAGAAGGAAAGAAAAAAGACTAGTATAAGAATAGCTCAAGTGGCAAATTACAGAGTTAGTTAGCAGATGGGAGAGAGAGAATCATCAGAAAGCAGGCAATTTAGTACTCAGTTAATTTAAAATCAGGCTACCTAGCCCAGGAGAACAGTGCAGTTCAGAAACATTTACTTACTGGTAGCTCAGCAGCATTTTGGCTGTGATACAGCAGGTTACACTGGGCAAAACAGAGATATTGGCAAGACAATAACTAGCAGTTCTAAATTAGCAGCAAATTAGGTAGTACTAAAATAGCTCTAAAATATCTCGAAGTGGAAGAAAATAGGCAGAAGCTGGCTGAGCTTCAGGATACAGTGGGCTAGTAGAATTAGCCAATTGGAGGGGAGTAGCCCTGTTGCCAGCCAATCGGAATGCAGGTGGAAAGATTTGAACCATCAAGGCTTTGGCTTTCCCGAGGGACCATATCTGAAGTCAGCAGCTATGGACGAGAAACAGGCGTCGGCACGGAGTAGAGGAGCATGCACCGTCAAGGGAGGGGGGTCAGGATCAGAAGTAGGCAGCCATGGATGAGAGGCAGGTGGTGGCAGGGAGTAGAGCTACACCACTTAGGAGCACACCCTGTCAAGGGGATGTTGCAGCCCCACCATGGCACAAGCCCACTTGCTGCCTGGTGCACCCTAATTTCAGTCGCAAGGCTGGTGCAGTGCCAGTTTGGCACAATGGCTCCCTGTTTTGATGAAGACTGCATTTGGAAATCTGCATTGCCACATCTTTTGATGCAAGGTGCCACTTGCACAATTATGTTTTATGCAGGGACCTTGCATCATACTAAGGCTTTGAAAATCGAGCCCCAAGATTCTTCTCTGCTCACCTGCTAGAAGAGTGATCCCCCTGTCCTGAACTCATATGAGATCATTATATATTTCACTTTGGCTGTTTGTTTCTTCCTCCTTTTCATTATCCCACCCCATACCCTCCCACTCAAGAGGGAAGAAGCTTTTGCAAACTTATTTATAGCAATGGTGCATGGTGCAGTGAAAGGTTTGTTTCTACACCCTGGTATTCTGTTTAGCATTGACATTTTTTTCTGTCTTGTACTTAACCCTTTTAACCCATTTTTGAGCCTGCATTATCATTTTTTATAAAGATTGGAAATTATATTAAAGAAGGACTTCATTAAATATGGCCCACTACAAGTTTCAACTAGTATTCTCAGATGTTTTTGGCCTCCATTGCTTAACATCACTTCTTTTGGGTGTCCAGTTAATGTAGTTCTGTAAGAATAGTGCAGTGAAAACAGCAAGGTAAGAATAACTAATCTAATAACAGCTACAGGGTAAGTGTAGCAGAAGGGATTTACTGCTAACCCTGTAGCTGTCATCATACATGAGGAGAGGAGAAAGGAGTAATCGGATGGATGTGTCACGAAGATGCTCCCATGGTGTAGGGGGCTGAGAGCAGTAGCAGCTATGGTAGTGGAGTGTCTGGGAGAAAAGAGCTCTGTTCCTGGTCTCCCACTGTGGTGTTTTTTCTGTTCACCCCCACCTGTATTATTTTTTTTTGTTCTCTCCAACCTCTTCCTTTTCCCAGAGTGTCACCCCCCATGGAGTTGATTATATTTAAGTTCAGGGGTGTGGGGCTTGTAACTCCCCACTAACATAAATTTAACCTGGTTCATTGGTTTCACAGAGGTAGCGCTCATTGATTTTAGTGAGCACTAGCCTTAATTTTGCTCTGTTGCTGTGCATGGTTTTTGGACTGTTCTATCCTTGTTTTGCAGTGTTGACCGGGAAACCTTTTTTTGTGACTATGGTGAACTAGAAGGCAATGGGCACTGATTATTGACCTTTTGGGGCAATTGATGTTCAAAAACAGTTGAGAATACTGATGAAAATCTGGGCCAGCCACACTGAAAGAAATGTGTCTTTAAGGAAAAAATGTTAAAGCAGACTCAAAATTGGGGAAAATGCATTTTAAGAGATAGTCGAGAATAACAATCTTGAATAGAATGAAAATGTATACAGTAGGTAAACATTTTCATTATAACATGCAATGCTGCTTTAATTTGTTCTCTGTCCAGGCTCTGATTCAGTATCACAATTAAGACACCATATGTGAGGGTTACACCGCTGTGGCAACCTGTTGATTACTCCCCAGTACTACAGCCTCATTTTTAAACCCACGGACTTGGACTTGGAACCTGCTAGCTTCCAAACTATTACCCTACCAGTAAGGCAATGGGATAAATCCCCATCCTGACCTACTATAGTGGAGATTACTATATACTGTAGCCTGTTTGCTCTTTTTCATTCACTTATTACATCATCATCATTACATCCTAATGCTTTTCTGTAAGTACACAACTCACTCTGAACTGGTTCTTATTCAAGATACCCCTAATGACATCATACACCAATGTTTGTCTCACCACTACTGCCAACAACTTAGAACCTCCCTCTTACTACAGGCTCATATTTATAAACTAGAGGACTAGGGATTTAACCTCACCATCTTCTGGCTCAACATAACTCAAGACTCTACCACCAAATTTAAAAGGAACAGCTCACCTTGCAGAGTTTGTTGCAGATCTCTATATGCTAAAGCTTTTTTCTGATTTCCATCCCTTTATTACATTGCACCATCACAGAGAATGCTTAGTTTCCTGGTACCCAAACTGGTGCTGTAATCACTACATCACAATGCCTAGCAGGGATAAAGGGTTGACCAAAGGTTCCCTCTTTTAAAAACCTGCTTGCCAAGATGTCCCCTAGTACAAATGAATCTGGACTATATGAAGTTTATGTGCTCTGCTTGCTCAGTGTCTGTCTTTTTTCAAGCTACAGAATGGTGGTCTGTGTTTGACTGGCAGAGAAGGGACTTATTAAATGTTGTAAAGATGCACCTTTACACTTTTTTTTACTTGTACAAATACAGTAATTCAACTCTTTTGTTTGCAAGAATAACCTACACCTCTGTCATGCACAGCAGGAACCAGCACAGACTGTAAACTGTTTTAAACAGTTACTTTATGAGATTTTACAGAAAGCAAGGAGGTCAGAGACATTGTATTAGTCAATCTTTTACATTAGGAAAACGCAATGAACACACATGTACTGTGCTCTCATGTGGTGTATGCTCACCTTTCTTCATGTACACATAGCATGACAAGTTTAAAATGAGATGGGTTGCTCAGGAAATAACACTGATATACTGTGCTCTGTTGAGGCAGTGTAGCTAGTGGTTTGAGAACAGATTTGTGAATCTGTGGACTAGGTTTGAACCCTCCTAGAGTCACTTTCTCTTTGGGTAGTCTTGACCAGGTTTCTTAACCACCATGAGCATAGTTCCATGTTCTTTTCCATTTTATTCTCTCTTTGTCTCATGTTAACCTCCCTGTGCTTGCCTGATGACTCATGTAACTACTCAAGGCTTGCAATGTGTTTTAAGATAGAGAAACAAATTACATTCCATCCTTCCTCTCCTTTCCTGTCTACAGGCAACATAACATTGAGTTGATTGTCAACATCAAAATACAGTAAATGGTAAGATATAAGAAAATGTGAGTGTGCCCCAGTGAGCAATCATTCTTAAATCCTTCAGGATAAGTAAATAACCAAATATAGAAATAATAAACTTCATATATATTCAAGCAAGCAGAAAGACTATAAAAATGGTTTTGCTGCAGAATGTTTACCAAGTGTAAGTTACAGTTGTTATTTGACAAAGACATGATTTATTCATTTATTTACTGAATCCCTCCATTGATGTCAGGCACCTCACCCACTGTGCCTCCTTCATCTTCCAGTTTTAGCTTGGATCCCATTCCCCATACTTTGCCTTTCTCTTTAATCAATCAATCAATCAATCAATCAATCAAATTCTTTATTTATCCAGACAAACACCATTGAGCAAGCTCATTTACAAGGTAGACCTGCATTACACAAGTCAAGTAACAATGCATTTATATACAGACAAATAGACAGTAGATGCAAGAGTTCAACAGTACAGGTAGGTCTGCAATAGACAGGATAAGTAAAAATACAT
The DNA here is from genome assembly GCA_016271365.2 of Neoceratodus forsteri. Taxonomy (NCBI): domain Eukaryota; kingdom Metazoa; phylum Chordata; order Ceratodontiformes; family Ceratodontidae; genus Neoceratodus; species Neoceratodus forsteri. Next base: position 243,765,999 of record CM028130.1, read on the forward strand.
TTGGGTTCAGGTAAAAGACAGTCGGTAAGGGTATACATAACAATAGGGTAGCAAGTCAGTAAAAATTTATACAAGGTACAACAACATACATGGTTTAGTATTCCTGTAAGGTAAAGGCATTATAGTTCAGTGAAGAGATTAGTTGAAGTGGATGCTACAAGTGAAGAGACATACATAGTCAGTTTAAAAAGACCCAGGTGTATCACAGGGGAGACGTGTCGGGAGAAGTGGGCAGTCAGTGGGGGGGTCTGGAACTGGGCTAATACTAGGACCAAAGAAATGAGATGCTGTGGGTATACAAGGAATAGGTGGTTGAGAGAGGGTGAGATTTAGGGCAGTAAATAAGTAGGTGGCTCAGGGACAAATTATGCACTGATACAAGAAGGAAGGAGGATGGGAAAAGCAGGGAGGATGTGGAAGGGGGTATAAGTAAGCTAGGATCATTGGAAGCAGTTGCATGCTTCTGTAATGTACTTTGAGTATAACGTCTTAAACACAGTGACACTAACATGAGTCCTCAGTTTCAGTGAGTTCTTTAGCACATTCCAGAGCTAGGATTGTTGGAAGCAGTTGCAGGCTTCTGTAATGTATTTAGAGTATAAGGACTTAAACACAGTAATACTAACAGGAGTCCTCAGTTTCAGTGATTTCTGTAGCACATCCAGAGTGACCGTAGAATGAATCATATGGCAGCTCTCCCAAAATGCATTAGGGCTTTGGGCACTTTCAGAGAAATCAGTGAACAGCTTCTTAGGACATAGGTTCCAGGCATATTGAGAGTCAGGCAATGAACAATGTACTGTGGAAGTTTGCCAGTGATAGCTCTGTATGTCCAGAGAGCTGCATTTTTATTTTGTCTGTATTGTAGGGAGGTCCAGCCTATGGCAGCATATAAAGAGCTGTGATGGGTGGAGAAGGGGAGACCAGTGATAAAGCACAGGGCTCTGTGGTAAAGTATGCCCAATTTACCGAGGTATGAAGTAGCACACTGGCTGTATATAAAGTCGGCATAATCAATTAGGGAAAAGAATGTAGACTGAACTAGCTGCCTCTTGGCCTCTATAGTTATTAGGCGGTTTAACCTGAAGAAGAGACCTAGTCTCTGCCCCAGTTTTTTTAACAAATCCTCCAGGTGCTCTGCAAAGGAGAGTTTGAAGTCTAGAGGGGGAGAGTTCACCTTCAGCCATGACCTGTTGGTGCCTATCAGAAAGGTAGTTGTGGAACAAACACAAGGAGGTAGAATCTAGGCCAATAGCTTTTAATGACGAAAGAAGGAGACTGTGGTCGACAGTGTCAAAGGCCTTACTTAGGTCTAGAAAAACGGCGCAGACATATTTTTTATTCTCTAGCTCGCGCTGCCAGTCATTTGTCACCTTGGCCAGGGCTGTGATTGTACTATGTTCAGTTCTGAAACCAGATTGCATTGGGTTTAGCAGGTTAGTATCATCTATGAAAGATTTCAGCTGGGCATTCATGATTTTTTCCAGAAGTTTTGATAGTACCAGGAGAAGGGAGATGGGCCTGTAATTGTTTAGATCACAGGGGTCTCCAGATTTAAACAACGGAATAACATGTGTGGTCTTCCACACTTTGGGGAGGGTCCCTTGAGAAAGGGACAAGTTAAATAGATGCATAATAGGTACGGCCAAGACATGATAGGCAATCTTTAGGTAGTATGGATTGAAGGTGTCAGCGCCAGCACTTTTTCTGCTGTCCAACTGGAGGAGGACATCTTCGACCTCTTTTAGTGAGGCAGGAGAGAATAAAAAGACTGCATCTGAGGGACTAGATTCTGAAGGTTACATGGTAAGCTGGGCACATAGGTTGCATGCAGGTGAGTTATCAAAAGCTAGCCGTGCAGTAGCAAAGTGATTGTTGAAGGCTTGTAGTATCTCTTTATTGTTGTTGATAGTTACATTGTCAGAAATAATTTTTGAGGGGAGAGTGTTTCCTGTGGTATTACCAGAAAGTTCTTTTATAGTGGACCAGAACTTGGCAGGGCAGTTGGAGGCAGTGTCGAGTTCAGAGCGATAGAAGTTGGACTTGGTTTCCCGAATTAGCTTTGTACAGTGGTTTCTGGCTGTTCTGAAAAGATGCTAGTCTTCAGCTTTGTGGGATTTGCGTGCTAGCTTCCAGAGATTGTCTCTTTTTAATAGTGCTGCCTTGATGTCTGCTGTAAACCAACAGCACTTTCTAGCCTTTATGCGGATTTTGACTAAGGGTGCGTGGGTGTTAAGAGTGCTGGATACAATTTTGTGGAAAATGGCATATGCTGCTTCTACTGATTTGACTAAATAAAAGGTCTGCCAAAGCAGGGAGGCTTTCAGGTCATTGATATATGCAAGCGGGTCAAAATTCTGTTTTGGTCTTTTGGTAGAGAACATTGCTGAGGCTGTTGGTTTAGGGACTGCTCTTATGCCAGCAATAAAGCAATGGTCATTAACATCGGCAGAAAAGATCCCAGCATGGGAGAAGAAATGGGGTTTGCTTACTAGAAGTACTTCTAATAGTGTACTTTTCGTAGGGTTTTTCTTATTGATACGAGTAGGTTCATTAATAAGTAGAGCAAGCCCATGAGAGTCACAGAAGGATTTAAGTGGAAGAGATGTGCTTGACAGCTAGTCATAGTTAAGGTCCCTTAGTAAAACTGTTTCCAGTGTGTCAGTACTCATAGTAGATGATAGGTGGGACAGGAGCTGTGACCCCGAGGACAGGGGTCTATAACATCCTATGACACGGAGGGCCGTTGATGTAGCTATTTCAATTTTTAAGGACAGGCATTCAAAGGCATCGGCAATTGATGTAGTGTCGAGGGTAACGACTGTAAACTTGTCCTTAAAATAGATGGCTACACCACCATCTCTGGTTAGTCTATCGGCTCTGAGTAACAGATAGTTGGGGATATTGACCTGTTTGTCTGGTGTGGATGGATGAAGCCAGGATTCAGATATGACAAGTACATCCGGCTCCATGTGGATAGCCCAAACCTGTATTGAGGTGAGTTTCTTTAAGAGGCTACACACATTAACATGCATAAAGCTGATACCTTTATACTTTGTGACTTCAGATGGTGAAGGAATTGCTTGTATAGGACCAGGGTTAAGTTTAACATTACCTGAGCAAAGTAAGAGGAGGAGTACAACTTTCCTCAGGGCAACAAGTGGTAATTTGGAAGAACTAAACCTTCTTTGGCTAGTGGAAGTATTGGCATAGGAATGCAAGGACCTATTCTTTGTACTGTTTAGTCCTAGTGATACACATGCTAAGACCCTAGCCGTATGACACCAGTAGATGCAGGTACTGGGTCGAGTAGGTAACATTCCTTGGGTAGGTAATGAGATGCCATTGGCTGTCCGAGAGGGAGACTCAGTTGAAAGTAGCTATGAAAACTTGGGGGCATAGCACGAGTTGTATAGGGACTCCATGAGTAGACATTCGTGTGGTAGGGGATACGAGTCCTCTTTGGGATAAATTCCATCTGGCATGTACCCTAATAAGGGTAGGGTGCATAAGGTGGTAAATAGGTAGAGTCAGATTGCAAGGTCCAGGGTTAAAGCTTGGGGGTCAGAAAGAGAAACAGTTGTAAGGGCTTAATCTGGGCAAGGTATCACCAGGTAAGGCTACGCGCCATGGGGTCTCAAAAGGGATACAGATACCGATATCACTTGAAGGGAGCAAGGAGATGTTTCTATGGCACAGCGATTACAGATAGTTACGAGAAGTTGTAAACCTGATCTAAGAAGTATCACCAGCTAAGGCTACACACCACATGGTCAGCAAAGGGATGTAGGCACTGAAACCACATGTAGGGAGCAAGGAGAATTTACTATGACACAGCGACTAGGGACAGTATTAAGAAGTCACAAATCTGATCTGAGATGAGTGGTAGGGGAGACTACGGTGGGTTAGTTAGGGTGGGACTCTTGAACCTGAAGAGGCAGCCCAAAATGTATATGTCTGTAGGCGTCCTAGGGTGGTGGGAAGGATAGATTTGTAGGAAAGCCAATGGCAGGGGAGAGTGGGGCAAGGAGGTCTATATAATAATAGTCAGTGAGGGGGATGGGTGGGTGGTCATAAAATTTGCGGCTTTGCCATACCTCTCTGGGTCTGGAGGCCAAGCAAGTGGTCTTGGGCGGCTGCTTCGGAAGCGCTAACTGCCCGGTGGCCCGGTTCTTGCGGCGGATGAGCTAGGAACCCTGGAGGGTTCTTAGCTGAAGGGGAAGAGAAAGCAAAGCCATTTAGTACTGGTCCCAGACAATGGTTGAGATACCCAGTGACAAAACTAATTTACAATTGAAAAGGGTCGATTTCATTGGTGCCCTGAAGTCTGGGTGGAAGTTACAGAGGTGAAGAAAAGGGCTGTTTCACTTAATCAATCTAGCAAGAGCGGTTTGCAAATATAACAGCTTTTTTTAGGCAGTTTACAGACAGATTCTAACAAAATAGGCACGCATTAGCAAGCATAAGTAAAAAAAAAATCAGCGCCTTTTTAGCTCAGGAGACAGAAAAAAGATAAGAAGGGGTAAAGGACCAATCGGAGCAAGCCTGGAGAAGGCTCTCGCACTCCGATTGGTTTGCAGCTTTGCCATACCTCTCTGGATCTGGAGTCCGAGCAAGTGGTCTCGGGCGGTAGCTTCAGGATCGCTGACCACCCGGTGGCCGCGGTTCTTGCGGCAGATAAGCTGGGAGCCCTGGAGGGTTCTTGGCAGAAGTAGTAGGAGAGAATTAGCGTGGTCAGCCTTATGAAGGGGGAGAGGAGGGAGTGGTGAGGCAAGGGGCTGTTAGAAATGTAGTTCTGTGGTGCAGGACTGCACTCTAGGAGGGGTTCTCTAGCTTTAAATTTGTGTAGTGCAAGATGGCCAATGGGAGGAGGTGCACAGAAGGGGGAGTGGTTTAGGTGTATTTAAAAACTTGTGGTGGATGGGGGGGAGGGCGACAAAATCACACAGAGAGACACACAAAGGAGAGAATGGAAAGATTAAGGGGTCTTTCTAGGCTAAAACAAAGCAAACAAACAGTATTTTACTCTCTTTTTTTTCTACCAGAATGAGCAAATACAGGCTAGTAACAGTCCTTAAACAAACAAAAAATCAGCAGTTGGAATCCCAGTGTTCAGTTTAGCTGTAATTGATATTATGTGCACACACTAGTAGCGAAGGCCAAGCAGCACAAACTACAAAATTTGTGCACAGGCATACAATTAGTCCTGGGGAAGCAGCCACGTTGGATTCCAGAGCTAGCCACTCAGGGAGTTCACCAAGATGGTGAGTAGCCAATGGGGGCACTACAGTCAGATGGCACCAGGAATTCAGAAAAACAATCCAGGATCTTTGCTGCAACAGCTGCTGAGGGCTGAAGATCTGGCTTCAGCAATTACCTGTGCTTGGAGAGCAGTGAGCGGGTGGCAGCAGGCAGGCTCCCAGTCTCACCACTGTAGTCGGCAGGCAGCTCAAGCTTAAAAGCAGTTAAGAGGATGAGGTGCTTGCCCGAAGTGGGCAGCAAGCCTGTGCTTGGAGAGCAGCGGGTGAGTGGCAGCAGGCAGGCTCCTGGTCTCACCGCTGTAGTCGGCGGGCAGCTCAAGCTTAAAAGCAGCTAAGAGGATGAGGTGCTTGCCCGAAGTGGGCAGTAAGTCTGTGCTTGGAGAGCAGCGGGTCGGTGGCAGCAGGCAGGCTCCCGGTCTCACCGCTGTAGTCGGTGGGCAGCTCAAGCTTAAAAGCAGTTATGAGGATGAGGTGCTTGCCTGAAGTGGGCAGCAAGCCTGTGCTTGGAGAGCAATGGGCGGGTCTCAGCAGGCAGGCTTCCAGTCTCGCCGCTGTAGTCGGCAGGCAGCTCAAGCTTAAAAGCAGCTACAAGGATGAGGTGCTTGCCCGAAGTGGGCAGCAAGCCTCTTTTCATGCTCCTCCTCATACTCACTCTGTAACTCTCTCTGACTGTCATTCTATTTCTTTTTCTGTAAGGTACTCTTCTACAGGTCAAGCTGCTGCTTCCTAATGCTTCTCTAAAATCTGTCCCTCTCTTCCTCTGAAAATTTCCTGTGCAACTGCCTCCTTCTCTCTTCAGTATATCTCAGTGATTTCATTACTCACTCCTGTAACTGCTACTGGCCCAATGTGATTTACTACCACCCACTGGGCACACCCTTTTAATCCTAGACTTGATAAATAAATACATAAATAAATAAATAAATAAATAAATAAATAAAACACCCTCCCTTGCTCTTACTTGGCTCTAGAATATCCCTCCCCAATTTGCTATATTGATGAAGTGCTTTTGTACATTTACTTGCTTATTTCATCTGTTCAGCACCTTGCTGTATTGTATTCCTTGCACCTTGTTATTTTGCTTTGGCACATTTGTTAATTTATTGCTCTTTTGGACATTGCTCCCCCCCCCCCATGCATCTGGAAACAAACTATTGCCAGCTCAGTATGTCTTTCCTCATAAACTTTTTAAATAAATAAATAAATCTTATGAGAGTCTACCAATAATTGGAATCAATAGAAGTATGTGTGATATCAGCACTGATTTCTATAAAACGAAATTTCTAAATTCTTATAAATGAGTTTGCCTGGGGAACTGAACACAAGCTGAAAGAGATGTCATTTAAAAGTACCAGGAGGATGTACTTTACTCAGAGCATTGTCACATTCTGGTATGCACTCCCACTGAAGTTTATAGACCTTACTGACAAAACTAATTTTAAAACCAAATCTGACAAGCTAATGGAGGAAAAAATACAAAATTACTATCACTAAGAAGTGAGGGGACAGTAAACATGGGCAAATGCCTTTCTTCTGTCCTTGTATCAATAGCATGTACAGTATGAAAGCAAGTATCAGCATTGTACCTTGACTTTCATTTATGTAGATCAGGGTTGAAGACTGTAATGTTCTCTCCCCAGGTTGTTGGTGGGGTGGATATCTTCTATAAACTAAATTACAGGTCTGTACAGTAAGTGCCGGATCCTGGGAATGATTCTTGCATCCCTGGTCTGAGAAGCAGTGGCTCTAACCATTCAGCTAAAGGGAAAGTGTTTCACCAAGATATTAGACTGAGCCTCTGTTTTTTGCATGTATCAGAAGCAGCATCTTTAAACATGCAGCTAAAGGAAAAGTCTTTAGCCAAGGTATTAGAGTGAGCTGGTGTTGTTTGCATGCCACAATCTCAACATTTTCCACTAGATGCCACTCTGCATGTTTTGGTTACTGATTATGTATACAGTACAAAGACAGACTTTAAAAAAATGATAAGAACCCAAAATGAAGAGGAGTTGAAGAGTAAGGATGAGCCAATGCAGAATTTGTACTCAGAGAAGGTGCCAAGTTTGACATTTGTACCTTTGAGTCGGCCAAATTGAACTTTTGGGGCACTTTTGATCACTTTGACAGTGGTCCAAATAACTAAGCAAATAGTACTCTATCCCTCCGCAGGTGGCCAGAGCTAGTCTTAGGACCAACTGACAAGAATCAACCACGCCTGGGTAATTAGAGTGGTGCTGGTTTGAGCTTGGGGCCCAAACAAAAAACAAAAGATAGGATAAACCAGCACTCTGGAGTCACACACAGGTTATGCATGAGAATAATAATATTCAAATGAAATTTGCAGTTTAAACTGAAATAAATTTATTTTGCAGAACACAAATCAAAGTAAGAGTACAGCCACTCTGCACTAGCCCCTGCACTTCACTCTGTTGGAACTTCCTTAGGGGTGCTATTCTGTGCCATACATGTATAATTTAAACTGTTTTTAACCCATAATGCACAACATAGCTAGGTGACACTGTTAACTAAAGGAATAACTTGCCACAGTATTAATCAGTTGTTTGTCATATTAAACAAGCATTTGTCAATACTGAATGTTTGCTTGCCGGCTTTGGCATTGGTAGTGTAGGAGTTAGAGAGATGCATAATAGGAATGACAGTGATGTATTGAACTGAAGCCAACCCCACCACCACCCTGCAGAGACTGACTGGCACTGGGGTGTGCCTTTGGGTCATCAGGCATAATGGCTATGCTATTCCTCCACATCCTATCCTGCAGAAGCCGACAAGTGTCACAGTGTGCCTTGGAGTCTTTGGGCCTTGTGCTCACCCCATTCCATAACAAATACAGTGAAAGCGGTGCAGTATAGGAGAATGGGGTGAACTTTGGGGTCAAATAGTCCAAAGCATTCCTCGATGCCTGTCACAGGCTGCATGATGTGGTTGGGGGTGGAATGGCAGGAGTATTACAGGTGACAATCCCAAGTCACACCCCTCATGCCTGTCAGAATCTACAGGGTGGAGCGATATGGTCAGAAACCCTAATGTGCCAGGCATTTGTTGGTATTTTCACTCCAAATTTTAAATATGGGTTTTTTGTGACTCCCACCTCATGAACAGTGGCAATATCAGTTTGTTAGTGGAAAGCTGATTTTGCCCAGTGACTATGCCATTTGGCACCACTGGTGAGAAAACACATTTCAAACAGGATGTGAAAAATGACAGCTGTTCTGTTCATGGGGAGGTGTAAAACATGGCAATGTTGAAAATCTGGAGTGAAAATATAAAAAAATTGGTGAAGTCACTAGTATGCATAGAAACTGTGCAACGCACACCCATAATGTCATTAGTTTGGGGATTTTTTACTGCAGATTGTCAACACAGACATTTTGGAAACTCCGCTCATGAACAGTGTCACTGTGATTTTCTTAATCTGTCCTGAACACTGATTTCCCACAGCGACCACGCATTTCTGTGTCAGAAGTGCAAAAACACATTTCAGCCAGGGTGTGAAAAATGACAGCTGTACTGTTCATAAGGAGGTGTTGAAAAATGCCAGTGTTGACAATCTGGACTGAAAATATTACAAATTCTTGAACTTATGAGGGTGTGTGAAAATTTTATTTTATTTTATTTATTTAGTTTAGTTTTTGTTGACTGGGTAAGTGCACTGGACAAATCCTGCCTATTTTCATGCATGACCCGGGGGAGGGGGATACAGATGAATGCCAACTGACCTCGAACCAGATTAAGCTGTTGGTGGTATTTTTTTAGTGAATTGTGCAATGCACGCTTGTAACACAGTCATTTTATGGACTTTTGTCACCAAATTTTCAACATAGCAATTTTAAGACCTCTGCTCATGAACAGTGTCACTGTGATTTTCTTAATCTGTCCCGAACATTGATTTCGCACACCAACTGTGCCATTGTGCGCTACATGCACAGAAACACATTTTGGGTGAGTTGTGAAAAATGACAGCTCTTCTGCTCATAAGGAGGTGTGATAAAATGGCAATACTGAAAATTTGGAGCAAAAATATTAAAAATTTGTGAACTGACGAGCGTGCAAGGGAACTGCGCAACGCACAATTATAAAACAGTCATTTTTGGGAATTTTTTCACTAAATTTTCAACAGAGGGTTTTTGGGGGCCTACCTCAAGAACTGTGACACTGTTGTTTTGTAAATCAGTCCCCATAGGTGGTTCTGCACAATGACTGCAAAATCACCTTGCGTGACTGAATAACAAAGTGACAGTGCCAGAATTTATGAGGTGGGATCCCAAGAACCCCATGTTGAAAATTTGGTGAAAAAATTCCCAAAAATGTCTGAGATACGAATCAAAGTTGAAAAAACCCTATTTATTCCATTATACAGCTTACCGGCATTTCCTCAGTTTGCGGTCAGCTTTGAAGAGTGCAGATGTGTTCCCGGTCCACCGAAGATCATCACGCAGGACTCCAGAGTTAAGTATGGGGTGAGGGTGTGAGGAGGCAGGGTGCACAGAGGGTGAGTGCAGGTGGGGAGAGGGCAAGACAATCAATGAGGGACTGTTTTTGTTTTTAGGTCTTTTTTCTTTTAGGAAGATGACGTAGGACTTTGTCATGCTGGGGTGGGCTCTCAGCATGGCAGCTGGAACTTTGTTTGGGGGGGGCAGTGGAGCCGACGAGGGATTGGGCACTCCCATCGGCCATACAGAGGTTTGCACGCTGGGGTGGACTCCCAGCGTGGCACCTGGAAGTGTGTTGGGGGGGCAGCATATGGACATTTGCCATGCTAGTGCAGCATCTGCAAAAGGGGACAGGGCATTGGAAGTGGGGGAGGCAAACCTATAAATTCTCTTATGGTGGCACTATGTTTCTTGCACATGCATGCAAGCAAACATAAAAATGAAATCCTCTATTATTCTAGCATATATGTTGCTTATTGGATATTTTAGACTGAAAATTAAAAAATGAAATGCAAGGTAACAAACAAAGAATGAATTACCTATATTGCAACACTTCCCATGACATCACAGTGGTGCATCTATGGTGGATTCACTCATTTACCTAAGTATACTTACACACATTCATATGTACTTATAATCCAAAGTGATGATGACTAAGAAGTTGTATTGTAACTTATTCTAGACATCTTGAAACTTCATGCTAAAAATAATAAACAGTTAACTGCATTTGCAAACTGAGTTATACACAGTATTAAAACTGACACCTGAAGCTCATGTATATGTAGTAAATTAGACCTTTTTTATTTCTGCATACATATTTCAACAATGCAAGGCTCAAATCTAATGTCAAATTAATAAATCAGTGGCAAGAAATGTAAACATAACAATTACCATAATTATGATTATAGGGGCTACCCTCCATTGGTCTTCAGACAGAAAGAGTAGGGAGCTACAAACTGTTTTATATTGCAAATACCTCCTGCGCTCAACTTTCTCAGGTCTGTAAGAGAGAAGGGAATAGGATATAAAAGTCCAGTTATTAGATTTTACTGACTTATGCTTAAGAAACAGGGGAAAATGTGGGACAGGGGAGAAAGGGAGGAAAATTCTTACAGGATTAAGAGTTAGAGTTTTACATAATCACTGTGATTTAAAATGCATACAAACTAGATCTCTGTGGTGAAAGAAGGGTTATAAATACGGCTTGAAGTCAAGCACCGTATTCAATCTATCTGGTGTTAATAGTAATAATAATCTTTATTTGTAAAGCGCTATTCACATTGTACCAAAGCACTGTACAAACCAAACAATATAAAATTAAAATGATAAAATTCTAAAATAATTCTTCCAATCATTATAATTAAAACTTAGATAGCAGTCTGACATAAATTAAAATGTGCCTCCAAAGGCGAGCTCAAACAAATAGGTTTTTAGAGCAGTTTTAAAGCTCTCCACTGTCAGACACTTTCATATCCAATGAGGCAGAGAATTCCACAGGGTTGGGGCTACAAACAAAAATGCCCAAGATCCAAAGGTTTTTAATCATACCCTGGGAATCTCCAGCAATCTCTCATCGGCTGAACTGAGCACTCAGAGTGGGCAGTAAGGGTGCAGGAGATCTTGCTGGTAGCTCAGACCCAGTCTGTGTAGGCCTCTGTAGGTCAGCAATATGACCTTGAAGGTGATCCACCACTGAACTGGCAGCCAGTGCAGTTTGTGCAGCACAGGTGTAATATGGCTGAATCGAGATACTCCAGAAAACAACCTGGTCACCACATTCTGCACCAGCTGCAAGAGGTGAACATCAACCCTCAGAAGCCCTAGATACAGGGGGTTACAGTAGTCAAGGCATGTGGTCACAAAGGTGAAGATCAACACTGGGAGGTCACCAGATGGAACTAGGTGTTAATCCGGTTGATATTCCTCAGATGGGGAAAAGAGGATTTGACCATGGCAGACACCTGGGAGTGAAGCGTTAGTCCAACGTCAAGTATTACCCCCAGATTCCATGCCCATTTGGAGGTCAGCAACTGGGCAGGCACCTCGAGCCAAAGACCTGAGGGACATCCCACTGCTGACCCCTCTATCCAGCAGCCAGGATCCACAACCAACACCTCAGTTTTGTTGGAATTCAGTTTCAACCAGCAGGAATTCATCCAGTCTTGGATTTCCATGAGGGAGTTGTTCAACACTGAGAAAGCACTATCCTGGTCAGGCACAAAAGATAGGTAGAGCTGGGTATCATCTGCATAGCAGTGAAAATTCAGCCCATACTTCCTCACAACATCTCTTAATGGCAGCATATACACCGTGAACAACATGGGGGACAGCACAGAATCCTGTAGCACCCCCACATGGAAGAGGGAATTTAATGTGTATATCCAGAAAGTCTCTCTCTGGAACAACTGTTGCACTCTACTGCCCCCTCACCTTCCTACTCTCACTAATTCCAAACCCATGAATCTAAAATATTTGGGATCACTGTTATGAAAATAAAAACATTTTCTGGTACTGTGTTTTTAATAAAAGGCACCAAGTTTGACATGTTTACCTTTGATTCAGCCAAATTGAACTTTTGGGGCACTTTTGATCACTTTGACTGACTGCTGTCCAAATACTGTAACTAAGTAAATAGTATTCTGTCCCTTCCCAGGTGACCAGTGCTAGACTTAGGGCCACCATTTTCACAACCACAGTGACTTCCCATCCTCCTTCCCTTTCCTCAGGTATGTTTTTACTTAAAAAAATGTAAGGCTACTAGCAATGTGTCAGGTGCTGACTGAATTTTATTTAACTGACTGGAGAAATGGAGAGGGTGGAAGAGGATGGGATTAACTGGAGTCAGTAAGACACAATGAAGGAATACCTCTCACCCCCATTTTTAGCCTGCTATCCCCTTATACTTTAGCCCCCCCTCCATACTAAGGACTCAAAGTGTTTTTGGCTAAAGTGTTGAAGCTGAACCAATGACATGGGTCTGAATCAAAGCCAATTCAAAGCAGCCAGTCTTCAAATTCATTCACTCAGCCTTACTTAGCAGATCTTGTAGGTTTGCAATCACAAAGTAAAATGTAGGTGTGAAGTGAAAATAGTTATCATGGCTTTGGGGGATGTGGGAAAGGACAAGCGTCATTTCCACTGTAGCTTCCAGAATTGTTATTCAGCTGATTAATTACTTGGAATGCATACAACATTTGTAATTGCATGCTTTCTCGACTGATTGCTGGGGGAGGCAAGGATCCACAGCAAGCAACCAAAAGAAATATTCCTGAAAACTTTTGAATTCTCATGGGTTGTTCTGATGGCATCATGGGAGGGAGCATAGCATCCACTGTGACAATGAGGAATTTTGTTAATTTCATTCTCAGATTTGTTTACCAGATCAAGGGCTTTTATGTTATCTCTTCTCTTCAGTTTTAACATAAATTTGATTTCCTTAATTCCCTTTCCTCTAGTTAACATGGAAAGACATATATTCATATGCACTTTGTACTCATGAAAATGTATTTCTATATTGGAAATGTGTAGATTGTGAGATGGTTTTATGAGACAAATTATCTGTACTGTCCTATCAATGAAGCATGTTTTGCACCCTGTTAAATTAAGAGACCGCAGTCCCCACTTAAACTAGATAGTCTATCTAGTTTAAGTAGGTGTAGGTGGTCTCTTGGTTTAATAGGGCACAATACATACTTCGTTGATAGGACAAGACAATATCATTTAATCTTTAGCCTTGCTGATCTGGGACATGGCTTAAAAATAGGCACACATGGTCAAAATTAGGGACACATCCTAGAAAGATATTAATATTAGTGCAATAAGCCACCCATAATTTGTAACTTTATGTGAAAAGCATTTTCTGAAGAAAAACTAGACTGTAACATTATAGTTGTACATTATGTTATGTTTTGAATCCCTTCTCTTTAGCAAAGGAAATATGAAATTTAATAGACACTGTAGAAATATTTGAGGGAAAATCAGGGACATCCATCAAAATCAGAGTAGGTGAGAGGTATGGACAATGCAGTATGGTAGGGTACAAAAAAGCTAGTTGAAAAGTATACACAATTGCAATTGAGATATTCAAATAAAGACTACAGAGGTGCAGACTGCAGAATCCCACCAGCAGAAAAGCTGCAGAATGGCAGTTCTTCTTCCACAATGTTTTTTGAAATGTCTTTTTTTTTAATTTGTGGCATTCAAAAAAAAACATTTCTATTTAAACCATGGAATGATACTATGTGTATTATGTAATCTGCAAAGTCTGATTTCAGAGCTGATGTACAGAAAATAAATCCATAGATTATGTCAACTGTGGAAAGGTATTTTGTAATTTATGTAAACAGTGGATTGTTAGTCCACAGTTTAAAACAATCCACTTTCAGGATTTTGGAATTCTGCTTCTGATAAAATTCTATGCAGTTAGGCAGGATTTCTGAAATTCCATGGAGATCTGATGGAAGCAGATTTTGAAAATTATGCATATCTCTAAGGACCATTCATGGTAACAGCAGAGTCCAATGATTCATATACTGGATAAGGGAATGATACATTATTTGTCAGTGTTGTATGTTACCCTTTTGCATGACCTGGCACTGTGGAAAGTTAAAATTTAAAATGCTTCTGTAAAACTTGAACTTTTTAGAACCATGCTGAGTTTCATTATTTTGTGTAACAAAAAGTGAGATTCTGGGGTAGTGACCACTTAATCTAAGATAGTAGTTTGTACTGTTGCTGTGCTGTGACTGAAAGCAGAGAAGAAGGAGGAGATAATACTTTGCATTGTTCCTGGAATGTAATTGAAAGCAGTGTAGCAGGAGGTGGGATGTTTAAGATAAGGACAGGGACATTATGTATTGCCTAAGAGGTCAAACTGTGAGGCAGTTGTTTTATGGTTGCCTGCCTCCAATAAAGTTCTGAAGCTTGCATCAATCTGTGACACTTCTGCATGAAAGACCCATTAGGAAACATAGCCAGGGCAAGCTTGATTTATTGCTTTAACATTAAACATATCAAAATACCAAAATGGAAAGTGTAAACAATGACTAACGTACTAAATACTAAATTATACTAAACATTTAAAAAGAAGAAAGCAGAATTTGGAGGCAGATAAAGTAAAACAGAAATATACATTATCTATACAGCAACATGGATTTTAGGTATTAACTCACTTTCTCAGTTCCATGGCCTTACATGCAAATACAGCAACAGTCTTTATAGTTATTTCATTAGCAGCAGTTAGTAAAGAGCACACAGCATCTTTAGGATCCATACAGATTTTTGAAAGATGTTGCTTAGAAAGCAATTCCTAAGAGATCAGTATAATGAACAGTCTGCCCGAGAATTCTTAACATGTTCAATTTCTCTCAAGTTACAAGGACAAACTCAAGCCTCTCTGGGTATTCCCTGCTATCTGGTCAAAACATCTGCAATAGGAAGTTCATTAAATCTGAGTTTAGTAAATGTGTGCCTAATTTTTTGAATCTCAATAGTCTAAATGCATCTCCCAAATTATTATTTTTCATAACTGTGTAGTAGTAGATGATATATTTTATCTGACTTGTATACGAGAGATCAGATTGTTTAGCAATATCAAAAGGCCTGTTTTTGTCAGATATAAAAGTTCAGTTCTAGAAAATGTTCCATGTACTTCTCATAGATAACCATAGTTAACTGACTGTAAAGCATCCCTACTTTGAGCCAACTAATAGAGTAGTTTTCTAAAAATGCTTTATCCATAGCCTTGAGATGTAAAAAAGGCAATCTGGATGGCAGGATATACAACTTTTTGGCCAAATATCAGGACAATCTAAAAAGCATATAAGCCTTACTGGTAGTTCAACAGACTTTGATCACAAAAGGTAGGCAAGGGTATCATGACAGGAAGTCTAAATATTTATATATTGATTGATTTGGTATTGTTGACCAGGAAAATCACACTAAGCTATAATGGCTTGTTTCCAGGCATGTTCTGAGGTGTGGGTTTCATGGACCTGTTATATTGATTGAGGGGATGCTGGCTGTGTCACTCAGAAACTCATGTATTCTTCTTCAATAAGTGCTATGGAATCTTTAATTCTCACCTATACAGTGACCAGAAATGGGCAGAAGTCAAGAATATACAGTTTTTCTTAAGAAAAATGTCATCACATCAAAATGGCATCACTCTTAAATAATCGTGCGAAATTCATAACATTTTCCAAGTTTACTTTTTTAAGGAGAAAAATTTCCTGCCACCTTAGAATACTAGATGGGAATTGTTGCATTTTCCTCTCAGCAGACCTCACAACATCACAAATACAATGTGTTCAAAAAAAAGTGGTATTTACTGTATTTGTTGTTCTCGCCGCCATGTAAATTTCTACATTTTAAAACATTTTATTGAAGTAGTGGGGACACATACAAAATCAATATTTTTTTTATTTAGCTTTTGTTAACCTGGTAAGCACACTTGACAAAAATGCTTATTTTCAGGTATGGCCTGTGAGATAACAAAGAAAAACACCAAAAATAAAAAAAAATTGGTGTGCAACAATAACTGGATAAACTGAGAAACATAAGCATAATAACAAAGGAATACCATACTTTAAAGGAAATGGGATGTATTAACAACAAATCAAACTTCATATAGTGTGGTATTTGTGACTGCAATATTGTGGAAAATGAATAAAAAAACTATAACCTTTGCAAAGTATTCTCATGCAGCTCATAGTGTCAGCGAAGACCAGGTTCACACATATTGTTGAACAGTAACTATAATTATTTGCACATCAGCTGGTTTATGTCTTTTTCCATAGTTAAGATCATCCAGACAAGTTAAAAACAGCATCCAAAGAGGACAGGGAAAGATGAGTGGGCTATTGTGCCTGGACATTTGCCAGATGCTGTCATGGAAAGAAGTAACGCTGACAAAAAATGCCTCCAACAAAACCTGAGGAAGAATAACCATGAGTGACAAATTAATGTTTTCACAATTAAAATGCTCTGCAAAATTCCTAAGGGACTCTATCCCTCTGCCCATTCTAGAATTGAATTTCAGTCTGATTGGCATGATGTATAAGAGGTTTCAAAAATGCAAGTCAAACAGCAGAACAGCTGACTCCAGTTCAGATGTGCAGTGGCAATGAAAAGATTAATTCCAGATACTTTGGCTGACTAAAGTTGTCCTTTCATTTAAGGCAATTAAATTGTTCTGTTTAACAAAAGTGTCACTATTTCATCACTAATGTTTTTCTTATGAAGTTTTTTTTAGCAAAAGAAGAAGCTGAAAATGCAACATGCTGACATGACAGGAGTGCTGTATGCAGTATTTTATAAATTACTTATGTGATTTAAGCTAATCTGTACACAGAGCCACTGTACCTCTTATCTTGCTTATGGTGGTATCTTGTTCAGGAATGTTAGTAGTAAAGAGTTCCATTTCACAGCCAAGGGAAAGGAGGCTTCAGTTACCCTTTGAAATTAAAATAAAATTATTTACAACTTATTATACAGTAAATCACTCTACCTAAATAGAATACAATAACTTAATAGGGCCTTCATGCGTTGCCTATTATGGTATGAGAGACTCATATCATGAGGCTTGGGTAGCCAGAACTGCTCAGTTTCACTTATTGGGATGCTCACTGAAACCTCATGAGATGAGTATCTTATACCATTAGAGACAACCCTAAGAAGCACTATTAATTTACATTTCACTATCCATGTGCTTACAACAAAAACATTAGGAATCATAGAAATATAGACAATGATGGCAGAAAAAAAAGGCAATTGCTCTATTCAGACTGCCCATAAAACCCTAACAAACCCAGGACCTATTGTCCATACAAGGTTTTAACCCATATAATCCAGCCCATTCTCCCTGCCCTTCTGCCACCAACTGAACAACTACTAAGCCCTTCACTCTGTCCCAGTCACATATGCAATGATTGATAGTTTTGGCACCTACTACAACTGGCCGATTCTTCCATGGCTTCACCACCCTTTCTGTGAAAGAAAACTTGATTTCTTCCATATTGAACCTCTCCCCAATCAGTTTCCACTAGTGCACCTGTGTTTTTGATCCATTACTTATGCAAAATAGTTCCACACAATTTACTTTGTTAATTTCTTTCAGAATCTTGAATGTCTCTATCATATCTTCCCTCCCTCCTCCAGCTTCTAGCGAGTACATATCCAGTACCTTTGGTCATTCCTCATAAGATGTGCCCTGCTACCCTTGAAACATTTTGATTACCCTATATTGCACTGTTTCCAGCCTGTCTTTATCTTTCCTTAGGTATGGACTAAACAACTGGGCATGCTACACCATATGGGGCCTCACCAGAGAGCTGTTGAGAGGTAGTAAAATAACTCCTTTTTTCTGTCCCTGCCCCTTCCTATACACCCCATCATCCTGTTTGCCTTACTGTAGGTCTTGTTACACTGCTTTGATTGTTTTAGGGAGTCAGTGATGATGACCCCTAGGACCCTTTCTTCAGAGGTCATACCCAGCTTTATCCCTGCATCTAGTACTCTGTCCTGAGGATTTTGTTTCCTCTATTCATTACCTTGCAATCAGTGGACAGGGGATTACTCAGTAGTGAAAGGAGACTGGGGATCATATACAATCTATGTGATTCCCATTTTTGGAGCGATTTTGGTGCCGAGTTCATCCTGGAGATCAGTATCCTGGCTCTGAATGAGTGTTGGTGCAGACCAGTGGGCAATAGTACACATTTCTAAAGGAAAACTGAGGAGCAGCTTTTGCACTGAATGGAAAGGCAATCTATTACCTTCTGGCTAACTAGAGGAAGGGTTTTGCCATGTTGGCTGCAACCATATGGGACTGGGAAAAGAGGATCCAAAATAGAAAATAAAAACTGTGTGGAATGTAGAATTCCTCTGGTGGAATTTGTGTAGATTGACAATTCCACTTCTGAAGTGATTTTTGGAATTTGTTTTTAATTCTGCACAATTCTGAAAAGCATTCCATTCTATACTGCACAATAATATTCCATGTATTGCCTAATGTGCAGAATATTATTCCACAGGTTGCAGAAAATGAATTGGCAAGTTATGTAAGCTGCAGAATACTCTTCCATGGTTTAGGTAAGGTATGGATCACTAATCAGCAATAAAAAAAAATCTACTTTAAAAATGTTAAAATTCAACTTCTGTTGAATTTTGTGAAATGTTTTACATTCCATGGAATTCTAGCAGAAGCAAAAGTTGAAAACTCCACAGATCTCTGGGGAAAATATAGGGGAAATTGAATAATAAAAAATTATCTTGTTGAAGATGACTGTTTTGAATCTGCTAGGTTTTTTTCTTAATACGTTTATCTGCTGTTCACTGGCTGACGTCCATCTGGTCCAGCCTCCCCTGCCCCATCACCTGACATCTCTGGGACTTACCTGTTCTCCAGTTTTATCCTCTGCCAGAAGATCCTTTAGAGGGGCTCAGTTGCTGCTGTAGGGCTGCAGGGGTACAGGACATCCCCTAGCCATGGCTGTTTTTTTCCACTGGTTTTCTGCCCCATAGGGCCCCAACACATGCACTGATGGTTGTGCATATGCCACCTCCATGGAAATGGCATCCAGCATTTGCTGGTAGAAGCCAATCCTTTGTATTCCACTGAATGCCACCTAGATTCTCCTAGGTGACAGCCACCCAATGGATACATGTACCTGCTTCTCTGACTGAGAAGAGCAGTCCTAAGAATGATCAATCTTCCATCCTGTGGACAGCTCCCGAGTGACCTACAGTCATTTCTGAACCCAAGTCACCACTATAGTAGGAGGTGAGGCATCCAGCACCTCAACCCTCCACACCACTGAGCTGATCATAAATCTTCAATTCTTAAAAAAAATGTTTTTCATAAAAGAATGAGGTGAAATCCACTTTATTCCTCACTTCTCCCTGCATGCTACCTGACTTACTCTAAAGTATATCAAAAATGAGCCTGTCTAATGGTCAAGTATTAATGTGTTCTACTTTCCTCTTGAAGGACCTTGGGCTTGCATCTTCAATTTGTGATCTCATTGTTATGGTGGTAAGAGGCTTAGTGCAGATTAATTGGATGCACAATGCCTGATTTGAGAATGTGCAATGTTGGCCATTTCATGTCAACCACTGGTTGTTTTAGGGATGGATGCTTGAGCCCTCCTTTGGCCGCCAACATGTCAAGGATCTGCAGCAGATCAGCATCAACAGAATTACTAACATACTAAAATGCCAGCAGAATAGGCCTAACGGTCTTTCGAGTCTGCTCAATCGGTCAGCCCCCACCCTGGGTGCTGACCTTGCTGCCCCCCTCGCCTTCTCTGGCTTCTCCCTTCCCAGTTCCGGATATTCTTGCTGCATTGGATTTTGCTTCTAGAACCCTTCCCCTGTACCTGTCCCAGCCCCTCTTGAACCCCTCCACCGTCTCTGCCTCCACCAGCCCCCTAGGTAGTGCATTCCATGGCTCACCACCCTCTCAGTGAAGTAGCACCTCCTCCTTTCTCCCCTGAATCTTCCTCCTCCAGCTTCCACCCATGCCTCTAGTGGCCCCTCCTCCTTCCTTCAAGCACCCTGACTGTTCCTCCCTATTTACCCTCCTTCATGTACTTAAAGACCTCTATCATGTCCCCTGGTCCTTCTTCTTCCAATGTGTACATATTTAGCTCTTTGAGCCTCTCCTCATAGGTCCTGTCCCCCAAGCCCCAAATCATTTTGGTTGCCCTCCTCTGGACCCTCTCCAGGAGTTTAATGTCCCTCTTTAAGTGTGGCCTCCAAAACTGCATGCAGTACTCAAGGTGTGGCCTCACCAAGCAATTATACAGAGGGAGCATCACATCCCTCCTTCTGGAGGTGATCCCCCTAGCGATGCATCCCAGCATCCTGTTGGCCTTGGCTGCTGCCCTCATACAAGTCTCTGAGTTGTTCATTTTGACATCCACCACCACCCCCAGGTCCCTCTCAGCCATCGAGACTTGTAGCATTCCCCCCAGGGTGTACACTTGGCCCGGGTTTCTGGCCCCCAGGTGGAGTACCTTGCATTTCCCTGCATTGAACCTCAGCTTCCACTTTCTAGACCATCTTTCCAGAGCCTCCAGGTCCCCCTGTAGGGCCACCCTCCCCTCCTCCCCATCCACCACCGCCTCCAGTTTTGAGTCATCTGCAAAGAGACTCATCTCACTCCTGATTCCTGTCCTTATGTCAGAGACATAGGCGTTGAACAGGAGGGGACCAAGGACTGATCCCTGTGGGACCCCACTAATGACCCTCTTTGGGGATGAGACTATCCTGCCAACTACGACCCTCTGGGTCCAGTCATGAAGCCAATTGCCTATCCATCTGATCATCTGGTTCCCAACCCCCATTTCTCCCAGCTTATCCAACAGGCCCATGTGAGGAACAGAGTCAAATGCCTTGCTGAAGTCTAGAAAGAGGACGTCCACTGGTCTACCAAGGTCCAAGGCACTCGTCACTCAGTCATAGAACTCCACAAGGTTTGTCTGACACGATTTCCTCGAGATGAATCCATGCTGTCTATCATCCAGGCACTCTGACTTTTCCAGGTCCCCCCCTAGCCTCTCCTTGACAATGCCCTCCATCACCTTGCCCAGCACTGATGTCAGGCTGACAGGCCTGTAGTTCTCTGCCACCTCCCTTGATCCCCCCCTTGTAGATAGGCACTATATGCGTCACCTTCTAGTCCTGGGGCACCCACCCTGTCCTCAGAGAGATGGTGAAAAGCTCCACTAGAGGTTTCGCCAGGAGATCCGCAAGTTCCTTCAGCACTCTGGGATGTAATTTATCCGGCCCCGGTGCTTTCTCCATCTTAAGGGAGCTGAGGGCTTCCCTCACTCTCTCTGCTGTGATTTCCACTTCCAGTACCTCTTCTCCTTGCTTAGCCCTCCCCCCTCCTGCCAGTGATGCCTCCCCCTCTCCCCAGACCCGCCGATCGGCAAGGGTCCCTCCCTCCTCAGTATCTCTGTCTCCACCCATGTATGATGCAGCACCCCCATTTTCCTTGGTGGAAACTGAGGTGAAGTACTCATTTAGTACCTCAGCCTGCTCCCCCGGGTCTTGTGCCCATCTCT
The DNA here is from genome assembly GCA_016271365.2 of Neoceratodus forsteri. Taxonomy (NCBI): domain Eukaryota; kingdom Metazoa; phylum Chordata; order Ceratodontiformes; family Ceratodontidae; genus Neoceratodus; species Neoceratodus forsteri. The sequence goes on from CM028130.1 coordinate 243,787,779, forward strand.
CCCCTGATTTAATCCTGCTAATCTGCCCCTTCACCCTTCGTTTTTCCCCAATGTGTCTAAAGAACCCCTTGTTCCCTCTCCTGATTTCCCTGGCCAGGTTCTGCTCCTTCCTTGCCTTTTCAGCCCTCACCACCCTAGTGGCCCTTCTAGCAATCAGCTCATACTCCCCTCGATCCCTTTCACTCCTTGAGCACTTGAATTTCCTATAGGCTGCCTTCTTTCCCTGCACCACCTCCTGGACCTCCCTGGTCCACCAGCAGGGTTTTCGGGCCCCACCGCATTTTTGTCTTACTCTTGCACAGGTGCTGGTAGCATCTTGCACCCCTCTCCTGATGATTTCCCACCTACTATCAGCGTCCATATCTGACCCAATCCCATTCAAATGCTCCTTAAGGATCCTTCCCATTTTCTTAAAATCCGTTCCCCTGAAGTCAGTTACCTCAGTCTTTGTGCAGCATTCTAGCCCTCCTAGGTCCAGGCAGAACCAGACCGTGGCATGGTCACTCCCCGCCAATGGGTCCCTTACCTCCAGGCCCCTAATCTGGTCACTGTCTGCCAGGACCACATCCAGTACCTGTGCCTCCCTGGTCGGTTCCTCCACCTGCTGAGTTAGGAACGCGTCTTGAAAGACATCCAACAACCTCTGTTCCCTGGTCACAGAAGATATCATAGTCTCCCAGTCTGTTCCTGGCATGTTTAAGTCCCCAACACCACCACCATTCCTCTGCCCAGTCTGCAGTGTCTCCCAACATCTGCCACCAGACTCTCCTCTAGCTCCTCCGCCAGGGCAGGGGGTCTATACACCACTCCTATTTTTACTCTCTTGCCCCCCCCTTGTTATCAAGGTGACCCAAATTGCTTCCACGGTTCCCTCTGCCTCCTCTACTCCCCCTATGCCAATGCAGTTTTTGACTATCATTGCTACCCCTCCTCCTCTTCCCTCCTCACTGTTCTTCCTGAACATAGTGTAACCCTCCAAGTTCAGGTCCCAGTCATGTCCTGCAGTGGCCTAGGTCTCAGTGACCACTGCCACATCTACTGCTCCCTCAGTTAGCATCACCTGGAGCTCAGGCATTTTATTTTCCAAGCTCCTGGCATTTAGCAGGACTATCTTCCACCCTTTCCCTATACTTCCATTTCCCCTGCTCGGGTTCCCATGGGGATTCTGTTTTCCCCTGGTCTGCACTTTACCAGTCAGCCTTTTCCCGCAATCCTCCGGCTCCCCAGGGGGGTGGAGACAGAGTCCCTCCTTTATCGGCACCCCCTTGACAGCCTTTTCTCCCATCCCTCCCCCCTTCACAAGTTTAAACCCCACTTTTCACCAATGAACCTCTCTATTTTCAACTTAAGGATTCCCTTCCCCTCCAAATTGAGATGGAGTATATCTCTAGCATACAGCTCCTTATCCTCCCAGGTCTCCCCCCAATCCCCCATCAACCCATACCCTCTGGCCTCACACCACTCCCTGAGCCACTGGTTTATCTCCCTAATCTTCCTTTTGTGCTCCCCACTAGCCCTTGGCACCAGCAGCATTTCTGAGAAGGAAACTGTGCATTCTATGTCATGACAGACCCAGGCAAGCTCCCTGAATCTTGCCTGTATCTCTAGCTCACTATTTCCCTCAATGTCATTTGTACCCAGGTGGACCAGTATGTCCGGGGAACCCCCACAATCCTTTGCCAGCTGATATACCTCATGCTTAGCCCTGTGCACCATTAGTCCAGGGAAGCATTTTGTTCTAACTGGCCAGGCTTCTCCCTCCCTATCCCATTTGATACCCCTGATCATAGAATCCCCCAACAGGAGCACTCTGACCACTCCTTTTCCTCTATTTCCCCCCCCTTCCATGTCCCTCATCCTTTCTACTGGCCCATCCACCCAGCCGGCTCCTTGTTCCTCCCCCTATCTGGGTGCCACATGCCACCCCCTCCTTATTTACCCTGACCACCCCCTCCCCTCCAATCCTATGCCTCTCCTCCTCCTGAGTATCCTTCTGTACCTTGCTAACTCCCCCCTCACTGCTCGCAACTGGTCCTTCTCCCCTGTCTGCTAAACTAGCCTGGCTCATCCTCCCTTCCTTGCTGTCTCCATTTAGTCCCTCCTTACTTGTTGTGCTCCCCTGGCCTAAACCCTCAGCTCCCTTTACTAAATCCTCCTTGTACTTCTGGTCCTTCTCCTTTACCTTTCCTCCCAACTGGTCCTTCTCATTGTGCTTTCCTCCCTCTTCCCCCTGCCCCTCCTGCTCTGATTCACTGCTCCCCCCATTTTCCTACATTCCAGGTTCCCTTCTGTTCTTCCTGCTATCTGGCCCCTGCCTCCTGCCCCCCACTCCCTTTCCATCTCTAACCACCCCTGTCATGGCTACATCACCCCCCTCATCCTCGAGCAGAAGAGAATTGAAGCGGTTACTGAGTGTAAGATCTGATCCACCTCCCCGCCTTGCTTCCTTCTGTCCAGCCCTGGCCATCTGCCTACTTCCCTGAGAATGTTGTCCCTCTGTCCCTCCTTTGTGAGGGTCCCCAGTTACCTGCCTGCTTCCTTGGTAGTGTCCTTTTGGACCCCCCTCTGCCAGGGTCCCTATGTGACCCCTGAGTATTCTCCTGCACTCCTTTTCCTATGCTGCTGCCCCCAGTGCTTGGTGTAACCCTGTGGGAGATCCCCTGCCCCCTTCCCCAACCATACCTCCCCTTCCCCAGCTGTCTCCTAATCCCCGCAACCTCCTCCCTAAGCTGCGCCAGCTGGTAGCACACTGGGCAACCACCAAACTTCCAAGCCCAGTCCAGTATCATGGCTGCTCCACACCCTGTTCACCCCACCACCCTCCCAAAGATGCCGGCCCTAATGCCATGTGGTTCCATCCCCTTCCAAGTAGGTTTCCTTGGGTGAGCCACCAGGTTCCCCCCAGTCCAAGATACACCCCTACTGCCTAATCTGGTCACCCACTAATCTTAGATACAGTCCCACAGTACACCGGTAACCCTGTTACTAGGTGCAGTACAACACAGTAAACTTATAAGGGAAATGAACAACTCCCTAAGCTCCTTTCTCCCAGCCTTTAAATCCAACCCCCAGCGGCTAGAACTACATGAGCTGCACCTGCAGTCTTTTCCTCCAATTGCAGGGCAGGTGTTCCCCTATAAATTAGCAGAACTCTGGGGAGGGAGGGAGGAGGGTGGGTCTTGGGCAGACACTTGACTCAAGAGAGAGTGTATCAGTCCTGTGTCTCCCCTCCAAGCCCAGCAGCCAAATACCCAGGCCCAAGCAAATCCCACCAAATAGGTTTTAAATCAGAAGAAATAGGCCTCCACCAGTGCAGCCTGTTACACAGTGAAACATCCAACAAATGAGCCCACTTACAGCCACCAAACCAGTTTTCAAACTTCCAACAGCCCCCACAACAATACCCTGCTAGCCCCTTAGAAGTAAGAAAGCAAAGAAATAACCTTCTACCAAGTAAAATCCACAGGAACCCTGTGAAAACAACAAGCAGCTGCTACTGTCCTGGAACACACCTGATCCTGTCCCCTTCCAGTTCCTTCAAATCTTTCATTTTGCTATCCATCTTTAGTTAACTAAGATGTTTTCTCCTCTGATTGGCCCAGACTAACATATCTTACTGTGCCTATCTCAGACTTTCTCCACTAGAATGGGGCCCATGAACAAGGATATTTGTTGCTGAAGTCAGTGAGAAATGTAATAGAATGGTGTGACAGTGTCATTGTTACAAACTAGGGGCTTGAAGCCTTTTAGGTCCTAACCTTGAGTTCTACCCTTCAAGATAAAGGAGCAACTTCTCAGCCTGAGCTAGTTGAAGATCCCTATAGTATGTACTTTACCCTGTGTGCTCAAATTCAATCCACTTATTATATCACCCTATCACATACCTCCTGCTCAAGAGAGGAACAGCTTTTCCAATATACTTTTTACAGTAAATGGATGCGACACAGCACATCACTTAATTCTGCAGAGTTGCTGCAGAAAACAGTACAATTTCCATGGCAGTTAACCCCTTTTGCCATGTACTGTAGGACATTGCAACATTGCATTGCTTCAGGGAAGGCTAAACTGTATATTAGGTTATTATTATAGTTGGTTTGAGTAGGCTGCTTAATGTTAAACCCCTAAATTTACACTTTAATAGCTTTGCCCCCATTACATAGAAACATAGATGGTGATGGCAGATTAGGACCATGTGGCCTAACTTTTCTGCCCTTTTCCCCTACCTAATGTGATACTGCAGATCCTAGTTGGTCTGCTGCTTACTCTCTCTTCCCTATTGCAAGAGTACTCTTATGTTTATGCCACACATTTTAATTCCCCTACTATGTTTGTTCACACCACCTCCACAGGGAGGCTGTTCCAAGTATCCACTACTATTTCTGTGAAAAAGTACTTCCTCACGTTGCCCCTGGACCTACCTCCCTCCAGCTTCATATCATACCCCGTTGTTCTTGTACACCTTCTTTTCTGAAAGATTCTATCTTCCTGTACCTTATTTATACCCCTGAGGTACTTGAATGTCTGTATCATATCCCGCTCTCTTTTCTCTCCTCCATGGAAAACATATTGAGGTCCTCTAGTCTTTCCTCACATGACTTTTGGTGCAGTCCTTGCACCATTTTTGTTGCCCTTCTCTGGACTGCTTTTTCTTTGTCAATGTCCTTCTGGAGATGAGTTCTCCAGAACAAGACACAGTACTACAGATGAGTTCTCACTTGTGATCTGTACATTAGCATAACCACCTCCTTTTTCTGCTGGTGATACCATTCCCTATGCACCCTAGCATCCCACTGGCTGGTAGTGACAGCAATACAGCAACCTACATCACTGCCAACAAAATCCACTGGCTCACCCCTCTGTCTTTTCACATTATTTGGTTATCTTTAGGTCATCAGATAAGATTACCCAAGGTCCCTTTCTTGATTGGTTGTAATCAGTACCTCTCCCTCCGTCTTGTACTCCTCCCTTGGATTTCTGTAAATCAAATGCATGATTTTTCACTTCTTTGCATTGAATCTTAGCTACCACACTCTTGACCACTCCTCAAAGCACGTTTAGTTCCTGTGTCATTTTTTCCATTGAATGGATTTGCATGAAAGTTTGCATGCACGGTCTTGAGGGCAAGGTCTCTGGATGTGCCAAGCTTCATTCTGGTGGGATGTGTGGATTCTGAGATCTGAATAGTGACAAAAGTGAAAAAGTCAAGTTTTATTAGCTATTTTTTTCTTTGTCCTCACCATGCAGCCAGATGGTTTAGAATTTTGGTTTGTAAGTTTCAGAGTTGAAAGGGCTTGCCCCAGAAAGGTGCCTTTGGTTGGTTTGATGAAAAATATTAATCTGTTCCAGAGTTACAAGGATTTGAAATCTCAGTTCTGAGCAGGTTCAATGTGCTCTTTTGGATAGCTGTTTCATATGAAACAAGAATTTGGTGATACGAAACAGGATTCTGTTTTGTGAGGGGTAATCCTGTTTTGATTTGAACTTCAACAAACTATAACTCCATCAATATTTGGAATTAAGGGACAATCTATATGTTAGAAGAATTGTCTCAATGGGAATTTTCCAAAAAATGCAGGGGCCATGTAAATAACATAGCAATTTAAAAAAATTAAAATTCCCATAGGATAACACTGCAACTTTAATACGATGTAACTCCATCAGTCATTGGCATTAAGTCTGTTTATTTGTTTAATTTGAAGATGGGTAAACTGTAACAGTCTGAAGTGAAGCCCCACACTGTATTGAAAACAGCATGATGCCCACTTGGCCAGTAACATATGGAAGGAGGGGGAGAAGAGGGTCAGGACGAGAAAGTTTATGAAAGGGGACATTATAAAGAGAGAGTTAGGATAAGGGAGAGTAGAAATAATGAGGGGTAGGAGGGGGAGGAGAGTGGTGACAGAAGTGAAATAGTAGGGAGAAGCATGTGGGTCAGGAGCAATTGCAGGATGGAGAAATATAGTTTCAGAGGAGATAGAACAACAAATTAGTGGATGGAGCAAAATGGATATCGAAAGGTAGAGAGTTCCAGATATTAGGGAAATGATAGGAGAAGGTATTCCTTCCTGAAGTGGAGGGCGAAAGTCCTGTCAGGGGAGCTACAGAGGGTGTAGTTGGGAGTAAGAGGGGTAGAGAGAAGGGCATATAGGTAGGGTGGAAGGGATACAAGCCAGAACTTTCCAACTAATGAGTCACTATGGGCAAGGCAACGGGCCCCAAGAGATGGGAAGGAGAGGTGGAGTAGAAGTCACATTGATCTGTACATTGTGGGAAGTTTAGAGCACAGTGACAGAATGAGTTGAGCGGGGTGTCCAGTCTGGAGACAGTGGACTTAGGAGCAATACTGTAAACTATGTTACCAAAGTCAAATATTGGGAGGATCATCTTCTGGATGATCTCACATCGGGCTTGAGTGGGGATACTGCCATGGTGTCTGTATAGGGTGCCAGGTTTAGGATGCAGCTTTTTATGAATACATCCACAGTCTCACCAAAGTCGAGATTCCTGTCAAGCCACAGACTGAGGTATTTAAAGGAGGAACAATCCTCTAAAAGGTATCACTCAAGTGTGTACAAGGAGGGGATGGTTGTGAGACTGACAAGTCTTTGCCTGATGCCAAAAGTCATAGAGACTGTCTTTATGGCATTGAGGGACAGTTGATTTGTGCAAAACCAGCAGTGAACATTACTGAATAACAGCTGGAGGCTAGATGCTACATCCAAGGGGCAGGTACCGGAGGTATACAAAACAGTATTATCTGCATACATGTGAATATCAGCTGTTGAGCAGGTGGTATATAAGTCATTCAGAAATATCAAGAAGAGAATCAGCCTGAGCACTGAACCATGAGGAACTCCAGTGTTGATCAGGAGGGGGAAGGAGAGGAAGTTGCCTATCCTGACTGATTGGGATTGAGATATGAATGAAACCAGTTATTGGCAGACTCAGAGAGGCCAGCTCCTTCAAGCATGTTGAGGAGCAGGATGTGGGCAACAATATCAAAGGCTTTGGCCAAGTCAACAAAGATGGCAAAGGTGATATGGCCCTGGTCCATGCCAGAGAGAATGGAGTCAGTGAGCCAGAGGAAGGCGGTAGTGTTGGCATGGGCCTTACAGAAACCAGACTGCAAGAGGGTGAAGAAGGAGGAGGAGTCAAGGAAAGGGGAAAGCTGAGCCAAAACCAGGTGCTCATGGAGTTTTGCAAGGACTGGGAGTAAAGATATTGGGTGATAGTTACCTGGATTTGATGAGTCACCCCCCTTATGGAGGGTGATGACTGTGGCAAGCTTCCAGGCTACAGAGACAGTGGCCAGTCTAAAAGAGAGAGTCAGTAGGTAGGAGGGAGGAAGTGGAATGGTATGGGCCAATAGATGCAGGAGCTTATTGTCTAGCTCATCAGGGCTTTTGCTTTTATGAGGATTAAGGGCAAGAAGAGCTTTTGAGGTGTCAGCTGGAGAGACTGGAGAGATGGAGAAACAGTTGGGAGAGGAGGTGGGAGTGGAAGGAATTGGCGGAGGAGGAGCAGATGGAGGTAGGGAAGCAAGAACGGTGGAAGCACAGGTGGTGAAGAAAATGTTCAATTCTGTAGCTACAGAGGGGGAAGTAAGAAATCATGATGTTGCCTACATTTAGGACTGGAGGAGGGGACTAGGCAGGGGAGAGAACAGGGCATGGACTACTTTCCAAAATTTTGATGGGCAATTGAAGTTCTCCTGGAAGGTGGTAGAGAAATTCTCTCTTTTGGAAAGTCTGATAGCCCTGGTGCAGGCATTTTGGAGACTGATATTTAAGCAAGTCACTAAGAAAGCCAGAGGCCTTATAAGTCTTCCACTGAAGGTCACAAGCACGCTGACAGGCCAGCAGTTTGGCTAAGACCCAGGGGAGATGAAAGCCTCTGACCCTGGTTTGCTTCATAGTAGAGTGCCGGTCCCAAACATTCAAGAACTGGGATTTGAAGTAGTCCAATGCAGAATTAACTGAGGGGTCCTCTGCAATTGAAGACCAGTCAACACCAACGAGAGCCTCATGAATGGAGGACAAGTTTTAGGACCTAAATGAGTGGATGAGGAGGATGTTTGGTGGGACTTTGGGGTGGTGGATTTTTCACACACAGTAGACCATATGGTGGTCACTGAGTATATCTGGCAGGATTCCTGATGTGACTAGCTGGTGGGGACAAAATGCTACAATATGCCTGAGAGGCTTGTGGATTCAACGAGCTGAATCAGAGATCAAGTGAGTGAGATTCAGAATGGAGATGTGGTTACAGATTTTGGACGGAGTATTGGAGAGACAATCAATGTTGAAATCCCCAAGAATGAGGAGTTCACCAGTTTTTGAGTGAGTGATCAGAGTAGAGATGAGATATGTGATAGAAGATGAAAGGAGGCTGGGGCTGTAGTATACACCACCCACAAAGATAGGCAGGGAGCAAGGGAAGGATAACTTTATTAGCAAAAGTTAGTAGGCAGAAGGGGAGGAAATGGAGAGGCAGAGATTATATTGGCTAGAGGAGGAGATGTATATGGCCACACCCCCACCCCTCTTTGACAGATCTTGCCGAATAAGTGAGTAACCAGGGATGGAAATGGCATTGTCAGGGAATTTGGAGCAGAGCGATGATTCAGTGACAATCAGCATGCTGAGTTTTAGACTAATCATAAGAGGCTACAGTAGATCAATCTTAGGGAGGAGGCTCCCTGATGTTGAGGTGTATTAATTTTAAGCCTTTATGAAGGTCGCTGGGTGGAAGGTGGACTGGCCCTCGGTTGGGTTCAATGTAACCTGCTGTGAGGAGCAGTACTATGATGAGCAGCTTAGAGGGGATGGTTATGCACCTCCAAGGTAGGACAGTTCTATCGGGGAGGAAGAAGAAGGAGAAGGAACAGGGGACTGTCTAAATACAGACAGTAAGGTGCAATGGGATGCTAAATGGATACAGTGAGAGTGAAGGATGGGGGATCCAAGGCACCAGGGTAAGTTAGGAAGGGGGAGGAGACAAGCAGATGGAAAAGTAGAGAAGGAAGATCAAGTAAAGGGTAGTGGAAATATCAGGGTAGGAGGAATACAGGATACAGGAGGAAGGGAAGTGGAAGGACTGGACATTGGGGTAAACAGGTGGGGGAGGGAGGCAAGGATTAGGAGGAGCATAGTGTGAAAAGAAGAAAGACATGAAGCAGTAAAAAGGTAGTAAGGGGAGGCAGTAGAGTGGAAGATAAAGTGAAAATAAATGCCTTAGCTAGTTAGTATTGGGCAAGGTAGCAAAGTAAGGAGGTAAAAGTAGACAAATAGAAGACAAAACAACCAGAGATATAGCATCTGATATTTACTGACAACTGATGCATGACTTAAGATCAAATGTAATGTTGAACAAAAAGGCACCTGGGTAGGCAGAGAGTACAGCCACAAGGAAAAAGGAAAGACTAGCCACCAAGCAGGCAAAACGATGTATAGATCAGATACTATACAGTACATATACACACTTAGTAGAAAAAGAAAAGACTAGCCATCAAGCAGACAAAGAGATACACAGATCAGATACATATACACACTCGGTAGGAGGTTTTACTTACTAGTGACCTAATACCTAATACCATAGAAGAAAAATGGATATTTAAAGCACAGGCATGCAGGCATACATTTTTACTTACTAGTGACCTAATACCATAGATGCAAAATGGACAGTTAAAGCACATGGATGCAGGCATCAGTCAGCAAGACATAATCTGAAACCAGCAACCAATTAGAAAACAACAATGCCTTGTTTTTCTTAGACAGCTGAACTACTGGGCAATTAACTTAGTGATGTAAATTGTGAGAACTCAGAATTGCAAGACACTGAGCAAACTATGAGCAACAGTTTTAACTAAAATAGTATTCTGAGCATAATAGTGTGGATGGTGAATTATTTTACCATGAGCTACACCTCCTCACAAGCTATCTTTTTGAGTAGACCACCCTTGAGCTGTGCTTAGTCTATAACACCCAGTTAACAGGATGTGGGGTTGGGGGTGTGGGGGTGGAACAAAACAAGGGTGCCTCCGGGTGAAACTGAAGTGGGTTTCCTGAACAGAATATAATTATTCAGCACAAGTCCAAAATTGAGAGTCCTTCAGGAGTGTGTCCCCTGAACAGAAGTATTTAAAATAAGAAAAGTCCATATTGTGAGACCCTGTTATACAGAAGCGGGTCTCCTGAACAGAATTTCTTAATAACAGTACAGGACCATAATTGTTGCAGGGGAAGGGCATGTAGTGAAATGAAATACCTGCCTTCAGACCCCCAATGTTCTGAATCGGTTCCTGCAGCAGATCTGGCTGAACACCAGAGGAGATGGGTTTACACAGCTCTGACCAAGCATTGAAATTCATACATAAGGAAGCGCTCTTGCAGATTGGCTGGCTCCAAAATTCAAATGAAAACCAGGAGTGCCTCCAGTGCAAAACAGGAGCAGGTCTCCTGAACACAATATAATTATTCAGCACAAGTTCAAAACTGAGAGTCCTTCAGGAGCGGTCTCCTGACTAGAAATTAATTATTTCCAATTTTGTATTATTAAGGGACTAGCTATGCATTAAAAAATGGTCTCAGTGCATACTAAAACACTAATACATAATAGCTCTCCCACTCCCAAATTTAGGGGCTTTGTACAAAAAACCCCCCATAAAAAATAAAAAATTCCCATAGGATAACATAACTTCAACAAGCGTTAACTCCCAATTATTTGAGTTTATGGAGAAGCTATACATCAAATCAAAGGTCTCAACTGAGTGCTACAAGACTAAGGGCCAGATATTCAAATCTTTGCCCCAGGACTAAATTAGCACTGCCTGGCAGGCAAATTTAACCCAGAGCACAAAGCAAGCTATATTCAAAAGGAATAGCCCAGGGGAAAATAGCTTCTGAACATAGCATAGGAATGAGACTGGGCAAACTGGGCTTGGAGTGCAGGGCAAATGTAGCCCTGGAATAAAACAGCTCTGAATATAGCAACCAGGAAGTGCAAATCACAACAGCAACACAGTGCACAGTGACGTGAAGGTAGGTAGAGGTTAACTATGTGGCCAATGTGTGTGCCAGCAAATGTGTGGACCCAGTACAGCTGCAGGCAGCAGTGGATGTGAAAGAACAGTGCTCAAAACAGTATAATATTCCCTGAACTATTAGTGCTGCGTTAACATGTTTGCACGGCTTTAGCATGGAGCTAATCCATTTGCCTGATGCAAATACATTTGCCTGGTGCTAAACTTTGCCATATTCAAAGGTGACATGCAAATGAGCTTACTTAGGTAGTCTCTGGGTAAACATCCAGATTAGCATCTCATTATGCCCTGATTTGCATTCAAGTTGCCCAATGTTACTGCAGGGTCCCACATCTCCACCTGTAGGTCAGTCTGGAAGTACAGGGGCTGCCCAGGTCTAACCGCAGCTCCACCTGTAGGTCAGTTTGACAGTGCATGATGGTAGCTGCAGACTACATGTATGCAGTACAGCATAGCATTGTGTACCCCAGGGGACAACACAGCATAAGCACAGGCGGTGGTGGAGATGTATGCAACTGTCACACTGTAGGGTATGCTACAGTGCACAGCAGACACCACAGTTGCAAGGGGGCCAGTAGTGTGAGGGACACAGCAATGCATATGGTGTGTAGCGCAGTGAGGACCTCTGCACTGTACACAGTGACAAGCCCACCTTGCAGATGTGTACTGTCAGTGGACATTACTGTCACACTGTTGTGTGACCCACAGATGCTGCACCTTTGGCATGGGATGCTCATAGTGACATAGACATGGCCGGCTATGTGTGCTATGGGGTATGTACAGCTGTGTGGTATGTGACGGGGGGGGCATGTACGATCGGACTGGCACACTGGTATTGGGGTATTCCCAATACTGGCCCACGTACATTGCATGCTGCGTCCCAGCCTTGTGGCGGCACCCAGTCTGTGGAGAGGCCTGGCCACACGTACACCCTCCCTCAACACCCACCATGCCCACAGTGCTGCATGTGTGTGCTGGCATCTGTTGGTCTCCACAGATGTATGGTCTGTAGGTGTGTGCCATATGGTCACACTACCATGGTGGCTTCTGGGGGCCGGGTCACCACATACTGCCTGGCATGGCTGGGACTGGTTGCAGCAGTTGGCATCATTGTGGTGCCATCAGTAAGCAGCATGTTTCCTCCATGTCTGGCTTTTTCTCTGTGTCATAGTCATATGTTGGGGTCGCACAAGGCAGCGCTAATGCCACCCAAGGCCACAATGTCATGCAAAGCTGTTTGCCCAGAGTTAAGATCAGCTTTTCCTGGGTGGTAATTTATACTGTTCAAAAGGTTGCGCTAAGTCACACTAAACACCTTAATGTGGCACTAGTCACTGAATATCTCATAGCACCTGTATTCATGTTAAGTTTACCCCTTGCACATATTATGGTTAGTCCAGCACTAATGTGGTTTGTGCACTCTGTTTGGCCTTTTGAATATAGCAGACCCACGCTAATCGCACACTAAACCCGCACAAACAGTTTGCGCACCGTGCAAAGCTTTGAATATCTGGGCCCTAGTCCCTAAGGAATACCAACTGAAAATACACATGGAAAAACAAACATAAAATAAAAAAAAGAGAGAGAATTCCCACAGGATAATATTGCAACCTTAACAAGCTAAAACACAATCAATATTTGGAGTTCAGGGACAATGTATGAATGTGAAAATGTCTCATTGAATACTACAACACTAACACAAGATCTCCCCCCCAAAAAAAAAATCGGGGGCCATTTTAAAACAGAAGATTTAAACAAAATTAAAATTCCTGTAAGATAACATTGCAAATTTATCAAGCTGTATCTCTCTCAGTCTTTCAAGTTATGGGACAATCAATGTATCAAAAGAAAGGTGCCAGTGAGTACTACTAGCCTAAGCTCCTATGAAATACTAAATGGAAAAAGACATATAAAAACATAAAATTAAAAAATGAAAATTCCCATAGGATGACATTGCAACTTTCACAAGCCATAAGTCCATCAATAATTGACATGAAGGGAGAATGTATATGTCAAGAAAGGTATCAAAGAGTACTACAACTCTAACACATAATCCTCCTAAATATTCATGGAGTATGCACTGCGCTCCAAAATTACCTCCAGTCTTCACCACGGTGCCAAATCCACAATGACAGTTCAATCAGGATCAAAAATGCACCAAAAGTATCTTAACTTCTAATACAAAAATAGCAAATGTCAAAGCAAACCAACAAAAATATATTGACTTATGGGTAAACAAACTGAAAAACACATGTTTGTCCATATACAATCAACTGCTGGCAGTTAAATGGGGCACTTAATTTATTTTTTGTCTTTGAAGTGAGCCCCCCCCCCAAAAAAAAAAAAAAAAAATTACAACCAAGCACATAAATTGCTTTTCTGGAGGCAAGGAAGCACAGGACCATCTGGCTCCTGCGCTTTCACAGCCAGATGGATGTGTGCATCTATGGAGGGATGGAAGTACAGGGCATCCAACCCCTGTGCTTCCATGCCAGATGGATGTGTTCACACAGGTCCCTGAGGGACCTGTGTCAGGGACCTGTGTGAATGAGGTGCAATTCTTTTACCTCTGAAAGTAAGGAATTGTTTAAAAAAAAACTGTGTTAATGCACCAGTTAAGGTTCAGGTTAAAGTGACAAATGAAGGGAAATGTAATATTAGGGATTCCAATCCTAAGACCCCCCCCCCCCTTCCCAAGCAGGAAAAGGAAAAAGCATTATGGTTTTTGCTGTCCTAACTATTGATGAATCAGAGGTGGGGTCTTCCTGGTATTCTGCAAAAGTATATAATTTAAGCAAAGTTATTCCTGTCAGTAAATCTACAATAAGAGAGTAAACAAAAATGCAGGCACAACTACTAATCTAATTTCTTACAGTGTATTAAATGGTTCAGTATTGCACATCATGAATATACACTGTAGATACATTCATCCTTTAGTCACACAGTAGGCATAGTATGGGATAGAAGAAGATCAGTGCTTCATGAAGTCATTCCCTCTACTCTTCTAGCATTTGCATCTAGTGATATTTCTCCTTAGTGTTGTGCAGAAAGTGGAAGTCCACCTGTGAAATTATCATGGAAGTACCATTCATCTGGTGGAATTTCCACCAGAATTTTGCTGCTCTTCCGTGGAATTCTGCCTACAGTGATCCACAGAATAATATTCCGCAGAACAGCTTTTTTCTGCAGAAAAGTATTCCACTACAATTTCCACAGAAAATATTGAGATGCATTGAATACTATTCAGTGAAACAACATTATTTCTGTGGAAAATCATTTAGCAACAATTTTCTGTTGCAGAAATCCACCATTCAGTTTCTGGTGAAATTTGGCAGAATTTTGGCAGAATTTTGAAAATTCCACACAGCACTATTTTCCCTATTGAAGGATCTCATCCAGTTTTTACTTGAATATAGTTTGACTGTCTCTTGAGCAAATTTACTTTACACTTCTATCACCGTCTGAGCTACTGTACAAGTAATTCTTGTTTAATTATGCTCAAAAATCCCTATGAGTCAATCCATACCCCCTTGTTCTCATTTCCTGGTTTACAACAAACAGGCAATTTAAGCTAACTGTTTCAGTATTTTTCATTACATTAAACACCTGAGTCATATCCCATATTCCACTTCTAGGATGTTTCTGCTGCAGTAGTTGCTGTTCCAATAAAAGCATTGGTATGTCCCAAAACAGCCTTTTTGCACCATTCTGAACTTTCTACAATTCCACAGTATCCCCCCAATACAGTAGTATGGTGCTATGTGCTAGATCTCATTCCTTTTCTTTTAACATAGGTATTATCTGCTTGAATATGTATCATCTAGCCCTGTTATTGTATTGCATTCACTAATGTTAAACCACATTTGCCATCTATCCACCCAGTTCTCTACCATGGTGAGGATAGCATGTCTGAACCATGGTCAGTCATGGTTCAACACTGGCTATGGTCAACCATGATTTTGACCATGCTTGGTTATGGTTGACCATGGTTGTGAAATGGCACCACAGGCACCCATGATCATCTATGACCAGAACCATGGGCAACCATTGTCAACAATAGTCAAAGCAAGATTTCAAAGGGTTGAATAACCATAGCCATCCATGGTCATCAATAGTCAATAATAATGCATAATAAAACACATTTCTACACATATCAGGTAGTTTTCATGTTATAGCTACCATAGTGTTCTGTAATGAATGCATATTATCTACACATTCTTTCATTATTTACTGTACCTTGTCCTGATGCTATTCCACTTTCTAATCAAGTGTCTGCTCATTTATAACTGATAGAAATGCTTGATTGCAATTCATACCACCATAAAATTAAACTAATTTAAGATATGGTGAGTTCTCATAGTAATTTTCTAATGCTTAAATAGTTAATTTATTTGTGTAAATTTTATGTTTTTTCATCACTTACAAAAATATTAGATTGTGTTTTTTTTTAACAAGTGTCAAATTCTGCATTCTGTGATGCAAATAAATTTACTACATTTGATTGTTAACCCATGCTCACATGTCTGTGGACAAACCATGGTCAAACATGGCTAAATCATGGTTTACTATGGTGTGCCCAAAACATTCAGAAAACATACTGGGAAGTATCATAAATATTATTTATATGAAATAAACAAATCAGAAATTTATAGGCAACAGTCTTCATTGTCAATTAAGTAATAGATTACAATGAATGTGTTTGGTAAGTTAGACACATGGATGGAGAATGGTCATGGTCAGGCTGGTCAATCATAGTTAAAATTACCCATACTCTGATCATGCTAGACTCACAATGGGTTTTAACCATTGTCATCAACCACAGTCAAAGCATGCTCAGAGCATAGTCAATCATTTTTAACCATAGTTGAACATGGTACCATGGAAAAATCCTCACTGGGGTAGTTTCTGCTAGTCCCTCTGCAATCTAGCACATGCCTCCTCAGTGTTGACTGTGCTGGGAATCTTGTAGTCAACTGCAAATTTGATTAACTGAAACACTATATCATGAGCAGGATCATTTATTTATTAATTTATTTTTAGTTATTTATTTATTTGAGAATTGGTAACTGCGAGTGTCATACTAAGCCAAGGCTCATTTCCAGGTGTGACCCAGGGAAGGAGAACAAATTAAGAGCACAGCACAGTACATAGTAGCAAAACACTTGAACAATGATTGGTAAACAATTGTTTCAAAATTGGAATGCATACAGTACTAAACAATTGCATGTGTAGAGAATAAAGTGCAGTATTGCTCATTAGGAACATCTAGCAAGTACATATTCAGAATGGCACCAATACATAGTGAACAAGAACAATATTAACAATAGGTGATTGACCTGAGGGATGAGTTTTTATCCAACCTTGAAATGAAGGGAGAAACTGTAGTGATACAGAAGTTAAACCAAGGCAGGAGTGGGGACTCTGATGGCTGCTCACCAGGATGGTTACAGCTTGGCCATTGTGGTGTCAGCAGGGGGTATAACAGGAACAGGTGGAGAGGGGTTGAATTTTCAACTGGTGCCCGTGGGGGCCAGGGGACAGGGAGAGGAAGGAAGTTGTTTCCAGGTTTAGGAAAGTTGATAGGAGAAGGCAAATTGCCCAGCAGAGGAGTGGGAGCAAGAAGTGGCAAAAGTATGTTGGTCCCTGTAACAGAGGGAACAGGAAGCAGGCGGTAGTTGAGAGAGGAGAGGTAAGAGGGAAGGGAACCAGACCAGTATTTGGATATGAAAGAGGTGAAATGAGCCTGGCAATAAGAGGGAAGAGGGAGAATAGATTGGGATGAATACAGTGAGCAGTGGTGGGTGGGAGTGGGGGTGGTAGAGTTGTAGTAAACCAGCAGAAGGAGTTGCAGAAGGTGTCCAGTCTGAGAAGCGAAGTAGAAGGGAATGTGCCATAGACCACATCTGCATAGTTAAAGAGAAGGAGCAACATTTTGGTAACAAGATCTGTGTACACATGCCAGATAAGCAGTCTTTGTTATGGAATAGAGCACTGCGCTTGGAGCAGAGTTTTTCTTGGATGGTATTAATGTGGGCTAAGAAATCAATCTTATTGTCTGGTTACAGTCCAAGGTATTTGAAGGATTGAACTGATTCAAGAGGCATGCCATCTGGAGTGGAGACAGTGGGAAGTGAATGTGGCCAGTTTCTGACTGGTCCAAAGGTCATGAACACCATTTGTTTAGTGTTCTCTTGAAGTTGGTTGGATTACAGTCAGTGCAGAATGTTGTTGAAGTCCTGCTGTAGCAGGTCTTCCACATTTGTGGTGGAGGGACTGAGGGTGAAGATGACTGTGTCATCTGCATACATGTGGATATGTGAGTTGGCACAGGGAGAAAGGAGGTTGTTCAGGATGATGGATAAAAGGATGGGACCTAAGATTGAACTCTGTGGGACTTCTGCCTGGATAGAAAGGAAAGGTAACAGGGCACCTTAAATCTGTACCAGTTGTTGTCAGCCTGTTAAAGAGGAATGAAACCAAGCAATGGTAGGGGCTGAGAGGCTAGCAGAACTCATCTTGGCCAGCAGGACTAGATGGGACACCAAACTGAATACTGTGGTAAGATCAATGAATATAGTGCCATAATGTGCCCTTGATCCAGAGGAAGTTAGTGGATGAGAAGTCTAGGATGGACTAGCTTCTGATGCAGTATAGAGAGGGACAGGAGGAGAGAGATGGAAGTTGCCAATGGAGGAGAGGTCACCACTTTTGTGAAGTGGAGTAACTTTTGTCAACTTCCATGATGGAGGAACAGCACTGAGGGAAAAAGACAGATTGAGTTGGTAAGTAATGAAGCTGCAATGGCAGGAGCTGAGAGGTGGAGAGCTTGTGGTCCAGATCATTATGACTGGTGTTTGACAGATTCAGGGAGGAAAGGGCAAGCAGGGTTTCCTGGATGGTGACTTGGGGGGAGTGGAAGCCTTGTGAGGGATGGGGAAGGTGAGCAGAAGGGGAAGGAGAGGAGCTAGTGGGGGAGAAGAAGGGAAGGTAAAGGTTGTGAAGTACTTGTTGAAGTGAGTAACAACAGAGGTCAGATCAGACACAAGAGAACTGTTTACCATGAGGACTTGGGGAACCATCTGGGCAGGGGGTCAAAAAGGGAGTTGAAAACTTCCAGAATTTAGCTGCGGAGTTAAGGTGTTTTGTAGGTTGGACTTATAATAGTGCAATTTCACAGCCTGGACATTCTTTGTACAGGATGTTCCTTATAGAAATGTATTCAGTAACTGTGATCTCAGTACTGATCCCTGGGGAACCCACATATTACTTTCCTCCAACTTTAGAGATTGCCATCTACTGCTGTACTACACTTTGTGCTTGATTACTCAGCTAGGTTTCTCTGCACTTCAGCATCCCCGAGGATATAGAAGGGACCCTTTTATTTTGTGATTACTAATCTTGTGTATTAGCCTCTAATGTGGCACCATTTCTAATGCTTTACTAAAATCCAGATATATGATGCCCACTGCATCAGGCATCCGTACAGTCTAACCTCCCAGTTACCTCCCCGAAAGAGGTATAGTGGGTTGATCTTTCTGTTTCTGAGACAAAACTGTTTGTGTAAGGCAATTATATCTAGTGAGAGTACTGTGACTGGAGTCTTAATTTGTTCAGAGATGATAGAAATAGAGAGACTAGTTGGTAAGTATTCAGATGGTATGCAGTTCAAAGGGTCTTCTTAACCTCCTAACTAGGGAGAATTTCCTTTGGCTGAATGATCAAATCTGTGGTCTTTAGGATTTAGGGTTTCAGGTCTGATTCCAATAAAGGCTGGAGATGGGATAGACATAAGCAATGAAGATATGGGATGCTTAACCATTAAAAAAGGTAAGTTTGGTGACACCAGTTCAGGAATTAGCCTGGACATTGGAACTGGCTGTATTAATGAGGTTCAAGCATCCTAGAAGGGGCTCACCTCTCCTTGGGAAGGAAGGCAGCAGTCACTGCTGCTATACCACCACATTGGGAACCACAGATGGTGGAGGTGGTACAACTTGAAATTCTTGCAGGAGGAAGGATGGATGCTGACTCTAAGCATACAGGCATGTGCAGCATTTGCATGCTCTCTATAGAGTTTTCTCAGCCTGCAAACTAAGGGAAGAGAAATTAACATAAGGAGGCACACGAAGGTGACACTGAACCTCATATGCCCCACTGAATCTGACCACCAACCAGCCCCCCCCCCAACTTCATGGACCTGCAAGGGTTGGGGCTTGCCTTCACCCTCCCAGTTGAATCCACCATGGCAAGCACAACTCCTTGTTGACTCCTGGGAGACTGTGTAAGTGACAGAATAAGAAATGGAAGGGTATGGGAGGTAGATGAGTGAAGAGGGTAGCACCAGTCATGGAGGATAAACAAAATGAAAATTAAAAAGGAAGGTAGAGAGGTATGAAAAAAGTCTGTTTGTGCAACACATTGCCATTTAGTAGTGAAGACTGTTAATGAATTGAGTCATGTAGTGCTAAGATTAGTAATGTAGTGAG
The DNA here is from genome assembly GCA_016271365.2 of Neoceratodus forsteri. Lineage (NCBI taxonomy): Eukaryota > Metazoa > Chordata > Ceratodontiformes > Ceratodontidae > Neoceratodus > Neoceratodus forsteri. The sequence goes on from CM028130.1 coordinate 243,807,306, forward strand.
CCCTCTGTTGGTGGTCACTAAGACTGCAATTTATAAATGTCAAAGTAGCACCCTAACCTTTCAGCCAATGAGGAATCAAATCTGCCTTCTGCCTGTAGTGCTCAGGGACCCAAGACCCAAGACAAAGTCCTTGGAAGGGCTGGAGGTGCAACAGCTCAAGAAGGGAGGATAGACAAAACTGATCTGACAAGACCTTCCACCATAAAAAACAATGCTCAGTCTCATCCATAGCATATTTTTCCATAGAGGTTTTTCTTCTATGTCATGTTTGTTGCTCGCTTTCTCCACTGGCTTGTTTCTCTTTGGGGTCCCTCCCCAATACCCTTATACACAAGGGTCAAGTTACTTTGGCTCACTGCTGTGAGTGTTGAAGCCACACGTATGATCATATGTAGATTTTACATCATCTTTATCCTATCAATGTAAAAGAATGATTCACAGCAGTTGCACAGTATTGCTCAGTTTGCCCGACTCACACTGGGTGAAGTGATTTCTTCTGTTGTACTACAAGATGTGGTCTCCCTATCTACCCTTTCCCCTTTCCCTGGACCCTGACTTTACAACCCAAGATGCATAGGACCCTGGCATCCACTATGAGTCAACTCTATCTTCTCAAGAAATTTAGGACCTCTCTGTTTATCTCTCTACCTGTACAGGTTGATATTTGTTCCATACATTGATAATGGGGACATTCCATGCTGATGTTTCAGAAGTATTTAACTCTTGTGATATTGCTAGCATAAATGTATATATGTCAGTGTGTGTATTCTATTTGGGCTTTGCAGGTTTCTTGCTTTTTATAATTTTTTTTTTTTTGACGTTTTGTAAAGCAGAATGTTTTCAATATAAATGATTAACAGCAAGAAAAAAAAATCATTTTATAAGTGCAATAACCTGATCCAGTGCATTTCTATTTATTTATTATTGGGAAATAATGCACTTCTTGGGTGCATTGAAAGTCACTCAGTCATTGGCCTTGTGCTTTTGAATTAGCTCTTAGTCTGCATTAATTCTCTAAAAATGCATGCCATATTGTGGGTTATTGCTTATTCATTGTACACTGCTGCCCATACATTATTCTGTATCTAACAGAATGACTGGTGGGTTTGTTGGTGGAGTCTAAACCATCATTAGGTATGTGTTGCTAGAAGCCATAATTCACTGCCTGGAATGTACTGTTTCACTTATAAAATGGTTATTAAAGCATATTTTCAGTCAGTATATATAGGGTTTGAATGGGAGTGCTACGGTGTCTTTAAGAGCCATCTCAGAAAGACCTGCCTAGAGCTGATGACATCATGGATGAAATAAGCTGTCGTTTGAATAAACGTCAGTTGATGACATCATGGATGATGTCTCCAGCCTCCATTTAGAGAAGCTTTTGCTGGAGTTTCAATTAGTATTGCAGGCATTGAAGAGTCCGGCATAATTAAGCATGCCTCTTTGTACATTTGTTGTAGCATTGAATAACTGTGAGTTTGTTTGTCTGTACTTTACTTTGAAGTTGTTTTTCTCTGTCAGTTCTGGCACTGCATGTGATGGATAGCTTTGAGATAGCTCTCTTTTCTGTGTAGGGCAAGGTTTGAGGTGGGCTGTGTTCTTCTGTTATAAAGTTATATTTTAGGATGTTGCATGTTTGTGTGTTTGTTTATTCTTTGGTAACTAGGTAAGGCCCACTAGGCACAAGTGCCCATTTTCAGGAGTGATCCAGGAGCACTGGGGTGGTTCAGTAACTTCTTCAGGGTCACACAGTATGCCAGTGGAGGTTGTGGGAATCATACCCAGGTCTGTTGGGTGTAAGAAGCTAATTTATAGGTCATTACTCTAACCTCCAGGTTATACTGCCTCAATGGAAACCTTTAACTGGGTATTTTTCATTAGTCTTTAGGGCTAGGGTGGGGGTGTAATTTGTCATGTGCTAGTTTCACATTGTCATTTCAAATGAACAGTTGTATACTGAAAATATATCATCTGTGTTATAGTGGGCCAGGGCATTATTCTGCTCTGCCAGGTTGTTACCTATGGGTTGGAGCATCACCATATGACTGTCTCTAGTCAATGTGGAGAAAGCATTGGTGAAACCCTATTTTTAACTGCAATGCATTTTCTTGTATTTTTTTTTAAGGCACCATTGATGGGATACAGTGCTGTAACGTCTTTGCACCTACTATAAGGCACTATAGTAGTAATATATTGGATTGCCTTTCCTTTTTATGTTGGCTTGCACATTTGTGCAAGCAACATCTTGCGATAGTGCAGATTTGGGGGTGCGGCCACTGTTGGGCGAATGCAGGGCATGCATCAGTAGGTGCGTCCCTCATTCCCCAATCAGCCTGCATGCCGGCGCCACACCATGCATACATAATGGGGTGAGCATATCTAAGCAAAGGTCCTCTGCAATCCGAGCAAAGCTCATCATACACAGCGGTCCTTTGCTTGCCGTGCTCGCTGCCATTATAAGCATGGTCGGTGAGCGGGCAGCCGCCTCACGTCTGCCGACATCGGTGGTGCCCAACCCCCCTGTCGGTAACCCCCCCACTGTCTTTGTGTGCCAATGGGGAGCCCACTCCCCGCCGGCATCACCCCCTAATTGTTGAATGCTGGCGCGGGGTGCCCAATCCCCTCGCTCGCCCACCCCGCTTCTTTGTTTGACGACGGGGTGCCCAATCCCGTCGGCATTACTTTCTCCCTTCTGTGTTGTGGGCCGGGTGAGGGTGCCCAACTCGTTGGCTACTGACACCCCTAAAAAATTAGGTGGCATGCTGGGACTCATCCCAGTGTGCCAAATTCCTGGAAAAATGAAAACTGTCCCGCGATGGTTTTTCCTGTTTTTTTCACCCTGTAAAACGAAAACCATCCCTGCGTAGTCTCGATGCTCCCTCCCCACCCGCACCACCCACTGTGCAACCTGCCTCCTCTCACCCCATACTTACCTCAGAGTCTGGCGCGATGATCTTCGTGGACCGGGAACATGTCTGCACTCTTCAAAGCCGACCGCGAACTGAGGAAATGCTGGTAAGCTGTATAATGGAATGAATAGGGTTTTTCCAACTTTGCTGCATATCTCGGGCATTTCTTGGAATTTTGGCACCATATTTTCAACATTAAGTTTTTGGTGCCCCTCCTCATGAATTCTATCACTGTCATGACGTTAATCAGCCTCGAAAGGTGATTTCGCAGTCACTGCAAGAAATCACCTTCCGGGACTCATTAATGAAATGACAGTACCAGTGTTCATGAGGTGGCCTCTCAAAAAGCCTATGTTCCAAATTTGGTGGGAAAAATCCAACAAATGCCTGTTTTACGAGCGTGCATTGCGCAGTTGCTACGCAGGCTCGTAACTTCATGCATTCACAATATTTTAATTCCAGATTTTCAGCATTGTCATTTCTGTACACCTCCCTGTGAACAGTACAGCTGTCATTTTCCATATCGTGCCCGAAATGTGTTTCCGCATGTCCAGCACACAATAGCGCAGTCGCTGTGGGAAATCAGTGTTTGGGCAGATTATGAAAATGACAGTGACACATTTCTTGAGCAGAGGTCCTAAAATGCCTATGTTGAAAATTTGGTGATGATATCTAAAAATAAGCATGAAAGGCAGTATTGGTAAGATTGCATACGCTGTACTGGTGATGCATTTGTGATATTTTCACTCTGGATTTTCACCATAGCCATTTTTCTACACCTCTTGATGAACAGTACAGCCATCATTTCACATATCCTGCCCAAAATGCGTTTTCGCACTTCCGGCGCAGAATAGCGTGGTTGCTATGTGAAATCACTTCTTGGGACACTTTGAGGAAATAACAGTGACACTGTACGTGAGCAGAGGTGCTAAAATGCCTATGTTGAAAATTTGGTGCCGAACGCCCATAAAATGACAGTGTTGCAAGCGTGCATTGCATATTTCCCACGCACCTCTGTAACTTCTCAAATTTGGTATATTTACATGCCACATTTTCAACACTGGCATTTTTTTACACCTCCCTATGAGCTGTGCAGCTGTCATTTTTCACATCCTGCCCAACATTTTTTCCCGCACTGCACTACCAAACACCCAAAGGGACACCCTAATGCATGTCACTGTCTGCAGGGTGAGGGGTGGGTTGGCATCAGTTCAAGTACTTGACTGCAACTCCTATGATGCATCTCTCTAACTCCTGCACTGCCAATGCTAGCAAGTCAACATTCGGCATTGACAAATGCTTGTTTCCTTTGATGCAAACTTGTCAAAGTAGGATACTCTGTAATTAAAAATAGCAAGAAAGAAAATAGTCTGCTCTGATTTGTCAATTACATCAATATATTTGCATTATAACAAAGCAAGATCTTGTCTCTGTTCTTAGGTCCTCTTTATTTGAAGTTGTATTAATGTAGATAATTTAGTTATTTTATCCACATTATGTAAAATGACAGGCCCATGGGTTATCCAGTATGATAAGCACAGTGCTTTCTTCCATTCTTCATTTTGAGCTAGTTCACAGTTTGCTAATAGCCATATGTATATTATAGTGTATTACTGGATCATAACATTCAAGATTTTAATCAGTCTCATTAAATAAAGCCACTTGAATGAAATGGCAAAGTAAATATGGCAGTTTTATAACTTTTGCAGTTTATCAGTTTTTTTTAAGTTTTCAGAAAGGAATTTAAAGAAACTGGGGAAAAGCCATCTAGTTGGAATTAAAATGTCTACTTGATTAGTTTCATACTGTTAGTGAGGCTGGCATTCACAGTAATTGAACACACTGAAATATAATGCTCCCTTACCCCAGAGCCAAGAGATTGTGCAGCTCATAATGCAGTGTTGGGTGTAGTAAAGGTTGTTACAGTAGGACTTGGGAAATCTGAAGCCAAGGTACAAAGAGCTTTTACTGTATATTGATTAGGGGAAGTTGAGCTCAGGACAACATCTGTGGAAAGGGAAATGAGTGCACTCATTGAAAACAACTTTAAAGATACAAGCAGGATATTCCATAGCATATGAAAAAAAAACAGAATTCTAATTGTATAGGAAGGGATTTCTGTAGCAGAAATGTGAGGAGCACCCTGCCATTTTTGCAGATCCCTGGTTTGACCTCATCTGGAGTACTGAGCTCAGTTCTGGAGTCCTTACCTTAAGAAGGATGGGGATAGATTTGAGGCTGTGCAGAGAACAGAAAAAAACAAGTGACTGCAGTACAACAGCGGTAGACATGCAGTATGATAAGAGATTGCATAGCCTGAATGTGTATTCACTTGAGAATGGGCGGAGGGTGTGGCATCATTGAGACCAATATGTTTTTGAAGGAAATCCACAGAGCTGACATTCAGCCACAGGTCAAATTGAGTTAGGTTCCTCAATCAGAACACATGACTGCAAACTGGTAAAACAAAATTTCAGAAGCGTTGTCAGGAAGCACTTCTTTGCAGAAAATGTGGGGAGGTGTTAAATGGTTGGACTGGGGAGGTGGTTGAGTTGAATACAATTGAGGGCTTCAGGACAGAGGGGGGCCAATACAAAGGACTAACCAGAGTTAAACATGATCATGAGGGAGGGGGTTAGCACTACCAATAGGGGGTGCTGTAGTGCACTCACAGTGTTAGGTTGGTGTTGCAGGTCAGGTAGCAACACAGCAGATTTAATGTATTTTGGTCTTTTTTATTAATTTATTTGTTTGTTGATTTATTTACTGGGCAGGTGGCTGATCCAAGGGACCATTTCCAGACATGACCAGGGTCACACAGATGGCACATAGGTAAAATAGATGCATACAATTCAAATACATAGGCATAGGGTGAAACAAGAAAAAAACAACAGAGTCAAACACATTTGGGATAACCTTGGTACAATAGTTGAGAAATACAAAATGGCAAAGTGCAAAGGTACAATAAACAAACAATACAAAACAATGTAACTGCAAGGTCTAGTAACACAGGTTACAGGCAGGTATGCATACGATTGGTTCACTGTTTCATTTGGACTGATTTGATAGAGAGTATAGGAAATGGGAGGACTCATATTTCAGTGTCACCTGGATGGGCATTGACATTTAGATTCAGCCAAGAGTCAAGTTTTGAAGTGACCTTTGAAAGTAGTGTGCGGGTCTATGAAGCGGAGGGAGGCAGGGAGTGTGTTCCAGAGGGTGGGGGCAGTGATGGACATGGCATTACCACCCATGCAGGTGGAAACTCTTGGAATTTCCAACAGAGGGACAGAGGATTGCCAGAGGTTATGAGAGATAGTATTGTACTTGAGCAGGGAGGAGTATGTGGACAGTTTTCCATCCCTAGTGGCGTTGTCTACTACCCAACCAAGGACATAGTTGTACCTGGCTTGAAGTGGAAGCCAGCCTAGTGATTTATACAGGGTACAATGGTGCATGGTGAAAGGAGCCAAAAGCATGAACCGGCAAATGCTGTTGTACGCTGTACTGACTCTAATGAGCAGGTCTGTGGCTGTGTGGCAAAATATAGGGGTACAGTAGTCAAGCATGGGGAGGAGGTTTCCTTGGGCTATTTGTGAGCCTCTGGGGTTAGGCATTGTTTGAGTTGATAGCCTGCTCCTAGTTTCTAGTTTACTGCTTCACCATGGAGTTGACATGCATATCAAATGTGTTTGGGGTCCAGGGCGATGCCCAAATACTTGAAATGGGGTGCCCTCCTGTAATAAAACTGTAAGTGTGGAATTTGTTCTGGTGAGTTTTGATAGATTTGGATTGGATCATAGAAACACAGAAGTTATGAGTGATTCACAAATGCTTTCCTCTCCTCTGAGATATCTTGAAGACATATCTGCTGTATTGCACATGGCTCTGTCTTGTGCTGAAATCCAGGGATAAAATATCAGTGGCTAGAATCTCATGTATTATTCATTATGCTAAACCCCTTGCTATCAGTGGCTGTCAGTTGCAGGGGAAAAGAATGAATGCAAGTCCTGAGCCAGCTTGTAACTCACAGCTGTTTTGAAGAGCTCATCTGCAAACTGATGCCAGTTTAAAGAGGATGAACTACTTTAGTTGTTTTGCACTTTGTGCATCTTTAAGAACTGTTTGAAAACAAGCAACCTCCTTACTGTGGGGTCGCTGACCCTGAAGACAGTCAAGGGGCTGGTTGAGCAAAAAGAGATGGTGATATGCCATCCATACTGAAAATTGCAATGACCAAGCCCGCAGAACATGACAGTGTGCAGTCCAATGCCAGGCCTGCCAGGCCCACAGCTGCTGTCTGGACCAGGACCAGAGTGAAGGAGCACTACAGAGTACAGTGGCAGCAGTGCTCTGGAGAAAGTCAATGGTATGCCCCATTTTAAAAGGGGTTACATCATTTTCTCACTGAAATCCTCCACATAATTAAGGCTAAAAATAAAAATCTTTGTTTTGTCCAACCTTTTCTAACCTTTGCTTCCATATTTTCCTTAAAACAACTGGTCTAAAACCATGACATGAGGATAAATAGTATTTTTATACTCTAGAAGTCACTGAAGTGGATCTGCTTCAACCTTTCCAACCTAAAATATTCTAGTAGCAATGGAGATTTTTACTTGTGGACAATGTGGGGCTCTATTCAGCAGGCCACTCTTCCATGGCCTGGGTTAATGTCTGGCTTGCTGGGCTATTGACGACCTAAGAGCCCAACTGTGGGAAGCACGGTCCATAATATATAAGATACAGGTCAAATTGCAAAGCTACAGGCAGCCACTCATCCCACCTCTGACCCAGTGGCCCACAAATATTAGCACTGGTCCAAGGCAGTATCCAGAATCAGAGAGCTGGCAGGTGGTCAGGAGGGGTAGGGGAGGTCATGTGGCAAGAACTAAAACATGAACATCTAAAAACAATGTGCTTACAAATAACACATACACACCACTGGCAATGGAGCCAGTCACTGGGCATTGTGATGCTTCTAGGGAATGGCTTGTGGAGCCAAGCATGATCAAAAAAATAAAGAAAACAATGGCAACAGGAACAAAAGGAAACTTATCATAGTGAGAGATTCTATGATCCATGGAGTGGAATCCCACATAAATTCAAATGGTGGTATCAGGGTCATTGTCAAGTGTCTCCCTGGTGTATCTGCAAAAAGGGACACAAAATGCATCGAGCAGATTGTGCGAAGTGAGGATGGAACAAAACATATTGTCATTCACCTAGGGATAAATGACTTGTCCAATCAATCAGCTGTGTAGACAAAGGAACACATTGCTCAACTTGCTAACAGAATATCCTCTCTTTCATCCACATTGGCATTCTCAGAGATGCTTCCAGTCTGGGGGTGGGGTGGAAATACCAAGAGGGTCAGAGAGGAAGACATACATGAGTTTAACTAATGGCAGAGGGAATGGTGCCAGGAAAATGACTACAGTCTTATCAGCAACTGGCAGTCCTTCTGGGAGAGGGGCTTCTAATAGTACGAAGGCCTCCATCTGACAAAGGAAGGGGTGAGGGTGCTTAGTCAAAAATTTGATGTGTACGCAGTCCATTTAAACTAAAGGCTAGGGAGGTGGTGATTCTTACCAAGGTGAAGGGTAAGAAGGTCACTACCCCCCTGGCAACAGCAAATGATAGGGTAACTACTCCAAAGCATGATGATACCATACATATTAGGGAGAATTTGCATGCCAATACCTGCGCCAAAATTCTTCAACAAAATTTTTCATCTAAAACCACAGGTACAGATCAAAGGAGTTCCGGCAGGGGTAAAAATGAGGGGTGGAATCATTTCCAAAAAACCTTTTCATCCAAAACCACAGGTGCAGACTGAAAGAGCCCCATAATTCTTTCATCTGAAACCACAGGTGCAGACCAAAGAAGATCCATTAAGGGTACTAAAGAAGTGTGGCAAAACAAAAGGAAACCCACCTGTTCTAAGAGTGGGGGTAGAACATGGAAGGAAATGGCAATAAATGCCAGAAGTCTGGTGAACAAAATCCCTGACCTCATGGCCATCATAGCAGAAGCCAAAATTGACTTAGTGGCCTTGATGGAAACCTGGTTCACAGAGAATCATGACTGGGACATGGCTATCCTGTGCTGCAACCTTTACAGAAGGGACAGAAGGGGTAAGAAAGAGGGTAGGGTGGCATTATATGTCCAGGAGGAAATCAAGGATACAGAGATTCAGGGGATCCTGGATGAGTCAGAAGCACTATGGGTAACAGCTGAGACAAGATGAGGGTCAGCTATTAGGATAGGAGTCATCTACAGGACCCCATTGCAAGGGGATCTTGGGGACAAGGAAATGATGGAGACATTTTACAAAATGACAGACAAGGGTTAGACAATAATAGTAGGAGATTTTAACTTGCCAGACATAAACTGGAAATCTTGTACAGCATCATCATCAAGAGAAAGAGAATTAATTAATTAATTTATTTATTTATTTATTTAGTTTTTGTTGACCAGGTAAGTGCACTAGTTAAGTTCTGCCTATTTTCAGGCATCGCCAGGGGGAGGGCGATACAGATGAATGTCAACTGACCTTGAACCAGATTTAACTGTTGGTGGTATTTTTAGTGAATTGGGGGAAATTTGGCCAGGACACTGGGAAAATTCCCCTACTCTTTCTGCAGGGGGCCCTTTCTTCCTGTGAGCAGAGGGGACCCATTTCAATGGTGGACTCTCAGGTTGGGTAGTTGGCTTGTGTACCTGCAGGAGAACAGATCTCTGCTCCTGCAGGTAAAGTAATGGAGACTGCCTCTACTAGTAATGAGAATATCAGTATTTGGAAGGGTCTCTAGGCAGCTGATATGGAACTTGAGTTGTCTGGACAAACTTTACAGAAGAAGACTGTTTCTAATACTACTGAGAAAGCCAAAACAGATAATGATTCTGATGAGACTGGTACGAATTTTGAAGCAGCTGAACAAGACTTAAAGAAAAATCTTATGGAAGAGAAAAAATGTTTTAATTAGTTACTTTTTACAGCAGAACAGCAATATGTGGCCCAAAGACAGAGACTGGTGGAGGAAAAAAATAAGAGGAAGCATTTGCCTGAAAGCCCAGATGGAAATCTGAAAAAAAGCCTCAAATGCTACTTTTCTCTTTGGAAAAAATTCTACCTCTAGGTTGAGTAATTCTATGGACTTGTATGCAGAAGACTGATCTCCAGATCTGGCTTTAAACCAAATGGGCTGGATTCAAACAGTTAATGGAGAATGGGTTCTGGATCCTTTAATTCCTTTACCTGGTACAAGTTCTTCTAGAGAAATGGCAGCCACATTGAGGATAAAACAGTCATCAAAGAATCAAAATGGACACCCAGAGAAGACCCTGGATCTGTCCACAATGCAGCTCCAGGATTCAGGCAACATGGTGATTTCTTCTGGAATCTCCAGACACTGAAGTAGCACTGGACAAAGAAACTTCGCAGGGGGCCCGTGAAGTCACGGACTCACAGATAACTTCAGTGCTAGACGACAATGGTCAGACGCCACAGGGCAGTTCCTCATTTGGACAAAACCCAGGTCAGAAACCAAGCTTTTCCAATTTATTTCTTGCTGCCACCACAAATGCTAAATGGCATTATGCTGTTCAAATTAGATACACAAGTGGTTTAGAGGAACCCCTGGACAGAGTATTTGTTGGGAAGGTGTTAATAATACAATCTTTACAGTTTTCTCCATTGGGAGGTGTTCACTTTTATCCATGCCCCTAGTGAACACAGCTTTCATGTAAGCTTTCAGACTCTAGCTTTATTGGATAGGTTTTGGCAAAAATATGCTAGTGTAAAGAATTCCGAAGTATGGTCTCATTTTTATGTTATCACCTTCTCCAAACCCATTGTAAAAATGATTACCATCCTGTTTAGAAATGGGGGGGGGGTCAATGTCAAAGACATATTACACTGGTTGGAGCAACACTGTGATGTTCAGGGTATACCTGACCCAAAAATTGATGATGAGAGTTTTTTGGACAGGGGTGGCATTTCAAAATTCAACTAAAGGTTACAGATGTGGGTGTGCAACACCTGCACAGCGGTTGTTTCTTGGGGAGAGATTGCAGTATCTTATTCTATCCTGGGATGCCCCATACTTGTTTTAAATGTGGTTCCCCCAGACATGTGAGTAGTAGCTGTGATAAAGTCAGATGCAGCATGTGTGGACTCCGAGGCCCATTGCACTTTTACCTCAAAATGAAGTCTGCGTGAGACAGAAGGTCACACCTTTACAAACTGCCCTTGGGCATCACAGAATACCTTGGATGCCGACTTCGCAGTCCACAATTTTTATGTCAACACTGCTATACATAGGAATCCTAGATCTAAAACAAACCCACAGCACCCTCAACCACAAGCACTCTCCCCACAACCAGCTAAGAAGACTCCTTCTACGGAGATGAGAAAACCCAGTATGCCTCAGACAGGGGAAACTTCTACTAAAATCCCCAGTATTGACTCCCCAACTCCCTTGGTTGAGAGAACTGCAGAACTAGTTACTACTATTTCTAACCCCAATTCTCAAGCTGAAGAGAGTAACAATTTTGAGGATGTGACAGAAATGACCGCCACAATTTACAAGCCTTCTAGTTGGTAACACACAGGAAAGGGAAAACTAAACAGCCTAAGCATCTCCCGAACCTACACTCCCTGCAGAACCGATATGTTGTTTTGCAGTGGGGTGATACTAAGATGGAGGATTTGTCTGATGACTCCTCTGTTTTGAAAGTCTGTTCTGAAAGCGAGGTTCCAGCCACGTTAAAACCTGAAATAAAAAAGAAACTCTGGGGAACCAGATCTAAAGCTAAAGTAGTTCCATACCATCCCCTGTAAAGCAAAATAAACACAATTTAATAGGACTAGGTTCTTATTATGTCTTGTTTTTCAGGGGCCTCGCTCAACATCAACAGCCTAAAGATTAAGAAACACAGGAAAATTACTTTTGCAATATTTGATTCTTATCAGCTAGATGTAATTTTTTTTCAAGATACTAGGATTCACCAATACTCTGAATCACTTAAAGCATCCTCTGACTGGAAATGGGGGCCATGCTATTGGTCACTAGGGGTAGAAATGTGCAGTGGGATGGGTTTTGGGTTTTTTGACCACACTATCAAACCTTTGAAAGTAGTAGAAATTCACCCAGGGAGAGCTTTATTATTAGATGTCAGGCTCAAAAACAATGTTTATCTTCTCATAAATTGTTACACTGCTCAAACAAAAGTGGGTAGGAAGAATCTTTGGAAAGATATACAACATTTTTTATTCACGTCAAAAATAGTGATTTTTGGAGAAGACTTTAATTATGGGTGGTTTACGATCTGACAGAAGTGGTAAGACAGAGTAAACCTTCTATTACATGGTTGCCTTGAAAAATATTATTTTACAAGCAAATTTAACAGATGCCCAAGGTTCTTTGTACCCCCACCCACCGCATACTTTCTATAAAGGGTTGTTATCCTCACGTATTGATTATTTTTTGGTATCTAATATAGTTTCAGTCCAGAAATCAAGGATACAAGTTATTGCAACCTCTGATCATTGTTCAATTAGTATTCAGTTAGGAAATATTCCAGAGGTAGCCTATGGGAACGGGCTGTGGAGACTCAATACGACTCTCTTACAACCCAATATTCAAGGCCCCTTAGCCAAATTAATAATAGCCAGGAAATCTGTGATATGTCTATATGATAACTTATCACGATGGTGGTTGGACACAAAAAAGGATTTTACAGTATGTTTTAAACACCTTCCAAGAGTTTTTAGTTATAAAAGCAAAGCTCCTATTTATATTCACTCAACCAGCTGCAATTTCTTCAAGAAAGAGTACACTCTAAGAGGAATGTTTCTTCAGACATTACTCAAATTAAGAAAGAGCTACAGGATATATATATTTTACCACTAAAATAAACATAGCCGGTAATACTAATGTCTCTAATTTTTATAAAGCCAATTATAAGCTTATTAAACAACACTTGAGGCAATGGAACTGGCAAAGAGATCTTAAGGGCTTAAATGTAAATGAGATGTGGTATATTATCAAAGAGAAACTTGATTATTGTATTAAGACCTGGGTACCAATATGGGTTAAATATAATAATAAAAATCAGTGAATGCCTACTTGGTGGAATACTAAGATTAAGAAGAGTATTAAAAAAGGAAAAAAAACTTTTAAACATTATAAGAAAAAACCCACACAAGAATCTTGGTTGAAGTTTAAACATCTTTCTAACACCACTAAAAAATTGATAAGGCAGGCAAAGAGAAATTTAGAAATTAAATTGGTAAGAGATTGTAAAAACAATAAAAAACAATTTTATAATTATATAGGTTCCCTGAAAGGAAGTAAGATTGGGGCAGGACCACTTTTAATCAAAATGGCGAACAAATTTATTAAATAGTTTGTTACTATTTTCAAAAGCAAAGATAACTTTAACATGGATAGTGTTCCCGCTCCCTGCTCTACAATCTTCTTTTCCAAAAGTGACACCCTTAGAGCAATTAATAACACCAAATCCAGCTCTTCTGTGGACATATATGGTATTCCCTCTATCTTCATAAAGAGTCTATGTACAGAACTAGTTGGCATGCTCACTGTCCTTTTTAATGCATCATTAAAAGAAGGTATGGCAGTGGATGAATGGAAATTGGAAAATATTACCCCCATTTATAAAAAAGCTTCAAAAAATAATATTAGTAATCATAGGCCCATAAGCCTGACATCCAGTATTGGCAAGCTTATGGAAAGATTGTTACAGTATAAAATCAAGGAACACCTTTATAAATCCGAAAACCTTGACATAACTCAGCATGGTTTTACACATGGAAGACTGTGTATGTCTAATTTAATCAGCTTTTTTGAGCCAGTGAGTAAGGCTTTGGATGAGGGTTTCTCAGTCGATATAATTTTTTTGGAATATGAAAAAGCATTTGACACGGTATCACATAAGCTAATCTTAGATCAACTGTATAAACTACGCATACATTCCTCAATTATTAAATGGATTTATTCATATTTGGACAATAGGAAACAAAGGGTATTTTGAGAGGATGCAAGTCTGATTGGGGTACTGTCAGCTGTAGAGTGCTGCAGGGGTCTGTGCTTGGACCGATATTATTTAATATCATAATTTCAGATATGCAAGCTAAAAATGGTGTCTGGTTGCAAAAATACGTGTATGACAGTAAACTTGGAGGGATTGTTAATAACAATGCCTCCATTGAATTGCTTCAGGATAATCTAAACAATCTTTATTCTTGGGCCATTGATCATAGATTAGTTTTCAATATTGCAAAATGCAAAGTGATGCACCTAGGGAGAAATAACTGTCTGGAAAGCTATTACATAAATAACATTAAACTTGAAGAAACTACCTCAGAAAGAAATCTAGGTGTGACCATCACTAATGACTTGAAATTTAATCACCATATTAACATTACTGCTGAAAATGGCATGGTATACTCAGATGTATTTTTAAACATATAAAAAGTCGAGAAGCTGAGGTTCTCATTCCATTGTATACTACCATGGTTAGAATACATCTGGAATATTGTGCCCCTTTTTGTTCTCCCACTGCCATAAACAATATCAAAATTTATGAATCAGTTCAATGTAAGATGACTAAATCAGTCTCTAAAGTAGCACAGCTAGGATATGGTGATAGACTTAAAAACTTAGGACTATTCTTTCAAAAATATAGGTTTCTTAGAGGTGAAATGTGTTGAGTCTGTAAGGCTTGTGGGGGTGAATTGTTTTTAGAATTCAATTGTTTAATGAAACAATCACCCTTTGAGAGTATTAGGTCACATAACCTCAGATTATATGATGAAACCTGTAAAACCCAACAGAGGAAAACTTTGTAACTGAAAGAGTTCCACATTTATAGAATTCTCTTCCAGTTAATGTGGTATCATGTCAATCCTTGGACCTTTTTAAAATTGAACTTGATTTGTATATGGATGACAAGAAATTTTGCTACTATCATTAATTTTAATGATGGCGAGTTTAAATAAGCGCTGTCCCTCAAACTTGTATAACCTATGCACCTATGATAAACAGTATAACAGATTTCTGTCCTTAGAAATAGAACAATAAATTGGACCACAAGGCAAATTCTTTTTAACAAACTCATATGAGAACTGTTGTCACAGAAGACCAAATAAACATATTGATCAACTGATATTTCCATTAGGTGATGTGGTTTGCTTTAAAATGGGGCTGGATATAATTGACCAGTACATTCAAACACAATTTGGTACAAGATGTAATATTTCTGATGACACAAAAGGATGGCTTTGGTCTCTTTCCGTACCCCAAATCTAACCCTCACAGCAAGCACTATTAGTTCAGCCTATTTCTGCTCTAGAGGTGAATACTGCCATTTCTTTCCTTAGATTAAAAACTGCTCCTGGTGCAGATGGGTTACCCCCAGAATTTTATAAATGCTTTGGCCACATTTCTCTATGGAATTAGTTCAAGTATTCAACCATTTATTACAAATGTTAGAAATTCCTGCAAAAATTAATATGGGTACATTATGTTTCCTTTTTAAAAAGGGTACAAATCTTTGTTAGCCAATTGGAGATCTATCACACTACTAAATGTAGACCTGAATATTTTAGCTGAAATTCTGAATTCTAGACGAGTCAATGCTATGACAGGGGTTATTCACCCCTCTCAATCATGCACACTTCCAGGGCACAAAATCACTGATTACTTACTGCTATTTAGAGAAATAATGAACTCAAGTTATACATCACAAACCCTAGCATATATTCTTGGCTTAGATCAAGTCCAAGCCTTTGACAATGTATCTCATTAGTGTTTATGGTCCTGACTTATGGGATCCCAAAACAATTCACTGCCTGGCTTCAAAGTTATTATAAATCTGCATTAGTAGAACCATTATTACATGGATGGGTAGGAAAAACTAGGAAAATACACCGAGGTGTTAGACAAGGCTGTCCGTTAAGCCCCATGTTATACATTACAACTTTACACCCAATTATTAGGAGGTTAGCTTTTAGCACCATTAGAGGTATCTCAGCTCCAAATCTACTTCCAGTGAAAGTATGCACTTATGCTGATGACCTAGTAGTTGTCACTCTTAACCAAGCAGATTGCAAACAAGCCCTAGACATTTTAGAGACCTATTCCTCCCTTACCGGAGAAGTAAACTGTTCAAATAGCTTCTGTTTAATCACAGGGGACAAGGTGAATAAAGAAACAAAAATAAGAGATATACCAGATGTTTTTACACCCCAAAAATTGTTGGGCATGTACTTTGGCCCTGGGGATATGGCTGAGTTTAATTGGAAACCAAAAATTTAACAAATAAAACCTTGAATCCAATTATGGAACAAACAGAAAATGGTGAAATTATTGTAAAATGCATTTATATGATCACAAATCACCTTGTTCCTTTTTTTCCTCTACATAAGTCATGTATTTCCCATACCAAAGCAATTAGAAAGTGCACTTTTAGGATGTTTTTTTTCAGTAATATGGGGAAGCCATCTTAATCCTGTCAAAAGAAGTATAACCTACCTCCCTGTTAATGAAGAGGGCTTAGGTATTGTAACAGGGTGCTCCTGTTATGAATGAATAATCATGCAGTAAAAATGTGTAACCCCCCCCCCAATAAATCTTCTTTTCCTACTTTTGTCTCAGCTTTTTCTTCCTCCTTTCTTTACTAAATTTCATGTCAGGGTGGCCAACCTGGCATATCTCTACAAACTCAATTGTCCCTTTAAATAATCCTAGAGCCCTTATGGTTGCACAATGAAAGTTTATCCTTTTTCCGTAAGGAGCTCTGTGTTTGAGTAATGGTTGTGCTCCTAAGGTGCCCCTAGTTTGTTTATGTTATGCTTCAGTGCTGGAAATAGGTGCCTCAGAGTCAAAAGTGAAGTGCTATGCACTATTGTAATTGTTGCCCCTTTAAGAAGCACAGAAATGCTGTGCTGCAAGCCCGATGACGGGTAAAGTAAATTAAAAAAAAAAAACGGTTGTTGCGGTATTGATGAAAAGCTCTTGTGAGCTTTAAAAGAAAAGGAAGTGCTGTAAATATTAGTTGTTTAGACAGCCTAGAAAGCGAGTGACTGGGAATTGTCAAAACCAAGGCCAAAATGAAATGTTTTAACCGACAGCTGACATTTCAGCCATCGAGATTATAAAGCCAACAGCAGTAAAATTAGGAAAGACTGCTAAAACGGTTTGCAGAGGCATACTAGGTATAAAGCCCGCAACTTTAAATAAATGAATCTTTTTTCCTTTTTCTTTCTTAAAATAAATAACCTGTGCTTCAGTATCAGGTCTCCTGGGCTGGCGGGGGAAGGCAAATAGGGAGCGCACCCCTCACTGGTGCTGTGTTCGTGGACCTGTCCAAGGCCTTTGATTTAGTGGATCATTCTTTGTTGATTGGGACACTACGAAGTTATGGTATGACAGAAATTGCTGTTGATTGGTTCGTACTTATCTGTTTGGACGTTCACTTAAGGTAGGATTAAATGGAGTTTTTTCAAATAGTAAAGTTTTGTTGCAGGGTGTGCCTCAGGGGTCCGTTTTAGGCCCTTTGTTGTTTACGGTATTTGTAGATGTTATTCCATCTTTATTGAATGATACGCATTGTTTGATTTATGCAGATGATATTATTCTGTATAAAAGTTCAACCTCTATTGAACTAATAAATCAGTCTTTAAATAAAGATTTTTAATTTTATTAGTGGTTGAAAGGAATTGTTTAGCATTAAATAATACAAAACAAGTGTATGCTTTTGGATCTCAGGCTAGATTGAGAAAATCTCAGGGTTTGTCTGTTTATGACTCATTGGGAATTGAGATGGAGCAGGTTAAATTGTTCAGATATCTTGGTGTCATTTTGGATCAACATCTGAAATTTTCTGATCATGTAAAATATATTTCTTATCAGATAAATCAGAGATTAGGGGTTCTGTTTAGGTTTAAATCCTTGCTGACTTTATCAGCTAGACGTGCAATAGCTGAAGGTGTTTTATTACCTCAATTAAATTATAATTCATTTCTTTTTACAAATTTGTTAAGTAGAGACTTATCACTTCTTACAAATGTGTTTCATGGTATCTGTAGATTTGCTTTTAATTTGCCTTATTATACTCATCATTGTGAGCTGTATAGGTTATCTTCTTGGCTTCCTCCTGGGATGAGTTCTCTATATAGCTTATGTTTATTAATCCATAAAATTCTCTGTCAGGGGATTGATTCTCCACTGTATTCATTTCTTCATATTAAAATAAATTCTCGGGAACTTCTTTCAGGTCAACGAATTAAGTTAAATGTTCCTAATACTAAGACTAAAATGGGGGATAGTTCTTTTATTTATTCTGCTGCTAAAAATTGGAATGAGCTTCCTATTGCTTTATATGAAAATGCTTGCCATCAAACTTTTAAAATTAGGTTAAAAAATTATTTTCTTGGTAAATTACATTGTTCTTGTTTTTATTGTGTGTTTATCATTTTTTGTTATGTTATGTTGACTATTGTTTTTTTTTTTTGTTATTTATTGTGTTCTGTGATTTATTGTTTTTTTTGTAACATCTTGACTGTTTTTCAGTCACTGGGTCGAACATGAAAAAGGGCCTTTGGCTCATTGTACTTACCTGGTTAACAAATGTTTAAAATAAATAAATAAAATAAAAAAAAAATAAAATTTGTCATTCCCCTGTCCGGGCTGGGTATTCCTGTATATAAACCATGTGAAAATGAACAAATAAATATTTTTCTTTTGTTACCTGAATTCTTGCCATTATGGAGAGATTCCTACCATAGGACTGAAAGCCCCTGAAGTGACTTGATTTTGTAAAAATCAGGAGAGATGAAGTCACATAAAGTGTGAGGAGCTATGCTCCAAATGAGGTAGAAACCCCCTAATTAAGGTTTAGATGATCTAAAACTGATATTTTAGGATATATTCACAGAAGGAATATAACATAAATGCTTATGTTTCCTATTGTACAAGAATGATCCAAGATAGCCTTAGATAGGACCACATAAAGGTCTGTTTTATGTTAAGTGGGAGATTCCCCTGATTGTAATGTCACTCTAAGATTGCTATAAAACCTGCCATCAGGGGACTAAGAAGTGTGTGTGGGTCAGGATCTTCTGGCCATCGAGGGAGAAGGAACTAGTGTGAGATCTTACACACTGTATTGTTGGGAATTAAGTATAGGATATTGAATATACAGAAGGAAGACAGGAGTCTCAAGAAGAAGTATTTCCTGATGTGTTGAACTACTGTGTTGGACTAACACCCACAATTTTCCCTCTGTAAATATTTTTTTTTGGTTTTTGCAAATAAATTGATTAACACATTTATTGTGTTTTTTATGCAATAAATATTACTGTCTGGTGTCTGTCATTTATCCCACACCTTCTACAGGTATGATTAATCCCATTAGTTTTTATTTTAGTATTTTCATTTTTACTAATTTTGTCCCAAGTTTGAATGGACTACATCTCAAATGGTCATTTTTGGTTCAGGACCAAATTCAAGGGTTATTTTCCCAATGGGGAGAAGACCCTAGTATTTTTAAATTTTTTAAAACACATAAATTTCCAGTTTATCTGAAATACAGTTTAGATAAGTTAAAGATGTGGCAAATTCAGAAATCTTCCTTTGTTTACCTAACCAGGAAAGGTTTTTATAGCTTAATCATGGACACCCCTTTTTATGTTGATCCCTTTGAGGATAGAAATTCTCAAGGAAAACTTTTGATTTGTCAAATGATCTCTGAAAAAAGACTTCCTATTAAAATCTGGGATGTGATATGTTTAGGAGCACATGGAAAACTAAACATTAACAATAACTTAAAACATAAGGAGATAAATGAACGTTACTGCCCCAGGCCAGGGTGTGGCACCACTTTAGAGACTAGGGGCCAGATATTCAAAACCTTGCCTCAGGGCAAAGTTAGCACTGCCCGGTGGGCAAACTTAGCCCAGAGCAGAAAGCAAGCAATATTCAAAAGGAATAGCATGGTGCAAAACCAGCTGAATATAGCAAGCAAAGGAAGCCAGGCAAGCAGGACCAGCAGTGCAGGGCAAACAGTGCATGGGGATTAGGAGAGCATTGAATATAGCAAACAAGACAGCACTGAATATAGCACCCTGGCAGGCAGTGCAAACACCCAGTGGTACACAGTATAAGGGTAGTCAGCCTGCCCTGGGACACATGCAATGAAACAGAGCCAATAACAAGGTCCCAGGTGCAGAACACAGTGCAGAACCCAGGAAATGACACACAGGCATGCAAATGGTAAGCAACCACTATGACCCATGCGGGAGAACCAAGGAGCAGTACACATGAAACGAATGCCCCAGCACCCAAGAATGGCACAGGATACAGTAACCTGTAGGAACATGAATGAAATAAGCAACATAAGAATGGCAATGTAACAGTACACACAAGAAAGCAAAGGCCAAACATAAAGCAAAACAACAAACATAACTAATCTATGAACAACAACTGAAGAACCAACAACAAAACTAGCAAGACTAACTGTACAATCCCAACAAATGCAAAGCCCGCCCCCCAACACAGAACAATACAACTAAGAGGACTAGTAAGGAATGGACCACAACAACGATATCAAATACAAACATATGTACAGATCTACAATCTCTACAGAATGATAATGGGGGAAGGGAGATGGACACACACACAGGGGGAATTGAACAGAAACCAGGGAGAAACAGCAGTCCACAAAGAGGTGGGGGGATAGACATCAGGAATGAGGTGATGATCATGGCTGTGCAAGGGATGGATCTTGCAGATGCACCTCCAGGACAGCTGCCACCCTCCTGGTCTCAGAAATCAGGACTGCCTGTTGTTCAATCACTTTCCACTACTGCCGGACAATGAGCCGCAGGAGATCATCCGTGCCCTCTGACTCCTCTGGTCTGGTCACCCACAGAGATGTTCGGAATGGACCTGCAAGAGGAAGGGAGAGCTGGTAAGGATGGGAGGCTGGCCAGGAGGCATACTGTAGCCACAGGTGGCCAGACAGAGATGGACAGCAGTCCTGACAGCCATGCCCATGTAGTGCCGAGGAACACAATGATAGGCACAACTGACCGTCACCCACAGGTAAGGCTTAGAAGACACAAGCAACAATCCGAAAACCCACACACATGGAGAAGCAGGCCCTGACAACACCAAGGCAAGGACAGCACCACCCACCACAGCACTGCAGACAGTGAGCGAATGCAGACACACAGGCAGACCCCCGAATCGTGGTGGGTGTGGGCCACATGACAACACGCACATGGGACACCTAATGTCGGGACATGCTGCCCACAGTTGAAAGACAATGTACCAGACAGCAGTGTGCAACAGAAAACAAGAGGGATGCAGGAGCAGTGCATAGCAGGCATGGTGGGTGTCCAATGACCAACCCATGCCAGGGCATATTCGACCTGCAGGAGCTGCAAGCCCACAGGGCACACAAATCAGCAGGGGAGGACCAACAGACGCTGCCACACATGGCCCATGTACAGCACTGTGCAAGGTATTCGGCAGCTAGAACAAGCACATGGCAGGTGACCAGTCGAACATGGCCAGCAGTGATTGTGGACAGCTCGGCAATGCCAGCCATGTATGTTGAAACTGGCACATACAGCCCACCCCTCAGGGCATGGCATCCAGACATCCAGATACTTCCAGCACCATGGAACAGTGATGCGCAACACAGCAGAAAGTAGCAGCAGCAGCAACAGCATGACAACCATAGTGACCAAACCCCCAGCACAGTCAATGACAGCCCAGTGAATAATAAACACATTACAGAGGCACAGCACAACTGAAGACTAATATGTATTCATGCAATAGGCCCCTGGCCTCAGGGCTACTCTCCTGGGCCTGCTGCTGCATGGCTGGCACCCTGAGGCTGCCTCTGGCTGGCACCTGGGAATGCTCCTGGCCCTTTCTCCCTGTGCTGGGCTGTACAATCTGCTCTACAGTGGACAGGGGAAAAAGCACCATTACTGCAATGCACAGCAAGAACCGCTATCACAACAGCAAGATACACACCCACCACTAAGACACCATACATGCGGGGCAGGCCAGGGACAGCAATAGCATGCACGGGACACCCACACAGTGGACCCCATGACCCATTGACCATGCACCAGGCACACAGGGCATGGAGGCATGTGGGCCCAGTATTGCAACCGTGCAGGGCTCATGGGCACAGTGACTGGAGGCACACATACTTGTGTAGGTAGCCCAGTGTCCATGCATCAGCACTCCCTCACAACACCGGTGAAGGCTGCAGGATGGGCCTGTAGCATGCCCCACTGCCCACAATGCCCATGCACGCAATGCCACCACTGTGATGGCCACCCAGCCCATATCATGGATGTGTCCTCCTGGACCACTATACCCACCAACGTGCCCCACAATCTGCGCCACATGTGACCCACCAACCTGCACACCTGCACCCCTGTTCACACATCAGTGTGCGTGTGTGCACGCGCGCACACACACACACACACACACACACACACACACACACACACAGGCACATGCAGGCACACACAGGCAGACCACGACACATGCTGTGGACGTGTGCAGCTTGCTCGGGCACTCACCTGGCACCGGCACAGTGCCCACATGCACCATGCATCTGAATGCCTCCAGCTGGCCCCTCTGGTGGTGGCACAGTTCTGTGTACCTGTGTCGGCACTTCTCAGTATCCTCTGGATGCCCGTACACTCTGTGAACTGTCTGGCAATGGACACCCACACATGCCGTCGTGGGAGGGCACCCTCTCTGACCTCCCCAAAGACATGTTTGTGCTGCTGCTGTACAAGCTGCACAAGGTTGGCGGTCTCCACCTCCCCTGAGTGCCTGTCCCTGTGCACCACAGCTCACTGTCTTCCACGTCCTGGCATTGTCCAAGCAGCTCAGATATCCTGCCACCTGTTGAACAACACAGCTAATTCCCACACCCTGGACCCTCCAGCAATCACTGCAGTAGCGCTGCACTATCACATGATGTAGTGTGGTGCTACCCATAAGCTGGCCCACTGTGCATGCATGGCCCCACCATGACCCTGGAGCTACAACAACATGCATGCGTGTGGTGCCGCGCTGTGTGGGCTAGTGTGGTGCTACACTGCACTATGCCTGGATGCTTGCACAGCCCTGGGGCCTCACGGGCATGCGTGGTGTTCACGATATGCCACATAGTGCTGCACTACTGGGCCAGCATGGCGCTGTCCTCCACATAGTCCGGCACTAAGCCATTAGCCCGGCGCTAATCAGGCCCATATTCAACTGGCATATGCAAATGAGGGTACTTGTGCATGCATGGTGCAAACACTGTGATTGGCATATCATTAATCAATGATTTGCATGCATAATAGGCTGGATTGCCCAGCTGGGCTATAAAAGGGCAATCAGTGCTCCACCGGTGTTGTGTTGTTTGACTGCAGCATACCACAGATACTGCAGTAGAACAAATGACACTGAAGGAGCCATGCAACAGGAAGCAGAGTAGCGAGATGCAGGTCTGTATAGCTGCTGGAGAAGTGTTGGAATGGCACTGGCGCAACACAGGGTTGGGGCATATGCACTGTGTACCTGTAGTCCACAGCTGTACTGAATGGGGACAGGTCTGCCAACCACAGGACCAGAGGCAAGCATGGTGCTGCACAATGGTGCAGTGGTGGTGGTGGGGCACACATTGCATATACGGGTGACTGACCCTGTCCTGTTTTCCTCCACAGTGGTGTGCGCAGGGTCAGCGGTGAACCAGGACCATGCCGGGATGGCTGCCTCGGGACCAGAGGATGAGGCGGAGGACAACCTGCCATCAACATCTGGCCTGGGTGGCGGATGAGGACACCCAGGGCCACACCATATGTGGCACTCCCATGAAGAGGTGTTACAGTTGACAGGGAAGGGGGGTCACACTGCAGGCAGGGAACTGGACTACAGTGCCACCTTGGAGGATGCTCAGGTTGAGGATCTGGGTGGTGGGCTGGTGATCCTCCTGACAGTGATGAGTGACATTGAAACAGATATGACAGAGGGTTCTTACCTCCTGCCCGTGGATGGGCCTGTGGAGGGGGTGGGGGGTGGGGCTGGGTGCAGGCTGTGACACAGGTGCCAGGGGGGTGGTCAGCCTTGCTGACATGGGTGCACCCATGCAGCCGGTGGTTGGCCATGTGGTGGATGTGTGTGCACCACTGGACATGCAGTGTCCCCCACAAGTTGTGGGGCAGGGCCCTCTGGGCCACAGCACACGCCAGCTGACTGCAGTGGCGGGACATGCTGCCTATGCACCGGCATCCTGAACCTGTTGAGCTGCAAGCACCAGTGCCAACAGTCACAGAGTGGGCCTCAAGGGCCCACCCAGTGCTCCAGGCTGCACTGATGTCCCAGCAGGAGGCTCAGATGGACCTGCATGGCCTGCAGAGGGAGCTCACGCATGAGCTATTGCTGATGTGTGAGTCCGTGTCCCTGGGCTTTGCCCATGAAGAACAGCGGGCCGAAGACAAGGTGGGTCATGTGGTTGTTGCACTGGACTGTGGCTTCACTGGGCTCATGGTTGTAGTGGTAGTGGTAGACCTCACCAGTGTGCTGTGCAGGGTGCATGGGGGTCACCAGGATGTGCAGGGAGGTCAGGGTGACCATGTCACAGGGGCCCACAGGAGGGCCACCCGTATCTGCATTGCTGCCACTGGCTCCAGCACAAATGCATCAGGCACATCTACAGGCACCCAGCACTGCTGTGGCCATCTGTTTGCCCTGTCGGATTCCGCTGGTCGACGGGTGCACAGGCAGTCTACCCTACCTGCCTCACCATGGTCCTCCCGTAATGTGTCTCAGCACAGAGCACCCCTGGTTCTGTGACCCACTCCCATGGTGTGCACCATGTGTCTGGTGGTAGTCGCCGGTGATGGGCACAGCCAACCTGCACCTGTGCGCAGTCACCACCTCTGTGTGCACATTGGAACACCCACACCCTTGTACACACATGCACACATGCTGACATGCACCCCCCCACACTCCTTCACATACACTACCTCACTTGCATGGCCATGGAGACCCTCCTCACACTGGCACCGCACATCGGGCATCGCCCATTCCACCGTCCCATGGCTGTGTGTCCACTTTTTGTGTGACCTGCACACCTCACGCATCGCACCGCACACACTCACATACGTTCTGTTCCACTTTGTTGAGTTCCTGCTGTGATTAGTGTTGTCACTGTTGTTGTTTGTTCACATTAAAAATCACCATTGTACTGTTTCATGTTGCTGTGCAGTCTGTACTCACCATCTGGCCTGTGACAGTGTCCTGATGATGTTGACCCTGTGCTCTATGGCCCTGCAGGCCATGCGAGGATCCCTCCTCTCAAGTTGCTCCACTACCCCCCTGACCGCTGGTTCTGGGTCACTGTCGGCCTGTTCCTCAAGTTCAGATGCCTGTATCCTATGGTTCATTGCCATGTTGTACAACATACAACAGGCTAGGAAGATGTGGCATACCTTCTGAGGCCTATACTGTAGGGCACCGCCTGATGTGTCTAGGCATCAGAAGCACATCTTCAGTATGCCAAACACCCTCTCTATGATGTTCCTGGTGCTGGTGTGTGCCTAGTTATACTGCTCTTCTGCTACTGTGTCTGGCAGGGATACTGGTGTCAGCAGCCAGAGTCACAGGGGATACACGCTGTCCCCTGTTGAGAGAAATGCACCTGTTAGTGTTGTACTGCTGTCTGCCCATTGCTGTCATGCATCCCTGTGTTGCCCTCCCACACCCCTTCTCTGGAATCCCATGCCTGTCCCCATCCATGCTGTGGTGTGTGTGCCTTGTCAGCTGCTACTCACCAACTAGGTGCTCACTTGGTATACTGCCCTCCTCAAATGCCTGGCACTGCTAGGACTGGTGCCAGATGAAGTTGTCATGGGCACTGCCGGAGTACTGTGCATAGACATTGCTGATGCACCCAGTCGCATCACACACCACCTGGCAATTGGTGGAGTGGTGCCAATTCCTATTCATGTAGACATCACTACCATCACTAGGTGGTGCATGGATGGGGACATGGGTACAGTCAATGGCACCCAGTACTGCTGGTAGGTGTGCAACTCAAAGGACTTGCTGCATTGTATCTCTGCGCTCTGCTGCCGTGCTGGAGAATACTATGAACTCCTTAGCTTGTGGTAGGAAAGCCTCTAGGAACTGGGTCAGGAGGCATGAGGTGTAGACTGCGATACCCCAATGGTGTCCCCCATTGGTCGTTGGAACATCCCTGTGGCTAGGAAGCACATCACTGCTGTCACCTTCTCCTCTACTGTCATGGCATGGCTGCATCTGGTGTTGGGGTGCAGCTGCTCATGCAAGAGTTCACATAGTTGCCTCAACATTCCCCTGTTCATCCTGTACTGGCCAGTGATGTGCTTATCTGGCAGGGTATCAAAGGGGACCCTGGGCCGGTTTGCAGCATACCATCTCCTAGGCCTGTGTTGCAGCCCATGTTGGGCTTGCTCCCTATCCTCCTCCTCCTCCTCCTCCGCTACTGCTACTATGAATGGCAGCCTCACTGCTAATGGTACAGCACTTATTCCCACTTCCTGTTGTGGTCTCTCCCCTTGGTGATTTGCCCTGGGTTAAGACCAGTCTTTTGTAGGTGGTAACTAGTGCTGCATTACGTGTCATGCTATGTGTCCTAACGCAGCACTATAGCTTTGAATATCCCGTTGCATGTATATGCAGCCCCCCCTTTGCTCCTTGCATACATTATCAGTTTGCCCCGCGCTACTACGGTTAGCGTGCACTACTGGTCCTTTGAATATGGCTACTCTGCGCTATTCCTGTGTTATTCCCACGCTACTGGTTTGCACACTGCACTATGCTTTGAACATCTGGCCCTATGTCTCATCTATATTTTGAGTGTCCTTATGTTGTAGTGGTATGGGAAATAATAAGTACAACTTAGAATTGTCTAGTACTTAAACTGTGATATTTTTGTACTGGGACTCGTATTTAATCACTGGGCATCCTGTAATAATAATAGCTTGTATGTATTTTTTGGGTTCATTAAACATTGGATTTGGCAGAGCAGGTGCAGATTTTCCTTACAGCAACAATATGTGTCTCCTCAATAGTTAATGAGTATGCTTGAAGATGACATCAAAAAACATAAAGATTATGAACGTACTATGTATTCTAGTTTACAATTTCAAGCCTTTTGGGATAGATTTCCCTGAAACTGGTTTTGATGTCCCTTTGTATTTCCCCAAAGGAGTTATGAATACTTATTCCTTTAGACATTACATTTGGGCCTTGAAATGTGAAATGAAGGAAAAGTTCTGTGTCTGACTATAAATATCTACCCTGAGTTTTCTTTTTTTTGTTTCTACGAATTATACAGTATTTTGTGTAAAAACACCACGTTTGGTATTATTTGTTGTTTTAAAAATTTCCCCAAAGTTCTATTGGGGGGGGTAGGGTTTTTTTTTCTTCAAATTAGAGGGATACTTTAGTTTTCTAGTACAATTTCCATTTTGTGTTCAAGAATATGTATGAATGAAATACCTTTTCTTGTTTCTCCTGCTTATGATTTGCATGTTAAAATTAATGTGACATTAACATTGTTTTGTACTCATGTTTCTGTTGTTTTTTGAAGTTCAAAAATAAAAATTTTCCCACTCTTTTTGAGAAGTGCCATGGGATCTTTAACATCCACCTGAACTGGCAGATGGGATCTCAGTTTAATGTGTCGTCTGAAAGATGGCACCTCAGGAGTGCAGCACCCCCCTCATGCTGCATTACAGTGTCAGTACTGGGATATTAACCCAAGTGCCTGGTGTGGGGGTAGAACCCACAGTCTTCTGATCTCCCGTTCTCGGAGGGAAGTGTGCTACCTGCTGAGCCACTGACAATATAATAATAAAAATAATAATATAATTTATAATGGCCCTACAAGGTGCAGAGCTGAGCTAGCTTGGAGAAACTTCTACCAGAGGTAAAGCTGTCCTGGACTTGGTTTTAACTAACATCAGCAGGGTAAAGGAGGTAGAGGTGGGGTGCTCCTTAGGAAATAGTGACCATTGAATGGTGGGATTTAATGTAAACACTAGTGATGACATTAGTCATTCCAAGATCAGGGTTTTAGATTTCAGAAAATCAGACTTTCAGAAGATGAGAGATGGCGTGGCAGAGAGTCTTAGATATAGGGAAGTGAAAGGAATTGATGAAATGTGGGAGTATCTCAAAGGAACTATCACAGAGGTAACTGAACAGTGTGTCAGAAGGGTGAGCAAGACAAATAAGAAAAGTAAACCCCTCTAGTTCTCCATGGAGATGGCTGCAATAGTAAGGGAGAAAAGGAAGCTGTACACAAAGTTTAGCAGCACAGCTTTTGACGGGATCATCTCGGTCCTGTCATATTTCACCAGTGCTGCGTGGACTGCACTGGCTGCCAGTTCAGTGGTGGATCACCTTTAAAGCCGGTCTTCTGACTTTTAAAGCCCTACACAGACAGGGCCCAAACTATCTGGAAGAGCTCCTGGTGCCTCACTGCCCTGGGTGATTGCTCTGCTCAGCTGACGAGGGGTTGCTAGAGATTCTAAGGGTATGTTTGAAATCTTCTGGGGCGAGAACATTTATGTATGCTGCTCCTACCCTTTGGAATTCTCTACCCATCGGTTACATGAGTGCTCGGCGGTAGAGGGCTTTAAACAAGCACTAAAAACTTACTTGTGGAACCAAGCTTTTGGTGATTAACTAAAGGATATTATCAGTGTTATTACTTTGCTTTTGCTGAGATGTTCTGTGTGGATACTGTGATTTTAATTATTGTTAAGGTGCCTTGGTTTTTTGAAAGGAGCCACACAAATAAAATGTATTATTATTATTAGGGTGTCAATGAAAGATGAGGATAAAGAAACTTAAAAGGTAGCACAGAGGGAAGCTGGTAAGGCAATAAGGAAGCTTAAAACTCTGACTGAACTGAGGATTGCTCAGGGGTAAAGGAGGGAGCTAAAGCCTTGTTTAGGTACATAAGAGAAAAGAGTAAAAGCAAAGGGGGGATAGTTAGACTAGCAGATACAGGAGGGAAACTGGTAGAAAAAGATTGTGAGAAAGCAGAAGTCTTAAACAAGTGCTTCTGTGTTCACCAAAGAGAATGCAGTGGATGGACCAAGCCTGCATGGCAGCAACACCCAGGGACTGGGGCTTGACACAAGCCCCTTTACAGAGGCTCAAGTCTTGGAAGCTTTAAATAAACTAAAGGTGGACAAGACCATGGGACCAGATGGGATTCACCCTAGAGGAGTTCTCAGGAAGCTGGGGAGTGTACTAGCAGAACCCTTAGCAGAACTATTCGCCTAATCACTAGAGTATGGGACCATACCAGAGAACTGAAAAAGGGCAACAGTGGTCCTGCTTGACAAGGTTGGGAGCAGAGAGGAGGCTGGCAATTACCATCCAGTAAGCCTCATGTTGGTGGTAGGGAAGTTGATGAAGACACTACTCAAACAGAGAATTATAATGCATCTGGAAGCCAGTGGGCAGCAAGACCCAGTATTTGATAGTATCCACTGCACAAGTCCAGAAAAGTGAACCTTTACTGTGAGGCTGTCCAGGATGTCTTACACTCAGGGCATGGTGTATTGGTTGGCCAAGGTCCTTTGATTAAGGGTGCCCTTGTCAATGTTAATTTTTATGGTGCCAGTTTTCTTTTGGGCCACCACTGTAGATGAAGCATAGAGGACCCAAGACTCCTTTATGATACTTGCCACCAAGATTTCTTGCAGGTGTCATCTGACATCTTCAATGTCAGGAAGTGCCAGTCTCCTTAACCTTTCTTCGAAGGAACAGTCATCATGTATTCCCATATAGGGCTCATCTCCTTTGCCACATCCCTCGTCACACTCGTGGCATGAGAAGTATCTGCTCAGTGAGCCATATTCTGTTTAAATTGTTTCTTCCAATTGGGAGGAATGGGAGATGAACCAAACCAAACTTCTTTGTCCAAATGAGGCGTCATCTCATGATGGAATGGTGCCACTTCCAGTTCATTAGTGTACAGGTTGGTTAGTACTGTATCAGAATGCTTTGTCAATCCTTATGTGTTTTGTTCTTTAGTCTTTATGCTGATCCCACCTGACCATTACATCAGTACCAGATAGTACTCCTCATTGAACCATCAAAGCTCTCAGCGAAACCTCTTCCTGAGGACTCTACAATGATGATCTGTCTGACAATGATTCATGACAGTTCATGGCTCCTTCTACTTGCCACTCAATACCATGTGACACCATCAAAGGCTCTTTTTCTTCTTTCTTAATGATTCTATCAATCCCCTCTATATTGTTGCAAGCCTTGGCTTCCTTCTCGAGGTGAGCAGTATGCACAGTAGCATATATTGGTAATGTCCCATACTTTTCCTCCCCTACCTTCTGAAGGGACATGTGGGCCAGGTGTTCAAACATATTGTCATTTGTTCCAATTAACATTGGTGTCTTGTCCAATATCTGGGCATTGGGACAAATGGGGCCCAAGGTGTTGATCCTTGGAGGGATTCCAGCAAACTCTCTGGAAATTCAGTTTGGACAGTGATGTATCCATCGTAGAGGTAACTGGCACTACTCAACCCCAGATGGAAAGTCCTTCTAGAGGTTGCAAGATCAGGTGTTTCAGCTATGTCTGGTAAAAGGATCACTAGATAATAATGATCTGTGATCCACTGTCCAATATGGCTTCTCATGGGTATCTCTTGGTGGATATCAGTATGATTGGGATGGGACCCATCAATCCAGGTGTCAACTTGTGTTCAACAGAGATAGTGGAATTTGTCCATCTTACAGAGCTGTTTACTCTCAGAGTCCCAGGTTGCTGTCTTGCTGGGCTTTGCTCTTGTTTCCCAGTGACTGTTGCCATATGTTCCATTTCTGGTCTATGAGCTGCTGGTTCTTGGGCCTGCCACATCATCATGCAAAACATCCATCTTCTCCTAAGTGAAAGCAGAAGTCTATCTCTCAGCATCATCAAGGGTTGAGGTCTGACCCTTTGGGCAGACAAAAGATTCAGTGGGTGTCCATGACCAGCTGATAGGAAGTTGGATTGCAAATGAGGTGCCTGCAACATCTGTAAGGCCATCATACACTCTGAGTTCCTTCAGCTGAGTACACATGTCTGGGGAATCACTGTACTCTTGGTGACTGTCATCTTGCAGCTGCAGATGTATGGCATTCCCTGTGGGTACCTGTAGGTAAACAGCAATGGCTTCTTGCACGTATTCCCTTATTTCATACAGTAGCTTCCAGACATTTGGGGGATCTGTTCTGCATTCTTTCAACCTGAAAGATATCTGCGCCAGTGGGAATACACTGCTCCTTGCAACATCTGCTGCAGTCTCATCTGTGCAGTCTATGCTGGAGTAACTCCTCTGGCTTCCACAATTTTTTGAATCCCAGTCTCCACTGTAATGAGAAAACATTTCTCTCTTTGTGCATGGTGGCTCCCAGTTCAAAATGTATGTCCTCCCTCTACACAAATGCTCCAAATGTACTCTTAAACATGCTAACATGGTCACTTGTTCTGTTCAGCTGGATGGCATATAGGGAATGGATGATGTCCAAAGCCATACCTCTCAGGCTCTCCACAATACTTTTACATTTCCCTCATCTGAATACTTGCACACTTTACCCATTTGTGTGGCCTGACTCATCAAACTTTCATAGTTGTCATCCCCAGGAGCAGTGGGGGTTTCTCCAGAGAAAGTATGCAATCCCCTGTACTGCTAACAGGGCATGACCAAATAGGAGGTCCACTCCTTTCCCTCAAAGCAGACTCCGCTGGGTGGTATTGCCTGCACTGGTTCTTTTTCATTAAGGAATGCTCTCACATCTTGAAAAGTATTTCCCTCAGCTGCCAAAAAGGATTGCAACTTCCATTCAAATTTATTTGGCTCTTTAGGGAACTCAGAGGTAATGGTTCAGGCTCACATGGGCTGTTATGAACCACAGGGTGGGGTCTCCAACAGCAATGATCTGGTTGAGTATCCTTGAGGAATCCACATCATCTCAGCACACTATCAGAACATGTAATGTTTTTTGAGCTGAATTGGAAACTCTCCAATGAACAGTCACTTTTCCCAAACTTTTTTTGCTGCCTATGACACTTTGAGATAGTGTCTAGGGGTTTTGTCAGGGATCCTGTACCCCAGAATGACTATTTTGTATAAAGGTCCTTACCCTTGCACCAGTCTAGCAAATCATTGCGATCCATCATAAAGTTGAAAATTGGGTGGAGGGTACAAAACTCTGTTTCTCCCTCATGGTGAGGTGCTGCAGAAATGTTCCAGAAATCCCAGCTGTGCCTCAAAATTTGTAACCACCCTCATCTGCTAGGTATAGTGACTAAGCCTGAAGATGTTAAAGGGAAAAGTCTGTAAGGCCTTTGGGTGAATGACAACTGGGTTTGAAGTTAGAAATGGACTTGGAAAGTGGTGAGGTGCCTCCGCTTATAGGGATTTTTAATACAGAACACCACAAGGGTGTTTCTTCACAGGAAATAAATATAATCCCCACACTTTGTAATAGGGAACACAAAAACATGATCACCTCCCCACTTATCACTCTAAGCATGAAATAAATAGCATGGAAATAATAGCAAAATACATCAGCAGTTGCAAATAAATAACCAATGGGTTTATTTTGGGGTTGGAGAATAAAGAAGGGAACAATGGAAGCAAAGGTTAAAATAAAGAAAGACGACAGTTTGCATTCACCCCAACCATAAGGAGTGTCTTGGCACCTCTCCCTCCACTCGTGCACAACCTATCTCCACAGTCCCTCTGGGAGCTTCCAGTCACAGTTTGTAGAGTTGCAGCCTGTGCTGCTTGGATGTCAGTGTAGTATCATGTAAAGTCATTTGTTGGCTGCAGCTGCTGACTGGTAAATTACACAACTGGATGGACAGTAAAACAGTTGCTCCTGGCTATAAGCAGTAGCAGTGAGCTTGATTATAAGGTTATGCAGGAATGCCCAGATGACATCCAGCTAGCTTGCTAAATGATATAAATGATAAGTTCTGTGGGTAAAACCCAGTACTCACAATCTTTAGATTAGAGGCTGATGCTGCATCTGTGGTATTGACTCCCCTGCTGAGGCAGATTATGGCTGGCTGGTCTTTTCTGTAGGCTGGATATAGGTGTGGTGAACCCAGCATGTACCTGGTGCTAACTGGTGCAAGCTGTGATGTCTTTAGGTGGGGTCTAGGTCAAAACAGTGCCAGCAAAATGATGCAGTGAAAAAGTGTACTGCGCGGACACTAGAAATCAGACACAATGAAAAACTGTGCTAATATGTATATAAACAAAGTCCCAAACTGCGCACACTATTATGACATCACCATTTTTTAACCCACTGGTTTGCTGGCGCTGCCTTGACAGGATACCCTTTAGATGATGGGAGCTCTGTTTTGTAAGCAGGATACAGGTGCAGTGGACCCAATATGCTTTTGGAGGTGATGGATGCGGGCTGTGATGATTTGAATGATGATAGTCCTGTTCAACCCACAAGGGGACTTGCCTTCACCCACCCTGAAAGGTGGGCATCAACTTGAGACCTCAGCTGGTTTGATCCCCTGTAAGGATATAATCCTAACATCAGCAGGTGGAAGTGGCTTACCATCTTCCAAGATGCAGATCAGCTTACAAAGCAATGCCTACTTTAATTTGGTGATAGTGCCCAGGCTTTGCATTCTAGCTACATTAGTCTCCTTTTCCAAGGATCTCAAATCTGTTTTGGATAACTGATTTAGTCAGACAGGAATAGCAATTGGGAGATATTCACAAACACTGCCCTCTCCTCAGAAATTGTGTCAGACAAATCTACTCTATTGCACATCACTCTCCCTTGAGCAGAAATCAATGGATCAAATATCAGTGGCTAGCATCTCATGAATTATTCATTAGGATAAACCACGGGCTTTTAGTGGCTGTCAGTTCCAGATTGAAAACATGCATTCAAGCCCTGAGCCAGCTTACAATTCAGAGATGTTTTGCAGAGCTCCACTCCAAACTGATGTCAGTTGCACTGGGACAGGATGTACTAATTTAGTTGTTTTGCAGATCTGAACTAGTCTCTAAATTTATGTCAGTTTCACAGGGGCAGGATGTACTAATTTAGTTGTTTTCCACTTTTTGCAGCTTTGTGAATTGCTTGAAACTGAGCAATCTCCTTGCTCTGGGCTGCTTGACCCTGAATGTACTGTAGTCTAGGGAACAGTTGAGTGAAAAGAGGTGGCATTGTGTCGGACACAGTAAGAAGGGCGATTAACAATCCTACAGAACAAATGACATTGTCCGGTCCAGCCCTGGGTTCACAGCTTCAGTCTAGACCAGGACTGGGGTGAAGGAGCAGTAATGGGGAAGGCAACAACAGTACTTCATAGAGAACCAAATATAAGCACCCTTTTAGTAGGGTTTTACACAGCATAGGACAGGAGTGTTGTGATATTTGGTGCTTGACACTATTGATATGTGTGACTCTGACCAGCCTCAATGTTTGAGGGTGCACTGCCACACAGTCATGCTGTACTTTCTGCTAACAATAAGGACAGAGACTGAGCCACCAGCTCACTAGAAAACTAAGACTTCCCCAATGACGACTCCACAAACCTGAACACTTCTGAGTGACTGGGCCACTGTAACACAGGAGAAAACACAGAGTGTTTGAAAATGGCATGACTTTTTGAAATAATGACTTGGGGTGGGGGGGGCAGTGCCCCTCTGAATTATTGAGGCAGCCTTCTTGTAAACCCTGACCCCTTCAGCAAGGCAATCAATATCAGAGTTTACCAACAGATAATCAGGCCTTTGAGCCTGCAGAGGGCCCAGAGTGGTACACTGGAAGACCTCATTAATTCCTCCGGGAATCAGGTAACTAGTCATCTGTTGAGAAGCAATCAGACAGACTCTCCTCAGTGGCTGATAGGAGAGTATGACTCATTAGGAAATAGTCTGCTCACTCTTCAGCTCATGAACATTCCAGCACTAAGACAGTCTGCCAGTGCCAGAGAAGGAAGAGGGCAGAGTAGATCTGTCAATTGTTTAAGGAAAGAGCAGTTGTACAGTACAGAGTTTGAAGGAGACTTATGTTTAAGCAGCCAAGAAAAGGGATGCAGCTGTATGCAGTACACCAGAAAAAGACACCCATTTAGCAGCAGGAGGGTGTCAACCTATAAGGTACACCTCTTTCCAAATGAACCCCCTAATGCTTGAACAGACATAGGTAAAGGGATCTGGAAGCCATTGCACCATCACCACAGTCAGGTTATGGCCTACAAGTGCAGGTGCTGCCTTAGGGTTTTGCAGTATGATAGGCTGAGTCAGCAGAGCCTGGGATACATTCAGTCACACAGGCACAAATGGAGCAGAAGCACAGTTGACCTGTGGAGGTGCCAGACAGAGACATAGATAATGAATAGCTGATGAAGTTGTTGGATGTGTGCTGAAGGGCTGCACTACAGAGCCTTTAAATCCAGCCAGGACTGTAGAGGCCAGGAAAAGGCTGCTGAGCCAGAGGGTGACCATGAATACCACAACAGGGCATGCGGTTCCTGCAACCCATACCCTTTCTTGTTAGATTGGGCCACAACATTTAGGCATTTAATGGACTAGGTCATCTTGCCAGGGCTACAAACTGTAGTTCCACAGCATGCCAATGCCAGTCAACCATCTACAATGTAGGGAGGGCTGCGGGTATACTGGGATGCATAGGGAGAGGCATCAGCAGCAGAAAACAGGAAGTTGTTATCCCTCTGTACAGACAGTTGGTGAGACCCCATCTGGAGTACTGTGTCCAGTTCTGGAGACCCCATCTCCACAAGGACATAGACAGGTTAGAGGCAGTCCAGAGGAGGGCAACTAAAATGGTGCAGGGTCTGCAAGAGAAGCCGTATGAGGAGAGACTAAAGGAGCTTAATATGTATACCCTTGAGGAAAGAAGGAGAGGGAAATGATAGAAACTTTAAAAGTACCTCAGTGGAATCAACAAAGTCCAAGACGTAGCATCTTTCAGAAAAAGAGACATGCAAGAACAAGGGGACACAATTTAAAGATGGGGGCGGTCTAGGGCAATGTGAGGAAGTATTATTTCACAGAGAGGGTAGTGGATGCATGGAACAGCCTTCCTGAGGAGGTTGTGGTGTCTAAAACTGTGGGAAAATTCAAGAATGCATGGGACAGACATAAGGCAATTCTTGTGGGGGGTAGGAAGAAATAGGCTGTTGGTTAACTAGGATCTGCGGCCTATCCTGTAGGTAGGGAAATGGGCAGACTAGATGGGCCAAGCGGCCCTTATCTGCCCTTCAAAGTCTATGTTTCTATGTTTCTATGTTACCGTTGGGCCTCCAACATTCCATAAGCTAGGTTCCCAGTGAAGCAGCAGGAGCTCCCTAGAGACATAGGGTATACTGGTACCAGTAAGGGAGCAGGTTAGAGGCCCAGAAAGTACAGTCAGGCAAGGGCACTGTGATGAGGAAGGTGATGTCTGAGAGCCATAGATAGCTACTGTACAGTTATTATTTGACTGCCAGACTTAAGTGTTTCCTTCACTAAAGCTGCTCCTGATCCCATAATAAACACCTTATTATTACGCCTTATTATTGGTTTGCATCTTTGTCTCATGAGCATAATATTTCTAGTGTCAGCGTGTCATTTATAAACTGTAACTTGTTGAATTTTGAGAACATTGTTGATTGCTTTATTTGGGAAGTGGGTGAATTACAATAGTGAGGCAATATTGAGTTAGTATTACTTCATGGGGGGTAATACTAGCTTATTGCCTAGCAAACATAGCTTTCCCTGGATAGATGCAACATGCAAATTCAAACTAAATATCTTCTGAATATCTGTCTCTACGTCTCTAATTCACTATGGCCACAATTTATGGTCACAAAAGACCACAGCAACAGCGATATTGTAGTGCTCATATGACGATACCCTCCCATCTATCCTGAAAAGGGGTCATAGCTCTTTCCTGCATGGTCAGGGACTGGATTGCAACCATGTGGAGAAAGGGTCACCATGCAAATAACCTAAAGAGATAGCTACAAAACATGGCAACCCTTGCAAGGTGTAGGCAAACCTTTAGCGATACACCCTATATTAGAACCCAGTAAAAACAATACTAAATGGTGTCATTAAAAAGTGTTATAAAATGGGTTGCGAAATTCCTGCTTCCTGATTGGCTAAGATGTACATTTGGTAGTGTCCTTATTAGGACATATTGCGCCAACCGGTACCTCTTTAACCAACCAGGGCACAGCGCTGGCAAAGATCCATGCCTATCACAAAGCTTTTTTTGTATTCTGGCTGAAGCCATTACTGCCGGCAATGTGGCAACTCCCTGCCTGAGACGGCCTACTTGAAATCATGCTGCTGTCCTGGAAACCTCATACTCCGTGTACACCTCAGAAAAAAAAATGCTGTGCCACTCTCACCTTTTTGTTCTCTCAATCATTCACAACTCTCCCATTGAGTTGGACACTGCAGCAGTTTCTCTCCGTTCCCGCTCTGTTTCTTGGTTTCTCTGATCTGCACGTGTCTATCTGCCGCCACAACCTCCAAATTTAACGGACCGTCACCAGACATAAAATACCTCCCCACCACGTTTCTAAAAGACGCCGCAACTTTCACAGACTGTCACCAGAAGTAAGCTTCCTATGCCAAAAAAAAAATTACACGCTGATTTACACAGATTAGCGCCGGGCATAAGCACTAACATAAAGAGCAGCACAAATATTGCAGCTGAAGAGGGACATGCTCGCTCCCTACATTACTGCCATACTCAGTTTAAAAAACTGACTGTCAAGTTCTGAGAGGGAAAAACATATACAGAATGAAAGAGAGCTAAGCTCTATGTGGGGGGGCACACAGGACAGTACTGCCAACCAAGCCGCATACATTGCATACAGGACAGTACAAAGAGGGACCACTTTATTCCTGTAACTAAGAAAAATATTTTTCCTTCATTTTTTAGATTTTAACATTTTTTTCCTTTTTTTAATTTTCAGTCTAGTTGGGGGCCCATTTTATAAGTGGAATAAGACACTCCAAGGTGTGGTTTATGGCTTGATAAGAGCACTTCCCAGGTGCTACAGTCACTCGGTGCAAGCGCCTCGTGCCTCATCACACACCTGGAGCGTGCTGTTATCAAGCCATAAACCACACCTTGTCATGTCTTATTCCTTTCTTAAGGACTAGAACAGCCAATGGGAGACATAGGGTATGTATAATAAAGGATCAGTGGAAGATGAATGGGGCAAAGAAGGGGGATCACTAGAAACCAGGGCTTAGGATATGTGCTGGGGTTTGGGAGGAGGTGTCCATTGGACTAATGAGAGGGTCATAAGAGGCCAAGAAAAACAAATGCAATGTCAGCCCCAAGTGGGTCTCAAGATTTGGACAGGGGTTGGGAGACTTTGGAGGTGATGACTGTACCATAACCATCTGAGGGTGGCATTGCACCAAGCAACTGACCCTGTGAAATCCACAGCAGGACCTAGATGTTGCAAAGCAAGTGTAAATTGTTGCTTACCCAATATATGCTCATTAACACCTAAATTTGCGTTCAGCTTTAGTCACAGATGGAACTCTTCCATCCAGTAACTAAGTCAGCCTTTTGTTGATCCCAGCAGCATGATGAGGTCACAGTGGGGAGGCTCTGTACAACCTGATTGGTGGGTTACCATGTTATAGTTATGAATCAGAATCTGTGTTTTTCTTTTAACAAAATAGATCCAGATGTTACAAAGGAATAAAAAACAAATGTGTGTTTTAACCTTCTGGAGGCAGCGTGGCCAAGTGGTTACAGCACCAGCTTGGGAATTTGAGAGACCACAGGTTCAAGGTCCACTAGAGGCAAATATTCACTTTGTGACCTTAGACAAGACATTTAACCTATCAGTGCTCCAGTTTCACCCAGCTGTGAAAATGAATAGAGCAGGACACCACTTGAAATTACATGTTCCATCTCAGATGGGCTAGCCTGTGAAAATAAGAGATCACAGGTACAAGGTCCACTGGAGCCAATTATTTAACATGTGACCTTAGACAAGTCATTAACCTCCCAGTACTCCAGTTCACCCAGCTGTGAAAATGGATAGAAGCAGGACCCCACTTGAAATTACATGTTTCATCTCAGATGGGCTATCCCATGTAAATAAATTGTAAAATAAAAAAAAGAAGTAAAAAATCCACTTCAGCTGTTTTCCCAAGGGTTTACAATACATTTTCTTTGCTAATGTCTCACTGCAATCTGTATAAAACAATATTGATAAGGATTTTGATATGGTACAGTCATTTAATTGTGTTTTCCTTTATGCTTTCATTGTACTTTGAGTGACAACAAATTGCAATGTCATAAGGTCAACAATTATGAGGTGACTTCTTAAAAAAAAAAAAAATTAGATAACTTTAAAATGCACTGATAAATAAATCCCAGTTTATGATAAGAAACTCCAAAATGAAACAAAGGGAAACTGTAAAATATGTAGAAAATATCAAAGTTGCAGATAACCATTATGCATATTCTATATGTAATAGGTTAAAAGTAGGAACCACCAGTGGAAGCACAGGAATGGACTGATGTAAGGGAGGATGCCCACACCACTGGTAATGTAGAACTATGAGTCAAAGATTTGTAAAGCTCTGGAGTGTCTGCACAGACTTCTGTTGACCCAGCAGTGGTAGGAGAGGATCATATGCCTCCTCCAATACCCCGGATTCAAAAATGATGGTGGGACCTAAAGCTAAAAGGGGTTGGTCCAGAAAACAAAAGCTTACATATGTGAATCCTGCAACCATTTTCACCCAAAAAACAGGTTTAGTGCATTTAGTAAACAAAAACAGTGGGGGAAGCAAGAAAGACAAAGATGGAGACTCAGATGCTTCTTCATCAAATCTTCTATTATGGACAGCTCTTTGGACTCCTAGTCTGATATCTTCCATGTAAAATGCTTGTGGGGAGAAGTAGATCCCAGTCCAGAAAATTATAAATAGGTATCCATGTGTAGAGAAGCAGTCTTGAAGCCCCTGACTCTAAACATGAGCACCATTAGAGGCCAGAGGGGCACAGGACCCAAGGCAGCATGGATTCACAACAAGAAGGTCATGCCAGATGAATCTAATAGATTTCTTTGACTGGGTGACCAAAGTAGTAGATCAGGGAGGGGCTGTGGACATGGCCTACCTAGACTTTAGCAAGGCATTTGACACAGTCCCACACAAAAGATTATTATACAAGTTAGCCAGCCTGGGAGTGGGTCCCAAGATGATTGCCTGGGTAAAGAATTGTCAGGAGAATAGGACACAGAGGGTAATAGTAAATGGAGTCCACTCTGAAGAAAGGGGGGTTACTAGTGAGGTACCACAGGGTTCAGTATTAGGACCGGTCCTCTTCAATATCTTTATAAGCGACATTGCAGAGGGACCGGAACGAAAAGTATGTCTCTTTGCAGATGACACAAAGATCTGCAACAGAGTTGATGCACAAGGTGGGGTTGGAAAGGATGAGAAGGGACTTGGCAAGGTTAGAGGAATGGTCAAATGTATGGCAGCTTACATTCAATGCTAAGAAGTGCAAGGTAATGCACCTAGGAAACAAAAACCCAGGGGAAGAGTACACAATGAGGGATGAGATACTAACAACAACAACAATGGAAAGGGAACTGGGGTAGTCATATCAGATGACTTAAAGGTGGGCAAGCAATGTGACAGGGCAGTAAGTAGGGCTGGGGGGATACTGGGATGCATAAGGAGAGGCATCACCAGTAGAAAACAGGAAGTTGTTATCCCTCTGTACAGACAGCTGGTGAGATCCCATCTGGAGTACTGTGTGCAGTTCTGGAGACCCATTCTCTGCAAGGACATGGATAGGATGGAAGCTGTCCAGAGGAGGGCAACTAAAATGGTGCAGGGTCTGCACCGGAAGACATATGAAGAGAGACTAAAGGAGCTTAATATGTATAGCCTCGAGGAAAAGAGGGAGAGGGGGGACATGATAGAAAATTTCAAGTACCTCAAGGGACTCAGCAAAGTCCAAGCGGGTAGCATCTTTCAAAAAAAGAGGTGTGCAAGAACAAGGGGGCACAATTTGAAGATAGAAGGGGGGCGGCTCAGATGTAATTTAAGGAAGTATTTTTTCACAGAGAGGGTTGTGGATGCATGGAACAGCCTTCCGGAGGAGGTTGTGGAGTCAAAAACAGTGGTTGAATTCAAGCATGCATGGGACAGTCATAAGGCAATTCTAGGGGTTGGGGGTAGAAAGAAGTAGGCTGCTGGTTAACTAGGATCTGCAGCTTATCGATTAGGTAGGGAAATGGGCAGACTGTGTGGGCCAAGCGGTCCTTATCTGCTGTCAGATTCTATGTTTCTGTTTCATTAAGGGTCATAAAAAGAAAATTATAGTGCTTAGTATTCTGAATAATTAATGGTAACACCATGTTTATTCAGGACACTAGACTTAAAACTTTACGTGAGGTGTCCCAAGCTAAGTGAATGTGGATGGCCTAGTGTTCATTTTGGTCCAGGGTGAAGATACTTGTGACGGGATGGCTATCGTGTTAAAACGCATTAATGTCAATGCAACAAGGGTGGTTGAAAAACAACCAGAGAGAACCTTAAAGC
Organism: Neoceratodus forsteri; assembly: GCA_016271365.2. Classification (NCBI taxonomy): domain Eukaryota; kingdom Metazoa; phylum Chordata; order Ceratodontiformes; family Ceratodontidae; genus Neoceratodus; species Neoceratodus forsteri. The sequence continues at coordinate 243,848,909 of CM028130.1, forward strand.
TGAATTTCACTCACTCAGAGTTTAAGTATCATGTTGTAAACATATGTGTGCCACAAGACTTTTCTGCCAGGGTGGAACTGTTAAAATTGGCACAATCATCTTTACACACCAACAGACTGATTATTTCTGGGGGAGACTTCAATTGTGGCCTGTCACTTAAAGATAGATAGGTTTTATTACTAAAAGTGTTAGTGACATGAATTTCTTTGCTGACGTGATTTGTACTGTATAGTGGTGGGCGAAGTGGCCCAAATTCGCTCCATGAAGTGATCCTCGGAGTGAAGGTGAATTCACGGAGTGCTCCGCAGCGTGAAGCAGAGTACTTCACGTTGCAAATGGGTAATGTGAAGTCCATTGAAAACAATGACTTTGCATTACTTTGCCTTCCCAAACCACTACTCCACCAATTCTTAAGGCGAAGTACATTGAAAACAATGTACTTCGCCTTACTTCACCTTGTTTTTAAGCTCCAAAGGTGACTTTTGCAGTGTTTCATGGGATTTCAGGTCACATGGGCTCTAGATTGTTCTGCACAGCCTCAGTTTGGAGTAGTGTGTGTAGAAAGTTGTAGTAGAAGACAATCTGCTCTGAGAGCTCTCTGCAATTCAAACCTTCAAAAAGCTGTTAAAAAAGCCTTTTTGAGTCATTTTTTTGCTAAAACTTTATTTCATTGATTATAGGAAATCCTCCTGTGCTCATATCATTGAGCATTTATTGTTTGTGTATGAATTTTGAATGTTAATGTACAACATTCAGTCTGTGTACTGAGAGACAGTGGAAGTGTGCTTTGGGGGAGGGGTGTATCTGTGGTGTAGGTAGATTAACTTGGAGAAAAAGACAGTGCTTTCTGGTGATATTTTTCTTGTTTAACTGTGTTTATGTACACACAGTAATATTTTCAATATTTCTTGCCATTTTTTGCTGATTGTTGTGGTGCAGCAGTGCATAATTTTAGTTTGTTTAAAATATGTGGTTATATTACTGAAGTTTTCAATTTGCTATGCATTACTTAGTGTGTATGTGTGTGTGTGAGTATGTGTGTGATGTGTGTCATCAAATCAGACACCTTTTATCGTGCCACATAATAATTTCAGCAATGTGAAGCTGCTATCCACTGCAGCTGTGTGATTTTTGTACTTCTTTGTGGTATCTTTACTGGTACTGGTACTAGTACTAGTGACTGTTACTGTAGCAGTACAGTACACTGCCCCCCGCACGGCCTGCCCCAACCGGTAAAGATATTCTTTTCCAGATTTGAATTTCTGATGGTGAGCACTGGTTAGGTGTTGTGCCTTTGTTTCTGCATCTCTTCAGTGCACAGCGCAATCTTAATCTGTCTGTGCATTTCATCTCTTTAGAGCCCAATCTCCATCTGTAACTTAAGTCACAGTTGTTTATTTGGCTTCCCTTCAGAGTACTGGACAGGTGTGGTGCTTAATTCTGCATGAACATTGTACTCATTAATATGCGTTTTTAAGTCAGGAGCATCATCACGAGTCACTTGTGATACAAATCACGTTCTTCATCATCACAGTCACAAATGCAGTCAGAAATCACGATTCACGATCATTCACGTTACGAATCACATTAATTTTTTTTCTAGTTACTTGGATGTATTGTAAGCCTGTTTTGTAGCATCTCTCCAGGCTTCATCACCCCACCATTGTACTCATTGACATGTGCTTCTTACGTCTGGGAGTTTTAAACTACAGCTCATCAGGGGAAGTGCAGCTGTAGGCAGTAAGCATTCACGTTTCTTCATCATCACGGTCACAAATGCAGTCACTAATCACGATTCACGATTATTCACGTTACGAATCACAACATTCATTTTTTTTTCTAGTTACTTGGAGGATGTATTGTAATCCTGTTTTGTAGTATCTCTCCAGGCTTCACCGCCCCACCATTGTACTCACTGATACATGTTTTTAAGTCTGGGCGCTTTAAGCTACTGATCATTGGGGCCTGGGGAAGTACAGCCATAGACATTCATGTTTCTTAATCATCATGGTCACAAATGCAGTCACAAATCATGATTTACTATCACGTCATGAATCACAACATAAATTTTTTTTTTAATAGTTACTTGGATGTATTGTAAGCCTGCTGGTCATGGTGCTGAACAGGGATGGGATCCACACCTGGTCCCAGGGGAACAGGCACATCCTGCTCCAGAGGATCTGGTGCTGGACTTGGTGGTGGTAGTGGTGGTGGTTCAACTGCCTCAGAGTCAGGAGAGGAGGTGGTGCTGGTCCTGCTTTGGGGGGGCACTCACAAGTTTTGAGCAGTCCAACAGGAATGGCCACCCATGCCCTCCACACATGCACACGGTACAATGCTTACCCAAAGCTGACCCATCCCAGACATTCCCTCACCCTGGTCCATCTCTCCTGCTGAGCTCCCTCAGTCCAAGCAATCACTACTCACTGTCACACAACACACATATACACACACAGTCACACAGACACAGACAAACAACTAAGTACTTATAAAGGTAAGAAAAATAAAATTTATAGAAGAACAAATTAAGTAAAATAAGAGTACAGAAAAGGCAAAAAAATGTAGCTTTTAAAAAAGCTGTTGGGTCTAAATCAAAGTTTAAATCTCCTCCTCGCTCTGATCTAAAAGTATCAGCAGTCACAAAACACACTACTCTCTCTCCGTCTGCACAGGAGAAAGTAAAAGTGTCTGCTTGTATGATTCACTTTCTTCCTGCCTGGCTAAACAGCATGTGACTTGCAGTACTGTAAGCCATGTGATGTGTGGGGGGGCTGTCAAATCTGAAACACCAAGTGGATCACTTAGAATCCTAATGAGGAACGCGAAGTCCATTAAAAGCAATGACCTTCGCCTTACTTTGCATTGCCATTCCGCCTTAACACGAAGTGGTAATGACAAGGCGAAGTGGGCACTTTACATTGCCCACTCCACATAGCGGAGTAGCAATGCGAAGTGCCCACTTCACGTTCACTTCGCCGGCGAATTTTAAATTCGCTGCATCTCTAGATTTGTACTGCTCAGCTATAGGATGGGTATAAAATAATAAACTTGGTTGGAGCTAGTACACGCTTACATGGCGTGTTATCTACTTGTATAGACTTTTTACAGTATTTATGTCTCAGAGTATCAAATGACAGTAGTTATGCTTTGAGGCCATTGAAACTTCTGACCACCTGGCTGTATCTCAGCTGGACACTAGGTATTCTATTGAAAAAATATAAAGCCCTTTGGTGGACGTTAAATAACAAGTTATTATCACAAGAGAAAATTTGCAAGAGCTGGGTAAACTTGTTTAGAGCATGAACATTTATTTGAGCATCTATGATTCTGCTCTGGACTGGTGACTTAACTCTAAATGTGATTTTTAACAGTTCTTCATTAAGCAGGCAGAGGAACAATCACAGTCACAATATATGCATTATTTGTGCTTGAGAGCCCACCTGCACAAACTTATATCTAAAGCTTAAGCTGGAAAGTGGAGTTCATCAGAGCAGATAAAAAATGTTAAATCTAACATATTCAAATACCAATATAACAGGTCAGAATCACTGAGGCAAGAACTGACATTTGGTGCACAGGGTACAAAACAAGACTTGAATGTCTTTAAAGGGTTTGGAGATCACATAGAAAACAGACAGATGATTGGACTAGTGGAATATAATCAGCTCCTGTACATACAGACCTGAAGAAACATATCCACTGTCCATGCATTTATCAGTTCCAATTTTGGGTCTTCAGCTGACACTCACTAATCTTTCTTATAGCATGTGGAAGTTCCACAATTGTCAGAGTGAAGATGGATTTAATAGTCCTGTTTGCTAAAAACAAAGTTTTGCGGGCCATTAAGTTACTTACAGTAAAAATGATACATCACTTGGGGAAGATGGCTTACAGTAACATCTAAATTTTATAAGCAGTTTGGGGAACTACTGAGTTCAATTTGGGAGCTGATATTTTTAATGAATTGCTATGGAGTCAGTGCCAAGTTAGATGTCTAGGGCTAAAAAAGGAGAAGGGTATTCCCTGGAAGACCGGAGACCTATTAGTCTATTAAATACAAACTTAAAAATTCTGGCCCATATTTTGGCTCATAGATTACCAACAGTGGCCCAGATTTTAATTGCCCCCTTTCAGACATGTGCAGTACCGCACAGATCAATGTTTGATAACTTAATATTTTTATGGAAATGTTGGACAAGAGTACAGAGTACATGTTTCAGGGCTCCTTTTATTGCTTGACCAGGAAAAAGCATATAATAAGGCATGCCATGAATACATCTTTACAAGTCTTGGAATGCTGGAAATTGCCAGCACATGGTCATTCCACTGCAGTCAAAAACGGCGTGGCTACAAATCCTGCATACAACATAGCACTGACCACAAACAGAATGGGACAAAACACCGAGTAGGTTGCAGACAGCATGCCCTTTGAAAACCATGGGACATTATGTTTTTTTTGGGGGGGGGGCTTTTGTCACATTTTGTGATGTTGCAAACTCAAATTAAAATACATTTATATGGGATTTTTATGTCACATATCTACACAAATTACTCTATAATGTCAAAGTTGAATTAAACTTCTGGAATTTTTTCTACATGTAATTTAAAATAAAAACCTGAAATGTCTTGATTTGATAAGTATTCACCCACTTTGCTATGACACTCCAAATTGAGCTCAGGTACATCCAAATTCCTTGTGAGATCACTCTAAAACTTGAATGGAGTCCACCGGTGGTCAGTTCAAATGGTTGACATGATTTCAGAGGAAATACACCTGTCTATATAAGGTCCCACTATTGACAGTGCATGTCAGAGCAGAAACTCTACCATGAAGACCAAGGAGCTGTCCGTAGAACTCCATGATAGAATTGTGAGGAGGCATAGATCTGGGGAGGGGTATAAAAACATTTCTAGGGTGCTGAAAGTTCCCAGGATCACAGTCAAGTCCATCATTAGGAAATGGAAAGATTATGGAACCACCCAGACTCTTCCTAGAGCAGGCTGTCCTCCCAAACTGAGCAACCGGGCAAAAAGGACCTTGGTCAGGGAAGTGACCAAGAACCCAATGACCACCCTGACAGGACTACAGAGTTCCATGGCTGAGATGGGAGAATCTGTCCATAGGACAACAATCTCTGTAGCACTTTACAGATGTAGCCTCTATGGGAGAGTAGCTAGATGGAAGCCACTCCTGAGAAAAGGCCACATAATAGCATGCCTGGAGTTTGCAAGAAGGCACGTGGCAGACTCTGAGACCATGTGGCAAAAGATTCTCTGGTCTGATGAAACAAAAATTGAACTCTTTTGCCTGAATGCAAAGTGCTATGCCTGGCGCAAACCGAACACAGCTAATCACCCGTGTAACACCATCCCTACCATGAAGCATGGTGGTGGCAGCATGATGTTATGGGGATGCTTTTCAGCAGCAGGGACTGGGGCACTTGTCAGGATAGAGGGAACAATGAATGGAGCCAAATACAGGCACATCTTTTGAGGAGAACCTGCATCTGTCTGCAATAGACCTTGGACTGGGGCGAAGATTTACGTTTCAACAGGACAACGACCCCAAGCATACAGCCAAAGCAACACTGGAGTGGCTTCAGAACAAGAAGGTGAATGTCCTTGAGTGGCCCAGCCAAGGCCCAGACTTGAATCCCATTGAGAATCTGTGGAAAGACTTAAAGATTGCGGTTCACCGATGCTCCCCATCCAACTTGACAGAGCTTGAGCAAATCATCAAGGAAGAATGGGCGAAAATCCCCAAATCCAGATGTGCAAAGCTGATACAGACATACCCAAGAAGACTCAAAGCTGTAATGGCTGCCAAAGGTGCTTCTACAAAGTATTGACTCAGGGGGGTGAATACTTAAGTAAACAAGATATTTCAGTTTTTAATGTTTCATAAATTTTTGTTACATAATACAAATATTTTTGCCCCTTTAAATTGTTGAGTATGCTGTGTGAATCAAGGGGAAAAAATCATTTCAATGCATTAAAAATTCTGGTAGTAACACAACAAAATGTGACAAAATCCAAGGGGGTGAATATTTTCTGAAGGCACTGTAGCAAGTTTTGGGGGAGTATAGTAAAGATTATGTAAAATATGGTATTTCATGAGCCGTAGTCTGTCCTGGGACACAAACTTATTGCAGTACCGCCATAGTATGGGCCAGTCAAAGGTATATTGGGGGAAAAGTAAGGACCAATATTTAGTGGGACCATAGGAACCTACAAACCACCAATGAAAAAGGGCCTGGTATAATTTTGAAATTACCTTGGGAGGACTTAACAATGGGATAAACTCTGGTAGGAAAGAAAATGGGGGGGGATGAGGAGGAATATTACCCCACGTTCTAGCAAGAAGGTGTTTAAGTTGGAGGACTTTGAAGTGGCTAGATACTGGAATATTGAATTTTGAGATAATCTTGGATACGGAAAGCCAGGACCCTTCACTATGTCTTTCCTTTAGACCCATTGATACAGAGGATTCAGGGATGTACTGCAGTTCAGGGAATTCAGGTTTCCCCAGACATGCATGCAGTCAAAATTCTTACCTATGCAGATGACATTTGTCTATGTCTAAAAGCTGAAGAATCAGGACAGGGTGTTATACAAGTTACTATACAATTTGAAAAGGTTTCTAGAGCAAAACTGAATGGTAATAAGAGCCGAGGGATGCACATTGGTAATATTCCTCCTGATATCACCAAGCTCCAGACTGAGAACATTTCCACTGATAAGAGACCCCTCAATATTATAGGAGTAGTTTTCAGATCACAAATGTTGTGCTCTGTAATTGTGACTTACCGATTACTGTGGCCATTGGCAAAATTGCTATTTGGAAATGTAAAATTCTTGCTAAAAGAAAATTTACTTTTCTGTTGAAGACCTTAGATACTTCCAGTATTTTACATGTGGCTCATGTTGTTTTCTCCAGTGCTAGTAACTGACAATAAACTATATATATATATATATATATATATATATATATATATATATATAGAGAGAGAGAGAGAGAGAGAGAGAGAGAGAGAGAGAGAGAGAGAGAGAGAGAGAGAGAGAGAGAGAGAGCAGTCAACTAAATCTAATTAAAAGGGAACAAACATATCCATATTGTAGTAAAGGGGGATGTAAATGCTGAATCATGTTGTGTTTTTTTCATGCCTTATTCTTAGTTTTCAATATTGGTCCAGTGTTAGGGGAAAAACACAATTTGTGGGTGCTTCTGGCAGAATGGCTCCTTCCATGGAGAAAAAAATGGGCTAAGGAATGTTTGAGACTCTCTTGGTTCTCTGGCTTGCCACAGATTCCCTTAGGTGTTACTCCTGCTGTGGTGAAGTTATGACAATGTCAGATATTACCATCTCATATAAAGTCACAAACAAGGAGACAAATTTATGAATGGGTGGTTAACATTAAGTTCTCACTGCCACTACATATTCACTTCAGCCTACCATGAAAAGAGGCAAAATCTTTCTTCAGTTAATGTGAAAAAAAAATCCCTGTCTCCATGTGGGATGTTAATTGGCTTTCCTGCCATGGTAAATTAGGCATTAGAAAATCCTTGACACATAAACCTACAGTATAGATGAACATGTATGTCCACGACTGACTTGCAGGATAGAGCTGGAGATGTAAGAGCATGTTTTATATTGTGTCCAGTGTCTACAGAATTTTGGAACATATTTCTAAGGAAATGGGGTGAGAGGACATTTTATCCAATCACATATGAGACAATAGTTCTAGGGCTTTATCCTTGGAAAGTACTGAAATTTTGCAAAAGAACTCAGAATAATGTTCTCTGTGTGTAAGAATTTCCTATGGGAGGCATGGTGTGCATTCACTTTGCAACAAAAAGTGACACCCACTAGTGACATAGTTGCCACCATCAAAAGTGTGTTGTAAAGGATATGTTTCTCTGAATTCAACCCTGAGAGAGATTTTCAAAGTGTTTGTCACAACCCTGCATCTGATGCAGTGTAGGACACAACTGCACCAAACGCAAGGATGCAAAGTGTGCCAGATTTTAGTACGTTTGGCACAGTTGCAACAGTTAACCTCACTTATGGCCGCTTGCATCCCAAACTGTGGCACAAACCACATACTACGAACAAATTGTATGCTGGGGGGACCTGTTTTAAAATTTCTGTGTGGATGCAGGGGGACCTGTGTTAGGGAGTTGGTGCGCCACAGTTTTAAAATTGCACTGCCCCCCTTGTTTGAAGCAAGTCGCCACTTTTGTCAAACTCCTGCCCACAAGTCCCATTCATCCCTTTAATGCCCTTTGAAAATAGGGCCCTGTGTCTGCTGCACAAGTTGCACACTTCCAAGGCCATGGATCACTGCTACTTAACACAGCAATAATGTTATTATAATGTTTGCACAGGGTAAGTCTATTGGCACTACTACTAGTGTGCATGATGACTGTGACCTCTGTGGTTTATTTGTATTCTGATCTGCTTAGTCACATGAGTGGGTGGTAGTAGATTTTTGGTGGTGGGGTTATAGTACAACAGGGTTGGAACAGTAATAGTATGTGTATTTTTTTCTGTCCTTTTTTATTTCCATTACAATTTAGTGTTTCATTTTGTGTGATGTTCGTCTTGTCTTACATAGATTCTTTTCTCTCAAAAATTCACCTATGGTTTCAAATGATCCTTTTCATGGGGGACATTCCTTATTGTTTAGATTTTTTGTTTTCGTCTTCTGATTTTGTTGTGTATTTAGACATATAGTGCATTTATAGTGCAGTTATTATTACTGTTCTATTTTGTTGCTGGATCTTGTTTTGATTTGTATGTATTAATTCTTTGTTTTCTTTTAAATAAACATTTCTTTATTCTTCATTCAAATGTGCAGTAGATCTTTACATCTACCTGGACAATGACCAGCGCTGGGCATCACAGACCTTGGTTTATCTTTGATATGTCTGTTTAAAAGGATAGTACTTCCGCTGGCCCAGAGGTGTAGGGGGCTGAGGCACTGTTGTCTTACCTCCTGCCACACTGGCAACCCATGTTTGGGCATGAGCATGGGTTACATAGTAGCTGTCAGCAGAAAAGGACCTCCAAGTCCATCAAGTCTGCTTTGGCTTAGCTTTAAGAAATGTCTTGCTTCCTTCCATGACATCCTCATGGACCTGTTTCCATTCTTCCCTTCTGTCCTAGTCTCACTAGTCTCCTGTGTCTGTCCCATACATGCTTGAATGCCCCCACAGTTTTTGCCCCCACCACTTCATCTGGTAGCTTGTTCCGAGGTTCAACTGTCCTCTCTGTGAAGAAATACTTCCTCACATTGTTTCTGAGTCTCCCCCCATCAAGCCACATGTCATGGCCCTTATTCCTAGTGCTCATTCTTTTCAGCAGATTGCTGTTCTCCCCTACCTTATTTATTCCTCTGCCATACTTGAATGCTTCTGTCATATACCCACTGTCCCTTCTTATCTACAGTGAGTATGTATTTAATTCCTTGAACCTTTCCTCATATTTTTTTTTTTGATGCATGCCCTGGACCATTTTGGTAGCTCTTCCCTGTACTGCCTACACCTGGTTGTTATCTTTTTTAAGATGGTGCCTCCAGAACTGTACACACAGTACTCGAGATCTGGCCTCAACAGTGATCTATATAGGGGCAGCATTACTTCCCTCTTTCTATTTGTTATTCCTCTCCCAATGCATCCCAACATCCTGCGTACCTACCCACTGCTTTATCACACTGACTAGATACCTTGAGGTCCTCTGTTATAATGACTCCTAGGTCCATTTCCTGGTTAGTTGTTACCATTTCTTCCCCTCCTAGTTGGTAAGCTGACCCTTGGTTCTTGCGTACCATGTGCATAACCTTACATTTTTTAGCATTAAACCCCAGCTACTGTACCTTTGACCATTCCTCCAGTTTGTTTAAGTCATTTCTCATGCTATACACTCCCTCTTGTGTGTCCACCTTGTTGCAGATCTTTGTGTCATCTGCAAATAGGCATACTTTCCCTTCCAGTTCATCTGCAATATCTCCAATGAATATATTTAATAGTAATGGCCCCAGGACTGACCCCTGCGTTATCCCTCTTGTCATGTCCCTCTCTTCTGATCTCCCCACATTCACTACTACATTCTGGCTCCTGTTGCTTAGACAGTTCTGCAATTAGATCACCACCCTTGCACTCACACCTAGACAGTTCAACTTGTTGGTTAATCTCCTGTGTGGGACTATATCAAAGGCCTCCCTAAAATACAAGTAGGGTTGCTGGGCATTTGCAGGGGGGGATGGATGAGGATTGAGTAGCCACCAGACAGCTCTCCTCTCCTGGATTGGGGACGTTAGCTGTCTCGGACTTAGACCACAACCGTGTGAAGGCATGATGGTGGTGCAGGTGTCGGGGGGGGCTAGGCTCTTGGCCTGGTGGGAGGAGCAGGGTTGGTTCAGGCCAAGGCATGTGTGTGCAGTAGAGGTGGGCAAATTAGCAAATTCTAAATTCATGGAATTTTCATGAAATTCTGTGCATTTTCATGAAATTGTGTGACATTTTTGGGAATGTTCTGAAATGCTATAATTGGCCATAACATGTTCCTTGTTAAAGCTAGGTATTTGTAGTTTGGCATGCATATTGTCTGGTATAGGCCCTTAAAGCTTGTTAAATTCATGACATTCAGATGAAGAGCAGGAAAGTTATAGGGGCTCAAAGTCCAGCAATTTAATATACATCCGAAAATTTCTGAAAATATTTCTAAGCTTAGAACTTAGCCACCTCTGGAGCTAGATAATTGAAACCTTAGAGGCATACCTCCTTGGAAGATTAGTAGAAACTGCAAGATGGAGATTGTAAGGTTTTGCTATGACCTGCCTCCCAAAATGACTTCCAGGGGCTCACTTCCAAACCCAGTTCGCCAGCATGGCAGCATGACATTCTGATGCTGGATCATGGTGGTTACCTTAAAGCCTAATATTTAGGATCCATGAACTTAACAAACTTGATGATATTCTGTTCACTAGCTTTAAACTTTTAGCGGCTTAAAATTCAGCAGTTTATGTAACTGTGAAATGTAATTTTAAAATTTCTGAAAGTTCGGAGGCTTATACCTCAGTCACCTTTAAAGCTAGTTATCTGAAACTTGACACACATATATTTGGGATTGGGTAATGTCACCATACCAACTTTGGAGCACTTTACACAAATGTTTCTAGTTTATGTAGTTGTTAACAGTAATTTTAAAATTTGTGAAAGTTTGGAGCATTATAACTCAATCAGTTTTAAAGATAGAAATATGAAACTTGGTGCAGGTCTGTATGGGCACAGGGACAGCCAAATACGGTGCAGTTTGAATAAACACATTTTAAGTTAGATGGAAATAACTGAAATCAGATTTTTGGCAACATTTTGCAAAATTTAAATGGAAATTCCATGAAATTTTGTGAAAGTGAAATCAACATTTTGCCAGAATTCTACTAGCAGAAGATAACATTTACCCATCTCCAGTGCCCACCTCCACACACATGCAAGACCTTGCACTGGGGGCTCTGAGGAAGTAAGGGGAGAAAATCAGTGGAAATAATCTAGGGGTTGGCGGCTTAATGAAGACCCCCCCAGATGGTCATGGTGCCGACAAGGGAGAAGCTGACACAGTCACCCAGACAGCTTGAGGAGGAAAAAGGAAAATATAAAAAAGGATGGCCCTTAAATTGTGTCATTCCCCCCCCCATTACAGTGTCAGTTATAGGTATTTCTGCAAATACCTGGTGTGAGGCTAGAACCCATGATTATATGATCTTCAGGCACCAAAGGTGTGCAATCTACTGAGCCACTGACATGCTAGTGCAGCCAATGGTCTTATGCTCCCAGAGTTATATTAAGGAGGATAAACAACCCCTTGGAGTACCCTCATTTTTTTGTGTTATTTATTTATGCTGCTCCCCAAGCCCTTGGCTGGCCACTCCTTCAGGCCACTAAGGCCCCTGCCCTGCCACCATGTCCATGCACCATCTGCCACCCCTGTGAATGCTGTAACCCAGGTAACCCAACTCATCCCTTCTTCAGGAGGGCCCCAGGAGGTATCAGGAGAGGTGAGTCACCCATAGGGATTCTGTGTATCCTGGGAAAAGCAGGGCTCAGCATGGACACCTCCAGGATTTGTGGTGAGCAGGGACTGGCTGCCGTCATCTGGTCAGCCAAACAGTGAATTTACCATTTTTTCCCCAACCCACCTCCCTCACTGTGGTCCAGCCACGGCAGTGTCCAGGGGGCAAAGGCATTCAACAGTGCATTGAGGCCACATGCCACGAAGAACACCAGTCACTAGCCACCACCAGGAGCCGTAAACAATGGTCTGGGACCCATCCACCCAATGGACACTATAAATTTCCACCCCGCCAGACTCCACTCCTGACATCTCTGCTTGGGGCTTGAACCTGGGTCTCCAGAGTGCCAAGTGAACACCCATCACTCGGCACCACAGGGCCATCATTTTTTTTTCTTGTTAAACTAAAACTAAAACATTTTCAATTTTCTAAAATGAATGTGTATTTTTAACTGTCTGCTTATCCACCTACTACTGATCTGCTCTAGTCTGGCTTGGGCCCCTCAGAATCATCACCAGCCTTCCCTAGGTACTTACTGTACCTCAACCTCCTCATCCCCCATGGTGAGGTCTCCTGGGAGCACAAATTTCCTGTGAGGGTCTGGATCCAGGTAAGAGGAAAGTGCCTACTCAGTTATAAGGGCCAGGGCTGGGTAACCATCATCCTGGCTGAATTTCAGTCAATCGGGTGTCACTACTATGGAGGCTGTCATCTACATTCATCCTTCAGTGCTGAATAGCAAATGGGAGCAGACTACTCCTACAAGGGAGAGCATTTTTTTTAGACCACAGGTACCTTAATGCATCCTTCATTTTTGGGAGGGTCTTGGGAGAAGAAAGGTTGGGTGCAATGCTAGCACTGGGCCATCAAAAGAGGAGTTTTGCACTCTATGTATGTGCAACACTTTGCATAGTTCTTTGCTGGTGAAACAGGACTTTGCACAGCCAAAACTACGCATAGTGGCACTTCATCGGTACTTTCACTGGTGAAGTGCCACAACTCATAGACTTCAATGGGTGATGTAGGTACTGTGATGGGAAATGCACCACATGAAATGACACTTTGCACTACAGGAAGCAGAGAAAATTGATTTTATCAAAGACATTTCCCAACTTCACACACTTCTACATGATATTTGTTGCACAATAAATTGTTGCACAGTAAACTGACTGAAGAACTGCGACCACACTTGAAGCAAGCATTGTAAACACTTCCACACATTTTGAGAAATGTTGTATGAACACAACAGGACATTTCAAATCATTTCACCTGTAGTTAGCAAAACAAATTCTAGAATCTACAGTGAGCATCTGCCACCACCTTAAGAGTAGCTCCAGCTGTACACCTCAGATTGATTCGTAATTTGGGTGAGTTGTTGGAATATTTTTGCCCTTATGCAACTATCAGAGAATTGCATGCCTCATTTTCTTGATTTCCAATGTATAGTATTTGAGAATCATGCCACACTAACTGGCCTGAAGCTTCAGCAGGCTAATTTAAATAAAAAGCTGCACTATAACGGCATTATGCATTTGCTTTCTTTTCTAGGAAATACGAACAGGGTATAGGCTGTCTTCTTAGTTAAGGCAGCAGTAATTATTAAAGATAGAGGAGACAATGGAAACTTTAGAATTATTCCCATAATTGCTGATGTTTTAATTAGAAAGTGTTTAGGAAAAGGGGAAACATAGGATTATATTTCAAACTGATAGGTTCATAACCATATAAAAATTACAAAGCCATTTTCATGAGCCTAGAACTCAAATTAATTCATTTCAAAGGGCTTTTCAGAGGACTCATCTTTTATGAACATACCATTAATTTTACATTTTTATGACTGTAAAACCTGTTTTTCCATATGTTTTGTTTTCTTACTTGCTCTTCAGGACACAGGGTCATAATGTCACAAGGCATTATGCCACATGCATATATCGCGCTGCAAAACAGCGTGATATAATATACATGCTGTATGCCTTTTTTTTCCCAGGAATGAGCTCTACTAGCACTCCCGTTATGGGGGATTGCACCCCAAAACCCCCCAACTAATATAACTAACTCTGGGGGTGGGGTTAACACAAATATCACACAAAGTGTGAAAAAAAATTCCATGCATCTGGGAATCTAACCCAGTGTCAAATGCATTGCTTCATTTCCTTAATGCCAGTTGCTCACTGCATCGAGCCACAGCAGCTACTCAGTGAAGTCCTGTCCCAGAAGAGGTCTTATCCTCTTCCTGGGACAGTGAAAGGATGCAGTACCATACACATACCCATTTGCTGTATTGCACCCTCTCACTCAGTTGTACTGTGCTGTTACAGTTATTGGGGTTTTGTCATACGCTATTAAGTGTACAACATTTTGACCTGGTAGGGGTCTTCAGTACTTCCCTGAAACAGTATGAACATGACTACATAAAACAATTATTTATTTTTAATTTAGCTTTTTTCTCCTTTTGTATGTTACACTGGCAGATCTTTTTTTTTGTTATTTAAAGGGTAATGCACTGTAGTGAAGCATCACTCAGATTCTGAAAGTCTATAAAAATATTTTTTTACATAAGGGATTGTGCTTGCCTCTAGGTGTCGACAGTCTAGAAACATATTGGTCTGTCAGCTCTATGTTATATCAAAGCAGCAACTGTTTCAGTGAACCTTTAGACAGGAAGTAATGTCACAGCTGGGCAAGCTCTATGTTAAGGAAGGCTTCCCTAACTGTGACATCACTTTCTCTCTCAAGATTCCAGGAAAGTACTACTGTACATTGGTTTAAGATATACTGTAGGTCAGTTTAGATGGATATCTGAAGATTGGTGATACCTTTAGGTAAAGACAATATCTCATTTAAGAGTGCTGTTTGTGTTCTTTAACACTATGAGGGGCTTTGTACACCTACAAACTGACAAGCTTAGGAAAAAAAGAAGCTATCTAGTTTATTGAGTTCCTTTCCCACCTGCTCAGTGGTAATACCCTGTTATCTCCATTTCATCAAACTACTTATCTAACTTAAGCTTGAAGGAAGAAACAGGGTGGACTCACAACACTTGTCCTGAATGCCTGGTCCAAGTGTTCACCGCTTCCTCTGTGAAGTATTTTTTTTCTTAATATTTCTTTGACTGATCTTTCTTTCCAAGATATTCGATTCTCATTGTTCTCTCATCCTCATACATCAGGACAGCTGCATTTAATCTGATGGTGATATCCCTTTCAGATATTTGAAAACTGTAATTATGTCCCTCCTGAGTCTCTTTTTTTTCCATGAAGAACATTACTAATTTTGTCAGTCAGTCCTCATGGCCTACTTCTGTTTCTTATGATTGTTTCAAGCATCTTTCCTACTATTGATGTTAAGCTGACTTGCCTAATGTATAGTTCTCAGGCTCATACTGGTTTGAATATTGCTATCACATGGGCCACCCTCCAATCATCAAACTTGTGCAGTCCTCAATGACTCATTGGATATTATCACCAATGGAATAGATATTTCTATCTATAGCTTCTTCTGGATTTTGGGGTGCATTCCATCAGGTCCCCATTAACTTGTTGAAGTTTGTCTTGTACATAATCATGCAAACCTCTTCTGTCACCATGCACATGTCCTAGATTATCCTGTTGCTCCCCTGTGAACATTGTTCCACTGCCAGATATCATCCCATCTCTGTTTCTGTGAATACTGATGCAAAATACTCATCTGAGCATGAAATTATTTGTTCCTTCTTTATGATTATGTTGTCACTTTCCTGATCCTTGATAGTGCAATGGTTGTTGGTGTTTTCATCTTTTTAACATTTCTGAAGAACTTTTGGTTTGTTGAATTCAGCTTCAAGCAGTATCTTTTCCTCTATCATTCATTCTATAACCCCTGATGCTATGTTTCCACACTCTGAGCCTGTCTCTGTAGATCTGATTGTTTTCACTGATGTCTTGACATGAACTCATCTTGTACGACTTGTTTCCTAGATTATGTAGTGTACCTTCTTCACCATCTGCATAAATTTATGTCTTCTATTACTGTATTTTCATTTTTATGGGATATGTTCTTGCTTCATGAAATCTACATGGATTTTAATGGTGTCCCATAGTTGCTGAATACTTCTGTCCAACAATGTGCTTTCCTAGGGAACCTGTGCTCTGAGCTCCGTCATTTTACCACACTCGACATTATAGAAACCTGGTACACTTTTACATCCCTCCTCCCACCCTCCCTTCATTTGTCCCTGTTCTTTCCAAGTGTGAAAGAACAGGGACACAAATGCAAAAAATGATAGGAGGAATGTGCAGTATACCCTGTTCTTTCCTATGTTGAATCTGATAATATTATAATCACATCTCCCCAGTGCATCTCTAATTTCTTTGTTTCTGACCAAATCATACTTATTGCTAAAGATCAGGACAAGTATTACTTGTTCCATAGTGTATTCATTGACATGCTGTATCAGATACTGTAGGTAGCTTTTATCATATACAAAAGTTGCCTGCATATCCTGGTCTTACTGTAGTGTTTCCTACCTTCTGGTCTGTCTTTGCTTGGTTGAACATTTGCATCACTTTCCTTGTTCTTTTTAGCTTTACTATACTCTTCCAGTATTGTGCAACAAATAAAGTAGCTGACACCAGCTAGGACCAGCAGTCTTTTGGCTTGCAGAATGCTATAATAAATAAATATAAAATCAATAGAGAGTACCTGCACTTGAGTGACCATTCAACCTTTATTCATTGTGCTAGATGATGGCAATAGGTTAAAATCATGAAGACAAGAATAGCACTGCCCAGCACAGCATGGCAACGACAGCACCTACAACAACAGTGCCTACAAAAACACACCATGTACTGCCACTGCGGTACAACATGAAATCTTGTTTTTGCAGGGGGACTCTGCCCCCATGCACTCCCTGATGCAGGGGGGGCTCTGCCCCCTGTACTCCCCATCTCTAAATTAATCAGCTCCAAGGGGGAGTTGGATCACAGGGGAAAAGTGAAGCTTGGGGGGGGGCCTGTGAAATGGGACTTAGTTAAATTTACACACCTGTCTCACAAACAAAACCTTGGAGACCAGGAATAGAACTCTGTTTTCCAGGTCCACACTGGATAAGCTGCTCATGCCTTAGCCTTCTCCACCACAAGAGCAGCTCGGTCAACCACCAGCATTTCCAGGCTCTTCTCACTTTCCTGCAATCACTCCCTGTGATGTAACAGCTACAGGGGTAATGGTAGCTGTTGTTTGCTATCCTACCCCTGTCGCTATCCTTGTTTCACTTCCCTTACAGCACTGTTCTTCACATGTGCTGTTATGTGAGCACTGTTTTAACTGGGTACCCTAGAGGATATATATGTATAGATTCAACAAGGAAAAGCACCACACATGTGCATTAGTCCCCCACCACCATATTTTCTAACATGATTCATGCTTATGTGCTTTTTCTCATTCACTTTACTCTTCCAGTTTCCCCACTCCCCATGATCAATTTAAAGACTCCTTATTTACTGTGGTGATTTGTTTTCCCAAGACGATTGCTCATTTTTGATTCAGGTGTAATTTACCTTTCCTGAAAACTTTGGGCCCAATTCTGGAAGTGGCTGCAATTGCCACAGGGGACTTGCAGCAGGGTATTTCACACAAGTGCTGATTTGCATCAAAACCACTGTTCTGGAAACTAGCTTCCTCAAGTCCCCAATGTAGCAAAGTTAGGCCAGCTCCCCCGGTCCAACTTTGTGTCCATGAGGTACTCTTTTTATGGGGCTTGTGCTAAAACTTTGAAGTAAGCTGCTGTAAATTGGGAAACCTCTTGCAACTGTGCCAGCCCTTATGGAATAGGAATCAGTTGTGGCCAAGGGCTTTGGTGCAGCTGCAACAAACTTTGCATTGGACACAGTGCTCGGTGCAAGCCCTGTGCCCACCTCTAGAATCGGGCCCATGGTTTTTTCATCAAAGGGCAAACAGTTTATAGGTAAGTTGAAGCTTCACCCTTGCATCACTACCTGATCCAAACAATAATCCTTCGAGTTCTGAATTTCAGCCTATCATCTACATACTGGATTAGCAGTGTCTCTGAAAAGACAACATCTGCTTTTCTTCATTAAATCTTTTGTACTAGTTTTCTGATGTCCCTTATGATTCGACCTTCCTTCTTGCCACTAGTCCCATATGAGCCAACATGTACCTATCACCAAGTGATACTCTCAATGGGGCTCCCACAGGCTGTTTAATCATTTCAATAATTTGCCTAATTCAGTTTCCTAACAGACATCAGAATCACCCACATACTTTGTCTTTATGGCACATTTATATGTCAGTATATCACAGGATTGAATCACCCACAACCATTTTTTTTTGGTTTGTCTTGCAGGGCACTGTCGGAATTACAGTGTCTGGCATGCCATACTGTACATGTTTCATTTTGTAGTCTGCCAGTATGAAAAACCTGTTCTCAGTAGGTTGCAGCAGACCTTTACTGGTACTCACATCTCCCTTCAGTTTTTGCTTCTGTCTCTTGATGTTTTCTTATATTAACCTCGTTCATGTTTGTTTAGGAATACTTTTTATTGTTATTTCTTTCTGAATATCCAGGTACACAATGGGCTGGATTTTCAAAGATGTATCACAGTTGTGATGCAGTTGTATTTATTCTTCAAAACTGTTAGACTACCAAAGAGGCAGTTTAACTTCTTGATGCAATTAACCTAAGATGCACATCAAAAATGATGCATGCATCAAAATTCTTACCCCTGCATCACTTTTTTGCCATAGAATGAGTAAGGTGTTAAAAGTGTGTCATAATGTTTTAAAATTGGGCACAAATATTCAGTTGCATTTGAAATGGTGCAGCTGTATCAGAAATACTGATGCAAGTGCTTTGTCCAGGCTTTTGAATATCCAGTGTCTTTATTTAATGTTGTTTACTTAAGCAATATACCATGACAGAGAGTGGGTATATTGGTGGATTTCCCACGCCTGGTGTGGTTCAGTCACGAGGCACAGCCGAGTGACTTAACCACACCAGAAGTGGTAAATCCACCTATATACCCACTCTCTGTCATGGTATATTGCTATTATACAATGTTCAACTTGTTTTTTGTTTTTATAGTGATATAAAACTTTTACAGTGGGTATACTGGAGGATTTATCATGGTCATGTGATGTGTTTTGACCAATGAGGTTACAGGATTTTCATACCCCATTATATAATTTGTATTTATACACACCAAGATAGACACATTTAGGAATAACACCCAGTTTTCAGAAGGGTCAATGTGGGGTTCTGCAGCATCAGAGGCTATGTATTTCACATATGCTAAACTAGTTACAGTATAGAGTCAGACGTACAGTGTAAGCAGTCAATAAGTACAGATACTGTGCACCCACATTATGTATGGAGCCATTAATAACTTTTGGTTCAAGTATAAAAATTGCTGGATGTTGGAAGCTGGATAAAGAAGAGTTTAATAAGAAACACATATTATAGTAAGTCTGAAAGAGATTTATAATTGAAGCAGGGGCTAAGTAGATTGGAGAATATAGTGCATTTAAATTGCCAAAGGTTGCATGAAAGTTTTACAGACTCAGTAAGGGAATGCCTGTAGCTATTCACCTCATTGTTTTGTTTCTAGTGATCTCTGTTTTTGTGATATAGCTTTTTATTGAATGTTATTCTGTTGTTTTGCTTCATGTAGACCATATATTAATCAAACATTAAGCCATAGTAATCAAGGAAATGCTAGATATAAAAAATGGCTATTGTTCTTTCTGGTTCCATGTGAAAATAGTGAAAATAAAATGGTGATGTGATAATGGTGAATGGAATTGGGTGACTACCCATACGGTGATATCTGTATCTTCAGGGGGCTTTCCCCCCCACACCCCACTTGTTGGGAACTTTGCCCCCCACACCCACCTTACTAGATATACCAATTCCAGGGGGATGCAACGAGGGAGGGGTGAACCCCCAGTTGCCATATTTGTAGTTGCTGTATTCTGTTGCTGTTTTTTGTTGTCGCCATTTTCTAACTCACTATCTTCATGGGCTACCATTCTTTCCAGTTCATCTTATGCAATGATAGAGGCTACACCACACATTTTATGAAAACAGTAACAACTGAATGTTTGCTTAGTTTGCAGTGTGCAGTTGTGCACATGAACCTTGGCACTGAGAAGAGAGAAAAGAAAGTCATCATTAGCAGATTTCTGTGGGAATTTGAGGAACAAGGTGTAGGATTTATAAATCTTGATTTAAACTGCCAGAGCTTGTGTCCCAACTACAATTTTAAAAGACAGGGCTACATCCATGAATCAGTTCATTTTTGCATCTGTGTGAGGATGACAGGTATGTGTCCAAAGTGAAAGGACTACCCTTATTCTGGATGCACATCTGTTCCCCATGCTGGGGCCAAAGTATATAGTATTTTCTCCCCATCCTACCATCTTAACAAGTGCACCCCATTAATCTTTGGTCCCATAACTGTTGCCAAAAAACACCTTAATCCACATCTCACTTACTTGCCAATCACACCAAGCACCCCAGACCCTAAGAGACACCCACAATATGTCCCTCACCAATCAGTGACATCACTTTGTAGCACACAGGATATCACCCTGCAATCTCTGCCCATCCAGCTCCTAACTGCACTAGTGAAATTGCTCCATTAACTACCCCACTTCTCCATGCAGAGTCATTTGACAGCTGGCTACAGCAGAGATAGCAAGTAATAACCTTTGCACAGCCATAGCTGAAATATTATATTGCACAATTGTCACAAATATGAGTATAATTCAGAAAGAAACTGGCATGTTCTTACAAAAACAAATGTATATTATTAGCAAAAGGTATTGCACTTTATAATTATAATTATGATAATGTTTGACATTGAAGCTTTTTAGTGCTTTGACCCTGGGCTGATTTAATACGCTGCTATTTGGCACTCAAGTTCAACAGCATTTCCTGGCCTAGGTTTCTCCTAATGTTTGGCTATTTAATTATCACTCTATAGTACTAACCTGTTATTATGTAGTTATTGTTTAAACATGTAACACTGTATTGTAATGACTGGCAATTAATACCCTGTTGAAGAATCATGTTTGTTTCTGAATATGCAATTTTATATTGTACTGGCTCTCTGAGCATTCAAAGGGAGACATAAAACAAATAAAAATCTATCTACTTACAGTAGATCCAAATTGTTATGAACTTTCTTATAACAAAACACTGACCACACTTTTTAACAAATCATGGGAGGATGGGATGGTACCTGAGGACAGGAGGAGGGCAGATGTGATTCCCTTTCACAAAAGTAGGAGCAAGGCAGAAGCAGGAAACTACAGACCTGTTAGTTTGACCTCAGTGGTAGGGAAAATTATGGAATCACTTTTAAAAGAAAGAATTGTTGAGTACCTAGAGGTCACCGGGGCACAGGACACAAAGCCGCATGGATTCACTGTGGGAAGGTCATGTCAGACAAATCTAATTGATTTCTTTGACTAAGTGACCAAAGTAATAGACCAGGGAGGGGCTGTGGATATGGCCTACCTAGACTTTAGCAAGGCATTTGCACAGTACCACACAAAAGATTAATAATCAAGTTAGCCAGCCTGGGAGTGGGTCCTTGGGTGGTAGCGTGCGTAGCAAACTGGTTGCACAACAAGACACAGAAGGTAATAGTGAATGGAACTCATTCTGAAGAAAGGGTAGTTACTAGTGGAGTACCTCAGGGCTCTGTACTGGGTCCAGTCTTCTTTAACATCTTTATAGGTGACATTGCAGAGGGTCTGGAAGGAAAGGTATGCCTCTTTGCAGATGACACAAAGATCTGTAACAGTTTTTATACACAAGGGGGGGTAGAAAGGATGATAATGGACTTGGCAAAGTTGGAGGAATGGTCAGATGTATGGCAACTTAGATTCAATGCAAAGAAGTGCAAAGTAATGCACCTGGGAAACAGAAATCCAGGAGAAGAGCACACAATGGCAGGGGAGGTACTAACAACAACAATAATGGAAAGGGACCTGTCGGTAATCATATCAGATGACCTAAAGGTGGGTAAGCAATGTGAAAAGTCAGTAAGGAAGCTGGGGGGGATACTGGGATGCATAGGGAGGGGCATCACAAGTAGAAAAAGGGAAGTGGTTATCCCTCTGTACAGAGAGTTGGTGAAACCCCATCTGGAGTACTGCATGCAGTTTTGGAGACCCCATCTATGCAAGGACATAGACAGGATAGAAGCAGTCCAGAGGAGGGCAACTAAAATGGTGCAGGGTCTGCATCAGAAACCATATGAAGAGAGACTGAGAGAGCTTAATATGTATACCCTTGATGAAAGGAGGGATGGGGGACAAGATAGAAACTTTCAAGTACCTCAAGGGAATCAACAAAGTCCAGGAGGGTAGCATCTTTCAGAAAAAGAGATGTACAAGAACAAGGGGGCACAATTTAAAGATAGAGGGGACAGCTCAGGGTAATGTGAGAAATTCTTTTTCATGGAGAGAGTGGTGGACACATGGAACCGCCTTTCTGGGGAGGTTGTGGGGTCTAAAACAGTGGGGGAATTCAAACATACATGGGACAGACACAAGGCAATTATAGTGGGGGGGTTGCAGGAAGTAGGCTGTTGGTTAACTAGAACCTGCAGCTTATTCAATAGGTAGGGAAATGGGCAGACTGGGTGGGCCAAGTGGTCCTTATCTGCCATCAAAGTCTATGTTTCTATGTTTCTAAATAAAGTTACAGCAAATGTTCATGATGGCTCCTTAAATACACACTTAATCTCAATGAGCCACATGTATTTATTTACTTTTTTCTTTAAGTATTTATTTCAAATGTTTTACCAGGAAAAGTATAATGAGCTGGTGAAAGCTCATTTCCAGGAGTGGCTTGGGGGATGAGGATGGGATACATTACAATTCAGTGATAAAATCAATGCAATGTCACTTGTTGTGTGTGTTGGCATGCAGTGATAAACATTTTGCCTGGCAGACAGTACCGAAGTCAATAATGCTATTCACCTCTGGTTTGAGAGCCAAAGGGTGACAGGTGTTTTGCTGTCTGGTGTTTTCCCACAAGAAAATCTGACACTTTTGTCATACAGATGTATGGTCTTGCTTGCTCACAATGATGATTATGGCACTTTCAAAAATGTGACTGGCCTTCATCAGTTAAAACGTACCAGAGAGGTGAGTTAATGGATGCAGGTGGCTATGATTTAGACCAACTGTGCACATGAGACTTGCTTATTCTTGAAATAATTTCTGTCACAAACGTGCTGCCAAAACAGAGGTAGATACCTCTAAAGGTTTGTGTTTGTTCTAGGAAAGCTTAACTTATTTCTGGGCACCAATGCTACAGGAGACCATAAGCCGAAACCCCTCTACACTGAGAAGATGGTAACACAAGTGCTTCCAACATACCATATTACTCAAAAGTTAGGTGCTTCCAATATACCATATTATCAGGGAGTTAGGGCATGTTACCACTGCTCTATTCAAAGAGTAGCAACACATAGATGACATGGGACATTTTCCTAGAATAGTTCCACCAAAAGGATGACCCTGAGATCAGACAGTTTATGTGGGGCAAACAGAATGAATCCAAGGCCCTCTTAATGTAAGGCCAATGTCCTGCTAGTCCTAAACACTTGAAATAGCAAACTTTGAGTCCAGCACCTACCAGCTAATACAACTGCAAGGATGAAAATGATGGATGGAGACATCATTGACAGCCTTAAGAAACAAAACTGCAAGCAACTGCTCCTGGACACCATTACTCAAGACACAGGCTTTAATTCTCAAATGTGGCTTGGAGTAGCGCAAGCTGTTGCAATAAAGCAGCTTGCACCAACACCCCTGCACCAGGGACCCCACACCCTATTCTCTAATGGGCAGGGTCCTAGCGGATCCATTCCACGGCTTGTGACAACTAGGTCTGTGTGTCAAACAGACCGTGGTAATTGGCAGTGATTGTTGCAACTGCTAGCAGCTGTGCACTGCTCTCTAGTCCCTGTAGGCTAGCTGCCCCCCTCCCCGTAGTATACCAGTCTCCTGTCCTTGATCCCTGATCATGCTGTACTGATATATATTACACCATTCCCCCATCCTCAAGTATGCTATAATAATATGATTTACACCATTCCCCCATCCCCAATTGTGCTGTAATAATATGTACTACACAAGTTCCCCCTCCCTGATCCCCGACTGTGCTATAATAATGTATTACACCAGTCTCTCCCTCATTGAACTACAATGTTGCCATAAATAATTATTTCACCAGCCCCCACCAAGATCCCCGATTATGCCATATATCTTTGCCATGCAGAAGACTGTGGCATTCACTTCATCCTGACAGTGTCACATTTTCCTGAATGGCAAAAGGGACTAGTAAGCATTGGAATTACATTGCTTTATTCAGTAGGCCTTATGCTGCATTCTGCAGAGTGCTGTGAAATGCTGCAGAATTGCGTTTCATCCTTGGGGACGCCACTATATATATATATATATATTACACCAGTGCCCCTCCTCAAACCCTGATTGTGCCATGATCTGAAATAAATCACCAGTCTGCCTTCCCCCCTTTCTGAACCCCAATGGTGCCATAATTATTACTAAATCACCATCCCCTTCCCCGATCTCTGATGACATCAGTATTAATAGTAGTAAGCTGCCATGCCCTCCCCTCCTCAACCCCAAATATGCTAGCATTAAGTTTAATAATCTGAGCCAATGACCCAACATTCAGTGAGCCTACATTTGTGGGTGCACATGTGGCACTAGCCTTGTTTGGAGCACGCAGCCTGTAGTTGATTTAGGCTGCTTTTGAGAGTAGCTCCAGGAGCACTCTTTGATACAAGGTGCACTTTTCACCATATCTGTTGGGTGCAGGCACCTTACTTTGCTCATGGGGCTTTGAGAACAGTGTTCAAACTGGACACCTTCTTAAAAAGTTACATCATGAAATATATGTGCTATGTTAAAGCTAATGTGTGGCCACAGCTGTCAGCTTGGCTGCATATTGATGACAACTGCCCTATATCTGAGGCTTTACCAGATGAGCAAATAATGGCTGACGGTATGAAGGATAGCCATGTGAAACACGGGTTGAACGAGGAGCATGCAGTATTAAATGAATTTTCAAATGTGACAACAAGAAAGGGTACTGTAGTGCTACAGACTTGGCTTACATTTCTTGAAAGGCAGCCTTATATCTCTTTGCTTCAGCTCTTTTAGGTAAAACAAATATGGTCTCTGGCAAAATCAGAACACATAAAGAGTGCATATCCAGACAACACTGGACTCATTTTTAAATGAAAGTCTATGGATACATGAATGTTTACAAGAGCAATAAATGGTGGTGTCATACAGTGAGATCAGTCTTCTCCCCGATATAACAAACTTTCATTATAACAAACTTAGTGCATGGTTCCAATGCTGTTTGTTACTAGAAGGACTACTGTGTATACCTACCTTTCTAATTTAAATATTGTCTTCCAGTTTTATTAGGAATAAATATTTACTGAATCGGTGTAGTACTAACAGAATTATTTTGTTTCTTTAATGCCACTTTACTTTAAACACTTTTGATTTTGCAGTTAAATTGACTTAAAGGGGAATCCTATATGGTATCCAGAAATGCTGCAGGACCTGAAGGTTCCAAGTAAGAGAAACAGTAAAGCTTAGCACAGTCAGTACCAGTGGAATAAGTGCAACCATGCACTCCTTCACAGTAAAACACTATGAACTGACTTGCACATAGATGCCCCCCGTGACTTAGTCCATCAGTCATGTCATCAGAGGGCTGGCTATGGGGAACACTGGGAGATGTTGTGATTGATCATGGCGGGTGGAGGGTCGCAGGACCAACCAGATAAAAAAATTACATTATGGACTATTAAGTAAGTGTAATTGCTTATTTTAACAGCGTTTCTCTTAATTGGGACTTGAAGGTAGGCATGAGCGAAAGTTGTCATTTCCACCTTAGCACTTTTGCCTCGTTTCACTTCTCCCAACCTGTGGCAACCATGTTACATCCCCCCCTCCCCATGGCTAGCAGTCCCTTCCTGCATCCGAACACCCACCCACCCCACAGATATTTTAAAAAATAAACCCGGTGGTCAGTAGTCTCTCCACCCACCCCACTATCCACCTATTTTCCCATAGTGATAATCAGTCAGTTAACTCCCTCAGTCCTCCACCCTCGCTGCTGCCATATCTATCCCCCATAAAAGTAAAATACTTTGTTTTTTTCCTGGTGGTCTAGTGGTAGTGACACTAAAGAACCCTGTCTCTTTCCCCCAAATCCCTATCTCCAATATAAAGTAGTAAATTTACTCCCAGTCCCTAGTGGTCTAGTGGCCCCTTCTGCACCCCCCCCCCCACATGTAATGTCCCATTCTTTTCTCCCATCAAAAAACAGACCAATACACTGGCACAGCCCTCCACTCTACTCCATGGCTGGCAGCCCACTGAGAAGTCAATGAATGAGTGCATGCACATACAGCACCTGCACATTCATTGACTTCTCAGTGAGCTGCCAGTTGAGGAGGAGGAGAGCAGAGGGCTATGCCCATGGTCTGCTCCATTTTTTGATTGGAGAGAGGAGTGGGACATTACCTTTTGGGCAGGGGTGCAGAAGGGGCCAAAAGACCAAAAAGTATTTGCTACTTTATACTGGAGATCAGGATTCGGGGGACAGGGATGTGGTTTGCTAGTATCAGTACCACTAGATCATCAGGGAAAAACAAAAATATTTTACTTTTATAGGAGATAGGTATGGCAGCAGTGGGGGTGGAAGACTTGGGGTTAACTGACTGATTATTACTATGGAGACACAGGTGGGTAATAGGGTGAGGGGAGGGAGTCAGGGACTACTAACCACTGGGATTGTTGTTTTCAAAATAATTTTGGATGCCTGGGTGGGTGGTTGGGTGATGGGGTGGGGGGAAGGGACCACTAGCCACCATTTTTTTTAATAATAGAAAACATCTGGCGGGCATGTGATGGGGTGAGGGGAGGAACCACTAGCCACCATGGATTTATTTATTTTGGAGAACCAGGCAGTTATGGAGAGGGAGAGGGGACGAGTAGACAATACTGTAACATGGATGATGGCACCTTTAAAAGTAGGGTGCATGGCAGGTGGAATTTCTGTGAAAGTTCGGAAATTGACTTTTGCTTAACCTTCTCCTGAGGAAATATTTTTTGCACACCCCTACCTGAAGGTCCTGCAGCATTTTTGTGTACCTTATGAGGATTCCACTTTAAATTGATTTCTTTTTCTAGTGGTGTGGCATGAGTTTGTGGCATGAGTACATTGACATTACGTGTCACACTATATCAGTTGGCAGCTGGATCATTCATTTCTGAGGCACTTTATGACTGATTCAGTAGCCAGTCACGTGCTTTGTTAGGGTCATGAATATTTAATTAGAATTAGAATTATTAATTACTTATGAGTCCCAGAACCAGTGACAACAGTTGAATGGATCTTTTCCTTTTTGCTTAACTAACATCATGGAGTTACAGAACTGATAAGTAATTAATAAATTAATGTTGGGTCAGAAAAGGCAGCATTAAAATCTGATCATAAATAAGAAAAACATGTAACTATTTAAAAAAAAACATGAAGTAATGCACCGGCGTAATAATCAGACTTCCCTCATGCCTATATTTCTAATGTTACTAAAAAGTGTAACAAAAAAAAGAAGTTTTCTATGTCCTTTAAGTAATACATTCAGATACAAAGGGTTCCACTGTGCATTCTGGACTAGTCTGGTAAGTAATAATGTTGCCAAGATGAAGTTGAGTAGGTACCCTCAACTTGCTCATATGTGACCCTGCTTGCTACAGTTACATTGGTGGACATACATGTAGTTTGCTTAACATTATATCAAGCAATGGCAGAACTGGAAAAGGTATCCCTTAGAGTGAAGTAAAGTAAGAAATAATTGGGGTTGGGGGGAGTGGGTTGCTCCCTCATATACAATTTTGCATTTTGACACATACTGTACAGTAATTTGGTGACTTATACATTTGGGTGTATTTGTAATCGAAGCGAGAATGTCTGCTCACCATTCTCCCCTGGAACTGAGTTTGACTAACACCCCCACCTCCGAACTATTTTTCTGGGCTATGTGGTCTTTTGGCTAGAATTTAGACCTGCAAATCAGGTTACCTAGTTTCAAATCCAACCACAACAAATTACTTGCTGTGTTACTGTGGATGAGTGATAATTATCCTCTTAATGCTCCAGTTCACCCAGCTGTAAAGTAGATAATCCAATGAAGATGAGACACTGAATCTCAGCAGGGATATCATCAGCACTAAAATTATCCCCAAAAAAGTTTTCCTCTGCACCCTCTTCCCAGTTTCCACCACTGTTAGCTAGCTAAAATAAATTTCATGCCCTACATGTTATGAACTTTGAAGGACTGGTATATGTGATGATAGGATGTGGTATAACCTAGCTTTCATAGTAACTGTGGTGCTGGTGAGGCAAGAAGAGTATTTTTTTTCTGTATGGAATAGCAGTTACAGTGCCAGGAAGTGCAAACCTCTAATAAACAGCTTAATCTTGTTCAAGGTAAGTTGGCATTCATCTGTATCCCCTTCCCCTGGGTCGTGCCTGAAAATAGGCAGGATTTGTCTAATGCATTTAACCGGTCAACAAAACCTAAATAAATAAAAAAAATAACATGAAATGTTTGGCACTACAGAGAAAATGTCTACTATTTTCAATCCCATCAGATGAACACCATCTGTTTGGCATATTTCTGGACATCCCATATAATGTTTCTGGGTCAACCAAACAATGCTATGAGCCAACAAAAACACAAGGAACAGTACCCTCAAGGCCAAAATAAAGGACAGCACTTCTCTATAATGGTCACTGGAAATCATTTTGGAATTATCCAGTCTAAATGTAGTTAGGGGAATGCCAAAAGTAGTTTGCACACATAGAATCTTGCTTTAGCAGGTAAAGTGAATCGTTCTTCCTTTTCCTGAATGTAATGTGCCCAGTAAAACATCGCAGTGCACTCATTCAAACCTATTGTCTCCAGACCCCACCCAGAAATGACTCAGGCCACTGCTTGTTAACTTTGGATGCTTGCTGGCAATTTATTTATAGAAGGCACAATATATGTATACAGTTACATACCATTTCTAACAATTTCGTATTTACGATTTGGACGTAGCAGTCCCATATCACATCTCGTATATGACAGTCCCATCTTCCCTCATATGTGGTTCTTCTTCTTGCTCTGCTCTTCTTCCACTCTTGCATCTTGGGGTCTGGACACCGTGATCTGGACCCCCCTTTCCATCACCATCACCGGGTACCACACTTACCCAGGCCACTCCACCCCCACTAGGTGTGGACTCTGAGATCCATCCCTTGGTTCTATATCCCTTCCCCTCCCCAGTTACTCCCATGCCTGGGTTCTTTTGTCCCCAGCATGTGGTACCTACCCCCTTCCCCCTCTACCTGTCCACTCTTTTTCCCCTTGCTCTCACCCTTTCCCTTTCTTCTCCCTTTAGCCTTTTTGCTCACCATGAACTCCCATTGGCGGGGCTCCACCTAGTCCCACAGCCCTTAGCCACCCTCCCTGCAGCCCCACCTGGCCCTTGCTGGACCACTCTAGAACCACTACTCCCTTGTGCCAACATTATACTAACACCTATCCCCTGTTCCCCTCCTCTTTTTTGCCAGGAGGGTGGGTCGGGAAATTCACAGCAAGAAAGAGTGCAAGCTGAGGGTTACCTGTCCTTACATAGCCCCTCAGGACCCCTGACCATGCCCCCCCTCCTGGCCCCTCCCCTTGGCCACAGCCAGCTAGCCCAGACCTACTCATCATGGCCCACCTCTGAGGTCATAGCCCTCCCCTGCCTGCAGACCCCCAACTCCATTTCTTTCTGGCTCCCAGGACAACCTGGTCTGCCTTTTATTGGCAAGCCTCATTATTATATCAAGTTACTTCAGACATTGTTTCACTTTCTTCTCTTCCCATAATGTTACCAATAACCCACAAAAGGGCATGGGTTTCTATTATTACAAGCCCCAAGTGAACTGACTGGCATAAGGCTGAGTGCCTTTTAGCACACCCAGGAAGTTTATTGATTCTTATGAAACCCATGCTCTACAGTGGGTCATTGCACTTTAAAAATAAAGTTTTATTTTCCTGCAATTGGGCTCTTACTACATAGCATATGTGAGTTTGGTTACAATGGGCATGTGCCTTTGAATGCACACTGGGCATTCATTAATTCAGAAGAAGCTTATGACCTGTTGCAGGTTTTGGTGACAATAAAATAGAAAACAATTTTCATTTCTATGATATTTAGCTGTTGCTAGATAGATTAGGTTAAGTTAGTTATGAACTGTCTGTTTCCTGGGAAATTAATGCATGCTCATGGCATGTGTTTAGACCAGTTTTGTTTTCCTTTTTTTTGCAATGAACTTTATTTTATAATTTTAATAAGAACAACACACAAGATATAACAATTAAAATCAGCATTGGAACAGATGTCATGAAGGCATACACAACAATACCGAATCCATTACCTAGGCTGTCCCTATACAGCATTTTGTCTAAACATAAGCCAAAAGAAAATAAATAGTACAATTAATATAAAAACATAAAAAACACCCCTCCCCCAATCCACCTCCCACCCATTGTCCTTGTGTGCTGGGAGGGAAAAAAAACTTTCTCAGGACCCTGGTGAGAATAGGCTAATATGATACATACAACAGGCTGATTCCCTACCAACACACCTTTAGTATTAGGGGGGAAACTATTATTAAGGGGCCTTCATCATATAGGAATACAAGGGGGACCAACACATTTGGAACCTATGCCACGAATGATTGGAAAGAGCCATTGCATGTTCCGCATTGTAGGCACCAAGAAATTCTTGGAGCCACTCTGAGTAAGTGAGTGTCCAATCTGCTCTCCAGTGCATCACTATTATAAGCTTAGTAACTTGCAATATCATGGCCATACACAGTTTATCTTGGAACTTTGGGATAGGCGAGTAGTCCCCCAAGAGACAAATACCCTCTGTAAAATAAGTTGAACTCCCAAAGAAGGGGGTTAAGGCATTACCTACAACTGACCAAAGGGACTTTGCTCTCGAACAATATCAGAGTTTGTGTACTAGGGTGCATACCTCACTTCCACAAAATTTGCACTTGTGGGAGGCCAACCTGCTCATCTTGTATAGTTTATAAGGAGAGAAATACAAATCAAGTAAAATATTAAATTGTAACAACCTTAATCGATCTTGTTTTACTAAGCGATAGATAATATGCTTTTTTCTCTTTTTTTTATTTGATCATTTTGTCTTGTTTTTCCTTTTACTGTTTTAGTTGCTTAATTCCCAGGTTCTGATGAGAGCAGAACTGGGGATTTAAAAGTACTGGTACTTTGCTCAGGGGAGGTGAGAGCTTTCCTGGGCTATTCAGTTTTACTAGGTTCTCTCCTGTAACTAAGTATTATTCTAGACTCAATCTGTCTGATCAATTTTATGTGAAATGTGTTGTCTGTCTGCCCCCACAGTTGTGCCCTACTCACCCTCTGCCCTTCATGCCCTCTGTCCCTTCTTTTCTCCTCCACTTGAATTTGGAATATACCAGCACTGTAAAGCACTTGGTATTGCACGTAGGAGAAGGAGGTGGGCGCGGGGTTGCGAACAGCAGAGGGTGAGCGGGCGGGGTCATCCTATTGGAGTCGTGCAAGTCAAAAGACACCCTGGGGTGAAATGAAATTCAGAATGTGGTTATTCATTTCTAGTTTCCATACTCAAGGGCACGACTGAATTAAGTCAGCAGGTAGTTCAGGCGGCACATGGGCATTTGTCCAACTCAGGTGTTATGTAATGCCAGGTCAGTCAAAAACAAGGCAGCAATTCTTGCTGATCTTGTGGAATCGGTTGACCTGGCTTGCATCACCGAAACCTGGCTGGATGAGAATTCTGGCCCCATTTTGGAGGCTTTAATTCCAGCCGGGTACTCGGTGATACACCGCCCGAGACTGGACCATGGGGTGGGGGGTGGCGGTCTGTTTCAAGAACGAACTTAACCTCATGAGTGTTTTGGTTGGGGAGACTGAGTCATTCTAATGTGCCATGGTAGCAGGTGTAGGTTGTGGGATCATTCTTATCTATCGTCCACCCGGTGATGAGAAACATATCCTTCAGGAAATGGCAGACTTCGTCATCGACATGGCATTTGAGTCACCCAGACTGATGGTTCTGGGTGACTTTAATGCCTTGGTCAATGATGAACTATCACAATTTGGACACTTCCTCTAGTTGATGTTTTCTCTGGGCCTCACGCATATGGTTACCACTGCTACTCATAAACACAGCCATTCCCTTGACTTAGTCTTCCTCCTAGGGATTGAAACTTCTGACTTGGAAGTGGATCCAGTTGGGTGGTCCGATCACTGCACTGTGGGGTTCAGTTTTTATACCCCTCCAGTAGGTCTACCACTATGGAGATGGTCAAGTACCACCCTTGATGAGATATAAGTTCTCAGAGCCTAATGGCGGTTCTTGACCTATCGTCCTCCTCGTTTACCAGCAATGATCCTGTGTCTCTCGTGGTGGCCTATAATTCAGCCATCTCGACAGCTTTGGATTTCATTGCCCCTGTCCGAGTTCACCCTCTCTCCTTTCACCCTTGATCTCCCTGGTTTGATGGGACTTTGAGGAAGTTGTGGAGACTAGGTCGAAGGTTGGAGCATTGATGGCGGAAACCCACCCTTGATGCCGACTGCCTTAGATTGATGGACCATTATCAAGTTTATCAATCTGCAATCTCCCGTAAGAAGGCATAATTCCTGTCCAGGGAGATTGCAGCTGCTCAGAATCAACCAGCTCAGCTGTTCCATACTATGGACAGACTGTGCAACCCAGACTGTCTACAGGTATGGAATGCTTTTTCGCAATTTGAGTGTGATGAAATTGCTCGATTCTTTGCAAATAAGGTGGCTGGCATCAGTGCAGGACTCCAGTCAGCACACTCTATGGGCATTGCTATTGATCAGTACGAGGTCACTACACCTCGATTGTCTTGGGAGTACCTTTGGCCGTTCAGAGTTCATGGAAGTCATGCAGATCATCCAGGGTGTGCGCCCTACATGCTGTAGTTTGGATCCTGCACCCACTTCCCTAATTTTGGGATGTATTGATGTTATCGGTCCGGTCCTAGTACGGATTGTCTGGTGCTCTCTGGAGTTGGGAGAGTTTTCTAGCTCTCTGAAAGAGATGGTAGTGACACCTCTCTTGAAGAAAACTTCCTTGGACCCAGACTGCTATGCAAACTACATATCTATCTCTAACGTGCCTTTTATAGGGAAGGTTATTGAGAAAGTGGTAGCTGCACAACTGAAAGACCATTTGACCATCTATGACATCTATGAACCACTCCAGTCTGGTTTTCGTGAGAGACACAGCACCGAGACAGCGCTGCTTCGGGTGCTCAATGATCTCCTGATGGCTAGAGATTGGAAGAACCACTCCATCTTGGTTCTTCTAGATCTCTCCTCAGCTTTTGACACTGTGGACCATGAGGTGTTGTTGGGCCATCTGAGGTTCATCTGTGGACTGTTGGGAACAGTCCTCAGGTGGTTTACATCTTTCATCATGGATAGACTTCAGAGAGTGGTGTCTGAGGTTTATTCCTCAGACCCTACTTCTCTATCATGTGGAGTTCCTCAGGGTTCGGTCCTTTCACCCATGTTGTTTGCGGTGTATACGCTGTCCCTTGGAGACATTGTAAGAAGGTATGGGCTGAGGTTTCGCTGCTATACTGATGATACCCAGCTCCTATCTTTTGCACCCAACCAGAATGGAGCTGTATCGGTCTTCAATAACTGTCTTAAAGAAATCCAAGACTGGATGGATTCCAGTTGGTTAAAGTTGAACCCAGACAAAACTGAGGTGTTGGTTGTGGATCTGGGTCATCGGACAGGGGGCTGGGGGAGGGTGCACCCTCAGAAATGTTTCTTGGTGGCACCTCACTCCCGACTTCTGAACAGGTGCTTAACCTGGGGGTAGTTTTTGATGAAGGACTGACCTTGCATTCGCAGGTGTCGGCTGTCATCAAAACTTCCTTTTACCATTTTAGGAATATCACCAGGATTAGGCATCTGGTTCTGTCCAATGACCTTCCGACATTAATCCACACCTTTGTTTCCTCGTGCTTAGATTATTGCAACTCCCTTTACCTAGGACTTCCTGGGGTAGAAATCCACTGCCTGCAGCTAGTGCAGAATGCAGCGGCCTGGCTTTTGACGGGATCTTCGCGATATAGCCATATTTTGCCAGTGCTGCGCGAACTGCACTGGGTGCAAGTACAGTGGTGGATCACTTATAAAGTTGGCTTGCTGACTTTTAAAGCCTATGTGGACTAGGCCCATACTACCTGAAAGAGCTCCTGATTCCCTACTAACCCGGTTGATCACTCTGCACAACCGGCGAAGGGTTGCTAGAGGTTCCAAGGGTATCTTTAAAATCCTCTGGGGCAAGAGCTTTTGAATTTGCTGCCCCATCCCTTTGGAATTCTCTACCCCATTGGATTCGGAAGTGTGCAACTGTGGAGGCATTCATACAAGCATTAAAAACTTATTTGTGGCTTCAAGCTTTTGACAACTGAATCTTCTGTTTAGTCTATAGATATTTGTATGATTTTATTGAATATGTTATATTTTTATTGTTATTGTTGTTTTAAAATGTGAGGTGCCTTGGTTTTGGTTAGGTGCCATGCAAATACATTTTATTATTATTATTATTATTATATGTCATCCTACGTCTTACTCCAATATGCAGTAATATAATCTAGTTTCAATGTCTGCTTCCAATAAAAATCTTCAGGAGAGTGTAGGCTTCTGACCTTTTTCCCCATATCCTGGTACAGTCAGGAAATGGCTTTATCTTTCAGTGACAATAAGGCCCATTGCTGAAAAAGAGAGCCTACCACATTTGGTCTAGGAGGAGGCCCAAAATGGGCCTTGGCGCAGTGACTAAGCTGTAAGAATCTAAAATAGAAAGTGGATGAGCAAGAAAATCTTGATTGGAACATGGTGAAAGTAATGAGCTGGTCTTCATGGATAAGGTCTGTCAGGGCCTTGAGCTGCAAGCCTTTCCATTGTCTTTCTAATGTAGGAGAGCCTGAAATGCAGAGGTTGGGGTTACAAACTATTGGTTGACCTAAATCTTTTAAGGGAGAGTATTTCAACAATCTACACAACTGCCCATGGGGACGCACAGACCAGCCAATATGGGGTGTTTTTTTTAAGTCTGCTGGTATACAGGAAAAGGGGACATATAGTAAAGATGGTAGAGCCAAATGATGGTTACTGTCCAAACTCCACTCCATAAGGAGCCATATAGGGTGAGAAAGACTATTAGGCTCAAAGAGATACCACCGAAAATATTTAGCACCTTGTATGGAGAGATAGCAAAGATAAAAATCTGAAGGCCGCCCATCTTACTTGGCCTGCAAAGCTTGTAATAGGATTTCCTCTGCAATTTGTTTAGCCATAGAAAGGCAGAACAAAGAGCATGTAACCTAGCAAAATAGCCTTTGAGAAGGAAAATATTAAGTGCACTGAGAAAATACTTAGATGGGGCATAATATTCATTTTCATAATGTTTGCCCTTCCCACAATAACAACAGCAAATTATACCATCATTTAAAGTCTAATTCTATTTGTTTTTACCGGGGTACCCAAAAAGTGATTTCAACTTGTTCATATTGTGGGGAAATTGAATGCTTAAATATGACAGTGCCTTGGATTCCCATTTTAGGCCCATGTTTTCAATCTCAGCTTTGAAGGAATGCGGAGACAAGGGGAGAACCACCGTCTTATTAAAATTCAACTTGTAATCAGAGAAAATACTAAACTGAGATATAAGGTGCCTAACAGCTGGAAGAGAACTTTGCCAACTAGATATATAGAGGAGCACATCATGTGTGAAGGTTGATAATTTTAACTCCTGGTCCCCTATCTTAATGCCCTATATGTCCCTATTTAGGTTTATTCTTTGAGTTAGAGGTTCAATATATAGAATAAATAAATAAGAGGACAAAGAACAATCCTGACTGGTCTTCCTGGTTAATAAAAATATGTCAGACTGCTCATTGTTGCACAAGATTCGAGCAGTTGATTTAAGATAGCTCATATCCTGGTAACAAATTCTTCAGGAAGCCCATACCTCACAAGAACTATAAAGAGAAAGGACCAGTTGACGTGGTTGAAAGTTTTCTCTGCATCCAGGGAGACCAGCAGTGAATTGTTACTGGGCCCCCTGGACATGGAGATAATATGAAACAACTTCCTGAAATGATTGACTGAGGTGCACCCTGCTACAAAGCCTGCCTGCTCCGGTTCCAGGAGGGCTGTCCAAAATTGTGCAAGACGTCAAGCTAGTATTTTTGCATATAATTTCACATCAACATTTAGCAGTGATATCGGCCAGTAGTTTTTGGCTTTGTTGGGATCCCTTCCAGGCTTGGGCAAAAGGACAATCCTAGCTTCCAATAAAGAAAAATCTGTAGGCAAGGATGCACCCAGGAAGTGAAATAGTTGGGTCAGAGACAGCTCATCCCTAAAAAACTTGTAAAAAAGAGGAGAAAAACCATCAGGACCCAGAGTTTTTTCTGGTGAAAGAGAGAATATGGCCTGCTGCACCTCTACCTCTGAAATGGGACCGAGTAAAAGGCATTGTTGATCTGGAGACAACTGTGGGAGGTTCGCCAACTCTAGAAACTCTTCCTGGGCTGCAAAAAGGGAATGGTCAGGTGGAGAGGCTGAGTACAGCTGGCTATAATATTCTCAGAAAAGGCCAGTCATCTACTTAGGGTCACTGGTTATCTTACCAGTCACAGAACTTAACAAGGAAGATACCTATCGAGATGCTGCTTGATGTTTTAATTGCAGAGCCAGAAGTTTCCAAGCCTTGTTTCCCTGGCCTATATAGGTAGCCTTAATCTTTGCAGAAGCTTATCCAAAAGGTGGTCTGAATACTCTGATCTGAGTTGAGCTGGCTCAGCTTGGGTAGAGTCCAGTGAAGTGGGGGTTAAGGTTCCTTCTAAATGGTGGATTCTGGAAAGCCAAACTTCTACTTTGGATAATTGTTTCCGCTTATGGACTGAGGCAACCCATATGAGCTCACCTCTCGAAGTTGCCTTAAGTGCTCCCCAGAGCACATCTAAAGTCTGGGTTGAATTTTGATTTTCCTGAATGGAGCAAACTAGAAAAGTTCACAGATGGGAAGTAATTTCCCCATCTTTCAAAAGCAAGTTATTTAAAAAACAGGTATGGGCTCACAGCTTGACATGAGGGGAATCTATCATTAGCAAAACTGGGGAGTGGTCAGATAAAACACGGGCAATATCTGATAGTTGAGCAATAGAGATAGGAGAGTTTGACTAATTAGGAAATAATCTATCTAAGATAGTACCTTATGGGGAGCTGAAAAAAAAAGTATAGTCTAAATCCTGGGGGTGCAGGAGTCTCCATGGGCCCACTAGACCCAGGGAGTCCATGAATTCCCGAAGAGCCCATTGAGCTGGAGAAAGATTGGCTCAGTTTCTGCAAGTTCTATCAAGATCATTTGTAATTAATCTGGCCTGGTGGCACTTAGGGCTGAGGCACTGGTCGCCTTACCTCGTGCCACGCCGGCTACCCGTGTTTGGGAAAGAGCACGGGTCACCAGGGGATGGCAGGGGAGGAGAGGGATTGAGCATCTGATGGACTGCCCTCCCTCTCCAGGGGGGGGATTCCACTATTCTGTGCAAGGGTATCCACTAGTGAAGGCTGGGAGATATAGCACTGCTGTTCTACAGAAGGGGGGTGTGATAGGTCAGGCACCGGGGAGAAGCGTATGTGGATGTGTGCGCACTCCTTCCATGGGTGCCATTGCATGCTCCTCACACAAGGGTAAAAAATGGAGGGGAAAATCTGGTCCCGGTCAAGCACTGATGAGCCATTCTCCCACCTGAATGGTGCTTCCCACACTGGATCCTGTGAGTAAGTGAGCTGAGCCGGATGGGTTCCTCAACGCTCCGCCATGGGAGGTAATCCATGGAGGTAGGGGGTAGTGGCCTGATCTCGGGGTATGAGGCTGGGTGGGTGGATGAGGATGGTAGCTGACCAGGGACCAAGGAGTAGAAACAATGCAAAAGAAAAAAAAAATTTTTTAATTACTAAGTTCCAATCTCCTCCAACAATTAGTAGGAGATGATAAGATGGCACCAACACTGTAGTCAAAGTCTGGAAAAAGGCAGGGGAGTCCAAATTTGGACCATAGATTGCTCAGTACCATGTGATAACAGTCGCACCAAAAACAGAAGCAAACGAAATGGTGACTACATATTGGTGACAGCAATAAAAGCTATGGACAGCACAGCCACCTGTAATATAAAAGATCAAAACTTAATTTTTACAAAATAAACTTAAAACATAATTTTCTGTAGGGGCTATGCCCCCACACCCACTTTGCCCCGTGCAGCACCCAAACTAATATAATCAACTCTTTTGGGGGGGCGTGACACTGGGGGAAAGAGAAAACCACAGGAGGGGTGGCTACACCATGGGGGGGCTACCTTTGCACAAGGGGGGGAAAATTGGGTAGGAATACAAACTCAGTGGGAATGGAACACCTCTAGAAACAAAAGAAACAAAAAAAAAACACAACAACCAAAAACCACCAAAAAAAGTCAGAAGCACCACTCAAGTTCCGAACCCCATTCTACCGACATCACAAGCCATCACCTAACCTACCACGCCAGACTGCCAGCTGGAAGCAGCCCTCACAAACTCACCCTCTGTCCTTTGCATCATACCTCTGCCTGACTATTCAATACATAGCCATCTTTCACATTTGCTGTAATTCCAGTTGCTCTTTAGTAATAATCGCTGTCTCCACAGTCACTCAAATTGAGTCACTCATATTGAGTGACTCAATTTGAGTAGCTCATATAACGGGTTACCAGATTGCTTCAAGCACTAGCTCACATTATCCCATTGCCACATGGATAAAGAGGTATCTTCCCTCAGGATTTTTTATTTCATTAAGCAAGGTAAATTGTAGTGTTTTTGCTAAATGAATAGCCATTCCACTGTACGGTAGCTATTACCTGACCAAAAGGCTTGCGTCACCCATGATTTGCAAAGGTTTTGTGTTTGGCTAGTGAGAAGGTGGGTTTCTTGAAGGAAAATGATGTGGGGGTGGAGATTGCTCAAATGTCTAAGAATGGTATATTTTTTCTGATTATCCCTCCCTCCTTTGTTATTTCAGTTTTATTTTATTTTTTTTTAATTTATTTTATTTTGAAATCTTTAGCACCAGTGAGCGGATGCTCATTAATTGGTTCCACGTCAGTTAACAAGTACAGAGTGATACATAAACATTCAAATACAGAGTGGTTTGGTAGCAAATATACGAACACATGTTACGGCACAACAATACAGATAAAGTTCATGGTTACACTATACTTAGGCATTGTACAATGTATGCCCACCTCAAGGACAGACAAAATTGAGTAGAGCTAACGGGGGGGGGGACGATGGCGAGGTAATGATAAGTGGAAGGGGTGGTTGGGGGTAGGAGGTGGAGGGGTAGGGGTAATTCCATGATATTATGTTAAGGGGATTAGCCGTAATGGAAAATATATATCAGAGTGTAGCAGGTGGAATAATACACCACACTCTGGGTCCTTTCCAGGCTCACAAAAACAACTCTCCCCCACCCTTGAGCCCAACTTGAAACCAAGTGTCCAATATATCAATTCCCAAAAATTAGTAAAACTCATGAGAGAAAATACCCAAGAAGAAAAAAAAAAAAAGAAAAAAAGACAATTTTAACTCTGTTCAGGCCTATGCCTGCTCCTATCCAAAAGGCCTGTTAAGAATCCAGGGGGCTACTATACTTACTCTGGCAAAAGAAACCTTAAGGTAGAATATTATACCTCCCCACATCCCCCCTCCCCATAATGATAGGTTTCAAAAACTGTTATGAGGAAACAAAACATCTGATCGGTTATGAAAAGGAGATAATCTAGGGACTGTCAGCTCATGATAAAGCAATAAAACAGTTACCCTACAATAATTGTTAAATTTTAAGAAAAGGGTAAGTAACAGTTGTCATCTGCTTGCCAAACTAGATTACATATAGTAGAAAAAAAAAGGAACGCATAGAAGGCAAAAGCCCTACTAAGAATTCCCTAGCTGCTAACAAACCCTTTGACAGTGCCGGTAATAACAGATATGTTAAACTGCAAATAATTACCAGGATAATAATGTAACTGATTAGTTTTAAAAAGGAAAACAAAAAGCTGGTAACTGTGTTTACATTATATAACTGTGGAACAACTGACTTATTAAAACTATTAAACCTTAAAAAATAACTGTTCAACAAACAGCCTGCACATAGTTATGATGTTACAACTAGCAGAATAGAGCAAAAAGCAAAACAGAAAAAGCAGAGCTCTGCTGAAGTTTTTGAAATACCTTCTAAGCATTAAACCTTGTAACAATATTTTGCATTTTAACATATATTTAACTAAAGTAATGTAGAGCCAGAAATGGTCCCAGCCATCAGGTGTTCTGTGCCAAACAGTCAAAACCTGGCAAAAAACATTGGTTGGCAAGTATTATAAAATGGACTTGAAAAATCCTGGGCTCTGATTGACTGATAGTCCTGGCAATGTGGGCATCTATCAGACAACAGAGACCGGTTATCAAAAATGCCAGTCCCAACCTACCTGATTACTGAAAGCCCAGTGACCCATAGAACTTTGAAAATCGACCTGTCACCATTTTTTTCTCTTGCATAGTGGGCAAGTTATCAGTGGGTTAAGCTCTTCCCCCACCCCATCCATCTGTGTTAGATCAATAAATCCCTTACAAATAACATTACATCTGCTAGCTGTTTTGGAAGCAGTTGTTTAAATTGAAAATCCCAATGCTGAAAACCATCACCCCTACCCCACACATTGGGAAGCACTGACCAAGCTACCAGCTTAGAGAGACATAAACCTGGATCAGAAAAAAACATTCCCCTGCCATGCAGTGTCTCGTCCCCCTGTAGCAACAAACAATGTTTTAATTTTCAATGACTAGCAGTTTTTCTTAGCAAAACAGTACCTTTGTTTATAACTGATAGTGCTGTTGCCGAATGGCTCAAATGCGGGCGGTAGCACTACTGACATTCTTTTAAATTGATGATACCACTCATCCAAATCCCTTCACACTTTAAATTGTACCCCTGCTGTCTGCTTACAGGCCTGTTGTTTGTAGCTCCTCAGGTTCCTTAATTCTACCGAGAGGCTACATCGATCCACTGAACAGCACTCTTCTTCACACTCCCGATCCTCAGAGCAGGCAGCAAGGATCAGGAACCACTAAAAAGCAAGAAAAAATGAAAACAGTAAGAACTGAGCCCTAGTCCTCAGGGTAGGCAGCGAGGACCGGGAAGGGAAACTGTAATGGTGCTCCTCTTTACACACACTCCTGGTCCTCAGAGTAGGCAGTGAGGATTGGGAACCAGTAAAAAAGCAAGAAAAAAAGAAGAAAACAGTAAGAACTGAGCCCTGGTCCTCAGGATAGGCAGAGAGGACTGTGAAACTGTAATGGCGCTCCTCTTTACACTCCCAGTCCTCAAAGCAGGCAGTGAGGACCGGGAATCACTAAAAAATATAATAATAATAATAAAAAAGAAAAGAACTGAGCCCCGGTCTTCAGGGTAGGCAGCAAGGACTGGGCAACTGTTAAAAAAAAGAAAAATTAATAGTAAAATTCCCCAGGGCAAGCAGCAGAGATTGCACAAAACAGTTGTGTGTTTTTTTTCCCTTTTGTATAGTGCAATAATGATGACAGCAGAGTACTGGTGGGAAAACTTATTCCAGAGGTGATGGTAGGGGAAGAACAAAAGTACGAGTGAATGGCTCTGTAGAGGGGTAGACAACAGGAGATGGAATACCTAAGAAACCAGGGACTAGTTTATAAGCAAATGGCTTAAATTTATTTATTTTTTCCTTTTTTGTTTTTGTTATTTTTAAATCCCACATAAAACTGCCACAGGTAGCCCATTTTCTAAGTGCAATAATACCCTCCAGGGTGGGCAATATTTGGCAATATCGGACCTTCCAGGGGCTATAAGGCCCTCCGCCTGTGGCATCGGGCCTCATTACACCCCTGGTGGTCTGGTAATGCCCAATACTGCCTGTCACAAACCACACTCACCAGGTCCGGCCCTCTGCTCCCACAGTGTCTACCTCAGAGCGCAATAATGTCAACAGGTAACAGACAGGGTAACCCTCCTGTCTGCTTGCAGATCTGAATCACCTTTAATCTCAAGTTCTGGGGGGATTCAAACTGTGAACCTTATGCTAGCATACCCAAATGTACAGGCTCAGATAATATTCTCTTCAGGGGGATACGATATATCTTTCGCCTAAGGTCACCTAACCAGGTATCCAAAACGAACCCTTTAAAACTCCATAAAAGACCTAAGGTATATTATTACCTTTTCCCAGTTTAGTAACACCATCAAGCTTTTGAACGCTTTTTGTCAATCTTAACCCTCTATACGTCACATGTAAAAAGAACTAAGAGAAACCCAGGCAGCCTTTCAAATAAAAGATTTTACTAAATGATGATAAAAATATGAAAAATGTAAACACAGAACAATATATCAAAGAGCATACAATCACTTAAAAGAAAAGCAAAGAACAAAACAAAAACTCCTGCCTCAATACATTTAGATGTTTTTCTATCTAATGTATTACCTCTTTAAGTGCAGTTAGAGAACTGTGTTTCTTAAAAGCCCAAAAAGATATGACTAAACAGTTCAGACACAGTATAGTTTAAACGGTGTCTCTACACACCCCTCCTGTGAGTCATCTAGCTCCTCCGTTTAGAATATATAAAAAATGACAAGCAGGATGCCCTATCTTGTGGTATATTAAATAAGGTGACATCAGCAAAAAACTAATTTCCCAAATTATGAGTCTTTGATCCCACAGTTCCTTTTGAGGATTTACAAGCCTGCAATCTGTCATCTAGGTGCAAGATATAGCTGGCAGGAATCAGCTTAATAATGTCCTGTTTCTGAAGTCATAAAATGTATATTTTAGCTTCCCAACTTCAAAGCATGTCATAAAGGCCATAAAGTGCAATTTCTGAAGGAAGTTAATTACATTACAGAGATCTACTGGTCAATTATATATCCTGTATTTGTCACTGAAACCTGGGAGGGGGGCACCCATGGAGCAAAGACTAACATACTATATTTTTATATTACAAATATTATAGAACAATCATAACCAGCTGGCCAAGCATCACACCACCTACAATGTTAGGTATTATTGCTTATTTACCAATAAGCAAGGCATAAAGACGTTGGGCAAATCCGTAGAATTACAAGTATAATGAGAACTTGGTTATGCTCATATGAAAGAGTTTAGAAGACAAATAAAAAGAATAGATGTTTCTTCATCGGTCTCTATCATGCTCCTGGCAGTCCACAGGACATCTCAGTGTGGGGAGAGTGTGTGCTACTCTTGTCGGAGTCCAGAGATAAACAAAGCTTCCATTGAAAGTTCTGGAACATCTATTCCATTGATTAGCAAATTAACCAAAGATTAGCCTTCAGAAGCTGTCCCAACTTAATGTTCAACTGAAGGGGATTAAAAGAAAAGTAATGAGCACAACTGCTGCTCTTTGACAGAAACCAATAAATGTATGAACATCCGGTCGGGCTACATTGCATTCACCATTTGCATCGATGAAAGTCTGAGCTCGGCAAACAAGGTCATGCCCCAAAACAAGCATTAAATGAGATGTGTCTTACCAAGCTCCCAGCGAGGGCTATGTCTTTCAAATACAGTAAGAACTGAGCACAAGCAAGATAAACATGAGCATATTCAGTGAGCCATCTCATCCAGAGAGAGCTACAGTGAAAAACATATTCACCATTTTTTCCGCAAATAAGTCTGGGAACAAAGCTGGTAATTCCAGCAATGCTTGATATGCAGATTCAAAATGGTGTATGCCCACATTGGTATAAACCTTCAGTCTTGCAGGATAGCGAAGATTATGCTTGACTTGGGCTGCCCATAATTTAGATAATATGGGACGGTATGCTGACCAGGCCTTTCTGACTTTTACTGTTAAATCTTGAGCAATCTGAAGCTTATCACCTGACCGCTGTATGGACTCCAATTTCCTGGTCCCTTTTAAAATGTGGTCCCGATCAAGATAGTTCAGTAATTAGAAAATTATTAGACATGGAGGCTCACCGGAGGTGGCTTGGCCCAAAGTGACTGATGTTCCCTTTCAATGATATAGCATGGGCCATT
The DNA here is from genome assembly GCA_016271365.2 of Neoceratodus forsteri. NCBI lineage: Eukaryota > Metazoa > Chordata > Ceratodontiformes > Ceratodontidae > Neoceratodus > Neoceratodus forsteri. Next base: position 243,893,322 of record CM028130.1, read on the forward strand.
CGGGGAAGGTTCTATGATCTTGGTGCAAAAATGTTGAAGAAAGTTGATCGGGTTAGGTCCCTCCTCATCTTCTGGGAGACCGACCAACACTGAATTACTCCTCCCATTCCTACCTTTAAGATAATCCACCTTTTCTTCAAGTTTGCTGATTGTTCTTCTAAAGGTGGTGATCTCAGGCTTCCAGCAGTTCTGGTGGTCTTCCACTAAGTAAATGCAGACCTCCTCATTGGAGACCCTTTGAGTTAGAGACTGCAGAGATGGCTCAAAATCTTTTAAATCTTCAATGATAGCATAGATGGCTTCTTTGGTTGTCATTACCTCCACAAAAACCTGTTTGGGGGAGAGAACTATCAGAGAATTGTGAGGAGGGGTGACCAGTGAGGTGCTGCAGCATGGCTGCTTGGGTTCCAAGACAAGTGCTTGAACAGAATCGGAGTGTTGTGTAGTCAGCAATGAAGACTGATCTGCTGCAATAAGGTCCATCATTTCTTCCTCCATAGCAAAGGGAAGGTAAGAAGATCTTCAAAATGCTCTATATGTGAGCTAGCGATGCAGGGAGATGGTAAAATGTAAGTTTATTTGCCTGTCCGGGATGGAGCTTGCTATACTCACACCTTTCCCAGCGCTATCATCATGTGGCTCCAGACCAGTTTTGTTTTTCAGATTTCTCACTTTCTGAAATCCCATTTTATAATTTCTGTTGATCCAGCCAGGACTGTAAATGAGACTAACAGTACAAAAGTTGAGAGATGCTGCATTTGATAGGGGTGGTTATGGGGGGCTTCCACCTACAGACAGGCTGAATTGGTTTTGTTGTGCAACATGAAATTATGAGCTGCCATAGCAAATGGGAAACTGAGGAACAGCCTTCATGTTCCATGAAACAGTGACACAGTAATGAAATGGCATTGCATAAGGACTATTGGTGTGCCATAATAAATTCTTTTGCCGGAGTTAATTTAAAAAGAGAAGGGATGAAAGAGGTCACCCTTAGCTAATGAGTAATGCGCTTAGGTTAGCTCAGGACTGAGGTACAAAGCTTAGCCTTCATATAGTGATGCAGCAGAGTTTAAATTTCCTGTAAATTCAACAACTTCACATCCATTAGCTCCTTTGTGGAGATTTCCCATTTAAGTTAAAATTTACCATTTGTAACTTCACTTGCTTTTTTTTTTAAGTGAAAATTGCACTTAAAAAAACCCAAATCAAGAAGAAATTGAAAATGGCATGGATGGAACGCTTCCACCATTCTGTTACCTGGTGTCTAGTGCCCCGCCACTGATAGCTGCCCACATGTAAGATGAAATTGCCCCCACATATCACAAGTTCTGTAATATTAAATGAAATCGCCACCCTCTGCCAACTACCAGCCCAACTGCCAAATAAATGGCAACATCCCTGGTGTCTAGTGGTCCCCAACCCCCCCCCGCCAATCACCAGTCCAACTGTCAAATAAATTGCAACATACCTTGTGTCTAGTGGTCCCCCAACCCCCACCAATCACCTTCCCATTGTAGAATTGTAAGTACCCCCTCAATTACCAGGTGCCACAGAGAAGAGACACATTTCCCTGGTGTCTAGTGGACCCCTCTCCCTAGACCCATCATCAAATGCCCACTCCCTGGTGTCCAGTGGATCCCCACCCCTCACCTCAGCATGTACCTGGACCCTGAGCAGTGCACTGGTACAGCCCTCCACTCTTCTCCACAGCTGGAGGCCTGAATGAGCACTCAATGAATGAGTGCATGCTTGTATAAGTATGTGCTGTTTCACTGCCTGCTTGCAGTTATTCTCTGATGTTATTGGGATGCAGAGAAGAACAGAGAGCTGCTCTGGTGGCTGGCAGAGGTGGCAGGTTGGGGGAGAATGGTGTTGTGAACCCCAGAGGGGTCCACAATGCCATTCCCCCCCATCCTGCCCCTCCTCCACTTGGGACCGGAGCAGCCTTCTGTCCTTCTCTGTGCCCCAATAATATCAGAGAATGACCATGAGATGGCAATGAATACAGTGTTATTGGGGTGAAGAGAAGAGCTGAGGGCTGCTCTGGTGGCTGGCAGAAGGGGCAGGATGGGGGAATGTCATTTGTGGACCCTGGAAGAGTCCACAACGTGGTTTCCTCATCCTGCCCCCCACTGGAGACTGGAGCATCCATCTGCCCTTTTCTGCATCCCAATAATATCACAGAATGACCACAAGCTGGCAATGAATGCGTGTGTGCTTGTACAAACACTCACTCATTCATTGAATGCTCAGTAAGGCTACCAGTCATGGAGGACAGTGGAGGGCTTTGCCATTGCCCTGCTTGGGGTCTAAGTGGGGGGCAGTACATGCAGCAGTGGGGGTCAACTAGACACAAAGGAGTGGGCATTTTTGAGGGGATGGGGGGGTTCCAACTAGACAACAGGGAAATCTGTCTCTTCTCTGTGGCACTTGGTGATCAGAGGAGTACCTTAATTTCACAACGCATGGGCAATCGGCAGGGGTGGGGGACCACTAGACACCATGAATGTTACAATTTATTTGACAGTCAGGGGGTGATTGACAAAGGGGGACATTTTATTTAATATTACATGGCCCGAGATAAGTGGGGGGTCATTTTATATGTAGGGGGGCTATCAACAGTGGGCGGGGGCCACTAGACACCAGGGATGTTCCTTTGGATGTGGGTCACAGGAATTGGTGTGGGGGGGTGCACACCAATTTTCTTTTAAAAAAAAAACTTGCAGGTTGAGTTGCCAAACTCCACCTGTGGTGTTTTCAGACTTGACATTTTGCAGAGTTTGTAGGGGGCAAATCTGGGCTTCATCCCCCAAATCTGCTACATGGATTGAGTAAAATTTGCTGATTATTTCATGGAGTGAATTTTCCCTACTTTGCACATTTCTACCTTCATAGAACTGGAAATTCCCATATCAGACCAAATGAATTTACTAACAACACCCCCCCCCCAAAAAAAAATATACGTACTGCCACTCCATGTCTAGCTATAGGGAATTTACACAGACCAAAATACTTTTTCTAACACTCTTAGAACAGGAGAAAATGTGGGTCAAGAAATCAGTATTTTAGTCATGACATTCATGTTTTGAAGAGGAAGACTGACTTGACTGTAATTGAGAGCAAGGTTTGTATATCATTTATCATGCATAGTCATATAGTGAATCTCAGTATTGTTTTTATGTGTAATTTTTGACCAGGAAATGCACACTATGCTGTGATTTCTTGTTCCAGTTTTTATGGCTGCATGGGTGGTGCCTTGCAGGCATTTTGGGATTACTAGGAGGGGGGGCTGACAGGAAATAATGTCTGTGTTCTTCCCTTGAGTGCTTCAGAGCAAACATACATCAGTGCTTCAGTTCGGGTTATCTCTAGAGATGCAGCAAATTATAAATCCGTCCACGAAGTGACCACTTCGCATCCGTGGAGCACAACGCAAAGTGGACCCTGTAAAGTGCTCACTTCACGTTATCATTACCACTTCACGTTCTCATTATGCCTTAATGCAAAGTAAGGCAAAGTGAGAAGAAAATATGCACATTACATGGCCTGCAGTACTGTCAGTCACATGCGTTAGCCAGGCAGGAAGGAAGTGAGTCAGAGAAGCAGTTTCACTATCTTCTTTGCATTTGTACAGGGAGAAAGCAAAATTGTTTTGTGAAATGAGTTTGCTTGACTCTTGGAGTCGTTACTGCCAATCCAATTCAAACAGCTTTTTTAAAAGCTATTTTATTTAGTGTTTGTATTGTGTTAGTGTTTTTTTTGGTTAGTGAATATTTTTGTATAAGTTTTGTTTTTGTTTTGTGTGTGTGACTGACTCTGTGTGTGTGTATGTGTCCACTGTCTGTGTGTGTGTGTGTGTGTGTGTGTGTGTGTGTGTGTGTCATCCCGTGGACCCACGAGGATGGAGGGTCAGGTTGGAGTTGAGGAAGGTGAGTTGCTGGTACATGGGAGCATTAGGATAGGAGGAGTGCGGACCCGTGGGGGGTGGGGGGGTCATGTTATGTTGGGTCTTCTCCAGACTCCTGGCCAGTGTTGCTTCCCCCATGGAAGCAACAGGAGCAGCAGCAGCAGCATCACCAATGCCAGTGGTGGCTGTTGCTCGTCCACCTTCTCCATTGCCACCACTGGCAGATACTGTTGGGGCTCCAGCAGCACCCCCTTCACCACCTCCACAGCCACAGGAGGTGGTCCCGGCAATAGTCAGTGGTGGTGGGACTCATGCCCACCAAGTGCATACTGTGTCTGGTCCCCCCTGCAGCTCCCCAGTGTGGGAGTTTTTTAATTGTGTGGGGGGAGACAGCACAGTGGTGCAGTGCCATGTGTGTGGTATGCTGGTGTGCTGTGGTCCCCCTGGGACACATTTGGGGACTGGTGGCCAGTGCACCCACATGATGAATCACCATAGGGCAGAGTGGCAGGCTGCCATGGAAGGGGCCATGCATCCACCTGCTGGCCCTTCTGTGGCAGTGGCCAAGGGTGCTGCTGGGGTGGGAGATGAGCCTCACAGCAGTCACTGCTGCAGCAGGAGGAGGGCTACATCAGGTGCTCCACCACTACCACCACCACCACTACCACAGCCACCAGCACCACCCTATCCACCACCAGTCCCACTAGCTGGATTACCTGCTGCATTGGACCCCGGCACAGTCCCTGTTAGTCAGTCTGACCGCCTCCTGGTGTGGGCAGCACTGGAGGAAAACAACAAGCATTTCATTAATTTGGAGCAGCAGGTTACCAGAGTGGAAGCACAGCAGCAGCAAATACTTTCAGTGCTGACCTGCTGCTGGACCACCACGGCATCCCACAGCCATAGTAAGTCCAGTTATAGTTTTCTGCCCCCCACACCCACCCCACCCTCACTGACCCCACCCCACTACTGTGTTGTACTTGTGTTGTGTGGTCTTTGTTTGTTATTAATAAATCATACACATTTTCCCTTCCAGGGGAATCTTTCTTGCACCGCATAGTGCAATACATTTTTTTGAAAACAATGCATAAATGCATTACAGTGAGTCATGTGACAGAGGCATTCCCATTCTGAAAATCTGCCCATATTCTGCCTCCCTTCTCAGCAACATTAGGCCATGATGGCAGGGAGAGCGCGTGTGCATGCTTCTTACAGTGAATATCAGAATGTGCAGGTTTGCAAATGTTTCTTTATGTTAATGGTCAGTTTGTCGTGAAATGTGTGGCCACGTTTCCAGTAAGAAGAGCCTTGGTAGTGGAAACATCCCACATTTCACCACCAAGTGAACCTTATAACATTAGGAAACATTGCTTGGGATAGCTGCTTGACATTCAGTATAGTGGAGCATGCACCTGCGCTCCCCCTGCCATCACGTCTTAACGTTGCTGAGGAAGTGTGGCACAAATGTGAGTTGCTTTTCAGATTGTTAATTCCTCTATCATGTGACCCACTGTAATGAAATTATGGGTGGTTTTCACAGACATACATTGCACTCTGTGGAGCAAGAAATATTCCAGTGGTAGTAATGCCCCACATATTAGTTTATGTGCATTACCATAACTATGTAATGTGGTGACTGTCTGTAAAGCAGCAGCGCAACAATCTGTTGACAACTCTGACCTATATTTTTTAATGCTATGTTACAACTTCCTTTACTTACATCCTGACTGATTGGAATGATACAATAATGTGCAGTAGTTGAGTGTGCTGTACTACCTTTTTTCATGTGTGAAATAATGAAAGGAGCATTCCTTTTAAATTGGTGCTGCCGACAGTGAGTGTGACCAGGTCTTTGTGATTACAGTATTTTCCTCTGCTTTTCTCCATCACATCAAGTAGTTGTCATATATAACTTCTGTTGTTAACTTACAGTTATGCACCAGTCAGTGTTTTATATGACACCACAGAACAATAGTTATTGAAAAGCAGCTGCAAATAAATACAAAGCTGGTCGGAACAATATTGGAAGAAGTGCTCATTTTGTTTTCATACATGAAAAAAGTAGGAGTAAGAGAAGCAGACATAAATTGTGAGAAGAATCGTATCATTCAAGTCAATGACGACTCGCACGTAAGTAATGGTTGCTGTGGCAATTTAAAGTAGCATGAAAAAGTACAGTTCAGAACTGTGAGGACATTCTTGCAATGCTGCTTTAATTGTAAAATGTCAATATGACATCATGACTATGAGCTCACAGCAACATCACAGAACACACAAAAGTGGCACAGAGTCCCCAGATTTTTTCTGCAGGCCCACAATGCATACTTCTTGTGTGCAGAACATTGACAAGTGGTAACGAAGTGAAAAGAGACTGTTTCAGCACATACAAAGTCCCCCAGAATTAATGGCGCACTCAGTCATGCACACAGTGGTGGCACAGAGTCCCCAGATTTTTTCTGCAGGCCCACAGTGCATCCTCCTTGTTTGCAGAAAATTGACAAGTGGTAACGAAGTGAAATGAGACTGTTTCTGCACAAAATGATGACTATGAGGTTCGTGTTGCTGGTCCAATGTGTTGTGCGAGACGATTCCACGAAATGAAATGTGATCATCTCAACTGGATTGAAAGGTGCCCTTTGGATGTACACTAATAGTAGCTTTGGTGAGTAGATATATATATATATATATATATATATATATATATGGTTGTGTATTTTGTAGGTGATGATGAGGGGGGTTGAACTTGACATTGACATGCACTCATGCTATTGTTCTGCATCACACAGGTCACTCCAAACTGTTGCTGTGCACGTTCCAGTGCTCACTGAGAATTTTTTGCTCTTAAATGGAAATGGATAACTCTCAAACACATGAAGGTACATATTTATTTTTTTTTGAGGGGGGTGGGGAAATCATATTTTCAGTTTTGTCTGTAATGGTTTCTTATTTTTTTACTTCTTCACAGATTTCATCAGCATCCTTCTGGAGTCTGGTTGTTAATGATGGTCATAGTCATCGAATGAAACGACTTCTGCATGTTGCATGTGTGCCCAAGCTCGGGTCGGAGGAGGGGTGTGCCTGATGCCGAAGAACTTTTTTTGGATAAGGCCACTTTGACAGAACAACAAAGTATCGTGAATTTTCCTAAAAAAAGAAATGAATGACTTCTTAAAAGTTACAACTTCATTGTTATGTGTTCCTCCCTGGTTCTCAAATCTCAATCCCTATTGTCAAGTTACATTTCCGAGACACATCTTGTTAACTACTAAGACAACCTGTTGTGTGCAATATTTGCAGCAGTCTTTACAAAGCAATGAAATGGATGAAATAAAATCTTTATACTTACCAGAATGGATTTCACATGGACATTACATTGGTTCCTTTCTATACGATATAGCTACAGCATCTTTCCCAATGAGTAATAGTGATGGAGCCTGTTTTTGTTCTCCTGTAAAAGAAACAAAAGAAGTGTACTGAATTTTGCCCCTGTGGCTCTGAAAAGCTACAGAAAACAAAACAGACGACTTAAGGAAGTGAGGCAGCATAACAAACATGAGTGCACATACTCACTTTATGGTTTAAGTATTAAGAAGCTGGTGGTGGTGGTGGTGCACTGGTGGACTGATGGTCTCTGGGGGGCACACAGACTCATGGTGGCAGACTTGCATAACATCAGTCCCGGTGGTGGTGGTGGTCCATGGGGGGGCAGACAGACTCATGGTGGCAGCAGAGTTGGATAACATCAGTTCCGGTGGTGGCAGTGGTCCGTGGGGGGCAGACAGACTCACGGTGGCAGCAGACTTGGATAACATCAGTCCCGGTGGTGGTGGTGGTCCGACCGTGGGGGGCAGACAGAATTCTTGGTGTCAGACTTGGATAACATCCATCCCAGTGGTGGTGGTGGTGGTCCAAGAGGGGCAGACAGACTCATGGTGGCAGACTTGGATAACATCAGTCCCAGTGGTGGTGGTGGTCCGTGGGGGGCAGACAGACTCATGGTGGCAGCAAACTTGGATAACATCAGTCCCGGTGGTGGTGGTGGTCCGTGGGGGGGAGACAGACTCATGGTGGCAGCAGACTTGGATAGCATCAGTCACGGTGGTGGTGGTGGTCCATGAGGGGCAGACAGACTCATGGTGGCAGACTTGCATAACATCAGTCCCAGTGGTGGTGGTGGTCCGTGGGGGGCAGACAGACTCATGGTGGCAGCAGACTTGATAACATCAGTCCCAGTGGTGGTGGTGGTCCGTGGGGGGGCAGACAGACTCATGGTGGCAGCAGACTTGGATAACATCAGTCCCGGTGGTGGTGGTCCGAGGTGGGGGGGCCACACCACCTTTTAAATACTGCAGTTAAAACTTGCCTACAGTAACCACATCATCATTCTCATAAAGAAAACTGTCCTCACAGTCATCGATGTCTGAAGTCTGACCACTGGGAAATTCTTTCTCCATTGTGCCATCATCTACGTCAGTGGTGGGCTGTTTCAGGCAGCCACTGCCAGTGCCACCAGGATGCTCCATTTCCACATCAGCAAGACCACCATGACTAGGCTGGGGTACGAATACCAAGGTTGCAGTCTGTGCTGGTATGTGCCGCTCATTCATTTTAATGAATGTTAGCAAACTAACATTTGCGGGAGACTGGTTTGTCTGACGATCCCTGACTATTGCACCTGCTGAGCTGAATACCCTCTCAATACATACACTGGAGGGTGGGCATGTGAGGTACTTCAGTGCCACTGCAGTCAGCTCTGGCCATTCACTGACCTTTCCACTCCAGTACAAAAGAGGATCTTCACTTATTGTCAGATACCTGATTTCAGACAAATATGACTCAACCATTCTCTGTGCCGCACTAAGTCCAATTGCTGATGCATTAGCCTGTTCCCCGGAATCATTGATTTCACAAATACCCACTTGGGACAAAGTTTCCCAAAGTGGGTTGATGCCAACCACTTTGGATGACAGACCACCAGGAACTACAGTCCCCTTACCTTTGCATGATATGCTTGCTGCTCCTCCAGCTACACCTTCAGCTGGATTATGCTGCTAAGGTTTGCAAACCATGGCACGTGACTTCTGTGCCCCATGACCCAAGCAAACCAGTTGACCACTGATATTTTTTACCTGTTCAGGCCTTCCCTCCAGTACTGATGCAATTCCACGTTTGCATCGTGGGTCCAACATTGTTGCCATGGCAAAGTTGTCACTACGTTGGATGCTCACAATGTGACGATTCTGGTCGAATACTGTCAGCATGTGTTCCAGCAACATACTGCTACCACCGTCTCCGGCAACATCAAGGCTATGCTGTACATTCACCAATGTCTGCCTCAGCACCCGCAGCAGTCGAATTGATTGGCTAATGGAGGCAGACTTGCCACTCACTGCCTGTGTGGCATGTTCAAAAGGCAGCAAAATTGTTACTACAGAGTCCATGAGGCACCACTATTCAGTCGTCAAAGACATGGAGGCCCCAGAACTGTCACGGCTAGTGTGCATAACAAGATATTCTGAGATGGCTTTGTATTGTTCATACAACCTTTCTGCCATGTATAATGTGGAGTTCCATCGGGTGACAACTTCCAGCTTCAAGCGGTGCTGAAGCAGGTTGTTTTGTAACTGCAACTGCCGCAGTTGGTCACGGTCCTTTCCAGATCTTGAAAAGTGAGAGCAGGTACGTCATGCAATGGTCAACATTTCCTTTATGTAAGGGTGCTGCAGAAACTCCTTATTTAAACAGTGGGCCGTGCATGGAACATGAAAAAAAACACCATTCGTGATACATTTCACCACATTTGACCCATTGTCACTTGCTATGAACCCTGCTCTCAGGGACAGAGGGTTTAGCCATCTGTCAATTTCAGTCAGTACCCTGTCCAACATGTTCTCACCACTGTGTGAAAACGTCACACTGCGCATAGCAATTGTTGCATGCTGGCGAATTCCAGAAAGATTGCTACCACAACAGTCCACCTTCCTGCACTAATTTTTCACACTACAAGCATCACAAACAACCCCCGGCACCTGTGCCCTGCGTGCAGTTATATACAGATATGAACTCTCCGCTGTTTTGCCACTTGTCCACATATCCATACTTAAATGGATGAATGGAGAGGAGGAATGCTGAAGGGCATGTCTTACTGAGTCTGAGACAGTGCGGAACAACTCAGGAACAGCACGGGTAGAAAATTATGTCCTGAATGGGACTTTTCATTTGGACAGGCACAGGCAGCAAACCGCCGGAACCCAGAATTCTCCACAAAGGAGAAGGGTAAAAGATTGATTGCCAGCATTTCTGCTACAGCAGCATTAATTTCACGTGACACTGTATGATTGGGGGGGTACTTCAGTTTATGTGCAAAAACACTCTGTAACGTGGGCTGACTTAAATGTTTTACACGGGGTGTGTTGTTGGTCACAAATGGTTGTGCTCTGTGATGAATGGCATTGGTAGGGGGGTGAAGTGTGGACATTTGATGAAGACAGTTGCACAGGTGATGATGACAGACCCAGAAATTATGTTATTTTTCTAGATTTGCCAACTGGGGTTGATGTACCACTTGCACTAGACATAATGCATTCACCACCACCACCACCACAAAAACTGCTACTCTCACTAGCACTGGACAACATTTCAAAGTTATTATGGTTCTCCACCTCATCATGCCTGTAGTAATCCTCTACTCTTATTACCGCACTACTGCACACATTTAATTTCCTACTGGGCTTAACAGTCATGGAAGGGGATAACATGCTGGCTATGGTTGCCGGTGATATGGGTGAACGCCCCAGTCTGGTATTAGCTGCCAGCTTGTGCTGGGTCCACAGAGTCAAGTGCCTATTCTTAAGATGCATATGCTGTCCTCCTGTCCCAAGATGGCTCCCCTTTTTACCTAGACTCACATGCACATGGCAAACCTGGCAGATTGCAACTAAATCATCATTTGCATCTTGAACAAAAAAATCCCCAAAAAGGGACTGTGATGCTCTGCTTTTAACATGTCCATGATGATGTGGCTTATTTAAGTCTGTTATTTTAAGCACTGAAGTGGGGGGGCAATTGATGTTTCTGGCACTGCATACCTGGACTGCAACTGACCACCACGACTACCTATCATACTGATTACTGGGTCATCATCATCATCATCATCATCATCCACTAAAACCGGTAAATCACAAGTTTTTATGGGGGGGGGGATTTTCCTGCAAACAGATTCAGACACAGCCACTTTTAATTTATTTTTCTATGGTTCCCAACTGGGGTCAATTACATCATCATCATATTCATCAATGTCACTGTCACACACATCCGCATCTTCTGCTTGGATGCTAACATGTGGACTGCATGTTGCAACAACAGCAACATCATGATCATCATCAGCCTCATCACATTCATCATCAGCATCTACACCATCATCAACTGATATTTTTTCACCACACTGTGAATCACTGCATGGAAACTGCGTGACGTTAAGTGCCACGGTGGATGGAATATCTCATTGTATGCTATAGTTGACATGATCATCAGAATCAGGTTCAGTTAATGGGATGTTACTGGGAAGTATGACATCATCTACGCTGTCACTCGCTTGCACTGCTTCACACTCAATATATTTGGATACGGTACACTGGTCAGAATTAGAACTTGATGCAACAATGCTAATACTACCTCCACCACCACTAACACCAGTAACACTAACACCACCGGCTGGGAAAACATCATCTCCTCCAACTATCAGTGAAGATACTGATTGGGCTATAAAAAAACATTGCAGGAGAAATATCTTTCCTCACATCAGCAATGCACTTCTCCATCCGTGTACTACTACCATGCCCACAGACCCTCTTACTGCAAACATTGCCATGGCCAGAAACAGCTTTACTTGCACGTCTCTTTGCAGGCATTTTGGGGTATCAACCACAAATATTATTACCAAATTCAGATTTTGATACGTTCACTTTCTGACTGGAGGGATGCTAGCTGGATGTGAAGCAAAATAAACAACTGTGGCTTCAGCAACAGATAAGAGACTACTGTGTTGTGACACTGTCACAGAATTAAAGCAACTTCAGTAACCAGTGGTACTGATGGGGTCACAAAACAATCCAGTGTGGTAAAAAAATACCTTTTCAACGTGGGGTTGGGGGGGAGCACTGAATACAGACAGTGCTGATTTTTACAGCACTACAAGCAGCAAAACTAAGATCAGAGAACACTATTGCAGTACAAAATCAGGCAGGTGCAGTGGATAGCAGATTCACACTGCTGCTCTTACTTGCACTTACATTTACACTAATCTGTGTCACAAATTTTAAAAGGTGCATTATATTTGATGCATGCCACACTGCACACACAACACAGAACACTTTGTGTACAATGCTGAATGAGCAATGCGATGCAAATGCAAAAGTTCAGTATACTGCCACGTAATGTAAATTTGTAATTTAAACAACCTGACCTTATGAAATGCTGCACCACATTCACACAACAAACAGCAAGACAATGTGTACTATTACTGACAATTTTACTATGTGTATAGTAACACAGTCAGTTATATAATGAAAATATAACCAAAACACAAAGAAATCACTAGTTCTCCAACTTAAATCTACCTACACACAGATACGTCCCTCCCCCACACAGCACACTTCACTGTCTTTCACCACACATACTCAGTGTTGTAAATTTACATTCAAAATCCACACACAAACAAAAATGCTCAATGATGTGAGCACAGAAGGCTTTCCTACAATCGATGAACTACAGTTGAATCCCCCCCAAAAAAAGCAAAAATGCTTTTTGAACAACTTTTAAAAGATTCCTACAGACAGCTATCAGAGCACACTGTCTCCTAGTCCTTCCTACTCATACTACCCTGAACTGAGGCTGTGCAGATCAATATAGAGCCCATGTGACCAGAACTCCCATGAATCACTGGAAAATCCACCATCAGAGCTCAAAAACAAGGCGAAGTCAACTGCCACCAATATACTTCGCCTTAAAATTGAAAGAGTAGTGACCAGTGAAGGCGGAGTAATGCAAAGTCACTGTTTTCAATGCACTTTGAGTTCCTCATTATAATGTGAAGTACTCCACTTTGCATTGCAGAGCACTCTGCGAATCCGCCTGTGCTCCATGAAATGTTTTGTGGAGCGGATTGAGCCCACTTCGCCCACCACTAGTTATCACATTTAAAGCTGTGATCTGTTTCTGTCTGTCTTCTGATTCATTTCCTTTCAGCCTGCCTGCACTAGATCTGGACTCTTATTTCATTGCTATCTGTCTCATTTTATCTGTTACAAGAATTGCCTCTTAAGAACCTAGAGCAATATTAGACAGAAAAAAAAAAACCTTCACATATCGGTGTGATAGATTAGAGGAGCAGTTAGTTAAAAAATACAACTAAAAAGATAAGGAAACATCCCTGAAAGCCATATGAGGGAATATGTCAAATGTCACAGAATGGAATGTTCCTGCAGTAAATTATCTGATAGCAAGTGCTTTGTAAGGATGCATACCGTAAAGAATGAAGGTTTGGGGTCCTTAGCTCCAGTCATTCAGTTTGCTAATTTTTTGATTTATTTGCTTTTGGTAACTGGGTAAGTGCACTAGACAGAACTGCCTATTTTCAGGCACGACCCGGGAGAGTACAAATCATGGAACAGGTAAAAACAAATAGATATACAGTGTTGTAGAATAGGAGATTCCAAACAATTATACAGAGGTGCAAGTTACATAACACATAGAGGAGGAGGTACATATCACACAGTATAATAGGAACAAAAACAGACAAAAAGGCACAATTTACTGTTAATAATGTACAAAACATGACAGTGCTATTGGTAAGTCAGCAAGGAGACAATTCCCAGGCAGAGACAGGGAACAAAGTGTATAGCTGCAGCTGAGGAAGAGTGTGGATGGGAGAAATCAAGAGGCCACAGGGAAATTTAAGTGCATGACAATGGTAGATTTGCATGACTCCAGAAGCTAGGGACATTTGTAAATGTCAAGGGAGGCGAGGTAATTAAAGGGCAATATTTGTTACTGAAAGAAGTATCTATTTATTTTGAAAAAGATAGAAAAATGTATTTAATTTTTCATTAAAAGACATTGGGCAACTAACTAGCTGGCAGTTTCTGACATAACAGTACCAGAATTCTATTGAATTCTTTTTTACTAACAGTGTGAAAAGTAAAGACAAAAAACATACTTGTTTCACTGCACTAACACATATTTTGTTACAAACGTTGAAAGTAATTATGAACACATCAAAATACAATAGATAAAATACTAATTTGTCTATTTCTTAGAAATAATCATCTGTTCTTTGCATGTCTTTCTGAAATAAGTTGGGGAGTGTGAGTGTGTGTGTGTGTGTTTGTGTGTGCACTAGAAGCAGCTGTATGAAATTACAGTCTATGAACTCATCAGCCACCAATCAAAATCAAACCTCTAACACACATAACAGAAGTTCAATAAATAAGACTGATCATATATATAAGCATATTAAAAACAGAAGACAAACACAGTGTAATGGCCCCACATTAAAAGGTACTGTATCAGTCTGCCCCTTAAGTCTCTTTCCTTAGTGCAAATTAACACAGTTCACTAAATTTGCTATACTCAAACATGTTTGGAGCAAAGTGTGACTGTCCTAAGTATGTTTGAATATAGCCAGCCAAAGCAACAAACTCTGGCCAGAGCCAGTATGGATGCAGATGAGCTGATAGAGAAATACTGGGGACCAGAGAAACATGGCACTGTCCATACTGAAGATGGCCACTGGAGCATTTTGCATATGCAAAATGACTCACACATGTACACTAAACTCCAGTGGCCATCCTGGACATGGGGGACTGTGCCATCAAGAGACATCAACTGGACAGTTTGGGACTAGTTTTGTCAATTTCTGACACAATTCATGAATTATTTGTGAGCTCCTTTTAATTATAAGAATTTGCTGGAATAGTCATGAAACTGCTCAGTATGGCCCATTGTAGCTCCCAAGTAGTTAAGAGATAGCAACCAGACAGCTGGGGTCAGTTTTGGATAGATGCTGTCAATCTTTGTGAATTATTTGTGAGCTCAACTAATTACATGAATGTGCCGAAATTCCCACAAAACTGCTCAGTATGGCCCATTCCTGCTCCCAACCAGTCAAGATACTGCAACCAGACAGTTTAGAACCATTTTTGTCAATTTCTGTCATAATTCATGAGTAATTGACACGTTCCTCTAATTACACGCATTTGACAACATGGTCATGAAACTGCTCAGTATGCTCTGTTCTCACTCTCAAACAGTCAAGAGACATCATCTGGACAGTATGGGATCAAATCTTTTCAATTTCTGACACAATTCGTGAATTATTGATGAGCACCTCTTCTTACATGAACTTGCCAGAATGGTCATGAAACTGCTCAGTATGGCCTGTTCTTGCTCCCAAACAGTCATGAAACTGCTACCAGACAGTTTGGGACCATTTTTGTCAATTTCTGTCACGATCCATAAATTATTGGTGAGCTCCTGTAATTACACAAATTTGCTGAAATGCCCTCAGAACTGCTCAGTATGGCCCATTCTTGCTCCCAACAAGTCAAGATACTGCAACTGGTATGTTTGGAACCATTTTTGTCAATTTCTGTCACAGTTTGAGAATTATTGGTGAGCTCCTCTAATTACAAGAATTTACTGGAATGGTCATGAAACTGCTTAGTATGGCCCGTTCTTGCTCCCAAATAGTCAAGAGACAATGGACAGATTCTGTTAATGTTCACGAATTATTCGTGAGCTCATCTAATTGAAGGAATGTGCCATAATTCCTGCAAAACTGGTCATTATGGCCCATTCTTGCTCCTACCCAGTCAGGAGACAGCAACCAGACAGTTTGGGACCATTTTTGTCAGTTTCTGACACAATTCATAAATTATTGGTGAGCTCCTCTAATTACACAAATTTACCAAAATGGACGTGAAACTGCTCAGTATGGCCCATTCTTGCTCTCAGATAGTCAAGAGACATCAACCAGACAGTTTGGACCATTTTTGCCCAGATTCTATCTATGATCATGAATTATTCATGAGCTTATCTAATTGCATGTATGTGCCATAATTCCAATGAAACTGCTCAGTATGGCCCACTCTTGTACCCAAACAGTTAAGAGACTGCAACCAGAAAGTCTGGGACTGTTTTTGTCAATTTCTGTCATAATTTGTGAATTATTGGTGAACTACTCTAATTATAAGCATTTGACAAAATGCTCAAAAAATTGTTCACAATAGCCTGTTCTTGTTGCCAAACAGTCAAGAGACTGCAAGCAGACAGTTTGGGGCCAGTTTTGTCAATTTCTGTCATAATTTGTGAATTATTGGTGAGCTTCTCTAATTACACAAATTTGCCAAAATTGCCGCTAAACTGCTCAGTATGGCCCATTCTTGCTCCCAAACAGTCAGAAGATATCAACTGGGCAGTTTGGGACCAGTTTTATCAATTTCTGACACAATTCCTGAATTATTGTTGAGCTCCTCTGCTTACACAAATTTTCCAAAATGGCCACAAAACTGCTCAGTATGACCTGTTCTTGTACCCTAATAGTCAAGAGACAGCAACCAGACAGTTTGTGACCATTTTTAGACAGATTCTATCAATGTTCATGAAATATTCATGAGCTCATCTAATTGCATAAATGTGCCATAACACGCATACCACTGCTCAGTATGGTCCATGCTGGGTCCCAACCAGTCAACAAACTGCAACTGGACAGTTTGAGACCATTTTGTTGTCAATTTCTGACATAATTTGTGAATTATTGGTGAGCGCCTCTAATTACAAGGATTTGCCCGAAGGGTCACAAGACTGATCAGTATGGCCAATCTAGCTCCCAAGTAGTCAAGAGACAGTTTACGACAATTTTAGGACAGATTCTGTCAATATTCACGAATTATAGTTGAGCTCATCTAATTGCATGAATTTGCCCAAATGGTCAAGAAATGGATATACTATGTTATCTGGAAACTCGGTATCCTGAGGTTCAGTATACTGAGCCCAGATAACTGACACTGGCTATCCTGATGGTACTACTGTCTCAACCATCTGTCAGGTAACATGGCAACAAATGCCATAATTTTTAACACCCCCCATAACTAAGATAACTAACTCCGAGGGGAAGCAGACTCTGGAGTTAAAATGTAAGTTACCAGAGTGGAAAAAGTGTATGGCTGGATGAAAACCCAGACCATGCAGAGCATACTGGCCAAGCTACCTGTGCTCCAGTCCTCCACACCACAGGGCAGCTCTGCCAGCTTCTGGCTCCAATGGTGTTTTCAGGGGTAAGGTAGCAAGTCATCACATCGGCTACCTTACCCCTTCCTGTATCACCATCAGGTATGTCTACCTCGGCACAATCACTATCAGGACACTGCACCTGTCAGGCAATAGTGCCTGGGCAGATGCGTGTTGATATACTGAACCACGGGTGACCGTATGGGTATCCAAGCAACTGCTCAGTATGACCTGTTCTTGATCTCAACCAGTCAAGAGACTGCAACTGGACAGTTTGTGACAATGGGTGGGTGAAAGCTGCCATTTCTGCCTGAGCAGAACTTTTGTGAAATGTGGCAACTTTCGTGGAAGTTTCTGAGCATCTTCCAGTTGTGAATTAGAAAACTTCTGAACGTTTGGGGTCAAATTTTGTCCCATTCCACCCAGCTCAAGAATACCCCCCTTCCTGTGGCTAACAGACCATCCCCCAACCCAATGTAGCCCCCCAGCGGTGCCCCCAACTCACACCCAATCACCCGGCACCCAGTGTATTTAATAATCAACCAAACCCTGGTGGCTAGTGGTCCCTACACCCACCCAATCATTCACCAGTGTCATGTCCAGTATTATTAGTCTGTTACCCCACTGATGCCATCCCCATCCCCATCCCCATATGTTAAATTTTTTTCCCCTGGTGATCTAGTGGTAGTAAATTCCCTTCCCTCCCAGTCCCCGAATACCTATCCCCAGTATTTTAATTTTAAAATATATTTATTTCCTGGTGGTCTACTGCCCCCACACCCTTCTGCACCCCAACAGGTAGTATCCCACCCCACCACCCCATCCCAATACAGAGTGGGATCACCAGTACAGCCCCCTGCTCTCCTCCTTGGCTGGTGGCCCACTGAAATGTAAATGAATGAATGAATGAACACATGCCATAGAGGTGAGTGGTGGGCTATGCCAGTGGCTCATGGAGGTCCTAAATGGGGGGGTGAGGGTGGGATGTGGTTACTACCAGACAGGGTGGGGGGATGGGAGGTCCACTAGACACCAGGGAAGGTTTTTTTTTTATTACATTAAAATTACTGATGTTGGGATGGGTGTGAATCTCAGGGGGGTCATTCTTCATTTGGCCAGTGATTGGCCAGGGAGGTGAGGCCACTAGACACCAGGGATGTGGGGTGTTGGGCGGATAAAGATTTTCATGTTGGCATGGACGGGAGGGGAGAAAACACTTTTTTTTTTATAGCAAGCTGTGTACTCCATATATGGAATTCCACATTTTGCATTGACGAAATTCTGGCGAAAAGTACTAATTTCACAAAATACTTCATGGGGTGAAATTCTCAATTTTGCCAGAATTTCACTGGCGAAAAAAAATCTTGCTGCATCTCTTGTGAAAAAATTAGAAAATTACTATTTTGGTGGAACTTCTTTGTCATGCTATTTCTCCAAAATGGCTTAGGGGTTTGGTCTGAAATGTATAGGGTATATGGTGTTTAGATCACAGATGCGCCCTTTGAAGGTTTAGTGAAAAAATATTAATCCATTCAAAAGTTATTAAACTTGAAAGTTTCCCATTATATCCTATGGGAAAAATTAGATATGCCATGTGAAAGCACTTTTTGCTGCTGCAAAAGCTGTAGTTGCTTTTGCAAATGCGGAATGTAGTGTCAAAATTTTACCATCTTGTTTTCAGGTAGCGAGGTGGAAAAAGTTAAATAGTTTAAAAAATACTGTCCCTAGGTGAACACCAATTGTTGTGTTTACCTAATTGGGGCCTGAAGAATTGGAATCTGTGATTATTTTTACATAAAAGAGCCCTGACAGGCATCAGGGGTGTGTCTTGGAGTCATTAGCCCTAATGCTCACCACATTCTCCTATACGGTGCCCATCTCAGCTTATTTACTTATGGAATGGGGTGAGCATTAGGGCCGACAACCCCAAGGTACATCCCAATGTCTTTCAGTGTCTGCAGGGTTGGAGTGTGGTGTTAGAGTTGAAAACCCTACCACCACATTCCCCTGCTTTTGTCACTTTAGTAAGAATGCTAACTGGTGCAGTAATGAAGTTTTTTGTAATGATTATCTGTATATTTATATATGAGTTCAATGCATAATGGAATGCTTTTTTATAATGTGTTTCTGTTTTTCTCTTAAAGCTTGATTTTTTTGATACTTGTATGTGCTTTGTTTTGACTATAAGATTATTTTGTTGTTTTTGAACTCATTTTCAACTATGCGGTCATCCCCATATTCTTCTTAGATAAGTGCCATGGGATTGTTAACTGCCACCTGGACGGATGACTACAGATGGTCAGAAAGGACCATGCTTTAATGTCTCATCCAAAGTATTGCACCTCACAATCACACAAGGTGTATACTGCATGACTGGAAGATAGCCCATGTGATACCCCTCCATAAAAGTGGACCAAAGGATAAGCCGGGTAATCACAGGCCAGTAAGCTTAATTTCCATTGTGGGGAAGCTGATGGAGGCAATACTTAAGGAAAGGCTGGTGACCTTTATAGAAGACAATGGGCTCCAGGACAGTCACCAACATGGGTTTGTCTCTGGAAAATCCTGCTAGATTAACCTAGTTGAGTATTATGACTGGGTCATGAGGGACTTGGACAAGGGTCATGCAGTGGATGTCATATAGCTGGACTTCAGTAAGGCCTTTGATTCAGTGCTGCATGGGAGTTTGGGAGGGAAGTTGAGATACATGGGAGTGGGGAATAAGATGGTTAAATGGATTGAGATTTGGCTACAGGGGAGACAGCAGAGGGTAATGGTGGTGGGGGGACTCTCATCTCCAAGGGCTGTGATGAGCAGGGTGTTCCAGGGATTGGTACTGGGACCAGTGCTGTTTGAAATATTCATGGCAGACATCTCATATGACATCAGGAGTAAGATCAGTCTATTCACTGATGATACCAAATTGGGGGGGGTGGTGGACAATATAGCAGGTGGCAGAGGCTGCAGGATGACCTGACCAAACTGGTGGAGTGGTCAGAAGCATGGCAGTTGGGGTTCAGCACGAAAAAGTGCAAAGTCCTGCACTTTGGAGCAAAGAACCCAGGGAGGGGTTACCAGCTGGGAGGGGTGCAGCTAGGTTCCAATAAGGAGAAGAAAGGTCTACTGGTGGTTGTAACAGGGAAGATGAACAATACAGAGCAGTATAGGAGGGTGTCAGCAAAAGCCAACAGGATGCTGGGTTGTATCACGAGAGGGAGCTCCTCCAGGAGCAGTGAGGTGTTCCTGCCTCTCTACAGGGCACTGATCAGGCCACACTTGGAGAACTGTGTGCAATTCAGGTGCCCATATCTGAAGAAGGATGTGAATTACTGGAAGGGGTACAATGCAGGGCAACAAGGATGATCCCCAGGGATTGAGGACAGACCATACGAGGAGAGGCTGAGAGAGTTGAACATTTACTCCTTGGAGGAGAGAAGGGACCAGGGAGCAATGATTGAGACCTTTAAGTATGTAAAGGGAATAAACAAGGTGGGCACTGAGGGGATACTCAGGCTGAAGAAGAGGAGGGACATGAGAGGACATGACCTTAGACTGGAAGGGGGAAGATTTAGGACAGAAATGAGGAGACAATTTTTCACCGAGAGGGTTGTGGCAAAATGGAATGCTTTACTGGAGGAGGTGGTAGCCTGTATGACAGTGGGTAGTTTCAAAAGGGGATGGGATGAGGTGAGACAGGGTAATTAGGAAGGGGAGGAAGGAGGGGCAGCAGCAAGGTGAGGGTTCTAGCTGCACACTCGAGCAGATTTGATAGACCAGGTTGCATATTTCTGCTGGCAAATTCGTATGTTTGTTCATACAATTGCATCACTCCCATCATACTGTACTACAGTGTCAGTCATGGGTATTATCCCAAGAACCTGATGTGGGGCTAGAACCCATCACCTGCCAATCTTCCAGCCTCAGAGGCAAGTTTGCTACCTACTGAGCCACTGACACTGCAGTACTGTATATATTTATAGAAACAGCAATGTACATCCCCTGGTTCTCAAGGATTGACATGGAGTTTCTCATAAACACAGTCCAGCATGTCATTGTTTTCCTGCATTTGAAATGTATCTCAAGAAAAGAGCTATAAAGCATGCAGGAGTGGTACTTCACATTGTAGCAGGATGACAACTATGCTCTTCCAGAATTTAAATAGATATCCCCACCCTTTGGATCTCTTTTACTATAATTACAATCGCATAACCTGTTTCTCAGAAAAAACAGAAAGCTTCATTAGTCAGGCACTAATATTTAGGTTAAATCCAATTCTGGCAGTTCACATGTAGATCTGTAAAAAAAACTGTCAGTAAGAACAACATTATATTACTGTTCTGTTGACATAATAAGGTCACACACTTCCTGATACTGCATGCATATTACATCATCACCCAAGAAGAAACATTACCTTGAAATGACCCTACAGGCCCACTGTGGTTTCAGTGGTGACTAATTGGCTGAATAGGACCCAGATATGTGTGACATATTCTAAGATCCAATAGGCAGATGGTGTTCTCTTGGGGCTTTATTAGTAAGCATATGGCCTCTGGCCGTGCCAGTTTGGTTCATAGAAGCACAAAATGAGGGACCTGCCACAGCTAGTGAGTTACATTCTACTTTTACAACTGCCCTTGTGCACTGTGACCGGCTCAGGAGTAGTCACTTCTTGTTACATAAATGACAGGAGAAGCAAATCTACTTCAATATCCCTTACTGACATGGTCAGTTGTCCTGATACTGAGACAGAGAAAACCACCTGACCATTTTAACAGCCTTGACATATAGATGTCAGTTCCCAGCACTCTCAACCCTGATGCTACACTGACACCCCCCATGGGTAATGTAAAAACATACAATTTCTCTTAGCAGACAACGGCTTGATGGCCCATCATGTCTGCCCATTCCTACCTAACTGATGTTGAATGAGAACCATAGTGGCTCTTCAATCTCCTCTTCCCTTTTCTTTCTTATGTGGTCTTACCTAGCCCTTGTATCTGTCTCACCCCTGTTTGAGTCCCCCACACTGATTTCACCCAGACCACCTCCTCCTGCAGCCTATTCCATCCCTCTAGCACCCTTTCTGTGAAGAAGTGCTTCTTGGTATTTCTCATAAATGTGCCCTCCCCAACCATCTTTGAGGAATTGCTCCTAGAGTCTGTGCTTTCACTGAGCCAGGACAGTTCTGCTCTATCCACTTTATTTATGCCATGCACATATTTGTATGTTTCTATCATGTCCTCTCTCCTTTCACATCTCAACTTTGTACATGTTCATATCTGCCAGTTTCTCCTCATATAATCTTTTCAGCAATGCCTGGAGCAATGTTGGTCACCCTTCTCTTCACTGCCCCCACTCTGTCCCTGCCTTTCATCAGATGCCTGGAAAAATCATAGGTTTTCTTTTTTTTTTCCTTGCCCAATTTTCTCTCTTGTACTGAAGTTGGTACTAGGGCTGTGCTGGTCATGAATTAGGCAATAAGGCATGACAGTGTGTGCCTTGTGCTGGGGTAACAGCACTCCTCAGGTGGGTTGATAGTCTAGGATAAAGGCTGAGTAGGGGTGTGCAAAAAAAAAAAATTCCCCAGCCAGAATTTCCACGAAACTGTAAATTTCATTTCCGTGAAAGTTCAGAAATAATTTTCGCAAACCCTTGCAGAACTTCTGCCTTAGAACTGAGGAATAAATATTCAGACTGTGGGTTAATTTATTAAACTGCGGGGAAAAAAATCTGCAGAATGGATCACTGCCAGTGATCAGTTCTGAGGCTTTTTAACCACAGATTAATTCACTAATCCACCCCCCACTGATCGGGGTCCAAGTAAATTAATAAATAAATAATTTAAAAAAACAGTCCCTCCTTTGGACCCTCCAGGTGTCTAGTTGCTCCCCTACCCACTGATCATGGGTCCAATGTAAAAAAAAAACCTGATCCCTAGTGTCTAATGGTTCCCACCCCCAACCCAGGGATCATGGTCCGTGGGTCACAGTAAAGAAGAAACAAAATTTCTGATCCCTCCCTGGTGTCTAGTGGCCCCCTCCACCCACCAATCATGGCCTCCAAAAATGTTTTATTTCCCCTGGTGTCTAGCAGAACCCCCTCCCTATCCTGGATTCCCTTAATCCACAAAAATATAGCTGGCAGTCAACCGACTCATCCCCCTCTATTCCCAGTATTCCATCATGTCTAGTGGACCCCCCCCACCCAGACAGTTCTTCTGCCACCACTCTGTTGCCCCCCACCCTGCCCCTGAGCTGGCCACTGGCACAGCTCTCCTCTCTCCTCCACTACCATTGGCCCATTGAACTGTCAGTGAATAATCGCGTGGTAGTACAAGCACACGCTCATTCACTTTCAGTTCATTAAACTGTGGATAGAATCAATTCTGCAGTTTATATGCATTTTCTGCAGTTCACAAAAAAGTCTGCAGAACCCAGTGAAAATCCTTGGAAAATCCTAGTTTCGCCAATGGTGAAAGTTCCAAAATTTCTGTGAAATGTCTGAAATTTTGTGGAAGTTCAGCTAAAGTAGAATTTGCAACATTCACCCACTCCTAAGGCTGGGTGTTTCCACTGCCCTAGAAGTGCTGTTAACCCAGTACTAAGCACACCTTGGAGTGCTTAATTTCCATTATGAAATGGGTCCATTTGGATTAGTAAAGAAATATTTTGTTAGAAAAAAAATAAATTCAAATAAGCAGAAAAGAAGAACAAAGGAGAGTAAAGAAAAGTAGTCATACTGAACTACAGTATTGTAATTTTGCTGTTTGGCCAGTACAAGGCAGATGCTTGATCGTTTTTCTTTGTAATATAAGCAAATGAACTGAAGGGTATTAATACAGCAGTGCCTGCTTAATATAAACAGGTTAGTGAAGTTACAGATCCTTTTCCAGCGTTGTTGTGATGGGATATCAGTACTGGGTTCCAAGTTCTTCAGCCAATCATGTTTCTGGATTTTGTATACCCATTTCATGATATTACTCCTGAATATCACAAATAAAAGGCAATTCATTTTAATAATGAATATCATGTCCTATTCAGAATATGTGGTACTGTGATTACCCCTTTAAAAAAAATTTCAAAATAGTTGTGTCAATAAAAAAAAAACTTTCTTTCATCCCCAGGTGGCCTAGGCTAGTCACATGGCCATCCTTTCAGTTATCTACCACCCTCTAATCCCCTCCCTGGTCCTTTCTTATCATATTATACATATCTGTTGTCCTGCAGCCACTCCCATCACTAACACTGTCGTTTTAAAACCACCCCACCCTATCCCCCTGTTCCATAGTAATCAAAGAAAATTGACCTGCTACTGTCTTCATTCCCTCCTCTTCAACAACTGATCCATGTTATGGGAAGGGGGGATCAAATCTGAAATCCAGACAATTCAGTCATTCCTTCTTCCTCATAGTGCCAGTACTGACAGCTTAGGTCCGGGGTGGGTATGGGATCTGCTTAGCATCAATGACTAAGGTTAAGCAAATTGTAAGAAGGATAGAATTAGAAAGGGGCTCACTGATGTTGGGGTGACTACATTCCTTTAAAAAGCAAAAAATAAATTAAAAAATCAGTTTGAGGAGAATATAGATCATTTGTGTATGGTGGGGGAGTGGGTGTTACAGTTACTTATTGTTTTTGGCTTGAACATCTTCATGTCACCTAACCCCCAACCCTCTCTTCTGGATTCCTTGGCTTAGGCAATACTGAGGTTCATACTGAGGCAGATATGGAGCTAGTAGGTGAAGCCCATATTTGCTCCAGGCAGTCAATCAAAATATTTAATATATGTTCCACTCAAAATGTATTTATCCAATCTGTATTTGAATTCATTTTTATTTCTACTTATTATTATATCCTCTGGGAGTGAGTTCCATGGATTTACAATCCTAGATGTATAAAGATATTTTCTTTTGTTACATTCAAATCTTTTTCTCTGTATTTGTAAGGGGTGTCCTTTAGTGCATTTCTTATCTTGCTTAAATGTAATTCCGAGGTCTCATAACAAAGCAGGTTCCTGCATTAAATCATACATAAATAGGAGACTGGATCTTAACCTCCTAGTTTCTGTGGACATCTGGTTTAGTGCTTATAACCTTTCCTCTTACTCCAACTCCTCCAAATCTTTAAT
Source organism: Neoceratodus forsteri (assembly GCA_016271365.2). Classification (NCBI taxonomy): domain Eukaryota; kingdom Metazoa; phylum Chordata; order Ceratodontiformes; family Ceratodontidae; genus Neoceratodus; species Neoceratodus forsteri. The sequence continues at coordinate 243,918,643 of CM028130.1, forward strand.
ACAACACAGAGGTTGCATGCACTGTTGAATAGATACCAAACATAATTATCCATAAGGTTAAACCCTCTATAATATTTCTTTGCTAGACACCCCCACTTTTGGTTGAGTCATTTTTTTTTAAACCTGGATCCGAATGAGGCCTTGAGATCCACAACCATGCATATTGCAACAGCACCCCACTCAGTTACTGATAAATGAAGGGAAAGACATTATTTTTTTTTTAATTCAGCATTTCATACACATTGTATCCTAAATAACTTTACAATATAGGAGACAGAGGGTAGATCATGCTGCAATTTTGGAACCAACAGTGAGACACAGAGGATGAGAATCTTTGTGCTATTTTGAACATGAATATAAAGATAAATTCTACTGAAATGGATGATATTGGGACTTACGAGGATTGGCTGGGGAAGGTACTGGAGCTGAGACTTTGTGGGTGGGGGTGTTCAAGGATGGAAGAGGTTTCTTGTGGTTCAAGTCAGCCATGGAAAACACCCCTTCAGGTTCCATGCAGTAACTCCAGCACTGCCAAACTACCCAGGGTCCCAAAACTGGAAATGGTATAAAAAGCAGTAGTCAAATGTGGATAAATAACAAAATTATTTTATCAAAATGTTAAATAAATGTCAAATGGTCTAAGGGCTAATACACAGAGCCAACATGTAACACTAACTTCTAGGCCTGTGATATATACAGTGAGAATAGTATTTATCTAAATGTATACTGCAGGTGCTCAGGACCTTTGCTTTCAGTTGCATTACTTAATATCAGCATTATTTTGCTATGGATTTGTGTATGTAGGCATATGTGTGTGTGTGTGTGTGTGTGTATGTGTGTGTGTGTTTTCCTATAGTAGAGGGCTACAATATGAATACTGTAACTAAAAATAGTAACTCATTTGCAGAACGTGAAAGTGTGGGAACATATACAAATCATTGCAACTTAAGGAGGCTTCAGTTTCAAAGGTGAAGATGGAACAAATAGATTTTAACTTGCAATTCAAGTACACGATTTACATAATGATATCGGTGTGAGAAGTAAGATGGCGGCAGAATTTATATCTAAAATAAGTGAAACAAGTGTTCCGACTCCAAGTACAGTTTTTCATACACTACTCATCCTGCCTTAAAATGTTAAACATATTACATGCTAGGCATTAAATTTATGGGTAATAAAAAAAATGTTTTTATAATGTTTTAATATAAACTTTTTCATAAATTGTTTTAGTTTTTCAACATTTAAAATGCTGTTGATATCTTTCACATACAGTATATTTAGACAGCTAGATAGACATAGATAGGTAGATAGATAGATAGATAGATAGATAGATAGATAGATAGATAGATATGGAACTGTAACTAGCCGATTGACTGCATTTTGATCTTTCATGTGTGGTACTGTGCAAAAAAAAAAATTCCATTGGCAGGATTACCACAGAAGTATAGTAGGAATTTCTCTTTAGCAAAATCTTTTAGTGTTCTTTGGCAACTTTCATAAAATTCTGACTTAGGACTGCTCAATAACTGTCTATAATAATTGATAAACATTTTTTTCTATGGCTCAACCACTTATTACTTCCCTTAATAACTGGCTAGTTATCATGAGAAACACATGCTGACTCAGACATTAAAAGTGGGAGCCTGTTCTCACAGCCGCACAGCTGGTGTCACTTTCACTTTTGCTGTAGCTGTGAGAATTACTGCACTTGGCATTTGAAATAAAATCCAAACTGACAGCTAACTGAAAATGCTATAATTTACTTATATAGAGTTTTGACCATAAAATCGAAATGTTGGCAGCACTGTGCCAAAAACTGTTTAGTTTCTGCACTAATATTGAAACTTTAAAAAATCTGCATTTTCAGCAGCACATCTGGATTCACCATTGCTGTTTTCTCATTTGAAATGCATTTCCAACTCTTATGTTTTGAACAGTGGTTATTTCAGTGTTCCAGTTAAGGTATTTGAAATATATAACTTTGAAAATGAAAGCTCTGGTTAAGGTCCAATGTTTCCTATCATTTATATTAATCTGCACTCTCACTTCATGCTGCTTATGTTTTTATAGTTTCTGGTTGGAAAACAATTGATAAACCAGAAATTATAAAAACTAATACTGGGCTGGAATGAGCACCTGAATTTAATACTCACCCTGGGTGTGTGATAATGGATAAACCCCTCAAGCTTCACTCTCATGTTTTTTTGTAGCATCACATACTCTGAATGTATATTAAATTCACATAATACACTCTAGCCCATGCATTATTCTCTATGTATTGTGGATTTATATATTAAATTGTGAATTTGAATTCCACAGACATGGCTGCTCTATTGTCTATAAACTGCAGTATGATTGTATATATAATTCAATGGTTCAAATGCATCATTTTGCAATTGCGCCAGAACATTTTATGGAATGGGCTGAAAATTCACTGAGCACATTTGGAGGATTTGGATTTCGCAACACTTGCAGTTTTGGAAAATGTTGCAAAATGTTGTGAAATCGGTACCTAATTGATTATTCGCAGTTTCTGTTCAGTGCAAAAAAAAAATTAGAGCTGGATTTGTGGTGACCCTTTGCAGTTTAGGACAGAGCATAATACCAGTTCTAGTTATGGACTTCTAACTTTGCATGTGAAAGACCTTTCACAGAAATATGTAATGCTTTCCTGTTGGATGTTTTATAAATTCATGCTGTTTCACCGTCTGGACTTTATGACTAATCTCTACCTAGCAACATTAAACACTGGAAGGACAAGTCTATGTGTCACTTTAAAGGGGCAGTTCATGGTATGGGAAAACGACGTCCCTACACAGTAACATTTGATACCATTTTACCGTGACCCTTTATTGCCTGTCCTATAAAATGCCCATTTCCCCGGTTTAAATCAGCTTAAGAACTTTTTTGTAGTGTTGAAGTAATTAAGGTAAGCATAATTAAATATGGTATAAAACAGTTTCCATCATAATTCTCAGCTACTTTTTGGCCACAGAACTTTTTTGCCCTTGAACCATCACCTTCACCTTACCCTCAGGCTCTTCTGGTGACCTCTCAATCCCATCAGTTATTCCCTGAACTGTCAGACAAATGGAGATTGTGAGCATGTGGGACAATAATTGATCACAACTAGGCAGAGATCAGGTGCATAAAAGATGCAGGAATGTGCCTATCATTTTATTTCAATGCAAATCCAAAACTATATACAGAAATTATAATGAATAATAGTCCAGCACACAGTAACAAAAGAAATATCCAGGACTCTACTTTCCTCGTAGAGCCTATGGCTTAGCTTTAGCCAATATACCTGAGTGTAATACCTTTCTTACACTCCCTTCACTGAATGTCTGTCCTCCTCCTTCACTGTCAGTACACCAACTGACTCGACTGAACTAACTCCCGTAATGGTGAGCCCTTTTTATACAGTAGCTCCTATGACTGACATTACCTGATTGGGGGATTTCCCATTGGCAGTAACCTCACAGGCTCTAAAACATACAAATAGGGGCAGTTTCAGGCCAGCCAGCCATATAGGAACACCTCTGGCAAAATGGCTTCCCACAGGTAATTACAACATAGCTTTTTAGCATGCATGTAAGCATTTATGATATAATTTACTTAGGATATCATTTTGAGCAACTACTTGGTAAAAGGAATACAAACATTGTTAAGCAGATTACTTAGGCTATCTTGTTTTGTACCTTACAGTAAAAGTTTTTGTTAGAAGCCAAAAAGCTGCTGGTTGCTTTTGCTGGGTAAAGAAGAGAATAATTTTGTCATGACATTTCTAATGAATCTTTCTGATACGAGATTGTGAACACGTTTTCTTATGTAGTTTAGTGGAGTGACAATACTCTAATAATAAAATCCAATTAAGTTATGCCAATTCACTCCAAATCTGTTCTGTAGTATACTGTGGTCATTACAAAAAAGTTGACCATTACTGTGGTATTTATCATTAACCGTGGAAAAAAAAAATAATGCATATTTACCACTACCGCAGAAAAAAATTCAATGTTATTAAATGCATTTTTTTTACCATGGTAGCAGTAATTCTCCAGTATTTTTTTCCACAGTTGATGAAAAATACCATGGTAACAGTTAACTTTTTGGTAAATAACACTGTACATGTAAACTGAGGACTCATACTGTGTCATATGAACCCTGGCATCAGCATCAGTCCTGGTACTGGTACCAGTTCTGGCTCTGGTTCTGGTTTTCGTAAATGGACAGTGCTGCCTGCCCCAGATCACCTGTTCTGCTGTATGATGGTTATACCTGTTGTCAAGTGGCAGCCCCAGCCCCGAACACCAATCCCATTTTATTCTTGTTGTCTCTGGTGTCTAGTGCACCCCACCCCATAACACCAGTTCTGTATTATTATAGTTATCCCTGGTGACTAGTGGCACCTCCCACCCTTCAAACACTAGTTCCATATTATTGTAGATACCTCTGGTGTCTAGTAGCACCCAATTACCTGCAATCACCAGTGTATTATTATATTTATTTCTGGTGTCTAGTGATACCCTCCACCCCTTAACATCCATTTTGTATTAGTATAGTTATTCCTGGTGTCCAATTGCATCCTCCACCCCCTGGTCATCTGTTTACAATAATTAAGAATGTCCTGTGTCTAATGGTTCCCCTGCCTCCCTAATCACCCATGAAAAAAGTGAAAGTAATTGTACTATATGCATGCTTACTGACAGCTCATAGGATGACTGGCTGTGGAGGCGAGACAAGGACAATGATGGTCACCATATGGGGCTTTGATGGATGTCAATGGGCACCCAGGTACGGGGAGGTGCAGGGTGGTGGTATGTAAGTGGGTAGGGCAGGTGGTGGAACACTGGACCACCACTGATTACTTTTGCTTTAATCACCAGGCAATTGGGGTGGGCGTAATCACTTGACACCAGGGCATACTTAATCATTGTAAATGGGTGACTGGGGTGCCATTGGACATCAAGGACAACTATGATAATACAAAATGGGTGTTTGGGGTTGGGGAAGTGCCATAAGACAACATATACTGAAGCATATTTATGAGAACTGGTTTTCGTTTTTTTTCTGTAACACAGCTACAGAGCTATGAGACTTGGATTCTAGAATGCTGAAATCTGTCACATACCAAGCAAGAATCATTCAGTCAGTATAATTCAAAGGTTCACAGCCCTTACCAAAACTGACTAATACTCACTGTGAAGGAATAAAATTAATTAGCATGGTCTCACCAGAATGGTAGTAAAGTTGTTTCATGAAGCCCTGACACCAGAAATGAAATATGACTTACATACTAACGTACTAAAATGCCAGCAGAATAGGCCTAACAGTCTTTCGTGTCTGCTCGTTTGGTCAGCCCCCACCCTGGGTGCTGACCTTGTTGCCCCCCTTGCCCTCTCTGGCTTCTCCCTTCCCAGTTCCGGATATTCTTGCTGCATTGGATTTTGTTTCCAGAACCCTTCCCCTGTACCTGTCCCACCCCCTCTTGAACCCTCCACTGTCTCTGCCTCCACCAGCCCCTAGGCAGTGCATTCCATGGCTCCACCACCCTCTCAGTGAAGTAGCACCTCCTCCTTTCTCCCCTGAATCTTCCCCCTCCAGCTTCCACCCATGCCCTCTAGTGGCCCCCTCCTCCTTCCTTCGAAGCACCCTGACTGTTCCTCCCCTATTTACACTCTTCATGTACCTGAAGACCTCTATCATGTCCCCCCAGTCCCTTCTCTCTTCCAATGTGTACATATTTAGCTCTTCGAGCCTCTCCTCATAGGTCCTGTCCCCCAAGCCCCAAATCATTTTGGTTGCCCTCCTCTGGACCCTCTCCAGGAGGTTAATGTACCTCTTTAAGTGTGGCCTCCAAAACTGCGTGCAGTACTCAAGCTGCGGCCTCACCAAGCAGTTATACAAAGGGAGTATCACTTCCCTCCTTCTGGAGGTGATCCCCCTAGCGATGCATCCCAGCATCCTGCTGGCCTTGGCTGCTGCCCTCCTACAAGTCTCAGAGTTGTTCATCTTGACATCCACCACCACCCCCAGGTCCCTCTCAGCCATCGAGACTTGTAGCATTCCCCCCCAGGGTGTACACTTGACCCGGGTTTCTGGCCCCAGGTGGAGTACCTTGCATTTCCTGCATTGAACCTCAGCTTCCACTTTCTAGACCATCTTTCCAGAGCCTCCAGGTCCCCTGTATGGCACCCTCCCTCCTCCCATCCACCACCACCCCAGTTTCGAGTCATCTGCAAAGAGACTCATCTCACTTCTGATTCCTGTCCTTATGTCAGAGATGTAGGCGTTGAACAGAAGGGGCCAAGGACTGATCCCTGTGGGACCCACTAAAGATCCTCCTTGGGGATGAGACTATCCCACCAACTACGACCCTCTGGGTCCGGTCCTGGAGCCAATTGCCTATCCATCTGATCATCTGGTTCCCCACCCCCATTTCTCCCAGCTTATCCAACAGGCCCACGTGAGGAACAGAGTCAAATGCCTTGCTGAAGTCTAGAAAGAGAACGTCCACTGGTCTACCCAGGTCCAAGGCACTCATCACCCAGTCATAGAACTCCACAAGGTTTGTCTGACATGATTTACCCAGGATGAATCCATGCTGTCTATCGTCCAGGCACCCTGACTTATCCAGGTCCCCCCCTAGCCTCTCCTTGACAATGCCTTCCATCACCTTGCCCACCACCGATGTCAGGCTGACAGGCCTGTAGTTCCCTGCCACCTCCCTTGATCCCCCCTTGTGGATAGGCACTATATGTGCCACCTTTCAGTCCTGGGGCACCCACCCTGTCCTCAGAGAGATGGTGAAAAACTCCACCAGGGGTTTTGCCAGGACATCCGCAAGTCCCTTCAGCACTCTGGGATGTAATTTATCCGGCCCCGGTGCTTTCTTTGTCTTAAGGGAGCTGAGGGCTTCCCTCACTCTCTCTGCTGTGATTTCCACTTCCGGTACCTCTTCTCCCTGCTTAGTCCCCCCTCCCGCCAGTGATGCCTCCCCCTCTCCCCAGACCCGCCGATCAGTAAGGGTCCTCCCCTCCTCAGTATCTCTGTCTCCTCCATGTATGATGCAGCACCCCCATTTTCCTTGGTGAAAACTGAGGTGAAGTACTCATTTAGTACCACAGCCTTCTCCCCTGGGTCTTGTGCCCATCTCTCCCCTGATTTAATCCTGCTAATCTGCCCCTTCACCCTTCATTTTTCCCCAATGTATCTAAAGAATCCCTTGTTCCCTCTCCTAATTTCCCTGGCCAGGTTCTGCTCCTTCCTTGCCTTATCCGCCCTCACCACCCTAGTGGCCCTTCTAGCCATCAGCTCGTCGCCCTCGATCCCTTTCACTCCTTGAGCACTTGAATTGCTTATAGGCTGCCTTCTTTCCCCGCACCACCTCCTGGACCTCCCTGGTCCACCAGCAGGGTTTTTGGGCCCTACTGCATTTTCGTCTTACTCTTGCACAGGTGCTGGTAGCATCCTGCACCCCTCTCCTGATGATTTCCCACCTACTATCAGCATCCATGTCTGACCCAATCCCATCCAAATGCTCCTTAAGGATCCTTCCCATTTCCTTAAAATCTGCCCCCCTGAAGTCGGATACTTCTGTCTTTGTACAGCCTTCTACCCCTCCTAGGTCCAGGCAGAACCAGACCGTGGCATGGTCACTCCCCGCCAATGGGTCCCTTACCTCCAGGCCCCCAATCTGGTCACTGTCTGCCAGGACCACATCCAGTACCCGCACCTCCCTGGTCAGTTCCCTCACCTGCTGAGTTAGGAACGCATCTTGAAAGACATCCAACAACCTCTGTTCCCTGGTCACAGGGATGTCATAGTCTCCCAGTCTGTTCCTGGCATGTTTAAGTCCCCCAACACCACCACCGTTCCTCTGCCCAGTCTGCAGTGTCTCCCAACATCTGCCACCAGACTCTTCTCCATCTCCTCTGTCAGGGCAGGGGGTCTATACACCACTCCTATTTTTACTCTCTTGCCCCCCCCCCTTGTTATCAAGGTGACCCAAATCACCTCCATGGTTCCCTCCACCTCCTCTACTCCCCTATGCCAATGCAGTTTTTGACTATCATTGCTACCCTCCTCCCTTCCCTCCCCCTGTCCTTCCTGAATACAGTGTAACCCTCCAGGTTCAGGTCCCAGTCATGTCCTGCAGTGGCCCAAGTCTCAGTGACCACTGCCACATCCACTGCTCCCTCAGTTAGCATCACCTGGAGCTCAGGCATTTTATTGTCCAAGCTCCTGGCATTTAGCAGGACTACCTTCCACCCTTTCCCTATAGTTCCATTTCCCCTGCTCATGTTCCCATGGGGATTCTGTTTTCCCCTGTTCTGCACTTTGCCAGTCGGCCTTTTCCCGCAATCCTCCAGCTCCCCAGGAGGGTGGAGACAGAGTCCCTCCTTTATCGGCACCCCCTTGACAGCCTTTTCTCCCATCCCTCCCCCCTTCACAAGTTTAAACCCCACTTTTCACCAGTGAACCCCTCTATTTTCAACAGGATTCCTCCCTCCAAATTGAGATGGAGTCTATCTCTAGCATACAGCTCCTTATCCTCCCAGGTCTCCCCAATCCCCATCAACCCATACCCTCTGGCCTCACACCACCCCTGAGCCACTGATTTATCTCCCTAATCTTCCTTTGTGTTCCCTAACCAGCCCTTGGCACCAGCAGGATTTCTGAGAAGGAAACTGTGCATCCTATGTCATGACAGACCTGGCAAGCTCCCTGAATCTTACGTGTATCTCTAGCTCGCTATTTCCCTCAATGTCATTTGTACCCAGGTGGACCAGTATGTCCGGAGAACCCCCATAATCCTTTGCCAGCTGATATACATCGTGCTTAGCCCTGTGCACCGTTAGTCCAGGGAAGGGAAGACTTCATAACAATGATCTGACTTCATAACAATGATCTGTCATTTTATAAAGAATTGTATGACATGCCCAAATTCTTCTGCACTCCTAGTAAGAGTTGATTTGCATGACTCACTAAAATTAAAGATAGTACAGAAATCGATAGTGTACTAGATTTGTCCCAGTGAGAGTGATTCTACATCAAGTACATGTAGACAGCATACTGAAGACACAGAGAACAGCTTCTACATTGCACTTGTACCATGGAAGAGCATGTGAAAATGCTTTATCAATCTACCCCTTATGTGTGGCTTTTTGCCACTATCAAACACTCTTCCTCCTCTGAGTTCTACCCTTCTGATACAGTCCCCTTTTCTCCTACCCTCCATTCACCCCCTGCCTTTTTCCCTACTTCCCTCCCTATTCCTCCTCTACCTCCTGCAACCCTATTGCTGCAGATGCTAGTTAATTTCCTCTTTGTTCTCCACACTTATTCTGAATTGTTTTTATTATGTATATTATTGCTTTGCAGTTACAACTTTTATTTCCAGTGATTCTTGTTTATTTATTAAAATGTGCCCTGTAGGATTTGGTACTTACTTACTTGTCACTGTATTTTATTTTAGTGTTCTTGTTTAGCTTTACAAACTCTACTTGTTTAACACCCTCATCCCCGCGTAATACATGGAGATCACCTTTGGATTGGTGTGTCTTTCCTGGACAAAAATTTCAATAAATAAATAAAAAAACACAGGAGACTTAGGAAATATAATTTGACTTGCTGACACTTATAAGCCCCTAACAATGAAACATGAATATAGTCCTTATTTTGCAGCAAAGCTACAGTACCACAACACAATTTTCATCTTCTTTTAGAAAAATGTAGATGTTTCTATGTTTTATTTTGATGTATATGTATGAATGACAAAACTGCTTATTACTTTTCTTAAGATGTTCATACTTTGAAACCTGATTAAGATGAAGTGATACTGTGTCACTAAATTAATTCATTTTTCACTAAAGAGATGCATACATACTGTTTTTCTGTTTGAGTAGTAACTCCACCAGGTTCCCTTGAACTATCCCATATAGGCTAAGGGATAAAGGCCTCTTAAGCATACAAAGGTAGACAGGTTTGATGACAAACTGTTGCCCTCATGTAACCACGACAAACCCATCGGGGTCTGTTTACAGTACTTCTTACGAGAAACTAAAGCTTATTCTAAAAAAAAAAATAAATAAATGGGTAGTGCAGAAGAGACAAAAACAGGATCAAGGGTGAGGACACACAAAGGATATACTGTATAAGCAGATATGGCAGAGGCATCATTTTCTAAAAGCCAAATATGATACATGTTTCAGGGAAAAATTGTTTAATGGCGATCCCATTGCACTACCAAAATCTCTGCTACATTCTCATGATTAAAAAAAATTGTGTCTTTTTGTGACCCTTTTCCCTCCGATACCTTGCAGTCACTTTTTTACACTCATGCTCCAATTGGTATGACCAAGCAAACCATGTGCATGGAGTAGATAAATCAGTCCCACTGCATGGAAACTATTGAAAAACAATAAGGCAGCAGGTTGCCAATGCAGAGTTGTGCATACCACACTAACAAGTTCAGCAGCACACTTACTTCACAGCCCATTCTTGGACCTTTGAATCTTGTACACCAGTCACTATGTCTGCTGCAATAAAAAGCTTGAAACTGTTGCATTTATAACAATTGTGCTAAAATGAGATATGTTATCAACACTGACAAAAAAAGGAAATTAAAAAAAGGGCATTTTCTAGTAATTTATAATAATTTATAAAACGGCAAGAAAAAATATTGTAATTTTATTGGACAAGAGATGTCTGCTGACCATACATTAAATCTCTTTAAATGTATATTCAGCTACTGAATCTCATTTTCCTCACCCCAAAAACCTACTTACTGAACAATATCTTTAAAGTGATGTTGTCACATTCTGAAATTAGGGTTAATGTACGTCAAACTAAAGCTTGTGCTCATGATAGTCCCTCTGGATACACGTAAATAGTTTTTGTGCATCTCTTATTGAATGGGAAGGGATTGTACTTTGACCCCGACAAAGTGGCCAGCTGATTCCTTCCACTTCCTGATTCATTTTCACACCCCAACACTAAGACATCCAGCAAGGAGCCCCACTGAAATGTATGGGGGCATTTATATCAGCATTTTCTACATTATGATGGCAATTGGAGATTAGTGGAGACCACTGCTTGATTAAAATGGTCCTTGTTAGTCAAGCGATGGCCTTCATTAATCTCTAACTTGCCATCATAATGTAGAAAACACCAATAAAAAAATGTTCCCATTCATTTCAATGGGGCTTACCCCGTGCTCTCCCTTGTTGGATGTCATAGCGTGCCTGAGTGTAGGGGTGTGGAAAGGAATAGGAAATTGGAAGCGATCAGCTGGCCACCTTGTTGTGGCCAAACTTTGATAATTTCCCATGCAATAACAGTCACAAACAAATTATTAACATGTAATGTATCCAGAGAGACTATCACTGGCAATAGCTTCAGTTTAATGTAAGTTACCCCCCAATCTAACAAAATCACTTTAAGCCACCCTCCAAACAAAATGTTGAAAAAGTGCAGTAGCTGCCATATTGAAAATGCTAGCCTTTACTACCACAGAATTTAAAAGTAATTTATTGTCAACCACATCAAGTACATCTATTTAATATATCTTGGGGTGATTCTTGACCCAACACTTGGATACTCTGAACATATCAACTATGTAGCAAAAACTATGAATACCCCCGTAGGCCTGCTCTATAGACATAAGAACTGCCTCACGGATGAAGCCCTAAGCACTGCCATTAACAGTTCAGTAATCTCTATAATACACTATGGGCTTGTGATCTACGGATCTGCCACTGACACAGCTCTCTGACTCATTACCATAGCACTAAACAAGGAATGTCATCTCTAAACATCTGCAAACCACCTTACACACACCTGCAAGATCTACGAACATGCAAACTGGCTCCAACTATCTGGCAGAATTAAATATCAAACCTTCACCCTAGCAAAAAAGCAAACATTGGACCTACTACCCCCTGGATCATAGACACTGCTGAGACCATATAGTGGCCCATGACAAACCAGGAATTCAAACAACCTCTCCTTCACTGTTGCCCTTTACAGGACTACCCAAGACCAATGTTCCTTCTTTTGCAGGGCCTCCTCCTGGTTCAACACCCTGCCAGCAGAAGTTACCAGCAAAGCAACCCTGGGTGCCTTTAAGCTCAGCCTGTGTCAATACCTCATTTTCTGTTCCTCCTGCGACTGCTACACCTAAATGGTTTATCCCCTCACCCAGTGGCAGAGCCAGGTTTGGGAGCATTTGGGAGCCAGGATGGGCCATTCAGTCAATCATGGGCTCCACAATGGGCACTAAATAGTGAATAAAGATTATGGTGGGGCACCACTACTTACACTGGGGCAGCCAGGAGGGGCGCCCACCCTGGAACCCTCTATCTCCGCCCCTGACCCCAACCCCAGTACCCCACCCTTCCCTTCCTACTCCTTCCCTCCTCCTCCTCTACTCCCTCCACACATCTCCTCGCTGACAGTGCCCCTGACCCACCCTCCACTCCCTCTCTTTCTCCCTCTTTAGACCAACCTCTGGCCTTGCCTCCCTCTGTCAGATGGCTACCAATACAAATCTATATTGTTTAAATTGTTATAGAAGTGATTTGCACAATTGTGATGTTTTGGTAATTGACAAAGCCCCCCAGCTGCTATGTTTATTTCTCTTTTCCACAATACCCATGCCTGTCCTAATGTTTCAAGTAACCTGATGTGGAACCTTTGTAAAAGAGCCACTGGTTCAAAGGTGTATCTGATTCCCTTAAATAAATAAAATAAAAAAAATAAAACAAAAACAAGCTTTTAACAAAAACTTGAATTCCAAGACTTGTGTCACTCGGGTCTCTCCTTGTGAAAAAATTACTTGAACGCCAGTTGCAAATGAATGCGAATTTAATAACAAAGAGTACTGACAACAGCAGTGTAAGAACTCCCTCACCCAGCGCTTCGACTTCAAACAAGTCTTCCTCAGGGTTGTGGTTACAAATCAAAATGTCATTCTTTAAATACACCTCTTAATCCATAATACATGTGATAATACATCCAATCATCACCTTAAAGGACCATATGAAATAAAACAGTGTTTTAGTTACTAAGTGTATTATCAAAAAAAGGAAAATAAAATGAACTAAACTAGTTACAATTTCTACCTGGTTTGCACTACACTTACAAAAATGACACTATGTATAATAACAAATACAAATTTTACTGAAAGCTGCAAAGGCTCTCAAATATTAGTTTGTTTATGCCTGTAAGTGAAATAAGTCCATTTCTATCAATATTTGTAAAGGACAATCCCTTATTATCTTGCGCTTTTTCAGGTAGAAGAAAGTTATCTGAAAAAGAAGGAAAGAAGGCAGAGGTTATATAAATCTTTTTATCTCTACATTTGAAAAAATCCAAGTCAGAATAAATTACTTTCTCAAAAAAGGCTTAAGATCTTTCATAAGCAATCTTTCAAAATTATCGGAAATAGCCTTATTATTATTACTATTATCAATTTCAGCATTTACCTCTGAGCCGTGTCAAAAAATCACTTTCTCAGAAAAGGCTTAAGATCCCATCTTTCATTTAGACCATAGGGTCTTATGCTATTAAGTTTGAAAATCCAAAAACTTTCTCTCTCTCTAGCAGTCGATTTGTTCTATCACCTCCCTGTGAAAAGGGTGGAATCCATTCTAACCCCATAAACCTAACATCTTCGATTTTTGAAAGATGATAAGTCATAAAGTGTAAACCGACCGGTGTGTCTTGTCTCTTATTAAGTATAGATCTAATGTGCTCTTGTGTTCTTTGTTTTAGAGGACGGACAGTTTTCCCAATGTAAACCAAATTACAAGTGCACCAATGAGCATATACTACGTAGCTAGTATCACATGTGATTAGCTGTTTAATATCAATGTTAATGTTAGGTTCCATCGGATGTTGAAATGTTTTGCCTGTTAGAGTATATCTGCAAACATAAAGCCGGTAGAATTGGTAACATTATATATCGAAATTGGCATATCTTACATTCAGATGAAGCAGTGGGAACAGCAGTAGGACCCAGCCCTTGGGTATCCTTTAGTAAAGCTAAGAGTCTTAAAGACTTTATGGTTCACAGTAAACAGAGATTGACATCAACAGAAATGGCAACCACATGGCTACCTCGAAGGTCCATTGGCTTTTTTAAGTGCTCGAGGTGTAATGTTTGCAGACACACTGGTCGGTTTACACTTTATGACTTATCATCTTTCAAAAATCAAAGATGTTAGGTTTATGGGGTTAGAATGGATTCCACCCTTTTCACAGGGAGGTGATAGACCAAATCGACTGCTAGAGAGAGAAAGTTTTTGGATTTTCAAACTTAATAGCGCAAGACCCTATGGTCTAAATGAAAGATGGGATCTTAAGCCTTTTCTGAGAAAGTGATTTTTTTGACACGGCTCAGAGGTAAATGCTGAAATTGATAGTAATAATAATAATAAGGCTATTTCCGATAATTTTGAAAGATTGCTTGTGAAAGATCTTAAGCCTTTTTTGAGAAAGTAATTTATTCTGACTTGGATTTTTTCAAATGTAGAGATAAAAAGATTTATATAACCTCTGCCTTCTTTCCTTCTTTTTTAGATAACTTTCTTCTACCTGAAAAAACGCAAGATAATAAGGCATTGTCCGTTACAAATATTGATAGACATGGACTTTATTTCACTTACAGGCATAAACAAACTAATATTTGGAGAGCACCTTTGGCAGCCTTCAGTAAAATTTGTATTTGTTATTATACATAGTGTCATTTTTATGTTGCTTGCACACATGTGCAAGAAACAGAGTGCCATCATCGGAGATTTCGGAGGTGTGTCACCTCCTCCTCCAATTCAGTCAGTAAGCTGGCAGGCGTGGCCCCTGTAAGCCAATGCATTTTGGAGCTGTCTATGACATGCTCCAAAATGCAGTGGCATAAAGTTGAAAGGGGGAGCTACGCTTCAGTGAGCACTGATAAGCATAGCTCCCCCCCACACGCAGGTGTGCACGCCCCCGCATGTCCTGTGTAGCCGACAGGGTGCCCAATCCCCGCCGGCTGAGCTGCTGTCGCCCCTCCCCCACCAGAAGCTGATGCCATGCTGGGAGCCCACCCAGCGTGGCAATCAGTTATTTATTGACGGGTGCCCAACCCCGCCGGCTGAACGCCCCCCATCCTTGTGCCACTTGGGAGCCCACCCTTCATGGCAAATGGTCCCACGAAGTCTTTTTTTGGTTTTTTACCTGTAAACCAAAAACGGTCCCGAGGCGCGTCTCCCAACCCCCCTTCCCACAACCTGCACCCGCCCACTGTGCACCCAGCCTACCCACACCCTCCCTCACCCCATACTTACCTCCGGACTCCGGCGCGATGATCTTCGGTGGACCGGGAACACGTCTGCACTCTTCAAAGCCGACCGCGAACTGAGGAAATGCCTTTAAGCTGTATAATGGGCTAGATAGGAGGGGTTCAACTTTATTGCATATCTCAGGCATTTTTGGGAATTTTTGCACCAAATTTTCAACATGGGGTTTTTAGTACCCCTTCTCATGAATGATGTCACTGTCATGGCGTTATTTGGGCCCGAAGGGTGATTTCGCGCAGTGACTGTGCAGTGACTGTGAAATCACCCTTCAGGCCTGAATATTGCCATGACAGTGACATCATTCATGAGAAGGGGTCCCAAAAACCCCATGCTGAAAATGTGGTCCAAAAATTCCAAAAAACGACTGTTTTACAAGCGTGCATTGCGCAGTTACTACTCAGGCTCGTAAGTTTGCAAAATTTCAATATTTTCACTCCAGATTTTCAACATTGCCATTTTACCACACCTTCTTATGAGTAGTACAGCTGTCATTTTTCACATCTCACCTAAAATGTGTTTCCGCCCATGTAGCGCAGAATAGCACAGTCGATGTGCGAAATCAATGTATAGGACAAATTAAGAAAATCACAGTGACATTGTTTCATGAGCAGAGGTCTTAAAATGGCTATGTTGAAAATTTGGTGAAAAAATTCCTAAAAATGAATGTTTTACGAGCGTGCATTGCGCAGTTCCTACGCAGGCTCGTAAGTTCACAAATTTTCAATATTTTCACTCCAGATTTTCAACATTACCATTTTACCACACCTCCTCATGAGCAGTACAGCTGTCATTTTTCACATCCTGCTCAAAACATGTTTCCGCCCTTGTAGCGCACAATGGCGCAGTCGGTGTGTGAACTCAGTGTATGGGACACATTAAGAAAATCACAGTGTCACTGTTCATGAGCAGAGATCTTAAAATGGCAATGTTGAAAATTTGGTGAAAGAATTCCTAAAAATGACTGTGTTATGAGTGTGCGTTGCACAATTCCCATGCACGCTCGTAGGTTTGCGAATTTTCAATACTTCCACTCCAGATTTTCAACATTGCCATTTTACCACACCTCCTTATGAGCAGTACAGCTGTCATTTTTCACATCCTGCCCAAAACGTGTTTCCGCCCACGTAGCGCACAATGGCGCAGTCGGTGAGCAAACTCAATGTATGGGACACATTAACAAAATCACACTGACACTGTTCATGACCAGAGGTCTTAAAATGGCTATGTTGAACATTTCATGAAAAATTTCCTAACAATGACAGTTTCACAGCGTCGTTAGCAGTTCCTACGCACGCTCGTAAGTTCGCAAATTTTCAATATCTGCACTCCAATGACTTCCAAATACCTAAACAGCACATAGAAGCAAGCAACATTCAGCATTGGCAAATGCTTGTTGTAAGTGTAGTGCAAACCAGGTAGAAATTGTAACTAGTTTAGTTCATTTTATTTTCCTTTTTTTGATAATACACTTGGTAACTAAAACACTGTTTTATTTCATATGGTCCTTTAAGGTGATGATTGGATGTATTATCGCATGTATTATGGATTAAGAGGTGTATTTAAGGAATGACGTTTTGATTTGTAACCACACCCCTGAGGAAGACTTGTTTGAAGTCGAAGCGCTGGGTGAGGGAGTTCTTACACTGCTGTTGTTGGTACTCTTTGTTATTAAATTTGCATTCATTTGCAACTGGTGTTCAAGTAATTTTTTTCACAGGGAGAGACCCGAGTGACACCAGTCTTGGAATTTGCTATTTACTACGAGCTGGCAGCTCGCTGTGGTGAGCACTGAATGGACTTTGATGAGTCACAGCAGTACCTTTTGTGTTTGTCTTAACAAAAACTTGACACTGCGGCTATCATAACAGAATAAAGAACATTTCCCTACTAGATGAAAAAAAAATATCTAAAGTCTCCAGACCTAAACAGATCCTGTGGCCTTGGAAAAAGAAAACATAACAAAACAGTGGCCTTGGAGGAAAAAAAAAAAAAGAGTTTCCACTCATTCACCCGCTAAGCCCAGCATATAGCAAATGGTTTCAGGGGAATCAGTTTAAACTGGGCATAACACAGTGCTTGAGTTTTTCTACTTGCAGTACTTACAACTTTTCCTGAACCGCACAATAATCACCAGCTGCTCATATAAGTTTAAAAGTTAATTTTACCTTGCAACAACAGCAGCTGGACTGCACAGTCTCACTGAAAACCTAACCAAAGGCCATGGCTCCACTTTACAAGTGTGCTTGCATGACCCAACAGAAGATGGGGCCAGCACCGCAGTTCACTCATGGAATACACAACAATTTTTATTTTCACCACTGGTTGCAAACTGGAGCACAGTGGAGCAGGCAAAGAAATGGAGCACGATACTTCCTGTTGCCGACCTCGGATCAGTGCAGTGCTTGCTGGGTGGGGGTGTCAGAAATCAGACTATTAAATGCAGATCTGGGTATTACTGCTTCCAAGCTTTCTGACTACATTTCTGAGTTCAAACACTGCATGGTTATCACAACTTTCAGCCCAGCATCACATCACTGTTCACAAGCACACAAGCTGGTGGGCGGGCAGGTAGCCAGTAACAGCACTCTTACCAACTAGGTGACTCCAGATCCTTTCCATTAAACTGCTCATAAATACACAAGCTGGCAGGCAAGCATGTAGCCAGTAACAGTGCTCTTATCAACTAGTTGACTCCAGATCCCCTTCATTAAACTGTCAACACATCTTACTGACTGCTCCTGCAGTGAAGCTACAGGAGGAGAGATCACAATAACTAACAATGCTCCTGGAGTGCCTGTGTGTGTGTGTGTGTGTGTGGGGGTACATTTTTATCAAGATATCACATAAACACAATTCCGGCTCACAGTGCCACCTGCTACCTTAATATAGTGCAGAAACACTACATAAAATACAACACATTGACTATTTGTTTAACTTTTCCTTTTTCTTTACAAGCACATTTAAAATTAATAGAAAAAATTTAATTTTCTTAGGGTTCTGATTCACAGGATTGAGACATTTTATGAGTGTAATAAGCCATTCCAAGGTGTGCAGTAAATTATTTTAATGCACTTCCCAGGGATATAAGGACATTCTGTCCTCAGCCTCATGTCTCAGCACACCCCTGATGCATGCATTAAAATCCTTTAATGCACACCCTGTCATGGCGTATTTCTTACAGAAACACTGAGCAAAGATTCTTAAAAGGACAGTCTGATACAGATGCAAATGCATTCTGCAACTATGTCTGTCGCTTCCTGAATGTGCAGGAATAGCTTTGCTTCTATTTTCTAAAAATACATCAATTTTAGTGGTGCTTGGACAGTATCATTTAGGATCCAAGTATTGTCCAATGGATAGTCCTGATGATCATCTCCAAACATAAACTCCATCCAAGCAAGCTAGGATTTTGGATTACCTGTCAGATTTTCAGGATCCAAATTCAAATGTAAGGATTTAAGGTTAGATTTTTGATCCAAAGGGTGGATTTGGAGATCTGACTCTCAGAAAGTTGGGAGCTGATGGGACCTGACATTTGGATCCCTCTGATCTGAATGTATCCTATGATACAAGCTGGGTTCATACATGGAATATGAGTTGACCAAATCCATCAATATCTGATAGCATCTTAATGCAGCAAAAGGGGCATTGTCCAGTGGTATTTGGCTCTGGTGGATACTGTCTGAGTACCACTGATAATTTTGCAACAAAATAAACAATTTACAGCAAAAAGGCATCATATTTTGCTGCAAATGCATTTTTTTTTGTAGGGATGTTAAATTCATATGGAGGTAGACAATCTAATAGATAGTTCCAATTTGGAGAAGTGTGACTTTGAAAACTGAGGCGAGTGGATCCTTGGGGAAAATTCTGCCCATTCTGTTTATGAAAGTATATCCTGAAATGGTTATGTGCTCCTTATAAAATAGCAAGCAAACTCCTGAAACCTCGTTGGGTGATAGAGACATCACCTGACCTTTCATTAAAAAGCTGCCAATGCATGGGCAGGTGCCATATCTAATTGCCAGACCAAAAAAAGCCTCAATACCTACAGAGTTAGGGACTATATTATGTATTTCAATGTGTAGGAATAGTGTGGTGCTTATGCAAACTTTATACTTTGACTTGGTTTTGGCCTTTCTCAGTCCCACTCTCAGAAGAGAAGCTGAGTAGCATAGCGAGAATAAAGGACCACCACTAAGGATAAGAAGAGTGGTGGAGGCGGAGGAGGTGGGAAGAGTGGTAGTTTTCAGAAAAATGAACTAAGCATCTAAGTGAGGACAAGGTGGGTTTAAGTAGGGCTATTGGGCAGAGTTATTCCCCCACACTGAACCATAGGAAAAGCCCTCCAATTCAATGTTTTGGAATAGTGTGGTGTCTGTGCGAACTTTGTACTTCATTTGTGCTTATGCAAACTTCATATTTTGAATTGATTTTGGCCTTTCTCATTCACACCCTCAGTAGAGAAGCCAGGTAGTATAGCAGGAATGAAGGCCCAATACTAAAAGTAAGAAGAGTGCCGGAGGATGAGGAGGTTGGGAAGATGGTGGTTTTCAGAAAAATTAACTAAACATCGAAGTAGGGAGTACATGGGTTTAAGTAGGGCCAGTGTGCAGAGTTATTCCCCCACAGTGAACCACGAGCAAAGCCCTCCAAATAATTTTGCCATTTAAAATCATGATTTTAAAAAAATGTAAATTAAAAATGTTTCACTTTACATATAATTTGAGTTGTGTGAAATGGAGAAGTGTGATGGCAAAATTCAAGCAAAATAGAAATCCTGGTTCTCAAATGTTATTTGAACTTGTTTTTAAATTCCATAGAATTTCAAAACAAAATTTCTATATAACAGCAAAAGAACTCTCAGCATACTATGCAAATTGCAAAATAATTTTATGCAGATTGAGGAAAAGAAATCTTTAGTTATATAAACACAAAGAACAAAGCAGGCTGGTGGCACTGTTTGATGACACAGTGCTTAACTCAGCCACACAGTGCAGAGAAACAAAAAGGAATGAGCACAGGATGGTGGTAGATTAAGAATAATTGTTTACTTGGCATTCTTGGTCATGCCAAAATATATGGGATATGCCACAGGCTGACTAAAAATATCACATTTATTTTTATCTACAGACTTTGACCTCTGTGATTTCATAAGTGGCAGACCCACAAGTACGGTCTGTAGATGTCAAACCCTGCAGATAAAAATAAATGTCATATTTTTGCCAGCCCATGACATATGTAATATATACAACGGCAGTGCCTCTCTGGCAAAATGAGTTTGTTCAATGAAAATTTTACTCTTTTGTTTGATTTCACTGCTTTGTTTTTAACTGCAGTGGGTGAGATTGTGATGTCATCAGGCATTGTTCAAGCTGTTCTTCCATTGCTTACGAGCTCTTTTGTGACTAGCATGCTTTAGAAATAAATGCTGATGACCCAACACAGATTGAAATAAATGATTTTTTTCCCACTCCAGGCCTTTTGCACATGAAAAGAAATGTATTTATGCAATGAACGTGTTCCCAAAACAACCGAGATAAAAACGCTATCTCGGTTGATGACAAACCCAACTCATAAGAAAGCAATTATATCTTTTGACTTGGGTTCATTACACTAGCTATCTCCACAGTCTGGTTTGTTATTATCGTGGACCAGCTGTGTGAGTAACTGGAACTAAGGAGATCGTCGTAACAACATAAACAAATAAAAAAAAAATCTGGCCGCCCCAGTGGTACAGAGGGTTGAGGTACTGGATGCCACATCTCACACCATGCTGGTAACCTGGGTTCAGGAGTGAGCTCAGGCTGCCAGGGGTTGGTTGGGTGGGAGGGCAAGGAGCCAGGATTGAGCAGCCAGCAGGCAGCTTTCATCTCCAGGAAGGGTCGTGAGGTTTCCCCAACTCTTGGCTGCCATCTGGTGGAGGCTATGTGGCAGTGCCAGGCCAGGGAAAACCTAGGCATTAGGCTGGGAGGGAGGATGTGGCCATTACTGGAGCCACAGTGTGCATGTGCACCTCCACGCACATGCGCAACTGTATACTGGGGTCCTAGGAGTAAGGGGGAGAAAATATAAATATCATGTCTCCCCATTGCCAGTAAAGTGAGATGGGCAATGGGGAAGTGCCAGGCATAGTAAAAAAATTTAAAAAAATCTGTCCGGCACGACGGTGCAGAGGGTTGAGGTGCAGGTTGCCACACCTCACACCATGCTGGTGACCCAGGTTCAGAAGCACATGTGAGCCACCAGGGGGTGGCTGGGGGGGAGGGTGAGAAGCCAGGATTGAGCAGCTGGCAGGCAGCTTTCCTCTCTGGGGATGGTTGTGAGGTTTCCCCATCTCTTGGCAGCTATCTGGTAGAGGCTATGTGGCAGTGACAGGCCAGGGAAAACTTAGGCATTATTCCGGGAAGGAGGATGGGGACATTACTGGAGCCTCGGGGTGCATGCACAACCATGTACCAGGGTCTTGGGAATAAGAGAAAATATAAATACCATGTCTCCCCATTGTCAGTAAGGCAGGAGGGGCAACGGGGGAGCACTAGGCTTAGTAAAAAAAAAAATCTGACAAATATGTCACTCATCTGGGCAGTTTTGGGCAACAAGCTCATTGTATAAAGCACACTTTCAATCACTGAGTAAGCTTACAGTTAAATAATGTTAGCTTAGCAGTGTGGGATAACAACCCTCAGCCCCGCCTAGTTTGAGTCAATGTGCCTTGCTTCTCTGTGAGACACCTCAGAAGCACAAGCCAGTCAGTCAGCTTCCAAATATGTAAAAAACAAATTTGATAAATACCTTGCAGATTTGGGCAGTGTTTGGCAGCAGATTTGAGGTATAAACTGAATATGGTATATGTAGATGTGTCATAGATTTGCTATCTTCATTTGAGGTTTGTGAACTCTTGATCCCTCACTCTTCGCTACTCCACTAATGAGGGGTCAAGAGGTCACAAACCTCTCATGAAGGTAAAAATCATATGACACACACACATATCATATCTCCTATTTATTTGCAAAATTATATTTTTACAGTCACTGAATAAACAACTTTATTCCATAAGGTGTTCAAGTCCAATAGCAGGAAGGCAGGTAACAGGTTGCAGCCACTCGGTGTTCCACCATCATGCAAGACAGCTGTGTCTAGAATATTGATGCAGATGCTATGTGCACTTCTATCAGACAAGGCAGTGGCAGACAGAAACAGTTGGGGTGGGGAGCAGTGATAGGATTTTGAAGTTTGTTTCTTTTTTTTTTATTGAATCTATTTATGCTCCTAGGCAATGGCTAGTGGATATACCTCTCATCTGTCTGTTGGGTCCCCAAGGATCCTAGACTCATGCTGCTCATCCACTCAAAGTGTTTTTCCTCTTGTGTGGTTTTCACCTTCGTAGCCTTGTGAGTGGACAGAGAGATGATTGTGCAATGACCTTAGTGCATGGTCAGGCCTGTTACCACCCCCGCTGTGCAGACAGCTATCTTCTCCTGCTAGGCCCTTTGAGCTGGTTCCAGACCTGACTGTTCCCTAGTCAGCACTAGGGGTCAGTAAATGCTGGGCACCAGGTCCCCTCCCTCCTCTGAATGCTCAGCCTTCTCACCCAAGCCAACCATCTGACAACCCCAGGTCTGATCTCGAACCCCAGTCATCGGCGCTGCAAGCAGTAGTTCTACCACTGCACCAGCAGGCTGGCCAGGATTTTGAAGTTTTTAAAAGCTTCTGCTCCATGACATGCCAACTATTTATATATATATATATATATAGAGAGAGAGAGAGAGAGAGAGAGAGGAAGTCCACCAGGATGAAGTGCAGTGTCACAGGTTTCCTGCATGACAAAAGGGATTAACTCCCACTGGAAGTGCAATGCTTGCTGCAGTAACTCTGCTGCAGAATTCTATAGAGTTGGGCTCCACCTGGTGAAGCTAACTGTATATATACATGTATGTGTGTATATATATATATATATATATATATATATATATATATATATATATATTGGTATACTGATTTGCTGTTTACCATCAGAAACATGTGGTAATGCCATCCTGATACATCTGTAGTAAAACTGTGATATGTACATTTAGCAGGCAACCCCATTGGATGACAGTTTTAAAAATTGCAAGAGGCAACCATCTTGAATGATGTGAGTAGAATCTGGAACTAGACCTGGGAAGTTACATGCAAAACATATATGAACAATATTAAAAGCACATCATTGTTTAATAACAGTACCTAAATAATTAGAGTAACACATTGGTAAGGAGCATACCGTAGAGCTTTGAAGAATGTTCAGATTCTTACAGACTGAATTCCACTGAATTTTAAACATTTCACAGGTGAAATGGTTTTCATGGATTAATAACTGGCAGTTTACATAAACTATGGATTCTTTTTCTGCAATCTTCAGAAAATTATTCCATGGTTTATGTGACCCTTGAATAGCATTCTGTGGTTTTGCAAAAGGTATTACGTAGATTTTAAAAATGAATTCTGAAAAGCATTTCAGAAGTGGAGTTGCCATTCTGAATGAATTCCACTGGTGGAATTTCACATTCTGCATAGCACAGTCCTAAAATACAGTATTTCTTGAGCAAATACTGTAGCAAAGAATACAGGAATCTAGTTACAGTGGATAGCATGGCTGAACTGCAATATCTCCTTTTTAGTGGGGTTCTGTTTCTGCTTATAGTTTGGTGAACTGAAGCCTAGGTCACGCAATGTGCATGTGATGGCAGTGGGGTTTGAACCTGGGTTCTTGGTTCCCCATGTCTGTGCTTTAACCATTGGATAAGACAGGCTCATTTCTTCTGGTGTTATCAATGAACTGGGTTTGGTGTCTGAAAATGTTCTTTTAGGCATCAAGGAGTTGGATTATAGTATGTGCATCATGGCTGCTTGATGCTGAACTTATTTGTTTGATTGGGTGGGGGGGCAGTACAGATTTGCATTGCAAATGTAATCTTTGATGAGACTGCAGAATTACTGCTTGTGATGATTCTATTAGCTGTGCCTCTTAAGACTCATATTTATTTGTCCATTGGATTTATGTGCATGAGTTCTAAATCATATCACCATATCCAAACTGAGCTTACATTAGTGCTTTATAGACTACTGTATTTATTGTCTCTGCATGGCCAACTATGCTTAAAGAAAGAAATCTTTTTCAGATATTTTGCAGAGCTGCAAGCTGGGTTAACAAAAGGAATAAAAGAAGCAAAATGCTGGCTCTTTGTCCTCTCTTGGACAAATGTGACTATTTGAGCCAAACTACAAACTAATGATGGACCGGGTTCAAGGTCAGCAAATTAGCTGACGCATATCCAACTTGGGTTTTATATTTTGTTTGTTTGAAGATTTCTCTTGCCCCATAACACCAAAAATATAAAACCAAAACAGAGTGCCTACATCCACCGAGCCCCCTAATCTTTGATTTTATGGTTTGTACTTTTAATAGTTAGGGTTCTCCTGAATTTAGCCAGGTTATTCACTTAGGAGTCTACAGATTTTGTGTATAAGGCCCTTCTTATTTTTTGAAGCCTGTATGATGTCCATTGCTAATGTAGACCCCCCCCAAAAAAAAGTTTTCCTTGAGTTTAATTATAATAAATGTGCTAGCTGAAGAAACTTTGCAACCCCTATGATTCTGCTGAAATAATGGCTCTGAATCCAGATTCTGCCATCTCATTGCCTTGCCTGACAGGTGGGTACCTGTCCAAAACAGTCAGTTGATGCTCTGCCACTGCCTACCCCAACAGGGATCTTATTGACAAAATTAAAGGGTAGCCTTCAAATGTCACCTAGTACTATCCCAACTTGCCAGTTCATGCACTGGCAGTCCATATTGCCACCACTGCTCTCATCATAGTCATTACCTGCCACACACTGTTTCTGCCTGCCACTGCCTTCCTTGGCAGGAGTGCACATATTGTTGGGAGGGGCCTTTGAATGCTCCCCCAATTTTGTCTGAGCTGCAGCTGGATTCCTAGGCAAACCAAGTTTCACCACATATCTTTTTTAGCAAAAATGTATCTCTAAGATCCTTAGATTCATAATGAGTTTATTTTAACACCTGAAGATATTTTAAAAGCAATTTTTATAACTATTTTTGGATTTAATGACTAAAGTCATGAAAGATAGATCCCATTCACAATATTTAAAACTCTCTTCAGCTGAGGGTATGAATGAACTGTACATAATGGACTTATAATAACTGGGGATCAATTTTTTCTTTGGGCTAAATGATTTGTTATTCACTGCAGTAACCCATGGGTCATTATGGCACTCACATGCTCTATATCTCAAAACCTAGCACTCCCTTATCGGCTCACATTCTGTGTGTGTGTGGAACAGTTCCACAAACATGGCAGCTCCATCTCTTGGTTACCAAGGATCCACCACAAGACTCATGTACCAGGCTCGTCCATTTATCCTTTTATTTTTTTTTTAATATAAACATTTTATTGAATATAGCAAGAAGCTTTAATTAACAATAAACATGACATACATTCCAATACCTGTATATAAACTTAAGATGAAGATTAATCACAGATCCAAAAACATGTCAAGAAAATCAGTAAGTCTAACATTAATAACATGAAAATCATCTGCAAGAGGTAACAATCCAAAATATCAATAGAAAAAGTGAATAAAGAAAAACTGACCCTACACTAATATATCCTAAGAACATTTTGTGTCTTTGCTGCAATAACATGATCACATCCTTGCTCATAAACCATAAAGAAAAAAAGGCAAACTATAAGAACTATATACATTCACACTGACTTCTGTCGAGTACCACTGTACCAAGTCTAAAAGAAAATAACTGAGGTCAGGGGTAAGGGGAAACAGACTTCTTGGAAAACATAAACTGAACTTATAAGCTCAAATGGGCAGACTGGGTGGGCCATAGGCCCTTATCTGCCATCACTGTCTATGTATCTATGTAACTAAAAGACTTGTAAAACTATGCAATCCATATTCTAAGAACTCACCCCTAAAGAGCTTAAATAGATGCCCCATGTCTGATGAAATCACAGAAGTATCTTCCTTTTCCAAGAGATCACTTATTGATAGGAAGTGGATTTAGACATTGCTTGTATCCATTGTGAGTGTAAGGGGAGAGTACTAGACCACCAATGTATAAGAAGGAGTTGTGTTTCTTCTAATGCAGGAGTATAAGAAACTACCTTAAACTTTAGAGCTTGCAAGGGCATAAAGTAGGAGCCCCTAAAACCCCAAAAGATAGGGACTGTGGGACCTGTTCATCTTGGATCTGCTGCTTTGCTCCAAACATGTCTTTCCACCACTCCTCATCCAAAGGACAACCCCAAAGAATATGGAAAAGAGTGCCAATGTCCATACTACACTTCCAACAAACAGCTGAAGTAGATAAACCCATATTGTATAATTTTGCTGGTCTCCTATATCATCTACTTTATATCTTTTTTTGAAAAGTTGAACTTTGGGGTCATGGGAAGCAGAAGGAGATTCAGACCAGCAATGACTCCAGTTTTCTAATTCCAGTGGTTCCTGTATTTTATCCATCCACTTTAATTGACAAGATTCCCAGTTCGGGATATATTCCTTTTATAAGAGCTTATAAATCACACTTGTATGCCACCGTGACTAATTAAACCAGGTGTGTAAGTGTTTAGTTAGCTCGGTTTGCACTAGCTGATAGTTCCTCATGACCCATGGTGAAAATATGTGTCTCAATTGAAAACACCACCATAATTCATGGGCAGGAAGGTGAAAAAGACCCTGTAATTGAGAAAATGTAAGTATATCAGTTTTAGGATTGAACAAGTCACCTACTAGATATATACTTTCCAATGCCCATGTGGTCCAGTAAATATTGGAACCAACAATCTGTATTTTGGGGTTATTTCACAAGGATTCAAAAGGATCTGAATACCAATAATTCTACTGCAACAGATAGACCACTGTTTTCCAGTCCTGTCTGGTATATAAAATAGGAAGAGTGGCCTGATTTGGTTCTGGCAAAGGGTCTTTTAAAGCCACTGCCAAAGGGAAATTACCCAATATGGCTTTTTCTATATCCACCAACAGGAGGGCATGTACTTGATCGAAATGAAGCCAATACAAAGCTTGTCAAAAACCATTAGCTATATGTTAGGCCCAAGGCCAGGGAATGTTCCACCCACTCATTGTAGGGGCCCATAATGTTTTCCGTGCAAAATGAGGCACTTAACCCTCCCAAATGAAATTTGAAAATAACTTATTTACCTTGTTCCACAAGGCAGGAGTAATCTGCATGGCGAGATTACTAAGACAGTAAAAAAGCTTCAGAAAGGCTATCAATTTAATAGCAGCAATCTTACCAGGGAGAAATAAATGAAGCTTGGATCACCTATTCATGTCCACCGTTAAACCCATTAGCACATTTTGTATATTCTTATTACACATTTCCTGCAAATCAGCTGAGATGTACATCCACAAATAATGAATCTCATTAAGCACCCATTTGAATTTTTGTGGTCTCGTTAATGCCCAGTTTGGGTCAGCCTTATTAAGGATTAACATTTCAGTTTTAGATCAATTGATCTTTAAACCTGAGATTGCCCCAAAAGAGTCAAGGACATCCAAAGCAACAGGCAAGGATGTGTCTTCTTGAGATATAGTCAAAAACAAATTGTTGGCATAATGTAGGGTGGAAAAGGACTGGTTCCCCACACAAATACCATGTATCTCCTGATGTTGACGTATAGCAGAGTTTGATGGTTACACGGCAATTTAAAGGAAACCAGCACAGAACAGTGGGGGCAATTACCAGGACTGCAAAAACACCCATTTAAAACAACCTATTTGGTTTAAAATAAATTCAGCTAACCTTTCTCCAGATATTTAGCTTTTTAATTTTGCTCCTTGAGATGCCATGTCAAAAGTGCCACCGCACCGGAAGATGGAGTGTGCCCCTGGCATCCTGTTTTGTGACAGAAGGCTCATAAAAATTACAAGCAATTTGTATCTACCTGGGAGAAAAAGAAACACTGTGGCATGCAGAGGTATGTTAACTAAACCTCTACATCCAATTCCCAGTGAAAATGGAGTCGTGTAATGTACTTTAAATCATTATGAAAGTTGCAGTTCTGAGTTCGGTCATGCGCAGTAGCTACTGATGCCCCCCACCCCAGTCTCTCAATCCCTCAGACTCTGAGGATGCCTTCCTCCTCCTCAGCCCCAGCAACAGGGTTCATCAATCCTGAGGTCTCCATAGGGGGCCCCCGAAGACAGGACCCTCAGTCCACCCCAAGAAGGGGCAACAGCACAGGAACCAGCAGCTGTCACAGCCCCCTCTGGGAGGACAGTCCCCTCCCTGACCCCCAAGCCACCCTCCCCCTGGACCCCAGGCCACCCCCAGCCTGGGAGTCCTCCAAGGAAGACTGCTGTGGAGATTCAGGAATAGGAGTGCTAAGCTGCCTGACACCACATTCCATAGAAGAACCTGATTCT
This sequence comes from Neoceratodus forsteri, assembly GCA_016271365.2. Classification (NCBI taxonomy): domain Eukaryota; kingdom Metazoa; phylum Chordata; order Ceratodontiformes; family Ceratodontidae; genus Neoceratodus; species Neoceratodus forsteri. The sequence continues at coordinate 243,947,451 of CM028130.1, forward strand.
GAAGAATTGGGGAGCCGAGCCAGGTCCACCTCTGAATCATCTGCTTCTGAGGAAGAGTCGACCAGAAGGACCTCTATGCTGGCTGCCTCAAGAGTTCCCTGAGAAATGGCGCCACTAACAGCACTGGTGTTGCCCGCAATGCTGGCCCCTCCTGGTGCACTGCACATGGCCCCAGAACCTGACCCAATCAGCCCATGGCTCTGATCAAGTCCCTGGTACCGCCCATGACACTGGAACCCAACATGGCAACACCTATGGAGTCGACCGGGTCCAAGGCACCACGAGCAGCAATGAGAACCAAACCAGCACTGCGTGTGGCCCTGCCCTGATCACCGGCACCGTGAATGGTGCCAGGATCCAAGACAGCACTGGAAGATGGTGTCAAGGGTCCACCAATGCCAGACCCAGCAATCATGGGCCATGACACTGGGGGACCCTGTACCTCTGAAGAGGTGACTGCCAGGAGGTGTGCCCACCATGACCCCAGGAGGGGCCATGGCATTCCCCTGACACTGTAAAAGAGGCCTCCTCCTCAGCAAGACTTGAAGATGACGAGACCTCCTCCTCAACAGAGTGTATAGGCCTGGGAGTGGACCCCAGAGGAAGGGTCTAAAGACCTGGCTTGGGAGGCTCGAGAATAATGCCATCCTGCAAAAGTCGGCAGGGTCTTGCTGAATTTGAACACGTGGACTTCAAGAACATGGTGGTCTATCAAGAAACAGGCATTGCATCTATCCATATCATGGTTAGGTCAAAGGAATCAAAGGTAGACAACATGTTGGTCCATCAGGGAAAAATGCTGGCCACAAGAGCACTGATGCATGGGGGCAAAGCCCACTTTGGACTTACGTTTAGCTCCTGAACCAGATATTATGCAAAATTAGCTTATAAATAGTAAAGCTTCCGGCGCTGACAAAAAAAAGAAAAGGAATGGTCTTACCGGTCAACGGCATTAGGAAATTGAACTGGAAATGAGTAGAAGGATCACTTTGGATTGAAGGCCTAATGGCATAGTACTGACTCTCATGCAGCAGGTGTTGCCTCGATGGCAGGAGAAACAGAGCTTGGATGGAAGAGGAGTCTGCGGTGCCTAACGGCCACCCCTCATGCACCATGTAGTGCATCACTCTCGAGGGTGGTGCCATTGGTGCCGACTCCTCCCTCAAAAAAAAAAACTCCTGTAGCGGGTGTGCACCTCCGGCTTACACCCAGCAGTAATGAATGGTGAAGATTAACAAGGGAAGATTAACTTTCTACCATCTGATGTTCAAAACTAACACTCACTCTATAGCTACTAAAAGTAGAACAAGAATAAACATTAAACTCCAGTAATAAAAGGGAGACCAAAGACGAACAACCCACAAATTAGAAATTGTCAAGATCAGCTTTACATTTACCCATCTTATAAAGTTATGAAACAGACTGGGTCTAAGGGAGATTGTTAATAGTATCAAAAACAACCATTTATAAGGCAGTAGTAGCTTGAGGAGTGTGATATGAGCCAATGAAAAATGACCGCCAATGTCCTTCCCTTCCTCAGCAGACATGTGGGAAGAGATTCCCACCATATGGCTGGTAGGACTATTAAACTGCTCAGACAAATTCCCACCACTGTTATCAGGAAGACCTCCCAATAGTAAACCAAAGGAGAGCCACGTCAAGGAAAATTACCAAAAACTACCCATAAGAAAAACAATACAACCCTATGCAGGGCAGATTAAAATGCCTGAAGATAATTTATGGGGCAGACCCACTCCTTAAAACATACATAAAACACAAAAAGGAAATGAAAACAAGGGAACAGAACATGTTTCAGCTGGAGGCAAGTCAATTAAAAATGACCAATAGACTTGGTACCAAATTATCAACTGGTAAGAATGTGTTTACACTGCCCCCCTGTTCCTATTCCACTTATAAATGATCAAGATAGTAACCTGGTTAACCCTTCTGACATTTCATAAAAAGTGACAGGTCAGGAAGAATTAACTTTAAGCAATAATGAAAAAGAGAGAACTAAACAAAAGGATGGAGAAACAGAAGGTGAAGATCTATGGTATAATGTTCAATACACAAAACCAACCAAAAAAGGATGGCATGCAACTACCTTTACTATTCCCCTTAACAATAGATTTTCTAGTCTAATAACGATGGAAAATGAATCAGAAAATAGTTCATCCGTGGCATTAATAACATTCGATACTCCAGGTGAGTCCACTAATATGGACAGTAATTGTGGTAATAGTCCCATGACCACTGATGATAATGTAGGCAACATGATTAATGATAATGCAAATAATTTAGGACCTTGTAATAATACCCAACAACAACAAGGAAACCATTTGGTAATGGGTGATTCAATGATTAAATGACTTGATAAGCTTATCTGCAATCCAAACAAATCTTGTAGGACATTATCATCATTTAGTGGGGCAAAAATAGCAGACCTAACATATATGTGTAAAACAATGGTTAGGAATCTTGGTAGTAACCCCCTTGTATTAATACATGCGGGAATAAATAATATGCTAAGAGATTCCCTAGAGGAGACTATGCAAGATATGGTAGCATTTACCAGCAGACTGACAACCTTGGGATGTGAAGTTATTATATCTGAAATTTTGCCAATACCAAAAGCCTCACCAAGAACTAATTTGAAAGTATGGAAATTTAATAATTGGTTAAGATCATGGGCAACAAGGCAAGAGATTCAATGTCTTACTCATTGAGAAGAGTTTTTTCACCAGGACAATTTATACTGTAAGGATTGCCTGCATTTGAGTAACTTGGGGAATGAACTATTAGGGAAACATTTTATCATTTCTCTTGATGAACATTTAAACTAGTTTTGGGGGGGGAGGGATAGAGCCACTCAGAGACCAAAGTAAAATTCAGGATTTAACTACATCAATAACTTTTACAAATATTCCAAATCACCAAAATACAAATAGTGATATAAAGGTACTATTACTTAATGCCCGAAGTCTGACAAATAAAATGGATGAATTAAGGTATATAATCCAAAAAGAGAAAATCTCTATTTGTGGAGTAACTGAAACATGGTTTCATGAAGACAGTTGGAATACAGATATTCCGGGATTTAATAAAATAATTAGGAATAGGAATGATAAACAAGGGGGAGGGATAGCACTGTATATTTCAGAGGACTATACTTCTTACTACATCACCCGTCAAGGTGGAGCTAATAGTAATAATGAAATAATCTTGGTAGATTAATTTAACATCTATGAAACTATGTATATGCTTAGCTTATAGACCCCAAACCTTAATAAAGAACAAAATACTGATTTCCTTAGTTTGATAGACAATTTTGAACGAAGCAAAATTATATAATGATGGGAGATTTTAACTTCCCTGATATTGACTGCGTAAAGTTCAATTGCAATGGATCTGTAAGGAGTTTTTGGACATTATAGCTAATCAAGACCTAGCTCAAATCATACATTAAGGAACAAGAAATATTTTTATAGACATAGTACTTACAAATATTGGGACATCTGAACATGAGCCTAGAATCCTGGAACCGCTGGGAAACAGTGATCATAATATGTTTCTGTTTCATATACAAGCTAGATCATTAGAAACCAAGGGGAAGAGCATAATAAAAGATTACACCTGAGCTAATTATCAGGAGATAAAACAATTCTTGACAACATGGGACTGAAACACTGAACTTATGGGCCTAGGCATCCATCAAGCTTGGACTCTTATATTGTCTAAAACTTTATTTTTTTTATTTATTGAAATGTTTCACCAGGAAGGGTACACTGAGCAACTTAATGCTTGTCTCACGGTACGTCCTGGGGGAAAGGGTAGTTGGAAGCACAGCATGTTTAAATGATACAAAAATCAAAGCATAATACAGTACAGAGACAGGAGAATATAATAAATGTCAGTCAACACATACAGGGATACAGTGCAATCGAATGGGGGATGCATGATGATACAATACACAGGGACAGAAGGATCAGTACAAGACACAGTAGTAAGTACTAGGTAGTTTAGTGCAAAATTAGGTGGAGAGGTAAGAGTGGGATGAAGTGGGAGTGAGAATAAGAGAAATACAGGAGGGGATCAGGAGCAAGAGCAGTTAGGTAACAGATAGTTGAGTAGAACTGTATTGAGGGAGAATGGAGATGAGGAGAGGCAGATTTGCAGGGGGACAGAATTCCACAGTTTTGGAGCATGGTGTGAAAAAGCATTTTGGCAAAAGGATGTGGATGTGGTGGGAACAGCAAAGGTGTGAAGGTCGAGAGAGTAGTGGTTAGGAGGAGGGTACTAAGTGAGGAGGAGAGGTAGGAGGAGAGAGCAGTGAGCCAGTATTTTGAGATGGATTTTGCCCCGTGAAGCATATGTCGATTATGAAGCGTGAGGAAATTTAGGGACCAGTAGAGGTCACAGTGGTGGGTGAGGTAGGGGGCATCCAGGGCAAAGCAACAGAAGGAATTATAGAGAGAATCGAGTTTGGCTAAGGAGGATTGGGGGGCAGCACCATAGACTATATCACAGTAGTTGAATATTGGCAAGATCATCTTAAGTACTAGCACATGCCTGGCCACAAGTGTTGTACAGCTGCTATTCCTGTAAAGGGCACCCAGCTTAGGCTTAAGTTTTTTCTGGATTGCCTCTATGTGTGTTGAGAAATTCAGGTGTCTATCAAGCCAGACACCAGGATACCTGAATGAGGGTGAGTCCTCCAGTACCGTCTCATCCAGGGTGTGGAATATAGGTAAGCTGGTTAGCCTGACAAGTCTCTGCCTAGTTCCAAAAGTCATAGAGACAGTTTTCTGGGTGTTTAAAAAGAGCTGATATGAGTTAAATCAGTGTTGCACTTTAGATAAGTCAGACTGAAGCCTGGTGGTGACAACTGTGACCGATATACCAGAAGCATATAGAACATGTCATCAGCATACACGTGGATGTTGGAGGTAGTGCAGGTTAGGGGAAGGTCATTTAAGAAAATGGAAAACAGAATGGGGCTGAGAACCAAACTCTGGGGAACACCAGTGGTTAGGGGCAAAGGGGGAGAGGTGACACTGGCAATTTCAACTGATTGGGACCTGCCCGACAGGTAGGCATTGAACCAGCTTGTGGCAGAAGAAGAAAGACCAGTGGCTGAGAGGGAGTTCAGGAGGAGTGGGTGTGAGACAGTGTTGAAGGCTTTTGCCAGATCAACAGAGATGGCAGAGGTAATATGGCCTTTGTCGAAGTCAGCGAGGACTGTCAGTTAGTCTTAGCAGAGAAGTGGTAGTAGAATGGGACTTCCAAAATCCAGACTAGTACAGGGTAAAGAACCCATCATCTGGGGGAGCCGCTTCTTGTTCCATGGCAGCGGTTAACCCTGTTCAGGGGCTCAGAGAGGCCAGAGAGAGAGGAAAGAGAGCAGATTAAGAAGGCAACTAGAGGGGAGGGAAGACAGCAGGGGTGAAAATTCAGTGATTAGCAGCAACAGAGACAAAGGTGATAGGGGGAAGGTGCCTGAGAGTCTGAGTACAGCAGTTAACACAGCTAACAATGCACTCACTAAAGAGCTGTAACACTTGCAAAAATGTTTACATAATAAAAAATATTTACAGGCAGTAGAACTGTGCTAAAGTTTAAATTTAGTGGAAAAATCACTAAGGAGGCAGGCAGAAAGAGCATAGCAGAGTGTCCAATCAGAGAAGAGGCCAGGAGAGTGCTCACTTTCCAATTGGTCCAGGAGGGAAAATACCTTGTTGAGCAGGAGAGCTGGACAGCCGACCTTGGGCGGCAGCTGAGAGGATGCCATCCATCCGGGGGAGCTGCTTCTTGTTCCATGGCAGTGTTTAGCTCTGTTCAGGGACTCAGGGGAACTGCTTAAATTAATCATTGTTTGGATACCAAATAGGAAGAAATATACAGAGGGGTTTAGAAACCCAGTTTGATGGAACAACAAAGTTAAGAGATTAATTAATAAAACATTTAAATGCTATAGGAAATATAAAAAAATAACCATTACAACATATATGGATTAGTTATAAAACGTACTCAAATAAGGTAAAATAACTGATTTGGAAAGTTAAGATAGATATGGAAAATAAATTAACAACAGACACTTTGGACAATAAAAAAAAGAAGTTTTTTAATTATGTTGGTTCACTCAGCAGTTCCAAGACTACAACAGGACCATTACAAACAAAATCAGGTCTTATTAATAACGAAACACAAATGGCAGAATAATTGAATAATTATTTTCTTACTAACTTTACTGTTAAGGAAAAATTTAATTTTTCAACAACTAACTGTAATAATGTATCTGTTGTACCAATTACAGTCAAAGAAACTTTAGGGGAATTACAAAAACTGAAAATTAACTAATCAGCTGTATCAGATGGAATTCACCCCAGAATTCATAGGGAAATTGCACTACTCATTTCAGGCCCTTTGTGTAAATTATTCAATCGATCTCTAGAAGCAGGTGAAAATGCCTCATCCTGGAAGGAAGCAGTGGTTATTCCTATATTTAAAACAGGTAATAAAACTGTAACATCTAATTATCGACCAGTTAGCTTAACCTCTGTTACTGGGAAAATCCTAGAAAGGCTAATCTTATATAGATTAGAACAACATATGAAATATAATAATTTACAAGATATAACACAGCATAGGTTTAAACAGGATAGGTCCTATTTAACAAATCAACTACATTTCTTTGAAAATGTTAGTGCAGCCCTAGATGCGGGTTTTCCAGTCGTTGTAGTATTTTTGGACCTAACAAAAGCATTCAACAAAGTCTCTCATAAAATATTGTTGGAACATACGATAAAGTTGAAATTTCCATATAAATTAATAAAATGGACAAAATCATGGTTATACAACCACCAACAATGTACATCGATAAAGAGATCTATGTCCCCATGGGCAAAAGAGACAACAAGTGGGGTCCCGCAGGGCTCTGTGTTGGGCCCTGTATTGTTTAATGTATTGATAGCATCAATGCAGTCATCTGATAATGTTTGGATGTCTAAATATGCAGAAGACTGCAAGATTGGTTGCATAGTCAACTCCTGTGAGGCAATTATACATTTTCAAAGTCAGTTGGAGGCATTAGAATTATGGGCACAAAGTAACAAAATTATGTTTAATGAACTGAAGTGTAAAGTAAAGCATTTGGGACATAATAATATAAGAAAGAGTTATTTACTAAACAATGTAAAGTTACTAGAAACTGAAAATGAAAAACACTTACGGATCAATATAGCTAGTAATCTAAACTTTGATAATAACACATTGAAAGTTAAGAAATGCCAAAGAATAATGGGATGCATATGGAAAAACATTAAAAGTAGACAATCATGGGTCATTCTGCCACTTTATATAAGTTTAGTAAGATCTCACTTGGAATACTGTATACCATTCTGTGCACCTAATACAGTTAAGGATAAGAAACTAATCGAATGAGTTCAAAGAAAAATGACAAAAAAAATCCAGGGTATGGCAGATAAATCCTATGGAGAAAGATTAAAAATACTGGATTTGTATTCCATTCACTACAGACAACTTTGAGGAGACCTTTGTTTGACCTATAAATCCATAAAAGAACCTGACCTTACTGAAACTTTAGGAATAGAACTAAGCATTAATAAAACACAAACAAGATCCCATAATTTTAATATAAAGAGTGAGAATTGCAGAACTAAGAAGAGAAGCCAGTGGTTTCCACAAAGAATAGTTAATACATGGAACACAATACCAGCTTCAATTGTAGAGAGCAAGACCATGGACATATTCAAACATCAGTTTGATCATTTTATGGATAATTCTAAATTTTATTATATATAATTTTATCCCACCTTAGTGTGACGAGCTCTAATATAGGCTTTGCCTCCTGAGCTTGTACTCAACTATGATCCTATGAACATAATTATCTGGGGGGGACAATGTTACAGAAATGTGCCTAACCAAGCACCATAAAACTTTTGAACAAACCCCCTGTACAATATGTCTAACCTGTCCCACATATTATCTTAAACTTTAGGTAGTTTAACAACCAAGGAGCGATATTGTAAAGCTACCGAGGTGTCCAAAAATAAAAGCCTCAAAGCATTTCAACTATTGATCATGTAGCCATAGAAAGATCATCCTGAGCCAATATACTGGTTTTGTAACAGGCATAGTCAGATTTGAGGCAGGAACTGCAGAAGCCATTGACCATCATTCAGAGTCACTTGAGTATAGGATGTAGCTGTGGGAGAATCTGGCAGTAGAGACGCAATCAGTTCCTGTTCTCCTGCTAGGAAACACCAAGAAGATACAACTGATCTGTACATACAACCCCCCAAAGGATGATGTGCCAAGGCTCTCCTCCCTCCTTGACAGCCTTAGCCCCATGGTTGGCTCGAATGAGCTTCTAGTCCTAGGTGACTTCAATCTAAATTGAGTAGGCTGCAACGTCCAGCACTACGAGTCCCTGCTGGCTGGTCTGGCCCTCAGCCAACTCATCTCTGAACCCACAAGGATCTCCCCACATGGAGACATGGGTTCCCTCAGAGACTGGGTGCTAAGCAACAGACCGGAGAAAATTGTCTCCTCTGGTATTCTCCCGGATGCTATATCGGATCACTCTCCCACCTACTGCATATGGGGCATCTCCCCACCTAAAATCCCCTGCAAGGTGATCCAAATGAGGGACTTCTCCAAACTCAATGTTGGGGACTACCTTGCTGGCCTGTGACATGCTGACTGGTCCCAGGTCACTTCTACAAATGACCCCTCAAGGGCCCATGACAACTTCTTGACTGTCTTTACCCCACTATAAAACAAACATGTTCCTCTCACAAAAAGGAGGGTGAGGGGCACTGTCACTAAGTGTTTCCATGGAGACCTTTTTTCTCTAATGAAACAAAGAGATAAATGCTGGGCGAGATACAAGAACTCCCTCTCCAATACAGACCTCCTTGAGTAGAGGCAGCTGAGAAACTCTTGGAAAAGAGCCACCCACTCTTCAAAAAGTGAGTCCTGTCAATCTGCCCTACTATCCATGGCCAGAAACCCGAGCAGTTTCTGGCATAACATTAAGAACGCGGTTTGGGGGTATGCCAGAACTCAGGTCACTGATATGCACATTGGCGGGTAAACTGCAACAACCCCCTCACAATTGCCAATGAGTTTAACTTCCTTTTCTCTAACCTGCCAGCTCTCCCCAACCAAATACATGACCCTAATGATAGGGCCTCCCCACCCAGTGGAAAAGCCCACACCCCCCCTTCTACCTCAGTGTCATCTCTGTCATGGAGACACAGACACTCCTTGCCAGCCTCCCCCCCATAATGGTGCTGGGAACGACTGCCTTGAGCCCAAACTACTTAGGCCAGGGGCTTTCTATCTAGCCTGACCCATCGTCCATGTCTTCAATGCATCACTAACCTCGGGCATTGTCCTGGACATCTGGAATATGGCCAAAGTCATTCCTGTCCCCAAACAAGGTGACCCAAAAGACACAATGAATTACCACCCTATAGTGATCCTGTCAGTGATCAGCAAACTTCTGGAAAAGGCTGTCACCTCACAGCTCAACCTCTATCTACAGACTCACAACCTACTCTCTCCAGCTCAGCACGGGCTTAGAAAAGGGCACAGCACCTCCACTGCCCTACCAGCTGTTACCTCCACTATCAAGACTGCTGCAGACCAATGCAAACTGACTGGGGCCATCTTCATGGATCTCTTGAAAGCCTTTGACCAGGTTGACCACACTCTACTGTGCTCCTCTCTCTGGTCCCTTGGTCCCCCCCCACCCTTGCCTGGTTCAATGATTACCTCTTGGGCAGGCAGCAGTACACAGAGTTCAACAAGGCCCTGTCTAAGCCAGCTCCGGTTAGCTGCGGGGTCCCCCAGGTCTCTGTCCTGGGGCCTCTCCTGTTCTCCCTCTTTGTAAATGAGCTACCCTCAGCCCCAGTGCATGGGCAGTCAACTCTGTATGCAGGCTATCTAGTCATCATGACCAGCTCCCGAGACATCTCTACCATCAACGCCGAGTTAAACTCCAACTTCGACTGAATCCAAACCTGGCTATGGGTCCACAAGCTTACAATTAATGTGCAGAAGATGCAGGCCATACTCTTTGGCTCAACAGCCAAGACAAAAGCTGTCCTGGACACGCTAAAGATCTTAGGTGCTGATGGGTCCTTATTACAAGCTGCAGATTCTGTCAAGCACCTGGGGGTGACACTTGACCCACAACAGGATCTGAATTTGCACATAAGCAAAGCATGCAAGGCCTCCAACAGCAAGTTGGGCCTTGTATACAGAGCGAAAAACTGCCTCACCCCTGCTGTCTGACTCTTCTAAGCCAGGGGAGTCCTCTTACCCATGCTCTGCTATGGACTTTTCACCTTCGCCTAAGTTGCGAAAACTAGTGTCGCAAAATGGGACACAGTGTATAACAGCGTATGTTGCTTTAGGCTCTCAGCTCCCCGTCTCACCCACTGCTGTGAGCTCTACTACCGGCTTGATTGGCTCCCACTGGAAAAACACCACTCCTATGTCATGGGCAACTTCATAGACAATGTTGTCAGGCCTGCCACCCCCTTAGCCCTCACTGAATCTCTTGTTCCAGCTAACCCCTCCTACCATCTGAGATCCAGTGACTCTCAGGCTTTCCTGGTGCCCAAGACCTGCACCCAAATGGGCGACCGGGCCTTCGCTGCATATGTGCCCAGGTTGTGGAACTCCCTTCCCTCAAGCACTCGCTCTTCCCTCTCCCCCCTCCCACCACGACATTAAAGTCTCCCTTTGGGGCTTTCACAAAACAGCCTCCACCTGCCTCTGCACTAGACAAACCCACCTGACCTCTGCTGCTCCAACTGGCTGAGTCACTACCAAACTTATCTGGCTATGGCAGTGGTCCACTGCACCTTTATTCCACTACTGAGTTAGAGATCTACTAATTAGATTAATCCACTTCAGGCCCAACTGCTCAATCAGTGTGTGCATAGTTAATGTCCTACTTCCGGACTATGCACTGGGCCTCCTCCACCCTAGATTGTTTCTTCTCTGGCTACCTACAAGCTTTATTGAGTTTCTGCCTGACATGACAGTCCCTCCCTATCCTGAGACTACTCTAATGTTATCCTACCTGCTGCCTGCATTGTAAAACCCTGTCATTTTCTTGTACTGACCTTGTTGTTTGATGCACTTTAAATGTAACCTTGTTTGTTGCCTGTTGTTCATGAATGTACCTTGTAATCTTCTGGGTTGCACCTGAAAATAAGCACTTGGTTTTCTAGTGTGCTTACCCAGTTAACAAAAGCAAAATAAATAAAATTAAAAAAATCCACCCAATCCGTTTCCAACATTTACTGTGGCTCTGATAGTCAAGTTGGCAACAAGTGAGAATTCTTGGAAGTGGGGTCTTTAGACCAGCCTACAGGGCTTATATCTGCTGACAGTGAAATAGCCAGTGGCTCAGAAACAACTACAGAAGTACCCTCTGCTGACAGAAAGAGGGAATTGTTGAGTACCTAGAGACCAGTGGGGCACAGGACCCAAGGCAGCATGGATCCACAGCAGGAAAGTCATCTCAGATGAATCTAATAGATTTCTTTGACTGGGTGACCAAAGTAGTAGACCAGGGAGGTTCTGTGGACATGGCCTACCTAGACTTTAGCAAGGAATTTGACACAGTCCCACACAAATAATTAATAAACAAATTAACCAGCCTGGGAGTGGGTCCCAGGGTGGAAGCCTGGGTAAAACACTAGCTGGACAACAGGACAGAGAGGGTAATAGTAAATGGAGTACACAATGAAGAAAGGGGGGGTTACTAGTCGGGTACCACAGGGTTCAGTACTGGGGCCAGTCCTTTTTAATATCTTTATAAGCGACATTGCAGATGGACTGGAAGGGAAAGTATGTCTGTTTGCAGATGACACAATGATCTGCAACAGGGTTGATACACAAGGTGGGGTGGAAAGGATGAAAAGAGACTTGGCAAGGTTGGAGGAATGGTCAAATGTATGGCACCTTAGATTCAACTCAAAGAAGTGCAAAGTAATGATACATAAACCCAGGGGAAGAGTACACAAATGGGTGGTGAAAAACTGACAACAACAAAAATGGAAAGGGACCTGGGGGTAGTCATATCAGATGACCTAAAGGTGGGCTAGCAATGTGAGAAGGCAGTAAGGCAGGATGGGGGGTACTGGGATGCATAGGGAGAGGCATCACCAGTAGAAAACAGGAAGTTGTTGGCCCTCTGTACAGACAATTGGTAAGAACACATCTGGAGTTCTATGTACAGTTCTGGAGACCCCATCTCCACAAGGACATAGACAGGGTGGAGGCTGCCCAGAGGAGGGCAACCAAAATGGTGCAGAGCCTGCACCAGAAGACATATGAAGAAAGACTAAAGGAGCTTAAGATGTATAGCCTCGAGGAAAGGAGGGAGACGGAGAGGGAGAGGGGTGACATGATAGAAACTTTCAAATACCTCAAAGGAATCAACAAAGTCCAAGAGGGTAGCATCTTTCAGAAAAAAGAGATGTGCAAGAACAAGGGGGCACAATTTGAAGACAGAGAGGGGATGGCTCAGGGGTAATGCAAGGAAGTATTTCTTCACAGGGAGGGTTGTAAATGCATGGAACAGCCTTTATGAGGAGGTTGTAGAGTCTAAAACAGTGGGGAAATTCAAGAATGCATGGGACAGACACAAGGCACTTCTAGTGTGGGATAGGAGGAAGTAGGCTGTTGATTAACTAGGATCTGCAGCTTATCTGTTAAGTAGGGAAATGGACAGACTAGGTGGGCCAAGCGGTTCTTATCTGCCATCAAATTCTGATTTTCAAATTCTGTTTCTATGCTGCACTCCATTGCTCCTGTGACCCTCTCTAAGCATCTTGGGTTTGGTAGATACAGTGTTGTCCCTTTTTGTAAAATTTGTACATTATAAACAGTAGTAGTATCCGATCTAACCATAGAAGTAGATGAGCCATGTACTGAGGGCACAACATAGATGTGCAGAGCTTAGTTAGCCCATTACTTTATTTTACTGCCTGAGACACAGTTTTAGTAAGGTGTCTGATAGTATTCATGATATGTTGGGCATCCTAAGAATGTCCAAATCTGTGCCACTGTCTTTCCCAAAGCACAGTAAGCACTGCAGGGTAACACATAGCATACTGTATTCCCATTTGAGCCAATTCCTTCCTGAGTGTGGCAAATGCCTTCCACCTAACTGCAACTTCCTTAGAAAAGTCCTGGAAGATATGTATGTATGTCCATTCCACTTTAATAGCCCTTTTTCTCTGGCTAGATGGAGGATGTGCTATTTTACCAAAAATTGCTTAAAATAAGCAAATATTGGGTGGGGAGGGCACCCTCTCGCTGACTTTGGTCCTAGGTACCTATGGGCCCATGCAACATCCATGGGTATGTCCCATTTATAACCCAGCAGTTGCAGCAGTAAATTCTGCAGAAAACTACACGTATTGGGCTCCTCTGATCCTTCAGGAATGCCAATAATGCACAAATTATTATGACGATATCTGTTCTCTAAATGATCTAATTTCGCTTCCAGCATTTGCACTCTCTGCTCCAGCCTGGTAATTTTATCAGTATGGTGTGCAGCTACAGACTCTACAGTGGAGGTAAACAATTCAGTCTCAGCAATCCTCTGCTCAGCAAGCTCTATCAATTAGACAAGATGGGCTATTGATGTCTTAAGATTCTACACATCTTGAACTAAAGTTTGCAACATTGCTCTAATGTCTAATAAATTGGCTGTCCCTACCATAGCATGATTCTCAGAGGTCGCCATCTTATCTCTGAAGCAGGGCTGCACACTTCATGATGCTGCAGATTATAAGTAAGAGAAAGTCCTCAGTAACACTTCAAAATAGCTCTTGTGATTGATCAGAGAGTTCAGATGTCTAAGGCTAGCATATAAATTCAGAATGGAGGCTGATCAGCAATGTAAATGTGATGGATTCTCTAGCAGCAGAACAAAGCTAACTTTCTATGCTGCCATATTGTTCCCAGTTGTGCATGGCCACTCTCCTTCAAATTTTGTTTTTAATTTTTTTTTTAATTTCTATCTGGTTGATCTTGCTTTTATCTTAAAAAAATAAACATTTGGTTTATTTAGCTCTTCATCCACTTTGAAACATACCTACTGCCAGCAGGAACAGTGCTGTGGCTAACCTTAGCATGATCACAAACCTTAAGTAAAACAAAAATGGAAGTAAAATAAGAAAGAACAAAATGCTCTTATAGGAAAGGTAGGGTGGATGACAGAGACACACAGTGTGTGAGTGTGTGTGTGTGTGTGTGTGTGTGTGTGTGTGTGACAGAGACAAATGGACACAAATTTCAAGTTGGAAAAAAATTGCTCCCCAGTTATATAAAAAAAAAGTAAAGGCTAAGGTAGTTTGCATATGAGAATTGAATGCACACCCTTGATGAAAGATGCTTTTTTTCATTTTTACTTTTTATACTTGTAGATCAGATGAGCAGAAACTGCCCGTTTTCACTGGTGACAAGTCATACATAAAAAACAATAAATATTGAAACACAATATTCATAGCAGGCAACTCTATCCACATGAAGTGCAATACATTCATACTTGAGAGGAGAGCCACTGTTTTAAAATTGTCTTGAAACACTGTATGGAATTACTTTTAACAATTTTTGTGGGTATCTTATGAAAAAAAGTTGGCACCCTGAATAGTAAAGATCTTTGTCCAATAGTCTTTTTGAATAAAGGTAACTTAAAGGTGAACCTGTATTGGGACCCGGTGGACAGAGTGTTTAGGGCCCTAGAAAACATAGAAGAAATAGGTAGGGGAAGGACTTCTGTCTTAACTTTGTATAGAAAAATACCCATTTTAAACTGGACTCTATTATCGAAGGATAACGAGTTTGATTGTGTATATAAATCCAAGCGGTGGGATCGATAAGGCATTTTTAACCAAGAATCTGAGAGTGGAATGATATGTAACCTGAAGACAGTTTAGAGCACTACTACAGGAAGAGGACTAAATTAATATGCCATAGTCTAACAATGAGAACAAAAAAATATGCACTAAAAGTTTTCTAGATTCAAAATTTAAAAATAAGAGGCCCAACCTTTGATGTAAGGTTTTCCTAAGAAATTGAATATGTGGCTCAAAAGTGAACTGACTAATAATATTCCTAGATACTTAAAAACTGAGACAAATTAAATTACGTTACCCATGTTATCAATAATGGGGAGAGATCAGAGATTACATTCCTATTGCAGGAGAACATAATCACCTTTCTTTTTTTAGAATTAAGAATCATATGGTTTGTAAGTAACCAATCCTGGAGGTGCTCAAAATCAGTCTGAAGACTGAGGCGAGCAGCTCCAGGGCTGGGACTAGAACAAAATAAGATGCTGTCATCAGCATAAAGAATCATCTCAGTTTGAGTGCAAATACTAGGGGTAGAGTTCATATATAAGGAAAAGTTAAGTGGCCTCAGGATTGAGCCCTGGGGGACACCACAGGAGGAAGGAATGGGCTGGGAAATGGATGAACCAATTATTGTTCTATGATGTCTATTACATAGATAACATTGATACCACCCAGTAACCACCTTAGAGAATTGTAGTCCCTGGAGTACACCAGGAAGAAGACCATATTCAACCAAATCGAAGGCCTTGGTGTGGTCCACAAACACAGCTACACAGGAATGACCTCTATCAAGGGTATCATGTATGCTGCTTGTGCACCCCACCAAGGCCATATCAGTATCATAGCCTGGCTTGAAGCCATGATGTTTACTTGAAAGAAGAGAATATTTTCCAAGAAAAGCCAATGTTTAATCTTTGACAAATTTTTCAAGAATTTTTGAGATGGGTAAAAGGAGAGATATTGGTTGATAATTTGAACTAGAAAAAGGATTTACACTCTTCAATACAGGTTTTATGGTTGCTAGTTTCCTACTGGAGGGGATGACATTATAATATAGAGAAAATTTAAAAATATGTAATAAAGGATACACAAAACAATTTACACCTAATTTGATAATCCTATAATCTACTCCATCATGACTCTAAGAGGGTTTAGGATTATTTTCCAAAATATATTTCTTTACAAGAGAGGGAGTAACATACTTGAAATGAAACTTTGGACTAATATCATTAAAAACATCCCCAGGCATGGTATCACTATTTGGAAATACTGTATAGGGGTTCTATAAGGATCAAGTTTCCCCAAATGTCTATTAAGGACATCTGAGACCAACAAGGAATCATTAATGCTTTGTCCATCATGAAGGATAGTGGGGGTAAAATCTTTTTTCTTTCTTCCCATCATTTTATTAAGGACATCTTAGGTTTTAGTAGAATTACCTCTGGAATTCCTTTGTTTATTTAGACAAAAAGTGGCCTTGGCTTTCCTGATCTCAGATTTACATTTGTTTCTGAGAGTTTTATTGTCTTGAAGAAGAGTTTTGTGTTGCCCTATAATGCTTTCAGCAATTAATCTTGTTTTCTCATTAATTGAATTAGGTCCCTTGTAACCCATTCTTGTTTATGGGATATAATTCTTATTTTCTTTAATGGCACTGCCTTGTCTGATGTAGCATTAAAGGCAATACAAAAAAAGTGCCACATTGCATCAGTGTTAGTACAGGAGAAGAGGAGAGACCAGTCTATTTCCTTAAGCAAACCTTCTATTATTTTGAGGGTTAACTTTACAAAATTCCTACATTCAACATATCTGTGTGGCCCTCTTGGAACTTTAACAGACCATTCACATTTGAGTAGGTGGTGGTTACTCATGGTATCAGGTATAACCTCCCAATTAGTAATCCTGTCTGCATGGGTGACCACAATCTAATCCAGGGTGGTCCCTCCACCTGATTTATAGTTAGGCCTGGTAACTTCCTCTATTAATTACTAAACACCTAAATCAGCTAAGGTTTCTCTGACTTCACTTTTTAAGTTTAAGTCCCAATTGCAGTTGAAGTCACCCAGGGCAATCCACTCTCAATTAATAGGTAGAACCTTTCGCAGGGAGGTAAATAATTCTAGACCCTGAGATATTCTTCCTGGGGGGGAATAAACAGTACTGAGGGTGAAGTGTCTACTTTGTCCTAGAATTAAAACTATAGAGCTCATATCACATCCTGAGTTTCCCAGGGGGTGATCTGAGGCAGTGTAATTAAATTTACTATGTATGTATATTAACACCCCACCTCTTTCTTTATCTATCTTGTCTAATTAAATTATAACCAGGAAGATACATCTCAGAATCTGTTATTCCATCAGGTAACCAGGTTTCTGAAAGAGTGATAACATCAAAGTGCCGGAGCCGAGACCATACTACAAACTGAGTCCATTTAGAAGACAAACTCTGAACATTTAAATGTACAATCGTAAGTGTGGGAGAAACTATACCTGAGTGAGAATTTACTAAGTTAAAATCAAATCCATCCCCTTGAGGAAAACTGGGTCCTGGATGTGGATGTACAGTTCCTAACATAAGCAATAGCAGCAGTAATAACCTCTTATGGTTTGACCTGCCCTCAAGTTGTCTTTCCCTTTTAGTAAGGGCCTTAGCTAGTTTACACACTAGGTAATTTCTTGGAAAGTTGAGGGCAGAACAGACGCTGAGGACAGGACTGTTCAATAACCATAATTGGGGACCAAAATCTGAGAAACCCTCCCATATACAACTGATTACTTGGTCAGTACTACGTGAACTGTAATAAAGGGGCTGAGAGCTACCATTACCTTCAGAAAAAACATTGGTTGAAATAGAAAATGACAGGGGGATGAGAAAGACATAAGTCTGCGTTATTTTAAAACACATATTTGTTTATAAAGTTTTTCTCATGACTTTGGACTCCAACAGGGCTAAGAATTACCTCTATATTTATTTAAACAGCATAGTCTGCTGATAAATGAAGGGCAGACCCAACACTCAGAGTTGATTTCTTCTGATGAGTGGTACTCGCGCCACTCACTCCTGCTCGTGCTAGTGAGCAGCGCAGGCTTTTAAAGAGAGCCCCTCCTCCTGATGATGTGCCTCAGCTGTTAGTGCTCCCAAGTCCCCAGCACACTAGCACAGCATTGCATTCATGCATAGAACAACATGAGGAAAGAAGAAAGTTCTTCAGGCTAGGGAAGCAGGACAACAGAAGAACTCCATCTCGGCTCCTTGCAGGGCGTAGATATAATGCAGCTCCTAGTGGCAAGTGAGCGGCGCAGGCTTTTAAAGTAGAGAGACCCTCCTCCTGATGATGTGCCTCAGCTGTTAGTGCTCCCAAGTCCCCAGCACACTAACACAGCATAGCGTTCATGGATAGAATAACACGGGGAAGAGAGAAAGACCTTCAGGCTAGGGAAGCAGGACAACAGAAGAACTCCATCTTGGCTCCTTGCTGGGTATAGATGTAATGCAGCTCCTTTTATAAACCCCTGAATTATGGAGCATTCCACACCCCAGGTGTGCATTAAATTCTAATATCACACATTACCCTCTCCCTTATTCTATATAAAATAACTGGGTAGCATTTTTTCCCTCAAATTCTAACAAAATGGCATGCATGTGACAGCAGAAGTCTGACAAAAAAAAAACAGAGAGAGAGAGAGTATATATGTGTGTGTGTGTGTGAGAGAGAGAGAGAGATCAACACAGCAGTATGTCTATGTGTTTGAAGCTCAGAAAAAAGCAGAAGTTGTCTACTTACAGATTATGTGGGGGAAACCGGACAATGCCTCCAAACCCGATTGAACTCGCATAGACATGACATTAAAATGAAAAATACTGTAAAACCAGTGGGACAACATTTTTCTTAATCTGATCACTCAATTTTGGACTTGTCTGTCCTTGTTGTTAAGGGGGCACTTCAGGCATGCACATGAGAGGCGAACATATGAGATCAAATGTATTTATCTTCGTGATACGTCTATTTGTGATATGAATATGGACACACACACACACACACACACACACTCTGTGTCTCTGTTTTTTTTTCAGACTTCCGCTGTCACATGCATGCCATTTTGTTAGAATTTGCAAGTTACAACTACTTAAGTTCCAAGGACTGGCATGCTCTCTGGTTTCAGCTTATGCCTTAAATCTTTTTTATCAGATAAAGTGTCCATTCCACACTAATTCTGTTCTGAGTTTTTCAGGTGTTATCATTCCTTAACTGCCATGTTTCCAAATCTCTTTGTGGTATGAATATGGACGTTGGTTTTATGACCCATAACATAATCTGAACTCCAACTGTTGTTTTTGTTTTTTTTTTTCTCAGCTTCATACACACAGACATACTGTTGTGCTGAACACACACACACACACACATATGCACACACACACACACACACACACACACACTCACACTCTCACACACTCTTTCTCCCTGTTTTTGTCCCAGACTTCTACTGTCACATGCATTCCATTTTGTTAGAATTTGTGACTTACACCCAATTAAGTTACCAGCACTAGCCTGTTCTCTGGTTTCAGCCTATGCCTTACATCTTAGTTATCAGATAAGATGTCCAGTCTATATTAGAAGGGTGTTACTAATTCTGTTCTGAGCATGTCAAGTGTTATAATTCCTTAACTGCTTTGTTTCCAATGAAGGACTCTGTAGTATGAAAGCTTAAACATTCTGTAAAAATTATTTGTTGGTTCAATAAAAGATATCAAACCACCCATTTTGTTCACTATTTTTTTTATTTGTAATTTTTACCAGAGGGGTGTTACAGGTACCTGTTTTCTAGACATAAGGATTGTTAGCTGGGGAAACTCCTCTACTCATTTAATAAGTGTCCTGATAGCTTCAACTTTTACCACCAGAGATTAGCAGTAGCAACCTTAGTTTAGCATCCCATTAACATCCCATTCGAAGAGTGGAGCCATTATGGTGCAGCATTCTCTCATAGGGTATTAGCCCAAATTCCTATTGTGGGACTAAATCCCACTATCTTCTTATATTCAAGCCCCAGAGGTGACTGGACTACCCAATAAGCCACTGAGACTGCTGTTCTGTATTCTTTTTATGTATTTGTTATGCTGTATTTCAACTCACTGACTCACTTCCAGTTGTCTTCCCAGTACTGGGTAAACTGACAGTGATTAGGGATGCCTGGAAATTGTTAAGTCTGATCCAGTTGGACTGTTTAAGACTTCTGAAGCTCTGATTTAAAATCTCATCCAGTTATGAAATGGACCTTAAAACAGGATTCTGAATCCACAATTCTGAATCGTAAATCCTAAATTTTCATGTAAAAATAAGTTTTAGCTTTAAATTTCTTGATTAGGATTTTTGGACAGCAATTCCAAAAATCCTGATTCCAAAAATAAGATCAGAATCTAACAAATCCAGTTCTGTGACACAGACTCCAAGCAACCCTAACAGTAATGTAATTGCAGGCAATTAATCCAATTTAGTTTTCTGAATCATATCTACTGAAACTCCTTATCGTGGAAATCTTGTGACTACCTTACTTTCAAAACAAGAGTGACTTCGCTCCCATTTTAACTAAGTGCTTGACATTTCAATGATTTTTGGTCTTTCAGAATCACAACAACAGCTGCCTGTATGATGGACCTCAGAAGATACCCACTGGACGAGCAGAACTGCACGTTGGAGATTGAGAGTTGTAAGTACCATGATTAAGTCTCTGCCCTGTTAAAGTGGAATGTATGTGGATAATCCACTGTATCATCTGGGTGTCTGTGTACATTAACAAAATCGAACAAACCTTCATTTCAGTATTTCTCTGTCAGGTTAGGGTCAACACTGGAATACTTTTTCTGGTTGTAGAAATCAACAGAATATATTGTTTTCTGCTGCTGTAGCATTTCAGGATAATCACTGGTAGAATGTGCACACCATTGTCAGAAACTGGTATCATTCAGCAGTATGTAGCTAGAAGTTTGCATTCTGCATAGAGAATTTGGCTTTCCACATGCAGATTTCTAGAATTCCCCCCAGATGTGTGCATCTACAGAATTGGATGTTTCTACATAATTCTGGTAGAAGCAGAAACTGTCAAGTGAGCAGAGCACCAGTTAGTCTGTCTACTTTAATAAGCCCCCGAGATTGTTGAGAGAAATTAAAAAAATGTAAGAGGTAGAGCCCAATCCAGTTAATATCTTAAATACTTTATGTAATACTTCCCATATTCTTCTATCTTACTGAGGACTGTTGCATGAAAACAGAATCATTGTACTGTAGCCTTCATGTACTCTGGCTGTCTTTTTACAACTGACATCATATTCCTCTGTTTATTGCATTATAATTATCTCCACAGCAATGGGCTGAAATGTCATAAACAGAGAACTGTCATGTCAGCAGTAGAAAAGCAACCACAACAGATGGTGGGAACAGGGCAGAGATCCTGTTTTGTTCAAATGCCTATAGTAATAAATGAGAGTGAGAATTATGGAACAATATGAAATATAAGATTATTTTTGTTTAAATATTGCAGTTTTGTAAAGGTCTCCCTAACAGCATCAGATGCTTGTTCAGCTAGCCTTACAAGGTGTGGACATGCAGATTGCAACTGTGCAGGTTGAGATTATAGCAGCAGAAAAGCATTCTAGAGACATTTTGAAATGCCAAATTTGTCTCAAGAGATAGGATTTATTCTTCTCATGCCATTAAAATGTGTGGTTGCTACTCTGTTTTCTTAGTGGGAAACATTTAAGAATATTTTAGACCTCCCCACTTGGATTATTCAATGAGGTCAGACTACTTGGGTAGTACACTATCAAAATGTGTATAATCCATTGTTTATCATTTGGATAATAAGCTATCTAACAGTACATTATTAGTCATTTATCTCAGGTTAAGGATTTGGATAATGGTCTATCAAACTGTGCAAAATTCATCATGTATACAAGATAAAGGATTAAGATAGTAGGCTATCTAACAGTCTTAGATGTTGCAAATTTAAACTTTACTGGTGAAGTGGCCACAAAGTATCTTAAATTTGCCTTTGCAAAGTCTTACAAAGTTTTCAAGGACCCTAGAAACTCTGACTTCAGCAGAATTGCAAAATGTTTTACTATGAATGGGTCATTTTATCAGCAAAGTAGTCACTTTGCAAGGAACTTTTGGTAAAGTTACCAAAAAACTGACCACTTCACTGTTCAAACTTCCAGAATTTGGCAAATTTGCACTTCACGAATTCCACAGAATTTGCTAATTATTTCATTAAGTGAATTTTGTCCACTATCCCAATCCCTACTAACAGTCCATGAGCTGGCATTCATATTAGATAAAGAATTTGGAGAGTGGGCTATCTAACAGAACATGGTCTGTCATTAATCCCAGATAAAGGATTTGGATTGTGTGCAATGTAACAGTACATGTTTCATCATTTACCCAAGGTAAAGGATTCAGATATATGCGTTGTCCAATAGCACATAATATGTTGTTTATCCCAGATGAAGGATTCCAATAGGGCTGTATTAGTACACAATCAAGCATTTAGCCCAAATGAAAGAATCAGACAGTGTGCTATGTAACAGTAAATGATCCATCTGTTATCCTAAGCAAAGAATTCAGATAGGGGACTATCAAACAGTATGCACTGTATTGTTTATCCAAGGAAAAGTATTCAGATAGCACACTATCTAACAGCACATGACCCATTGTCTTCCCTAGGTAAAGGATGCTGACAGTGGGCTAAAAGTAAAAGTTCAGTTATTTGTCCCTGCTAATGGATTCAGATAGTATGCTAACAGTATGCCATCCATTGTTTATCTCTGATAAAGAATTCAAATACTGTACTATCCTCTCTATCCATAGTTTATATTATCCAAAACAGATAGTATACTACTAGTGTACATTATGTCGCTGCCACTGCCCATTTAGTCTTCTACCCCTCTGCCTCCTCCCTTTTAGGCATCTGCCCCTTACCCCTCACTTTGTGGATCAATCCTTCTACTTCATACCTAATCTTAGAGCCCTCTCTCTTGCACCCTGTATATTACTTGTAACTTGTATTTATTATTCCCTTCATACAGTTCAGAGAATCTCATGTATATTTTTGTATATATATTTTTACCAAGAAATAGTACTGTTATCCATCTGAATTCTGTACATTGTTCTGTGTTTAATTTATATGTTTTTATGACTTGTATTTTTATTTTTATTTATTTGTACAATTGGATTTACTGCATTTGAGCTAGGGGCTCATTTATAAAGGTACCTCATCACAGAGTGGACATACAGTGTAACATATTTACAGAATTCAAACACACAAAGTGACATAGAATTACACAGTTGTTCTCATACAATGAGCAATTGGAAACATTTCAAACTGACAGATTTAACACATGCATATACCAACAGAGGGGCTGGAGGCCATGAGGGAGTGGGGAGGAGTGAGGTGGGGGGTTCAGCCCAGCGGGCTTCATCAGGTGCATAGCGAGAGTAAAGGAGCATCAGTTAAAGACAGGTGCAACTGCGGGTGTTAAACAGTAGGCTCTGAAGGGTGGTTTTGAAGGAGGCAATTTTGGGAACATTGGAGATGGTTGCAGGGAGAGAGTTAAATCAGGATGGGGCTCTGTAGCAGAATGACCTCTGTGCCTGGGTGGCCCTAGTTCTGTGAACTAGAAGAGTGTCTTTGTCAGCAGTTTGGGTAGATACTGTGGAGGGGGTATGATGGATGGAGGCAATCACCCCAGGTGGGGAGAGCCTGATCAGAATTTTCTTAGTTAGAAGGCAGATTTGGTAGCAGAGTTGTTCATCAAGGTTAAGGATATTGGCCATATCATAGAGTTGACATGTGTGAGTGAGCCTGGGGGCACCAGTCATTAGTCTGCAAGCCTTGTTTAGGGTGAGGTGAATCTTGTTGAGGGCAGTGGTGTCAGCAGCACCATATACCAGCAGGCCATAATCCACAAGGGGGCAGTACTGAGGATGTAATGGCAAGTCAGAGATCATCAGGTGGGAGGCAGTCCTGGCTGAGGTAGAGGATGCCAAGTCGGGTGTTAGTGGTGGATGCAAGGGCATTAATGTGGGCATGAAAGGTGAGGGCTGAGTCGAAGGTGACCCCAAGGTATTTGTAGGAGTTGACTTGTTAAAGTGGTTGCAGGGTGCTAGGGTAGATAAGGAGTGGGTTGTTGCTAGCTTTCTTTTGGAGGTGGGTGAAGAGCATTGACTTGTTTTTTTTTTAGATTGATAATGGGTCTGTGCTCCTTAAACCAGTTTTCGGCATCATTGAAGAAGTGTTGCAGAGAGTCCTGGAGGGAAGTAGGATTTTGGTGGGTGGCAAAAATGACAGCATCATTGGCATACATAAGGATATTGCCAGAGCAGGCACTAGGCAGAGTGTTTAGATAAAGACTAAAAAGTAGGGGGCCCAGGATGGAGCTCTGGGGGACTCCAGAGTGTATAGGACAGGTTTCTGAGTGTGTCCCTTTGATTTTGACACACTGGGAGCAAGCCAATAGGTAGCATGAGCACCAGGCGAGGGGGCCAGCAGAGAAACTGGTGTGGTGGAGGGCATCTAGTAGGAGAGGGTGGGAGACAGTGTCGAAGCCCTTAGAGAGGTCAACAAACACTGTACCAGCTGGGGAGTCAGAGTCAAGGGAGGAGTGCAGGAAGTTGGAGAACTCCATTAATGCTGTACCAGTGCTGTTTCCAGCACAAAAACTATGCTAGCCCTGGCACAGAATGTCGTGCTTTGCCAGATATTCAGTAAGTTGATTGGCCACCACTTTTTCTAACATTTTGGAGGGGGGGGAGGATGGAGATTGGTCGATAGTTGAAGGGGGAGGACCTGTCACCACCTTTATGAATAGGCGTGACTATAGCTGTTTTCTACACAGTGGGGAATTACCCCAGACAGAGGGACCAGTTTAGAAGGCCAGTGAGTGGGACAAGGATGTCATCCAGGACCAGCCGGAGTATTTTGGGGTCCAGGGAGTCACTGCTAGGATTGTTGCTATTTAATGCTTTAAGCAGGAGAGGTCTGGCTTCATGGACAGATAATTTGCATATGTACAACCAGGGGTGTTGAAGGACTGGGGGGCGGTAGGTCAAGGGTTGGATTGAAAAAGTTACAAGGGAGGATAGAGCTAAGGTCCATAAAGGAGCTGTTAAGGCAATTGGCAATGCTAGCTGGGTTGGTAGAGATAGCGGCGTCAATAGTCAGTTGGGTTGGGGGAGAGAGATTTCACATTTAGCTCTTTAATATTCTCTCAGAAGGTCCAGACACCTCCCCCAAAAGGAGGTGAGGGTGGCCTGGCAGTGGTCTGCCTTGGCTTTATGGATGGCCCATGTGCACCTGTTCCATACAGCATGGTAGGCCTGTCTGGGAGCCATCCAGTCAGTTTCTACGGCTAGGTGCCAGGGGTTATCCCTATTTCTGAGCTTTTGGAGTAGGGCAGGGGTAACCCAAGGTGCATTTTGCTTTTCGGAACAGAGTTTGGTGAAGGGTGCAAAGAGATGACAGGCCTTATTAAAGGCTTGTGAGAAGAGATAGAGGGCAGTATCAATGTTGGGTGCATGGTGGATGGAAGACCAATTAATCTGAGTGAGACACTGTTTGAGTTTAATCAGCCCACCCGACTGAAAGTGCCTACGAAGTGTGGTTTGGGCTGCAGGTTTGGGGGTGTTTTAAGACCACAGGAAAAGGATAGGGGAGTGGTCACTTAAGGAGTCAGCAAGGACCTGAATGTCCTGAATTTTTGGGGGGCGGTTGGTGACAATGACATCCAGGAGGGTGCAAGTTCCTTTAGCTCTGTTAAGTCTAGTGGACTGGGAGATGAGTTGTGCCAGGTCTTGGGCAGCAAAGGTGTCTTTTATTGGAGAAGTGTAGGGACTGAGCCAATTCATGTTGAGGTCTCTCACTAGGATTTTTTCAGCATTATGGGGAGGGTGGCGAGATAATCAGTGAGAGACATTATCACCGGGTGCTGGTTCCTTGGGGGAACGTAGGAGACTGTGAGATAGAGCGAGACCCTTGAGGGATCTGGAGTGAGTTTGAAGGAAAGGGTCTGGGCACCATTTACAAACTTGGGGATAAATCACACAACCACCCCCACATTTGCCCACTCAATCCTCCCAGTATAGGGTGTAGCCCAGAAGAGAAACAAAGGAGTCAGGGGTGTACTTGGATAGCCAGGTTATTATGATTCTGTTGTGTATGTAACCTTTCTATGCTTGACTATGTATCTATGTCCAGGTCCACCTTGAAAATGAGCTTTGCTCAATGGTGTTCACCTGGTTAAATAAAGATTTTGATTGATTGATTGATTGATTACTAGTCACATAACCGTACTCCATACAGCAAAATAATCATTAATGTATGTTACCACCATAGCTCTGTTGCACATATGTCCCACATTCCACAGTCACTCACATTAATTTGCCCCCCCCCAGACTTAAACACACAACTGACCACATTCACTACTGATAGCTTTTCCAAAGTGTGGACCACAAGTACCATGGCTTACAAGTCATTATGGACATCTGTTCTGCACAATGCTGGCCCAAAAGACAGCAGAGCAGGTCCAAATAACATTAATAAAAGCTCTTCTTTTGTGGTGTTCACTGAAGCTCACTCTTCATGCATTAGCAGTTTACAGAGTGAGTTACTTCAGTTACTCAATAATGCATGCATCTGGTTGTGCTTTGATGTGGGTTAACCACATACTTTTATGCACCAAACATGATAAATTATCTCACAGTTTTACATATCATGTAATGTCTTACTGAATTACTAAATGACTTTGTTTTTAATGTAATGTTTAAGAATGAGATTCAGAAAGCTAAGTTGTTTTGACCTGTGCTGCTTTACCGGCATTAAACTTAGTCTTTTGGTCACATTAGCCAAAGCAATTGCTTTATCTTAAACATTTTATAATGACTAGCATTAAAGAATGTTTACTTCCTTTAGGACTGAATGGAATCATCCATTAAATTAAAAAGCAGTTCTACATGAGGAGTCCTCATTCAGTGCAATGGAGAATTCCAATGCAGAGTTCCCCTTCATAAAGTATTGTTTTATGGAGTAGCTTAGTTAACGCCACCAACAACTGGGAAGGCAGTGAAGTCTTGCATTACAGCATTGTAGAAAAGGATAGGGTTGCCTGCACTCAGGTTAGTGGTGCTTGGTTTAGGCAGGATGCAAAGGACAGGAATAAAGAAAACTGGTTCTGACCACTCAGAGGAACAAGCATCCACAAAAAAAATGTTATGTCCTGCATCAGGTACAGGGTAACCTTTTTTTATTCATGTGCCCAAAAAGTGCTGAACAAGTCATCAGAGAAGCCAACAGTGGATCAACCTCCAGAGACCATTCTGGATGCCCATCCTTTGTCAATGGTTAAAGTACTGAAATACGATTCAGAAGATCTAAAGACTGACCATTTCAATAACCAATGACTAGCCTTGTAACCCTAAGGAAGTCATTTGACCTCCCTGGCCATTAGCCCAAAGAGTTATACTATTGGTTGAAAGATGTCCTCAGAATGAGATGCTGCTTTTGAGATTAGCTATCCTTGATATAGACCTGAGTGAAAACTGCAAATTCTTAGTTTGTAGGCGTTTTTTTTTTAAATCACAAATTTTGCAACATTTTCTGAAATTCTGATGGGCAGAATCTTCTGAATGTGTTTGGAAAATATTCATCCCATTCCACAACATTTTCTAGTAGAAATGCAGAAAAATACACATCAACTGTGGAATGATAGTTCTGAGGAATTCCATTCTGCAGTCTATTACATTAATCTACAATACATTTAATTATTCTGCAGTTCAGTGATCAGTTCTATCAAATTTCTTAGTGCAGTTTAATTCAATAATTAATGGCTCTCCCCTTTTGCCATTCAGAGACCGTGGCATAATTTGCCATTATAAAGGAGTGTTTATAACGGCAAACACATGCACGGTTCTCCTCCCTCTGTGCATGCTCCTACACCAGCGTCTCCCTTCCTGGCTAGCGCTTCCTTCACCGGAGCCACCGAAGAAAGACGGCGGTGAGCAAATTTAAAAAAAAATAAAAATGAGCACTGCTTTTACAGACGGGGGACTTCCAGCATTGTTAAAAAAAAATAAGTGAAGCCACCGAAAACGAAAATACAACTGGATGATAAATAAAGTGGTGCATACTCGTAGCCACTCCGAAACTGCTGAATTTATTTTATATAAGTGCTGTGGCCAAAAAGGGGAGAGCCATCAATTATATAAAATAAAATATGGGGTAGTGTGTTTAAACTCGAGGTTTATACACACCCTTGGGGTTAGATGCTTTGCACAAACTCCTCGAGCTTCGCTCTCGGGGTTTATGAAGCATCTAACCTCTCGGGTGTGTGTGTAAACTCTCGTTAAACACACCACCCTGTACTTTATTCTCTATTTAATCCACAGTTCATATATTTATTCTACATTTCAGTGACTCACAGAGATGCAGAATGAATCTAGGGATTGTGGATTAATGTATTAAACTGTGGAAAGAAACTCCACAAAACTGATAACTGATTGTGATTAGTTTTGTGGAATTGTTTTCCGCAGTTCACTATATTAATTCTGTCATGCTAAGAAGGAATTTTCACAAAAGTTGTCAAGTTGCCAAAGTGAATTTTGAAATTTTGTGGAACCGAAATTCTGAATTTTGTGGAAATTTTGTGCACGGAATGTTAATTTCGCACAGTCCAACCTGGATACAAACACTGTGAACAAAAAAGAAATTGCATTTCACAATTGCATAAAATGTAGGGTCCCTGGGCTAGAGCCTGGAAAAAAATGAAAGGAACACTGTTACATATCCTTGTGCTGAGGAGTCATTGACAGAAGGCCTAGTAGGCTCAGAGGGGCACTAGAGGCATAGCTTGTATCATAGGGAAGTTGTGGGAACTAACCAGTATCCCTGGTGATGGGTGTGGAGCTACACATGCAGGCATTATATATGCATGTCAATTGACCTGGATTCAGTCTTTTGCTGTGCAAAAGCCCTGTCTGGCTCTTGGTGGGAGTTTTACAAGCAATAACATACAACAAGGAATGTGCAAGGCAAAATTATATTCTTCATTTGCATACTATAATCTGATTGGGAAGTAAGGATAAAAATGATACATTTTAGCTAGCACAACCCCCAGTCTGAAATCATGCATTGTTCTTTTATTAGCTTCTATTGTTTTTTCTTTTTCTTTTTTTAATAAAATATTTTGTTTCCATTTTTTGTTTTACTTTTTTTAAAATTTGTGTTTAATGTTATAATTACAATGAGGCACACAAGGGTAGGACAGAGACATTAAAGTCTAACAGCTTGATGGCCTCAACGTATGGCCATCAGAAAATACTGGTAGTCTCATTTTTTACTCTGTGTTTATACCCAAATCTTCTGATCAACAAATCTCTTTTCAGTTCTTACTTAGCTTGCAGTAAATCATGCTACTGCTATTTAATCCCATAAGATGCCTCTTCTACCTTTCATAAATGAAAGAAAATTGTAAGTTACCTTACATTTTTGATTTAGGTCCTAATGACCTATATGGCTGCAAAGAACTGGGCTGCTAGTCCCATGTGACGACAGTGACCTCACTTGAGGAACCTTGTTTCGATGCACAACCCATACATGAGTCATGGTCTGAACTCGCAACAAGACTTATACAATTGCTCCTTATTGCTTACTCAGTGCCTTCCTTGAGCATCCACTGAATATCTTAAGTTATCCAGTAAGTGCATTGTTTAGCCTGATGTAAACTCTGAAGTTTGGTTATTTTCATAAATGGTCATTTTCTCAAAATTTAGGGAAAAAATAACTAGCTTAAAAAGTGAACTGACACTTTTTCACATTGCTATGGTATGATGATTGTGTTTATTATTTTACTATGCAAGCATGTTATTTATTTGTGTTGCTTTAATGCAGATATTCATCTTTTAAATAAGTGAGTGTGCATTAGATAGTAGCTGCATTTTGCTAAGAAAAGAAGCTTGTTTATGTAGTCATTCATATGTGGGCTCCGGAAGCATGGTTCTGACATTTTTTTATTTAGCCACAAAACTGAAGCAGACTCATGATCCCTGCCCACTTATACTGCATATTACTATTCAGCTCAGATCTTTCCATGTCCTGCGGTGTCTGCTGTCCTGCTGCAGAAAACAAATCTGGACAGGCTGCTATCAGTTTTAGGGTACCATATACTTGAAACAACATCCCCGTTGATATTAATGCAGCAAATAGTATCCAAAACATGAAATTAAAAGTCCTCTTTCACTTCACTCCAGACTTCCTTTGTAACTGATGGACTTGATCTCTACTATGTGCCTTTCACATTGCTAGAGAAACAATATGCAACATTGTGCAGTGCCAGTTGCTCAGCAGATTGTACACACACCTCTGAGGCCAGAGGTTTGGAAGATTGTGGGTCCTAGCGCCACAACAGTCACCTGAGTTAAGATTCCAATACTGACACTGTAGTGCAGCATTAAGAGGGGTGCTGCACTCCTAAGGCGCTGTTTGTCAGATAAGAAGTTAAAACTGAGGTCTGCCAGCTCTGGTGGTTGTTCAGGTTGATGCTAAAGATCCCATGGCACTTCTCAAAAACAGAAGGATAATTTTTTATTGAAAGAAAGATCTGTGCACATCACTGAAGAAAACTTTCCATTTACATCCAAGAAAAAATAAGGCCTTGTATATTCCTAGTCAAGCACATATTTCATTTGTTACAACTAAAAAAGAAGCAGAAAAAATAATAACCAAAATCAAAAAACATGAGAAATTCTTCCTAGCTTGGAAGTGATATTTGTCTTTCTTATATAACAACAAAAATACTTGTAAAGCTCAGTATAGAAACAGAATCATGCATATTTCTAAAAAAAAACATCAGGCCTTTCCACCATATAAGAACTTTTTATTTGGGATGCATTTTCATATCTCTAATAAAAATGTATTTATAAGTGGTTTCATATAACTGATAGTTACATACAACATTCTTTGCTGTTGTAGAACAATTTGACATCGAACTTGCCATAAATAATATTTTAAGCTTGTGAAAAATACAGTTAAGAGCTATCACAGATATTTCTGTGATAGCTCTTAACTAATTGTGCACAGTTATTCAAAAGTAATGAATCATACGGAAGGCGTTCTAACCATGGGAGGTATATAGTCGATTTTGGAAGTTAATGTATTTTTTAAGAGAGTATATTTGATAGCTGGTGATACTACACTTGGCATGTCTTGCAACTCAACTATATCAATGCAGTTTCTAAAAGCAGTTCTGTCACAATAAATGTTTTTTCTGCATTTATTTCTAGTTTTGATATCGAGGGTACAGTTAAAATCCCCCCCCCCAAATAAATATTTTTTGCAGTGGCCAGGTAAGGTTGGATTTGTGTAAATAATTGCACTCTATAGGCCTTCTGATGGGCAGCATAAATACTGGTAAATCTGCTAGGTTCCCCTTTCCAAATCCCATCAATAATAAAGACCTGGCCTGGTATAAGATCTACCATTTTTTGTAACTTAAATCTTGATCTTGCAAATAGAAAATCAGAGCCATCAGCTTTGTCAGAACCAAATGACCAAAATTAGGGCTTCCACTGCCATAGCCTGTGGGCCTGCTGAACTACAAATATGGAATTAAACCATGTTTTTGGTAAAAATATTACTTCAAGATGGAAATCGTGTAATAAGGAACATACTGCTGATCTCTTCCTGCTGTTGAGAAAGCTATGGGTGTCTAAGAAATATATGGAAAAATTAACCATTTTAATTTAAGTGTCATTTTTTCCTTTTCTTTTTCCTTTTCATTCCTCTCAAGAGTTGTTCTTCTCCTTCTGGAACATTAGAATGTGAGGAAGAGGAAACTGATTCCAAATCCCCCAACTCTGAATCCCCCCAATTCTATGAAGCCAGGGCTGTTAAAGTGTTTGAGGTTTCCACCTTTAATGTCTTTGTGCCTGTTACTAGGTGCCTAGAACTCCTCCTAGGGGTTTTCCATTCTTGTGGTGGGGGCAAATGGGAGGATGTGTATTCCTCTATGTGTTGTGAGAGAGTAGCAGATTCAGATAATAAGACAGTATTAGGCTTCTCAATAGGCAGTAAAGTGTCCATTTCAGCTGATACTTGTGGGGTGCTAACCTGAGCTGCAACCTCCATTAATGATATGCTGGGTTCTTGGGCTGGTGCTGTTTCCTCTGGTCTGGTTGGAAAAGGATACCATTTTTCTGGTCATTGGTTGTTTCCTTTCTGCTGAGCTTTTTTTATTAATTCATCTGGGTTAATCTTAACAGATTTATCATAGGATGCCCAGGGACAGTCTTTAGACATGTGGATATGTTCATCACCCAAGTTACACTTAGAATTGTTCATGCACTGTGAGCTAATGTACCCAAATTCCCCACAGATGCCACATCTTATTTTATTACATATATTAGAGAGGTGTATTCTGGCCACACATTTATAACTGGCCTTTGGCTGGCCAGAATAAAAACACAACCCTCAGTCTTTTCTTAGGAAAAAGCTGTTTGGGATGTGCATGACTCCATCTTGCACACTTCTTAACTTAACTTTGAATCTCCAGGCCCCCCCATCCAAAGAAACTCAATATCTATTATGGCTTGAGGGGTGCTTAAAGCCTTGCACCTCTGCTGGAGCCAGTGCTGCATATCTCCCACATTCACCCCTTCATTCTGGACCATTATAGTGATGGATTTGATTGTGGATTTAGTAAGGGGAATGGCTATAAAAGGGGTCTGCAGGGGTGAAAATTTAAGCTGCTTGTATTTGCTCCAAAATCTTTCCAGTGCCTGTGGGGACTTGAAACTGATGTTGAAATTTCCCTCCTCAGAGATGTGGATGAGGACATACATCTCTGAGGCTAGAAAGCGCATTGAATCTTTCGGTAACTTTCTACCCACATAAAGGCAGTCCAGCCTTAATTCTAGGCTCCCTTTGTATTGGCGTCTAACAGCATTATGTCTGGGGGTTGGATTAGTACTGTTAAATAAGTCTGAAAAATTAGGTCCCGGTCTACTGCCACCTCCAAAAGTGTGTGTGTTGGGGGGGGGTTCTCAGAGGGAGATTGATTACTAACACTATTAGTGTCAGTAACTGGTGTTTCTTGGCCTATGTTGCTTGAGACCTGATCTGCAATTGGCTGGGTATTTTCCCTGAGCACCATGTTTTGTACCCTACTTGTGGAAGGCAGTTATGGCTCCATAAGTTGTACACCCAATTTTAAGGGTGTATTTGTGTTACAGGAATCAGTCTGAGTATCAATTACCTTGGTCTGCTCACTATCAGAAATCATGTTCTCTGTGATAGATTTCCCTGGTGACTGATTTGCAAGGCCCTAAGTTTTGAATTAATCTACATCAGGTAATTTCTTGACAGTTGGCAAGCTT
Organism: Neoceratodus forsteri; assembly: GCA_016271365.2. NCBI lineage: Eukaryota > Metazoa > Chordata > Ceratodontiformes > Ceratodontidae > Neoceratodus > Neoceratodus forsteri. Next base: position 243,980,778 of record CM028130.1, read on the forward strand.
TGTATTACCTGTGGATTTTGTGCAGTGTCACAATATGTTGATGTCATTTCCAAAAGCCACTCCATAACATGGGTTGAGATCATGTCCTAGTCAGAGTCTGGGATCCATGTTCCATCAGGTGATTTCTTCCAACTGGCTTCTTCAAGAGCTGTTTCTGGTGTCCCTTCCTTTGCAGGTCCAGTCAGTTCTGAAATCCTGAAAGCTGTGCACATTTCTTCACTTACTGACAGCGGCTTTCTTTGATCCTGGTGCGGTGGCCACTTGTCAGTGTCCTGGTCAGTTTCAACAATGTCATTAGTTTTATTTGAACTGCTTGAAACAGTGCCCAGTTTAGTGCTTGGAATTCCTGGAGCAAATGACAGATTATGTTTATTATTTGGCAAAGTTTTCTGGGTTAATAAAGCATTTTTTTCTTTTATTATACCACTCCACTTCTTCTGCTAACATAAGAAAAGCCACTTGATGTCTCTCCTCTAATTCTTTTACCCACTGGGCAGTAGCCTTCTCTATGTCAACCTCTGAAGACCTCACCATTTCAGGTACATCAGTTCCAGTTTGGGTATCCATGTCATCCTCTGCCGATTCATCATCCATTGCCTCTGCTAACCATGAATCCTCTTCATGCTCCTGATGTGTACTGGCTGGGTCAGAGTACTTCTCCACAGCCTGCTGCTATGTGGCATCCACTTCAGCCTCTGGATCCTCCATATTGGATTTGGGGCCAACATCGCACCCTCAAATGAGTAGGGGAGTTTAATAGGGAAAAAATCATACAAGAAACAATATTCACAATGGTTACAAAAGGAAATCGAAACCCATGTGGGTCTATACAGAGGTAACTCATAAGTACCAGGAAAAGAAAACAAAGAAAACCTGTACAAAAGAACCATTTGTGACAATAGGGGAAAAATGATCAAAACAGATATTTACAAGAAGAAATGAAAAACTAAGCAGTCAAGTTATTGGTACATCTGAATCAGTAATCGATAACATGTTTCTCTATGCCGCAGTCAAACAGGTTTTAGCCATATGTTTTGCTTCAGAAAAATAAATCAATAGAGTTTATGTGTGATTTTCATGATTAGTTCAGTCTGAAGGATCTGTTTTTCCTGTAAAGTAAATAAGCATCTTGAATTCTAGATGTACCATTTAATTACACTAAAAATAACATGTAGGGTGCTTTTATCCCACAACCTCCAACTCTGTGGTTATTGCCCACAAAAATAACATATTGTATGAGGTGGCAGCAAATCGAGGTTCAGACTAGTGGTCCATCAGGGACTGCCAAAATCCCAGTATATAATAACATGTAAAATATAGTTGTTTGGTTGTCTCAAGTTGCTAGACACATGTTGGTCTACTGCATAGTCTCTCATTCAGCTGTTTATGTTTTTGATTACTTTCACATTTAATTTATTATGACATGACAACCAGTAGATGTCCCACATTTTCAGGGGGATCCTAGTGTTCTCTAACAAGTTCAGCAAATGTCCTTGGAGTGAGGGAGGACAAGCAGGAAAAGTAATGGATTCTGTAAAATAAGTATCAATAGTCCTGGCATATATTGCCTTCCTGCGAAGGGTTAGAATCATCTGACTGGAAAATTTTCAAGTCTTCCACTTCTGAAAGAGCTCCCTGACATGGGGGGAAGGGATTAGGACTGATGAGCCCAAAATCTATAAGGTCCCCAAATCCCATTACTTAAACCACATTTGGTATGTGAAAAAGAAAAGGGTACTCCAGCACTGACCTGTGTGGAATGATGAAGGTGGAAGATTTGCACTAAAAAAAATTAAGTAAAAGGAGACCAAAGGGGTCACCATATTAAGTCCACCCTTCTGTAGAGGTAGATATAATATATTTCTTTTAATGGAGTTCAGGTGACTTCCCCACACTGGCTGAAAAAAATGCTATGTAAAGTGATTTCAAGAGATTTGGGAAGGGGAAGACATATAACTCAGATGGAGAAATAAAGGAATTAAATACTACATGTTCTAACTAACACAATCTTCTTTTTCTTCCCCATTTGCCATGCATTCCATTTGGCCACAAGAGCCTTACCCTGATTTAACTTAAATTCCCAATTGGTGATATCCATTTGACTTGTGCCAAAGGTTATTCCCAAACATTTCACAGGGTCATTTGTAATCTATATGTCTGCTATGCCTCAGTAGAGGGGGTCTGAAGTTCCAAGCTGTTTTCCACTGCTTTTTTCAAGGTTGAGTGAGGCTCCAGAAAATGCTTCATATGTGGAGCATAAGTCTAAGACTGCTACTGCTGAAGATTTGGTGGCAGTTAAAATACTTAAGTCATCCATGTAGGCTATGGCCCTATAGGGTATCAAGCCTTCTGCACACTGCAAAGGTTGTATGCAAGGAGAGGAGTTCACCACTATTAGTAAAGGGTCAATGCCAAAAACATATAATAGCGGGCTCAAAGGGCAGCTCTGTCTGACCCCACATTTTACTGAGATCAAAGGGCCCTTCCACCCATTGACAATAGGTCTAACCATGGCTGTTCTGCAAAAACACTGGAGCCAACCAATAAATGACTGAGAAAGACCATGTTTTTTATACCACAAATAACTGTGATTTGTAGCATCAAAGGCCATGGATTGATCTAAGATTAACACAAAACCCTGCAATTTGTCTGAATTACCCCTTTCAAAAATTTCCAGTAGGAGAATTAAATGCTCCATAATATTCAGTTCTGGGATAGAACATGTCCATGCCTAGGATATCACATATTGTGCCACAGGGTTTAGCTTAGCAGCAATAATTTTTGTAAGGATCTTAAAAACAGTTTTAAGGAGGCTAATAGGTTTCCAGTTTTTTAAATCCCTTATGTCCCCCTTTTTATGCTTTATTTTTTATTTATTTATTTATTTGAATCTAGGATTACACAATACCTTTGAGCCAAGGCTCTTTTACAAAGGTTCCACGTCAGTAAGTGCAGAAATAAAAATCATACAGGTTTCAAGATACAGTACAGAACAATCAGTAACACAATTGTCATTAAATGTTATTACAAAGACTATACAAGGAACACTAGCAGATGAAAGCAAAGGAAATGGGGGTGCAGGAGGGAATGGGCAAGGGGGGTGGTAGGACTAAGTAAGACAGCCAGGAGGCTTTGTCATGACAGAACAGGGGAAAGAGCCACTGCTGGGCAATGGAAAGATGAAGTGCTAAGTGAGAGGACAACAGCAGACATCAGGGACAATGGGCCGTAGTGAGGAGAAGGAATTGCATTAAACATAGCAGTTACAGGTACTTGAGCCTAGTAGGAAGAGACAGATCTTAGCCTTGAAAGTGCCCTGTGTTGGTGAGTTAGAGATGTCAGTAGCAAGACTGTTCAGCTAGCTAGGAGCCCTATATGCAAAGGACCTTTAGCCTTCAGTTGTGTGATATTAGGATATTTGCAGGGTTAGGGGTTTAGAGCTCCTGGTGTTGCAGTTATTGATTCTCTGTTTCAGGAGGAAGCAGAATCCTGGGGGAGAATTGCCCATCATTATTTTCTTTGCTGTGATGCAGGCTTGATACTTTATTTGGTTGCTTAGTTGCAGCAACACAAGTTTGGGAGCAGAGGTCACAAGTGTGGGTGAGACAATGGACTCCCATGACGAGTCGACAGGATTTATTCAGGGAGGTGGAAACAGGTTTGAGAGAGGAGGCAGTGGCAGAGCCATAGATGATGAGACTGTAGTCTATAATGCTAACAATGGAGCTCTGGATGGCCACAGACAAGGTTTCCTGGGTTAGATGCTTCCTATGGTGGAACAGAAGACCCAGTCTGGTGTTTGCCACTTTTGCAACATTATTAATATGGGCAGCATAGGTGAGTTTGGAGTCCAGGGTGATGCCAAGGTATTTCAAAGTATGCACTTGTTCTAGGGTGACTCCTTGTTTGGTAATTATGGAGAGGTGATAATGTTTATTTTTGCTGTGGGAGCTGCAGAAAAAACATTGTCTTGGTTTTTTTCTGATTTAGGATCAATTTATGTTTTTCGAACCAGTTTTCGACTGCAGTGAAACCCCGCTGGAGGTCTCTTGTAACTGATTTGGATCATGGTGGGAGCTTAGGATAACTGCATCATCGATGTAGAGTAAAATGTTTGGACAGGAATCGAGAAGCATGTTCAAAAAAAATGCTGAAAAGGAGAGGGCCTAATATAGAACCTGTGGGACAGCAGAACGGATGGGTCTAGCATCTGAGAGCTTATCAACAATTTTCACTATTTGGGACCAGTTTTCTAGGTAGCTATTGAACCAGTTCACTGAGTTGGGTGATAGCCCTGTGAGCTGAAGCTGGATAAGCAAGAGACGGTGGTTGACGGTGTCAAAAGCTTTTGTTAGATCAATGAAAGTGGCTCCAGTTTGCTGTCCATTGTCCAGTGAGTGGTGGATGGCACCATTAAATTCAAGTAGGGCTGTGGAAGTACTGTGACCCTTTCTAAAGCCATGTTGCTGCCTGCACAGGATGTTATGCTTGTCCAGGAAGTCAGTAAGTTGGTCTGCAACAATACGGTCCAGGGCCTTGGAGAGTGGAGGTAGGATGGAAATTGGACGGAAGTTCTCATGTGCAGTTTTTACACCATTTTTATGAATAGGGGTTACCGTGGCAGATTTTCATTTGTCTGGGAACTGGCTTAATCTGAGTGAGAGGTTAAAGATTCTGGTCAGTGGCATGAGTACTTCTTCAATGGTGAGTGATAGAAGTTTGAGGTCAAGAGAGTCATTGCTGGATTTGGGCTTGCCGATGGCTTTGGTAACATAGCTAAGGACCTGGTACATCTTGACCAATTTAAAGTAGAAGGAGGGTGGCTGGTGGGGGCAAAGGAGATAGGGGAAATTGAAGTGTCCTCCTCTTTGAAAAAACCTGGTGGAAGCACAGAACTAAGGTCAGTGAAAGCAGCATTGAATGTGTCAGCAAAGATTTTCGGGTCAAGTGTGGTATCACCGTTAATGCAGAGTACTGATGGGGATTTAGACTGTTTCCCTGTGACTTCTTTTATGTTATTCCAGAAGTCTCTTCTGTTGCCCAAGGAATTTGTAAGAGCACTCTTAAAGAAGGCAGATTTTGTTTCCCGGATAGCTTTGATGCAGTCATTGCATGCACGTTTGTAGTTTATGATGTCAATTTGTCTTCCGGTGTTTCTGGCAAGCTCCCAAAGATGGTCCCTTGCCTTTAACCACCTTAGGAGATCACCTGAGAGCTAGGGGTTGTAGAGGGACTTTTCTTTTTTCTTTTTTAATTGACCAATTGTGTTGCAGGCTTCATTGAAGATTCTGATGAAGTAGTCCAGGGCAATGTTCACGTTTGTAGCTGTGAGGATTGGAGACCAGTCCTATTGGAGAAGGTGGGTTTTAAGATGTGTTAACTGACTACAAGGAAGAACTCTGCTGGTGATTTTTTTTTTGGGGGGGGTTGATGAATTTGTTGGACCAGGAGCAGCTGACAGGTGAGTGGTCACTGAGTGAGTCAGAGAGGACAGTGGTGTTTCAGATGTAAATAAATAAGGAGTCATTCTGACATAACAAGTGGAAAATTTTGAGAGGAGAACATTTCTGTGTAGACTAAAACCAAATCCTGGCTAAGTCTCCCCCCAAAAATTTTACATAGTTCTCTGGTAATGCTATCTATAACAGGAGCTTTTTCAGTTTTCAGGGTAGAAATAGCCACAGTAATTTCAGAGGGGTGAATGGCTTGCATCAAATGGTGGTAAATTCAATAGGTTAAGGAGGAATGAGGATGCAATCAAAAAAGTGCCCTCACTGGGCAGTATCAGCCTCCCTCCCTTAAAATAGGGTAGTAGTATGAGAAATAGCTTTCTCCATTATATCTTTAGTGCTATGCACAATGGAACCAGTGTCATCAAATAAAAGAATCTATCATGTTTTTTTTCAGTTCTGTTACTACAGCTGTCATAAGGGCAAAGGTACCCTGATTTACCTTGGATCCAAAACTGTTGCTGTTTTTTCAAGCTTTCTGCCTGCTGAGCATGGAAAAGCATCATGCTGTTTTTAATGTTTTTAATTTGGGTAGAAAAATACATTCCAGTTTGATGTGTTGGTGACAAAAGCTTCTGTAGTTGTTTTCTATTATTTAAATACTAGAAGTTTTCTAAATTTTTTGTGGTCTTGCTGGAGGATTTTAAAAGGTCTACTGGATTATGTTTTATGTCTGCCCACTAGGCAATGTGGTCCTCATTCAAAATAAATACTGATTTCCTGCCAGAAAAAAAAATGGTGAACTGTTTTAGCTATATCTGGTTTAAATAGCATGTAGAAGTTTAGTTTCCATACCCCCAGATGATAGGAAGACCCTCTTTCTTTACTGATATCCAGATGCAATAAATTTTGATACGAAAATTCCATGAGATAATTTATAATGTTTTGTATCTGAATGGATTTGGTAGTAAATATAAAATCAATTCTTGTCACCAAATTATCTTTATGGAAGGTAGGGTCTGTTGATTTGTGAAAGGAAAATAAGCATCCTCTAACCCAGAGATTCTAATAATTTTGGCTAGGCAGGACATGTCATGAAATACTTTTCTTGTTTTTGTCTATTTTCCCATGTCACAAAGTGAGAGCCCACAATTAAAATGCACAGCAAAAATTACCTTATGAGAAGAAAAATGATAGGTCTGAACCAATAAAAATAGATCTCTCCGTTCCACTTTAATCTGTGCTGCATACACATTAATAAAATTAAAAAGGGTATTGTGGATTTTAGTATCCAGTATGAAAACTCCCCCAGGCACCAAGTCAACCAATTTGATCAGTTGTACATCAACATTCTGAAAATGAATACCCAAACCAGAACAGAGGTCATGGCCTGTCGTCCAATATGAAGAACTCACATACCATACTTTAACAACTCGAGAGAACTCTGAGGTTGAATGCAGTCTAGTATCTTGTATAAATATTACATTGGAATGGAGAGAAATCAGGTTGGAAAATCCTGCTCCCCTCTTTCTGTCACTTTTTATGCTATTAACATTCCCTGTACATAGTGACAAAATGGGTTCCATCAAAAATTAGTAGCAAAATGGCAAGACACAACCTGACTCCCTCAGGGTGTTTTCTTTTTTTTCTTCTTTGAAGTGTCTGAAGATTTTTGTTTTGCCGGCTTTCTCACAGATACTTTAGTACTGGGTTTAGCCACATCCAGAGGAAGTTCTTCGGTATCAGAGGTCTGATTCTATGGTTACCACCTTTTCAGAAGCCCAAAGTGGGACATTTCCTCTTGAAACATGATTTTTCACAGTACAAGATATAACATTGACCAGTGCAACAGACTTGTTCTCTCAGAATAATTAGAATTGAGACTAGGTGTTGTAGTTTTTAAGTTGTTTCTGTTGTTTCTTTTTTTTTTTACAATTTAAGCTTTATTAATACATTTCCATTATAAAGGGCAGTTACAGCAAGATGAGATGTGATATAATTCTTGAACAGTAAGAACTGCCCAGCCCACCCCATCCCCCCTTACAGCAGCAACAAAATTTGATCGCCCTAATGTGCAATGCGTGATTCAATGGTACTTATGGGTAAAACCTGAGTGTGGTGTACCTTCAGTGAGGTAACAAAAGTAAGGAATGAAGGGGATCCCATATCCTGGTGTATGTCTCTAATCTGTTATGGAGACTTGTAATTGCCTTCTCTGTTCGAAGATTAGCAATGATTTAATGCAACCATTCCTGGAAGGAAGGTGCCGATTGTTCCTTCCAATGATGTAGTATAAGTTTCTTAACTGAGAGCAACACATTGGAAATATGGTATTTTCTAGTTCTAGCACTGACCAGGGACATATCCCCTAGAAGACACACCTCCAGAGTGAAATACTCCTGTAGACCCAGTAGGGGATCCAGAGACATCTTGATTGAATTCCATAAGGAAGAAACTTTGGGACAGGACCAGAACATGTGCAAGAGAGTGCCCTCTTCTTGCAGGCACTTGGTACATGTACTAGAGTTTGAGAAGCCCCATTTTTTTAACTTGGTAGAGGTACAATACACGTTATGTTGCATGAGACGCAGCCTATCTTGAGACACATACTTATGACAGGATCTCCATAGGGATTGGCACTCCAACAGGTATTGAGGGAGGAGTGAGTTCCAGAAACTAGGAGGTCCAAAGGTGTCCCCATATTTTTTATAGTACAGCACCCTGTATAGCTTGGATACTATGCCTGAAGATCCAGACAATAGGGAAATTTCAGGAATCAGAGCTGATACTTTCTGGGAGGGGGGGAGAACTCCCCAGGGCTACAGTGAGAAGGTGTCTTAACTGTATAACTTTAAAATGAGATGAGTTTGGAATACGAAACTTGTCAATAATTCCACGTGAGGTCAACCAGTGCCCTTCCCCATCTACCAGGGAAAGCAGTTTATCATCACCTAGTTGAGGCAAACAGTTAGAAGGAATCCACCTTCCACTAAGAGTGAAAGATGTGGAATTCCAAATAGGCTGAGCTAAGTCAGTCTGAGGGGAATAATGGATAAATAAACATAACTGCGTGTAAACTCTTAAAGAGGTACTTATTATGGTGCAGTTGGCCATCTTTAAATGAGACAACTTGAGGTAAAATAAGTTTGAGGGATCCAGGCGTTTAGGTTTATTTACGTCTAGCTCAATATTAAGCCACACTGGTTGTACCATTTCAGGGCCTGGGGAGATCCATCTCAGACAATTTGCTAGATGACTGGCCCAGTAGTATAGTGCCATATGGGGAATCCTCAGCCCCCCCTCAGATTTTGGGGCAGCTAGTTTGTGATAGGCCAACCAAGGATGTTTATCTGCTCAGATAAATCTGGTTAATATACTGTGCAGTTTCTTAAACCAGTGCATGGGGATAAAAGAGTTGAGAAGGGATAAGGGGTAATAAATTCTAGGAAATACATTCATCTTAATAATGTTAATCCTGCCCCATAATGATATGGGAAGTTTGGACCATCTGTCAAGGTCATGCATGATAACCTGTGAGAGAGAATCCAGATTATCTTTGACCCACCTTAAGGGGTTGCGGGATAGCTTTATGATCAGATATTTAATTACTCTAGGAGTCCAACCTAAACCTAGGGGGGCAAATGTCATCCTTAAATACCTTGTGGTTTAATGGAAAAAATAAGAATTTGCTAGCATTTAACTTGTAGTTGGATAGCACACTGAACCTAGCTATTTCGTTCAGTAAGGGTGGTATTGAAGAGACCGGATGGGAGAGATATATCAACAAATCATCTGCGTAGGCAGTGAGCTTAATCTCATGACGCCCAATTCTGATACCTTGTATAGAGATATTTTGGAGAATGTTTTGGATGAGGGGGTTCCAGATATAGGTTAAACAAGTGAGGCGATAGGGGGCATCCCTGCCAAGTGCCTGAATAAAGTAAGAAGTAGTTTGAGAAGGCCCTGTTAGCAGAGATTCTTACTATAGGGGATTTATATAATGCAGCAACCCAAGAAATGAATACCAGAGGAAAGTTAAAGGCACTCAATACCTTGAAGAGAAAACTCCAGTTCACCCGTTCAAATGCCTTCTAGGCATCCAAAGAGACCAAGCTTGCAGGAAAGTCAGCATCTCTGGAAGCCGAGAAGACATGGGATAACGTATGCAGATGATCCGCTGAAAAGCGTCCCTTCATGAAACCTACCTGATTCATACCTATTAACTCGGGGAGCACCACGGATAACCTGTTAGCTAAAATCTTTGAGAGGATCTTGATATCCTGATTTAGGAGGGATATAGGCCTGTAGCTCTGGACGAGCTCAGGGTCTTTATCTGGCTTAGGGAGAAGTACTATCAAGGCTTCAAAGAGATGGCAGTCCACCTCTGTCCCAGATAAGATGTGCTGAAATAAACTATTAAGTATTGGCAATAGAAGTTCCTGAAATGTTTTATAGAAAAGGGAGAAAATCCATCAGGTCCAGGGGTTTTATCCGAAGGTAAACCACTAGTAACCTCAGAAATTTCTCCCTGAGTTATGGGAGAGACCAGAGAAGCTATGTAATGTACTGGGAGGGAGGTGATATGATCTGCGTCAGGTACTTCTCCATGCTTACTGGGCTGGGAGGTTTGCTCCATGTCCCCGTAAAGCAATTTGTAGTATGCTGCGAACTCTTGAACTATCTCAGTGGGAGATGTTTTCAGGGACCCATCTACAGAAGCCTTGATTGAAGGGATAAATCTCGCTGATTCTTGTTGTTTGTTGCGAAGTGCCAAAAGGCGCCCTGCTTTCTCACCTTGGTCAGTATAACTAGCTTTGGTGTGTATGATAGCTAACTCCGCTTTTTCCTGGAGTAGTTCTAAGTATTTGTCTCTCAAGCCTAGGAGCCTCACCTTGTCTTCCTCCGAGGAGTTAACCAAAACATTGGATTCCAGGGCCAGAATTTGGGATAACAAGGACAGTAATTCTCTCTCCCTAACTCTTTTCCTAGCCACCGAGAGGCCAATGAGAACTCCTCTCATGTAAGCCTTGAAGGCCCCCCCCCATATAATATCTGTTTTTTGCACTATTTAAAGAGTTGGACAGAAAATAGGCCTCAATGTGTTCCCTTATGGTATTGCAATAATTAGAATCTTTAAGCAGTTGATCATTAAGCTTCCATCATGTTTCTCTCTCCGACACATCTTGGATTGAGAGATCACATAGCACCAGAGAGTGATTGGAGACAGGGCCAGGCTATATCGACGAGGACCTAACCCTGGGCAGAAGATTCTGAGAAATTAATATGTAGTCAATACGGGACTGTGAACCATGTGCCAAAGACCTGAATGTGAAATCCTTGGAATCAGGATTTAGGACATGCCAGACATCACAGAGCCTGCATTGATCCAACAATTCTCTGAAAGCCCTCTGACCTGGGGAGATCCCCCCCGATGCGCCTCCCGACCTGTCCAGATTTGAATCTGCAACTTGGTTAAAGTCGCCCCCCAAGATAATCCTTATGGGAAGGAAAGGTAGGATTAAATTTATGAGTCTCATAAAGAAAGTGGGGTCATCAGCATTGGGACCATATATACTGCCCAATAGCAGAGGTATTGACCAGAGAGTACCTATAACTAAAACGAACCTACCCTCGGGATCCCTGATAGTATGAGTTGGGATAAAGGGAATACCCCTGTTAATGATGATCATAACCCCACAGCTGTTTGAGGAGCCTTGTGCTTCATACACCATCCCCACTTGTTGCCTCCTCACTTGTGAGGCTTCTGTTTCTAGTAGGTGCGATTCCTGTGGGAAAGTAACCTGAGTACATAAAAGACTTAAGTTTTTGAGAACCTGGCATTGCTTAGATTTTTTCTTGATCCCCTTGACGTTCCACGTTGCAAAGGTCACCTCCTTAGCCATCTACTTAAGGCTTCTAAAAGTGCTAGATTCAGCCTTTCACTCTGGGTGTGTAACTCAAATAATCTAACCCCCCCCATTACTGCTGTAAGGCCCACCCACCACCCCAGCCCCCATGAAAGCCCCAATTTAAACCCTCTAATACACCCCACCCCCAACATGAACACTTAACCCTCCTCCTCCTCCCAGCCCCACACTGTAGCAAGCAATGCTTAGTACAGCACTGGATCCTATCCTCCCCCAACCCTCGAACGTATCCCCTGCAAGTAATCACCCTCATAGCTCGAAATACAAGGTAGTCAATAAGCTGCATTAATGAAGGCTTAATATCAACGAGCAGTCTCAGGCTTCCAGGGCCTATGAACATCTGCTGCTAAATCCACTAATGAATGAGAGAGAGAAGTTGAACTAGATGCCATAAATGTGAATGTGAAAAAATGTCACTCGAGTCCTGAGAGGGAGTTGAAAAATGTTTGTTCCCCATAGGGAACTACCTCGTGAACCGGAACCAGAGTGAGAATTAACCTGGAGGGATGAGCCCATCATAGAGGTAAAAACATGAAAAAACAGATCCGGATAAGAAGTGAAATAAAATCCAGAGATGGGAAACCTGTGGGAGTGACTGCCTAGGGGTTGCTAACACCTAGCTCCAAGAAGCCCCCCCTACAAAACCAGGATGGCTTAGTAAGTGAAAGCAGTCCCTCTAGAGGCTGGATGACTGGACTTGCAATAAATGGGTGAGCAGCGCCCTCTTGTGGACCTAACCTGATCCAGCCCACCAGTCAAAGGTGCCCTGAAAGCCCGGACTCGCTTGAAAATCTGAATTCCCATCCTGTAAAGACTAAACAGGAGGTATAACCCAAGATCTAGCCCTGTGTGCTTCTCCTGGATACTAAGCAAGTGATATTGTATCAGATGCAGTCCAAAACAAACCCTGCAGGAGCCCCCCCAGGAATCTCCCTGCAACACTATCCCACCAACAGGCCTGGGCCTGTTAAAATTAAAGTTGAGCCTCTACTAGTAGTCCAGATCTGTTAGAGAACATTAAGTCAAGTGAAATCCATCTCTAGTATGAGCACTGTCCACACAAAGATCCAAACAACAGTTCGTTCTGACGTTCCCAGTGAGCCCCGAAGATCAGGAGTCCTTCTCAGGTCGTGCAAAACAGGTCTGGCAATGCCGACTTAAGGTTTAGTAATGCAGCATCAGGATTCTCGAAATTGAGCCATGAGCCATTTACAGAGACTTGTAATTTCGCTGGGTACCCCATCCTGAACTTTAATCCGGCCGCTATAATCTTGGATACAATCGGGTGGAAGGCTTTCTGTTTCAATCGAACCGAACCAGGGATATCCTGAGCAATTCTCAGCTTCACCTTCTCCCATCTGACTTCTTGCAGGGCCTTGACTTTCTGTAGGAAATGATGCCTTTCCAGATAGTTCAGAAAGTGGCAAATGATGGGGCGAGGAGGTGCATCGGTTGGGGGTTTTGGTCACAAAGATCGGTGGGCCCATTCTATTATATAATTTGGGCCAAAGGGAGAGGGACCAGCGACTTTTTCTACCAACTTCTGGATAAAGACTACGGTATTCTGGCCTTCTTCCCCTTCGGGGAACCCGAGGATTACCACATTATTTATCCGACTTCAGCCTTCCAGATCTTTGAGTTTTGCTTCTAGTCGAGACAGCTATTTATCCGACTTCAGCCTTCCAGATCTTTGAGTTTTGCTTCTAGTCGAGACAGCCTTTGTTTCATGAGTAGGAGCTCAGGATCCAGGCTTTCCAATTTTCTCTCGATTGAAAATATTTGGGCAGTGTTGTCCGATACAGTCGTGGAGACCTCCTCTATCTTTCTGGAGAGGGATTTCAGGTCAATTGCCATATCTTTCATCTCTTCCCGGAATGGTTTAAATTCCTCTAAGAATCTATTAAGTGTTAGTGGTTCTTGGTCCCCAGCTTGACACGTAGGTTCCGGTTTGACTGGGCCACTCGAGGCTCAGGATTTCTTTGCGGCCTTCTCGGGGGTGCGGTGGGGGTATGCTCTGTGGGGCTTTCTTCATGTAAGCCTCCATTTACCACACAGGAACCCCAAGTGGGAGCACACGCTGTTCAGAGACAGGAAAAACTCTTAGGCAGAGGAGTTAGATGAAATTTAATGATATTAAATGAAGATTTTGTATTCGGGAGGTAGGATCTTAGCGGAGGAGCATCTACTCAGCACTCTGCATCACGTGATCTCCGTTTCTGTTGTTTCTTATCATTTTAAGGTATTTTAGTTAAGGTAGTATAGTTTTCTACAACATTTGGAAGAAGTTAGAAAATATTTATTCTACTATAAGAAATCAGGACATGTAGTATTTCTTCATATTTTTTTGCAGGACACAGCTGCCCAAATCAGGACTGTCCTCCGAAAATCAGGACATGTGGTAACCCTATCAGATCCATCTCAGAAGAACTCAAAGGGGAGGTGTCTGAATCATTTCCAGACACATCAGAGGAATGTGAAAAACATCAGATCTATTAGTAACAGGGATTTCTGTGATCTTAGACAATTTAGACAGAGGGGTCTTCCCATCAGCCCTGCACCTTTTAATCATCCAACATTGCTCAAGGTCTGGGGTAGGTAGAGGGGGAGGGTGTGAGGCATACTGTGCTAGTATGCAGAAGTAGATGCCTGTTTAGATGGTGGGTCCTTTAAAATAGCTTCATGACTGCCCGAGGGAGGGGCAGATGAGTCCATGGGCTGCTCCTGGGTGCAGGGGCAGAAACATCCTGAACCTGAGGATCTGGGGGGAAGCGTGGAACACTACTCTCAGGGACAGTTACAACCTGTAAGTTTGGGGTCTTGAATGTTTGTACTATGGGGGCCTTGGGAGTTGGCACAGGTCTGGAGGTTTTGGAACATTGTGCCAGGGCAATCAAAAGACGTTGATCTTCAATATCTGCCTTATTATCCTGGCTATGGACAGGTACAGTTGCTATATGTATGGCACTTTGTTTCACAGAGATTACACACATGATCATGTGTACAGTGGCCACGAGTTTGGCCTAGTTCATTACATAGCATACAATGCAACTTGTCACACAAGCTGTTTAAGTGACCTGTGGAGTCACACCCATAGCAGGCCTTCACCTGACCTGCATAAAAGAGGACCCCCTGTCTCTTATAAAAAAGAAATAGACAGGTGTGCTAGGGCAATGTCAGTGGACTTAAAAATCACACCAATATGCCACTCACCAGTCCATATATTCTCAGTGTCCAGAATAGGCCCCAACACCATGCACCTCTGTTTCAGCCATTATAATAAATCTGTTAGACTCAACCCTTCATTTCAAAAAAGTTCTGTGATGGTCTTGAAAGCTGGTTTTGTCAGAGGCACAGCTTTAAAAGTAGATCATGGGGTGTATGTTCCAGAGCCTGATATTTGGTCCAGAACTATTCAAGACACCTGGTGAGTTTAAAGCTAATGTCAAAAGTAGTCTCACCAGAGGCATGAATAAGAGCATATGTCTCTGAAGAAAAGAAACATAGATTCTTTAAGTAAAATTTGGGGCAGAACTAGCCTGTCTGGAAAAAGATCCATGCCTCCTTTGTAGTGGAGGCATACTGTGTTACGCTGTTTAGCTGGATAGACCGGCATTTGAAAAAAGGATGCATAAGGTCTTGAAATGAAAGACCTAGGTCATGGATGGTTGTCATCTGTGATCCAGGCCTCCAGAGCAGTGGTGGAGGCAGAAGCTGGAGGGGGTCATAAATCTCCAGAAGACCTGATTTGTGATATGGTTAATAAAGACTGACTCATACTGTTTAAAGAGCCAAGGTCAGTAGGTATAAAACTAGCATCTCCCTATAAATTTAGCACAGGATTTTGAGTCAAACATAAGTCATCAGGCAGGGCTAAAGGTGACAGAGCCCCCGGCTGACCTCATCCATTTCAGAGTCAGACTGACCCACTACCTGTGTAACTGTACTAGTAATCAGAATCAGTAAAGGAACAGTACCTGTAGAAGAACATTCCTGCTGGTGAGGCATTTGAGTTAGAGAAGTGCCGGAGACCCACTGCCCGGTTGTTGAAGATGATTTCCAGCCTGCTGAGGTCAGGGCAGATTCAACTGACCAATCTTGAAAAGTCTGCTTTTAAATGGTAGACTGTGGAATAAGTCATAGGCCAGGCCCCTTCAGGTCTGTATCTGCCATTCCTAACTGCACTCCCTTCGGTTTTTGTTCTACAAATACAAAGAGATTAGGGTCCATAGCAAAGGAGAACTGTTGCAGCTGAGAATCTGACAGCTGGTGAGGTGGTGTGGAGACAGATGCAGAAGCCTGCATAGCAATCTTTGAAGTACCTGTGTCACAGGATTCAGGTAAAGCTGCAGGTGCCAGTAATCCAGATTCTGAAGACTCATGCACAGCATTTTGTGCAATGTCCAATGCAGTTTGCAATTCTTTTTTGTGTTTTAAAAATGCTGTTCTTCTGCCTGTAATAGCGCTTGAAGTTCATCGGTGGTTGTCTGTCCAGCAGAATTCAATTCAGAATCTACTGCCTCGGGTGGTGCCATAATCTCAACCTCCATTTCCATTTCCTTTGCTGGTGCCATTTCTGTCTGAGCTTTGATTGGCTTAAGAACCCCATCCATGTCAAAAAACAAGTCAGTCTCTATGTTATCAGAGGCAGGGGAGGAGACCTGCTCCACAGCCTCCAGAATGTCCATCTCCTTTGCAGGAAAATTGCAAGTGTCCATCGCTCCAACAGCCAGAGGTTGCCCTACAGGTGATTAAGGGAAGTTTTTATTGTGAATAATCAAACAATATATAAGGACAAAGGAAATCACCACTTGCTTTAGGATACATTATAATAACATCTCATAATAATTAAAATATATCATCTATACAGATAACAAAAGAAACTTAAGCAAGGTCAACAAAAGTGTGCACTCTTAAAATGGAAAAAAAATATTTTGGAAAACTACATAAAACAGAAAAAGAAACTGATAACTCTGAAAGAAATTTACTGTATCCAGCCAGTACAGTGTTTCCATTTTCCACTTATTTGCTGTGATTCCCAGTTTGACTCTCTTAACAATATGTTTGGTTTACTTGATCTTTAAAGATTTTAATAAGTTTCTGTTGTGTTAAATAAGTTTGTTGTAGTGCTAATTGACAGAGAGAGAGATTGCCAAATATGGTATTTTAAAATACTGCATATAATCCTAAGAGTACTTAGAACATATTTTATACAAGGTCTACAATAAAGCCCTAATATGAGTACATCATAGGTAATTTTTTTAATTTTGGTCTTGCACTATTGTTGCCAGAAGATTCCAGAAAGTAACAACATATTTTTTTTAATTTATTTATTGAAATCTATGATTACAAGTACCTTTGAGCAAGAACTGCTCATTTACAAAGGTTCCACACCAATTTATGGAAGGTAAACATTCATACAAAGGTAGACAAAGTTACACAGTCATGAAACAGTAAGAAGTCTGAGCATTAAAAAAATCTGTAGTCTTACAAGTGAGCCAGAGTTAACTAGATTAAGACAACTTTCAGGGTAAAACATTTTGCATGAGCTAAAATTTTGTGAGGGTCGGGTAGGTGGGTTGTGGAAGGGTAGGCAGGCAGAGAGGCCGTTGTCTAAGGGAAAGGGGGTGAAGTTTGAGAAGTGAATAGGAGGAGAAGAGAGCAGAGGGGATGGTAGTCCAAGAAGTGCCTTAGAGAAGGGGGAGTGGGTGAGATAGGGCAGTGGGGTGATGGGAAGGGGGGAGAAGGAGGTTAGTAGGATAAGGGGGGTTACTGACAAGTTTCTGCTATTGTGCAATGGAGAGATGAACACCTTAGGTGAAGCAGTTATATTTGCTAGTTGAGGTGAGGTGTTGTCAGAGTTGCCTTTTTAAGGGGCCAATGGTAGCAGTTGTAAGTATTTCTTTGTTGAAAGCATTGTACCACTGTGGAGTTCTATGGGCGAAAGCCCTCTGACCCATTGTGGTCTGGCATCTGGGGAAAATAGATGTCCCTGTGTTTCTAGGAGCATATTACATACATCCCTGGAACAATAACAGTCTACTAAAGACTTAGGTTTATGATTATTTCTAACCTCAGTCCTCCCATGGCCAGTTGACCAAATAGTGCCCCAGAAATGTTTAGGTATTCCAATATCAGTTAGTTACCTAATAGTACTGTATGTTGAAAGTTTTGGGAAGTTCCTTTAGAAAAACTAACTGTTCTGAGAAAAAAATCTAACCTCATTTATTCATATAACATTTTTCTAGGTAAAGTCTGCAGATCTTCTATAGTTATTTTCCCAGACCCGATTTTTTGCATCGTAGATATCACAAAAGGTGATAATGAGTCTTTGGAGAGTTTAAAGGTTCATTTCTGTTCTGACTATTTAGTTAGAAAAGTAAAAAACTATTCTTTACACCAGATGCTCCACAAAGCATTTGAGGTATTTAATATCGGAATAAGATTGGCAGTCCAAAATATAGTATAAAAAAAAAATAAGGGGTGTACCGTTACTATGCCGCCTTGATTTACTGTGTGATATGTCATTATTCTTTTTATTGGGTTGCGTCTACTACACCAAATAACCCCCAAAAATAAATTATATAACTTTGAATCTAATTCCAAAGGAGGAGGGATAACCGAACTTAAAAAAGTAAGATAGAAATAAAAAGTCTTTAGTAAATAGACCCTCTTTATTTTTGAAATTTGTAAGGTTTTCCATGAAGTAATACTTCTTTCACATATAATAAGTTTCTTTTCCCAATTAACTCTTTCCATATTTTGTGGGCCAAAATGTATCCCCAATTTTCTGTATCAGGTACCACTGGTATGCCACATACATGTGTTAAGCTAGCCTGTACTGTATTACATATGCAAAGACCTTTACTCTTTACAAAATTAATTGTTGCACCGGTCACTTCTGAGTACTGTGAAATCACCTCCTGTACTAAGTGTCCTTCAGATTCTGCTTTAAAAATAAACACAAATCATCAGCATAAGCCATGATTTTCAGGGGCTGAGATCCCTGAGATATCTGTAAACCAGTAATACCTGGAGAATGTATGATTTTAATGATCAAAATATCTATACAGAAAACATACAACAGGGGGCTCAAAGGGCACCCCTGTCGTACTCCTCTCTGAATGTAAATCTTTCATCCAATTGTTCCATTAATTAAAGGGAAGGAAATGTACTTTGGCATAAAGCACCTGTAGCCATTTGATAAATTCTATGGGGTTACTATCAGATCTTAAGGCTTGGAATAAAAATTTGTGTGGTACTTAACTCAAAACCCTTTTCCTGATCCAGAGTTAGGATGTAAACATGTAAGGTATTTAAATTCCTCCTACAGAAAACCTCTCTTAAGCAAAAGAGGTTCTCTCTCAGATTTCAGCCAGGAATCACACAGGTCTGGTATGTAGTAACAGCCATTTGTGCAACATGACAGAGTCTATTGCATAATATCAGTGACATCATTTTCAAGCCTATATTTAGTAGCAAGATAGGTCTGCAGTATTTAACATCTAACCTGTCCCCTTTCTTATGTAGCAATATTAAACTAGCATTTTTCAATGCTAAATGTTGTTTTGCTAGCATTGGCATTGGTATTGTAGGAGTTAGAGAGATGCATAATAGGCATGGCAGTGAAGTATTGAACTGATGCCAACCCACCCCCACCCTGCAGAGACTGACAAGCATTGGGGTGTCCCTTTGCATGTTTGGTAGTGCAGTGTGGGAAAACATTTTGGGCAGGATGTGAAAAATGACAGCTGTACAGTTCATAAGGAGGTGTAAAAAAATGCCAGTGTTAGAAAATGTGGCATGTAAATATACAAATTTGAGAAGTTGCAAGGGTGTGGGGAAATATGTAACACGCTGGTAACACTGCCATTTTATATGGGCGCTGCACCAAATTTTCAACATAGCATTTTAACACTCTGCTCATGTACAGTGTCACTTTTATTTCCTCAAAGTGTCCCAAGAAGTGATTTCTCCACAGCGACCACGCTATTCTGCGCCCAGGAGGTGTGAAACACATTTGGGCAGGATATGTGAAGTGACAGCTGTACTGTTCATCAAGAGGTGTGGAAAAATGGCAATGGTGAAAATCCAGAGTGAAAATATCACAAATGCACAATGGTACAAGTGTGCATGCAATCTGCCAACCAACGCACGTAACACAGTCATTTTATGCAGTATCATCACCAAATTTTCAACATAGGAATTTTAGGACCTCTGCTCATGAACTGTGTCACTGTCATTTTCATAATCTGGCCCAAGCACTGATTTCCCACAGCGACTGCGCAATTGTGCACTGGAAGTTCAGAAGCACATTTCGGGCAGGATGTGGAAAATGACTGCTGTACTGTTCACAAGGAGGTATATAAAAATGGCAATGCTGAAAATCTGGCGTTAAAATATTGCGAATTCGCGAAGTTATGACCCTGCGTAGCAACTGCACAATGCACGCTCATAAAACAGGGATTTGTTGGATATTTTTTACCAAATTTGGAACATAGGCTTTTGAGAGGCCACCTCATGAACACTGGCACTGTCATTTCATTAATGGGTCCCAAAAGGTGATTTGGCGCAGTGACTGTGAAATCACATTTCGAGGCCAATTAATGCCATGACAGTGATAGAATTCATGAGGGGGGCCCCAAAAACCCCATGTTGAAAATCTGGTGCCAAAATTCCAACAAATGCCTGAGATATGCAGCAAAGTTGAAAAAACCCTATTCATTCCATTATACAGCTTACTGGCATTTTCTCAGTTCATGGGCGGCTTTGAAGAGTGCAGACATGTTCCCAGTCCACTGAAGATCATCACGCCGGACTCCGGAGGTAAGTATGGGGTGAGGGGGTGAAGGGTGGTGTGGGGAGGCAGGGTGTGCAGTGGGTTGGTGCGGGTGGGATGCAGGAGACTATGAGGGACCATTTTTATGCTACAGGGGAGGAAAAAAAAAAAACATTGCAGGACAGTTTTTTTTTTCAGGGGACTTGGCACGCTGGGGTGTGTTCCCAGTGTGCCACCTAACTGTTTTGGGGAAGGGGAGTTACTGCAGCCGATGGGAGATTGGGAAACCTCGTTGGCAGACAATGGGGGATTAATTTATGACTACGGGGATTGGGCACCCCGTCGGCACACAGTCACAGCCAGGGGGAGGCAAGAGCCAAGGGGGATTGGGCAGCCCCCTTGGCATATAAGAAATGTGGGGGTGGGAAGATTTATGCTGACAGGGAGTGGGCTCCCCTGTTGGCACACAATGAAAGTGGGAGGGAGGCAAGAACTGAGGGGGATTGGGCACCCCCCTCAGCATATAGGAAATGGGGGGACTGCTGTATGCCGACGGGGAGTGGGCTCCCCCTTCAGCAAAAGTGTGTGGCTACAGTAAACCGGCTGGGGGATTGGGCACCCCAGAAGTCGGTTGTTGGGTGGCCACCTGCCATGCTGCTAATGTGGCGAGCACGCAGGAAGGGTCCGCTGCATCTGACGAGTTTTGCTCAGATTGCAGCGGACCTTTCCTTAGATGTGCTCACCACATTAGCATGCATGGTGTGGCTACCGGCATGCAGGCTGATTGGGGAATGAGGGACGCACCTACTGATGCGTGTCCTGCATTCACCCAACAGTGGCCACGCCTCCAAAGCTGCACTACTGCAAGATGTTGACTTGTGCACAAGCACGGCAAGCCAACATAAAAAGCAGTAGACATTTGTTCTGACATTTCATAATTACTTAGTATATCGTTAACATTTTCTGATAAGATAGGAATCAGGATGTTCTGGAAAGTTTTGTAAAAGTTTGTACTCAGCCCACCTGGCCCTGGAGCTATATTTGGTCATAATTTCCTTGTGGCTTGTTGAATTTCTTCTGGCCGTAGGAGTTGAGTGAGACCAAAAGTGTCAGTAATTGTTAACATGTCCATACAGTATGTAAATCAGTGACAAACTCATTTAAATTGCCAGCTGTAGCAATAGGGGTACTAAAGGTGGAGAGTAAATGTTCAGAAAAAACATCCAGAATCTTGATAAAATCACAATGTATAATGCCCCCCTTGATCTTTTACTGCTGACCATTTCCTATTATTAACTCTATTTTGGCAATCTTACTATTCAGCCTCTTTCTAAATAATCTTCCTGAAGCCTGTGACACTAAACTGATACTTTACGCAGATGACGCTGTGCTTCTCACCAGCAGTTCATCAATAGTTGCCCTCCACTCCCAGCTGCAGGCATCCTTCTACAAGCTGGAAGACTGGTTCTGTAGCCATAAACTTCTATTAAGCTACAAAAAAAAACCAAGGTGATGCTCACAGCCAGCCCACAGCACAAAAAGAAGCTCCCTCCCTCACCATCTCCAATAAAAGTCAGTGAGCTGCTGGAACAAGTTCAGACCTTCAAGTACCTGGGGTCACCATTGATGACTGCCTCACCTTCACCCAACACATCGACACAGTGGTAAAGGCAGTGAACACCAAGCTGGGTGTACTATATAGGCATAAAAGTATCTCACTCCAGAGACCCTCCGCTCTCAGTCTCCAGCTCCATCCTTTCTACCATCGACTATGGATTGGTGGTCTATGGCGCAGCAACAGACACTGCACTAAAAAGGATTCACATTGCCCTCAACAAGGCATGTAGGCTCACAATGGCTGCAGCTCGAAATACCCACACCTGCTCCTTATACAAGGAGACCAATTGGCTGCCACTAAAGAACAGGATTATATTCCAAACATGTCTCCTTGGAAAAAAGGTACTAATGGGTAAAACCGCCCCATGCATTTCTAGCATCCTAACACCAAGTGCTACCAGCTATACCACCAGAGGCAGGATGAGGGGGGCCCTATCAACACCTTTCCGTCGAACTGTGCAGGGACAGCGTGCCTTCAGCTTTAGGGCCCCCCAATGGCTCAATGAAATCCCAGTGCACATTCTAAACTCCCAATGCATCTCGCAATTCAAAAATGGCCTAAGGCAACACCTTCTTACTAGGACAGTTTGTGACTGCCACTAGGACACTAACACCCATAATGCCCACTCACCCACACTCTCCTTCCCCTTCCTTTTACACCCACTCTTCCCTATTGCCCTATCCCTCTGTCTTCCTCTCCCCTGTGCCTTTTCTCCCACTGGATCAACCTTAAAACCAACATACTACCACTATCTCCCCAACCTCCTAGACAAAGTCACTTCTTCTGGCTGCCCACTCCCCTCCTGTCTCCCTTCCCCCTCACCTTGACTCCTTCTTGGACTCTCACACTAGGTGTCACACCTGTTTATCTCCTTCGCTACATATAAACACTGTCCTTTACCCTAGTTGAATGCTCTTGATGCTGTACTATCACCATTGGTACTACGAATGACATTGTATCCTTACTGTATACTAGCTACTGTACCTACTATTCGAGTATTGTATGTAAACTGTTTGTTATTGCTGTCATTGTCACTGTTTGACATGGAACCTTTGTAAAAGAGCTCTGAGCTCAAAGGTATGATCCGAATCCCTAAATCTCTAAAAATATTCAAAGAATCTTTAGCACCTTGTGTGCCAAAGGATTGTTCAGCTTTAAGGGATTTGGCCCTATCTTTTATTTATTTATTTATTGAAATGTTTCACCAGGAAGGCACAAAAAGTGACAAGTCACTCAACTCCCGGTGTGACCTGGGGGGAAGGGGTATAGTAGGAATGAGACATTAAACATTCAAGTTATAAGATCAACATTAACATACAGTTATAAGGCAGGTGTTACGAACAGTGTTACAACAGTGTTGTGCATAATAGGTAGAAAGATTGGACAATAATAAGTGCCAGGTTAATAATTAAACAAGTGCTTACAGGACAGAAAAGGGGGAAAGGAGAGGGAGGGGTGAGGTGGGGAGAGGGGGAAGAGTCTTGTCCCTGCAGACCCCTTCAGGATGTGAGGAATCCTTCAAGGGGACTGACTATCATAGAAGTATTCCCTCATTTCAAGTCTGGGATTTTTCATTTGTTTACAATAATCTCTATGTTCTGTGTTTTTTAAAGAGACAAATCTGTAAAGGCATTTTCGTAATGTTAAAAACTTAAAACATGCTTCTCTGCCTGCCAGTTTCCCCCATTTTTTTTATATAAATTCTGAATCATTGATTTGGTGTCTTCCAACCAATCCATGAGGGAATCATATCATATGGCAACAGTGGCCCTAGCTTTAAGGTGTTCTACTGTCTGTGCATGTAAATGTGAACCTAACAATAGAATTACTGATTTGCCAATATCCTTTCCAAATGTTGCTTTGTTGCAACTGACCTATGGTAATATGTAATTCTAAGAGATCAGAAGTTAAAGTAGGGATAGTATCTGCTTATAAACCTGCCAGTGTTGTGAAATAAAATCATAATCAATTTGAGAGGATAACAAACCTCTATGATATGTGTGCCCCCCCCCCGCCCCCCGAATTCTTAATCTATAGGAGTCCTGTAATGTTTCTGTGTTTAATATATGTTTTAAAGCATTGGCATCACAATATAGTTTGGATGTAGCCACAGTTTTATCAGTGAGTTCCAGTGCGCAGTTGAAATACTCACCAAAAATGTTTCCTATTATTGTGTAAATAAAGTCGTATTAATTTAAAAAGTTAATTCTATTTGTTTTTGTTTATGGGGCATATATTACTCCTACCTACGGTCCTGGTCATTCATCTTGAAATTAGGAAATACCTCTATGATAGTCATTATAAGGCAGACACTATCCCTACTTTAACCTCTGACTTCTGTGCTGACCTGCAAGCTGTAGACTGTGAGTCTATAGTCTTCCTTCCCACCCTGGATGAGATGCTGGACTGCTTTGCCTACGCTGTCCATGGCCAATTCACATGCCCCACAAAAGAAACTAAGGGTACAGAGGAAGTGCCATAAATGGCTCAGCCCTGGCCTTAAGTGAAGTATACTGCTCTGATACTGGGCCTGGGAACTATAAAAATCCTCAGGACACAAACCTGACTGGGAGAAGTACAGGGAGCTGAAGAATCAGTGCATGAAAGCTTCCAAACATGCCAAGGCTAAATACCTGCGTGATCTCCAGACTAATCACCTACAGGGTCCTAAGAAATTTAGGGGCCAAATAAATCTTCTCAAGGGTGCCACTAATACACAAGATGGAGCAATTCAGGTTGGGAATACCCTGACCAATGACCCCTCAGCTGTAGCAAAGGCATTCAATGCCTCCTGTTCCAATCCAGGTGGACTCACTCCCCCTGTTCTCTCTGGTTTTCCCTGCACTAACAGTGCTCACTGGAAACAAGCAAGGCCTCAGTTTCACCTGAAACTGTTGAAACCATCAGATGTACTTCCCCTTCTGTTTAAAATAAACCTCGACTCCTCCCCAGGACATGACCTGCTTGAAATGAGGCTGCTAAGGGCCACAGCCCTTGCTATCGCTGGCCCTGTCACTACCCTCATCAATAGGTCCACACTTGAAGGAACAGTCCCAAGTAAATGGAAGGTAGCGACTATAGTCCCTGTCCACAAAAAAGGGTCCTGGGAGAAAGTGGGAAACTACAGGCCAATCTCCATTCTCTGCCCTCTCGGGAAGGTGCAGGAGAGATTGGTCCATAACCAACTGCAGGATTACTTTGAGTAGCATCTTCTCCTAGCTGACATACAGCATGGCTTTAGGAAAGGCCATGGCACTGACACTGCCCCTATCTGGCTCACGCCTGACATCCCTGATGCTATGGACTAGGGCTCCCCAATGGGGTCCCTATTCATCGACCTGTCCAAGGCTTTTGACTTGGTCAGCCATAAACTACTTCTTTCCAAGCTCCATCTATCAGGACTAGATGGGCTCTCACTTTCCTAGTTTGAGAGTTACCTGCTGAATCGAATTCAAAAAGTTCAATGGAGAAGAACCCAATCCAGCACCAGACCTGTGGTCTCTGGGGTAACCAAGGGCTTGATTCTGGTCCCCCCTGATGTTCTCCCTCTTTGTCAATGACATTGAGGTGGTCTGCGGGCTGAGCAACCTCATCCTTTATGCAGACGACACCATTATCTACTGCAGTGACCTGCTGCCCAGCTTCATCTCTGCTAAACTGCAGGCCAGTCTCACTGCACTTGAAGCCTGGTTCTCCTTCAACTCACTCATACTGAATGAAGAGAAGACCAAGGCTGTCTTGTTTGGGACCAGACACCTTGGGGATGACAAGTTTAATCTGCTCCAGCTCCACACTGCCCAAGGAAAGAGAGTGGAGGTCATTGAAGGATTAAGTACCTTGGGATCCTCCTTGACCATGAGCTGTCCTACAAACCTCACATCGATTCCGTAACAAAGTCCATCCACCAGAAGATTGGACTTCTCTACCAGCTGGGAAACTCTCTTTCTGATGAGGCCTGGCAAGCCATAGCAAATTTCACCCTTCTCCCCTCCCTCCTGTATGGGGCCCCCTGCTACAGTTCCTCAGGGAGAGGGAGCTAAGGAGACTCACTGTGTTCTACCATAGAGTGGAATGCTTCACTACTAACTCCCCCCTAGGAAGCACCACTGTGAGGTCCTTGAGGAACTCTGCTGGTCCACCATACAGTACAAATTGGCCTACTCCTCTATCTGCTTGACCTTTAAATGTACCACAACTGGCCCTCCTCCCCAACTGTGCGGTCTGCTCAATCCCAGACTACAGTGCCGCAACACTAGATCTCAGCAGGCAGTCCTCTTACCATACCAAGGGTTCACATTAACCAAGGCAATCGCTCCTTTCGTCAAGCTGTTCCGCACTTATGGAACAGTCTCCCAGCAAGTCTGGTTCACAGGCCCACTCTCCTTGGTTTTAAATCTGGTCTCAAAGTGTACCTGCTGGAACTTAGTTTCTGTGGCTGCAATTCCTAGCCCCGTGTCTGGATCCTGACCTGTGATCTTCTTGCCAACAACTCTACTGCCATCACTATACCACCCACAATACTCTTGTACAATATTGTCTAATCTACTGTTTGCCTGTCTGACATTTTATGAGCTTGCTGTGTCACTCTGTAATGTACTCAATGTCCATTCAAATATATGTAACCACAGCAAACTACTGTAAATAACCTCCAATGTGTGTAACTTCTGCTGTAATTAATCCAGGGTCATCCCTAAAAAAGAGACTTCTGGTATCAGTGGGTTTACCAGGTTACCAAAATCTAAATAAATAAATCTTTATATATAAAAGAGGGCCCTCCCTGGGTCAATATCCATAATCTCTATAATTTGTTCCACCCCACTAAAAAGTATCCCTACCCCAGAGCGCAGGTCTTCCCCTAGGGACCACACCGGGGGTCCACGAGGCCAGGCCTTTTGGGTTTGATAGGTGTCTAAATCTGATTTTAGCCTGGTATCCTGCAGCAAACAGATTTGTGCCTGAGAATGATGTAATGCCTGCAGTGTAATACACCACATCCTATAGTTTGTTAGCTGTTAACATTTTAAAATATAATTTTTAAAGTGTCACCAGAGGCTGTATACATTGATAATATTTTTTTAGTGTTTACTGAAAAACTCCATATAGTATCAAGGTTTCTTTCTTGTATTTTTCTTTAACTTTGGCTTCTCTGTAATATCCCCTTCCCCATCTGATGTATCTTTTTGGGAGGAAGACTCTGAGGATGTCTCTGAATCTTCATGTTCATCTGCCGACTGATCTTGTAAAATAGTTTATTTATTTGTAATGTCTAACTTTTCAGTTTTTGCAAGCTTGTATTTAGAAATGTTTCTAGTGGAACGTCTTTTTTCCTGAAGCAGCTGTGGGGGCCATCAAGCGTACTTGTGGTAGAACTGCAGAAGGGGGAGTGTGGCCTTGTGGGGCAGTGACCTCCATCTCCTGTACTTCCACCTCTGGTGCTGCCTCTTGAATAAGAGCTGAATGATCTGTCAATGTTTCTTCACTTTCATCGAGAGGGCCTGTGGTAGGGGTTACTGGCCTAGTTTGAGTAGTGGGAGAAATTGCAGCTAAACTTTGAGACTGTGGAGTGCCCATATTAGTAAAGGATTAGCTGGACTGTTTTTCCTGAGCAGCATGAACAGTGTCGCCCTGATTGTAAGAGGCGTCTTTATTGTGGACTGCCAAGGTACACTGCAAAAAGAGATGTCCCATCTCTTTGCAGAGGTTACACTTAGGAGGGTTAGGACAAAAAATGTTTGCATGTCCTAACAGTAGGCAAAAGTTACAGACCATAGCATTGCATGCTACTAAGAAGAGAAAGTGAACCACATCTTGTGGCAGCTGACCGGGTAGAAACAAAACTCCGTGTTTTGTCCCAGGTAAAAACAGCTGGGAAGATGTGTAGGTACAGCTTCAGTCATGTGCAGTTTCACTTTAATTTTCAACCCTCCAGTACAAATATTTTCACTATAAAAGATAGGCATGAGTTTGTCAATAACATCAGCCTTTTGCTTCAGCCAGTATAAAATGTCTGAAATATGGACACTTTCATTGCGAAATAAAATGTTAATGTTTTTCACAGCTGAATGAGTGAGTGAGATGACAATGAAAGAAGACCATAATGGAGAATGTTTCAGCTGATATTTATTCCAGAATTTCTCCAGTAGTACTTGGGTGTTGAAACTGATATCAAAAATGGTTTCTCCAGAGATGAGAATAAGAGCAAAAATGTCCACAGCTAGAAACTGCATAGATTCTTTAGCAGTTTTCTGGCCACATAAACCCTGTCCAGGGAGATTCTAACCCTCCTTTGTATCTTAAATAAACTGCGTTTCTTCTGGTTCTAGGTTTCCCCAAATTTGAGAATGAATTGGACAGTTTAAATCTAGGGTTTGTGTTTTGCCTTGAGTGGTTTTGACTGGGGGGAGGGGGAGAGGAGCATCTCTGTCCATATCTGAAGAAAAGTTCTCATTTGTTACATGCTGCATAACAGAATCTTTCTCCACGTCTTCAGCCCATGTTTTTGGAGTCACTTGCTGTGAATCCGCAGGGTCTGTCATGTCCACCATCTCAGTAGGAGCTGTTTACTCCATATGTGTGTATTTCTGGACCCTCCATCAGTGCAGGAACAGTGCAGCCATCAGGTTGTAATGTTTTCTCTGTAATTCCCCTCTTTGTAGTTAAATCTTCAGTTCTCTGATCAGTTCTGGTGGTCACAGTTTGAGATGAATGCAAAGCAATACCTGGTAGTGGAGAAGTATGCTCCAGGGCTTGTTCCACACCCATTTGTGTCATTGCCATGGAGATAGTATTCTCTTGCTGCTTAGGAGATGCCACATCCTGTTGTAGTGCAAGTTTTGGATAGCAGTACAGATTTATTTTTTAATGATTTCCTGCAATGTATATCTATAATGTTCTTTGCCATCAGGGGTTCTTCCGGGAGCCAGTTTTTTTCATCTGCTGCAAACTTCCAACTGGCTGCCTGAAGGGCCCATTCCAGTGATATGGGGCCTTTTGTTACATCTAACTCCAGAGTCTTCCTTGATCATGGATTCATAAAAGGAGTAGCTTCACCATTTGCTGTGGAGGCAGGCAGCTTTTGCTTGCACTCATCAAAGTTCAATAGTTGTAGAAGCCATGCCCTTCTCTTCTCACATTCCACCTGCAGCATCACCTCTAGGGTATCTGTCACAGCTGGAGCAGCAGCAGTTCTTGCAGCTATCTGATTACTTTGTTTCATCTGGCTTGGTATTTTATATGTTTCAGTTTCTGTGATGGTCTTGGAACATGGGTCCTCTCGAGAAACTATTTCCACATCAGAAATTTCCATTGAGCTTTGGAAAATAATCATTGGATGTGTAGAGCTATAAGCTCCCGAACCTCCTCTTCTCCATCCACCACACTATGGTCAGCCATTTTGCTGACCAGAGCACAACAGCACCCCCTACTGCAAGAGTAAGGGATTTCCCTGATGTCCTGGATAGACCCCCCTCCCATTTATGAATATACCCCCAACAGCAATGTCAGTCTGTATCTATATCTCCTCTGCCAGATGCATCTGGAACTAGGAAGACTTGCCTATCTCTATTTTCTGGTCTGCAACAACAATAACAAAAAAAACATTAACTTAATAGGTAGATAGGAGGATAGATAGATAGATAGAGAGATAGATAGATAGATAGATAGATAGACAGACAGATAAATGTCTACAATATTATGTTTGCACCTTATGATTAAACATATACAGTAAATGACTACCATAAATGTCTGTGAATAATTATTTATTGTTCACTATTGTTTAGCATATTGCTTACTGAGGTCCTTCTGATTATAGTTTAATTATGCTGTCTGCATCACATTTGTATTATATTGTTCTTAATATATAATGGTAGGCAGTGACAGGATGCAGAAAAGCCATGCATGTATAGTGAAATGTATCACAGGAAACCCCCCATTCATTTCAAATGAATTTCTGTGAAATTTCCTAATATATCCAGATTTATAAAATGGGCTTAATAAATGCAGAATGCTGATTGGCTAAAACCTAGTTTTAGCCATGTCCTTATCAGCATGTATTGTGCCAACCTGCACGAATTCTCCAAAGCTGACCTCACCACAAAAAATATCACTATGTCCACACGAAATCTCCCGATGCAGCCTGCAGCTCGTTACCTAGTAAGCGAGAGGACCACACCAAGAGAGCAGTACCAGCATGTTAAGAGCAACAGAAAAACAGTAAAATGTTTAATTTCCTGCACCACCAAAAAAGTCTATACACTTTCTATCTCTTTAGGGTTTTTCGTCAATCCTGTTTCCCGCTGGCCTCTGTAGAGCATCTCTCGACCCCTTTCCCTCCCAGCATTTTAAATAGAGCGAACGCTGACTTTATCAGTCCATTCTGAACAACTGCACTCTCAGTTCTTACATCGAGTTCTCACATCCACCCCTCAACTGTGACAAGACACAACTGAAAAAAATGCCACACAGAATCAGGTATTTTTTATTATTTTATTGCGAGTACGAAGTGGAAAACACTCGCTACGGTGGCCAGAATAGGGCATGCTCAGTCACAACCTGCGACCCGGTGCTCCAAATAAGAAAAAAATGTAAACAAAATGGAAGTACAGCAAACCTGGGACAGTAAAAAAAAATAAATAAATAAGTGTTGGGGAAAAAACAAAGACTACTAGGTGCACTCTACCCTTTCTTTACACTGACACCCACCACAAGAAAAACATGCTATACAGCACCGAATTATGGACATGGTACCTCACAGGCAAGCTACCCAGTAGCTACAAAAAACTAAAACAGAAAGCCTCATTGAAAGTAACTACAAGAAATAAAAAAATTATCAGTTACTTAGAGCAGAGACTCACACCAGCCTCCTGTAGTGGCTAAATATTGCAGTGTACACTGACTATTTTTCTGCCTTCTCCATATAAAACACTTTTAGCATACTTAAAAAAAATGTTTTAAACTACATGACTTTATCAATGTGAAAATTGTAGGACCCATTTTATAAATGCAATAACACACTCCGAGGTGTGAGTTATGTGCTGATAAGAGCACGCCCAGGGCATAAGGCACTCAGCGCAAGCACCTCATGCCTTAGTACACCCATGGGCGTGTTCTTATCAGCACATAACTCGCACCTCATCATGTGTTATTGCTTGCATATAGTGCAACTTGTCACTGGCAACAACTATATAAAAATCCCCTTCCCCGTGGACATATTTATAAATGAAATTCCTATAACACTGTATGTTTTTCATGGATTAAACAACTTTGTAGATCAATATGTTCTATTACATTTTTATTGTCACAGGTACAGTATGCCTTAAAGCTATATACTAGAGTTGGGCAGAAGTTGCAAACTCTGCTTCTCTGGAACGTATGTGAAATTTCATACATTTTGCTAAATTTTGCAAAATTTCCACCTCTGCTGAAATCAAAATCGTACAGATGTTTTGGGGAATTTTCATCCTGTTCTGCAACATCTTCTGGCTTCATTCTAAAATAATATACATGAACTGTGGAAAGAAAGTTCTGAAGAATTATATTCTGCGGTTTAATACATTAATATACAATGCATGTAATTATTCCACAGTTCAGTTATCAGGTCTGTAGAATTTCTTTCTGCAGTTCAATATATTAATCCACAATTTACACATTCATTCCACAGTTCAGTGCCTCACTGAACTGTGGAATGAATGTAGGAATTGAGGATTACTGTATTAAACGGTGGAAAGAAATTCCCCAGAACTGATCAGTGACAGTGATTAGTTCTGCAGAATTTCTTTTCACAGTTTAATATATTAATCTGCAATTCATACATTCATTCCACAATTCTAAGTTAGACATAGAGCAAAAGTTGCCAAAGTGCATTCTGTTATTTTGCAAAACTGAAATTCCAACTTTCACCAAAATTCCACTGGCAGAAGTTGAATTTTGCACAGACTAACCATATATTGTATGTTGTTATTTACAACTTTCTGCTCTGGTGTATCCTGGAATTCTGTATTATTTGCAACTGTTCCATTAAGCAATAAGGCACAACAGGGTGTGGGTTATTGGAGATTAACCCATGCGTTGTGTGGTGTGTCATGAGGTACAGCCGAGTGACTTAACCACACAAGAAGTGGGTAAATCACCCAATAACTCACACCCTGGAGTGCCTTATTGCGATAATACAGTGGACCCCTGTGTAAAATAAATTTAAAATATGTTTAATTATGATTTTTATTAATGCCATTTCTCAGCCGTGGGTTATGCAGAATTTGCCCACAGTCATGTGACATGTTTTGACCAATGAGGTTACAGGATTTTCATACACCATTGTATAGTGCTAATAAGGCATGATAAGGTAGAGTATCATGGGATATCATCGCCTCAGGTGGTTGGGCACAAGGCCACAGGCTGAGTGTATCCAACCACCCAAGAAGTGACGATATCCCATGATATACCACAACCTGAAGTGACTTAGTTTCAAGCTTTATAAATACAAAAATAAAAGAAACAGGTTTTAAAACACTTTATGAATGGGTTTTTTGGGTGGTGTAGGAGCACATTTTGAAAAAAATAGTTCTCAGACAGTAGAGAGCAAGGAGGCTGGTGGCACTGGAACTTTTTTGAAGCTGTGATGATGTAACCCGATATCATCATGGCTTTCAAGAGCTCT
This sequence comes from Neoceratodus forsteri, assembly GCA_016271365.2. Classification (NCBI taxonomy): domain Eukaryota; kingdom Metazoa; phylum Chordata; order Ceratodontiformes; family Ceratodontidae; genus Neoceratodus; species Neoceratodus forsteri. The sequence continues at coordinate 244,013,203 of CM028130.1, forward strand.
GGGCCAATCGGATTCCTCTAGTTACGATCCTCAGTTCATAATAAGGATTATTTAATACTGAACAGTAGTGTAAACAGCCATTATAGAATGTCCAGGAAACCCCCCAAAAAACTACCTGGTTACCAACGAAAAAAAATGAACCGAGAAGAAGCAAAATGCACACTCTGTAGCAGTAAACAAAGTAATAGAATTTGTTTGAGGGAAGAAAGAAAAAGCAGCCAAAAAATATTACAAGGCTGAATATGATGGAAAGAAAGAAAGAATCAACCTGCATGTAAACTTGTTTAAAATGATTCCTATCCCATTTAAAGCCCAATTTATAAGTGCTCTGTCTATTGCATATGTGTTTGAATGGAACTTTTGCAAACTTTTTCAGTGGTATGTAGAGCTAGAATTGTATTTACATGTTATGTCATTCTTTTGATATGTAGCATTCCATTGCCATTAGCATGGGCAGCCTGGATGTATCGTTATAGAAGTAGGAATCCTCACACATAACACATAAATTACAAAGTCAGTGCAATGTCCATGCATAAAAGGAATACAAAGCTAGGTTATTACAACTTGACCTAATGTCCTTAGAAACTAGGTGGATGCGCTCTGATCTACTATTTATATATGATGTCATGCAGTATCCTCTTCTCCTATTCGAACTAGGAATTAGATTTAAGCAATGAGAGAGAGATACTAGGGGTCACCCATTACAGATAAAAGGGAACAGATTCAGACATAACCAAGAAAATACTTTTGCACATCAATGGTGGTAAATTCCTGGAACATGTTACCAGAGGACATCACTTTAAGCAAATCTAAAGCAGAATTTAAAAGAAGATTGGATAGATACATTCAGTATTGTGCAAACCTTAGTTATTTCCAGCAGTAAAGGACAGGAGCTCACATGCTCCTGCAGTGTATAGCTGCAGGTCTGCATTATAAACCCACTCCTCCTGCCAGAAGGTCTTACTGTTGTAACTGGTCAAAAACATCTCCCACACCTCCAAATCTTCCCCTGTTCTTCTAGATATGTCTACCCAGTGATGCGGCCTAGAGATGCTTTGCATCGCCCGAGTCAGGCACCATGTAAACTTGTGATCCAGTGCTATGGCCGTATAAGCAAAATTCAAATACACCATCAACTGCTGCACCTGCTCTAGCTGCACTCTAAGCAGAGCCTTGACCACCCTTAATACTGCTTTCAATTTCTGAACTTTCATATCAAGCAGCCTAAATAACATCCCCTTGGTGTCTATCTCAATACCCAGGAATTCTATCTTCTGACTAGGATCCTCCATTTTTTTCAAAGATAGTGGCATCTCTAGTTCCCTACACATGGCTTCAAAATCCCTCAACATCCTTTCAGTCTGCCGTCTCTCTCTGCCCCAATCAGGAGACAGTCATCCAGGTAGTGAATTATTGCCCTGTATCCATACCTCTTCTGAAAAGTCCATTGCAGCCAGGTGCTGAACATCTCAAATGCAGCACAAGTGACAGAGCAACCCATGGGCATGGTCTTGTCAAAATAATACCCATCCCCAGTCTGGAAACCCAATAACTCCCAGTCTTTAGGCCAGACTGGTAGCAATCGGAAGGCCACCTCAATGTCTGTTTTCACCAGCCATACTTCTTGTGTGGCCCTAATCAACCTGACCTCTTCCTCCAAGGTAGCGTATGTCACCCTGTTGTCTTCCTCGGTGATATGATCATTAACAGAGTCCCCTTCTGGGTAACATAAGTGGTGTATCACTCTAAATTCACTCGGTTGTTTTTAAGAGACCAAGCCCAAGGGGGATATCCTTAACTCCTGCAGTGGTGGTTGACTAAATGGCCCTTCTACCCTGCCAGCCATTATCTCCTTCTGAATCTTCTGTTGCAATAACCCCTCCTTTCCTTTTACAGACTTCAAGTTTTTTGCCTTGATCTCTTTTCTGGAACATTGAAAGTGCAGGCTGAAACCCTTCTGAAAACCAACCAATAGGGCATGGGCTGCCTTCCTATCTGGGTAAAACCTCAACCATTCAGCCAACACATCTACTTTAATGGAGGTGTCTGCTAACCTGAAAGTTCTGTCTTCCACACCCTTAATTGTCTTGGTGGCTGTCATAGTAGGCCTGTCCTCTGCCACCACCCAGTCTCCTGCCTTTGCCCCCCTACCCCATTGCTGTTCCCTATTCCCTGAATGGTTACCCTGAAAGGACTGATTGTAAGAGGTGTTATTATTGGTAGCCCCTTTATCCCAATTATTCTGACACTTTGCAACTGGGTGGCAGCCCCCACATTTGGAAAAGGCATGGCAGAAATAGCAGTTCAGCCAAGAACAAAATGCCCTATTATAACCCCAACAGCATTTCGGGGCTACCCCCTGTTTTCTTGTCCCCCTCGCTATCCATGCCGGCCATACCCATGCAAATCTCCAGCATAAGTCGATCTGCCTTGCATCCCATTTTACATCCCTGAAGCTGGCCATTCTCTTTATAAACTTCTCATCATATTTCTACCAGCCATACTCCCCTTTCTTGTAAGCATTCTTGATAATTAAGGAATAGATCAGCAAAGGAGTGGCCAGCTCCAGTTTCATTTCTATGACTATGGCTATATAGTATGTAAAACCCATTGACCAATTATCCCAATCCTTGCCTTTCATATACTTCTCTTCATCCCATTTCCCCAACAGCACTCATCTGGCCAGCCCTTTATATATATATATATATATATATATATATATATATATATACAGCTTATTTATCACATTCCCCCATATATGCTTTCTAAACACCTTTCTTATGATATGATAGTAGCGGGTGAAGGCCCACCCTCTCTGTTTCCAAGCCCACTTACCTTGCCACTGGAAATCTGAGATACTCACTTGGACTTTCTCAAGCAGGTCGATGCACCCAAAACAACTAACAAACTTGACTATCTCCTGCAATAAAATGTAGCCTTAAGCACACAAATTCTACCAATAATTAAGTTGTTAAATAAACTCCAAATCAGGGGGCGTGGCTTGATCACCGAGGAAATGAGACTTGCAAGAACAAGGGGACACAATTTAAAGATAGAAGAAGGGTGGTTCAGGGGCAATATGAGGAAGTATTATTTCACAGAGAGGGTAGTGGATGCATGGAACAGCCTTCCTGAGGAGGTTGTGGGGTCTAAAACTGGGGGAGAATTCAAGAATGCATGGGACAGACATAAGGCAATTCTTGTGGGGGGTAGGAAGAAATAGGCTGTTGGTTAATTAGGATCTGCGGCCTATCCTGTAGGTAGGGAAATGGGCAGACTAGATGGGCCAAGCGGTCCTTATCTGCCATCAAAGTCTATATTTCTATGTTTCTATGTTAACGGCAGCATAAATCCTGGGTTCTTTCCCCCTCTGAGAATAACCCTCGGTGGGACTGTCTAATCTCGGGATGTGAATTTTTTTTGTTGATAAATACTTACTCGGAAAACTGCTCTGAATCATCCGGTGTGACTTTTTCTGGTGGTACAACACTGTAAAGTAGCTATTCTTGCACCGGTTAATTGAGAGGGACGCCGATCAGTTAGGCCATAAGAACCACGGGCCTAATCCTCGGAAGTTCTGGTGCATCTGCCCCACTCAGCCTGCAGATGGAGTCTATAGCAGCATCCCTTCCAGCTAAACTGACCCCGAATATAGAAACATAGAAACATAGGATATGGTGGCTACTGATGGATCCTTGCCTATAACCTCTCTAATACAAGGCAACCTCTCTAATACAAGGCACAAATACGCAGTCGCCTTCTGTGGCTGAATCATTAACATATATTACTCGTATGTTGGAGATGGTTCTGCTGTGAGTTGATACTTTTAATACTACATTAACAAACACCACTGCAGAGGTACATCTGATACGGGATTGGTTAAACGTAGCAGAGCAAAAGTTGGAAACTTTGGAAATGCAGCAAATTAAATTAGAACAGAGAGTGCGGATGCAAGATCTACAGTTGGAAACTTTGCTTACCAGAGTGGACGATCAGGAGAATAGGGGGAGACGTAACAACCTCCGAATTGTTGGAGTTCCTGAGGGCTCTGAAGGAACGTCTATGGTAAGGTTTCTTAATGAGACACTCCCTAAGATGCTAGGGGAGCACTGGAGAGGCCCAGTTGAAATTGAAAGGGCCCACCAAATTGTTGGAAGGAAGGATAAGCAGCAATTTGACCTAAGACCAATCATTGCATATTTCTTGAGATATTCTACAAAGGAATGCATTTTAAGTGCAGCTTGAGATTTGGGTGAAATTCGATGGCAAGGAGCGCTGATTTCTATATATAGAGATTTTGCACAGGAAACGGCGAATAAGCGCAGAACTTATGGCCCTATTAAGAAAATATTAGCTGCCCACAATTTCCAGTACAGATTCAAGGGTCTTACCAGGTTGTTGGTCTCTAAAGAAGGGAGAGAATTGCTGGCTGACACTCCTGAGGAGATCGAGAGATGGGCATCTAAGTTTTGGCCTAATCTACCCATTCACACTACATCCCCCAGAAGAATATGGACCCCTCTGATACCAGAACTAGGAACTGAAATTACCAGCCATGGAATCTAGAGAGTCATGGTGCTATGGGACCAGGTCCTTGGTTTGATGAATCCTCCAGAGAAAAGACCCCCTCTACGAGTCTCATACATGCATTCACAATGGCTGCTAGCTTGGGGCAGACTTTCCTTCCTTCCAGGAACACCAGTTCAACCCCAAGACAGCGACAATGATCTAGAAATGGTCGACAACTGTCCCCCGAGCAGCAGAAAACAGCTCCTCCAGCGAAGATGCCTAGAGATGAACCTTCCAAGACCAGTTTGGACTGCCCTGTGAATATTACAGAGTCCTCCTCACCTAGATAAGGGAATCATATGGACTGGGCTGACATCCTGGAATCTTCTCTTTTGGAAGCGGTGGTCATTTCCAGTCAGCTCAACCCAGGGCTAAAATCATATGCAGCAGCGGTAGCCTCTGAGGAAGTTCCTGATCTTAGCGGTAGCTCCCAACAGGCAATGACTCATGCTGGGGAATCCCCTGGCTGACTTTTCAACTGTACTTACTGCAGTTTGTAATATCTTGCTTGTATGGTGTTTTTCATTTGCTCTGTTTACTAAAGATATACAGGTACGGCAGAGCCTTTCTTTTCTTGCTGCTGTTGAAACTCCTTGAGGCATGTTGCTATGATGGAGAAGGGCCCTTTTCCCCTCCCTCATGATTTAAGGGATGAACGATCCCCTCTCCTCTCACATTAGCACCCTCTAAGTCAGGCAACCGAAAGTACAAGCAGTGTTAGAGCTGCTGAATCTTTATAACTTGATGTTTAGATTAATAATGAGCCTGCACTGTATGGGCAAATGTTATACGGGGATTGGCCCTTATGTTTTTGATTAGGGCAGTTTCCCTTCTACCTCCTTGTCCTCTTTCTTTCATTCTTCCCCTTAATCCCTCTCCCCTTCCTACCTGGCTTATATCCTCCCCCCTAGGATTATACCTTCCCTTGGGAATTATTCATCGGATGAGGATGGGTACTCCCAGTTTGGGTCTTGACTTTTCTTGACAACCCCTTAGCACAGACACAAGTGGAGCTGAGAATACTGTTCTTGTTTATCCTGTTTCCCTGTAACATCTGTAGCAGATAGCGGGTAATCGCTTTTTGGACCTGGGCCCTGTTTAGTGCAGGTTTCTGTGCTTGTCAGTCTTTTTGGACCTGGGTCCTGCTTACTGCAGATTTTTTGTGCTGGTTAGTATCCAGTTTTAGTTTGTGCTAAATATAACTGTTAGTGGATACACTTCCTGTAGCTGTTATTGACAATTTACATTTTCTCTCATATTGCTGTGCATAGTATCCTCGGGATGTCTGTTAACAGGTCATAGTTGATCTTTTAGGTAGTAGCTCTCCATAGGGTATTCAGGGGCTATCCTTTTCGAACACATTGGAGGAAGCCCATAGTTTTCTGACGTATTTCTAACCATGCCCCCAACCACTGTACAGGGGCTGCGTCTGAACTAAGGTGCTTCAACATTTGCATTCCATGCACACAGACATAGCTCTTCTACAGGAGACACATCTCCTTAATAAATCTATTCCTTGGTTCAAGAAATCATGGGTTGGCACTATACATGCCAGCTCAGCACCCTCTAAGTCATGGGGAGTAGCCATTTTGATCTGAAGATTGAGTACATGGGCAGTGGGGGGAGTCTCGCTCTGGTAAACATGGGAGGTGGGTAACAGTTAAACTAAAGTCTGGCATGGACAAATTGATAATACGCAATCTTTATGCCCCCGAATGTAGACCAAACAGAGTTTTTTCCCAAATTTGAGTCAAGCTATAGCTGGGCTAGTACAGTCTGAGCCCAATATTCCCTTGATAATAGGTGGGGATTTTAACCTAGTGCCAGACATATTTTTTGATAAATCTCACCCTACACCTCAAACCCACACAAAGGCACATGCTGCCTTGCAAGAAATGATAGCGGAGTGGCGCTTAGTGGATGTCTGGAGGCGTGATCACCCTTTGGGTCGAGACTACACGTACTATTCCCCTCCGCATGAAGTTTATAGTCATATCGACTATTGGTTAGCTAACCAGCCAGCTTCGAGTGCCATCTCAAATAGTGACCTAGGTAACATTGTTATATCAGATCATGCATCGCTTACCTATTCTACCCCCACAGGTTGGAACACTGGCACTGGAAATGTAACACCCCTCTTAGTTAAAGATCCTGAATTTCAAAAAGAGATGCAGTAAGCAACTCGGGAGCATTTTACTTTTAACTCAGTGGGAGAAGTCTCAGAAAGCACGGTCTGGGAGGCATTTAAAGCCACACTAAGAGGTCATATTATTGCTTTTGCTGCGAATCGGAATAAAACTCAGAAAAAAACATTAGAGTCACTACAATCAGAACTCACTGCTCTAGAGGAATGTTTTAAAGTTTCCCAGACCACTGCTACTAGAGATCCCTCATTGACAAGGCGTATTTTGGGGTTAAATATCGTATAAATTCACTTTTACATCATAAGGCAGAATGGACCTTACTTAGGGCTAAACATCAATATTGGGAAGGGGGTGATAAAGGGGGAAAACTTCTTGCTTACCAGTTGTGGAAGCAGCAAGCATCTTCAAAGATACATGCTCTCCACACTTCCACAGACTCCGTGGTTAGCGATCCGAAGGGCATTAATGAGACCATGAGACACTATTATCAGACCATTTATCAATCTAAATCCACAGATATGTGGGAACAGCTCTCACATAAATTGTGTCAGTTTTGTCAAGGTTTCACAATACCCTCATTATCTCAGGTGCAAATTGATCTATTAGATCATCCTATCTCAGAGACTGAGCTCCGACAGGCTTTATTCCGCATGGCTAAAGAGAAAGCCCCAGGGCCAGACGGAATGATCGTCAAGCTATACCAAGCCTTGGATCAAGAAATTGTGCCCCCCTTACTACTCGCTCTACAATGTGCCCACTCTTCAGGATCCCTCCCCACTACAATGAATGAGGCTTTGATTACCGTAATACCAAAAAAATCTGATGACCACCTGAATTGTTCAAATTTCCGCCCTATATCATTACTGCCAATGGACACAAAGATCCTGGCTAAAATACTGGCTACCAGATTACAGGATATCCTGGCCTCCATTATCCATCCATCTCAAGTTGGTTTCATGCCTTGAAATATAGGCTCAGATAATACCAGGTTGTTGTTGAACTTGAAATGGCTGGCGAGTAGAGCAAAAACCGCTATGGCCACCTTAGTCATGGATTTTGCAAAGGCCTTTGATTCCATAGAGTGGAACTATCTCCATGAGATCCTTCGACTATACGGATTTGGACCCCAATTTTGCTTATGGGTCTTGACCCTCTATAACTCCCCAAAGGCTAGGATTCTTACTAACTCCACCATTTCTTCTTCCTTTCCATTGTATAGGGGCACTCATCAAGGCTGCCCCTTGTCCCCACTCCTTTTCTTGATTGCCCTGGACCATTTACTCCAAGCTCTTGGCACTGCGGAGGGGCTTACAGGCATATTAGCATACGGTAAATCCTATACTGTGGCAGCTTATGCAGATGACCTGTTACTTACCTTATTCCATCACCAGGATTCACTACCAGTAGCCCTCTCAGTTCTTAAAGGTTTTGCGGCATTATCAGGCCTACAGGTTAATCAGCGGAAGACTGTTTTGGCCCCATTGAATTCTCTCTGCTCACAGGAATGCCTTCATGGTACGGAATTTAGCTGGACTCCACAAGGTTTTTCCTACTTGGGGATATATATACCTTTTAACTGGGCAAATTTGGAATCAACTAATTTTTCCCCTCTATTAAAATAATTAAACGTAGAAATGGAGCACTGGTGAAAACTGCACTTATCCCTGTTGGGCAGAGTGGCTTCAGTACGAATGCTTATGCTCCCGAGGGTCCTATACTTATTCAATAATCTTCCAGTATGAATCTTTCCTAAGCTCTTTGCCTCCCGCGAGAAGATGGTATCTACCTTACTATGGGAAAATAAAGCACGTAGATGGGGGAGAAACAAACTTAGGGCACACTGGTCTAGCATTTACAGTGGCTCAAACTACAAAGTGGTTTGTACCGTCTAACACCTCCTGTCTAGTGTGGGTTAGCATTGAAACAGATATGGTGGCCCCAACCCCACTTAGATTGCTGCTGAGTCCTGGAGTCCCCACAGCTAAAGGCCACTTTCCAGTTGTGTGTCACTCCCGGTATGCCTGGCAGCGCATTATGACTCTTTCCCATACCCCCAAGGATGCGTGGGCTCCATCTCTGGCATATGCAGGGTTATGGCACAGCACCTTTATCACACTAGAGGGACAACCTCTTAATTGGCCTTCCTGGGAGAGTAAGGGCATCTGTTATGTGATGGATCTTATAATGCCTGGCTTGAACACACTATTATCCTTTGCCCAGTTAAAGAATAAGTTTGATCTATCAAACACTGATTTTTGGTGGTATCTCAAAATACGTAGCCTTTTATATGCCCTTTCTTCTCGAATGTGGTCAGATAACAAATGGGATTGGCTTACTACCCTACATAAAGAAACCTCCTCACATGGTCGTATAGGTAAATTCTACACTACAGGTAGATACTCTCACTCTGACCCCACAGAACATTGTAGAATCCGATGGGAGGCCGAGATGGGCATAGCTATGTCTGGAACTATCTGGGCCGGTTGGCTTCAAAATGCACGTAAGTTGTACAAGGATTCCAAAAGTCAATTAATACAGCTAAAAATGTTGTTGCTCTGGTCCAGAACTCCAGCTATTCTGTGTTCTGCAGGATTGTTGCCACACTCTCACTGCTGGAGATGTCAACAACCTGGTGCCCACCTATTTCATATACTGTGGGAATGTCCACAACTTTCTAATTTTTGGGCTGCAATTAGATGAGACTGCTGTCTGGTCTTGGGTACAAGGAATCTTCAGCTAGACTCTAAACTATTGTTGGGGGATAAGTCAAGCCTTACTATGTTACCAAAGCCCCTCCAAGAGTGGGTCATGCTGGCCCTGTTGGAGGCCAAGCGGCTCCTTTTAATGCAATGGAGGCAAGTCACCAGCCCAAGCTAGGGATTATGGTATTCAGCTCTAGCTAAGTTGGCACTGCTATAAAGGTTGACCTATGCTTATTGAAGCCAACTGGGTTATTTCTACTGTATAAAAAGTGGGATCCTTATTTTATCTCACCACCTGTGTAAAACCGCCTCCCCCTTTGTGCAACACCCTCCCTTTCTGATCCTTAGACAGACCTGTTTACACACCCCATCTACCCTATTGACAAATGAGGAGCTACAATTAGGAAGGATAGGCTATATATATATATATATATATATATATATATATATATATATATATATATATATATATATATATGTATACATATACATATATATATATATATATTAATGTATTTATTCTGACTGTAAGTGCTTAGTCTCTTGTAATATGCTGTGTAATGTAAGTCTATGGTTCTTGATGATTCTTTCTGCATGTATGAGATAAATGAATATGGAAGTGTGATATAAAACTTGGAAACTTGAAACCTTAATAAAATCTTCTATGATAAAAAAAAAAAATAACTCCAAATCACTACTGCAATAAACTAGCCAACTGGCTTACCGTATAAGCAAAAATATATATATTTTTTTATTCAGAATAATCTTATGTTTAAAAATTGCCAAAACTGATGTGCTACTTAGAGGAAATACTCTTTGAAGCAAAATTGTGAGCACCCAGGCCCTGTGCTTCTCCTTAAGTACCCCTGTTGCTCACCTCTCTCTCTGTCTCCCTAATTGGACAAACCCATTCTCCCACCTCTCCACTGCTCTGACCTCATAGCTCTGTCCCCACCCTTCTGACCTCACTTACCCCCCTACTCTCCTCTCCCCACCTCTTCCTAGCCCTTTCCCTGCCAAACAAATGCTTGAGGCCCCCCACACACCTTGGTCTGGGCCTGTGGACAATGGGGTCTGCCCCTTTAATTGGGCAACCCTCTTTACCCACAGAAAAACAAATCCACAGTTTACAGTAAAAGACTTTTGTTATTCCAGAGAATTTAGCAAAAACATTGAAAAAAGTACATTCCTGCTGCTAACGCACACTGCACTGTTTGTTTCTTAATGTTAGTGTTACTGCTGCTTAACCGTTATCCCTTAATGTCTATTCCAGATGTTTACTGCCTTCTCAGTTGAGTATGTATTCTGAAGCTTTTTTTGTTTTCACTGCTATTATAACTCTCACAGTTCAGACCTAAAAATAAGCATATTTTACAACTACTGTATCATACCCGGTTATCAATTAAAGAATAATGCAACTGTGTGTTATGCATCTGTTTTACACACCTGAGGTATGTGATGACCCAAAAACCTTAAAAGCGAAGCTCGAGAGGCTTATGAGGTCATCACACACCAAGGGTGTGTAACAAATCCTTAACAACACAGCTGCATTGGCATTATTTTTTCATAATTACTGGTGCAAGGAGTTTTTTTCCTTGAACTCCTGAAATGAAACTCAGAGAGACTTGTAGAATTTATGCTGCTGGTGTAAGGAATTTTCACACACATACATACACACACACACACGTCCCTGTCCAGTGCCAACATTTTGTATGTACTTTTTTCAGATAAACCTGTTGAACTGCAGTTAACTTGTGGTTTAGAAGTGAGGCAGAGAAGGGACAGTGTCAGTGGTAATCATGCTGGGCTGGATTCACGGTTTCCCAAGCCAGACATCACAGCAGGATCAACCAGATACTTTTCACTAATTTAGAAGGCAGGATCAACTGAATAATGTATTAAAAAATAATAACTTACAGAGACTTACAATATCAGAAAATGTGTGTTGCTGTGGCGGAAATGAAGCTGCCATGTTTGAGGAACTTTTGAGCCAGCCAACTGGCAGAATAGGAGCCAATGAGGTTGCACGACAATGTTGATTGATGACTGAGTTAAAGCATCCCTGTCTATGAAGACACTGCTACTCAAAAGAAGTTCTGAGAATGGCATAATTAACCATTTTTTGGGTTATTGAATCATTTGATAGAGGCATGTTAACTGTATGATAAAGAGGGTCAACAGTAATTATAAATAAATAAATGAATAAAAAGGAAGCGTGAATTGCAATTCTGCCTGAATTCTACTGGCAGAACTTTACATTCTGCATAGCTCAGACCCAGGCTCTTTACTCAACAAGACCTTGCAGATAAACTTGAGCTACTGGGTCTGTTTCCTAACATGCAGGAATGTCAACCCATCGTTCTATGTATATATCACAGGGGTAGATCAGTGTTTGGAGTTTTATAATAAATCTCAGTGCTGTGTGAAAGCACATAAGGTTTTTTGGCAAGACTGAGGTGGCTACTCTATATGTCACACCCAGTTCTCCAGATTTGCTGCTTTCCATGCCACCGGAGTGTTAAATTAGATTGATTGACTGATTTACTTATTTCAAAAGGTTCAACAGAAAAGACATACTGAGCTGAGTAACAGCTCATTTCCAGATGCATCTGGGTGGAAGGGTAATGGTAGAAATATACATATACATAGTATTTTCAGGACATAGTAGGATATGCTGTACGATGAAATAAGCATAGTATTTATAGTACATATTCAGCATGATTGTACAAAGAATGTAGTAGGCAGAGGTAAGCAGCAGCAGAATTATAGTATGCATACCTAGATTCAGCATAGACAACACTCGATAGGGCCAGCCAAAAGGTGAAGACAATGTAAAGACATGCAGTGAAAAAGGGAGAGGAATATAGTAGTTAGGGATTGAGGTGGGGTTTACAGGAGGAGACTAGGAGGTAATGGCAGAGGTAATGGAAGAAAAGGAGGGACAGGGAGAAGGAGTGAAGTAGACAGAGTACTGGAGTAGGGATGGAGATGGAGAGCTCATGTACAATTGCAGGAAGGAGAGGTGAAGTCCTGGAGAAGACAAGATAGGGAGCAGAAGGAGGTGACAGTGTGGATGGGGAGGGCATTCCAGAGTTTAGGGAGGCATAAGAAGAATGCAGCTTGGCCAGAAGAGGATGACCTAAATGGAAGTGCTAGGGTCTGGCAGCCAGCATTATGAAGGAAATAGGTGGAGCGAGTGAGAGCAGAGAGTACAGATGTGAGGTAGGAGGGGACTAAGCTCAGCCAGTACTTGGCAATAAGGGTGGAGGCATATGCAAGTCATCTGTCTTTAAGAGAAGGAATACTGAGAGAAACATAGAGGGAACAGTGATGAGTCAGAAGAGGTCAGTCAAGAGCAAGCTGGGAGAAGGAGTGATGGTGGGGTCCAGTCTGGCTAGGGTGGATTTTGGGGCACTGCCATAGATGTTGTCTCCATAGTCGAATATGGGGAGAATCATTCTCTGTAAAATGACTCTGTGCACTGGCAGGGGATACTCTGTTCCAGTACAAGGAACCCAGTTTTGGGTGGAGCTTTCTGTGGATAGAGTCCATGTGAACAGAGAAATCTAGGTGCCTGTCAAGCCACACCCCAAGGTACTTGCAAGAAGGGACGTCTTCGGGAGTGGACCAATGTATGGTATGGTATGGGATGAGGGGAGGGCTGGAAGTCTAAAGAGCTTTTGCCTGGTTCCAAAGGTCATAAAGACCTTTTTTTTGCATTAAGGGATAGTTGATTAGAGTGGAACCACAACTGGATGTTGTCAAAATCCAGCTGTAGGCTGGTCATCAGATCAGCAGGAGAGGAGCCAGAGGTAAGGATGACAGTATCATCTGCATATATATGCATGGAGGAGATGTACAGACAGAGGGGAGGCTATTTAGAAAAATGGTGAAGAGGATGGGACCTAGCAGTGATCCTTGGGGGACTCCAACGCTGATATGGAGAGGGACGGCAGTGAGTTGCCAGTTTTAACTGATTGAGTTCTGCCTGGAAGGTATAAATGAAACCAATATGTAGCTTGGGGAGAAAGTCCTGCAGCAGAGAGCTTTGCAAGGAGGAGTGGGCGAGTGATGATGTTGAAGGCATTAGCCAGATCGACAATAATTGCAGAGGTGATCAGGCCCTAATTCATACCAGACAGAATGGAGTCAGTCAGCCTGAGCAAGGAGGTGGAGGTGGAGTGAAATTTACAAAATCCTGACTGGAAAGGGGTTAGGTGAGGTAAGGGGATGAGTCAAGAAAAGGAGAAAGTTGAGAAAGAAGCACATGTTCTTGAAGTAAAGCTAGGGTAGGAGGTACAGAAATAGGGTGATAGCTCCCAGGAACAGAGTAGTCACCACTTTTAAAGAGGGCAATGACTGTGGCATGCTTCCATGAAACTGGGATGGAAGCCAGGGAGAAGGAAAGGTTACAGAGGGATGCAAGCTGAAGGGAGATGGCAGGGACAAAGAGATAATAGAGATAATAGAGATTTTGGTCCAACTCATCTAGACTCTTGCCCTTAAGAGGGTTTAGAGCCAGGAGGTGCTTGAGAGTGGCAGCTGTTGAGATTGGGGAGAAGGAGAAGGAGAAAGGGGAAGATAAGGAGGGTGGGTGGGAGACAGTGGGATGGGGGTAAAGCAGAGAGGAGGGAATAGGCACAGGAGGTAAAGTAGTAATTAAATTCAGCAACAACAGCAGAGGGGTCAGAGATGGTGACACCTTTGGACTTGAGGACTGGGACAGAAAACTTGGTAGGAGAGGAGAGGAGGGAGTAGATGACCTTGCATAACTTTAAGGGGTGGTTAATATTGTTTTGGAGGGTGGTGGAAACATTCTCTGCTTTTTTGACAAAACCAACAAAAGTCACTGACTTTGAGAAGTTGAAGTCTGCCAGCTCAAAGTTTTATGTGTTGCATAAATGTTTATAACTGGCTCCTCCTCCTTGATCAAACTACAGTCAGAGAGCTGTGCATTTTAGCTGGGGTTGGAACAAATGATAAAGTTAAGTTGGTATTTAAGAAACATATTAATGGACTGACTTGACCATCTCATCTTGTCATCTTCTTAACCAGCACTGAAAACCTATTGCTCTTTAGGGCTGAAGCACAAAGTTTAGTTTCCTTCCATTAATTTGTGTGGCATTATGCCATGCTATAAATAAATCATAAATTCAAACTAAAGAAGGAATACTTTAAATCCATTAGTCCTAATAGAAGTAGTGATGCTTTGCAGTACTATCAACATAAAAACAGTAGTGTGTATAGCTGTACACTTATACAAGTAGGCAAAACAAGCATTATCATCATCTATCTAGGCAGAACTGATGTATGCTCATACCACTGTGAACAGGACAATCAATGCATTGTGACATTATCAGTTTAAACAGGAGGAATAATGAATTCTCAAACTATCACTTGAATCAGGAGTGGTAATCGTTATTCCAAAGGGGAATGTGAGACAGAGAAGAATGCAGCACTGTAGGTAGGGGTTGTATTGAAAGGACTTTATGGCTAAATGTCAGGTTCTTGTGCCCTTTTATAGGTAGTACAACATTGCTGCTACTAGAGGATTTCCAATAACTACAATCAGCTGGAAAAAAAATCATAGACAGTACTATTAAATAGGAAGGGTTATTTGGGATCTCCTATGTTTTTATCTTTAACATTTTGGAGATTCATCAGCTTCAAAAGCTGCTACACTGTTATGCAAGGTGCTTTGTTGGTCCATAGTATAAATTTTTTTTTTTTAAACATGGCAAGCTATGGCTGGCTGATGAACACAGATGCTTTTAGTATTGCACCATTGACCGCTCATCTAATTTACGGGCCGCCATGAGGAAATGCTTGTTTGACACAAGGTGTCGGGGGTGTAGGCAGAATGTTGGTGCCTTGTGTGTTTTTGCATTTGCAGGCTTCTAGTGTGCTTTTGTGTTAGAAGAGATTTAGCAAGCACTGACAGGCTGCTAGCAGATAGCCTATTACTTACTGCCCAGTGCCCAGGTTTATGTCCCTTCCTATCTCTATAGGGCAGGCACAACTGTGCCTGACACACACACACACACACACACACACACATACACAGTAAAAGTTGTACTTCTAGTGAACATGAAGAAAACTTTATTTCTGAAATACATTTTTTAATTGTGTTTCTGAAAAGTAAAAGTGACAACTAGAACCAGATTCTCCCAATACTGTACAGGACAAGCACAAATAAACCTGACACACACAAATTTTCAATTTTCTGCATGCAGTCATAGCTTTGTATTTGTTAAGAACTATTAGGTAAATATTATGTAGTAGTGGGCACTTTCAGGTTGCCAGCCAGCACCTTCATGCTTTCTGCTGCTCACTTCCTATACACTCCAAGGCAGGCAGAACTGAACCAAACACACACAGATGCTGTAAATTCACTAAACCTCAAGTAAACATTTTGTTTCTGTTTATTTTTTCTAATTTTCCTCCGCAAAGAAAGTTCCGATTAATATCAGTCACTAGCAGGCTAACAATATGGATTGGCCTGCAACCCACTTCGCGGGTGAAATTCCACACTTTGTGGCACAAACAACAGTCTGCAAACAGAGGTACCTCCCCCCTCCCCACCAATCACTGGCCAAAATGTGAAAATATATTTTAAATTCCTGGTGTCAAGTGGATCCTCCCCTCCCAACGATTGTTTGCCAAAACGTAAAAATATATTTTAAGTCCCTGGTGTCTAGTGGTCCCCACCCCCTGCTGATCGCTGGCCCCAGTTTTAAATATATATATATATATATATATATATATATATGTATATCATTGACATTCCTGGTGTCCAGTGGACCCCCACTCCCACCTAATCGGGCAGTGTCCCACAACCCGCTGCCCCATTCCTACCGACTGAGCTACCAGCTGACCTCTACTCTCTCCACCATGGTTGAGCCACTAACTGACTTGAATAATGAGGCGCATTGTACAAGCACATGCTCATTCATTCCAGATCAGTCGGCAGCCAGCTGTGGTGGAGAGTGGAAGGCTGTGCTGGTCACCTCCAGGTTCAGGTTGGGGGATTGTGTTGGTGGGCACCATCACAGGGTGGTGGGGAAGGGGTACATTAGACACCAGGGATTTCATTTATATATTGTTTTTTGCATTGGCAGTGGTGGTCAGGTGGGGGGGCAGTAGACACTAGGGATTTAAAATAACATTTTGGTCAGCAATCAGTGATTGGTGGGGGGACCACTAGACACCAGGGATTTAACATATATTTTTACATTTTGGCTGGCAATTGGTGGGGTTGGGGAAGCATTAAATACCAGGGATTTAGGGGATTTGGAATTTGTAACTTCTCCTTGCTCTGGTGTTTTTTAAGTGCAATTTGCAAGAAAAAACAAAACAAAATTAAGACGAAGTTACAAGTGGCGAATTATCACTTAAGAGGACAATTTCATGAACTGATCCACGGAGGTGAACTTGGTGACTTCACGGATAATTTGTGGGTGAAGTAAAACTTGGCTGAATCTATGTTTGAGTGGCATCATGATTCTAAGGCTGCCAGTGCACTTTCATGTTTGAGGAGATTTAGTGAGCACTGCCAAGCTACTAGCTGGCACCCTTTTGCTTCCTGCCCATTTTCCAGTCACGCAGTTCCACCTTTCACTCTATCCTCAGGCCTCAGGGATCTACACAGCCCAGCATGAGACACAGAACAGTGAACAAATCCTCCAGTAGCAAACCAGTTGTTTGTTTACTGGTACTGGGCACTGTCTAGTTTCTAGTATAGAGAAACCCAGTTTAGCCCAGTCCACTGTCTGGCATCAGGGACCCACTGCAAAGCTTAGCCTGACACCCACACTCAGTAAAATTCTATTTTTTTGTTTTTCCGGTCAGATTTTCCAGCAAAAAAAAGTATTTTGTCTTCTTTAACCTAGCAAACTAGCTACTATAATCAAAGTCTTTTGTCTATCAATGTTTCAGCCTCATGCCCAGCATATGATCATGAATTCTCTCACTGCAACTGAGCACCAAGCCAACACCGAAACAAGGCTGTGTACCATACCATGTGACTGACTCTCTGACAAACTCATTATTACTGCACCAGATGTATGTGTATACATACAGAATCTAAATTTGTTCTAAACTTGTTTAACATTTTAAGTATGCAATATGGCAAAAAAGGGTGTGTGTTTATCGGTCAATAATCACACACCTTGCAAGTGTGTTGGCATGCATCAAGTGCCTTTAGACATATAAGAGAAAAGTGTG
Organism: Neoceratodus forsteri; assembly: GCA_016271365.2. NCBI lineage: Eukaryota > Metazoa > Chordata > Ceratodontiformes > Ceratodontidae > Neoceratodus > Neoceratodus forsteri. The sequence goes on from CM028130.1 coordinate 244,030,841, forward strand.
ATTATTGACCATAATCACAGACAATGGAGTGTTCTATTGCACATGTAATATGTTTAGAACAATTTAATACAAATTAAGGAAAACAAACTGCCATCTCTGTAGAAAACAGGAGAATTTATTGATTAAACAGGTGGGACCTAAAGTAGTCCATGTAGCAAGCAGGGCTTCGTGGGTTTCAGCTTCAGGAATTTGGCATGATCGTTGTTTGCTCTGCAGGTCAGAGATGGGCAAACAGATGTCAGCTGCAAGAAGCCTGAAGCTGGCAGTCAGTGTTTATTTTGTTCAGCATTTTTTTTGACAGAAGCAGCCTGCATCATCAATTCAGTAAGTATAGAAAGGGAAGGACAATCAGACACTGACCACATGCAGCATGAAGCTGGTAGTCAGTGTTTTATTTATTTATTTAGTGACTCGGAAAAGTCCTTTGAGCGCAAGCTGTTTTACTAAGGTTCCACATCATATACTGCAAAACAAAGTACAATAGGAGAAAGCAAAGGTACATCACAATGAACGATACAGCTTGGATTCAGAACTTACACAATAACTCAAAACATAGGTACAAGTTAAAATAACAAGAAAAACACTTTATGAGGGTGTGGGGGGGGATAAGCAGCCACAAAGTGCCTTTTCAGTAGTTCAGAGGGATGGGGATAGCTGGCAGTGGGATGAAGAAAGGAGGTAGGAGAGAGAGAGAGAAGTAGGTACTGCGGTGGAGGTGAAGAGTGGGGGAGGAAGGGTGAAATGGTACAGGGAGAAATAGGGGAGGTGAGGGGAGGCTAAACAGAGAAGATATGCTAGAGTAAATGGTGGGGTGCGAGGAGGCATGATCAGGCAGCTTGACTTAGTGGTGACTGTCAGGGAAACTCATGGGACTGGGAGTTGGGGAGGGGGAAGGTGGGGTGGCAGGTGCAGAAGAAACATGAAACAAACTGATTGCTGAGGCAAGTCATGAGATGGGACAGAGGGAGGGAGTACCTGAGGCCTGTCTAGTGCTTGCTGGGGGCACAGAGAGCAGGTGTAGCTGGACTTTGGGGCAGGTGCACTTAGACAGTGTTATTAGGTGCTGTGTAAGGTCAGTTTTGAATTGAGCAAGACAATTGATGGTCAACAGGTGCCCAGGGAGTTCATTCATCCACAGGGGGGCCCAGTAGGCAAAAGCACATTGCCCAAGTGAGGTGCATTGGAAGGGGATAGCCAAGGCCCCTCTAGTCCTCCCCCTGGTGACCTGTAATGAGTTGGCTGCCTTGATCAAACTGCCTACAAAAGGTGATTTTTTTACCCAATAGAGCCTTCTTCTGTAGGATGCAAGTCTGGAATTTGACCCTGTTTCTTAATGACAGCCAATTTGTGCGTGTGTACAGAGTACAGGTGTGAGTACCATACTCAGCATCCAGGGTGAGTCTGCAGGCTTTGTTGAGCACAGTCTGAACCCTCTTGAGCACTGTATCCATTGCTACCCCATAGACCACTTGTCCATAGTCAATAGTAGGTATAATGGAACTGTGGACTGAGAGGCGGAGGGCCCCCAGAGAGGGATATTGCCTGTTCATCTTAGTTTCATGATTTCTTTATAATACAAGTAGCTGGCATCATTATTCAGGGGACTGTGGGTACAGAAGAGGAAAAAATATCTTTCTGTGAGTCTAGGTTGGAGATATTGAGTTTGGGTGCCAGAAAAGTTAGACTTGAATAATCGCAGGCTTCTAAAGGGAGCCTACTGATATTAAGTGTATTTATGGTGAGGTTGGCATGAGTGAAATTAGTTCAGGCTTACAATTATGGGTCAGAATTAAATGGCTCTGATTTGCATTCAGCCAATCAAATCACTCTAACTTTTCTGCAATAATAGTACGTCAGCCAATCAGCTTGCAGGATGTCTCCTATCAGTTTTAGAATTAATCATACAGCAGGTAATGGGAAGATAGCCACAGGCATTGATGTTTGTCCTTTTTTTCACACAGGCACCATAGAATGTTGAAAGTAAAGTGGATGTTAGTATTCCATACAAATAAATACTACTGTAGGTTGATGGATAAGAAAGGGGTTCAAGTGGAAGGAATCTACATGAATCTTTGTGTTGCGCTGAAAGCCCATTAAATAAATAGGTTCATAGGTTCATAGTTATAGTTACAAGTCCATAAGCTGCTTGGAGCCATGTAAGAACTTACCAATGATTAGTGGATAAACTCCCATTTTTTATCACCCATATGCTGATCCAGTAGCCACTTGAAGGCCAACAAGTTTTCAGCATTTACCACCTTGGTAGGGAGCATATTCCACAATCCCACTACTCTTGGATTGAACCATTTGCTCCTTTTAGTAGTCTTTTATTATTCTCCCTTTAATTGGAGTGGGTGGGCTCTAGTAGCTCTATCTGAGGTATCTTTCCTGCACAATCCTGCAGATTCTCATAGGAATTCATCCTTTAATGACTTAAAACCAAAACACAAGTCCCCTCTGATTTTGCAGTAAGCAACATAATAAATTCCCAGTTCCCATAGTCTTGAATTATATAGTTTATTCCTTAGTTTAAACACACACTTGGTTATTCTTCTCTGAACCCTCTCCAATTGCCTACTACTACTGACACTCTGGGAGGAGCAAAAAGGGGCACCATACTCTAATTTAGGTCTAACAATGGATTTATGCAGGGGGTGAATACCTGTTCTTTTCTACTCCTGATATTTCAGGGGATAATCCCTATCAATTTTTGTGCTCTTTTAGCCATATCATTATTATGTAGCTCAAAAGTTAGTGAATCACTAATGATAATTCCCAAATCCTTTTCACTATCTACTTATTTTATAAGTTTCATGTTCACCATGTATTGTGCTCTTACATTGATATGCCCAAAATGCATAATTTTACATTTTTTCCCCCATTAAATTTAAATTGATGTTCACAAGCCCAACTCTCCAAATTTTGCAACTGGGTCTGAAAATTTCTAATTGATGCATCATCATTCACTATAGATCCAATCATTGAATCATCTGCATATTTACAAAGCCAGAACCCTCTAGTAAACTGAATAGATAACTCAAAACAAATTAAACAGTATAGGTCCCAAAATCGAACCCTGCGGCACCCCACTAGATACAAATCCCCAGTCTGAAAAAAAAATCTCCTATCTCTACCCTTTGATTTCTGTTTTTCAGCCAAGATGTTATCTAGGCAATTAATTTATTGTGTACCCCTGCATCCTACAAGACCTTAACTACTAGTTTGTGGGATACAGAATCAAAAGCCTTAGACAAGTCCAGGTAAATCATGTCAACGGTTAAATCCTGATCAAGTGCCTGCCTAACAGGTTCAAAGAAATGCAGTAGGTTACTGGCACATGATTTCCCGGAGGAGAAACCATGCTGTGTAACATCAACTATATTCTATTGCTTCACATTTTCTTCCAGGAATTCCTTAATAAACAGTTCAAGAACTTTACCCATCACTGAGGTGATACTTACAGGCCTATAGTTTTCCACATTAGTTGTATCACTGTATTTATATATAGGAGTAATGTGTGCTTGCTTCCACATACTCAGCACTCTGCCTTCCTTTGATGACATGTTAAAGAGCACAGCAAGTGCTCCTGCGAGTTGATCAGCAACATTCTTTAAAAACAGAAGTGTAACCCATCTGGACCTCCAGATTTATAGAATCAAGCCTACTTAGTTTTTCCTTGACTTGGGCTGTTGTAATATTAATTATCAAGTAGAGTTGTTAGGTATCTCTTACACTGACTCACTTGGGTAGTTAGATCTCTGATATACACTTAAAAAGTGTCTATTAAAGTCATCTGCCATTGCGACCTTTGTATCCAATATATGATCACCATCTTTTATTTTGTTTTTTTTGCTTTTTTCCCTTTCTTAAGCTACTATTATAATTATAAAATTGTTTATTATTTGTGTAAATTGCCAATCTTAATTCAGCCCTTGCCTTTGTCTTCCTTATTGCTTTTTTTCATTTACTCACTGATTGCTTATATTTAGACAACTGTGCCTGGTTGGGATTATCTTTATACTTTTTTAAAATCCTGTGTCTTTTTATTAATAAGGCTACTTATGTTCTGTTAAACCATACAGGGACCCTATCTTTTTTGTTGTATTTTACAGTTATGGGAACATATGTATGAATGCAGTCCTGAAATTTTTTGTCACTGCAATCCCAAACCTCCTCCAGTGCTAAATACTTGAAATCTTCCTGCCAATCCCAATTTTTCAACACTTGTTTAATTTGAACATAGTCTGCTTTCCTAAAATTCTGTATCCTAGTTCTGTCCTTTATTTTAATAATATCTTCCTTAAATGAGCAAACCACCATGTGGCACAGGAGTCTGGGGGGGTGCACTGGTGATCAGACCCCTGACATTCGGGGGGTGGGGGCCATGGGTGTGCTTGTGGGGGCACGGGAAGCATATCGGCTCTGTTGCTGTGGTGCTGTGGATTGGGCATCCAATCAATTGCACAATTGGATGCCCTTTACAGCAGCTCCAAGCTGCACTAACTTTGCTCTGCCAGTACGGCTCCTTGAATTGTGGCAGTGGGTTATGGCAGCCACCCTCCTGGAATAGGGCACAATTGCTGCCATAACCTGGCCTTGCACCATGTTGTTGTGGGCTGTGGTGTAGTGGGTGGTGTAACCCATGGCTGCTGTAGCCCACAGCCGACATGGAGCAAGGTGCCTCTTGGAATCAGGGCTGGCATATCACTTGACGCAAGTCACGAGATATGCCATGGGGCTAGGCGTATCTCAGCTTATGCTGGTGTCTGCCATCATGGAATTGGGCCCCTAGAGAATAGGCAGAAAGACAAGTTGTTCAGATGGATGTGACATACTCTATACAGTGACTAAGGAGTGGCTACACCTATGGATGAGTGTATGTAGCAGTGGTAGTTCATGTGGGCTGTTGGTCTCAGCCAATCAGTGTAGCTGTACTATGGATGATGGGGGAATGGGAGATCATGAGCTGCTCTCAAGGGTGAACTGAAAGAGCCTGTTGTACCTAATGTTCAGGAAGACACTTTTAAGGCACCCACACAGTATGGGACCAAAAATAAAGTGTGCAATTTACAAATTTGTCCTAGGGTTTTTCAGACTAGCACTTTTTTTCAGGCAGCACATACTGGAGTCCTTGTCCCTGTGTACAGTATTGTCTGTGTTTTCTGTACAGGATTTCTGACCTGTTCAGTGTGACTTTAGATCAGGACTGTGTCATGTGCAATCTCCCAAGTCTAACAGAGGGAGAAAAAATGTTCTCATTGCCTACATTCTCGTAAGACAAATAATTATGGTGAGAACTGAGAGTGAGAATATGATGGAAAAGGAAACTATTTTATTCAAATGTGCACATTTAAAAAGTCTTTCCTCTCTTCTTTAGAAATATGGATATTGATTGCAGAAAAATGCCAAAAGGCCCAGTGGACCCCCGAGTCTGACAGCACCTGCCTGCATGCACATTTGGCCTAATGCTGGAATGGAGCTAGTCTAAAAATGGCTCTGACTGCATTTGAACACCTCTGTCCCTTGTCTACTCATCCACTTCCCTTGATTACTAACACTCTCTCCTTTGGTTTTGGACTATTCCCCTGGTGCCTACTCTCTGTGAATATGAATCCAGTATTGGACTGCATGCAAACCACTTCTGGCAAAGCATTCCACTTCTCCATCATCCTTACTATAAAGAAGAATTTCTTGACATTGTTCCTGAGGCTTCCCCCACCCATTTCCATCCATGATATCTTGTTATCTTTACCATGCTTCTTGTGACTAGGATGCTACTGTCCACTTTAATAATACCCGTTGGTACTTACAGGTATCTAGCATGTCCTCTCTTTTTCCTGGCCTCTAGTGTGTAGCAGTTAAACTCTGCAGCATCTCCTCAAGATTCTTCCCCTACTGCCCCTAAATCATCCTCATGGCCCTACTCTGTACTGATTCCAAGAGGTCCTTGGCCTTCTTCAGGTGTGGATTCCTGACAGCATACAGTACTCTAGGTGAAGTGTCACCAAGGACATGCACAGGGGCAGAATCACCTACTTCCTTCTGCTAGGATGCCCACTCCTTATGCAACCCATCATCTCATTTGCTTTCCCTGAAGTCTTCTGGCACTGGGTGTGAGATGTCATACCATAGTTATTAATTATCTCCAGGTCCATTTCCTCTGATGTCTGTTCCATTCTCACTCCCCCCAATCAATACTCTGTTTTTGGATTTCATTTTTCAGTGGGCATGACTTAACAATTTTTGGCATTAAATTTTAGATACCATGCCTTGGATCTCTTTTCCAGTTAGCCTAGGTCCAAGTTTGTTCCACTAATTCCCTCACCTCTTTTCCCCATGCCCCACATTTTGGTATTTTCTGCAAAGAAACTGATTTTATCAGGTATTCCCTACTCTATATTGGAGATGAATATATTGAAAAGGACTGCCCCAATGACTGAGCCTTGTGGTACCCAACTAGTGACCTGTCTGGCTGCTGATTATTCAATTTTGATAACTACTCTCTGAGCTCTTCACCCAAGCCAGCTGCTTATCACCAAATGCATTTGTCGCTAATTTCTAGAACTCTCAGCCTTTTCTGAAGTGGGGCACAGAGTGGAAGGCATTGTTAAAGTCCAGATATAGTATGAGTACTGCTTGGAACTGACTAAATGCATTCATGACCCAATCAAAATAGTCTATCAAGTTTGCCTGCTGTGATCTGCCTAACACAAACCTTTGCTGCCTTTTGTCCTGGAGACCATTGGACTTCAGCAATTCTGCTATATGTACTTTTATAATGTATTTTAGCAGTTTCCCTAAGATTAAGGTCAGACCAATGATATATGTTATTCCTAGGTCCTCCTTACTCCTGCTTTTGTGGAGTGGGACCACCCCTGTTTCTGTGGACAATAGCATATTCGTATACCATAACACATCCCTCCTCCCTTTAGAGATGTCATGTTCCTTAGCTCAGCCCTCACCCTTTAGAGATGTCATCAACCATAGCACAACATTCTTCCCTTTAAAGGAGTCATGTACTGTAGCACAGTCCTCCTTCCCTTCAGAAGTATTGGGCTGGCAGTATAGCCTAGAGGTTAGAGGAACGAGGTGTGAGCGAGCTTGATTCATCCTGAAGATCAGACATGAGTTTGATTCTCACAATCTCCACTTGCATACTGTGTGACTCTGAGCAAGTCACTTAACTGCCCAGTGCTCCCAGGTCATCCCTGAAAACAGGCACTTGTGCCTAGTGGGCCATACCCGGTTACCAAAACTAAAATAAAATAAATAAATAAATGTATCATAGCATAGCCCTTATCCCCCATAGAGGTTCCATGTTCCATATCAGAGCTCTCCTCCCCTTTAGATGTGCCATGTACCATTGCTTTGCCCTCCTCCCTTTAGAAGTGTCAAAGTACTATAGCACAGCCCTCCTCCTCTTTAGATGTGTCATGTACCGTAATACAGCCCTTAACACAACCTTTTAGAATACATGTACGCAAAGCAGACCACTCTATTTTTCTGTGTTACTGCTTTGTAAAATCCATTTAGTAGCGAGGAACAGTTTAAATGACATTGTAGACTGTCCTGGAACCATAGAGATGGAAACAGAAAATAACAAAGAAGAATGAAACAAGAGTGACAGAACAGACAAAAATGGATTGTTTCATTAACAAAACAAAAACAGGAAATACACTCTACAGTATGACAGGGAAAAAAATTCATTATAAAGAGTATTTACTACTAACATACTAAAATGCCAGCAGAATAGGCCTAATGGTCTTTTGTGTCTGCTCATTTGATCAGCCCCCACCCTGGGAGCTGACCTTGCTTCCCCTCCTCGCCTTCTCTGGCTTCTCCCTTCCCACTTCCAGATATTCTCGCTGCACTGGATTTTGTTTCCAGAACCCTTCCCCTGTAACTGTCCCACCCCTCACTTGAACCCCTCCACCATCTCTGCCTCCACCAGCCCCCTGGGCAGCACATTCCATGGCTCCACCACCCTCTCAGCGAAGGCACCTCCTCCTTTCTCCCTGAATCTTCCCCCTCCAACTTCCACCCATGCCATCTAGGTTCCCCTCCTCCTTCCTTCGAAGCACCCTGACTGCTCCTCCCCTATTTACCCCCTTCTTGTACCTGAAGGCCTCTATCATGTCCCCCCTTCCCTTCTATCTTCCAATGTGTACATATTTAGCTCTTCGAGCCTCTCCCCATAGGTCCTGTCCCACAAGCCCCAAATCATTTTGGTTGCCCTCCTCTGGACACTCTCCAGGAGTTTAATGTCCCTCTTTAAGTGTGGCCTCCAAAACTGCATGCAGTACTTGAGGTGTGGCCTCACCAAGCAGTTATATAGAGGGAGTATCACTTCCCTCCTTCTGGAGGTGATCCCCCTAGTGATGCATCCCAGCATCCTGTTGGCCTTGGCTGCTGCCCTCCTACAAGTCTCTGAGTTGTTCGTCTTGACATTCACCACCACCCTCAGGTCCCTCTCAGCCATTGAGACTTGTAGCCTTCCCCCCCCGAGGTGCACACCTGGCCCGGGTTTCTGGCCCCCAGGTGCAGTACCTTGCATTTCCCTGCATTGAACCTCAGCTTCCACTTTCTAGACCATCTTTCCATAGCCTCCAGGTCCCCCTGTAGGGCCACCCTCCCCTCGTCCCCATCCACCACCACCCCCAGTTTTGAGTCATCCGCAAAGAGACTCATCTCACTCCTGATACCTGTCCTTATGTCAGAGACATAGGCGTTGAACAGGAGGGGCCCAAGGACTGATCCCTGTGGGACCCCACTAATGACCCTCCTTGGGGATGAGACTATCCCACCAACTATGACCCTCTGGGTCCAGTCCTGGAGCCAATTGTCTATCCATCTGATCTTCTGGTTCCCCACCCCCATTTCTCCCAGCTTATCCAACAGGCCCTTGTGAGGAACAGAGTCAAATGCCTTGCTGAAATCTAGAAAGAGGACATCCACTGGTCTACCCAGGTCCAAGGCACTCGTCACCCAGTCATAGAACTCCACAAGGTTTGTCTGACACGATTTCCCTGGGACAAATCCATGCTGTCTATCGTCCAGGTACCCTGACTTTTCCAGGTCCCCCCTAGCCTCTCCTTAACAATGCCCTCCATCACCTTGCCCAAATATTGATTTTTTCCAATTGTTTAATGAGATGAGACACACTAAGCTGAAAGCTTGTTTACAGGTGCAGCCTGGGAGCACAGGGAAGTTAAGTGACTTGTTCAGGGTCACAAAGTATGCAAGTGGGGGCTGTGGGATTCAAACCCAAGTCTCCAGATTTGTAGCTCAGAGCCATAAACCACTGCGCTATATTGCCTTCTTTTATTGAACATGGCTTCCTATCACCTTTAATAACAATGTTCTGCCTCCAACCTGATATAAAAGCATGCATGTCTGTTTCAGGAGGTAATAATTAATATTGCCTTAAATGTCAAATACCATTAGTAAACCCTTAGATCTTCACAGTTTTGCATTGATCTCTCCAAGACTTCACTAGAAAGTTAAAAACAAGACTGCAGGCAATAGATCAATTCTGAGCTATGAGCCATTTTCACACTTGGAAGCAGCATGGTTTCCAACTACATTTCTGAGTTTAATATGATCCTTTTTGCTTTGAATTTCTTTTACTCCAAAATTGTTAAAAGCAGGAAATGAGAATTTGCAGATAATGTTGTACTGTGTGGAGTACATTTTTTTATGATGATGTTTGAACATGGCTGCATGTTTAGAATGGAATGCAGATTACTACTGTACAGCATGTTTCTTTAAACTTTCAGTGACAGTGGGTGAATAAACAACTGGCTTTATACCTCTGCAGCTCAATAAACTCCCACTCAGACCAAACTTGGTAGGAACTTATGCTCATCTTAAACAATGACTGCTTTTGGCCTATTGAACCTTTTAACAAAAAAAAAAAAAATACTGACCCCAGGGCCGGCCTGCTGGTGCAGCGGTTGGATTTCCGCTTGTGACGCCAGCGACCTGGGTTCAGGAACGAGCCCGGGTCGCTGGAAGGCCGGACGGGGGGGGAAGGATTGAGCGTCCTATAGACAGCTCTCCTTCTCCGGGGGGAGGGTAGGGGACTGGTCCAGCACCTGCTGGCTCCTAGCGGAGGCTGGGAGTATCACAGGATGCACGTCCCAAAGCTAACTGGGGGAGGAGCGGACGTCAGTGTATGCCATGACGTCACTATGCTGCCCCTTACAGAAAAACTGAAAATTGCTTGTTGGCCACCAGATGATGGCTCTCCGTTCCCTGAGTGCCTCCAGTACCTTCCCAGGGCCTCCTTTTGCTCAGCAGCATCCCCGGGCCCTAAAGTAGTGTGTGCTGGGGACATCCCCTCTCCCTGGTGCCCTTCCCCCTCGGAGGAGGGGGACCCGCCCGGCGAAGGGATACCCTGGGATATCCTGGGGATTGGCTGCGATCTGAGGACCAGAGGAGGGCTGGGTAAGGGCAGTGGGGCCGGGGGGAACTTGCACAGCCTGAAGGAGTGGGGCTAGCAAAGCATGGGAGGTGGTAAAAAAAAAATAAATACTGACCCCATTCTGTTATTGATTACTCTTCACAGTAAATTCAGTGCATGTTTCTGATTTATGCACAGTTGGTAAGTCCCAATTTTTAAACAAATGTACGTAATGCAAGTAATGGGCCAGATTTTCAAAGCTTTAATGTATTGCAAAATGACTTTGCACTGAACAAACTGAGATCTGAGCCTTGAGTCAGGAATTCCAGCGTTCTTTTTCGATAAGTGTTATGGAATCTTTTTCTTCTGCCTGGACAGTGTCCAGAGATGGGCAGAAGGGACATCAGTTTAACATCTCATACAAAGGATGGCACCTCACCAATGCAGTAACCCCACATACTGCACTACAGAGTCAGTTATGGTTATTACCCTAAGTACCTGGTGTCTGGCTAGAACCCACAACCTTCCAATCATCTTGCCCCAGAGGCCAGACTGCTACCAACTGAGCCACTGACCCTGACTTTACTGCTTTTGAAAGACATATTTTAATGTAATGCACAGTATGCAGGACACTTTGAAACAGACCATACATGACATCTGAGGCTCATAGTCCATGAAGAGGCACAAATGTAATTTGGGATGTGATAGTCTTTACTTCAAGATGGCATTTTTATGACCTGAAGTCTAACAAAATACTCTGCATGTTCTGATGTGCACATGTCATGGGGATAAGGTACCACAAACCCAGGTATACTACATGTATTTTTTGAACCAATATATTTCAAAAGCATGACCTACACTCAGTCCACAGCATGATAGTACCTGTGATACAGTGCTTCTTAGTATGGTGTTGTAATGCACCTCCCATAGCCATTTGTTACAACTTGGCTCTGGTCCAGAACCCCCTCCCCCCACCACACACACAGTCCAAGGAGCAAATCACTGTTAATACGACTGAAATGGAGGTATAAGTAGCTGATAAAGACCCCTTAGCACCTTGAATGGGAAATAGCCTTATTACAAGGGGGATGTTAAAATATTGTACATATATACAAGTGCACAAACACATTTGGGAAGTGCTAACTGACTCATTATACTTGGTCTGCCTGTTCTCTATCATGTGTTGTAATTATCCATGACAAAAAATGGCCTATTGTTTTTCTATGGCACAAACCTGACACTGCCTTACTTTATGCTGTACTTTGGGGATATATTTGCATGTACTTTATGCTCTCACAATGTTCTCTATGCTTACACCAACATGCCACCATTTGCGATTTGTACACAGTACTGCTAGCAGATGAGGCTTTTCACAATAACCTCAACTTTTGAATGTGGGACCCAATGTCCCTTTCAACCACAGATTTCTATAGCAGAAAATGGATGCACTGTGACAGGGTAAAAGCCTAACAAGGACATAAAGTACATCACACAGTTCCTAAATGGTCATTGCCACTCATATCTAAAAAGAAAACATCCAATGAACATATTAAAAATCCAGACAACATTAACCAGTAACAGCACACAAACTAGAGATGTGTGAAGTTGCCAAATTTGCTCTGCAAATTAATTTGTGAAGTTTGCCAAGTATGTGAAATGTGATGTGCTGATTTTTGGGCTAGCAAAATGGCATTGTTATGAGCAAAGTCAAGCAAATTCCCAAGCAAAGATGCAATTTTTCATTGACTTCAGCTAGAAAGTGCCAGATCTGCAGGAAAACTAATTTCAAAGTAAACAATTTATGAAGCAACTTCTCAGAACTTTGCCAGTGAAGTAAAACACAACATCTCTGATGCAAACTCATATCTGAAACACGTCTTCTACTGAAACCAAAGACTTGTAGACTGTGTAAAGGCAATTCTTTAAGACTCATGACAATTGTTATAAAATGGGCAGTTTAGATTAACAGAGAACACTCACATGATCGTGCAGCAATATTGCATAAAGAATGGATACATATATTGCTTTCTTTTCATGTATTTTATTTGTTAAAATCCATTTTATAAGTGCAATGAAACACTCCAGGGTTTATATAAAACTATAATCTCACCCAAACCCCAGGTGTCATAAGGCAACTGTCTGGTGACTTCATGCATCACTACATACCTGGAGATGGAGTGATATCTCATAATGCACACTCTGTTGTGTGGAATTCCGTACTTTGAATGGCATGAGTTGTGTGGTCAGGAATAAATTGTTTGACCTGTCTGTCCTGAAGTCCTCTCTGCTCTAAACTTGCATAGAACAAGACATCACTGAAAACAACAGATTGCATTTCAGCTAAACTATGTTGGGTAAATGAATTGTAACATTAAAAAGTGTTATTTTTCTTCTTCAGAAAAACTTAATATTTACACACAATTTTGCACTTATTTTGCATATTTTCTGTATTATTTGCCCTTCCCTCTTTGACAGATACTGTACACTGGGGCCTTGTCCCTTAGAATTCATCAAAGCTACAAGATGATTTGTAGGTGGTGTCATAATCTTCTGTTTGTGAATGACAGTTGATTGCAAAGCAATTTGGTATGATGTCACCATCAGGAGAATGTGACATCACATGTAAAAAAGTAGCAAGAACATATGAAGTACAAAGGTTGAGGATTTTATTTTCATAATCATTTCTTTAGTTCCAGCTCCTTGGTAGTGAGTGATGGGAGACTGCTTTGGCATGCTGGTGAAATGGGTTTGTACCTTAAGCCAGGGACATCTGGATCAGAGGCTTCAGGGAGGATACAGAGCATCTGCATGGATCATCTTCTCATCCATGCAGAGCATCTGCAATAATGAGAAGATCATTAATGCAGATGCTCTGCATGAATGAAAAGATAATCCATGGAGAGCATCTGCATGGATGATCTTCTAATGGGGTGGGTTCAGTGCAACTCTGCTCTCAAGAGTGACATCTGGTGGTGGCTTAGTGGTGAAACCTCTTGGAGTGTGGTTCAGCACATGTTGCCTGGCATCATCCCCATCAGGAGCATCCAAAGCATGAACTTATGCAGAGGGACATAGGTGAGGAGACAACTGAGGGGAAATCCACCATTGGAGGCAAAATGATTTGAAGGCTTCTCTCTACCGATGTCCACAAGGCACTGAGAAGGAATGTATATCCTTGTGAACCTGACTTGGCAATCATATGCTTTGCCCTAGAGAATGCTGACAAATGATCAGTGGAAAAAAGGAAACTCACCCCAGGAGGTAAGTTGGTGGACAAGATGCCATGGCTTACCAGTGGTAACAGCAGTGATTAGGAGGAGACTCTGGATGGAAGCCGAGGTACGGCACCATCAGGAATACAAGAACAATGTTAATAAAGTTGATAAAATAATTTCATCACCAATAGTGACTAAAGGGAAGAAATAAATATGAACTATTAGAAACAACAAGAATTGTATATATTTTCAAATTTTTCCTTGAGACATCAGATTGTTTAAGAGTGCTTGCATATGAAGGGTTTCTTTAAAAGTAGTGCTATTGCCGTCCAGCTGATGCTAGTGTTACATAACCAGATCTAAACTGCATTTACAGTATATACCTGTGGGTAACATTATATGTAAAGGAATCAGATTCCTGGGCATTTCATATCCAGCGCATACCAAAGTACTGCAAATGCATCTACATGTAGTCACTATCAAGGATCATAAGTTAAATCTATTGAGTTTGACTCACTATTTGAGATGGGTGACTCATCCAGGTTCTAGGTACAGTAAGACCAGTTCTAATTATGCAAAATAATCTCCAAGGGTTTTAAAATTGTTCTTATTTGTAAATCTCATGTTCAGCCAAGTAACTTGAATGCTGTTGCACATTACAGTAATTACATGCGAATCCTTATTTGGCATGTTTTGGGACAGATGAAGGCATAGCCTACTGGGTCTACCAACTTGTTTTTCAATGATCATAAGGGATAACACAAGACAGGGTATGTAATCATGAGTTAGTATACACTCAAAGTTTAAAATTTATTGATGACAAAATGTAAAACCTCAACAGGGGCTGGACATACATAAAGGGATTGTACATAGACACATATAACTTAAATAGGTCAGTATAAAACATTCTAATATAAAAGTGTTGATACAAACACATCTTATAAAAACCATCTGTGTCCTAAAGTTAGAAATAGCATATTTACCAACAGCATACAATACAGAAGTGTTTGTAGAGTTCAACCAATATTTGATTTTCTAATCTTTAGAGCTAAAAGGTCTTTGCATCTATGAAAGCCATTTTCCCTTATTTTTTTCTAAAAGGGTATACTCCAGTAAAATATTTACAGTACTCTAATTCCAGATTGTGGCCAGTTTTAAAAGCAAGTATTTGTGCCACCATCAAACCAGAGTCTTTCTAACATTTTAACAGGCAGAATATTCTGGCATCTTTCAAGATATTCACCTCTTTATTATGATTTTCTTTTAAAGATTTGCAACCTCTGAAATTTCGAATTATGTTATGCCTCTTAAATCCCTTTCTTTGTTTGTGTCTATAATCCTTTGTTTGGTTACTAGTTTGTGTCTGTAAATTAGTCAGATTCCAGTTTTTGAGAATATTGTCAAGACCTACTTTTCTGGCTCTCCTTAAGCCACAACCAAGGTTTAAATGGAAGAATCAAGCCATCATCTAGGAAATTTGAGTCTAACCAGTAGTGACTGGCAAGATATTATTATTTTTGAATAATCTATAGAAATAAATAAATTGCAATAAACTTCATTAATGCATCAGTTAGGGTTGAAGCGACAAAAGTATGGAAATGAGGCCTTAGGGTTGATCCCCTAACCCCCCACCCTATCACCCCATCCTGCACATATCAACAGGCATCATGGTGTGCCATGGGGTCATTGGGCTGAATTCTCACCCCATTCAATGTGTTAACAGGCTGACATAGTACAGTATGGGAGAATGGGGTGAGATTAGGCCTAATGACCCCATGGTACTCCCCGATGCCTGATGGTGTGTGGAGTATGGGGTGATGCAGTGGGGGGTTTAGGGGCTCAACCCTAATGCCTCATTTCCATACTTTTGTCGCTTCAACCCTAATTGTTGCATTAACAACTTTTTTTGCAATTTATTTCCTCACTTTTTGAGATAGTATAATATAATCTTTATTTTGCTGTGGGAATGCAGGGTCCTTTGGACCCTGTGCTTCCATCCCTCCTTCCAGATAGTACAACAGTATTCATACTGTATGACCTTGCACTCCTATCCCTCCATCGAGATAGTACAACAGTATCCATATGTCACAGTGGAAGTGCTGGGTCCTTTGAACCCTGCACTTCTATCCCTCCACAGATGCACATATGTATGTAGCTGTGGAAACACAGGGGGGTTTCTTGCCCCTGTGCTTCCACACATTAAGTTATAAGCAGGCATAGTGAAATTGCAAGAAACAGTCATAACTTTGCCATGTTACATACTTTTCACCCCAAATGTTCAACATAACCTTCTTATCACCTCACCACAATGTACTCAGTACAGAAAACTTTCAAAACCCTGTTGAAATGTAATTATGTGCAACTGTAATGCTGTTTTGTGCCACATGTGTAGAAAAACATTTTTGGCAGTATTTAAAAAAATACAGCTGTACTGTTCATGGGGTGGTGTGAAAAAAATGGCAATGTTGAAAATATGGATTGAAAACATGAAAAATTGGCAAAGTTACAAGTGTGCATAGAAACTGCATAATGTACACTTGTAACACAGTCATTTGTTGAAATGTTTTCACCTAATTTTCAACATGGGCTTTTTGGGACCCCCCCTCATGGAACAGTGACCCTGTGATTTTGTTAATCCATCCTGAAAGTTGATTTCGCACAGTGACTATGCCATTCTGCACCACAGGTGTGAAAAGTCATTTCAGGCAGGATGTGGAAAATGACAGTTGTACTGTTCATAAGGAGATGTGAAAAAATGGCACTGTTCAAAAATCTGGAGTGAAAATATTAAAAAATTGGTGAAGTTACAAACTTGTGTTGAAACTGTGCAATGTACGCTCATAACATAGTTATTCTTTAGAATTTTTTCACCAAATTTGCAACATGGGCTTTTTTTTAGACCCCACCTCATGAACAGTGGCACTGTCATTTCATCAGTCCTGAAAGGTGATTACTTGGTATTACTTGGTATGAAAGAACAGAAGAAGGCCAGAGCCCATCGAGATGGTTCTCCACACTATGCGGGACATTATTTATCTATTATCCCTCAGCCAAACATCTAATTTGTTTTTAAAGACGGTGGCACTAGTTGCCTCTACCAATTCTTGTGGCAAGGTGTTCCATACAATGGATGCTGTTATTGGAAAAATGTTTCCCCTGTTGCTGGTTTTATAAGTTTTTACTTCAAGCTGTTTATTATGCAGTCTCAGAACATGTCTCCTTTTGAAGAGTGTTAGACCACATTTTCCATTAGATCTGGTGAATTTATTAAATTAAAAACCATAAGCATATCACCACTTAATCTTCTAGTTTGAAGAGAGAAGAGGCCAGTAGCTTTTAATCTGTTCTGATAATCCAAGTTTGTTAATCTTGGAATCATTCTAGTTACTCTCCTTTGAACCTGTTCAAGAATTGCTATGTCTTTTTTTTGGGGTTTGGATTCCAGAAAGGGGAGCCATAGTCTAAATACGGTCTAATGTATGCCCTATACAATGGAATAAGGAATTGTTCAGTGCGATTAACAAAACTGTGTTTTATTTGCCTCAGAAGTCTGTTGGTCATGCAAGCAGTTCTAACACAGTGATAATTTGATGTAAGTTTATTATTAACATATATCCCTAAATATTTTTCACAATTTGTTGAGTGAAGTGGTAGTCTGTTTATATAATATATCATTTTTGGATTATTTACACCGAAATGCACTACTAAACATTTCTCTTGATTATACTGCATATGATTTTCATTTTCCCAAAGTGTTAGTTTTTCCAAATCCTTCTTTAATGTAGAAACATTTTCTTGATTATTAACCTTGCCCCCCAAATTTAGTATTGTCTGCAAATTTAACCATGAAGTTATTTGGCCCTGTTTGTAAATCACTGATAAAGAGATTAAACAATGTTGGTCCCAAGACAGACCCCTGTGGTACACCACTTGTCACACTACCCAAATCAGACAAGATATCATTAATTCTGACTCTTTGAGAATTATTTGTCAACCAGTTTAAAGTCCAGTTGATGATATCAGGTGACAAACCTAGATTGTGCATTTTAGTAATGAGTTTTTCATGTGAGACTTTATTGAAAGCTCTACTAAAGTCCAAAAGAATTACATCAGTAGGGATACCCACATCTAGTAGAGTACTTACATTATTGTAAAAAGATATCAGATTGGTGGTGCAGGAATACTTGGGAGTAAACCCATGCTGATTTGAATCATAAATTCCTAATTTTTTACAATCTTGATCTATTAGAGACTTCATTACTCATTCCATTAATTTACCAGCCACTGAGGTCAGGCTAATTGGATGATAATTTTGCACAGAACCTCTATTGCCTTTTTTAAATATGGGAGTAACTAACTATTGCTGAATGCCAATCATTTGGTACAATGCTTTCTTGTAAGGATTTGTTGAAGATAATTGACAAAGGTATAAAAACATTTACAGAGGTTTCGATCAGAAACCATGGATGAATACCGTCTGGGCCCAGACTAGTATTTTTTGTTAGTTTTGTTGATAGCCTGTATAATGTCAGTTGGACAGAACCTATGATAATCTACATGGTGAACTTTAAATGTACTAATAGGTTATTTTTGAGAGAAGACAGAACAAAGCTACTTATTAAAGAGATTTGAGGTTTCTATATCAGATAGAGAAGAGCAATTGGTTATAATGGGACCAATAGTCCTTGATGCAGCTTTTTCACAATTTATATAGGAGAAAAGAGATTTGTGACAGTCTTTTGTGTGAGCTAGTTTAAATTCTAACTTATTTTTTGCCAATTTAATAGAATTTGTTACGTTTTTCACAGATAGTCTGTATTTATGTAATAGAGTAGTTTTAAATGGAACAGAACTATTCTTAAGTTTCCTAAAATAGTTTAATTTTTATTTTAATCTGATTTTTAATTGTCTTGTTGAACCAAGGGGGAATTCTTCCTTTATTATTAAATTTCCTCCTAGATGGAATAAAGGTATTTTCCAAATAATGTACAATGTTTTTAAAAAAGTCCCAAGCTTGCTGTGTTGTACAATTAAGAAGATTAGATTCCCAGTTTATGTTTTGTAAGTATTCATTGATTTTAGAAAAATTTGCTTTATTATAATTTTTTGTACAGTGTAACTTCCTTTGTGTAGTTTTAAATGTTGAATTTCAAAAAGAATAGATGAATTATCACTGGTCCCAAGTGGATCCCAAATTTGTAAATTGCTAATTTGTTGCTCTGTGTTAGTAAATAATAGATCCAAAATATTAGGACCTTGAGTGGGTTCAGTAACAAGTTGTTGTAATCCAGTACTAACTACCACATCTATTAGTCCTTTCTCGGCATAGGACTGTCCTGAGAATGAGTCCCAGTTAATATGAGGGAGGTTAAAGTCACCAAATATTACGGTATCTTGAGATTCTGAAAAATGTGTAATTTCTTTAAACATATCATGGTTTGAAGTTGGAAGGTGGAAGGGTGAGAGGGGGAAAGAGGAGGAGGTTTTTCACTGAGAGGGTGGTGGACCCTTGGAATGCACTGCCTGGCGAGCTGGTTCAGAGAGCCACATTGGAGGGCTTCAAAAGAGGGTGGGACAGACACAGAAAGTGGATGTATCAGATGATGGCCTGTCCCAGGGGGTGGGGATGGATGATAGGGGTTTCTGGAACACAAGGGGGGGGAGGGCCTCGGCACCCAACTTGGGATCTGAGGTTTGAGCAGACTTGATAGACCGTAAGGCCTAATTTGCTGGCAATTAGTATGTTAGTATGTTAGTATATCAGTTGTGTAATCTGAATTTGCAGATGGAGGTCGATAGATGTTACCAACAGTTATATAGGACTGCTCCTTCAGTAAGATTTTAACCCATATACTTGCCAAAGGAAAGGGAGAACACACTTCAAAAGAAGGAATATCATTTCGCATGTACATACAAACTCCACCGCCTTGCTTATCTAATCTGTTTTTATGATATAACTTATAACCTGGAATTTCTCTGAACCAAATTGAGGATGCGTCCCACCATGTTTCAGTTACTCCCACCACACCTATGTTTAAAGTTTTACATTTGGCTTCGAGTTCTGCTAATGATTCCACACCATGACCACAAAAATCACCTTTTGAGACAGAGAAATGAAATGACAGTGCCAGTGTTCACAAGGTGGGGTCACAAGAACCCCATGTTGAAAATGTGGTGCCAAAATTCCTAAAAATGGCTGAGATATCAACCTAAGTTGAAACTCCCATTGGCTGCCTTTATACGGCACTTACCTTTGATTCTTCAGATTGAGTTGGCTTTGAAGAGTGCAGATGTATCCTGATCCAGAGAAGATCACTGCTTCTGACCTCTGGAGGGAAGTATGGGTAGGGGGTGCAGGGAGCTGGGTGTGCAGAGGGAGGGTGGGGATGGGGGGACTGAGGAGATGACAAGGGATAATTTTATTTTTTACAGGTTTAAAAAAATTAAGATGTTGAGGGACAGTTTTCTTTATTACAGGGATTATGAATTGTGTGAGGACACTGGGAGTGGGCTCCCCAGTGTCCCTCACTGGCGGTGCTGGGGGGTGTTAGTGCCAACATGGGGATTAGGCACCCCATGTCAGCAAAAAATTCAATTGACTTAAAAATATTTTGGGATACTGGGAGTGGATTCCACAGTATCCCACACAGACAGTGCTGAGAGGGGGCTAGTGCTGACACGGGGATTGGATACTCCATGTCAGCCAAAATCCCAGCTCCTGAGACAGTCCCTGTTCATGATCCATTAAAATTCCTGTTCGTGAGGTAGGGTCATGTGACCCTCCCCCCACAAACAGGGATTTTGACAACTCTCAAAAAGAGATCGGCTCGCGAATAGGATTTTGACAACTCGCAAACAGGAATTGGCTTTCAAACTGGGATTTTAAAATTAAAATGATTTTTTTTATATAAGTAAAATAAACCAAAGGCATGGGCAGGTAGAGGACCTACCCCTAACCAAAATGCATGGTTTGGTTTCTCCATAAAACATCCCTGGGGCAAGTTTTACATTTCGGTTATCTACTCTCGCTAAGCGAGAAAACAAGATGGCAGCTTATGAATAGTGATGTTTTTCTCATGAAGAGGAATTTTATAAATCCCTCTTTGTGAGCTGACAAAATCCTTGATCATGAGCCAAATCCTCTTTCGCAAAACATACATATATCCCAAAGACTGAAGTAAGCATGCTAAGAACCTGAAAATTCAAAATTGAATAACATTGAAACAGATTAATATTTTTTCACCAAATCAATGCTGGATTGTTCTTTGGGGCAACCACTTCCTGCCCTGAAAATTTCAGACCAACATTTCAAACTGTGCAGCCTCAGTGCAATAGTCAAAAATCTGCAAAAATGGGCAAAAAAAGCTAAAAACACACTTTTTTCACTATGCCCTGTGCAAAAACTGTACATCTGATCAAAACTAAACTTGGCATGTCCAGAGATATACCCTCAGGACAGTGCATACCAAAATGTGTGTAAATTCATTGAACGGTTGCAAAGATATTAAAGTGAAAAATATGGGGTTTAACATTAAACTGCTTACTCAACCCTAACTACAGAGACGCGATCACACCCTTATAATTGATATGTCTTATTTCTGAAACCACTTGAAATGAAAGTTCCCAACATTTAACTCTCAAACATGCTGCTGGAATATGTTGTGGGCACCAATAGCAATTCTCATTAAAAGATTTTGAATGAGTTCTAAAACATGTACACACTTACCCAAACCCCAAACCTCTGTCCCATATAAGAGCCAAGAGTTAACCCTCATTTCTTTTTTTTTTATAATCACACTTTATTTAGCAAAAGTGATACAATAAAAACAATAAATACTGAGCACCAGACACAGACAACATATACACTATAGAAAAACAAGATTCAAAACACACCACAATTCTAAATCATAGTATCACATACTCACTAATTTCTAATATTTTACTAAGGTGAGGGACACTTGTTGTATACAGATAATACATGATTTAGTGAACTGATTGTTTATTCACAATATATAGGAACATAAATTATGCTGTTACTAAGTGATTTCTATAGACCAGACAGCACTCCAGGTTTTTAAGGAGTTATTAATGCTTAAAATCCCTAGGTTATAAAAGCAGGGTTAACTTCCAAATGAAAATTAACCCAAGGCCTCCAGGTCTGAAATTACACAGATTGCTTATCTAAAGTCTTATAATACATTTTCTCCACTACATATATGAAATTTATTATCTCATGCCACTTATCTTCACTTGGAATCTGGGACTGTAATCAAAATTTAGTTCAAGCTTTTTTTGCACAAAGGTTAATAGCATTAGTAACCTAAGCTGATGTCTCGGAATCCTAGGAATCTCGGGGGGGGGGGACCAATACCATAACCAGTTTGGGAGTCAATTGTTCAGTAAACATCCTTTGAAGATTTCTCTTTACCATTTGCCAAAAAAGTCCAACCTTGAACAACTCCAAACTGTGTGCATCTGGTCAGCTTGTAGTTCTCCACATTGCCACCAGCAACTCACAAATTGTAAACCTTTATACTTAGCTACTCGAACCGGTGTAAGAAAAAATCAGGACCTACATTTCCATGAAAATTCTTTCTAATAACTGATTTAGCCAACTGAAACAGTATTTACTACAAAATTCTGTATGTAAATGTTTTATGTAATGTTGTGTGTTGTTTGTATTCTCCTTGTGAGATTCTGTATTGATGTGTTTTGTCTGTCTGGGTTGGGCCTGAAAAAGGGCCATTGATCCAGTGCCCTTACCCGGTTAACAAAGAATAAATGGAATGAAATAAAAATGAGAGACTGATACCTGATAGCTTACTAATGCAGATTGACACCATTCCTCTAATCTAAATTCTTCCTCCATTTCCTGCTCCCACCTTTGAATTATGGGTTTGACTGCCACCGCTTTAGTGTCTCGGATGACAGAATACCAGGGCCTTATTAAGTGGCTAGGCATGTCCTCTTTCTGAGCCTCAATAACAACCCAAATCCCTGGGGCACTTGTAATATCCGGAAGGGAATGAATGTAAGATAAAGCTTGCAGATAAGAACTCAGTTGTAAAAACCTAAAATTATAGACTTCACTAACCCGTACCTTGTTTGGAGCTCCTCAAAGGAGAATCGATCCATTGTGCTAAAGCATTGAAAATAATATTCTTATCCCACATGAACCCACCGACTAAGAAACACCTCTGTCTTGTAAAATGGGGTAGCAAGAGCTGTCACCAGGAGATGTTGTTCCTGAGAAAGAGAATTCTGCTAACAATACCATACCTTCATTACTACTCTAGTATGCAAACAAAAATAAGAAAGAGGGATTCATGGAATAGATGCCACATAAAGCACTCGGCCTGTATTATGCAAATCATTCAAAAGTAATTCTGTATCCTTTCAATATGCCATGTATACTGTGTTGGTTCAGTAACACAAACTGCATAATGTAGGTACACTGCTTTAGCATACCATTCCAAATCAGGGAGCTCGGCCCCTCCCTGTGCTGGAGACAGGTAAAGAACCACCACACACACCCTAAGCTGCCCACCTTGCCAAACAAAATGCAGGATTGATTTTTCCCAGTCCCACAAAAACACCTTTGATGGGTAAACATCGAGAGTTTGTTGTAGAAAAATAATTTTTGGAAATACTACCATTTGAATCACCTCTACCTGTCTAAAGAAAGGTAGAGGTAGTGTAGACAATGACGCTAAATCATTTTTTATCTCCTGGGTGAGGGACTCAAAGTTCAATAAGTCAGCATACTCTGAATATTTCATTAAACCCACTCCCAGATACTTTAAATAATTTCTGTTCCATCGTATGGGAAGTATTGTACATATTTCATCAGGTGGAGAATATCGGTAAGCTATTATCTCAGTTTTTGATTTATTTAACCGAAACTGAGTTATTATTTTGAACTCCTCCAGTATCATCCAGATTATCTTTAAGGAGGAAGTAGGGTTAGTTAGGGTCAATAAAATATGATCTGCAAACAATGTCACACTGTAATCCCACTCTCCAATTGGAATACCCCCAATTGGTTTAGACAGATGAATATGGAATGCTAAGGGTTCAACATACAAGGCAAATAAAAGGGAGGACAAGGGATGTCCCTGACATGTACCTCAGGCTAAGCTAAATGGGGCAGTTAACATCCAGTTCACCTGAACATATGCTATAGGGTGGGAGTAAATGTGACTCAACATATTGATAAAATTTAAAGGGAAGCCAAACGCTTGAAGAATTGACCAGAGATATGGCCACAATACCCTATTAAAGGCCTTCTCCATGTCTAGGCTAGCCATGACCAGGGGAATAGATCATTTGTGTGCATAATCCAGCAGTAAAAAGGGACACCTCACATTATCAAAGACCTGATGTCCATGAATAAATCCAGTCTGATCTCGGTCAACCAAAGATGTGAGAAGGCCCTCCAGTCTGTTCTCAAAAACAACCAAGAAAAACTTATAGTCAGCATTTAGCATCAAAATAGGCCTATAAAACTCTTTCCTGAGCCAATCTTTACCTGGTTTTAAGAGTGCTGCAATAATCGTGTAATTCCACAAAGGAAGAGGAGACTTTCCTTCCTGAACATCCCTCATAGTTGTCAAATGTATGAGGCACAATATCTGTTGTAGTTCTTTTAATTTATAGAAATCTGATGGAAAACTATTGGTTCCTGGACTTTTCCCAGATTTAGAATGTTGAATGGCCGCAGTGAGTTCAGAGCATATAATGGGAGAAGTCAGAAAGGCCACTTGTCGCTCTGATATTTGGGGTAGGTTTGATTGAGTCAAGTACTGTGAAATTCTTTCTGAGGATGGCACAGTTGACTCTGGGGTATAGAGCAATTCATAGTAGGCCCAAAATACTTTTAGTATGTCACCCATTTTATAAGTAGGGTTACCTGTTGCAGGGTCATGAATTTTAAGTCCAATAACTGTCACCCTCTGAGCCATGATGCGATGCACCAAGTCTTAGCACTCTTTGGGCCCCCCTTATTATTGATTTTTGCCTAAAGCAATACAATACGTGCTTGTTTTTTTGATCAATATATTTCTAAACTCAGCCTTGGCAGCTAACAATTTAGGATGAATGGTCTTATCACCATTAGCCAGGCTTGTTTGCAGAGATTGTACTTCACAATGAAGTTCAGATATTTTTCTCCTTGATTCTTTGTGTTTCACTGAAGCATAAACAATCATGTTCCCATGAAGAGAAGCCTTCAAAGCATCCCAAAGAATACTATCAGAAACCTCCCCCATATCATTGAACTCCAGGAAAGTCCTAACTTGGTCCATTATATTTTTAACTATGGCCTGGTCCTTCAGGTAAGCTAGATGCAGATGCCAGAAAGTATTAGTGGGTTCTTTGATGTGGCCTATATTAACCAAAACTGGAGCATGGTCAGATAATTGAATTGGGCCCACTTCTATTCACTATATATCCCCCAAATGCTCAGTTGTGGTAAAAAGATAATCAAGCTGTGCTGAACTACCATGTCTGGCCAAGTAGTGTGTATATACTCTATCCCTAGGATAAAGACAATGCCAGCAATCCACCAGGCACAAATGTTTCAAAGTATGATTAACGTATTTAGTTAAGATAGAGTACCAATGGAGTTTAGGATTAGAGGTGTCTAAGACGGGATTGAGTGTAATGTTTAAATCCCCTCCCCATATTAACCTTCCTTTTAACTTAGCAGTAAGTAATGAAAAGAAATTAAGAAATACTACTTTCTTGAGGAGTCACGTGATGCAGAGCACTGTATAGCTGCTTTCTCCAGGAGCTCCGACCACCCTTCCTCCAAAATAGCTTAAATTTTAATCCTGATTTCTTTTAAATCTGCCAGGATAGTGACTGAAGGATCGGACGACCTCTTAAACAAAACGGAAGGGTTTATGGAGGCAGAAATGCATAAAACACCTCCTAAACATACCCCGCCGGCGACTCCAGAGAAGGCCGCGAAAAAATCCAGGGCCTTGCCCTCTCACCAGCCACAGAACTCTGAAGCGGAAACGGGAGAAGAGGAGCCGCTTACCCTAACAAGATTCCTGGAGGAGTTTCGGCAATTTAAAGCAGAAATGCAGGAAATGGCAAATGAAATAAAAAATCTTACTTGTGCACTGGAAGACAATGCTCGAAGAACAGCTGATAATGAAGCAAGAATATGCTCTCTGGAAAATAATAAAGAAAGGCTAGATGCCACGCTGATACAGCTAAAACAAAAAGTTAACAAGCTAGAAGTAAAGGTAGAAGATCTTGAGGGAAGAAGTCGCTGCAACAACACGGTGATTATTGGACTGCCTGAAAAAGCGGAGGGTACAGATCCGATCAAATTTGTGCAAAGGCTGGTGGAGAAAATAGCGGGGCCTTTGCCATTTTTGCCCTCATACATAATTGAAAGAGCTCATCGTGCCCTTCGTCCACTGCCCCCACCAAATGCTCCACCGCGTACTCTAATATTTCACTTCCTCAATTATCAGGAGCGACATCTTTTCATAACAAAAGCTAGAGAAACCAAGGAGTTAAGTTGGGAGGGAGCTAAGATTAGGGTGGCACAGGATTTACCACTGTCAATCCGGCAAAAAAGAGCTACCTTTCACCCTCTGATAAATAAACTGATCGCGGCAGGCATTAAATTTCGCATGGGATACCCGTAAAATTTCAAGTACTGATTGGAGAAGAATGGAAGGCATTCGAGATGGTAGAAACTGCCTCATCGGAATTACAAATTGCATTTCCTAACTTATTCAAAAATACCTGATAATCGAAGACACAGCATGGTATTATGCAGCTTAATGTTTTACGTCTGGGGTTTCATGAATTCAAAAGATGAATCTCTAGTATGTTCTATGTAGAGAGCTCGTGGACCGTTTTTTAAGATGTTTTGTTTATGTATCCAGTCGTAGATAAGGTATATGGCTTCTGAGATGAGCCGGTATTCCAGCTATGTATATGGGAGTGCGAATAGCCAGCTTTTGTTGTCAGCGGTTTGTGGAACAGGAAATCTACAATATAATTATACTGCTGTATTTAATGCTCAGAAGGAACTCCATGTTATTTTGGCAGAAGAAACAGAGATTATATACAAAACATGTTACTCTTTAAGTTGCGGGGCTTAGCTCAAATTTGTAGTAACGTTACTCACCACGAGCAGTATTTGCCTAACAAGAGCTCAATTATGGATCATACTTATGTTATTGAAAGGAAGGATCGTATTTTATTCAACAGAGGTCGGAAGCAAATAAATCTTAAGTCATCCACCCCCTCTAAAAGCACAAATTAAATTTATAAGTTTAAATAGTATATAAGTGAACAGTATAAATCCACAAATTCTTATAGAGGTTCCTCCCAGTGAGCTTCTGAAGCCAGGTTCAATATGGGGCTACTAGTTATCTGAAGCTATACAAATGGCTAAATCTCTCAAGCGGAGCAAGTGATATAGTAATAGCAATATCTGGTGCCATGTGGATTACTCCGCGCTGAAGCTGGATAATGCTAAACAACTCGTTTTACCTCACTTTGAATTAAGCAGTCACATTATTAGAAGGAAGTGCCAACGGATCAGTATTATAGGTTCGTCAATCAACTGAAAGTCCTCCACTCCCATTAACTATGTGTGAAGAAAAATTCTGCCGGCTATAGTTGATGCCGCATCCCCTGGTGGAATGGAGATCTGCTGAATGAAATTGCAGAGATCGGAGATATTACTGAAAACCAGTAAAAGTCTTCACCTTGCATGCTGCATGTTAAACAAATAAATAAATAACTGAAAAGTGTGCAGAATCTATAGAATCGCTACAGATCCAATAAATTCTTTCCACTGCAAAATTTGGCATTAGATTCTTTGTGTCTGGTTATAATGTTACGTGCGATCTGGCTCCAGCAGTACCCTGGATGTCCATGGAATTGAGTATGTGAGGCTGTATGGACAAGTGACGGTAGTAAAAAAGCGAGCATATTTCCTACCATTCGGAGAGGTTCAAGGGATGTATTTGCTTTCGACTAAAGAACAGGCTCCTGATTTTAGTTTGCTAGGTGTTCTGGCTTGTTATTAGACTTGCTTTCCATGGCCTTAACAGATCAATGTGTGACCGCGTTATTATTAACTGGCACGTTTAAGTATTTGTACTCCGTAGATCATTTTGAGGAACGGCCTAGGAATAGGTGAATGATGATACTACGGGACTTAAAAATTTCGCCACAAGGGGGCGCCAGACACCACCATTTAATATAACATTATGTATTAATCAGAGGATTTAATTATTTTAAATTTAGTTATGATGCTGTTCTTTCATTATCTAGTATTATAATAATGTTGGTAACCCTCTAAACGGTCAGATTATTTTAACCTCTGTTTTTCTGAGTTGCCAAGAACAGTATTGTCTAGAGCAATTATGTTTGGTATTAGGGGATTTTGGGCGCTACTTGGTGATGCTCTATATTGGTGGGGTACGGATCACTTGCTTATAATAGCATAGGGGGACTAAATATGGTATAGGATGGGTATTCAACTGTTATAAAGTAATATGCGTGATTTATTTTGTTGTTTTCTTGTTGTACCCCTTGAGGTACAAACAGGAAAATTTGGATATGTAAGGATAGCTATCCAACTGGATAGCATATATCAAAAAGCAACAAGGGGCTTAATATAAACTCTTCGCTGAGCCATCCAAGAGAACTTTGTTAGGTTTAAGGGAGGATTGGGTTAGGCATTGATGGTTAAATAGTATAGTTCAATAAAAGAATTAATAAAACTGGTTTAATAGTTACTGAGATAACAGTCAATATATGGATGGAGGGGTGGGAAGAGTGGGGAGATTGGGCCAGTGGACTGTCATCATGAACCATGAGAGTAGAGGTGGGTTGGTAAAGGGAGATTCGTTCGGTATTTTGGGTTTTGGTTTTTATATATTGGGGGGGTACTTAAGGCCTGCAAATATACTTATGGTGAGTGGATAAATATGCAACTGTCTCGTGTTATAAGATTTTACTGGAAGTGGGATGGATGTGGCAATAAAAATGATTACACTGAATGTTAAAGGGCAAGAGATAAAATCAAGCAATTCAAAATATTGAAATATATCGAAACAATGGAAGCTAAGATAATATTTCTACAAAAACTCATCTATTACAGGAAGAGAGTAATGCTATGAGGAGACTTCAGATTGGAAAGGTTTTTTCATCGAGGGTACCACATGAGCAGAGGAGTTATGTTAATGTTCCACAGATCTTTACAGTTTGTCCCCATTAAAGTTATCCAGGATAACGAAGGAAGATACATTATTGTTCAGGGCAAATTACAGGGCAAAAATATATTGCTTGGAACAATTTATGGGCCTAACTCGGATTCCCAGGAATTTTTCATTAAATTGCTCAGTTTTACAACCCTTTGCCCATATACACATGGTAATAGCGGGTGACTTCAACACGGTGCTTGACCCATCCTTAGACAGAGTGTCTAGGGCACAAGCATTCATTACCCCGGCTTCTCGAGCTTTCAGGGAGTTAGTAGACCAGCTAGGCTTAGCAGAGCGTTTGGAGGTTCTTCATCCTCAGGAAAAAGCTATACATTTGTTTCTTAGTCTCATGGGTGCTCTCCGATTAGACTATATTTTGGTATCTATAATTTACTCCCGGGGTTCTCAGTTCATCAATTGTTGCTGCCCTCTCAGATCACTCAGCCATAGATTTTACGGTTTTCTGCCTTCCTTAACCTGGAAAAGCAACAGATGGAAGATTAATAATCAGATGTTGAGGAATCCTAAAACAGTTCAACATCTGTCAGCTCAAATTAAGAATTTTTCACTTTTAACGCTCCAGAACAGACCAGACTGGATATTCTTTGGGAGCATTTAAAGCATATATGAGGGAATATTAATCAATAGCGGTGCAAAAAAAGAAAGAAAAAGAATTGCTATGGAGAGGCATTAGAGCAAATTAAGCTCTTAGAGCAGGAATATCTCAGTACCCCTACTGAAGAGGTAAAAATAAAGCTAATTAGGATGAAGGATATATACCTAAAATTGCTGGGGAACAGGCAGAACTGGCAATTATCAAAACTAAGAGCAAAATATGTGGACAAAGTGAAAAAGCGGGTAAAGTATTGAAGCGTATTTCCAATTTGAAACCTCTCACTTGATAAAGGGTATTTTCTCAGATGAGGAGGAACTATAAAAACTATCCCTGAGGATATAGCTCTGATCTTTCAGAAGTACTTTTCCACCTTTATGCAGGCATGCAGGTAATCCCGGCCTCAGGAGATATTTCCTCCTTCTTAAATAGATTACCTCTCCCAAACCTCAATGAATCAGATCAAGCAGGGCTGATTCTGGAGATTACAGGAGGAGGTTGAGCGGCTATTAAAGATCTGGCACTGGATAAAACTCCTGGTCCAGATGGCTTCTCCTAATTTTACAAAATCTTTGCCTCAGCTTTCCCGATTCTCCTTGAACTGTTTCAATTTATTCTAACTGGCAAAAAGTAGACTCTCACTTACTGAAGCCCTTATAGTATTAATACCCAACCTAACAAATCACGGAAAATCCAGCTAATTATAGGCCACTTTCATTGTTGAATTATAATATTAAAATATTGGCTAAAATACTGGCTGTCCATATCAATCGGTAATCCCAAAGCAGATCGGTCCAGAACAAGTGGGTTTATGAAGGGCAGATCCTCCTCTGACCATTTTAGAACTCTGGCACATGTCCTTTCGGCTTCTGAGGAGACTGTGATACCAATGGCTTTAGTCTCCTTAGATGCTGAAAAAGCCTTTGACAAAGTCCATTGGAACTATCTTTTTGAGACTATGTACAAATTTGGTTTCCCGAGAAATTCGTGGAGTGGATTCGAGCACTGTATACGGATCCGTCAGCTAGGGTTATGTGTAATGGAGCTATTTCGTCTGCCTTTAAATTGCAAGCCGGTACAAGACAGGGTTGCCCCCTTTCGCCATTACTATTTAATTTGTATATGGAACCCCTGATAAGGAGCATAGTGGTATCCCCTGGGATAGCAGGTATCAATTTGAGGGGTTGTACAATTAAGGTCACGGCTTATGCCGACGACTGCTAATTTATGTTTCAAACCTGATTGCTCCATTCCTAAGCTATTGGAATTATTCAAAATTTCAGCAGACTATCTAATTATAAAGCAACCAAGATAAAACTGTTGTATACCCTTAAACAACAGAGTATTTAAAACAGTCATAACTACACTTGGTCTAGGATGGGAATCTAAATCTTTTAGATACTTAGGTCTCGCTGTAACGAACACTCAGGCTAATTCTCTTCAGCTCAATCTAGAACTTTTACTCCAAAATATCAGACTTGATCTCAAGAGATGGGCACAATTATCTCTATCTTTATGGGGGAGAATAAATATTATAAAAATGAATATATTTCCTAGACTTTTTATACCCCTTATCTATGTTAAATATCTGGATTCCCCTCTCTTGGTTCAAGAAACTACATGGTGAATTGGCTGATTTTGTATGGGGTCACAAAAAGGCCAGAATGTCGTATTCTAAATTGGCAGCTCCCAAGACTTTTGGTGGATTTAGAATGCCTCATTTGCGCTGTATTTCTGGGCGGCACATTTAAATAAATATAGGAGATGGATGTGTTATGACAGTGCTTCCAGGAATACAGGATATACCACTATGGGTTCATGGAAGCTTAACCTTATTAAAAGTCTAGATATAAACCCTAAGGCTTTGTTTTATATCCCTCCGCATGCTCCCTCCACTACTGAAAAAATCGCCGGTTGAACTCTAGCTTAGAATACACAATCAGCTATGTAACTTTTAAAATATGATCACATATGGATTGGGATCAGCCTATCTGTGGAAACCCGCACTGGAAGATAGGGTACCAGACTATTAAACAGGTTGGTTGCCTATGTTAACGACTGCTCCATGAAAGATTTTATAAGCATGGGAGAGGTAGGGTGATCTCAACAGAACAGATACTGGGAAGTTTAATTTGCTCCATAAAGACAGTTTCCAAATATATCAACTGCATGTGCCTGATTCAAGAATTGGTAGCAAGTTGGTTTACTGCTTTGTATCTCCTTTTGGGATGTTCTTAACTTATTTTTGGTGCCCCACAAGCTATTTCCAAGATTTACTCAACATTGTTTAGCTGGGCCTTTAAGGATAATCTGGCACCAACTTCATACTGGGCCAAAATATTTCCTAACATGTCGTGGAATTGGACGCATATCTGGCAAAATTATCATAAATGGATACAACAAGATCATCTTAGATTAATGCAGTTTAAAATACTGCATAATATTTATTATACACCTCAGAAATTGAAGGACTTAAAATTAGTAGAGGAATCCTGGTGTTATAGATGTGGTAAGGAAGGGGGTGATCGTCTACATATTTTCTGGGCATGCCCTAACATAGCTCCTCTGTGGAATTAAATTAAAAGTAAAACAGACCAGTTACTGGGTTTGAGGATCTGTTCACTCCGAGAGTATGTTTATTAGGTGATATGTCAGGTTGCAGGGTTAAACAGAGGAAATTCCATATATCCATGATTGCTGGTGCAGTTAAAAATTGGTATTGAGATATTGGAAGAATCCTCGACCTATTTCATACTCTGAATGGTTGTGGAGCTCCTTTCCTTTCTCAGAACTGAGAGGATGATTGCTATGCTGCATAATGTGTTACCCGCTTTGAAAATCTGGTCTCCTCTGGAAATGGCTTCACATGAAGAAAATCTTGTCAGAGAAGTCCTTCCTTTCCTTGTTTGCCTTTGATTCAACTGTTATTTGCAGTGCCTTTCTGGGGGTGGAGGGTTGGGGTTGGGGGGTTGGGAGGGATTGCGGGAACTATGTATTTTCTCTTTCGTTATAAGTAATCTTGAATGTTGGCTTTGTGTAACTGATTGCATGTTACCGACTGTTTTGGCATTGTTCCCGCAATTGTATGTTTAAAATGTTCAATAAAATATTAATTGCAAAAGAAATACTACTTTCTTAGTATTCAGTGGATAATAGATGTTAACAAGGGTAACCCCTTTACCAAATATCAAAGCACTAACCACTATGAATCTGCCTTACAGATCAGTAACAGTTCCGCAAACTTCCAAAGGTTGGACTTTCCTAACTAAAATCAGAAACCTTCGACATCTCCCCTTTGGGTATGAAGCATAAAATGCAGTACCTTCACAAAGTCCAACTTAAAAATCATTTTGTGCTCCAGTGGAGAGAGGTGCATCTCCTGGAAATAAATCAGGTCTGCAGTCTGCTGATGGGAGTAGTGGAGAAGTTTGTATCTTTTAATCGGATTGGTAACCCCATTTACATTATAGGATAATATCCTAAGATTATTATTTTTAACAATCACCATTTCAACAATAGAAAGTCAAAAGAATAATTTAAAACAGCCCAAACAACCTGAATTGTGGTCAATACATAATATAGACCCCCACTAGCCTTACATTGCAGTCTACTAAAATAATAAATCCCCCCACCGGTA
This sequence comes from Neoceratodus forsteri, assembly GCA_016271365.2. Lineage (NCBI taxonomy): Eukaryota > Metazoa > Chordata > Ceratodontiformes > Ceratodontidae > Neoceratodus > Neoceratodus forsteri. The sequence goes on from CM028130.1 coordinate 244,063,953, forward strand.
TCTCATTATCACATTTCCCCCTCCTCTTTTCATGATGTAACAAAAAAGTAAACTCTATAAATATCTGAGATGTTTCCATATAGATCACTGATTTCAAATCATTAAGCAATAATGCTACCAACCGGGTAACGTATTCAGCTAGGTGGGTTAATTGAATATAAAACGTAATAAAAAAATATATACTTCAATTTTGTAGGAATGGGCCCTATGCACAAATGGTGGAGAGTGGCTACACATGCATATCTGAGGCGAGTAGCCACTCCGCACTTACTGTGCCCCCCACATGGGATGTACGAAGGGGGGCATGCAGAAAATATGTGCCTGATCCCCTGGCCGCATGATGATCAATGTGCTGGAGGTGAGCTAGGGGCAGGCTGGCACTACATGCCATGCACTAAGGTGCATAGTGCTGGCTGCAGGGTGCATAGGGGGTCATGTGGTATGCCTGAGAGACCCAGCTGTAAACTCCTTATGTGCCCTGTGCACACCCCACTGGACAGGATGAGCATCTCACCAAATGACCAGGGCCACAGGTCACAGCTGCCTCATGCCACCCACCCACCACCACAAGCAGCAGTGAGAGTGATGCTCCTCCCATGCACATAATGCTTTTACCCCCTCACAGGGGCACCAGGTCAAGGCTACTGCCTGCCCACCCCAGCATGCCATCACCCATCCCATTACCAGAGGCTGTGTCCCTCCACCCCCTGTCAGCAGACATGACCCCTCCCCCATCGCAGGGCACCTCATCGGTGCCAATGTCAAGGGTGGTGGCATTGCACCCCTGTCACCCACCACAGCACTGGCCCTCAGACATCTGTATGGCAACTGCCAAAGCTTTCCCTGCCTTGCAGAGGGTTTCACTGATGGACCATGCCGGGCATCCAATTGGATGCCCATCTGGGTCCGTAACTCTGCCCGTGCCCACCCTGTGCAGACCTGCATGCTGGGAGGATGGGGCCATGGACAGGTTGCCAGCATTTGTGAATGGCACTAGTGGTGCACCTGTCCATGGGTGCACAGCTTCGCAGGTGGGGTATGCGCATTTCTCATGTACCTATGCCCCATCATGAATAGGCCCCAATTAGAGGGGAAAGAGGAGCAAAACATGAGTCCCTTAATAACACTTCAACATAAATATTGCCTGCTGCAGGTATAAGAAAATTGCCATACAGCTATAATAATATGTGTCAGACCCATTTCAAAAAGAAATGCGTTCTGCTTTAAGGGACTTATGTTGGTGCAATTAATACAATAATATATGAGACACAATATTTCCTCAGCATTTTTGAAAAGCATTCTACTTGAATATTTGTCTGGTGCAAAACAACTTAAAAGTAACCACACCAGTCACAAACAATAATGAGGAACCATATCCCTGATTCCAAAATTTGAAAAATACCTTAGATAGCAGCATAAATTTCAGTATACAATAAACAGTCAACTTGAGCAATCTTATATAGTAATACTTATTCCATATATTGAAGTCCTATTAAATTGAGTAAAGAGTAAACAGCTAAAGATAATAATTGCAAAAATCCTGTCTTACTATTAACAGCTACTAAGTATAACAGACAAACAAAATAACCTATGCCATCAATACTCATACCTGCAACATTAAATCAGGCCATAAAAACAAGATACCAAGAAACTAGTTCTGGACCTGTAAACAAGGAAGCCAGCATAACCTCATGACTCCTAAACATTGCCCCAATCTCGCTGGACACTGGTGGGGATTGTGACTGGGAATACCCAAAAACCGGAGGGGGGGTATCTAAAACCCCAGAACAAAGTAGGAAAACAAAGTCCAAAAACAGCAATTGTGGCCTGAAGGGAGAAGAGGAGAAAAATAGGGACAGAGAAATATATAATAAAGGACCTACAAGCAGGCAGACCTGGGACAATATAATGATAGGGGGGCCCAGTTGCTCACATATAGAAAACCATAATAAAACTCTGTCTACGATATGCCTGAAGGGGTAACTAACAGAACAAAATTAGTAATTCAAATTATAAGAAACTAAAATAAAGACCCTCTACCATTTCACTCACCACCTCCAATTCCAGGTTCCAGTTGGTGCTTCCCCCTTCCTTAAGAAAGTATTCAGTCAAAACAGGATTCTTTCTAGTGGGGGAACATGACTTGATGCATATTGACTTAGATAGTAGCCCAATTATCCCATGGCCTGAAAATAAAATATTATCTAGGCTATATATTATTATAAGATACCCAGGCAAAACAGAGTGCCTGACTCTACAGGTTTAAGCTAATTTTATGGTGGCTCCAGGATAGTCTCTGTTCCAAAGTTCAACAAAAAAAAAAAAAACACAACTCAAAGACTGAAAACAGAGGATGGTAACATCTTAGAGAGGCAACAACTCCTGAACTAGACTGGGCTAAATCAATTGGTTGAGCCCCATTATATCGCCCACCAAAAAGTTACGGTAAAATATAATAAACTTGAGCATGTAAAAATATTATCCCAGCAAATATGAAAAAACAGCTCAGGGACATATTAAAAAGAAAAATAACCCCAATCTAAGTTTAAATCAAGCAAATCAATCTTTTAGAAATTAAATTGCACATGCGAAGCAAACACCTGAAAATATCATGATGCTACAAAGTGTCCCGAAGCCAAGTCTTCGAAAGGATGATTTAACTGCTTCCCAATTATTAAAATCTTGAAGTCAGTAAGTTGATCCCATGTGAAAAAAAGATGCAGATTCCAATTATCTGTAGTGAACATCATTCAGGAGCCGCACATCCCCTTCTTTTAATTTAAAGCTCCAATAAAGCCCCTTTTAACATATTTTATTGCAGACTGTCATAGTCACTGACAGTCCCCTATATATCAACCTCTGATTGTTGACAGCTCTGATCATGGTCGCAGATCTGTTCAAAGTACTGGGTCAACTTAAAAAAAAATCTTTGTTTGAAAAACAGTCTCAGGGGGGTCATGGTCTGACCAGGCAGAAGACAGCAACATAGTTTAGTGTCTGTGCAAGAATGACTGCAATCTAACCTCATCCAGCCTTCACCAGACCTTTCTTTGGTACTAACTCCTGTGACCATCCTGTGGTCTTACTGCCTGACACAGTTTGTAAGTCATTTTTGATCCATCATCTACTTATATTCAATTATTCTACACTGTACTGCAGCATACTAGGCCTCATCTTTCAGAATTATGGCAGATCTCCACGTACAGCAAAGCTCACTTGCTAGAGTGGAAGTAATGTTTTCTAAATTGAAGGCTGAGATTAATGATCTAAAAACCTCCACCCAAAAGAATGCGACCAGTCTTGAAACTTTTAGCCAGAAAATTGCATTTAATGAGAAAACAACAGCCTGTAACAACTCTACTATTCATGACCTCCAGGCTACTGTCCACAATCAAGATCAAACTATTAAATCCCTACAAGCCAAAATTGACGATATTGAAAATCGTAATTGTCACAACAATTTATGATTTTTTGGCTTCCCTAAAGATGTAGAATGAGGTAACACTACTGCACTTTTATTACATGTGCTGTCTGCAATGCTTAAACTGCCTCCTGACCTAACATTGATCATTGAGTGGTCTCACCGCACTCTGGGTCCCAGGCCAAAATCAGACCAGTGACCAAGGCCTATCATTGCTCGCTTCTTGAACTATTCCCAAACAGAATTAATACTGAAACGAGCCAGAGAAATGTCAGTAGCAAGAGTTTAATATTTCCATCTACAGAGACTTTTCAAAAGATTTAACCATCAGAAGGAAGGCCTACAATCCACTTAAGCAAATCCTCCACCAAAGAAGCATTAAATTTGCTCTACGTTACACCGCAACACTACACCTTTTCTCAGGCTCTTCCTTCAAGGATTTTGAAACCCCTGATGCCTTAGCCAACTATCTGGAGGTCTCTCTCTGCAATCTTACCCTGGGAGGTTCAGCAGCAATTGGCAACCTAAACACAGCTTTGGTATCCACATGGAGGGTGGACGATGAGGTACAGGAACATGGGGAAAGTGTTGCAGAACTTGTAGCCCCAAGCAGCAACGCAGCAACTGATTTGACCCCAAGGCAATCAACACGACTGCAAGAGAAGCTTCTGTCAGGGCATTATTCTTCAAGACTTTCATGCTGTTCTAGCGAGGTTTCACCCCAAACACCCCAAGTTGCAGCCTCTCACCTTCAAATCAACTCCATATTCCCTTGAGCAAAATGTTTGCTCTCTTGGAGAATGGCATTCCCTCCTCTCAGGAGGATCTTTCCCAGCAAATTTCAGATGAACATCCCTCTAATTTGGGCCTTGTGCCTCAGGGATGTATTTCTGCTGATACTTCATGGGCAGAAGTTGTTGCAAGTTCCCCGCTCAAATCTTTAGAGCCACCCAAAAAGAAACATAGGGTAAAGATCAAAAGCAAGAACATCAATAGTCACAATCCTGCTAATAAATCTAAAGTGTCATGAGCTTATATGGTCAGTAATATGGTCACAGTTGCTATATCTTGGTAGGTTTTGCTTTCAGGATACTTAAAGGGAGTGCCAGTACACTTTTTCTGCCTAGCCACCTGTTTTGCAGTCTATGTTACCTGGTTGCTTTCACTCCCAGCTGGTGCAGAAAGCAAAGGCTGTACATTGTGGTGCAATCAATTTACTTTTTGTTGCAGTATTTAAACAAACAGCTTAAAGGTCTTCAAGGGAACTTTGGTATATCAGCAATGCTTTTCTAACCCATTATTTTAGTGTTAGATCTTATACATTACCTCACTAAACATGCTCTCTGTATCTAGCCTTTAACTCTCCAATTTAGCAGTGCATCAGGTTTATAGTCTTTTGGCTGTTCAGTTGCATATCTTCAATCGGTATGCATCCTGATTATTGCCTTTTCTTTTTTCATATGTGAACTATTATATATTACAAGGCAACTTATCCCTTCCCTCTCCTGATGACAGGTTCTTAAGTATTATTGGCAACTACATTTAATCTATCTCCTCCCCTACTCTCCATTATTCTTTCTACCTCCTGTTTACAATATGGAACTATCATTAGCACTCAAAGATGTGGGCAATGTTTGGTGTACTGTTGCAAAGGATTGTCAATCTACAGCTTCCTTATGCTCCTTATTTTACTCGAAGACTACAGATATTATAGAAACCCACTGCTATGTGGTCCTTCTTGTTTTGGGACTCACTAGGCCTAGTCTTCTAGACCTAGTCACCCCATATAACACCTATTTAGTTGATTTTCGAGTAATCAGAGCTGATCTTTACTGTGACTATCTCTTCTGTCTACAGTTATCACTGAAGCCTATACCTCTCCACATAATCCCGATTTGCATTTGGCTCAGGGCGTAAGGGCTTAAATTGACCTCCCCTTTTTTCTTTCTCCCTCAATATTGTAGTTATTATGTACTTACTCTGTTGCACTACAAAGTATACTCAGAGTCACTCTAATGTGGTAATGATCCACTTTTCCTTTTATATTTGTTTATTTGCATTCCACCTGGCTCCCTGAATTCCTTGCTCTATGTCTAGGCTGTACTGGCATCTTGTATATGGTTCTTTAATTTACTGTTATTTCAAGTTGGTATATCTTGTACTAATACTACTAATGTTTATAAATAAGTTTTGGTGTTTAGCTTTATCCTTATACCTTGTCCTGTTAGCTTAGAATTAAGCTGAGGTTATTACAGTCCCCTTCCTTTCTTGGTATTATTCCCTTTCAGTTTAGCTTATCAGTAATACTTACTTTATTATAATACTGGGATCTGACTTAGGTTTTGGCTGATATTTATAACCGGTCCTCCCTCATCTCCTCCCTACATCAACACCCCAGAGTGTGGTGAGAGAGTCTCTTAGCCAGTTGGCTGACTTATTTCTCCTCACACCCATAAAAGGGTTTCTTTGTTATTTAGCTTACTAGTATTGTTGTTGTTGTTAATGATTTTTCTCCTTCCCCATCTCTATTCTAACTTTAATAAGATATCTGTGCTACTCATGTATCATACATCTCACTTTTTTTGGTTTGAATGTTCCTGCCACTCTCTGCATATACGTAAGCCCTCTATATTGTATTCTAATCATCCTCTGTCTCATTTATTTGTCCCTTCACACTCCAGTGATTATTCCCTTTCTTTAACACTAACAATATGAGTGACATACTTTTATATACACGGAATGTGAAGGGATTTAATTCTCCTTGTAAGCGGAAGCTAATTCTTTCAGATCTCTAAAAACATAAAACACAAATTGCTTTCCTTCAAGAAACAAAATTATTAACAGAGGATGTTCATCGTCTTAAAAAGATTGGGTCGGTCAGATCTACGAATCATCCTATACTTCAAAAAAAAGAGGAGTTACTATTCTTATTCATAAGAGTCTCAAATGGTCCCTTGTAAACTCTGTTTCTGATACTGACAGCAGATGGGTGATGGTCAAACTGAATACCAACTCTGGTCCTCTTCTGCTTGTCAATGTCTATGCACCCAACTCCGATTCCCCAGAGTTTTTTCATAATTTAGCTCAACAGATTCTATCTTTTAACACTGATAATACACCAATTATTCTTGGAGGGGATCTTAACTTAACTTTAGAAGCCAGCATTGATGGAAGTAGCCTCACTATAGAGGTCCACCCTAGAAGTATTAAAGCCCTCTCATTACTAATGCAAGATGTTGGATTAGATGATGTATGGCACCTCCTTCACCCCCGTGATCGAGAATTTACTTTTTACTCCTCTCTACATAAGACATACAGTAGACTTGACTACTGGTTAGTCTCTCCTGTTATAATGGAAAAAACTATTGATTCACCCATCTCTCCCATCATAATCTCAGACCATTCCCCTATCAAACTGCAACTTTTGAGGGGCCCATTAGCACCTAAATCTTCTTACTGATGGCTGGACCCTCTCCTTCTCAAGGATCCCAATTTCTTACCCATGATCAAAGCACAAATTCAGGACTTCCTCTTTCACAATACCCCAAATGACTCTTCTGTGTCATCTGTATGTGAAGCTCTTAAAGCTACGATTTAAGGGAAAATGATCAGTTATACTGCACATAGGAAAAGAGTAAGGGAACAATAGCTGGCTGACTTGGAAAAATTTCTTAAGGCTAAAGAGAATTTATACTTTTCTTCTAATAAGCACCATCTTAATTCTCAACTTCATCTTGAAATTCTTCAACTTAGAGTTAAAATTAACAAATTAATTTCTCGTAAAACAGAACTGGCCTTGTTTAAACTTAAATATAAGTTTTGGGAACACAGCGATAAAAATGGGAAACTCCTCTCTTACCAGCTCAAAGCACAACAAATGGAATGACACATCCTAAGCCTAAAAGATGAACAGGGTATGATTCACTCCAACAACCACTCTATAAACTGTATCATGAAAACCTTTTATCAAAAACTATACTCTAACACAAATCCTCCATCTACTTTACAAATTCAACAGTTCCTTAAATCGTTACATCTTCCTCATCTTTCTACACTTGAAACAAATTCTTTAGATGAACCCTTCTCGCTTCAGGAAATCCAGAAAGCTTTGTCTTTCTTGAAAGCCGGAAAATCCCCTGGGGGTGATGGAGTCCCTGTCGATATCTATAAAATGTTTTCCGACACCTTATGTCCACTTCTTCTTAATGTTTATCAAGAAGTTTCAAATACCGGCAAGCTTCCCCCATCTTGCACCAAAGCAATCATAACCCTAATCAGTAAGAAAGAAAAAGACCCTACTCACCCTGCAAGTTACAGGCCCATCTCTTTATTAAACACGGATGGGAAGATATTTGCTAAACTACTAACTTCTCAACTTGAATCCTTGATTCCCAAGCTAACTCATTGTTCGCAAGCTTGTTTTATTAAACATAGATCTGGTTCTGATCACCAATGTTCCTTATTTAATTTAATTCACAAAGCCAAATCCCTCTAGACACCAGCTGCAGCTATAGATATTGATTTCAAGAAGGCTTTTAACTCCTTACACTGGAACTACCTTCATCAGTTTTATCTTTTTTCAGTCTTTCTCATATCTTTTGCTCTTGGATCAAGCTATTATATAACTCCCCTGTTGCTAAAGTACTTATTAATTCCACCCTTTCCTCTTACTTTCATATAGCAAGGGGAAGTAGACAAGACTATCCCCTGTCACCTTCCCTGTTTATTTTAGCCATGGAACCCCTGACTGCTTGTTTACATGAATCTTATGGCATTATGGGCATACCTGTGAGCAATTCAAGATATGTTTCTCTCTCCTATGCAGATGACCTCTTAATCTTACTTGAAAACCTGAATGAGACTGGGCCCCTGTTGGTTGATTTGCTTAATAATTTTACTAAAATGTCTGGCCTTGCTTTGAATTATGGTAGATCACAAACTATGCCCCTTTATGACCACTGTAAAGCTTTTATGAGCATACCTCTTGGATTCCACTGATCACCACAGGGTATAACATATCTAGGAATCAAAATTACTACTAACTTAGGGAAGATACGGGACATTAACTTTAACCCCTTATTTGATAAAATCAAAACAATTCTGGACATATGGAAGCTTCTTAATCTCTCTTTCATGGGGACAATTGCAGCCATTAAGATGTCCATTTCTCCCAAGATTCTTTACCTCTTTTGCCAATATTCTTTTAGTCTTACTATCCTCCTTTTTTGTTAAAATTGATAAATTAATAAGTAACTTTATCTGGGATGGGAAACCACCAAGATTTAACTGTAACAAACTTCGATCAATTGGCAAAAAGGGGTATTCGGACTCCCCTGGTTCAAAGGCTACCTCTGGGCTTTCTGAATGGCCCAAACCATTAAAAGGTTTCAGAAACCCTCCCCTCACTCACCACTATGGGTTGCAATGGAATCCGCATTGTGCCCAGGAGGAGTTCCCACTTCCTTCATTTTTAATCCCATTTACTCTAAACTAAAATCTCACCCAACTACATCATCCACTGTTCTTTATTAGAAACTAATCCACAAATTCCTGAAATTCAATCCAACACCCAGGTTTTATGCCCTCTTATGAGGCAATCCACTGCTCACTCTAGAAGATCACCCAATTTTCTGTCGTATATGGAGGAACAAAGGCATTTTCTTTCTTGGAGATATCTTGGACCAGAATTCACTCACTCTTAGATCATTCTCAGACTTGCAGGTCACATGGAAACTTCCTAAACAGGACTTCTGGAAGTTGTTACAAATTCGGGCAGCTTATAACTCTCTCTCTAGTTTAGTGTATAGGAATGCTCTTCTAAACCCATACATCTCACACTGGACTAATTTGTCAGTAAAATTAAACAGCTCTATTTACAAAGACATTATTGATAATCTACCTGATCAGTCTATACAGGCCAAAAATAAATGGTGTACTCTTTTTAACTACAATATTTCAGACGCACAATGGAGTAATTGTTGGTGTATTGCACATAATACGTTTAAAGAGGCCCATAGTTCTTTAATACAGACTAAAATCCTACATCTTTGGTATAGAACCCCCTCTGTGCTTCAATGAAGGGGCCTATTAAATAATAATTGCTGGTACTGCAGTTTGGCCAATGGGGATCTACTTCATATCTTGTGGTCTTGCACTCCCATTAATAAACTCTGGCATAAAGTCTGTTTACTTGCCTCCAGCGTAACAGGACAAAAACTACCTTTTGACACCAAGTTATTCCTTCTAGGCATTCTTATCCCCAATAGCTCTCTCCTCTCACATGCACATTTTAGATGGCTAAACATACTTTCTCTTCTGGTCAACCGTCTGATTCTTATGAAATGGAAATCAACTCTGGTGCCTTTTCTTTCAGATGTTCTTCAAAGCCTCTCAGTATGCATCTCTAGACCTATTATCTCATGTTACTTATAACTGACTTACTGTATATGACAGATGTTGTCCGGATTACTTCAAGTAAATGAACCTAGTTCTTCTAGACCCTAATTCTTAGGGATAGTTAGCCCTCCTACTTATTTTGCTCTCGGATTAGAGTTTCTCGAAACTTTTGTGCACAGATTTCTCCTCTTTTTTCCCTTTTTCCCTGTTTTCTCCCTCTCTCCTTCCCTTCTTCCTTGCTTTTTTCTCTCTTCTTTCTTTCCTTGCACACTTTTCTCTTATCTTTACCTCTCCATTACTGAACATTGTTCATATTACCACATTTATTACTGCGTACATGGTTGCTATTTCTGATCCTATAATACCCTATTGATTGTAACTCTTCTGCTCACCACTTACATCCTGTCTAGGTTTGTGTTTTATTATCAATACATGTATATGAGGCTTCTACAATATGTTTATCCTAATTACTGCATTTTGTTAAGTGATATTTTATACCTTACATGGAGGATAGTCTTCTATTGTATAACATGTGTGCTTTCTTATACTCGAATTTCAATAAAAAGATAAAGTAAAAAAAAAATCTCTGTTCGAAGCTACTTCTAAATAGTATTGCAGTTTGCAGTTAATTGCACAGTTCCCACATCTAGGGCACTCAGTGTCAATGTTATTGTGTTTCTGCTCTCCTATTGTATGTTCTGTACTGTATGTAATTTCATCCTATGATACCCTGTACCCCAATTTTCCCCGGGTCGCATCTGGAAATTAATGGTTATCTGCTCAGTGTGCCTGCCTGGTTAAACTCTTAAATAAATAAATAAATAAATAAATAAATAAATAAAATACATGTTCCCAACATAACAAATGTTCAAATCAAGGTAGAAAGCTAACTGACTTTCATCAAGAGGAAAGCAATCTGGTAATATACATTAATCCAAAAAGGGCAGCCAACTTGTGGAGCTTAGCACCTGGTGAAGCAGTTGAAATATACTGAGCCAGGCTTCAAATCAGGATGTGGGTTCTGTCAGAAGTCTTTCCATTGATTCAGTTCACTGGGCTATTTAAGACATAAAAAGGTCTCTCCTAATAGGTACTTTGCAACCAGAAAACTTAAAAAAAAAAAAAGCCCAGTGTTGGCCGAAATTACTTACCAGAATAGCTGATCCGAGACAGATATGTTCGACTCAAAAAGCTAAGTCACATTTTAAGGCATTGGAGCACGGAGATCAAATCAGATATGTAGAAAGCTTTAAAATTTACAATGTTACTCTTTATCTGTAGCAGAGCAGGTTTTACTGCCAAAACAGAGCTAACTGATAAATAAGCTCAAATCAAAACAGATAAACCTAAAAGTTTGCAGTAGAGAATGGATCTCTTCTAGGGTTTGCTCTTTCCTTTTTTTCTTACCATCCACTGACACTTTAGACCAAAGTTATCTCTGTAGGGCTATTTTTTTCCTGCACTTCTTGGACCTCCATTGCTTCTTGAGGGATCAGTTGACACTCTTGAAGGGCCAGCAAAGCCGACTCATGGTCCACAAACATACGGGGGCCATCAGTGAAGAAGATCTTTAGCCACACCTGGTACAGAGTGGTAAATTTCAGATTGTGAGCTCGCAGCACTTTAAATATAGGGGAATATGACCTCCATCTGCACTGAATGATAGGGGAGTAGTCATTATCCAAACAAAGCGAATTTCCTTCATAAATCTCCTGCCTTCTCTTCCAGGCTCAAACCAAGATTGTTTGCTTCACCACCTAATTGTAGAAATATATTATTATTGATCTTGGATGAGCTCCAGGACCAAGGACTGGAGTCATGAAAGTGTGTTGAGCTTGTTCAATTGGGAGCGGCATCAGATCAGAAACATCTAAAATTGATGCAAACAAGTCCTGAAGGAAATAAATCCAATCTCCCTTTCCCACCAAGACCCTCAGGTACTCCATATTAGGCAGAAATTAATCCATTGTGATCTATTTTCTAGAATATCACATTTTTTACTTAATGCAGTGAATCTTGTAATAGCCAGGCAAACAGGCATTCTAACCTATCCACCCAATAATCTGTTTCCAAGACCTGGTTATCCAAAGACTGAGTCTGATCCTCTTTTTGTGTTATTGAGGTTTGTAACTGCTGGTACAAGGTTCTCATCTCATCACAGAATGCCTTTATTTCTTTCAACAGAGTTGTGTTGGTTGGCTGCTCAAAGTCCCCAGGCTGATCCTCCACCATCTCTAATTCAGGCCGCTGTTGCATATGTAATGACAGTGTTGGTTTCACTTGCAACTTCAAAAGATATTTTGACTGCTGCCATCTGCCCATATAATAAAAACCTCCTTGATACCAAAATGAAGATGATAATTAGTTTAAACTTTTTTGAAGGAGATAAAAATAGATTGGTCTCCATGAAGCTCTCTTTTAAGCTGCCATCTCCAGAGCTTGGATCACCGGAAGTCCAGAGTTAACCTTTATTTTATATACCTTCAGAAGTACTAGAGTAGAATTATTAGTAAACTGCTTTTAGAATTTGTTAATTGCCAAGATTGTTTGTCTCCCTTTCTTCTTTTATATATCAAAATGCAGCATCCAGGTAAGATTGGAGCAAAGAGTGCCTCTTAGATAAGTAATGCTATTTACTTCTTCTATAACATTGCCATTAACTTTCAATTTAAAGTTTAGGCTCTTAGGCCTATCAACTACTAGAACTTTAGATTTACCAACATTCACTTGCAACTTTAATTTATCTAAGGTACTTGTTGCAGTATATAAGGCTTTTTGCAATCCTGAAGCTGATTTACAAATTACTACAGCATCATCTACATATAATAACATGTTTAATAAATGTCAATTAATTTAGGTGGAATCTGTCTCCACTTTGTCAAGATTATGTGCCAGTTGGTCTATATAATTCATATATAGAGGATAGACAATGGTCCTACTTCAGATATGCAATTTATTTTCATGACTGAGGGAACGTGACCATAACTCATGAATGAAGAAGCTATGAGTGAGTTATGAAAGTCCCATCTCTTCACAAATTAAACCAAATTATAAACTGAAGTAGGACCATTATATATTCAATGTATGCAACTTACTAAAAAGTATAAATTTATGATTAGTAGAACAAGACTAGTTACGTCTATGTTGGAGGTGCAGTACTGCCCCCATTTTAAGAAGGCTATACACTGATACATAAATGTAACAAGTTCAACTAGTATCATAAAGGAAATGTGATGCTTTGGACAGTTAGGATTTATTTTTGCAAGATTAACAGATTTAACATTTTTTTTAAATGAATTCAGAACTTTGAATGAGTGAGGTATGACTACCAGTTTAGCAGTAGCAGTATGTGTGCTGGCTTCTGTAGCATATGTAAACTCTGGTGCTGAGGCAGGAGTGGTAGGTCTTGGCTATATCACCCACACTCATCACTGTTTTACTATGAGACTATTGTTGAAGACCCCCCCTCGCATTCTTGTCTCATTTGGACCAAATTATTATTTTACTTACTGACTGCAATTGATACTGGCACTGATTTGATAGCAGGTTCACATGGTTGAGAGAGATATGTGGCTGCAAGATAAATTATTTTATTGGAGAACGATCACACTGGATTTTGTTTATTTGTTTCTTTTTTAGGTACCTGGTGAGGGGATGGGAAAGATTTTCTTCTGGCTGCTGAATTCAAAATGCTTGTTTTAACAAATGTATAAGTGCCAAAGAAAGAAAAGGAAAACAGTAAATGGTGGGTCATTCACAGATTAAAGTACAGATGAAAAAACTGCGGCAGCACATTGTTTTCATTTTCTATACAGGGTTGTGATTGCTGCTTTTGGCAGAGAATTTAGTATATGATTGGTTCAATTGACTTGTCAGTCAAGCTGATTGACAGATGAGGTTTCTGATGATGTCCTCAGGTGGAAAATAAATGAAAGTGATATAGGGAAGTGAAAAATAAATCAGTTATTTCCACTTCGGGTATTCAGATCTGAAAAATAACACTATTATTTGCAGGATTCTCATTCCACACAAGTTGTATACGTATATATATAAAGATATATATCTATATCTATATATATATATATATATATATATATATACACACACACAGACACACACACCTTTTGTTTCGCTGTCTTATGTTTGTTTATTGCAATTAAATACACTTTATTAAAGATATGCATCACCATACAAAAAACAATTGTCACGCAATGTAAAGTCCAAAATACAAGACGAAACAAATGGACCAATGTCAACCTATTTCCCTATTAATCTATCCCCCCAGCTCCCCCCACCCCAAAACCCAAATACCCCTCCCCAACCCTCTTTTAAGAAAATAACTTGGACATCATATATTTGTACAGGAAAGGTGCTAGCTAGCAATCCATTGATTATAAGACAGAAGGCCAGTGTCCTTCCACAAGGTAGCTCAAATCAACAATAAAGGGAGTGAGAGTACTGCCTTCAGCCATCCACCATCTTTCACCTCCCTGCCAAACGCTCTTGTATGTTTTCAATTTTTCAGTTAGCTCACCATCACTCCTGTACCTGATTTGGATCTTGGTTTCCATATGGAACTTCTATGTTAAGACTAAAAGTCTGCAGTCAATTCCCCAGCTTTTCAAGATGTCCCAAATAATGTTTCTGTCAACATGCTCAAATGTGGCATGCATATTTATGAAAGCCATTACATTTCGAAGTCTTTGATTTCCTTTTGAAGTGGTTCAAAACCAAAAATATTATCTAAAGTTGAAGTGATCCAAAATGAAAATATTATCTAAAGTTGAAAATTGTTCTCAAAAGCTGAATTAGCAGTAACTCAAGATATTTTTCTCCTCCACCCATATAATTATTTTTTCTAACAACAGTTGGGAGAATATATTTGCAGATATACACTGAAAGGATATTGATCCATTATTAGATGTGTCCTCCTTACTTTCCTTCTTAAATATTGGAATGCAAGAGACACATTTCATAAATGAATATTGCCTCTGAGGCAGCACTACCTTAGAGACAGATGACTTAATACCACCCTCTGCTGTATCTCATTGGTTAATGCCTTCTGAAGGACAGTAACTGAGATTGCCCACCTCTTGCTGCTGATTATTTGCACATGCCACGGCCTCAGAGGCAGACTACTTAATCCCACCCTCTGTTGGGTCTCATTGGTTAATACCTTATGAAGGACAGTAACTCAGGTTGATGCCTGTTGCTACTGATTGGTTATACATGCCACTGCCTCCGAGGCAGACCACTTAATTCCACCCTCCGCTGTGTCTCATTGGTTAATACCTTCTGAAAGCTTTAACTGAGGTTGTTGCTTGTTGTTGCTGATTAGTTATTAATGTGGTCTCTAAATGGCCCTCCCACATGTTTTTTCTTGCTCTGATTTGGTGGTTCTAGCCTGCCCTGACTGATTGACATACAGAAAACACCTTTTTTAACACACTTTTTTTAAATGAAAGTTGTCACTAAGGTAGGTCCACCTCCAAGGCATCCTTGCTATTGAGGCAGGAATGGATAGGGCTGCCTCCTAGGCAGGGCTTTACCCTCTGTAGCTAAAGACCTGAACTTCACTGCTGTGCCAGTTTGGTGGTATAGTGGAAAGGTGTACTGCCTGATAAATGATAGGCTGAGAGTTTGAGTCCACACCAGGTCCCCTCAGTTCTCTTTTGTCAGAAGTTCACTTGAGTGGTGATCCATGGCAGTATGGTGTTCTTTAAACATATGCCCGCGATCTGGCAATGGGGGAGGGGTTTCCCTGGACCACCGGGGAATGTCTTTAAACTTATGCCCACAAATGACTGATGGGGATGTTTCTACTGGACCACGAGGGAGTCTAATTTTACTTATGCCTGTGATTGGGTGATGGGGTGGGGTTTCCACTGGACCACCAGGTAGTCTAATTTTACTTATGCCCACAACTGGATGATGGGGGGGGTTTCCACTGGACCACCAGGAAGTCTAATTTTACCTATGCCCATGATTGGGTGATAGGGGGGTTTCCACTGGACCACCAGGGAGTATAATTTTACTTATGCCTGCAATGGGGTGGTTTCCACTGGACCACCAGGGAGTCTAATTTTACTTATGCCCATGATTGGGTGATGGGGGGTTCCGCTGGAGAAAAAAGAAAGTATAATTTTAATTATGCCCATGATCGGGCAATGGGGAGTTTCCACTGGACCACCAGGGAGTCTAATTTTACTTATGCCCATGATCGGGCATATGGGAGTAGGGGACCACCATGGGACTGCCGGGCATTGGTCCCTGATGGCTGTAGCCTGACAGGGTGCCAGTCACAAGTCACCAGGGATCGGCACACTGCATGCAAATGGGGCCATAATGACATGCAAATGGCCCCATTTGTGCCTTGCATGCTTAATGGCCTCATTTGCATGCCCAGTGCTGAATATCATGGGTGATACACCTAGCGCAACTGCACTTGCACTGGTGCATCCCCCTGCTCCCTTTCTGCCACTTGCGCTAGCACAGTACTACTGTGCTGTGTGCAGTGCATGCGCCCTCAGTGCCATATTCAATAGTGCTGAGCCATGGCTCAGCACCATTGAATATTGCCTGGTCCATGCCCTGGCACAACCCAGTTGCACTGTGTCCAGGCTTGTGCCCCTGTCTGGCACAGTTTGAATATCCAGCCCTTGATTAACAGGTACTTCTTTTCAGGCTGTAACATCAATCAGATTATCATTTACTGACACTTCATGGACACTACCATTCCTTCTTCTCCCATTACTTCAATAAAGATTCTCATAATGTTCCTGCCATGTGTTTACAAAAATCATAGCATCAGTTCTACCCAAAAATATTATTATATGTATTTTTAATTTTGTACCATTACTCTGTATTCATTTCTTTCCATGATTAATGTTTTTTTTGTATTACACACTATAAATACTTCTAGATTTTCTAGCTATTTTGTTTAATGTGTTATTATACCAAGGATCATTTGTTACAATGTTACTGGCTTTTGTAATGTTGCTCTACAACTTAAATTTGTTATAAAGAAATCCATTATGTCCAGAAAAGTGTTCATTACTTTATTATCAGGACCTCAAATAAGATTTTCCACAGACAAACACCTTGCCTTGGGCTCAGTAATAAATCAATTTTTATGTGGTATTAATGGATTCCACTTAATCTTGTTAGCATCCATTACAAGTAAATATTCATCTGCCTTTTTCTCTAAAATATTACTGTTGTTTTGTATTTTAAGACAGCTTTGAACTGTATTTAACAAAATCATAATCCAATAATAGTCAGATTCCATTTCTTACAAAATTGTGAAATCTAATACAGTCTGAAAAATATTTATATCAGCTATTGCCATATCAACAGTTGAACAACCCCATTTAGTTGGAATGTAATTGCACCCAGTCTATCATTCTTGCTATGTCAATTGAAAATCTGAGGATTATTTTCAAAAAATAAAGTTTAACAACTTGCTACCCCAGCTGTTAACCTTTTTATCTAATGGCATTCTATCAGGAATTACCAAAGAAAAATCAATTTCTTAGGATACATATTCAATTTCACATTCATTCAGATTCTTTATTATTGCATTCCATGATAATCAGCTGATACCATTTATCTTGTGCCATTAGTCTATTCATTGAGCTCCCCAGTTCCAACAGTATAAGGTCACAATCATCAATAAAAAGAGATGGAGGAAACAAATGTACATAATAAGTAAACTACAAGGGTTTCACAAAGGTAATTCTAAAATGGGCCAATAATACTGGTTCAGGTGCAAAACAAAAAACTCAGTCTAAATTTGTAGTTATTAAGGTCATCTGGAGCCAGAGCTTTCCAGTCAAATATAAAGGCTCTGGGCCTCTCCCTGATGACCCATCACTCTGGTCACATGCTCAACCTAGTGTTCTCTCAGGGGCTCAAAACTGACACCATCAAGATAGATTTGGTCATTTGGTCAGATCATTGCACCATTAGGTTCAGCTTCAGAGCCCCCTAAATGTTCCTTCCCCCGTGGAAATGGTTCAGTTCTGCCCTTTGAAAGCTTTACAACCACAGGGATTGATGGCAGAACTGGACATTTTATCTGTACTTGAGGTTTACGCCAACGGCCTGGAGACTGCTGTGGCAACCTATAATAGGTCTGTTGTCAAGTCACTGGACTGCCTGCTGCCAATCCAAGTACATCCCCTGGTTTCTCATCACAGCTTGCCATGGTTTGATGGGGAGCTCAGATCATTGAAGACTAGTGGGTGGAGGTTGGAGAGGCATTGGAGGAAGACCAGGTCTGTGGAGGACAGGCTGGTTCCGATTACCCATTATGATGAGTATCAAAATCAATTGTCCAGAAAAAGGCGGCTTTTATGTCTAGGATGATTGTAGCTGTGAAGAACCAACCAGCTCAGCTCTTTTGGGTTATAGACACACTATTGCATCCAGCCAGTCTGGGACCCATCAGAGCATTTTCAGATCACAAGTGTGAGGAGTTTGCTCAGTACTTCTCAGACAGAATATAGTCCATTAGGGCTTGGATTTCACCTAGTGGAATACCATCCACCAACAGTGGCAGCTTTTGAGTGGTTAGATGCACTTGGTCTCCCTGGGGAGACTTCTGGCCAGTGATGATGGTGGAGGTCTGTGGAGTGATCTCTGAGCTTAGACCAAAATTCTGTGACCTTGACACAGGCCCTACGTGACTACTGCTTGGCTGCATCAATGTTCTGGGTCCGATTTTCACAGATATTGTCAGGAGTTCCTTGTCAGATGGGGATTTTTCAGAATCCCTTAAGCAAGCTCTGGTTAAGCCCTTGCTGAAAAAAACATAATTGGAACCCGATGTCTTGCTGAACTACTGGCCTATCTCGAACCTCCCCTTCTTGGGGAAGGTTCTTGAGATGGTAGTGGCAGAACAGCTTGAGGGTCACCTCATGGACTTCCAAATTTATGACCCATTCCAGACCAGGTTAAGGGCCTTGCACAGTACAGAGACTGCTCTGATCCGGGTGCTAAATGACCTGCACAGGGCGAGTGATAGAGGAAATCAAACTATTCTTGTTCTCCTCAATCTCGCCTCAGTGTTTGACAATGTGGACAACAGGGTGTTGTTGGACAGGCTGAGGGAGTATGTAGGACTCACTGGCAAGATCATCAGCTGATTTGAGTCCTTTCTCAGAGCAGGTCTCAGAGGGTGGTACTGGGGAATTATTCCTCAGAACCAACAGACCTGCCCTGCCCTGTGGAGTTCCCCAAGGTTCTGTCCTCTTCCCCATGTTGTTCACAGTGTATATCGTGCTCCTGGGTGAGCTTATATGGCAGCATGAGCTGAGTTTTCATTGCTATGCTGATAATACTTAGCTCTACCTGTCCTTTGTACATGGGAGGTCTGACGTGGTCAATGTGCTAAATAAATGCTTGGCCAAGATCTGGGCTTGGATGTCAATGAACTGGCTTGGACTTTATCAGGGAAAGACCGAGGTGCTGGTGGTTGAACTGGGTAGAACGGGAGGAGTAGGTACCTCTGGCAATATGTTGGGGCTTTTTATTGGCTGAATGAACTGGAGGCCTCTGCAAAGGTGAAGAATTTGGTCATAGTTCTGGATAACGAGCTGTCACTTGATGCTCGGGTGTCAGCTGTTTTCCACACTAGGTTTTATCATTTCCAGAATATCACCTGAATTAAGTCCCTTATTCCCCTCGATGATCTGGCAACACTGGTACATCTTTCATCACCTCAAGAATTGACTACTGTAACCGTACTCTACCTTAAGGTCACAGGAGGTGTGATTCGGTGCCTGTAGCTTTTGCAGAATGCAGCAGCCTGGTTTTTGACTATTATATTACACCAGTGCTGTGTGAACTACATTGGCTGCTGGTGCACTGGTGAATCACCTTTAAAACAGGTCTGCTGACCTATGAGGCCCTACACGGGTTGGGTCTGGGCTATCTGAAATAGCTCCCTCATCCCTATGCCCTGTCTTGCTCTCTCAGATTGGCTGGAGTGGCCCTCCTGGAGGTCTCCAGAGCTAGGATAAATTCTTCCAGGGACCGGGTGTTTGAAGTGGCTGCCCTGGTCCTCTGGAATTTACTGCTGGGGTACCTCTGGGAGGTGCCTTCTCTAGAGATCTTCAAAAAATATTTGAAGACCTTCCTGTTTGAGCAGGCCTTCAGGACCTGAGATAGGAGATAGCAGAGAAAGTGAAAGCCAAAAAGATTGAATTAAGGCAAACCAAAAAGATGCAGGCAGAAGGGCATAGGGACAAGTACCCAGAGAAGAAAATGGAGGCAGGGAGGTCAGTAAGGGAACCAAATCTCAGACAGAAGAGCACATCACAAAATCAGTGGGTAGAGGGCACAAAACCTTTTACAGGTACATAAGTGAAAAAAGAAGAGCAAAGGGAGGGATACTGAGACTGAAGGTGGAGGATGGGGGCCACGTGGAGGATAACAACAGTAAAGCTGACATACTGAACAGATATTTCTGCTCAATCTTTACTGAGAAAGAGAGGTTAATTGGCATTAAGGGGGTGGGAATGGTGCAGAAATGGACAAAAGTCCCTTTATATGGAAAAGGGTCCTAAAGGAACTGGAAGGAATAAGAGTCGATAAAGCAATGAGGCCAGATGGGGTGCACCCCAGGATCCTAAAGGAACTAAAAGAAGTTGTGGTTGAACCTCTGGCAATCCTGTTTAGTGAATCACTGGAAACAGGGGAGGTACCTAAAGACTGGAGGACAGCAGATGTAGTCTCCTTGTAAAAAAGCAGGAACAAAGAGGAAGTGGGGAACTACAGACCAGTCAGCCTGACGTCAGTAGTGGGGAAGATCATGGAAGCATTACTGAAGGAGATATTGGTGGAACATCTGGTTGCCAACAGACTACAGGATCCAAGGCATCATGGGGGGGGAGGTCATGCCAGACCATCCTCATTGAATTTTTCTACTGGGTGACAAGGGAGGTGGATCAGGGGAGGGCAGTGGACATGGCCTATCTGGACTTCAGCAAGGCCTTTTACACTGTGCCACATAGAAGGATAAGGCTATTAAACAAAGTGGGTAATATGGGAGTGGAAGGACAGTAGTGCAGTGGGTGGGTAATTGACTAGGTGGCAGAACACAGAGGGTGGTGGTAAATGGCTGTCACTCCACAGAGGGAAGAGTGACCAGTGGGGTACCACAGGGATCAGTGCTGGAACCAGTCCTGTTCAGCGTCTTCATCAGTGACATTGCGCAGGACCTAGAAGGCAGAATTTCCATATTCACTGATGACATGAAGCTTTGTAACAGAGTGTACAAACCAGGGTGTAGATGGAATGAGGGTGTAGATGGAATGAGGAAGGACCTGCAGAAGCTTGAAGAATGGTTAAGGGTTTGGCAGTTGAAATTCAATGCAAAGCAGTGCATAATAATGCATATGAGGCACACAAATCCTGGAACAACATATCAGTTGGGGGGCTGAGGATATAGCATGCACCAAGCAGGAATGGGACCTTGGGGTTATCATCTCTGATGACCTCAAGGTAGGGAAACAGTGCAACAAGGCAGCATGTAAAGCAAATAATATGCCAGGATGCATAGGCAGGGGCATTACCAGCAGGAAAGAGGAGATCATAATTCCAATATAGAAGACACTAGTGTGGCCCCACCTGGAGTACAGTGTACCATTCTAGAGACCTTACCTATGAAAGGACATAGAGAGGGTAGAGAAGATTCAGAGGAGGGCAACAAAGATGGTACAGGGATTGCATCACAAGTCCTCTGAAGATAGGCTGAGTATGTACTCCCTGGATGAGAGGAGGGAGCGAGTGGATTTGATAGAGACATACAACTACCTTACAGAGAGGAACAGGGTGCAGGAATACACTATTTTCCAGAAAAAAAGATGTTCCAGGACTAGCGAGCATGGGAAGAATTTGGAAGGAGTGCAATTCAGAGGAAACATGAGGAAGAATTTCTTCACAGAAAGGGTGGTGGACAAGTAGAACACCCTGCTAGAGGAAGTGGTGTAGGACTGAAAAAAAATCACAGGACTTAAAAATGCATGGGATAGACATAAGGGAATTCTGGAGGTCAGGGGGAAGGGGCAACAGACTTCTAGAAAAACATAAAGGGAACTTAGAAGCTAAATTGGGCTGACTGGGTGTTCTATAGGCCCTTATCTGCCAACAGTGTCTATGTATCTATGCATAGTTAATCTGGGATCATCTGGCAGTCTAGAAATTAGTCTGTTTTTTAGATTTTTAGTGGGATTAGGAATAATTTTATGCATTGTATGATGACTGTCCTGTACTATTATTTCTGTATATTTGTATATCCTTGTTGTAAGGGCACCCAGAGCCTGTGGGGGATGGGTACCCAACATAAATAAACTCTATTACTACTACTACTACTGCTACAAACCCCCTTTGCATCTACTCTTCTTCCAAGTTGTTATAGCTAGAACTTCAGATTTTTTAAAACCTAGTAGGTGCATATAAAAGTTATTACCAATCCAGGATTCTTGTAATAAAATTATGTGAAAGGATTTTACAAATTCTAACCAGGCTCCATCATCAGTTTTGTAATTTTAACCTGCTCTATTCCAACTTTTCGGTTTAATACACACTTGCAAGAGCTTTTGATGATCCTATGATCCCAAATGAATATCATTCAGGATCTGATGTAGATTAACTGGAATCCATGTAAGTATTCTGATCCATTTTCTCATATTCCAGTACTGCATAACCATTTTCTACACTTACATCTATACAACAAGAAATTCTTGAGAAATCAAGATTGCAGTTTGGATCCTGTTCTAAATACAGTATAACAATGTTATTCAGTCACTTTCCCCTTTTAGGTTCTTCTGCTAATGGTGTTCTCTATCAAAAGGGAACACTTTAGTACATACCCGATGTTTGTAGGTTTTTCAAGACATTTTATGATGGTCTATTGATTTCATATTTCTTTTGTATTTCTTTTTGTTCAGTTATGTCCCATTTTTCTCCTATCCTGGGTATTTTATGTCCTGGTAGTATGTGATTAGTTAAATCTTTTGTTATTGTATCATCCAGGTCTACTCTCATTCTAATGAGCTCCTCAGCAGCTTTCAAAACTGAATGCCGTCTCCTCTGACTTCTAACTACTAGGCAGACACAACCTTTCCATGGTTTGACTATATACCTATATACAATTTTCAGATCTTCTGAGACTATTTCTGCCTTCAGTATATCTTCAAGAATATTATATACTGCAGTGCTTAATAAAATTGGAGTTTCATTTTTTTAAATTCCCCCTAAAGTAAATAGTGGGCCATTTTTCTGAGCTGTTATCTCTTTCCCTTTTTACCCTTTTCATTTGTTTTTTTTTAAGCAACTGGTTTTAAATATTCAAATCTGAATCTGGTGTAGGGATATTATGTTGTCTTTCCCTACATTCCTTTTGATGGTAGATGGCTAAAGCCGCGCATAACAAAAGAGCAACACCAGGAGTTCGACCGGTGATCGTAACACAATTTCAGTAAAATCTTTATATGTTTGATGCAGAATTCCATTTGGGGGGACATCCCCTAACTAATTATTTGCAAACTCTTCAGATATTTATTCCCTGTGGACTTAGAATAATTAATTTATGTGGAGGCCTAGGTTGTGCTCAGTCACTGAGCCCTAAGTCCTCTGGTGTACTCCACATAAATTAACAAATACAACTCAACAGTGTAGAATTGTCTAATGTTTAATGTACAATTAGTTAGGGACAATCCTCCCAAAATGGATTCTGCATTAAACATTACACGTTTTTACAGAAATTGTATTTTATTTATTTATTAATTTAAAATGTTTTACCAGGAAAGGCATGCTGAGCAAAAGCTAATTTCCAGAGGTATCCAGGGGAAGGAGGGAAGGGATAAAGAGAAGGTAAGCAAATAGATATAAACATCATATGCGGTATAAACTTACACATGTAGTAATTAAAATTTTACAGAGGGTATAAAGTTTGATATACAGTGTATATTAGAAGACAAGGAGATACTGAGTCAGCTACAGGCAAACTTATAAACAGTGCAAAACTTAGAGAACACAGCAACAAAACAAACATAATCACCCCGACAGATTACAAGGGGCAGAGTAATTTAACTTTTAACATTTATAAGTGCTAACAGTTTATGTGCAACCCAAGGGGTAAATACATAAGGTGAGGGGCTATTTATTTAGTATGTTTAGATTAGGCACAAGTACAGACCAGATGGAAAATGTTCCTTAAGAAGGAGGAGAGAATTTTAGATGAGGCAGAGTGCTGGACAGGCTGGGGAAGGGAGTTCCATATTTTAGGGAAGTGGTAAGAGAAGGCTGATTGGCCTGCAGATGAAGGTCTGTGAGAAAGGTTTAGGGTTTATGAGTCTTGTTTTCAAAGGGAGTGGTAGGAAGGAGGATTGGGAGATACAGAGGATAAGAGGTAAGAAAGGAGAGAGTGAAACCAGAATTTAGCAAGGAAGGAGGTTTGCTAAATTGAAAATGACTATTGAATATGACTGCCAGTTAAACTCCCGGTGTTGCTCTTTTGTTCCTTGTGGTTGTGACCTAGTTCCCCTTTTGACTATCTACTGGAACAGTCTGAATTTCTTTATCTTTAAATTTTATGTTTTTCTTATTCTTTTTATTCCACCTTCTGAAGCTTGCTTTTGTACTTCTGTATGTTTAGTCTCTTTGTTTTTTCAGCATTTCAAAAATTTCCACCTGTACTTTTTTAATTACCTCCTTAGTATTCTAATGCAGATTCTGCTTCCTTTTTCTTCTCCTTGGACCCTCCAGTAACTATTGCCATATCTTTACTCAGTAATGTATTCTGTTCTTCCAGTGTACATACTTTTTTTTTCATAAGGAGTCATTATGCAGCAAGACAGCTTTAATTTTGCCCAGCTCTTTACCAATTATGAGTTTAGCTTGGGCTGTGTAATTCTGTAATAAATGTTTCACAGAGTTATCAACCAATGTATTTAATGAATCTCTAATAGGCATTGGCTCATGAGATGACAACAAATGTAAAATGTTCATTTTATTTAAGGGGGGATTTCATTTTCTTTTATATCATAAGGAGTGATGACATTTTTAAGTTCTACTAAAAACTATTATGTGCAGGACTTCTGTCTCACATTGCCTTGGGTCAAATCTGTGGGATCCGTACCAAGAACATTCTTAATAGAAAGTACAGAATTTGATTTAGACTAGCTAGGCTTTTATCTGTTTTACCTAATAGAGAGGCAGACATGTTAATCAGTTTGTGAATTCTACAATTCTGAGATTCCAGAGTTTCCAATTGTTTAATTATTTTCTGTACATAATTATCTTCCTGTAATTTTCAAGCTTTATGGTAGTTTCTTATATGATGAAACATTAGACGCGGAGAGCACAATTAGGCTTTTATCTTTTTTTCTTTAGGTTTTGCAAATTCAGAGATCATTTTGTCATTTTTTTTGTCCAGTTCCCCCAGTAAGTACCTTATAATTTCACATCTCCATTTTCTGCATTTGCAAATCTTGATTCACAAACATTATAATAGAGTAACTGGATTTATCTGTGCTTATACTTAGAAAGGCTTAGTACAATTTACAAGATAGAAATGCCTGGTTACTAAAATTGTCCCTATCACAGTAAGACTGATAAAATTAAAATACATATGTATTTTCTAGACAGAGGAATTCACCGTTCATCATTTTGATAGGCAAGGTGAGGCAAATTGTATTTATATAGTACCCTATCCAAGGTCTCAGAGTGCCTTCCATAAATTGATAAAGAATAAAACCACTTCAGCATAAGATTCAGATAAAATCAAAGGCTTTTTCAAAAAAATAAGTGTTAAGAGAGGCTTAAAACTTATAGAAGACAGCAGTGCACATTCATCATAAAATAAATAGTTGGTACTTAAAAAATGTCAGGTATATTGAATATCCCTTTGCCTTTAGGTACTTTGGTGCTGACTCCCTAAAGGTAATTAAACACAACAACTGGTTTACTCATGCTCTACAATAAAAAAAACATTTTGAGATTTATCAAAATAAGGAGAACACTTAAATGTGTGCTACAGGGTATACTAAATGCACAAACAAACAATCAGCAGGTTGGGGTATGAACTGACCATCAGAATATAGCCAGCAACAGGTACTGTGCTTTCCATTAAGGGAAAAAAGGTTTTTAAATACTCAATAGTTTCCAAAAATGAGGTTGACAAAAAGCAATATAATTCCCCGAATAATTACTAAAGTAATAGAACAAGAAACCTCCAAACTTTGCTATCAAGCTCATTTAAGAAAACTCAAAAAATGAACCACTGTGTAAACTCACCAGGTGGCTTCTTTTTCTGCATGATAATGGTGTTCAGATAAATTGCATAATGGAAGTTGTATCTTATTAGGCCAAACATAGAATGCCTAATAACAGCACTTTTAAAATAAAATAAAAAGATTTAGTTAAAATGTCTGGCAAGGTATCTGGAAATCTAAAAGATATATCTAGAAATCCCTAAATATCCATGACAAAAAAAATAAAAAAATAAAAAACACTGACTGCAGGAACAGAGAAGTTATGTCCCCTTCCTCTGCAAGCCTGTATTTAGCCATGACCTCTGAGATTAAGTACATCCCATAGCCAATAGGAATACAGAAAAAAGTCATGTGCATATTTGTCAGTGAATTTTAAATTTCCTACAAGCTTTAAATGATTATAAAATGTAGTATAAAAACTTCAGGTTCACTATCTACAAAAGTAAACTAATAGAAACCACTGTGTATATAATGTGATATACTATCAGAGCACAAAAAAACTCACAAAAGCCAGCCAAAAGTAGCCAATAGGGCTCATGGATGAAATTGTATAGCTACAATTAACAGAACTGTGATAATGTCCATCTAGCCACAAGTTACCCATAAGTTAAAAAGCATGAAATAATAGAACCTGAGATCTAGGGTCTCTGAATTTAAAATTGCTTTAAAGCTGCTTAACAGATCAGTGGATCAATGGGTGAAATCAATAATAAGTGAAAGGCAGTCTTCCTGCATCACACATGTCACTGCTTCTCCCCTCCTTCTCCTTAATCTGGCTTTGGTTTTATGATTTTTGAAGTTCTGTTCCTTGTTACAATTCTCCCTCTGCAACTCATTGTGTCTTCTCTGACTCTCTGACTCATATCATGTCATGCCTCTCATCTTGAGCAACTCTCCTCTCCCCTAGCCTTCTAACTATGGGCTTCAGTCTTTGAACTCCTCTGCCCAACTCTGTCTACCAATTCCCAGGTAGGTCATGACTGAAAGTTTCTCTGGGTTTAGCTCAACTTGCTTAAGTCTCCAGGGAATTTCAAATTCTAATACTGTTAAAAATAAGCCTAAAATCCAACAGCAGCAAGGCAAAAAAATAAACATATAACACCTTAGTTTGAAACTCCCTCAGTCAATAATAGCAATCTGGTTATAGTAGTATTTTCAGCATGTAATTTTTTTCTTCATCAGCTAGTATACACTCACCTAGGATGTGCTGTGAAGCATAAGGCAAACCTGACAGCTTTCAGCTGTTTGAGAAGTGTGCATATCAGACCTCAACCAAACACCCTTAAGTGTGTTAGTGCACTTATAAAATGGGCACAAATATAATATATTACTAACTGTGATTACTACCTGTTGTGATATAGTTGGAGGTGGTAATTAAGGGTACTAAGGTTATTAGAGGGAATAGATAATTGTCTGTGATTAGTGCTAGTAATTGAAACAGCAACAGTCAGCACAACAGGACCACTTTGCAGTTGCCTTTAGGAAACTGGAGCATGAAAATTTTAAGCCACAAAAATGTCCAGCAGATCAGGTAGTGCAAAACATTTATGTTGCAAATTTCAACCTCTTAGTATCTGGTTAACATGTTCTATAATTTTATATCCCTGTTTGTAAAGAATTGCTTCCTGCTATTTAACCTGAGCCCGTCTCATTCTAGACTGTCCTCATGACAATTGGTTTGACCATGATCCATTTTTGCCCTGATGTCATAGCTATTGACTTTTATAAATTATGCCATGAACTAAAATCAGTTTCCATTTCTTCTCTTAGCCACTTCAATTATAGTGAGAACATGTGGTCATTTAAACTTTCAGTAAAATCATTCCCCAGCATGCTGCTTGTCATTCTGGATATTCTCTTTTGCGCTCTTCCCATCTCATCCATCTGTTCTATAAAGCATGATTATGACAAACTGGGCACAATACTCCAGGTTTGGCCTCACATGTGTTCTAAATAGTGACAGTATTACCTACTGTGTTCTGCTCCCAAAGTTCATTTTTATGTTCCTTACTAAGGACAGCATGAGCAGTTCTACACACTAAGGCAAGGCATGGCAATTTTATGTATACTGTGCCATATCTCAAGTTCTCAGGGGACTTCATTGGAATAACAGATCAAAATACATGTATATACAATTTTTTTCAACACACTAAACCAAATCTAAATAAATGATTTTACACCAAAATTAACAACTACAAACATATATAGCCTACAAGATGTATTATTCATCAAAGACTTGCAAAAAAATTCAGCTCCTTTTTAAAGATCTCCACCAAAGAGCAACTCCTAATCTAGACTGAAGAGTTCAGAATAATGGGGCCACCACTGAGAATGCTTATTCACCAGATGGCCTAAAGTATGACCTTGAGATGGCTAGTAAGTTGTCCTCAGTGGTGTGGAGGGAGCCACTAGGAGCATGACAAGGCAAGAGGTCTTTAAGGTAGCCAGGGTCCAGGGAATGCAGGGCCTTGTAAGTTAAAAATATGATCTTAAAAGTGGTGTATCACCTAAATGTTAGCCAGTGCAGATGATGCAGCACATGTGAGATGTGCTCAGAGTATACAGTTTCTGCAACAATCCTGGCCATGGTATTCTGCACCAGTTGCAGGCAATGCATAAACATTCCAGACAGACCTTGGTACACAGCATATAGGATAGTGTATGTCTTAACATTAACAACAAGGCAGTTCTTACACGAGTGGATGCTATGCCGATTGTTTTTTTTCTACTTATTCTTTATCCATTCCTACTGTTCCTTCCAACCACCACTCGTTCCGTCCTACAAGGAGTGATGACCTCCCAACCTCTACTGACCAGCTTGGTCTGCCCCTAGAGTGCCATACTGCCATTGGGGCCCTTTGATGGCCAGGATTACCCCCCAGGTGGGATGAGGAGAGAACCCTCCCTTACCCCCTTTCCCCTGCGGTGAGCTGCACATTGGGGTCTGCTCCTGGTCGGTGGGTGGTGAGACCGGCTCCAGAGGACTTCATCTAGGTGACTGGAGGGCATTTTTCCTCCAAGTAATTTCTCCTCTTGACCCTGCCCCCAAGACGCCGGTGCAGAGAGTCTGCCTGCTGACGCACTATCCTCTCAAGCGCCTAACGACGTCCCCCCCCAGCTCCGGTATACTAAGCCACCGAGCCCCTCAAGAGTCAGTGCATCCACTAATCCTCTCAGAACATCGGGTGCTCCAAAGCACCCCTGGCATCCCACGCCGAGGGAGGAGAGCATCCGTTGGGATGCTCTATCCTCCCTCCTTCCCCCAGCTGACCCCCATCGACCCGAGTCCGTTCCTGAACCCGGGTTGCCGGGGTAGCGTGAGGTGTGGCATCCAGTGCCTCAACCCTCAGTGCCACTGGGCTTTATGATGATTGTTGACCTTGAGAGTGCAGCTTGAGAGGTCACAATATCGCCATAGCAACCAGGAGTGTAAGAACGTGTCTTGTTGTTAACGTTAAGCCATACACTTTTCTTTATAATGTATGTTATGGCCAATAGCAGGACAAAAGGGAGAGAGAGGGAAAAATGGGGAAAAACAAATCAGTAAACATACAAAATAATTTGTTTTCACAGCAGCAACTGCAGAGTGATTCCAAGAACCGACGATAGGTCTGCACTTGCTAGCTGCTCTCATAGAATCACCCCCCAGACCACCACTGGAGCACACTTAAACCTCCACCTGTCACCCCTTACCTCTCACATCCACTGCAGACTCTCCGACATTGGCTATCAATCAATTACTCCAGTTACAGTAAGTTGAAGGTGGCGCGACTTTGTACTGGTGAACGTTTTTTTATTTTTGAAACTGCCACTTTTTCGGGTGGGAGCAATTAGCATGATTGGTTACCAGGGCAATGCAGGAGTACTTGGGGGAGATAGTATGATGTCCATACTGAAGCAGAATGAAAAGTCATTCTGCTGCAGTACGGACGTCACTACTGTAGCAGAACCACATTTTACTTGAAACTGAAATCAAGTAAGAACTACATTCTAACATAAACTTTATTATAATAATCAAGTCTTGAGGTAGCAAAGGTATATACCAGGTAACCAGATTCACATGTTCAAGAAAATCAAGACAGAGTTTTATACAGGAGATATTTCACAGCTGGGAAAAAAAACACTGTGGACTACTGCTACATGGTGTTCCATTATCTTCTTGGAGTGCAGATTGAAATCTAGATTCTTTACCTATCCACAGTTAAAAGAGTGGTACCATTTATAAATGGCAAAACAAGACCATCATTTAGTCTAGCTGACCCATGTGGCCCTGGTTCTACTCTTAATAATTCTGTATTGCCCGGATTTGGACTCAGGCTACTGGAGATGATCCAGAAGGAGATTTCTTGTAGGTGTCATTCCAGTAAACAGATTACACCATGCCCATCCAGTGTAAAAGACAGATATAGCTCAGAATCTTCCTTATATCAGTAAAAACTCATTCCATATCGATTAATGACACAACCCAAAGGCAACATGTACATTGGGATAAACAAGAGGAACAAAATCAAAACCTGGGGTACCTCACAACTGATTACTACTGGGCACAATGAGAAGGACTCCATTACAAAGTAGGGTGCTGCAGGGCTTAGTGGTGGGATTGGTCCTCTTTAATGTCTTCCTAATTGTCATTGCAGATGAACTGGATGGGAGATGGATCTTTTTGCAGAATATACCAACATCTATAATTGGGAGAGTGTGGAAAGAATAGGTAGGGTTCTTGAAAAACTTGAGGAGTGATCAAAAATATTGCAGCTGATATTAAATGCAAAAAAGTGCAAACTTATGCACCAGGGACATAGGAACTCAGGAAATAAGTATATGAAGGAGAGTGATACTGTTAGCCACTGAGAAGGAAGAGAACCTTGGGGTTATCACATCTGATGATCTCAAAGCAGCATGACTATGTGATAAAGCAGTGGGTTGGGCCAATGCAATGCTGGGATGCACAGAGAGAGCAGTCGTCAGCTGGAGAAGGGAGGAGGTGTTTCGTCTGTGTCGGCTCACTTGTAAGATCCCACCAGGAGTATTGTGCCAGTTCTGGAGGCCACACCTCAGAAAGATCAGTGACAAGGTGGAGGCATTTCAGAGGAGGGTAATTAAAATGGTGCAGGAGTTGCACCAAATGGACTACAGGTAGAACTGAGGTATGTTGGCATACACCTTGGAGGAAAGGACAGTGAGAGGGAACATCATAGGCACCTAGAAATTTCTCAGGGGGATGAACAAGGTACAGGAGGGGAGACTTTCTCTAAGGAGAAAGAAAACCAGGATCAGAGATTATGCAATGAATTTTGGAAGGGGGGAGTTAAAGCAGGATCTGAGAAAGCGCTGCTTTACTGAAAGAGTGGTAGACACCCAAAGTAGACTGCCAGTGGAAGTGGTGGAGGCAAGAATAGTAGGCAGCTTCAAGCATGTATAGGACAGAAATAAAGGAATAAGAGTAAATAGGTAGGGAGGATGGTGGGTTGCTACAGACCAGTTAGGATCTGTGGAGGCAGACTAGGGATGGACCATCTGGGTAGACTGGGTGGGCCAAGTGGTATTTTTCTTCTGTCAAATTATGTTTCTATGTTTCTAGTACCTACTGTGTCCTGCCAGATAGGAAAGGCTCAAATCATTCCAAGCCTGTTCTTTTGAGTCTCCCATATTCTTGCCATTGATTCATCAAAACTCAGTGATCCACAGCATCAAATGCCAAAGGGAGATTAATGAAAACAACTGTTGATTACTCCCCTCTATCTCTCACAAAAAGCAGGTAATTAAGAACCTTGACAAGCATGATCTTTATGCTGCATCAGGACCTAAAACCCGACTGGAAAGGTAGATGGATGTTAATTATCCCATGTTTAGCCATAGGTTGCACCACCGCTAGCTTCTCAATAATATTCCCCAGAAAATGAAGGTTTGCAACTGGCCTGTTGTTCCACAGCACTTCAAGGTCCAATGATTGTTTCTTCAGGAGGGCCTTTACCACTGCTTTTTAAAGAGCTGCAGGCAAACACTCTTCCATGAAGTAACAGTGAATGATGCTAGCACACACCAAACCCTACATCTCACAACAGCCCACCAACAAAATCAACAGTCCAGTAGTGCAATCACTGAACAAAGGGTGCAAACTAAAGAGCAGAGATCACTTCAAGCACATTCTCTGTCAAAGCTGCCTGAATCAAAGGCACATTAACTAGTGTTTTCGATATTTCAAACCTCTAAAACTATTTTGTCTGCTATGATGAGGCTAATTTTTGGTCTTGCAACTTAAAACCTGTCAGGTTGTTGAGTGTTCTTTTTTATAAAACTGTTTCTGCTCCTCCTCACCCAAGTATATATTTTTCCATAAATCATTAGTCCAGCTAGTCAGTTACACATGATTCTGTGAATCCTCAAGGCTCAGGGACAGAAAAAGAGAATCAGAGATAGAGAAAAGTAATGCTGTACATCTAATAAGAATCACTTATTAGAAAATCTCATTTGGTCTCTGGGTAGAAATGTACTGATAGTCCAAAGAGGGACAGCACTTGAATTGTTCTTGTCCTATTGCTGACCTTTAGATTGCCTGGCCTCGATCTGAGAGATTGTTTTGCTTACTATAATTAATAGTGCCATGATGGACAAACTGAAAAATGCCCATAGACATCTTTCTGTTTTTGTCCCTAGGATTATTCTTACTGATAGGTTATTAAAATGTAAAAAATATTTTAGTACAAATAAACATGAAAAACTCTCTGAGGGAAATTTCAAGGAAATGTTTTTTCTGTAATCCTAAAGCTCATTTCTTTAATCATATTATATTTCAAGTCTTCAATATTGCCATCCAATAAATTATTTGTCACTGAAAAAAAACATTTTTTGCACCCCCACACACACTCACAGATACAAGCTGTTGTACTCAACCTAGAGGAAGAAGGAAAACAAATACCTGAACCTAAATTCCAAGCTGCCATTTTATTGATAGCTACAGTTAAAAAAAATATCTATATTAGGGCTAAATAGCACAGTGTGGAAAATGCTGTGTAAAGGTAGCAAGGTGCTTTCTTTTACTGCACACTTTCTCCAATGATGCATCAAAAAATTAGCTGTTTTCTCTACTCAGTATGCCTTTCCTGGTGAAACATCTAACTAAATAAATAAAGTTAATAATAGTACATAAGAGGCTGTGTAACGGTAGCAAGGTGTTTTCTTTCACTGCACACTTTCTCCAATAATGCATCAAAAAATTTATTGTTTTCTCCCCTCGGTATGCCTTTCCTGGTGAAACATCTAACTAAATAAATAAAGTTAATAATAGTACATAAGAGGCAACCCATGGAGGCCCAATTAATTTATTGTGAGTCACTAGAGGTAGCTCAAATGACTTAGAATAAATGTTCTTTTTTTTATATTTCAAAATGGTAATGAAGTTTCCTTCCCCCTAGATATGAAGTGGAATACTACACTCCAAATATTCCAACATGAGACCACTGTATGCAGTATGAGATGTACAGTTGCTTTGTGTGCTGATGCCTGAAATCACAAAGTAATTTATGTCTATGGTTATAAGATTAGACTTTTGGGAGAGGATGGAATTCCATGTGTGCTTAAGGCCTTTGTTTGATCACATGGAAGTGATTAACCAGAAAATGAAAAATGAGTTTCTCATTTTCATAAAAATGTTGAATAATATAATATAATACTTATAAAGCATTTAAAGGGGAACATTCGTGATCTGCACCCATATTAGCATGAATGCCCATGAAAAGCTATTTTAGAGGGGAACAATCAGTACAAAGGGCCCCAAATTCAAGTGTGGGGTGGACCCAATGCGCACTCTGAGTGCAAAAACATTTTGGTTTTCTTACTGTTTACTGTAGAGTAGTAGATTATATCAGACTAATTTTGCCTAGTTGTAGACTGACATTTTCTTTTACTACAAATCTCAGAATTGCCTGTAGATGACATCAGAACAGTAGGCACAGTGGAAATCCAATAGCCTGTAGTGCATGTTGAAGCTTTTCTCATCCCCAGTCAGATGTTTTCCAGGTCTGCCTTTCTCCAGGGAGCTATGTACAGTCCCATGTGACTGTACATAGTCTCCAGGGGACAGTGGCAACAACAAGTAATAGATTAGAGTTTATAGAAACTCTAACATGCACTGCATTCTATTGAATCTCCCTCTACTGTCTACTTCTTTGATGTCAGCTGCAGGCAATTCTAGGATCTGTAGTGAAAGATGATAGCCTAGAATTAATCAAAATTAGTCTGATACAATCTAATATACTGCACTGAACAGTAAGTAAACACAAATGTCTGCCCTATACTGATACTACATTGCCACTTTTGTTTAGAATCTTGTGATGTCGCTGATGATCAAGCTGTTGCTAACCATATTCTAGTGAAGCACAGCTTGAACATTAGTGACATCACAAGGTTCTGAAAGTGGAGGACAGATAGTATCACTATGGGCAGAATTAATCATCAGTTATCTTTGGACTGCTGCCCTCCTGTCTTACTTTTAGTGTATGTCTAATATTGTGTTATGATTTGGCATTTTTTGTTAAAATAATAAAGAGTTTTTTCCTTTGTAACTAACTACCATGAATTCCTCTCTCCTCAGCAGTTTGTGCTCTCTCTTTCCATAAAGCCTGAACATTCTATGACATCAGTAATGTTTCACGCCATTCAGATGGATAGCATGGAACAGTGTGACTGATGTCATGGAATGTCTTAAACATATGAAGAAAGAACAATGGCTGCTAAGGAGAGTGGAACTCTCTGTAGAACTGAAAGCATTCAAAAGCTAAATAATTTATCAAACATTTGTAACAACATATCGAAATACATAACTAGCATGGAAATGTAATGGGATGGCCTTTCTCAATGTAAAAGTCATTTTCTATTTGCTTTAATCTAACATTTCATAGATTTTCTGTATTTCTGTTTGTTATATTGTTCATTATAGTGTGCATTAATGTGGAAACAGGATCTATGTCCCTGCAGTAGTTGCAGTTTGCTTATTGTTTTATAGTACATGCTGCTAGGTAGAGCTTGTTTTCAGGACCGTCCTATATACAAACACCTTAAGCTACAATAAAACTGAAAAGCAGAAACATATTCAGTGGTGCCAGCCACAATGCAACACAGCAATGCTGTATTATATCATAAAATACTGCCATACGCTGCAGGAAACTGTAATTCAATGGCAATTAAGCCCTTTTTACAGCTGCATGAGAGGAGCCCTTCAGTCATTTTGGGAAGGCTAGAAGAGAGAAAAAGGACTGTGGAAGTACATGATTGGACACCTCTCTAATGTGCTTCCACAGGGCTGAGGTCATACCCTCAGCCTTTGCTTTTCACAGTCCTTCCCCTCCATGGACTGTACAGGCACAATCTCCTTCTCATGGCGCTATTTTGTTTTCACTCATAACATCCGCAGTTGCAGCCAAAAACAAAAGAGGCTGCCATGCCCAAGATGGCTGCTAAAAGCTTAGTGTGCATGTGAGAGTATCATGCATGTGCAGTTATGTCATGCTAGCCAAGTTGGGCACAGCGAGCTCTTAACTCATTTGCTCCTGGTGGCCATTTTGGGTCCATTCCAGCAATGGATAGTTCCAATGCCGTATGGCATCTGTGGGAATGAATTTAATCACTGCACATGTGCTAGCGGACTCACCACTCTGAAGCAGCTGAGTTAGCTCTGACCAAATCTTGTTTACTATAATACTGTGTGACATGTTATTTACTGCAAGTTATTGTATTGCAGTGTGACTGGCTCTGCTGTATATACAATAATTATAATGTTGTAGTACTGTGTGGAATTTTCAAATTCCATGGAATTAAATTCTGAGGAATACTGAAAATTCCTCTGAAATTCCACCAAATTCTGTAAGAAATGGAATGGTGTAATTCTACAGCATAAAATAGATGTGGAATGATTTTCTGCGGAAAAATCATTGATCCACAGAATATTATTCAGAAGATCTCAATATATTTCCACAGAAATTGTTGTGGAATAATTTTCCTATGGAAAAAAATACTGTTCTGTGAATAACAGTAGGCAGAATTTCTCAGGTGAACAGGTGAAATTTTGGCACAAATTCCTCCTGTGGAATGGTCATTCTGCACTAAATCCACCAGCAGAACTCTGCATATCACACAGCACTATAATATAGAATAAAATACAAGACACAGTTAAATACAGCCACACCCAAAAACACACCATTTTACAAGAGATGCTTTGAAACTGTTATACATGGGTGCATTTTGCAACCCGGGTCGGTGGGGGAGAGTTCCATGCCATGGTTACTAAACAGTTAACTGGCATTGGGCCATATCTAGATCTAGATTTAGGGATTTGCAAGCCCTTTTCCTGTAACTTCCGTAAGTGAAAATTTTGAGTTGTGTAGGTTAACTTTTCAAACAAGTATGGTGGGGCAGAGCCAGCCATACATTTGTAAAAGAAATTGTATAGGTATCTCTCTCTCTCTCTCTTTTTCTCTCTTCCACTCTCCCTTGTATTCTTAAGGCAAGCCCCATCAAGTTCTAGGAGCAGTGTATAATGATGCATCTTTGCTGGAGGATTAACCAACCCTGATATGAATCCCGCTGTTTGGTAGTGCAGTCTAGCCAATTTCCATAGATTGGCCTTGTTTACCATATGATAGATTATATTACCATACTCTTCCATGGTGACTTAACAGATGATGCTAGTTTTACTCTGTTTTTTTGTAATAGAATGCTAATGCCCAAAGGTGCCTTGCTTCTGAAAAACCTTCACACAGGTTTTATTGATATGCTCATCAAATTTCAAGTCAGAGGCCCAGATATTTATATGAACTAACTTGCCCAATTTTTAATCCATTTAGGAGAGAATGTATATCCAGCTCATTTAACA
This sequence comes from Neoceratodus forsteri, assembly GCA_016271365.2. Classification (NCBI taxonomy): domain Eukaryota; kingdom Metazoa; phylum Chordata; order Ceratodontiformes; family Ceratodontidae; genus Neoceratodus; species Neoceratodus forsteri. Next base: position 244,100,920 of record CM028130.1, read on the forward strand.
CAGTTCTGGTTGTCCCAACCTTTGACCTAAATAACTCTGAGTTTGTTTTTGTATTCAGAATCAGTTTATTTTGGATAAGCCAATGTTCCAATGTCTTAAACTCCAGTTGTAGTGTCTTTTGAACTTCAAACTGATCATGGGCTAATAATACCAGGAATATGTCGTCTAAATATATTTGGAGGTATTGGACAAAAACAACCTGGATAACCCTACAAAAAATTGAACAAATAAAAGGGCACCCAAAATCAATTGCTTTGGTACCCCCTTTATTACTATTCTAATGTTTGACACCACATCCCTTATAGTCACCATTTGTGATCTGTGATTAAACTAAGACTCAAACCATTGTAAGAGTTCTGAACCATTCTCTTTTAAGCTATTTTAATCAACAATAGTGAATGGCCTTTCTATTGAAAGTTTTTGTTAGATCAACAAACACCGCCATAATCATGCAAGCTCCCTCCATTACCAATCTGGCCTGAGGCTGTCCAGTCCACCTGGTTTGAATATATTAAGAGATTTCAGCTGTTTTTGGATGTCTTTCTGATGATTCTAAATCTAAAAGGGGGTCTGCCATTTCCTAAATCCCTGACATTTCAAGAATTTAGACTACATTTTAATCACCCTTACTTCCTGAATCTACCAGGGAAACTATTAAACAAATTATTTATAGCCTCAGCTATTATCCCTGAAACAAATTATTTCAACTCCATCGACCTTTAGAGAAATTGGATGGGTAGACTTAACCAGAGACTGTAACTATTTAAGGTTTTTCCAAAAATCACAGAAACTTGATGCTGACTAGTATTGATTTTTATGATAATGCACTTCTCATTTGACTGTCCATTGAGCCATTAATAATTGTTTCCAGTATTTTATAGGTTTCCCAGCTACAGTCCCATTTTGATTTTCTAGCTTTGTTTTCCATAACATATTTCTAATGCAAGTTTTTGAGTGTGAGTGTGTGTGTGTGTGTGTATGTGTGTGCATGTGTATGTGTGTGCATGTTAGAATGTTGCCATTTATCCAAGGTATGTCCCATTGTTTCATTTTTATACAATGTTTTGGTGCATGTTTGTCACATATTTGCAAAAGCTCACAAATGAAAACATCTATTTCATTATCATGATCATGTATGAGATCAAGCCAATCCCTTCCAATTTTGTTCGGGTCAGTCAGGAATGTCAAATTTTTGAAACTCCAGAATGACCAGAAATTCAAATAAAAAACCTTTCTAAGCTCATTAGGACAATTTAAATTGATCCTGCAACTGATCTCACAATGGTCGCCTGATAAAGCTGGTCCCACTTCACCATTATAGACTGGTACATTCTTTGAGACTAAATCATTTCAATCAAGCTGCTTGTGTCGCCCATATTACTGATTCTGGTAGGGGTATCAATAATCTGTATGACAATCAGTATGCTAAATACCTCACTTAATCTACTTCCCTTTGGAGTTTCCTAGTGGGCATTAAAATTTCCCAGGAGAACCACATTTTCAGATTTCACTTGATCTTTATGAAAGCAAGCTATTTCATCAAATATCATACCATTTATATGTGGCACCAACTAAGCAGCACCAGTAGTAAGGTTCAGTTTACTCACCTCCACCAAGAACTCAATCCCTTGTCATACAAATGTTCTTTTCCACACTACAAGGGCCAAGATTATCCTTAATTTATATTAGAAACCCATCTCACCTCCAATTCCTATCATGTCAGCATGCATCCCTACATTGCTATTTCAGAGTCAGCAATGTGTATATCAAGCCAAGTGTCAGAAATTCCCAATATGGTTTGCAAACACCAAATTCTCAATTTATCAGTCTTTGACATGTGACTTTTAGCATTTCTGGATTGAATTTTGATGTGTGGCATGTTTTTTTTTTCAGGATTTGCTTGGAGTTACATAGAAAATTTAGCAAATCAGGCCACAGGCCCAATTAATTGTCTCCCACTCCATGTGGGTAAATTTAATATCCAGAAGCCAATATATACTTATCAAGACCATGCTTAAATGATTCTGCAGTGCTAGCATAGACCACTTCCTTAGAAAGTGAATTCCCTAAACAAGCAGCCCTCATGGTAAAAAAACTGATGTATTTTAATGGTATTAGCATGTGGGACAAGCAATTGTTTGTTATGGGGCCTTAGTTGGACAGTCCTATTGTTAAACGTTAGACCACACTTGTCCATGATTGTCTGATTATTTACAATATTAAATAATAAAAGTAGGTCCCCTTCTTCTTCCTTGTCACCACACTAAACTGGTCAAGATCTCTGAGTCTGTGCTCATAATTTTTATCAGATAAACCTTGGATAGATTTTGTTACTTTCCTTTGAATCTTTTCAATTAAGTTGACATCTGTTTTCAGATATGGGTTCCAAATCAGAGAACCATAATCAAATGTGGAATAACATATGATTTATAAAGCCTCATTATGCAATATCTGTTCATGCTTGTGAAAGATTTTTTATTGCATAGATCAGTCTATTAGCTGTAGTGGTAGGAGAAGTGGACGAAATTCACTCTGTGAAGTGATTCGCAGACTAATACGGAATCCGCAAAGTACTCCGCAATGCGAAGCAGAGTACTTTACATCATGATGAGGAATGTGAAGTCCTTTGAAACCAATAACTTTGCATTATTCTGCCTTCACAAACCACTTCTCCACCAATTTTAAGGCAAAGTACATTGAAATCAATGTATGTTGCATCACTTTACCTTGTTATTGAGCTCCAAGACAAATTGTGCAGTACTTCATGGGATTGCAGGTCACATGTGCTCTAGATTGTTCTGCACAGCCTCAGTTCTGTGTAGTGTGCGTGTAGTGAAAGATGGAGACAGTTTCTTCTAAGAGCGCTGCGATTGAAATCCTCTAAAAAAAAGCCTTTTTTGATCCATTTTTCTTGCTCAAAATTTAGTACATCAATTGTAGGCAACCCTCCTGTGCTCATATCATTGAGTGTTTATTGTTTGTGTGTAGATTTTGAATGTTAATTTAGGGCAGTCAGTCTATGTACAGTGAAGTGTGCTTTGAGGGAGGGGCGTATCTGTGATGTAGGTAGATTAACTGGGAGAATATGGCAGTCTTTCTGTTTTGGTTATAGTTTTCTTGTATAACTGTTAATGTACACACAGTAATATTTTCAGTTATGCTTGACATTTTTTTTGCTGATTGTTGTGGTACAGCAGTGCATAATTTTAGTTTGTTTAAAACATTTGGTTATATTACTACAGGGTTTCAATTTGCTACACATTACATGTAGTGTATGTGTGAGTGTGTGTGATGCATGCTATTAAATCAGACACCTTTTATTGTGCCACAGAGTAATTGCAGTAGTGTGAACCTGCTATCCACCACACCTGCATACATTTTTTTATACTGCTTTATGGTATTATTACTGGTAGTGGACTGTTACTGTCATGTACTACCCCCCAAATGGCAAAAGGTATTCTTTTCCAGATGTGGATTTGTGACTTGTGAATACTGGTTAGATGTTGTTGTGCCTTTGCATCTGCATCTCTTGAGTGCACAGCGTAATCTTAATCTGTGCATTTGTAGTACACCATTAATTCTGGGAGACTTTGCATTACTTGTTATGCTCTCATTTCACTTCATCAGTACTGAGGAATTTTCTGGACACAACACAGTAGCATCTTGGGGATGCGCATTAATTCTGGTGACTGTGTGTGACCACTGCACACATGACTGAGTGTGCCATTTATTCTGGGAGACTTTGCATTTCTTGTTGTGCACTCATGTCACTTCATCAGCACTGGGGAGTTTCCTGGACACAAGACAGTAGCATTTGGGGGATGCACATTAATTCTGGTGACTGTGTGTGACCACTGCATGAATGACTGAGCGTGCCATTAATTCTGGGAGAATTTGCATTTCTTGTTGTGCTCTCATTTCACTTCGTCAGCACTGGGAAGTTTTCTGGACAGAGGACAGTAGCATTTTGGGGATGCACATTAATTCTGGTGACTGTGTGTGTGAGGGGCTGCCACTATTGTTGTTACTTCACCTTACTTTGTGTTAAGGTGGCATGACAATGTGAAGTAATAATTACAAGGTGAAGTAAGCCTTTTGTTTTGACCACTCCAAAATAGCGACAATGCAAACTGCCCACTTTGCAGGCACTTCACTGGTAAAATTTAAATTTGCTGCATCTCTAATTAGCTGTTCTAGTTACACATTGGCAGTGATCTGTAGAATTTAGGTTGCAATTTATAAGAATGCCCAGATCTCTTTCAGTAGCAGAATTTTTTAATCTCTTGCCTCCTAATTTATAAATATATTTGGGATTATTGTTCCCAAAGTGGAGGACAGTGCATTTAGTGGAGTTGAAATTAATTTTGTTTGTGCTGGCACATTCATAAATTTTATTTAAATCATTACTAAGAGTGAGGTGTTTTTTGTACAAGTCCACCTCTTCTCCTATTTTGGTATCATCTGCAAACTAGGCTATAGTATTCCTAAAATTAACACCCACATCACTGATAAACAGACCCAAGAGCACAGGGCTCAAACAGACCCCATGGGAACCTGCTAGTCACATGACCCCGATCCAAAAGACAGTCACTAATTTTTGCTATCTGAGATAATTGTGTTAACCAGCTCTTAATCCAATTAAATTAACAATGAAGAGGTTAAATACCTTGGTGATTAATTCTTTAGTGAGTAAATCATGAGGTACTTTGTCAAAGGCTTTTTCTAAATCCAGTAATATGACATCCACAGATTTCCCAGAGTGGATACTCTCACTTACTTTATTATAAAAGCAGATCAAATTAGTTGCACAGGGTAAGCCCATTTGAAAACCGTGCTGAGCAGAACCTTCAAATCCTAATCTTTTAATTTCAGTTTCAGTTTCCCTTTTTAGTAAATTTTCCATTATTTTACAACAAAGTGATGTATGGCTTATTGGACAGTAGTTGGAAACAACACTTATATTACCCTTTTTAAAGATAGAAAACCTACAATCTGAATTCAATCTACTTCAGAGTCAGCTCCGAAACAAAAAGCTCCCAATAAACACCAAAAAAAACTAAGGCAATGTTATTTTCTCCACTTCTCCATGCTGCAAATCCAGCCACTACTGGCTCCATTCCACAGATCACAACAATCCTGGGAGAAAACCTAGAATTTGTCAATAAATTCAAGTACTTGGGAGTGTGGCTCGACCATAGACTTTCCTTTACGGACCATATCGAAGATCAGTTAAAGAAACTGAGGCAGAGGCTTGGACTCTTTTTCATGATTAATAACTTCCTTACTAGTGATGCCAAGTGGCAGTTGGTACAAACAATGTTTCTCTGCTTGGTCGACTATGCTGACTTTCTTTAGAGTCACTGCCCTTTCTCTCATCTTGATAAATTGGATACGTTGTATCACTGGGCTCTGAGATTCATTACTGGCCTACCTTTTTCCACTCATCATTGTGCCCTTTATGTTGCTGTGGGGTGGCCTTACCTTCAGTAAAGGAGAAACAGAAATTATGTACTCTGGACGTTCAGAGCTATTATCAAAAAACTACCCTATATATCTCTGATTGTCTTCACTGTGTGAGCTTGGGAACTATGCACTGTGAAGCTACTCCTTTATTTCCTTAAAGGTACCTAAGCTAAAAACATGCTTTGGAAGAATGGCTATAATAGCTCCCTGGTGACCTGCTGGTGGTCAGGTAAATTGCCCCATGCCCCCCCAAAAAATCTCCATGCAGAGACAGCTACAAAGAGGAGACCTACAGAAACTCAAAGCACACCTAACTACCAACAACTGGCTCCCCATTTACACAACCCAGTCAGCTGACCTAGCTCTCGTCCACTTCATAACCACCTTCAACAAAGCCTGTGACTTATTTGCTCCCCTTACCAAGCAAGTAGTGAAAACCAGAATCACCCCCTGGATCACACCCTCACTACTGAACCTGCTCCAACAGAGGGACAACCTCTGGCATAAGGCTCTAGACTCTCAACGCACTCAGGATAGACAGCTATACCGGGAGGCCCACAATAAATGTACATGGGCTATAACACAGGCAAAGGCCACTTAGTACCAACAAAACTCTAACCACCTCTTGGGGAGATGGCAAAATTCTGGAGTAACATAAAGAACTCAATGGAAATCCCACTCCCACCCTTCCCAACTCACCATAAATGGCGTGTCACCCAGGATCCTTACACTATTGCAGAAGCCCTTAACTCCACCTTCTCAGACCTCTCCCATATCCTCCCCTAATTTCTTCCACCCTGTTCCCCCACCCCATCCCGACACACTGTGTAATTTAGACCCATCACCTTTCAGGCTGAGAGTCATCTCCTGATGAGGGGCAAAACATTACATTTCCAAAGCTATCGCCAATTCCCGTTACAGCAATGATTCACTTGATCTTAAACTTATCCGGCTGACACTGGATGTCATACTACCCCACCTTGCTAAAATTCTCAACCTCTCTCTCTGCCTCAGACAGTTTCCATCAATCTGGAAGAGGGTCATAATCACCCCCATTCTGAAGAGTGGCGACCCTACGCACACAAGCAACTATAGACCAATCTCAATACTCCCCCCCCCCTCTCCAAAGCTCTGGAAAAAATAGTCTCAGACCAGATAACAGAACACCTAACCAAACACAACCTCCTCTGCCAGGCTCAGCATGGTTTCAGGACTGGCCATAGGACGGTCACCGCACTCACTGAATTCACCTCTTTCATCTATGAGGCACTGGACCAAGATTCTGTTGCTGGAGCAATCTTTGTGGATCTGACCAAGGTATTTGACATGGTCAGTCATGATCTGCTGCTCTGTGTCCTCCCAAAACTAAATGTGGTCCCCTGAGACTATAGCCTGGTTCAAAGATTACCTCTCAGGCCGGTCACAACAAGTCAAGTTAAATGCCACCATCTCCTCCTGCAAAGCTGTGCGCTCTGGAGTCCCACAGGGTTCTATTCTTGGCCCTCTTCTTTTCACCCTCTTTTTAAACTCGCTTCCCAAGGCCTGCAGTGGTCATCTGCTTCTCTATGCTGATGATGCAGTACTATACTGGAAACACCCACAGCCAAGCACCCTCCAACTTGCCCTTCAGGGTTTTTTCAGGGAGCTAGAGACATGGTTTAATGAGCATCGCCTGATCATCAACTATAAAAAAACTAAATCCATGATCTTTGCACACCAGCAAAGCCCTCACAGGCAGTTGACCCTCCTAATCAAAAACTCACAAGGCACCCCCTTGAACACGTTATAAATTTCAAATATCTGGGCATCACACTAGATACCTCCCTCTCCTGCCATAGTCACATTTAACACCTCTCCTCAGCTGTCAATGCTAGAGTGGGCATACTCTACAGACTCAAACACTGCCTACCCACACAGGCCATGCATCTAGCTGTCTCCTCGCCAATCGTCTCCCTGAATGACTACGGGATAATGATATATGGATCAGCTGAACCCACTGCTCAACGTAGTATTAACACTGCCCTGAATAAAGCTTGCTGACTAGTCACCGGCAGTGACAGACTAACCCATACCTGTGACCTATACGATTTGGCCGGCTGGTTAAACTTCCAACAAAGACTAAAGTTTCACACCTGCGTCCTCACAAAAAAATACATCTCCAGCCTGCCCCCCTTGGCCTCCTCCCCTTAATCAGCCCAGTCTCCCACAGGTGAAATACACAACTCGCAGCAAACTCCTCATTCCAGGTCCCCCACTGTAGAACATCTCTAGGCCAAAGATCTTTCTGGTACCGTGCTCCCCTTTGGCTAAATGCTCTACCTCCCCAGATCTCTCACACCCATAGCATTTCCCTATTCAAAGCAGGCCTCAAAGTTCACCTACTTGAGACTGCAAACTGTGACTGTGGCTAGTCTCCCTTCCCACCTCGTATGCCCCCATACCTCTACAACTGACTCAGGGTCCTCTCAACCCTATGAATCTGCTTCCTACCTATCTCAAACTAATGGAATCCTGATAGCTGCCTACCACTGTCTCTGGTAAACTAAGTTAAAGCCTGGACTGCATTGCCAGTACTGTTTATGAATGCTGACTGTTAATGTATGTTTTCCCTGAATACTGCTTGACTATGTATGTTTCCCTGTGTTTTATGTACTCCCTCCACCCCATGTAACCGACGTGGAGCCTTTGCAAAAGAGTCTGTGACTCAAAGGATTGTAATTCTGATCTTATGCAATAAATAAATAAAAAAGATTTGTGCTGCCATCTTTATGGAACAAAATGCAAAAATCGCTAAAGCTTAGTACCCCATCAGTCTATCCTCCTTAAAGACACTATATGATCATTAGGTCAAGGAAATTTGCAACTGCTTCCCCCGATCCTAAACTTCCCTGCACTAATAGCGTACCATGATGGTGTTGTCCTCTCCACTATGTCAGACCTAGTGTCCTCTCCTTCACATTTCTCTAATATCTAATTGTGCTCCCTGTCCTCCTGTCCTGTGTTCTTTCTGAGGCTTCATGTGTCCTTCGTCTATCCCCTACCACCCTGTCTATACCCTATCTCACCTTGCCTACCACACCTCCCTTCTACCCTGTTACACTGTTTGTTTTTTTCTTCTTTTAACTCACTGTCTGTCTTGTAACTTATGGCATTGTATGTAATATACCATTACCTAACAAGTGTCCTCGTTAGTACTTCCAGTTACTGTTACTAGACTCATATACCACGAAGGAATTGAACCACTGTTTCCAAACTGTTCTCCACTTATGACTATGTTTAACTATTGTATCTTTTTATTGTATAATATTACTGCAGTGTTATGCTGTGACTGTTCATATATTGTGTATCCTGTGTTCCTGTGCTAACCAGGTCCATCTTGTAAATGAGCCATGCTCAATGGTGTTTGCCTGGATAAATAAAGATTTGATTGATTGACGATAGCCCTTTTCCAATCAGACAGAATGCATCCAGATTGCAAAGATTTGTTAAATAGAATAATCAGAGGTAAAGCCAGAAAGCATGCTAGTTGCTTCAATATAATAGGATGAATGCCATCTGGTCCTGGAAATTTTTTGTTTTTAGATTTAATAGCTCTCCTAGCACTTCTGATGTCTTAAATTGTATAGGATCCGAAATACTGGCATTTATATTAGTTTCAGAATTAGAGTTTGTATTAAATACTGAACAGAATTAAGTGTTAAAGCAATTAGTTACATCACTGTCATGAGTTAATAGCCCACCAGTGTTGAATATTGAAGAAATCTTATTTATAGCATATTATTTGAATTGATATATGCATAGAAATGTTTAGGATCCTTACCATGAGAAAGTCTAAATTCCAGATTTAACTTAGCTCTCCAAACCATATTCTTAAGCTTTGATTGTTCTCTCTTATAAATTGTTTTGTTTGATAATGATAGGTTGAGTTTATATTTATCAATTTTTTTTCTTGTTAACTATGGGGGAATGGTACCTTTATTATTGGATTTTAATTTTGATGGAACATGCAGTTTATGAACATCATAGATAGTCTGCTTAATCAGTTGCTAGCTCTGTTCGGTGTACAGTGTTTCTAGCCTTGAGCTCCAATTAATTGCACCTATTATTTCCTTTATCTTGTCCCAGTTTGCTGCTGTATAGTTTTTATAAACTAGTTGGTTCCTGTTCGTATTAGTGTTGTTTAGGATTCTGCACTGGACCATGCAATGATCACTACTACCAAGATAGAGCACTATGTTTTGGTGCACTATTTTGTTTTCAGTGTTAGTAATGATTAAGTCAAGGATTTTAGAATCTTGTGTTGGTTCCAAAACAAGTTGCTTACAACCATGTGGCAATATTGTGTCAATCAAGTCCCTTTCAAACTGGTTAGAGCCTGTAAGGTGGACCAATTAACATCTGGGGCACTAAAACCACCCACTTATCACATGCTAGCCCTATTTCCTATAGCAGTGTTGTTATATTCATTGGAACTGGAAGAGGAGTGATGGCATATGCCAAGTGTTAGTTTTGGATGATTGGGAAAATTTAAACTAAGCCAGAGTGTTTCAGTTTGAGGATGCTTGTGATCATTGAGATCTATCTCTATGCATTTAATATTGTTGTTAACATAACAACATACGCCACTCCCTCTCTTGTTGTCTCTATTTTTATAAAACACTTGATAACCAGGTATATTTATCACTCAGGAGCTCGATTCATCTTACCATGTTTCAGTGACACAGGCTATATCAATTTTATTTTCCAACATATGTACCTCTAATTCCCTTTTCTTAATCATATTTAGGCTTCTAGCATTAATTACCAACAGATTACTCCCATCAGGATGCACAGAAGCAGATAAAGGGCCAGAAGCTATAAAATTACCATTATCCCCCTTCTTTCTTAGTTTAAATCCATTGCAATAATTATTTAAAAAGTTCTTCCTAGGATAATAGTGCCTATTTTGTTCAAATGCAGTCCATCCCATCTGAATAGATTGTAGTCACCATTAAATATTTCTCAATATGCAACACTGGAATAGGCCTTTGAAAGTGTCCATTTTCTTAGGCACTCATTTAGTTGTTTTATCTTTCTTCCTTTTGATTTGCTAGCTGTCGGCAAGGTAAGTATTTCTTAAAAGACAATTTCACAGTCTATGCCCTTCAGTGTCTCAGCCAAGCTATTAAAATCTTGTTGGATTTTCTCCATTGGTGAGCTCCCTATGTCATTAGTGCCAGGATGGATTATCAAAAGGGGATTTTGTCCTGCATTACCTAGTATGTATTTAGCCATCTGATTTATGTCACTTAACTTGGCTTCCCTAAAGGTGTTGCAGATAATGTTGTGCTTGTCTCTTCGGCATACTGTTTTATCAACATATTTCACAATTGAGTCACACAGAACAAAGTATTGTCTCAGGTTTTCAGTAGATAAATTGTTTACCTTCTTCCCAATATGATCACCAGGGTTAAGACTGCTCTTGGAGTTTGACTCAGTTTGGTTAGGGTTTGTGTTGTTACTTATCTGTTCCCTGTTTATCCTACTGATACCCATATGATAAGAGCATCTTGGCTTAGGAGAGTCTACGGCATTTACAATGGGTGGGTGTGCATAGCTGCTAGGCTGAGAGAGGTTAGTTTGGCTAAAGGACTTGGTTTGTTCTAAACTATCATTAGCAGATAACAGATTTGGTTCATTATCATTCATGGAAATGAGGGGAGTGAACTGGTTAGATAGAGCAATTTGAAAGTCTATTGCCGTGCTCACTTTTTTATATTTATCCCTATGGCCCACCGTAGTCCAGTCATCATCATCAGGGTCACAACTGTAATTGTTGTGTTTCCTCTTTTCATAATTTGAGTTTGCTTGAATTGTGATAGCACAATTATGAGAGGGATTAGTGGCATCCTTGAGGGGAGGGTCAGTAGCTACAGTACAATTGGGAGGGGGAACATGGGATTAGCAGATGTCTCATTGTTAAGAAGTTTTAGTTTTTTGGACATGTCTTCCTGACTCTTTTCTATTTGGGCAAGTTTTTTTTTTATATGTGCCCTTAACACACTATTGTTGACACATTTCTGACATAAGTAAAGTTTTCACTCAGGAAGAGTATCAAAAATGTTATATATCATACAATTTGAGCACTTTAACCACACCTCTCCATCAAGGGTCATGCTAATGTCGTTCGTGTTTTTAGTTATTATGGCAGGACACAGCAGAGATGGGAGAAACTATAAAAGAGAGTGCAGCTGTTATGTTATGACAAGAAAGTAATATTCCAATCTTTCTAGGAATAGTGACCGATAAGTAAAAGGTCTCTTTTTTTTTCAGTTGTTTAACCAGGAGTAACACACTAAGTGGAAAGCTTTTTTACAGGAGCGACCTGGGAGCACAGGGAAGTTAAGTGACTTGCGCAGGGTCACACAGTATGCAAATGGAAGCTGTGGGATTCAAACCCAGGTCTGGTCTGCTGGATGTCACCAGATTTGCAGCTCAGAGCCTTAAACCACTGCACCATACTGCCTCCCTGTAATAGCAGGGAGTAGACTGAAAAGCTACAGCTAAAAGTTAATACTTTATTATATAAGAGCAAGAGCCAGAACTCCAGCAAGAATATGTAAAATAAGCACTTTGTTTACCCTGGAGAGGTAAAGGCACTGGCCCCTTTTTCCTTTTTCCCTGCTTGACAAGCTAGATACTCAATGCACATGCCTCTGCAGTCGTCTCAGTGTGCACCGACGCACTCGCCCTCCTCGCTTGGAGTGCTATATTTATACACCCGGTGATCCAGAACTAGGTCCAGGTCACATGATTACCCTCTTCTCACACAGACAACCAGCAGTTAAAAACTAAAACTAAGTCAAGTTGCACCCCAACCAAATCCTCTGAACTGGGCTACTATTCTGTTCAAGAACTCAGAGCACTAATTAGCTCAGGCAACTAAAAGGTTCCACGGAGACTGTAGTTCAGTTTTAGGCTAAGAACTGCAGCTGCCATAGTCCTTCCTGTCTCACAGCACTTGATGCTGTGAGACAACCAATCAGAGTGCCTGGCAGATGGTCTCACTAGGTAACTAGGTAAAATACCACAGGAATGAGCAAAATGGCAGATACCCACAAGTTCTGTCATAGCACCTCAGAGGCAGTCACAGCTTGTGGACAGGTAGAATTTGCCACCACATCTCCTGCAAGTATAGACAGATTATTTTACCTGAATACACCCTTAGATTAAAACAATCACAGGGGACCTTTGCACTGTTTTTTTTTTTTTACAGTAGATCTGATCTTGCTGTTAAATCCCTTGCTGAGGTCACAGTTCTCTGTCTGTGCCACCATAATTATCCACACAGCAGCAAACTGTGATATCACAACAGAGAAATAGGAATTCTGCAAAGGTCTAATCAGCAGAAGCAGATTAATCACAGGGAATAAGGACTCCTTAAATATAAACTAACCAAATAATCAAGACCAAAGGGAAGAGAAATGCAAACAATATGTAACATTTAGGCGGAGTGGTGTCAGACTATCATATATGATTTTTTCATTCTTTTTTCAGTTTTGAAATGGCAATTCCTAAACAGGGTTATATGCCAATAAATCCAAAGAATGTCAGTTATGATTTGGTGTGCCATTCTATATTTAATTAATGCTAGCAATGATGAGTTCTGAAGTGGCATTTTATTAATAATAATAATAATAATAATAATAAAGGAATTCATAAGAGCAGATGCTTGTGTATTGAAAAAAGTCCAGATGTGACATATTTTTGCATTTTGTCTTTTTGGCCAATACTCCATTCTCCATAAGGTGAAAGACCATAATCTTGAGATTTTGCTTTTAAATATTATCAGATAAATTAAGTATTAGCTGCTCAGTGAGCATAACATAGGCAACTGTCTGAGACATGTCTTTTGTAGTGGGAACGCACCACCACATTTCATAACTGTGCAATAACAAAGCTAGCTGCATGGCGTGATTAGGGATTTCATCTGACATTTATTATACTTGGGAAAATATCCTTTCCCATCCTATCCTTGATGACAATAATGACAATCTTCCAAAATCACAAGGCTCTTTCACACTGTGAAAACATCATCATTCTAATGCCCTGGTAATGCTTGAGTGCCAGTGTGGAATCGATGATTTGTAAATGTGTATGACACAAATGCAGATTTCTTCCATTGTATCATGGAGCCTGCTTGTGGACGTCTGCACGTCCTGAATTGAAAAATATTTGTTTTTCTAGAAACGACATGAATATACAGAAATACCAAAGGTCCTTGCAAGCTCTATACACCTTCCCAGGGCTGAAGTAAAACAAATGTTGCAATACACACCCTATAACATCTATTGTGCACTACAGAATAAGCTAAGAAAATTATTAATTCAGCTATTTGTTTCAAGGTATAAAGAACCCTCTTGGGTTTTGTCTAACTTTAGACTGTTTTCTACATCAGAACTCCGAATGATGTCCTGTTTCTTCTCTACTATATTAAAAGTTGGATGCTTTCACTAGATATTAAGGCACTGTGAAGGTTTATTGTGATTGTTTTTTTGTTTGTAATTTTTGACTAAGAAAGGCACACTGATCAGTGACAGTTCACTAACAGGTGCATCATGTGTGGGGGATTGCATGCACTTGTTCAATGGGCAAATGCTGGTCGAGACTCCGGTGAAAATCCATTACTTGTACAGTATGATAAGTGCCATGAACTATTAAAATTTCACCTGGATAATCAGCAGAGAAGGGTCAAAGGGACCTTCTTTAAATGTCTTTTATGAAGAATGACATCACAGCAGTACAGAATTCTTCTTGTCCTGCACTTTAATTTCATAATTTGGTATTACCCCAGGTTCCTGGAGTGGGACTGGAACTCAAACCCTTCTTAGAAGATAAACATGATAGTTAGGAACCTTCCTTATGCTATTAACTAGGTCATTCCTCCTCTGTGTTCTTGGATTACATCAAGGTGTGGCAGAAAATACATAGAAAGACTGTCAGAGCCAGTGCAGAATTTGTAGATAACTTTTACCTATCCATACAACCTTAAGTGTTGCATACTGCATCAATTGCTGGATATTTAAGTGCATGGTTTGTACTTACAGTACATTTTGATTATCATTGCAACTGACTGTGAATACTTTATGTTAACTTCCTCTTCAAAATGCAGTGGCCCTTTCCCAAAATCTGTGAAAGGGTCAGTCAGATCCCCTTTAGCAATGTTACAACATTTTTCTTTGCTGGTGAAGTTACAACAAAGTTGTGAAATTTGCTTTCTTCAATATCTATGCAAATTTCACTCATTCCAGCCCCTCCCTGCCTTCCAGCACCTGTTTTGGCTCACTCCTGATCCACCTTTGCTCTTGCCCTACTAATTCTCTAGCTCCTACACCTCAACCTCTGTAGCTCCCTCTGACTGTATGGCTCACCCAATTGACATATTATAGCTCTAGAACATTGTTTATCTCCTTTACTGTACCCAAATGCTGGCTTATTGTTTTAAGCACTATGTCCTCCTACAATAGTTTACTGATTTTTGCTGCCTTTTGTTTAAAATTTCCCTTTTGTTATTAATGTCTAAATTGTCCCCCAGATCCCCACCAATGAAGACACAGACAAGTTTGTGTGGGTGCTCAGATTTGACAATTAATTTAATTACTGTAATTCTTTATTTCAAGTATTCATTTTCATCCACAAAACCATAGCTATACATATCCATCAGCAATATTCCCATATACATCATACATATAAAATCTACTTTGTTATACCATAATTCATTACATTTTTTTCTTAATTTATTTATTAATTTCTTTTCCTTTATTCTCTTATCTTCTTCTCCTTCCCAGATGTACGTCGGGGGGGGGGGCGCACCTTTTTCATCCTCCTCTGTCCAAAGGGAGTATGAGCATATGCACCATACTCCTGCTTCCTGTTGTGTTGTCTTATGTCATATTTATTATTTATCCCCCCCATTCCCCTTATCCTATCCTCCCTTATTTTTGTCACCTGCCTCGGGTGCATCTGCCATCCACCTTCGGCAGTACCAGGTCCACTGCGCTCCACCTCCTGCAGTGGCCGCACCACAACCAACTTCCTTGTCTTAAGAGTGGCTGGGTGGGAAATTCTCTTCTAAGCAAAATTGTGAGCTCCCTGAGCCTGTGATCAACAATAAGTACCCCTGTTGCTCATTCCTCTCTCTCCCTTGTCTAGCCAATCCCTGCCTCCCACCTCACTCTTACTCTGATCTCATAGTCCCTCCACTTTGTGATCTCACTTATCCCCTCCCCATATTCCCTCCTTCTGTCCCAAGTCTTCTCCGGCTAATCATGCCTTTTAGGTGTCCCCACACAACTTGATTTGGGCATGTAGACAATGGGGTCTGCCCCTTTAATTGGGCAACCTTCTTTTTTGGCACTGCCATCAGTTTGTATTCTGTAACCCCCTTCTCCCCAGGTTACACCTGGAAACTAATCTCATCTCAGTATGCTTTTCCTGGTTGCCAACTTATAAACAAAAAAAATAAATGAATTATATGTGCATTTCAATTACTACACTTCCTAACTGCAAATATTACTGATCTGCATATCAGGCAACTAAAAACTTTTCTTTTTTAAAAAGAGATCTTTCATTATTCCAAAGTTTAGATCCAGCCAGGTGCTACAAGTTATTTCTAATTTAGAAATGATTCTTTTTCACCCTATTAGAGAAGCAGGTCCGTATACAGTTGTTGTATTTGTCAGTCACATAAGCATGAAGTAGAGTTCTGCGGAATGTGGAAATCTGCCATCAGAATCTGGTAGAATGGCAATTTGGCTTCTGAATTGCTTTTCTAATTGTTTGCAATGCCACACAGAATTCTACAAGTCTTCTAATGTAAATCACACATTCATTTTCTTTGCAGTGCATAAACTGCAGATTGGATTCCACTGTTATTTTTGTTTCATTCCACAGAATTCCGAAATGCACTTTTATGAAAGCAACAAAATAATTTTCCACTGATCACATAATTTGAAAAACATTATTCCGCGTTTCGCTGAAAATAAATCTGCTATTTGTGTAAACTGTGGAATATGATTATGCAATTAATATTCCACTTTCGGAAGTTTGGAACTAAGTAGAATTTTGGACATTCCTCAGAATTGTGGCAGAAGTGGAATTTCAAAATTCTGCACAGTTCTAATTTTGTAAGTTTGTGGTCACAGTAATAGACACACATACACAATGATATGCAGAATTAATTTGGCTTACTTTTGTAATCATACCATACCATACCTGTAATGCACTTTGTTTCACTTTCAGGTATTACTCTTTATAAGAACATTAGTTTGCATCACATCCTGAACTATATTTACAAAGAAACTGAGTGTTGTACTAGAAAATGATTTTGCTTCCTGTTCTTCTGCTGATATATAAAGTGATAGTTGCACTACATTTAAAAAAATGCCCTTATCAGTAAGATTCTTTCTTTATTATTGTAAAGTGTTTTTATTTTCAAAAATAGTATAGCACATTACATCTTAGTAAGTATTTCAAGTAAGCAGTAGTGCTCTAATCAGTGAATCATAAATGGGGAGGGGTATAATGAGGGGATGGTGGGAAGGCAAAGGGAGGTAAGATGGAAGTAGATTAGAGGAAGTTCAAAATCACTGTTTGCACAAGATTACAGTGTGCAAGTTATTGTACTGTATCCAGTATAAACAAGAAAGTATAGCCATAGGAGAGCTTCAACCAGGGCTCAAAACATGGCAGGTTAACTGAATATAGTACTCACCTAACCACATTCTATGGAGAGCAATAGGAATACCTGATTGAAGACACACCTATCTGTCTGAAGAGGGGGTCATGCCAAGACATGGCATCAGGTGGTCTGGATATGCATGTCTCCATTCTGATACATCATGAGGTAATTCCTAAAAATATGCAAATAATCCGTGCACTGAATCTATGGTATTATCTATAGTTACACACCATACAGTGACATAGCAACATAATTCCCCACCTGGCAGGGAGGGACACCCTGCTCCAGGGGGCCTGCTTGTTGTCTGATAATAATGGCAAGCCAAGTGTGAGGGGTACTAGTAACCTGTCCCTTCATCCAAATCCTTCATCTGTGAGAGTCTGTGCTGAGTCCAGTCTGTGGTCGGGGGGGTCATCCCACTCCTTGTAGGGGTAGTACATGTCTCAGGTATTGGGCCCAGCATTGCTGATACTTGACCATTTGATAAGTTTTCAGATGGATAATCCTAGCCAGCTTGGCTAATGCTGAAAAGGAGGCTTCTACTTCAGCAAGTGTGGGAGTAGTCATGGTGCACCATTTGCATAGTAGGGCAGTTTTTGTCTGTATGGCCAATAGTGCTAACCACCTGTATTCCTGTGGGGTCAGTAGTGGGAGGTCCATTCTAATCCCCAACAGGAAGAAAAGGGGTGTGAGGGATCGGTCTGTGGAGTACCTTAGTAAGCGCTGTGACTATCGGCCTCCAGAAGGTTTGTATTGTAGGGCAGAACCATAATATATGGGCCAGGTACCCCCATTCTGCTTCACACCTCCAGCAGTGATCAGATTCTAAGAGCTTGGCTTTATGTAATACATCAGGGGTCTTATACCATGAGTATAAGCTCTTATGGTAGATCAGCCTGGATCTGGCATCTTGGAGCAACTTGTGGGCATCCCGCCAGACTAGTCCCCAATGAGTGTCAGTGATAGTACACTGTAGCATTTTTTCCCATTTTTTCTTGGAATCTCCTGATTGAGAGGGCAGGGTGTCCCACAACTTGGCATAGATTCGGCCTGCGACACCTTTTTGGTGTCTTATCCATGATTGCAAGGGTGATGGGTTATCCCAATGTGTGGGGTATCCCAGCATGGGAGTAACCGCCGAGCGGATCTGGAGGTACCTCCAAAACTCCTTGTTAGGGAGGTTCCACTGTGTCTGTAGGGACTGACCCTAGTAAAATCACAGTCACATAGGTCTCCCATGGTTTGAAGGCCATTAATGGACCAGTGTTTTTAGGCCACTCTACCTTTATCTATGGCGATAGTTGGGTTCTGCCAGAGTGGTGCATAAGAGAGTGGAAGCAGGTCAGTGTTCAGTTTGTTATGGATGTGATACCAGGCTCTTCTGGACATCTCCACTGTGGGTGAAACAGAGATGGAGTCTGAGGGAGAGGGTTGTGCATGAGTGGACCTTCTGGTCGGGTATAGGAGAGAGGAGGGAACCAAGGTGTTCATCATTTTTAGTTCAATGTGGACCCATTGAGGCCTGGGGAGGGAGAAGGGAGTATGAAACCACTGGACAGTTTGTGCAATCTGAAATGCCCATTTGTATCCCTTCATCCAGGGAAGGTCCCACCCTCCCTACGTCCAACGGGCTTGCAGCTTAGCTTGGCTAAAGTGGGGTTTACAGCCCTCCCATAGAAAGTCCTCAAATAGCTTGTCTATGGGTTGGGACCACAGCTTGGGCAGAGAGATGGGTATATGGGTTGAGAGGTAGAGAAACCGAGAAGCAGTCACCATTTTTATGGCTGTGATCTTGCCTGCTAAGGTGAGTTTGAGTTGTTTCCACCTATCAAATTCAGTCTTGCTGGTGTCAAGCAGGGGTTGTATGTTAGCTTGCCAGAGGTGTTCTGGTTTGGGGTGAGCCTGATGCCCCAGTAGGCTAGCTCCCTAGGGACCCATAATAATCCATGGGTAATGGTTGTGTGTTGTAGGCAGTACTCATTACGGGGAAGGATTTCAGTCTTAGACTGATTAAGCTTGAGGCCTGAGTAAGTGGTAAAGAAGTCAAGCAGAACAAGTAAATGGAGCAAGGAGTGGGGGGCATCACTTAAAGGGAGGAGGAGGAGGTCATCCACATACATCAGAGTCAGGTAGGTCATGTACCCAATTAGTATCCTGTGGATATGTGAGTGTTGTCTAATAGCAGCTGCTAGTTGTTCAACCCCAAGGACAAACAGTAGGGGGGAGAGGGGACAGCCTTGTCTAGTCCCTCTCTCTAGTGGAAATGGGGATGAGAGGGTAGAGTTGGTAGTAACTGGTTGCTGATGGGGTATTTTAGATGGCCTGCACTTTCTTTTTGAAATTTTCACCCATTCCCAGATGGGAAAGGAACAGGTATAAGTAGCCCCATTCTATGGAATCTAAGTTTTTTTCAAAATCCACAGCAATGGCCGCAGCTGGAGTTGGCAGGGCTCTTGCTGTGTGCATAAGATTCATCAAAGTTCTGAGATGATCAGTGCTATGACAGCCTGATATAAAACCCACCTGGGAGGGGTGAATTAGGTGCAAAAGTAAGGGGCTCGGTCTGGCAGCCAAGACCTTGGCATAGATTTTACTGTCCACATTTATGAAGGAGATTGGACGATAACTACCTGGGCTAGTAAGATCTTTCCCCTTTTTTGAGATAACTACAATGGTCATCTCCAGGAGGGAAGGAGGGAGGGAAGGAGGGAGGGAGGATACCTTGGGTCTCAGCCTCTTGAAAAACTTCAGTGAGAAGAGGGGTGATCACTGGTGCCAGCACCTGGTAGAAGTTGGCAGCATAGCCATCACTCCCAGGTGATTTGCCCAGTGAAAGACTCTGAATAGCAGCACTCACCTCATCCTGGGTAATTGGGGCATTCAACTTGGAGGACTGTTGTGGAGATAGTGTGGGGAGGGGTAATCTGCCCATGAAGGTCTGGGCCATAGGGACTGTTTGGGAGTGGGGAGTGGAATAGAAATCCCGATAGAAGGATGTCATAATCTGGTTTATAGCTTGTGGAGTGGTAGCCAGGGTCCCTTGATTATTTTTCAGGCCCGGGATGAGCCTGAAAATCTGCTGGTGTCTAACTTGGTAGGCAAGTACCTAACCCCCTTTATCTCCTCCCACCCAGAATGTGTGTATGAGCCAGAGAATGGCCACTTCCACTTTTCTATTTAGAGGCTGATTGATTTCAAAGTGTAATCCAAGGATTTTTCTGCCAATAGGGGAACCAGTGGAGGGCATCTTTTTAAATTGGGTTTCAGCCGCTGCTAGTTGGTGTTCAAGGTCTAGGACGCATTGCTGTGTTTTTCTGTGTCTGGCAGATGCATATCCCATAATATTACCCCTCATGGTGGCCTTAAAGGCCTCCCATGTATTCCCTACCAAGGTGTCTGGGGCGGGGGGGGTTGTGTGTCAGGAACAGGGGAACCTCTGTTCTGGCCCAGGTAACAAACTCTGGGTATAGGATAAGGAGAGGGTCAAGTGTTCAGTGCCAAGTCAAGGGTGCTGCTGTTCCACAGTGTATTAGTAGCTGCACTGGGGCATGGTCAGAAATGATTCAGGGGAGGATAGTGGCATCTAGAGAGTTGTGAAGAAGAGATGGGGATGTAAGCCAATAGTCTAGTCTGCTATATGAAGCATTGGGTTCTGAGTGGTACGTGTCGTCTCTGGCCCTGGGGTGAAACAGTCTGTACACATCTGTGAGACCGTGGTCCTTTATTAGTTGGTGCAATGCTGTACTCCCCTAATATGTACCTCACTTCCTTTATTATTCCTATCTAAGGATGGAACCAGAGCCAAGTTAAAGTCTCCCCCAAAGAGTAGGGAACAATTGGCAGGTAGGAATGTGTTGATAGTATCAGCCAGTTTATGAAAAAAGTGTGGGTCATCGTTGTTTGAGGCATAGACATTGCACAGTGTGAGAGGGTCTGAGGGGGTAAGATACATGGCCAGGACCCACCATCCATCTGAGTCTGTTGTAGAGTCTGACAGGATCCAGTGCAGTGATTTGTGTATTAAAATGAGGACACCATGCTTCCTAGTGAGGGCCACAGAGTGCACTCCCTGTCCCACCCAGTCTTTTACCATAGAAACATGGTTATTCCCTGTCAGTTTAGCCTCTTGGAGGAAGACCACCTTTGATCTGAGATGCTTAAGGTGAGAGAAGACCTTTTTTCACTTTATGGGTGAGTTCAGCCCCCAGACATTCCAAGTGTGAAAGATCAGCTCAGCCATCCTCCTTAGGAACAGGGTAGTCTCTGTGCATCTCCTATGTAACTGTATACTATTTTGCTAGTCAGATACCAACTGTTACAATAGATCTGCCACCTTTATGACCTTGGGTTGTGTCAGGTGGGTAGCAGGAGTGGTTGTTGAAATCTAGTTGTCTTAAAGTGTCCTCTGCCCCCTATGAGTAGATGGTGTCTTCCTGTTTTTTCACCTCCAAAAGTAAGGGAGAAATGAAGGGAATCGTGAACCGAAAGGGTCAAAGCATCCCTTATAGTGCTTACAGGGATTTATATATTCTTAGCTAACACAGAAAATAAGAATCCTAGGAGGTCTCAAGCTGGGCTTAGCCAGTAGGAGCCCCAGCCAATGGCACACCTGGTATACCTGGGGGGGGAGTTAGGGTTAGTGAACCCATTGTTTGGATTGTTGTGTCTTACCTGCAAGGGCAGTCAATATAGACTGAGAACACCTTACAGCCAATGTATTGCATACAGAGCCTGCTGTCTTCCAGAGCCTTAGGGGGGTATATCTTACTCGTCTTGAGCTAGTAGGTGTCATTCAAGGTGGCAGTATTTACCTAATCATCAGGAATAGGTCCCCTTTCCTTCAGGTGGCTGATGGGGATACCTCCTCCAAGTTGTCCGGCCCGAAGAGGGGAGTCTTAACCAAACTATGCTGTCCAGAGGAGGAGAGGGTAAACTGGGGGGAAGGGGGCGCTGGGTGTCCCAGATATAATATGGGGATCTTTTTTAACATTATCTTCCATATCCTGGAACCCACAACCCACCCTTCCTCAGCATACAGATATGAAAACAGTAAAAGCATACATACAAATTCCCCATGTAAGCCAAAAAGGAGGAATGTCTAATGAGGGGGCAAATGAGATTATTCTGCCTGTCTTACTACCCTAGAAACCAATCGAAGGGGGAGATGTGCAAGGGGGGAACTGTTGAATAGTCCCGTGACATTTCTCATCCCCCAACCCTGTTAAACCCCTTTAAACCACCCACAATTACTCCCCATAGACACAGAACCTGAGGGACTTATCTGAGTGCCGGTCAGCGAGCGAGCACTTCGCAGGGTTCCTCCTTTCCAGCGCTGGTTTCAGGCATCTGTGTCAGTCTTTGTGGAAGGCCCAAAAGCCACTGTCAGTAGTTCAAGACTGTCAAGCGGAAGGGCCCCATCTGCCTCTAGCACCCAGGAGTGTTGTATTTCCTCATGCTAGTGGTTTTGACCTGCAGGTACAGATATGTCCATTTCCGATGAAAAGTCATCTCATGTGTAGCTTCTGTTGGAGCACTGGGAGAGAATCTGTTCTTGGAGAAATATGATCTGGTATACTCAACTTCTTGAGTTTCAGCTCGTTGCATGCGTACTTCGGGTGGGTGATAGTAGTCTTCAGAGGGTGTTCTGTTCCGAGGGTGCTCCCACCTAGCATGGGTAGCAAATGGAGGTCTTTTTCGGTCTTCAGGAATATGGGTCTCTAGCTCCCTCTGAGGTCCCGTAGATTGTTGAAACTCTGCTCTGGTGGTGGGTTGGTCTCATTTCATGGGAGATCACCAGTTGAGATGAGTGCTGCCTGCCATGTCAGTTTCATTTGACTACGGCAGTGGTTATTAGATGGAGGCCAAGTGCTGTGTATAAATTCCATAGCCACCTCTGGTAGGTGGAACTGTAGCGCTGTGCCATTATGGGTGATGGTTAAAACCGCTGGGTAGGGGAGTGTGAAGGGAACCTGGATGTCATGGAGCTGCCTTCTAGCATCAGTGAAGGCCTTCCTCCTTGCAGCCAGCTCAAGTGAGTAGTCTTGAAAAATCATGATTCTGTGTCCATGCCAGTCCAGGGCCTCAAGTTCCCTAGCTCTGTTTTGTATGGCTTCTTTTTTGGCAAAGTTAAGTATACAGGCCAATATGGGTCTCAGTCTTTCACCCAGAGATGGTTTCCTCTCTACAGAATGATGTGACCTCCCATTAGTCAGCCTGGTGTTAGGCAGTAGTTGTAGGAGATCTGGGAGGGCTTGCTGGAGGAAAGTAACAGTTCTGGGCCCTTCACAGTCCTCCAGAATGCCAAGGAGCTGCAAGTTGTTACGGCAGCTCCTATTTTCCATGTCATCCATTTTCTTTCATAGAGTCTTAATTTGGGTGGCCTGCTCCCTCTGGAGTGCAGAGTGGCCTTGCAGCTTCTCCTCACAGTGATCTACAAATTGCTCAGCTTGCCCAATTCTTGTGTAAAATTTTTGCAGTGCACTGCAGCTTTATTTATGGCCATCCTAAGGGCTTCCATTTGAGCCATTAGGAAGGAGAGCATGTCCCAAACTGGCAGTTCTCCAGCTCCTTTTGCTTTTTTGTGACATGCCGGAATGGCAGTGCTGCAGTACCACAGGCTAGCGATCAATTATAGGAGGTTTCCTATGTCATGGTTAGGCGGAAAAATGGACTGAAGATAGACGGAGTTCTTAGGTAGTGACCTCTCATTTTTTTGGTAAGGATAGCTCAGTTAGGTTGGGTATTCATCAAGAACTTCACTCCGGGTTGTCAGCAGAAACTAACTAGCACTCCATCTTGTTCATTAGTCAGGCTGTGCCCCCTACCAGCAAGATTCTTAATTTTATTTTGAGTCAAAAAGCAGTTGGGATATAGATTTGTACCACAAAAGTTATACAAATCTTACATACAGTAGTTTGAGCTCATGTATAGCTGCATTGTGTGCATGGTCACTCTCCAAAATATGATATTTTAGTTCTTCTCATTTATTTGAAAAATAAAATAAAAAAAAATAAATAAAATTAGTGATTTAAGACAGTGTTAGAAATTTAGGGGGAAACATTTTTTTTCAGGGTGTGATAATGATGAGTAGAATAGAAATGGATTTAGCCAAGTTGAATCTGCATGACACCTGCTGGACACAGCAACATAAGTAATGGACCACATATGTAGGAAAAAGAAAGAGATAATGGCCCAAGCCATGGTGGTGGCCTGAATACACAACAAATGTACATATCTGGGCCACATAGTTCTGCACCACTGGAGTGCAGGACAAAAGACAGCATGTGTAATGGCCAGCCCCTAACTATGCATGCAACAAGTCACATGTAGTTGTGGAGGGCATGTCGGAGCAGAGAAGGCCATATAGTTGGCATCCAGTTATATGCCCCATTCAACACTACATTGGAAACCCCACTCCATGTTGAGTATTGGACTATGGATATAGCAGTTCTGCTAAGTCTTTGTATCCCTTAGAAGGGAACAATATTTATTTTAAAGTTTAAAATATACTTCACATTCCTAGCCCCAGCCCTCCATGCAGGCATGGAGAACACTAAGTGCCAAGCAGAATCAAGGCTCAAGAATAGGGATGTGTGAAAAACAAATTCTGCCAGTGGAATTTTGGTGAAAGTCAGATTTTTGTTTCCTCGAAAGTTCAGAAATCATTTTACCTACTTTCACAGAATTTCCACTGAAAACTGCAGAATAAATGTAAGAAATGTGAGAGGATGTATTAAACTGCAGGAAAAAATCTCTGCCGAAGTAATGCAAACTGCGGATAATTACGTGATATATGGCAAAATACTAAACAAGAGGCTTTATTTCTGCATGTCATGTCAAAAGTCCACAGTTTGTAATTAAATGCCACAATACTAAGTGGAAATCTGCAATTATATGATGAAAGTTTGGAATTCCACCAAAGGCAAAAGAGCAGAAAATTCCGCAAAATTTTCAAGATTTCGTGGAACTTCCACAACAGCAGAAATCATCCCTTTTGCCCACCCCTACTCAAGAAGGTCAGGAGGCAAAGGGGAGTTCTTACATGTAAAGTGGCCAGCCAGTACTTCAAGATCTCCCATTGTGTAATGCCACCACCTCCCGTCTCCAAAATCAGTCTCCAGTGCAGAAACTAACACCAGAATTATGCCAAAGAATGTCCAAATCCTCAAGCTCACCTAACCAAATTGCTTACCAAGAAATAAGGGCAGCTTGGATCCAGGTGAAGAGAGGATGCATTAACACATTTATGTTTCCAAAGGCATGTCCAAATTGTGCATAGGGTGCTCCTTGCTGCCATATAGTCATCTTCACACTTGCAGAGGACTGATTTCCCATTTATAGATTGGGCTCTTTATTAAGTTTATTTCCACGTGCTGTCACAAAATACAGGTAAAAGGATTATTTAGGTAACAAACAGAACAAATTACATTAAAGTGTCCCACCCACTAATTTGTTATCATGTCTAAATAAGTCACAAAACTGTTGTTAGTACCAGCACAATGTCTTGCAAAACAGTTGCTAGAAAGTATCTACTCAGCTTTTAATTGCATTCTGGCAGAATTGCAGATACGTGTCTGTTAAGTTTCAAAAACATTTCGTGAAAGTTGCCCTTGAGCTGGTTAAGTGGAGAAAAACAAGACAATCTCTGAGTTTCCAATGCATTAACAATTTGAAAAACAATGCAAACCCAGCTCTTTGGCATGACAGTTTAATAAGAATTGTATTGTAGTAATTAAAGATAAGAAGGGGTACTACAGCTATTATGTATGTACATCCTGCTTCATAAGCAGTGCTGAAAAGGTATTCTATGCAATCATGTACAACATTTGACTTTTTTAATCAATATTTATCCCTCTTCTGAGTAAGAAAAAGTTTGCTGAGCATTTTATGTATTGCTTAATTCTTCCTCTATCAACTGTAAAATATTATTTCTGCAAACCTGTAAAATATTTAAAGAGCTACTGAAGCCTCAAAGAAAACTTTGAAAAACATAATAATTGGATACAATTCAGCTTATATTCCATATATATTCTATAGATTTCTATTCACCATTATTTTTACTGAGTAAATTTGCAAGAATACATGATCTTTATCCTTTAGAGTTCCCCTATAGTTTATCTGCCTCTATAGTTTATTCCCTACTTTGAGTCATAATCCTCTGTTGTGACATTATAATCTGTTAACATGAGAGCAATTGTGATGTCACAAGCAGAGCATTATGACCTCAGGTAGTGAGAAAGTGACAGGAATAGCTGAAATCTTCAGGAGCAGAGATTTTGATTAATGCAAATGATCTCAATAGTAAATAATGTGGAGGAGGAACATAGAACTTATGTGACATACACCTGCACTGTGTCTAAATATTATGTTTCATTAAAGTTGTCCTGAAGGTGTCAGCTGCTCTTTAATCAGACAGGTAGTATAAATCACAAGTGATATATCTTGTATTTATCTGGTGTTTGTCTTTTTCTTCCTACCACATCCTTCTACTGAAGTTCCAAACCCATTACAGCATGTCTTGGGCAGCATTATGCAGAACCCCAAGCACAGAGCACACCTTTTCTTTTAGGTAACAGGCTATGCTTGATGGTCTCAGGTAGTTGTATGCATACTGTACTTTTGTGCAGCTTCTAAAGATTAATATTATGTTTAGTGTCTGTGAGATGGCTGTGGTGAGAGCTGAGTAGTGAGAGGGTGAATGTTGCACCAATTGAATCATTTCCTAATCAGCTTACCACCATAACTCATACACATATTTGCATACCCATTATGCTTTTGAGTGTATGTGTGCTTACAAAAAGCATACAAATTAGAAGTATTCATCATCATCTTATATATGTTATCCATTGTACATATTGTCTTATTCTGATCAGCATATTAAGTACTTCACCTCTTTCCCCTTACTGCAAAAAAATATATGTATATATATATATATATATGTATATGTGACAGTGTATCTGCTCCAAGCTTACAAGCAGTTTATATATACAGGAGAGTGAAGCTGAAATACTACTTTTCATTTCAAGGTGTCTGTCATCGAGGCACAGGTCAGGAAGCATAGGAAAACCAGGAGCAGTTGTAGAATTCACCAAAAATATTTATTTACACTAGCAGTAACATAAAAAAGTAAACTTATTTAGCATAACTATTTACAAAGGCAAAATAAAATAGAGAACATCCATCAGAGTTTTTCTTATATCTCTGTGTCCTTTTTTCTTTTTAAAGTAATTGCAGCTCAGTTCTTTTATAAGTCCTTTCAACCCCCACTCTTAACAAGCATCCTGTTCTTGTGAGTATCAGGAAGGTGCAGTTAGAACACAGTGTGCCTGAGCTGAAGCCCCTTTTGCACAGCTCTTCTGCAAAAGGCTTACAAATTTGCATTCAGGTAAC
Source organism: Neoceratodus forsteri (assembly GCA_016271365.2). Taxonomy (NCBI): domain Eukaryota; kingdom Metazoa; phylum Chordata; order Ceratodontiformes; family Ceratodontidae; genus Neoceratodus; species Neoceratodus forsteri. The sequence goes on from CM028130.1 coordinate 244,128,491, forward strand.
CTTGAGTTTCCAATAGCTTTTTTGCAATCATCTCAAATTATAATTGTATATATTTCAAAAATAAACACTATATAATTTCTAAACAAAGGAATCCCAATATTAATTACATTTCCATAGAATGATTTGCATATAGTTTTATATCAGCAGATATGCAAGGGAGGAAAAAACAGACAGCAAGGAAAGACTGAGAGACAGTGAGAGGCAAATGATTGTGAGAGTGTGGGGGTTTTCAAATCCTAGGTATCACTGGAAAATTTGTTTGCACACCCAGACAGACAAAAGACAGGAAAGGAATAGAACAGATCCCTGCATTCAAACGCTTTCTATAACAACTGGGACAGGGTCCTATTCTACCCTGTCACATACAACCCCTCCTAAAGAGGGAACCTGTTTTATTAAATAGGTTTCCAAAACTTTTTTATTAATTATCAACTAACATTTGCAGCTTTTAGAAATTAAGCACATGCGCATTATCTATTTTTCTATTATAAAAATGGTCTGAGAAATGGAGCCTTCTGATTGGCTGCAAACATTCTAACAGCCTTATGTTAATCTTTTATTAACATACATGTAGAGTTTATCCATATGCTGAACATGGTTTAACACTGTTTAAAAACATTTTTTTTATTATAATAGCAATAAGGCACTCCCAAGGATTATGTTAATGGTCAGTTAATCACCCTCTGGGGGCATGTGGCACTCAGCTACACCTCGTGCCAAAGTACACCCCTAGAAGGTGATTAACAGACCATTAACATAACCCTTGGTCATGCCTTATTGCTTAATAACAGTACAGAAAATAGTAAAATTCAAACCCATACATTTGTTTTTCAACCTTTGGAACCCTCAATTCCTGATCCATATCTTGACAGAAAATCAGCAATGCTATTCTCTTTACCAGATTTATGTATCACCATGAATTTAAATGGCTGTAGTGACAGGTACCACCTTGTAATTCTGGAATTTGTATCTTTCATTTGGTTAATCCAACAGAGAGGATTGTGATCTGTTATAAGTACAAAGTAAGTTCCTAATAAATAAAACTTAAGGGACTCCAAGGCCTACTTTGCAGCAAAACATTCCTTTTCAATGGTGGAGTACCTTATCTCTCTGTCAAGCAACTTCCTACTTATGTACAGAATAGGATGTTCCATCCCATCTATATTTTGACTCAGTATTGCACCTAGGCCTACCTCTGATGCATCTGTTTGTAACAAAAATGGTACCTAAAATCTGGACTTCTTAAAACAGGGGGCTGAACATAATGCAGCCTTAATGGCTTGAAAAGCTTCATCACACTCTGGGGTCCATTTCACATTATTTTTGTACTGTTTTTCATGAGTTCCCTGAGGGGAGTAGCTACTGTAACTCTGCAAAGTTGGAAACAAATCTCCACTAATAACCAGCCAGCCCTAAAAATGACCTGACATGTTTCTTTGTCCTTCCAAACCCCACTCTTAACACTCATCCTGTTCTTGTAAGTATCAGGCAGGTGCAGCTGGAACACAGTGTAACTGAGCTGAGGCCCCTTTTGCACAGCTCTTCTGCAAAAGGCTTAAACATTTGCACTCAGATAACATTGAGTTTCCAATAGCTTTTTTGCAATCATCTCAAACTGTAATGATATATATTTCAAAAATTAACACTATATCATTTCTAAACAAAGGGATCCCAATATTAGTTACATTTCCATACAATGATTTGCATATATTTTTTTATCAGCAGATATGCAAGGTAAGAAAAGACAGACAGCAAGGGGAAGACTGAGAGACAGTGAGAGGCAAATTATTGTGAGTCTGTTAGGGTGATCAAATCCTAGGTCTCACAGGAAAATTTGGTTCCAAACCAAACAGACAGGAAACAAGAAAGGCATAGAACAGAACAGATCCCTGCTTTCAAACTCTTTCATAACAACTGGGACAGGGTCATATTCCACCTTGTCACAGTGTCCTGCTTCTGCTTAGGCAGCTTGACATCTCTCAGTAATTGATTAATACTCTTTAAACTTCAACTGAAGTATTTCTTGTTGCACTGCCAAAATAAATAAAATAACTTGTTTTTTATGCATATTATATGTATACTACAGTTATCTGCTGCTGTTTATTTATCCTGCAGTGCTGTGATCTTCTTGGTTTTTGTATTGTTTTGATTGTGATTATATGCTATAGTCTTGATTCTGTAATGTTCTCTGAAAGGCAGTTTAAATGTGGTTAAAAAAAGAAATGCATTGATTGATTGACTTATTTTATTGATGCTCATTTAGAGTATGTAGTACCCAAGTGTGACTCAACTAGATGGAAAAGGGCATAACATTTAAAAATATTAAAAATCAGTTTAGCATCTTTACATCCATGGATTCAATCTAAATCAAAAAGCAAAGTTCAAGCTCGCAACAAAGATAATTTCAACAGCTGAGTAACATTTCATATGAAATCAAACCTAGCATGATCACATTACAATTAATAATAAAAAAAAATTGTTTTAAAAGCCATTAAAAATGACAACTAAAACAAAGTTGAAAACGTTCACTTGTGTATTGATTGCAAAAACTTACCATCATTCAGTCTGATAAACTATGTATGACAGCATTTAAAGAATCTGGATCAATAGCTCGCACAACTTTTGTTTATATAAAGAATATTTGTCATCATTTCAACAAAAAACAGATAAGTATGGTGAATAGTTCACATGTTGTCAATAATTAAAGTGCATTTAAATTTTACAAATGTAGCAACTGACCTACTGAATGTTGTAAAAGCTAAAATTCACAGACAGGCATTCAGTCAGTCAGTTTCATTTTAGAAGAACTGTAAAATACTTTCAACAATAATGCAATAAATAATGTGATAGTATTTGAATCCCATACATAGAAAAGGTTAGTTGGCCACTCCTATGATCTAGTGGTAAAGGCACTCACCTTTTACTTAGAGGACCATGGGTTCACATCCTGAGCTCTAAATCCCAATGAGTGATGGTAGATTTGGGGGAACTGCTCCTTCTGCTATGAGGTGTGTTGCTTGAACTCTCTATGGCACATCCGTCTCCTGCAGGCCCAAGGAGATAGGTAGTTGTTTCCAAGGGGGATCACACCAATTCCTGTCTAAAACTTAAATGCTGGGCTGACTGGGATGTTGATTGGTGGGAGGGCATGGAACAAGCTGACAGTAAGTCCAACCCAGTGTCAAGACAGTTAAAGCTGGGAGATGGTATGTGCACTGACAATATGGGGCTGTCTCTTGTACCATCATCATCTGGGCAATGTCCTTCTTGTCCTTCATGTCTGATGCCCTCAAATGCAAACAATGGAAATGTTACAGAGAGTGTATAACTTGTGCCATTCAGTGGTACAACACCCATGTGAATGGTGGACAAGCTGATGCCAACACTAAGCAGAACTCTTCAAGTATGGACATTATTTAGCATGAAGGGCCGTAGCCTTGGAAGAAACCAATGAGTGGCATATATGTGTGACAGACAGAGGTGGGTGTGATACAGTGGACAGCATTCAAAATAACCAGAAAGCTATTCATTCAAACAATCTAAACAGTTGATTCAACAGGAATATATATGTAATTGATATAATGTACATTACGTTGTGATATAAATCTGTATTCAGTAACAATTGAGTTATGCACAGTATATTCAATAATGCCAGTACTGTAATGGAGCATAATTGCCAGTTTTCTCTTACCAAAATCAATATTACAATGAACAAAACAAACAAAAAAAAAGAAACTGAGAAATGTCATACTATTGAACCCCAAGGAGAAAAATTTTTTTTTTGAATTAGAAGACCAAAAACTTTCAGAGCTTAAATCAATCTAGAAAGTATCTTGCTCCCATGGGTGAAAGGGTTTTTCTCAGGGTACTTGCCTAAACAAAAAGAAAAATGGAAATGGTAATTAATATTGGACCTGTGGTACCTGAACAAACATTTGAAAACTGAAACGTTCTCAACTGGGTTCTTACAAACAGTAATCTTCCTTTATTCCTGACTTGACTCCTTTACAATATGTTCCATTCTTTCTCACAATCTCCTTAAAATACAGCCTCCCAGGTCAGAACTGGATACAGGCATGTATTGGTTTGTCTAGTGTGCTTACCTGGTCAGTGGAAACTATCAAAACTAACAACATAACAAGGTCATTAAATAAATAAATAAATTAGCATAAACAAACAAACAAATAAATAAACAAATAAAGGTTAAATAAGCTCTCTGAAGACCAAACCATGGAAAATATGTAAGATTCAAGACAGGTCACAGTCAAGCTCTCTGTAGACCAAGAAATGGAAAATATGTAAAATTAAAGACAGGTCATAGTCAGTATCAGTTCTGGGCCATGCCTTTTGGGTTAAACTCAACAACAAAGGTTCAGTATAAGCAATTTATTTGGAACTTGCTTAACTGGGACATGCTAGTTAATCGGAACATTTCTGTAGCACCAGATTTTGTCTCCATTAGTCCTAGTGGGAAACCCCTACAGTTAATCTGTACTATAATCAATCAATCAATCAATCAATCAATCAATCAATCTGTATTTATAGCGTGTTTTCCAAAAACCAAAGCCCAAATACATTATAAACACAACAAACATTCAGTTAATAAAAACACATATAAAAAATATAAAAAGGCAGCAGAATAAAACTAAACAATATCTCCAAAAGCCAGATTAAATAAATATGTTTTCAAAGAAGCTTTGAAAGTCTCAGTGGACAACCACTCTCTAATCCGATGAGGTAGAGAGTTCCACAGGGTTGCGGCCACAAAACGAAAAGTTCTGGCCCCAGATGACTGAAGACAGACCCTGGGAACCTCTAGCAATCCCTCATCAGTGGAGCAGAGTGGATGGAGGGGGCTGTATGGCCGAAGGAGATCTTGCAAGTAACCAGTCCCTGTCTGTTTAGGGTCATGTAGGTCAGCAACATGACCTTGAAGGTGATCTTCCACCTCACTGGCAGCCAGTGCAGTTCATGCAGCACAGGTGTGATATGGCAAGTTCTTGACAACCCAGTCAACAAACTGGCTGCAGCATTTTGCACCAGCTGCAGGCGACGGAGATCCACCCCCAGTAACCCTAGGTATAGATCATTGCAGTAATCAAGATGAGAGGACACAAAGGCGTGAACCAATGTAGGAAGGTCATTGTGCAGAACAAGGTGCTTTATCTGGGCAATGTTCCTCAGATGGTAAAATGAGGACTTGACAACAGCTGACACCTGTGATTTAAGCGTCAGCTCGTTGTCAAGCACTACGCCCAGATTCTGCACCCGTTCAGAAGGTCTCAACTGGTTACCCTCTAACACAAGGCCAGACGGATGCCCAGGAGTCAACTTTTCTACATGCCGACCTGGGTACACCACCAACACCTCAGTCTTGTCCGGATTCAGTTAATGGGAGAGGATACAAATTAGGCGATAACAAGTTCACTGCTACTAATCAATCATAACACTCCACTTCTCATGTGTTTTATTTTATGGCCTCGACTCATTGGATATGGCAACCATAGGAACTGACATTATTTAGATGCCAGCTAAGGCACCTCCCTACTCCCCTATGTTCCTCTCAACCCCACTCATGACTCTCCTTCCCCTCCTTACTGTCCTTACTTGAAACACCTTCCCACTCTTATTGCCAGGTTAACAGTGACTTAGCCTAGGGTCTGTGTCTATACCAAAATACACTGTCACCTTCCCCAAAAGGCACTGCACACTTTATATAATTAGCTACACATTGTATACATGTCATCTACTAAGAGCAATGTTGTTGTTTACCTGCTTCTTCATCTGCACTTATAAAGATGTCTATGTAACTGCTGGCTGATGCTTTTATACTCCTCTTCCCCCATATCACACCTGGAAATGAGTCTTTGCTCAGTTGTGCCTTTCCTGGTTAACAGTTTTAAAATAAATACATACTTTTGGATGATAAAATTCATGTTTTGGATGTACTGGATGGTCCAGGTGACACTTTAGTCACATTAGCCAAGCTGTTCAGCATTTCAAAATCACAGGTGGAGCACATCAGCTATCATTTCTGGAGAATTAGCCAACTGTACAATGTGTTTTTTTATTCCACAATAATGAAACACAACTGTCTTTTAAATGTTACAAAATGTACACACACGCATACACACACTAAATAGAAAAGTAGAATATCAAAAAACAAGAACTGGTGACATCCAGTTTTGTAAGCATGGAACTTAAAAATAGTTTTCTTTTTAACAAAAGGGTATTTAATAAGTTGGATCTGACAGTAACTTAAAAAAATAAATATATATATATATACACACACACTGTATATAGTTACTTGGAATACTAACTTCCAGATCTAGGGACCAGGGACATCTTCCATACAAAAAGAGCTAAACTCAACCCCTGGTTATGGCCCATGGACATAAGCTTTCATCATATTTTCTTAAGGGAGCACAGATGCAAAGCTTGAACTGAGTCAAGTACAATATGTTCAAGCAAATGAGGGAAATGTCAATTTAGACTCATAGCAGTGTACTAGGTAAGGAATAATGCATGACATGGTGTGTGTTGTGCTGGGATAATGTCACACCTCAAATGACTGACCATCAGGCCATAGGCAGAGTACATTCAACACCCAAGAAGTGATGTTTAACACAAAACCACCATGGAGTGCATTATTCCAATTAAAAAATGACTTATTCATGTTTTGAATGGGTAGGTATACTTACATAAAAAAATAGTCCTCTTTTGTCCAGTAGGTGGAGATAATGTGTTATAGGTTTGCCTCTGTTCCATACCTACAAACTTCACTCTCTCCCTTTCAATGCTGACAATGAGGCTATGTTTCTTGTTCTCTCCCCAACTCCATCTACAGGTCTGTGTCATCTTCCTATCCTCTTTCTCCATGGCCATCTTATGTGCAGACCACAAGCTGCAGATTTCCTGTCTCTCTCTCCCAATTTCTCTGCACAGTAACTGCCATATATTAGGTGGAGCACTAAGTGCAGTGTAAGTACACTAACTCTGTCTGGGCTGGGAGCAGTGACGGAAGTGGGGACTGTTCTTTTGTGAAGCTGACTGAAATGACAGCTTCATTCTCATTTATAAAATTAAATATTTAAGAAATATAATGAAAACAAATGGGATCTGTGATCTGCACAGAACCTGACAATGGGAGGGAGGGGTTTATCGTTGTTCTAGAGTAGTGGGAAAACAGTGTCATGAAGCCAGTCACAATGATGGCCTTGTTTAGTGTAGGGAAGCCAAGAGCAATGATAGCTTTGTTTTTAGTTTTTAATTCAGTGCTTAAAAAAATTGAACAATCAGAAAAGAAAATGTGTGTGCTATATAGTGCACAGGGAAGCTTAATTTCCGTATGGTTTTAGGGTTGTTTTGTGACATTGAAAGGGAGGGGTTTATGTTTTAAAATTTGTTTCAAGTACTTACGAAAGCCACAGCAGTCATGCCAAGTGTGGACAACTTGGACATGGGTTGTGGAATGATTTTTTTAGTATTTGTTTAGGTCATATGTGTGCTGATACTAGATTCATAATGTTGTGCTGGGATAACATCATGAGTCTAGCCCTAGACTGACTGATAAGAGCAGAGGGATTTTTCTTCCAGTTTTATAATTGTAGATAAGAGCATGGAACCTTATTTCTCCCCATGTGTTAAAGATCATTAACAATTCAGAATGCAAATTGCATTATTTTCCTTCCGAGGTATTTTGCAAATCAATTATTTGTTTGTTTATTTTTAAGAGATTTAACAGAACATACATAGTGAGCCATAAAGCTCATTTCCAGATGTGTCCTGGGGGAATGGGTTGGGAATAAATACATAATATGAGCAAAGCACAGTAATCTGATAAGTAAAAGGCACAGTTATGTACAGTATATATAGAAACATAAATGGCAAATTGCTAAACAAGAAAGATAGATAGGTAAGGAGGAGAAAAAAGGAGAGGTAGGGAGCAGGAAGGAGGGAGAGGATGAAAGATAGCATGACTAGATTGAAGGTAGAGGCATCTTATTCAGTCCAAATTCACCTTTACTTCACATATGAAAAACTCATAATGGGGGGGGGGGCCTATGCAGGAAAAAAGTAGTTGAGTTTGCGCCATGTATCCACAACACATAGACAGCCCTGAGTGCAAGCTTTGCACTGGGGTACCCTGGATCCCCATGGCATTCTTGGAAAGGATGAGCACTGCTTCTACATTTGATTCCCCAGCTGGCTATGCAGTCATGCATGGATGGTCTGGGGGAGTGTCAAGGGGTGTACCCACACTCTGTGCCATTCACAAAGGCATGAAATTCTGTGTGAGGGGGTGCAAGATATGGCAGCAGGGACCCTGCCTTATCAGTTGCATGCCCCCCACAGAGTACCCCACTGACCACAGGACAATTGGCACCCCCTACCATGCTTCCTTAGCCCTCCAGTCTGGCAAGGAGGGCTGGGGGCAGCTATTCGGCCAGTCACCTGTTGATTTTGGATTTCTAGTCCCATGCTGTCCCACACTGATCTGTTCTGCACTGAGCAGGGGATCCACTGCAGGAGTAGGACTGACATCTGATTGGATGCCAACCTATGTCCAGTGATCTACTTCCTGTGTATCAGCATGCCTGGTGGGCAGGACCATGAACAGGCACCCTGCGATGGCTGTGGATCATGAATGCTGGCCACCACACACCTTTTCATGGGTGCAGAGCTATAACTCTGTGATTGTGAAGGATATCTGATGTGTTAAGTTGTCGTCCATTGTCTTGCCAGTGGATTAAGAGGTTTTCTAACTTACTAAACAGCACAGCAAACTTTTCTTGTGTATGTTGTAAATCCTGCCGTTGACACCAATCTATTATCACTGGAAAATAACACAGAAAAGTACACTTTAACTTAAAGGATTCAACAAAAAAAGTTTGTTCTTATTCCTAAACAGAACAACAACTAATATTTTCTGACTGGTTCACAAACATGCATTTTATAATGTTTTATAATGTTTGAAATTATATTTCAAAGGCTGTAACTTTTGAATGGTTATGCTTAGAAACCTATTTTTTTTTTATAAACACTTGGAGTCTGAGCAACATAAATACATAATATGGAAACAATTTTCATGTGCTGTGGCGTGTATACATATTAATATAGGTTGCTACAAATAAGATTTTAAAATGTTTTGAACCATTTCATTTTGTTATATACTGTATCAATATGTAAAAGAAGTAGCAACATCTTGCATTAATATATTACCATAGTTATCTGGAAGCTTTTATTAAAACATAGGTTTCAAGCCATAACACTTCCAAGTTATCCCATTTCAATGGAATTATGTTTGGAAAAAATAACATTGGAACCACTGGGGCTAGACCCTTCTTATTTTGTAGTGGAAGTTTGGAGTCAGATCATTAAAAATCAGTCCTATTGATAGAGTTTGTATGTTTTGATACAATTCTATAAGTATCAATACTATATATAACCACGTTTTAAGTATAAGTATTTTTTTAGTTGTGACACAGCCATAAATAGCAAACATAGAATAGTAATACTAATTTGTGGTATCAACAGACTGTAGCAGTACTTTTTCTTTTGTATTGATACATAAATTGCATAATGGTATTAAGTAAGATTTATAAAAGGTTTTTTTTTTTTTTACTTTTCTGAATTTTAGCAACACTACATCTTATTTTATTAGATAAAGCATAGTTTGCAACTGAATTTTCATTCATCTTATGCCATTCATTGCACTGCAGATAATTCACTATCTCCACTAGCAACACCTATTCGTTCTGGCTTTTGCAGACATCATCTGTGAAAGCACTGAGAAATCATGATGACACAGATGTATAACTTGTATGAGGTTCTTTGTCATTTTAGATTGTTTTCTTATGTTATGCTCACCATGACTCAAACCCATGAGACCATCATAAAAGCTGGGCCATTTTCCCCTAGGTTTAAATACCCTGATGAGTCCTGAGAAGGGCAACACATCTGTGTTTTCTGTTCTCAGCTATTGCAGATTATGTGAGAGGCCATTTGACACCATGCAGGTTTGCTTAGAGAAGAACCAGTTGATTTTCATAACATCCCATGATCCCTTGAATTATTGGGGAATGTTATGATTTTGTATCTTTTTGAAACCTGGATTTGTTGGCAATGCCTTTTCTAGTAGCCCTTGCCTCTATGTTTTTATCTATTTATTTAGTTTTTTATGAAGTTCTTTGCCTTGTAAGATTATATCACACTTCTGTAATTTGTTTAATATGGCACCTATAGTCACTTGTTTTAGTATAAGAGATTTCACTTGTGTCCATCATGTGCCAGAATCACTCTCATTCAAATTGCTGTTGTATTATTTGACCAAAAACATGAAACCACTCACTGAAACAAGTGGTTACAGGGTACTTACTCTAGAGAACATAATGTCTGTTATCCTTTTATTTTCGCTATTTTTGCTGTTCTGCTTTATCAGTGAAAATTAAGGGCCAGTGAATATTATGAGATGCTACACCATCTACAATATCCAGTATTCTATTTACAGCACACTGTAACATTCATGGCTGTATCATTACCATTTCATAGTTTTTAGTGAGTTTTAGGTTTTAATTTTAGTAAACTTTGTGACAGTACCTTATCCTCCAGACCTGATGAATGGCAAGCCATGATCGAGTAATGGATGGTCAAGTGTAATATTGGTTCCAAAAAAAGTCACAAAGAGATTTGTTGTGATGCCCCAAAAAAATTATTAGTGCAAAACCCACACAAAACCCCAAGAACCCAGAAAATAAATCACCAAAAGTCCAGAAGTAATCCTTTTAATCATTTCAATCAGACTCATACGAATCGGCGTTGTTGGCGTTCCCTGTGTCTTCTGTGTTCCCGACCACGTGGTCCCCCTTGTCAACGTTTGTTGTCATGTTCGCTCCAATACTCCTGATGCTCCTGATGCTGCTCCCTTTGCACTTGTTGCTGTCCATTTGTCCTACCAAAAAACTGGACAAAGTTATACAGGTATGATTCATGTCTACAGATACACAATACTGATACAGTACTTATCCACACTAAACAGTTGGTGTGGGGGTCTAGAATGCTAGCTTCCTCAAATCCTCTGATGCAGTCCTCCCTGCATGTTCACAATTCAACAAAACTCTGCTCTGTTTGAAGTTGATTTTAAACTCCTGTCTCCCTTTGCCAACAGTCTCTGCCACCAGCCCAGCATACCAGTTTGTAAAGCATTGACACAGGCTGTCTTTGAGCAGTTTGTTCACACTAATATTGAGGGGCTGCAGTAGATCAGTACAGGAGGCAGGTATGAAGATAGGTACAATGCTAGGATCCTGTAAACAATTTAAAACAGAGGTGGTGGCATGAGCTCTGAACAAATCCATGAGCAGCAGAGCTTTTTGTTCACTTGGCAAATCAAGTTTGATTTTCATTGATGAGAAGTATGGAATAATGACATCTTCTATGTACTGTGTGGTTGTAAACTCATTTGCCCAGTGCTTGATACATTGGGTAATGGACCAACTAGGTGGAAATTTATGGGAAGGGTGGCATGCATTTGTCTTCCCCTTGTATATCATCTGAGGGTGGAGAAGATGCGCTGATAGTGTGCACCCCAGTAACAATGATATCTGCCGCTTGTCCCCTAGCCCAGCTACAGAAACATGATGAGAACCAGTGGCTGCCATGGTCCACTCAGACACTGGTACCATATTAACACCAGTTTCATTGATGTTAGTCACAAGCTCTGGGGGATGAGCTCCTGTGCCCCACATTTAGCAATTCTGCTTAAAAAGGAAGCCTTAAGGTTGTGGAAATTGGATGTTTTTTTTCTAGCAGTTTCGGTGCCTTTTCTCTTACTGTAACCCATCTGATTTAGAAACTTCCATGCCCATTTCCTCATCAATTCGATTGTTCCACCGTTCTCTTTCAACAGTTATGGGGAACTTGTTTTAACGATTCCCTGGACAATGGCTAGAACCACTGGTGCATTTACAACTGTATCCTCTGAGTGCAGAGTACAAACAATTTTCTGTAGCTGCTCAGTGACATCAGTCATTAGGAACATAGGTCTACCTCTGGGCATTTGGGGCAACTTGGCAGTAAGGTGTGCTGGGTTTGGTGTTGTTTTCAGATGTTCCAGGTAGTCGTTTTTGAACTTCCTAATTATGCTCTCGTTAATGTTGTTTTTAGATTTTGATTTATAGAGATGCACAGCAGCCATCACACCATTATCAGCCATATACCTGCCATATTCAAATCATATCTCTGGACTATACTGCCGGTAGGTCGCCGGACATCTTTTCTTTGCAGATGGGGGGCAAATGATGGTTCCTGGGCTGCCACTGAAGCAACCGGTGTAGCAATACTAGATGTCTGTGCTTAACTGACAGGGTCAATTTCGGTGACATCAAGTGGGTAACTCTGCTTCGCTGGACTTTCTGGGTTCCCATGCTTAACCTTTAACCAGGACAGCAGAGACATTGCAAATAAAGTAAGAACGTAGTAAGAATGCAGCCAGTATGTAAGTAATAACAGTACTAGCAAGCTGCAGACTCTTTGTATTCACTTTTGAAGAGAAGACTACATGTGAATTAGGCAGATGCTGTGCCAAGGTGCTTGCGCTAATTCTCAGAGCTGCAAAAGTGTTTTGACAGCTGTTTGCATGACTAAAATGGAATGCAAATTCAATGTCCCTACAATATTAACACATAAATAATATGTTTCCATGTACTACACAATTCTGTTTTACTACAGCTGCCTTTGTCTTGAGTGAGGAAGAGCCAAGGCAAAATCTGCATTCAGGCACAGTGCCAAAATCTTGCATTTTTAGCACGAGTGAAGCAGGTCCAAAGGATTTTGAATTCCTTTTAGCGATAAGATGTCATGAAACAGTACTTTCTACAGGATGCACACCCTGTGCATGTTCAAGTTGTTGGTAAGTTACATGACCTGTTGCGGACAATTAGCGATACTGGAGATCAAAAACGTGTCCTGCTATACATGTCTCTGTGCCATTTCCAGCTTTATTTCTCTCACATACGGGAAGAACCTGGCTATTGAAGGAACTCATGTAAAAGAGAGTGATTTTTGATCAGAAAACTTTACAGACCATTACAGAATCATGTATTATTTTTGATCAGAGAACTTTCCAAATCATTAACGAATTGTGCATTATCATTATAGTTAGCTAATTTCCCATGCATTTAACTGTAGTTTCAGACAGGAATGCAGGCTAGAGAAATCATACTACAGAAGAAAGGAGGAAGTACACAATGTGGCCTATTCATAAATGGGCAGGGAGTACATGCTAAAGCATGTATCCCACCCATGCAGCTCCACACCCCTTGGATAGATGTGCTGTGGCCATATCCACAGCCACCAGCCACGACCTGGCTCCCTTCCATAGTTTCTTCTCCCTGGCACAAAGGTGCACAGGGGCTGTTCTGCGAACATAGGCAGACATCCAATGGGATACTTGGACATGGTCCATGACTGGATTCCCTATGCCACAGGGTACCACAGTAGGCATGGTATAGTGGCAGGCAGGTACCCAGTTAGCCAACCTGGCCCCCCATATGGTACCCGAGGGCTGGGGTGACATGTTGATGTGATCCTCCATGAACTGATATCTCCACTGCAGCCGGCGATGGCATCTCAGGGGGCATGTAACAGTTGCATCTGTTTTTTGTTTTGAATAGCAGGTGGTCCCACACATGCAGTACTGCACACCATCATCAATGGTGCATACTGTAGCCATACAACCACAGACCACCCCCGGAACCAACCCCACTTACATATTCATGATCAATCAGGTGATCAGGTGCATATGCAATGCACATCCCTTTTGTGCATCCTGCACAGGGGGTGCAATGGTTGCAGGGTGGTTATGCACCACAAATATGCAGCGCATAGGCATTCTATGCATTAGTGAACAGGCCCCGATGTTAACTTGCAGTGACAGCTGCAGCTCCCGAAGCAGAGCTGGGCAGAGCAAATTTAGCAGACTAGGAAAGGTTCTGGTGGTGTTTTTAAAGGATTTATTTTTTTTTTTTTATTTTTTCTGAAAGTGTGTTGTTATTCTGGTACAGTAAAAAGCACAAAAATCCATATTTTATTTTCATTTTTCCCCTTCTATAGGAGCAGGGCAGAGTGAATTTAGCAGACTGGTTAATGTTCAGGTGTTGTTTTTAAAGAATTTATTTGACACATTTTTACTGAAAGAGTGCTTCTGTGCTGGTGTTGTACAAGGCATGGAAATATATCTTTAGTTTTCTTTTTTTATTTTATTTTTCCACTTGAGTAGGAGTAGGATGGAGTAAATGTATCAGACTGGTAATGATGCAGAGAGGAGTTTTGAAGGATTTATTTGACACCATATTTTTTTATTGACTAGCTGCTAAAGGTATGGGTCACAGAAATCCATACTGATATTTTTACTTATATGTGAGTGAGCCTGTTAGCTAGTAAGCAGAGATTTATAGAATTAAGCAATAATTACTTCACAGCCGGTCATTTCCTGGTGATTAATGACCAGCTGGGGGGGGAGGTTGGCCTGAGGTTATTGTTTTGGCACTGCTGCTGTAAACGAAGAGCACGCAAGGAGCTGAGTGTCACTACCATGCAGGGCATTTCTTAGAGAGTTCAGACCACCATGACAGCCAATCAATGAGCTAGTTTAGCTTATGAATAATTACGTAGACATATAATGCAAAATTCCATCTGCAGAATTTGTGTGAAGTAGCAGTTCCAATTCGGAAATACTTTTGTAATTTATTTTTAATTTTGCAGAATTCCAAAAGCATTTCTACTGTATGTAAACCACAGAAAAATATTCCATAGATGGATTACATAATCTTTGGAATAATATTCCATGGTTCGTGGAAACTGGATCTGTGATTTACAGTACATAAACTGTGGTAAACAATTATGCAGTACACATTCCACTTTCAGAGTTTTGGAATTCCATTTTCAACAGAATTTGTCATAATTTGGCAGAATTTCAGAAATTCCGTGAAATTTCAACCAAAGTGGATTCTGAATATTCTGCACAGCCATGCCAGTTAGTGAGTGAAAAGTAAAGTAGGTTGTTGTATAATACAGTATGTCCCACATAGGGGTGCCTTTTATAGTCTGTCATTGTGATGGGGTGGACTGGTAGTTTTTCTCTTCCCTGCCACCTTGAGAGTTGTACTGCACTGTGGATTAGGCATGCACTGAATATAATATTCTTGGGGGTGAATAGACAGACACAAATGTAGAGACATGTAACCAAGCTGTCATGTTTTTTGAACTGAGGATAGAGGCTACTACTCACAAAGAAATGCTTTGGACTGAGCTGACAGGAAGCTTCCAGGCTAATTGCCCACTACTGATCTATAATTAAGATGGCTGCCAAGGTATTTCCTTAAGGTTAGTGCCACATCTACTAATTCTGCCCCCTAGATAAACTAGTCTAAGAAACATTTACATCCTAACTACACGGCTGAGATAAACTGTTCAGGCCTTGCCAAGTCTAGGTATTATTCTGACTTTTATATAAAACTTGGGCTGTCTATTCACAATACAGTTCATGGGCATCTTAATATTTTTTAAGGGGACAGCAGCTGTGGATGCCACTGGAACTTCAAGAACAGCTACTGCTGGAACTGGTGAGGTCACTTGAGCCAGTGTAGGAGTGAACTCCTCACCATTCTCTTGTTCCTTATGAATGTTTTCTGCTGGTGCTGGTGGTGGGATATGTGATGGTAGGAAGTAGTCCACATATATATGTATGATCTGTTGACCTACAAATACCCTATAGGTGAAAGGTCCATGAGACCTTTGTACAGTCCCTGGACTTCAACATCATTTCTTACTTTGGAAGTCTCAGACCAACACCCTCTCCCCTAAATTAAATGTGGGGCACCTACAGAACTTTGTCATGGCTGTTCACAGTGACTAATTCAGGCAGACTAGATGGGCCAGGTGGTCTTTTTCTGCCGGTGGGATTCTATGATTCTATGGTAAGTCAACACCAATTCATTTATTGCAAGTAAACCATGATGAAGATTGGCCAATTGCAGCTGTGGTGATGGTTTACTCAAGAATCAAAACCCTTCAAGAAAATCCTTCAAAGAACTTTGAGAAAATATACTTTATATTCAAAAATCTAAATTCAAAGCCACAGTGTTATTCAAACACAAAAAAATATCTTAACTACTAAATGAAAACACAACATATATTCCAAAATTGCAGTTCTACAGCACAACAGAAACATATGTACATACAGCACTAACCCAGCATCACACAAAACTACAAATATTGCTCTAAAAGCAAGCATTATGTCCAATTACAATACCTATCTGGCATGCAGAAACAAACAGGACAGTCTTAATTTCCATATTTCAACAACATCATCAACAATGCATTGCACCTGAGTTACATGACATGGTATCTAATCAACAGCCCAGTCTTCCAGGTCAGAGACACATCATATGGAAAGAGATTTTCATTAAAAATCTCTTTCCCATATATTCATGATGATATTAATAATGATATTTAATGTTTATGACCCAATAAAAATAATTATTTGCAAAAAAAAAAAAAGATTCAGATTATATGGAAAGTACAGTAAACACAGTCCAGGCTTTCAGCTCAGTCTCACAGATCAGATGACATCTCAAATTGTAGGGAGAAAGAAGTAATGTGACCTACTGGGAATTTTACCCAGTCCCCTGGAACTCCATCCTGGTGCTCTAACCACTGATCTATGGGCTCACATAGTTGGACCTGAGGTTCTTGGACAAACTTCCTTTTTCTGGTATTGCATATCCTGCAGCAAGGAATAATGAAGATGACATATATTTTTGGTGCAGTATTAGAAACTGCTAATCAACTTAAAATCACAAATTCTATGGAGAAAGAAAAAATGTGACCTATTAGGAATCAAACCCAGGCCCAACTGTGGATCAGGATCAACCATGTGAGTGTGTAGCTCAATGGTTAGAGCACTGCAACAATATTCCAATGGCCTAGATTTGATTCCCAATAGGTCACTTTCTTTCTTTGCTCCTACAATTTGTGATTTAAAATAGCTTAGGAATAGTTAATAATGCACCAAAAACATTTAACAATGAAAAATAACATACTAACATACAAGAAGGTGAAGATTAGGAATACCTCAAGCAACGGGCACAACTATGCAGCCATAGCCATTCCTTTCAGTGTGACTGCATAAAATAAATAGTGGCCCAGTGTCAACCTAATTCCTGCTTCAAATCTGATTGAAGTTAATGCCCTGAAAGTGCCCATTGAAAGATATAACACCAAATTAAAATGCTACTAAACAAAAAAAAAGTCTTAAACATTTTATAAGTGGAATAAGGACTTCATTAGAGGGAGGCTTGTCAATGTACCTCTTAGTGTTTGAAGTGCCTAGCCCTTTGGACTCATGGCTCCAACACACCAGTTGAGACATTAACATAGCATAAACCCCCCCCCCATCCTTTCTTACATTCTTACATAATGATCCCTACATTTTGTGGTAGGAAACATAGCCTAGAAATTTACTTAGCAAGGCTATGCAAAACTTACTAATTCTGATTCAATGGAATTTTTGCCAAATTGCATGAAATTCTACAGAAGTTAGTACATTTCTCTTTCAGCTCTAACTTGGCTGTTCCTCTGGCTAGAGATGCAAAAATGGGCATACATATTTGCAGCCAAGGGCTCTAAGTTCCTGGCACATAACATGACAGTCACATGAGTGGTATTGAACTTAAAACAGGAGATCAACTTCTGACATTTTACTTCTTTGTGGAATTCCTCGAAATTATTTTTTTCTGCTTCATACCCATACATCTTCAGCGCTAGACACCGGATAATTAGCATGCACGACCATTTTGGAAGGGTCTTAAAACGAGAAATGTGGCAACATTTGCTAAAGCAGTTTGTAAGTTACAGGGGCTCATAATTTGTAATTTATTTGCGAAACTGTAAACATTTTCTGAAAATCTGGATGATTATAACATTGCTTCTATTGTAGATATGGACCTGACGTTCATCTACCTTACCCAATCTCAGTAGGTCCTGGACCATAACAAAGCTGGAGAAAATGATGGGAAAATACTGTAGATTACCATTTGGTAAATGTTTCTCACACATCTGTGAAAGCAGACTAGGTAGTACTGTATCAAAAATTCCAAATGTGGAATTTGTTTTATTATATCCTCCTTTCCCAGAGCTGCACCATTTGCAGTGACCTAGCAACCTCCCAGTTCCATCCTTGCCTTCTTGATCACTTTCCCTGCCCCCTCTTACCCAGGACTCACCTCTTCAGGGTGGGGTGGTGGACAGATGCCCAGTCTCCCCATTGACACAAATATTTCTGGGAGGCAGGCAGTCAGTCAGTGGGTCAGGGCATGACAGTGCTGGTGGTGCATCACCCCACTTGCTGTAGGCTTCATTTTTGCCCAACCCACTGACAGGTGCTGAGCTGAGCTGAGCCAAGTGTGCATGTGTTGACCATCGCCATTTTCCCAGCCAGCCATTTGGCATCTTTCCCCACCTAAACTATGCTCTGATCTGCATCATCACCTGTAATCACCCAGGTGGTGGTCTCATAGTGGCAGCAAGACCCCTCCATCCCTGGAGGAGGAGAAGGAGGGCATACTCAGGGATGCTCAGTCTTCCTCCCCCAGGCAGCCCTCTGTTGACTCAGGTCTGCTCCCAGACCCAGGTCACCAGCATTACAAGTAGTAGTGCTACTGCTACGCCGACAAGCCAGCACTCACTTGTGGAATTTAAATTTCACAAATCACTTACCAACACTGAATCCTACAGTATCTGGCCACGTTTATAATATCCAGAGCTTAGCTGTCTGCAGTCACATTGTCAACTCTTGGATGACTATTTAGCCACCATTCTTTTCTCTGAGCTTGACCAGATGGGTTTATTGAAACTGTCTGCTCACTTGTAAGTTTGTGGTTCTTGACAGTAAGTAAGTAAATAAGTAAACCTTTTTTTATACAGCACCCATTCCCAGAGGCACTGGGCACTGTACAATATAAAACATCATAAATTAAACATAAAAGACATGAACAGTGATACCTTCCAATAAAACAGAGCCACCTTCTCCTTTTCCTTTTCTAACCTATCCTTTGGAATAGCCAGAATATCTCCTTCTTGGTGTCTAAGCAATTTTCTTCCCTCACCACGTCTGTGT
This sequence comes from Neoceratodus forsteri, assembly GCA_016271365.2. Lineage (NCBI taxonomy): Eukaryota > Metazoa > Chordata > Ceratodontiformes > Ceratodontidae > Neoceratodus > Neoceratodus forsteri. The sequence continues at coordinate 244,147,668 of CM028130.1, forward strand.
GAGTGCCTTGAAGTCCTGGATTCTTAAGTGCATCTGGATATCAAATACTCTCAATTTTGCTGGGTGTGATTCTCATATGACTTGAATTCAGGTGATATTTTTCCCCTCTGTGCATTTTTGTGTTACCCAGCTCTGCTGTCAATTTCTTGGTGAACCCATGCATCTAAATCCTGCTACTGCTAGTCACCTGCACAAGTTACCCTTCCTATACTTCAGTTTAAAATCCCCCTAACTGTTCTGTCCATCCTCTTATCCTGTACTTTTTTGTCCCACAATGCCCTCTAGTATGATAGAAAAAGGAGACCTCCTTTCATCAGACAGTTAGCAGGAATTAACTTACCTAATAGTCTGCTGTTATTTCTCACCCCCAAGATCATGAGGATCTTGGAGAAGGGATCACTCTGGATGCATATCCTTTTACAAACATCGCTAGTTCCGTTAATGACCTCCTCATATTCTCAGGACATTTTGTCATTTAAGAAGATGAAGTCAACAATCAGTTCCTTCCTCCGGCTTCAGTGCTTGCCATTGGATCACACTCATTTGACCTGTACTTCAGGCAGACAAATCATCATACCAGCATTAGTATTACGGTCTGCAATGTCCTTTCAACTATCCTGCTACTTCTGCTATGCACACATCTATGAAGGCAACCATACAACTATTGTAATCAGCTCTTTCCTTCCTCATCTGTGGCATGGCAGGTGTTCAGCTGGGTAAAATATGTGGCAATGGCCTCCATAAAATTAACACAGAATGACATGATTTTAACAAAACCTCATGAAATCTGTGTTTAACTACAGAAGGTATTTTGCAGTTTTTGACTTCTCATAACATAGCCATCTTTCAAGCAAGCAAAGTTGACAGATGGCCTTTGTTTTAGGGTCTATAAACCTGCCAAAATGTATGATGTTGTGTTATCTAGTTTTAAATTTACAGGAGCTTAAAATCTCACAGCTCACTTGTGAAATTTGTTTAACTGTGGAATATCTGAGTGCTTATTATTCAGCCTCTTTAAAAGTGTTCTCTCACAAACTGCCTTTGAACCAACCAATGTCTTTATGTGCAGGTTTTGTGGGGCCTCTAGGTAAAAATAATTAAAACCGAGGTTGCAAAACGTTCTTGCTTCTTTCTCAGAGTTGGTCTGCTCTCATTTTACAGTCATGTAAAGCAGAATATATCTGTATTTTTTTTTATTATTTTTTATGTCTGTGTCAATAAGTGATTTACACTGTCATGTTATGTTTCACTGGTAACTATGTATGTAGGTAGTGCAGTGCATGACTCAACTTGAAAAAATCAAGGAACTCACAACTTTTGCTTCCATTTTTTAACTGATGCAAGTTGCAGTAGTCTCAGTCTATCAGTGCTCTTTATTTTCTTCTTCCATAGATAGTTTTGTCTTCCTTCCTCATCTGTGTTTATTTAAGAGATGCACCCTGGTCCTGGGAATATAACCTCTTCAGGCATGTTGATATCCATCACCAAGTGTCCTCAGCCACCTTACATCCCCCATGGCTTTACCTCTATGGTAGTGGTTGTGGGGGAAGGAACACCTCTAATGGCAGGACACTGTGTGGGCTAAGATTGAGTGACAATAGGGTCTAGGTGATCATATAGATGGGTCATGGGTTTTCTTCCTGGTTTTAACCATTGTCCTCTCTCATCTATTGCCACATGTGGAGGTTTCTGGCTGCCCTTGCTCACACCGTGAGGTCCTGGGGAGGGCGCAAGCTGCCTTGGCTGACCACAGGGGTTGTTGCCACACCAGAACCTAACACCAAGCATCCCTGATTGTAGTGCTCTGCAGTGCAGTAGCTGCTGTGATTTGGTCTGTCTCTTGATGCATCATCCTAAGCTTCCTTTTGAATCTGGCTTGCCAACATGGCAGCATGTTGTGCTGTCACTAGGCCACTGGAGTTGCCCATCAGTTACTCTTTTTTATGTTGGCTCACGCATGCGCAGCCAACATATTGCGGTAGTAACAGATTTGGAGGCGCAGTCACTGTTTAGCGAATGCAGGGCATGCATCAGTAGGTGTGTCCCTCATTCCCCAGTAAGCCTGCATGCCTGTGCCACACTATGAATACATAATGTGGTAAGTACATCTAACGAAAGGTCTGTTGCAATGCAAGAAAAGCTCGTCATACGCAGTGGCACCTCCCGACGTACTTGCCCTGGTGAAAAAGTAATTAAACATGACAGCACACTGCCTGACATAATGCCGACTTTGGGGTACCCAATCCCCCTGTTGGCATGCTCCGACCCAATGTATGTGCTGATGGGGGAGCCCACTCCTTGTTGGCATCATGCACCCCCCCATTTCTTATGTGCTGAGGGTGGTGCCCAATCCCCCTCGGCTCTTGCCCCCCTGTTTTTGTTGTGTGCTGACGGGGGTGCCCAATTCCCCATTGACTATAGCCTCCCCCCAAAAAAACACTTAGGTGGCATGCTGGGAGCCCACCTCAGCATGCCAAATCCCCTGAAAAAGAAAAACTGTCCCACTATGTTTGTTTTTTTTACCCCATGAAAGAAGAAAATGGTCCCTCACAGTCTCCCTGCCCCCTCCCACAACCCGCACCCACCCTCTGTGCACCCTGCCTCCCCACACCTCCTCACCCCATACTTACCTCCAGTGTCTGGCGCGACGATCTTCGGTGGACCGGGAACACGTCTACACTCTTCAAATCCGACCACGAACTGAAGGAATGCCGTAAGCTGTATAATGGCATAAATAGGTCTTTTTCAACTTTGGTGCGTATCTCAGCCATTTTTGGTAATTTATGCACCAAATTTTCAACATGGGGTTATTGGGACCCCTCCTTATGAATTCAGCCACTGTAATGGTGTTATTCAGTTCTGAAAGATGATTTTGCGGTCACTGCATGGAATCACCTTTCGGGACTGAGTAACAAAATGACAGTGCCACTGTTCATGAGGGGGTCTCTCGAAAAGCCTATGTTGCAAATTTGGTGAAACAAATCCAAAAAATGGCTGTTTTACAAGCATGCATTGGGCTGTTTCAACGCACATTCATAACTTCGTGAATTTGTAATATTTTTACTAGAGATTTTCAAAATTGGCATTTTCCACACCTCCTTATGAACAGTACAGCTGTCATTTTACATATCCTGGCCTAAATGTGTTTTCGTATGTCCGGCGCAGAATAGCGTGGTTGCTGTGCGAAATCAGTTTTTGGGACAATTTGAGAAAATGACAGTGACACTGTTCATGAGCAGAGGTCCTAAAATGCCTATGTTGAAAATTTGGTGTTGGAAGTCCATAAAATGACTGTGTTATAAGTGTGCGTTGCCCAGTTTCCATGCACCCTTGTAACTTTGCAAATTTGCAATATTTTCATGCCAGATTTTCAACACTAGCATTTTTTCACACCTCCTTATGAACAGTACAGCTGTCATTTTTCACAGCCTGCCCAAAATGTGTTTCCACACCTGTGATGCACAATGGCTTGGTCTCTGTGGGAAACCAACTTTTGGGACTGATTAACAAAATCACAGTGTCGCTGTTCATGAGGGGAGGTCCCAAAATGCCTATGTTGAAAATGTAGCTAAAAAACTCCCAAAAATAATTGGGTTATGGACGTGTATTGTGCAATTTCTATGCATGCTCATGCCTTCACCAATTTTTCATATTTTCACTCCAAATTTTCAACATTGCCATTTTTTTACACCTCCTCATGAACAATATTGATGTAATTTTCCACATTCTGCCCAAAATGTGTTTTTGTTCCTGTGTCGCCAAATGGCATAGCCACTGTGCAAAACCGCCTTTCAGCTAACAAACTGATACTGCCGCTTTTCATGAGGTGGGCTCACAGACAGCCCATGTTGAAAATTTGGAGTGAGAATACTAACACACGCCTACAGTGTTAGGGTTTCCAACTGTAACACCCCACCCTGTAGAGAATGACAGGCATCAGGGGTGTGACTTGGGATCATCGGCTGTAATGCTCACGCCATTCTACTCCCACCCCCACCCCCACCCAGCAGCCAGTGACAGGCATTGTGGTGTGCCTTGCACTGTTCGGCCACAAAGTTTACCCCATTCTCCTATACTGCACCCACCTCAGCATATTTTCTTATGGAATGGGGTAAGTATAACACCTATAGACCCCAAAGCATACCACAACACTTGCCAGTGTCTACAGGGTAGGATGAGATACAATCGCATGAGCGTTATAGTCGATGACCCAAAGGCACACCCCAATACATGTCGGTCTCTACAGGTTGGGGGTGGGGTTGGCATCACTTCAATCCTTCACTGCCATTCCGATTATGCATCTCTAACTTCGGCATTACCAATGCCAATGCCAATGCCAGTGAGATAACATTCGGCATTGACAAATGCTTGTTTCTGTTTGACAGTCTCCCCAGAACTTGGCCCTCAGTGAATCTAAGCTTCACAGTTTATTGATGTGTTAAGCAGCTTTTATGTTTTTGTCTGGCAAAAGGTTAGATGGCAATACACAAGGATAGTAATGCGTCCAAATGCCCTAACACTTAAAAGACCCTGTAGTTGCTATAGTTCAACCAAATGAATTATGGACTTTGTTAAACATGCTACATTAGAGGTGTCCAGAAAATGCATTAAAAGCAGGGCACAGTTTTAGTAGGAATGCATGCAGTTCTCTCTCCTCTTACACATCTCAGGAATGCTGTTATCATGCACTGTGCATCTGTTTTCTCTCATTTCAAGTAAATGTTTTGGGGTTAAGACCTTTATTCATTAAGCAATGAGTAGACTTTCTTTATAAATTACTAAACCACATCTGCAGACAGTTTCATTTTTATTAAATGACATTGCATCAGAGTGAGAACAGTGTACTGAATATCAGTGTTTTAGCAAGGGAGACCTCAATCTTACTTTTCCTTGGAACATTGTAAGTGGTGTCACTATCAGGAAAGCAAAGGCTAATGATTAGTTATTTTACAGCTTGATTGCCACTTGAAAGTGTAGCTGAGTTTTTCAGGCTGCAGCAAAACTTTCACTTTGCCACAAGCATAGTGTAACCTACAGAGCCTGAAGGAAGCTATTCTGCATTATGGTTCTGCAGGCCTGGAACTGAATCAAGTACTGGTCACAAGTGAAGACATGTCCACAGTCTCAGGTCAGCTTCTCCTACACAAGACTGGTAGGGCCCACTAAGCAAATGTTTGTGTGGGCACTAACCAGTGTTTGCCCACACAAGCTGGGTTTTGCACTGGAGCCTAGTATTCAAAAGGATCATTTGCACTGGCAAACAGGGTTAGTGCCCGTGCAAACCAAAATAGGGGATTTGCAAATGGGAGTGCAGGAACAGGAATATCAGCATAAGCCGATATTCAGCAGACTTGCACCATGCAAAAGGGTTTAGTGTGGTCCTTGTTTGCTGCACAAATACCACCGAACAAAACCCCCTCTTACTCCACACAACTCTGGTGGCTGCCAGAGGTACTGCAACCGACACCTCCCCAATAGCAGCCTGTATTTAGAAAAAAAAATCCCTGGTGCTATTCTACTAGTCCCCCTCTTCCAATTGCCAGCCCATATTTAAGAAATCTTTCCCTGGTGCTAGTGCATCCCTCCCCCCCCGATGACCAGCCCATATTTAAAAAAGTCTCCCTGGTCCTAGTGATCCCCCCACTGATCACCAGCCCATATTTAAAAAACAAAATGTTTCCCTGGTGCTAGTGGTCAAACCCGGATCAACAGCCCATAGTAAAACTAAACCATGTCCCTGTCTTCTAGCAGCTCACCCCCCACACCATGGCACCAAGCTTACATCCCCCTAGTCACCCTACCAATATCCTTAGTGCTGCAGGTGGGCATATGGTGACTGACACTGCCCTCCTCTCATCTCCTCGTCTGGCCACCATATGTTCAGGAAAGGAGTGCATGTCTTGTTTATAGGACAGGACACATCACCCTGTCCTATAAATAAGATGTTCACTCTCTGCCTGGACATATGTCAGCCAACCAAGGAGATGTGAGGAGGCCAGCACTAGTTGCTGTATGTGCACCCTGTGTCATTGAGGATATAAGTAAGGTGATTAGAGGGAGGGAGGTACTCAGTGTCACAGTGGGGGGCGGGCTCTAGACACCAGGGATGTGGGACTGGATGTACCGTTAATTGCTGCTGGAGGGGTGTAATCATTGGACTGCAGGGGTTTAGTTATACTACAGGCCGATGATTGGGGGAGGGACCACTAGCCCCAGGGAGAGATTTATTAAATATGGACTTGCGATTGGAGGAAGGGGGGTCCACTAGCACCAGTAAGAGATTTATTAAATATGGGCTGGTGATCAGAGGGTGGTGGGACCACAAGCAGTAGGAAGAGAGCTATTAAATACAGGCTGACTGTCGGAGGGAGGGGGAACCACTATCACCAGGGATAGTTTTATTAAATACAGGCTGGAGATCAAGGGGCAGGGGAGACCACCAGCATCTGGGAGTGCATTATTAAATATGGGCTGGTGACTGGAGGGAGGGTGGCTCACTGGCACCAGGAAGAGTTTTATTAAATATTGGAGGGGGGACACTAGCACCAGGAGAGGATTATCAAATATGGGCAGGTGATCAGAGGGGGGAACCACTAGCATCAGGGAGAGATTTATTAAATATGGGCTGGCAGTTGGGGGGGGAGCACTAGCACCAAGGAGAGTTTTATTAAATATTGGCTGGCGATTGTGAAGGGGACCACTAGCACCAAGAACAGATTTATTAAATATGTGCTAGCAATCAGAGGGAGGGGTGCACCACTAGCACTGGGGAGAGATTTATTAAATATGGGCTGAAGAATGAAAGGCAGGGGATCACTACCACAAGAGATAGCTCATATCTTCTGGACCAGAATAAGTGGAGTTGCACCACTGTAACCTGCCTCTGTTCCCTCTGCAAATGGGCACACAATGAGCATGCAGATGGCCCCTTAGCACCTTGCATGGCAAATGGAATCATTTGCATGGGTCCCTTTAAAAATTGTAGATAGCACTCTGGTGCTATCCACTTTTGTGGCCCACTTTGAGAGCCATGTCCAGGCAGTACTACTCGACTTAGCACTGCACTGACATGGCCATGTACTCAGTCAGATAGTGCAGTGCACTATCTGACTGCATACAACATCCTCAGACCTTTGGGCAATTGTTATTTGTTATTTTTTTTGTTAGTTGTTTAACCAGGACTAGTACACTAAGCTGAAAGCTTTTTTACAGGTGCGACCTGGGAGCAAAGGGAAGTTAACTGACTTGCTCAGGGTCACACAGTCTGCAAGTGGAAGCTGTGGGATTCAAACCCACATCTGGTCTGCTGGTTGTCACCAGATTTGCAGCTCAGAGCCTTAAACCACTGCACTATACTGCACAATGCAGAACAAACCTTTGCACTCCGCTTTGCATTTTACTGAATATCAGGCCCATAGTCTAGCCACCTAGAACTGACTGAGAATAGAAAAGGAACATTTGTCTTATCTCATGAAGAAGGGTGATCTGTCAGAGATGATGATAGAGCAGCGTGCAGTGGCAGAGAAGAAGAAACCCATGGTGCATCAGGACATGCAACAGATAAAGACATTAGCCTCCAGTCTTCTTACTTCCATAAGCAATTTTATATATAGGATTAATAACAGACAGAATTTTTACAGCAGTGGGCAGAGCCTACATCCGTTTTGCTCTGTGTCGCTGAAAATGACCTATCATGGCACCTTCCATTGGACTTTTGGAAGTATCCTTCTGAAAGTCCAGTGGATCTTATAACACTCCACCACGATCAGCCACCATGGAGTAACAGCCACATTTTGGCTGTTACTTCCTCAATCTGGGACAACAACTGCACATGTGCACCTCGCGCACATGTGCAGTTCTTCTGGTACCACTATCTTGTGAATGGCATATTGCCATTCACTGCAACCATACATGCACCAGTGCCACGCATGCACAGTTGTGTCACCGCCACCATCTTGCAGATGGCAGCTCTGGTGACGCTAGCTCTCTGGAGCTTTGGAAGCTTGCCACAGCCATATCAGCTCTGGCTAGAGTTTGTTTTTAATTTGACATGACAAATTTCTCACCATATTTTATGAACAACATTTTAAATAATTAGAACAATTTAGCTAGCAGGCTGTAATTAGAGCTGCACACTTGGTATAATACTAAAATTGTCTAGAGCTCAATGTCAGCTGCAGTCTCAGCTATGTCATTTAGAGGTACCATTCAGTAAAACTGCATTTCAGCTTTAAAAGTCTTCAAAAAAACATGCTAAGTTTAGTATTATAAAAATAAAAAAAAACAGCAAAGTGTTAAGAACTCATTGGTTCACACATCTACTCTTTTCATGATATCATTAAGGCACTTGACCTTCATTCTCAGAAGCAGTAAGTAAGTAAGATTTTTTTATAAGGTGCCCAATCCCAGAGGCTCTGGGGGCCTTACCATGTCAAAAACAGGCAGGGTAGTAATAATAGTAGAATGAAGCTTTATAGGGTTATACAAAATTTATGATACAAGCATAAATGAGCTAATTTTATAAATAGTTTATAAATAATAAAACAATAAAACAGATTTAAAACATTATGGGTAGTCTGGAACTGCCATTTTAGGTAAATGTGTTTTTAAGCCCCTTTTGAATACCTCCACCGATGAGGCCTCTCTTAAAAATCTAGGTAACAAGTTCCAGGGGGCTGGACGGTCACCTCAAATGCTTGATCACAAGAGGTTTTCATCCTGGCCCTCAAAATCCCAAGATCACTGGTGGAGGAGCGGAGAGAGCGGAGTGTCAAGAGTAAGGAGATTCATCAGATAACCAGGGCCTGATCCATACAGGGCCTTATAGGTGAGCAAGTCCACCTTGAAGATGATCCTCCACCTAACAGGCAGCCAGTGCAGATCTTGCAGGACCAGAGTCAAATGACATGATTTAGACAGGCTCATCAGCAACCTGGCCTCTTGTGCTAAATGATATCACAACACCAACTAGGTGTGTGAACAAGCTTGTTCTTAATTCTTTGATGTTAATTATTCTCTGTATAGTAACTGGTTAGCGATGATTATACACTAATTGTAGAACCTCACAAGCTCCCTTATACATGCCCATGTATTACCAGGGTGCGTAGCAGAATTTAGGTACACAAAATCTATCATACATTTCTGTAAGCAAACATTTTTTTTTTACTGCCATAGTAATTACGACAGTATTTACAACTGACTGTGCTACTTAGAAGCATGTGCAGCTCCTGACTGACAGGATTTAAATCTGTCTCAAGCCATTTTGCTGAGTTTCTTTCAATGAAATGAAATTTTACTAAGAGCATGCTAACTGAAATCAGTAGGGCTTCCATCCAACACATACAAAAACACAAACTGGAGTTTGTTCTGTGACCTACCTGACCTCCAGTGCCTAACAGAAGAGAGAGCAAAGCCATGCTTCAGCACAGTACATGAAACTGACAGGGTAATATTCACTAAGTTGTGAAGCCTGCAAAACTGACTTCTTGCAATGATTTAAAACCAGTTATTATAAAAAATAAGGCATAGTTGGTGTGGTAACTTGGATATTTTTGCGCACTTACTTTTATGATTTATTGTGTATCTCACAACACAGATGTGTAACAAATGTTCATTACACACCTCCCCATGCACCATCTTATATGTAAAAACTGGGTACTGTTTTCTCCATAGACAAAGCTGGTTAAAATTCACTGTTATAACCTGACATTATAATGGTGTGCATGAGTCAGCCTCGCCTAAGGACAACCTGTGTTGCCTCGGCCACACAGCAAACCACACACGTGCCATGAAGGTTTAATCGAAAAGAACAGAAACTCTTTTCACAAATCCTGTCTCAGTGTCTTTTTTTTATCCAAACTCACCTCACTAAGAGGACACATTATTCTGAAGCTACCAGGTTGAGAAATCAAAACTGGAAAAACTCCCTCTCTCTCTCTCTCTGTCTCCCACAGAAACCATAGCAACCTCTGAACTGCTCACCTCATTTAAATACAGTTATAGTAACATGATTTCTGAGCACCATTGATCGTCAGCAAAATACAAGAAGTTCCTGTTTCTTTACATTTGAAACACTAATAAAAAAACAGTATTCTGTTGATATTTTACTAATTGTCAGTAGTTATATGCCTGTTTTGATGTGATTCCTGTTTTGCCACTATTGCCATTTTATGAAAGTTTTAGAGTGCCAAGGTCAGTAACCAGCTGTACTTTTTTTAACAAAGTTAGTTTTACCTGTATCTTATTATTGCTAGCAATGGTTGTCTTTTTAATTTGACTGTCAAAGTAAAGAAAAATAAAACACAGACACACTATTCTTTTTTTTCACTCCTTTTTGTTTCCAATCTAACACAGCACCTGGGCAAAAAAAAATAATCCTCCGCAATTACATAAAACAATGCAAAGAGAGGACTGCCAAACTTAAATGAAATGCACACCCTCGGTGTGTGATACTTCAATAAACCCCTCAAGCTTCACTCACTGGATTTATGGAGAATCCCACACCTCAGGTGTACATCAAATTATAATTATGCTCTCAACCCCATACATTATTCTGTATATATACTTTTATAAAATGGAGATGATGATATTCTCCAAATCAAGTGTTCTGATTCTATGAAACACATCACATGACCATGCATATATCAGAGTGTGACCACACACCTGCACTTTCACCCTCCTCCAAAACAATCTTGCCATTTTATAAGACAGATAACCCACTCTACAATGTGCGGTTGCACTCTGATATACGCATGCCTTGGGTGGTTGACGCACAACAAGACGTGCATATATGCACACCTAAGAGTGGGTTAATTATTACATATATATATATATGTATATATATATTGTACATCCTCTGATGGCCATTGTAGCAGTGCATGTGAAGTCTTATGCACTTTGGGCCCAGTTCCAAAGGTGCAGAGTGCCTATGCGAAGCATATCTGTGGTGCATAGCTACCCCACAACCATTGCACCCCTCATGTGGGATTCACTAATGGGATGCGTGTCCTGTACACACCCAAACCCCTGATCAGCCATGGATATCCATGTGGGACCGCTCCAGGGATGGAGCGGGGTTGTGGCTGCACTTTGCACCACTCTCAAAGGTACAGAGTGCTGGGTGCAGGGGCCATATGCTACACTAGGTGACCCCAGCAGTAAGAGATATGTGCCCGTTCAGGAAGCCACTGCTGGCTGCAGCAGAGACATTGGGGCACAACAGAGCCCCTCCAAATAAGCTGCCCCAGCCCTCAGGGACCACAAGGGCTAGGGGAGGCTGACCATGCACCCTACTGCCATGGTGCTACAGGTGCACTGCATGCTGCCTGCCATATGTGGCACTTTGCAGGTGCAAGGGATCCAGTTGTTGCTCAGGTCCAGACATTCCATTAGATGCCCACCTGTGTACACCAAACAGCTCCTGCACACCTGTACATCGGGGACAGGGCCATGGATTGGAGCTGTGCAGTGGGTGGTGTCCATGAATACAGCCACCGTGCATCTTTCCATGGGTGTGGAGCTACACAGGCAGGATGCATGCCTTTGGCACATTCTTCCCACCTGTTAGTGAATAGGCCCCATTGGGACCTATTCACAAACATGCAGAGTGCCTACAAGCTGTGTATTTGTGGTGCATCACCACCCCACAACCATTGTGCCCCTTGTATGGGATTCATAAATGGGATGTGCATCCCATATGCACCTGATCCCCCGACCAGCCATGGATATCCATGCAAGGCTGGTCCAGGGGGTGGTGCGGGGGGTTTGGCTGCCCTCCACACTGTTCAAAAAGGTGCGTTGTGCTGGGTATGGGGGATGCATGCCACACTAGGTGACCACAACTATAAGGGATATGTGCCCCCCCCTCAGAAGCCACCACTGGCTGCAGCAGAGATGTTGTGGCACAGTGGACCCCCTCAGCATGCCACCCCAACCCTCAGGGACCACAAGAAGGGCTGAGGCAGCCAAATGGGCACCCACCTGCTACGGTGCAAAAGGTGCACTGTGCACTGCCTGCCATATGGGATGCCCAATAGGTGCAAGGGTTCCAGTGGTGGACTGGATTTGGGCATCCCATTGGATGCCTGTCCATGTCTTCCAAACAGCCCTCATGCACCTGCTCACCGGGAGCCACAGATGGGGACTGCATGGTGGCCAGTTTCTGTGAATATACCTACCGTGCATCGTATTGCATGTGTGGAGCTAAGCGGACGGTATACGTGCCTTTGGTTTATTTTTCCCACCTGTTAGTGAATAGGTCCCACTCTGAAGGATGTGTGAAAATCATGAACTAAAGGTGAGTGAGTGAGGGACCATTAGTGTTTGATTCCCTACTTATGTAAGTAACAGTGACATTTGGGACATATTCTAGTACTGATCACAGGTGATCAATAATATTTAGAACAATATAAAAAACATGTCTTAACATACCCATTTATTGTATTTAATTATCTAGAAATTATTTCTTTACCAATGTATTTATTTAAAAATGTTTTGACCAGGAGGGCACACTGAGCTATAGGTACTTCATTTTCAGTTGTGTCCTGGGGTAAGGGGAGGTAAACAGTAACAAAAACATGTTCAATGGAAATAAAATACAGTGTGCAAAGGGCATTAAAACATATAATCCATAGTTACAGTACAGACACATATAGCATATAAAAGTGTGCAAACAGGTATTTCCAACAAATAGTAACATGCAAACAAGTATAGACAGTATATACTAGTATGCAAATTGGCATACTGTATACTGGTCAGCATATACTAATATGTAGATAGGTATATGCAATAAACATTTGTGTACAAATAGGCATATACAGCATATAATTGCGTATAAACGGGCAACACAGTATATAATAGTGAACAAATAGATATATACAGCATATAATAATGTGGAAATAGGCATATACAGCATATACTAGTGTGAATTTGTATTTATCTTTGTTTTTTAGAAGTTTCTCTGGGAAAGACATACAGTACTGAACTGCTTACAGCTCATTTCCAGATTCATTCTGGTTGGAGGGGAAATGGAGATAGAGCAAAAGGTGGAAAAAAATGATTACTATTAACAACATACAAAAATAGAGGTCATATACAGCAATATAGTATATCAGAGGAGCATAGTAGGCATATAAAATATAGCAATCATGCTTACAAAGTAACGTGTAAGTGTATACATAACATTTGGCAATTTGCAGGAGGCAAATGGACCTAGTACTCCCACGAGGTATGAAAAGAAACTCTGGTATTTCATGAATTAAGTTCTTGCTGCTAGGGAACTGGAATACATAGCAGCAAAAAGATTCTAGTATGGTACCAGATAGTGCAATGAAAGATTAAAGAAAGCATATTAGTGACAGGATCTTACATACTGTAAATGATGTGTTTAAGGAGGAGAGCTTTGAGGTTTAGAGTTGATGGGGAAGAGATACAGCAGAGAGAGGACAGAGGTTGGACCAGTATCTCGGAAGCTGAGGAGAAAATCTGCCAGTCCAGCAGAGGTCCAGGACAGGGGAGAGAGGAGTGGGCATGGGAGTTATAGACAGAGTATAAGGATGGTGCAAAGGAACACAGAAGGGATTTAATGTACTGTAGCTTGCTAAGAAGTCCAACCAAAAGTTCAAGATGAAGGTAGCACAGTGGGGTAGTCACTGGCCTTCAAGAGATGGGAGGGACAGAAGAGTAAAGGGAGCAATGATACGTTCGAGAGGACAGTTATGGGCAAAACATCAGGAATGAAAGATGGGGTCCAGCTGGATTACGGTGGACATAGGATTGGCGCTATATACCATATTTCTATAGCAAAATGCTGATAGAAGCATTTTTTTACTATAATTTCCCAGTAAATACAAGAGAGAAGACACAATTTGTTCCTAGAAAGTATATTTAATTTGGAAAGGAGTTTATGATGGATGGCATTAGTGTGACAAAAAAAGTAAAGATGACTGTCCAGCCAAATTCCAGGTATAAAAAAAATGAGTTTCTTGGACACCTGAGTGATGCCTTTTACAGAATAAGAGTGTTTTACACATAGGGGAAATAAATACTTCAGTATGTTGGGAGTACTCCCTTAAGCTATAATAAAAATCAAGTCCATTTAAAACAGCAGTGTAACAAATCATTTGTAAAGAGGATCCTGTCATCAGTATAACAAATGATTACAGTATACTTCAGCAGAACTCAGATACAAAACATCCCAATTATTTTTAAATGGGAAACCAGTTCTATTTAATTTTTTTTTTTGTATTTCGTGACCATAAAGGCACATTGAGCCAAGGCTCATATCCTGATGTGACCAGGGGGAAGTGTACAGGGGAAACTAATACAAATACAGAAGTACAATAGTAAAAAATAAATACAGAAGTACAATAGTGTATAAAAAAATACAGAGCAATGACACAAAAATAAAGAGACGTACAACACTGCAGAAATAAACATAGAAATACAACAGTCTACAAATAAATACAGGACAATAACATAAAACTAATCAGATGTACAGTAGTGCAGACATACATAACTACAACTTGACAAGTGCAATAGATTAATGAACATAGAAGGAGAAACGTGTACAAATAAATACAGGACAACATAAAAATAAGTACAGTGGTGCAAAAATCAACAGAGAAATGTAACAGTGTACAAATAAATGTCAAAGTACAACAGATCAATGATAAATATAGAGGGACAGTAGTGCAAACATAAATTCAGAAAAACAATAGTGAAAACATAAATCCAAAAGGACGATATTGCAAAAATAAATACAGACATGCAATAATGCAAAAATAGATACTGTACAGAGCAACAGTGCAAACACATGAACAATTCAGAAAATAAAGGGTAACATACTGCAGTACAATCTTGATTATCCTGACTGCCTGGGAGATATGAAATTAGTTTGGATAATAGGGAGTCGGTGAAACTGGGATAAAAATGTTCAGATAGTATTCACTGGGAGACATACTACAAGTCCGTTAAATAGGGATGTCCATATAGATTGAGGTTGCACTGTAATTGGGCATTAGACTGTGCAGGCCAGACTAATGCTGTGGTGGGCTGAGGCCCTGAGTACCACATCTCCTATCACACCAGCGATTGGGGATTTGGGAACGGACATAGGTCACTTAGGGGCTGGCCGAGAGAGAGAGAGAGGATTGATAACCCCAAAGACATATCTCCTCCCTCGGGTTGTGGGGGTACATGTGTCCTGCTTGGTGACTGCCACCTAAGGTAGCTTAATGGGAAGGGAGAACAGAGATTCAGTGACAGAAATGCATTATAAAACAGCACCACCTGCTGGAAAAACACAAAACAGGAATTGTTTTTCTTAATATGCTTCCACGCTCAAAAATCAAACAAAAACTATTGTAAAGAAGTATTTTTCCTATTTTTATTTCTCTGTTTAAAATTGAGCCATTGTATAATAGCAAAACTGTACTCCAGGGTGTTTGTTGAGCTAGGATGTCACCTCCCAGTGTTGGATGTACTCAACCTGCAGCCCAATGCCTCACCAAGAAAGACATGATGTTATGATAGCATGACACACATCCTGTCATGCATTGCTGCTTAATTGAATGTGTTGTAGGTCTTAGGGAAGAAAATGTCAGAAAAACACATGACTGTGGCTGGATGATGGCCCATTTCTCAGCAGGCACTGCACCAGGACTCAGCATCTCCAAACATCCTGTAGCAGCAGACAGACTGGAGTGCTAAGGTAAGACCCAGAGATGCAGATTATGGGGTTGGAGAGACCAGTCTTGATGGGGGCAGGTCAGTTGAAAAAGGAGATAATCTACTAATTGGTAAAACATGTATCAAACTATTCAGAGGACAAACAATGGGCCCTATGCACTAAGCCAACACGCCACATAAACCGGGTGTGTAGGCATACATATGCAGGAATGCCATGCCGTGGGGTTCCTGTGGATCCCCAGCGGCATTCACCAAATGTGCACTGGCCAAGTGTGCACCTGAGTCCCTAGCTGCGCAGCCAGGTATGAGCCAGCATGGTCTGGGGTGAGGGCATGCCCATACAATGCACCATTCACAAAAGCACGTAGTGCTTCACACAGGGGGGTATAGTCAGGGGCTGGATACAGCTGGGGGTACCCTGCCACAACTGTGGTACATGGTCAGGACTGCTTTCACAAAGAGTCCAGTCCAGGCAATAGGGAGTAACCCCCCCAACACAACTGTGTCCCTGACTGGTCCCGGCATCATGTAGATATCCCCCAACACATCCATGTTCTTGCTTGGTCCTGACAATAAGCAGTAACCTGATAACACATCCATGCTTCTACATGGTCCCAGCAGTGAGGACTAATCCCCCCAACACATCTGTGCCCACACCCCATTAAAGTATCAAGACGACACCTACCAGCAGAGCACTGGCCCTGGTCCACAAGTCACTGTTGTCCCCCCCCCCAAGCATAGCCCTGTCCTGGTGGTCCTTTTCCATTAATGCTCAGCATGTTCCCCCCAACCCTGATCCCAGCCCTCCTGCTCCATCACTGGTGGTTAGTGGTCTCCCAGCAGCACTGACAATACCAGCCCCCATCCCCCGTACCTGCACGTCCTTGCCACAGTACTGGATGACGAGTGGCACAACTATTAGAACACCTTCTCAGCAGCCTGCTATCTAACTTATCCTTGGAGCATGAGGCCTTTTTTTAGGGAAGTGCATTTCAGCATCAGATGGACTGTGGGCAGCTGAAGTGTTGTGCAGAGGGATGTGCCACTCACTGTCTAGCATGGCGGTACTGACATGCAGGTACAGGGGACAGGGGGTGATGTTGTCAGTGCCGTGGTGGGGACCACTAACCACTAATAAGGGGCGGGGGTTGGGATCTGGGGTCGTGGGGGACATGCTGAGCATTAATGGAAGGGCCACCAGGACAAGGCTATTATTGGGAGGGGAACCTTGGCCGGGGCTCTGCTGGGGGTAGTGTCTTCTTAATGCTGGGTCAACACTGGGGCAAGGATGTGCTGGGGGGTACTCATATTGCCAGGACCGGGTGGGGGCATGGAGGTTTCGGGGTGGTACTCCTTACTGCCAGGACTGGACAGGGGCATGGATGTGGTGGGGGGGTACTCCTTACTGCCAAGACTTGGCAGGGTCACAGATGTGTTGGAAGTGGTTACTCCTTACTGCCAGGACCGGGTAGGGACTCTGACATGGGTAGTGGTACATGTGTGCACCTCAGGTGCTTGACAGGAGGAGGCACCCTTTGACATCAGGGCACTTACATTGTAGTCCCTGGGTGCCTGTGTGTGCTATGCATGCACCCAAACCTGCACCATCCTGCACTCCCCTGCTCCTCAGGAACAGGGGATCCACTCTGAACCCAGGACAGGCATCTGATTTGCTGCCCATCTGGGTCTACTACATCACCCCCCTCTGCCCTATGTGATCTTGCATGCTGGGTGGGTGGGGCCACAGACAGGTGGCCGACAATGGTGCATACAGGCCTGTGCAAATCTGTCTGCAGGTGTGGAGCTGCATGGGTGGGGTATGCACCTTTGGAATGTACTTTATAACACATTAGTGCATAGGCACTATTGAGCATACTATAAATACCAAGGAGGGTGTACTACTATTAAGAGTAGGATGCATCAGTGATCTCTAAGGAGTTGCTTAAGAGAGAGGTGAGAGGAGAAAAGGTGGAGGTGGTTAGTAGGATTGTTCCGAAGTAGAGGTTAGGAAGATTTTTTCAGAGTGAAGGTATAGAAGCACAGAAACATAGACTTTGATGACAGATAAGGACCACTTGGTCCACCCAGTCTACCCATTTCCCTACCTTTCAGATAAGCTGCAGATCCTAGTTAACTAACAGCCTACTTCCTCCTTCCAACTACTAGAATTGCCTTATGTCTGTCCTATGAATTACTGAATTCCACCACTGTTTTGATCCTACTACCTCCTCTGGAAGGTTGTTCCACGCGTCCACCACCCCCTCTGTAAAAAAATACTTCCTCACATTGCCCCTGAGCCATCCCCACTCTATCTTCAAATTGTACCCCCTTGTTCTTGCACATCTCTTTTTCTGAAAGATGCTAACTTCTTGGACTTTGTCAATTCCCTTGAGGTACTAGAATGTTTCTATCATGTCCCCCATCCCCCTCCTTTCCTCTAGGGTATACATGTTAAGCTCCTTTAGTATCTTTTCAAATGGCTTCTGTGCAAACCCTGCACCATTTTAGTGCCCTCCTCTGGACTGCCTCCATCCTGTCTATGTCTTGGTGGAGACAGGGTCTCCAGAACTGCACGCAGAACTCCAGTTGGGGTCTCACCAACTGTCTGAACAGAGAAATAACAACTTCCTGTTTTCTACTGGTGATGCCTCTCCCTATGCATCCCAGTATCCCCCAGTCCTCCTTACTGCCTTGTCATGTTGCTTGCTTGCCTTTAGGTCATCTAATATGACTACCCCAAGTCCCGTTCCATTTTTATTGTTGTTAGTACCTCCCTTCCCCCCATTGTGTACTCTTCCCCTGAGTTTTTGCTTTCCAGGTGTATTACTTTGCACTTCTTTGCATTGAATATATGCTGAGATAATTTTGACCAGTCCTCCAACCTTGCCAAGTCCCTTCTCATCTTTTCCACCCCCCCACCGTGTATCAACCCTGTTGCAGATCTTTGTGTCATCTGCAATGAGGCAAACTTTTCTTTCCAGCCCCTTTGCAATGTCACCTATAAAGACATTAAAGAGGACCTGACCCAGTACTGATCCCTGCTGTACCTCACTAGTAACCCCCCTTTCCTCGGAGTGGATGCTGTTTACTATTAACCTCTGCGTTCTGTTGTCTGGCCAATTTGTTACCCAGGCTACCACCCTAGGACCCACTCCCAGGCTGGCTAACTTGTTTATTAATCTTTTGTGTGGGACTGTGACAGTTGCCTTGCTGAAGTCTAGGTAGGCCACATCTACAGCTCCTCCCTGGTCTACTACTTTGCTTGCTCAGTTAAAGAAATCTATTAGATTTGTCTGACATGACCATCCCACTATGAATTCAAGCTGCCTTTGGTCCTGTGCCCTGCTGACCTCTAGATACTCAACAATTCTTTCTTTCATAAGTGATTCCATAATTTTCCCTACCACTGAGATCAAACGGTAACATGTTATATGAGCGAGTATTATTGAGTATGTCAATATGAGTGACTGAATAATACCCTCTCACACTAAGAATGAGTGGTGTAAAACATTGATATATCCTGTAGAGTGAGTATAGCAGGGAGCTACTGTACACTCACTACTGCAGGATATAGGAAGTTGTTTGGCCAACTCCTATTGATCTGGCCATTTAGCTTAGTGGTGTAAGCCACCGCTTGCAATACCAAGAAACCCAGGTTCGGCCCTGGTTCTAGGAAAAATAAGTTTTTACATTTTTTTTTAAATAGTCACTTTCCCCTGTGTACACACAACCTCATGGAGTTGATTATTTTAAGTTTGGGGGTGCCTGGGGCATAGCCCTCACGTGAAAAATACTTATTTCAGTAGTTCTTTTGTTTGAATGTAGTAACCGTCGCTGTTTGCGGCGGACATTGCGATATCAGTTGCCATTTTGTCGATGGGCTCTTTTATAGTCATTTTTTGTGATCGGCGTTTTTTCAGACTCACGGTTATCACATAAAACCAGATCAAACTAACACGTCTGTAGTTTCCTGCCTCTGCCTTGCTCCCACTTTTGTGGAGTGGAATAACATCTGCCTTCCTCCAGTCCACAGGTACCACACCAACTTCCCATGATTTGTGTCACTAGTTCTCCCCTTAATTATTTTGGAATTCTGTGGTGAATCCCATCAGGCCCCACTGCTTTGTCCACTTGAGGTTTAGGAATTCATTCAGGACCCTTTCTTCTGTGACTGGACTTGTATCGACCCCCCTATCCAGAATGATTCTACTGTTTGGTTTAGGTACCTCCCCTTCCTCTTCTTATGTGAATATTGGGCAAAAGTAGTCATTCAGTATCTCCGCTTTTCACTGTCACCCTCTTCTCACCTCCCTTCCCCTTTATTAAGCCTCACTATCCCTCCCTTGGTCTTTTTTGTGCTCCCTAATGTACCTATAAAAGGTATTATCCCCCTTCTTAACTGAATTGACTATATTTTCCTCAGTTTGGGCCTTTGCTATTCTGACTGCCTTCCTGCTTCCTTCTGCTTTAACTCATATGGTTCTCTGTCCTGCTCCTTCTGTGATTTCTTATACTTCCTGATTGCTATCTTTTTCTCCCTAACCTTCCCTGCCATCTCTTTTGAGAACTGTAGTGTTTTTTATCTTCATTTTGTTTTATTGGTTTCTCACAAAGGCTTGATGCCTTTGTGATGGCAGTTTTGATTTTTCACCATTGTTCCTCCACCCCTCATTCCTGCCCATTTGCTAGTGCATTCCTTATGCACACTCCCATTTTGCCAAAATCAGCCCTCCTAAAGTCCAGTACCCTCACTTTTGTATGGCTTAACTTTACAGCTATGTTTATAGTGAACCACACTGTTT
Source organism: Neoceratodus forsteri (assembly GCA_016271365.2). Lineage (NCBI taxonomy): Eukaryota > Metazoa > Chordata > Ceratodontiformes > Ceratodontidae > Neoceratodus > Neoceratodus forsteri. Next base: position 244,168,157 of record CM028130.1, read on the forward strand.
GGTGGTCACTTGTTCCCAGATGGCTACCCACTTCTAAATCTGAGATCCTCTCTTTGTCCCCATTTGAGAGTGCCAGGTCTAAGATTGCTCCCTCCCAAGTGGGTTCCAACACTAGCTGTCTGGGGCATACTCCCTGTAGGGCATCGAGAAGTACACTGCTCTTGGATGTGGCTGCAGCAAATGTGCTCCAGTTAACATCTGGCATATTCATGTCCCCCATCAATAACACCCCCTTTTCTGCCATTCTAAGTATGCCTTCTATCATGTTCTTGTCCCTTTCCTCCCCCTGAAATGGGGGTCTGTAAACAACACCCATCCGGATTGTGATGCCATTTCCTGTCTCCAAGGTGACCCACGCTGCCTCCTTTCCTCCCTGTTTACCCATTAGTTCTATTGTTTTGATCCCTTCCCTTATGTAGTGTGCTACTCCTCCTCCTCTTTTACCTTCCCTGTCCCTCCTGTGGATTGTGTACCCTGATATGTTGACATCCCAGTCATGGTTCTCTGTGTACCATGTTTCTGTGACTTCCACAATATCCATGCATCCCTTTTCCATCAAGGCCACTAATTCAGGAAGCTTGTTTCCCATACTACTGGCATTGGTACTCATTGCCCTCCATAGTTTGATGGCATTACCCGTTTTAGCCCCATCCCTGCCCTTACTGCCTTTGCCTTTTTCTCCACTGAACCCTGTCCTGCTTCCTATTGACTTCTCTACCCTGGTGTTTACTTCACTAACTACCCTGCTAGGGATACAAATGTAGAAAGCAGTCTGATAGTCAAGAAGTGTTATAGTGAAGGATTTAAAAGGTGCAAGAGTCAGAACAGCGGAGCAAGTAAGTTGATGGAGAGGGGGAATTATTAAGGAATTCTATAATACCTAGTTCTGTGTCCTTATATAATCTTACATTTGAACATGAGTCTGGAGTCAAAGTCAGATTAAGCCCTACTTGTGGCATTATAGTCTATTGCTGTGGGAACTGATCAATAGGTAATTAATTGATTTATTTTGCAATCGCTTGCAGAGTTGCAACACCCCCTTTCACCTGCCTTGAAGTAATCTACCCCCCACCAAGTTGTGACAGCCCCAGTCTTGGACAATACATTTTGATTTGGCACTGCAAGGGATCCAGTAATGGAGTGGAAGCTAAGAAATATGCTTGTCTATGGCATTATGGGGAGGAGTTTTTCTCAAAGAGCTGGAGCCTCAGTCTTTCAACAGCCACCCAGCTGTGGCACAACAGGCAGCTCCTGAGGCATGTGATCCTTTATCTTTTTAGTGTTGCCAACCTTTGCAACTCTGGATTCCCCAAGGGAGGGACCATGATCTTCTAACACCTTGGGAGCTATAGAGCAGTGCCATGACTTTGCAGTAATGAAGTGTCAGTGGCTCACAAGGTATTATGCTTACCTCTGGGACCATAAAATCAGATGGCCATGGGATCTAGCCCCACATCAGGCACTTGTGGTAATACCCATAATTTACACTGTAGTGCAGTATGAAAGAGGTGCTGCACTGATGAGGAGCCAACCTTCAGATGAGACATTAAACTGAAGTCCCTTCTACCCATCTGTGGCCAATGTCAAGGTGGAAGTGAATGATTCCATAGCAATTATCAAAGAAGAGCAAGGGAGTTTATTGGGAAAAAAGAAATCATACAACAAAACAATCATCACAAAGTATTTTAAATCATAAATACAAATCAATCTGGTTACAAAAGAAAGTTATAAATAATGATAAACAAATCCCAAACAAATAGGGTCAATTGATCTTGCATGTTAAACATATGTATTCAAATTAAAGTATAATGAATCAATAGTATGTGTTTAAATAATTGGCACATCTGAATTTATTTATGGCATATTTCTCCATACTTTGTTTAAAATAATCCTAGTTACTTGCTTTGCTTCAGCATAGTAAATACTTTCTTGTTCATGAGTAATCTTATACAGTAATTCAGTATGAGAAATGTTGTTTGTGTTGTAGGGTATAATGTATATGCATCTCGTGTTCCAGATATGCCATTTAAATATTGTAAATACTATATGGAGTATACTCTCGTACCATTTCCTCCAGATTCCTGTATAATCATAGGTGTAGAGTTTGGGCTGGCTTCAGGCTCAAGCCCCCGAGAAGCTGAGGCCCCGTCATATAGGGTAGTCTAAAAATAGGTTAACTGTTCAGGCCAATAGTTTTGAACCTGAGAGACCCCCCTCCCCAAGAAAACCTAATTTCTACACTCATGTGTATAATAGCCATATAGAAATGTTTCATAATTAACTGAGGCCAAGCTTAGTTCAGACTATTTGTCACCAGTAAATTTCCAGAATTCAGAGATATAAGTGCAAATAAAAGAGGTTGTCAATGGTCTCCAGTTGTTGATAGCATGAAATTCTACTGCACATTCTTTCTTCCGTTTGTTTGTTCTTTTGGTTAGCCTTGACTTTTAGTTTACCATGAAGATCTGTTAAATGGGGTAGATGAGGAAGGAACATGAAGGAAATGTAATAGATTCTGTATAGTAGGTGTCTATGATTTGTTTATGTAAGGCATTCCTACAGTATGTTGTGTTAAGATCATTCGACTTGTGATTTTCCAAGTGTTAAGCTTCAATTCAATGTTTGTGGAATAGCAATGGGGTGAGAGATGGGGTATATATTGCTTGTGTAACTTGTAGTACTTTTTGTGGCTTTACTCTATTCCCACCCTTGAGTAGTAGGTATGTAGGTAGTAATTTGTATGGAGTAGAAGGCCCATGAATAAGGGTGAGAAGAGCACTGGAGAAGGAGGAGGAGGGGATTGTGGTGGACAAAAAAAACTCCCTAAGCAAGTGAGGTGCTTCAGTGAAGGGCTTAAATAGAGGTCGTGCAAGGAGCTATTCCCCACATTGAACCTTGGGCCAAGTCCTCCCAAAAAGATTCCCTTATATAGGAAGGGATCATTGCTGAATATCCTATGGCTCTTAGGGTACCTACATCCAAGGGCCTGAACCAAGCTTGACAAGTGGAGAATAATAGGTTACTCCAACATTTCCCTGTATGAAATACCAGTGGTTTTAAATTTGTTAGAAAAAAGATGCTATAAGAAAAGATAAGTGGGTTCAACATATTCAACCCTCCTTGCTGTGTGAGGAGGTACAATATGTTTCTTTTATTAGGGATCAGTTGGCTCCCTCATACTGCCTGAAAGAAAATGCTCAATAATGTGGTCTCCAAAGACTTCAGTGGAGGGAATTTACAGTATGACTAAGACATAGAAATGTTTATTTTTTTTTTATTTACCTTTGAGCAGGAACTGCTCATTTACAAAGGTTCCACATCAAAAGATGTAGGGTAACATACTTACAAAGGTCAACAATGGTTACAGTCTTAAAAACACAAAGCTGTATAAGCATTTATTATACAGCCAAACATGGACAGAGACAATATAAGCCAGCTTCAGACAAGTTTCAAGGTGAACAGTATATAGATAGTATAGGGTAGGATGGAGTCAGGAAGAAGTAGGCAGGCTAAAGGGCCATTGTTGGTGGGTAGAGGTGGGTGGCAAAAGTGTGAGGTGGATGGGCTGGAGGGCCCAGTATCTGAAAGTGCCATTAGAGAGGGAAGGGGTGGGTGAGGCAGTGTATTGTGGGAGGGGTAAGGGGTGAGAGTGGTGGAAACTGGTGCCAAACAAATGGGGTATTAAATAGGTTTTAATGAGAAAAATCCATTTCTTTTTGCTCATTTGCCAGTTAGTTCACTGTGCAACTAGGGCTTTCCCAAGAGACAATTTTGGTTCCCAATTTAGAACATCCAAACATTCATAACCATACTTAATACCTGAGATTGTGATGGAGTCTTCTGAAATGTGTATACCTGCTACCTCTTGTTCAGATGGAGTGCTGTTTCCTAATTGTCTACCTATGCACTTGTCAGTGTTAAGTGAAGCTACTGGAAAATATCCATATGTCTTAATTATATGTAGTGGTTCTTCTGCTCAAATTTTATTTTGTACTAGAATACACAAGTCAATATCACATGCCATGGCATTGTAAGGCATGATACCTTCCTCGTTTTGCAAGGGGTGTAGCAAAGGAGAAGAGTTCAAAGTTCATAAAAGGGGATCTATGCAAAATACATATAGCAGGGGACTTAAGGAGCATCCCTGTCTGACTCCACTTTTAACTGGTATCAATGGTCCTTTCTAACCATTTACAACAGGGGTAACGGTAGTTGTTTTACATAAGCATGGTATCCATTTAATAAAATTCCAAGGGATTCTGTATTTTTCCAGAACATGCAACAGAAAGTTATGATTAACAGAACTGAATAATAACAATAGAAACATAGAAATATAGAAGCTGACGACAGATAAGGACCGCAAGGCCCATCCAGTCTGCTCATTTTTTCTACCTTATGAATGTGCCATTGGCCTGTACTCTGTCAATGGCCTATCTATTCATACTTATCATTATTGCTCCCTTATGCCTGTCCCATGCCTGTTTGAAGCCCTGCGCTGTATTCATATCCATCACTTCCTGAGGTAGGCTGTTCCATGCATCCACCACCCTTTCTGTGAAAAAGAACTTCCTCACATTCCCTCTTAATCGGCCTCCCTCTAATTTCATGCTGTGTCCTCTTGTCCTGCTATTTTTCTTATACTGAAACATGTTAGACTCTTTCACCTTGTTAATGCCCTTAAGATGTTTGAATGTTTCGATCACATTACCTCTCTCCCTCCTTTGCTCTAGGGTATACATATTGAGCTCCTTTAATCTGTCCTCATATGTTTTCTGATGTAGTCTCTGCATCATTTTGGTTGCCCTTCTCTGGAGTGCCTCCATTTTGTTAATGTCCTTGTGCAGGTGTGGCCTCCAGTACTGCATGCAGTACTCCAGATGGGGCCTAATCAGTGTCTTGTAAAGACGGATTATTGCCTCCCTCTTACGACTTGTGATACCCATACTAATACACCCCAACTTCCCTCTAGCCTTACCTACTGCTTTAGTGGTCTGCTTGGGGTCCCCAAGCCAAAGCCCTGAGGGACATCCCACCACTGACCCTCTATCCGGTGACCAGGATCCACCACCAACACCTCAGTTTCAGCCAGCTGGTATTCATCCAATCCTGGATTTCTGCAAGGCAGTTGTTAAACACTGAGAGCGCACTATCCTGGTTGGGCATGAAGGACAAGTAGAGCAGTGTATCATCTGCATAGCAGTAAAAATCCAGCCCATACCACCTCACAAATTGTCCTAATGGCAGCATGTACATTGCGATCAACATGGGTAACAGCATGGAACCTTGCGGCACCCCACATGGAAGAGAGATAATGACTCAGAGGAATAAATCCCCAAGACCATGGCTGGCCCGGTGGCACTGAGGGTTGAGGCCCTGGACACCACACCTCGCTCCATGCTGGCGACCTGGGTTCGGGAATGAGCCTGGGTCATTGGAGGTCAGCAGAGGAGGACTGCTCTCCTTCTCTGGGGAGGGGAGAGGGCTGCCATCGGTACTCTGGTGGCCCCCGGTGGTGGCGGGGGGTGATCTCAAGTGCACTGGCAAGACATATGGGGATGTACTGGAGCTGACACCTGGATCAGAGTGCATGCAGAAATGTGCATGCTCTGGACCTTAGGCATCATTGTATTCCACAGATGTCAGGGGAGGAAAAGTGGAAAATAGGGCACCAGTCATGGCCGCATGATGGCCGTCTCCAGTGGGACCAGTTCGGTGTGAGGGTATGCAGCAATATTGGATCCTGACCTGGGGGGGGTAGAGCTAGGGGAAGAGCTCCCCTCCACCCTGCTGTGGGGGGCAAGCCATGGGGGTAGCTGCTGGACCCAACTAGAAGCTGAGGAGAATCCCTGGAGATGGCAGCCTGAGGCCCGAGGAAGATGCCTGACATGATGAGGTAGGCAGACTCGTGGCCCAAGGGGTTAAAAAGTATAACTAAAAAAATAAATCCTCAAGACCACTCTCTGTGATCTGCCAGTGAGGAAAGAATGGAATCATCTGAGGACCATACTAGACAGCCCACAGATGGCTTGCAGACATTCCAGCAGCACCCCATGGTCCAAGGTGTCAAAAGTTGAGGAGAGATCTAAAAAAAACCAAGATGGAATGGCTTTTCTGATCTCTCATATTCAGGAGATCATTGAGTACCTGAACCAGAGTGGTCTCCATGCCATGCCTTTTATGAAAACCAGACTAGAAAAGGTCATAGATGTCATGGATGGTAAGATGGTTCTCCAACTGCAGTGCCACAACTTTCTCAATAACCTTTCCCACAAACGGAAGGTTAGAGACTGGTCTGTAGTTAGCGGGGCAGTCTGGGTCAAGTGAAGATTTCTTGAGAAGGGGAGTTACCACCACTTTCTTCAGGGAGCACGGAAACTCACCCGACTCCAGTGAGCACCAGATTATCTCCACAAGAACTGGGCCAATGACATCGATACAGCCTAATAAAAGGTGAGTAGGGCTCAGGTCCAAACAACAGCAGGTGAGGTGCATACCTTGGAGAATCCGCATGACATCTGCAATCCACGGCTGATCAAACTCCATTCAACAGAACCAGGGAGTAGCAATACCACATTGACCACTACACCCCATAGAGTATGCTAGCCAGATCTCAGACCTGATGTCAGCAACCTTATCAGCAAAAAAGAAAGCAAACACCTCACATTTATCCTGAGAAAATGCTCTTAGAACTTGCAGACAGTCTGGATTGCACAGTCTGTCCACAGTTTGGAAGAGCTGAGCTGGTCAATTCTGAGCTGCAGCAATCTCCCCAGACAGGAATTCTGCCTTCTTACAGGAGACTGCCAACTGATAGTCTCTATAATGTTCCGTCAGTCTAAGTCTGTTGGCATCCCAGCCGGATTTCCGCCAGCAACATTCTAACCTTTGCTCTACTCACCTCAGCTCCCTCATGGCTCCATCAAACAAGGGAGACTGAGGGTGAAGGGTGAGAGGGCAAATGCAGACTGGAGTCAAGGTGTCCAGAGCCCCCACTGCCCAATTATAGGCCTGTAGCAGGTTCTTGGGACCCTCACTTACACCAGGTAATCCCAATAGGTCCAACTCCACCAAGAGAACTTCTGGGGTCCCTCCCCACAAAGGGCAGTATCATACCATCTCCACAGGGCCAGGCCCATGGGGGAGCAAGGAAATTGAACCTCATAGTGTGGTGATTGGACCATCTGACCTGTTCCACCACCAAGTCAGAGATCTCCATCCCCAGGAGGAAGATCAGGTCCAATGAGGGACCATAATTGTGAGTCACAGAGGCAACTACCTGTTGGAAGCCCAGCAAAGTCATAAGTCAGAGGAAGAGTTTGTCATTGACCCAGACATTGAAGTCACCTAGTACCATCAATCTGGGAGACTCCAACACCATGTTAACAACAAAATCCATGACTTCCTGCAGGAACAGTTTCTTGGCTCAGGGTGGAAGGTAGATGAGAATGATCCTGCACCCCATACCTGTTACCACAGTACACTCAAAGTATCTGACTCCCTCAATTGGCACATCTATGAGGTCCAATTCTAATTTAAAACAAATTGCTACACCCCCGTCCCGCGATCCAATCTTGCATGGCATGTCACCGAAAACCCAATAGGAATCGCTACCGCTAAAATGGGGCCAGCGTTCTCATCCAGCCAGGTCTCAGTGATGCATGCCAGATCTGCTGACCCAACAAGATCAGATATGACAGCCAACTTGTTTTTAATAGATCTGGCATTGGACAACACCGTGCGAGTAGGATGAGACACCGGGGCCGGCTGAGCAACTGATCCAATTAACACAGAGCCCTTGAGTATAGGCACCAGAAAAGGTGAACCTTATTCAGGATTCCATTTCACCCCAAGGTGTCTCCTGGTTCTTACTACCTCAATCCGATCGCTCCACTCTCCTCCACTCTCTGGTTCAGGACTCCCACCCTTCTGCCTTCTACCCAGGCCTTTCTTTGGTCCTGTGATAATATAAAGCCTCTAAGTTTATCATTATTCCATCTTTCAATAATTTCTCTTAACAAAATGAGATGGTCTATGATGGTTCTTTCAGCTATGGATCAAGGCTGAGCTGGTGTGATTAAGTACTGTGGTACTTGCAATAACCTGTAGTTCAAAATGTTTGCCAACATTTTGAAGTCTGTGTTAAGCAGATTGGTTGGTTTCCAGTTGTTTAGGTCTTGTTTATCCCCTTTCTTATGTAAATATATTAAAAGACCTTCTGACATATTCAGTGGCATAGTGTGTGTGATTAAAAGTTCTGTAAAAACTGTGGCCAGATTGTTTGCTAATTCTTTTAAAAATAATTTTTAAAGTTCTCCAGTAAATCCATCATTACCTGGAGCCTTTTCAGTTTTAACTGATGAAATAAGACTTTCTACTTCCGAGAGTTAGATGTCCTCAGTCATTAAAGATGTCATTTCTTTAGGGTAATGAGGGAATGGGAAGATGTAAATCCATTTGATTTTTCTGAAATAAATGTGTAGTGTGTTTCATGATAGTGTCCAAAATATCTTTAGTGCTTGTTTGTAATATATTTTGGTGATCTAACAAACCTCCAATGTTTTTTTTCTGTATTCTTTCTCTGCAGCTATCATAGGGGCATATTTTCCTTTTTCCCTTGTGTGCCGAATTGTAGTTGTTGCTTATTTCCATTAGCCTGCTGTACTGTATATGGAATTGCACCATAATTTGTTTAATGTTTCTTATCTGATCTGTATAGTTGTATCCAGTATGTTGAGACAAAGTCATTAGTTTTTGCAGTTGTTGTCTATTTTGTAGAGATTGAAAATATCCCGTATTTTCATTGGGTTTTACCTTAGTGACTGAAATATAGTTTGTCAATCTGAGGAAGCCCCATAGGGGATGAAACATAAAGACTGTTTTCTTGCATGCTGGTGTTCAAGCTGTGTGGAGGCTTTATGCAATAAAAAAGACAAACTAAAGTTATTGTGTCATTTGTACTGACTCGAGGGGTGAATGCACTTTCTCATTTTTATGAACTACAACTACTCAAGTAAGCACCACTGCTCTTGTGCACACCAACTCTTCTCCCTGAAAGTTTTTAAATCCTTTTTTTGTATCTTCCCATCAAATAATTGGGTCCTCATACAAAATAAAGACATATTTTCTGGCTCCTGTAAAATAAAGAATATTCTGTGATATGTCCGATTGGTTTAATAAGGATGAATTTCATTTCCATGTTCCTGGTCCATTGAATGTCATTACATTGCCTATATGCAAATGGATAATGTTGTGGTCTGAAAACTCTACTTCTGTAACTGTGGCATAGTGGATATTTAATGTTTTAGCAAATAAAGAAAAAGTACATTCATGTGTCTAAATTCCCTTTGTAAACAGGAAGGGTGACATCTTTCAAGTGCTGAGTAGTAGATATCTTTCAAATTTGAAGATTTTATAACCTTGTCTAGACAGGACATATCATAATAAATTTTCTTAGTTCTTGTTTGCTTTCTTCTGTTTAGCAAAAGACAGTCCACAATTAAAGTCACCCTCTAGAATAATGTTTTGTGCAGATAATAAATATGGTTGAATGGATTGAAATAACTCATTTCTTTTTGTTTTAGTTTGGGTTGCATAAATATTAATGAATCTAAATAAGTTATTGTTTATTGTTGTATCTAGAATTAATGCTCATCCAGAGTTTAATGACCTGTATGTTTATGTGGTTGAATAGAATACCTGCTCTGGAGCAGATGTCTGGACCTATGGACCAAAAGGACAGGCCAACATATCATGCTTTCATTGCTTGTGATAATTTGGGATTGGTATGGGTATCCAGTGATGATAGTGACTGTAAATGAGTGACTGTCAAAACAGTGACTCACGTACAGTGCTACCCTTTTGGGCTACACTGTAAGGGCAGCAACAGAATATGTAAGCAACAGTAGGGCTGAGCGAGGGAGGGCAACTAGATGTGGAGGAATAGGGAAGAAAAGGGGAGGGATAGGGAAGAAAGTTTGTGTGGGGTCATGTGCCATGGTGCCACCGAGCTAGCCATGAGGTGTTGTGGTGAGGGTGGTGAGGGTGGCTAGCTTCAGTGCATCAAGTACTGGGTTCAGGGCTGGGGACCGGAGAAAGGTTTACTGCTGCCATTGTTTTTTTTTTTTTATTAGACTGCCCCCCCCAACATGCACCCTCCTGGAGTTGGTTATATTAAGTCAGGTGAGTGAAGGGGATGAAGCCCCAACATGATGGGTAGTATGGGGGGTGCAGCCCCATACACAAATACTATTTTAAGTTGCCGGATGTCTTGCCACCAACAAGTGTACATCACTGATTTGCTTTTTGGCAATGTACACTCACTGTAACAGGGATCATTGTTTTGCGATTGCTGTTATGACATGGAACCGATGGTATGAAATCTAGTGTCTTGGAGGAAAGATGCTACTGAACCATGTGAAATGACATGAGAAAAAAACACACTTCGTTTTCTGTTACTTTTTATACTATTCACATTTATAGCATAAAGTGACAGAGAAAGCTCCGTTAAATTTCAGGAAGCCGCCAGTCGGGCGCAGCGCAGTTGGATTTACTTATGATTCGGCGACCCGGGTTCGAACGGACTCGGGTCGCTGGAGAGCTGAAGGTGGAGTAGGTTCGAGCGTCTCACCACTGCTCACCTACCCAGGGGGCGGAGTGTAACCAGGACCACTGCATGGTACCCCTGGCGGAGGCCGGGGGTCCAGTCACAGCGAGCCTCGACATTGGGGGGAGGGCATGGTGAACGTCGGCTACGCCTTGACGTTCGTGGCACACCATGCCCCCAGAGGAAAGCGGAAATACCAGCCTCCGGGTTCGCTGGATGATGGCTGCCCGCTCTCGCTGACCCGAGGGGTCCTGTGCCCTCCTATCCCACCTCAGCAGCACCCAGGGACTGATGCCTAGTATGCTGGGGCCCCACCCCCCCGGTGTCTTTCCCTCAGAGGAGGGGGACCCACTCGGCAAAGGGATATGCCAGGCCACCCCTGGGTCAGCTGCGATGTGAGGTGAGGGAAGGGGGGACAGGACGAGGGGGTCACGAATGGCAATGTGCAGCCGGAAGGAGTGGCAAAACCCGGAGGCACGACCAGAGGAAAAAAAAGAATTTCAGGAATGGGTAAGGGTCTCTGAACTTAGGCCTATTAAGCTTTTTTTTTTTACCTCTGGATGACCTTATTTTTAGTTTGGTTTAAGGTTTAGTTTTAAGTTTTTCAATGGGTTTTTCAGGTGTATCAGGAGGTTGGTCTTTACAGTTTTATCCTGGATCAGGCTGAGAAAAGCAAAGGGAGGAGTCATCTGATTCATTGTCAGATATCTGAGGTATTTTGTAGGGTGTCAGATCAATTAGGGAGAGGGATTTTTGTAGTTTTAGATACTTTTGGAGCTGGTTTTGTCCAATTTTGATGCCTTCTGGTGACCATGTGAATTCTACCATGATCCATTAGTGGGGGTGGGGGTCATTCCTCCAGAGTCAGTGGAAGTAGAAGCCTGTGGCAAGAAGGGGACCCTAGATGACTCATCCTGTTTCTTAGTGGGGGGGTCTACTGGGTACTTGGTTGGTTCTGTTAAAGGAGGTGGTGCAGTTTGCATCTGTTCTTGCGCCTCTGGGTTTGTGGGAGGCTTGGCAGCTGTGGTCTGAGGTTTCAGGGTAGCTTTGGACCTCTGTGCTAAGGTTACTTGTAACCTCTGCTCCTTGCTGTCAGTTTGGTCTACCTGGTTGTGTGCCATCCAAGGGCCTTTACTATCACAGAGATTACACAGATGTTCATTTACACAATGCCCACTAGTGTGGCCAAGCTCATTACACAGAGTACATTTCAATTTATCATACAAGCTACTCAGATGGCCATTGGACCCACACCTATAGCATTCCTTTGGCTGGCTAGAGTAAAACAAAACCCCACAGTTCCTGCCTAGAAAAAAACAGTTGGGCAAGTGCTGAAATCTGGCATCAGTTGATTTTAAAATGACTATACTTTCCATCCCCTGTCCATATGTTTTCCATGTCAAAGATGGATTCTGTGTTCCCTAGAACTATGTATCGATGCTTAGGCAATGTATTAAATCAGTCACACTCACCCCTTCATTCCTAAAGAGTACCGTAATCATTTTGAAGGCTGGTTTAGTTAGTGGTACAGCCTCAAATGGCAACAATAAAGGGGTTTATTTTAATTCACGAAACTTATTCCAACATTTTTGCAATCCACTGTTTAGTTTAAAACTAAAATCTCAGGTGTTGGCAGTTGTCAAAACCTCTTTCTACCATGTGAGGAACATCGCCCGGGTGAAGCACCTGGTTCCTCCAGATGATCTTCCTACTTTGGTCCACGCTTTCGTTGCCTCTTGCCTTGACTACTGCAATGCCCTTTACCCTGGGCTACTGGGAGTTGAGATTCGCCACCTGCAGCTAGTGCAGAATGCGGCAGCCAGGCTATTGACTGGTTCTTCTAGGTCCAGTCATATAATGCCTGTGCTCTGTGGACTGCACTGGCTGCCAATTAGCTGGCAAATCACCTTCAAGGTCAGTTTGATGACCTATAAGGCCCTACACGATCAGGGACCTGCTTACCTGAAAGATCTCCTTTGTCCCTACTGTCCCCCCCTGCTCTTTCTGATCCACTGATGAGGGATTGCTAGAGATTCCCAGAGTTCGTTTAAAAACTTCAGGGGCCAGATCTTTTAGTTTTATGGCTCCAACCCTGTGGAATTCTCTACCTCGTCAGGTGCGAGACTGCCAGACTGTCCAAAGCTTTAAGGAAACTTTAAAAACCTATCTTTTTAGCAAAGCATATAATGAATTCTGAATATTGCTGTTTAGTTTAATTTTAATATTGTTTTAATTATTTATTGTTTTATCATGTATTGTACAGGCACCTTGGTTTCAGAAAGGTGCCTTATATAAATAAAGATTGAATTGAATTGAATTGAATATCAAATGTGGTCTGTCCAGAGACTTGTATGAGTTCATAGATTTCAATAGCAAAAAAAAAAAAAACATGGATCCTTTCAATAAAGTTTTGTTACAAAATCTCTGTCTGGTAAATTCTCCATTCTATACTTATAGTGCAATCAGACTGCATTGTGTCTTTTAGTAGAGTAGATTGGTGTTTCAAAAAATGAGGTCTAGGGTCTTGCAGTTATTCTGTGCTGTTGTGTTGCAAGGGTTTCAGGGACAAGTGCAGGAGCAACGGTGGTGGGAGCCAAAACAGAGAGTTGTTGTCAATCTACAGCATTGATTAACCTTTCTTCTTCCTGAGTTTGGGAGATAGCAGAATGGTTTGGGGGAGGGGGGATTAAGGGTGTTTCCCCTTGAAGATTCAGATAGGATTTTTTGCAAGCTATAATCCTTTATTAATAGCAAGGGGTGATAATGTTCCTGAGTTTATACATTCCATATCATTATTAGATAAAGTAATGGTCTGAGTGGTAGGAGCATCATTTTTTCCAAAGGGAAATTCAGTACCTGATATTTCTGTGTCTTTCTGGGTAGGCATCCTGATGGGGATCTTTCCCAGCTGGCTGACTGAAAGCTGATTCCACTGTCCTTTTTTGGATTGCAGTTTCAATTCTGATCATTTATTTATTTTTTTTGTATTTAAACTTTTGTTAATCAGGTAAATGTAATGATCTGAGGCCCATTTTCATACATGTTTAAATAGCCAAAAGATGTTACAATAAATATCAAAGCAAACAAATAAGACAAACATCAATACAAATTATACAAAACATGTACAGTTAAGCTGAGCACATTAATATATCATTAGGCGTTGTTTAAAAGTGTTATGACTAACACATTCATTCAAATGATTAGGCAAGAAATTCCAGTTTCTTGCAGCACACACTGATATTGCACATTCACCCATGTTATTTGAAACTCTCAGAGCCACTAAAAAGATAGTACTGTTAGATCTTAAGGATCAGACTTCTTTTTATTGGTTGAATAAATTAAAAATTGGAGAGTCAATTTTTAGACAAAGTGTCTTGTCAATTAAATAATTCAAGTTATGTTCATAGCTAAGCATGGGAGGCAGCCAACCCAGTCATTCATATAAAGTGCAAATGTGAGTTTTGTATGGTAACCTTAGCACAAACCTACAGATTGCATTAAAAGTAATATTTAATAGGGATGAGTCAACTTTAGTGAGTTTCATTAACAAAAAAGGAATTATAATTCAAGACTGGTAAAAGGACACTTTGGCCGAGAGTAGTCCTGGCAGACAGGATCAACAAGTTTTGTAATTTAAGCAGAACACCAAGTTTATTATTGACCTGTTGACAGATCAATTTTATGTGTAATCTGAAAGCTAGATTCAGATACAAAATTATTCCTAAGTATCTAAAACAATCGACTTGTTCTACTTGGCCCCCTAACTTATTAAGAACTATCAAAGTAGGTCTTTTTGCAATTTTTGGTCTAGAACCAAAAATTATAATTTGGTCTTCTTACCATTAAGAAAAAGGCTAGATTTTAATAAGCAATCATCCAAAATAGAGAAGTCCATACCCAGAGTCCTATATAGGTCATCTACTAAGGGAGAGCTGTCATACAAAATAATGTCATCTGCATACATAAAAGCATGCGTGTTGGAAAGAACTGATGGCTATGTGTCTATAAACAATGCAACCAGCAATAGCCTCAATATTGAGCCATGAGGAACACCCTGTTCCATCAGAGCAGCCTGGGACAAAAAAGAACCCATTGTTTACCCTCAGTGGACATTGGGATAAATTGCTCATAACCCATTCTAAAGTGGAATCAGCAAATCCAACACTCCCCAGTCTCCCAAGCAGCAACTGCTGGTCAACCAGGTTAAAGGTCTTTGACAGGTCCAGGAATACTGCACCAGTGAGCATGTTTTTATCCATTGCCCTACTGATGCAGTCCATCAACACTGCCAAGGACATGCCTGTGCCATGAGTTTTCCAGAAACCAATGCTGCTCAGGAGACCGCTGGAATCCATGTACTCTGTCAAATGGGTATTGACTATTTTTTTAAACAACTTCCCCAAGGTAGGCAAAATTAATATTGGACGATAATTGTCCATTACATCCTTTTGCCCACCTTTGAACATTGATATAATTGTGGTTTGCTTCCATTGGGAAGGAAACTGACCGGTAATTAGAGATAAATTAAAAATCTTGGTCTGGGGAACATAAATGTACTCAGCAACTAGCTTTAGGAACCGTGGCTCAAGACCATCTCTTCCAGAACTCTTATGTATGGCAATATTATTCAGCAATTTCAGAACTTGCCTAGAATTAACTATACGAAAATAAAATGATGGTCTCAATAAGTTACTGGTTGAATCATTACTAGAAATAGTATATTTTGGAATTTGATTAAATCTCTGTGTATATTCTCAATAATCAGTGAACTTGTTTAGAAATGCCTCGCTTATCTTTACAGGATCATTTACGATAGTACCAGTAATACTTAAGTTGGTGGGAAATAACCTCACATCAGGATCAGTTAAGTATTTGACTGCAGTCCAAAACTTTCTAGGGTTGTTCAGGTCTTTATGCTGGTTGTTTAAGTGATAATCTGACTTCCATTTTTTAATTTACAACAATAATCATAGTGAACTCATCTTAGGCCAGGCTGAGACATGCCTGTACTCATCACTCCTGAGGAGGCCACATTCAGAGAATGTCCAGAAAAAATTAAAACATTAGAGTCTTATGTGCCAGTGGCAAAGGAAAACTTCTGTGATGCTGCTGCGGACATCTGGTAGGGCAGTGCACATGGAGGATTGTCTGCAGTGGTTTCCTTTGAAAATTATACATTACAGACAGTCACTTGGGACTGTGTATCTGAAGGAATTTGTACAGAGCTGATATTGGGATGATCCTGCAGTTCTGCTATAGCTGCTGTGAGCTACTTTCTCCATTTTTTGAAATGGGCTTCTTCTTCTGATAGCAGTGCGTATAGATGCGTTGAGTCAGTGTTATCAATCTGTACTGTCTGAATATTCATCTAGGTGCTAGTGGTGTCTTGGACTTCATGTAATTCTACAGGTATGTCATTTTCTGGACTCTCAGAACTTTCAGGTCTTGAACATATTTCTTCATCTATAGAATCAGTAGCATCAATAAATTGGTCAGTCTCTAGGGTTGTTGAGGCAGGGAGTGACCATCACAGCAAACAGCCATAGCATCCCCTGCAAGTGAGAAGGGGATATTCCCCATTGTCAAGGCCAATGTTCTCCCTGTCAATAAAACAGGAAATGCATTCCACCCCACATGATACACATGGAAACAAGCTAGCATAGCTTAATATGCCTTTCCTGGTCAAAAATTACAAAAAAGAAATGTCTGATATTACTGTTTCCAAAAGTTTCTACTTCAGTAATCATTGAGTACACTAACAACCTATTCCATTTTCATTTGTGTAGCAGCTTTTACAAGTAGTGGCACATAGTGATGTCAGAACCTAGACTGATTGCAACCAGTGCTGCCACTCATTGGATTACCTACAGTATAATGGCACAATATAAGTCTACATACAGAGCTGGTTTTAAAGTTGAATTATTACACACATTTTGAACAAAGTTACTTAAGGGAGAATTTCCTTGTAGAACTGCTGTTCGTTCCATATGGGCTCAGTGGTCAAATAGATTGTCTTTTTACAAAACTTTAAACAATTTATGTCAGCTTGCACAAATTTGTTTGCATTGCTGCAGAAAAATGCCACAGCTGGTATTACCAGGCATACCATTTTTTCTGCAGCTGTGGGAAAAAAATAGAATATTATGTCCATGCACTGAAAATGTTGAAAATGGGATTGTTCACTGGACCTTTCCACAAGGGCTAGTGCAGATCATGCATCCCTAGCAGCATAGCAAAACAACATTTGTAGTGAGATATCATTTTTAGGCTGAAATCATTTTAATTGGGGGGCTTCACATCCCACACTTTTAAAATTTAAAAATGTAACAGTAATTTCAAATATACGTAATCTAAAACTGCCACACATAAAGTTAAAAAGTGGCATCAAATTGTGATCTTTCAACACAAATCTCTTTCCAAATCTCATCCACCATTTTGAAAAGACAAGGAGAGGCACAATATGCACTAAGCCCTCAAAAACATAGAAACATAGAATTTGATGGAAGATAAGGACCACTTGGCTCACCCAATTTGCCCATTTTTCCCTACCAACATTATTACTGCAGACCATATCTGATCTACAGCTTCTCCCCCTCCTTTCCACTATGATTCCCGTGTGCTTATCCAATGCTTTCTTGAACCCCACGACATTTTTACCAACATAACCTCTGCTGGAAGACTATTCCAGGAATCCATCACTCTTTCCATGAAAAAGATTTGGCTGCTCTGACCTGATGGACTTCCCATTCATTAATATCGTGGCCAGGTCTGCAACATAAATCTCATGCTGCCTTGAATCTATTGATTACAGGACACTTAATTTACATTCAGATGTGTTTGGGGTACAAACTTGTTACAGAGGGATCAGCAGAGGGCCAGTCATCTTGTGGGGTTGCCTCAGTGGGAGGGGTTGTGCTCCTTTAAATCCCAGCACTTGCTACACAGTGCAAGTGCTGGGCATGATCATGAGTGGCATGAGCACCACTCAGTAAAAATAATTTCTTAATAAACATTGCTTAATCCTTACCAAGGATAGCATCATTTATTTAGAGCATAGGTAAGGAACCTATATGTCTAGGTAGTCTGTTGTCTGGTATCAGTTAGATATCTGCTTTTGAAAAGTGCACTTTATAAAGAACAGTAGTTTTTTTATTGTTTTTACTGAATTTTTATTCATTTCTCATATCGTTTACTCAGTTAACATTAATATTATTTGGCTATATTTAGTATTCATGTGTTGCCTACTTTACAATATAAATGCAGAACCCAAAAACATGGATTACAAAGTTGTACAGGGCATGAATCATGTCAGGATTTCTGGGGCCCTCATCGTGTTCTGATTAGTGCATGGTGTAAACGTAGTGTCTCATGGTTCAATGTACAACTTAGGGTAACCTGCTGTTTTCATCTCCAATCATTATGCTGCCACTTTTCTAGAGTATATCACCCCTACCTCAACATTTCAACAGCAATCTACACTACAGCGACTATAGCACCACATCACTGTAGTGTCCGCCCTGGAATCCGGCACTGTCTGTTGGGGAGCCTGCACCCCCCAAATCAGCTCTGACTTGGAGTTGAGAATCCTTATTGGGTGGTTTGGAGGTGCAGCCCCCAATGTGGAGGGTTCAGGGGCAAAGCCCCCCAAAGAAAACACTTGGTTTTCTGTGAAACCAGCAGCTGACTGAATAATGCAGTCGACCTGCCGGTTTCGCTGTCTGGTCGTTCAACAAAATTTTTGCCAATGACCAGTCGTAGATCCATTTTCTAGGAACCCTAATGTAATTACAACTTAAAATTGTAGTAAACATAAAGGGAGATAATATTTTAAATTTGCCACCAAGAGACTGATAGTTATGCTGTTGTCACTCTCAGGCTCTGTCCATCCCCATCCTGGTCCCTTTAATTTACCTAATTCCATCTCTGAGGCCAATATAGATCACAATTTGAGTCTGTAACAAGTTAACCCTTAGGCTGCTGACAGAATTAGAAAAGTATAGGAATTTTGGACTGATATAGCAGTCCGCTGCCCTGTAAGAGTTAATTTTATCTTTAATGTTGTTCACTTAAACGTACAACATATTCAGGCAAAGTGGCTCTCATTTGAGGCATGGGTAGCTCAACATAATTTTGACATAATTACTCTTTGAGAAACCAGGTTGACTGGTAAAATTGATGCCAAAGTACATCTCCAGGGGGTATAACATTTTCAGGAAAGATGGGAATGCCAAGGGGGGGGCATTGATTTATGTAAAATCTAAGTTCAGCTTTACCATACTGGATTCTTCACCTCATAATTCCAAATGTGATTTGATTTCTGTAATTCTCACCTTTGGACAGAATAAATTTCTTGTAGATAGTTCCATCTATATTCTCCCAGGTAATATTAATGGTGGATTTTAACTCCTATTAGGAACTAGAAACAGCCATGTGGTCAATAAGGAATGAATTGTATTAAGAGATTTTAACTGTAATTGGGAATCTGACACCTCACTTTCTGCCAAAGAGATAATGCTAGAGATGGTGGTCCAACAGATTATTAAAGAAACAACAAAAACCAATTACAAATCTGGTCTGGGGTCAATTCTTGACTGGATTGTTGTCACTCACCCAGACAATATTACCTTGTCACAAGTACTTTTGGATCCAATTAGTGACCATTGTCCTGTACACTGTCATTGGTCAACCAAGGTACAAAAATATCCCCCATGCTTTTGTTGAGATCAGGAATTTCAAACATTTGACACCTGCTTTGGTCACTGATGAATGTAATACAATGGATTGGATGGTTCTTAGAACCATAAACAACGTTGATGAATATATTAATTTATTCTCTTCTTTAGTTAATACCATTATGGAAAAAATTGCACCAAGGAAACAAATGCGTATTAGGGCTACTAAGAATAAGTTGGTAAATGATGAATTACTTAAATTGATGAGACTATAGCATAAAGCCTGGAAAGATTATACAAAAAACAGGAACCATTCTAAATTAATAATCTACAAAGAATTAAGAAATAAATGTAAAATGGAGGTTCGCAAATCAAAAATAATTTTTTTTCTCTCTGAATAGACCAAATATTCCAATAATCTCCCCAAAAACCTGTCAACTTTCAAACAATTTCCTGGGGAAGGGACACAAAGGAACTGAATTTCTTATTAAGGATGGTGAAAATTTAATAAGTGAACCTTTACAATCAGCAGAATTATTCAAGAATTTTTTCTGTGACCTTGACCAATATCTAGGTAAAACTAATACAAATGTACTTTGTCCTGAGATCCATGAACATAGTTCAGTGCCAATTTTTTTTAAAGCACTTACCCCTGTATTGTTAGGGACTATGTGCTTAGGAATGATCTCAAACCTAAAATTGGTCATTATGGCCTAGATTATAGGTTTAGTAAATATGGTATTGATGTTCTTGCATACCCCATAGCTAATTTGTTTAATTTATCACTTTTTTCTAGAGAGTTTCCTCAGATTTGGAAGATGCCCATTATAATACCTATTTACAAGAGTGGTGGGAGGGATGATTGGTCAAACTATAGACCAATTTCCCTCCTTCCATCCTTGTCAAAAATAATAGAGAGAATAATTTTTGATCAATCTGTGGATTTTCTGGTTAAATATGATTTATTATCTGAATTTCAACATGGCTTTAAGCCCAGACACAGCACTGAGACAGCCTTGGTGGGGTTCACTGGCTGCTTACAGAGTTCCCTTGAAAAGGGGACTCTGTTGCAGCCATTTTCATGGACCTCACCAAGGCCTTTGACCTTGTTAATTATGATTCTTCTTTATAGGCACAGGATTTGAATGATAACAGGAACTTCCTGTTTGGGAGCAGGAAGTGAGTGATCAAAGATCCACAATAGACTCAACATCCTAGAAGGAAAAGAGCAGCTCTCTGTCCTCCTTAGCTGCTGGGGGTCTGACTCTGAGCAAGTAAGGAGACTACTGAGAAATATAGGAACATCTTGTCTCAGAACAGGAAGATCAGGAGCTTAAAGGGCACAGAGGCAGTAAGTAAGTAGGGAGAAAAAATAAACAGAGGAAAGAGTAAGTATTCCAAACAACAGTTAAGGGGCCAGAAATAAGTCATGGTGGGAGTGGTGCAGTGCAGTGGCTGTGGAGCAGCAGTCTTCCAGGTGATTTTCTGGAGGATGCGGGTTTGTCCGATCTGCAGGCACCTCTCTGGGCTGTGGAAGGAGGTTGCTCATTTCCAGGCTGAGTTAATCAGGATTTGGGGGACCTCCTTTCCCACCCAGGGACCACCAGGGCCACTGCCGTTGCCTCAGAGGTTGTCAAGAAAGAGAAGCAGATGGACCACAGTGGGCTCAGGGAGGGTGAGGGTGGTAGAACAGAGGTGCATCCCTCCAGCTGTACCTCTCCACAATTCATATGCCATTCTGGCAAAGTGTGGTTCCTCTATGGAGGCACCCACAGTGGAGACCAAGGAGAATGCTAGGAACCTCTACAAAGGAGACCCACAGGAGGGTAACATGGGACCCCACAGGGAAAGGGACTCCATTGTTAGGGGGGATGAACTGGGGGAGGAAGGGGAGATGGAGATAAGGTGCCTGCCTGGCAACATGGCTTGGAGGGACAGGGAGTGGATCCTCAGGATCGCTGGAGCAGCTGCACAGGAGAAGGAGCTGGATGTCGTTGTCCACCTAAGGACAAATGACCTGACTGAGAAAGGGATCAGAGCAGTGCAGGAAGAGTTTGTGGAGTTGGGGAAGGACCTTAGGCAAGTAGCATGCATGGTAACCTTCTCAGAGGTGCTGCCTTTCTATGGCACAGGTGAGGTTAGGGTGTTCCACACCATGGGATTCAATCAGTGGTTGAAAACCCGGTGCAGAGCTCAGGGATTTGGCTTCACTGGGGACTGGCGGTCCACCGGGATGGATGCAGGCCTATACTGGTGTGATGGTCTGCATCTGTCCTGGAGGTGAACCAAGATCCTAGGTGATAGGTTTAAATGTTTCATTGGCAAGCATTTAAACTAGCCAAGGGGGGAGGCACTGGAAAGAAGCAGGGAAATCCTAGCCCACCCCCAAAAAATCAGGGTAGTAAGTGAGGTAAACACCAAGATAGAGATGTCAATAGGCAGAAGGGCAGGGGAAAATGGAGAAAATGTCAAAGGCTATAAGGACAGGGATGGGGCAAAAAGGGGTAAAGCCATCAAGAAATGGAGGGTAATGAGTACCAATGCCCATAGTCTGGGCAACAAGCTCCCTGAACTGGTGGCCTTGATGAAAGAGGGATGCCCGGATATCATAGCAGTCACAGAAACATGGTACACAGAAAACCGTGACTGGGTTGTTAACATACCAAGGTACACAACCTACAGGAGAGACAGGGAGGGTAGAAGAGGGAGAGGAGTAGCTCTCTATGTAAGGGAAGGGATTAAAGCAATGGAACAAAGGAGTAAACAGGGAAGAGAGGAGGCACTGTAGGTCACCTTAGAGACTGGAAATGGCACCACAATCCGCACAGGGGGTTGAATATAGACCACCATGTCAGGGGATGGAATGGACAAGGATATGATAGACATCCTTAGGATAGCAGAAAAAGGAGAGATACTGTTGATGGGGGACCTGAATATGCCAGATGTTAACTGGAGCACCATTTCTGCAGCCACATCCAAGAGCAGGGCCATTCTCGATGCCCTACTGGTGGCATGCCTCAGACAGCTAGTTGTGGAATCCACTCGTGAGGGAGCAGTCTTATACCTCATACTCTCAAATGGGTACAGTGAGACGATCTCGGATCTAGAAGTGGGTAGCCATCTGGGAACAAGTGATCACCAAACAGTGTGGTTCATAATAAACTCAGCTACAGAGTCAAGCCATACAAAAGTGAGGGTACTGGACTTCAGGAGGGCTGACTTTGGCAAGATGGGAGCGTGCCTTAGAAAAGTACTAGCAAACAGGCTAGAAGGAAGGGTGAAGCAACAATGGGGAAACATCAAAATTGCCATCACAGAGGCAACAAGCCTTTATGTGAAACAAATAAGCAAATCAAATGAAAGAAAAAGCCACTATGGTGGACTTTTTTCTCAATTCCTTATAATTTAGTTTTAATCTAAAGTCCCCACTCGTGTCTGTTTATTTTGTCTCTGGGTATCCCCCAACCCATATTAACAGCAACAGAAGAATAAAGTACATGGTAAAAGAGGGTAACCCATGATAATAGCAAACAGATATGGGCGCTCATCAAAATGATGACCCATATGAGGGCGCTGTCATCATGGGTGACCCTACCGAGATGGCTACAGTTGCGAGGGTAGGGTGGGGGTGACAGGATGGGATGTATGGCAATGAGAAGTGGAGAGATAGGGAAGAGGGTTGTAACCCTCTAGTATGCCTGCTCCACCAAGCTAACCATGTGGTTTGGTGGGTAACATGATTGGCTCTGATGGAGCAGGTCCTGGGTTAGTGACTTGTGGCAGGCAATATTTTGCTAAGTCCTGTGGCTGCGGAACTTAATTTTTTTTTTACCAGGCTGTGCCCCGACATGCACCCCCTGGGTTGAGAATCTTTATATAGAGGTGTGGGGGCATGTGGGGAAAGCATGCAGCTCCCCCACATGCACAGTTTTCCTCGTCACCTTTAAGTTCTTATTTCCTAATTTCTTTTCGTCGATAATGCACTCACAGTAAAAGGTGATCACTATTATTGCATAGAACCTAAAAGAGCAAGTAATAATGAATATTAAATGTTATCTGTTTTTCAAATACAAGCAAATATGAAACTTATGCAGTATCTAGAAAAAATGCTAAATTTAAAACGCACAACACAAAAGATCTAAAACCTCATTATAATTGTCCCTCTATAACATTGTGTTGTTTACAAACTACTGTATAACATCCTGTGGTATGGAGAAGGACTGTAAAAGTAGGATGCAAAGCCAATTTAATGATTTGTAAAAACTCTAGCTTACCTAATTGCTATGCTTCAAACTACCTCGGATGATCACTGCACCAGAGGGTAAACAAATTTTTACTAAGTATTAGATTTTCACCGAGTGCGTCTTCGGGCCATCGCGAGCTTTTAATCTACTGTGCTTCACCCCTTCTTGTCTCCCATAGGCTATTCTTACTGACTTGCCACTGAGCCCCCTCCAAACGGTCTGTAGCCAATATCAGGAGACAGGGAGATTAGTTCTTCGTGCAGGCAGACACAAAACTGCTCATTTAAATGTAACAAAAGTTCAGTAGTTCAGCACAGTTCATTCTTCTGATGTGCCCCAACTCTCCAGCAGATGATTGTGTAGGGCTAGAGAGATAGAGTTTGAGGAGGAGGAGAGCCAGACAGGAGGTGGCAGGGAGTTCCAAAGCATGGGGAAGTGATAGGAGAAAGCTTCCTGTCCAATGGTGGTAGTGCGAAGAGGGATTGTTAGAGTGCAAGCATCAGTGGATCTGAGTGGGCGGGTGCAAGTGAAGGAGTAGAGAGAGCACTAGAGAGGTAGGATGGGAGAGTCACAAACCAGTATTTAGATGTGAACATGACACAGTGGGAGAGATGCCTGCACTCCAGGGAGGGGAAGGTGAGAGAGTGATGCAGAGAGCATTGGTGAGAGTGGCAGGGTGTATCAAGAGCAAAACGACAGAAATAATTGAAGAGAGGATCCCATCTGGTGAGGGAAGACTTGGGAGCAGCACTGTAGACTATATCGCAATAGTCAAAAATAGGGGGAATCATTTTCTGGACAATATCGTACCAAACTGGTGGTGGTAGGGAACTACGGTTACTGTAAAGGCACCAAGCTTGGGGTACAGTTTTTTCAGGATGGCGTCAATGTATGCAGAAATGTTTAAGTGTTGATTTAGCCAGACACCTAGGTATTTAAAAGAGGAGGTGCCCTCTAGAGTAGTCCCATCAAGGGTATGGGAGGAGGGGAGTGAGGGCAGCCTAGAAACGTACAGTTTCTTACTAGTGGTACTTGATTATGGTATTTGGATCTATTCATCTACTGATGAAAAATGTATTTCTAAACTTAAAGTTACGTATAATAGTACATTAAGGTTTATATTAGGACTTCCCCCTAGGACAGATGATTGTGACTTGTTGGGAAATTCCAATCTTTCCTCACTGGAAACTGTAATTAAGATACAACTTAATACTCTGTTATTCAAGGTCCCTAGGGGTCTGTTTCCTGCTGCAATACTGTCTTTATTCCCCAAAGTCTCCAACCCTTTAGGTACAAGGTCCCAAAGTAAGACCCAGTTTGGGGTTCCAAAAGTTAAAGAAACATTCAGTCAGAAATCTATCTCATTTGGAGCTTCTGTGTTTTTTAATTCCATTCCTACAGTAATTAGTGGTGGGTGAAGTGGGCTCAATTTGCTCCGCAAAGTGATTCATGGAGTAAAGGTGAATTTATGGAGTACTCCGCAACACGAAGTGGAGTACTTCTCATAATAATGGGTAATGCAAAGTCCATTGAAAACAACAATAATAATAATAATAATAAATTTATTTGATTAAATGCCTTTCAAATATTTCAATGGCTTCATGTTACTCCACCTTCCCAAACCACTGTTCAGTGTTGGATAAATTACTTTTTCTATTACTTTTGGAAACCTGTTCCAGAAAGTTCTGTGCAGTCACTAGCAAGGATGGAGAAGTACTGGAAAAGTAATACACCATACAGTTACAATTACTTATGTCATGTGGGCACATTTTAACTAACAAGAGCCTTGTTAGTGGAAACGTGCCCATGTTTCACCACAAACTGACCATTATAACTTAAAAAAACATTCAGAGAGCTGCTGGCCATTCACTATAATGGAGCGCACCTCCGCACTCTCCCTGGCATCACATCATAACATTGTTGAGTACAGGGCCGGAACGTGGGCAGCTTTTCAGACAGGGAAGTCCTCCAGGACCTGGTTTACCAAAATTATGAGCATTTTTGCCAGAAAAGTATTGAACTATGTAAGGACATGTGGAGCAGGAAAGATTCCCCTGGAGGTAAGGTATCCATATATCGAGTGCAATACTGTAACTTGTTGAATCTCTTTAATGTCTATTTCAAAACAGAAATATTTCTGGAGCCTCAGTAATGTTTACTTTGTGTCGGGACTCGTGATTTGAAGTGTTTCGCAAAAAGCATGACTGATCAGTGCAAGTATGTTGTGCTAAACTGCATGTGCACCATCAGTGTTCTTTCCTGTGTGTGCAGACATTGTCCAGCTTTGTACAAATATATAAATTGTGTGACTTGTTGCAGTATCTCAAGAATAATGATAAGAAAGAATATATGACATATATTTTATTTGTACCATGAGCATCAGCGGATTAAGTGATCTGCTCCACCTGCTGCTGGACAACAGCCACCCTCTCATTATTTTCCTCCACCACAACCCACAAAAGTGCTATGTCTTCCTGCATTGCAGGCATTGTGGGGTTCACTGATGTGGGGGGGAAACCAGGTGATGGTGGTAAAGGTGGTTCTGGTGACAGTGGTGGGGTAGTGGTGGAGCAGCTGCTGCTATGGCCCCCCTCCTGCTGTGGTGATGCACAACAGCAGCACCCTCTGCCACTGCCACAGAAGGGCCAGCAGGAAGAAGCCTGGCCTGTTCAGTGGCAGCCTGCCACTCCACCTTGTGGTGGTTATGCATATGTGTGCACTGGCCCCCAGTCCCCAGATGTGTCCCTCGGGGGCCTCAGTGAACCTGCACACCACAAAGCAGACACACCACAAGGCTGCTGTCCCCCCGACACAGTTGAAAAAATGCCAAACTGGGGAGCTGTGGTGGGGACCAGGCACAGGAGGGGCAGATGTAGTGCCGGCAGCATGGTCACGCACCTGGGGCTCCACCTGCTGTGGAGGTGGTGCTGCTGGAGCTCCTGCAGCTGCTATTGGTGGTGGTGGTGGACTTGGTGGATGTGGCAGTGGCACTGGTGGTGCTGCTGCTTCCGGAGGGGGAAAGGCATGACCAAAGAGTCAGGACTGGTCCAACTCCACCTGGCTATGACCCCCATGTGTGCACACTCCCCTCTGGCCATGGGCCATGTACTGTCCCTGGTCCATCGCATAAAACACACCTTCCCTCTCTTACATGTCATGCTATGAGTGACTTCACACACACACACACACATGCACACAGAGACATCACACACACACACATACACACACACACACATGCACATGCACAAAACAAAACTCATAGGACAAAGAAATCAGTCACCAAAAAGAACTGACAAAACAGTACACAAAAAACTAAAGAATTAGTTTTTATAAAAGCTTTTGGGTTTTCTGAAATTTGCTCAAGAAAGAAACTAATAACGAACTCTCCTCTCCTACACAAAATGCTTCTTCCTTCTACCTCTGCAAAGGAGAATGTAAAGGTATCTTCTTGTATGACTCACTTCTTTCCTGCCTGGCTAAAGCATGTGACTTACAGTACTATAAGCCATGTGATGTGAGGGGGGCCGCCTAAACTGCCTATATTGTTGTCATGCCGCCTTACTTCACGTTAAAGCGAATAACAATGTGAAGTCATAATAACATGGCGAAGTGAGCACTTTTCAATGGCCACTTTGCATATCATTATGATGACTTGACGTGGCCACTTCGCTTTCATTTCACCTGTGAATTTTAAATTCGCTGCATCTCTAACAGTAATTAGTAATTGCCTAACATTGTTCACTTTTAAATCAAAACTTAGGGTTTGGCTGGAAAGTTTTATTACATGTCCTTGTACTACTAGTTCTTCTATGAACTAGCTTTTGGTCAGTTTGTTATATGGTGTAACATGTTATTTAATGTATGTATAGTTGTATTGTGTTATTATGTTTCAGTGTATTATGTGCCACTTGTGAAAACGGGCAGTGATGCTCCTCAAGTTATCAATTATAAAAAATAAAAATGAAATTAAGTACTTTCTATCATCTCTCCTGAGTCTACCCCCACCAGCTTCATAGTATTCCCCTTGTTCTTGAGCACCTTTTTCAGAAAAATACTTCCCTCCTGTAAGATATTTAAAGGTCTCTATCCTATACCTCCTCTTCCTCCTTTATTCCAGGGTGTAGATATTTGGGTCCTTTAGTCTCTACTCATAGAGATTTTGATGTAGACCCTGCACCACTTTAGTAGCCCTATTCTAGAGTGCCTCCGCTCTGTAAATGTCCTTCTAGAGATGTAGTCTCCAGAAATTGACACAGTACTGTAGCTTAGGTCTTACCAGTGATCTATACAGAGGCCATCCCTCCTCCCTCCTTCTGCTGGTGATAACCTTCCCTATGTATGCAAGCATCCCACTAGCCCTTCTGACTGCCTTGTCACACTCCTTGACAACGTTTAGGTCATCAGATATGATTACCTCCAAGGTCTCTTTCCTGCTTGGTAGTCATCAATACCACTCAACTCATTTTGTACTCCACCCTTGTGTTTCTGTGCCCTATATGCATTATTTTTCACTTTTACACTGATACCTAGCTACCATACCCTTTTCCACCCCTTGAGTTTTCTCAGGTCTCTGCTCATCCTTTCCACCCCCCTCCCCCTAAATATCCACCTTACTGCAGATTTTGGTGTCATCCGCAGAGTGACAGACCTTCTTTTCCAGGTCCTCTGCAGTGTCCCTTATACAGTCATTAAAGAGGACTGGTCCCAGCACTGATCCCTTAGGCATCCCATTGGTCACACTCCCTTTCATAGAGTGAACTCCATTTACCACCACTCTCCATTGCCTATCCCCTAACCAATTTCTTATCCAGTTTACCACCATTAGACACGCTGCTAAGCTGACCAGCTTGCTTGCTACATAGAAACATAGAAACATAGACTTCGATGGCAGATAAGGACCGCTTGGCCCATCTAGTCTGCCCATTTCCCTACCTACAGGATAAGCTGCAGATCCTAGTTAACCAACAGCCTATTTCTTCCTACCCCCCACAAGGATTGCCTTATGTCTGTCCCATGCATTCTTGAATTCTCCCACAGTTTTATACCGCACAACCTCCTCAGGAAGGCTGTTCTGTGCGTTCACCACCGTCTCTGTGAAAAAATACTTCCTCACATTGCCTCTGAGCCTTCCCCCCATCCTCAAATTGTGTCCACTTGTTCTTACGCATCTCTTTTTCTGAAAGATGCTACCCTTTTAGACTTTGTTGATTCCACTGAGGTACTTGGTCACCGTTGTGTAACCGTGTTGTAAGCTTTACTGAAATCTATGTAGGCCATGTCCACTGGTCCACCCTGATCTAATTCCTTGGTAACCCAGTCAAAGAAATCTATCAGAGTCATTTGACATATCCTCCTACTGTACCTGTGATCCCATGTTGCCTTAGGTCTTGTAACCTACTGGATTCAAAATATTCCAGAATCCCTTCCTTCAGCCAGGGCTGGATTTGCATAGTTTTGGGCCCCATGCACAACATTTATCATGGGGGCCCTCCCAGGCAGTTGAGGCATAATGTAAATGTAACCACCATTGCAAACAGGACAAACAGGGTTTGTACCTAGTAATATGCTGGACTGTACTACTCAATAAGTTCTTGGCATGACATTGCACCATTCGCATGGTGCTGTATCATGAAATCGACTCCAGCATCAGCACCGTCTATAATGTTCCACTCACCATCTCAATTCTCACCTTAAAGTCCACTTCTGGGTTGCTGAGATTTTTTTTTCATTTCTGTTTATCTCTCCCTACACCCCACCAGCTCTGTATCCTCGAGACCACCAATGGCGTTTTCCCCCCTGGGCTGGGATGAGGTGGGGCCTGTACACCCCAAATACTTCTTGTCTCATAGGGTTCAGGCAGCCAGGCAGGTGGGAACACATCAGGGTCTTGCTCCAGTGTTCCGTTTCCTCAGAGCTAGAAGGCATTTTCTCCCTTTTCTAGTGGATATAACGTACGCCCCAACATCAATGTGCATAGCACCGATGTCCGTTACATCCTCCCCCACTGCGTCTGCCTCAGTGCTAGCTATGCCCCAGACTTCTGCCTGGGGCCAGTCAAATGCTGAGTTGCTACCCCTTCCCTCCCTGGAGAAGATGATTTTTCCTTGGAACACTCAGTATTCTGCCCCCAGTGAGCCTTCCAGCTTCCCAGGCTTGTTCCCGAACCCGGTTCACTGGTGTTATGAGCGGTAGTGCTACTGGTGCACCAACGGGCTGTCATTGCTAAGATTTTTATATTTTGGTGCTGTGGTACTTTCCTGGTGGTTTAATGCCCTTCACAAACTTTAGCCCTTATACAGTCTCTGGCATCACATAGAAACTCCTCCCTTTCTCAGTTATCCCAACATGCTACTTATTACTATCTGGTCCCTCACAAATCTCTGTGACCCTCTAGCTAGTGTTTGAGAGCAGAATTCTAACATCCATACAACCTGGCTGTATTGGTTGTACAATCAGGAGGCATATGAAACTCTATGTTCACCAATGTGAGGGTTGTGATATTTTCTGCATGGCCCTGTACTCCATTTACATGGTGACTCCCACTGCTTTCCCCACACAGTTGTAATGTCACTAGTAACAATGCAGAGCAAGTCTTGCAATCCTATAGTACATAGCACAACAGGGTCATTAATAGTTTGCCGGGGCTAAGTGGTTAATCATATCACTTTCTGACAGTACCATGAACCCACATTCTGGGCCTTCTGTCTTTGAAGTGGGCCCCAGTACATCTTGGGCCCTAAGCACAGGCATAGTGTGCTCATATGTAAATCCGGCCCTGTCTTCATCAGTGATTCCATTAACTTTACCACCATCGATGTCAGGCTGGCTGGCCTATAATTGCCAGCCTCCTCATTACCACTTTTGTATAGCAGGACTATATCTGCCCTCCGCCAGTCTTGCGGAGCCAATCCTGTTTCCAGTGAGCTGTTAAACAGGATTTTCAGAGGTGCAGCCAGTACCTCCTTGAGCTACCTGTGGATGCAGCCCCAGCCATCTGCCCATTGTTTTTTCCACCTTCAGATTAGTGACTCCCTTCAGGACTCTCCTCCTAAAAAGGAGTAACATCCACCTCCCTCCCAAGCTTCTTTTACTTTCTTAAAGCCCTTCCCCTTCTTCCTCCTCTGTTAACATTGAACAAAAGTATTTGTTCAGGATGTCTAGCTTTTCCTTGTCCCTCACTGTACAGTTCCCCTCTTCCCTGTTTAACCTTACAGTTTGATCCCTGGTCGTCTTCTTTTCACTTCCATATCTAAACAAAGTCTAGCCAGAGCCGATAGGGCTGTGAAGCCACTCATGACGTATCACATAATAATGCAGTGTAGAAATTTATTCAACACCCAGTTGTAATCTTGCCCATATGTTGAGGTGGTGCACCAGATTTTGACATGGCCATTTTTGGACCCCTCCTCATGAACAGTGCCAGTGTCATTTTGTTTAATTGTCCAGAAAGGGATTGTGCAGAGCAAATGCACTATTCTGCACCATAGGTGCTAAAACACATTTCAGGCAGGTTGTGGAAAATGACAGCTGTACTGTTGTGAAGCAGGTGTGGAAAAATGGAAATGTTAAAAATGTGGAGTAAAAATATTGAAAATTAGCGACGTTAAGAGCGCGTGTAGAAACTGCGCAATGCACACTCATAACACAGTCATTTTTTGAAATTTTTTCACCAGATTTGCAACATGGGCATTTTGGGACCCCACCTCAAGAACAGTGGCACTGTTATTTCGTAAATTGGTCCAGAAAGGTGATTGCACGCAGTGACCACAAAATCACCTTTCAGGACCAAGCAATAAAATGATAGTTACAGTGTTCATGAGGTGAGGTCCCAAGAACCCCATGTTGAAAATTTTGGGCAAAAATTCCACCAAATGGCTGAGCTATCAGCGTAAGTTAAAAACCCCACTGAATGGCTATATAGCATGCTTACCTTTAATTCTTCAGTTTGCAGTTGGGTTTTGAAAAGTGCATATATGTCCCAGTCCAGAGAAGATGACAGCACTGACCTCTGGGGGTAAGTATGGGGTAAGGGTGGTGTAGGGAGGTGGGTGCACAGTAGGAGGGTTGGGAAGAGGGACCTTTTTTACTTTTACAGGGAAACAAAACTGACAATGGGGGACCGTTTTCAAATTTACAGGAAAAGGAGCCAAAAAAAAAAATAAAAATAATTCAGCACACTGGGGTTGGCTCCCAGTGTCCCACATGAATGCCGACATGGGGATTGGGCACCCCATGTCGGACATAACATGGGTAGGGACACCAGAAAGAACAAAACCGAAGAGGAACCATTTCTAATTTATGGGAAAAAATAAATAAAAATTCTGCACACTGGGCTGGGCTCCCAGTGTGTGACAGGAGATGGTCACAACTTCGGGTTGGGGACACAAATAGTGAATGGCATAGTGCCATACACAACACAGAGGCACTGCAGCACTGCACATGCGCATGACTCCGCACATGCGTGTGACTCGTGCGCATGTGAAGTGCGCATATCGGAAAACAGAAATAACAGCTGAAATAGTGAGGCTGTTATTATGTAGCCCGATCGTGGTGGAGTGCTTTCAGCTCCATTCGGCTTTTGGAAGGATACTTCCAAATGTCCAACAGAAGAGGTTGTGAGATCAGCCATTTTCAGAGCTAAAAAGCTCTCGCAAAACGGCTATAGGCTCTGCCCACAGCCCTAAAAATGTCTTGTCCCCTTTCATTACCTCCTATGCTAGTCTCTCTTTAGTTTGAGCCTTTGGACTCCTTACTCTTTCCCTGCTCCCTTCTGTTTACCATGATACAACTCCTTATCCTCCTCTCTCTGCATCTCCTTATACCTTCTGAATGCTACCCTTTTAACCTTTACCTTTTCAGTAGCCTCTTTTAAGAACCATAGCAGTCTCCTTTTCCTCTTGCTTTTGCTCACTTGTTTAATACAGAGTTTTAAGTTTACAATGCTCTCATTTAGCATTACCCACTGTTCCTCCACCCCGCCAGGTCATCCCTCCGGCATTCACCCATCTTTAAAAAAGCTGTCCTCCTGTAGTTCAGGATCCTTGCTTTTGTGTAGTTCAATTCCACAACCATCCTCATATTGAATCACACTGTACAGTGTTCACTGGTCACCATGTAGCCTCCCACCTTGACATCTGCAACACTCTCCCAGTTAATGAATACCAGGTCCAGTATTGCCTCATAATGAATGAGTTCACTGACTAATTGCTTGAGGAATGATCACTGAAGAGAGTCCAGGATGTCCTTGCTTCTAGCTAAAGCTGCTGCTGGGAGGCTCCAATTTACAGTGAGTAGCACACAGGGACTTAGTCCATGCATCATGTCAGTTCCTTTAAAAATTGGGACCCCAGGAAAAAAACAATTGAGACCTCAGGAAGATGGGAAAAGCAGAGAGTGATAAGCAAAGAAAAAGAAAGTGGTATGTATAAGGGCTGCCCAGTGCCCTAGTGGATAGCATGTTATGATCCCATGCTGATAACCTGAGTTTGGAACTGAACTGGTGAGCAAGCTGGGTAGCCCATGGGGCAAGGGAGGTGCTGCCATCCAGCAGTGCACTCAGCCAGGGAGGGTCAGCTCCCTGTTCCACTATACTGTGACCCCTGCAGTGGACCACAAAGCTTACCTCCTCTGCAGGGGATGCTGCATGCATACCTGGTTTATTGGGGGCACTGTCTTGTGCTGCAGGGTTGTGGGTGGGGGAAAATCAGAATAAACCCTGTGGCCAATACAACATCTACATGACAGATTCTAGTTCTTTCTTGGATCTTGCACCATGTGGATCACCACTGTTTGTAACAGTGGGGGGAGCAGTGGTCAGATCTGGGGAAGTACTGAGTCAATAAGGAAGATGTTAGGTGTGTAGCTTAGAGCAAATGTCGATTAAAAAAAGAAAGGAGTAGGCAAACATTAGATGGGAATGTTTCTCTGGTTCTATGTTCTTCTTTAAAGCAAAGGTTAAAGAGGTATTGGCCTTCCTTGTTTGTTATTGTTGTGGCAACTTTTCTCATACGTGACAAGCCAGATATTAGCTGCCACAACAGATTTGGTTGAGGTTGCATTGTCAACTCTACTGCCTCATCATATGCTGGCAGTGACACTTCAAGTCAGGATGACTCCAATTGACAATGTTGATAAAGAAAATCAGTGTCATGCCTTGTAGGTTCCAACTTCTTAACAAATTATGAGGAATCCAAGAAAATGCAGTCATCTCAGCTCAAAGGACATGGCATCCTTTTAAAGAAGATCACCTCAAGGCTTTTGTGGAGAGGTGACAATGGTACTGCTCTGTATTCCACTAGCTAAAGTTTTTATTAAAACTGATACATTACATAAACAGATTCATGGGTAGGTGTTGAATTTATTCATACCATTGAGACACAACAGCGAGTATGTTATTGTGGGATAGTGGTATGTCTCTGGGAAATGAAGCCTGAGTTGAAGCTGAGATGCACAATTTTTGCACAAGATGGAGTGCTTTATTGCAATTATAAAACACGTCCCTGCATTTTAATTTTAAAATTCAGTAATGAGCTTTAGAAAATTAACGATGTATTGCATCATTTTTGTGTAGATAACTTGCATTGCTTATGGGTTGGAATAACCCATGGACATGTGATCACATTACACTAATCACATTTTTTGCTTTCTCTTACCCAAAATAATATACCACTTCATCTGAAACCAAATACCCTTGGACTGTATGTTCCTGTGCTACACTGTACTTGTGGTCTCGACTTTTATTTGTATTTCTCTAGATTCCTTTCCCAATTTTCCCCATAATCCACCACACTCCCTCATCAGCACTTCCATGCTTGTCCTACTGCTCCTTAGCAACTTACAACATCCAAACCTAGACCACACAGTGTGTTTCTCCTCTGCAAGTCACCCCACAACTAATGTCCTCTATTGCAGGTTTCTATCAGGGTGGCAGCTGTCCTGGAAGAAGGGAAGCCTGATGTAATTCAGAGAGGTTTAAAGGGGTTGGCTCCAAGCTGCACCCTTACATACGATATTCAAAGCAGTGGTACACATGTCTCAGATATGCTCAAACTCCTCACTCATTGGAAGCTTCATGCCTGGAAGATTCTGTCCTGTATGGTCCTCATCAACCTATTCAACCAGGGGGCAAACGTCCACCAGAATCACAGAACTATTGTGTGACTTTAAGCAAGTCACTTGACCTCCCAGTTTCCAGACTTGACAGTTGCAAAACAGAATCGAAACAGGACACTTACTGAAAGTGAGAGGGTGCACCTCAAGTTCAGTTATTTTGGGTAAATAAATAGGGAATACATAATGGGTTGCAGTGAATAATACAGTTATCTCCACTAATGAGTAGTAAAGCCTATCACTCAGTAGTGAAGTACCCAGACATTAGTTGTAAAGATCATACAACTCATGTGTGGAGTTAAATGTACACTGTATACCAAAACAGTGTTAATATTTTTTATTACTGTTTTATCTTTTTGGCTTAAAACTGCTTAGTTTGCATTATAAATTCTATCTGATCCATTGTTTTCTCTATAACATAATGTGTTCTAAGGGAACTTGTGATGAGTCAGATTTCATTATTTGTACAGTCAGAGGACTACAGAGGGTGAGGGAAATGGAAAAGGAACATGGGAGGGCACAGAAGGGAGGTACCTGATCAATAGTTTACAGTGGCAGCAGCAGCATGATAAACTATAGTAGCAGCATGGTAGACAGCACTCACAGCAGCAGCAGTGAGGTGAACAGCTTTGCTTCTCTATAGGTTGTACCTGGTTGGAGTCAGTGGGATCACACTGAGAGGAGAGTAAAGAAGCTTGATTGACTTGACTGTTTTTGTTTCATTTGATCTTTTTTTGTTTGCAGTTGGTGCTCAACAAAGAAATAACCCTCCTACCCTCACCCTTTACCACCAACCCCCAGGTGCTCCACCTTTATAGGCATTAGCTGGGCTGCACCTACAGATGTGACAACCAGGATGCAAACCAGAAATGCTGCAGAATATCACAGAATGCTGCAGTTTACTGCAGGGGCCATTGTAAGGCAATGGCAATTAAGCCCTTTTGTCATGCAGGATTTTGTGACATGTCATTACTGCAAGTTACTCTGCTTCATCGTGGCTGACTCCACTGTACATAAAGGCACAAGGAATGTTTTGGGGCACAGTGCAGGAAATAGCCGATCAGATAGACAGGCAGCAATATAAGAGGAGAGACATTCAACTAGGTCTACAGAGGTGCTTTAAACAGAATAGAGAGGAGTAATTTAGCAAGAAAGGGGAGAATGCAAGTAGAAAAAAGGAGAGGGAAAAAATGGAACAGAGTAGGAGGGAGGGAAAAAGCAAGTGCAGGAAGTTGTAGGGAGCGGTACAATGTGCTGGGTGTGGTGCAGCAGTCTTCAGATGAAAATTCTGAGTACTGCAGTGCTGCTCCATTTGCAGACACCTCTCTGGACTGAGGTCAGAAATAATCAGTCTCCAGGCTGAACTGGCAAGAGTACTGTGGACCTTGCCCCCACCCAGAGGCCCCCATGTCCCCAGCCAATGCCACAATGGCTGCCCAGGCAGATGGCAGGATGAACTACAGTGGGCTCAGGGAGATTCAGGGGAGAAGCCAGGGACACTTTCCCCAGCCAATTCAGCTTAAGTACCCCTCCACCGTTTTGGAGGAAAGGGAGAGTCCTGAACCGTAACCCAAGGCTGAGACCAGGGAGGATGTGAGGGTCCTCTAGCAGGGAGACCCAGTGGTGTGGAGAAGAGAACCCCACAGGGAGAAGAAGTTACTCCTGGTGGGGGACTCAGTTGTCCGAGGAATGGATCTGGGCACAGATAGTAGGGAGGAAAGGGAAATCAAGTGCCTTCCAGGAGGCACAGCTCGGAGGGAGGGGGAGCAGATCCAGAGGATCACTGAAGCAGTGACAAGGATGGGGGGCTGGAGGACACTGTCCACCTGGGAACAAATGACCTGTCCAAGGACAAGGCAAGCTTGGAGCAGGTGAAAAAGTACTTCATAGTTTTGGAAGGGTGCATGGGGAAAGTAGCATGTTATGTGATTTTTTCAGAGGTGCTGCCAGTCGACAGCGGAGGTGGGGATCGGAATCTCTGCATTAGTCACATCAACAAATGGTTGAAGTGCTGGTGCAGCAAGAAGGGGTATAGCTTCACTGGGGACTGGGAACTCACCTGGAATGATGCAGCCCTGTACAGTGGGGATGGACTGCATCTGTCCAAGAAGGGGGAAGCAGCCCTCAATGGATGGTTTAAATGTTTCACTGATGAGTGTTTAAACTAGTCGGTGGGGGGCAACAAGAACAAGGAAACTCAAGCAGCCCACCCCCACATGGTAGAGAAACCAGATCTAAGGTGCAGGAAGAGGAAATTATGTCAAGGTCACCAGGACCAAGCAGAAAGGGAGGAGCAAAGGAACTGGGGACAACTGGGAAAGATAACACGGAGGAGGAGAAGATGCAGGAGTTCAAAATCAGGAATGGAGGGAGAACAGGCAGTAGAACTTGGAAGGCCATGTTGACAAATGCTCACAGCCTGGGCAATAAAATCCCAGCAATGGAGGCCTTCCAAGTAGAAGCAGACCTGGACATAGTGGCAATAACTGAAACCTGATACACTACTAATCATTGTGGGAAATAAATGTACCAAGTTGCGATCTGTTCAGGCAAGACAGGGTGGGCAAAAAAGGGGAGGGAGAATAGCCCTGTAAGTCAAGAGAGGGTATAAATGCAACGTAGGTGCAGGGTAGGCAAGGGTAGGCTGAGGCACTGTGGGTCACCCTTGAACCTGAAAATGGCACAGCAGTACACACAGGGGTGATCTACTGGCCTCCAGGACAGGAGGTGGACAGAGAGCTAGTGGATGAGACACACAAGATGGCAATGAAAGGTGAAATTCTGCTGATGGGGGATTTCAGTATGCCAGATGTAGATTGGACCACACAGGCAGCTTCTTCAGCCAGAAACAGAGGCAACCTAGATTCATTACAGGAGACAAGACTCAGGCAGCTTGTGCTTTATCCCATCAGGGACAGGGCAATTCTTGATCATGTAATGACTAGTGGGGATAGAATAGCAGATGTCTGGCTAGAAAGGCAACTGGGATCCAATGTTCACCACACAGTGTGGTTCAGTATTGGGACAGAGACTAGGTAAAGTCACTCTAGGATGAAGGTTTTGGATTTCAAAAATGTAGACTTCGCTGAGAAGGGGAGAGGTATCAAAAGAGCCCTGGAGATAACGGGGACTGAAGGAGGTGGAAGAGCAATGAGCGCACCTAAAAGCAGCCATTTAGGAAGTAACAAACTAAGGCATCAAATTGGTATCGAAAGGCAAGAGAAGGATAAAGCAGCTATGGTTCTCAAAAGAGATGGCAGGCAAAGTAAAGGCTAAAAGGGCAGGGTTCCAGAAATATAAGGAGACCGGAAGGGAGGAGGACAGGGATGTGTACCTGGAGAGTCTAAGGGAAGCGAGGAGGGTGATAAGGAGGGCAAAGGCACAAACAGAGGAAGGTTGAATGCAGACAGTAAAGAAAGGGGACAAGACATTCTACAGGTAAATCAGCAAAAGGAGGAAACCTGGGGGGGATGGATTGTAAGGCTTAAGGGGTAGGAAGGGGAATGCAAGACGGGAGACATGGAAAAGGCAAAAATACTGAACAAATTCTTCTGTTCAGTATTCACTGAAGAAGGGGAGGGAGAGGGACTACATCCGAGCAACAGAGGCCAAGGGGAGAAAGAGGTGGACATTGGTCTATTCACAGGTGACAGAGTCCTGCAGGAAGTCACTAAACTGAAGGTGGACAAAGTGATGGGACCAGACGGCATACACCTGAGGATATCAAGGAAGCTATGAAGAGAACTAGCAGAACCTCTGGCAGCCATGTTCACTAAGTCACTCAATACAGGAGTGGTACCAGAGTATTGGAGGAGGGCACATGTGGTCCCGCTGCACAAATCTGGCAGTAGGGAGGAGGCAGGGTACTATAGGCCAGTTAACCTCACCTCAGTAGTGGGGAAGATCATGGAGGCACTGTATAAAGAAAGGATAGTGGGACATCTAGAAACCATCAGTGCCTGAGACCCTAGCAATATGGGTTCACAGCAGGGAGGTTGTGTCACATGAATCTGAGAGGTTTCTTTGACTGGGTGACAAAGGAAGCAAATCGGGGGGGTGGAGGGCAGTTGATATCACCTACTTCGATTTCAGCAAAGCCTTCAACACTGTCCTACACAGAAGGCTGGTTAACAAGATGGGTAGTCTGGGCATGGGAGACAAGGTGGAAAACTGGGTTAGAAACTGGCTAGCAGACAGGAGGCAGAGGGTGGTGGTAAATGGGGTGCAATCTGGGGAGAGGATGCGACCAGTGGGGTACCTCAAGGATCAGTCCTTGGGCCAGTTCTGTTCAATGTCTTCATTGGTGACATTGCAGTGGGGCTGGAAGGAAAGGTCTGTCTGTTTGCAGATGACACCAAGATCTGTAACAGGTTGGATACCCCAGAAGGGGTGGAGAAAATGAACAAGGACCTGAAGAAGCTGGAGAGATGGCCTGAAGAGTGGCAACTGAGGTTTAATTCAAAAAGTACAAATTTTGCACGTGGGACATAGGAACCCTGGGAAGAGCTACGGGGGGTGGGGGGTGCTGACAGTCATCAGAGAAGAAAGGTACCTGGGAGTTGTTATTTAAGATGACCTGAAGATGTCAAGGCAGTGTACAAAGTCAGCAGGGAGAGCCAGTGGCATGCTGGGATGCATAGGCAGGGGATTACTAGCAGAAGGGGGGAAGTAGTGATGCAGTTATATAAAACCCATGTCAGGCCTCATATGGAGTACTGTGTGCAGTTCTAGAGGCTACACCTTCGAAAGGACATCGCAGGCTGGAGGCAGTCCAGAGAAGGGTGATTAAGATGGTACAGGGTTTGCACCACAAAACGTATGAGGAGAGATTAAAGGACCTCAATATGTACTCACTGGAGGAGTGGAGGGAGAGAGGGGACATGATATATACAGTCAAGTACCTGAAGGTCATAAACATGGTGCAGGGGAGACATCTTCCAATACAGGAGGAGTACAAGAATGAGGGGCTATGACATGAAATTGGAAGGTGG
The DNA here is from genome assembly GCA_016271365.2 of Neoceratodus forsteri. Classification (NCBI taxonomy): domain Eukaryota; kingdom Metazoa; phylum Chordata; order Ceratodontiformes; family Ceratodontidae; genus Neoceratodus; species Neoceratodus forsteri. The sequence goes on from CM028130.1 coordinate 244,207,776, forward strand.
CAGGCTAAGGGGGAATGTGAGGAAGTTTTTCTCTATAGAGAAGATGGTGGATGCATGGAATGGTCTGCCACAGGAGGTGGTGGGAGCAAGCACTGTGGATGGATTTAAACATGCATGGGACAGGCATAGGGAAGCCATAGAGGTAAAGCAGTGGGAGGGTCAGAAGTTGTAATCAAATACAGCACTTACAGACAGACTGGATGGGCCTAGTGGTCCTTATCTGCCAACAATTTCTATGTTTCTATGTTTCTAAGAAAATATTAATCACAAAATACCTTAATTTTGTTACCCAATTTAGTCACCATTAATCACCATTGCTGTGGTATATACTGCAATAAACAACAACAAAATGAAAAAAAGGAAAAAAGAAAAGAAAAGGGATTATTCACTTTTACTTAAACATACTGGTGACATTTCCACATCTTAGCAGGTTTTCTACAGTTTCATCGACATGAACCTAATTGTCCTTGTACTAAAGGAGGTTATGTAACCTCTCACAAGACTGTTCAACACCTCCCTATGGTCGGGTGTCTTCCAGGACAAATGGAAGGAGACACTGGTCACCCCAGTTTTCAAATCGGGGGATGCTACCAACTTGTCCAATTACTGGCCCATATCTATTCTACCTCCACTTTGAAAAGCCCTTGAGTGTACAGTATCGGACCAGCTTACTGAATATCTCTCAAAGCACAACCTACTCTGTGCCCAGCAACATGGGTTCAGGAGAAATCACTCCACCATCTCCGTCCTGGTGGATTTCACATCTCAAATTTATGATGCCTTTGTTGATGGTCTGGCAGTGGGGTATATCTTTATAGACCTCATGAAGGCATTCAATGCTGTCAACCATCAATTCCTACTAAAAAACCTCCTCACTATAGGCCTATACAGTGACACGGTGACGTGGTTTGACAGCTACCTCTCATGCAGGACTCAACATGTCAAAATCAAAGGCAGCCTCTCAGAACCTAGAGTAGCGACCCTGGGCATCCCCCAAGGGTCTATTCTTGGGCCACTCCTCTTCAGTCTCTTTATTAACGACCTACCTGCTGAAAGCCCAGCGCAGATAGTGCTCTATGTTGATGATGCAATAATCTCTGTTAAAGGGAAAAATCAGACCTTGATCACTGCAGCACTGCAGGACAATCTCCACAAACTAGAAAAACGGTTCCCTAGCAACAAACTATTACTCAGCTATAAAAAAAAACAAAGAGCATGCCCTTCTTCGTTCCACAGAACAGGAAGAAGATTGGGCCCCTCCAGATTCAGAGCCTCAAAGGTTACGCACTGGAGCACGTTTGCACCTTTAAATATATTGCAGTCTACCTAAATGAATCACTGTCTTTCAGAACTCATGTTGACCATGTAGTTAAGATCTCACCACCCTCCTACTCTCCCTCCCCTCTACTCACCCCTCCTCGTTCTATCCTGCTCTCCACTACTACCTTTTAATGTCATATGCTGACAAAGCCTTTTCGGCTGCATCTAACAAAAGCACTGAATGAATTCCTTAGTCCCCTTGCTGTGTCCTGCACTTAATGTGAACTTTTGCCTAATGCAAAACTGGGAGTGCTCTACTGACACCAGCATTACATGACCCCTGAAGCCCAGAAGCTGGTCACTAGCTGTTCAGTCTTATCCACCATAGACTACGGCCTCGCCATCTATGGGCCTGGCACTGATACTGCCCTCAGGAGGGTACAAACCCTGCTCAACAAAGCCTGTTGTCTGGTGCTGGGGGGCTGACCACTGGACACATACCTGCACCCAAGTCAAAAGACTGGATGGCTACCACTTCCCCTAAGGGTTAAGTATCAAACATGCCTACTTACCATGAAGTCCTTGCTAGGCCTAACCCCTAATTGAACCACCTGCCTATTCAAAACTATTCAACCTACTATGAGGACTCTCAACATGGTTAAAGGAAGACTGGTGGTGCCATTTAGGCAGACATCTCAAGCCCAGAGATCCCTCTCCTTCCACGGTTCACAGTGGTTCAATGAACTCCCCAAGGACTTGATCAAGTGCAGTTAGGCTAGCCAATTCAAACTGGGCCTTTGAGCTCAACTAACCCTAGAGACTGTCTGCAATTGTTTCCACAACCCCTAACCTTACCTAGCTACCTTACACAGAGTGACCCCTGGCTTCCTTCTTTCCCATTCCTCGGTCACTAGTCTAAGTTGATAATATGCCCACCCCACCACAGTGCCTCCCACTGTTTCTCTCCCAAGCTCTATTTCACTGTTCCTCTCTCTGCCTATACCCCCTTTTCCCTGCCTGCCCCCTTCCCATCCCTTCCTACTCCATCCTGACTACCCCCCTAACACACACCCTCTCCCAAACCCTACTGTCCACACCCTTACTACTCCCCTGGCCTCACCACCCTCCTGCTCCCCCTCCCCTCTACTCACCCCTCCTTGTTCTATCCTGCTCTCCACTACTACCTTTTAATGCCATATGCTGACAAAGCCTTTTCGGCTGCATCTAACAAAAGCACTGAATGAATTCCTTAGTCCCCTTGCTCTGTCCTGCACTTAATGTGAACTTTTGCTGAAGAAACATTTTCCTAACCTTTCCACATTGTATTGTAGCTAACTGTCATGCCCTGGGATTCTCAGGGGTTACTCTCCTCTGCAACCAATGTATCATGTACTCTCTGTATCCTGCAGTGTTTATTCTAAGGAATACTGTGTAACCTATGTGTAGTTGTCTGTCTTATGTTTCTGAATTCGACTAGGAACCTTTGTAAACAAGTCCATGATTCAAAGGTATTAATCCCAATCTAAAATAAATAAATAAAACTAGATTCTGTTATAATTCCATATTTAAATCCCCTCATTCTTTTGTTCTTTTTATTTTCATATTTATTCTCCACTCATAAGGCTCTCCTTCCTTCAGTCAGTGATCACCATTCAGCCCAAAACCATCTCACCTCTGACCCCCACCGCAATGGATTTATGCACACAGTAGGACATTTGGAGGCTGGGGTCTCCATCACAGCATATGTTATCCAGTGGTCTCAGGGGGTGGTGCATGTCTTGAGACTTACAGGGCATCATCATATGCCCTGTGCTTTTCTTTCTTTCTTCAACCCTTCCCTAAAACAGCAGTGGTTGGGTCTCTACATCATATACTTAGAGACTGTGCAAGCAACTAGGCAGGTGGCATCCTCACACTGGCAAGCTGCTCCATGTTGTACCACCACCTGCGGCTACCCACGTGGCAGTTACAGTGCAGAGTCAGCTAGCCTTCCTTCCCAAAGAAGGAGAGTGTGTTCTGGGTCCTTCAGTCCTCCTCCTCCTCCTCCCCAGATGCTGTCCAATGCACCAGTCTTGGGTTTCAAACTCGGGCCATCAGTGTCACATTCCACAATTTTGCCACTGCACTGATGGACCAGCAATCCCCACATTTTTATTACTGAGGACATTTATTTAAACAATAAGGCATGACAGGTTGTGCATTATGAAGGGTTAACAACACACCTTGGCTGGGTTGAAAAATGAGACCAATGACTGAGTGCTTCTACCACCTGACGAGTAACATTATCCCAGCACAAAGCACACCTCACAGTGCCACATTGTGATTATGAAATGGGTCCATTGGGATTAGTAAAGAAATAATAATAAAAACATCTTTTTTAAGTTAAATGAGGAAAAAAGTTATAAAAGAAAAAAAAAATGAGTCTTTTCGAGTCACTGTAATTTTGCTGTTTGATCAGTAGATGGTAGATCCTACTGTTGTTTTCAATACAAGTAAGTGAATAAAGGTATATTGAGACAGCTGTGCCTGCTTAATGTGAACAGACCAGATAGGTCAGGGATCTTTTTCAAATGCTGTTGTGCTGAGATACCAGCACTGGATTCTGAGTTCCTCAGCTAACTGGGTTGTTGGATTTTTTTAAACCCATTTCATAAATGAGAACATGATACAGTATATGTCTTAAAGCTTCTTAACCCCTCATTCTCCCCGGCCCTGTTAAAATCAAAATGTTCCATTTTCAGTGACTCTAGTAATTTCCACAGCAACCAACCAGGATGCAACAAACAGATTATTTTGACTTGAAGAGGACAGGAAATCATCCCTCATTATCTACTGTTTGTAATGTTGTTCATTACTATGTACATTTGATGCCACACCCCCCACTGGGAGGAATTCATCCATGCCCTTCACCATCTTTGCTCACCTGGGCTGACTTAATAATTTGATAATGCACAGATTTTATGGGTTTGTAAACAATTTGATTTCTATAAGCATAAATCACATTGATATGTACTGTAAATTATTATGATTATAGATGAGTATGTTATGCTTGCCAGATTTGCATTTTGTAAATATCTATTTGCTTCTGTACCTAGAGTGATATAAGTACTGTATCTATGTCAATTGTATCAATTATTATACAATTTATATCATACTGTTATATCTTGCCTTTTGTCAGGACAATATTGTAATAATAATTTGATAATGTACAGATTTTTACTTAGGGCCTAAGTGTTTTATCCTGCCAAGAAATAAACTATTTTACTACTACTTCTATTGCACAAATCCTACCATCCTGGGTTCAGGGTACAAACCCAGATCACTAACATTCTGAGTGGACACATCACTGCTCAGAGTCCTGAAACTGGCCAAATGCTGTGTTTTGTGATGACATCCCAGTCATTTTTAAAAGGGGTAGAAGGACTGGCTCTGTGGTGGCAGACTAGCTCCCCTCCTCCCTGCTCAGACAAACTTGAGTCTGGAAGTCTAAGACATTCGTGACCTGAATCTGACTTTACCCTTTTCAGCCTGCTGCTTAGGTCAGATCTGCTTGTGACCTGTTTCTGACCTCTTCTAGACAATGCTCGCTACATGATGTGGGAGCTTTCTTACCATAAAAAGTAAACAAAACTGGTTGAAAAAGCTATAAATTGACTATTTTAAATATTAAATGATGTAAAAAAAATCTTATGAAGGGAGGGGGGCGGCAGGGGCAATTGGTTTTTGTCATCTGACCTGATCCAAAAAAAATTACATGGTTTTGGCAGTGCTGTGTAAACCCAAGATTCATGTTTTGAATATCCAACTTCAAAGCAGGAAACATTCACCGTAGTTTGAGTTTCCAAAGCCACAAACTGGTATAGTACACTGTAAAATTAAAAAAAAATGAAAAAAAAAGCATCCTCACTATGTGATCAGGGCTAATGCCTTGGCCACAGCTCTACCCAGTGATTTCCCACCTCCTTTACATCTTTGTCCATTTCTCTTCACCAATTTAAAAAATGTAAAGCATAAAAACAATCTGTGTTGTGCTTCTATACCAGGCACCAATGCCATATTTTAAACACACACACAACCACTCACAGGCCACAAAACCAGTTGTAGCTCAGCTCCCTCCTTACCCCAAATCCATTATTTCCCGTGGTACATTCTACTTCCATTTTTCACTCAGTCAGAGTAAGTGTGCACCTGGGAGAGAGGAATGGAGGGAGTGAGGAAGCAAAATGGTCAGTAACATTTATGATGCTCGACAGACTGACCTATTATTCTGCGTAAGATAATCAATAATGCTAATTGCTCTGTCCCCTTCCTTCCTCCTGAGCATGCTCTTACTCTTTTTGACTAATGATTAGAAGTGGCACCCAACACTTGTTGGGGGAGGACTGATCTAGCATGGCTTTTAAACTTCAATGGCCCCTACAAATTGTGAATTGGGATCAAGAGAGGGTCCAGCCATTAAACAAATGGTATTTATGGGTCTTGGGGAAGGGGGTTAGAATAATGATGGCATGGCTCTTTTCATAGTGTTATGAGCTGATGTTGTCTTATGTTATGTGTATAGTAAGATTATAGAAGGGGGCCCAAATGAGGTAGGTTTGCATTTTACTAATACTGACCCCCTACCCCAAATTGTGGTCCAGTTGCAATGTATTTGAGGCCTGTGTCCAGTGGTGGAGGAGCATACCAAAAAGTGGGGGGTTAGAATTGCATAGAACACCTTAGCCCGGGACACTGGGAAAGCAACTGCCTTCTTGAGTATATTTTAGTCAACTTACCTAGTTTTTATAATCATAAATAATCCACATATTTTGATGAATAATCCATGATTTAGTAACAGAAATACATAGGTTATTCATGATATTCAAAACAGGACAGGGTCAGAACTGTAGCTTTTGAAGAGGAGTGAGAGGAGAAAGGAAGCCAAAATAACTAACTAGTACTAGCCTTGCAACAGTAAAATAACATATTCTATAGTTTTTCCAAAAAGTACAATTTGTTGGTTGCTTGCATTTTCAATTTGAGTATCAAAAGGTTTAAAAGCAGCCTCCCAGCAGTTAGCAGAGAAATCCCACCAGTGTCATTTTAATGCTGCTTTACTGACTGAAATGTGGGGGTTTAAAATTCAATGTCTGATATTTGATAGTTGTATTGTGTGTACAGCACCCAGAGTCTCTGGGATTGGTCGCCTGGAAAAATAAAATTTGCCTTGCCTTACCTAAAAAAGGGAGGGTTTGCTAGACTCGCCTGACCCCCTGGCTCCATGGGTGTAGGCAGGCATACTCCATGTACTTCATGGTGTACACTTTTATTGAAGGGGGCAGCAAATAGGCCCTAAACTGCTTCCTTATTCCACAGAAACAAAACAGAACCAGCAGAACCTTTCTGTAAGTTTATTCATATTAGTCAAAAGCAGAAGGATTGGTCACTGATACTGTCTTTGCATCCCAAGGACTATACAATCTTACAGGGTCTGGGCTGGTATATTGGTGTCTTAAGGAACAATCCATGGTATCTGTATATACCCTTGCATGGGGAAGGGGGCAGCAACCAGAGTCATGTGGTACAAAAGTTGTATTTATTGTGCCAAATGGGGCAACAAACACAGTCCTGGTGTACATATTTATATTGTCTGGCTAGACCCCTGCCTGGCTGTACTGCCAATTGTCCTGACAGAGTGTGTGTGTGTGTGTGTGTGTGTGTATAAAAAAAACATGTAATCTCTTGGCATAGTGGTAGGAGGAGAAATTAAACAAAAAGTCAATGTGTGCAAGAGGAGTTACAGAGTGGATTTATCAGGAAAAGTTTCACTGCTTCCACTGACTTGTGCTAGGTGGTCCGAAATTTGGAGTTTGGCCCAAAAATTTATGATAGACCATGAGAATCAAACATACAAACTCTGTGGTGTTTGATTCTCCAGTAGAATCAAAACTGTGGCTCTAGTTTTTGCTGAATCAGAGTAAATTAGAAATTTTTTTAAAAAACATCACTGTCAGATTCAAAACTGAGTGAGAGATTTCCTGTACATCCCTCCTCTGCATGATAGCAGACTGTCATCTCATAAACCCTGCACTAGTGTGGTCTGCTGATGGTGATCATAGTGTTTGTTTATTAAAATACACAAAGGAAAGAGTTCTGGTTCCTGTGAAAGTATGGCATGAGGAGACTATGGCAAAACTCTAGAAAATATTAAAATTTAATTACAAAAATAATGTTTTTGAGACTTTCCAAATGTAGACACAATTGCTGCTTTTCAATCTCTGTGTGTCCATGTTGGGTAAACTTGGATTATAAACACTGCAACTTCATTAACTCCTATTTTACTCTGGGAATTGTATCTTTATTTTCTGTACTATTTGATTTGTTTGAAAGTATGGCCTTGGATAGAGCTTATTAAAGTCAGACACCACAGAACATTACAGCTGTGGGGAAATCTCCAACACAACAAGCAGACTATTTCCTGAAAACAATTATGGTAAATAAGGCTGTGGCATTAGTTACCCTAGTTTAATTCAGGTCAGCATAAGGAGAATGAAATAAGAGCAGAAGACCGCATATTTAATGTACAATTCCAAACTAATTAAGGGAAAGAACTGAGAATGTTTTCCCATAGGAAAGTTTGCTTTTTAATTTAGCTCTCTTATGCTACAGGCAGAAGCGTGGTGCAGTACTGAAGTAAGGTAATGGCTGGCTATTATATTGTGACAAATAGTTTTCCCTGCAGGTTGTTTATCCACCATGGGACTCATAATGCATGACAACCTCTTCCAGGAGAAAATTACATGCAACCCAACCTCATTTTCTGGTACAACACTCAAAGTGTAGCAAACTGTTTGACAAGGGGTTCAAGGCACACTTCAGCATTGATATGTCACCAGATTTGAACTTTAGAATTCTTCACTCATATTTCCCTACACTTGACTTTGTCTTTTAGGTTTGTCTCAATGCCCATTCAGGAGTCTTTGTTCCAAAAATCTATGATACCATGCAAAAGGGCAGGGGGAAGGCAAACAAGATGGTTGGGTGCACAGGAATGTGGATCAGAATAGAGGCACGGAGGTGATCCTTTCCCTGTATACTGTAGGTCTCTTCTTCCCCCTTACCTGGAGTACTGTGCAAGGTTCTGAATCCCATGTCTGATGAAGGGCTGAGATGGTGTGGAGGCTATGCAGAGGAGGGTGACCAAGATAATACAGGGACTGGGGAGAAAGCAAAGAAAGAAAGATTGAGGAACCATATAAAGTATACCCTGGAGTTCAGGAGAGAGAGTTGGGGACATGATAGAAATAAAAAAAAAAATTGCTCCATGGGATTAACAAGGTGAAATACAATGAATTACTAAGTACAGAGTTAAGTCTAATCAATTTTTCATGTGCTAAACTAGCTCTATAATTGGCTACTGTCCCGGGCATTAATCTCTTAGACATGCCTGGCACATCTGCCACATTTACCTGATTGTGCGCTTTCTGTCCTCACTGCTGGCAGCAAAGTTCTTGTTCCGCATCTTGTTCTGGTTTTCTATATTTCAGTTCTTGTAGTATTTAAATTTTAGTACCAATATGTGCTTTTTCATAAACATGGAGACAAACTGTCAGGCTGATCCTAAGACAGGAGGTGAGAGAAGGGAGAACATTGGTGCTGGATTAACAGCGGCATGAAACAGAAAAAAAGCTTCATCAACAAGCTATGTAGTAATTCATTATTGCAATTAGACATATAGGGCTTGATTTTCAAAAGAAAATCTATGACGCAAGTGCCTGCACTAAAGGTGTATAACGTAAGTGGCACCTTGCATCATAGTTTGCGGCGCTTCCGATTTTCAAATGCTGGCTACGACAAAATTGGGATGCCTGTGGCAAAGCCCCCATGTGCCACTCTTATGGCAAAAGTGCTCCTGTGTCAGGTTGCAAAGGGGGCTTGCATCATAGTGGGGCTGCACCATCTCTTTATTTAGGTTTCTGTAAGCCCTGCCATGGCCGCAACAGAGGGCTCAAATTAGACCAGCCAGGAGGTGGTCAAACAGCCCTGTACCATGATCGGCAGGGCAGAGAGTGAGCTACGGGATCTGAAAGGAAAGGAACAGGGGCTGCTGGGGCACTAAGGGTGACATAGGGCATGAGGGGGTCACGGCAGCAGGTATAGGGAGTGGAAGAGGCACATGACAGTGGTGCCATAGGGCATATTGCTATGCCCTATGGCAGCTCTTGCCAGGTGCTTCCTCTGCTCCCTATACCTGCTATCATGCCTCCTCATGCCCTATGGCACACTTAGTGCCCCAAGAGCCCTTGTTCCCCACCTTCCAGCCAGTGGTTCTTCCCCCTCCCCACCTCTATGTGTCCCATACACTTACATGGGGGGGTGACAGATCCCTCCGTCAAACTCTGCAGATGTACCCAATATTTGGCGCAGCCCATCAGTTGTGGCAACTCCCAGGTCTTTGGCCCAGGGGAACCCCAATTTTACAGAATTGGGTGCATTGTCCATGATGTACCCAGATAGTGCCACAGCTCTGTATCGCTCAAATTGTTGCAGTCTTATGGGTCTTTTAAAATCGAGCCCATGATCTCAATTATGACCACATAGCCTTTCATTTCCTTTGGATTAATGACCAGTTTGAGGGGATTTTTCTCCGGCGGCACCATGGGTCACCCATATCTCCAAGCCAGTTGTTAATCACCAGGTAATAACAGGTTGTGAGGTCATTATTTCTTAATCACAAACAGGAGGAACTCCACAAAATCTGGCTGGTAATTTGTCACCGAAATAGTGTTGGATGAGTGGAACTTGCTGCCATAGGAAGTGGTCTGTGCAAAAACAGTGAATAGATTGAAATGTGTAGAACAGGCCCAAGGGCCTGAAAAAGGCAGGTGGAGGTGTAAAGGGGTAGGGTAAAAGGGAGAAAGAGAGTCACTAGGGCCATCACATGACTAATAGGTAGTGTTAGGCAGACTGGACAGGTCAATAGATTGTTTTCTGTCATCAAGTTCTATGTTTTCAAATTGAATTAGGTGGTTACACTTAATGCCATGCCAGGCTAACTCCAACAGCTGAGCTCTAACTATCTCTGTATAAGACCCTTCTGCACAAATTTGAAAACTTCCAGTTTTTGGTTCACTGATTGGAAGCTGGTTTGCCTAGGGGAACTGATATGATCTGCTAACTGAAAACTTCTACAACACAATGTATCTTTCATAAACTATCGGGTAATATGAAAATATTTTACCATAATAATCTAATGTTCATCTAATTTTATCCATTCTGTGGGGCCTGACTGTAGGTCACACTCTGGGGTAACTCTGGCAGGGTGCTTTGCTGGTACTTCATTTCACCACCACCTGAAAATGTTGCAGTGATTCACACTGTGGGTAGCACAAGACAGGGGGCTAGAGTCCCTTCAGTGAGTGCAGCATCATTTATATCACCAGTTTGGGTATTAGTAGCATGATTGCAGATTGTGCCTGGTGCCTGCTGGCATCCCTGCACAGCACTCACAGGCACTGCGCTGTAGTGCTGAATATATGGCATTAGTTCTCCAACCCACAATATGTTTCAGGCTGTCACTGGAGTCTTGTAATGCCCCCTCACATGATGCCATCATGTTGCAAACAGCCCTAAGTGTCTCATGCCCCCCTGCTTGTGACCCTCATCATGTTTCAAGTAATGTCTGTATCAAATGGCACCCCATTGCTATTTTCCAAGCAGTTGCTGGTTCATAGTAGCATCCATTCATTGGCCCAGACCAACCCATAATCCTCCAATGCTGTTTCCCTTGATAGCACTCATAATTTTCTTCCTGTGATTTCCCCTACTCACACATGAGTAGTCCTATAACCACCATGTCCCCTACAGCCCATTGTCCTTGTCACTCAATCCATCTCTTAACATAATGATGCCTCTCTTATTCCCTGGCTCCCTAATCATCCTTCTCTAATGTCCAGAGGTACCCACCTCCCACATCTTTCCTGTTTCCTGCCATTGCCCTCCCACAGCTTCCATGTTTGCAAGTTCATTTCCAAAGTTACATTGCAGCTCCAGAAGGGTAAAGCAGCCAGTAACCAAGGCTGCATTACTACAGTGCAGTGTGAATGGCCCTGTGGGATAGCAACACTGTGGTTCCCTCCTTGGTACATGCAAATGGTTTGTGAATGTCCAGGAAATGTCTGTGACCCAGATGAGAGTTTATGAAAAGGTACTGCAGGACTTGGGTTCAGAGGTTTGTGTCTTACTAGGGCGGGGGGGTGATTATTAGACTGAAACATGCATGGGGGCTATTGCTAGCTAGAGATGCTGGGCTAGTCCTCATGGTAGCCAAATGAATGATCCATTTATATTTTTAGTCTCCCTGGGCTGGCTGGGTAGAGTGGGGTTTGGCAGCAAGCAATACAAAACTTGGGTCAAAAAAAAAATTTAAGCTAGTGCCACAGTAAGATGAATGAGAATCACCGCACACCTTAGATATTATCAAAGATTTTAGTCAAAACAGTTTTCTGGTAGTCTGTCTTCTTGCACTGACTTTGCCATTAATGACTTCTGTTACTGATATCTTCTCAAATGAATCAGTTTTTAAAATAAAAGCTTAAAATACACCTGAGGAATCATGGGATCTACATTCTTCTGCCCTTGTGTTTTCTTTTTCGGTGTATGCTCCCAAAACATAACATTCATATAGAAACAATTATATTAGTGATGCTGACCAAATGGTCCATGGTACTTTTCATTGCCGTGCAGCTGACCTGGATCTTACAGCAGACATAAGTCACTAGCATTGGAGGGCAGGCCAGTTCTGTGGCAGCTGGGAAGAGATTGTCTTTGGTTTTTGTCATCATTGCAGTGAACCCAGTGGAGGCGCTAGGAACTTGCTTCTCTGTGGGGATGCTGTGTGTGTCTGTGTTTCACTCACTACACATGGGAAGTGGGAGAATGTGCAAAAAACAAAACAGTGTTAAATAAGGAGGTACAACCTGTATGATGGCTGGCAGTTTTTCTGACTGTGTGCCGTGAACCCCCACTGGAAAGATGGTGGTGTTAGCAGAGTTTGTAATTTGGAGGACTGCCATCGGGTTTGCCGTTAGGCCCAGAGGACTGGATGGACAGCAATGTGGAGAAATTGTTTTATAAGAAAAAAAAAACATATTTTTCATAGCCATAGTACTTTTTAAGTGGATGTTGGTGGGTCATGGATATCTACATGCTGCTGATCTATGTGTTAAAAACTGTTATAGCATACTAAATATTCTTAAGAAAGTTGGTAAATTGCATATCCAGAATCATCTGATATATAGTTTTTTATTAACAAAATTTGAACAAATCCATATCCTGAAATGAGTGGCTCTAAGGTACTGTAGATCTTGAGCTAAGTCAAGATTATATCTACTGCAGGTCATACTCATTCAGCTTGTTGCACGAGACAGTGCTCACTCTCAAACCAAGGTGTGTCCTGCATGGCAGCACAGTGTACTGTCATGCTATCATTGAACAAGCTGCATTCAGTTAACATTATCCCTGTGTCCAAAGTACATAGCTTAATTGATAGAAAGACTAACAAACTTTATTTCATGAGTGCATATGATACAAAAGTCCCTTCAGCAGTCATGTGAAAGATGATTGATGAAGGGATCAGTGACACAGTTTTCTTCATGTCTTTTTCTGAAATTGCCGCTCAATAAAATGACATGGTGTCACTCCCTAATGGTAGAGGATAGGAAAAGGATGTTATATGGCATTTGCAGCACACGTTGGTGCTAGGGAATAGCACTGACAAGCAGCATGTCAAATGCTGACTTGCAGAATATCATGATTTTTAACAATATGTCAGAGGAAATGGAAAAAAAGCAGATGATCTGCAGCAATGTGTCACAAAGACTTAGCTATAATGTAATTGCAACTCATATGCTTGTGGCAACTAATATCTTATAATAGCATGGTATATGTTCATGGTGAAATGTTTGCATATTATGACACCAGTGAAATTTCATTTCTTTACTGTGACAGGACAGCTGCAAATAATATGATTTTATTTTAGAAAGATCAAGTTTATATTGCCAGAAAAAAATATTTTTTAAAGATTCAAGCATGCCTCTCTTGGTTTTCAGTGCATCTATGGGAGTAAAGGAAGGATGAAAAACAAGTAACATTTACATTGAAAACTATTATTTGGCTTACTTTAGCACAATTAGATAAACAAAGTAAGGGGACAGGGTCAATAAATGTGTTATGTGTTGGCATCATGGCATACAAATATTTATACAAGTGTGATAAATTTTCCATGATAAATACCAGATACACAATCTGCTGATGCAGAATATGCCATTTAGTGTCACATGTGAGGGTGCAGGATAATAACTCACGAGCTACAGAGCCAATAATGAATTACTGTCTGTAAGTTCTGCCCCCACAAAAGTAATATTGAATGACTTATTTTAAATAAGGTCATTATGTGTCCAAATTTTAAAATTGTTGCAAGAAAATGTAGTGTGTGCCCTTCTAAATATACTTGTGGTATATGTAAAGGATCCATTACAGTCCCAATGAATTATGAAGAAATATGGATCAATTTATTTTATAATTATTATTTTTCCTTATTGTATCTTCTACCACTTATAAGTTTATTTGTTTATTTAAATGTTTCACCAGGAAAAGGTACACTGAACAACAAGTTGCTCATCTCATGCTGCATTGAGGGGGGGCTGAGGGAGAAGAGCAAACAAGTACATTTCAATACACAACAATACAGAATATAGTAAAGTAATATGGTAGATCAATCATACAATTAAACATACAGCAGATAGAATGGGTAAAGTTGGCTCCAAAAGGCTCAAGGTCCATAGTAATTTATAAGTGCTCAAAGTAGTACAGGATAACCCTAGTATAGAAGTGACCAAGTTGACAGCTTTAGGTGAACTAAGCAGTAATAATAGTAGGAATAGTACTAGTGGGGACCATAGAGTTGATATTATATGAGGTAGTGTTAGCTGTTGATGGAAGGTGCTATGTTAAGGGCAGATGCACTTAGGCACTAGGAACCTGACTAGTGCAGATGATGGGGAGGCAGGAGAGGATAAGTGATGAATTTGGTGAGGGGGGGGGAGTTCTAGAGCCTGTGGTACTGATGAGAGAACATGTTTTGTCCTGCGTTAGTGGAGCAGGTTGACATTTCATGGCCCTTTACACCACTTCTTCAGAACAAAGATGGTTATTAAAAAAAAATAATAATTGAAAATTGGAATGCGCTTTTTCCTACTACAATTAGAGTTCCTGGTATAAATATTACTTTATTTTATTTTTATTAACATCTCATAAGGAAGAGCCACAGAAATAAGAGTTCATATGAGGGAGTGTTTTTATTCACACTTCAACATATTCCCCGCGGTATAGTGTTTTCCAGTCAACACAAATTAAATACAATAAATAAATATATTAACTTTCTTATTCAATGCTCTAAAGGAGTATTCCCAGCTGTGTCTCCAAGTGCAAATGCTTATATCATTAATTTCAAAAACTGACATTGGTGGTTTTAAGTATTCAAAAACTATGTAGTTTGTTCTCGTGTCTCTGCCATATCATAAAAATATTGTCAGAGAGAGAAAATATTAAAACAAAATATCAGTAACCACCTCTGTTCTGAAGAAGTTGTCTCAAGGGCTACAAAACACCAACTTATGATTGGTGGATACTACAATAAATATTATAATTAAGAGGAGTTTATCCATATTTATTCATCATTAATTTTAAAATTGGCAGTTCATACTAAGTATTATAAACTGTAAACCTTTTTTCGAGTGTTTTTGTTTCTTTTTAATTTCACTGATCTGCTTTGATAGTAGCATAGGCCATTGTGATGTTATCAGGCATTGTTCAAGCTGTCTCCCATTGGTACAGGGTTCCTTTTGAACTCATCAAAAGTGGGAATAATTTCCAAAAGTAATAGTGAATGGTCTAATCAATTTTAGAATGCTTAAGTGGCTAAAGCTGACCCATGAGAGTTAACAGGCTCTCACATATATTGTATAAATTTCTTTATTACTTCATCTTAGCTCTGGGTAAACACTTATCTAAAGGTTAAATATATCACAATCACTACCTTTAACCCTGTAATCAGAATGCAGCTCTTATACTGCTGAAAACATGACAATGCCCTATGCACAACTAATGCCTGCAGTTGTAGTTTAGAGAAACAGTTAAACTTTTGCACAAACACCAGGGGTGGGATGTTCAGAACTGCGCTTGGCAGGGGTGCAGGCCTGGTGCAGCACAACTGGGATGTGCCGGGGCGTGGACTGGGTGATATTCAATGGTGCTGCGCCATGGCTCAGCACCATTAGACGTGTGTCTCTTTTATTTCTGTATTGCACGTGGGCGCAGTGGCACTGTGCCAGTACAAGTGGCCAGAGAGGAGCAGGGGATGCGTTAGCACAAGTGCCATTGTGCTAGATGCATCAACTGCGATATTCAGCGGTGGACATGCAAATGGGGCCATAATGCATGCAAGGTGCAAATGGGGCCATTAGCATGTCATTATGACCCCATTTGCATGCAGGTGCACCGATCCCCGGCGACTTACACCTGGTGCCCTGCCAGGCAGCAGCCGTCGGGGACTGACGTTCCCTGCCCCTACCGGCAATGGGCTCCAATGTTTGATCACGGGCATAGGTATACAATTTAAATGTCCTATATCCCTGGTGGTCCAGTGGACCACTTCCTGCTCAATCATGGGCATAAGTATAACATTTAAATGTCCAAACCATCCCTGGTGGTCAGCCATACCCCTCCCCACCGCCACTGGGCCCCACCACTCGCTCCCCAGTCAGCAGCGGGTGGAAACTCCCACCACAAGCCACCCTGCCACCCGCCGACTGACTCGCGACAGTACAGCTGCACGCCCATTGGTCCACAGTGTGAGCCAATGGGCGGCAGACCGGATTGATACTATACAGTCCAGATATGTGAATGGATTATTTACATATCCGATTGTAATAGTACGGTATGCACGCCCATTGGCTCACGCTGTGGACCAATGGGCGACAACCGCACTGGGTACGCAGTCAGTCGGAGGGGGCCAGGCGGCCAGGGTGGGAGCGCCGCCGCTGCTGACTGGGGGAGGTGGTGGGGCCCAGTGGGCGGTGGGAGGGGGGTACCGCTAGACCACCAGGGATGGTTTGATGTTTAAATTTTATAGTTATGCCTGCGATCTGTTGGAAGCGGTCCATTGGACCACCAGGGATATAGGATGTTTAATTATTATACTTATGCCTGCGATCGGGCTGGAAGCAGTCCACTGGACCACCAGGGATATAAGATGTTTTATTTTTATAGTTATGCCCTCGATCGGGCATGGGGAGGTGCTACCATGACTGATGGTGCCGCCGGAGCCCGGGTGGCCACCCGCAGCTGGCAGCTGCCATGTTGCACCCTGCAATACAGCAGCTCACCTGTGAGTGGCCAGCCATTGCTCCTGTTTGTTTTGGCTCAACTGTGTGTGGCGCAGGTTGGGGTTGCACCTGCATCTGCTCAACACATCCCGGGCTGAATATAGGGATATGCGGAGTATGCATGGGCATGTCGCCCCTACTTGCGCCGCATACATTACTGATGCGCCCCGGCACATCGGGGTTTGTGCCACACACTTTCCTCTTTTGAATATCACACCTGGGCACATCAGTGGGTCACGCATGGCACAACTGTGTTGCACCATGAGCAACCCTTCTGAATATCCCACCCCAGATTAAAAGTTATGACTATTAAACAGATGCTGTAGTAACCAAATATACCAGCCTCCTCAAAAGTGATGATAAATTGCTCATTTGTAATCAGGCTATTGCATATCAAGTTTTAAAATGTATTTATGTTTTTAGTTATTTATTTAGTTAATTATATGTTTAAAAGTTTTGTAACCGGGAAAGGCATACTGAGCCAAGGCTTGTTTCCACATTTGGCCTGGGGTGTAGAGTGGGACTGGGGAGTAGGCAGGTAGGCAGTTACAGACATGAGAAGTGCAATGACAACAGTTACAATTGCCAAAGGTCAATTGATAACAATTTAACATTTTGAAACAGTGACTATACACAGGTTGCTCGCAATTATACAAGAGTAGGCAGCATAAGATCTAGAAGAAGAGTAAGGGTGAGAAGAGCCATCCTGTGAAAGAGGGCAGGAACAGGAGTCTGAGGACACCAGAAAAATAGGAGCTGCTGCTAGAAACACTGAAACATAGACTTTGATGGCAGATAAGGACCACTTGGCCAACTTCCCTACCTATTGGATGAGCTGCATATTCTTGTTAACCAACAGAGTACTTCCTCCTACCCCCCTCTAGAATTGCCTTATGTCTGTCCCATGTATTCTTGATTTCCCCCACTGTTTTCACCCCACAACCCCCTCAGCAAGGCTGTTCCATGCGTCCATCACCCTCTCCACGAAAAATTATTTCCTTCTTCTACTTCTACTTGTTTACCCAGGCTACCACCCTGGAACCCACTCCCAGGCTGGCTAACTTGTTTGTTAATCTTTTTTAGTGTGGGACTGTGTAAAATGACTTGCTAAAGTCTAGGTAGGCCATGCCCACAGTCCCTCCCTGGTCTACTACTTTGGTCACCCAGTCAAAGAAATGTGTTAGGTTCATCTGACGTTACCTTCCTGCTGTGAATCCATGCTGAGATGGGAGAAATGAGGGCAGAGGAGGGAAAGGGAGCAGTGGAGTCATTTGGGGGGGGGGTGACAGGAACATGTAGAGGGAGGAGTGAGCCTTAGTAGGTGTTTTAGGGATAATATGGAGGGGGTTAGATGAAGAGGACAGGGTAGCAGGTTCCAAAGGGAGGGGAGCCAGTATGAGAAAGCAGGTTGCCTGGAGTGTAAGCAGAGATGTAGAACACAGAAGGTGCAGGTAACCCTTCAGCATAGGAAGTAAGAGGAAGGAATGAAGGGAAAGAGCAGAGAAGACAGGTAGTAGGGGAGGGAGTCACATACATAATTACTAGTGAAGGCATTGCAGTGGGACTGGTGACGCAAGAGTAGGGAGGAGATGGAAAGGGAAGAACAGAGGGAACAATGGTTTGTGCGGGGAGGAGAGGTGAAGGCACAGCATTGCAGAGTGTATCTAGTATGTCACAAGAGAAGGAAGGGGCTGCGCTATATACCATGTCCACATAGTCAAAAATTGGGTGGATCATTTTAGTTAGCAGGTCTCTGTCGACATCAGGGAGAAGGCAGTTCTTATTATGGTATAGGATGCAGAGCTAGGAGCAAAGTTTGGAGTGTATGGCATTAGTGTGGACTGAGAAATCTAAGTCACTACCAAGCCACATGCCAAGGTATTTGAATGCAAGGACCACCTCCAGTTGGGTGCCATCCAGGGTGGAGAAGACTGGGGAAAGTGATAGCTTTGCTAGTTTTTGTCTGGTACCAAAGTCATGTACACAGCCTTCTTGGTGTTAACTTTGAACTGGTTGACATGAAACCAGAGTAACACATTGTGTAAATTGCTCTGGAGTCAAGATTTGACAGCAGACGTAGAGGGACTTGTGAGTAAATGACATACGAACATACAAATATACGAAATTGCCAGCAGACACAGTCCATATGGTCTATCTAGTCTGCTCGAGTGTGCAGCACTTCAGCCCATTAGACTGCAGCTGCCCCCTCTCCCATTAACTCTTCCCTCCCCCAACTGCCCCCCTGGTATGTACTTTCCCCTTGAACTTGTCCCACCCCCTCTTGAAGCACCCCACAGTCTGCACTGATACGAGTTGCTCAGGCAGTGCATTCCACCCTGTTACCACTCTTTCAGTGAAGTAATGCCTCCTCCTTTCCCTCCTGAATGTGCCCCCCTTTAAATTCAGGGAGTGCCCTCTGGTATCTCTTCCATTTTGGAGAGCGAATCCACCCTGGAAGCTTACTTTGTTCATCCCCTTCAGGTGCTTGAAGGTCTCGATCTTGTCCCCTCTCTCTCTTCTATCCTCCAGGGTATTCATGTTGAGCACTTTTAGTCTTTCCTTGTAAGTTCTATCCCCCAACCCATGGATCATCTTTGTTGCTTCTCGCTGCACTGCCTCCAGTAGTTTTATATCCCTTTTCAAGTATGGGTGCCAGAACTGCATGCAGTACTCCAAGTGCGGCCTCACCAGGGACCTGTACAGGAGCAATATGACTTCACTGCATCTGGATGTAATCCCCCTAGCTATACTCCCTAGCATCCTGTTAGCCTTAGCTGCTGCCTTCCTACACTAGGCCGAGTGGTTTAATTCCCCAGTCACCAGCACCCCCAGATCCTTTTCCTCATTGTATGTAGACAGTTTGATACCATCCATCCAGTAGCTTTGTTCTGTGTTTTTGGCTCCGAAATGCATCATCTTGCACTTCTTGGCTTTGAACCCAAGCTGCCAGGTGTGTGACCACTCCTTGAGTCTTGCCAAGTCCTCCTACAGTAATTTTATTCTATTTATTTATTTATTTAAATCTCGGATTACAAATATCTTTGACTTAGGGGCAGCTCATTTACAAAGGTTCCACATCAAAGGAAAGGGTTACAATAAGGTTGGGAGTTATAGACAACATTCATGGTATCAATGGAGGTACAGACACATTCATGGTATCATCGGAGCACAGCGAATCAACTGGTAACTAAGTGGGAACAGTGCTACACACAAGATTACAAGCAAGCATAGAAAACCATAAGGTATATTTGAAGCAACATTGCTAATCAGAGGGGGGAAGGGAAGAGTAAGGAAGGGGTAGGGGAGATGAGAGGGCAGAGTCCAGATAGAGAAGGAAAAGAAAATATGGCAGCCAGAGACCTTGTTGTAAGGTGAGAGGGAGGGAAGGCTAAGGTGGGAGAAGGGCTAAAAGAGGAGAAAAGGAGAGTGGATGAAGGAGAAGAAGATAAGAGATAGTGGGGACCAGAGGGCCTGGACAGGTCCAGGAAGGGGTGGGGGTCAGTGGGGTAAGAGCAAGGAGGGGGTGAGGTGAGGGAGAAGGTGGCAGGGGAAAGGGGGAAATTGTTCTGTCAGGAGAGGTGAAACAAAACAGGAAGCCAAGTAAGAGCATCAGAGAGTGAAAGAAAGTGGTATAAGGGTGTCTGCAGAAGTGGGAAACTAGGTGTATTAATTATAAGTGCCACCCTCCTCCCCATCTACCTCAGCACAAATCTTGGTGTCATCGCCGAAGAGGCTGATCTTATTCTTGATCCCAACCACTACGTCTGTGATGAAAATGTTAAACAGGACCGGTCCCAGTACTGATCCCTGTGGGACACCACTTGCCACTGCCCTGGGCTCCGATGCTTCTCCCACCACAGCTGCCCTCTGCTGCCTGTCCCTCAGCCAGTTTTCTACCCATTGGGCTAGCTTCCACCCTATACCAACACTCCTCAACTTGCAGGACAACCTTCCATGTGGTACTGAATCGAAGGCCTTGCTGAAATCCAGGTAGACTACATCTACCGCATGGTCCTCATCCAGCGTCTTTGTGACCCAGTCAAAAAAATCAACCAAGTTTGTCTGACAGGATCTGCCAGCAATGAACCCATGTTGTTTGTCATCTTGCAAATCATTATCCACAAGAAACTGCACCAGCCTTTGTTTGAGGATAGATTCCATCATTCTCTCCACAATTGCGGTGAGGTTCACCGGTCTGTAGTTCCCTGGTTCATCCTTGGGCCCGCTTTTGTGGAGCGGTACCACGTGTGCCTCCCTCCAATCTCTGGGCACATATCCTGTATTTAGTGAGGTGTTGAACAGATCTGCCAGTGGCTGTGCCAGGACCTCTACCAGCTTACTCAGCACCCTGGGATGTACCCTGTCTGGCCCAGGTGCCTTGTCTACCCTCAGGGACCTAAGGCCCTCCAGCCCTTCCACCGTGATGACCCCATCTGTGGTCATCTCATCCCCATGCCTGCACCCCCTTTCCCTGTAGGAATGGGCCAATCCTTCTCCCTCGTGAACACTGAAAAGAAGTACTCATTAAGTACTTCTGCCTTCTCAGCCCCCTTGTCTACCCACCCACTGTCTTTCCTGATCCTAACTAGTGAACTATCCTAATGGAGTGGCAAAGCTCCTTACTGCCAACAGCAGTACTCAGCATATATACTATTCACCCTGAAACTTGTCTGAAGCTGGCTTATGTAGTCTCACTCCATTTTTGGCTGTATAATAAATGCTTAGATATCTTTGTGTTTTTAAGACTGTAACCTTTGTTGACCTTTGTATGTATGTTACCCTACATCCTTTGACGTGGAACCTTTGTAAATTAGCAGTTCCTGCTCAAAGGTATTTGTAATCCTAGAGTTTAATAAAATAAAATAAAATAAAAGCTATTTGTTCCTTGCACATCCTCTTTTCCCTGATATACCTGAAGAAATCCTCTTCTCCTTCCTTAATCCCCTGTGCTAATTTCTTTCCCTGGCTGCCTTTGCAGTCCTGACTGCTCTGCTCTGCTCACTTCCCTGAATTTCTTCACATAGTTCTCCCTATCCTATGCCCTGTTGGTTCTCTTGTAGGTTTGGAAGGCCATTCTCTTACCACTCACCTTCTCTGTTACCTCTCAGGTCATCCAGCTTGGATGCTTGGTCCTTGATTTTTTTTGCTGGCTCCCGACACAAGCTTTAGTGGATTCAATCAGCCCTAGTTTTATGATCGCCCATTTCTGCTGTGTGTCCATATCAGGATGGATGCCATCTATGTGTGTTCTCATTAATTGTCCCATCTTGCCAAAGTCTACCCTTGTCATCAGCATACATGTATATGTGATGAGACAGGCAGAGGGATTATTGTTAAAAAAAATGGAAAACTGTATGGTGCCCAGGATAGAACCCTGGGGGACTCCCACAAGTATGGGGAGCACAACATGCCACCCACCTGAACAGATTGCCCGTGGTCCATAAGGTAAGATTGGAACCACTCAATCGCAGGAGCAGAGAGGCCACCTGAGGCCAGTTTATTCAGAAGAGGGGGTGGGAGGGGAGATATTAAGTCAATAGCCTTTGCAAGATCAGTGAAGATGGTTGCTGGAGATGTCCCTTGAGATTTATACTATGTGTTATAAACTGGAACACTTTTAAATCAGTATGGTTTATATAAAAAAAAACTGTTTCAGGTTTTTTAAACTGCTCTGTTTGGAGTTCAGTGGAAGCCATTGTGATATCATCAGGCATTGTTCCAGCTACTGTCTCACTGTTTGAGGATAATTGTATGACTGTCTAAAGAGAGGATAAGTAGCCAAAGTGAGGCTAAATGATTTACCCTATTTTGGGATTCTTCAGTGGCTAAAACAAAATAATTTCTCCATAGGGTTTATATCACACCATCTTAACTGAACGTACTTGTTATTTAAAGGTTAGATGTGTCACAGTCACAATCCTGAACCTAAGAACCAATCAGAGAGCTGCATTAATAATGCTGATGTCATCACAATTCCCTATGCAGCACAGATGTCAGCAGTTTAAATTAGGAGAAAATATAAAATCTTTATGCAAATAGCATATTTCAAAGGTATAACTTTCAAACTGATGTAATATCAATGTAATACACAATAGATTGATGCAAAATGAACAAATACACTGTTTTTTTAGTACATTTGGTGACAAGACTTTTAGAACTCACTCTCGGTTTCGCCACTCGTGGGAAGATAGATATACAGATACAAATAAGCAGATAGACTGACAAATACTGTAGATTAGGGAAGCTTGGAATCTGAGAAATGAAATTAGACTGATCAGATCTAAACATGTTTTAGAAATTAGGATTCTCAGAATTAAAGGCCAACAATCCTAATTCTTCAAAAAGGAATCAGTATCAAAGAAATATTGAAAGGTGGCAGCAAAAGAAGACCAAGGTTCATCAAGTTTTGTATGTCTGATTGCACATCCTATTCTGATTCTGCAACCAACTACATTTTTAAAACTCTAATACTGCACAGTAGTCAGTAATGTAAAAAATGTTAAAGGCCCCATACACAATTGCAAGACTTCCCAAACCTATGACTGTAACATAGTATACATTACTCTGGCTACCTGAAGCCTGCTGTTGCTTCAGGGTCTTCTGCACCCAGTTGTTGATGCATCCTGTAGTAGTCACCTTGTCCAGCCACAGCATCCAACCATCTTGCAAATGATAGTGCATCCAAAAGTAGGCTTGATTGACTAAGGCTAGTATCAAGTTCCAACTGCCCAAACTAACACCAGTGCCCACTGTGGCCTCTGAAATGTCCTACTGATCACTGCCCCCCCCCCCATTGTACCTTCTTCCTGTCTTGCCCTGGACTCTTTCATCCAAAAACAATGTTTTGAGTCATCTTACTGAGAATCCCATACCAAAACTCTCCAATGACCAAAGGTTCTGTGAGCATGAAGAGGCCAACCAGCAAATTAAACACTTGGCCACCACCTCTGTCACATGCTGTGGATGGAATGAAACATCTTGTGAGGGCCAAGGGTTCTATGCTAGTCACCTTCTTCATGTTTGCAACACACTGGATCTTATGAGTGGCTCAGGATGGAAATCTCAGTAAGACTCAATCAGACTTTGTTTTCTTTTTAGATGGACAGTGTTACAGCCAAAAAGAACTTGGCTTTTAGTCCTTTTTGCTGTCATTAAGAGCCCAGAACCTAAAGAGAGGTGAAACAGGTGGGAGTGGGCACAGGCAGTGGAGCATTGCAGTCAGAGTACTGGGCACAGGGCAGTGGGCATGGGTGTATGGGTACTAGTGGTGGGCAATGGGTGGGAGAGGCTTGTGTTATCTGTTGCTGCTACATATTGCAGCAGATGGTTGGCACTTGGTGACAGGCAGTAGTACTTGATACCCAAACTTGCCCACTAAGAGATGGACTAGTACTTCAGCTTTGGATGGACACCCCAGATGGATGGAGACGTTTTCTACTGGACAAGAACAAGCCAGAGTCCAGAATTTAAGATTGATCACAAAGCAACATCAGTGCACAGGTGTCTGCAACAACAGGTACTATAGTAAGTTATGGGGGTGGGATGTGTAAAATATGCAGGGAAACGTTTACATTTTTTATATTATAATAACTGCTGAGCAATTGTTTTCAATGAGCTTAGCCAGTTGATAGTTACCATAACTGGTAAGTTATTATGACAGCACGTGCTACCTTAGTCTTGAAGTGCAAGCTGTGTTTTCATAGCCACACAGTTGTTGTCAGCTTTACTTTTCACTGTGACTGTGAAAACTGATGCACTTCAGTACCATACAGCATACAATCTTTAGTATTTTTCAGTGTTTTGAACTGTTTCTTGGACTTTTTTTTAAAATGAAATATTTGATCACTGAGGCACAAGCAGTGCACATTAAGATGAAAATCAAGTTTTTAAAAATCACCTTTTTAGGCCTTTTCTTGGACTGCCATTCACTTGGTCTGTGGTTATATTAATGTCTCAATTCTCTGCTACCAGAAAGGAGTTTATGTAGAGGTAATCAAATACATTTCTTGAGGATGCACATTCATGTTTTCCTTATCAGTTGTGTTTTAAATGCTTAAATAGGAACCTGCTATAACTGTGCTTTCTGTGTTGTTTTCATAGTTTCTTGTTGGAAAAAAATAGTTCACCAGACATTATAAAAATTAAAGCATGGGGTGGTGTGCATACTTGAGTTTAATGCATACCCTCAGTGTGAGATGCTTTTATAAACCCCTCAAACTTTGCTCTTGGGGTTTATATAGCATCCCACACCTGAGGAGTGCATTAAATTCTCATATTGCATACCACCACATGCATTATTCTTTCTATATATTGACTGCAGTTATAGCATTAAATGTAGTTTTAAAAAGGTAGTCAGATGCTGAATCACTATATTTAAGTTTGCCTCTTGCGGATTCTGATGCCTTAATTAGCATTAGAAAATGTTGGCCTCAGAATCAGAATTTTTTGATACTCTGCTGAATGGGCAACAGAATATGATCAGCAGGTTCCAAGAACTTCTACTGTAGAGCCACCTACTTGGTTATAAGAAACACTATCTAAGCTCAGTTGTAGAATCCTTTGATACAAAACAGAGGTCTGCATATTCAGATCTTTCTGATTTTCCCAATTTTAACAAGTTCTAGCAAGAGCCGATATGGATGTGGTGAGGTTGAAAAGCTCTGGAGAAGGAACACTGCCAAGTGCCTTCTCTAAGATGGTGGTGGCAACAGAACTGTGCATGCATGGCACTAGCGCATGTGTAGTTCCTTTGAATGACATACTACCATTCCCAAGATGGTGCTGTTGGTGGAACTGCACATGCATGCAAGGCACGCATACACAGTTCTCATCCTGTAATTATGGAAGTAGCAGGCAAATAGTGTGGCTGTTGCTGTATAGTGAGTGACCAATAGCGGCAGACTGTTCCAAGCTCTGTTAGACTTTCAGAAGGATACTTCTGAAAGTCCAATGGAAGTTTGCCACAGTTGGCCATTTTAGAGCTGAGGATCACAAAATGACTGTAGGCTCCACCCACAGCCATAAAAACGGACAGAGCAATTGTAAGGAGTGCTCAACAGGAGACACTAGTGCAGTAACTCTTCCATTTTAAAATGTTCATGGCACACTCTCAAAAGTGGCAAAGGCACAGAATCTGGAACCCCAGTCTGGGTGGATGGTAACTTGAGCCACAACAGGAAAGCAACTGCCTTCCTAGGGTTCATGGGGTCAAGTAACAAAAGAAGCTTAATAATCAACCTGGCTAAATAGATAGTGAAGCTGTAGGGAAAGTATTTGGTTTTACAGTCTATAAAGATTTTCATTCAAACTGCCTCCAGTAGTGCTTTATACTTCAGGAGAATTTTTTCTTGGAAATTATAAAGTTGGAATAAGTCCCTCATAGATTTCTTCTAGCTTTACGCACTGCATGTCTCTAATGTTGACCTATGTACCAGAATGTTGGAAAGAATTTGGAAGGTGTCCTCCAAATACAAGTAAGGAAGGGCAAGGCAAATTTTATTTTTAAACTTTTCTTTCCCGAAGGCCCAAGGCACTGTATGTTCATAAATTTAAAAAATTAAAATAATGAAGAAAAATAAATATATAAAAGTAATACATAAAATACATAACATAGAACATGAGCTAATAGCACTATTAAGGGGGAAGTTTTTGTTTAGCATAAATTTCAGTAGGGGGACTAATAAGGTGTGCAGCCTTCTCTGCAAGTCCTTCCTCATAGCGCTGCACTTACTTTGGTAATATAACTACATCCGATTTGTTTTGTTGGATGCTATTAATCTTTTCTTTTGTTTGCTATTTACCCTGTTGCTAGTACCATGGTTTCTGATTTGACTCCTGTGTGGCACATTATCTTCCGTCTTATAAACTGCTTGTAATAGTAGGTAATCTACATGCTGATAACTGAAAATAGGCATGTATTTTTTTAGGTGCTTACCTATTCAATAAAAATTACACAATTAAATAGAGACGTGAAAGGGTTTTGGAGATAAAAGAACATGGCTCTCTTGACGTGCCTGATGTTCCAGGTTTCTTTTATGTTGTCCAGGATTAGATTGTAGCTTGTTGGAGCAGCTGCAGTTAAAGACTCTGTGATAAATTTTCAAAGCCCTTAGAGCACTGTGGTTTAGGGTGATATAGGGCTACAGCAAACTCTGGGTACATCAGGAACCCTGCACCCCATTTTATAAAAAGGGGGTCCCTGTGCCATAAACCTGAGAGTTGCTACAGCTGCAATGGTGTGCCAAACATGTGGTGCACCTGCAGGGTTTGACAGAGAGATCCATCACCCCACTATACCTGGTGCAACCATAGAGGGTCTGTGATGGTGAGGGGGTGAATATGCCTGCAAGGAGAGGACCAGGGGCAGAAGGAGCTCAGGTGGTGGCCTAGGGAGTGATAGGGGCATAGCAGTATTGTTAGGGTGTTGAGATTGCACCCTGCAGAGGTGCCATTAGGAAGGATAGAGAGGCGATTGACCCAGGTACAGAGGGGTTGGTAGGGACATACAGGGATCCTGATGCAGGAGGACAAAGCCCTGGCACCTGCCCCATAGTTACCACTGACCCCAACACTGTAGAATGGGCAGCAGAGGCTGCATGGTGCAAAGTGCAAGTGGTGGAGGGAAATGTTCCCAGTGTATCATGGCAATCACCTGATACTCAGCTCACCACATGGAGGCAGACTACTCCCTGCCTGCAGGGTTTGGGTCAATGGCACCTATAGGACAGGTTCCAGGGCTGTGTCCTCCAACAACAGGATCCCACTCCATCCCTTCCAACTGCCCCCATACCTAGGCCGATTGCCTTTCTGCACTTGCCAATGGCACCCCTGCAAGGTGCCATCTCAGCACCGTAACATTACTGGCATGCCCCTGTCAGTCCCTAGGCCATTTACCATGCTCCCTTGGCCCCTGAGACCCTCCTTGAAGCCTCTCCCACTTGCTGCCCTGCCCAGCAGTGGCACATTGCCTCTTAGACCATCTCCTGGCTGGTCTAAACAGAGCACCCTGTTGTGACCATGGTGGGACTTCTAAACTTCCAAAAAAGGGGATGGTGCAGCCCTGCTGTGGCACAAGCCCCCTTGTGACCTGGCGTGCAGGTGTGCTTCTGCTGCAAAGGTGGCGCAGGGTAGTTTTGGTGCATGGCATCCCAATTTCAACACAGCCTGCATTCAAAAACTGAGACTGTCACAAACTATAAGGCAAGGTGCCACTTGCATCACAGCCATTTGATGTAGGATTAAAGTTGTGATTTTGCCTATGCTGTAGAGCTGATTGCTCTACAGACTTCACTTGCATATTTAAGGGCTGAGTGAAAGCTTTCCTTAAAATGGTAGTTTCCAAGGTTCAGCAAGATCCTGTTTCAATACAGCCATCTGAGATTTTTACTGGAGCTCCTGACTGCTCTTGTGATATGTTCATTATAGAAAACTTGAGGGCCTAACATGAGATATAGATATTTGAATTTCTGAAACTTTTTAAGGGGTTTCTGAAGGAAGTTGAAATTTGCAGTATGTTTGAATAGTGAGGTTTGTATAAGAAACACATGACTTGGTTTTAAAACTATTAAAGACAAAACCAGGGGCGCTGCTGAGCCACTGACAGAGCTAGATGCATTTTCTAGGAGCTCCATGGTTTTTGGATGGAACATCCACAGTAAATGCCCTAAAAATTTTATTTCTTTGATGTTTTTGCATACCTACTCGGACAGAATTTCCATCATCAGATATGGATTTTATATCCCCGAAACCTGCTGGAAGAGGCGTTCTGGCCCGATGGCCTGTTGGAGGGGCTGAGACAGGGATCTGTCCCTTTGCAGTAACCCATTTTGATATGGGAGTAAAACTGAAGGCACCGCAGAAGCCCACTCTTGCATCGATCCATGCCCTTTTGAGCAACTTTCAGGATGAGATGAGGCAGTCAGCGTCTCACATTGAAACATCTCTTTTGGATATATCTACTCATTGTACAGCAGTTGAGACATGAGTGGATAAAGTGAAGAAACTGATCTAGAAAAACAAAGCGGAGATGAAAGGCATTTCGGCTCGAGTTCTTACCCTACAGGGAGCTACAAATGTAGCTCTACATGAGCAGTTGGCCCAGATGGCAAGGTTAGAGTGCTTGGATAATAGTATTCTCAGGAGAAACATACACCTAATTGGGTTTCCCAGGACTGTTACTAACACTGAATCGGAAGAAACCATACAAAAGGCTTTGACTGTTATATTTTTGATTGTGCCATCTCTTGCTCTTGAATCAGTGTTTTGTCCAGCTTCACGTCAAACTGAAGATATAACTCAACAATCTGGGGCAAGATATGTCAAAATCACCATTCATACCCTTGCTGAGAGGAATAAAATCCTTCAACTGACTAGGCAAAAGAAACAGTTGTTTTATGAGGGACATTGTTTGCATTTGTACCCAGATTTCTGTATGCAGTCTCAACGTAGGAGAATGATTTTTGTCAATACTCTCAGAATTTAAGGAGGCTGGGATGGTTGTAGTTCTACATGCTCCTGCCCACTTGAAAGTTCACTTTCAGGGAAAGAATTTCTTTTTTGATGACCCCGATGCTGCTGGAGCTTTCTATGAAAGCAACATTAAATCCCTGAAGATATCGGTTTGGAGTTTGAGGATGAGGGGCCGGCTGAGGTGACTGAATATCTTCCTGTTTAAAGTTTGAATGGTGTATCAACTGTAGATTTAGAATAACTGACTTGTTTATACTACGGATCTGAAATTAAAAAGGAGTAAAGGGGACAGATGCCTTATCTTTTGATTTAAATATTTAGCAGGGTTGTTAAAAGCTTGGAGCACAAGTGAACTTATTTTTTCTATTTCATCAATGTGGCTCATGTAATAAGATTGTTGTTTATACTCTTTTATTCCCTCTAAAAAAAAGAAAAAAAAAAGAATCTTTTTTATGCATTATTTAGTTACAAGAGAATAGGGAAATTAAATTTTCTTAATTATATATTTCTTCCTATTGTAATTAAAAGTGGATTTTTTGTCTTAAGTAATAAAAATAAAGAACAAAAAAAAGACAAAACCATTGACAGTCTTCTACTACTAAGCAGGGGTGTCTAAGTAACAAATGCTATTTCCCAGATACCACAAATAATAGTGTAGCAGGTGAAAATGGTATTTCCTGGATAGTGCAGGGAAAAAACATGCTTACTGAAGAGTATCTGACTAGACAGCTACAAGGATAGCATAGCACAAGACAGTTACAACTACCCCTGTAGCTGCCTAGTGACAGTGGAGGAGAGGACAAGTATCAGGCAGTGTGGTGCCCTGCCAAGCTGCTCCCATGGTGTAGGAGGCTAAGGCCCCAAGCAGCTAGGGCAGGGGATTGTCCTGGAGACCAGCATTCTGTTCCTGGTCTCATGACTATTTTTTTGTTCAGCTCCCCCAAGTGTTATTTTTAGTCTTGTGTACCCCCACCAGTCCCGGAGAAGTAATCCCCCTCAGAGTTGATTATATTTAATTTGAGGGGTGTGGAGTCTGAAGCCCCTGTGTGTGGGGTTCAGAGTGCTGAGCCCCCAAAAAACTCAATTTACATGTTAGGTGTTGTTAGCTATGGTAGTGGTCAGTGTGTCTGTGGACTGCTACCATTGGCTTTGTTGTTGCAGTTGCTCTTTTGGTAGGGGACTGTTATTGCAAGCGCCATTTTGCGTTCATGGTTTTTGACCGCACTGTTGTGGTATTAACAGTGTTGACCTAGTGCCAACAATAGCCTGTTCCTTATTTGTGAATAAAAATGAATAATCGGGCACTCTTCATGGCTATTTGGTGAGAGTTACTTAAAAAAAAAGTTAAACATGTTTTCAACTACCCACCTCCCCTTTTCCCAGTGTTACAGATGGAGTGCCAGAGTAAAGAAATTCATTTGTTATAGAGACTGGCACTGAGAGCATTTTTTCATGCACACTCTTCCCACCACCACAGACAACTCAAACTTGGCCCCAAATACCCCCCTTCTGGTTCCTGTTAATCTGTGACAGAAACACTCCTCCTTTTCCTGCCCTCTTGGAATAACTATCTCATCTCCAGGAAAGTCTCCAAACCCCACTTTCAGCTGCTTCTAAAATATGAAGAAAACCTTCTCCTAAAAAGAAACAGAAGTCTCACAGTAGAGGCAGCATCTTTGTTCCTCAATGCCTGCACTGACATCCCCCACCCACAAAAGAAAGTTCCCCCAACTTTCACATCCCTGTTAATTTGTGACAGAACCCCCCTTCCCTTTCCCTCTCTCATGTGAAAAAATAACCACCAAAGTTCCCAAATCCCTGTTTTAGCAGTCCTTAAAATACCTGTAAAAAAGGAAAAACATCCCATGATAGACTAGGCATCTTCACTTTTTGGTGTTTGAACTGGAAAGAATGTTGAGTGATGTCTATTCTAACATTAATACCTAATTCTATGTTCATGTTCTCTCAAATGGGATGAAAAGGCAGTGTGCTTCATGAATTCTTAAGATCCCAAATATTATTCCTGAAGAAGAGTAAGATTATTCACCTGGTGCCCAGGTGGTATCTGCTGGGTATACTCAACTTTGTAAACACAGTGACTTTGGGAAGACATGCCTCATTTCAGTCATGCACAAATAGCTACTCTGAATAATTACTTTTAATGATAAAAAGCAGGGAATCAAGAGATGTAGTGTCTGAATACAGTGTTCATCAGTTATTCCAATTAAATGATTACAAAGTCTACAATGACTGGGTCAAACAATTTTATGTTTTTAATTATGTTGCTGTTCCCATGTTTCCATGGCTGTTGTATGAGCTCCTATACCTGATTCATTCAAGTACAATAACTTCATTACTTCTTACACCCATGAGGCAAGGGTTTCAGTTTGGCTAGAAAGAACCTTTGAAAGCAGTAACTGCTTTGTATAATACAGTTATCAAATCTTGCTAATGCAGATTTTGAGTTGCAGAAAAACAACCTTCTGTGTGTAAGGCTACTGTTTTATCTTGCATCCATCTGTCTGTGGCCTTCCCTTGGATTAGTTCTAGGCAACTATTCTCTTTTCTTCAGGCTTATTTCATATCATAATGTTTCAATATTCTAGGATGTGCTCCTTTAATATCTTCAGATTCATGCTGTTCTGCTTCAAGTAATTACCATTTATTTTGTGAGCTAACCAATCAGTCTGCAGCAATACTCCTTAAGTTGCATGGTGCTCTGTGCAACTTCTGTTTTTTGTTCATCTCCTTATCCTGTCTGCCACTTGAATGTGCCACTCTGGGAAATTCACAGTAGGTGCCATGACAAGTCCCAGGCTCACTGCCCACTTCCTGGAGCCACCTACATCCTACTCCAGTCTCTCGCTTCTCACTGCATGCTCTAGCTTTTCTCTGCTGGAGCTGCCTGGTGTCACTACCAGGGCAAGACCTGTAAGTTATTATTGGATGATCTGAGTGGCTTGGGTAGTGACCCTGGTATCGACGGGGCTGGGTAGTGTGGGAAGGGCATCTAGGGGAGATGTCATTTGGTACACTGAATGCTGAACATAGCTGCTGAGGCTGACATGTTATATTACTTATTGAGCAAAACACATCCCAAGTTGACTCCAAGTTTTCCATTTCTTCTCTGCATTCTGTAGGACAACTCATACCAGCAGTGGTCAGTCTATGAGACTGACATCTCACTTCTCCTTACACTGAACAGATGCCCACTCTGTTTTTTTTTTCTTTATCACATGGACCCAGAGAAAAGGCTCCCTACTTTGTTTGCTGCAGTTAATATTTTTTAATAAAAGGTTTTAGAACAGAACATACAACAGTATCAGAACACAAAATACCTTATCATGAAATAATGGATTAGGTGTGCAGTAACATAAATTCAGCATGTATATAGATTGTGATTCTGAAGAAAAGTCCACTGACTAACAAGTATGACAGTTTCCATGGATAAAAGGTAGGGAAAACTTCCTCACTGAGTGTACCGTTCACACCCTTTCACCATAAAACCTTACCAGGGAAGTTAGTCATGACCTCATTGTGTTTCAAAGAGAGAGGCCCAGCCTCAAAATCTTGATTAAGAAGTATCTAAGAGATAAGGGGGTGGTAGCTGGGAAGAGTATACAGTAAGAAGGAGAAATGCCCCCCCCACCACCACCACTATATTTATCCATGGTATGAGAAGATTGACTAAGTCTTCATATGTTGCCAGATGGCCCATCACATATTTATACTTCTCCACTGTGGGAATATTTCTTCAGATCCATTTGCAAAGGGTAAGACATTTTAGCCAAAAGCTCAACTGGTACTAGTCAACTTGTGAAGGAAAACAGATGACGTGACCTGAGAGAGGTATGCCCCAGAAGGAATAACTGCATATTCATCTGAAAGTGTATCTCTACTATCTCCCGACATGCCCTTTTAATCGATCTCACAATATGTTGATAGGGCTGGGTATAACTATATAATATGGGAGGGGATAATATGCACTAGGAAGGAGAATGAGCAGGGGAAAGTGGAATCCATATGGATTGAGCTCCAGATCAGCAGGGGGAGGGAGGTAAGGCTGGGGGTAGTCTACAAACTGCCAACCAGGAGGAAGAAAGGGACAAGAAACTATGTAAGGAATTGCTGGAGGCAGCATGTAAATGGTAGGTGGTAGTTGTGGGGAACGTTAAAAAAAACATGGGACAGTACCGCCTGGGGGAAGAATCTGCCTGTGGTGGATTGATCTACACCAGCCACATCCTGTGTCAGGAGTCAAGTGATCCTGGACATGATACAGTAAGGGTTCATGACCCAGGGAGTTACTGAGCCCACCAGGGAGGCATCTATCCTTGATCTGGTGCTCACAAATGGGGAGCACATTCAGGACATAACAGTCAAGGAACCCCTGAGAGGCAACGAGCACAGCTCAGTGTGGTTCAGTTTGGATATGGTAAAGTAAAGCTTCTTAACAAAGACCAAAACCCTGGACTTCAGAGGAGCATACTTCTGGAAAATGCAGAATGCACTAAGGAATCAACTATAGGGCATCAAAGCAGACATGAGGGTGGGCAGACAATGGGCCATCATCAGAGGTGCACTACTAGCAGCCACAGCAGACTGTGTTAAGTTCAGGAGGAAGAAATCGGGTGGACAAGTCACCCATCTGGTTCAACTCTGAGGTTGCTAGGATGGTGAGAGACAAGAGAGTGGCCTGCAAGAGATACAGGAGGACTGAAAGTGAAGCAGATAAGGAGTAATACCTGAGCTTAGCTAAAGTGGTGGGCAAGGCGATGCAGCAAGTAAAGACTCAGAAGGAACTGCAAGTAGTGGAGGGAATTATGACTGGGGAAACAGCATTCTATCGTTGCATAAGAGAGAGGAGGGACAGGAAGTTAAGCTGAGGAAGGCAGATGCATGCATGGTCGTTGACATGAGCAAGGCAGATGTACTCAGTGAGTACTTCTGCTCTGTCTTTAATGTGGAAACTTGAGAGATAGTCAGGGATCTGATATCTTGGCTTCAATGCCATGAAGTGTAAAGTGATGCACACTGGGGCCAGAAATCCTAAGACCAAGTATTACTTTTTTGGGGGGGGGGTGTCCAGATAGCAGCAACAGAGGAAGAAAAGGATCTAGCGGTGGTGTTTATCTGTGACCTGAAGCACTCCAAACAATGTAAAAGGGCAGCAGCAAAGGCACACAGGATGTTGGGGTGCATAGCCAGAGGATTCAGCAGTAGGTGGAGTGAGGTCATACTGCCCTTGTATAGGTCACCAGTGAGACCACATTTAGAATATGGGGTAAGATTCTGTAGCCCATATCATAAGAAGAACATTGGCTTCATAGAAATGGTACAAAGTAGGGCAACGATGATCAGGGGACAGCAAGGGAAACCTTATGAAGAGAGGCTGGCAGCACTGAGAGTGTACTCCCTGGAAGATAGGAGAGAGAGAGGGTGGATATGATAGAAACTTTTTAATACTTGAAAGGAATAAATAGAGCGTATTGAGAAGGTCTCTTTAAGCTAAGTGATAATAATACTACAAGGCAGCACATTTTGATGTTGGTGGGGGGAGGTTTAAGAGGGATATTACGAAATATTTTTTAATGGAGAGGGTGGTG
Organism: Neoceratodus forsteri; assembly: GCA_016271365.2. Lineage (NCBI taxonomy): Eukaryota > Metazoa > Chordata > Ceratodontiformes > Ceratodontidae > Neoceratodus > Neoceratodus forsteri. The sequence continues at coordinate 244,242,535 of CM028130.1, forward strand.
GGCACTTAGAATGCATTGCCAGTGGAGGTGGTCTCACAGAAGATGGTGGGCAGCTTTAAGAGGGCTTGCGATAGGCATAAAGGGAACCTGGAGGACTGTGGGGAAGGGGAGATGTGGTGGAGAAGTTGACAGGGGAGAGGGGCACAGGGTCATTGGTGTAAGCCAGGGACACTGCATTACTAACGTGCCAACTCTATAGATCAATTTGTCCTTTTTCTGCTGGCTCTTTTGCAAGTTTCTGTGTTCATTCTGCACTTTGGAGCCTCCATTAGTGCTGCGTCTCTAACGGCCTTGTCTCTTCTGGTATTTGTCTTCAAAGGCATGTGTGCCTTTGGATTCTTGATTAACAAAATATGCCATCTGATGCTGATGCTATGAAATAAAAAAAATCTTAGTTCTGAAACAGCTATATATTGTATTGGGCTGTTCATTTTACCTACAAATAAACGTTCACTCATTACTTTCAGACAGAATCACCAGTGTCTTACAAAAGTGCTCCTTCTTAATTACACTGTTCTCTACTGACCTTACACAACAAGAGCATATATCCTTATCGCTAGGGATGGGAGGGTCAGCTGTGACCCTGTTCTGATTTAGACTCTTTTAACTTTTTTCAAAATATTCTGATTTACTCTGGTTTTCCAGAACAAGTACATTTTCCAGACTGGTCTAGAGGTGGGTCCAAAGTAGATACCCCTTCATGCTCTTCATATGCCCTTTCTTTATGTCATTTAATATTTAAAGTAGTCATTTTACATTGTTTTCAACTGATTTCACATTGTTAATAGAAATAAAACATAAAAATCATTCACATTATTTGGACTGGGTTAAAACCGGGTCACTTGAAAATCCAAACCCAGTAAATAGGCTTAACTTGGTCAAATCAAAGTTGAGTCACAAATTACTCTGATTTCCAGAAGTGGATTATTCCGGTTGGGGGGGTTATATGATACAGATCAAGTCCTTCCATTGCTACAAATTACTGAATGAGAGACAGGGTTGCCCCCATCAATCTGATGTTCTCAGAGGGCTTAAGTGAACTGCACCATGGAAATATTTAACTTACAAAAATAAACTTATCCTTTCTAAAATATAGCTAATTAAACTATTTGACTACTAAAAGGAAAACAAATTAGGGTAGCATTCAACTTTTCAAGTATGTAAACCAAAACTGGAAAACTGTTGTTAAATATTGGATATTTACCAGAAGTATTTCATACTGTATTACTTTACCTTCTACAAATGGATCTAAGAATAGTGACTTCATAAATTATGGACTAGGCAGTATTTTACTTCCAAACACTTTAACGGCCTCCATAGTTGAACTCGTGGGAGGAATTAACTTCTACCCAATAAAAAATAATTGTGTCCTATGTCAGAATTTTGGCGACAAAGTAAACTGCAACACCTGGTTCTCACTGAGCCTATTTGATCAGGTGGCAAAAAAGCATTTCTTCTTGCAGCAATTCCACATGAATATTTTGTTTAGTTACTGGACTACTTATGGCTTGGATGACACCATCATTTCAGCTATAAGGGAAAATGATGCCCCTTCTAAGCACAAAGGACAGATCCTTCATTATCTCCAATTAACCTTGAACAGCAATAACTGACTTATTTCCTCTTTCTAAATAGCATACGAACATACAAAAATTGCCAGCAGAAAAATGCCATAATGGTCTGTCGAGTCTGTTCGAGTTTGCAGCTAGCTCCCCTACTCAGCAGCTGCCCCTCCCCCCTTTTCTTCCTTTTTGCCAAGCCCCGCCCCTTCTTGAAGCATTGCACAGTGTTACATGTCACCACTTCTGCTGGTAGTGCATTCCACACTGCCACCACCCTTTCTATGAAGACATGCCTCCTCATTTCCCTCCTGAATCTACCCCCTCTAATCTTATGTCATGTCCCCTAGTGTCCCTCCTCACCCTCCTCTTCAAGATACCCCCAGTGTCTGTTCTGATTATCCCCTTCATGTATTTGATGGTCTCAGTCATATCTCCCCGTCCCTCCTTTCCTCCAGCTAGTACATGTTCAGTTCCTTCAGTCTGTCCTAGTATGGCAACTCCCCCAGACCCTGAATCATTTTTGTTGCCCTACGCTGCACCCCCTCTAGCAGCCTAATGTCCTTTTGCAGGTATGAGCACCAGTATTGTATGCAGTACACCAGGTGGGGTCTAACCAACGATCTGTATAAAGGCAGAATCATAGCTCTTCTACTTGAGGTTATGCATCTTGCTATGCATCCCATCATTTTGTTGGCCTTTGCTGCTGCCCTCCTGCATTGTGCTGTATTGTTCATAGCCCCCATGATGAGCACCCCCAGATCCTCCTCCTCCTTCTCTGTGACTTCTAGCCTCACAACCCCTAGATGATAGCTTCTCTTTGGATTCTTTGTTCCAAAGTGCACCACTTTGCATTTCTTTGCATTGAACCTGAGTTGCCATCTGCCTGACCATGCCACAAGCCTCACCAGATCCTCCTGTAGCCCCTGCTACCCCTCCTGGTCATCCACCACCACTCCCATCTTGGTGTCATCTGCAAACAGACTGATTTTACTGCTGATGTCCACCGAGATGTCTGCAATAAATATGCCAAAGAGCACCGACCCCAACATCGACCCATGTGGGATCCCACTTCTCACAGGCTTGGGGGATGAGAACTCTCTTTCTACCACCACCCTCTGCTACTTCTCCCTTAGCCAGTTCTCCACCCACCCCACCAGTTTTGCTCCTGTCCCTGTGCTCCATAGTTTATTTCCAAGTCTCCCATGTGGTACCCAATCAAAGGTCAATCTAAAGTCAAGGTACAGGACATCCACCGCATGGCCCCCATCAATCTGCCTAGTCATCCAGTCATAGTCCACTAAGTTGGTCTGGCATGATTTGCCCTTGACGAAGCCATGCTGCCTCCTGTCCTGCACCCCACTGACCTCCAGTAGTACCACTAGCCTCTCCTTTAGGATGGTCTCCATTAGGTTCCCCACTATGGACATCAGGCTTACTGGCCTATAGTTCCCGGATTCATCCTTGGATCCCCCCTTGTGGAGGTGAACCACATGAGACAGTCTCCAATTCTGCAGTACACACCCTTAATCGAGAGAAATGTATGAAATAAATCTGCCAAGGGACCAGCCAGGACCTTTGCAAGCTCCTTCAGTACCCTTGGATGCACCCCATCTGGTCCTGGTGGCTTGTCTACCTTCAATGCCCTTAACCCCTCCCACACGCTCTCCACTGTGATTTCTCCGTCCATCATGCCCCCCCCATCTTTGTCAATCCCTCCTCCTACTATGGGTACCATCCCCCCTTCTCCTTTGTAGAGACTGAAAAGAAGTAGTCATTAAGCATGACTGCCTTTTCACCCCCTTCTTCCGCCCATCCCCCTCCTTCTTAATTCTCACAATTTGGTCCTTGCAACTTCTTTTCTCCCTGATGTACTTAGTTTTTGTATTCACAGGAATGTCTGTTCATATATCATCATACAATAATGCATTGACATGTCATTGCATGAACAGAATACATAATCATACTGTATTTTGGTAGGGCAATACATTCTTCTGTATAACACAGATTATCTACTCTTTTCTTCTTCCTTTTTCCATCTCTATAGACCATAAACTAGTAGTACTAGTAAAGAGATTCAAGGCAGGTCAGCTGTTCTGTGCCTGTCTCAGCCTCATGTTGTTTAAAGAATACAACTGTCTCATTGCAATGTCTATTTCAAATGTTTAGTCATGGTAGAGACAGAATCAGCAAGTCCTTATGATCTAAAATGTCTCTAGCTGCAAGAGTTACAATTTGAAAAATAGAGTGCCTGCAGGAAGCTCAGACTACCTAGTCAGCCTGAAAGCTCAGCTAGTAGAGCACTAGAATAATATTCATGGGGCCTGGGTTCAGTTCTCCCCCAGGTCACATTATTTCTTCCTTATTACAATTTGTGTTTCAAGCACTTAGCATCGATTAAAACTGTGCTAACAGTTCCTTACCATCTTGTTTACTTCTTTGCCCATCTTTCACAGCCTACCAAACTGCAGTAAAGTATGGAATATGTTCATGCTCAGCACCATAGTTAATTCTAAAGCTTGTTTACTTTCATGTAAATATCAAATTGATGAATAAATGGTTTTTATTAATATAAATGTATCATAGCTGTGTGTTGTCCTAGATATGTATCTGAATGTTCTTTCTCTCTTTACGTTTACTTATAAAATACAGTAGCAGCCACAGGAGCTGTCTGCTGTTTCCCCAAATTTCTGTGATATTTCCAGATATATCTAATGTTTTCACCATTTTTTGCAGTAGGGGTAGCAGACAGAAACTCTTTAGAAATTTCACAAAATATCTGGAAATAGCTGATAATGTCTGTGGCTACTACTGCAGAGTTTAAGGCAGGGACATGGCTGTAAGAATTATTTGACTGCTTAGGTGCACCTACACACATTGTGGCATTCTGCACCCTTCTTGTGTGGACTGCTTGACATTTTTAAAGTGTTTTTCCTTCTTACACCAAAAAAATGTATATTTGCTTAATTACCCCCATATTGTTGCACATTAGCAGTTGAAATAGCACCACTTTTATTGTTCAAGTGTTACATTTAATCATTTCTGATGATAAAACCAGGCAGTATATTAAGATTACTAAACAGCACCATCTAGTTGCAGTTTCTAGCTGCAGTTCCATATTTTGATGCCTTAAAAACATGGGAGCTATGAATTCTGCATCATGATTGGCTGAAACACGTTTCTACCCTTTGGACTGAGACAGCACAACCAACTGATATGAAAAAGTGCTGGTACCAATGTTGCCCAATTACTATAAATGTCAGTGTGGATCTTCTAGATGTTACAATCCCAAATCTTGTTTTCACTTTTAATTACACTACTACCTGGCTTGGTCCACTCAGTGACTAAAGTAAAAAAAAAAAAAGAAAACTTGAAGCCAATGATGTCCTATTGAATTCTACAAAGTGAAAAAATATGAAAGTTTTTATTTCATTTAATTTAAAACAAAGTGGAATAAAAGTGGGGGAGGACACTTCAAGAGACAGTTTACACAAAAAGTACACACATTGCAGTGGCTCACACAGTGCAACTCAGGCTAGCACTCACTAGTGATCACTAGATCCCTGGGTATGTGGTTGTGGCAGCAAAATCAACACACCATCATGTCTTAATGCTAACATGAATGGTACATTAATTGAAAAGCAACATTCAGTAACTAGTCTATCCAAATTACTGTTCACACTGACAGGAAAGTGTATAATTGTTCTAAATAAAGCAGTTTTAGGTTCATAGTATTTGTTATCTTGTTTAAAAGTACCTGCATTGCATAGAATGAGTAAATATGTAATGTTTTGTGACTTTAGAAATCTTGAATGGGTATATCATTTTCTATTAACAGTATCTCATTATTCCAAATTGATTGATAAAAAATATTTTTATACAGGAAACAAACATTAGAGGAAGAACCTCTATTTTCAATGAAATGTCCTGTTACATGTGCACATGTGACAATAAAAACATACACTAAAACATTAAAATGTAACAGTTGTGCAATATAATTCATATTTATATGCAACTAATACATGACACCCTAAAAGTCTTCCTTAAAGCTAATTGAAATTCTTTGACAGAAAATTTGGGGCTAGTTTGAGGCATTGTCTCCCCAGGTATGTCTCGATATGGGAAAAACTACACACGCTATATCTGCCTCAAACAGGAACTCAAACATCTGGGTAGTATGGCATAAGCTGGTGGTTGGACTTGGTCATTGATTATGACTAATGAAGTCCCTGATAATATTCTGTCATTAATCTCACCTGCAGGGTGGGGGGAGGGAAATGGGGGTAAAGGAGGGGAGGGGAGTAAGAAGTGTCTCTTTCTTTTCCATCTCATGAAAAGTATTACATACAATATACAGTATTCCTTGAATGCTTCTTGCTCTGTAACGGATGTAAAACTAATAAACTTGAATTAAAAAAAATTATTTTACAGAATTTTTCATTTTTAGTAGTGCAGGAAATAGATTCCATGAATTTGAGAAACTTGTTTGCAACATCATGTCACCAAATCTGCTATTGACTCATGGACAAGAAGATTTCATCATTTGGTCTCTAAGTTAATATCTTAAGGTAGTCTGGTCTCTTGATGTCACCAAATATCTCAGTGGATGAACACTTTTGGAATGTAACAATTTAAAACACCAAGATAATCAGTTTAATGGTCTTTTATCTTCTGCATTTGGTCATTTTAATGCCTGATAGACCAAGCAATGGTGGGTTCAGAATTTACCTGTATTTGTAAATCTGGCCAAATCGGTATGTTTTGTCAACTCTCTTTAGGGCAGTTTTTGGTGCATTCCTGTACACTAGTCCTCCATAATATAAAACTGGTTTAAGCAGTTGCTAGATTAACTTCTGTTTGACCTCTATAGTTAGGTTATTTGAAATCCTTCTGAGTGCTCCCAATTTCAGATTTATTTTCTTAGTTGTCAAATTAATTTGCTTTACATATGATAATTTCCTATCCAAATCTACGTCCAAATATTTATAGTTTCTGTATTTTCTAATTCTTTTCCATTTAAAATGTTTTATCTAATTTCATATCAACTATTCTTTTTGATACATTTTTAAAATATATACATTGGATTTTCTTAATATTCATCATCAGACCAGACACCTCAAACCATTTCTGCATTCTGTGCAGATCATCCTCAAGCCAGCGCTCATGTGCCTCACGGCTGTCAGTTGACACCACCAAAACTGTGTCGTCTGCGTATAGCCACACTGTACTTTCTGTTATCTCTTCTAGCAATTTATTTACAACTACATTAAAAAGTAAAGGCCCTAATATGGAGCCTTGAGGAACTCCTCTCTTTACTTTCCTCAATGTTGAGTTCTTAGTTCTCAAGGAAACGCACTGTTTTCTGTTGGTCAAGTATGACTTAAACCATACTAAAGGTTCTAGATAAACTCCCATCCCATGTAGTCTATACAATAATAATCTGTGATCCACAAGGTCAAATGCTTTACTAAGACCCACAAACACAACCCCAGTTTTTCCCCCTCATTCATGGGGTTGCTACTAAGTTGTTAAAAACAACTAAGGCTGTGTCCATGGTCCTCCCTGATCTAAATCCATGCTGGCTATTTGTTAGTGAATCATGCTGCTCCAAGTACTGATAAAGCTGTCTACGAACAAGCTTTTCCAAAATCTTTGACTTTATGTGCAACAATGCTATTGGCTTATAATTCACTGGAACTAGTGGATCACCTCCCTTAAAAAAGGGACTATTTTTCCCAATTTCCAAACTTCAGGAAAACAGAAGTACAGTACATAGGCTCTCATTAAATAAATAATAGGTGCCAAAATGTCAGTGCCCAATTTTAAAAATCATGGCCCAATTGTATCTAATCTTCAGGCTTCATTAATTTTTAAACCACTGAGTTCCTTTTTAACTTCTTTAACAGTCAGTGCTCTAAATCTAAACCATTCCTTAGTATTAGCTGCTGCATCTAATGTATTTTTTTTTATTAATTCTTGGATTGGCATAGTTAAATTGCTAATTTTGGGATCCACTAATCCTAAATCTGGTAACTCTACAACATATCTGTTTAACTGATCACCTACTTTTGTTTGGTCTTCTATAATATCTTTTTCTACAGTTAAGTTAATCAAATGTAGTCTTATCTCCTTTTTCACCTGTATCTTGCCCCAACCCCTGCAAGCTGGTATCATGTAATCGAGGATTTTTTTTTTATTTTTACTTTTATTTTAATTACTATGACTGTGCAGCTTATAATTTATTTTGGTGACTTAAACCAATTACACAGTATGAAAATGCTGCATTCTTACAAATTTTACTTACACAAAAATGACAAAAGTACATACAATGTCAGTCAGTCAATAAATGTAGCATATCTGTCCTACCTACATCATGAACTCTGTGCCAGCCATAATACTAGCGACCTTAACAAAAAAAAAATGTTTTTTTTTCTTTCTTTCTTTCTTTCTTTCTTTCTTTCTTTCTTTCTTTCTTTCTTTCTTTCTTTCTTTCTTTCTTTCTTTCTTTCTTATTTCATTGGTCAACAAACTAGTTGCATGCCCAAGTCAAGGGCAAAGGATCTGGTGAGTCTGAGTAGCTTCCTGAATGGGAATATCCTCCACTTGGGTTGGGGGGGTGGAGGGAGAGGAGGAGAAGGAAGGGTATTCTCGGGAGTCTAGGTTTCCCCTTTGTCCAGCTGAGAATGTACCACCTTGGCCTTTTGAGCATGATGCAAGGTATCATCTTTTTCTAGTCTGTCCTGCTGATTGTGCATGTTTGGGTATATTGACAGTAGGAATGGCACATTTCTTCTCAAAGGTGCACCTTTGATAATTTGGGCAGAAATTACTTGCAGAGCCATAATCCAGTAAAAGCATGCACCTTATTTTATCACAAAAACTTCTAATATGCTCAGGGTAACCACACTTAAAGCAGACCATGGATTGCCCAAGGTAAAAGCACAGGGCTCTGTACTTATCTAAATAGAAAAAATTCTGGAGATGGTGTAACCCTATTTTAGTATGTCTCGACTGTACTCTACAATTCCACCCCTCCTGCCCAAATGTGTTTTTTGTCCATGATGGGAAGGGATCTGGGTTAGCATCATTGTTTCAGCCAGTACTTTGCACTGAAAATGTCCATTATCTCATTCTATAATAGTACAGTGATAGTGCAAACTGAGGGTTTTGTCAGGGGGTGCCCTGAAAGGGGTGTCAGAGAGCCAACATTTTCAGCAAGTTAAACTGGTTCTAAAAATGCTCAAAATAGCCAGCATCTTAAAGCTGACATCATACTCTATGTACTTTCCCAGAACTTATGAATGATGGCATTATTCTCAGTTGAGTAAAGTTTCATCGAGTCCTTAATGAGCTTGTGAGCTTACATATGTATGATTTGTGGACTGGTCCAAACCCCCTCTATATCATAAACAAACCACATTCTTCTGTTTCACAGGCTTAGAAGTGTTTATAGAAAATATGTCAGCCATATGACCCCTCACCGCCAAAATTAGGGATATGGGGTCTAGAACCTAAACAACCCCTGAACTGATACTGTCCTGATGTACCTGGACTCCTCCATCTTGCCCCAGCCTTTTGAGCCACACAAGCAAAGGCAAACTGTTCTTATGAGTAGGTAGAGCACTCTCTCTTTAGGCAAATAGTCAGTTCTCATGGGTGCAGAGGTACAGTAGGTGCTAGAACAGATGCAGTAGCAGTAGGAGCAGTCTTTTGTTAAAACTGAGGCAAAGTTACAATACAATACCTGTGTTTTTTGCAAAGATTGACTAGCAGCACCTGGTTCTTGCAGTGAAGGATTTAAGTTAGCACATGGCTTTGTTTTACCTCCTAAAAGTATCAGCACTGTCAACCACAGCCTGCACCTTTGATCCCGTCATAAGAAAGAACCCATCCAGCCATCCATTTGGCTTTCTTGTGGAACCAGGTTTCTGAGCTAGTACTCAGTTGACAGGCAGTGTCCTTTCCACCTCCTCTGAGGCCCAATAGTTTGCCAGCATTAGCTGCTATCAACCTGAATCATTTATGGAAAGTCATTGGTGATTTTCCTGATGTGCAGAATTCAGCAGACAATTGAGAAACTGTAAGCAATATCACATACCAGACTGAGCCCTGACTGACCTGTAGACTTGTGTCATTCTGGTTCAAGAGAGGTACCCATCTCCCCCAACATGGCCAGTACATGCATTTTTTATTCCTGTACCCAACAAACAGTACTATAGCAGCACTGTCAGGACTTGAATCATCTACTTTCATAGAAATTGCATCATCTTCATCTTGCTACAAAACCACAACAGAGGCCACCAGATTTACCATGATTAGGAAGGAGACCAGTTCCTCCATCCAAACAGCTACATCTTTACCACTGTTTTGATTGTGAAAACAGCAGCATCCTCTGCACAAGAGTATGGGAATATCTCTGGAGTCCTGGCCAAAGTTCACTTATTCACTAATAATACCACTAACAGCTTAACTCTTAGTTATTGGCTTGATCTGGCTTAATCTGGTTCAATTTTAGTTGATTTATTAATAAACGAGAGCTGTGTTGTGTAGTACTTGCTCTGACACAGCGCTGTCATTTTTGAAGAAAGCTATGTCGTATAGTGCAAGAGGCTGCTGCTGTGACTCATAGGTCAGGGATGGGGCTACTGTCATTGTAGCCCCACCATCCTGACTGTGCCTAAATTAAACTGTTTTCTGCACACCAGGGGGCCCCAATCCCTGGTGGAAATGTATGTATTTATTTTGTATTTTCCCTTTTTCTTCTCTGACACCAGGATGCCCACCTCTGGTGTCAGATGCTTCCACCTGTGCATCCATTTTATTTATTAAGACTGCAGACATCAGAGGGCCCAATCCCTGTGTTGGCATTTACACCCCACCAGCAGTGTGGGACACTGGGGAGCCCAGCCGTAGAGCCCCAAAATAATGTTAGCCCTTGATTATTTCCCTGAAAAGAAAAAAAGTCCTGCAACATCTTTTTTGTTTCTTTTTAACCTGAAAAAAAATGGTCCCTCATGGTCGTTGCCATCTCTTTATCCCTAACCTGATCCTTCCACTGAGCACCCACCCCTTTTACCCTATACTTAGCTCCAGAGGTCGGCCAATGTCATCTTCTGTGAACCAGGACATATCTGCACTCTTGAAAGCCGATCCACAAACTGAAGAATCAAGGTAAGTGTCGTATAATGTATTTTAATGGTGTTTTTAGGTATTCTTTCACCAAATTATCAACATGGGCTTTTTGGGACCCCACCTCATGAACCCTGTCACTTGGCCCTAAAGATGATTTCATGGTCACTGCACAAAATTACCTTTTGGGGCTGATTTATAAAATGACAGTGTCAGTGTTCATGAGGTGTGGTCCCAAAAGCCCATTTTGAAAATTTGGTGACAAAATTACAAAAAATGATTGAGTTACAAGCGTGTGTTGAAATTCTTCTATGCAGCCACATTTTTTTTGGTAATTTACAATATTTTGACTCCAGATTTTCAGCATACCTATTTTTTTACACCACCTCATGAACAGTATAGCTGTTATTTTTCACATCCTGTCCAAAACATGTTTTAACACCCGTGGCACGGAATGGCATTTCACCACAAATTTGAACATTTTCACCCACATGGTTTATGAGGTGGGGTCATAAGAAGACTATGTTGAAAGCTTGGAGTCAAAATATTAAAAAACAAAAAAAATTATTAAGCAACATTTTTTGCAGGGATTTCTGTTGCACCCCTGGGGAACATGCTGCCTTACCTTGCCAGCGAGTTGAGTTCAGGTGTGAACTCAGGGAGCCTATTTACTGGGACAAGGCTGATGGGGAAGGTGTTGCAGCAAGAAACACCAGTCACAGCCTGGGTGGGGACAGAGAAGTGTTTTTGCACAGACACCACACCCTGTGGTGGGTCAGGGAACCTCACCCACAAAGTATCGACATGTGTGCCATGGTCTGCTGGGTCATGCACTGTGTCAGGACTGCCTCCAATATTGTATTTATCACATTTTGCACAGGTTCTGAAGAGACCTGTGCAAATGAGGATGCAGTTCTACTATTAGAAAAAGAAGGGACATTCTTTGCAAAAAAATGCATTAAGGCAGACATTAGGGTTGTAAAACCCAAAGAGCACAAAGACCGGAAATAAAAAAGTTAGGGATTTGGGTCTCTGGAGTATTGCAGAATCAGTGATGGGGTCTTACTTGGGGATGTCAACTCTAATGCCCACCCCTACCCTGGATGGGATAAGGCCATCAGATAAAGCCCCATGCAGGGTACATAGGGCCCGGTGCATGAAGAAAGATCTGACATATACTGTTGGCCATACTGTACAGATATCACTATGATGCACTAGGTTGGCGCTGTATCTTGTGTTTTGGACAGGAGGCTATGGGCTGGGTGGGTGGACATTTGGTTTGACAACCCCAAGTAAGATCCCACCACTGATTCACCAAAACTCCAGAGACCCAAATCACTAATGTATTTTTCATTTTCCATCTTTGTGCACTTCGCATTTTACAACCCTAATGTCTGCTTTAATGTAGTTTTTTTCAAAAGAAGATATATATATATATATATATATATATATGATATGGGATATGCCATACTCTTAATGTAAATATCTCTGACATTTTTCCTGGGTGCAGTTTAATTTTATGACATCACTAGTGATGAATCCATGAGTGACACAAAAGGTCAAACTGCACAAATGACAAATATCAAGGATATTTTTTTATTATAGCCATGGCATAGTTAATATATACAGCACATGTTGCATTTAAGTTTACTGTTGTTTTCTTCATTTTTTTGGCTTGTAATCACAATTTTGGAAGCCCAGCAGAGTTTCAAAATGACAGAAATGATTGTTTAACAAGACAAACTTGATGCTTTTGAGTGCATCACTGCATCACAATGCCAGTGTGTTAGTGGAGTGCTACTTATGGCTATGCAGAATGCAAAATTCCACATTCAGAATTGTTACAGAATTGCAATTCCACTTCTGAAATTCTTTGCAGAATTTCTTTTTAAATTCCACAGAATTTTGAAAAGCATTCCTGTGCAGACTGTGGAATAATTTTCCATAGATCATGCAAACTGCAGAGTAATTTTTTTGCAGATTACAGAAATGGAATCTGCAGTATATGTGTACTGTGGATTATTATTCTACAAATAAACATTTTGCATGTGGAATGTCAAAATTCTGCTAATGACAGAACTTAACAGAATTTTCTGACACTCCACAGAATTTTGTTCCACCAGAAATTCAACATTTCGAACAGCCCTAGCTACTGCAGTAATCTCGGTGGACTCTAGGACATGGCCTGCAGAGGTGCTGGGCAGGGTGTTCTGAGAATACAGTAGAATGAGTCATGATACCATTGCTGGATTTACGAGAGTGCTGGTCAGGTCTGGGTAAAAAGACTTGATGGTTTGCTGGAGTTTTGTATGATAATGTATGTGTTGCAGAAAGTGTGTGGGAGATATTTTGGGACATAAAGGCATATTTCTATTACAAGGAAAGATGAAAGCAGTTCCATTTTTATTTATTAAGTACGGACCCAGTCTGTGGGCCAGGAGGTTGTTGCTGTGCTGGAGTCAGTGAGTGAGTGAATGGCAGAATTTCTAAAAATAAAAACATGCTTTTCATGCTGCTGGCTCCAGCCAGTCCTAACCTACAGTGAGAATATTTTTGCCACTATGAACCTATAATATGAATAGCACAATATTCTCACTTTAGGTCACCAAAGTGACAAAATATCATTGATATTTGCCTATAAATATTCTCACAGGTGTTGCATACACAAGGTATATGCTAACACTCTAACTGAAATAGCACTGATATTTCTCCCAAGTGCAGTGTGTGACATCATGAGTAATGAAGCCACCAGTCATGTCAAAGGTCCGAGTTCATGATGAGAAATATCAGCAGTATTTCAGGAAGGGCCATAACATATTCCATTTATACAGTGCCCTTTTCTGTTTGTGTGGCAGGCTAGCCACTCTGAATCTTGAACCCTGCAACTTGAAATTATTGTCCAAGTGCAACAGGGCTGTGGAAGTGCAGGTAGAGTGGTGGGATGCAAGGGATCAATAGTAATAGGATGAGGGAGATGATACTGTACCTGTACAGATCCCTTGTTTGTCCTTTCCTGGAATACTGTGTGCAGTTCTGGAGCTCACACTTGAGGAATGACAGGGACAGACTGGAGATGGTACAGAGGACAGTAACCAAAATGATCCATGGTTAAGGAAAATGCTACATGGAGAGGTTGGAAGATCTCAACATGCACACACTGAATGGCAAGACAAGAGAGGAGAGCTATGACAGAGACATGTACATCCATAGAATAAACAAGGTGGACTGTAAGGATCTGCTGACACTGAGAATGAAAACAGGTAAAACATAGAATCTTAATGAAGCTGGTGGAAGGACAGTGAATCAGGAGGGATCCCAGGAAGTACCTTTCCAGGAAGAGGGTGATCAACTGGTGCAACAAGCTGCTCAGGGAGGATATCTGTGATAATTCAGGAGGAGGGCTCAGACATACAGTTGGTAAAACAAATATATAAGATGTGTATGAGTAGAATGGGAGGGGAGGGTTAAGCTTGATTAAGCAGACTGAATATGCTATTGAGTCTTTTGCTGCTAACAACATCTGTATTTCTATGTAAGCTTGAAAAAAAATGGTTCTTAAAACATACTGTAGCACAGTTAATGAATGTGACATGCATACAATTAAGATGATGACAGATGATAATACTACTGGAAAAATAATCTAAAAATGCAATTTATATACGTCATTATGAAATAAAGTAAAGTAAAACACAAAGCTAATAAGACATTGGAGGCCTCTGACTTGGGCGTGGAACCAGTTGGATGATCTGATCATTACACCATGGGGTTTAGTTTTAGTGCCCACTTTCATAGGCATAACCCTGTGGAGATGGTCACGTATCGCTCTTTACAAGGTATTAAATCTGAAGGCCTAGTAGCAGTACTTGACCTATTGTCTCTTCCAGTAGCAAACAGCGACCCAGAGGCCCTCGTTGTAGCCTATAATAAGGGTATATTGGCATCCCTGGATCTCGTTGCTCCTGTCTGTGTTCGTCCTCTCTCCCTTCACCCTTGGTCACCATGGTTTGATGGGAAGTTGAGGGAGCTACGGCAACTGGAACGAAGGTTAGAGCCTTGCTGGCGGAGATCCTCCCTTGATGCCGACCACCTTAAATTGATGAAGCAATATGAAGCCTATCAATCTGCAATCTCCCATTAGAAAGCAGAATTCCTGTCCAGGGAGATTGCTGTTGCTCAGAATTGACAAGCTCAGCTTTTTTGCACTGTAGACAGACTGTGCAACCCAGTCTGTCTACAGGTGCGAAAAACCTTTTTGACGGTACAGTGTGATGAGCTTGCTTGATTCTGTGCAAATAGGGTGGCTGACATCAGGGTGGCGCTTCATCCAGCACACTCTGGTGTTGCTGTGTACCAGCATGTGGCTGCTGCTCCTCAGTTTTCCTGGAGTACCTTAGTCTGACCGGAGTTCATGGATGTCATGCGGATTGTCCAGGGTATACACCCTACATGCTGTAGTTTGGATCCTGAAACAACCTCCCTGATCTTGGGTTGTATAGATTCTATTGGTCAAGTCCTTACATGGATAGTCAGGTGCTCCTTGGAAACAGGGGAGTTTACTAGCTCCCTGAAGGAGGCAGTGGTTATACTCCTTCTGAAGAAAGCTTCTTTGGACCCCAACTGCCATGTTAACTACAGACCGATCTCTAATCTTCCCTTTTTAGGGAAGATGATTGAGAAAGTAGTGGCCATTCAGCTGGAGAACCATTTGACCATCTATGACATCTATGAACCCCTCCAGTCCAGTTTTCGAAAGAGGCATAGTACAGAGACAGCGCTGGTTCAGGTGCTCAACGATCTCCTGATGGCTAGAGATCAGAAGAGCCGTTCCATCTTGGTTCTTCTAGATTTCTTATCATCATTTGACACAGTGGACCAAGGGGCATTGCAGAACCATCTGAGATGCATCTGTGGACTATCTGGTGTAGTCCTCAGGTGGTTTACATCTTACCTCACCGGAAGAACACAGAGTGGTATCTGGGGTTTATTCCTTGGATCCAGTTTCTCTATCATGTGGGGTTCCTCAGGGTTCGGTATTGTCCCCCTTGTTGTTTGCAGTGTATATGCTGCCCCTTGGAGACATTATAAGAAGATATGGGCTGAGGTTTCACTGCTATGCTGATGATACCCAGCTCTACCTTTCTTTTGCAACTGACCAGGATGGAGCTCTCTTGGTCATTAATAACTGCCTCATTGAAATCCAGGAGTGGATGGATGTGATTTGGCTGAAGTTGAACTCTGATAAGACTGAGGTGCTGGTCGTGGATCCAGTGTGCTGGACAGGGGGGTTTGGGGTAGGTTTGCCCTCTGGGCTATTCCTTGGGGGCAGATCTCTCCCGACCTCCGAACAGGTGCGGAACCTTGGGGTAATTTTTGATGAAGGGCTTACCCTGCATTCACAGGTGTCTGCCGTTGTTAAATCCTCTTTCTATCATCTGAGGAATATATCCAGGAGTAAGTACCTTGCTCCCCCTTGTGATCTTCCTATGCTGGTCCATGCCTTTGTGTTCCCACACTTGGACTATTGCAATTCCTTATAACTAGGGCTACATGGGGTGGAAATCAGCTGCTTGCAGCTGGTACAGAATGCTGTGGCCCGGCTTTTGACAGGAACATCCCAGTCCAGTCATATTTCGCTGGTGCTGCGTGGACCGCACTGGCTGCCTATACAGTGGCGGATTACCTTTAAAGCCATTTTATTGACTTTTAAAGCCCTACACAGACAGGGACTGGACTATCTGAAAGAGTTCCTGGCTCCCTACCACACCAGGCATTTGCTCTGCTCATCTGACGAGGGGTTGCTAGAGATACTGAGGGTGTGTTTAAGATCTGCTGGGGCCCGGGCATTTATACTTGCTGCCCTACTCTCTGGAATTCTCTACCCAGTCAGTTACGGGAATGCCCAACCATGGAGGGATTTAAACAGGCCTTGAAAACTCATTTATGGAGACAAGCATTTGTTTATTTTTTGTTTGTATACAGTCTAGGAATGACAACCCTTTGAGTCAGGGACTCATTTACAAAGGCTCCACGTCTTACATTTAGTGAGGACATATACAGAGTAATATACAGTATAGAAATAAGTACAGAGACAACAATAGGATAAACAAGTACTAAGCATCACCACAGGCGCAAGAGATCTACAGCTATTATTTACAGGTTTTTTTTTTCCTAGCAAAAGAAGCCTAAGTATATAGAGTCATTTATGAGCAATTTGGTGACCAAAGTCTTTCTGACTGCAGTAGTGGTTTTATGATTGTTTTATATTTTAATGATATTGTGATGTATGGTGTGTTTTAATTTGTTCAGCACCTTGGTTTTTGAAAGGCACCTTAAAAATAAAGATTATTATTATTATTATACTGGGTTTTAACCTGCTACTGCTGTTGTGTTGCAGTGCAACTCTCTCTTATGACATCACAAGGAAACATTAGCTAAAGCTACATAAATCTGCACCAAGAGGATGTTGTTCAAGTTTTTTTGCAAAACAAAATACTTCAAAATAACAACTTTAAAATAAAAGTTATGATTTTTATTTCAAGTAGGCAAATAGGCATATCTATCTATAAATATATATATATATATATATATATAGTATATATATATATATATATATATACATATATATATATATATATATATATTATATACAGTATATATATATATATAAAATTATGTTTCAGAATAGTCAAAATAAAACTAAAGTAAGGGAGATTGAGAAAACACTTTTAACTTTCTGGGTGCAACCAGTAGTCATTTCGGCACTCAACTCTAGTTATAATTTTTGTTATGAATTCAGAATGGCAAAAACTTTTCCCCATGTTTCTTCATACAACATATAATTACTGGTAACCCTATTTAACAACCGGATTATGAGTACTTTTAAGCATCATAATAACCCGTAATTGGGTTATTATGACATTTCTAAAAACTTAGTTTCAGTCTTTGTCACTCATTTGTAGTGCACTACCTAACTGGCTGTCACTTTGTGTGTTTGGCGGGCCACGCGTGCGAGCATGAAAAAAAATGACAGTCTCGTTTTCCCCTTTCCCAAGGACCCACAGTCATCACCCAGACTTCCCTCTCATCCTCCTCACAAGCAAGAGACCAGTTTCTTCTTTTTGTTTTATCTGGTTGATCATGCCTTTACAAAAAAATGTATGTGGTTGATCCTGCTCTTATTAGGAATCAGTCGAAGATTTGGGAGACATCCTCTCTGATCGTGAATGGACCGTAGTGACTGACTACTCTCACTGCAGTCCAGCAGCACCTAAAACTTATTTGCAATTTCAAACAAAGAAAAAAAATGGTGAAAAAATAAAAAGGTGGCAACTGGAATTAATGATGCTCAGACATAAAAAGATATGTACCAAAGAAAAAAAAGTCTGGCAACTCAAAAGGAACACATTCACTATAAATTAAAGTGAAAATATCTAATTTTATTATAAATACATAATTGTAGTAGTAGCAGCAAAATATTTACCACTGTGCAAACAACGCCATAAAAACATGCCTTGATAAAGCATTGGAAAATGTGAAACATTGGTGTGTTTTTATGGCATTGTTTGCACAGAGGTAAATATTTTGCTTCTACTACTACAATTATGTATTTATATTAAATTTGGATATTTTCACTTTAAATTATAGTGAATGTGGTCCTTTTGAGTTGCCAGACTTTTTTTCTCTTTGGTAAAGAAAAAATAATAACCGAATTGGAACGAGAGAGAGAGAGACAGGCTGACAGACACTGTTAGCAGGTGTGTGTGTGTGTATGTGTCTTTTCTCTCTCTCTCTCTCTCTCTCTTTCTCTTGCTGTTTGACAGCAATGCTCAAAAAACTCCCTGCACCAGTAATTATAAAAAATAAAAGATAGACAAGTCTTGGTTATGGATTTTCTTTTACACACCTCAGTGTGTGATGACTTCATAAACCTTGAGCTTCACTCTCGAGGTTTATGGGTCATCACACACCTCAGGTGTGTTAGAAAATCCATAACACACATTTGTCTGTCCATTATTCTCTATGCTCTGCCCTGAATGGCAATAAAATATTTTGTCTGACATGATAATGTCCATAAGGTTATTTATCAATGCTGCATAGACTGTTTGGTTCATGTATATCTGATGTTAAACAATACATATTTTACTTACCATTGTTGCTGTTAGAATTAGCTTTTATCTGGTTCTCTGTGAAATGTATCTTCTGGCAGTAAAATTTTGGCAAAATTCCACAAAATTGTTACTTCAGTTGTTTCCAACTATGTTTTGATGTATGTGTCTGAATTGCACCACATTAGGTATGGTGCCTTTACCATACAGACGTGTTCTGAATTTGGAATTTTTATCATTAATGGTGGCAATGTTATAAGCCTCCAAACTTTCAGAAATTTGAAACTTTAAGCTAGCAATTGTGCAAACTGCAGAATTTTAAGACCGTGTAACTTTAAATCGAGAGAACTGAATATCAACAGTTTTTTAGCTTCATTGACCCTAAATATTAGACTTTAAGGCAACCTCATGGCCCTGCAACAGAGCATCATACTACCATGATAACAACCTGGAATCAGAAGTAAACCCAGAAAGTCATGACGGGAGGCAGGCCATGGCTGCGACAGATGCCACTTGGTAGTGCATCTTGGTAAGGAAAGGTTGGTGGTTGGTTGTACCAACACAGCAACACCAACAGCTGTGCCAGAGATCTTGCTCTAGGTGCAGGGAAAGCTGAGACTGAGTGAGGATGACGAGGCACTTCCCTAACCAGGGGAAATGGGGGGATATCAGAGAAAATTGCATTAGCCAACTGAATGACAACTGGGTCCAGCCTAATCAGAGTCTATCTCTAAGAGATGAGGTGCTGTCTGGGAGAAAAAACCAATATGAAAAAAAGAGGCTATGTGTGTCAACTGTCAATTCTCTTGTTTAAAGTCTGGTCAAGTTATAAGCAGCCAAAGATTATAAAATAACATCAGTAATTAAGATAAAGTTCATGAGCTTTTGTGAAACGATGGAATGCTGTGATATGCAGTAGTTGTTGAAGCCATGTGCATCCATTTTTCTGAGTTGTATAATTGAGTTGCCTTTATAAAGGAAGGCAAAGACTGGGTAAAGAGACAAAAGGTAACATTTGCAGTAGGCTTCATAGTAAAAGTATAATGGTGCCAAGTGTCATGTCACTGTCTCGAGTGATGAATCATGAAGAATAGTCATGGACGTCATTGTGCACTAGCCTGTCTTCTTATAATATAACAGCTAACCACTAGAGCCCACTGACTTAATGACTTGTGGTAATACATGCATGTGCATAATTGTTTCTATTCTCTGCCACCTGCTGACTCTATAAAAACCCTTTAGATAACTCTGTATATGTTTACTACTTGAAACCAGTATCACCATGTCGCCAAGCCTTTAACTAGTTTTGACTTCAGACATTATGATAGAAGTATCTGGATATCTTTAGTAATAATGGAGCATGATGCTGGGCATCACTGTCACAGGAGTGTTGGAGGACTATTGCAGGGCTGTGTTGCTAATGCAAATAAGGTGAGTCAGTGTTGATGAATGCTTTGTAAAAATTTAATTCCAGAAGTGAAATTCTAGTGACATCACCTATTATGTGACCATGAATTTTTGAGCAACTTTTGTCAACTAGTAATTTCTAAGGTATCCACAATACATTTTAACCTACTAAATCTCATTTATCCAGCTTAATTAGATTCCAGAGCACATTTACCTTGGTATGCATGCCAAATCTTAAGTGTACACCTGCACTAGCAGTGTAGTTATAACATCCAAATATTTTGAATATTTTCACACTTTAAAAAATAAATTATGAAATTCTAAACTCATGTAATGTACAAGTTATGTAACTAACAACCCCTCTATCTTATGTGTACACCTGCAATAGCAGTGTAGCTATGAAGATCCAAATAGTTTGAACATTTTCACACACTTTAATAAATAGTGAAATATTGTACTCCTGTAACACTTACTGTACAAGTTACGCAACTAACAAACACTTATTTATCAGGTTCTAAGACTCTTCCAAGAAAGTATGTATATAAATTTTCAATCATCTAGATCTGAAGGTGGTTATAGTGTAAGTACAGAAATATTTTCAGAAATTTTACATGAATAATAAATTGCCAAACTTTATGACACTATAGCTTCCTGACCCCTCATCATAATGTCTTGAAACTTGGTATTGTTTAGGGCCTCTTCCAAACAATACGCATGCTGAACTGCAGATCTCTAGCTTTGAGACTGCATGAGTTGTGGTCAATTAAATAATTTAAAAAAATTCTGCAAAATGTCCGAAACATTTGCGAAAGTTCATGAATTTGTAAGAATTTTGTGAAAATTCTGTGAAATTGCATTTTTCTAATTTCACCCAGCCCTATTTTTAACATATGCAGTATATTTATACTGTATGATATCCATTTGTGAAATTCAATATTATGAGCTTAAAATCTTTTGCCATATTCAATGAAGTTGCATTTCTTATCGACATAACTACCTTATCTCAAAGACTTGTTATCTCATAACATTCCTCAAGCATATGGTATAAATTATCATCATGCTTTCATCTCCAGCATTTAATTGATCTATCATTGTTATAGTTGTTCAAATCAGACAAAGCTACAGTAAATGAGAATGGTAAGAATGGTGTACAATGTTACCATGTATACTTTGTAGTGAACCATTAAGTGAAGCATTTGGTGTGCCAGCTTTAATTTTTTCTAGTGTATTACCCCATTCTTCTTCAGTAAGCATATCACACATTTCTTTGTGCCATCTATTATTGAGTTTATTCTCATTGTCAGAATAGTTAGACATTTATATAACTTAGAGATTGTCATTGTTTTTTGTAAGTTTGGATTAACAAGTACTCCTCTCTCAAATAAGTCTTTAAGCAACCATTCTTGTTTGCAGATGAGAAAAATTTGAAAATTTCACTCCATTAAACATTTAATGAAATTCGCACATTTCACAGACATTTTTTATGGATGTGAAATTCAGAATTTTGCCTGCACAGTGCAAAATTGTGCCCGTGGAGCATGAAATTCACCCATAAAATGGCAAAATATCACCACTTGCAGGCAAAATTGTGATATTTTCAGGTGAAATTTTGCATTTTGTAAGCAAAATTTCACTATTTCACACCCACAAAATGTTTTGCAGAACAGCCAAATTTCACAAAATATTTCACTTGGCAAAATTGCCGATTATGCCCATGAAATTTAATTTTGACACATCTCTAGTCTTGTTTGAATTATTTTAACACATGTATTCATATAATATTTATTTGTTCAACCTAACATTATAAGGTTGAAATCTCTTGGTGTACTCAAAGAAGTTGAGTTTCTTATTAACATGACTACCTTATACCAAAGACATGCTGGGCTCTATTTTCAAAGGTTTTCTCCTATTCTGGGTTACACTTTATTTTAAGTGTCCTTAATTACACTGAAACTACTATATAACTACAATGTAACTACTATGTAACTTCTGTTTAGGTACATGTAACTACAATGTAGTAGTAAACTAGTTTCACACTTGCGGTTTGGGGTAGTTACACAATTTGCATGAACTGGTAGTTACTGCAGTTATTGTTGCCTCCCTTTTGCCTCAAATCAGTTCTGTCTGGCAAATGTAACTATGTATGTTTCACATTGCAACAGCTGCTACAAGTGTAGTTACACTTCCAGCATATTCAATTTTTCTGTTGCACTTTGCAACAGCTGTTACATGTGCAGTTACACTTCCAGCATAAATCAATGTGTGCCAAAAGAGAGATGGTTGTGGTTGCATGAGTAACCACCACCTTATGCAATTTGTATAACTATACACCAGAAAGGGTCCCTACCTTTGTATCCTTCACCACCCACCACCACTCCACACAGCAGATCAATGGTAAAGTATGATATGTAGCCATGTCCTACCCCACAGCCACCCACCGGGGCCACAGCAAGCCAGGAGTGTGGATGCAGAAGAGGTGTGGGTAAATGCTACAGAAGCAACACATTTCTTAGTAACTACAGAACTGTTACAAGCCAATACATAATTATGTAAATGTTTTCTCTTGTATAAGTAAACAACATATTTGTATAGCAATTCAAAATATTAGATTGCATGTTTGTTAAGCAGTAAGTGCATGAGGGAATGATTTGTGCAGGAAAGCATACACCAGAACTGCAGTATTGACATTCAATGTAATTGTACAGTAGCTATACCCTTCTTCATATATTTAAGTGTCAGTTTCTGTGTACTTACATTGCAAATACATGTTAGTTAGGAATTAGCTGTGGAAACAATGCCTCAGAAGCAGCATTTTTCATAGTAACTATAGCACTGTCACACCCTTCTTCTTACACTATATTTTAAATGTCAGTTTCAGTGTACGTACTTTGCAAATACATGTTAGTTGGTAGTTAGTCATTAACTGTGGAAACAATGCTATAGAAGCAGCACTTTCCATGGTAACTACAGTACTGTTACTCCCTTCTTCTTACACTTTATTTTAAGTGTCAGTTTCTGCATACATACTTTGTAAGGACATGTTAGTTAGGCATTAACTGGGGAAACAATGTAACAGAAAGGACATGTTCCTTAGTAACTACAGCTCTGTTAAAAGTCAATAAGTAAGTATGTAAATTAATTATTTTTTTTATTGTATAGCAATTTACAATGTTAGATTGCATGTTTATTTTTAGTTATTTTTTGGGGGTCACACAGTACACAAGTGGTGGCTCTGGGATTTGAACCCAATTCTCCAGGTTTGCAGGTCAATGCTTATAACCAGTGTGCTATACTGAAGTAACTTCATGAGGAAATGATTTCCAAAGGATAATTTTAAGTCACCAATTACACTGTAACTACTGTATAACTACAATACTTACTGTATGCAACACAATCAGAAATGCTAACGCAACTCATTGGCGGAACACTTTAATGTGACTTGTACTGTACACTGTAACTGCACTACTATGTAGTTGTTAACTAGTTTCACTGTGTGTCTTGTGTACTTACATAACTTTAAATGTGCTGCTTTTGTGAGTTTCATCCACACCTCTACTGCACCCACACCCCTGTCCTGCTGCTGACCAGGTGGGTGGTTAGGGGTGGGGCATAACTACCCTTTGATGAGAGTCCTGATTCTTCTGTACCTAAAACTAAATTGTCCTGTTGTACAATGCTGAACAGTCATAAGACTGACTGATTGTACATCATGTGTATTGCAGCCGCACTTCAACTGCTACTCTATTGTGTTTCAGCTATATTCTTGCACTTAATTGTACCTAGCTGTACTCAGTATATTCAATGTATTTTATTTCCTGTATCTTTCTCTGTTAATGTAAGTGTATTGTCTATATTACCTATGTACCATCTTTATGGTCAGCTTCATGCCTGAAAATGGTCCACTGAATCAGTGCTGCCCTGAAGTCTGATGCATTACGTAGCTCTGACAGGTCAGCCAGCAATGGGCTCTGGCTCCTCATCTACTTCAACTCTGCTCACCAGAAAGAGAGGAAAACAGATGGATAGAAAATGGATTTTATTTATTTATTTATTTACTTTTTGTTGACCGGGTAAGTGCACTAGACAAATCCTACCTATTTTCAGGCACGACCCGAGGGAGGGGGATACAAATGAATGCCAACTGATCTTGAACCAGATTAAGCTGTTGGTGGTATTTTTTACTGAATGAGGGAAATTTGGCCAGGGCACTGGGGAAATTCCCCTACTCTTTTCAATAAGTGCCATGGGATCTTTAACATCGACCTGAACTACCACCAATCCAGGCAGATGGGACCTCGGTTTAACGTCTCATCCGAAAGATGGCACCTCAGAAGTGCAGCACCCCTCTCATGCTGCACTACAGTGTCAGTACTGGGATATTAACAGAAGTGCCAGATGTGGGAACTGAACCCACAGCCCTCTGATCTCCTGGCCTCAGAATCAAGTGTGCTACCTACTGAGCCACTGACACTGTAATATGGGTGGGGCAAGGTAGCCCAAGGGATAGCTAAAGGAAAGGATGTAAAACTGAAAAAGGATTAAGCCGGCCAGAGGCCAGAGGATAGAAAAGGTGGAACTGAGGGCATGGGCTTTGGCTCTAGCCCCTGGGTGGCCAATCAGACAGAAAAAGAAGAGAAAAAGGTAAAGTAAAAAGGAAGAAAGATGGGGGGAGGAATAGAGAGACCACACCACATCCATTACCCAGAAAGAAATCTGGGAAAAAGATGTTTGACATCTAGGAGGTCACTGAGCCTGTTGCTGTCCCATGGAGACTACAGAATTTGGATGAAACAAAGCTAGGCCATCATGAAAGGGTGAGAGTAGAGTATTAGACAACAATCTCAGACATCAATTCCTCCTGAAGAGCATGTGTGGAGAAGGTCCCTCCTCTCCCCCACTGCAGTACAAGGTGTTGACAGCCATCCTGGGACAGGACCTCCTCAGATTACTGTTGTCCTGAAAGACAGAACCCTCAGGGTTCAGGGGGGAATCCTGCACAGGAGAAGTTCTACCCCCCACAAAAAAGGGGAGAGGAGGAAAAATTATATAAGAAGGGAGAAGGAGAGTCCCCGTGAGCCCTCCCCTCCTCACATAGGGGAACTCCTCCACTATTAGGAGCCAGTCATGACCCACAGGACTGGAACAAGTCCCAGAAGAACCCCCCGGCTGAGAAGGGAAGGACTGAAATGGAGTCCTTAAGGCCAGGGCAAGAAGCCCTACTTCTCTTCCTCCCAGGGTGGGCCCTTTGTCACTTAGGAAGGTAACAGAGGACTTGAAAGTACAAGTGGGACCCCATCCACAATTGGCATAAAGGAGGGGTTGGGCAAGCAGCGACGGGGGATCGCCCAAGGTCTGAGGCCCAGAAGGGGATGGTGGAAAGGTGCAAGTGATGAATGGTGAAGATATATCGGAAGATCAAAAATTATAATAGGTACATAATTTTCATATCATCCTTGTGTAAATCTTCACCATTCATCACTGTCTGAGTGAGTATCGAGACCCCCCTGAAGGGGGCCTGGCACTTTCCTGAAGGACTTGAGTCTTTCAGCCTGTCATGGGAGAGGACCAAAGGAGGTGATCGATTACAGGCCAGTTAGGCCTGCGACTGGTGAGGGTGAGGAGGGACCTCCCATCACCTGGAAGACAGAAGTCACCCCTGTAGTTCCCACCTTGCCCTGCAGGAGAAAAGGTGGGTCCCCCGGAAAACAGAGGCAAGCACCCTATGCCGGGCCAACAGTGGCAAACTTGATAGATGAAGCCACTCTGTCCACCTAATGCAGATCGCTGTCACAGCTAGCCTTGAAGCTACCGCATTGATGTTGTAAGATGCACTTGCCTGGTGCCTTGCGAGCTCCAGGCCCTGCACAGAGAGGGCAGTGACCTGTCTGGTTGCCTCTGTATCAGCCAACAATGCCAGCACCTGGCCTAGCATTGACCATAGATGCCTCTTGTTGGCAGCATGGTGTGCCTGATGAAAAGCAATGCTGAGCATGATATGAACTGAGGAGCACAGTCTCCATCTCCAGCGTTAAAACTTCACAGAGTCCTCATCTGGGGGTTGGTCATGTTCTGGGTGTCTGAACCTGGAAGGGGCATCCAGTACCCTCACTCCCAAAGAGGGATGAGGCAAGGTCCCTGGAGACCCCTGGGGTGTGCAGTGCCTGCACTGGCAGTCCATAGGGGCTGGATTTGGGACCGATGGGCACTGCCAGGTGTGAGACAATGCCTCCTGAAAGGGAATCAGCCAGGGAAGGACCACCAGGTGGTCCACACTGAATTAGCTAAGGAAGACACGTGTCTTCGGCTCAGTATTGTGTCTTGCAATGTGGGATAATTGAAGATTGCTAACCAGTCTTGATAGGAAGTACTTATACTCTGTTTCATCAGTGTGTGAGGGCAGATGGACAGAGGTATCCTCTTCCTCAAAGGAAGAAGATGAGAAGGCTGATGAATCTGAAGAGTCTGTGTCTGGCTGCTGCAGAGGAGACAGACAAAAGACTTGCTTGTCCATAGCCATGACATACCTGGGAAAGGCAGCAACAGTGGCTCTGAACTTCTCCCAGATCAAAGGCCCAAAGTACCCAAGTGGCCTGGGATATGAGGGGCAGCTGCAGAGGCAATGGGGAGACACATTTCACCTTATGTGAGTGACCTTTGCCAGGGCTAGGGGACCTTGCTGGTGATCTCAGATCTCCTTGGGATCTGCTGGTCCTTGCAGTTACTGGCCACTCAACCAGCTCAAAGTGGTCAGGACTCAGCCCTGAAGGGGAAACTCCCCTGTGAGGTGACCAGGGCTGCATTGAATCAGAAGAATGGACCCCAACCTCACCCAATAAAAGCCTCCCTCAAAGGGGACAAGGAAGAGAACAAGGGTTCAACATTGTGACTACTCTCCAAACACCAAAGGGTCCTCAGGTAAGGTCACTGCCCTGTGCCCTGCTCCCTCAACCACGGTGACTCCAAGGTCAACCTCTTGATCACTCCCAAAGCTAGGGACTGCTCCAATCCCACAGGCCCCTCAAGGGAGACCACAGAAGAGGGAATCCCTGTTCCAGCCCTAGGGGGAGAATGTCACCGGCACTGAGACCAGCAGCTGCACAGGCCCCCGAGACCCAAACCACCATCCCCTCAGACGAAGGGCCACTATTGGCAGTCCTGCTCCTGACCTCACCAACAGAGTGGGAGCCAGCATTGACCAAAATCACCAGTGCCAAGGAAAGGGATGACTGAGAGGTTGCAGAGGTACTGGGCACTGGAGAACCCTCTGACTCCAAGGAGTCAGGCAGCAAGTCTGGATCAGTTTCCTGATCATCTGACTCTGGAGAGGAGGAGGAGATGTAGAAGACCTTCAGATCAGCAGCTGCAGTGGCTTTCCCACCCACACAGCTGCTCACAGCACCACAGGAGGGCCCAGTACTGCTTGCAGTGCTGTGCCAATCATTGGAACAGTGAACCACCCCAGGACCTAGAACAGCACTGGCAGGCAGCACTGAGGAGACTCCCATGCTGGGCCAAGCATGTGTGGGCCACAACACTGGGAGAGCCTGCACCACTGAGGAGGCAACTGCCTGTGCGGTACTCCTGGCCTGGCCCAGAAAGAGCTAGACCATTACTCCAGTACCTCAGAAGTGACCTCTTCCTTGGCAAGGCTAGATGGGGAGGAGGCCCTGTCCTCACTGGTCTGTATTGAACTGGAAGAGAACCCAGACAAAGGGCAGAGGGGACTGCACTTGAAGTCCCTTCTACGATGATGCCCTCTGAAAGTTGTAGGATAGCGGCCAACTTTTCACACAAGGTGCTGCAGTATTCCATGGTCCACTGAGAAGCAAGTGTTACAACTATCCATATTGTGAGATGGACCCAGGCAGGTGAGGCATCAGTCATGCTGGTCCGTGACAGACATCTGCTGGCGCAGGGACACTGGCACATAGGTAGGGCAGCCCGCCTTGGAAAAGCACTTTTTGTCCCCGGATGAACTCAACATGACTCGCAGTAACTATAATAAGAAACAGACTTGCCATCGCTTCAAGAAAGAAAAAGGAAAGTTCTTACCAAATTCTTGAAGAAACAGTAGAATTCTAGTCATGGGAGATTCTATGTTGCAAGAAGTGAAGGCACAGTCCATCAGTGCAAAGGGAGCTGAAACCATGGTGAAATGCATGCCAGAAGCATCTGCAAGAGAGCTAAGGACAGATTTGGATGGCTGTCAAGAAGAGATCAGGATTTCACGTGGATCATTGTCCACCTTGAGACAGATGACATAGCAAATAGGACTGTGGAAGAAGCCAAGGCAGACATGAAGACCCTAGAGGAGAGCCTAAAGGAGTACACAACATATCTGGCCTTCTCGGAGGTGCTGCCAGGTTGGAGGAAGGGCGGAAGTGAGGACAAGATCAGGAACAAAGAGATCAGGGAATTCAACCAGTGGCTCCAGGGTTGGTGCGTAGACAATGGGTTGCACTACATTTGAGACTGGGGGACCTTCTGGGACAGAAAGCTCTTCAAGAATGATGGTCTGCATCTCACCGGAGAAGGAGCGAAAGTGCTAATGCAGATATTGGAGGTCTTCTTGGAGGGTTTAAACTAGGAAGTCTCCAGTACAGAGAAGAAGACCTAAATGAAGACACAGCAGAAAGATACAAAGGCAAGGGGATCTGTGAATGGAAGAGAACCCCACCCAACATAGGACTAAAGGAAACAGGCATATCTATGAGCAAGGTATGACCATAAGTAAAAAAGTAGGTACCTCATGTAAAGTAAAGGAGGGCAGATACAGAAAAAGGGGGATGGCAATGGGATTATAGCAGAGGAGGGAGGCCATGATTGGAAGGCTATATGCATCAATGCCCACAGCCTGGGTAACAAAATTCCAGAACTTGTGGCATTAATGTCCTCCAAGGACCTGGATATCATGGCAGTCACAGATACATGGTACAATAGCAACCATGTCGGGGAGCTAGTCATTCCAGGGTACACGCTGCACTGATGGGACAGGGAAGACAAGAAGGGGAAGGGGTGGCATTGTACATCAGGGAAGGGATAAAAGTGACAGTCTCACTAGACAAGGGGAGGAAAGCAGAGGTACTGTGGGTAACCCTGGATGTGGGGAGGGGAACAGTACTTAGAACAGGAGTGATATGCAGGTCCCCAGGGCAGGTGTAGGATGTAGACAGAGAACTGCTAGAGACTATAGAGAACATGGCAACAAAGGGTGAATTGCTGCTGATGGGTGACTTCAACTCAGCAGATGTGGACTGGAGCATTCTGCAGCAGCCTCATACAGGAGCAAGGGATTCTTGCAATCCCTGCAAGGTGTGAGTCTCACACAGCTAGTGAGAGAGCCTACAAGGGAGAATGCAATTCTTGATCTTTTCCTAAGCAATGGGGACAGAATAAGGGAAGTCAGAGTGGGGGAGAGCCTAGGGACAAGTGACCATCAAGCTGTGGGGTTCATCATAAGGATGTCGTAGGAGGCTAGCCACACAAGGACTAGAATCCTGGATTTCAGGATGACAGACTTCGGTGAGATGAAGGGCAAATTCAGCAAGGCTATGCAGGGATACAGTGACATAAGGGGAGTGGTGGAACAGTGGGATAAGATAAGGGAAGACCTCTACCTAGTAGCAAACCATTGCACCAGGCCCTGCAGCAAGAGCAAAAGAAAGAGGAAACCACTGTGGTTCTTGAGGGGAGCAGCAGAGCTAGTAAGAGGAATATAGCATTTCTGTGGTACAAGGCAATGCAAAGCAAGGAGGACATGCAAGAATACTTGTAAAAATGAAGGGAAGTGAACAAGACATTAAGGGCAGCAAAGGCTGAAACTAAGGAAATGCTACCTAAATCAGTAAAGGAAGGAGGGAAGGCATTCTTTAGGTATATTAGTGAGAGGAAGAAGACAAGGGGGTTGTGAGACTTAGGGAAGAGGGAGGCAGGGTAGTGGAGAAAGTCATTGACAAGGTGACCATCCTCAACAAATACTTCTACTCCGTATTCATGGAAGAAAACAATGGGGATGATCCCCCATTAATGGAGAAGGGGAAACAGGGAGAAGGAGTGGACATTAGACCTTTTTCAGAAGATGAAGCAAAAAGAACACTAGAATGGCATAGAGCAAATAAAGCTATGGGGCCCATTGTGATACACCTGAGGATTCCCAAAGAAGCTCTGGGAGGAACTGGATAAACCTCTAGCTAAGCTGTTCAGTGGATCACTGGAAACAGACATGGTTCCAGAGGAGTGGAGGAGGGCACAAGTTCTACCCCTGCACAAAAGTGGTAGCAAGGAGGAGGCAGGAAACTACTGATGGTCAGTTTGACCTTGATAGAAGGTAAAATGATGGAAACCCTGCTTAAGAAAAGGCTGGTGGACTACCTAGAGACAAGGTGGCTGCCTGGTCCCAAGACACCATGGATTCATGGCAGGGAGGTCATGCCAGATCAACTTGACTGATTTCTTTGAGTGGGTGAAAAAGGAAATAAGCCAGAGTAGAGTGGTAGATGTGGCCTATCTGGACTTCAGGAAGGCCTTTGACACAGTCCCACACAGGAGACTAATCCACAAGCTGGCAAATCTGGGGGAGGGGACAGAGGTGGTCAAATGGGTTAGAAACTGGCTGAGTAACAGAACACAAAGAGTGGTGGTAAATGGGGTTAGCTCACAGGAGGGATGGGTAACAAGTGACATACCCCAAGGATCTGTGCTGGGACCAGTGCTCTTGAATGTCTCTATAAGTGATATTGCAGAGGGTCTAGAAGGAAGGGTTAGCCTGTTCATGAATGATACAAAGTATGTAACAGGGTAGATACACAAGAAGGTACAGAAGAAATGAGAAGAGATCTGAAGAGGCTATAAAACTGGTACAAAGAATGGCAGTTGGGTTTCAGTGCAAAAAAGTGCAAGATTATGCATCTAGGGAGAGGGAATCCTAGGGTCGAGCAGGAACTAAACAAGGTAACACTGGAGGCTATCACTGAGAAAAGGGCTTTAGGGGTAGTCATAGAACACAATCTCAAAGTGGCTAAACAATGTGACAAAACAGTCAGAAAGGTTAACAGAATACTAGGGTGCATAAGGAGGTGTATAACAAGTAGAAGGAGGGAAGTTGTGATACCATTATACAACTCCCTGGTAAGGCCTCATCTGTAGTACTGTATTCAGTACTGGAGGCCCCATCTCCAAAAAGACATAGACAGTAAAGTAAAGTAAAGTAAGTAAGTAAAGTAAATCTTTATTTATATAACGCCTTTCCAGAACCAAGGCACTTTACAAGTAACGTACAATAAAAACATTGAATAACAGTAAAAATTACAGATGCATAAATTAATTGAAATCATCTGGGAAGGCCATATTAAACAAGTACATTTTAAAATCAGATTTAAATCTGTCGATGTTCAGGCATTCTCTTAACTGACACGGTAGAGAATTCCACAGGGTACGGGCCACAAAAGAAAACATATAGGAGCCCGATCTTTTTAAGCCAACCCTGTGAATCTCTAGCAATGCCTCATTGGTGGATCAGAGAGGACAGAGGGGGAAGTAGGGAGTCAAGAGTAGAGATGCAGCGAATTTAAATTCCGCCGGTGAAGTGCCCACAAAGTGGGCACTTCACGCTGTTACTCCGCTACACGAAGTGGCCAATACAAAAAGGCTCACTTCATCTTGTGATTATTACTTCGCATTATTCTTCTGCCTTAACATGAAGTAAGGTGAAGTGACAACAATATTGGCAGCCCTTCACCCACACAGTCACCAAAATTAATGTGTATCCCCAAAATGCTCATGTCTTGTGTCCAGAAAACTCCCCAGTGCTGATGAAGTGTAATGAGTGCACAAGAAATGCAAAGTCTTCCAAAATTAATGGCACGCTCAGATGTCATGCGTGCAGTAGTCACACACAGTCACCAGAATTAATCTGCATCCCCAAAATGCTACTGTCTTGTGTCCAGAAAATTCCCCAGTGCTGACGAAGTGAAAGGAAAGCGTAACAAGAAATGCAGTCTCCCAGAATTAATGGTGCCCTCTGTCATGCGCGCAGTGGTCACACACTGTCACCAGAATTAATGTGCATCCCTATAATGTTACTGTCTTGTGTCCAGAAAATTCCCCAGTGCTGAAGAACTGAAATGAGAGCGTGACAAGTAATGCAAAGTCTCCCAGAATTAATGGCACACTCTGTCATGTGCGCAGTGGTCACACACCGTCATCAGAATTAATTTGCATCCTCAAAGTGCTACTGTCTTGTGTCCAGAAAATTCCGCAGTGCTGATGAAGTGAAATGAGAGTGTAACAAAAACTGCAAAGTGTCCCAGAATTAATGGTGCACTCCATAATGCATGCAATGGTCACACACAGTCACCAGTATTAATTTGCATTCCCAAAATCCTACTGTCTTGTGTCCAGAAAATTACCCAGTGCTGACAAAGTGAAATGAAAGGGTAACAAAAAATGCAAAGTCTCCCAGAATTAATGGTGTACTACAAACTCACAAACAGGTTAAGATTGCACTGCACACTCAAGAGATGCAGAAGCAAAGGCACAACAACAACACCTAACCAGTGCTCACAAGTCACAAATCCAAATCTGGAAAAGAATACCTTTTGCCAGTTAGGGGGGGGTAGTGCACGGCAGTAACAGTCCACTACCAGTAAAGATATCACAAAGCAGTATAAAAAATTAATGCAGGAGCAGTGGATAGCAGATTCACACTTCTGCAATTACTCTGTGGCACAATAAAAGGTGTCTGATTTAATGGGATGTATTGCACACACACTCATAGACACTACAAGTAATACATAGCAAATTGAAAATCTTTAGTAATATAACCAAATGTTTTAGGCAAACTAAAATTATACACTGCTGCACCACAACAATCAGCAAACAAATTTCAAGAATTACTGAAAATATTACTATATGTACATTAACACAGTTATACAAGAAAAATATAACCAAAACAGAGACTGCCTTTTTCTCCCAGTTAATCTACCTATACCACAGATATGCCCCTCCCCCAAAGCACACTTCACAGTACACAGACTGATTGTTGTAAATTAACATTGAAAATCCACACATAAACAATAAACACTCGATGATATGAGCACAGAAGGGTTTCCTACAATCGATGCACTATATTTTGAGCCAAAATAGTTCAAAAAGGCTTTTTTAACAGTATTTAGAGGACTTGAATCACAGAGTTCTGAGAGGAAACTGTCTCCGTCTTCCACTACACACACACTACACAGAACTGAGGCTGTGCAGAACAATCTAGAGCCCATGTGACCTGCAATCCCATGAAGCACTGCAAAATTCACCTTTGGAGCTCAAAAACAAGGCAAAGTGAGGTGAAGCACATTGTTTTCAATGTACTTCACCTTAAAACTGGTGGAGAAGTGGTTTGAGGAAGGCAGAATAACACGAAGTAATTGTTTTCAATGGACTACTTCACATTCCCCATTATAATGCGAAGTACTCTGCTTCGCATTGTGGAGTACTTCGTGGATTCTGCATTACTCAGTGAATCATTTCACAGAGTGAATTTTGGGCACTTCGCCCACCACTAGTCAGGAGATTTTGCAGGTAGCTGGGTCCCTGTATGTGTAGGCCTTCATAGGTCAGTAAACCAACCTTAAAGGTGACCTACCACTGAACGGGCAGCCAGTGCAGTCCACACAGCACAGGTGTAATATGACTGGTCCTGGATGTACTCATCAAAAGCCTGGCCACCACGTTCTGCACTAGCTGCAAGCAGTGGATATCAACCTCAGGAAGCCCTAGGTAGAGGGCATTGCAGTAGACAGCTTGGGTGGTGATGAAGGCATGGACCAGTGTTGGCATGTTATCTAGAGGAAACAAGTGTTTCACCTGGGCAATATTCCTCAGGTGGTAAAATGAGGCTTTGACAACTGCCAACACCTGAGATTTCAGGGACAGGCCATCATCAAAAATAATGCCCAGGTTACACACCTGGTCTGAGGTAGTGAGCTGGACACCATCAAGCCATAAGTCTGATGTCTGCCCCACCCCCAAACCAGCTCCAGGATGACCTGGGTCCACAACCAACACTTTGGTCTTGTCCAGATTTAGTCTCAGCCAGCTGGTGCTCATCCAGTCCTTGATCTCAGTGAGACAGTTGTTAAACACACAGACTACATTAACTTGTTCAGGTAGAAAGACCATATACAGTTGAGTATCATCTGCATAACAATGAAAACTCAAACTGTATCACCTAATGATATCTCCTAATACACTGCGAACAACATAGGTGACAGTATGGAGCCCTGTGGCACCCCACAGGATAGGAGAAGAGCGTCAGAGGAATAAATTCCAGTGACACCCCCTCTGAGACTTGTCCTTGAGGAAAGATCAAAACCATTCAAGGACTGCCACTGACAGTCCACAGAAAAGCCACAGGTACTCCAATAGCACACCATGGTCCACAGTGTCAAATGCTGCAGATAGATCAAGAAGGACCAGAAGAGTTTGAGCCTTTTGATATTTTGCTATTAGGAGGTCATTCTACACCCGGACAAGTGCAGTCTCAGTGCTATGACTCTTCCTAAATCCAGACTGGAGAGCATCACAGACATTTTGGGTCACAAGATGATCATCCAATTGCAGCCCAACTGCCTTCTCAATAATCTTACCAACAAAAGGCAGGTTAGAGACAGGCCTGTAATTGGCTGGACAGTCTGGATCCAAGGAGTTTTTTTAAGGAGTGGTCATATGACCGCCTCCTTGAGGGGATCAGGAAAGGCACCCCTCTCCAAGGAACTCCAGACAATTTTAGCTAGGATCAGGCAGATAATATCTACACAGCCTACTAATAGGTGTGTAGGTCCCAGATCCAAACTACAGCTTGTTGTGTGCAACGTTTGAATGATCTTCACAATGTTTGGGAATTCCAGCCTACTAAAGTCTGTCCAGACAAACTGAGTGTTCATCACCTCATGCTGACCTCCACAGTCCCTCATAGGGAGAACCGGGCCTATGTCAGACCAAATATTGGCAACCTTATCTGCAAAGAATCAAGCAAACTCCTCACATTTAGCCCAAGAAAATGCCCTTCTGGGTTAGAGACATACTGGATTGAACAATCTGTCTACAGTCCAGAAGAGCTAAGCCTGTCAATTTTATGTAGCAGAAATCTCCTTGGACAGGAACTCTGCCTTCTTATAGGTGATTTCCAATTGATAGCCCTTATAATGTTCCATCAATCTAAACCTGTCAACATCCTGGCCAGACCTCTGCCATGCTCTCCCCAGCCTTCGACCAACTCTCCTCAACTCTTTCAAGGAACCGTCAAACCAAGGGGTCCTTGGGTGAAGAGTGAGTGGTTGAACATGAACAGGAGCAATCTTGTCCAGGGTATCTCCTACCACCTTATTATAGGCCAGTATGAGAACCTCTGGACTCATGCATTCATCCAACAAACCCCATAGATTCAGCACCCCCGATAGAACTTCTGGGGTAATTCCCATTAAAGGGTGGTACTGGACCATCTCCATCGGGCAGGTCCATTGGGGGAGGCCCCAAAAATGAACCTTATGGTGTGATGGTTGGACCAACTGACTAGTTCCACCCCCAAATCTGTGATCTCCATCCCCAGGAGGAACACCAGATCCAACAAGTGACCCCTTATATGGGTAGAGGAGGTAACCACCTGTGTAAGGCCTAGCATACTCATTAGCTGGAGGAGATTCTGACCAAACTGTGAGAGTTCATCATCGACCCAGGCACTGATGTTCCCCAGGATTAACCATCTGGGGAACTCCAGTGCCATGTCGATGATGAAATCTGCTGTCTCCTTCAGGAATTCTCCACCTTCACCAGGTGGAAGATAAATGAGGAGTATCCCGCACCATATGCCTCTCCCAGGATACATGCAAAAGATCTGTTGGACTCCACTGGCACATCAACAAGGCCCAGTTCCATCCTAAATATAATGGCAACACCCCCCTCCCCTATGATCCAGTCTCGGGCGGTATATCACTGAGAACCCAGCTGGAACAGCAGAGGCTAATATAGGGCCTGCATTTCCATCCAGCTAGGTCTCGGTGATGCACGCCACAGCTGCTGTTCCAACAAGATCAGCTATAATAGCCATCTTGTTTTTAATAGATCTGGCATTACATAACAACGCCCTAGTAGGATGGGTAGTCGAGGAAGACCTCAGCTCCTGCTCATTAACTATGGATCCATTGGGTATGGGGATAAGACATAAAATACCTCTGTCCTGTCTCCATTTCACCTGAGGGTATCTCCTGGTCCCCACTACCTCAATCTGCCCTCCTTTCCTTTCCCCCACCAGGTCAGTTCTCCCCCTTCTCCTTCGCCTAGCTATCCTCAGGGCTTGATACCTTAAATAGGTTTCTGATGGTAATGGGGGATATTCAAAGGGGCGCATTTCCCTGAGCCTGGTGGGGCAATACTGCCTGACCATCTTTACTCCCTCTCAGCACATTATCTAATACAGTAGGAGCAGGTAAAAATCAAACCAAATCCTCCAACACAATAATCACACTCACAGCAACATACACAATTCCCAACCCACCCCGATAACAAAACTAATAATACAATATCAAATACTAATAAGCATGCACATCTACCCCAAATAAACCTGTGCATTTTAACACCAATAATTAAACCAAAATAGATTTTATACTAGCTTGATTGCGCTACTAATTACTTAATGTATTAAAGGAGTAAATATAAACAGAGCCCAATCCATAAGAGTTCATATAAAAGATTTTAGAAAATGGGTAAAGTAAATCCTCTCCCCTGATTGGCTGAGACATGTTTTTAGGTGGGCATCTATCAGACAATAGATGCCCACCTAAAAACGAGAGCCAGCCAACAGTGCCCCTTTACCCACTGTAGTATCCCAGCACCCACTCTGTTTCCCAATTGGCCAATATGTAAAAAAAAATTTCAAACTCGGCGCCATTTTTCCATACAAGTTAGCAGTGATTTCACACAATACAGTACACGCAACACTCACTATAATTAAATCAAAATCTAGCAGTTTAACGAGTGGTCCAAACGCAAAGAAATCCACACACAAAGTTGAAAATTAGAAAGTAAACTAATCCGGGCTCAGCACAGCAGACCGCATGATTAGAAATAACTGCAGTGCACTAACGAGACGCTCTGACATTGTGCGACCGTAAACATCATGCATCAGCTAGAGTCCTTTCAGTGCACCCTCCCAGACCGACACAGAAAGTCTTTCCCTCTGAGTACCCCTAGTACCTGGCATGAATGACTGTTCCTAGATGATAGCAGGCTGCAGCCAGATACCTGCCCTGCTGCTTCCTGTGTCCTGTAATCTGACTCTCTCTCTCTCACTAAGTCGCAGGTACAGTGCCACGGAAAGAGCTTTTGCATCAAGAACGCACTTGCCTCATAAGCATAAAAACGAGCAGCATCTCGCAGTTCGCCAGATCTACTGCCGCCTCCCCCGCGCCCTAGCACCCGACTCTTTCCGTTACAGAAAAAAATAGCCGTACACTTTCGTACCACGCAACCAAGCAATACTACTGGCTGTGTCACCACATAATTCTTCACTTCCTGTTTTTTCACAAACGGGGTTACGCAAGGTCGCGTGCTGAACAGCAGCATCTTTTGAAAGAAAAAAGCTTGCAGGAAACGAACAGCACCAAGAAAATAGCAAGTTTCACAAAACATGTCTCTCAATCTAATAGTGTGTGGGGAGTAAGTAGAATGGAATGGCTCTGTGTGTGAGGGGGGAGGGAGCTAGAACAGCACAAAAAGGCAGGGACTATTTAACCTTATAAAAATTTTCTTTTTCTAATCTTTTATTCAAAACAAATTTCCTCTAATTTTTTATTTTAATTAACATTTACACAAGCCCATTTTTCTAAAGTGCAATAATACCTCCAGGGTGGCATTATTATGCTATGCGGACCTTCCATGGGCTATAAGGCCCTCCGCCTCTTGGCGTCGGGCCTCATTACGCCCCTGGGCGGTCCGGTCTAGCGCAATACCGCCCACCCTGTTGGGTATTATTGCTTACTTAGTCCACCGAGCTCCCACATCCTAGGCCAAATAGCTGTCCATTAACAGAACCAGAGAACTCTCACTCCTAAAGGTCCAGCAGAATAAAACTAAAAATAGGGGCAAACAAAGATTTTAAGCCTCAGTCTCTATGAAGTCCAAAGCTGACAATTTCTAAAAGAGCACAGTACCAGTGTTCAGTCTTCCATGGGCTCTCAACACTATGCAGAAAAACAAAAAAACTTTGACAAGTTCTTCAATAATAATTTAATCAGAACAAACTTTGAGTCACAGTATTGGAAACCAAGAAGTGAGGCAAAAATAAGATAACTCATACAACAATTTGTGGTTTTCCTTACTTCATTTGCTGCATACCAGGGACACGATGTAGTACAATTCCCCAATCAGGATGGAAAATTTGGGGAAAGTGCCACTTCAGACAAAAGTATTTCAGAGTCCACAGGGCTCCCCTCAGAACACCCACTTCTCCCTGGACCATATCACTGACAGGATGGAGATGGTGCAGAGGAGGGTGACAAAAATGGTGTCTGGGATGCAGCATAAGCCATGTGAGGAGAGACTCAGAGCTCTCAATATGTACTCCCTGGAGGAAAGGAGGGAGTGACATGATAGAGACCTTCAAATATCTATAGGAGATCAACAGGGTACCAGAGGGAAGCATATTTCACATGAAGGGAGATAGCAGAACAAGGGGGCATAGCATGAGACTAAAAGGGGGAAACTTAGAGGGAACTTCAGGAAATTCTACTTCACCAAAAGGGTAGTGGAGAGACGGATCAGTCTCCCCTGGAAAGTGCTGGAGGCAGCTATGATTCAGGGATTCAAGAATGCATGGGTTAGACACATGGGAATTATCAAGCTAGAGTGAAAGGGGGGGCTTGTAGCATCTAGGGTATCTTAAGCATTAGAAAGAGGAATAGGGCAGACTGGATGGGCCACAAGGCCCTTATCTGCCAACAACATCTATGTATCTATGTAAAGCTGCACTGAGTTACTAGTGGGTGGTGGAACTGGAACAGAGTGAAAATGGCATCAACAATGGCATCGAAACAACTAACTAGGCCGAAATGTTGCAGATAAAATTTCTTCAACTGGCATACATTGCTGCACTGTCATTGGTAGGAGAAGCAGAACTGGAAAGGAGCCAATGACCATTGCTGGCCAACCCATGAGCACCATATAATACAGCAGCCCAAAGGACGGCGCCGCCTCCGGCACCAGCTCCTCCCCTTAAAAAAGCTCCCATGGGGTGCTGTGCCTCTGGCTGTCACCCAGACAGTGATGAATGGTGAAGACTGACACAGGGAAGATAGGTAGTACTGTGCTGTAGTAACACAATTCTCATGTAGTGGTAGTTACTCCAATTACTGTTGCCTCCCTTCTGCCTCAAATCAATTCTTTCTGGCAAATGTACCTATGTATGCTGCACTTTGCAACAGCTGTTATATGTGTAGTTACACTTTCAGCATAAATCAATTTATGCCAAAAGAGAAATGGTTGTGGTTGCACATGTAACTACCACTTCATGCAAATTGTATAACTACCTACCAGTCAAATGTGAAAGTTATTAACAACTATATAGTATTTATAGTGCAATAATAGTGTAGTTACTTCTTAGAAATGTGTGAATAACCACATAATATGCAAATGTGAAACTAATTACCAACTACATTGTAGTTACATGTAACTACATAGTACTTACTTAGTAGTTACATTGTAGTTATACAGTAATTACAATGTGTTTAAGGGCACCCCATTCTGTATCTATGGAAAACCTTTTTTAAACTAGGACAACTAATCTCATCACAGTCCAAAACATATAGGATAAATAACCATCGTGTGTTCCACATTGCCAGTGTTTACTTGATCTGTCTTTCCTGTAGTTGTTCAATACATGGAACTATAAACAAATGGTGTAGACTCTCTAGTGTATATACTTTATAGTCAAAGTGAAGCCCTGACTGCTTCACAGATTGTGGCTGCACTGTTCAAATCATCCCTTTAGTCACCCTGTAAAATGTATTGATAAATTACCTGCCCCCTCATAAAATATTGGGAAGCCTGAAGTGTAGCTGGCATTTTCAAGCATGGCACAGACATCCACTCCCATTCCCACTGGTATTAACATGAGATGAAGACGCATCATTGCCTCAGCCTCATTGGTAGCTCGGTGTACGGAAGTATTATTAATAGTAAATAATAAATGCCGATCATTATTTTTTTTTACACCAGGTCCCTAAATGCCATGTGTATGGCTGGCATAGATGTCATTACAGGGGGCTCCTGGAAGCTACCAAGGCCTGCACGAAGGTGCGACACAAGTTTGGTAGGGCCAGAAAGCCGAGCTGGTGGACCAGGGAGGTCCAGGAAGTGGTGAGAGAGAAAAAGGCTGCTTATAGCCAATACAGGTGCTCATGTGGGGCTATGAACAAGGGGGAGTATGATATGATGGCCAGAAAGATCACCAGGGTGGTGAGATCAGCCAAGGTGAGGATGAAGCAGAGGTTGGCACATGGGATTAGGAGAGGTGATAAAGGGTTCTTTAGATATATCAGGGAAAGAAAGAAAGTGAAGGTGCAGATTAGTAGACTTCGGTTGAGGAGTGGGTGGGCTGAGGAAGCAGAGGAGCAGGTGGAGGTACTTAAGGATTACTTTGCCTCGATCTTCACTAGGGAGGATGGTGGAGCTTCACCATATGGTGGGGAAGGTTGGACTTGCAGGTGGGAGGGGGGTTATGGATGTTGAAATCCCTGTTGGTAGGTTGTGGGAAGCCCTCAAGTTCCTAAGAATGGAGAAGGCACCGGGCCCAGTTGGTCTTCATCCCAGGGTGCTAAGGAAATTGGCAGATGTCCTGGCTGCACCTCTGGAGAAGCTTTTTAACTCTTCCTTTCTAATGGGGAGGATGGCTCAGGGATTGGAGGATGGCCCATATCATGCCTGTCCACAAAGGCAGTTCATGAGAGGAGCTGGGGAACTACAGGCCTGATGCCAGTGGTAGGCAAATTGATGGAGACCATCTTAAATGAATGGTTGGGGGTATTTCTGGAGGCATGGAGCTACCTGGATGATCACCAGCATGACTTTGTTCAGGGCAGATCATGGCAGACCAGCGCTGTGGAAAGTGCTAGACAAGGCCAGGCTGGTGGATGTCCTCTTTCTAGACTTCAGCAAGGTGATTCAGTGCCACATCCTAGGCTGCTGGATAAGCTGGGGGAAATGGGGGTGGGAGAATGGATGGTCAAGTGGATAGGGAACTGACTGGCTGGGTATTTTCAGAAGGTGGTGGTCAGAATGGAGGTTTCATCTCCTAGGAGGGTCATTAGTGAGGTTCCACAAGGATTGGTGCTGGCCCGCTCCTGTTAAACGCTTACATCTCAGACATCAGCAACAGTATCAGGAGTGAGATAAGCATCTTTGCTGATGACTCAAAGCTGAGGGTGTTGGTGGATGGGGAGGTGGGTAGAGTAGCCTACAGGAGAACCTAGAGACTCTGGAGAGGTGGTTACGCACCTGGAAACTGATGTTTAATACTGAGAAATGCAGAGTTCTCCTCCTGGGGCTTAGGAACCCAGCTCAGGTGCACACCTTGTGATGGGTGACACTGCAGGCTTTAAGTGGGGAGAAGGACCTTGGGGTGGTTGTGGATGGCAAAATGAACAACTCTGAGCATTGTAGAAGGGCTGCAGCCAAAGCAAATAAAATGCTGGGGTGCATCACCCGGAGGATAACCTCGAGAAGCTGGGAGGTGTGTCTCCCTCTGTATATCTGCCTGGTTAGACTGCACATTGAATACTGCATGCAGTTTTGGCTTCCGTACTTAAAAAAGAATGTTGCAGTCCTGGAGAGGGTCCAGAGGAGGGTGACCAGGATGATACAGGGTCTGGGAGAGAGGCCTATGGGGAGAGACTTGAGAAGCTCAACTTTTATTTCCTGGAGGAGAGGGAGGACAGAGGGGATATAATTGAGGTCTTCACATGCCTTTAGGGTATCAGTAGAGTAAGTCTAGGTAGAGTGTTCCAGTTGAGGGAGGTGGAGACCACCAGGGGGCACCCACTGAGGCTGATTGGTGGGAGACTCAGGGGGACAGACAAGGAGATGCTACTTTACTGAGAGGGTGGTGAAACCCTGAAACACACTGCCTGCAGAATTGGTGGCTATAGATACTGTGGAGGGGTTCAAGTGAGGCTGGGACAGGTATAGAGAGAAGGTGAAACTGAGTAATGCCAAAACTGGAGGAGAACTTTAGTCAGGGGATGGGAGGGTTTCATGGGGGATGTGGGGATGGCAGCAACAGTGCCCCAAATAGGTAGTGATCCTCGAGCAAACTCAATAGACGATAGAGCCTACCCTACTGGCATCTTAGTATGTTGGTATGTTAGTATGTTATTAAACACTTCCCTCTCAAATTTCAACTGAATTATGTTTTGCCTACTACTGTCACTAATAATTCCAAAACTGTGTTGTAGAACTTGTTAGATTCTTCATATATCATATAGTCTGGATCAAGCTTCTCTCAATATTTTCTGAATAAAATGACTTTAACATTGGTTAAGCAATCATCAAATATCTATGTGGTTTGCTCTTTTTGATTATTATGTTTAGCTGCTTTTCTTCCTTTCTTAAATAGTGGGTTCGCCCAAATGGTGGCAGTCTGTGGACAGATATGTTGAGGTTTATTATACTGTATCTTGAAAATATATAGTATGCAATGGTTTAAAACCTGAAACAAATATAAGTTTATTCCTGAGTATATTAGGAGTACAACAGAGGAAAACATCTGTTGGATTACATCCTCTTGTGATGAAATGTTCAATATCCATTCCATAATGGTTTAACATAGTCCTTGATAAATATGACAGAATAGACCATATTACGTAGCTTAGGTGATAGAATTGAAAATTACGCATAGCTGTATTGACCCTTGTACAAATAAATAAACAAACAACATAAGCAATACTGCCATCACCTGAAGATGGGCTCTATGTAGCCTGAAAGTTTGTGTTCTGAAAATTTCTTTTTGATCAAATAGAAGGTATCACATATTGTGTACATCTGTGATATAATCACGTAATCAGTAGATTTATACCTCCCCATGTAAATGGGCACTGTATTTTATTTATCTGAGACAAATTTGAGCCTTTTGCCAATTCCTGATACATTTTATGAACATACCATTTCTTTGAGTATTTTTTGGGGAGCAACATTGGAATCACAGAAATGGCATACCTGAAAGCTGGCATCAATGACATTTTACATTTTTGAAAATCTTCCTTAGAATGACAGAGGTAGCATGTTTCAGAGTTCCAATGTTACCATAAGCTCAGTTAGTAAAAGGTTTATATTAAAGCCAATTAATTTTGAGATGTCACTTGGAATATTAATGTCAAGGTGTTTTATACTAGCTTTTGCCACGTGAATATATGGTTAAGCAAATGTATTAAACCTAATGTCTGAGTAATTGTCAGTGCCTGAGACATTTCCCAATTAAGTTTTCAGTCTGAAAGACCACTGTACTTATTTATGATTTTCATCAAGAAATTAAGTGACTTTTTAGGATTTTTGACTGTATTCATTATGTCATGTGCATACAGCATTAATTTTGATGACAGAACCCCATCAAGTATACCATCATTCAATTGAATTGTAACTGCCAAGACTATGAATATAGTTAAGAGTACTGGTGACAGTGGACACCCTAGACAAGCTCCTCAGGGTAATCTTAGCAGCACAGAGAGTTAGTCACTGCTTCTGATCTTTCCAGATTG
The DNA here is from genome assembly GCA_016271365.2 of Neoceratodus forsteri. NCBI lineage: Eukaryota > Metazoa > Chordata > Ceratodontiformes > Ceratodontidae > Neoceratodus > Neoceratodus forsteri. Next base: position 244,286,530 of record CM028130.1, read on the forward strand.
GGTACTGTGTATTGTTTTAACATAGTTAATGAATCTTATTTTCCCAAACCCATTTTTTCCATTGCCTTCTAGAGAACAACCCATTCTACTCTGTCAAAGGCTTTCTCAAAATCTAGTGATAGCATCAGGATGCATGAATAACTTTTTTGTCCCTTATTAAGCCCTTCCCACATCCATCAGTGTAGGGTCATGCTTGCAACAGCCCTTGAGGCAGTATCAAATTTATATTGTATATGGTTGCCACATTTTGTTTTATGGAAATCCATACTCAGCGTACTCTTGCTGTAGTACACTTCAAAGGTCATGACAACTTGTTGTAGTATTGTTCAGACATCACAATGATACTACAACATATTTTCATGACCTTTGAACCACCTGTGTTCCTCATTACGATTTTAGAAAGCCCACCTAGGGCATCAGTAGCAGAGGATTACAGGAGAGAGCATGCTGAGGTGCACAAGGCTACAGTAAGAGCACATCCCTCGGGAACTCCTGCTGATAAATTCCCTAAGTGGTAGTTAAACTTATTTTTATTTATTTGATTATTTTTTTTAGTAGTTCAACCTCTTCTCAGTGGAGCTGGCTAAAAGGAGTTTGTGTGTGGCATTTTGGAGCCACAGAGAAAAGCTGCACCACAGTTAATGGAAATGAAAATGTGTGAAACCAGGAGATCACGTGATGAGCCGAGTCTAAACAGATGTCTTCCGAGCTGCTCCTAGGCCCCAAAACGAGCAAACGGTTAAAAAATCTCCGGGATCAGTAAGCGCTGCATAAAAATACCGGTTTCCAGCTGGTGAGGTGCTGTGGGCTTGATTTTGAGCAGAATCGCTGAAGGATTGTGCAGAAAGGAAGCAGTGGTGCTTCGTTGGCTAAGGCGCTTTTGTCAGCGGTAACAAGCCACTTCGTAGCATCAGAATGGAAGTGGACACCATGGAGCCTCTTTCGGCAAGAACCCCAGCATCCAGGAGACCGAGGCCCCTATCTCCTCTCCCAAGTGTGCAGGAGGGCGAGATAGACAATGAAGGAGGTGCTGGCAAAAATACCAATGATATCCAGGAAATAAAACAAATGCTGCAGGGGCTGGTGCTTGATTTTGCAGCAGTTAAACTGGCACTGCACTCATTTGCACAGCGTATGGGGGATGCAGAAGCAAGGATCTCTTCCCAGGAAAGGAAGGTATCCACAATGGATCAGGAGTTAGTGGCTGTTAGAAAACAAGTTAAGAAACTTGAAGAGAGGCTGGAGGACCAAAAGTCTAGAAGCCAGAGAAATAATTTGATATTAGCAGGGCTCCCAGAGATGGCTGAAGGGTCAGATTGTGTTTCTTTTCTGCAGGATCTTCTGCTTAAATGCTTGGGCCTTACTCCGTTTGGGGAGGCTTACAACTTGGAGAGAGCTCATAGAACTTTAAGAGAGATGCCCCCGCCGGGTGCAAGACCACGGGTGATAATTATGTGCTTTCTGAACTACAAGGAAAAGTCTCATGTGTTGATTACTGCTATGCAGAATAAGACACTAAAATGGAATGGTGTGTCTCTCTGGATGTTTCAAGATCAAACGCCAATGGTTAGGGAGAAGCAGAAGGAATACTCGGAGATCAAGAAAAAGCTGTACCTCGCAGGAATTAAATTTCATTTGCAATACCCTGCAACTCTGATGGTGTGACTTCAGGCTGGGGAGAAGAGATACTTGACGGTGAGGGACACCTTGGAGGGCCTGCGGGTGGAACTCCAAGAGTTATTTAAGTCGCCGACCTGAATCTTTGCAGACAAGAAGGGGGCTGGTTTGATCTAAACAACTAGGACTGTGGAGAATGAAGGGATATGACAAGCTCATTTTGATGCATAGGTTTTTTCCTGTAAATGTTATGCATGTTAGGTTAAACTGTTTAAAATTAACGTGTTTGGTTAATAAGGGTCAGTGTGAGGGTGAAGGGAGATTGACTCTAATTTAGTGTAAATTAGGTGGGAGTAAGATAGCTGAGAGGAGGGTTGGTGGGGGTTAGGAGGTAGAGTAGTGGGTGGTTCAATGTGGAGGGGTTCTGGTGGGTATAGCTGGCAGATTAGACCTAGAAGGGGACCCTCCATTGGGGGGCTAGATTCCCCACTTAGCTGGGAAATAGTGGTTGGGGAGCTGGTGTGTTTGGTTAATTTACTGCCAGGATGAAGCCCAAGTGAGAATAGTTAAATATATCTGTCAAGGAGGTAGTTGGGCAGACTAGTGAGGGATACAGGGGAAGAGATATAAATATGTTCTAGATGCTATTTGTTTAGGGGCTGGGTACTTGGAGATGCTTATTTGATTGGAGGGGCAGAGGGGGAGCACAGAAAGGGGTTCATCCATGAATCGATATCTGAAAGGAGAGCGATCTCACGATTGGGAGCAGGAGGGCTTGGGGGGGTTAAGGGGATCTGGAAGAGGAGAGAGTCCAATATAGAGAGAGAAGGGGTAGCAGACTATGAAAGGGCACCGGATGATGGATTATTCAAAACAGCTTTGATAGCTAATAATGTCAGGGGTTAAAATAATTTCGTGGAATACCAAAGGACTCAGGGGTAGACGTAAAAGAATGGTAATTTTGAGACATATTGATCAGATGGGGGCTCATATTGCTGCTCTGCAAGAGACCCACTTATTGACAGAGGAGGTGAGTTTTCTTAAGCGATTGTGGGTGGGTCAAGTTTTTGGGCTGGGTATGGAAAGGGCATCAGGGAGTGTGGTGATCCTAATAAGGAAAACGTGTCTGTATAAGGTGGACCAAGTGATTACAAGAGCGGACGGAAGAGGGATTTATCTCTCTGGTACCTTGTCTGGTAAGGCAATTTCTGTTGCTTCTATTTATGGTCCAACTCCCCCAATCCTGATTTCTTTGCTTCAATGGAGAGTGATATTGCTGTTTTGTCCTCACATTCCCTTATTTTGACAGGGGACTGGAACATTTGTTTTAATAATTTGGAGGATAGGATACCACCTTCCAGAGGGCCTTTGTCTAGGGCTCAGATTGCCCTGAACAGATTACTGGAGGTAACTGCTTTGGTAGATTCAATCAGGACCTATTCCACTTGGGGCAATAATATGACTCTTTACTTTGCGGCCAATAAAAGTCAATCTTGCATTGATTTTTTTTGGTAATCAGGGAGGCATTTAGGGAGGTTAAGGAAGTGAAAACTGGGGGTAGACTGTTCTCGGACCACTCCCCTATTCATTTGAGGTGGGAACCAAACCCTACCCCTCCTAGACCATACAGGTGGAGGCTGAATGATTCTTTATTGATGGAGGCTACAGTTCGGGAAAAACTAGAGGAAGCCCTTCTAGAGATTATTCAGCAACAGTTGCCTACGCTACAAAATAAAAACTTGGTTTGGCCAACTTGTAAGGTGTTGTATGTGTGGGTAGCACAGGGTTTAGCAGCGCAAAGAAATAGAATGGGAAGGGCAAAAGAGGAATTTATTATGGGGGCAATTGAATCGCTGACGCCATTGGAAGGGTCCTCCAAGGAAACTGATGCAGAACTTAAAAGCTTAAGAGGGGAAGTGGCGGATATCCTGTATGGTAAAGTGAAATTTTGGTTAGAAAAGATTAAAGCTAAATATTTAATGCAGGGAGATGCACCTGGGCGCCTTCTTGCAGCTAGAGTTAAGGAGTGAGAAGCTAACAGAATGGTTACTTCCATACAGTATGCCAGAAAGCATTTAACGGGCCCCCAGGAAATGGCGGACGCCTTTATATCATATTACAAAGAAATATATCATGCAAGAAATCTTGCTGGTGAGGAGGAAATTAGTACATTTCTGGAGGGAGTTCTGCTCCCAGTCTTAGACTTAGTACAGACTAGTGAATTAGTGGCTCCCATAAGGGCATCGGAAATAATTGAGGTGGTGCAATCTTTGCCCTCTGGTAAAACTCCAGGATGGATGGTCTTATGGCTAGGTTTTATCAGACACATATTCGCACTGTACTTCCTATACTCCAAAAATTTTTTAGCACTATAATTAGAGAAGGGGTGTGTCATCCTCCATTGTATCAGGCATATATCACACTTGTTCCTAAACTGGATAAGCCCAGGGATATACCGGGCAATTACAGACCTATAGCTTTGATGAATCAAGATATTAAGATTCTTACCAGAATTCTGGCTAATAGAATATTGGGTATTGCCCCAACTGTAATTAGTTATGAACAAGTGAGTTTTATGCCAGGGAGGGGAGCGCATGATGCCCTTAGGAAATTACACCATATACTCAGTTGCACACCGGACTCTCAATTACCCCTTGCCTTGATATCTTAAGATGCGGAAAAGGCCTTTGACAGGGTCTCCCATCCTTTTCTTTTTGCTACAATGGAGAAGATGGGTTTTCCAGAGGGTCTGCTCAGAGGTATTAAAAAATCTATATGCAGCTCCAATGGCCAGGGTATTGTGTAATGGCTATGTTTCCCGAGAGATTCAGCTAGAAAATGGGACCCGACAAGGATGCCCTCTCTTGCCGATATTGTTTACCATATATTTAGAAACTCTGTTGAAAGCTATTAATATGGACGCATATATAAAGGGGATTAGAATAGTGGGGAGGAAGTTAAAATTTTCATTTTTTGCAGATGACATACTTCTCCACTTACAAGATCCAGCACTAAGTTTTGAAAGAATAGTTGATTTAATAGGGCGATATTCTAAAGTCTCGAATTACAAACTAAATTTGACTAAGACTCAGATTCTTCCTTTGATACCATATGTATGTAGGGTAGATTTTGCACCGCTGCATTTACAATGGAGGACAGATAGGATTAAATACTTGGGCATTTGGATTACATCTAATGTGGAGGAGGATGCTGCATCAAATATGGAGGGGGTCCTTTCTGCGATTAGGGGGGACATACTAAGATGGAATAAGATTCCTCTAAATTTTGCAGCTAGACTGGGTCTCATTAAGATGAATTTATTGCCCAGGTTGTTATAGCCAGTATATTTGGCCCCATATAGCATTTCTAAAACCTGGTTTATTATAATTAGAAAGCTCCTTTCGGAATTTCTGTGGAACGGTAAACCTCAAAGGAAAAAATATAGTATTTTTTTTTTGCCACATGTGCTGGGGGGGATTAAAATGCCTGATCTCCATGTATACTATGTGGCTGGACAGTTGGGTCTCATGATTCGATGGATTAGAAATCTGGAAGGGGAGACCTATATACCAATCTGGATACAATTGGAGAGGCAAATGTTAAAGGACTCCGGCCTTTCTCCGGAGGCATTCCTGTTTGCTAATGTAGAAAAAGGTCTTAAAAGAATGACCTGGAATCCAATTGTGAAATTGGCAGGGGCCTGGTGGTCATTTCTCACTCCGGTCCAAAGAAAGGACCAAATGAAGGCCCAAGACCAACCTGTGCTAGGCAACCCTAACTTAATAATTGGGGATCAGGTAATTAACAAACGTTGGGCTGATCAGTTGTTGGGTCTGAAGCTAAGGGATGTTACCCAGGGTAAAAGAGTGGCCCTCCTGGCTGGATGTGAAGGAATGTCTTTTTTTAAAAGATTGCAACTAACATGAATGTTAGAGGGGATAGGGAAAAGGCTTGGGGATTCTATGGATAACTCTTTCACTTGGGACAAATTAAAGGATGTTGATCCTATATCTAAATCTCTTTCACAAGTATACAAGGTGCTTTTGGATTATCTTAGTCTGAACTCTCCTATAAAAGCTGCATATTGGGTCAGGATGATGGCCCCACAGAGCCTGGATTGGGACAATATCTGGAAGAGTAATAAGTATATATCTATACCCAAATATAAGAGTATGCAATTTTTTATTGTCCGTAATATGTATTTTACCCCTGTGAAACTACGTGATAGACATCTCAGACAGACACACCTGTGTTTTAGATGTGAGATGGGAATAGGTGACCTCATACACATGTTGTGGGAATGTAAGAAAATAGTGCCGCTTTGAGTTGAAATCAAACAGCATATGGACCCATTGCTGGATTATTCAGAATTTATAATACCGGAGATTTGCATTTTATGTGATTTTTCACAAATCTCAAGTACCACACCTAAATATCATCTTTCTTTCTTTGATGACAGCGATCGTCAAATCTTTTTTGCTACAACATTGAAAAGATGACCATGTGTATGCATACGATCAGTGGGTGAGAAATCTTATGGGGGCTTTGGGTTGAATAAAGAGGCATCTTTGCTTGGAGGGTAAAAGAGGACTATATGCTAAAAGATGGTCGACATTGGAAGCGATTTACTCTCTGCAGGGTAAAAATACCCAAACACAGGCCTGTCCGTCAGTTTATGATTAGTAGGAGAAGGTTATGCTGGAGTGAAACACAATTATGTATGGAAAGATCTTGGTCTGAATGGTCATATGAACTGCTTTTCTGGAAGTGTTGTGGTTCAAGCAAAAGGGTATTAGGAGGATGGTCTTGGTCTGCTAGGATATGTGGGGGGACAGAAACATAGAAACATAAACTTTGACGGCAGATAAGGACCACTTGGCCCACCCAGTCTGCCCATTTCCCTACCTACTGGATAAGCTGCAGATTCTAGTTAACCAACAGCCTACTTCCTGCCACCCCCCACTACAATTGCCTTGTGTCTGTCCCATGCATGTTTGAATTCCCCCACTCTTTTAGCCCCAACAACCTCCCCAGGAAGGCAGTTCTATGCATCCACCACTCTCTCTGTGAAAACGGATTTCCTCACATTACCCCTGAGCCATCCCCCCCATCTTTAAATTGTGTCCCCTTGTTCTTACACATCTCTTTTTCTGAAAGATGCTACCCTCCTGGACTTTGTTGATTCCCTTGAGGTACTTGAACGTTTCTATCATGCCCGTCCCTCCTTTCATCAAGGGTATATACTGTATATTAAGCTCTCTCAGTCTCTCTTCATATGATTTCTGATGCAGACCCTGCACCATTTTAGTTGCCCTCCTCTGGACTGCTTCCATCCTGTCTATGTCCTTGCGTAGATGAGGTCTCCAAAACTGCACACAGTACTCCAGATGAGGTCTCACCAACTGTCTGTATAGAGGGATAACCACTTCCCTTTTTCTACTTGTGATGCCCTTCCTATGCATCCGGTATCCCTCTGGCTCTCCTTACTGACTTCTCACATTGCTTACCAACCTTTAGATCATCTGATATGACTACCCCAAGTTCTGTTCCATTTTGTTGTTGTTAGTACCTCCCCTGCTATTGTGTACTCTTCTCCTGGGTTTTTGTTTTCCAGGTGCATTACTTTGCACTTCTTTGCATTGAATCTAAGTTGCCATATGTCTGACCATTCCTACAACCTTGCCAAGTCCCTTCTCATCCTTTCTACCCCCTTGTGTATCAACTCTGTTACAGATCTTTGTATCATCTGCAAAGAGGCATACCTTTCCCTCCAAACCCTCTGCAATGTCACCTATAAAGATGTTAAAGAGGACTGGACCCAGTACTGAGCCCTGAGGTACTCCACTAGTGACCCCCCCTTTCTTCAGAATGTGCTCCACTCACTATTACCTTCTGTGTCCTGTTGTGCAGCCAGTTTGCAACCCAGGCTACCACCCTGGGACCCACTCCCAGGCTGGCTAACTTGATTACTAATCTTTTGTGCAGGACTGTGTCAAATGCCTTGCTAAAGTCTAGGTAGGCCATATCCACAGCCCCTCCCTTGTCTATTACTTTGGTCACCCAGTCAAAGAGGTCTATTAGATTCGTCTGGCATGACCTTCCTGCTGTAAATCTGTGCTGCTTTGGGTCCTGTGCCCCGCTGGCCTCTAGGTACTCAACAAATCTTTCTTTCAGAAGTGATTCCATCATTTGCCCTACCACTGAGGTCAAACTTACAGGTCTGTAGTTTCCTGCTTCTGCCTTGCTCCCACTTTTGTGAAGGGAATCACATCTGCCCTCCTTCAGTCCTCAGGTACCATCCCATCCTCCCATGATTTGTTAAAAGTGTGGTCAGTGGTGTCACTAGGTCCTCCCTTAGTTCTTTTAGGATTCTGGGTGAATCCCATCAGGCCCCATTGCTTTGTCCACCTTGAGTTTTTGGAGTTCTTTCAGGACTCTTTCTTCTGTAAATGGATTGGTGTCAACCCCCCTACCCAGAGTGCTTTTATTGTTTGGTTTAGGTAACTCCTCCTCATCTTCTTTTGTGATTACTGAGCAAAAGTATTCATTCAGTATCTCTGCCTTTTCACTGTCTCCCTCTGCCCACCTCCTCTCTCCCTTATTAATCTTCACTATTCCTCCTTTCTATGCTCCCTAATGTACAGTACCTATAAAAGGTTTTATCCCCCTTCTTAACTGAATTGACTATTTTTTCCTCAGTTTGGGCTTTTGTTATTCTGACTGCCTTTCCCACTTCTTTCTGCTTTAATTGATATAGTTCCCTGTTGTGCTCCTTCTGTGATGCCTTATACTTTTTGAATGCAGCCTTTTTCTCCTTAACCTTCCCTGCCACCTCTTTTGAGAACCATAGTGTTTTTTTACTCTGCTTTGTTTTCTTTATCTGTTTCACACAAAGGCTTGTTGCCTCTGGCAGTTTTGATTTTTCTCCATTTTTCTTCCATCCCTCCTTTTTGGCCATTTGCTAGTGTATTCCTCAGGTATTCACCCATTTTGCCAAAGTCAGCCCTTCTCATGTCCAGTATGCTTGTTTTTGTATGGCTTGTCTCCATGGCTGTGCTTATTGTGAAGCACACTGTGCAGTGGTCGCTTGTTTCCAGATGTCTACTGACTTCTAAATTTGTGATCCTCTCTCCATTTGAGAGTACCAGGTCTAGTATTGCTCCCTCCTGAGTGGGTTCCAACACTAGCTGTCTAAGGCCTGCCCCCTGCAGGGCATCAAGAATGACCCTGCTCTTGGATGTGGCTGTAGTACATGTCATCCAGTTAACATCTGGCATATTCAGGTCCCCCCTCAACAGTATCTTCCCTTTTTCAGCCATTTTGAGAATGTCCTCTATCATTTTCTTGTCCATTTCCTCTCCTTGAGATGGGGGTCTGTATACAACCCCTGTGTAGATTGAGATGCCATTCCCTGTCTCCAAGGTGACCCAAAGTGCCTCTTGTCCTCCCCCTTTACTTTTTAGTTCTGTAGCTTTGATCCCTTCCCTTATGTATACAGCTACTCCACCATTTCTTTTCCCCTCCCTGTCCCTTCTGTAGACTGTGTACCCCGGTATGTTGACATCCCAGTCATGGTTCCCTGTGTACCATGTTTCTGTGACTGCCACAATATCCAATTTTTCATCTTCCATCAAGGCTACTAGCTCAGGAAGCTTGTTTCCTAGACTACGGGCATTGGTACTCATTGCCCTCCATTTAATGTTGGCTTTATCCTTTTTTCCCCCATGCCTGCTCTTTTTGCTCTTGTCTATTTTTCCATTTACCCCTGTCCTGCCCTCTGTTGAGCACTGTACCTCAGTGTTTACCTTACTACCGGTCATGTTTTGTGGGGGGATGCTTGAAATTTCCTGCCTCTTATTAGCACCTCCCCCCATGGCTAGTTTAAAAGCTTGCCAAGGAAGCATTTAAACCTGTCACTTAGGATCTTGGTTCCCTTCATGGACAGATTCAGATCATCGTGCCGGTATAGACCTTCATCTCTCCAGGTGTACCCCCAGTCCCCAATGAAGCCAAAGCCCTGTGCTCTGCACCAGTTTTGCAACCATTCATTAAACTGCATGGTGTGTAGTACTCTAGCCTCACCCCTGCCATGGACTGGCAGCACCTCTGACAAGGTAACCGTGCTTGCTACCTGTCTGAGGCCCCTCCCCAACTCCACAATTTCATCCTGCACTGCACTGATCCCATGCCTTGCTAGGTCATTTGTCCCAAGGTGGACAATGATATCTAGTTCCCTCTCCTGTGATGCTGCTTCTGCAATCCTGAGGATTTACTTCTTGTCCCTCCAAGCCATGGCACTAGGCAGGCACCTTACTTCCCTCTCCTCTCCCTTCCCCAGGTCTACCCCTCTAACAATTAAGTCCCCTATCAAAAACTGTTTCCTTCCTCTGTGGTGTCCCTAGCCACCCTTCTGCGGGTCTCCCTTGTGGGTGTCCTCAGCATTCTTCTTGGTCTCCACTGAGGGTACCATCATAGAGGAACCTTGCTCTGCCAGACTGGCATATGGTTTGTGTAGAGGTACAGCTAGGGGGCTTCACCTCTGTTCCACCACCCGCACCTTCCCAGAACCCACTGTGATCCAACTGCTCTTTATACTTGACAGCCTCTGTGGCAGTGGTGCTCTTTGGGTGGGGGAGGCCTCCTTAGTCCTTGCCAGTTCAGCCTGGAGGTGGGCAACCTCCTCCCTCAGAGCTGACAGTTGCCTGCAGATTAGACAGCAATGTAGTTTCCAGAATGTCTCCCAGAAAACTGCTGCCCCACAGCCAGTGCATTGCACCACTCCCCACATGTCCCTCTCCCTTATAATTTACAATATGTAATATATATATATAAATACATATTTTTTTCTTCCTTTTGTGGTGTGTACTTACCCTTTATGCACTGTGCTGGGTTATTAAGAATATGACAGTTCTGCCTCAAGACCTGTTGAGGAAGTGATGTCAGAACCTTGGCTATATAGAAAACATCATGCCTGGGGGTGTGGGGTGTGGGTAAGGGTGGGTGGGTAGTCCACAACTACTGGTGACTGTTAGAAACAATCAAATACACCACTGCTCCACCACCATGGTGAGTACTGCCCTTTATAGTAATTCAGCTAACCTCTAGTAACTGATTTGTCAGCTATTTAAAAGTAATTTGATGCAAACTGTCACAGAATACTTGTCCAGTTACCCACAAAGGAAAATCAAATATGCAGTTATTTCAACCCTTCTGAAGTTGCTCACAAGATAAGCAGTTTTGAAAACCCCCTCCCTGATTTAAAAACGAAAATAATTAAACACAAAGCAATACCAATGTAAGACTGTAAAGTAAGGAAAACTTCCCTCAGATGTAAGTAAGAGAGATTTGTTGCAGATTTCTAATCCAATATAGTATATCCCATGCAGCTTCTCAATTGTTTCAAAGCACACCCTGTTACACAACTTGAAGAGATGAGCTTCTGTCTGAAACAGGATCACACCAGTAGTTTATAGTAATTGATCAATGCTGGAATGTTCCTCCACCCAAAACAATTGGCTATGATGCAAGGTCTACCTGACTAGTGAAGACAATTTCCCCCACCTGAGGCTGTGTCTGGCATCAAATTACAAACTGCAGCCTTTGCTATTCGAAGTACTCAGCCACTACCAGTAACTTATTTCAAAATATATTGATGCAAACTGTCATAGAATACTAGTAGACAGTCCAGTTACCCACAAAGGAAAATCAAATATGCAGTTATTTCAACCGTTCTGAAGTTGCTCACAAGATAAGCAGTTTTGAAAACCCTCTTCCTGATTTAAAAACAAAAATAATTAAACACAAAGCAATACCAATGTAAGACTGTAAACTAAGGAAAACTTCCCTCAGATGTAAGAGAGGTTTGTTGCAGATTTCTAGTCCAATATTGTATATCCCATGCAGCTTCTTAGTTGTTTCAAAGCACACCCTGTTACACAACTTGAAGAGATGGGGAGTCTCTCTCTTTCCAGGGGACACAGCGGGGAGCCACCTCCTGGGGGGATTTCTTCTAGGAAGGAGCTTATGGTTTGATGCCTCCTAGAGAGAAACAGGAGTTGGGTTAAAGGGGTGGTTTTTATTTGGATTAAATTCATTTACTGATCTTGTTACTCTATGATAAAGATGTTATAAGAGTATATTAATACTTTGGAGGGTGGCCTCCTGTGCTGTACATGTATATAGGTCTTTTGTATATAGTTCGCACAGTCAGTTTGGGACTGTGTACCCTGGCATGGCCAGGTATATGTATGTCTGTCTAAAGTTTGGAAAATTAATAAAGGTGTTTTAAAAAAAAAAAGAAAATGTGTGAAACCAACTATATACTTTATAAAGTAGTGTGTAGGCAATCATACACAACAAGGCATGCAGTTTCCATCTCAGGGCTGAGATGACATCTGACGCCTCTTGAGCTTCACCCTGAATGTCCTTTTAATGTCATCTTAACCCTTCTATGGAAACACAGCCTTGATGTGTATGATTGCCTATACACTATTCGAGATGTGGTCACCCACACAATCAAGAGTACTTCCTCCATGTCACCCCAGGTGTCACTGCAAGAGCAGATTTCTTAATCAGGAGTCAGTATAGTGCAGTGGTTTAAGGCTCTGAGCTGCAAACCTGGAGACCTGGGTTTGAATTACACAGCCCCCCACTTGCATGCTGTGTGACCCCAAGCAAGTCACTTAACTTCCTTGTGCTCCCAAGTCACACCTGTAAGCAATCTTCAGCTTAGTGTGTTGCACCTGGTTTAAAAAAAAAATCTTCACCCTTGGAAGTAGGTCTACCTCATTATCCCCCCAATGGGACACCAGTTGCATATCAGGAACACTGCACTTCCCAATATCTTAAAATGTTGATTTGTAAAGTGTATTGAGATTTTTCTGTTTATGAAAATAACATTGTAAATCAAATCTCTTTAGTATTCTAATATACTGTATATCCACCCCACAAACAAGGTATGGATCTAGTCCTGTCTGTTGGTGTCTGGGGCTTAGAGACAGGTGAAATTAACATATTTCACCTAGCAAAAAATTTGCGCAAAATAGATTTTCATAGGAGGGCATTGGGCATCAGGAGAGTGACTACTACTGTTTTTTCTTAATACTGACAAGGCAACTGACATTGGGGAGGGGGGATGGACCACTAGACCACCAGAGAAGGATAGAGCATATGTGAAGGAGAGATTGGGGATAGCAAGGGTGGTTCACTAGACCACCAGGGCAGTAAACACTTCATTGTAAGGGGAAATCAGGGAAAGTGAGGGGGGCATTTCTAAGTGACTGGATATGAACAAAATCAGCAATTTTGGCATGCAAAAATTTTCACAGAATGCTAAAACTTTGCAAAATGTTTTGCATGGCATAATTGCTGATTTTATGGGAATTTCGTGGCAAAATATTTTTTCAGCCCATCACTGTCTGGGCTTCTGTATTCATGGGCACTGAAGGCAGCTAAAGTTTCGATGATAGGAGATCTGATGGTGTTGTAAATCTGTGGTCACCTACTGCATCCAGAGTTTTAAATTGTAACCATATTTTTAGCTAGACATCATGGTCGGGGCCATAAACAATAGGTAGGGATGGGGAATGAGTCAGTTTGAGAAGTCAGCTTTCTTGTTTACAGCGAGGGCTAAAATCAATGCCACAGAATTTTCTGGAGCAGAAGAGCTGGAAGAGAAACTAATATTGAGTGTTGTGGTTCGGAAGTGAACAACTGATTAGAGGCTTTGAGCAGAGTAGCCTGTGCCTGGAGGGCCTTCCGCATGACTGAAACATCTGCTGCCACTGGGATCCACTTGGGAGGGTGGCTGTGGTTGGGTGAATACCTAGGACTCAATCCTGAAATGAAGAGCCAAGAAAATCTGCTTGTGGGAGCCTGGTACTGTGAGTGTTACTACACTCATGACCTCTTCTTTATGGGATTAATTACCCCCGGCGGGTGAGTGTGACTTTATCATCTGTGTGGATTGTGACCTAGTTCTATGGGCTGTTTGCAGTGCCTGTCTGTCTGTCAGTCCTGGTGAAAGAGTCGCAGTCTTGAATTTGCTGATGCGTCTTAACGTTTCAGAACAGTCAATTGTTGTTCATTGGAGATTTGCTGCAGTTGGTCCTTGTTTGGGGAGAGTTCCCTTTTTTATGGAAACTGCTTACTCCAGACATCGATTAGTACCAGTAAGATTGACATCGGGAAGAGTTTTGCTGAGTTTGGTTGGTGATTATGAGCCTCCATGTATATTTTTCAGCCTGTATTCAATCATATCTGTTCCCAGTGCAAATGAAAGCAATCTCTGTGAATAGTATTGCTTGAAAACTGCCTCCTCCATGAAGTCTCCTCTTGTGTTATAAAATCTTACAGCTGTACAGTACTCATAAATTAACATCTTGGAACTTTGGTGCTGAGAGCAGAGTTCCTTATGGTAATATTCTCCAATTTGGTGAGGGTTTACTGGAGACATTACTACCCCATCAGTGACTGTAACTGGATTAAAAACTCTGCTGATCATATTAACTTCAAATCTATAGTGAACTTTGGACATTGCTCCTGGGAAAGAGTTGTGGTTATACTGAACTTTATCTCCATGGCATTGTTCTTTGATCTCTCTTGAGGACTGAAATCTGGTACTATTTTTATAGTTTTAGATAGGGTGGGAGGCTTTGGGAGGGAATTGTTTGATTTTGTGTAGTGGTTGGGTGTGTGGTTATGCATGGAGAGTGTGTATGTGTGTGTGTGTGTGTGTGTGTGTGTGTGTGGTTAGGTTTATTTATGGATTAAGGCGGATGTGAGGTATGCTTATTTTAGGTTTTGGATAGCCCAGTAAGAGTTTAACTATCCCCGTTAGGTCTGGGATAACTGGTTACATAAAAACAGTGATATTTAGAGTGTGCTGGTCAGGATTGGGATTTCAAGGAAAGAAGGAAATACCAACCGCTCCGAAAAAAAGTTCAAAATAGTTTGATTTATTTTCATATTTTTCTTGTTGAAGTATGATCCTCAGTCTAACAAAAAAAATAAATAAATTGAACTATTTTGAAGTTTTTTCAGAGTGGCTAGTACTTCCTTTTTCACTTGATATTCACCCACCCTGCCCCCAACTATATCTTTATTTCACAGTGGAAGGGAATACACTAAATCAGTACATTCCAGGACTGAGATGGGCCAGAGCCTTGGACCCTTGTGTATGACTTATGCTGCATCTCAGCTGCATGACCTCCATCCCATTGCTGACCTCCCTATTTTGGCTACTGTAGCTAGGCACTGCAAGGAGGTCTGCATTACTAGGGAATGTTCAGGTTTGTGGTGGCAGGGTGCAGTGGGCTCAGTGGAGGTGAGTGGTATTGGGGTGGCTAAGAGCAGGAGATGCTCTGGGAGTAGACAGAGCTTAGAGAGAGGCGACTCATATTTGGTGTCCATCTCCAGAGTTCCCACCAGACTGAGTGGGCAGGTAGCCAGGAGCCTGCGGCATCCACCAGTCCCCTTCAAGTTGTGCTGCTCAATGACAGATCGATGAGGAAGAAGACTGCAATTATGGCAGACTTGATTTCTTCAATCTGGCTTGCATTACGGAGACCTGGCTGGGTGACAATTCTGGGACAGTCTTGGAAGCAGCCATCCCCTCTGGGTACTCCATAGTGCACTGCCTGAGGAGGGAATGCAGAGGTGGAGGTGTGGCCAACTGTTTTAGATCCAGCTTGGGCTTCACCATGCACCCAGTAGGCCAGGTCGTTTGAATGTGTGGCAGTGCATGGGGGTCCAGGTTCAGGTTGCAGGAATTTCCTCATTTACCACCCTCTGGGGTCAAGAGGAGATTTCCTGCAGGAGATCATGGACTTTGTAATCAGTGAGGTGTTGGAGTCCCCCAGATGGTTGATTCAGGCGGACTTCAATTCCTGGGTCAATGATGAATCTTTACAACTTGGTCTTGACCTCCTCCAGTTGATGTCATCACTGGGCCTGTAACAAGTAGTTACTTCTGTGACCCATCACCAGAGCCACATGTTGGACCTGGTGTTGTCAATGGGGCTTGAGATGACTAATCTCAAGACTGATCAGGTCATATGATCTAATCATAGCAAGGTAAAGTTCTTGTTTATGGTCCCCCTTGAAAGTCCCTCCCCTGTTGAGATGATTAGCTATCACCCTTTAAAGGGTTTGTCCCCAGAGGGACTGTTGGCAGTAGCTGATTTATCTAGTGTAGTTGCTGCATGTGCAGTTCGGCACAGGTGAGGTAGTGGCCACCTATAATAAGGTGATATCCATGGAACTCGATGCCATTACACCAATCCGTATACAACTCACATCTTCTCACTTGAGGTCCCCTTGGTTTGATGGGGATCACAAGGCAATGGAGATCAGGGGTTGTAAGTTGTAGCTTTGCTGGCAGAGGACCCGGTCAGTGGATGATAGAATGGCCTTGCATGCTCATTATTAAGAGTTACAAGGGACAATCAACCATAAAAAGGCAGAGTTCCTGTCCAGGGAGGTTGCTGCAGGGAAGCACAGACCATCTCAGCTTTTTCAGACTGTGGACAGACTTTTACATTTGGTCTGTCTATGGCTGAAAAAAGCTATATCAGTTGCTTTGTGCAACGAGTTTGCTCAGTTCTTCTCTGACAGGGTGTCCTCCATCTAGTTTGGGATCCCATCAGTGAGGCATGTTTTGCCTCAAACTGACCAGCCTGGGGTGAGCAGAGGCACTCCATCTGTCTGGGGTGAGTATAAACCAGTGGAGGTGGCCGAGGTCATTGAGGTGATCTCGTAGCTCAGGCATACTTTTTGTGAACTGGATCTGCCCCGACTTGTTTCTTAATGAAATGTGTTGGGACCATTTTTCCAGTGTTTGCTGAGATTATCTAGTGTTCATTATTGGAAGGAGTCTTTCTGGATGCCTTGAAAGAGGCTCCAGTGAGGCCTGTCTTGAAGAAGCCATCTCTTGACCCTGATGTACTGGTGAATTACCGTCTGCTCGACAACCTGCCATTTTAAAGGTAAGGTTGTTGAGAAAATAGTGACACAACAGTTCCAGGATCACCTTGTGTCTTTTGATATCTCTGAGCCATTCCAGCTGAGTTTCAGAGCCAGGCATAGCACTGAAATTGTGTTAGTTAGGGTGCAAAATGACCTCCTCAGGGAAAGATGTAGAGGTGACAGGTCAATTCTTGTGCTTCTTGATCTCTCATCAACATGTGTTACCATTGATCACATTGTGCTTTTTGATCACCTTCAAGACTATTGTGGAATCAGTGGTACTGTAATCAATTGGTTTGAGTCCTAGTTCCCTGGCAGGAAGCAATGGTTGGTGATGGGGAATTTCTCCTCCTCCCTGAAACTTCTGCCATGTGGAGTGCCTCAGGGCTCGATCTTGTCACCATTGTTATTCATGGTATATATACTGCCCCTGGGAGAGCTCATTAGGCATTACAGTGTTGGTTTTCACTGTTATGTAGATGATACCCAACTGTATATGTCCTTTGCCCCTGGAACACATACATCATGGAAGTGATTAATAACTGCCTGGCTGAGATCAATGATTAGATGTCTTCCAACTGGTTGTGATTGAACCCCGACAAGACTGAGGTCCTGGTGATTGAGCCAGGTTTTGGACATGATGGGAGTGCCTCCAGAATGGCTACAGAATTGTTCCTGGGATCTGCTCTGTTGATGGCCTACCATAGGGTGCGGGATCTTGGCATTATCCTGGACAATAGACTGACACTTGAAGCTCAGGTGTCATCTGTGGTCCAAAGTGTTTTCTACCACTTGAGGAATATTGCTAGAATTAAACCCCTAGTTCTGCCTGAAGAACTGTTGTCACTGGTGCATGCCTTTGTTGCATCAAGGCTCAATTACTGTTGTGCTGTATACTTCAGGGTCACTGGAGGGACTCTCCACTGGCTGCACCTGGTGCAGAACACAGCGGCTAGGTTGCTGATGGGTCTGTCTAGGTCCAGTCACGTGACACCATCCTGCGGGCTTTGCACTGGCTGCCTGTCAGGTGGGGATCATCTTCAAGTCAGGCTTACTCACCTATAGGGCCCTATGTGGTCTGAGCCCTGGCTATTTGGCTTAATTCTTGCCACCTTCCACCCAGGTCCATTCCTTCCACTCCTCAACCAGGAGCCTCGCTGCTGTTCCAAGGGTCAGACTAAAAACATCCGACAACCGTGCCTTTGGTGTCACCAGACTGGCCTTCTGAAACTCCTTTCCAGCTTGTGTCAGGGAGGCCCTACTGGTCAAAAGATTCAAAATGTGTCCAAAAGCTGATCTGTTTTGTTTGGTCTTCCCTGACGAAGCTACTGACAAGTACTAGCTTAATTCTTAATCATGTTAGAATTTTTTTTTGTTGTAAATATTTATATCTGTTGTATATGTTGTATATTTTTGTGTATTACCCTACCTGATTTATGTAAGGCACTGAAAGGCCCAGGAATTGGGCGCCATAAAAATAAACTTGCCTTGCCTTTCCAAAGTCTATAAGACTTTTGGGTGAATAATGCCCAGGCTCAATTGGTACTGGAGGTAATTTTAAAGGGGTGCAGTGTATACAGCTATGTGCATTCTTTTGACAGGTTGCTACTAGGGTGCTATCCAACAGGAAATGACTGCAGCTGCCACTGTTAGTGACAGGAAACTCTGTACTTATACCAAACAAACTTAAACTCTAAGTAGGCACAATAAGCAAACAAAATAATATGCAAACAACAATAAATGAAATTAAAAAAACAGGGAATCTTCATTCAGGGGACAAAAATGTTTTTATGTGGTGGAAAGGAATGGGTTCATTTCAATAAAACAATACTTTGCAGATTGCCCCCATGAATCCCAACATCCTCTTGTAAGCCCAATAGCCTATACTGTTCCCATTAATAGTACACCAGCACCCCACAGTCATTGTGGGACTCCTGAACAGTCTGTTAATGTGCACACACAGTAGGCAGTTGCAAGCCTGGTGTTAGACTATAGTGCAGAATCAATATAAGGCTGATTGCTGAGGATTCCAAACAAATATCTTCTATACGCAGATGTTTGTTGTCTTAGATATTGCAGTTCTAAAATGGGATCAGAATAACAATTTCACAGGAATGACAAGAAATGATCTACTATCATTGGCTGGTATTTCTTGCATTACTCATTATGTTAATCACCTTTCTTTTAGTGACTGGTAGTTTCACAGAAAAAGCATGCATACAAAGTCTGCTGTAACCTGAACCAGCTTTCAACTTGTTGCTTTGCAGAACTGAGCTCATAATTAACTGCTTCTCACAGGCAGTATGTGCTGTCCTCTAACCCCTACCCAGCAGATCCTGGTCCAAAAGAGCAACAAACATGTCAGCCCCCTTACAGTCATTTATTTACTCTATAGATAAAGTTTCCTTCATCCCCCAGAGAGGCTCCTCGCACTCTGTATTAGTACTTCCAAGTCTTTGATGCTATCTGATGTGACTGGTGGTGGGAAGGGGGTGTTACTGGTGCGTGCTTCTGAAGTTCTGTGCAGTTGAAGTATGGCTTCTTGTGGCTGTGAGAGCTATTGAAAATGTGAGAATTTTCCTCTATGTGGTCCCAAAGGGAGTCCGTTAGACTGGGTAAGTGAAGTTGCTTTGTGGTGTGGGTAATAATCCCTCTTTACAAGACACTGGTTAGGCCCCATCTGGAGTACTGCGTGCAGTATTGGAGGCCACACCTTCACAAAGACATTAACCAAATTGAGGCAGTCCAGAGAAGGGCAACCAAAATGGTGCAGGGACTGCATCAGAAGACATATGAGGACAGATTAACAGAGCTCAATATGTATACCCTTGAGCAAAGGAGGGAGAGAGGTGATATGATCGAGGCATTCAAACACCTTAAAGGCATTAACAAGGTGAAAGAGTCTAACATGTTTAAATATAAGAAAAATAGCAGGACAAGAGGACACAGCATGAGATTAGAGGGGGGCCCCGATTAAGGGGGAATGTGAGGAAATTCTTTTTCACAGAAAGGGTGGTGGATGCATGGAATGGCCTACCTCAAGAAGTGGTGGCTATGAATACAGTGCAGGGCTTCAAACAGGCATGGGATAGGCATAAGGGAGCAATACAAATGAGTATGAATAGATAGGCCACTGACAGAGCAAAGGCCGATGGCACATTTATAAGGTAGAAAAAGAAATGGGCAGACTGGATGGGCCTTGTGGTCCTTATCTGCCATCAACTTCTATGTTTCTATATGGGTCACAGGTTCCTATGATGTGGCAGCACTGGAGAAAGAAAAGTTGCAATTTGGTTTGGGCTCCCTGGCCCTGTTGCCACAGTCAAAAGGGGCCAGGAGAGTAAAGAAACAATGTGGCTTACCAGCTGCAGCATGAAGATTGCTTACAAGACAAAATAAACAAACCAAAGTGTTCAGTATTGACTCCAGTCCTGCAACTGTAGTCTGTACTGGAACTGGGGTTAAAGATCATGGTAGGAGGAAGCAAGGGTTCTGCTCCTAAGGGGAGACAATGTTAAGTCCCTTTGGGAGGAGGTTTCCTCAGTACTGAGGTTGTTTTATTTCGCCATTATAAATTACTTACATAAATTCAGCAGATCAGAGCTTGGAAATGCAGGGCCTTTTGTTTTGTGCACAGCATAGTTGTTTATCTCCTGTAGCATTGTTAAAATGAAATATTCCACTTCAGCGGCTGGAAAAGGAACATTACATCATCATTTTAAAATAAAATATATGAAATGTAAATCTTAATATAAATCAGTCTACTGAACGTGAGTGACTTGTAAATTAATATTTTATCTGTCCAGGTGGGTCTAGTCCCACACCAAGAGCTAGAGGGTGCTACACTGTTTAGATGCCGTCTTTTAGATGAGACATTAAACTGAGGTCCCTTTTGCCCATGAGTGGTGATTGTCCAGGTGGAATTAAAGATGTCATTGTACCTATCTCAAATAACTAAGGGATGTTACACTGTATTCTAGTGAACACTCCTGTATCACTAAAACTGGTCCATGTAACACACCCACCAATATACACCCCTATATGAGTCATCACAGATCTACATACCTTTCCTTGTTAAAAATTACAATGTGATGAGAGAGATTACTCTTATTAGTATCAGGGCCATGAACTCAGCCTACCAGCAGAATAGACAAAACAAAGACTGTTTGACGTCAAGATAATCTTGGAAACATTTCTGTTTAACAAGGGAATCACAGGGTGCCCTGGTTAGTAAGGTGGGTGGGGAATACCAATACATTAGTACATTTCCACTATGTACCTGCTATATTATTCCATTATATGAAGTTGGGATGGGCTGGACATAGAGGATTTTTCTGACCTTAAATGATTATGTTATTATGTATTTTATTATCTTGCACAGTATGGGCAGACAGAATATATCTGCTTCACTTCACAGTCTTTTCAACCAAACTGCAAGAGATGGCATACTGTACTTATATCACTCTTACAGGCTGCACATACAAACATATATTTATGTGTATATCTACTGTATATCGATATTTATACAACGTATGTTTTGGGATAAATACAAGGATAAAAAATGATATCTAGACTGCCCAGTGAAGATAATATTGTTATCTTCATGTTCCTATACGTCATACATTTATCTCCACATTCCTATACGTCATCCTGATGAAAGTGAAAGTGTTTCACTTTTCATCAGACACCTGTCTCTCTTTAATCTGCCCTGTACAAGTAACTCCCCAAAAAAAAACACACATCTCTTCCATCTGGTTGATCCTGCCTACATCTTAACACAAATAATTAAATTTAAACATATCTGGTTGATCCTGCGACTTCCTTTCACCCATTGACCGATCAGAACGCATTGAAATGTAGCGTGACCGAGCGCAACAATATTGAAATCTCAGTTACTTTCAATTATACAGCCTGTGCTGTAAATTGCTCAAAAACTGTAACGCTTTCCTAATACTGGCTGTATTTTAACAGAAGAAGCTGCCGACAACAGTAAGAGAGCGAGTGAGTCGGCAGCTTCAGAACAACAGACAAAAGCGCGGCGTCAGTTGCCATAACGCATGCTCGCACTTTCGCCTGCTGTTCCGCAAACAAATAACAAAACTCTTCTGCATCGAAAGCCAATATAGGAAAGTGTTACAGTTCAGAGAATTTACAGCACAGGCTGTATAATTGAAAGTAACTGAGATTTCAATATTCTGCCCGCCACGCTACATTTCCAATGTGTTCTGATCGGTCAATGGGTGAAAGGAAGTCGCAGGATCAACCAGATATGTTTATATTTAATTATTTGTGTTAAGATGTAGGCAGGATCAACCAGATATGTATTATTCAATGAGTTTACTGCAGCAACATGAAACAATTTTATTTAAGAATATATGTAATCTGCTCTTTTGAGGGAGGGGCTATAGAGAGTTGTATTGGGGTGGTCAGGGCAAGGTTAGCCAGAATCCAGACACATTTTGGCATAATAATTTTAAAGTAGCAGGATCAACTACATATATATTTTTAAACAACATATGCATCTGTTGTGCTGATAGACATACTGCAGATTTGTGTTGAAACAGCTAACATCTCTATGTAGTGCAATATATTAAGTGCACATTTGGAGCTTTTGTTGAATGCAGCCCAAAACATACATAGTATAAATCGAATATGACATGGCCCGACTGAAGATATCATATTTATCTTCACTCGAGGCCACTGACATCATGATATCTCACTCGTGGCTTCGCCACTCATGAGATATCATGATATCATTGGCCTCTCGTGAAGATAAATATGATATCTTCAGTCGGGCCATGTCATATCCCCTATTTATAGAATGTGTTGAGGAATAAATGAGTGAGATAACATGTTCTTTTCGCTGCAGTTGAATAATAACAACTGTGATGACATCACCACTGTGAGAATATTTACTGATATACACATAGTGCCTACATCTCTAGAAAATATTCTCACAGTTGTGATGTCACCAGAGTGAGAATATCTTCACTGCAGCCTGCATTCTAAATGTAACAGCTTCACAGTTTTTATTTCTCAATGAATCCGGCAACTAACTCAGTTAGCATTGGAAAAGACAATCACCGGTGTCTCATAGTTTTTCTAACACTACTAGCCCATTACTGTGCTGCTCTAATCTTCAAAACAGCCTCCTTCATAAAGCAGTTTCTCATTCTGAGTGCTGCCTGCAACAGTTTCTCTGTCTCACTGAAGCCTGCAACTTACTCAATTGCATTGCAAAAACACATACACCTATGTCCCGTAGTATTTCCAAAACTCCCAACCCATTACTGTACTACTCTCACCTTCAAAAATGCCTCCATTGTAAATGACAATCCTTCACCACACAGTTTCTGTGTCTCACTCCTAGCTGCAGGTAACTCAGTTAACATTGCAAAACACATTCTCCTGTTTCCCATAGAGTTTCTAACACTCCCAGCCCATTCAGAAACACTTGCACTCAGACCATACACAGCCACTGCTTTCAATATAGCCTAGAGGTTAGAGTAACGAGATGGAAATAAGCTTGCTACATCCAGCAGAACAGACCTGGGTTTGATTCTTACAACCTCCACTTGCATACTATGTGACTCTGAACAAATCACTTAACTGCCCAGTGCTCCCTGGTCACCCCTGAAAATGTACCCAATTACCAAACACTAAAATGAGTTTACAGGAGGAGAACACAGAAAAAAATGTTACTGAAGCTCCTAGCCCCATTTTATAAATTGCAGATCATGCGATATGGGACATATTCTCACTCTGCAGGAGTAAGAATATTTTCCATATCCCACTCCTGCCCATTATGTATCCCCTATATAATATGTGGTTCATACAAATAATAGAAATGTTGTTATTATGTTATGTAGTAGAACTACTATAAAATGAATGCCAATGAATCTGCACTGAAACCAAATATTCACTGTGTGAACTTGAGCAAGTCATCTAAACTCCCAGTGCTCCAGTTCATTGAGTAGAAGTGGTACCACACTGAAAGTTGAATGGTGCCATCCATCCTGGATATCCTGAGAAAAAAATATGAAACAAAATTGTAAATGTCAGACTGGAATAAAGGTGACTCCCTGTTTCCTGTGAATACAGTATGCTATTTTTGATTGCCATTCATGAAAATGCTTCTAAAGTAGATAGAATGCTCTACTTTTCAAAAAGATAACTGAAAAAAATTTACTAAAAGGAAATAAGAATATAGCTGGTTAAGGAACATTCCAACCCATGTAATTGTCTCCACATAATTTTGCGGGGTGGGACTTTCTAACCAGTCAAAAAAAAATCTCATATTTTAAATCCTCAAAATTGTGCTTAGTAAATAGTAATGTACAGTTCAGACATTGTAATTTAAGGTCTAGAGGGACTCAAGTCCCATCATGTCATGCCCTGCTTCATTTACAGTTGTAAATAAGTACAATTTGCTGTAATAACATACCCTAATATAAAAAGATTCCTGTCCCGATCTGCTCCTTAGGTATACAGTGATGATATCGGTATGCAGAAATGTGTCCAGGTGTATCTCTAAGACATATAGTGTCTTCAAATTCAATGTCTCCCCATTTAGGCTGTTCCATAAGCTTGCCACCCTCTGGGAGAAGTGTCGCTTTACATTACCCCTGAATTTAGCACTTCTGAGCTTCATAGCATCTTCCTGTGTCCTGCTGAAGGACATCAGGTCAAACATCTCTATCTGTTGGATTTTGTTGAAACCCTTGATTACACAGAAGACTGAGGCTATGTCCTCTCTCAGGTTCTATTACTACAGTGGAAAAATATTAGGGACCACCAGCCTCTTCTCAAAGTTGTTGTCTCTCACACAGTACCCTAATTATTTTGGGGCCCTTAATTTGCACTCTCTCAGCTGTCACAATTTTCTTTTTGTATTGAGAAGTCCAGAACTCCTTGCAGTATTCCAGGTACAGTACTTCCTGATTCCTGCCTGGAGAAGTATAGTACCTGTAAGCAATAATACCCGACAGGGTGGGCAGTATTGGGCTATACCCGGACCGCAGGGACCTCAAATAAAGGGCTAGCATACAGGCAGAGGATCTTATAGCCCCTGGAAGGTCCGTATAGCTAATACCGCCAACCCTGGAGGGTATTATTATGCTTAGAAAATGGGCGTTGTAAAAAGAAAAATTGTTTAATTCAAAAAATAATAACTACTTAGTTTACAGTAAGTTTTGTAATAAAATAGTTCCTCTGCCTGTATGAGTGTTCTTCCTTTTAGCTGGTTGTCATGGTTATACACACACACACACACACACACACACACACCAAGCTATGATCCGTTTGTATGCTACATCTATGTGTCGGTCCCCCCCCCCCACCGTTGAATCGGCATCAAGCGAACACCGTATCTGGATCTCCAGCTTGTTGTTACCAGTACATCCAGAATGAAACAGCAGGAAAGAGCAAGCTGGTAGCAGTGACACATTTGCCAGGATGTGTAAATGCAGAATAACGAGGCGAAACATGAGCACTCTAAATTATTTATTTTTTTTATGTTTAAATCGGCAGGGGATGGGTAGGGGGTGTTCACCAAGAAACAAAATGGATGGATGCCTGGAGAATCGGGCATGAGATGGTGATCGAGAGACTGCAGAGCATGGCTGAGATAAATTATTATTTGTGTCTCTCCCCGACAGCAGAAATAAAAACTGCTATTTTTTTTTTCTTCATGGCCCCTTATTGAACTTAAATTGAGACAGACAGAGGTGGAGAGGAAACTGAATTGACTGCCAACTTGCTCGCTAAGCGAGTCGGAGTTGCTGTCGGCATTTTTGTGATCCCAAAAGGACTGCAACTTTTTGAAAAGGGCTGCTGTCTGCTTTGAAGTGTACAGTGAATATGCAACTTTGAGGTACCATATAAAAATGAATAGTTTTTTTGTGGTGGGTGTGGTGAGAGGTGCAGTTAAGGAAAAAAGGCAGTTTGTGCTTTCGCACACCCTCCCTGTCACTTTGCAGTCGGCAGTAAGGTTACCCACGGCATTGCAGTATGGAAACCAAGACAGTGCCCCTGCTCTTAGACAGCAGTGCTACCAGAGGTAGTGCTCTTTCTGTTTCTCTCACTGAAATCAATTTGCAGTTTTGCAGCCAGTCAGACTGGCTGCGTCTTTTTCATGTCATCCTTTGTTTTTCTTTTTTTAAATTTTAATAAGACAAACGGGGGGGGGGGCTTGGGAAGGAGTTTGATTAGCCACCAGCCTGCTAAGCGAGAGGAAAAACATGGTGACAGATCAAGGCTTACAATTTGTTTAAAATTCAAAATGGCCCCTCGTTTTCGGTACTTAGGTCAGTTGGGTCTGGCACTTCTTCTTACCGGGGCTCTGTTGTCTGATACATGCCCAGCTTGCCAGGGGTATCAGCCAATCACAGTCTGGGAATTTCCAAGTCCATTTTCTAATCAGTGTTATACTGCAGATCTCATCAAATGGTCAAGTGATGTTGTTCAGTCAATGACATTATTCTGATTTTCATTGTTAACATTATAAAAGAGTAACCCTACAGTATGCAGATGAAAACCAAAGGAAAACAAGGTTTTCTTAATATAAATATGTATATAATTTTAGGATTCATATTTTTAGAGACTTGGAAGCCAGAACCTAGCTATAGGGCAGGCACTCTGAAACTAAATGATATATTTTCTGTGCAACTACTTTAAGAAGCCAAAATTTACTGACCACAGTTATTGCCTTGACAAACAGTTAGTAAGCAGCTGTGACTAATAGGAATAAGACAAGCCACTGAAGGAGAACTGCTTTTACATGTGACCTGTGTTTTCTGCAGAAGCTGATTTCTTATATGGGTTAAAATTTAGTTATTTTTCCATCCTTAATGGTCCTTTATTAAACACAGTGAGTGCTTCAAATGTAAGCACTGATAGGTATGTTATAGAGCCCTATGATATAGTTTATGTCCTTGTCCAGCTCTTCCATGAATGACCCCATGCATTGATGTTCTACTCTGCAACTTATTGGTTGAAAGGGTCATAAACTACAGTACATCATACAGTTCCAAAATGGAACCTACTAACTATGTATGGATGAGAATCACCTACTGTGGTTACTAAAATGTCACTTATGGTGGAACAATATAAAGAATGGGGTATGGGTAATCAGATACAACAAGGCTGTGTTCACATCAAGAGGCTCTTATGACATGCTGGTGATGTCAAGAGCAAATCTTGAGGGATCTTATGACATTATAAAACACCCTTAATGGGAACTCAAACGAATTGTGTATGGTTGCTCTTACACCATGTTTCATAGTGTATGGTTTCTTATTATAACTTGTACTGCAGATCTGGTCCATCAACTGTATGTCAAGTGCTCTCCCTGCAGTAAGAAATCCAGCATATGACATCAGCATTATGAGCAATGAATGACGATAATCACAAATTATGCTACTCCTCTCCAAAAGCAACAGAGTCTCTGTGATTTTTTTTTTTTTATTCTTTTGGTAACTGGGTAAGGACCACTCAGCACAAGTGCCTATTTTCAGAGGTGACCCAGGAGCACTGGGGAGGTTAAGTGACTTGATCAGAGTCACACGATATGCAAGTGGAGGTTGGGGGAATCAAACCCATGTCTGTCTGCTGGATGTACCATAGCTCATTACTCCAACATCTCGGCTATACAACCAGACTGACAACTCAGACTAAAGGTAAAAATGCTGTGGTCCTTAACAACAATAGTTCTGCAACTTGTCTTTCACTGTGCCATTTCAAGAATACTGCTGTGGCTGTGTCTGCAGTTTGTAAGAAAATTGCAAGCTGAATGCAATGACCTGAGCACTATGGTACAAAAGGGATTTTGAGTGTAGGGATTTCCATACACAACACTCACTAATCATATACTATAAAAGAACCGGAACTAGTATTTTTCAATATAGTTTCTACAGGAAAAATGACATACAGGTACTCATTTACATCCTTTATTATAATATAATAGCACCTTAAAACATTGACAAAATAAAACAGGAAACCAATATAGGTCAACTAGCACCAGGGTTATGAGATTGAGGGACCTGGTGTTGGAGTTAATATCCTTGCTGTAGTATTCACTACAAGTTGTAGCCTTGAACTAGTACTTTTAGGAAGGCCAGGGAACAGCATATTACAATAATTGACATGCAGAAACGCTTATGAATTACGCATTCTATGGCACTCTCATCAAGGTTACCTTGTCTCCTGGCCTTCTTTCTTAGATGAAAAAAATGCACATGGCACATCTCCCTGACAAGCAAATTAAGCAACTGTTCTGCATCACAAATAGCACCTCACATTTGGCTTAAAACAAACAAAAAGAGCAACCAATCTACAGTATGTGCACAGAAACAAGAAAAAACACACATAAGCCACTTTTTTATAGCAACAAACAACAGCAGTACTTAATTTGTTGAGAGCTGAGCTATAGAGCACTCAGCTGCATCTAGATCTTGAGATCCATGATAAAGCATGACAGTCAGCAGCATGGAACTAGGACTGGAAATGTTGTATAATGAAGCAATAACAAGGTACAACATGCAGTGTGCTTATTATGAAATAATCAACCCCCTGAGGTATTATGCAAGCGGCAAGGTGGAGCTCAGAGCCACTAAGCCCTGGGACTTTAATTATCTCATGATAAACATACACCCCTACAGCTGTTTTACTGTTCTTATGAAAAAGTTGCAATAGTAAGGGGTACTAAAACCTTTTCCATTTTTGTGCCTTACTCCACCATGTACTTTTCCTTTTTGTTTAGACTGTTGAATAGGCAGAATCACAAAGATTAAACAATCCTCTTTAAAATGATAATAAGCCAATCAGAAACCTACCGGCATTCAATTTGCTTTATAATTAGGCAGTATGACCCAGTTTGCCCCGGCTTAGTTGTGATACGTGATGAAGAGATTTTAGTCATATTGGTCCTTGGAAAACTTGAATTGCTGAATGGTTTGATAACTTTTATTGGACCAACATATGTCTTGTACAAAGATGATATAGTACACAAGCTTTTGGGACCCTACAGGTCCCTTCTTCAGGTGAAGAAGGGACCTGAGAGGTCTCAAAAGCTTTTGATACATGATAATACCTTTTTGTCAGTGAAACAGTAAGGGCATTTAGCACTCCTTAAGGACATTATGTAATGCTCTAGTCCCACTGTAAGGTCGCATGACTGCTCTTCTGTTTTTTTTTAAATCAGGGGACAGTATTGTCCTACACAGATCAGTGATATAGTACTTTGCCTTAAACATACTTCACCGATTTATGCTATAAAAACATGGCTGTGTATTGCTCGAATAGCAATGTTGTTTTATATGTAAGATAACCTTGTGGCTGCAGCAGATAAGTGCTGAATAGTGGGGACCTCATGATGAAGACTTTTGGAAACCCTAATGCAAACAGCATTGGGGTGTGTTTGAAACTTCATTTAAACAATGAAATTTTTATGTTAAAGGATAGAGTCAAACACTGAAGAAGATGACACACTGCACAAAAATGAAAGTCAGGCATTGTGTGTGATCTGGTCTATGGCATCAAATGTAGTGGAGGACAGAGAACCACCGTTTTATAGAATAATTGTTGTTTCTCTTTTAGGAACAGTCTTGGCATTATGGCATGATATAAAATAAGCCAAAGACTATTACAACATTTATTCCTGATAAATAAAACAAAATACTGAGGCCCAGATATTCAAACTGTGCCAGGCTGTGGCGCAAGCTTGGGCGCAGTGCAACTTGGCTGCGCAGGGGTGTGGACTGGGCGATAGTCAACAGAGCTGTGCCATGTCTCAGCAGCTTTGAATATCACACCCTGGCCACCCCTGTGTGCATGGCGAGTGGCACTGGCGCCAGCCAAGTGGCCAGGAGGGAGCATGGGATGCGCTTAAAGAAGTTCCATTACGCCATGCACAGCAACCGCGATATTCAAAACTTAACATGCAAATGGGGCCATAATATATGCAAGGTGCACATGGGGTCATTTGCATGTCATTATGGCCCCATTTGCATGCAGGTGGAATCATTCACATATCTGGAATGTGTAGAATGGTAGGGGCTGCACGCCCATTAGCTCACGCTGTGAACCAATGGGCATGCAGCCCTACCAAGAGTCAGTCAGCAGGCGGTGGGGTGGCAGGTGGGTTGGGTGCTGCTGCCCGCCGGCTGACGGGGGGGGGGAGCGGGGTGGTGGGGCTCAGTAGGTGGGTGGGGGGGTACCACTAGACCACCAGGGATATTGGATTTTTTTTTTTACAAATGCCCGCGATCGGGCAGATAGCTGTCCACTGGACCACCAGGGATATAGGATGGATATTTCTTTCTTTGATATAGATGCCTGCAATTGGGCACATAGCAGTCCACTGGACCACCAGGGATATAGGACGGATATTTCTTTCTTTTATACAGATGCCCATGATCGGTCACATAGCTGTCCACTGGACCACCAGTGATGTAGGATGGATATTTCTTTCTTTTATACCAATGCCCACGATCGGGCAGATAGCAGTCCACTGGACCACCAGGGATATAGGACAAATTCTTCTTTTTCTATTACAGATGCCCGCGATCGGGCTAATAGCGGTCCTCTGGACCACCAGGGATGTTGGAATTCATATTTGTTTTTACAAATTCCCATGATCGGGCATGGGGGGGGTGCCACCAGGTGCAGCCGGAACTCGGGTGGCCACCCACAGGTGGCAGCTGCTGTGTTGCGCCCTGCACTGTGGCAGTTCACCTGTGGGTGGCCATCAGTTGTTCCTTTTTTTTTGGTGTAACTTTGTGCTGACGAAGGTAGGGGTTGTGCATGCATGGCTGTGCACATCCCGGGTTGAATATCGGGCTGTGCAGAGTATGCATGGGCACGCCCCCCCTACCTGTGCCTGCATACATTACTGATGTGCTCCAGCGCATCAGGATTTGTGCTGCACACTTTTCCCTTTTGAATATCATGCCGGGGCGCATCAGTGGGTTGATCATGGTGCAACACTGTTGCGCCTTGTGCAACGCTTTTGAATATCTGGGCCTATATGTTTTTGTTTTCTGTAAGGATCTTTCAGAGATTCCAAGGAGAAGATAATTAGAGGGAGGGTCAAAGTTTGCCAGATTCTCAAGAGAGCAGCCTCTTTTCTCACAAAATATTTACCCAGGATAGCCCTGTATCCATTGGGGTTCTGTTTTACCCATTTACACAGCTGGGTAGACTCAAGCACGGAAAGGTTTAATGACCCAAGGATACACAGTATTTGGTTTTTACTATGGTTTGAAGCTGCAATTTACTGGTTTCCAAACTAGGGTTCTAACTACAAGACCACACTGCCTCTTCTCTTGAGGCTTGAAGCTCTCAAACCAAGAAACCAAGGGGTGGCAACTGTAGTGTTCAACTGAGTTCTTGAAGCATTACCTGAAGACAGGAGTTAAACTGCTTAAAGGGAACATAATCTCTTGTCTTTTTACATTTTGCAATATAATTAAAAATGTGGGCATGTAGGAAGTCTGTTTCATACCACTAGTGAATTGTTCTGAGATTTTGTTTTGAAATCATCCAAAAATTTTTTTTTCATATTTAGAGCCCCTTGATAACATTGCCTTTTTATCACCCAGTACTCAAATTTTTAATTACACATCAGTACTGGAATCCAGTAGTATCAGCTGAGTGGAAACACTTGATGCACAGCTTTACTTTAGAGTTCAGCTCAACTGATGTCACTGGGTTCTTGAACTAAGTAGTTAAACAATGAATATTGTGCAGGGAAAGTGTAAAATCAATAAGGGAAGCTATGTTAGGAAACATTTGACTCTTTCAACATAATCACATAAAACACTAAGCTCAAGGTGTTTCATAAACAATAAGACACAATGGGTTGCTGGTTGCACTGCCAGAACCACACACCCAGGGGCATAGTAAGGCACGTGGCCATAGGTCAAGTGTCTTCTGCTCCTGAAGGTATAGTTCTAGCAGCACAACCTGCATCCTAGAGTGTCTTATTGTGCTTACAAAATAGGTTTTGTGTTAAGAAGTGAAAAAATTAAACCATAAATATGCTTAAAAGTTAATAGTTGCAGTCGACATGAATTCATCAATGTGATGGTGGTCGACAAGTTAGTTGTCAAACCGGCATCATAGAGCCTAGCCTGAGTTGCACCGTGTTGGCCATTATGGTGTGTGCCTGCTTTTTATGTGAACAGTCTCCTGAAGTCTACCCCATTCCATTTGTTGTGCCTTTTTGTTTTTAAATTGAGAAAAAAAAATCATGTTTTACTTTGTGGACTTCAATTGAAATTACTGGCTTCAGGTGTTCAAGTTCAGTCGCTGAGTAGACCAAGCAAGATAGTGCTGTGAATGAAAGAGAAACCAGTACTACAGCTTGCAGTGTCATGGAGCTGCACACTGACGTTTTTAGTAACTGAGCAACATTGGTACATGGACATTTTTATACCTATTGATTTCTGTCTCAGTTCAAAGAGAAGGAACAAATTTCAGCCAATCAAGATGCAGAATTCTTAGTGCCCATTTTAGAAACAGATTCCATACATGCCCAAATTAACAGTTGTAGTAATACATGTAAAATACAGATTATGCTCCATTTATGCATGCCATTATCAACCTAGCAAGTGGCTAAAAGCAATGAAATACTGCTCATGGAAATAATATTACTGGTACTGAAATGAGGGGCTGTAAGGCTAACAGAGAAAACAATACAAGAATGAAATGCACAAAAAGTATTGTTTCATAAGCTGCAGAAACTTTTTGCCATGAATCAATCTATGGTGTCACTTTACCCTGTTAAATGGTAGAACATCTGCAGGGTTTTGCAGAAAAAAAGATTTCATTAGCATCACAGGATGCTGGGATGCATCGCTAGGGGGATCACCTCCAGAAGGAGGGAAGTGATACTCCCTCTGTATAACTGCTTGGTGAGGCCGCACCTGGAGTACTGCGTGCAGTTTTGGAGGCCACACTTAAAGAGGGACATTAACCTCCTGGAGAGGGTCCAGAGGAGGGCAACCAAAATGATTTGGGGCTTGGGGGACAGGACCTATGAGGAGAGGCTCGAAGAGCTAAATATGTACACATTGGAAGAGAGAAGGGACCGGGGGGACATGATAGAGGTCTTCAGGTACATGAAGAGGGTAAATAGGGGAGGAACAGTCAGAGTGCTTCGAAGGAAGGAGGAAGGGGCCACTAGAGGGCATGGGTGGAAGCTGGAGGGGGGAAGATTCAGGGGAGAAAGGAGGAGGTGCTACTTCACTGAGAGGGTGGTGGAGCCATGAAATGCACTACCTAGGGGGCTGGTGGAGGCAGAGACAGTGGAGGGGTTCAAGAGGGGGTGGGACAGGTACAGGGGAAGGGTTCAGGAAGCAAAATCCAATGCAGCAAGAATACCCGGAACTGGGAAGGGAGAAGTCAGAGAAGGCGAGGGGGACAGCAAGATCAGCACCCAGGGTGGGGGCTGACAAATGAGCAGACACGAAAGACCGTTAGGCCTATTCTGCTGGCATTTTAGTATGTTAGTATGTAGTATGTTAGTATCACTATTAAATGACAGAAATGTCTCTGATAATCTCAGAACCTCCCACAACCTGTGCGGGTTTGTGTAAAATAAACATGTTTTCAGGTTCTGCTTAAGTTCTGATCATAAATATTTTGATTACAGAGCTTAATATACATCCCGGTAGGTCTTTATCTAGAAGATGGAGTTAGAGAAAGGACCCAGTGAGCCAGATCTGTATTAGGTGGTATATTCACTGTGTTTTCACAAAGGGGGTATTAACTAGCTATATGACACTATATGCACTTAACATAGTGCCACAAGCAAGAAATCTTATTGTTTTGTATGGTGTGCACTGTTTGTGTTGTGGTCACTTGTTTCTGACCTTATTTCAGAGCACGCCTATTTGCTTGCGACATTGATTGCTGAAAATTTTTTGTTTTCAGCAACATGACCCCATGCCAACAAAAGTCTTCTATTCCTCTCCAGGTAACCACAGTTTATTCCTTGGACACCCCTTTCCAGCATAGTCATTTTTCTCCCTCAACCCCTTCCCCTTTCTCCAACAATTTTTCTGGAATGTATAAGGGTTCTGGATAGAAATATCAGTCTGCAGCACAGTAAGGGTTAACATAATGTTGGATTCAGGCAAAGTTCCATGAGCTGAAAATGTTTTTTTCATTGAAACTGGCCCAGACCATACACTCAAATCCCCAAAATATCATTCTATAATAGTGAGCCTGCCTCCCAACCACACATCCATGATTTGAGAGAGAAGGAGAGATTGGCCAAAACCACAGCTAGTTCAGTTGCCCTCCTTTCCACAGTGCTCTCAGTCTAATTAATGCACTCAGTCATCTGACTGACTGCACAGACAAGGTGCGTGACCAGGGGTGAGGAAGGGGTATGGAGCAGTCTGCAATGTTGATGATCCAAGGCAGATTATCTACCTAGCATAATCGTAATGCAGACAGTCTAGTTCATCAATGACACTAAGTATACTGATAGTGTAGACAGTTCTACTCCTTCTCTTCCAGTCACATACCTAGCTCATACAATCAGTCAGGTGATAGGTTAGCCGGCATGTAGCTCAAGGGGACTGCACTAGCAGGCAATTTAGAATACTGTCTCCCAAAATGAAGTATTAGGGGTCCACTATTACTGAATTGTATTTTGAAGTCTTAATGGGGGATCAAGCTGGGGGGGGGTGTAATTGAAAAGATATCATCAGCTCCTGGCACAGTGCCAGGTGATAGTATTTGTGAGTTTGTATGTGATCCCTGGGAATCCTGTATGTTCCTAAATTAAGTCAGGTTGCATGCTGGCACCTCAGGTATTAGGTTTTAACAGCTTCTGCTGATACGTGCAGCTGATGTTTCAAATGAACGTGATTTTTCAGCTGTATTATCAAGAAATATGGTTTACCGTCCTGTTTGTTATTTTTTACCAGTCAATCAGACAGAATCCAGGAAACTGAATGGACCAAATCACTGGAATTCTTCATCGTTCATCATTATTTGAAATTGCAACAACATTGGCAAAAAATACTAGAATCCTGTGTTTTATAAACAATAATTGATGATGGCTCATCTTCTCAGCAATAGAGCTACTGCTCATGTTGCTGGTGACCAGAGTTCAAAAATGAGATCGAGTCACTGAGGGTCATGGGGGGGCAGGAGGAAGATGGAGAATCTAGCGGACTGCTCATACTATTGGAGGGGGAAGAGACTTGTATGAATAGCTGCCTGAGTGCCACCTAGTGGAGTATGTGTGGCAACTTGTCTGGGAGAGCAGATTACAAAACAATTTGGTTATGGCTGATGCCAACACAAACCTCACATGTGTGGGAGCATTCCCTGTGTATGGTTCCATGTCTGCAACCTAGGGGAGAAAAATAGGGAAATAGTGGTCACTGCCTGGGCAGATGACATGCTGCCCACCAGACATATCCATTTTCAGGCATCCACTTCTAACTTCTGGTTCAGTCCCAGGCTGCACCTCACCTGCAGGTGGCTGGATATGCCATGGAGCTGACAGGTAGGCCCAGAGGGCTCATTCTGAGAGATAATGTAGCAATGTGTCTATTGTGGCCTGATGAGTTCCATGGTGTCCAGGAAGGGGTACTCAATGGACAGGAAATAGTAGTGAATATGGTCAAAAGCGAACCTGGTCAAAAAGGCTGAGAACATTAACAGAAAATGAAAAGAAAAACATCAGATGGGCAACACTGGGATACAGGTGCCCTCAATGAAACGCAAATCCAAAACGCAAAGAACTGAGGCACTTAAGCTGCAGCCACACGTTTGGTAAAAATGCTGAATTCAACTTTATTCTTCCATGGTCATTTCTAAATGCCAGCACGGAATACATAAAATGGAAACACTGATGACCTGGCACTGATTCCTAACCTGGAAACAGGGACCAAGGCCGGGGTGTCCCTCTGTACATTTTCTCTATTCACTGCTGTCACGTTTACATGACCTTGCAAGAACAAAGTTGAATATAGCTCTTTACCAAATACATGGTTGTGTCGTTCTAAAGAGTGGTGAATGCTGTAATTTTTTTTTCTATTTAAGATTTTAAAAACATAATTTCGCTTTTGGAAACTCTGTAAACCAGTATCCCTATACCTCGTAATAGATCACCACCAGGCATATGGACCACATTTTGGGATCAGGGGGATTAAGAAAAAAATAATAATATGGCTAACTATATGTGTGATGCCAGTCTGGCCCCTAAATTTCACCTTTGTGCTGTTAGTAACTGAAAAACAGGGCCAACTGTCAAGCTAGGGGTTGCCCTGCACAGTTAATGCATTCACACCTCTATTGCAAGACTCTTCAGGTAGGGATAGTTTTCATCTCAGTGCAAAGCACTGAGAAACTATTAGCCGATTAAGGAATTACATTAGAAGTTGTGCAGTCATAAGGGAACAGTATATGCCTTGGGAGGTTGTTAGAAATGAGGGAGGTACGGATGCATGCCACAACCAAAGACAAAGTGCATTATTCCCTTGCAAATGCGCACCCCAGAGTGTGTTACCCTGAAAATAAAATGGAATTATATTCCTTAAAAAAATGTAGTGTTCAGCCAAGGTGTGTAGTCGGAAGAGAATTAGCAATGGTCATTTGATGAATAATGAAACCCATTTTATAAAGCTACATTATGAAATAAGGAAAAACAGATTTTGTCACCATTTTGGAGTGCAGATTCTCTTATGTTCATATTTGTAACCTATTCTTTTGGTGAATAGGATTTGTCTTGAACAGGAAGGTCTAACAAAAGTAAATCAAGTAAGCATTTAGCTTCAGGGAAGGGGGGATTTTCTAAAAAGCAAGTGAGATTTTTTTTTTTTTGCAGGACCGAGAAAGCTAGCTCTCTGGCTGATTTTGAAATAAAAAGGTGACAAATTAAATATTAATCAGTCCAATAAAGAGTATGGCATTATTTTAGCTATAAATGTTTGATTTTCTTTTTGCCTTTTTGGAGTTGTTTGTGGAACTGCATTCATTAATCTGAGATTCCTGTTACATTTAATTATAGATGGCAATATAAAAATTTCATCTGAAGGCAGAAATGTGTAAATACCGTTTGCAGTATATTAAGGCATCTATGCTGAAATCTCTCAGGTATTGAGTAATGGTGTGCCTTTGTAGCAGATGACTTTGCTGCTGCAGATTCATCATTACAGTAAATGTTGGCTGTAGAGGCAGCCTAATGATGTATTAAATGAGGCTGGAAAGCTGTGCTTAACTTACAGAACTTTTCAAGTATTTATATTTCATGCTCATTACATTTCGTCTCTAATCCAGTGAGCTATATTATTAGTGTAAACAGAATAAGAGGATATTCTTAATGTGTACCTTTAGGGCTAGGGCAGTGACATTTTTTTTTTATAATATCCAGCTCTTTAAATGTTTATTTGATGGAGGTTTAGTTAAGTAATGGATTAGACTGGGTAAAGTGAAAGGCAGAGCCAATATTCTTGTCTCATCTGCAGAAAAGAGAACGTTTTATTTATTACTCTCCTCCCTCACATTTCATCCTTGGTGCACACTGTCCTACACTCCGATGATAGGGATGCAGACTCTGCACCCCTTTCCCCAACGGCTGGTAGGTTGGCTGAGTGTCTGCCATCACAGCCACTGACGATGCAGTTCCTTGGTTAGAAGACATGGGTCATACTGCGCTCTTCCTCCCAAGAAGTAGTGATGACAGAATGACAAATGGTTCTGTGTTTTTGAAAGATTGTAATAAGCTATGAAAAGTTCTAGGAGTTAATCTGAACCTTATTCTAAAGGATGGGATTAGTAAAACAACTTAGAATGATACAACCATAAATATATTTGGTGTCACATACAGTAGTAGCCACTGTAGGTATTACCCATTGTATAACACTACTGTGAGTATGGCTACTTAAAACAGGTCAGGCTTCCTGTGACTGTTCTCCACCTCCAGATCGCTTTATAGAAATGAACTGCCAGGGAAAGTGGTATGTGCTAGAACAGATGGCTGATTCAAACAACGTTGGGACAAGCAGAAGACCATAATAGCAATGGGAGGGGTTAAAGAGAGAAAGGGTTAACAGCAAAAGATGATCATTAGGGCCCACACAGGAGACTTAGGGTGGACGGACAGGGTGATCTGCTGAGCTTTTTTCTGCCATTACATTCTTTATTTCGGTGTTATCATGGGTCTTTCCAACATCAGCAGCCATCTTTTAGATCAAGGCCTGTTGGTTGAGTACATTAATCTCTGAAGTTAATGAATTAAAATTTATCAAAGCCCTATGAGAACCAAAGTAATGTCCTGATAATGTTATTTTACAGACAATGGGGCATGTTCTGGAAGGTTGTGAACTTGTTCAAACTGGTTCTCCAGTCCCTACCAAGGAGATGAAAACCTCACCTTCACAATGCACTTGACACTCAGATTGGCCTTGTGCAGTATTTTGGGACTCAAATGCAAAAGCCTGGTCCTTCAGAAGGTAGCAAGATCCTCTGCTATCACCATACATACCATTGGTCAAACAAATGAAACACTTAAAAAAGAGGAACTAATCCTATTTTATATAAAATCATTAACTATCAAGTGTATGTAACCCCCCTGCAAATGGGGGTTCCCAAAAGACTTCCAGGAGCTTGCTTGAATGCTCCAAGCCTGAATGGTGTTTGGCATTTAAGCCATTTATCAGTGAGTGTTTTTAGAGCCTCTGGTACTGTCTCTTTAAGAGCTGTCTGCTTGCAGACATAATTAGTTTGTATGGGGGGACTGTGTGCTTCTCTGAGTACCACTTGAGCTGCTGCCAATTCACTTCATTTTGCAGTCACTAGGAGTGCTAAGGAACCTATCTGAAAGATGTAACTGTTTGCCAGAAATTATTTAGAGTAATAATGAAATTACAGTTTGTCTAACCTGCTTTCTTTGCAGTCAGAACTGTGTCTGCTAGTTCCCCATTCTAGTTTTGAACTGCTGAACTGGACCAATCAGTGTGGGGTAAGCTAGCTCTAAAATGATGCCTTGGACTCATAATCTGAGCCAGCCACAAGAGGATTGTATGGGCAGTGACTCTGGGAGATGTAGTTTAGACTTCAGTGCCTTTTTGGACCAACAGCAGCAGTCTATTGTGAGTGACAGCCAATCCAGTCAAGAACTGGGAGGAACTCAAAGGAAGTGCCCGGTTTCGTCAGTTGGAGTTCAGTTGAGCTTTGGCAGTGAAGAAGGAAGGAGCCCTGTGCTTTTTCAGTGTGCAGTTTTAGTCAAAAAACGTGTGTAAGGCCCAGAGTTCCGGTCTGCAGCTTGTGTAACAGCTTGTTAGGACTGAATCCGTCCTGTGAAAAGAATCAAAGGATCTCTGAAGAGTAGAAACCAGGCTCACCCTGTAGAAGACTGGAAGAATTGCTGAAAATTGCACTCGGTCTGTCAGGAACTGAATCTGCTGTGTGTTCTCCCGGGTATTGTGCAGTAATTGCGATCGGGATACAGATGCGGCCTGCCTGGTATAGTACTTTCTTTTATATGGATGTGTGAAGAGGTTTGTGTACCTCAAGTGAGCCCTGCTGACATTGAAGGACCCTATCTTATTTGGAGGTCGTGAGTACTAATTCAGGGTCGCTCCCTGTTGAATTGCCACATTAAATCCAAATGGAATTACTGTACTGCTGACTGTTTAATTCTCCTTTTCTCTGCGTGAAAGGGCCCTACCAGCTGCCACGGTTTGGACTAGCCACTAGGGCTTGGTACCCAGGGACAGTAACTGATAGGGATAGGCCTGTGCACAGAGCCATAGGTAGATTATTAGAGTGATAAGCTAATTAACCTGATTTCCCCTGTCCTTGTTATATCCCTAAATAAATCAGAGCTGCTTGTTTCAGCAAAGTTATACTGCCTGAGGTATTTGTCTATGTTAAAGTACTGTACTGTGATTGTTGCACTGTATCTCATTTCACAGGAGGTCCCAGTGCGGAACCAGACCTGGGGGTAAGTGTATACTGTGAAGGTAATTCTGATATATTGTGTGGGCCACTAGTGGGAAGAAGGGGTTGCAGTGTCCCAGAGGGCTGTGACCAAGTTAGTTTAACTATTGCAAACCCTGACCTCTGGGTGGAGGCACCCGCCATTGGATCCAGGCCCCTCAACCTGTTAGTGGCAAATCAGGCAGGGGTAGTAGCCCTGGGATAGCGCCATCTAGGGTTACATCTTGGAGGCTCACCGCTGGGATTGTGTGTCCTCTAGTGGCCATATTTACGAACCACTGTTAAGAAAAAATGGGTACCCGACAGAAGTGGCTGTGCACCGGCTGGTGGAGTGGTGTACTGGGGAGGAGATCGACCCCAAAATGCTATGCTTATCCTGGACATCCCCTGGGTATCAATACGGACACTGTGCAGGAGTACTTTCCAAGGTGGAAGGTTTACAAAACCCTGTGGTGGTGGGTCGGCATGCTAATCTGCTCACCCACACTTTCCTGGCCCTAGTAGAGTTTAAGGATCCCATAGATAGCTCCAAAGTGCCACAGACCATTACCCCAGAGGAGCCCTCACTGCTTGGAGAGTGATAACTAAGGACAGTAAAGACCCAGGGGAATCAGCCCCACCACTATCTGAAACTTTTGAGGAGAAATTTGCTGAATGGTTGCTGGGAGAGGAAAACTGTGGAGGACTTGAAGAAACTATTCTTGCCACCTGGGGTGTTCCTCCCCAACACCTCTCCTGCTCCAGTGCCCGTAATGGTGGCTGAACCAATGCAGACTCTATTTCTGCACCTGCCATTAGTCACGACTCTTACCGAAGGTTGAGGATCTTCTCTGGCACCCTCCCACCCCCAGGGGAGGATGACTGGGAGACCTGGATGAACTATGTTGCCCCCAAGTGCTAGAATGGCAATGCTCGGGAAGGCGGCGAGGGTTAGTGAGAGCCTCCGGTCCTGCCCTGGCTACCATCCGTGCTAAACGGGCCAGTAAACCCTGAAGGACTGCACAGGCCTATCTTGAGGCCTTGAGAATGTGTGTGGGAGCCCAGATTCTGATGAGGACCTATGGTGGAGAGTAAGAAATGCACAACAGTACCAAGGGGAGTTGTTGTCTGTGTATGTCTCTCGGCTGGAAAAATTGTTGCAAGAATGCCTCAGAAAGGGTAGTTTGCCAGCGATTGAACTAGACGAACCAGACTGGACAGAATCCTTAAGTCTGCCCCCTTCTCAGAACTGCTGTTGCTTCGATTCGCCTGGCAAATCGACTGGAATCCCACCTCCTATGATGAGTTAATGAGAGAAATCTAGGAGTTGAGAAAAGGCGACCTCGGAGGTACCTGCACCAACAGCTGTGGCTACTCAATCTGAGTGACTGAGGGTGACCCATCAAGTGAAGTTCAGGGCAGAGGTTGACAGTCGATGAGTGCTCTGACAAGGAAAAAGATATGCCACAATGGATGAACTGTTGAGAGAGATCCGGAATTCAAAACAGTCCCTTTATGAAGGCCACGCCTGCAAGTACAAGGCCCTGACCTATATCCGACTGCATCTGCTATGGGGGTGGGGTACCCACCCATGTATCTCCTGCTGATAACAGCTCCAAACTCAATTCCTTGACCATGGAAGTGCAGAAACTGACGAGATGTCTCCAAATGCTTATCACGCCGCAGACAGAGATGGCACCCAGGTTTCCAGTTAGTAATACCCCGCCCTAGCTCCCAGTGTGGCGCCTCGGCCAGCTCAAACTCAGAAAGTATGTTTGCTATAATTGTGGGAAAGATGGGCACATGAAAAGGGAATGCCAGTCCCCAAAAGACACTGACAAAGTTGCATATAGGCTACAAGGAGAGCTGGAGAAGAAATCAGTGGTTAAGAGGTGCACGACATGATCCCAGTGAGGGCACCAAAATGCTAATTCACGTCCTTTTGTGGCAAGGTCAGTTGCCCAGGCCCCCCTACCGCCTCTCAGACTGGTCCAGAATAGTGGGTCCCTCCATGGAGACCACTGTAAAGGTGAATGGAGTGTCTACAAGAGCTGTATTAGACAGTGGCTCCCAAGTGACAATTATGTTCCAGGATTGGTATCAGAAGCATTTGTCAAGTACCCTTACAACCAATAGAAGGACTGCATGT
Organism: Neoceratodus forsteri; assembly: GCA_016271365.2. Classification (NCBI taxonomy): domain Eukaryota; kingdom Metazoa; phylum Chordata; order Ceratodontiformes; family Ceratodontidae; genus Neoceratodus; species Neoceratodus forsteri. The sequence goes on from CM028130.1 coordinate 244,328,201, forward strand.
ATGGGGTTAAGTGAGAAGGCCTACCCTATTCCGGTATATCCAATTTGGCTGTCTTTCCCCACCTCCGTGGCTGGAGTGGCCGAACAAGTAGAGACCCTAGCCTTAGTGTGTCCCCCACTGGACTGTATGATGGTGTCCCTTTGTTGATTGGAACAAATGCTCATATGTTCGGAAGGCTGGCACAGTTGTGTTATGAAAAACAGGGGTCAAAGACTAGTAGAGCTTTAAGAGTTCCGGCTTTAATTAAGAAGGCCTATGAGGCACAGAGAGATGCTGAAAAAACAGAACCAGAGGAACCGGTCGGAATTGTATGGAAGAAGGATCCTGAGTCTCTGATCCTGCGCCAAATGCCCAGTGTACCTTACAGGGAGAGGTCCGTATCAGAAAGGATGTTAAGAATAAAATATTAATGTTGGATGCACCAGGCGATGGAAAATTGCCAGAGGGACTGCTGGTCAAGCCTAGTATTTTGCCCGCTAGAGCCCATGCTTATGCCAGAAGGGTAATGGTCCAAGTTCATAATGTGTCTGAAAGAGAGACATTCGAGTAAACAGAGGTTGCATCCTGGCTAATGTGCATTGTGCAGACACTGCAGTGCTACCCAGCAGCAAGAGTTCAAGGAAAATGACAGAGTAACGCCTGACTTGTTTGATTTGGCGACTCCCGCTGCCAGCTGAATGGAAAGTGAGGATCAGTGAGAAGCTTGCCCAGAGAGACCAGGTGTTTTCTTTAAAGGAATGGGATGTAGGATGCGTGCAAGGAGCTGAGCACAATATCCGGCTGCATGACGAAAGACCATTTCGTGAGAGGTCTCGACGCCTGGCACCTGCTGACATAGATGATGTGAGGCGGCATCTGCAAGAGATGTTAGCTGCTGGTGTAATACAAGAATCCAGAAGCCTTATGCTTCCCCATTGTGGTAGTGAGGAAAAAGAATGGAACAGTAAGGATGTGTGTGGATTATCGCACCTTAAACCGGCGGACTATCCCTGATCAGTACACAATGCCCGCATTCAGGATGCTTTGGACTGCCTAAACGGGAGCAAGTGGTTCTCTGTGCTGGATCTCCGCAGTGGGTACTACCAGATCCCGATGGCCCCAGAGGACCGTGAGGCGGCCTTTATCTGTCCGCTTTGCTTCTATATGAATTCATGAGGATGCCTCAAGGTTTCAGGTGCCCCAGCCACTTTTCAACGATTGATGGAGCGTGCAGTGGGGACATGAACTTACTAGAGTGCCTGGTATACCTAGATGATGTTATTGTGTTTGGCAGTCACTGGAGGAACATGAGAGCAGATTATTTAAGGTATTGGACCGACTGGGGACTTTGGCCTTAAACTGTCCATTGATAAGTGTCAATTCTTTCAAACATCAGTAAAGTATGTGGGACACATAGTATCCACCGAGGAATAGAGACCACCCAAGTAAAGTTGAGGCCTTGACCACCTGGCCACAGCCCAAAAATCTAAAAGAACTGCAAAGATTCCTGGGATTCTGTGGTTATTATCGGCGCTTCATCAAGGACTATTCAAGAGTGATCCCCTTTACTTAACCTTACTCAAGGGTATCCCCAACCCACAAAAATACCAAAAGTCAGCGCCCTCAAGACTGAAAAGTTATTTTCATCCAAGTGAAGTATTTGGGGCCGCTGGACTCCTGATTGTGAACTGCTTTTCATATCATATATCAACACCCATGCTCCAGTGCTGGCCTATGCCGATCCAAGAAAACCTTCGTCCTGCACACACTGATGCTAGCTTACAAGGGTTGGGGCTGTGTTGTACCAAGAGCACGAGAATGGCCTGAGACCAGTGGCCTTTGCCAGTAGAAGCCTGACCCCATCCGAAAAGAACTATCCTGTACATAAGTTAGAGTTCCTAGCTTTGAAGTGGGCTATTGTTGACCAATTCCATGAGTACTTGTATGGGGCTAAAATACTAGTAAAACTGACAATAATCCTTTGACCTATGTGCAGACCTCAGCTAAGTTGGATGCCACTGGCCATAGGTGGCTTTCTGCATTATCTACATATGACTATGCTCTCGAATACCGAGCAGGTCTGAACCACATAGATGCTGATGCTTCTCCCGAGGCCTGTTCCCCAGAATGATTGGGTCCGATTGGCAGAACCTGACATTCGGGCACTCTGCGAAGTTTGACAGGGAGGAACAAATGTCCACAGGCGCAGTGGACTGCATGGTGGATTGCTTGGGACCCTCTGAGAATTGCATACCTGCTGCTTATTGCCACTTTTCTGCAATAGACATTGGTGCACTGCCTCAGCTGGACAATGACAGTATTCGGGCTCAACTCACGATCCCATGATCAAAGCAGCTTTAGAAGCCCTCTATGCAGGAAAAGATGTGTCCAAATTACGCTCCACTGATTTGAGAACTGCACTGTTATACAAAGAAGGTCCTAAGTTGAAACTGATCAATAAACTGTTATACAGAGAAACAGTAGACAGAGGGGACAAGTAGACAAACAACAACTAGTGCTGCCCACTGCCTTTCGAGACTCAGTATTGAGGTCCTTGCACAACCACATGGGGCACCTTGGTATAGACAGAACACTTGACTTGGTGAGATCCAGATTCTATTGGCCTAAGATGGGGGCTGATGTGGAGCAACACATTCGAACTCTTGTAGCTCGCTTACAGAGGAAAGCTTGCCCCAGAGGCTGCCCCTTGTTAACATCACCACCAGTGCACCCATGGAGCTGGTCTGTATTGATTTTCGAGTTTGGAGTCAGATCAAAGAAATATCAGTAATGTGCTGGTGGTCACTGACCATTTCACGAGATATGCCCAAGCTTTCCCACCAAAGACCAGAAAGCATCCACTGTAGCCAAAGTACTCGTGAAAACTTTTTGTTCACTATGGGGCTCCACAAAGAATCCATTCTGATCAAGGGAGAGACTTTGAGAGTCGTCTGATCAAAGAGATGCTTTCTCTGTGGGGAGGAGAAAGTCCAGAACCACTCCTTACCACCCCAGGGGGACCCACAGCCTGAACGTTTCAACCGCACTTTGCTAGATATGCTAGGCACCCTGCACCCAAAGGACAAGCCTAGATGGAGCCAACAAATTAGCACCCTGGTACATGCTTATAACTGCACCAAAAGTGATGCCACTGGGTTCTCCCCTACCGCCTGATGTTTGGAAGAAAGCTCGACTACGGTAGATGTGTGTTTTGGGGTCTCTCTGATGGGGTTCAAGCTGACAACTATTTACAGTATGTGCAAAAGTTAAAGGCCCAGCTAACTCATGCGTACCAACTGGCTCAAACCATGGCGCCAAAAGAAATCTGGCCAACAAAGAAAGGTATGATAAAAGGTGAAAGCTACAGGAACTCCAGGAGGGAGATCGGGTATTGCTAAGAAATTGGGACTGCATGGCAAACACAAGATTGCTGACAGATGGCACCATCTCCCTCACATTGTAGTGGGCAAACTAGATGATCTGCCAGTGTACAAAGTAAGGCCTGAGAACAATTCAAAAGATGTAAAACAATGCATAGAAATCATTTACTCCATTGACAAATCCTGATTGAGTCTGAGCCCCCAGAAGATGCCCCTCTGGACCAGTGACTAGAGCTGCTGCTAAGAAAAGATCAAGGAAGTCTGCACCTACAGAAGCAGAGTTAAAGTGTTCCCCTGCACAAGTCCCAGTTGAGCATGACTGTCAGTCCATATCAGAAGAAAGTGAGAGTGACTTTGAATACTATCCTTCTTACGAACTGAGTCAATTGTTTCGGGCAATCCCTAGTCAATACTGGAGACAAAGCTGGGCCTTCTGACTGTCTAAGCCCCAGCTTCATCCCTGGAGCCAATGCTCCCAGAAAGTGAAGTGCAAAGCATCAGATCAGATGAAATGGAATCATTGTGCATGGTTGAACTGTTTGAGCTTTCAGGAGGAAAATGATAGATTGGGGCAGACTGGTGATACACCGAACAAGAAGAGATATTTTGAGTGCCCTGACAGTCCTGCCAGTGTCCAGCTCTCCATGCGAGCCAAATGTTGTGGACTCAGAAACTGTAACTCCTGGAGCTGAAAGTGCCCCAGGTTCTAGCCTCTCTACCCCCATGGAGACTCCCTGACAAGTGAGGACAATGCTGAAAATGAGGCTCAGGTGCAGAGACTATAACAGTTCCCCTAGAAAGACTGGTCGAGCTGTAAAGCCTGTGGTGCACCTCAGTTATGATTCACTTGGGAGGCCTGTGACTTGCCTCTCAATGTTGTCCATAAAGGGTGTATGTGTCCCGAGCTCATTGCCCAAACTGAGCATCAGTGCTAACTCCAAGTTACTTGTGTTGCCCTCTAAGTATGGTGCCCTTGCCCGTCCAGCCCCAAGGTAACTGATAGGGAAGGGCCTCTCTTCAGGTTTCGTGTACAAGAGGTAATAACTTGAGTTATGGTACAATGTGTATGTAATACTGTGTAAAGAGTGACGACTGCAATGTTTCAGAAATGTGTTCTTGGTAAAATGATATATTGACTGATGATTACATGTAAGAGCCTAATGCAAATGTATATGGTTGCAGTTGAAACTTATGAGGTCTTGTCGCGGACGCCAAGCTTTCCCAGGCCAGGAAGGGTGTAACCCCCTGCAAATGGGGTTCCCAAAAGACTTCCAGGAGCTTGCTTGAATGCTCCAAGCCTGAATGGTGTTTGGCATTTAAGCCATTTATCAGTGAGTGTTTTAGAGCCTCTGGTACTGTCTTTAAGAGCTGTCTGCTTGCAGACATAATTAGTTTGTATGGGGGACTGTGTGCTTCTCTGAGTACCACTTGAGCTGCTGCCAATTCACTTCATTTTTGCAGTCACTAGGAGTGCTAAGGAACCTATCTGAAAGATGTAACTGTTTGCCAGAAATTATTTAGAGTAATAATGAAATTACAGTTTGTCTAACCTGCTTTTTTGCAGTCAGAACTGTGTCTGCTAGTTCCCCATTCTAGTTTTGAACTGCTGAACTGGACCAATCAGTGTGGGGTAAGCTAGCTCTAAAATGATGCCTTGGACTCAAATCTGAGCCAGCCACAAGAGGATTGTATGGGCAGTGACTCTGGGAGATGTAGTTTAGACTTCAGTGCCTTTTGGACCAACAGCAGCAGTCTATTGTGAGTGACAGCCAATCCAGTCAAGAACTGGGAGGAACTCAAAGGAAGTGCCGGTTTCAGTCAGTTGGAGTTCAGTTGAGCTTTGGCAGTGAAGAAGGAAGGAGCCCTGTGCTTTTCAGTGTGCAGTTTTAGTCAAAAACGTGTGTAAGGCCCAGAGTTCGGTCTGCAGCTTGTGTAACAGCTTGTTAGGACTGAATCCGTCCTGTGAAAAGAATCAAAGGATCTCTGAAGAGTAGAAACCAGGCTCACCCTGTAGAAGACTGGAAGAATTGCTGAAAATTGCACTCGGTCTGTCAGGAACTGAATCTGCTGTGTGTTCTCCGGTGTGTGCAGTATTGCGATCGGGATACAGATGCGCCTGCCTGGTATAGTACTTTCTTTTATATGGATGTGTGAAGGGTTTGTGTACCTCAAGTGAGCCCTGCTGACATTGAAGGACCCTATCTTATTTGGAGGTCGTGAGTACTAATTCAGGGTCGCTCCCTGTTGAATTGCCACATTAAATCCAAATGGAATTACTGTACTGCTGACTGTTTAATTCTCCTTTTCTCTGCGTGAAAGGGCCCCTACCAGCTGCCACGGTTTGGACTAGCCACTAGGGCTTGGGTACCCAGGGACAGTAACTGATAGGGATAGGCCTGTGCACAGAGCCATAGGTAGATTATTAGAGTGATAAGCTAATTAACCTGATTTCCCTGTCCTTGTTATATCCCCAAATAAATCAGAGCTGCTTGTTTCAGCAAAGTTATACTGCCTGAGGTATTTGTCTATGTTAAAGTACTGTACTGTGATTGTTGCACTGTATCTCATTTCACAGGAGGTCCCAGTGCCGGAACCAGACCTGGGGGTAAGTGTATACTGTGAAGGTAATTCTGATATATTGTGTGGGCCACTAGTGGGAAGAAAGGGGGGGTTGCAGTGTCCCAGAGGGCTGTGACCAAGTTAGTTTAACTATTGCAAACCCTGACCTCTGGGTGGAGGCACCCGCCATTGGATCCAGGCCCCTCAACCTGTTAGTGGCAAATCAGGCAGGGGTAGTAGCCCCTGGGATAGCGCCATCTAGGGGTTACATGTATAATTGTATTTTGATTTAAAGCATCTGTATTTGTTAGAAAAAAAAATAATTATATTGCTTTTAGCAATAATATTTGAATGGCATACTTAGAGCCACCATCAGTATATGTTTATTTCTTTTTTGAAGTTTTCATTAGAACCACTTTTATTACTAATATTATAATTGATAGCTCAAGTCTATATCGGTGGATGCCACTATCAATTTAAAAAAATCCCTTGCCCTGAGGTTTCTTTCTGACATAACATGCTGGATTAATACTGTGTATGTATTAGGAGGGTCGAATAATTTATAGTGGGACACAGATCAGTTACATTTAGAAACTTCAAAACACCATATTTCAGTTCAGAAATGAACTTCAATGAAAAGGAAAAAAATGTCTATACTGATGTTTTTGACAGAAATACAAAATTACTTAACGCAGTATGATAACATTTTTGTCTGCTAATGAATATGGCTGCTTTAGGAAATAGTCCCAGCTGAAACTGCCATTAACATTCCTGCAAATGCACTGCCACTGTACTGAGTATACTGCTTAAAAAATCTGCATGTTTACAACTCACTGCAGTACATATGGAAATGTACATTGGGGTCCATACACTTATTTTTCAAAGGTCTATGCAGCACATATCCATAGCACAAAGGCAACCCTAAGTCAGAATGCCACAAACCAGTGGTCCAGCAGATGCTCATCAGCATTCTCAAGAGGGGCATATGCCTCTTGTGCACTTGATTCCCCCAATTAATTGCACAGCCACGTGTGTGGCTGATCTGGGGGCATGTCTGAGGGGTTGCCACACTCCATGCCATTCACAGAGTTGAGTGCCAGGCAAGGGGGCAAGATACAGTAGCAGGGACCCTGCTGTATCTGTCATGTGCCCCCAAAGTTACACTCACTGGCTGCAGCAGGACATGGTACCCCCCCCCCCCCACTGTGCTGCTCCAGCTCACTGAGCTGACAGGGAGGGCTGGGGGCAACCATTTGGACACTCACCCATATATTCAAAATTGTATGGTCCTGTTTCTTTCCAGAATTGCCTGCTTGTGTGGAGCAAGGAATCCACTTGGAGACCCAGGGTGGGCATCTGATTAAATGTTCACTAGTGTCCCATGATCCACCCCTGTGCAGCTGTGTGCATGAGCCCCCTGTGTAGGTATTGTTCTTTCTAACAAGTAAGCAGTGTGTCTACTGGTTTAAAGCACATTTTTGACATAACAGTTTAGATGTGCAATAAAGGATTGCTTCCCTAAGTCTCTCTGTTTCCTATTTATTAAGCCAGGCACTCATGCCTTGCACAAATCAGCAAACGTTAGGCTCAACACAAGTGTGGTTTGGAATCTGAGTCATGGATTCAGATTCCTACCCAGTTTTCAGAATTAGTATTTTCAGAATTGCAGTCCAAAAGTTCTAATTTCCAAATGTATGGCTCAGACATGTCATTATATAGAAATTCAGGATTTATGATTAAGGAGTCATACTCTGATTCCAATTCTCATTTTGAGGTATTTTTCAGAATCAGTAGTAAAGAGTCAGAAATGTCTAAATTCCTGAACAGTTCAACTGGATCAGAATCGGTCAATTGCTAGCATCTATACCTTACACCAGTATACTACTGTAGGGCAGCTGGTATGTTTCCAATTGGCTGATTGCAGTGACAGGGGATGTAAAAAATAAATAAATAAATAAAAAGACTCCCTGACACTTCAATAGGAACTTTGTGAAAACCTAATTTTCAGGCACAGATCAGTGCAGAGTTGAGTTAATTTCTGAGCTTAGTTTGCCCTTTTTATAATTATGCAGATTATCATGAAAACAGAATCACTGTGTGTTATGCTCCAAGTGCTCTGACAGCTTCTCTGCATTGCACATTATAGTTCTCTGCTTGTGACATAATAGTAATTTCCACATCAACATACTGTGATGTCACAAGCCGAGAACCAGGATTTGAAGTATAAACAAGTAGCCAGAGAGGATGAAGTCTGGGGATAGTTTCTTTTCTTTTTTTTTCCAATTGTTTAACCAGGTGAGACACACTATGCTGAAAACTTGTTTACAGGTGCAACCTGGGAGCACAGGGAAGTTAAGTGACTTGCTCAGGATCACACAGTATGCAAGTGGGGGCTGTGGGATTCAAACCCAGGTCTCCAGATTTGCAGCTCAGAGCCTTAATGAGCCTTAGTAAGCCTGGTTTTAAGTCAATGACGATAGTTATAAAGATATGGAGGAAGCTGCACACAGAAAGGAAATGAAATATAAGCTGATGCAGGATGTGCCTCAAACCTTTGATTTTCAAGCAGTATCCTAGTTGTCAAGATCTCTTTAATCAGCTGCCAGTGAGCTTCAAAACTGAGGTAGCAAGCTATGAAGGATTTGTCCTTGCATACTTCCCATATTCTCTTCTATTCTTGTACAGAATGGTAAATGTTGAGAGCAAGGTTTGGATCCCAAAACTATCAATTACTGTGTCATCTAGAATAGTTCATATTCATCTTAGCTACCTCTTATTAACCTTCTGTCCCTCCCTGAAAATTATGACCATCAGTGGCCCTAACACAGATCCCTGTAGGACATGCTAAGTACCTTTCACCACTCAGAGTACTGCAGATCCACACATCCACCACAGCCATTTACTTCCTTTCCCCAACTCAGTTAACAATCCGCCTTGTGTATAAATCGTGTATACCACACCAGTGTACTTTAATCAGAGGATTTTAATGAGTTACAGTGTAAAATTCCCTGCTAAATTTCTGATATATTTTAAAAATACACAGTTTAAAAATATGAGCTATTTGTTGAAACTGTGCATTTCAAGCACTGACATTCTTTGAAAAAAGACTGCAATGTGGGGAAATTTGCACCATTTGAATAGTTCAATGCTTGTTGACTAGATTAGTGCTTGCGTATACATATAAGGTTTGAACTTTAGCCTTTCTCTATTCCCACCTCTGATAGGTAAGCTGGGTAGCGAGTAGGGAATAAAAGGCCCAGCACCAAGGGTGAGTAGAGCGCTTGAGGAGGAGGAGAAGGAGGAGAAGGAGGCAGAGGAGGATGGTGGGATCTTTCACAATGCACTAAGCAGGGAACTGATGAGGAAGGCTAACTTTTATTGGGGATGTGGGAGGAGCTATTACCCCACACTGAACCTCTATCTTTAGGCTTCCCATTCAATGTTTTGTGAATAAAGTAGGGCTTGTGTATACATATGAGGTTTGAACTTTGGACTTGCTCTGTTCCTACCCTTGGTAGGTAAGCCATGTATCGAGTAGGAAACAGAAGGCCCAAAAAGATTTCCTCCTCCAATTCACAGAGAGTATGACCAGTAGCATGCAAGAGAAGAAAACCCCCCAGGTGGAGGAAACCTCTGAGGATCCATTGCCACTGACCTGCCCATCCTCAGAGCAAACTAAGAGATTATCCTAGATGCTTAGAATTAGTTTTAGTTTTAGAGTAGGGTGTAATGTTAATAGTGATGAAGTTTCACCTTCTGAATCTCTTGAATGATGAGTTCAGGAGGGTCGATTCTTGAGGTTGAAGAGACAGATCCAGTCCGAAGGAATGTCTGGATCCTAAATATGAAGCATGTCCAGCTGATGAAAAAGGGTTGAACAAGGTCCAGGATTTATTTTTGATATTAGTTGATATTTGGAGAAGGTACTGACTCAATGTGAGCATGGGGAGGACATGTTTGATTAAATGAGCTGCCAGACTCCAAATACTGAAAAACTGACACGTGGCTACAGCACAGCAAAGTAGGTGCCAACAAAAAATTATTAGAATACGTACAAGACCAGTCAGCAACTCAAACTCCATCCATGTGGCATGCAAACTGTGTAGAGCAATCAAGCAGGATGCAGAGAGATGCCATAAAAATGTCCTTTATTGATTTCTTTAAAAGCAGGTATCCAAACAAAAGGTAAAAAAATTGAAATAAAACACAACTACCACGATAGTCGACCCCTCCCAAGAAGCAAAGTCTCACTGAGAGTCAAACATTTTCATACAATAGTGCTTTCTTAAGACTGGTGAGACTTGATAATGCAGACCAATATAAAGTATGAAATTTAAAGTGACAGTGCTTGAAATAAAGTGAATGTATATATGAACAAGCTGCAGTAAAATTTGAAGAAGTGTAGATGTGCTCTAGATAGAGAAAGTTGATGTGTGTCTTGACCCATAAAAGAAAAGGGGGGATTAAAACCACTGAAAGGATAAAAACAGTTTAAGGTACTGAATGCTGGTGTGTGGTATTATTACCATAAAATGTGTTTTACAATGATGGTAGAAAGATTTGTGACAATGAAAAGAGAGATGTATCTATTACAAGGATTTGTGTAAAGTAATTATGCAGGAACCCTTTGTTTCCTAATGGGCCAAAAAAATTACACTAAAGGATTATGATGTGCAGATAGATTTTTAAGATAAATAAAGAATAATGAGTAATGAATGAGATGGATAAATTAGATAAAAGATGTGAGAGGATAAGTTATGAGCGGTAACTACTAAACAAATAAAGTGTATTATTTTAGGACATCATGTCAAAAACATTATGTCAAAAAACAATGTTAAAAAAACTTTGTGGCATAACCACTAATACCAAAAGATAATTAATAATTCTTACTTCAAGGATAACAATTATGTAAAGAGACATTTAACTTTTGCCATTTTTTTGCAGAATAAATCATGTGTGGTACAAATATTGTTGTTTTCTAATGTCCACATTAGAGTTGTTTATAAATAAAGCAAAATACAAAGTCTGAGTCCATATTTAAAAATGTTCTAAAAGTATGGAGCCAATTAAAAGTGTTCATTGAGGTCAGTCCAATCACTGCTCTTTAAAATGAACTGCCAGTAAATGTCTCTCTGTAGGATTTTATTATCCAAGTCTCCTCCTCTGATGTTCTGGCATACTAATTCTATTCCTTGAAAACAGAAGCAGTGTTTTTCCCTTTTATTTGGCAATGCTCTGCTAATACACTTATGCCATACATTGTTTGTTTGCTGTGACTATGTTGGCCTATTCTCTCATTTAGCTTCCTTCTAGTTTTACCAACATACTGTAGAATGATGAGCAAGAATCACAGGTGGCAAAATAAATCACATGCTGTGTAGTGCATGTAATAAATTCTTGAATGTCATATACCTGTTTGGTAATGGGATGTTCAAACATAGGGCCAGTTTTTATGTATTGGCAAAGTGCACAGTTCCCACTCTTGTAGGTACATTGGTTAAGGGGAATACCTGTTGTCTTTTGTTTGTCCCAATAGGTGCTATGCACCAGGGTGTCCCTCATGTTACAACAGCTTCTTTTTATTTCTTTCACGTTCTCCTGCTCTCTGCCCAAGGAATCCTTTCCTCAGGTCTTTTTGGCTGGGCCCGGACGTAGTGTGGACCCAGCATCATTCTGCATGAGACTGGGAGATGTTTTGCCTTTGGTTTTCTCCCAGTCCCTAACCCCCTGAGGGCACCGACACAGAGGATCTAAGTCCAGATGGACGTCGTGCTTATGCATACCATCATCAAGAGTCCACAGCACCCTCCCAACCCCCTGACTCCCCATAGGGAGCTGTTGTGCCTTACCTCCCATGCTTCCACTGGCGGTAACGCATGTGGGAATTGCTGCTCTGTAACCCACCCCCCCGGAGGAGGAGAGCATCCACTGGGATGCTCAATCCTACCTTCCCTGGCCGACCCCCCCAGTGACCCGACTCCATTCCCAAACCTGGGTTGCTGGCATAGTACAAGGTGTGACATCCAGTGCCTCAACCCCCAGCACTACTGGGCTATGTTATAACCTCTTATGAAGACTGTGCAAGGCTTTCAAGCAGTTATTGAACTCATTTGCCTCTCTGTTTCAAAGATATGCCAATTTTGTGTTATAATTTCTTTTACCAGATGGGCTTGATGAGTGAAAGTTGTAATGAACAAAGGTGTTTTGAAATTGTCATTTGAACTTGTCATTCTGTTGTTATGTTGCAAAGGATTTTATCTTTTAGTCTGATCTGTTCTTTCTTTAGCTTTTTATGTTGCTTGCATGCATGTGCAAGAAACCTAGTGCCATCAATGGAGATTTCGGAGGTGTGTCACCTCCTCCTCCAATTCAGTCAGTGTGCTGGCAGTCGCGGCCCCTGTAAGCCAATGCATTTTGGAGCTGTCTATGACATGCTCCAAAATGCAGTGCCATACAGTTGAAAGGGGGAGCTACGCTTCAGTGAGCACTGATAAGAGGCTGCTCACGTGCAGCTCCCCCCCCCCCGCAGGCATGCACCCGCACCCACTGTATAGCCGACGGGGTGCCCAATCCCGTCAGCTGAGCTGCGTCCCCCTCCAGTAGTCGGTGCCACGCTGGGGCCCACCCAGCGTGGCAAGCATCTTATGGCCAATGGGGTGCCCAATCCCCGTCGGCTGAAACGCCCCCCAACATCCTTGTGCCATGCTGAGGCCACCCCAGCATGGCAAACGCTCTAATGTCTTTTTTTTTTTGAAACCTGTAAAGCAGCGGTCCCGCGGCGCGTCTCCAGCCCCCTTCCCACAACCCGCACCCATTCACTGGGCACCCAGCCTCCCCACCCCCTCACCCATACTTACCTCTGGACTCTGGTGCGGCGATCTTGATGGACCGGGAACATCTGCACTCTTCAAAGCCGACCCAGAACTGAGGAAATGCCGGTAAGCTGTATAATGGGCTAGAATGGGGTTTCAACTTTGTTGCATATCTCAGGCATTTTGGGAATTTTGCACTAAATTTTCAACATGGATTTTAGGACCCCTTCTCATGAATGATGTCACTGTCATGGCGTTACTCGGGCCTGAAGGGTGATTTCGCGCAGTGACTGCGAAATCACCCTTCAGACCTAAATACCACCATGACAGTGACATCATTCATGAGAAGGGGACCTAAAAACCCCATGTTGAAAATTTGGTGCCAAAATTCAAAAAAATGACTGTTTTACGAGCGTGCATTACGCAGTTCCTACGCAGGCTCGTAAGTTCACGAAATTTCAATATTTTCACTACAGATTTTCAACATTGCCATTTTACCACACCTTCTTATGAGTAGTATAGCTGTCATTTTTCACATCCCACCCAAAATGTGTTTCCACCCATGTAGCGCAGAATGGCGCAGTCGGTGTGCGAAATCAGTGTACGGGACAAATTAAGAAAATCACAGTGACACTGTTCATGAGCAGAGGGCTTAAAATGGCTATGTTGAAAATTTGGTGAAACAATCCTAAAAATGACTGTTTTTAAGAGTATGCAGCAATTCCTACATGACGCTCGTAAGTTTGCGAATTTTCAATATTTTCACTCCAGATTTTCAACATTGGCATTTTATCACACCTCCTCATGAGCAGTACAGCTGTTATTTTTCACATCCTGCCCAAAACATGTTTCCATCCATGTAGCGCACAGTGGCGCAGTCGGTGTGCATACTCAGTGTATGGGACACATTAAGAAAATCACAGTGTCACTGTTCATGAGCAGAGATCTTAAAATGGCAATGTTGAAAATTTGGTGAAATAATTCTTAAAATGACTGTTTTCTGATTGTCGTTGCACACTTCTATCTACCATTCGTGGGTTAAACATAAATTTTCAATATTTGCACTCAATGACTTCAAATACCTAAACAGCACATAGAAGCAAGAACAATTCGGCATTGACAAATGCTTGTTTGTAATACACTGGTGTTGTATCCTCTGATTTAAAAGCGAGTAGTTAGTTCAGGAGCCTGGTTCTGAAAGTGCCCCACAGGGATATTATTTCCAATTTGAGAAGAATGGCAGTTGTTAAAATGTAAAATGGAATTCCGCTCTTGTTCTTTTCTGTATATTTCTATAGATATAGTATCTGTATTTGTTTTCTTATTTGCAATGTTCAAATAGTTGACTTGCTCAAGGTCAAATGTCCTATTGATGCATAGATTGTCATTTGTTGATTCCAAGTATTGCACAAAATTTCTCAAATCATCTATGAACCCTTTCCAGATGAAAAAGAGATGATCAATCAGTCTCTTATAGAAGCCAAGTTTGTCCAAGAATATATTGTTTTCTGCATTATAAATAAATTTCTCCTCCCATGCTGCCATGTAAATTATGACATAATTTGGGGCCATCACTGCCCCCAATGCTGTTCCCTTGGTCTGAAGGTATATGCAATCTTTAAATAGGAAATAGTTGTGTGTTAGTATTTTTTCTGTCAGCTCTATCAGAAAATCAACAAAATCCAGAGTGTAAGATGTTTCCTTATAAAGCGTCTCTCTTAAGGCTTCAAGACCATCACTATGTGGGATATTGGTGTATATTGGTCTTACATCCATAGACACAAATACTATTCATACAATTCTCTTCATACAATAGTATATCCCCAAGTATAGCCTTAAACCACTGTTGTCTGCATCATTCCATACAATCTTGTTCTCCCATGTTGCATAGTCTCCCACAGATCCTTCTGAGTAAGTTCAATTTTCCCATGCATGCTCTTATAGACAGCTATCATATTACCTCTCATTTTCCTACATTTGAGTGAAAATCACCTTAGTTTTATTAACCTTTCCTGATATACACACATCACCATTCTGTAATCATCCTGGTAGCCCTGCTTTAGATCCTTACTTAGTTACTAGAGTCAGGCTCTCACATTTAGTCCACCTTTTCAAAAAAGAAACTCTCACAGTCACATGGTTCTTTTATTTTTATGTTTGCTTGCACATATGTGTAAGAAACATAGTGCCCGATATGAGAATTTGTAGGTGTGCCTCCTTACTTCCAATGACCTGCTGCCTTTGGCAGGAGCAGCCCCACCATGTCAATGAATGTAAGAGCTGTCTATGACAGTGTTTGCAAATGCAGCGGTGTACAGTTGAAAGAAAGAACCGCCTTGGCGTGTGACAGTTGCATACGTCGGCAGTATGCAAAGTACTACACTTGGCACTGCAGTGAAAAACTGTCATAGACAGTTCCTTCCCCTCCAACAAGTAGCACGTTGGGAGCCCACCCCAGCATGCTCACGCGCTCCCTCCCAATGCACATAGTATGGCCGATGGGGGTGCCCCATCCCCCTTCAGCTGCGCTACGCTGTGCTTCCCCCCATCAGAGTTTTAGGTGCCATGCTGGGAGCCCACCCCAGTGTGGCAACAATCTGTTAAGACTGACGGGGGTGCCCAATCCCCCATCGGCTCCACTGCCACACAAAACAGCTTTCCAGGTGCCAAGCTGGGAGCCTACCCCAGCATGGCAAACGTCCATCTGCTGCCCTCCAACACACTTCCAGGTGCCATGCTGGGAGCCCACCCAAGCATGGCAAACGTCACTATGGCCAACAGGGGTGCCCAATCCCATATCGGCTCCGCTGGGCCCCCCAAAAAAAACTTCCAGCTGCAACACTGGGAGCCCACCTCAGCACTGCAAAAGTCCCACGTCATCTTCCTAAAAGGAAAAAAACCTAGAAAGAAGAAACGGTCCCTCGCTGACTGTATTGACCCCATCCCCACCCGCACCCACCCTCTGCACCCTGCCTCCCCACCCCCACTCACCCCATACTTGCCTCCGGAGTCTGGTGCAATGATCTTTGGTGAACCGGGAACATGTCTGCACTCTTCAAAGTCGACCGTGAACTGAGAAAGGGCCGGTAAGCTGTATAATGGAATAATTAGGGTTTTTTTTTCAACTTTGATGCATATTTCAGGCATTTTTTTTAATTCTTTCACCAAATTTTCAACATGGGTTTTTTGGGACCCCACCTCATGAATTCTGGCACTGTCATTTTGTTATTCAGTCCCGAAAGGTGATTTCGTGGAACCACCTTTTGGGACGGATGTATGAAACGACAGTGTCACAGTTCATGAGGTAGGCTTCCAAAAACCCTGTGTTGAAAATGTGGGGAAAATATTCCCCAAAATGACTGTTTTATGAGCGTGCATTGTGCAGTTCCTACTCACACTCATAAGTTTGTGAATTTTTAATATTTGCACTGCACTCCAGATTTTCAACATTGCCATTTTACCACACCTCCTTATGAGCAGTACAGATATAATTTTTCACATTTCCCCCAAAATGTGTTTCCGTGCATGTAGCACACAATGGTATAGTTGGTGTGCCAAATCGATGTTTAGGATAGATTAAGAAAATCATAGTGACACTGTTCATGAGCAGAGGTCTTAAAATGGCTCTGTTGAAAATTTGGTGACAAAAGTCCATAAAATGACTGTGTTACGAGCGAGAATTGCACTGTTTCCATGCACCCTCATAAGTTCATGAATTTGTAATATTTTCAGTGCAGATTTTCACCACTGGCATTTTTCCACACTTCCTTATGGACAGTACAGCTGTAATTTTTCACAACATGGCCGAAATATGTTTTCACACTTTCTGTGCAGAAATGCGTGGTCGCTGTGGGAAATCACTGTTTGGGACAGATTAAGAAAATGACAGTGACACTGTTCATGAGTGGAGGTCCCAAAATGCCTGTGTTGACAATGTGCTATAAAAATTCCCCAAACTAATTACATTAAGGGTATGCGCTATGCAGTTTCTACACACGCCATGACTTTCATGATTTTTACTATTTTACTGCGGATTTTCAACATTGCCATTTTTTACACCTTCCCATGAACAGTACAGCTGTCATTTTTCACATCCTGTTTGAAATGTGTTTTCGCATCTGTGGTGCCAAATGCCGTAGTCACTGTGCAAAATCATCTTTCAGCTAATGAACTGATATTGCCACTGTTCATAAGGTGGGGGTCACAAAAATCCCGTGTTGAAAATTTGGAGTGAAAATACCACCGAACGCCTGAGGTGTTAGGTTTATGACCATAACGCCCCACCCTGTAGAGACTGACAGGCATCAGGGGTGTGACTTGGGATTGTCGCCTGTAATACTCATACAATTCCACCCCCACCCACACCCTGCAGCCAGTGAGAGGCATCAAGGTGTGCCTTGGACTCTTTGGCTCCAAAGTTCACCCCATTCTCCTATACTGCACCCATCTCATCGTATTTCCTGATGGAATGGGGTGAGCATAAGGCCCAAAGACCCAAGGCACACCGTGACACTTGTCGGTGTCTGCAGGGTAGGGTGTGGTGAAATGGCATGGCTGTTATGCCTGATGACCCAAAGGCACACCCCACCAATGCCAATGCCAGCAAGCAAACATTCGGCATTGACAAATGCTTGTTTATTTAGTTTCTTGGTTACTAGGAAAGAAGACAGAGGAAATACTTCCTGTTACCTGTCATCCATAGGGAAGAGAGATACAACTGATCAGCATTTTAGCCAGGTTGAATTTAGAGGTCAACAGTGTGGTACTGTTGCTCTCTTTTTATGGCTGTGGGTGAAGCCTACAGCCATCTTGCTCTCTGTAGCTGGAAAATGGAATATTGTGGAACACATGTTTTGGACTTTTCAATGTATCCTTCATTGCCAACTGAAATAAAATATTCCCTTCGTTCTGTTACGAATGTTGGAGACATAACTCCAAGCTGCTTATCAGATACCATTAGGAAACTGAAACAGCTTGTTAAATATCAGTTGCCTATTAAACTGGAGATTTGTTTACCCTCTTCAGAATGCAACAACTTGAACATTTAAATACTTTGCATTAAAAAGCTTTTGCTACTAGTTTCACTTGGGAATGTATTGTCTTTCAAGAAAGATTCATACCTCATAAATGTCATCCCTTTCCCAGAAACTCTATAATTTACACTGTTTTTTTAACCTCTAAAGATACTCTCTGAGCACTGTCTCAGACATATGCCAGGTCTTCAGTGAACTACCCAGACTGAATATATAGCAATTAGCATGCATTTTCCACTATGCTTTTTGGAGAAAAATATATATTGAGCTACAGCACACACACACACACACACACACACACACGCACACACACAATCTGTACACACCATCCTCATGGCCACAACATTCAAAATAAATACTGCATTCCAATAAAGAAATTGTTTGTTTATGTCAGTGAACACAGTGAAGTTTAGAGTAGAGTACCCTTAAATATTTCTTATTCTATATTTTGTATCTTGGATAGCGCAGGGGAGATGCTACAGCTCGTTGTCATAGATGTCTTCACTTACATATTTTTGCACTTTATTTACTCAGGCTGTCCCATATTAGATAAAATATCTTGTTTTCAGTGGGGTCATGTTTTTACCATTTTGATAATGTATTTCTTCATGGTCACCTAGCCCAGGGCTCCCGTATTCGAAGGAGATGTGAGGCGTATCCTGGCAGAAAAAGGAGATGTGCCACCCAACTCCAACAATGCACTGCAGTGTAATATTCAAACTTGCAGGATGTGCCAGCCACAAAGGAATGGGCCAGGGTGTACACAAATAGTATGTTGTGCAAGTTGAGGGTGCATTTCCATGCATATGCCATGCTGTGGCATACTCAGTGGGAATATGCCCCTTACAGTCCAGAGCAGCACAGCCCACAATCAGGCCATGAATAGTTGGCCTTACCTGGCCATCCACCCCCAGGTGGGCTGTGGAAGTGCACCCAGGTGCACAGCAGCCTGGCAGCCCCAGTGAACTAGAGGTACCCCCACCCATCCCTGATCGATTCAACTCCATCTCCAAAGAGCTCCATAGTATAGGGCCCCCCAGACCCAATCACACCAGAGGAAACTGTGGTCCATATCCATAGCATAGAGGACCCCCACCCACTGCCTTGGTACATAGACACCCCTGCACCCCCATACCTGACCTGTTGCAGAGAATGGAACTACCATGGCCAGCCACTGACTGCACTGGACTCGGACTGGGGATGTGCACTCTGGAATGACCCAAGTGGCTGTACCATGCATTGGGGCACTATGCAAGCTGCGGACCCACCAATGTATGCAGTCATGTGTATGTCCCTGGCAAACCGTAAGAAGGAATTGACATACCGCCAATGCATGCCTTATCAATGCTGTATCTTCCTGCTGTCATACACTGCTGCAGGCCCACACTCTTCCTTGTTCCGCTGTGTAACATGCCACCCTCTGGACTGCTGAGGTATCCTGGGTACCATGGGGTGTGGTATCCTGCAATGCTATTTTTAGTGTATGCTCCGGCTATGAATAGTGCATCCAGAGTTCTCCAGTTTGTACAAATTAATGGGAGCTTGGCTGTAAAATGCCTGTTCCGGGACCTGTGAATGGATACAGCATCAGCTGTCACCCGCACTGAGAAGTGCAACGGGACTGGGGCGATATATTCGCATGTGAGTGCACCTGAGGTGTATGGCCACTGGACATTATCACCTGCACACAGCTCGTGCCTATATATGACACAGTGCAGCACCCTACTGCCAGTGATCCGCCACCCAAAAATAAGATGCCATTTCTTCTGTGAACTGTCCAGGCTAAATATATAGCAATCAGCAGGCATACTGGAGGAAAATACATTGTAAAAATGTGTAAAAAGAAGATCACTTTGACACTGCCTCTTGGCAGATCTGCATTGTGCAAATTCATTAGAAATAATGGGTAAAAGCATCCCAAAAGCTCTCCACAGCCATATCTGCTCTCATCATATCTTGTTTTAGCAAGGGACCAGTACTAGAAGTCTTGAAGGATATAGTTGGATGCAAATCCCTGTTCTTTTTGATTTTGAATACCACTGGATGTGCATCCTAGAATTCTGATATCTATCCCTGCAGGCAAAATGGTAAAATGTAACCCACGGCCATCCCCAAGTATATTCTGTTTCTAGCAGGGTCAAGACAACATCAGAATTCTAACTAGTAGTCTTTGGTTCATCTGATGTTTTCTAGGTTAATGAAACGGTTATTAATGACAAACAAAACTGGAACAGTGGCTAATGACAATATTGCTTCTGTGTGCTTCTGTGTCACCTTTCTCACAGGAAGAAGCAGGGGACAGTATTCCACATTCACAGAGTTTAATCTTCCAACTGCCTGATTCAAAAAAACTAAAAAAAAAAACAAAAAAAAAAACAAGTCCTCTCTAGGCACTCTGATGCCAAAAGGTGGAGCCTGCATATTTTATTTTTAAGTAAAGTTGGAATAAAAGCTAGAACACATTGTTTTACTAGACCCTAGGACAGAAGTGCCCCTATTACCTTAATGGCTGTTTGACCAACTTACCAATACCTGAGGAGACAGAAAGCACCTAAAGGTCCTCCCAGGTGACTTAGACTTTTGTAGGTGATGTAGAACAGGATTTATAACCTGTGGATAAAGTCTGGATGAGGCTAAGTATTTAGTACAATGACTGTCAAATATGTGTACATTACCAGTTAGACAGTTGGTGAGTTCCTGATTGGAAATGATCTCTGAAAAGGCTCAGATCAATTATTGGCTACTTCCTCAGAGTTTTGTGGTCACAAGTAAAATGGCATATCATGTTTGGGAAGAGTTGCATGGGTCCTAAACAAGCAGAGTCCTCCTACATTCAGAAAGATGATTCAATGTTCAAACTGGATCTGCATATTCAGGTGTACCTGACTTGTCTGTAGTGGATAACCCAGAATATTTGGCCAAATTGCCCACATGGTTGCATGCCAGAACAGGATGTGGATAAATCTGAAACCGGCACCAAAGGTACAGGGTATGACTTTCTTTTCCAAAGAAGATGTCATCTCTGCACTATGTCTCATGCTATTCCTGAGGCAGAGTGCTTGCCCTTTGAATATATAGACCATATACTGTCGGGGATTGTAGAGCAGAGACACCACCAACTTACCCATCCTTACTCTGTAATGCCAATTCAGAGAAAGAGAGTGTTTATAGTACACCAGTCAAAGCAGATAACTTACTTCAATTATGTGTATGCTAAGCTTGGGGTACAATCAGTGTCTAATTACCAAACTCTTCCAGAAGATGTTAAAAAAGTGGAAGACAGATTTAACCCTTCTGGCTTAGAATGAGTGACTGAAGAATGTTCCAAATGGGGAAGGTAGCCTCAAAAGCATAGGAGTCTGTACTTTAAACGTCCAGGTAGGAAAAAAAAAATATACTGCTTCACACATATTTATTTATTTATTTATTTCATAATTCGGATTTATAACCTTTGAGTCAAAGACTCATTTACAAAGGCACCTCATTGCAGGGAGGGCAGACAACAATTGGTGGTAGAGTACAACAATGGAGAACATTATAGGTGAGATACAATAAAAGAACACACAAAGCAATTCCAGTAATACAAAGGTATACAAAGGCTTCAATTAGCTACAATTAGTCTAGTATATAAATAATAAGGTACCGCTAGGGATTCTAGGGAGTGATATCGGGTGTGGGGGTGATTGCTGGGGGAGAAGGCAGTCTGAAAGGATGTTGTCTATAAATTGGGCCAGGCGGAGCTCTAGGTATGAGCCAGTCAGGGGCGTTTACAGTTCCAAGTGTCAGTGAGGTGGTTTCAGAGGGTGATTTTGAAGGCGCCGATTTTGGGGATGTTTGTGGTATGTGTGGGGAGGGAGTTGTACCAAGAGGGGGCTCTGTGGTGGAATGATCTTTGGTCAAGAGAGGTCCTGGCTCTTGGGACCTGGAAGGTGGCTTTGGTTGCGCTTAAGGTGGCGACCGAGTGGGAGGCCAATTTTTGGGATGCAGCAACCCTCGGGGTGGGAGAGCCCAAGTAGTGATTTTTTTTGCCAGTATACAGGTGTGGTAGCACAGGCGCTCATCAAAGGTGAGTAAGTTCAAGGAGGAGTAGAGCTGGCATGTGTGCGTTCTGCTGGGGGCACCGGTCAGGACCTGCAAGCCTTGTTGATCGAGGTCTGGACTTTGGTGAGGGTGGTGGGGTCAGCAGCCGCATAGATAGGGAGCCTGTAGTCAACCAATGTCAGGATGGAGGAGGTGATAGCCAGCCAGAGGGCATTCTGAGAGAGGCAGTCTTTGTGGCGTATTTAGTACAATGCCTAATGTTTCCCTTGTGCACTGGGTTTGATATCATTGTACTATGAGGTGTACTGTATATGTAGATATGGTCAATAATTTTAAGTGGTCAAGTTTAAGAGGAGACCGTACCCAGAAAATAGTGACCTTCCAGGCCTTGAGGTCAGGGGCAGACCACTCCTCAAGTATGCCAGGCAGTAAATAAGTTCACAACCATCATTTCAGGTAGTGTGAAAGTTTTTCCCTAGGATTACTATCCAGATAAGCCAAGAAATGCTTCATGTTTGTACATTAATTCAACCAAACCAGCAGTTTAGTGAAATGGGTTTAAGGACCTATTCCACACCCTGCTTGGATACGACAAACAGAATTGCACATCTTTTGGTGTCCAATCCTACAACAGAAGCCATTACTCTAGGACCCCATATTATGATGATTTATCTAAACTAGCCAAGGAGGGAGGCAGTAAAACCAAAGAAGGCAACAACTGTATCCCAAGATGAGAAAGCAGCAGGGAGGGAGGGATGGCCTGAAGGGAGAAAACTCCCAAAGGGCACAGGTGCAGAAGACTGGGATGGGGTCAAGATGGAACAATGGCGGTGGTAAAACTCAGGTAAGCAAGGGTATCGAATGAAAGAGAAAAGGAATTGGGAAGGTAACAAAGGAACAAGAGAATTAAGTGGAGGCTAAGGGAGAAACAGAAACAGGAATGGGAGGGGGAAGAAGGGCAACAGGCATGAGGGGAAAGATGTGGAGAGCCATGTTTTCCAATGTCAGGAGTCTTGGGAATAATATTCTGGACCTGGAAGCCATCATGGTGGAGGCTGACTTGTATTTAGTAGCCATAATGAAGTCATGGTGCACTCAGCATCATGAGGGGGAAATGGCCGCACTGCCCTGCTCTGTGTTTAAGAATGACAGGGCAGGGAGTAAGGGTTGTTTTACAGTAAGGAAAGGAATTAAGACCATGGAGGTATAGGGACACTATGAGGAAAAGGAAGGGCTGGAGGTGCTGGGGGTCACTCTGGAGACAAGCTCCAGGCAACTATTCATACCGGGGTGGTGTATGACCTCCAGCAGATAGAGGAGTTGGATAAGGCACGTGGGAACTCGTACTCAAAATGGTGAAAGGGGAAGGTGTTGTTAGTTGGTGACTTCAGTCTGCCTGATGTGGAGGTGAACTGCCCATCTGCAGCTTCAGCAAGGTATAGGGCCATCCTTGACTTCCAACAAGGAGCTTTTCTCAGGCAGCTAGTCAAAGAACCCATGAGGGATCGGGCAGTGCTGAACCTGGTGCTTACAAACAGGGACAGCATTGCAGACGATACAGTGGTCAGTCCCCTAGGTATCAGTGATCTCTGTACAATGTAGGTTAACATAAATACAGGAACAGAGGCTAACTACATGAGGATAAGAGTGCAGGCCTTTAGGAGGATGAATTTAAAACAAATGAGGACTGCCTCAGAAACTGCTTCAATGGAGTGGATTAGCAGCATACCTCTCAACTGTCCCTGATTTTCAGGGACGTCCCTGATTTTGCCTCAAAATTTTATCCTGTCCCTCCTAAAAGTTGAGTTTCCACGGCCAAACAGTGATGGTTCTAAACACAAAAGAATGTCAAATATTAAAGTTACAGACATGCTGCTACTTAGAAAATCCTTTTAACATTAAGCCCCTTATACTACCAGCTTCCTGAGTGGATATCACCAATTTAGAAGATGTGTACCTAATTTTGGTCCTTTGTCCCTGATTTTTTTAAGCCTTGCCCCTGATTTATAGGCAGGAGATTGAGAAGTATGATTAGCAGGGAGGGGTAGAGGGACAGTGGGAAACACAAAAAGGAGCGCATATTAAGAACAACAAACCTTTGTGTGAAGGAAAAGAGTAAAACCAAAAGGAAACAAGCATTTGTCAATGCTGAATGTTGATTGCGTTGGTCCGTTGAACTCGCTCACTGCCCCTCTGTCACTCGCTGGTTCTGTTTCTCCCAGTGCTGCAGGCTGACATTTTGTACTGGGCTCCTGCCTGCATTGGCACTCTTTTCTGTCCATAAAGAAATCCGCAGCTGTGCCGACAGAGTTCTGTTGAGGTGGCTCCCTCTCCCTCTCTCGCTCATTCTGTTTCTCCTGGTGCTGGAGGCTGCCTTTTGAACTGGGCTCCTGCCTCTGTTGGTGGCTTTTTCTTCCCACAAAGAAATCTGCAGCAGTCCTGACACAGGTCTGTTGAGCTTGCTCATTCCCCCTCTCTCTCACTTGCTTGTTCCGTTCCTGCTGTTGCTGCCTGTACTGGGCTGCTGCCTGCATTGCCACCTTTTTCTGGTCACAAAGAAATCCGCAGCAGTCAAACTAGAGCTCTGTTGAGGTTCCTCACTCCCCCTGTCTCACTTACTCATTCTATTTCTCCTGGTTCTGCAGGCTGCCCTTTTGTACTGGGCTCCTGTCTCTGTTGGCACCTTTTGCTGCCCACAAATAAATCTGCAGCACTCCTGACAGAGCTCCATTGAACTCACTCACTCTCCCTCTCTCACTCGCTCATTCCACTTCTGCTGGTGCTACAGGCTGCCCTTTTGTACTGGGCTCCTGCCTGCATTTCCGCCTTCTTCTGCCCACAAAGAAATCTGCAGCAGTCACGATAGAGCTCTGTTGAGCTCGCTCACTCCCCCTTTCTCATTCGCTCGTTTTGTTTTTCCCGACGCTGCAGGCTGCACTTTTGTACTGGGCCCTCGCATGCATTGCTGCCATTTTCTGCCCACAAAGAAATCTGCAGCAGTCCCAAAAGAGCTCAGTTGAGCTCATACACTCCCCTGCCCTCAATCGCTCGATCTGTGTCTCCCACTGCTGCAGGCTGCCCTTTTGTACTGGGCTCCTGCCTGCGTTGGCGGCTTTTTCTGTCTACAAAGAAATCTGCAGCAATCCTGACACAGCTCTGTTGAGCTGGCTTATTCCCCTCTTTCACTCTCTCGTTCCATTTCTGCTGGCGGTGCAGGCTGCCTTTTTGTACTGGGCATCTGCCTGCATTGCTGCCTTTTTCTGCCCACAAAGAAATCTGCAACATTCACGATAGAGCTCTGTTGAGCTTGCTCACTCCCCCTGTCTCAATTGTGCATTCCGTTTCTCCTGGTGCTGCAGGCTGCCCTTTTGTACTGGGCTCCTGCCTCTGTTGGCTCCTTTTTCTGCCCACAAAGAAATTTGCAGCAGTCCTGATAGAGCTCTGTTGAGCTCGCTCACTCCCCGTCTCTCACTCGCTCATTCAGTTTCTCCCACTTCTGCAGGCTCCCCTTTTGTACTGGGACCCTGCGTGCATTGCTGCCTTATTCTGCCCACAAAGAAATCTTCAGCAGTCCCAAAAGAGCTCCATTGAGTTCACTCACTCCTCCTCCCTCACTCACTCATTCTGTGTCTCAAGCTGCTGCAGGCTGCCCTTCTGTACTGGGCTCCTGCCTGCATTGGCAGCTTTTTCTGCCCACAAGGAAATCTGCAGCAGTCCTGACACAGCTCTGTTAAGCTTGCTCACTCCCCCTCTCTCACTCTCTCCTTCTGTTTCTGTCGGTGCTGCTGGCTGGCCTTTTGTACGTGATCCCGCCTGCATTGCCACCTTTTTCTGCCCACAAAGAAATCAGTAGCAGTCACGATATAGCTCTGTTGAGGTTGCTCACTCCCCCTGTCTCAATTGCTCATTCCGTTTCTCCTGGCGCTGCAGGCTGCCCTTTTGTACTGGGCTCCTGCCTCTGTTGGCGGCTTTTTCTGCCCACAAAGAAATTTGCAGCAGTCCTGATAGAGCTCCGTTGAGCTCACTCACTCCCCCCCTCTCTCACTCGCTCATTCAGTTTGTCCCACTGCTGCAGGCTGCCCTTTTGTACTGGGCCCCTGCATGCATTGCTGCCTTTTTCTGCCCACAAAGAAATCCACAGCAGTCCCAACAGAGCTCCATTGAGCTCCCTCATTCCCCCTCCCTCACTTGTTCACTTGTTCTGTGTCTAACATTGCTGCAGGCTGCCCTTTTGTACTGTGCTCCTGCCTGCATTGGCATCTTTTTCTGCCTACAAACAAATCTGCAGCAGTCCTGACACAGGTCTGTTGAGCTTGCTCACTCCCCCCCCTCGCTCGTTCTGTTTCTGCCGGTGCTGCCGACTGGCCTTTTGTATTGGGCTCCTGCCTGCATTTCTGCCTTTTTTTGCCCACAAAGAAATCCACAGCAGTCATGCTAGATGTCTAATGAGCTCGCTCACTCGCCCTCTCTCACTCACTCATTGTTGTTTCTGCCAGCGCTGCAGGCTGCACTTCTGTACTGGGCTCCTGCATGCGTTGCCACCTTTTTCTGCTCACAAAGAAATCCGCAGCTGTCCCAACAGAGCTCCGTTGAGGTCGCTCACTCCCCCTGTCTCACTAGCTTATTCTGTTTCTCTTGGCACTGCAGTCTGCCATTTAGACTGGGCTCATGCCTCTGTTGGCGCCATTTTCTGCCCAGAAAGAAATCTACAGAAGTCCCGACAGAGCTCTGTTGACCTTGCTCAGTCCCCCTCTCTCACTCGCAAGTTCCGTTTCTGCCAGTGCTGCAGGCTGCCCTTTTGTACTGGGCTCCAGCCTGCATTGCCACCTTTTTCTGCCCACAAAGAAATCTGCAGCAGTCCCAACACAGCTCTGTTGAGCTCGCTCACTCCCCTCTCTCACTGGCTCATTCCATTTCTGCAGGAGCTGCAGGCTGGCATTTTGTACTAGGCTCCTGCCTGCATTGCCGCCTTTTTCTGCCCACAAAGAAATCAGTAGCAGTCACGATTTAGCTCCGTTGAGGTTGCTCACTCCCCCTGTCTCAACTGCTCATTCCGTTTCTCCTGGCGCTGCAGGCTGCCCTTTTGTACTGGGCTCCTGCCTCTGTTGACGCCTTTTTCTGCCCACAAAGAAATTTGCAGCGTCCTGATAGAGCTCCGTTGAGCTCGCTCACTCCCCCTCTCTCACTCACTCATTCAGTTTGTCCCACTGCTGCAGGCTGCCCTTTTGTACTGGGCCCCTGCATGCATTGCCGCCTTTTTCTGCCCACAAAGAAATCCGCAGCTGTCCCAACAGAGCTCCATTGAGGTCGCTCATTCCCCCTGTCTCACTCGCTTATTCTGTTTCTCTTGGCACTGCAGTCTGCCATTTAGACTGGGCTCTTGCCTCTGTTGACGCCATTTTCTGCCCAGAAAGAAATCTACAGCAGTCCGGACAGAGCTCTGTTGACCTTGCTCAGTCCCCCTCTTTCACTCGCAAGTTCCGTTTCTGCCAGTGCTGCAGGCTGCCCTTTTGTACTGGGCTCCTGCCTGCATTGCCACCTTTTTCTGCACACAAAGAAATCTGCAGCAGTCCCAACACAGCTCTGTTGAGCTCGCTTACTCCCCTCTCTCACTTGCTCATTCCATTTCTGCTGGAGCTGCAGGCTGGCATTTTGTACTGGCTCCTGCCTACGTTGCCGCCTTTTTCTGCCCACAAAGAAATCCTCAGCACTCACGATACAGCTCCGTTGAGGTTGCTCAGTCCCCCCCCCCCGTCTCAGTTGCTCATTCTGTTTCTTCTGGTGCTGCAGGCTGCTCTTTTGTACTGGGCTCCTGCCTCTGTTGGTGCCTTTTGCTGCCCACAAATAAATCTGCAGCAGTCCTGACACAGCTCCATTGAACTCGCTCACTCCCCTCTCTCACTTGCTCGTTTCCATTTCTGCCAGCGCTGCAGGCTGCCCTTTGTACTGGGCCTGCCTGCATTTCCGCCTCTTCTGCCCACAAGGAAATCTGCAGCAGTCATGATAGAGCTCTGTTGAGCTCGCTCACTTCCTCTCTGTCACTCACTTCGTCCATTTCTGCCGGCGCTGCAGGCTGCCCTTTTGTGCTGGGCTCCTGCCTGCATTAGCACCTTTTTCTGCCCACAAAGAAATCTGCAGCTGTCCCGACAGATCTCCGTTGAGTTCGTTCACTCCCCCTGTCTCACTTGCTCATTCTGTTGCTTCTGGCACTGCAGGCTGCTGTTTTGTACTGGGCTTCTGCCTCTGTTGGCACCTTTTTCTGCCCACAAAGAAATCTGCAGCAGTCCCAACAGAGCTCCTTTGACCTCACTCACTCCCCCTCTCTCACTGTCTTGTTCTGTTTCTGCCAACGCTGCAGGCTGCCCTTTTGTACAGGGCTCTGCCTGTATTGCCACCCTTTTCTGCCCACAAAGAGATCTGCAGCAGTCATGACAGAGCTCCGTGGAGCTTGCTCACTCCTCCTCTCTCAGTCACTTGTTCTGTTTCTCCCGTCACTGCAGGCTGCCCTTTTGTACTGGGCCCCTGCATGCATTGCTGCCTTTTTATGCCCACAAAGAAATTCACAGCAGTCCCAACAGATCTCCCTTGAGCTCACTCACTCCCCCTCCCTCACTCGCTCGTTCTGTGTCTCCCAGCGCTGAAGGCTGTCCTTTTGTACTGGGCTCCTGCCTGCGTTGGCGCCTTTTCCTTCCCACAAGGAAATCTGCAGCAGTTCCGACTGAGATCAGTTGAGCTCGATCACTCCCCCTCTCTTACTCGCTCAATCCTAATCTGTCCCAAACACTGATTTCTGACAGCGATTGCAGGATTTTGCGCTAAAAGCATGAAAACACTTTTTGGCCAAGATATGAAAAATGACAGCTGTACTGTTCATAAGGAGGTGTGGAAAAATGCCAGGGTTAAAAATGTGGCATGAAAATATTACTAATTTGCGAAGTTACAAGGTTGTGTGGAAACTGCACAACACACGTTCGTAACAGTCATTGTATGGAGTTTCATCACAAAATTTTCAACATAGGCATTTTAGGACCTCTGCTCATGAACAGTGGTAGTGTGATTTTCTTAATATGTCCCGAACACTGATTTCCCACAGCGACCAAGCAATTGTGCACCGGAAGAGCGAAAACACATTTTGACCAGGATGTGAAAAATGACAGCTGTACTGTTCATAAGGAGGTGTGGAAAAATGGCAATGTTGAAAGTATGGAGTGAAAATATCACAAAGTTGCGAAGGTACAAGTGTGCGTGGAAACTGGGCAATGCAAGCTCATAACACACTCATTTTATGGACTTTCATCACCATATTTTCAACATAGGCATTTTAGGACTTCTGCTACTGAACAGTGTCACTGTCATTTTCATAATGTGTCCCACAGCGACTGCTGAATACTGCGCCGGAACTGCAAAAACACATTTCGGCCAGGATGTGAAAAGTGACAGCTGTACTGTTTCTAAGGAGGTACAGAACAATGGTAATGTTGAAAATCTGGAGTGAAAATATTATAAATTCATGAACTTACAAGCGTGCGTGCCAGCTGTGCAATGCACGCTCATAACACAGTCATTTTACAGAGTATCATCACCAAATTTTCAACATAGGCAGTTTAGGACCTCTGTTCATGAACAGTGTCACTGTCATTTACGTAGTCTGTCCTGAACACTAATTTCCCACAGTGACCGTGCTATTCTGCACCGGAAGTGTGAAAATACATTTCAGTTAGGATGTGGAAAATGACAGCTACACTGTTCACAAGGAGGTGGGGAAAAATGCCAATATTGAAAATCTGGTATGAAAATATTGCAGATTTGCGAATTTACGAGTGTGCATAGCAACTGCGCAACACATGCTTGTAAAACAGTCATTTTTGGGATTTGTTCCACCAAATTTGCAACATAGGCTTTTTGAGAGTCCACCACATGAACAATGGCACTGTCATTTCGTTAATCAGTCCCAAAAGGTGATTCCGCGCAGTGACCGCTAAATCATCTTCAGGGGCTGAATAACGCTATGATAGTGGCAGAACTCATGAGGAGGGGTCCCAAAAACCCCATGTTGAAAATTCAGTGCCAAAATTCAAAAAAATGCCTGAGATATGCATCAAAGTTGAGAAAAACCCTATTTATTCAATAATGCAGCTTATCGGCATTTTCTCAGTTTTCGGTCGGCTTTGAAGAGTGCAAGGTGTTCCCGTTCCACCAAAGATCATCGCGCCAGACTCTGGAGGTAAGTATGGGGTGAGGGGGGCTGTGAGGAGGCAGGCTGCACAGTGGGTGGGCATGGAAGGGGGCAGGGAGACCACAAGGGACCGTTTCCTTTCTTTACAAGTTAAATAAAAAAAACATTGCAGGAAGGTTTTCTTTTTTTGCAGGGCTATTTGGCATGCTGAGGTGGGCTCCCAGCATGCCATCAGTGTTTGTTTGAGGGGGGCAGTTCTAGCCGATGGGGGGTTGGGCACCCCATCAGCACAAACGAGGGGTCGCAAGAGCCAAGGGGGATTGGTCACCTCCTCTGCACAACTGCACTGGGTGTTTGGGGGAGGTTATGCCGACGGGGAGTGGGCTACCCAGTCGGCAAATGAAAATTTGGGGGGGACATAATGCTGACAGGGAGTGGGCTCCCCCATCGGCAAAATAAATGTTTTTATTAGGGGTACTAAAGCTGATAGGGATTGGGGCCCCTGTCGGCACACAAACACTGCTGCTGAGGAGGATTGGACACCCCCTCGGTCATGGGGTTCAGGAATATTGTTTGTGAACATGGCGGCAAGCCACCGCCATGTTCACAAACAATATTACAGTACTAACATTCCACCCAGCAATGACGGGTTACTTCCTCATTGCAGTGAATGGCTGACGCTGCAATGACAAGGCGGTCCCTGATTGCAGAGGCTAAATTTTCACAAGTTGGTGGCACGCTGGCTGAACTAGTGTCAGCAGCAGCGTGCCACGGCATTGGGGGAAGCGGGCCAAGCCTTTAAAGGCTGTGGGGGCATTGGCCACATCAGTGCCATGCCTCTACAACCTGCTTCTGGAGCAAGCTGCCGCAATATGTTTCTTGCGCATGCGCGCAACCAACATAAAAAAGACCGTTATGGTTCTCTAAGGAAGTGGCAAAAGTGGTGAGGGAAAAAAGATGGCTTTCAGGTGGTATAAAGATACACAGAGAGAACAGGACAGGGAGATATACCTATTAAAGCAGATGGACACATGTAAGGCAGTTAGGGGAGCAAAGGCACAGGCAAAGGAAAGGATAACTAAAGGGATTGCTATGAGAGATGAGTCTTTCTAAAGATACAAAAGTGAAAAGAGGAAATCAAGAGGAAGCATTGTGAGGATTGGAAAGGTGGAGGGGAGAGACTATACAGAAGAGGACCAAGAAGAAGCTGACATCCTAAACAGATACTTCTGCTAAGTCTTAATGGAAGGAGGGGTGGGACCACCAGAGAGTGGCAGAAATAAAGGTTGTCAGGTGGACACAAGCTCACATTCAGAGAAAAGAGTTGGAAGGGACTTACAGCTCTGAAGGTGGAGAATGCTATGGATCCAGACGAGATACACCTAAAAGTTTAAAAAGAATTCAGGGAGGTGTTAGCTGCCCCACTGACAACCTTATTCAACAGTTCACTGGAAACAGGCATGATTCCAGAGGACTGGAGAAGAGCTGATTTGGTCCTTCTATATAGAAGCAGCAGCAGCAGGGATGAAGTAAGCAGCTATAGGCCAATCAGTCTCCCTTCATTTGTGGGAAATTGTTGGAAATGCTGCTAAAAAAGTCAGTAGAGTATTTTGACTCCAGTGGGCTGAAAGACCCCATGAAGCATGGATTCATTGGGGGGGAGGTATGCCTAATGAACCTGTTAGATTTCTTTGACCGAGTGACCAGGAAAATAGATCATAGGAGGGGAGTGGATGTGGCCTATCTGAACTTCAGCAAGGCCTTTGACAATACTGCACAGGAAGCTGGTAAAGAAACTGAACAGATTATGGGTGGGGTCCAAAGTGGTGAAGTGGGTTAGAAACTGGTTAACGGACTGGCCACTAGGGGCACTAAATAGGATGGCAGCTTAAAGATCAGCTGGTATTTTATCCTCACTCTACTGTAACTTGTGGGGTAATACTCAAGCTACACTAATTTAGCTTCATTGATACAAAATGCCTTCATTTGCTGTGTGGAAATTGCTATTTTACTGAAGAGTCTCCTGGACGAGGTAGACCTGAAAATATGGCTGAAGGCCGCTTGCCACAAACCTGGGAGCAACCATCAGTTGAGGTGATGTTCGGTCAACTTATGGCCCAGATGGCACAAGTCACTGTGGCAACTAATCGAAACACCCAAGTGGTTTAAAATTTAGAAGCCAGGATGCTGCATATTGAACAGTGGGTCTTGGTGATGGAGGGGCATGTTCAGGACTTAAGGGCAGAATTAAGAGATCAACAATGGACCATACAGATGCAGTTCAGTAAGATAGATGACCTTGAGAATCGAGGTCGCTGTAATAATCTTCACTTCCTGGGCTTCCCTGAGTGTGTAGAAGGAAAAGATACCGAGGGATTTCTACAATTAGCCATCACTGAAATGCTGCAGTTGGACCCATTGATACCGCTCCAGGTGGAACGCACACACCGTACGTTAGCCCCATGTCTCAGGCCCAGGACAGACCACGACCTATCATAGCCCAATTTATTGATTTTAGGGACAAAGAGAAGGTCCTAACTAGAGCTTGTGAGTTACAGCATGTAGTGTGGAGCTTGAATAGGATCCACATCTTTCAGGACTTCTCTAAGGATCTGTCGAACAAACACCGAGCATACTCTGAGGCAAGGCATTAAATGCACAGTATTGGACTGTCCTGCTCCTTGCGTTACCCAGCCATGATGCGGGTTATGCATAATGGGGTCCCGAACAGTTCTGAATCTCCTGATGCACTCATGGATTTTTTACGGTGCAACTGGCCACAAGAATTCACCACCACTACCCCGGGAGCCCCTTCGCCAAAAACTGCTACCGACTGGTTGGATTGCCACTCCTCTCCATCAGCGAGCAGGCCTGCAGTTTGGCAAGACCTCAGGGAGCAACACTGGGAACTCCCACCAAAAGCACACTGAAAGAGGCAATCCTCAAAGAAACACGGCCACTGGGAGCATCCTTCGGAGAGAGGGCAAGAAGACACAGAGGAGGCCACAAGCATGGACACTGTTGCTCCAGATCCATTACAGGCCTACCACACCGCTAATAGATATGAAGCTTTACACCCCAGCTCTCCGGATCAACACCCAGGCATTGTGGATTCAACTGTGGAAGGCAGGCCTACTCCTATGTTGCAGCCCAGCTACCTGTCCCTGTCAGCAACTCCTCACCAGCTGCAGAACAGAGCTACAGATAGTGGAGGGCAGCATCCACCAAAGGCTACAAGGGAGGCCTGCTCTACCAGCAGAGATCTCATCTTCAGTGTGGACCATCCTGAGGGCTCTACATCTCCAGGGCAATCGATCAGAGAAAACCCACCGGCATGGTCAGATAAGTAGTCATCCTTCTATTTTCTTTCTAACCTGTTCTTTTAATCACCCGGGGAGTTGTAGGTATGGGGTGACTTTGGGGTGTCTAAATTGATCGTCAGTGGACAATCTCGTTGGCTGAGCCATCTGCTACCCTTTCTCCATGTTACCCATCTAAGGGAACTTTCGAGCCTCTTTTCACCCCAACCTTGACCCCCAACTTGCACTGCCATATGGCAGAGAAGATGCCTCACTCCTATACTGGCAGGGATTCAATGAGGCCTACCAACAAGCTCTCAGTGGACGTCCTGATCAAAGGTCCAGACACGTCTAGATGGCAAAGAAGGCCTTTATCTGATTAAACAGCAGAACTTTTGTGTGTTATACCTCACTTACTTGTGTGTGTGGGGAGGTGAGGTCCGCTGGGAAGCTGTGTCATATAATATGAAAGTATTTGTCGGTATGTGTAACCTGTTGTGCTGAATGGGTAGCCAGGATGTGTTTTACGTGAGGCCCTACCTGGTGAATGGCACAGGCCTGTGCCCCTCTGGTAAGTTTTTTTTTTTTATTATTATTTTCTAGCAAGGGGAGATCTCCCAGCCCCCACATTGGGTGGCTTACAGTACACTCTTCATAGGTGTGACGAGCCTGACCACACCAAGATTTTTGTTGTGAGAACACATTGGCACCCATCCTAATAACCCTAGGCTAGGTCAAATAGTGGGCAGTTCTCCACTTTCTTTCCTGCAACTCCTCACCTCATTAGAAGCGTTGTGTAGTCCAACTTTAACTACCCCAGCTTCTGAGCTACACCTCTGGAGCAGCTCTCTCAACCCTCTGGGGTTGCAATAAGCCTCGTGGTCCAACCTTCTTATTGGGTTGCTCGATTCTCTCAGGGTGGAAACCTCCCCCCCTACACTCACCATAGTGCTAAGGAAGGATGGATACCACTTGATAACACCCTGGGAATAGGGGCTGGCCTACAGCAGGGCTCTGCGGCTGAAGAGATGCCTCTATATCCCCAAATTGCATGGTACACTGTGCACAATGTGTATAGTTTGTTAATGTGTTTATGTATGTTTTTTTCACAAGAGACACGCACAGATGTTTTGTTATTTGTTAGCATAAGGTCATCTGATAGGGGCAGGGTATATGGGCTTTACCCACTCTCTCCATATCTGGTGGCACTCTATAGAAATTTGCCTCTTCTGGTTGGGCTGCCCTCGCCCCCTATCTGCTGGTTGTTCTTGATATATCTCTTAATTAATATTTGCTCCCTATTACTAACAGGTGATATCACTTGTCTGACATGGAACGTCAGAGGGCTTAACACCCCAAACAAGAGGAAGAAAGTTTTGGGCCACCTTAAGAGACTGGGAGCCAGGGTCGCCTTCCTGCAAGAGACCAAACTTACCGGGGGGGGGTGCCTGAGAGACTGAAGAGGGAGTGGTTAGGTCAGGTCATTCATGCCTCGGCCTCCTCTAGAAAGAGAGGAGTGGCGATTCTGCTTCACAAGCAACTACAATGGAAATTGCAGAGACAAGTGAGAGACCCTGAGGATAGATGGGTGGTGGTACTCATGGATACTGGGGAGGGCCCTCTGATCCTGGGTAATGTATACGCTCCAAATGAGGACTCACAAGTTGGCCCAGGTGCTGGGATCCATAGCTCCGGAAGACACCCCCATTTTGTTAGGGGGCAATTTTTATCTTACTCTGGACCCTTTCCTGGATAGATACCCTTCCATTACTGAGCCCCACTTCAGGGCTGTAATGGCAGTGGCTCAATTACAACAAGATTTGGCCATTACAGACATCTGGAGAATATTTCACCCCTCCCAGTGGGACTACACCTTTCATTCCCCAGTACATAGTTCTCTTAGTAGAATAGACTTCTGAATCACCTCTTCTACTATTACTAGTAACACTGTTAATACCCTTATTCATCCCTTAGTTATCTCGGATCATGCCCCTGTGCATCTTGCCTTTATATGGGGCCCCCCTCTCCCTAAATCTCCGGCATGGAGGCTGGACCCATTGCTACTTCGTGACCTGGACTTTCCCCATGGCTTTAAAAGGAAGCAACTGAATTTTTTCGGCATAACCTCATAGCAGATACCTCTGCGGGTACCACAATGGAGGCAATCAAAGCTACTCTGAGAGGGGCGATAATAGGGTATGCAAGCCAGCGCTGAAAGAGGAGGGAACAACCTTTGAGGGGGCTTGAATGACAACTCCGAGAAGTGGAGCTTGCTTTTAAGGTGCTTCATGTCCCTTCCCTTAGGTCAGAGGCAGGTCACAAGGTCACCTCTCTGAAGATGCAAGTGAACGAGCTGGTCTCTAGAAAGGCAGAGATTTCGATCATTAGACTCAAGCATAAATATCGGGAAGGGGGAGAAAAAGGAGGTAAGCTGCTGGCATACTGTCTCAAAAAGCAGCAAGCTGAAAGGCATATAGCGGCTTTAGAGGATGCAGGGGGTAGGACCCAGACCTCGGTGCAAGGTATTAATCAAATTATGATGGATTTTTACTCCTTGTTATATAAATCCTCCAGAGCCCCAGACCCTCAGGGGGTCAGCCCATTTCTTGAGTCCCTACATCTCCCCAAAATCTTGGAAGCCCAAGCTAATGCCCTAGATGCCCCGATCTCAACCCAGGAGGTGGCAGACACCATCTTCCCCCTTAAAAAGGGAAAGGCCCCAGGAAGGGATGGTTTCCCTATTGAAGTGTGGCAGCTGTTGCATCCCATAATCTCTCCGGTATTGCAACAAGTATTTACTGAGTCATTGCAAACAGGGTCTCTCCCTTCATCCCTTAGGGAGGTGACAATTACTATCCTACCAAAAAAAGGTAAAGACCCTCTTAAAGCGACCAGCTACCACCCTATTTCATTACTGAATGCTGATAGCAAGGTACTAGCTAATAGACTTAATCCTTTCCTTCCCAGTTTGATCCACCCATCCCAAATAGGCTTTGTTATGGGCCGCTTTAGCTCGGACCATATTAGATTGTTGGTAAATTTAATCCATAAGGCCCAAACATTATCTTCCCCCGCTGCTGCCATTGCAATAGATTTCGAAAAGGCCTTTGATTCCCTGGAGTGATACTATGTCCAACAAGTACTTTGCACTATGGGCTTGAGGACAGGGTTTCAGGCCTGGACTGGGGCAATATATTCATCCCCAGCTACACGGATTCTCACCAATACGATGCTGTCTCCCCCATTCATACTGGGTACAGGTACCCATCAGGGCTGCCCACTTTCCCCATTCCTTTTCGTATTGGCAATAGAACCCCTGGCAACCACTATTAGGCAAAATTCTCTAATTTCCGGGGTCTAGGTGGGAACAAGGGCATACCATACTCTTATGTATGCGGATGACCTGTTGCTCCCTATAGCCAATATCGTCACCTCCCTCCCTCCCCTACTGTCCACCTTGTCAGATTTCTCTACATTTTCAGTGCTCAAGATTAACCAGGCCAAGACGGAGGTCCTACCTTTAAACTCTAAGTGTACCTCTCAAACGGTTACTCAGCATGGGCTCTGATGGGCCCCGGAGGGGATTACCTACTTGGGCATTACTACCTCTCCTAATCTGCATAAAATCTGGGACCTGAATATGAAACCATTTTTTGCATCCGTTCGTACAGAACTGGAC
This sequence comes from Neoceratodus forsteri, assembly GCA_016271365.2. NCBI lineage: Eukaryota > Metazoa > Chordata > Ceratodontiformes > Ceratodontidae > Neoceratodus > Neoceratodus forsteri. Next base: position 244,365,159 of record CM028130.1, read on the forward strand.
AGATGGAAATCTCTTCGACTGTCACTTGTAGATAAAATATCTGCAATTAAAATGGTCACAGCACCAAAAATTATGTATCTTCTCTCCCACATTCTTTTGAAAATACCTTGTTATTGGTTTACTAAGTTAGACTCCCTGCTGGGATCCTTTTTGTGGGAGGGTAAGAAACCTAGGTACAGTAAAAATAAGCTCAGAGCTCATTGGTAGGAAGGGGGCTGGGGTCTTCCGTGGTTAGAGGAGTATAAATAGGCCTTTCAGCTGGCTCAGATGTTAAAATGGTTCATTTTCCCTGAACACAGTGCTCCCCAGTGGCTGGATATGGAGAGAGAGAGGTATGTCAGCATACTCACTTGGTACTATTGTTATTTAACCATCCCCCTAAGGGCACTCACTCTCATCCTACTATAGGTCCCTCTCTGGAATATTGGGCCAAGGTGCATAAGAAGTTGGGTGCCTCCCCATCTACCCTAAGACTTACCCCACTATGGGGCAATAATGAGATTACCATCAATAAACAGTCAATTGCATGGCCTCATGGGAACATGGTGGTATCTCATTGCTTTGAGATATGTTCATTGCTGGTACAGATACCCTTAATTCCTTTGAGGGCCTGTGGAGCTCTTATGGAATCTCTCCCAAAGACTTCTGGCAATTCCTCCAAATAAGAAGCACTATCCTTACGTACAGGCATAAGCAGCACCAAGAGCAACAAATCTCCCAGGTAGAGTCATGGCTGGCCCCAGAAAGAGGACAGTCAAGCCGGGTATATGTGGCCATTCAGAGCACCATCCCATCCCAAGCAAAGGAATTCAAGCATAAATGGGAGAAAGCACTGCATGCCCCTATCACGAATCTGGAGTGGAAGTCTTGTTTAAAACTAGCTCACGGGGCATATCCTGACACCAGTAGTCAATTAATACAGAACAAGATAATTCATTCCTGGTACAGGACTCCTGTTGTCCTCGACAAGGCAAAGCTGGCTCAGTCTGACCTGTGTTGGAGGTGTCAGGAACTACCAGGTGACCTGTTCCATATACTTTGGTCCTGCAGGCTGATCCAGCCCCTATGGCAGGCTACCTGTGAGATGGGGTCCAAAATACTTAGGAAGCCTGTGCCTCAGTCCCCTAAGTTGCTGTTATTAGGACACGGGCCCCCGGTCCCTCACCTTCGTCTCTCCGAGTTGAAACTGCTTCTGATGCTCAGTATGCAGGTTAAAAGACTCCTACTGTGTAAATAGCAGTCCCAGATAATCCCCTCTCTGGGGGAGGTACTTACTTCCATGGCTCAAGTTGCCAACTGGGTCATAATATCACATACTGTGACCAATGCCCTCTTTAAATATACTGCCCTCTGGACTCCCTTCCTTCTGTTTTTGAAACCTAGGGAGGGAATCAGCTGAATAGGCACAACCATGCTACTATAATGGTCTCCTCTCATGGTGCATTTAGGGGTAAGTGCTGGAGAGATTATGACTGAGTTATAGGGGACCCTGCTCTACGGATGGCATGGTATAATATCAGTAAAGGATAGTATCTTCTCTGACAATGAAGACCTGTTTGCTTTGTGTGTGTGAGATCTCTTGCATTTTATAGGCATAAAGTAGAGGACAGCAGCCCTGGACCTCTCATAATTTCTGATGCTTTGTCAAATACTGCAGAAACTAGCAGGATGGGGCCAGGTAAGATATGTTTGTATGAGTTAGCCATAATGCAATGCACCAACTGCTAATACTTTCAAAGTTAATCTCCAGCTGGATAGGTGTTGTACATCCAGGCACAGAGTATTGTCCTACTGCTTACCTGGCTAGTATATTCAGTTTGTTACTATTTGGCCAGCATGCTCCGTTCTCTTCTTCTACAGACATATGTAACAGTCCGTAAGATCTTTGCAATGTATCCGACTGTTTTAATGTTTGTATTGTCTTAATAAGTCAAAACAATAAAACTTATTAACCACTGAAACTGGTTAATGGATAAGAGATAGAGGATGGTGTTAAGCAGCACTCAATCTAATTTTTTTTTCTTCGAACTATGTTTATTCCACTAACCTGCCCGGACTCTCTCCAGAGGGTCGCTTGGCTCTATGCCATGTTCCCAGTCACCTGAAGTCCTCCATTCTTCTCCTCTCAGTACCAGACTCTCCATCCCTTGCCCAGACACTCAACCCCCCTCCCCGGCTCTCAGTCCCCGAGGTGGGACCGCCTTCTCCTTTCAGGCATTCTATAATTTAGCAGAGCTGCCAGGCAGTGAGGAGAACCAGAGGAGTGAACTGAGAGACCTGGCACTGGACGTGGTTGGCCAGCCCCTGTACTCTCCTTTGCCCACCGGGAGGCAGCATATTTTCTTGAGTTATGCCCCCTGGTGCAGCATGCAATGGTGTCAGTGCAGGACCTCCCACAGACAACCTGCCATCACCAGTCCCCAGCTGCTCGTTCCTCGCTACCGGATGATACCCCCAGCCTCCACCAGGTGCTTCCACTGAGCCAGGAGTCCACTGAAGCAACCCCAGGAGAAGAGAGCAGTCCTCCAGATGCTCGATCTTTTCCTCCCCCTACTGACCCCTGGTGGCCCAGGCCCATTCCCGAACCTGGGTGACTGGCGTGGCACAAGGTGTGGCATCCAGCACCTTAACCCTCAGCACCACTGGGCCAGCTAGCACTCACTCTAATGATAGAAGAGTGACCAGGAGGGTGCCACGGGGATCGGTGCTGGGACCAATCCTCTTCAATGTCTTCATAAATGACATGCCTTTTTTTAAAAAGATTACCTGAAATCTACAATAGGGTAGACACTCAGGAGAGGGTGAAGAGAATATGCAAGAATCATGAGAAATTCGAGGCATTGTCAAGTGAGTGTCAGTTGGGGTTTGGGGCAGGGAAGTACTGATAGTCGCAAAACAAGAAAGGGATCTTAGGGTTATCATATTTGATGATCTTAAAGTGGCAAGGCAGTGTGGCAGAGCAGAAGGGGTAGGGTTAGTGGGATGCTGTGATGCATTTCGAGGGAGTGTCTCCAGCAGGAGAAGGGACATGGTGTTGCCACTGTGATGCTTGCTGATGATACCCAACCTGAAGTACTGTGTCCAGTTTTGGAGGCTGCACCTCAGAAAGGACATAGACAGGGAAGAGTAGGGCAACTCAAATGATTCAGGAGTTGCATGAGACACCCTACTAGGAGAGACTGAGGAATCTCAAAATGTACATCCTGGAAAAGAGAAGGGTGAGAGATGACATGATGGAAACCTACAAGTGCCTCACAGAGGTAAACAAGGTACAGGTGGGGAGGCTTTTTGAAATGAGAAAAAGCACCAAGAGAATGGAAGCATGAGATGAAGCTGGAGGATGGAGTTTAAGAAATATTTCTTCACTGAGAGGGTGGGGGGGCAAAACAGTATGGGGTGGGCTTCAGGCATGCATGGGATAAACATAGGGATATATTGGAAACTAGACAAGAAGGAAGGAGGGTTACCACAGAGACCATTTGGGGTCTGCAGCAGCAGATTAGGAAGGAACTAATTTGGCAGACTGGATGGACCAAATGGTCCTTTATTGCTGACAAATTCTGTTTATGTGATTCTGTTATCATAATTCTGATTCACACTGGCTTTCTATCTGTCCCCCTCAGTCAATGCATTGCCAGCCTACTGTTTATTTATTTATTTATTTTTTGTGTGTTGTATTTTCACTCTCCTGTGACTTTCCAGCATCCGACTCTCCTTCGGGCCCTCCTAGCCTCTCCACTCCTGGCCATCCTCTTCTCGAGAGCTGCCTTTCACACCACATATTGCAGCCAGCCCTCCAAGTTGTCCCAGAGTAACCCATCTCCAGGTGGGTCCCCCTCCTCTGAGGGGAAAGGCACTGGGGGAAGGGGAAACCCCAGCAGTCTATTTTTCCTTACTGACTCAGGTGTGCTGCTGTGGAGGAGCAGGCTCCCGGATGTTCCAGGGGTGTCGAGAATGTAGAGGCCGTCATCCATCAGGCACCGCAGTTGTTTTTCCTGCTTTTCTTGGTTGTCCCTCCTGCACCGTTGTGTAGTAGTGCCCTTGGTCTCCACCGGAGACCACTACAGGAGTGGGGCTTCCCACCCAACCCACCTCAGGAGAGGAGAATAGTCCTCCAGACGCTCAATCCTCTCCTTCTCCGGCCAGCCCCTGATGACCTGATTCCATTCTCAAACCCGGGTCGCCGGCGTGGTTTGAGGTGTGGCATCCAGCGCCTCAGCCCTCTGTGCCACTGGACTGGCCTGTTTATTTTTACAGGAGTTGGAAAAATCAAACTCATTTAGTTGTTTATGTTATTGATAATAACTTCACCCATGAACCATTTGTAGATCCAGAGAACGTCCTGGGAAAAATTCAATATTTCTTCTGTTGTTTTCTCATGGACAAATCTGCATTTAAGGTTCACATTAGATCATTTGAGCTTACTTGGTCCTGATTACAGGACCTAACTTATTGTATTGTTATTTTACTGTTTGAATTGGTATGTATTGTCATGTTTGTTTTCTTGGTCATTTATTTTTCTTATGTATAGGCAACATGTAGGTTAACAGGACTGTCTTGTAAACCGGACATGTTTTCTTTCCTGTATAAAAATAAAGTTTTACTACTACTACTATATGATAGGCTGCTATTAAACACAAGTTGCTATTGTTTCATTTTGGATTGCAGAGAATACAATTCACTGAGGTGATTTCCCTGTAACAAGAGTGCCTTGGGAGAGCAGCAAGGCAAGATAGAATTGCAAGGTGACAAACAGTAAAGTCAGCTCACAGGTTCTGAGAAGCAGTTATGGTACATTCAACTATGGATAACTAAAATGTGCAGTACCATTTTAGTGCAGATACAGATGGAAGACAGACAGACAGAAAGATAGACAGATAGATATGAAAATATGAAGTTGCTAGCTGAAAAAGGCCACATGGTCTATCAAGTCTATTCATTGCAAAGCACATGAACTTACAGTATATGATGCCCTGCCCAACACACTCTTACCATCTTGCCTTGACCCTACCCCACTCACTATCTAACATCTAATATGTCTAAGATAGATATATAGATTGAAATAGAGGCAAACAGTAGAGCTGTGTGTAATTTTCAAATTCTGCTTCCAACCGAAATCCATGGAATTTCAGAAATTCCACCTAATTCCAATTCAGTCAGAAGCAGAATTCTAAAATTTTAAAAGAGGAATGTTAGCAGCAGAATCTTATTCTGCAGCTTATGTAAACCCATCAATGTCAAGCCAAGAAGCTGGGCTCATTGGTTGGTAACATACAAATAAGTCCTGTTCCTATAAATTTGTCAAACAGAAGTTGTCTGTGAAATATTTCCTCTTCATATAAATTTGTCAAACAGAAGTTGCTGTGTATAATTTATCACAAGTTAGTATAAGGTTTGCAAAAGTGTACAGTGGCATTTTTTGTGTACAGTATCTGGCCAAAGCAGTTTGTATACCATCTAATTTGGACCTAATTATTACACTTGCAGTAACATACATACTGACTACTGTTGTGTATTCTCATGAGAAAAAGCTTCATCAAAATCCTCTCAAACACAAGAGAACCAATAAAAACTGATTCAACAGTGCCCGTTATTTTCAAATTTTTGGAATCTAGCACTTATGATAGGACCAGTTCTACACATCTTCATGATGTTAATTTGCTTGTTAGCCTAGTAAAAAGATGTCAAAGATGCCTTTGTGGGATGCTGTGCCTCACAGATTTTTTTCAGTGGATGTTTGACAGCTGTATAAGGGAACTTTCAAAACCTTGAGACAGCCCAAACAACCCACGATGATTAATTAAATAAAAATTGCATGAAAAACACAGATGAAAGTGGACATGCTGTGTGCCTATGCTCCCATTAGGATTTTGTAAGACAGCTACTTGTTCAAGAACATGCTGTTGATGAGCAGAGAGTGCTTATGCAGAACAGTGTGTGGATAAAAGAAACAAATGTCAAATGGCTAATTTCATGCATTGCACTGTGTGTATTATGTTCTATGTATACACCATGTTACATTATATATTTTTACCTTGTATTAGTAAAACATACTTAACACTCAGATTGCCCCTTAAAAGGAGAATTGTATCTTCTGTGAGCGTCTGACCTGGTTAGCAAAGACTGACTAAATAAATCAATATATACATGTATAGCCTAATTAATTCAGTAAGTACAAAAATGAAAAAAATAAGCACTGTATTTTTGCTAAACAATCTACTGGTCATCAGAGAAGATCTATTTGTTCATGATGGGTTTTCTATGGTTAAGATAGGCTTCCAGTTTCCAGTGCCATGTTTCAAATCTGCAGCCCTGATCTGTGATACAGCTAGCATAACAATTTTGTTTCCCTTGCTAAATATTCTTTGGGATTTTCTGTCCTTTGGATCCAAATATATAACAGGCATGTACTGTTTATGTTCTCAGAGGCAGGGAGTGAAACACCTTGTGTGTGTGTGCATACAAGTATAAGGCTTATGGGCAGACTGGATGGGCCTAACGGTCCTTATCTGCCAAACATTTCTATGTTTCTGTGTTCTATGTTTTTATGTGAGCCCTCATGATGGTGGCCCTGGCTTGGCATTGGTTACACCAGCAACCACTGTCTAGCTGGATGAATAATGGATGAATAACCAGGAAAGGCACACTAAGTCAAAGCTTGTTTCCAGGTGTGACATGGAAGCACAAGGAAGTTAAGTGACTTGCTCAGGGTCACACAGTATGCAAGCAGATGCTGTGGGATTAAAACCCAGGTCTCCAGGTTCGTAGCTCAGAACCCTAAACCACAGCACTATACTGCCTCTAAGTGGAAAGCGAAATGCATTAAAAATAAGAGACATAGAAATAAATAAATTATGGGAGTAATAAATCAGCTCAATATCACAGAATGTTGGTGTATGAAGTTGAAGCAAAACAATAATTAGAAGAGACTCAAGCACTACAAATAAAAAAGTCTATTAAGGACAAGTTAAGTCAGTGTGTCAGTTTCCTCATGTTTTAAAAATGCTTTCTAAGATGAAAGCAGACAAGCAAAACTTTTTCATACATATTGAATCTGAGAAGGGAATTATTAAGCCCAAGCCACTGCATGCTACGCATTTTAAGATCTCAACTTTCTTACAGACACAAAAGGAGTTCTTTTGAAATGTGAAGTATGCCTGTGCCTTTTGTTGGGTGTGAGTTAAGATTCAATAGCTCAGATGAATAACATCAGATGGGATGCTCTAGAATCTGAAGATAGATGCTGACAATATTCATTTGTGATTGAATATTTGTGTAAAAACTTAAACCTTAATATTGTAGGTCAGAACTTGGTATTGTAAATTATCCTAGGATGTCACCCAAATGTTTAACTTTATGATAATTTCTCTGATGTTCCCAGTAATAAAATGTTTACTGTTATGCTCATGTTAGTCATAGGAAACTGAATAGTGTCATACTTTTATTGGAACACAAAATAAACTGTACATACAGTAGACTGTACAATATAAACACTTTTGGGGCCACACAGGACCCATTGTCAGGTTTAATACCAGTCTGAACAAAGAAAACAGGTTTTATTCCTAAAGTTGCATCATCTCTTATTACACACGACAGTCATTAAGCAAAGGTGAATGTAGTAGGGATGTGGTAATCAGGAGTGTGAATTTGCAAATGATAGAAGGCAGAGAAAATGGTAAGCGAGTGATATCAATGGCCCTTATGCATTAAGGGGCATAATGCCTAAGTCAGATGGCTGTGCACCTGGGGTCCCACACCCATGGCAGCATACATGGGAGGAATGTGCATTCCTTCTGCACACAGTTCCCAGGTTGTGGACATAGCTATGTGCAGACAGTTCAGGGGATGTCTTGGTGTGTGCCTGCACTCTGTGCCATTCACAAAGGCACAGAGTGCTGGGAAACTGGGCACATGATATGGCAGTAGGGACCCTTTTGTGTCTATTGTGTGCCTCACCGCTAGGTAGCCACACTGGCAGGGGGAGAAGTGGGACCCCCTACCATGCTGCCCCCAGCCCTCCAGTCAGGCAAGGAGGGTTGGTGGCAACCATTTGAGCACTCACCCAGTGTTTTTCAGTTGGGGGACCTGCCATCCCACAGTCCCCTGCTCCGCACAGAAAAGGGAATCTACTTCTGGACCAGAATGGCCATCCGACTAAATGCCCATCTGTGTCCTCTGATCCAGCCCCCTGGATTCTGCATGCCAGGAGGTGCAGGGCTGCAGACATGCACCTGGCATGGCTACAGATTGTGAATGCCGGCCGCTGTATGCCTGTCCATGGAAATGGAACTGCATGGGCCAGGTGCGTGTCTCTCTTGCATATACACCCTGCAATAGTGTATAGCCCCCAATAAGAGGGACTTCAAGGAATTAGTGTATGTGCCATACAAATATCATGCAAGGAGCTGCTGGTGCTATCAGGTCTGGCGGCGCTGTTATCTGTACTGCCAGGATCCATTTTTGGGCATGCTGACATGCTCCTATATTCAGTGAGATAGCACCAGTGTGCTGTCCGACTGAATATAGCCTCCTCAGGGTCGAGGGGAATTGTCAAGTGCGGCACAAAGTTTTGCACTTCACTTTGCCCATTTTTTAAATGTCTGGCACCTGAAGGTATTAAAACTTCAACACCTCAAGATGCAAAACCTATCCCAAGATATGCACACAAATGCATAGGGCCTCTGCCTCTCTTTCATTGCTACAACCCCCCCCCCCAAGGATAAAGCACTCTGTGACCCAGATGTCAGAGTTTGCTACATAAATACATGGCATTGGAATACAATATTTTCTGGCAGTAGCCTTGAGGATGTCACTGGCTGAAACTGGAGGTAGCACTGTATGTAAATCAGTGTCAGAAACAGAGTTTCTGAAAACCTCATTTTATTACCATATATGGGTCTCTGTACAATGACTGTGCCTCATATATGCTGTATGTGTATATACAGATGCTAGTGCAACTCTATACTTTCTACACATATCACCTGGTGCATCCTTTCATATACTGACTGCAAGCCAGAGGTGAGCAGTTCGGCTACCATAGGGATAGATAAGTAATCTCTTACTTTGAGTAGCTCAGACACTTTTTACAGTAATCACATGTATAATCATCCACAATATGGTAATAATTAATTTCAAAAACAGAACATTTCATAAAAGAGGCACTATCATACTGCTTGCTGCAAGTAATTTGCAATGATCCATGTTGTTTATACAACTCATATGATAAGAACTAGACAAGAGAAAACAATTTAGCTGTACTGTAGATAGAAAACATTTTAACTTCAATAAGAAACACCACAGCACTGGTAAGTGCATAATTATTAGATGAGTTTAAAAGATTTAAGCAAGAGATGCTTGGAGAAAAATGGATTATAGGGTTAGCCATTGTTCTAAACAGACATTTTTCTGAAAGCAATTATAAGGTGTTAATAAATGTAAATAACTGTAAATGAAATTTTATTTTAAAAATGTGCCCCCTTTCAAACTTAAAGGACACATTAGTAGCTGGCCCATCAGCATGGTGATAGCCCTACTGCTCATAATGCAGGTGACACAAATTTGGAAAAGAGCCTAGATTACAGGAAGTAGCAGACTTCCTCGTTGATATGTCGTTTGAGTCACCCAGATTGATGGTTCTGGGCGACTTTAATGCCTGGGTCGACGATGAACTCTCACACTTTGGTAATTACTTCCTCCAACTTATGTCTTCTTTGGGCCTCACACAGGTAGTTTCCACTGCTACACATATATCTGGGCACTCTTTGGATTTAGTCTTCCTCTTAGGGATTGATTCATCCAACGTGGGGGTTGAACCAGTCTGCTGGTCTGACCACCACACCGTGAGGTTCAATTTTTACACTCCCCTGAGAAGGCCTTCCCCTGTGGAGATAGTCAGGTACTGCCCATTACGGAATATTACTTCCCAGGGCCTTGCAGTGGTCCTTGACCTCTCATACCTCGTGTTGACTAGCAGTAACCCAGAGGCACTGGTGTCAGCCTATAATACGGCTGTTACGGTGGCCTTGGATCTTATTGCTCCTGTTCGTGAGCGCCCCCTATCCCTTCACCCCAGGTCCCCTTGGTTTGATGGGACACTGAGGGAGTTGCGGACACAGGGGCGAAAGTTAGAGCATTGTTGGTGCAAATCCGCCCTTGATACTGACCACCTTAAATTGATGGAACATTATTCTATCTATCAATCTGCAATCACCCATAAGAAGGCAGAATTCCTGTCCAGGGAGATTGCAGTTGCACAGGAATCGACCGGCTCAGTTGTTTCAGACTGTAGATAGACTGTGCAACCCAGCCTGTCTGCAAGTCCGAAAAGCTTTTTCGCAAGTAGAGTACGAGGAGCTCGCTCAGTTCTTTGCAACTAAGGTGGCTGACATCAGGGCGGGCTTGCGTTCGGCAACCTCTAAGGGGGATGGGGGGATGTTGTGGAACAGTGCGAGTTCACAATACCTCAGTTCTCTTGGAGTTTCTTTTGCCGACTGGAAGTCGTGGATATTATGAGGATCATCCATAGTGTGCTGCCTACAAGCTGTAGTTTGGACCCTGGACCATCTCCCCCTAATTTTGGGTTGTTTTGAGGCCATCAGTCCAGTTATGGTGCAAATAGTCTGGTGCTCCTTAGAGTCAGGTGAGTTTCCTAACTCCCTGAAAGAGGCAGTGGTGACACCCCTCTTGAAGAAAGCTACTCTGGACCCAGACTGTTTTTCAAACTACAGACCTATCTCTAACCTTCCCTTTATTGGAAAAGTTATTGAGAAGGTAGTGGCAGCCCAATTGGAAGACCATTTAACCATCCATAACGTCTACGAATCCTTCCAATCCAGTTTTCATAAAAGACACAGCACCGAGACTGCACTGGTTCGGGTGCTTAATGATCTTCTGAGGGCAAGAGATCGGAAGAGACGTTCCATTCTAGTTCTTCTTGATCTCTAGTCAGCTTTTGACACTGTGGATCACTTGGTGTTGTTAGCATGCCTGAGGTTAATCTGTGGAATGTCGGGAACTGTTTTAAAATGGTTCACTTCATTCCTCACTGGGAGATCACAAAGAGTTGTGTCGGGGGTTCATTCCTCCGGCTCTACTCCTTTGTTGTGTGGGGTGCCTCAGGGTTCAGTGTTGTCACCCATGTTATTCAGTGTATATGCTGCCCCTCGGAGAATTATAAGACGGTATGGGCTGAGGTTTCACTGCTATGCAGATGATACCCAGCTATACTTGTCTTTTGCCCCTGACCAGGATGGAGCACTCTTGGTGTTTAATAACTGTCTGGAAGAAATCCAAGCGTGGATGGATTCTAGTTGGTTAAAGTTGAACTCAGAGAAGACAGAGGTGTTAGTTGTGGACCCAGGTGGTCAGATAGTGAGGTCACATGATGGCACGCCCTCTGGAAATTTTCTTGGCGACGTGTCACTCCTGACCTCTGAACAGGTGCGCAACCTTAGGATTGTCCTAGATGATAGGCTGATCCTTCAATCTCAAGTGTCGGCCGTTGTCAGGAATTCCTTTTACCATCTTAGGAATATTGCCAGGGTGCGTCACCTTGCTCTGTCTGACTCTCTACCAATGTTGGTCCACGCTTTTGCGTCCTCATGCTTGGACTACTGCAACGCCCTTTACTTTGGGCTTTCTGGGTTAGAAATCCATCACCTACAGCTGGTGCAGAATGCTGCAGTCCGGGTTTTGACTGGGACAAGGAGATCCAGTCATATTACCCCGGTGCTGCGCCGACTGCACTGGCTTCCTATACGGTGGAGGATCACCTTTAAAGTCATTTTAGTGACTTTCAAAGCCCTTTATGATCAGGGTCCGACCTATCTGAAAGAACTTCTGGTGCCTTACTGCCCCAGCCAATCGCTCCGCTCAGCCGACGAGGGGTTGTTAGAGATTCCAAGAGTGAATTTAAAATCTTCTAGTAGTAGAGCATTTTCTTTTGCCACACCCACTCTTTGGAATTCTCTACCACTCCGGTTAAGGGAGCGCATGTCCATGGAGGTATTTAAGAAAGATTTTAAAACTTATTTATGGCATTTGGCTTATCTGGATGATTAATGGAAGCTATTTGTAAATATTTTGTTGATCGTATGGATGATCACATGGTTTGTTTTAATTATGTGATGTTTTAATGAAATTATTTTTTTATGTTTAAAATTGGTATTGCATATCGTGGCTTTGATGTAAAGCGCCTTGATATTTTGAAAGGCGCTCTAAAAATAAAGTTATCATTATTATTATTAGATCAATGGAGGAGCTAGGGGATGAGAAGTGAGCATCTCGGATGATGCTCTCCTTCTCTGTGAATGCAGAGTAGTGAGCCTCAGTGCTATACTGCCACCTAAGAGACCACAGGTGGCAGTGCCCTTGAAGGGGCTCATACAGGGGGAAGGGACGTTGACTGGTGATGCACTCTATATGCCAGCATGTGTGCATTTGCATCATTCTAATGCTGGCATAATGTTGGCATCCCATGGGGATGGAATAGCAAATCAAAATCCCAGGCAATGCTGCATGAGGGCTATAACCACTCACAGGCTCTGCAGAAGCAACAGGGCACTCTACTATGCACCAGATCAGTTTTTGGTGGTAGAGGGGTTCCTCTGGCCCCACTGTGAGGGGTAAGACCTAGAGGAAGTATGAGGATTGAGCTAAGCACTTGAGAGGCCGGGTGATGAAGCTGGGGAGGGGGGGCAGAGCTGGAAGGTAAGTCTTCAATGAAGGAATTAAGTGATTAACAAAAAAAGTGGGGTGGCGAGACATTGGTTGCCAATAAACAGATCACAGTTTGTATGAGCGCAGCTCATTTACCCCCCCCCCCCAGAAAAAAACTTTGAATTTAATGATATTCTGTCCTTTATTACTCAGGAAAGAGTTATGAAATTTATAATATTTAGATTGGTAGATAGGTTATTTTATTGTATGACAAACAACATTGTCATTACAAAATATACACAATGGAAATTATTATTTACTTTTAAACAATTTCTTACACATAGTCCAAATTACAAATATGTGTCCTAATTTATTTTACACAAACCAAAAGTATTAAAAACAATTATTTAATATACTTCCTACTGCACAATTTATAATGTTAAATAGCCAAATCACTGTCCTGTGAAATATTTCAGTGTAATAATGTATGTTTTGTTGCTTTATTCTCTATTTTTTTTGCACTGTTTATAACTTTGCCTGTATCTGACTCAATATTCTCCTTGTCTTCCAATGTACACTGAATATCAAACTTTATACCCTCTGTAAATGTTCTATTACTACACTGTACAAGTTTATACTGCTTGTGATGCTTGTATCTGTTTGTATCTCAAACCTTTATCCCTATCCCCTCTCCCCAGGACGTATCAGGAAACGAGCTTTTGCTCAGTATGCCTTTCCTGGTAAAACATTTTAAATAAATAAATAAAATCTGGATATTCTCCCATTATAGTACACATTCAGCGGAGACCTATGCTAAAAATATAGACCTGGATTTCAAAAGTCTGGACACAGCACCTGTGGTAGTTGTACCACATCAGCTGTGTCCCTGTAAATGCGTCTGAAATCTTGAAGGCAATTTGCAAATATTTTTGATGCATTCACAAAACTTTGCTCATGTTATGGCAGAAAAATGACACATGCATCAAATATTTGATGCATGCATCATTTTTTTTTTTTTGTGGAGCTGGCAGGGGGCTCCAGCCCCTCCCATGGAGGGGCTTGTCTCTCTAGTCCTGGTGTGGAGGCAGCTGAGCCATCATGGAACCTGCCAGCTCTGTTTTTCCAATGTTTTCCCCCGGGCCCATGATAATGCAATGGGTGGAGCTACTGGGCTCTGCCTCCGGGGAGGTAGACTTATGCCCTGAACGTGGGCCCTACCTATTGTGGCAGCATGTCTGTGCTGACACCCAGCAACCACTGGGTGTCAGGCAGCAGCACTCTGCTTTAGTCCCCTTTCCTGGGGAAGGAGAGAGCTGTCTGTGAAAGCTCAATCCTTCCCCACTGCTGCCAACCCCCGGGCAACCCGAGTCTGTTCTTGAACTCGGATCACTTGCGTGGCATGAAGTGTGCTGTCTAGTGCCTCAACCCCCTGCACCACTTGGCCAGCATATGCATCATTTTCAATGCACAATTAGCAGTACTTGTGACAAGAAGCTAGACCTTGTTCTCTGTGTTTAACAGTCTTGTCATGAGTACTGCAAGTGAAGTCAAATCCCCGTGACCTCACAGACTGTTGCTGTGGTAATTATTATGAGCGATGTAACAAGGAGGGCTTTATAACTTCAGCTCCTGAAAATGGCTTAGCTGTAAGTGGACTACAATGAGAAAGATCCAGTTTTCATGTCAGTCCCCTTAGTAATGAATATTATGACATGGGTAAAGAAAATCCAAAACCATTTTTTGGCTGAGGAGATTGGAACCTATCGATGATATCTTAGCACCTCAGCACTGGAAAAATATTTGTGACTTCATGGACCTGCTTACATCATGCAGGCACAGCTGTATCAGTACACCTCAGTTCACTAGCTTGCAATAAAAAACAGAAATGCACCATCTGCCATCTATTGGCCAAACAGCAAAATTACAATGACTCAGTAGTCTTTATTCTTTATCTTCCCTTTTCACTTTTTTTCTAACTGTGTCTTTTAGTTATATAAATTTAAATGAAAAATATTTATCTACTAACCCTATTGGACCCATTTTGTAATCACAGTAAGGCACTCTAAGCTGTTTTGTGCTGGGATAAAAGCACTTCCAGATAGTGGAAGCATTCAGTCTTTGGCCCTGTGGTTCAGCTCACTCGAGGCATGTCATTATCTCAGCACAAATAATGCCCTGGAGTGCCTTATTGTATAAATGGAATAGCTGTGAAATTCAAATTCTTCTGGAATGTAGTGCAGTTGAGTTCTGCTGATGTCACCTGATATTTTGGCTCCCAAATTCTCTCTTTAGGCATTGAATGGTTAAATCACTGCCCATGATCAAGGACCCTGTAGTTTTGTGATTTAATTTCTGCAGAAGTTGTATCACTTGGGTAGGACAGATATAAAAGAACAGTGTGCCCCTCAGGCAGAAGACAGGAAGGAAGACGGGGGGCAGGGGGTGATTATGAACCACTTGGGCTATCAGATCTCTAAATCCAGCCTTATGTTAGGCTGAGCATGCAGCAAGGCAGGAAAATGGGAAGACTGGATGGACCTCTGGGTCTTTTACTGCCAACACACTCTATGGTTCTATCATGTCACAGAATATACTGTACAGTAGATAATGCAACATAATGCATTGACCTTTTTGATTTGCCACTGAAATGTGCAAGTGTTTCCATACTGCTTGCTTCCCTTAACCTCCTTGTTTATCCTGAAGCTGATCCTCTATGCTCAGCATGTGATGTCATCAATGTCTTTACATCATGCTGTAGCCATTGGCAGGACTGCAGGCTGCCACAGAAATAAATAAACAGTTCTGCAGAAGCATAGTGACCCCACAGCACAAATCAGCAAGTGCCACAGAAAATTAGGAGCCCTGTCCTAGATTATTTTCAAATATTAAATCACATTTCACTTAAGATGTACTACTATTTTCTGTGTCATGCTACTGTATTCTTTTCTGCCTTAAAGTGACAGTTGTTCCAAAAATGTCATGTACAAATGTTATAATTTTTTTAAAAAGTCAGTTCTTTCTATTTTTGAAGTATTTTTCTTTTTCCATTTGTTCATTAGAGGGGTTTCTTTCTGCTAGCATTCAGTGTGATGTGAATAGCAATACTTTACCTGGACACCGACATAGCTAATTCTATTCCTTTTCATAACTCATCAGCTATGTGCCCACAGTAATTGTGACATCACTGTGACTGATCTGGCAGCAGGTGGTTGGCTCTTCTTGGTCAGTTATGATGTCACAGACAGGGAGGTCAGTGTTTGATGCTGTGTGAGGAGGAGGAGGAGTAGAACTAGACATGTCAGCCTCCAGATAGAGTACTTTTCCACACATGACACCAAGTATTGTCAGGTAGAAAACTTTCTGATTAGCCAATAGAAAAGGAAAAAAGGTCTGCAGATATAAAAGTAATAGTTTACAGCTTTTGAAAGTCAATATTCGTTTCAAGCAGTACACAAATTCTTTAAGGTTTACATTCTTCTAGCATCCGCAAACTTTGATCAGAAGTAGAGCCACAAATGCACTGCAATTCATCAGAGCAACATAAAAAAGGTCTTAACATTTTGAGAAGGTGTAATGCCAATTCATAACGGGATGCACAGCAGGGCAAAAATAATTTCATATTCTGTATACTAATGCTGGCATGTAAAATGTAAAGACTTTGCAAGCACTCTGCTAAAATGTGTTTCAAACAGGAAATTGCTTTGCAAAAGTACATCATTTTTCATTGCAAGCTATTAAGGGCTCCGGATATTTTGTTCTTGGAATGGCATTCTTCAGTATTTTAGTTGCCCAGATCTCATTTTATAATTCTGCATCTGACCTTTAGGGAAGAACATTAATCCAAACAAAAGTTGCAGATTTATAATGTGAATAAAGTTATGGAGACAGTGTACTGTGGGCAGACTATCTGATATCCATAGAATACAAAATGGTACATTCAGTTCATATCCATTTACTATTTCTCA
This sequence comes from Neoceratodus forsteri, assembly GCA_016271365.2. Taxonomy (NCBI): domain Eukaryota; kingdom Metazoa; phylum Chordata; order Ceratodontiformes; family Ceratodontidae; genus Neoceratodus; species Neoceratodus forsteri. The sequence goes on from CM028130.1 coordinate 244,381,781, forward strand.
GGCTGGACTGAAAAATAACTGGCCACCTAGTACAGCCACGTTTATGTTTGAGATCAGGTAGACTAGGACTAATAATGTAACATCAGGTCATGATTTATGGGCAAGGACCATCCGGGTTTCCTCCTCAAAAAACTCTGAACTGAGTATGAGTCCCAGTAGCTCATGCAGCATAGTCACATTTTGATAGTGGAGAGGGGGTGCTATGTTAAAGACTGAGCCCTCTCTGTTAACCCCCATAGTGCCTAATGTTGCTAAAAGATAATTTCAATACTGAGTTTTAATGTAATTTCTCCTTTATAATGGAAAGAATGTTTATAGCCACGTTGACCTTGGAAAACTAGAAGCAGATAGTTTGGCAACTTTTATTGAGTCAAGATATGCAGTATTATACAAAGGCATTAACCTATGTAATTTTACAAGCCCATAAAGCTTATGTTCTATAACATAATTGCAATATATATATATATATATATATATATATATACACACACTTTATTGTTTTTGTTCACTGCAATGTATCATTGTGATATTATCCTGTTTATATCCTTCCAGGTCATGCCTGAAAATATGCAGTTCACTGTCTAGTGCACTTACCTGGTAACAAAAACTAAATACTGTATGTTGCACAATAAAAGGTATCAAATATCAAGCAACTACAATCTGTGACACTGAGATTCCTTTCCTCCAATATGTGGAAAAAACATATTTTTCCACATACTTAGGACTTTGCCTTTCAGGGGATTGATCAGCAGATATTGGAGGAAAAGAGCAGCAATGTAATTTTCCAGACTCATTGCCATGTTTCCTGACAAAACACTAGGGTAAATAATGCACATTCAGGGCTCCATTCTCAAAGTCCTGGAAAAGGCACAAGGTACTTGCACCAAACTTAAATGGCACAAGTGGCACCTTGTGAGAGAAACTGCCAGCAGAGCTATTCTCAAAGGCAACCTGTGTCAATCGCAGGCTGCCTGCCCCAAATATTGCTTTCACCTCCCTTGCACCCAACAATGGGCTGTGACTTGGTGCTAGGGGGCCTGTAGCAGATGCAAGCTACCAAATCCCCAAAAAACATATTCACTGAACTTTCTCAGAGGTAGAACTTCTAAGTACCCTTAGACCAGCCAGGTCTAAGGCTACTTAGAGACTCCCCTCTGGGAAAGTAGAAATGTGCTGCTGTCCCTCCACCCTGATCCTTGATGTCCCAGGTATAGGTACTGGTCCAGGTACCCTTCTCCCCAAACCCAATCTCATCCTTATTTGAAATAAAATTGTAAATCCCCAAACCCTGGTGGTACAGTGACCCCTTCCCTAAACCCTGATGTCCCCAGTAATAATACTATACAGCACTCCCTGTTCATTGGTGGTCCAGTGCCCACCCCAGCAGGTTGTGCCTACCACCCTGCTCCACCCCATCCCATGACAGAGCCAGGGACCGGCGCAGCCCTCCTCACACCTCTACAGCCAGCTCCTGACTGAACTGTCTTGATCACCTACTGTTTCGGGAGGTGCTCTGTGAGAGTTCGGTTGTCAGCAACCCGCGGAGGCAATGCGGAAAGTGCGATAACTTCTATCAAGATGGGGGGCAAAGTGGTAAACACAACTTTCTGAACGAGGACCACCAATCGGCAGTGCCCGTATATTTTGCAGGGACATTAAGGACCAGGAGGGGTCAATACCACCGGGGATCGAGATTAAACTTTTATTTAAGATATGGGTGACATCAGGTTCAAGGAGGAGAGTCACAGTACCTCCAGGGATTGGAGCTTTTTATATTTATTTATAATCAAGTGTGATCAGGGATGGGGCTGGGGGGAGCTAGCCCACCAAGGACTAGGGTGGCGCACGGTTTGTGGCCAACCCTCCCAGTGTGCCCTCTGTTTGGCACACCACCACGGTTGCCACAAGCCATGGGACTTTGCTGCTGGGGCCCTGCTGGTTAGAGAATGGGACGCAGGGTCCTTGGGGCACCGGCTTTGGTACAAGCTACTGTTTGCCACAGCTTGCAAGCCGGCTTTGAGAATCAAGCCCATGGTATGTAACTTTGCTCTCTCTCTTTCTTTCTTTCTTTCTTTCTTTCTTTCTTTCTTTCTTTCTTTCTTTCTTTCTTTCTTTCTTTCTTTCTTTCTCTCTCTCTCTCCTTCCTTCCTCCCTCCCTCCTCCTTCCTTCCTTCCTTCCTTCTTTCTTACTCTTTTTAATTAACAATGCAGATACTTTTTTTTTTATTTATTTTTGATAACCGGGTAGGTGCGCAGACACAAAAGTGACTATTTTCAGGCATGACCCGGGAGGTCAACAACAAAGGGAGATAACAGATTACAAAGATTACAATGTCATGAGCTGCATAAAACATTTCAGGCAAACCTGGGGTAAGAACAACATAGATAGATGACATTTACAGGGTCAGAGGCCATACAATACAAAGCAAGCATAAGGTGAGATAACTTTAGGACATAGTAATGAGGCAAGGCATAAACGGTTTACAATTAAAAAATTGTGGATAAGTGCACACATGAGGATTAACATAGTAATGGCAGGGATATGAGGTACACAAGGAAGAGGTCAAATTGAGCAGCGGCATTATGTCAATGTAATGAGAGTGATAGGGTATAAGATTGGAGGGGCAGGAAGGAAAGGTAAGGGTGAGATAGGAGTAGTGGGGCTAGGGGAGAGAGGTGTAATTGAGCACTGTAGAGGGTGTAACCAAGGTGGTCAGGGTGGGCTACGTCTGGACCTAAGGAGGGTTGAAGCAGGTACATTGATCACCCGTGGTAAGGAGGGAGTGGTGCAATTTCTTAAACATGGCATGATTAGAAGCAAGGCAAACATCAAGGGGCAGCGAGTTCCAGTAGGAGGGGCCTATATGCGAGAAACCTGATGTCCCTTTGGTAGTCCTACATCTGGGAATGCAAAACAAGGAAAGTTCCGTAGACCAGAGACCATAGGAGATTGGCTGAGGGATAAGCAGGGAGGCTAGGTAGGATGGCATCCTTGATCAGAGTACACTGTCTATCAGGTTCCCAAGAGAGAGGAGACATTGAGCAGTAGGAGAAAGCCAGTTGAGAACATAGTACAGCAAGCATTGATGTTTTAGCCTGGAGGAAGCAGAGGCGTAGCGGCATATATTGTTGTAAGTGGTGTCCCACCTATGAAGATTAGCTTTAGATGTATTTGTATAGAGTATGGATCCATAAGAAAGTGATGGAAGAAGGATACCTCTAGCAATGGTAGTCCTAGCAGTAGCGATAAGAATATAGCTTGTTTTGTAGGCTAAGCCCAGTTTGGTATTCACAGCCTTACAGGTGGAGGTAATGTGGGCATCAAAGGTGAGGGACTCATCGAGTAAGACCCCTAGATAATTGAAAGAAGTTACCATCTCCAGTGGGGACCTGTCTGCCCAGGCGATCTGGAAGGATTTACGGTGCTGTTTTATTTTAATAGAGGAACCAAAGAGCATGGCCTTGGTCTTTGCGATATTTATGACAAGTTTGTTTTTGGAGATCCAGGATTGAATATTTTGCAGATCCATAGAGAGCTTGTGATTAATAGAGTGGATATTATCTGAGTTTGTATAGAGGACAAGGTCATCAGTATAAAGCAGTGATGAACAGGAGGACACCACCTGAGGAATGTTGTTAATAAATGTTAGCAGCAGGGGTCGAGGATAGAGCCTCTTGGTACACCAATATTGATGAGGCTTTATCTGAGGTGGCCGAATTGAATTTCACGGTTTGATGCTTATTTGATAGGTAGCTATGGAACCAAGTTGTAACATTGTGCGAGAAGCCCAGGGAGTGGAGATTGGCAAGCAGAAGAGGGTGGTTGACTAGATGGAAGGCTTTTGTCAAGTCGATAAAAACTGCACCAGTTAGGTGACCCTGGTCCATAGTATGAAGAATATCATTAGTCAGCTGCAAAAGAGCAGTTTGAGTACTATGACCTTTTCATAAACCATGCTGGTTTGGGTGCAGTAGGTTGTATTTTGTGAGATGTTCAGAGATCTGTGCTGAGATGAGCTTCTCAAGGACTTTATCAAGGGTAGACAATATTGCTATCGGTCTATAGTTGGCTATGACTTTTTTGTCCCCTTTTTTGAATACTGGCATGATTCTGGCTAGTTTCTGTACCTCAGGCACCACACCTTCACTCAGGGATTGGTTGAATATGCAAGCCAGAGGTCCTGAGATGAAAGGTGCCGATAGTTTGAGGAGTCTGGGCTCAAGGCGGTCATCACCAACAGCAGCACTGTCTGATATAGAGTTCAGATGTTTGAGGACGTCATTCTTTGATATGGCTTTAAAGTAGAAGGTAGGCGCTTGTGTAGTTACTTTTGGATGTGGAGCTGCAGGTAATAAGTTAGAGGAGGAGGGAGTATGAGTGTAGCTCGAGAGGTCAGAGAAGTAAGAGTTAAAAGCGTTGGCAATGGTGCCTGGGTCATTGCAATGGGCACCTTTTAATATCATGTCGTTATTTAGTGGCCTTTTATTTGAGCCGAGGAAAGTCTTGACATGAGACCAGAATTTCTTGGGGTCCCAGGTGAATCAGTAGGAGTCCTTTGCAGTACTGACTTTTTGCAAGTCTAATTTGTGATTTGCATTTTGAACGCTGTTCTCTATAGTTGTTATAGTCAGCAGGGAGACCAGATGCTTTGAACTTACTCCAGCATTTATCCCTGTTTTTGAGGGCAGTGAGGAGGTCTTTGTGTAGCCATCTGGTTTGAGTACCATGGACGCGCCAAGTAACGACTGGGGTATGCTTATCCTGAAGGAGGATGAACCTGCTCAGGAAGGCATGCAAGGCAACTTCAGCACTAGTAGAGTGGAAAACAGGGGACCAGTCAGTGTGGGACACATCATAAAGGTAGTTACCTTGATTTAAGTTAACATAATTTCTGAAGCATATATGGTTTTGCTGGGACGTGGAGTGTGTGGAGGTGATCCATATGCAAAGGCGAGTGGTCACTAATATTGTCAGGCATAGTTCAGATTTTGAATTCGATCCACTCGATTCGTTAATACCCAGTCAATTAGGGTGCTGGAGTCTGTATTAGCTGATACCCTTGTGTAATCAGTAATGATTTGATGCAGATTGTAGCTCTGTACCAGGGACTGGGCGAGTCGTGAGTTTTACCAGACCAGTTTAGGTTTATATCCCCAAGAATGAGGAGCTCATTTTCCTGCAAGTTCAGCTGTTTGAGCCAGTAAATCAGCTAGACCTTGTGTTCCACTGGTAGGTGGGTTGTAGGCACTTACAATGTGGAGTTTTTTCTCTCCAAGTCTAAGAATAGCATGAATGTATTCACATGAGAACTTATTGTTATTAGTTACCATAGTCAAATTCAGGTTGCTTTTGTAATAGATTGCAACACCCCCACCGCGTTTAGGAGTTGGTCTGTCGCACCTGACAAGAGAGTAGTTTGGAAGCAGGCAAAGGGAATCAGGGATCGAGGGCCTTAACCATGTCTCAGATAAGCAGAGCACATCAGGTGTGTGGTTAACCACCCATGCTTCAAGATTTGCCTGATTGCAGAGGAGGCTCCTGATATTAAGGTGGACTAAGCGAAGGCCTTTTATATTATGTTCGGAGGAGATTAGAGGTGATAAGCCTGTAGCAGGACCTGGATTCAATTCTATGTCACCAGACAGCATAAGGGCCAGTACGATGAGGTCCCATAAGTTATGCAGTACCGCTTTGGTGCAGCTCTGCCAGTCAGTCCTCCATCGCTTAGTGGTGGAAGCCATGGCATGGTATAAAAGTAGTTTAGGGAGGAGAGCAGGGGTAGAGTCTGTGTAAGATTCAGTTAATATTAACAAATTGGAGTAGGTATAGTCATTTAGAGGTGCAAAACTGTTTTGAGTGCAATCTTTGGTGTGAGGTACAGTGAGGAAGCTGAGTAGCATCAGTGACAAGAGTAGCGAGGTAGCAGATAGCAGTGACCAGGCTAATGTATAGCATTTAGTGATAAGCATATTTTAAATACTAAATTGAAAAACATCTCACTCCCAAATGTGTCTTGGGAGCAAACACAAAAAAACTGGGAAAGAGACTGGGTGAAACAAAAGTTCAGAAATAACATATTACAAAGATGATCAAGCAAATCATAATGGAAAACAACAATTATTTCAAAGTACATTATCTAGTTACTCCTTGTATCACAGGAGACATGCCTGCTAGCCATTACAAAGGCTTACTTTGGAGAGATGGGTGATGGTTGCAGTGTGAAATTCTTCCACTTTATATCTTTCTTCTGAGGTTTGTTGCCCTTGTTCAACCAATAGGTTTGTCAACTGACAGTTACTAGGAACATGGCAATTGCTTTTAAAGTGATGTCAGAACTGCACTAAAAAAGACGTAAACTCAATTCCTACATGACATGTCAGTGTATTATGTGAGAATTTGGGAGCCAATAGTTTAACAGAAAAGTGTTGTGTAGTCGTATGCTATGCTAGAATTGATGCTGTCCACAAACCATACATAAAAGAAAAACATTATCTGGATTTTAAGTTAGACTGAAAAGGAAAATAGAATATTGCTGTGCAAGGAAACAGTCAAACACAGTAAAGAGATGTTGAGAAGCGGCAGAGAATGCTAGTACTGACTAAATGCACATTCATTCTTTTCTTATTATCATTATATTTTCTGGCATATCTATTGTCTCCTCTGTACCGACCCACATATTGTCCACTCACCTGCCATGTCCAAGGGCTTCAGATCACCACTCTCAAAATCAGCTGTGCATCTGGTGATCTTGGCAAGTGGTGAGTTTGGATCTGGTGTTGGTACCATTACAGTCCTCCTCTATCTATGGTCTCTGGCACCTGCCTTAAACAGAAGACACAAGTGATTTAGAGGACTTTCTCGCAGAATGTCATCCTTCCTCCTTGGCCACCAGGAAGCAACTGTTTTATGGGGAATGCAAGACTTCCAAAACAGAGGAGAGAGAGCATCCTTGGAATTACCTCCTTCCTCCTGCCACAGCCATCTTGGATTGTGTGTTGAGGACATGAACCTGTGCTTACCCAAGATAAAGCCAGTCCCTCATCTGCTAGTCTCAAGTCCACCAGATTGGCCCATATTTGTTATTAAAATAGTCTTTCATCAGTAAATATTTAAATGTTTTGTTATCAAGTTTATTTAATGGCCACCCCAATGAACTTGGACGAGATCTGCTTTACTACCTGATGGGGCACTTGGGTAGATATTGACCATCGTACCTCTCTGCCTTACCACTGAAATGTAGTACTAAAACTCAAAATATAAAAAAATATGGGATACTGACCATCATAATGTGGAACATATCATCAGATATGGAGACTGTGCAAATTGAAATTTTGTTTTAGCAGTATTAGGAATGTTGTGCAAATTTTAATTCTGTTTTAGCAGTGTTATCAACGTCAGAATTGAAGCACGAGTCAATATTTTTTCTGTGCAGGCAGCATCATTTATATGTTCATGTTGGATGGACAAGGAATTGAACAGTTCTTGGGGGCTTAAAATAAGGGAGGAGAGAAGGGACCATGGTGATATGATTGAGATAATTACTTAAAGGGGATAAACAAGGTAGGCACTGATGGGATACTCAGGCTGAGGAGGGGGAGGGACATGAGAGGGCATGACCTTAGATTGGAGGGGGAAGATTTAGAGAGAAATAAGGAGACACTGTTTCATGGACAGGGTCATGGCAGAATGGAATGCTCTACCGGAGGAGATAGTAGCCTGTAAAACAGTGGGTAGTTTCAAAAGGATATTGATCAAGGTGGGGGGGGACTGGGATGGGGAGTGGGTGGGGCAGCTGCAAGATGAGGGTGCTACCTGCACACTTGAGCAGACTTGATAAACCAGGTGGCCTATTTCTGCTGGCAAATTTGCATGTTCGTGTGTTTTCTCATAATGTGGTCAATTGAGTGGTATGGTGACCATGAATCTCACTTTCTCACTGGACTGATAGAATGGGAGTCATGGTGCAAATATCATAGTTACATAGTAGGTGTCAGCAGAAAAAGACCCATGGTCCTTCCAGCCTGCCTTGGTTCTAAATTGGTTCCTACTTCTTCACCACAGATCCTGTCAGACCTGTGTCCTTTCTTCCCCCGTTTTCTGACTTTATAAGTCCTCTGTGCCTATCCCATGCATGTTTGAATGCATCCACGGTGCTTGCACCCACCACTTCTGCTGGTAGCTTGTTCCAGGATTCTACCACCTTTTCTGAGAAGAAGTACTTCCTCACATTATACCTATGTCTCCCTGCTTCCAGCCTCATATCATGCCCTTTGTCCTTGTGCATTTTCTTTTTTGTAGAAAGCAGCCCTCCCCTACTTTATTTATTCCCTTGTTGTATTTGAATGCCTCTGTCATGCCCCCCCTTCCAAACTCCAATGCGTACATAGAAACATAGACTTTGTCGGCAGATAAGAACCGCTTGGCCCATCTAGTCTGCCCATTTCCCTACCTACAGGATAGGCCGCAGATCCTAGTTAACCAACAGCCTATTTCTTCTTACCCCCCACAAGAATTGCCTTATGTCTGTCCCATACATTCTTGAATTCTCCCACAGTTTTAGACCCCACAACCTCCTCAGGAAGACTGTTCCATGCATCCACTACCCTCTCTGTGAAATAATACTTCCTCATTGCCCCTGAACCGCCCCCTCTATCTTTAAATTGTGTCCCCTTGTTCTTGCACGTCTCTTTTCTGAAAGATGCTGCCCTCTTGGACTTTGTTGATTCCACTGAGGTACTTAAAGAGTTTCTATCATGTCCCCTTCTTTCCTCAAGGGTATACATATTAAGCACCTTTAGTCTCTCCTCATACGGCTTCTCTTGCAGACCCTGCACCATTTTAGTTGCCCTCCTCTGGACTGCCTCTATTCTGTCTATGTCCTTGCGGAGTTGGGGTCTCCAGAACTGGATGCAGTACTCCAGATGGGGTCTCACCGACTGTCTGTACAGAGGGATAACAACTTCCTGTTTTCTGCTGCTGATGCCTCTCTCTATGCATCCCAGTATACCCCAGCCCTCCCTACTGCCTTCTCACATTGCTTGCTAACATTAAGGTAATCTGATATGATTACCTCCAGGTCCCTTTCCTTTTTTGTTGTTGTTACTACCCCCCCATTGTGTATTCTTCCCCTGGGTTCTTGTTTCCCAGGTGCATTATTTTGCACTTCTTTGCATTGAATCCTAGCTGCCATACTTCTGACCATTCCTCCAACCTTGCCAAGTCCCATCTCATCCTTTCCATGCCTCCTTGTGTACTTTTCCTTCCAGTCCCTCTGCAATGTCACTTATGAAGACATTAAAAAGGACCGGACCCAATAATGAACCCTGCGGTACCCCACTAGTAACCCCTCTTTCTTCAGAGTGGACTCCATTTACAATTACCTTCTGTGTCCTGTTGTCCAGCCAATGTTTTACCCAGGCTACCACCCTGGGACCCACTCCCAGACTGGATAATTTGACTATTAATCTTTTGTGTGGAACTGTGTCAAATGCCTTGCTAAAGTATAGGTAGGCCATGTCCATAGCCCCTCCCTGGTCTACTACTTTGGTCACCCAGTCAAAGAAATCTATTAGATTCGTCTGACATGACCTTCCTGCTGTGAACCCATGCTGCCTTGCATGCATATTAAGCTCTCTGAGTCTTTCCTCATAGTTTTTCTGATGCATGCCCTGGACCATCTTGGTAGCCCTTCTCTGCACTGCCTCTACCTGTTCAATGTCCTTTCTGAGATGGGGCCTCCAGAGCTGGACACAGTGTTCGAGGTGAGGCCTCACCAGTGACCTATACAGGGGCAATATTACCTCTCTCTTTCTACTTGTTATACCCTTCCCTATGCAACCCATCATTCTATTTGCCTTCCCCACTGCCTTTCCTCAGTGACCTGCCACTTTCAGAACACCTGTTATGATGACTTCAAGGTCCCTTTCCTGATTAGTTGTTGCCATCTCATCTCCCCCCAGTTGGTATGTTGCCCTTGGGTTCTTGTGTCCGATATGCATAACTTTACACTTTTTAGCATTAAATCCCAACTGCCATATGCTGGACCATTCCTGCAATCTTTTTAAGTCTTTTCTTCTCCTATCTACCCCCTTTGGCGTGTTGACCCTGTTGCAGATCTTTATATCATCTGCGAACAGGCTTACCGTCCCTTCTAGCCCCTCTGCTATGTCACTAATGAATACATTGAACAGTAAAGGCCCCCAGAACCGATCCCTGTAATATCCCACTTGCCATGTATTCACTCCCTGGAGGAAGAGGACCACTGGAGCGTGTTGCTCTCTAGCATCCTGTGTGCTAAGAGGAAGTGAGAAGCATTGCAGGATTCAAAATTCATTTTCATGCACCCCTTTTTAAGCTTGCTTTACAAAGATAAGGCAAACTTATTTATTTATTTAGTTATTTATTTATTATATTATATTTTGTTAACCGGGTAAGCCATCTGGGCCCTGAAGGTCCCTTTTTCAGGAGCAACCAGGAGTTAGTTACATATAATTTGCACATACAGGCAGGTAATATAGTGTAGGACATATCATATAGGATTTCAAAGACAGTATACAGTTTTCGTGGAAAAGGGCAGTAAGTACATCACATTACAGAATACAACAGTGGTGGCAGATATATGTGGGGCACTAAATGCTTTAAGTACACACAAGAAATTCAGCTTGGGATAGGGTACAAAATTATACAGTCAGCAACTGTTACCCTTAAAAGGGAGCAGTTTTGTACAACACAATTGACACAATCAGTGGTGTCTACATTGCAAGCAGTTTTGTACAACACTTCAGCGGTAGATACATTACAGGGGTGAGGAAGGTTAGCCATCGGAACAGGAGCAGGGTCTAAGATTAAGGAGGTGGATGTGCAATCCCTTCTGAAATGTGACTAGGGAGGGTGTTTCCTGAAGGTGGCTGGGGAGATTATTCCATGATGTAGGGGCTAGGTGAGCAGGATTTACTCCCAGCTACAGAGCAGGCCATGGGGATTTCCAGTAGTTTTTTGCCTGAGGAATGGAGTGGTTGACTGGTCTGCTTTGGGACAAGTAGTCTGATTAGCCCTGCAGGAGGTTGGGTGTCGAGGAGCTTGTAGGTCCAGCTTAATAGGGGGTACTGGAGCCTGTTGTTCAGGGAGGGCCAGTTGAGTACTGTGAGGGCTTCACAGTGATGGGTCCTCTGGTGGGATTTCGTGGCAAAGCATGCGATTTGGTGGTACAAAGTTTGTAATCTACAGTGGTCCAGTTTTGCAATGCCAAGTAACATGGGGCAGCATTGGTTAAGGTTGGAAGAAGGATGCTTTGTGTGATTGCCAATCTCATTTCTGGTATCATGTTATGGCTTAGACGATAGAGAAGGCCCATTTGTTGGTGGATTATTGGGATGAGTATCCTGTAACTGTTTGGGGACTCATTTCTTTCTGTTCCTCACCTGAAATCATGATCTTCTTCTTGTGACTTCCCAGTTGGTTTACAGGAACATGAATGAGTCATAAGCAGAGGAAAATGATTGGGGGGGGGGGTAATTAAAGTGATTTTCCAGTTTTTGCAAGACAGTGATAACTAGTATCAGCAGAGCACAAATCCCATGACATTTTACTAAATGTGAAACTATTTATTTATTTATTTAATTTTGGTAACCGGGTAGGTCCACTGAGACCGTACTGTGTTTCATACTGGGTAACAGAATGGAAGAAGGCATCATAGCCCATTATACCATTCCCCACACAATCAATTCCTTATACATACTAATTTATCTGTCTCTCTCTCTTAAACTGATCCAATGTATTGCTAAGAACAATGTATTCTGGTAGGGCATTCCGTATTCTAGCTGTTCTATTTACAAAGGAAAAACATCTTGCATTTTTTTTAGCCATGTTAACTTTTATCTGAAGCTTATGTCTTCTCAACCCTGCTGGTTTATCCACCATTTCCAAGCCTAGTTCTTCAACCAACTCAGGATCCTTCATAATCCTGAATAGCTGTAATAAATCCCCTCTCTTTCTTCTATCCTCCAACTTAAACATACTGACATACTATTTGCCAGCAGATTAGGCCTTACGGTCTATTGAGTCTGCTCGAACCTCAGATCCCTAATTGGGTGCCGAGACCCTACCCCCCACCTTGTGTTCCAGAAACCCCTATCATCCATCCCCGCCCCCCTGGGACAGGCCATCATCTGATACATCCACTTTTTGTGTCTGTCCCACCCTCTTTTGAAGCCCTCCACTGTGGATCTCTGAACCAGCTCGCCAGGCAGTGCATTCCAAGGGTCCACAACCCTCTCAGTGAAAAACCTCCTCCTCTTTCCCCCCCCTCACCCTTCCACCTTCAAACATACTTCAAACCATGCCATCTGGTGATACCTCCCTGCTTTAGTCTAAAGATCCCCTCCATGTTTACTCTATTTATTCCCTTGAGGTACATGAAGACCTCAATCATGTCCCCCTTGGCTCTCCTCTCCTCTACTCCAATGAAAACAGGCAGAGCTCCTCAAGTTTGTCCTCATACGTCAAATCCCCTAGTCCTCGTATCATCTTAGTTGCCCTCCTCTGTACCCTCTCCAGAAGCTGTATGTCCCTCTTCAGAGTGGTCTCAGTACTGTACACAATACTCAAGGTGTGGTCTAACCAGTCCATTGTACAGTGGCAGAATCACTTCCTTGCTCCTAGAGGTGATCCCGCTTACTATGCATCCCAACATCCTGTTTGCCTTGCTAGCCACTCTCCTGCACTGCTCAGAGTTATTCATACATGCATCCACCATGACCCCTAGGTCTTTTTACCCTATTGAGGCCTCCAACGCTTCCCCTCCCAGGGTGTACCTGTGTTTAGGGTTTCACCGCGCAAGAGGTAATACCTTGCACTTGATGATATTGAAATTTAATTTCCATGTGTGAGCCCAGCTTTCCAGGGTGTCCAGGTCCCCTTGCAGGGCCAATCTCCCCTCTTCTCCCTCAACTACTGCTCCCATCTTGGAGTCATCAGCTAAGAGACTCATTTCACACCCTATACCCTCCCTGATGTCCGATATATATGCATTAAACAAGATTGGACCCAGGACCGAACCCTGCGGTACCCCACTACCACTACTGACCTCTCTAGGGTTTGAGAGCTCCCCACCGACCACTACTCTCTGGGTGCATCCAGCTAGCCAGTTTTCAATCCATCTGACCATCAAAGGGCCTACTCCCAACCCCATCAGTTTCTCCACCAGACCATTGTGTGGGACAGAGTCAAACGCCTTGCTGAAGTCCAAGAATAATATATCCACAGGCTTTCCCCTGTCCAGTTCTGATGTTACCCATTCGTAGAACTCCACAAGATTGGTTTGACTTGATCTACCTGGCACAAACCCATGTTGCCGACTATACAGACCTCCCACCTCCTCCAAGTACCCCCCCAATCGTTCCTTTAGTATACTCTCCATTAATTTTCCCACCACCGAGGTCAAACTGATGGGTCTATAGTTACCTGGTACTTCCCTCATCTCCCCTTTATGGATTGGCACCGCATGTGCATCTCGCCAATCCCTAGGTACCCTCCCTGTCTCAAGTGACCTGTTGAAGAGCTCCACCAGGGGTGCAGCCAGTATGTCCGCCAATTCCCATAGTACTCTCGGATGAATGCTATCCGGCCCAGGAGATTTGTCTTTCTTTAGGGCCTTGAGGGCTAACCACACCCTTTTGGTGGAGATAACATCATCTGTCCCCTCCACCTTACTGGCCTTTTTATCCTTATCCTGATATTTAACCATATTTAACCTTTTCAACCTGTCCTCATACCCATTATTTTTTCCAGCCAAATTGTGTTGTGTATGTTCTTTGTACTCTTCCCATTCGATTTATTTCCCCCTTAGAATATGGGCTCCAAAGCTGTGATTCATAATCCAGATAGCGCCTTACATACACCCTGTATAATGGTACTAGGTATTGTTTAGACCTATTTATAAAGCTTCTTTTTATATTTCTTATCATGTAATTCATTTTTTTAATAACCTCTGACCTCTGTTCCCTAAAAGTCATACCCACATCTATTATTATTCCACAGTCCTTCTCCTTATTCATGTATCCTACCTTACAATTATTTAAATAGTATTCATGTTTGGGATTCTTGCCGCCCACATGCATCACTCTACATGTCTCTGTACTGAATGGCATCCTATTCTCCCTTGCCCATTCTTCCAGTTGTCTAGATGGTCCCTTTTTCAGTGACAACTTGGGATTAATTACAGAGAAACACAAAGCAGTGACATATCCATTATACAATTAATGAGAGGAAATAGACACATCATACAGAAGAATACAGCATTGTTAGTCGACATATTTCTTAATATGGCAAGAGTCATGACTTACAAGTTTGCAATAATGCCATCATTTATATAACTCATAAATCTCACAGGTTGAGGCCTATTCTGCTAATTTTAAACACTTTCACTTGTAACAGGCGCATTGGTTGGATTTCAGCAGATGGGATTTGAGCTCATTCATGAAGGCTCTTTGAGAGGCAGATGTTTGGATGCTGCTTGGCAACCCATTCCAAAGGGCTGGGATGGAGGAGGTGAATGATCTAGCTCCAGTGAAGGTTCTAATGCTAGGCATTTGGAGCACGTGTAGTTCCGATGATTTTAAAGTTCTATTACATTGTTTAGGTTGCATCAGATTGAATTTCAGCACATTCCTTTCTTTAACACTGAAGACAACTGTTTGAAATCAGACATTTTGCAATTTAGATTGCATCTGTTCCTGTTGCTTTTCCACCTAAAAGTTATCCTCAGATCTGACATTACAGCTGGGTGCTACAGAAAGTATTCTAATTCAACAAGCTAAGGATAGTTGCTTTAGAGCAAGAGAAGCAGCTGAAACAGATGAAGTCTAAAAGGCTAAGGGCATGCTTTCATGCAAAAGTCCTTCAGTTATAAAAAATGGAGGTCTCGATTCTCAAGGAGGCATAGCTCAGCACAAGCTGATTCTGGTGCAAGAGAGGTCCCAGTGCCTAAGTTCACACACTTGCAGCAACCTGTCTCATTCAACAAACACATGGCACACAGGAGGGGTTTGCCACAGGCTCCCTGTGGCAAAGGCAAGTGATTCCCCCATCACTGATCCCCTGGTAAAATTAAAATTAAAACTCCTCTGGTGGTCTAGTGCCCCCTCACTGATCCCTGATGTTGACCATAATATTTACTAATAAGAACCCATGTCCTGGTGGTCTAGTGGCTCCCCTCCTTGATCCCTGATGTTGGCCATAATATTTACTAATAATAACCCCTGTCCTGGTGGTCTAGTTGCTCCTCACCCCAACAGGTAGTCAAATCAAATCAGACTTTATGTGTTAAAAGGTGCCTTTCCAGATATCTAGGTGCCTGTACATAAAATTAACAAACCACCATTAATGCAATAATAAAATCATAAAACTTTAAAATTTACAGTTAGATCTATAAACAGATAGTAGTCCAGTTAGGCATTAAACTTCATCTTGGAAAGTCAGGCTGATACAGATAACAGTCCACCCAGGCATGAAACTTCTTCTGGGAAAGCAAGGCTGAAGAGGTAAGTCTTAAGTTCAGTTTTAAAACTTTGGATGGTCAGGCAGTTCCTTATCCAATGAGGTAAAGAGTTCCACAGGGTAGGGGCCATAAATGTAAAGGACTGGGCCCCAGATGTTTGAAATTGCACCCTGGGAATCTCTAGCAATCCTCTAGGTGGATCAGAGTGGTCAGGAGGGGCAGTAGGGAAAAAGGAGATCTTGTAGGTATCAGGGTCACTGATTGTGTAGGGCTTTATGGGTCAGCAACCCAACCTTAACGGCGATACGCCACTACACTGGCAGCCAGTGCAGTCCATGAAGCACAGGCATAATATGACTGGTCCTAGATGTACCAGTCAAAAGCCTGGCAGCAACATTCTGCACCAGTTACAGGTGGAAGATATCAACCCCCGGTAGACCTAGGTACAGGGCATTGAAGTAGTTAAGGTGAGTTGTCATGAAGGCGTGGACCAGTGTGGTAAGATCATCAGGAGGAACCAAGTGTTTCACCTGGGTGATATTCCTCAGATGGTAGAAAGAAGTCTTGATAATGGCTGACACCTGTGACTTTACAGTCAGATCATCATCAAAAATAACAGTCAGGTTTTGCAACCAGTTGGTGGTAAGCTGGACAGCCCCGAGGCAAAGACCAGAGAGTTGTCCTGCCAACATGCCCTCCTTCTAATGATCTAGGTCCACAACCAACACCTCAGTTTTAACCAGGTTCAACCTCAGTCAACTAGCACTTATCCAGTCCTGGATCTCAGATAGACAGTTCTTAAACACCAAGAGAACATCTCCCTGTTCAGGTACAAAGGACATGTACAGCTGAGTATCATCTGCATAGCAGTGAAAACTCAGACCATACTACCTAATAATGTCCCCCAATGGCAGCATATACACTATGAACTACATGGGTGCCAAGATGGAGCCCTGCGGAACCCCACAGGATAGGGAGAGAAGATGAGAGAAATAAATTCCTGAGACTACTCTCTGAATCCTACCCTCGATGTAAGATTAAAACCACCTGAGGATGGTACCAAACAGTCCACAGATGAATCACAGGTGCTCCATTAGCACACCATGGTCCACAGTGTCAAATGCCACCAAGAGATCCAGGAGGATCAAGATGGAATAAGTCCTCTGATCTCTCGCTATTAGGAGATCATTTAGCACCCAAACAAGGGCCGTCTCTGTGCTATGCCTCTTTCTAAATCCGGACTGGAGAGAATCTTAGACATGTGGATGGACAGATGATCATCCAGCTGCAATGCAACCATGTTCTCAATAATCTTACCCATGAAGGGCAGGTTAGAGATGGGTCTATAGTTGGTGAGACAGTCTGGATCAAGGGAGTTTTTTTTTAACAGCAGTCATACAACCGCCTCCTTTAGGGGATCTTGAAAGATCCCCCTCTCCAATGATTGTCAGACTATCTCAGTCTCAGCCAGGACTAGGGCAATTTCCTCAATGCATTCCACAAGAAGATGCATTGGGCCCGGGTCCAAACTACAGCTGGTTCACCACAAAGTCTGATTGATCTTCACAATGTCCATGATGTCCAGTCAGCCAAAGCTAGACCAGACAAACTGGGCACTAGTGCCTACCACCCTGCTCCCCCCTTCCCTAAACACAGTTGGCAACTGGCACAGCCCACATCTCACCTCCTTGACTGGCCATCTTCTGAACTGTCACTGAGTGTGTACTGTATAGTGTATATTCTCATTGACTGACAGTCAATCAATGAGCGCATACTATACAGTATGTGGTCAGTGACAGTTCCGTTGGTGTATGGCTGTGAAGTTAAGAGATGGGCTATGTCGGTCATCAGCTGTGTTTCCAGATGGGGGAGCAGGTTGGTGGGCACTATCTGCTGAGGTATGGGTTGGGGGGACACTAGACCAACAGGATGGGAGTATTATCAGTAATTATTACTGCCAACATCAGGGATCGGGGAGCAGAGCCACTAGACCACCAAGATAGGGTTTATTTTTAGTAAATATGGCCAACATTGGGGACCAGGGAGGGGGGTCACTAGACCACTAGGACAGGGGTTTTTATTAGTAAATATTATGGGTGACTTTGGGGATCAGGGAGGGGGGACACTAGACCACCGGGACAGGGTTTATATATATATATATATTTCCATCTCAGTGCCGGCTTCATCCCGGTTATGGCCCCTGTTGCCCCTAACTCCCAAATCAGCTGTTCTCCCATTTGCCCCCTGGCTTACCCCCTAGGGTGGGGCCATGTCACCAGCCAAGGTGTCACAGACATGGGTCGGGTTATGGGATCCAGCCTGAGAACAAGGAGCTGCGGCAAGGCAGTGTCATGGAGGCACTTCAGCGGGATTTTCTATTTTTCTCCCACTGGAGCCAGGTGCGTGCAATGACGCCAGCTGAGGCAGAACTCACATGCTCCCATGCGCGCTCCCTCTCAAAGAGTTTGTGCTTGGCTCCCCCAATGCTCGCACATGTCACCTTGCTCCCCAGCATCTGCCAGGGAGCAAACAGGTGCCGGCGCTGCAGATCCCCTCTCCCCAGGGAAGGACAGCAGTCCTCTGGATTCTCAATCCTTCCCCGCCCCTGCTGACCCTGGTGGCCCATGCCCATTCCCAAACACAGGTCACTGGCATGGCACGAGGTGTGGTGTCCAGCACCTCAACCCTCAGCGCCACTGGGCTGGCCAGGAAAGGGTTTATTATTAGTAAAGATTAACAGTAACATTGGGGCTGGGGAGGGGGGAACATGAATTTTTCAAGTACCCTTAGACCAGCCCTGGAGAGAGATCTGAGAATCCCACTTTTTGGAATGTGGCAGCTTGTGTCTGCCACATGCCCCCTAGTGCCGTGTTGCAGCCCATTTTTGGGTGCATGGGTGGTTCAAGCCCCATTTGGGCAGGCAGTCTGTGGTTGACACAAGCTGCCATTGAGAATCATTCTCATAGAACATAGAAACATAGACTTTGATGGCAGATAAGGACCGCTTGGCCCATCTAGTCTGCCCATTTCCCTACCTACAGGATAGGCCGCAGATCCTAGTTAACCAACAGCCTATTTCTTCCTACCCCCCCACAAGAATTGCCTTATGTCTGTCCCATGCATTCTTGGATTTTCCCACAGTTTTAGACCCCACAACCTCCTCAGGAATGCTGTTCTATGCATCCACTACCCTCTCTGTGAAATAATACTTCCTCACATTGCCCCTGAACTGTCCCCCCTCTATCTTTAAATTGTGTCCCCTTGTTCTTGCACGTCTCTTTTTCTGAAAGGTTCTACCCTCTTGGACTTTGTTGATTCTACTGAGGTACTTAAAGCTTCTATCATGTCCCCCCTCTCCCTTCTTTCCTCAAGGGTATACATATTAAGCTCCTTTAGTCTGTCCTCATACGGCTTCTCTTGCAGACCCTGCACCATTTTAGTTGCCCTCCTCTGGACTGCCTCTATCCTGTCTATGTCCTTGCGGAGATGGGGTCTCAGAACTGGACACAGTACTCCAGATGGGTCTCACCAACTGTCTGTACAGAGGATAACAACTTCTTGTTTCTGCTGCTGATGCCTCTCCCTATGAATCCCAGTATACCCCCAGCCCTCCCTACTGCCCTCTCACATTGCTTGATAACCTTAAGGTCATCTGATATGATTACCCCCAGGTCCCTTTCCTTTTTTGTTGTTGCTACTACCTCTGCCCATTGTGTATTCTTCCCCTGGGTTCTTATTTCCCAGGTGCATTATTTTGCACTTCTTTGCATTGAATCCTATCTGCCATACTTCTCGTTGCATTGTTTGGAGCAAGGAGCACGTTGTGCCATTCCTTGTGGCTCAGGCTCCTTGCGTTGCAGTGGGAGTTTTGAGAATAGAGCCCAGAATGTCCTGATATTCATATTTCAAGTGAATTTTGTGTAATCAAGTTCTACTGAAGCAACTGTGAGTTTTTCTTTAAAATCAGAAAATCAGCACTAGGTGAACTCCTGTTTTCATGATGTTATGCTGGGAAATATAAACTGAATTGTGCCTGAATATTTTGTCTTTTAGCTGGCCTGGTGGTGCTGAGGGTTGAGGTGCTGGATGCCACACCTTATACTATGCCAAAGACCCATGCTCAGGAGCGAGCTCTGGTTGCCGGGAGTCGGCCAGGAAGGAGAGGCTCGAGCATCTGGAAGATAGCTCTCCTCTTCTAGGGAGGGTGGGATAATGATTCCCCTGCAGCAGCGACTCCCAGTGGAGACTGGGGGTGCAACAGCTAAGGGTCATGCATGCAAGGAGAGGAGGTGTCAGTGGACATCTGTGAGCGGGGTGAGGGAGCACGCTTAGCTCACACTGGATGTCATTGCACATCCATGACTCCAGAGATCATGTTCGCTCATGCAAGCAGGAAACACTCAGGCATTTGAGGAAACAATGGAGCACCTGCCCCATGCCTACTGTCAGACCCTGCCATCTTCTGATCCAGATATCCCTCAGCCTGCATCCAAAAAGCCCACCAGACTAAACTTGAAGGAGTGTCCAAAGTAGGTGGAGGGTGGACCCACCCTGGGGGCACAAGTCAGGGGGTCTACCGGTGGGGACTGGGATATGCCAGGTTGGGTTTCCAGGGGGATCTGGGACAAGGGAGCATCTCAGGCATGGTGGGACAAGCAATTATCTCCTGAGGGATGCCTCAGGTACCCGACGAGAGGGGAAAAAGTGTAAATATATATATATATATATATATATATATATATATATATATATAGTCTTTTAAAGCAGAACAGCAATGAATCAATAAATAATTTTTTCCCAGTAGAAGTTGTTTTTTTTTTTGTTTTTTTTTTAATACTGGATCAAATTCTGTTATTTTTTTAGCCATCAAGACTTTGGAACTATCCTAAGAACTGTTTCTGATTTTCATGCTGCTGGTAAGAACCATTTTAGAACTGTATGATGTACAGTAGTTTATGTACCTGTTCTACTCTTCTATCGGCACAATGCATCCATATTCTACTATGGAACTCCATGGTTAGGAGGGACATAAACTGCATCACACAGTTCTAAACATGCACTTACCATCAAACTGTAAAGCAGACACACACACCGTGGTTAATAAATGGCCTTAATAAAGTGAACAGTAACAGAATTTTAATGAGAATGTAAAACAGCTTCTGCTGGGAAAAAGGACTTACATGTTCAGGGCAGTTCTCCTTTAAAGTTTTCTAAGTGGTGTCAGCTGTGTTTTGATGTCTTCCTGCTTTGTATTAGCCTCACTGATAATTTCTTGCAGAAACATATAAAGAATAAATAATAAGCAACTATGAATAATAAAGCTGCATTGTCATCATGGAGGTCCAATGACAACATAAACCATGAGAGATAATTGATAAATGTCAACAGATCCCCAAGATGGAATTACAGTACAAGCCTTGTAATTTACAGGTAGGCTATTTAAAATTTTGTATAATATAGTATCAAAATAAGTTAACTGGATTTAAAATTGGGATACGTTCTACAAATGAAGCTGTTTCCTTGTCAGCAGACTGTAAATCAAGCAGGCATTGTTAACCTCAGAATGTTCTACAGTAAGTGAAACATCTCAGACAGTTTGAGTGAGATATCCTAAAAAAGCCATAACTCACAGTTCTGACATGAAAACTGTAAATTACAGGATTTCTGATGTCTCAACTGTGTATTATGACAGAAGCACATTGTATGGGCTATGTGTGGATTGCGAGATATGACCATGTATAGTGTTATATAGCCATGATTATCGACAGGGAGGAACAGGGTGCAGGAATACACTATTTTTAACCGAAAAAGATGTTCCAGGACTAGAGGGCATGGGATGAAGTTGGAGGGAGGATGATTCAGAGGAAACGTGAGGAAGAATTTTTTCACAGAATGGGTGGTGGACAAGTGGAACACCCTGCTGGAGGAAGTGGTGGGGGCTGAAACAATCACGGGATTTAAGAATGCATGGGATAGACATAAAGGAATTCTGGAGGTCAGGGTTAAGGGGCAACAGACTTCTAGGAAAACATAAACTGAACTTACAAGCTCAAATGGGCAGACTGAGTGGGCCACAGGCCCTTATCTACCGACACTGTGTATGTATCTATGTATCTATGAATACAATAGTTGTGAATTATTAATAATGTAATAAATTGCCCATATGTAAAAGTAAGGGTCTGATTCACCCTCCTGCATCTGGAGGCACATGATGGCATTTTGTCCAGGAGAGCACCCACCCTGCAGCATGAACACCAATTCTACACAACAGCGAGCTACCTTGTTATCATGGGTCATGAGCAATGGGGATCAGGTGCACCTAATGAAGACTCTGATGCACCAATAACATGAGACCATACATTAGCTTTAATGCCCTTACAGGAGCTGATGTCAAGCATGGTGGTTTTATTAGCTGCTAAGGTGATACACCACTCTCTCAAGGCATTCCCTGACCAAATTTCTTCATGATGGTATCTACTCACAGTATGTCAATATTCCATGGGACATACCATGTATAAATGTTCTTTCAAATATTTCCTGGAGCTTCTACCTTAACACCCATCTTTAATGAGGCATACATTCTGACTGCTTCCTTCAACACTGGTCTGATGGCATCCAGCACACACATGGGGCCTGTTGCCCACCCCACAACCATAATATTTTTCAGGTCCTCTCCCTAAACTAAAGGGGCACCATGATATGCTGCTGAAAGTACTGGATCTCATTCAACCCTACATATCCCTAACCTCCTTTTTGGGGCCCTGGAGCCCTGCTGCTCACAAGATAGATTGTTCAGTGGCACTCTCCCAGGAAGGGTGAAAATTACTCTGGGGCAAGCTGTGTCAGCATGTGTCTCAATATGCTGAGAAGTACAAAATATATGAAAGCATATCAGCCTATGATACTGCTACTAAATGCTTAAAAGCTATGGTTGTTCTGGCCATACGCACCTCCTTTTGACATCACACTAAAAGCCCTAGTGGGGACTTACTGACTTAACCCTTAGAAGGCCCCTTTTTACCTGACACCAAACATTTTGCCTACACTGTCAGGGGTTTCTATTCAACCTGCCTAGAACTTTTCACTCATAAATGAAACAACATTCCATTTAGCAATGTTAACTTTCATTCTGCACTGAATACTAGACTTCTCTCATCATCTACTGCTACTACTAATGCTGAGATTGAACCCGTAAAGGATCCACTGACCTTCCTTGAGGGGGGCCCACCATGATTCCAATGTGACTGTCAGGTGCAGATGGTCTTTGTTCCTTTCATAGCATGGTTCTGGGTCTACAACCCCCTACTGCAGCTTCTGATGTTCTTCCCTGTTGACCAGGCATGAGGGGAGGAATGCTACTCAATTCCAGGGTCCCTGCCAATAACCCTGGGACTGTAGACCCCCTCAGCTCATTCACAGCCAGAGAGGCTGAACGTCTCTCACTGGGCACAGCTACAACTGTAGCTCTTGCTTCTTTCCCATGCCCTGGAGCCTTCCCTTTTTATGTTTGCTTGCACGCATGTGCAAGAAACATAGTGCCTTCATCGGAGATTTCGGAGGTGTGTCACCTCCTCCTCCAATTCAGGCACTGTGCTGGCAGGGCGGCCCCTGTAAACCAATGCATTTGGAGCTGTCTATGACCGTTCAAAATGCAGTGTACTCCCAGTTGAAAGGGGAGCTTCGCGGCGAGGTGAGCAGTGATAAGAAGCTTCTCCACAGCGCAGCTCCCATCCAACCCATGAAGCAGCGCGCGCCCGTGCACGCGGCCATAGCCCGGCCAGGGTGTCAATCCCGTCAGCTGAACTGCGTCTGTTTCCTCCCCTCCTCCCAATAGTTGATGCCACGCTGGGGGCCACCCAAGCGTGGCAATCCGATCATGTTGCCGGCCAGGGGGTGCCCAATCCCCGTCGGCTGAATCGCCCACTCCCAAAGTCCTTGTGCCACGCTGGGGCCCACTCCAGCGTGGCAAATAGTCCCGTTTTTTGTTTTTTGCCGATGGGGTGCCCAATCCCCGTCGGCTGAACGTCCTCCCCAAAGTCAGGTGCCATGCTGGGAGCCCACCCCAGTGGGGCAGGCGGTCTACAGCGTCTTTTTGTTTTAACCTGTAAAACAAAAGCGGTCCCGTGGCGCATCTCCCGAACCCCCTCCCACAACCCACACCCACCCACTGCGCACCCAGCCTCCCCACACCCCACCCATACTTACCTCCGGACTCTGGTAGCGATGATCTTGGTGGACCGGGAACGTCTGCACTCTTCAAAGCCGACCGCGAACTGAGAAATGCCGGTAAGCTGTATAATGGGCTAGATAGGAGGTTCAACTTTGTGCATATCTCAGGCATTTTAGAATTTTGCACAAATTTTCAACATGGGGTTTTTGGGATCCCTTCTCATGAATGATGTCACTGTCATGGCGTTATTCGGGCTCGAAGGGTGATTTCGTGCAGTGACTGTGCAGTGACTGTGAAATCACCCTTTGGGACTGAATACTGCCATGTCAGTGACATCATTCATGAGAAGGGGGCCCAAAACCCCCATGTTGAAAATTTGGTGCCAAAATTCAAAAAAATGACTGTTTAACGAGCGCGCGTTGCGCAGTTCCTACGCAGGCTTGTAAGTTAGCTAAATTTCAATATTTTCACTCCAGATTTTCAACATTGCCATTTCACCACACTGTCTTATGAGTAGTATAGCTGTCATTTTTCACATCTCACCCAAAATGTGTTTCCACCCTTGTAGCGCAGAATGACGCAGTCGGTGTGCGAAATCAATGTACGGGACAAATTAAGAAAATCACAGTGACACTGTTCATGAGCAGAGGTCTTGAAATGGCTATGTTGAAAATTGGGAAAAATTCCTAAAATGACTGTTTTCACGAGGGTCGTTCGCAGTTCCCTCGCCGCTCATAGGTTCGCGAATTTTCAATATTTCCACTCCAGATTTTCAACATTGCCATTTTTCACACCTTCTTATGAGTATTACAGCTGTCATTTTTTCATCTCACCAAAATGTGTTTCCGCCCATGGCGCACAATAGGCGCAGTCGTTATCTTGAACTCAGTATATGGGACACATTAAGAAAATCACAGTGTCATTGTTCATGAGCAGAGATCTTAAAATGGCAATGTTGAAAATTTGGTGACAGAATTCCTAAAATGACTGTTTTCACGGTGTGCGTTGCACAGTTCCCAACGCTTTCGTAGGTTTTCTGAATTTTCAATATTTCCACTCAGATTTCCAACATTGCCATTTTTCCACACCTCCTTATGAGCAGTACAGCTGTCATTTTTCATCCTGCCCAAAACATGTTTCCGCCCATGTAGCACACAATGGCGCAGTCGGTGTGCAAACTCAATGTATGGGACACATTAACAAAACCACAGTGACACTGTTCATGAGCAGAGGTCTTAAAATGGCTATGTTGAAAACTTGGTGAAAAAATGCCTAAAAATGACTTTTACGAGCATGCGTTACACAGTTCCTATGCATGCTTGTAAGTTTGCAAATTTAATATTTTCACTCTAGATTTTCAACATGTGCATTTTATTAAACTTCCTTATGAACAGTCCAGCTGCAATTTCTCATATGTCACCCAAAATGTGTTATCGCACATGTAGCGCACAATGGTGCTGTTGGTGTGTGAAAGCAATGTTTAGGACAGATTAAGAAAATCACAGTTACACTGTTCATGAGCAGAGGTCTTAAAATGGCTATGTTGAAAATTTGGTGACAAAAGTCCATAAAATGACTGTGTTACGAGTGAGCATTGTGCAGTTTCCACGCATCCTCGTTAGTTCATGACTTTGTAATATTTTCAGTCCAGATTTTCACTAGTGGCATTTTTCAACACTTCCTTATGAACAGTACAGCTGCCATTTTTCACAACATGGCCGAAGTGTGTTTTCACACTTTCAGTGCAGAAATGCGTGGTCGCTGTGGGAAATCATTGTTCGGCACAGATAAAGAAAATCACAGTGACACTGTTCATGATCGGAGGCACCAAAATGCCTGAGTTGACAATCTGCTATAAAATATCCCCAACCTACTTATATAACGGGTGTGCGTTGCACAGTTTCTATGTAAGCTCGTGACTTCACCATTTTTTTAAATATTTTTACTACACATTTGCAACATAGCAATTTTTACACCTCCCCATGAAAGAGTACAGCTGTCATTTTTTACAGCCTGTTCGGAATATATTTGCACCTGTGGTGCTAAATCCCGTAGTCACTGTGCATAAGCAGCTTTCGGCTACCAAGCTGATATTCCCCCTGTTCATGAGGTGGGGTCACAAAACAAACATGTTGAAAATTTGGAGTTAAAATACCAAGCGAATACTGAGGTATTAGGCTTTTCAACTACATCGCCCAACCCTAGAGAGAATGACAGGAATCAGGGTGTGACTTGGGATTCTTGCCTGTGATGCTCATACCATTCCACACCCTGCAGTCACTGAGAGGCATCGAGGTATGCCTTGGACTCCTCATTTCCAAACTTCACCCCATTCTCCTATATCGCACCCATCTCACCGTATTTCCTAATGAAATGGGGTGCGCATAAGGGCCAAAGACCCCAAGGAACACGTCACACTTGTCAGTCTCTGCAGAGTGGGGTGTGGTGAAATGGCGTGGCCGTTATGCCTGACGACCCAAATGCACACCCCGATGCCTGTCACTCTCTGCAGGTTGGTGGTGGGGTTGGCTTCAGTTCAATACTTCACTGCCATTCCTATTATGCAGCTCTGTAACTTCTACACTACCACTGCCAATGCTAGTAAGCAAACATTCGGCATTGACAAATGCTTGTTTATAGGTTGTTGCAGTCTGGGAAAAACCATGAATATTTATGCTCTAGTTTCCAGACCTAGGCTAAATCTGTCATTCCATTCACAGCACAAACATTCAGCCATCCTGCCTCTAGGAAAAACCCCAGAGAACAGCTTTCAGGGCTTTGCTTATCTGTGAGTACTCTCTGGTAACCTGCCTTGAGCTGGTAGAAGAGAGAGGCTGGTAACACAGAGTAACTATAACTTTATTGTTTACATGGTATGTTATTGCATTCTTCATTCCTTTAATGCTGTTATATTTACTGCTGAAGAAATCCTGCTACTCACACACAGACGTGCCACAGCATTCAGATGACAAACAGAAGTCTGTTCACAGATCTGTGCTGCTAAGAGCTGTCACATTACTACATTGCTCTTTCCTGTAACAACTGTTTATTTGCAACTTAAGTGCTAAAATGACACTTGAAGAGAGGGCTGAGCTGCTGCTAACACATGGAAGTACACTCATTTTTATGTCAGCAACACAGATGCTTGCTCTACAATCTATACCCCAATTACCTACCATATGGTCTAAAAATGATAGCTCTGCAAGTCCCCGTACAAAGGGGTTTCTTAACAATAAAGTGCCATTTTAAATTAAATGAGGGCTCTTTCACCACTCAGCCTAGAAAATAATGCAAACAACACAAATGTCTGCTCTGAGAACCTGGTCCATGTGACTAAAATATTACTGCATTGTTCGTCTTTGTAATCAGGGACATCAGGCCAAGTGAATTCTTGGGGGGGGCAGGATGGGGTTGAACTTACCACAGTCATAACTTGGCTTTCACCCTCTCCACACCACTTTCTACATTTTTGGAAAAATGCTCAACTTCTGGCACAGTACCAGGAATCAGCAGTGTCCTTTATAAACATCCACCTGCCAAGCAAAACCTTATTCTCCAACCCCCAATGAGTTGTTACTCATATGTTTGTGCCCTCCTAAGCTGTGATCATGATTTGGGGAGCAATTATTCAAACCTGACTTGCCCAGTTGCTCAACTTCTACACCTACAGTGCTTATTTTAATAGCTAATACAACTTATCATCTAACTGTATTAGTGCTATACTGCTGAACAGTTGGGAGGAGGGGGCGTGATCCTACGCCTCCAGAGAGTGAGACTGCTCTGCTCCTCCATCTTGATCATACACACCCCTCTAATGCAGTTAGTCTGATTTGACTAACAGTGTCTCCTCTCAAAATTATGGATCAGAGGCCCAACTTATCAGAAAAGACCCTTTGAAGATGGAAGGATATGGCTAAGAAGGAGGATGGATTTAACAATGGTGTTGACTGCTGGCAGAGTGTCTGAAATATCTTTAAAGCTGTCTATTGAAATATTGGGGAGGTGGATGAAGGCTGTGATATGACTGAAATGGGGAAGAGGGGTAATAGCGGAACTAGCCCTTGCCATCTGGGGAGGGACAGATTTTTTTAAATGTTTATTTTGTTTTTATAGGATCCTCAAATACCCACATATAGGGAGAAATACTCAGTATTCAGTTCCAAGGACTGAGCACTATATTATTTGAGGTATTCATGAATTAATATATGAGGCTTGCACTCCCTTTTTTGCTTACCTGTCTGTCTGTCTATCTATCTATCTATCTATCTATCTATCTACACCACAGAAACATTATGCCAGATTTAAAAAAGGAAACTTTTAAAAACATGACAATGCTTCTGCTGTATACCCTGTTATGGCCTTGAAACAGATTAATAGAGAAAGGGGGCTTCTGGGGTTTGTAGCCTCTGAACTCTAAATCTTCATTATCCCTTTGTTTTAAAAGATTCCATCTTCTAGAATTCCAAAACACATTTCATATCACAGCCCATTTAAAAACACAACTTAATTAGCACAACAATACCAATATCCAGAGAACCATTAAGTCCCTTAAGGTTCTCGGGACAATTAAATTGGCAATATTTTATTATACTAATGCATTTCATCTATAATCGTGTTGGAATGTAATCACATAAACTGCATCTTAGTTTTGCATTCTACATAATCAGCGGGTATTTAAGATAAAAAGAACCTTGATGCTAAAGCACTGGAATCAAGGTTGCACATAACATCATGAGTAATATATTACTGTACATAAATTAGCATGATACAATTTTGGCAGGCTATAAAGGCCATGGTAAACCCAAAGCAAACAGTATTATGTTAAAAGAATAAGAACTTAAATTCAAAAACATTGGTACAAAGAGGGAGCAAAAAACACTGCTGTCAATAAAACTAGCTTTCAAAAACATTGTGGAAGCAGTGAGAGGTAATAGGGGACTGTTTAATGCCCATGTGTTTTCCTATCCATGTAAATCATATATTCTGATATAACTTGAAAGTACTTGAGAAATAATCTTGCTTTGTCGAGTCTTCAGATATATTGTACACTGTGTTCCCCTCTTCTCAGAATCCACCGATCTTGCTTTTCATATTTTCAGAACCATCCTTGACATCAATTACACCAGTACATGCTATTTTTCTGAATGACCCTGAACGGTGTACCTGCTGTCACAGAATATTCAGGTAGTATGAAAGAAGAGAGCAACAGCAGCTGGGGGAGAGAGATTCAGAGTAGTTACAAATGCAACAATAAAATGATCATTCAGCTTAACAAAAATTATAAAACTGTATCAGAATATTGAGTAAATACTTCAAAGAAGCAAGCATTGACCAATGCCTGTCATGTTTGCTTGCTTGAGTTTGCAGTGTGCATACTGAGTTTAGATAGCATAAGAGATAAGTTAAAAAAAAAAGATTTTTAATAGTGAAATGGCCATGATTGGGAAATGAAGAGCTTCACACATAATATTTTTGGTTACTTAGATTGTGACCCCAAATTATCAAGATAGTATTTTTATTACTCCAGCATATGGACGTGACAGATGTCATTTATTAAATCTCACCTGAAAAGAGATTTTGCAAAATCACCGTGAAAACAGGTTTGAGAGAGGAATAAGAAAAAATGACACCTGCCATGTTCATGAGATGGGGTAAAAAGGAGACTGTTTAAAATGTGGGTTCAAAATTTAAATGAACTGCAACATTATGAGTAAACTTTAAAAAATGTCAACACCTTCTTATAACTTTGTTTTTGAATTGTTGACCATAGATTTTCAACATGGTGTTTTCATACCCCCCCACCCCGCATACTCAAAGCAGGTGTGATATTTTAAATATCATACAAATAGTGATTTTGCAGAGCAATAGCAAAAAGGTGTTTGGCAAGGGATTTGAAACATTACACCTATCTTGTTCAAGAGGCTGGGTATAAAAGGCTGTGGTAAACATCTGGGGCAAATATCTTAAAAAATGACAATGTTGAGTTAGAAGTTCAAAATGCATTGAAAAGCTATTAATTGGACTCACCTTTTCATCAGTCAGATTGTGGTTGGCACAGTAGTAGAAGTATCATAGGTGGCTGCTGAGAGGATTACTTCCTGGTGCCCTAGTGAGGCAAGTGAGGACTCGGGTGCGGGGTGGTGGGTGCTGGGGAAGTTTGGAGGGTCAGGGGGCTAGAAGACATTGCTGCCAGTTTTCCATTTTTCAGATTCTGTTTTTCAAAAGGGGATTTGATGATAGACAGTTTTCTTTTTTTCTGGGACCCAACACTGGAGATTGGACACCCCAGTGTCAGTGCATTCTTTGGTGGCATTATGGGTTGGACTCCCCAGTGTCATGGAGTACAACAACGGATTTTGTTTGGCAGCATTGAGGGTTTGGCACCACTGTGTTGTGAAGTGTAGTGGGGGTGTTATTTTTATGGCACCAGGAGTTGGACAACTAGGTGTTATAGACTGTAGCAGGGTGTGAGTTGTTCGGCAGCATAAAGGTTGCACACCTCAGTGTCACAGATTATGGTAGGCATGGCAGGAGGTATATTGTTTGATGGCACTGAGGGTTGGGCACCCTGATGTCACAGACTGTGGCATGGATTGGGAGGTTGTTGTGTTGTTTGATTGATTGCACAAGGGGCTGGGCACCCCATTGTCACAAGGGGGAGGCAGGGTGTTGTTAAGTGTCTTGGGGGTGAGAACACATTTGTTAGACCACTGGGGATATTTTTTTTTGGATGAATGGAGAGAGAAAGGAGGGTGAGAGAGAGAGCCACAAGGGTTGCAATAACAACAGCTGGATTTTGCAATAATGGGGAGGAAGGAGCCCTGAGAGTACCAGAATGGAGAGGGAGGTGGCAGACAGAGAAAGAGAGCAATGTGGGAGCCAGTCCCATTTGCAAAGGTGGGGAGGAAAGAGATACAGGAGCACCAGAGTGGGGGAGAGCTGTGGAAACAATACTGTGGGGGGGACAGGAAGTGCTCCCAGCTGGCTGCAAGAGACATCTGTACGGTACAAAAAAAGCACTATGTACCTAGTGGGAACCTTCAAGGCAGTACATATTGCCCGCAGAAGATTCCACTTTAGCTTCATGATTAGCTAAGTAGATCAAAGTGACTACACAGTGTAGGCAGAGAGTTGGTGTTATTAGGCAGGAGATTGCTAATCCCATGCCTGTGACTGGTGGAGAGGATCAAGCCCCCAAAAGCCATATCACACAGTGATAGCAATATGTTCACTTATGTCAGTGGCAAGAAAACATAAAATTGTATAACTCTTTCCACTACCTGCATGTAAACCCAACTTCCACCACTTACCCCCACCCAACCAGACCCACATGAATAGCCTAAGAGTGCTTAGGGAAAGAGGGTGACACCATAATGGGGTTGGGGTAGGGGAATTCAATTGCTCACTGGGGCCAGGTTGAGTGGAGAAAGCTGGGGGACTTGGGGTTAACATGCAGGTGGGAGGATTATATCATTATTACCATTCCAAAAGCTCATCAGCTACAGTAAGGTTCACCAGGAGGGTGGAGAAGAGTGCATTGTTTTCACAGCAGAGGGTGGTTTCGATCGGGATCACTTAAAAGGCCTTGTAATATGGCCAAGAGGTGGGAACTTTCTTAATACTGCATCTTTATAATATTAAGAACTTGATGGTGACTTTGGGCAATCCATCAATAGTTTAATCAACATAGTAGAACAGCTCTTAGAGAAGGAGCATTCTGGTTGGTTGGAATTGAGAATGAGTCAGAGATTCCACAGTATCAGACACTGCACCCCCTTGTCTTTCTACCTCCCTCTCTCTGACTGAACCACAGATGAAAGGTACAATACATCAGATCAGCTAGATACAGTACTAGAAACCAGACACATATTTTAAAAATATATAGTGTGGCGCAGTGTCATGTTCCTTCTATTCTAATCATGTTCAAACAGTATTGCCACAATGCCTTGAGTGATGAGTAGACATAATGGCTCCCATATTCAAATGGTTAGTGTTTCACGAGCCACATTAGCACCACACTTAATGTGAATAATGTTGGGTGTCAGGGCAGGGCCATATTCAGAGACCTCCCGTCTGCTGTGTTATCCCAACTGCGCAACTATGCAGAATATACCACTACCCTTATGCAAGTGAAGGATGCCCTCGTGCATAAAGGGCGCAGTGGAATGTTCAAAAGTTTCAGCAATGCTACACAGACACCATTGCAGTGCTGTTTAATGCTGCCAAAACTTTGACTTTAAATTGGCACAATGGCTGTGCTGCTTCAGTGCTCCTGCTGTGTATTCTACTACTCTTCCCTGGCATCTAGCACTCAACACACCCCTAATCACCCATGCTATAATTCTATTCCCTGGCATCTTGTGGTATCCCCACACTCTTTCACCTACTACATATTCTATTGCTGTAGCACTGGTGTGTAGTAGACCCCCCTAGTCCTGATTACCTACAGTAGTCCATATTCTGTTGCCGTAACCTTGGTGTTTAGTAGCCCCCCCATCCCTGGTCACCAGTCTGTATTCTATTGTTGTAACCCTGGTAGCCTAGTGGACCACCTCCTCCCGGAATAGTGGTTAACCCCTCATCTGTCTCATCTGATCAAGACCCACTTCCCCACACATACCCATCCTGGACACTAGTCAGTATTGGCATAAATGGTAACTGGCACAGCCCTTCACTCATCTCTTCAGCTGGCCACCATCAAACTGTTAGAAAATGTAATTGGGAGAACTAGAGAAGCTGTTTCTATAGTACTCATGATTCTGCTCACTGACAGTCAGGCAGCAGCCAGCCAAGAAAGTGAGAGGAGGACTGTGCTGGTCACTGTTGATGTCAGTACTGACTGAAATCCACTTGAGGAGGAGTGCAAGATGCTGGATCTTGACCAGGTGTGTGGGGGGTAGGTAACCATTTGTGTGTCAATGTGTGGTTCACTACACATCTATGATTATGAAATAGAATATGCACTGGATGATCGGTGAGGGGGGGGTTCCATTGATCACCAGTGTTATGGCAATAGAATGTGCACTAGGCAATCAGAGGTTGTGGGTCCACTAGACACAAGGGCTAAAACAATAGGATTTGGACTGGGCAATCAGGGTGTGTGGGAACAGCTAGATGCCAGAGATTTGAAATATAGCAGGGTTGATCAGGGCAGGGGGATTGAGGACCACTTGGTAATAGGGATTATATAGTGTTTGATAGCATGGGGAATCCTGGTCTGAGCAGGTATGAAAATTACTCTATAATAGGTATGTGGAGAGCCCGTTAGTGGCTGGCGTGCTCAATGGACTCATTAGCATGCTAGTACTAAATATAGCCCAAAGGAGCCCTGTCAGTGTTCCATTTGGGCAGTACTATCTCCAGTGGACTCCCCATGTGGCCCATATTCAGCATGGGCTGTGTGTGCCATGCTGGCCAGCCCCATATTCAGTTAGCATGCACCTGTCAGGGTATGCTAACTGTATGAATATATTGTAGCTCTATTCTGACTGTGCACTAACTTCCATGCAGTGCTACTAGCTGGGGAGCACAAATGGATGGCTTTCAATATGGGGACCACTAATTTGAAGCACATAGCAATTAAGCAATTAATAGTGATGGCTTTGTCCATTCTTGCCAGTTCTTGTCCAAAGGTGCTGATTTACATAACTAGACAAGAAGGAACATGGCACTGAGCACAACTGTATATATAAGTTTAGTCCTGCTAAAGCTGCAATACTGCACTCTATAGAGATTGGATAAACTCCATGACTTACTCTCTTGAGGCAGGGTGTTTAGTCCTCAGCAGCCCAACACCTGGTCATGCCTTTTTGCATCGCTAATCGTTTCCCTATGACCAGAAATATCTCAGTAGCATACCGTTTGGGTTATCACAGCATGACCATGACTTCCAGAGACTCCCATAGTACACGGATATTCTAGTACACACCTGCCCCACATATATAGTCACACCCAGATATCATTGCTGAAAAGATTATATAATAATAGGAACCTATCAGTAGCAAGGCGTTAATTCCATCGAGGGATTCTTATGACATTCTCATGGTTTAAAATAGCACAAGAATTGTGAGCTGAAATGATAGTCCTTATTACTGATGGTACCTGTGATTTGGGAGAATTCATGGAACTATCAAAACATTCCATTGCTCCAATGTCACAAGGATTGCATTATGACTTTCTGATGTCAGAAAAACAGTACACTATTATGAATTTGGGATGTCATTGGTTCCCTATGAGAAAAATGTGTGATGACCCATAAACCTTGAGAGTGAGGCTCAAGAGGTTTATGAAGTTATTACACACCGAGGAGGGGGGGTGCAAAGAAAAAAAAACTCATAATCACACAACTTTCCTGAGTGTTATTGTTTGTAATAACTGGTACAAGAAATTAAAAAAAAAAAACTGATAAAGTTAGCCCTGAATAAGTTGTGTTTAGTGCATAAATACAACTCTGTTCTTAAAACGGATTCATTGAGAGATTTCATTTAAAACAGATTCATTGAAACATTTAAACCCTACATTTTAATAAAATAATTAAAATAAAATATGTCTTCTGTCTTACTTATAGAAACTGTGAGTCAGAGCTATATAGTGCAATTGATTGCACTGTGCAGAAGTGCTAATAACTCACTCAGATCAAGTAGTTGAATTAAACCAAATGGCTTAACATATCCTTTTAGCTAAGCATAGTTAAGTAAAAATCTTGGGTTAAAACAGTCAATTTTTTTCTTTTTCTTTTTCCGTCGTGGTAGCTTCCTATGGTTGAACACAGGTTTGACACTGGCTTGCACTGTGAGTTTACATTTGTTGTTCAAAGTCTTCAAACCTGTCTGAAACAAACATCATAATAACAGTGTAATGTCACACCCAGTTATTATGGCATTTGATGTCAGCTGAAATTGGAATAATAAAGGGGGTCACCAGTTATTATAAATGTATTATTATTTATAAAGAATAATCATAAGCTTGCATGGTGGCATACAGTACCATTTGCATTAAAATGTGTTGCTAATGAGTTTCTTTTGCATTTCTCAACGAGTTGCTTGTATGTTGCTGGATCCAGAACAAAGCCTTATATGTAAGCAATAACCCACAATAGGTTATGGAGATTTAATGCACACTTTGGTGTGTTGTGAGGCACGAGGTTGCAGGCTGAATGTTCTTACAGCACCAGAGGCATGCATTAAATCCCCATAACCTCATACCCTGGAGTCAGGTATTGCACTTATAACATGGGTTATGTTTAAAACAAGGAGAAAACAGCAGAAAGGAGTTTTCTCCCTGTTTAAATAACTAAAAAAGTGACTGTATCCTGCAGCATGGACAAATAGATGCCAACAAATAATCCATATCTGAGTGGTTTTATGCATGTAGAAATGTCAGACATACAGTACTCGGATGATGTCTACCACTTCTTGTGCATAATATTCACTGCTACACTGCCTATGATGTTCACTTTGCCCAATCACCCCACCAAAAAAAACAAAGATACTTTGTGACAGAACTGAAGCATCATCTCAGATAAGTAACACAAACATTTTAATAATGTTGTAACTGAGATGGTTAAGTGCTGAAAACTGGTTTAATGGGAGATGCCAATGCATTGTCAACTTGAAAACAATAATTCTAAGCCAGCTCTGTGACATGAGAGCTTAATAGGAACTGTACCGCATAGAAGCCCTATACTTTGTGTAGGCTAATATAAAATTAACAGAGTTGCCATTTTGTGTAAGACATAAATGTATTAAATGTTCAGTGTATTGTACTGCCGCCTAGGACAATGTGGTTAATGAGTGAGCCCCTGAAATCCCACACTACAGAAAGCTCGAGGCTAGGGATACTTTGGAGTTGAGGCGCATGACTTCTTAGAAGGGGGTTTCGGATCACCTGGCATGCATGCAGCCCTGGGCAGCCAATCAGGGAGCAGTGTTGGAATCAGAAAGGAAAGCAGACACTTGAACACTTTTCAAGCTGAATGTAAACAGCTAGACTAACCATGCGGGGGTGGGGTGTCTTGGATGCCCAGGCTCCTAGCAACAGCAAAGTAAATCATACTTTGGTACAGAGGAACACCTTCCAGCACAACTATTTAAGGAAAGGAGACAAGAGAGTTCAACGACTATTTTTAAATACTCTTCTTTATTATTGTACATACCATCTTGCTGCAAGTCGTAGCTTCATGGCGCGAGTCCCCACTTCAGTAAGGCATACTTGGTGGTGCAGTGGAGACTGCCAGGATGCAGTACAATAATGCAGAATTTCTGAGTACACAATTATTTAGCGATTATTCATTTGCATTCACTAATGAGAAATTACTTGCCTGGCTCATTTGGAAACTTCTAATGTAATAGGCCTTATAGGTGGCTGTCATGCTAAAAGCAGCTAACTTCTGCAGTGCCAGTTCCTGTG
Source organism: Neoceratodus forsteri (assembly GCA_016271365.2). Taxonomy (NCBI): domain Eukaryota; kingdom Metazoa; phylum Chordata; order Ceratodontiformes; family Ceratodontidae; genus Neoceratodus; species Neoceratodus forsteri. Next base: position 244,417,856 of record CM028130.1, read on the forward strand.
CCTATTGACAGGAGTTCTCCGCAACCTATACAGAGCTATTACTTTGGGACATTTCCAAATGGGCCAACAAGTATCAAGGTAGATGGTACAATACTAAACAAGAGTACTTAAAAATAAGAGTGGAACTCTCTTGTCTCCTTTCCATGAACAGTCAGATCAACCTCATCATCACAATGTGTATTTGTGTGGGAGGGGGCAGGATAAAAAGAGAAAAACAATAGTAATAGTAATAATAATAAAATAATTTCTTAATTTCTAATCTTCACTGAGATCATTGAAAAGATAACCCTCCGGAACCAAAATTTGCAAGCTGTTATTCAAATTTACAAGTTATGTATTTATATATTTTCTTAATAATTTTTTTTCAAGAAAAGCACACATATATTGGAGTAAAACTCCATTTTTGAAGTACACCCTGTGAGGCTGGGCAAAGACAGATGAATAAACAACAGCATTCATTTGTGACATAGCATCGTTAATAAATTCCCGTGCCAGGAGGCTTCTCTTTTGCAAAAAAGTCTCCATAATTCATCAAATGAGAATCCCCTCCCCCACCCCACCTGGAACATGCAGAACTGTGGACTTGTACATGTACGTATGCACATAGCGGCTGATTTGTTCAAAACAAGATTTCATCCATTTGGTTCCTGTGAGGAAAATTGATTGAAAAGAAACATAATGGAGGCTGTGGGGCAGGGTTTTCATAGTAACTTTTTTTTTTAATTCTTTGATAACCAGGTAAGGCCCACTGGGCACAAGGCCTGTTTTCTGAGATGAGCTGGGAGCACTGGGGAGGTGTCTTGCTCAGGGTCACTTGGTATGCAAGTGGAGGTTACATAGAAAAACATAGAATTTGATGGCAGATAAGGACCGCTCGGCCCACCCAGTCTGCCCATTTCCCTACCTAATGGATAAGCTGCAGATCCTAGTTAACCAGCAGCCTACTTCTTTCTGCCCCAACCCCCTAGAATTGCCTTATGACTGTCCCATACATGCTTGAATTCAACCACTGTTTTTGACTCCACAACTTCTTCTGGAAGGTCGTTCCATGCATCCACAACCCTCTATGTGAAAAAATACTTCCTTACATTACCTTTGAGCTGCCCCCCCATCTTCAAATTGTCCTCCCTTGTTCTTGCACACCTCTTTTTTTGAAGGATGCTACCCTCTTGGACTTTGTTGATTCCCTTGAGGTACTTGAAAGTTTCTATCATGTCCCCCCTCTCCCTTCTTTCCTCGAGGTTGTGGGAACAAACCCAGGTCTGCCAGATGTACCAAGCTTGTTCACAGCAGTGCATTTGGTGAAAGTCCCCAGTGTATTATACTTTTGGAGATGGGGATAGCACATTGTACGGAAGATAAGTAATTGTAAAATGTATTCTTCCAAACTAATAAAAGTTTAAGAACTAATGAGCTTATGCTGTACCATTAGGAAGTTATACAGTTATGGAACTGAATCTTTAGCATTAGAACAAGAAAAAAGAAGCAGAAGAATTAGCTTTTATGTCATGACTATAAGAATAAGGATCCCTCCATAAATATGTTTATTTTTCAGCATGACGCTCCTGGAATAAAAATTAAAAAGTATTTTCGTTCTAAGATCTTCATCCCTGTTTATTTCCATTTCAGGTGCAACATTATTCACTACTGTACTGTCAAGTGATCTTTTGAATCTTTGTACTGTATACGGGACAACTTTGTTAACTAGGCCTTGGTCTAAAGTTTTACCCTGTCAAAAAATACATTTTTAACTAAGTAACTAACTTTAAGAATCCTACCAGTCTCTGTGTTCTACTATTCTGTTTCTAGCAACTGGGACTAATTATAGGATCTTGCTGGTCACATGGCACTTTCAAACTGCAACAAAACAACAACCCGACATCCTGTAATTGAAAGCACCACTCGCATGTTGCTGCAGGTGACACTGAGACTGTACCATTGCCATCTGATGTTACTGAACAGCAAGCTCTCATTAAACTGCAACAGCACAGTTGTATTAAATTGCTGCTATAACAGCAGTAGTCTTTTACACAGTAGGTCAAACCCCTCAAATGGGCCTATCACCCATAAGCACTAAATCTTCCCAAACCTATCAGCATCTTAAAAAAAAACACAGTGATAAACAAAGTCTGTGTTTTTATGTTTGCTTGCACGCATGCGCAAGAAACATAGTGCCATCATCTGAGTTCTTGTAGGTGTGGCACCCTGTCTTCCAATTCAGTCAGTGTGTTTGCAGGCACGGCCACAGTTCATCAATGAATGCTACAGGTGTCTATGACAGCAGTTGAAAATACAGTGGCATACAGCTGAAGGGGAGAGACTGCTTCAGTGAGCAGCGATAAGATAGTGTTGATTAGCATATTGCCGGCAATCCTGCTTGTATACATCTCTGCTTTCTCTTTCTGGAACATAAATTCAGTTTGAAGTGAACTTTTCCTAGGACAATCATTCTGGGAGGAGGCAAGTGACTAAAATGACATCCTAGGAATGTTTCCAAAAAAAGATCTAATTGCCATCCTTGGAATGTTGAGTCAGAGTTCAGGGTAGGAGCGGCATTGACAAAAGCAGGAAAACAGAACCCCAAAGAGACTGAAAAAGTAGATGCAGTTGTTGTCTTTTGGCACACCTGATCAGTATTGTAATAATATTCCCCAACCCTCTGAGTGTCTCTGAATAGCGCTGCCCCCCCACCCGCCACACACAGTATGGCTGTCGGGGGTGACCAATTCCCCCTTGGCTCCGTGCCCCCCCTCCCAGAGTTTTAGGTCCACGCTGGGAGCCCACTGCAGTGTGCATAAGTGAGAATGGTGACGGGGTGCCCAGTCACCTGTCGGCTCAATTAAACCCCCCCAAAAGAAACAGACTTCCAGTTGCCACGCTGGGAGGAGCCCACCCCAGCATGGCAGATGTCCTTATGGCCAATGGGGGTGTCCAATGCTCCATTGGCTCCACTGACCCCCCCAAAAAATCTTCTAGCTGCCACGCTGGTAGCCCACCCCAGCATGGCACAAGTCCTGCGTTGTCTTCCTAAAAAGAAAACAAACACCTGAAACAAAAAGAATGGTCCCTCGTTGATTGTCTTGCCCCCCAACCAGCGCCCACCCTCTGCACATCCACCTCCCCACACCCCCACCTCATCCCATACTTACCTCTGGAGGCTGGCGTGATGATCTTCGGTGAACCGGGAACACGTCCGCACTCTTCAAAGCCGACCGTGAACTGAAGAAATGCCAGTAAGCTGTATAATGGAATAACTAGGGTTTTTTCAACTCTGATGCATATCTCAGGCATTTTTTGGAATTTTGGCACCAAATTTTCAACATGGGGTTTGTGGGACCCCTCCTCATGAATTCTGGCATGGTCATGGCATTAATCACCCTGAAAGGTGATTTAGCGGTCACTGCGCGGAACCATCTTTTGGGACCGATTTACGAAATGACAGTGTCACAGTTCATGAGGTGGTCCCCAGAAACCCTATGTTGAGGTGATGTTCATTCAAAAATGACTGATGTCCTAGCGTCGTTAACGGTTCATGCATGCTCTTAAGTTATAAAATTTTTAATATTTTCACTCCAGATTTTCAACATTGCCATTTTACCACACCTCCTTATGAGCAGTACAGCTGTCATTTTTCACATGTTGCCCAAAATGTGTTTCCATGCATGTAGCGCACAATGGTGCAGTCGGTGTGCGAAATCAATGTTCGGGACAGATTAAGAAAATCACAGTGACACCGTTAATGAGCAGGGGTCTTAAAATGGCTATGTTAAAAATTTGGCGACAAAAGTCCATAAAATGACTGTGTTACTAGCGAGCATAGCGCAGTTTCCACACACCCTCGTAAGTTCATGAATTTGTAATATTTTCAGTCCAGATTTTCACCACTGGCATTTTTCCACATTTACTTATGAACAGTACAGCTGTCATTTTTCGCACCATTGCTAAAATGTGTTTTCACACTTCCAGTGCAGAAATGCGTGGTCGCTGTGGGAAATCACTATTCGGGACAGATTAAGAAAATCACAGTGACATTGTTCATGAGCGGAGGTCCCAAAATGCCTGTGTTGACAATCTGCTGTAAGAAATCCCAAAACTAGTTACATTACGGGTGTGTATTGCACAGTTTCTACAAGTGCTTGTGACTGCACTAGTTTTTTTCATATTTTCACTGCAGATTTTCAACATTGCCAATTTTTATACCTCCCCATGAACAGTACAGCTGTCATTTTTCCCATCCTGTTTGAAATGTGTTTTCACACCTGTGGTGCCAAATAGCGTAGTCGCTGTGCAAAATCAGCTTTTTGCTAATGAACTGATATTGCCACTGTTCATGAGGTGGGGGTCACAAAAAAAACATGCTGACAATTTGGAGTGAAAATACCAAAGAACGGCTGAGGCATTAGGGTTTCCGACCATAATGCCCCACCCTGTAGAGATTGACAGGCATCAGGGGTGTGACTTGGGATTGTCGCCTGTAATTCTCATACCATTCCACCCCCACCCACACCCTGCAGCCAGTGAGAGGCATCGAGGTGTGCCTTGGACTCTTCGGCCCCAAAGTTCACCCCATTCTCCTATACAGCACCCATCTCACATATTTCCTGATGGAGTAGGGTGAACATAAGGGCCAAAGACCCCAAGGCACACCATGACACTTGTCGGTGTCTGCAGGGTAGGGTGTGGTGAAATGGCATGGCCGATATGCCTGATGGCCCAAAGGCACACCCCAATGCCTGTCAATATCTGCAGGGTGGTGGTGGGGTTGGCTTCAGTTTAATGCTTCACTGCCATTCCTATTATGCAGCTCTGTAACTCCTACACTACCAATGCCAATGCCAGCAAGCAAACATTCAGCATTGACAAATGCTTGTTATATAGTGTCTCTAATCAACCCCCTCCCATCCCCCAGTTTGGCCTCACACCCACAAACACAACAGAGCTCCCAAGTCACCCTAATCATAACAAATACAAGTGTACAATGTAAGCACTTTTTATAACTTTTTTATTATACACCATTTCAAGATATACCACCAGAACTGCTGTGGATAAGTGAGCATGTGCAAGCCACATACACTGTCAGCTTCAAGAAAATGTAGGATGAGTAATGGTAGTTTACTCACCTGGTAAAGGTGATTGCTTGAGCATCACCTTACAGCATCCCCCCATCCATTACCTTCTAGGTTATGTCCATCTCATAGACTACTGATGCACATGTGACCAGATGTTTGAAATCTGATCTGCCTTGGTCCACCTCCTATCCACATGACTTCAGTTCGAATCTTCTCAACCTGTAACATCTTTCAAGTACTGTGGTTAGGTTATAACAAATTAACATTTTACCTGACATAGATGGATTAAGTGAGGAGATTACAGGCGATTTGAGTGTCATTTTAATGTTGGCTCACGCATGAGCAGCCAACATATTGCAGTAGTAGCAGATTTGGAGGCGTGGTCACTGTTTGGTGAATGCAGGGCACACAACAGCAGGTGCATCCCCATTCCCCAATCAGGCAGCATGCAGGCACCACATCAGCAATTTGAAATGTGGCAACCACATCTAACAAAAGGTCTGCTGCAATGAGAGTGGGGCTCCCATGCAGCGTGACCACAACACGCCTCCCAACATGCACGCAACACTGCCGCCGCCTCCTGTCAGAATGCTGACGGGGGAGCCCACTCCCCATCGGCATAATAACCCCCATCCCATTTACAGTGTATGCTGAGGGGGTTCCCAATCCCCCTCAGCATCATGCGTGCCCCCCAACAGTTTTTCTTTGCCGACAGGGGCCCTAGTCCCCATCAGCTTCAGTGCCCAAGTGATGTTGCCAATGGGGGAGCCCACTCCCCTTTGGCATTATGTAACACCCCCTCCCACTTTTGTTGTGTTCTGACGGGGGTGCCCAATCCCCATCGGCATAATGTAACCCCCCCTTTTGCTATGTGCCGATGGGGGTGCCTAGTCCCCCATCGGCTACAACTGACCCCCCAAAAAAAGAGTCCATTGGCATGCTGGGAGCCCACCCCAGTGTGCCACATGCCCGTAAAAAAAAAAAATTCCCAGAATTTTTTTTTTACCCTGTCAAAAAAGAAAACTGTCCCTCATGGTCTCCCTGCCCTCCTCCCACAACCCACAACCACCCACTGAGCACCTTGCACCCCAACACCCCCTCACCCCAAACTTACCTCTGGAGTCGGGCGCAATGATCTTCGGTGGACCAGGAATATGTCTGCACTTTTCAAAGCTGACCGCGAACTGAGGAAATGCCGGTAAGCTGTATAATGGAATAAATAGGGTTTTTTCCAACTTTGATGAATATCTCAGGCATTTTTGGGAATTTTGGCACCAAATTTTCAACATGGGGTTTTTGGGACCCCACCTCATGAATTCTGGCACTGTCATGGCATTAATCGGCCCCAAAAGGTGATTTTGTGGTCACTGCATGGAATCACCTTTCTGGACCTATTAACAAAGTGACAGTGCCAGTGTTCATGAGATGGGCTCTCAAAAAGCCAATGTTTCAATCTGGTGAAAAAAATTCCAAAATTGACTGTTTTAAGAGCGAGCATTGTGCAGTTTCCACACATGCTCATAACTTCATGAATTTGTAATATTTCACTCCAGATTTTCAAAATTGGCATTTTCCACATCTCCTTGTGAACAGTACAGCTGTCATTTTACATATCCTGGCTGAAATGTGTTTTCACACGTCCAGCGCAGAATAGCACGGTCGCTATGTGAAATCATTTTTGGGACAGTTTCAGGAAATGATGGTGACACTGTTCATGAGCAGAAGTCCTAAAATACCTATGATGAAAATTTGGTGACAAAATTCCATAAAATGACTGTGTTACAAGGCGTGTGTTGTGCAGTTTCCACGCAGCCTTGTAAGTTCTCAAATTTGCACTATTTTCATGCCACATTTTCAACACTGGCATTTTTTTACACCTCCCTATGAACAGTACAGCTGTCATTTCTCACATCCTGCCCTAAATGTGTTTTTGCACCTGTGGCACACAATGGCGTGGTCACTGTGCGAAATCAACGTTTCAGGCACATTAACAGAATCACACTGCCACTGTTCATGAGGGGAGGTCCCAAAATGCCTATGTTAAAGATTTGGTTAAAAAAAATCAAAAAAATAATTGGATTACTGATGTGTATTGCACAGTTTCTATGTATGCTCATACCTTCACCAACTTATCATATTTTCACTCCAGATTTTCAATGTTGCCATTTTTTTACATCTCTTCATGAACAATACAGTTGTCATTTTCCACATCCTGCCTAAAATGTGTTTTCATTCCTGTGTCGCCAAATGGCATAGCCACTGTGCAAAACCACCGTTCAGCTAATAAACTAATAGTGCCGCTTTTCATGAGGTGGGCTCACAAAAAGCCCATGTTGAAAATGTGGGGTGAAAATACCAACACACGCCTATGGTGTTAGGGTTTCCAGCTGTAGCACCACACCCTGTAGAGACTGACAGGCTTCAGAGGTGTGACTTAGGATCATCAGCTGTAATGCTCACGCCATTCCACCCCCACCCTGCAGCCAGTGACAGGCATTGTGGTGTGCCTTGCACTGTTTGGCCACAAAGTTCACCTCATTCTCCTATACTGCACCCACCTCAGCTTATTTCCTTATGGAATGGGGTAAGTATAATGCTCAAAGATCCCAAAGCACACCACAACACTTGTCAGGGTCTACAGGGTAGGATGAGACAAAATGGCATGAGCGTTATAACTGTCGACCCAAAGGCACACCCCAATGCATGTCGGTCTCTATAGGGTGGGGTTGGGGTTGGTGTCATTTTAATACTTCACTGCCATTCCTATTATGCATCTCTAACTCTGGCACTGCCAATGCCAATGAGATGACATTCAGCATTGACAAATGCTTGTTATTTCCTATTTTAAACTGACTGAATTTGCCAGCCCATACGGCATGCCAGTATCGTGGGAGAGTGTAGCGAGTAGTGGTGTGCTTTAGCTGGGTTGTCATCCGATGCGAAGGGAGGGCACTGGGATGCTGTAAGGTGATGCTCTTGTAATCACCTTTACAAGTGAGTAAACTACCATTGCATATTGCATCACCTTACAGCATCCCCCCATCTATTACCTTCTGGGTTGTGAGAAGCAGTGACCCAACTTGGGGAGGGATTGGTTGACAATCCATCTAGGTCCCCACACAGTTTCGAAGGACCTTCCTAGCGAAGGATACTTTTTCTGCATTGAGTGCATCAAGTCTGTAATGTCTGGTGAATGTGTGCACTGAGGACCAGGTACTGTAGCTGTGGTACAGATATCCTGAATCAATGCTCTGTTTATTTCTGCCCATAAAGTGGAGATAGCTCTAGTGGAGTGTGCTGTGATGCTCTGTGAGCTTTGCAGTCCTTTCAACTTATATGCCTCATTGATGGTTCACTTGATTCAGGCGGACAGAGTAGATTGTGCTGCAGCTTAGCCTCGTCTGGGTCCATTGTGTATCCCAAATAGTCTGTCTGAGATGTGGAAGTCCGTAGTTCTGTCAAGGTATATGGTGATAAACCTCTTCAAATCCCAGTGTATTGTTGATGTAGTGTGGTTGTCGGTCTTCTGCATATTCATAGCAGGGAGTTCCAGGGTTTGTGAGGTGTGGAAAGTGGTGGCAACTTTGTGGAGAAATGCTGGTGTAGTTCTCAAGGTTACTCCATCATTGTGAATGATCAGAAAAGGTGATTTGCATGACAGCGCTCTTATCTCACTCAGCCTCCTGGCCGAACTTATAGCCACCAGGAAAAGAGTTTTGTATGAGGCACATTTTAGGTCTGTTGTGATCATGGGCTTGAATGGAGTGATCGCTAGGGTATCTAAGACTATATTGAGATCCCATGGTGCCACCACCGGCTTTACTTTGGGGTGAATGTTGGAAGCTGCTTTTAAGAATTAAATTGTGTCTGAGTGTGAACCTGGAGAACGGTTGTCAATGTGGCCTGCTCCCACTCCTATTGCTGCCATTTGTACTCATTGGGAAGATGTGGATAGACCTTTGTCTAGTTCTTGTTGCAGATATAGCAGGATTTGTGGAATAGTAATGGCACACAAATCAAGGGTTTTTTTTGTTCTCCATTTCTGGAATATTGCCCACTGTCTCTGATAAGTGTTTGTGGTGGACTGGTGTCTAGAGCGTAGCATGGTGTCTACTACTTGTGGACAGTATCCTTTATGTAACAGTCTTTGTCTTTCAGCAGCCAGGTCATGAGGTGTAGGGATTGATGGTTTGGATGTCATATTGCCTCCTGAGTTAGTAGGTCCTTCCGTATGGGGATTCTCCATGGTGTGTCTATCGCCATCGAGAAGATTGTCACAAACCAGTGCCTCTGGGGCCAGTATGATGCTAACATTACCACAGTTGATTCTGTTTGTTGAATCTTGCCCAGTACCTGAGGTATCAGAGGAATTGGTGGGAAAATGTATGCTCTGCAGAACTGCCAGGTTTGTGAGAGTGAGTCTGTTCCTAGGGATGATGGCTCATTGAATCTGGAATAGAATAGCCTTAGTTGTGAGTTTTTGACTGTTGCCATTAGGTTGATCTCTAGAGGGCCCCAGTATTGGACCAGCTTTTGGAATGTTGCTGGATATAGGGTCCACTTGCCAGGGGCGATGTCTTTTCTGCGGAACCAGTCTGATTGAATGTTCAATTTTCCCACCAAGTGAACTGCTGTGATGGATTGCAGGTTGCTTTGTGCCCAATTCAGTACTTTCCGTGCTTCTCTGAGCAGTCTTATGCTGCGCGTGCCACCTTGGTTCCTGATGTAGGCCACTGTGGCTTTGTTGTCTATCTGATTAGAACCCGCTTGTGGATTATCCGAATTCTGAAGTGGTGCAGGGCATGATATACTGCTCTCATCTCTAGGAGATTGATTGGCATTTTTGACTCAGTTGTGGACCACTTGCCTTGGGCTGGTACTTGTTCTAGTGTGGCTCCCCATCCCAGTAGGCTGGCGTCCATGTCTATGATCACCTCTGGGTTGATGTCTAATGTAACCCCTTTTGATAGGTTGTATTTGTGGGTCCACCATAGCAAGGATTTCTTGGCAGAGGGAGACAGAGTGACTGCTTTGGATAGATCCTATCTTAGTCCTGATTGACCTGTATTGTGAAAAGTTGAAGGGTGCGCATGTTCCACATGGTCCATGGAACCAGACCTATGCAGGAGGCCATGGACCCGAGTGTCTGAAGTATTGCTCATAGTGCTGGATGCTCGGTGATGCTGAGCACCCTGGCTTGTGTTAGGACCTTGTCCAATCTCCTCGGGGACAGAGTTACTCTGCCCTCTTTCATGTTGATGAGTCCTCCCAGGTGTTCTATTGACTGGCTGGGTTTGAGACTGCACTTTTCCCAATTAAGTACACATCCGCAAGCTTGTAGGACTGATGGAACCATTTGGGTGTGTTGATGGGCTAGTTGTGTGGGCCTGGTTTGGATCAGTCAGTTGTCCAGGTAAGGGATCACATGAATGCCCTGCTGTCTCCGAGTGGCCGCCACTGTCACCGATACTTTGGTGAACACTCTGGGTGCTGAGGCCAGTCTGAATGGTAATGGCTGAAATTGGTAGTGCTGGCCTAGAATTTTAAATCTTAGGTACTGGTAGTGAGACGGTCTGATGGGTATATGTAAGTAAGCATCCTTCATGTCGATAGAGGTTAGGTAATCCCCTGGTCTGATTGACCGCAGTGTCAAGCTGAGGATTTCCATGTTGAATCTTTTTTATTATACAAATCTGTTGATGGATTTGAGTTCTAATGCGGGTCTCATGTCCCCTGTCTTTTTTGGGACCAGAAAGAAAATGGAGTATATTCCTTGGTCATGTTGCTCTTTTGGGACTAGTGCGATTGCTTTGTTTTACAGGAGGGAGGTCAGAGTAGACTTGACCATTTGTATTTTTTCTGGTTGGTGGGAGACAGGGGATACTACTGAACTGTTCATGATGGGTTTCTGCTGGAACTCTATGGAGTACCCTGGGACACTATCTCCAATACCCATTTGTCTTGTGTTGATTTGCTCCATACATGGCAAAATTGCATTAGGCATGCTCCCACTGTGGGATGTGAGCTTGAATTTGAGGTTGTTAGGTTGCAATAGGCTGTGGCATAGACAGTTGGTTTGGGTCCAGTTTCTGGAGAAATTGGCATTGAATCTGCCTCTCTGACCTCTGTCCTTCATTCTAGCTCTGCCATTGCTAGAGAAAAATGCCAGCTTGAAGTTGAATGATTTGTTTTGATAGTAGTGGCCCATCTGCCTTCTATCTTGTCTTCCCTGAAGACATGAAATCTACCGTGAAAGGCCAAGAGGTACGAGTTCTTTGAAGATTTATCGCTGTCAAGGCTTTTACTGTCTCCCTTGTGTTTTACATATTTCTCCTGGCCTTCCGCAAAGACCAGGTTGCCCTTAAATGGCAACTTGTTGAGCATGGTTTTTAATTCTGCATCCATGTTCCATATTTTGAGCCAAATCAAATGCCTCACCCTGTTGGTGAGTGTGACCATTCTCACTGTCATTTTAAAGCATCTATGGACATGTCTGTGGCATACTTGGCAGCCTGGATTGCATATTGAGTGAGATCGGACTGTCCAGAGTCAGGTTCCAGATTGGATGCCAGTTCCTCGTGCCATGTGACAAGTGCTCGAGATGTGTATGTTGCAGCTATGTTGGCTCCGCAGGCTAGGCCAGTCATTTCGAAACACTTCTTCATATAATCTTCCATTCTTTTATCTGTAGGGTCCTTGAGGGAGGTATTAGTTTCTGAGGGGAGGACAGTTTTTTTACATAATCCTGTGACCTGGTGGTCTACCTTCGGTAGGTTACACCATAACCTATTTATGTCCTCCTGTATATGATAGAAGCAGTCAAATGTCTGTGTTTCAGCTATTCTTGCTGGGTCATTGGCCTCCCATTCTTTTGTGATGACCTTGGTCAGGGATTCACATATCTGGAAGAAATCATCCCTCTTTTGTTTTGCTCTTGTCAGGGGGTTCAGTTTGGGCTCTGTTTTTGGTTCGATCAGTTTGAATCATATTGTTTCCTTGACTGCTCTAAATAGTTCAGGAAGAGCCTCCTCAGTAGTTAATTTCCTTGTTAGCATAAGCTCTTCCTCTGAATCTTGATGTTGCTCCTCCTCTCCTGAGTTGGTGTTGGCCATGTCGTCGGGGGGGGGGGGTTCATCTGGGTCCACATCATGCTCCTTATTGGCTGGTTGGGATGAGGAGGTGCTCATACTTGGTCTCTGATCGACCACCACTGTGGGTCTTTTGGGTAAGCCTACTGGTGCAGGTTTGTTGATCTTTGCCATTTCCTCCATGTACTCCAGTATTTTGAGCATAACTATTTGCTGTGTGCGGAAGAATTCTTCAGCTGTGGAGGGAAGCTTGGGTTGAGTATCCTCCAGAGATTCTGTGGCTACTTCCATCTCATCGTCTACCATTTGCTACAGGTAGGGCAGTGGGGGGGTCTGACTGTTTTGGGAGCAAGGCAATCTGGCAGGTTCTACACTTCTTGGACTTTGCCATAGTGTGAGAGCCTGTGTAAAGACAAAGGAGGGGGGAGAAACATGATGGTTGTTAGGACACAGGTCTATTTAACTGAGACATATATGATAAGTATATTCACGTGAATCTGTCTGCGATCCTTCAAATTGTAAAGGCTCTTAAGCTGAATAGTGCCCTTGGGGGAGAAAAAAACAGCCTTAATTCTGGAACAGGCAGTATAGACTAGCAGACTGTTTCTGCCTAATCATATTTAATTTTGCAGTAAAATGGGTTGTTATTCCTTAATATGTCACATAATGGACAGTAGGTGGCAGCATGTCCCATAATAAGCACCATGTGGGGGTAGAGGATTGGGTAGAGAACTGTGAAATTGACTGGGGTTGCCTTCTCCCCTGTGCTGGCATGTGTAGTGCTGGGAAGTACAGTTAAAGTGGCGTGCTGCGCCTCCTCCCCTAGATGTCTGAGTTTGTATGGCGCTGTTGGGCAGTTGTGGCATTATCCACCAGTGCGCACACTCCATTCGTTGAACATGCATGCATGGGGATGTGAGCCGCTTGAACACCAGCTGAAGAAGACAAAGAAGATGAAGGTGGAGTGCAAGATGGCTGTTTCAAGATGGTGGAAGACGAGAACTGAACCTGTTGCACCTTGTAAGCATGGGACACCAGAGCGAGGGCCAGTCCGCTTTACCTCCTAAGGGAGCAGGGAGCATGTTGGGAGGGTTGCTCTGGAGGAACTGTGCCTTTCCGGTTAAGTCACACAGAGGAGTCTGTGCTGACTGCTGAAACTGGGCAACATTTCTAAATTTTGGTATTTTGTCTGTTTTCCGGCCGCATAATGTTACTGAGGAGTGGGTGCTGGAGAAAAAATACACTGGTGCTACTGCTGCTGCTGCTGCCTTACATATTAGCAGGGTTTGCTCATAAGGGGACCCTGCGCACATAAGGATGGATTGAACCGCTTGTAAGGGGCTCACCCTCCTAGCTGCCATTTAGAGTTTTTGTCTCTAGGAAGTAGCGTACGGGACACCATTTTTAAATCATCAGGCTACACGCTGAGTAGGATACAGTTGAAAACTGATTCTTTTAAAACTATACTGTTCTGAAGTCCTGTGGATAGGAGGTGGACCAAGACAGATCAGATTTCAAACATCTGGTCAGATGTGCATCAGTAGCCTATGAGATGGACGTAACCCAGAAGGTAATGGATGGGGGGATGCTGTAAGGTGATGCAATATGCACGGATGAAGTGATGTCCCCTCATGACTAGTCTGTTGTCTGTCACATTAGAGAGTATTGATTCAGACTGGTAAAGAAAATAATCCCTCATAAAGCAGTGAAAAGATCTGAAACAAAATAGTCAAACATTCAGCACACTTGTTCCTAATTTTATTCACATATCCATGGCATACACAGCATATGCCATGGGCTCCATAGAAATTCACCATTTATTTTCTGCATGAAGGTTTGACCTCTATAAAACTCACTGATGGTCACAAGTGAGATCAATAGAGGTCAATAGTGTCAATGGCTTAGTAGGTAGCACACTCGCCTCTGAGGCCGGGAGATCAGAGGGTTGTGGGTTCAGTTCCCACATCTGGCACTTGGGTTATTATCCCAGTACTGACACTGCAGTGCAGCATGAGAGGGGTGCTGTACTTCTGAGGTGCCATCTTTCAGATGAGATGTTAAACTGAGGTCCCATCTGCCCGGATTGGTGGTAGCTCAGGTGGATGTTAAAGATCCCATGGCACTTATCCAAAAGAGTAGGAGAATTTTGTTTTTATTAAATATTCAAAACATCACAACAACAGAAAACAGTCAAAATCAATCATAAAAAATACATAAACAAAACACCTGTCTTCAAGTAATAGGAACATCCGAATCAGTGACCCAGGGAAGATTTTTCCACACATTCCTAATACACACATCAGTTTGATAGGATTTTTCTTTATAATACAGACATCAAATTTCTTTGGAAATACTACCAACAAGGTCTTCATACGACAGTAATTTTTATTGTAATGTAAATAGGCATCGGGCATTCCAAACATTGCTCTTGGGATCCAGGAGGAACAGATAATCACCAAGGCAGGGATACAGATAAAACAAGACCCAATGAGGATACTGGGTATTAAATTGTGAGGTCTAGATCCTGCATTCTGTAACTGGTCGGAAGGACGTCTAGTAGTGGAAAGTAAAATTGATAGGTGGAAATCATGGCCTACGGTCAAACCAAAAAGGGCAATATGCTTAAGACATTTATTATTACATTTTTTTTATATGTGAGCTGCATATTTCCACTGCCCGTAAAATTGGAATCTAGATTGTATATTGCTTTTTTCCTACTCTTGTGGGGTAGCAGATTAAACCCCATTAAATGTACAGTCACATGTAAACCCATCAAAAATGGGGAACTAAAAATAGAATAATGGATAGGTTAGTGTCCATACCAGCAGGAGGTTCTGGACACATTTGAACCTCGAGAGTGAAGCTTGAGAGGTTCCTGTGTCCAGAACCTCGACATGGTATTGCTCATCAGTAATGGACACTGACTTATTTTTAATTTTTTTTAATATATGGATCTGATTTTTGTGTTTTTGTAATAAGTGCTTGGCCAGTGCAGGAAAGGCTCGGTTGTGGATGACTGACACAGTGTATTGCTCTGATGTCCTCGCCCCGCCCGCCACTCCCCATAAGCAGGCTATAGTTGAAATGTTTTTAGTTTTGTTGGCAGTCCTACTGCTTGTTGATGTAAACATGCAGGATCAACCACACAAGTCCTTTCTTTTTTAAAAAACAAAGAAAAAAAATGGCAAAAAGCATAGGATGAGATACACTCTCATTAAGCTAAAGATGGCCGCCACATTTTTAAAAGTCTTCCGCCCACCACAGAGAGAAAGCAGCCAATCCTGCTCACGCTGCTTGAATGACACTTCTTGCATGACCTGGCATAGGAGACTGTTAACACTTGCGCTGTTTAGTTTCAGTTATAATAGTATCATTCAGATCCCCGAATGATAGTATTACGGGCTCTGAACGATACTATTATCACTTTGAAACAGTTGTATTATTAGTTCAGGGACAGTGGTATTGCTGAGAATTTTTTGTATACTTTTTCTATAGTATTAGTTTTACAATCCATATACTAAATATGATTAATCCTGTCATTTTCTTTTTTACTATCTTCCTGTATGCTAATTTATTACTAATCATATAAGGACATGAGAAATTTTGGACCTCAATTCTTAAGTCTCGAGGGGGCTATTTTTTTCAAAAATGGTAAGTAGGGATCTAGAGAGTGTTCCGCAATTTACCAGATGGAATGGTAGTCTACTTGATAGATTATTTTTTTATTTTAAATTTTCTATTATCTCTTTATCCTCTGGAGCCCTGGCAGGCAGCTTTGGCCCTACAGATGGAGGGTCTCTCTCTCTGGTCCCACCTCTCCCATACTTGCAGCCCCCGGTAGTTCCCCCATTGATTACCCCCTGTGGCAGGGCAAGGCGGAGGCTGTCAGCTTCTTCCCCCTCCTGGACACCCAATCCAGAATCCGGGGATGGTCCTCAGGGGTGGTGGATCAACATCGAGCCTGCCAGGCTAATTTTCCTCCATTTTTGCCTGCCTCACCTCCCTTCTGATGTGAGGAAGTCAGATCATGCCTCCTAACCTGTACTGCCCTCCAGCCACCATTAGAAGACAGTCAATGAACAGGATGACTAGTCTCCCTCCCCCCGAGAGAGGAGTGCAGTCCTCTGGACACTTGATTCTCTCTCCCCTCTGCTGACCCCAGGTGGCCTGGGCTCATTACCGAACCCAGATCATCGGTGTGGTGCAAGGTGTAGTGACAAGCACCTAAACCTCCAGCACCACAGGCCAGCCAATGATAGATTATTTAAAAAAAAAATTGAAACAATGGAAGTTATTCATTCATGATTTTATGCATAAATCAAGGAAGGAAATTTGTCACCACATATTGACTACACAGTTCTTCACTACTCTTTGTTTCCAGTGCCCTTTTGGAATAACTGAGAAATGTTTACTGTATCAACTTGTCGAACCATGGATACCCCCAAATGTGTGGGACACCATGCGGTTCTGTTGCCACAATAGATTAAATGTCAGAAACAACCACCATCATAAATCTATACAGGAGAGATATTGTCTTAAAGAACAGTGCATACAGCAACATGAATCTATGGAGCATTTATTCATAGAATGTTCTTACATCTCAAATGTATGGTCTTTACTTGCAAGACAATGGGCACTCCCACAGTTTTCCAGAATGTCTTATTATGTTTAAGTGTATGATACATTTATTGGAGCTTGGAGAAATTTTCATCCAGGCACATTACGAGTAATTTTAGCAATCATAAAATGGGTGATTTGGCAGGTTAGATGCCAATACATCTTACAACAGAAATTTGTGCTCATACAGTAATTGGCATTGTAAAACAAGTGAATAAGGAGGCACTTATACAAAAGAGAAACAAGGAGGGTCAACTCCTGTTTTGGGCAGCTGGTGGAGGAACAGGCCCTGGCATCCACCATAACTGTAAACTGTTTTATTTTTCTACACCGGTGTACTTGGTGGGTCAGTAGTTTCTTTCTAGGCTCTTTATATCCTTTCTAAATGTAATGTTTCTAGCAACCTGAAAGATCATGCATTTATTGCCACAAGTTAGGTTTATACTACTCCCTTAATGAAGAGTTTTTACACTTATGAAGAGTGATATTTTGAGAATGTTTCATTAAATCTAAATTCTCAGCACTGATTGGTACTGTTTTTCTCACAATGATTGTCTTACCTTTTTGCTAAGGGATTGGAATGTATATCTGTCTTGTAGCTTGTTTATAATTGTTTGAAGTATTGTTTTTCAAATAAAAAAAATCCTCTACTCTTGTGAAATGTGCCCTGGTTCTTTTACTGCCATGTGCTATTAGTGAACAGCAAGCTCTTATTCCAGCACCTCAAATGTAGACACAACTAGAACTATACAAAATGCTTCATAGTTTGGTGAAACACCACAGTCCAAAGATGTCAGACCCAGCAATCTAGTAACATTGTTTTCCTTTTGGGGCATGCAACTTTTGGAGTAATTAGGGAGGATTTGCAAAACAGTTTACAGTATTTTAACCAAGTCTCATTATGTTAGACTTTTGGTACAGGGACTTGTGACATATACTGTAATTAGGATTTTTCATTAGTGCATATTATAGACTTTCTGCTATATCACATTTCATTTGGTCTACTGTGTGTCACACCTGCTGCCTCTTGCATGCATCTTCAAAACTGCTTGCACCTACAGTTTGGCAAAAGCTTCCAAAAAGTACTTCCATGTGCAGTAAAATCAGTCTGTGTTTCTTAAGGGACTAATGCATCACATTTGAAAAGTACCATGAATACATTTTGCCTGCCAGGGCTTTGGAAATCTGGCCACTGGAGTCCAAATAAGTGCTGGTCCTGATTTTTTCATGAGCACAGATTGCAAAAACTCTGTTTTTGTGTAATAGATACTGGCCCGGATATTCAGAAGGGTTGCGCATGGCGTAACACTGTTGCCCCATGCGCAACTCACTGATGCGCCCCAACACAATATTCAAACGGGGATTGTGCCTGGCACAAATCCCGATGTGCCAAAGCCCATCAGTAATGTATGCTGTGCAGGTGGGGGGGGAGTGCCCATGCATACTCTGCACATCCCGATATTCAGCCCGGGATGTGCTGAGCCCATGCATGTGCAACCCCTGCTTGCACTGCACACAGGTGAGCCAAAAAAAAAAGGAACATCAGCTGGCCACCCACAGGTGAGCTGCAGTATTGCAGGGTGCAACACGGCAGCTGCCACCTGTGGGTGTACCAACTCTAGCTGCACCTGGTGACGATACTCAATGCCAATCGGGCATACCATAGAAAAGGATCCTCCTAAATCCCTGGTGGTCCAGTGGAATGCTCGCAGCCCGATCGCGGGCATAAGTTAAAATAAAAGAAGTCCAATATCCCTGGTGGTCCAGTGGACCGCTCGCAGCCCGATCGCGGACATAAGTTAATGTCAAAGAAGTCCAATATCCCTGGTGGTCCAGTGGACTGCTGGCAGCCCGATCGCAGGCTTATGTTGTAAAACGTAGAGGTTGAATGACCCTGGTGGTCCAGCGGTATCCCCTTCCCACATCCACAGAGCCCCACCGCTCTGCTCCACCAGTCAGTGGCAGGTGGCCGGTTATTTAAATCAACATATGCCCACGATCGGGCAGTGGGACATATTGCCGCGCTGTGCAGGGGCATCAGTCCCTGATGGCTGCTGCCTGGCAGGGTGCCAGGCACACGTCACCAGCGATCGGCGCACCTGCATGCAAATGGGGCCATAAAGACATGCTAATGGCTCCATTTGTACCTTGCATGCATTATGGCCCCATTTGCATGTGCACTTTTGAATATCTTGGTTGTTGCACATAGCACAATGGAACTTGCACTAGCACATCCCACTGCTCCACTCTGGCCACTTGCGCTGGCACAGTGCCACTGTGCCATGTACACTGCGGGTGGCCAGGGTGCGATATTTAACACTGCTGTGCCATGGCACAGCTCCATTGAATATCACCCTGTCAATGCCCCTGTGCAGCCAAGTTGCGCTGCACCCAGACTTGTGCCACAGCCTGGCGCAGTCTGAATATCCGGGCCTCTATGTTTAGAATTTAGCCATTTTCTTGTATTGGCAAAAATGACATAACACTCACCTATTTTCAAACAAAATCAATATTTGTGCAGAAAAACAAAACCTTTTCTCATGAAAATCTGCAAAGTTTGCACAAAATCTCTGATTTCCACTTGAAATAGTAATTTTTTACACACTATTTTTCCAAAAACATGGCAACTTTTGTGCAAATTTTGCCCTTTCACGAAACAATACTTGTGGCAGTGTGCATGTCCACTTTGACCAGTCTTTGTCCAAAAAATGGCTTTAAGTATTTTTTTTAGATCCAAAAATGGTACTCTGTATGCAGGGCAGTAGTGGCATGGATGCAAGCCTTTCAGAAAATGAGTTGTAAGCAGTTTTAGATGCAAGACCAACCTGGAAGTCAACATTTTGTTCTCAGTATCTTTGTTTACTCAACACTCATTTTATTGTGCAATTTCTTGCTCAAGCTAGCCCCACTGAGATGCAACATTTTGTTTCCATTGGAGTAGAATCTTCAATCCAGTTATACAGCTGGTTGCCATTGAAGCACAGGAAGGTCAAGTGGCTTGTTCAAGGTCACAGCAGGACTGGGCAAGTGGATGTGGTGGGAGATACTCCTTGGTTTTGTCTTTCACTGTACTTGGCTTCAACCACTACAGTAGATTCCCCTTCCACATAGATTACATTATGCTGTAGTGCCTTGCAATTTTTATTCTTCTCTGCAGAGTATACTGTCTCATTTATACCCAGCTAAAAGACAGATAGATACAGCAGAATAGTCTGAGTAAATATGTTTTAGTAATGAAGAGCATTGTAATAGCCCATCTTTTAAGCATAGCCATCAATTGTTAAAATAATCTTTATATGCATGACAAAGTGTCTGATGCTACACTTTAGCTATGATAAACTATTTGTTTTGCATAACATTTTATTACATTCCTCACTGGAATTTCATTTGAAGTGCTATTATTTAGCTGATTGCCCATTTCTGCTTACACTCACCTTTTCCTATGTGGTATCCCAGACTTGCCAACTCTGTCACCAGACAAATCTATGTAGTAGTCTCAGTGCTGTGTAAGAATATTTATATTGGTAGGATTTTATTTTTTTGTAAGTAAGGTGTGAGCTGGGATTCCTAACTGATGGCATGCAGGAAGTCTTTTCAACTTCTTGCGGGTCAGAACGGGCAAATCTAAAGCTAAAGCAAAAACATCATATGACAAAATGAAATATTGCAGTCAATTTACAAAATAGAGTTACAGTATGTTTTACAGTAACTCAGAATCTATTACATTCAAAAGACCAGTGTGATCCAGTGGCATCACTTTCTCCTTCTCCTGTGCCATCTCACCTAGGCCTGCACCAGTGGTACTGTATATTCACACAGGTGTTATATGGTATATTGGCCTGAGTTAACCAGCAGATGACATTGTAATGGTAGGACAGAAGATCTGCTGTTAATCTGGGGTGGTTGCAATGCACTCAAATTGACGAGCACCTAAAGATACAAAGTTCTAGCTCACCAATTGAAAGGGCTTGTTGTTTTAAGACGTTCATCCCCCTTTAGAAATGATCCCTTTAGGGACTACTTAATTAGCCTTTAATTCAGCCTGTTATTCAAAGAGGGTTTTCTCCTAAATTAGTACTTAAAGGGGCTTGTTCTTCAGTGAAGTTCTCCTTCTAAATTAGCCCTAAAAATGTCTTATTTAAAATAGCAGACTTTGCAATATCTACCTTACCCTGCTGGCTGCTGAGTTCTGCTGAGTAACTGGGAGTCTTTGCAGTGCAGATTGCTTTACTCCCTCCTGCAAAAGGAAGAGTGATGCTAAGGATGCCAACAAGTTTTTGACTGCCATCTGGAGGCCCCTCTACTGAACAAGTCATGTGACCATTAGAGAACCAAGACACCTCAGGGTTTTGGGAGGTGAGAGTTGATTGCAGCATCATATGATGTCAATACATATGCTTTGCACTACTGCCAATGCTGCCTGCTTCCACTCTTTGCATCTGGCATTTAAACAGGTCAGATAGAGATTGGCATGATTCAGGCTTACCCCAACAAGCTTCTTTTTTCTGAACTGTCCCAGATGAATCCACTGCATACCACCATGCAAGGCAAATTTAGATTCACAGGAGCAGTGATGAACATAAAATGATAAACATCTGAGGATTTAGTAACTTTATAGCAGGTGTATCTGATGTGAGTTTTTTAGATCAGTTAATAAATAGATAATAATGCATAGGTGACTGTGTGTTATGGATTTATTTGCACACCCAAGGTGTGAGAAGACTCATAAACCTTGAGAGCAAAGCTCTAGAGGTTTATTAAGCCACCACACACTTCGGGTGTTTAAAAAAATCTATAGGCACACAGGTGTCTATGTTTTACAACTACTGGTGCAGGGAGTTTACAGTTTATATTCCATCTCATGTTTAAAATTCAGTTAGTGATTTTTTGGTTTTTACATATAGGATAAAGTGTGGGGTGCAGTGTGTATCAAGAATTTTACACCCACTCGAGTTCTTGGATGGCACATAAACCCCAAGGGCTAAGCTCAAGGGGTTTATGCAGCCATCCAACACTGAGGGTGTGTGTAAAATTCAAGTTTTACACACCACACCCCAAAATTTATTTTTTTTAGTTGAGAGGTTGTTTTTTTTCACTGCATTACTCCCATCTGTCCCTCCATGCATTCTGTGGATCAGAAAACGAAGATTTTATTCATGTATTTCTTTAAAATAAGGTGGCTAGCACCTGGCCAGTAGTGCTACCACTGACTCATCACCCTGACCCATCACCCTGGCCTGGGTGAAGTTAGAGGAGGAGGTGAGAGATGCTGGCTGGAGAATGGTGTTGGAGATACATAGATACATAGACAGTGTTGGCAGATAAGGTCGTAGGGCCCACCCAGTCTGCCTATTTGAGCTTGTAAGTTCAGTTTATGTTTTCCTAGAAGTCTGTTGCCCCTTACCCCTGACCTCCAGAATTCCTTTATGTCTATCCTATGCATTCTTAAATCCCGTGATTGTTTCAGCCCCCACCACTTCCTCTGGCAGGATGTTCCACTTGTTCACCACCCCTTCTGTGAAGAAATTCTTCCTCACATTTCCTCCGAATCAGCCTCCCTCCAACTTCATCCCATGCCCTCTAGTCCTGGAACATCTTTTTGGCTTAAAAATAGTGCATTCCTGCACCCTGTTCCTCCTG
Source organism: Neoceratodus forsteri (assembly GCA_016271365.2). Lineage (NCBI taxonomy): Eukaryota > Metazoa > Chordata > Ceratodontiformes > Ceratodontidae > Neoceratodus > Neoceratodus forsteri. The sequence goes on from CM028130.1 coordinate 244,440,270, forward strand.
TAAGATACTTGTATGTCTCTATCATATCCCCTCTCCCTCCTCTCCTCCAGGGAGTACATGTTCAGTTCCTTCAACCTGTCCTCATAGGACTTGTGATGCAATCCATGCACCATCTTTGTTGCCCTCCTCTGAACCTTCTCTGCCCTGTCTATGTCCTTACATAGGTAAGGTCTCCAGAACTGTACGCTGTACTCCAGGTGGGGCCTCACTAGTGTCTTGTATAGTAGAATTATGACCTCCCTTTTCCTGCTGGTGATGCCCCTGCCTATGCATCCCAGCATCCTATTTGCTTTACCTGCTGCCTTGTATGGCAGATGGGCAATAGGAGGATCGACTTGGGGGCCTTGCTGCTCTTGATGCTTCTCTCTCAGCTGGTCTGACACAGAGTGTGAGTACGTGTCTCTGCTTGTTGATGCTGCAGTAGAGAGTCAGAATCTATTCTGAAAAGAAAAGAAAAGAAAAGAAAAGAAAAGAAAAGAAAAGAAAGAAAGGAAAAGGAAAGAAAAGAAAGGAAAAAGTGGGGCAAGGTTAGGCAACAGCACCTATCCCGACCATTTGTTGTTCTCGGGAACTGCCGACACTTTCACACAACAATCTCTTCTGGTTAACCAGCTCCTGAGGTGAGTGCTTTTATGGGTGAAACTTGATGAGGGAAAGTACTTTGTGGTGGCCGTGAGCCACAGTATGGCTCATGCATTTTTCCATTGAAAGGTGCCATCTATTAAATGCTATGATACCCATATGTGTATTACGGCATTTAATACACAGCTTTTTCAATGGGAAAAAATGTGTCCCATTAATTAAAAACTATTAATTTCAATGGTTGGATTTTTAACAGCTGGTGCTAATGACAAAGTTGCTGTGACATGGGAGCAGAGTATGTTTTGTTGCTGAGTTAAGCATGGTAGTGAGAATTGAAAACATTCATGTGCATTGATGAGCTGAGTTAGGAAAGTTACAAGTTTTGAATTCTACTGTGAACACAGTGGCTGGAGCAGTGAAATGTTTGCCAGTACTGAGCTGAGCAGAGTTTTTCAAACCATGAATTGCAAGTTGCAATGTGTAGGTGCTGTGTAAAAGCGGTGCGGGAGAAAGGCTTGTGAGGGGTTTTCCACTCAGACACTCAAAGAAGGCTCAGTAAAAACATTTTTAGACAATGATGTAATAACTGAATATGATGTCATACCTGGTTATTATGGCATTTGAATGGACCTCATTAACCATATATGAAATGGGGTCATGAGTAATTATTAGATCATAGCTGGTGTGTAGACAAAGCAGGTCAGAAATATAATGCAACTAAGTGGATGCAATGTTTATGATGATGGTGTTTAAAAAAACAAGCATTTGTCAATGCCGAATGTTGCTTGCTTCTATGTGCTGTTTAGGTATTTGGAAGTCACTGGAGTGCAAATATTGAAAATTTGCAAAATTACGAGCGTGCGTAGGAACTGCGCAATGCACGCTCGTAAAACAGTCATTTTTAGGAATTTTTTCACCAAATTTTCAACATAGCCATTTTAAGACCTCTGCTCATGAACAGTGTCACTGTGATTTTATTAATGTGTCCCATAAACTGAGTTCGCACACCGACTACGCCATTGTGCGCTACATGGGCAGAAACATGTTTTGGGCAGGATGTGAAAAATGACAGCTATACTGCTCATGAGGAGGTGTGATAAAATGCCAATGTTGAAAATCTGGAGTGAAAATATTGAAAATTCGCAAACTTACGAGCGTGCGTAGGAACTGTGCAACTCACGCTCATAAAACAGTCATTTTTAGGAATTTTTTCACCAAATTTTCAACATAGCCATTTTAAGACCTCTGCTCATGAACAGTGTCACTGTGATTTTCTTAATTTGTCCTGTACATTGATTTAGCACACCGACTGCACCATTCTGCGCTACATGGGCGGAAATACATTTTGGGTGAGATGTGAAAAATGACAGCTATACTACTCATAAGAAGGTGTGGTAAAATGGTAATGTTGAAAATCTGGAATGAAAATATTGAAATTTCATGAACTTACGAGCCTGCGTAGGAACTGCACAATGCACGCTTGTAAAACAGTCATTTTTTTGAATTTTGGCACCAAATATTGGGCCCAGTTATGTTTTTTGTTCCATCTATATGGGTGGGACTTGTAGTAACCTCTGTGGGTGTTTTTGATATACACTCTGGTAATACTGTTCATACCAGTTTTGAACTCTGTTCTTTAATTGTTGTGATGTTCTTCTCAACCAGAGAGTTTTATAGTAGAGCGCTGATGCACTGTAACAACAGAGTAAGATATTAGCGAGGACATATACTACATCATACAGTTCCAAGATGGTACTTAACACCAGTTCATAAATTAGAAACTCCCACTGGGCTGGGAATGCTATATAGATAAACAAGTAACAGAACTGGAACAGGTTTTTATTCCATAAATACACACAAGCTTACAAACACATATGTTACAGCTTGCATTGGTAATGCATTGCACCATGGCAGGTTTATCTATGTTGCACTATGCAGTGGTGTCTCCTGCTTCTTCTGGGATTTCTTGATATTGCCACCTGTAGTGATGGCTCCTGGCCACAGAGGGCCTGATCAAGGCTGCCACCAGCTATGTCGACTCCTCTGCCTGACAGTTGCCTAAACTGTCAAATGCCCCCCCACCCCTAGAAAATTTATGCTCAGGTCCCAGCTGTCAGTATACTTTCCTAGTTGTTACTGTATGTTTGAATGTATGTAATTTCATAAAACATCACACCCAGAAGCTACACTGGCAGTAGGAGTGATGGAGACATGGATGATGAGCAGCATAATAAGCAGATTGGAGTGAGATGGAGACATTCCTATACTAGACTCCTGAGTGTTTGCTGGATATGCATGCTGATGTCCTCCTGTGCAACTGCAGAGAAAAAGTTCCAACCAGAACTATGGGCATTTGTCAGCACAACTGACGCAAGGGCAGCTCACACAAAAGATAATATTTATCTCAACAAAATTAACATAAAGTATCAAAGATACTGACAGGCACCATGGGGAATGATTTGTGTTATGTAAATAAAATATTTCTGACTAGCATTATAAACAATGTAAACGGGGCTCAGGAAAGGTCTCTTGATTAATCAAGACATCTTAGAGTTCAATGACATCTTAGAGTTCAAGAACTGAGAAGTAAAGCTAAGTGATTCTGGAAGCCTAAGAACTTAGCCAAGGGACATTTTAGGAGCCCCACATATTTCTTTGTATCCAACTCAGATTTGATTGCAAATGGAAATGAGCTTGCTCTGGAGTAAACAGCAGAAAAGAATGCAAAGTTAGATAACTGGTACACCTAAAGAGCAGGATCTGTTTACTGATCACCTCAGTGTTAGAGTTTTCTTTTGTGTCAATGTTTTAGCTATTTTTTAAGTATGTTGTTTTTTTTAAAACCACAACATTCTAAATTTCCTATCACACTAGCAGAACACCTACTGTTAAAGTTGACACTCACCAGAGGTTGAGGCCCTCACATTCAGACTCATCTGTTTAAGCTACTTAAAAAAAACACAGGGACAACAGGGAGGCATATTCATAAAGCAGCATGTTCTATCTAGTGTGCCCTGCCTGTATGAATATCAGGCTGTGATAGCACTGTACAAAACTCATGTGGGTGGTACCACACAGCTCCCTGCTGACAACAGACTTCCTAGAGAAAAGGGTCATAGCCCTTCCCAAATGGACTAGTGCCTTTGCTCCTGTGTGCCATTTTCAGCTGCCTACATTCTAATGACAGCATATATCAGGCAGGGTGCAAAGGGACCTTTTGTATATAAGTATGTGGTCATTAGCAACTCTGCATAAAGCCTCCCTACATAAATGTGTGCATTGAGGCATATAGCAGAGTTTCCACCATTACCCCTACCCTCACCCAGTCCCATACAATAGTCTATGAATTCATGGAAGTCTAGTGGTATCCCATTACCACCTCAATACCCATTGTGAAATTAAATTACCCTGGCCTCTGCACAAAGGGATGAGTCCATATGTCTGTGGATGCAAATAATCTATCGGGCTATCTCAGTGACTGCTCATAGAGCCTGAACAGGGTGTATCCCATTCCCTGTCTGATTACAGGTAGGGTACAGTATATCCCTGTTTGATATGAGGGTACATCCCTGTCTGATTACGGGATATATCCCTAGTAGAGCTGTGCAAAATATACAATTTCACCCCAGAATGGCTGTGAAATGACAATTCCGATTCTGTGGAATTTTGCAGAATTTTCTGGAAACTTTCACAGAATTCTGCCAAATTTTAAATTTCAGTTATTTCACTATAATTTTAAAAGTGCATGCCTAATTAACACCATGTTTGGAACATTCATAGAACATAGTGACCTACAAAGGTGTGCCAAATTTTTGACTCATAGATTGAAAGGAGGCAGAGGCACGGGTGGCCAAACATGTAATCAAAATTAAATTTGCAGTTATTTTGAGATAATTTTAACATTTCTAATCCAAATTTCTCCACAATGTCCAGATTTAGAGAAGCACCCAACATGGGTATATACACTATGTTGTAGTCTCAAGCTTCAATGGCAGCTGAGTTATAGGTAGCTAAACATTTTGCCAAAATTTAGATTTCTGTAATTTTTAGTATTATTTTGATGATATCCATTGAAATGTTAAACAATTTCACAGACATGCAGGTTATCACTACATTTGTATATGTACATAGTTTCAGATTTCTAGCTTCAAATGGGAATGAGTTATTGCCTGCCAAACTTTGCCAAAATTTTAATTTCACTTACTTCCCTCTAATTTTAAAACAGTATATCCAAATTCAACCAAAGCTGAAGCATTTAAATTACTATACCACATGGTCATTTCTGAAAAAAGTTAATATTTGCAGTTTTAAATGGGATTGAATTAAAAGTAGTCAAACATTCACAAGATTTAAAAATTACATTTTGCAAGAATGAAACTACAAATTTAAGCCTCTGAAACTTTAAAACTAGAGAATGCGATACCATGAAATTTGGCAGATTCTTGCACTTTACAAGGAGACTGTGCATGCCAATTTTATTATTTGCTTGCTGCTATAAATTGCAAAATAATAGGGCTGTGTATGGACCCAATAGTATTTCCCCGAATACCACTAATAGCCAGCTTATCAAATATTCGGATGGATGTTCTGAATAGTTCACTATTTGGCCACTATTCAGGATATACTATTCGTCGGGTTAGATTCCAAAATCTCACAGAGCCAGTTGGAGGCTGTTTTTGAAGATCATAGCCAGGAACACCATGTGATCTTCTTACTCTGAGCATGTAGCATATAATTCAATATATAGAGAGACTAGAGTGTGGACTCCAATAGCTCAGTTGAAGCCATTCATCCACCATATTAGAGGAGGTTTGAGGTGCCAGCAGAATAGCAGGAACCATTCTTGAAACTTAATGAGTGGCACCAGCACACTATTCTGACAGCAGTCTACTGATCCAGTTGGGTATGAAGCACCATTGACAGCAGTGAAATGATGAAGTGGATGCACATTGTGGTGACAAAAACAAGGTATGCCTGTTTGTCCTTTTCTTGTATAAGCAGTCCATTACTTGATTTCTGTCGTACCAGTGTGCTGGTACTGTTATCTATCTATTGTGTTTGCAGCATCATCATTTCTTGTAGCACCCCTTGAGACCTTTATGACCATATGGAGATTGTCACTTAACTCCAAATATTGATGGAGTTACGGCCTGTTGAAGTTCCAGTGTTATCCTAAGGGCATTGTTGTTTTATTACTTGCTTTACTTAATGGCCACAGTTATTTAAGGGTGTGGCATATATTATTTTTGTAGTACCTCTTGAGACCTTTGTGACCATATAGTGATTGTCACTTAATTCCAAATACTGATGGAGTTATGGTCTGTTGAAGTTCCAGTGTTATCCTATGGGACTTGTTATGTTTTTATTACTTGTTTTTTTTAATGACCACAATTATTTAAGGGGGCAACATATATTATTCTTGTAGTACCCCTTGTGTACTTTGTGACCATATAGAGATTGTTACTTAACTCCAAATATTGATGGTGTTATGGCCTGTTGAAGTTCCAATGTTATCCTATGGGACTTGTAATGTTTTATTACTTACTTTTATTAATGACCACAATTATTTAAGGGTGTGACATATATTATTATTGTAGTACCCCTTGTGTACTTTGTGACTATATAGAGATTGTTACTTAACTCCAAATACTGATGGAGTTATTGAAATTCCAGTGTTATCCAATGGGAATCATTATGTTTTATTACTTGAGTTTGTTAATGGCCACACTTATTTAAGGCTGTGGCATATGTTATTCTTGTAGTACCTCTTGAGGCCTTTTTTCACCATATAGAGATTGTCACCTCTGCATCCTCCTCCTGTAACATCAGCAGTATAAGCCAGCCTCTGGCACCAGTGTACAAGCCTAAGTGCCATTACCTCTGCACCCTCCTCCTGAAGCGCCAGCAACACAAGTCAGCCTCTGGCACCAGTGTACAAGCCAAAGTGCTGTAACCTCTCCTCCTCCTACTTCTGAAGCCATTGAAATAACTTCTCTAGCATTTCTGTAATAAGGCAACTTTCCTGACTGAATACTGAATATTCAACCGAATATTCAGAAAAAGGTATTGGTACAGCTCTACAAGAAAACATATGTACTTAAAGTCAAATCCCACAAGTCTTTGTAAAAACCAGAAATTCATGAAAAATTCCATGAAACTGGAATTCACTAATTTCAGTCAGCCTTATCGGGAGGATTCTAATTAAAAGATGAGGATATGAGAGGCTGGTAGTGTAGGAGGTCACCAGGTTAAGGAGTTAGATGCACAGTTTTACCATGAAATGGACAGCACAACAGCAGTAGACCCCCAGGTTGAATCAAGAAAGCATATAGTGTCAACAATTCCAACCTTAATGCAGGATATTTAAGGATCACATCCAGTAAATGTATGATCCAGGGAGACTGATGTAAATGCAAGACTGGGACTTAGAGGTACTCAAAAAGATGTATTGGGGGAAGACAATGTCTGGTGCAGCAGAAAGGAAAAAATTCTTGCTATTCCAACAGGGTAGGTCAATAGGAATAGGAGTAGGTGACTCGTGTTTTAAGGAAGTCTGTCACTGTAAAGAACAACGAAGATATCAGTGAGATCAGTAGTTCTACAGAGTCAATCTGGCTATTTCAAAAGAAAAGAGGGTGGGGAATAGTCACCCAGTGAGGAACAGCAGGACTGCAAAAAGCTCCACCCAGCTTATCAAATGAAGTAGTGATACATGCATTATTAATGTTAAATTCCACAAAAATAATTCTGGATGTTTTGTCTATTTGCTGCTATAAATATGTGAGAAAATGTTGCCAATATTTTTTTTGACTGCAAATTTAAAACGGCTAAACCAATTTATCCAGTTGTGTTAGACACCAAGATACACTGACTATGGATACGCATGCCAAATGTTAAGTCTATGCCTGCAAGAACATAGAAGTTACAAACATCCACATTTTTAAGAGTTTTCACAAAATGTAGCAAATATTTACTTAATAAAGATTTGAACCCATGTAACTAAAAAATCTCTAATCCAATTATCTCCATATTTAGATCATTCTATATGCATTACTAAAAAGGTTATTCATGCTAATTTACACATGTCTAGTGTCAAAAGTGCCCAAGTTACGTACAGATGACATTATTCCACAAAATTTCCCACAAAAAATAAAATTACAGAGTTTGAGCATGTATAATTTTGAGACAATGCATCATATTATCATGAAATCTGGAATATTATTAGAGCACCTATCCTCAAGGAATCATGCCAAATTTAAGATCTCTGACCCAATAGACAGCTGAGGTATATGCAGACAAATATTTTCATGAAAGTTCATGCAAAAATTAAAATGACAGATTTTGAGCACCTATAATTTTGAAGCAATCCATCTGAATGTCATGATATGTGGCATGTTACTGGTCCTCTACCCAAAGAGTGGGCATGTCAAATTACTGAGCTCTAGCCTGAATGACTGCCAAGTTATGAGCAAATTACTAAATTTAAAACATTCCTTAAAATTCCAAACAAAATGTCACAGAATTTCATGAAATTTAATTGAAATTCTGTAAATTCAGAATTGTCCCATTCCACACAGCGCTAATCCCTAGTAAACAGCATTGAGGGGAAAAATAATAGATTAAAAAATATTGTGGTTTAAATAAACAAAATAAAAATGTCTGTCACAGTCTAAATGTATTTGGTTTTTATGTACAAACTTAGCTCTTTGTATAGTTTTATATTTTTCATTGGTATTCTATATTGTACTCCTTTTTTCCCCTTCCGCCAGGACACATTTGGAAATGAGTTATTGTGCTCAGTATGACTTTCCTGGTGAAACTTTTCAAATAAATAAAAAAAATAAATAAAGAGCCAGCCCTGTAGTACTACAGTAACATCAGCGCTGATAACTGTTTTAGCAAATTGAATTTCTGAAAGGACCATGGTCTCTCAGGGACCAGCTAGTAGAGAGAGGATGGATCATCCAATGGATGGTTCTCATCTCGGAAAGTGGGGGCATAGACAGTGTCCCCCTGTGGGGCTGCCTTGGCACCTTGCATAAGCTGGGTGGCAGCAAAGTGGACATGTTAAACAAGAAAATGTACTGAAAGGATTTTAAAGGAGCAATAAATACAGGCAGCATTTTTTTTATTTGTGAGATAAATAACTGCAAGCATGAAAGGAATACCACAATGATGAAAACAGTAAACACAGTCCCCTAAACAAGCCATATTGGTGAAATGTTGCAGCTACGTGGGTGTTTCAATAAAACAAGATTTTGGGAATGTAGTTTTTGTAGACTTCATGCAAAAACAGAGTGGTGAGAACACTGTGCAGTGTATGCAGTTTCACAACTCCATTGTTATGAAGTCATAACGTGAGAAGTGAGCACCCCGTGGATTTTGACTTTACCTTTGGGCTAGTATGGTTGTATTTTTGTTCAGCATCCTTGCTGTCTTTAACATATATGTACATGATAATGACACATTAATACAAGAAGAGACATTGTATCTGGTTTTGAAAAAAGTTATGCATATTATAATGAAGGCGCAATACTGCAATAAGGAAGCATAGGTGAAAATACACAGCTGAACTTCATAGAGAAAACAATCAGCAAAACCAGACTATTTCTATTTTATTGGGGAAACTCATATTTGTGCCCAAGTAATGGCAAGTTAAAGTTGATGAAGACAAGCTGTTGAATGTGTTCAGGGTCAAGGATTGAATGATGAGATTGAATACCACCACAAGCTATGTTAAACGTTCTCTTGAATGGCACACTGATAGGGGACAACTGATGTTTCTAATAGCCAGTTCTACCATATGAGAGTATGGATACATCTTCTGTGCCTTGTAGCCTAATGGATCAATCAGAAATGGCTCAAGATGCAGTGGTACTCATGGAAAAGTTTTACTTTGCAAAATAGCCATTCAGGATATTTTCTGCAGAAAAAGGCTGTGACTGTGTCCTTTTCTGTTGTTTTTGATATAAGGACTTTTTGGGCAGTGCCTACTCACTCTCTCTCATGAGTACTGCCACTAGTATCATGCATTTGTTCCCCATCGCCACCAGTGGAATCAGAACCAGACCTGCCAGATGCCCTTCCATCTCTGTCATGAGGTTACACCCCATCCAGTTTCACCAGTCCCCACGTGCAACCAGTCAGCTCATCACACGGCCCTTTGTGAAAGTGAATCACTCTGTAACTATCCATAGATGTGAATTATCTCAAATTTTAATTAGGGATTCAGCATGGTTGCTGAAATGTGGCTGTGACTGTCCAGCACTTTTACAAACCTTGCTTCCATTTCAATTTGCAGGTGATCAATGAGTACAGCTGCCCCATGAGTAATCTCCTTATGTCACTCTATGTTATCTATTCATGGAAGTTTCAGGATATATACTGTTGAGATCAGCTGACTCAGGGTGACAGTTGATACAATATTAAACTATGGAAGCTCCTATCAAATGTCCCAAGTAGTCTCACCATGGCATCTGTCAGTGACTATTCATGGTGGCCTAGTACTCCACAGTATTGCACTCGATTGGCATGTCATGAAGTGTGCGCTTCTGTTCTAGAAGTCTAGACAGCATCAGGTAGGATGAATTCCATCTAGTACATACATCCTGGACTGCATTTTGAAAGGGTGGTACATGGCTTGTGTCATGCCCTGTGTTGAACCCACTTTTTGGCACAGCTGTGCCAAAAACCTTTGCTACACTGCACCCGATTTTCTAGTGTTGGGAGCTGTTGCAACAGTTTCCTCACTTTACAGCAGCTTGCACCAAATATTTGGTGCAAGCCCCATAAAAATTGTCCCCTGAATGCTGCAAGCTAGACCAGGGGGAACAGGCCTAACTTGTGGCATTTGGCACACAGGAGTGAAAATCCTGATCACTGGCTGGGAGAATACCACAACCCTGGTGCTGTATGATCAGCACACCAGGGGATTGCAGCATTCTCTAGTACTTTAAAATCTCACCCCTTTTATCAAACAATGTTGAGAGAGACCAGACACTGTTGCACTTCTCTTAGTTGATTAGTCACTTTACAGAGTGATGAAAATCAACACAGATGGGGAGTGCTGTGGAGACTGTCTTTCTAGCCTCAGAACTGAGACATAGAAGCAGTGTTATCAGTGGATTCAAGGTGTGAGCAAAGCAAAGAATGCTGATGAAATTCCCATCACTGACTTCTTCCAACATATTTGCCCCATTATCTGCGATAAAAAAATAGGTTGGTACCAAGTGTCCAAGAGTACGGTATGCCTTGAATAAGTGCTCAGATGTTAAGTCATGTGTGGTCTTTCTCAATTAGAATTAGCATCAGAAGCTCTATGAGGATAGGCTAAGGGATCTCTATATGTACATCATGGAAAAGAGGGAGAGTGGGGATATTATAGAGGCTGATAAATACCTTAGAGGGTTCAACAAGGCACAAGAGGGGAGTGTTTTTCAGAGGAGATGGTGCATGAGAACAGGAGGTAATACATTAAAGCTGGAAGGGGGACATTTAGGAGGGATGCGTAGAAGTATTTTTTCACTAAAAGAATGGTGGTTACCAGGAACAATCTTCCAGCAGAGTTAGTAGGGCTAAAAACAGTGGTGGTCAAGCATGCATGAGCTAGGCACAAGGGAACCTTAGCTAGGCAACAGAGTGGGGGAGAGGTAGCTTAAGGTAAATTAGGGTTTGCAGTGAAAGTATAAGCAGAGAAAAAAGGGCCTAGATGGGTCAGTCAGTCCTTATCTGCTGGAAAAGTTCTGAGTTTCATTAGCCCCACATTTAGAAGAGCAAACCTGGAATGACTGCCAGATTGTGAAGAGATGAAGGGAGAGCCAGTGACACAGAGATAGAAGGAAGAATTAGAATTGGTAGCAGGAGACCTAAGCTTTTGCAGACATCAGTGTGCAGTCAAGGATATATATGTACTGTATTTATAGAGTTTGTACTGCCCCAGATTTATTTATTTATTCATTGAAATGTTTCACCTGGAAGGCACACTGAGCAACAAGTCGCTCATCTCCTGGTGTGACCTGGGGGAAAGGGGTACAACTGGAATGAGACATTCAACATTCAAGTTACAAGATCAACATTAACATAAAGTTGTAAGGCAGGTGTTACAGTGTTACAACAGTGCTAAGCATAACATGTAGAAAGAGTGAACAGAAATAAGTGCCAGGTTAAGAAGTAAACAAGTGCTTACATGAAAGAAACATGGGAAAGAGAACGGAGGGGTGAGGTGGGAGAGGGAGAAGTGTCATGCCCCTGGAGACCTCTTCAGGATGTGAGGAACCCTGCATGGGGACTGGGGAGGACCAGAGAGAGAAGGGGTTAAGATGGTGTCCCTGAGAGACCCTAGAAGATGATGGAAGGAAGGGAGTAGATGAGAGATACAAGCCCCTTTGGAGGTAAGGAGTGGCACCCATGGAGAGCATCCAGGGTTCTGTGACAGATCAAAGGAGGCCAGCCACACAGCCTTAAAGAGTATTGTGGCAATTGCTATTCTCACATCCTCATATATCTCTGACACCACAGTCTGGGAAAATGTGGATCATGATGGGATCTGGTACCATGGTTGCAAATGCTGCACATGTCTATGAAAGCCGGTGTCTTCTACAACAGAAACGTTTTGCAAATCCAATGTCATCATTTTACCTATGAGCTGTGTGATGTGCTGAGATGTTGGCTGGGAAGACCGGTACTTGAATTGGAGTTTGTTTCACACTTGCCAGATGGTGTGGAAATAGTAGTAGATTGGTGCATTGCAGGACTGCTGGTGATGCATGGACACTTAGGTGTTGAGGGAGAAGGAGTGGTAGCACCAGCATTTGAAATGTAGCCATACCATGCTCTTACTTTTCCTGAGACCACTTATTTAGCTTGTGTCTCCACCAGTTTCAGCACCACTCTTTTGGCCCACACTAGCCTTTCTTTTTTGGACCTCCAGCTTCAGCTTTTCTCCTGGCACCACTGGTACCTCTGCACCTACAGTACTCTGCTTGGCTCTTCAGACTGGGCTGGAGCCTGCTGAACAAGGTACTAAAGGCTAGCTTACACAATTATCTTAAAGGGGCACTGTCAGCTTTGCGCGTCCGTTTTTCTCTAAATGCAAGTAGTGTGCCTCTTGGCACACATGTATCAAAGACAAGTCTATAGTATGTATACCTCACAAACATAGTTAATTTTGTCGGTTTTGCTTATTTTAAAGATTAGGTTGTCGGTCAGACTGACTGAAATGCTCTCCGAAGCATAAGCTGGTCAAGCTGCGCGCCTGTCACAGCGTGGTCTCGGCGTGCAGTTTTGGGACATGCAGTATAAAATCAGTTCCATCTGGAGCATCATATTATTGAATTGCTGTTGCTGTGTAGAACAAATCGATACTGAAGAGGCCAGCAATTTACTTTTTAAAAACAGATCCCAAATCTCGCAGATGTGCAAGTGTGGCATGAGTGAAGATCCTGCACATGCGCAAGAGTGGCTTGCTCTTGTGCATGCAGGGGATTTTGGACCCGTTTTTAAAAAGTAAATTGCTGGCCTCTTGGTGCTCAGTTTTTGTTCCTACACACCAGCAACAATTCCAGTAATTATGATGCTCCAGATGGAACTGATTTTATATAATGCATGTCCCAAAACCGCACTTCGGGACCGCTTTTGTGGCAGACGCGTGGTCTTGTACAGCTTATGCTTCCAGGTGGAAAGTGAGTTTCAGTCATTCCGACTGACAACCTAATTTTTTAAAAATAAGCAAAATTGCCAAAATTAACTAAGTTTGTGAGGTATAAGAGCATTCTAGACTCGGTCTTTGATAGATGTGTGCCAAGAGGCACACTACTTGCATTTAGAGAAACGGACTCGCAAAGCTGACAGTACCCCTTTAAGGGGGAAAACCATATCCTTCTTTCTTCTGCCAGTGGGATCTCGAGAGGTTGAGGTTTTTTTTGCCACCTGACTTAATTGTTTTATGGCTGTCAAGGTATTCCCCATACTCTGCCTCATCATCAAAGCTGCTTAGGTTAGCCTCCTCAGAATTTTTGTCAGTGGAAAATTCCTCTGCTGGTGGAAAGTACTCAGTTCTGGATGACAACACCTTGTCATCCGCTCCATCAACTCATACAGCACTATGGATTGGCTGAGAAATAAGAGGTGTCCCAGTTGTGGTGGGCACTATACTGCAAATAGCTGTGCAACTGGCTGGGGCCACAGTTGTAGTAGGGGCTGGTGTCACTGTAGCAGTACTGGTGGTTGCCATGACTAGAGTGGTAGAAATGTTTTGGGTTACAGTGGAAGGAGTTGTCTGGGTCACATGGTCAGGCATGGTCTCAGACTCAGTTACAGTGGCAAGAGTGGTCACAGTCACAGTGGTAGGAGTGATCTGGGTCACAATTAAGGGTTCTTCATCACAATGGCAGGAGTGTCTGTCAAGGCCACTATTGCAGCATAAGTTGGGATGCTAGTAGTCACAGTGAATGGCTGGTGGATCAGAGCAGTGGTAGTTATTAAGAATAAGATGATGGTGGTAGTGGCAGCAGTGACAAGGGATAAGGAGTACACATTCACATTCATGGTATCAGTGGCACTTAATGCCCTCCTAATAGTACTACTAGAAGTTTGAATGATACCTTTTTACCCAGTGTCAGTCAACACTGTACTGGGTCTGGAGGCAGCAGACTTTGATATGGTAAAAAAAAATGTGCAGTAAAAGCACCCTGAGCATCACTCTGTAGTATGCTCCCCCTCATCTACAGCTTGCTGCTCTCCACCTATTGCAGCTATGATGGGGCTATCAGACCAGCTGTGTTTTCTAGTACATCCTGTGTGCCATAGTTGTATTCCTCACAGGAAAAAGAAATGAAATGTAAATTATGTTTGTATGGAATATAATAGTCACTCACTGCAGCAATGCCAGTGAACCAACAAGTCTCACTCACTAGTCAAGGGTGACTAGTTTATAAATTCTCTGAAGAAAAACAAAATTCTGTTTTGCATTTCTTCTTAGGCACAAAGCCACAAACTTAGAACAGTCTCTTTCTTGAGTTCACACCATGCAAACACAAAACAAAATGGCAGCTAGCTGCCAAGAAGCGGTGATTGTCAGCCAACTATCCCCACTCTACCAGTTAATGGCAGTAAATTTCCAGTTGCACGAATTGCCATGGAGATACTCCAAGTCCAACTTCTCACAGGAAGGTGTCTGATTTAAACAGGACTATGTTTCATAGTAATATAATTTACTCACTGCAACAATGCCAGTGAGCTGGCAAGGCTCACTCACAAATAATCAAGCCTGACTAGAAATAATGATTTTTTAAATTTCTTCCTTGTCACAAAGCTACAAACAATACAAAAAAGATCCATGACAGCTGAGTTGAGTGCACTGCACAGTGTGTAGGGCACACTCTCCTGCACACAAAGAGAGGAGAAAATGGGAGCTGCCTAGAAATAGTGGTGGTGGGAGTAGCAGACTCTGGCCTTAACAAAAGACAAAAAAACAAACTATTCAGGGCAGTTCTGCACTTTGCTGCTCTTCAGTTAGACTACTATGAATCTAAATCCTTACTTTGCCTTTTTCTTTATTTCAGACAAGTCTGACTAAGTTACAAACATAACATTCAATTTCTTCTTCTGTTCCCCTCCTCTGGGTTTCACCTGGAAACAATCTTTGGCTCAGTGTGCCTCTCCTGGATACCAATTTTCAAATAGATAAATAACTAAATTATATTTCTATTCACTAAATAAACCCATACACAATTTCTTTTGCTTCCTTAAGCTATTTAGAACACTGCAGATAGTATTTTCTAAGGTCTGGACACAGAACTTCTGTCTGTATCCCCAACGCATGTTGCATATAGGCAAATGCGTCAGAATGTTTTTTTTTTCATATTTTTTAAACATCCTTACACATTTGCTACACATGCCACAGATTAGGGAAATAATGTATGCGTCAAATTTAGCCATATGCTTCAGTTTTGGAGCACAAGTTATGACAAGTGCACGTCCAGCAGATGTTATGTATCCATATGACAATGGCCTCTGAAAATGCTGCTTTACATATTTATATCTGGTTTCGTTTTAGTACACATGGGCTGTGTATGTCTTCTGGGCTGGGGACTAGTCTCTCTCAGCATGCAAACAGCCATACTGTACTTTAGTTTAAATGTTTTGTCTCATTCTAGCCGTTCTCCTAAAAAAATGAACAATTTTCATGCTACATTTGACCCTTTCCGCTCAGGGTTTAGGAAGGGAACTAAAACTGTCAAGAGTTCTGCTTTTTGGCTAATTTTAACAAGTGGATAGAAGTAGATTGCTCTTTCACAGCAGCTCAGATGTCATTTTCTCTTCCATGTAGCTTTTGCAAGTACTGGGTTACATGAGCTGTCCTCAGTGAGCATCCAAAGTGGCCTCTGATTAAACAGGAAATCAATAGAGATCATGAACTCCCACCAAATAGCAAAACAATGAATATCACTGATTATTTTTCTTCCTGAAAGTAAAGTATTAGGGACATGCTGCTCATTACGCACACACCTCTAGCAGAGGCCATTTTAAAGCAGGTGATGTGTGCAACAACATAGTGTATCTGTGTTGGGTTTTTTTTTTGTCGTTAATTTGAGCAGGAAAAATTTAGCAAGAACACTTAGGTCTCAGCTGTTGAAATTGCCTTGATGTTCCACTAAGTTCAACTATTTATTTATTCAATTTGAATCCATAATGGGATAAGATTCTGCAAATAAATTTGAGATTTGATGTTGCATATTTAGTTTCATTGAAAGTTAACCTATTAAAGACAGAATTATTGCTTGATTGACTGACATTTCTGAGGCAAGGATTGAACTATGAAAACAGTATGAAATATTTGTTCTTTTTTATCTTTCTTTCTTTAGAAAATGGCAAATGTTGTAACAATAGTGTATTGTTTGTATGAGGTATGCAGTGAGGTTTAAAATATTCAAAATAGTGAAAAAACAGAGAATTTAAGTATCCTTTTATGTTACCTGAGGATAGGTTTTTTATTAAAAAAGTATAATTATTTTGATTTCGGGCTAAGTCAAAGGGAGGAAACCATATTACTAGTAATTTTATTAATATAATGCCCAATCCCAGAATCTGTGGGCATTGTACAACTTGACAGCAAGATAAACCAAATAAAAAACAGGACACATTATCATCGATTAAAACAGCTAAAACATAAAGTGCAAATTAGCAGTCAGGGTAGTTAAATAATACAATAACAGGATAATATGACCAGTGGTATTAAAACAAACCAAAGTGAGAGTTTCAGATATAAATGTATACCTAGAAAGATAAACTGATACAATGAGACCCTAAAAGTGCAATTGCCAGTAACGAGTGCAGTACGCCAGAAATCAGAAAATACGAAAAATTGTCTACACTCTTGGAGTGTTTATAAAATTCAAACCAGTCTCCCTGAAGAAGGGGAGTTCATTACCCTGAAATGTAGGAATTAAAAGCTGGTTACAAGCAAATGAAAATGCCAGCAGAAGCAAGCCTTATGGTCTATCAAGTCTGCTCGATTGTGCAGCTAGCCCCTCAATTTGCAGCTGCCCCACCTTCCCCACCCCTTTTCATCATAATCCTTCCCCTCACCCTATCTCAACCCCTCTTAAAGCCACCCACCATTCTATTGGACACCACTCCCTTGGGCAAAGCATTCCACATGTCAACCACCCTTTCTGTGAAGAAATGCCTCCACACTTCCGTCCTGAATCTTCCACCCTCCAACCTCAACTAATGCCCTCTTACATTCCTCCCTCTTCTAAGCTTGAAAATCCCTTCTGTGTTAACCGTATTCATCCCCTTGAGTTATTTAAATGTTTTGGTCATATCCCCACTATTTCTCCTTTCCTCCAGGGAGTACATGTTCAGCTCTGCTAATCTCTTCTCATAAGACTTTCCCTGAAATCTCTGGATCATCTTTGTCACCTTATGCTGCACCCCCTTCAACAACTTGATGTCCTTTTTCATGAATGGGCACCAGTACTGCATGCAGTACTCAATGTGAGGCCTGAACAGAGTCCTGTACAGGGGAAGGATCACCTCACTATTCCTGGAGGAGATTCCCCTAGCTATACACTTTAGCATCCTATTGGCCTTTGCCACCGCCTTCCTGTACTGAGCCACGTTGTTCATGCTGCCTGTTATAATTACCACATATTCTTTTCTTCTGCACTACTTTCCAGCTGTACCCCTCCCAGCTGATAGCTCCTCCCCTGGTTCCTAGCTCTGAAGTGCAGTACCTTGCACTTCTTGGCATTGAACCTCAGCTGCCAAGTTACTGACCACTCCTGTAGTTTGTTCAGGTCCTCCTGCAGCCCCCTCCAGCCTTCGATGTCGTCTACCACCACTTCCATCTTTGTATCATCTGCAAAAAGATTGATCCTACTCCAGACCCCCTCTGAGATATCAGCTATGAATATTCCAAACAGCACTGGTCCCAGCACCGATCCCTGTGGCACCCCACTCATCACTTCCTTTGGAGATGAGAGCTCCCCCCCCCCACCACCACCCTCTGCCGCCCTCCAATCAGCCAGTTGATGATCCAATTTACCATCTTTATATCCACCCCTATGTATTCCAGCTCCCCTCCAGCCTCCCATGCAGCACGGAATCAAAGGCCTTGCTAACATCCAGGTACAGCACATCCACCACGTAGCCCTTGTCCAGTTCCCTGGTCACCCAGTCATAATACTTAATTAGATTTGTCTGGCAGGATCTGCTGGAGAGAAACCCATGTTGATGACCATCCTGGAGATGACTGACCTCCAAAAAAGGTCACCAGCCACTCCTTTAGGATTGTCTCCATGAGCTTTCCCATAATTGATGTGAGGCTCGCTGGCCAGTAGTTGCCCGGCTCATCCCATGGGC
Organism: Neoceratodus forsteri; assembly: GCA_016271365.2. NCBI lineage: Eukaryota > Metazoa > Chordata > Ceratodontiformes > Ceratodontidae > Neoceratodus > Neoceratodus forsteri. The sequence goes on from CM028130.1 coordinate 244,458,717, forward strand.
CACTTTTGTGAATGGGCTCTGCATGGGCTATCCTACAGTCCTGTGGCACACCTCCTGTATCCAGGGAGGTATTGAACAGGTCAGTCAGTGGCCCCACCAGGATCTCCGAAAGTTCCCTGAGTACCCTAGGGTGGATGCCATTTGGTTCCAGCGCCTTGTCCACCCTTAATGTCCTCAATCCTTCTAGAACCATTTTCTCCATAATCCCTATGGTAGTCACCCCCTCCTTCCCACTACCCATCCTGCCCCCCCCTTGGGGTATCTGCCTCTCTTTCTCCTCTGTAACACAGAGAAGAAGTATTCATTTAATGCCTCTGCCTACTCCCCCCCTTCACCCACCCTCCATCCTTCCTAATCACCACAATCTGGCCTTTTTTCTTTCTTCTTTCTTTAATGCATCTGAAAAAGTGCTTTTCTCCATCCCTAATACCCTGTGCCAGTCTTAGTTCTCTTGAGGCCTTGGCCACTCTGACCAGCCTGGTAACTTCCCTGGACTTCTTTGAATACTCTTCCTTCTCAACCCCCGATTTCTTGAGTTTCCAAAATACTTTTTTCTTGGCCCTTACCACCTCCACAACCTCCCAAGTCAACCAGATTGGTTTCATTGCCCTTTCCTTCTTACTCCATGCCTTTGTATGCACCCCAGTGGCCTCTGTCAGACCCCTTTTAATAATCTCCAACTTTTGACTAGCATCCATGTCCTGACAAATGCCTGCCAGATGCTTATTCAAAATCCCCCCATCCCACTAAAGGCTTCCCCCTTAAAATCAATCACCCTGGTTACCATACCCCCATTACCCTACTCATATTAAGCGTGAACCACACTGAGTGGTGGTCCCTCCCAGCCAGAGGGTAATCTACCCTCAGATTCCTTACAGCCTCCACATTTGAAAGTACTAGGTCCAGAGTCCTATCCAGTCTAGCAGGCTCATTCACCAACTGCTCCAGGAAGCTGTCCTGAAATGCCTCTAGCAAGACCTTCTCCCTTGCACTCGTGATGGCTGGAATACTCCACTCCATACCAGGTAGGTTGAAGTCCCCCACCACCATAGTGCTCCCCTTCCTACAGACCCTTCTGATTTGCTCAGCTAGCTCTCTGTCCAGGTCCCCCTTTTGCACTGGAGATCTGTATACTATCCCCATCCTCAGTGTTCTTTCTCTTGAGTCCTGAAACTGCATCTATAGTACCTCTGTTCTACCTTCCTGCCCCCCTCCTCCTTTGTACATATTATCCCTTCCCATACATAGACTGCCATGCCCCCCCTTCCCTTTAGCCCCATCCTTCCTGAATATTTTGTACCATGGGATCACCATATCCCAGTCCTGGTACTGGGTAGCCCATGTTTCCATGATGGCCGCAACGTCCACCCTCCTCACTGCCAAGAAAGACTGCAACTCAGCTAATTTATTACGCAGGCTCCTAGCATTCAAAGTGACCACCCTCCAGCCCATATCCTTCCTTACCTTACCCTGGGTTTCCTGTACCCCCATGCCTCTACCCAATTACTCCCTTGTTGTCATGGGGGTAAGGGCGTCAGTCTCCACTATCTGGGTACCCTGCCTATCAGCTGTCCACATGCCACCCCCCTACCTAGTTTAAACTCATCTTTGCTGCTATGTACCCCTCTATCCCCTGTTTTAATAATCACCTCCCCTCCCCAGTCAAGTGCAGCCTAGCTACTACATATAGATCATTGTCCCAGGTTGCCCCCAGTCCCCCACTAACCCATACCCCTTGGAGCGACACCATTCCCCAGGCCATGTATCAAACTCCCCAATCCTCCCTTTTCTCACTGTATTTGTGCATGGAACTGGGAACACCTCCAAGAAGGCCACCGATTTCCCCAGTTCCTCACACACCCTAGCCAGTTCCTTGAACCTCTCCCTCACCACTTCTACTGTTTCTCCCTCCAGGTCATTTGTACCCATGTGCACCACAAGATGAGGTTTCCTCCTACCCTTTTTTTTTTTTTTTTTACTTTGTGTTTTTCCTCCTATCTCCTCTTGGTGCCCACTCCTTCCATCTGCTCATTTCCGCCACCCCACCTTCTTGGGATCTGCCCCTACAGTGCCTCCTTCTCTTACCTCCTGCACAGTGGGATCTGTCCCTTCTCAGTGGTCTTGGATGGAATCGGAGCGGCTTTCATCTAGGGCTGCCGAGAGGTGTTTTTCCATTTTTCTCCCCTGTAGTCCCCTACCCTCTGAGACGTCTGGTGCTTGGGATGTACGTCCCGAGGGGTGGCGTGTTAACGCATGCCTTACCTCTCATGCTCTGTTCAGCGTCTCCCTTCCCTGACTCCACAGAATGGAGCTGCCTCCATCCCTTGCTACTGCCAGTGCTTCCACTGGCTTGAAGGGATGCAGAAAACTAGTGTGTTCTTGGTCTCCCACCCCTGAGGGAGGAGACCATCTGCTGGGACGCTCAATCCTCCCTCTCCTCTGCCAACCCCTGGCCTCCCGAGTCCATTCCCAAACCCAGGTTGCCAGCGTAGAGCTAGGTGTGGCGTCCAGCGCCTCAACCCTCAGCGCCACTGGGCTGGCTCCCTACCCCTTCACGCATACTTCAGAATTGACTGCCCGCCTTGCCCACCATTAACCCAGGTATGCACTCCACCTATATACGACTGTGCTTTTCCCTCTTATTGCCCATCTTACCCCTTTCAGTATAGAATCTCCCAGCACTAGTATCACCCCCTCATCCTGCCTTGTTCCCACCTCCACCTTACTGCCATGGTACCAATCTCTGGAGTATGCCAGTTTTGTTTCTCTACCCTTCCCTCCTGTTGCTCCCCCCCATTCCTGATCTGTCCCCCTCTCCCTCCCTCCCCTCCCTATCCTTTACTACCCTCCCACCTCCCAACCTCCTTAACCCCCCGCCTATCCCATCCTGCCTCCCTTCTCTGTTTCTTTCTCCTTCCTCTCTACTCCCTTTATTGTTCGTTGCAGCTTTTCCCCTCATCCCATTACCCTTGTCTCCCTTCTCTGACTTAATACCATCCATTGTTCCTTTCCCCAATCCCTCTCCTGCCCCCTTCTGGCTGTTCTTGCCCCCTCCTCCTCCACTAATGATGCCAGGACCACAAACCTTTACCTGCCTCCACTGCTATGCTGTGCATCAGCTCTTCCCTCCCTACAGAGCCTGGAATCCTTTTTGGTTTGCTTCTGCACCCCTTCCCCATCTCCTCCTCCTACCAGAAGCTCCTCCTCTGTTGTGCCCTCATGTTACCCTCTAGCGTTGGCCAACTTACTCCAGCAGCCCCCTTCCCATTCTCTACAGCTCCCACCCAAGCCACCTCACCTCCTGCTCGAGCCTTCTTAGCCTCGGACAGATTGGACACCCTCCAAGTTTCTACAAAATTTTCATCCAAACCACTGCCCCACAACCATTACAGCCCACTATTCTACCCATGCTTAAGCAGTTTTAACCAACAGGAAGGGGCAATGCAAATGAATACAGTATTATCAATGAACATAAACATACCAGCACTTGTTGTGCTATCTTACTATCCATGCCCCCCAAACAAAAGAAGAAACTTACAGGACAGTGACAAAGCTAAGAATGCAGTCCTACTTTATGATACAGCTCAAGACACCACACTCTTGCCCCTCCCCCTGTAAACAAAATAGTAACAGTCTGACTCACCAGCTGCATTCAGCCACCCCCTTTAACAAAAATAGTAATAGACTGACTCACCATCTGCATTCATCCAGCATCCCCAAGTCCAGGTAGTGTTCAGCTCCACCCCCTAGAAAGCACCTTCTGTTGCTCAACAGCTCTTGGCTCCTTGCTGCTTTGCTACTCTGGCCCCTCCCACTTTGACCATTTAATAGAGGTCAGGGCCAGTGAGGGTGGGTGGGACAAAATCCCTCTCTGTTGAGAGCTATCCATCTGCTCCCACACTGGCTTCAGCACAGCCTCTGCTTCTGGTAGGCAGAGGTGGCCCCTGACAGTACTGGAGCTGCTCCTGATGCACTCCTCCTGTTCCCCGACTCCCCAGCATCGCTCTCCATCTGAGCGCTCTCTCTTCAACCTCATGTTAAAATAAAATTGATATTTTAATTCCAATCTGTACTTTCTTTCTTTTATTAAAACAAATCAAAAGCTTGACTGAAGAGGTAAGTGTTTAGACCTGTTTTAAAGGCCTCTGCCAAAGGATCCTCCTTCAGAGACCTGTGAAGCAAGTTCCAGGGGATCAGACAAGAAACCTCAAATGAACAGTCACCAATGTCTTAAACCTGGACATGGGAACAGATAGGAAGCTCCCCTTGGAGGAGCTGAGAGGGCAAGCTAGGCAGTAAGGGGACAGGAGCTCAGTCATGTAGCCCAGGAACAATCCTTGTAGAGCTTTTTATGTCAGCAAACTGACCTTGAAGGAAATTCACCACTTTAGCAGGAGCCAGTGCAGATTGCTGAAAACCGGGGTCAAATGACATGGTCTCAGATGGCCAGTCAGTAACCTGGGTGCTGCATTCTTCACTATCTGCAAGTGGCATAGGACCCTTCCACTAACCCCCAGATAAAGAGTATTACAGTAGTCAAACCTGGAGGTCACAAAAATATGCACCAATGAGGGCAAGTCTTCCACTGGTATCAAGGCTTTAATCCAGGCAAAGTTATGAAGATGGTAAAAGCCTTCCAGACTATGGACAACACCTGAGCTTCAAATGTCAGTCTTTCATTAAGAATGACATCCAGATTATTCACCTTGGTGAAAGCCATCAGACTAGATTAACCAAGTCAATCGATCAATCAATCAATCAATCAAAATCTTTATTTAACCAGATGGGCACCGTTGAGCAGGCTCATTTTCAAGGTGGACCAGGGACAAACAATAGGTAATACAATATAGGTGAAATCAATATATGATTTCAAGTATGTGTACATCAAATTACAATTTAGATGAGATCAACATACAATGTCATCTATGAGCACAGCAAATAGGCAGTATAAATGCAAGTAAATGGTACAAAAATTGTAAAAAAACATTAATTACAGATAGATAATTCGTGCATCATGTACAAAGTGCAGAACATGGGGGAACAATAGGTACAGAGTATGTTCAGTTAAAAACAGATGAACGGAAAAAAATAGGGGTTAAAATGTCACAGGTAAGTGATATAAAGTGGATATAAAGTGTAGATGTGGGCAGGGGAGTGAAGGAGGAAGGCAAGGGTATGGCAATGAGTGGAGATCACAACAGAAAGAGACCTAAAGTCACGACGAGGCAGGGGCAAGGTCACAGACTAGAGTAGTAAGCTCTGAAGGAAAAGGGACCTAAGTCAGGAGGAGCAGGAGGAACAGACACAGGATTCCTTGAAATGGAATGTATATAAGGTTTTGAAAGCTGCCAGGCTAATGGGGTAATTGATTTTTAGATTCTTTTTTATCTTGTTCCACAAAAGAGGCCATGCGTGGCTAATAGATGCCCTTCCAAACCGAGATTTGGCCTTGGACACTTTCAGCGAAATATAAAAGGCACTTATCAGGGCATACTTACCTAATGAGCAGAGAGGTAAGCAGTCCGAGATGTAATCAGGCAGTTTATTTAGGATGCAGCATTTCTCTGGTGTCTAAAGGAAAGAGATGACCAACCTAACGCCGAGTATAGGGCGCAATGATCGGTGGTATAGGGAAGGCCCATTATAAACCTTAGAGATCTATGGTAGAGCGTATCAAGTTTGGAAAGAGCACCTGCAGGACTCTGGCTGTACAGGAAGTCAGAATAGCCTAATAAAGAGAGGAAGGTAGTTTGGACTAGCCTCAATTTTGCATCCCTGGTGAGGAGATTTTTTATCCTATAGAAAAAGCCAAGTCTCATTCTAAATTTCTTTATCAGCTCTTCTATGTGAACAACAAAGGAGAGTCTAGAGTCCAGCCAAACCCCAAATATTTAAATTTTGATATGTACTCCAGCTGTTCACCCAGTATTGTAGTAATTGGGGGGAGTAGCCCTGTCACAGCCGGGTTTGCTAGGTTAGGAAAGGGTGACAAGAACATCGCTCTTGTCTTCTTGGCATTTAGAAACAGTTTCTGCTTTAAGAGCTGAGACTGTAGTCGATTGAAATCATCCTGTAGTTCAGAGCATGCCATTTGGGGGGAAGATCTGCTAGGATAAAGTACTGTATCATCTGTAAATAAGTGAATGTGGGCCTTTTTGATGGTAGCATCTATTCTGTTGATGTAAAGTGCAAAGAGTAGGGGACCCAAAATGGAGCCTTGGGGAACACCTCTCTGAAGGGCTTTTATAGGAGAGACTTCACCATCCACTTTTACTTGCTGTGAACAGTCAGCAAGGTGATTGCTGAACTGTTTGAGAGAAAGGGCATCCAGTCCAATGGTTTGAAGGGATGTGAGGAGCAGACTATGATCAACGGTATCAAAGGCCTTACTTAGATCCAGAAAAACTGCACAGACAAAGTTCTTCTTATCCAACTCACTCTGCTAATCATTAGTGACTTTGGCCAAAGCGGAAGTAGTGCTGTGTTGTGCTCTGAACCCTGATTGTAATGGGTTGAGAAGTTTTGATGATTCCAGATGGTTCCTGAGCTGGGTGTTCACAATTTTTTCCAATAACTTAGAATAGGGAGAAGGGAAATATGCCTATAGTTATTTAGGTCACAGGGGTCACCAGACATAAACAAAGGGATGACATGTGCCATTTTCCAGATAGGTGGAAGGTTGCCTTGCGACAGATATAGGTTAAACAGATGTGTAATAAGCGCAGGTAGGACCCTATAGTCAATCTTCAGGAAAAATGAGTCGATGTGATCAGCACCTGTGCTTTTTCTGACATCCAATTTTAACAGGAGGTCTTCCACCTCTTTCAGAGATGTGGGTTGAAGTGAGAAGGTTTGACTGGAGGAGGAGGTGCCCTGTTTATCAACCCCAAGTAGTGCTCAAAGAGTAATTGGGGGAAGAATCAAAGGCGAGACTTGCTGTAGCAAAATGATTGTTGAAGGCATTAAGGATTGACAGTTTATCAGTGAGTGTGGTAGTACCCATCGAGATTTTGGTAGGCAAGGAAGTTCCGGAAGAATGGCCTTCTATACCCTTAATTACCTTCCAGAATTTGGAGGGGCAGTTGGCTGAGAGATCAAGTTGTGAGCAAAAGAAGTTAGTCTTTTCTTCTCTAACCATCTTAGTGCAAAGGTTTCTCACTCTCCTGAAGGAAATCCAGTCATTTGTTAGTTTAGTTTTTCGGGCAGTTTTCCAAAGCCTGTCCCTATTCCTCATTGCGTCCTTTAATTCCTCAGTAAATCATTGACAAGATCTGTTCCTGACTCGGACCTTCACTAGTGGTGCTTGCCTATTAAGTACTCCTAACACAATTTCTTGAAAAATGTCATATGCTGAGGTGACAGATTTAGCTAGGTAAAAGTCCTGCCAGGGCATGGAGTGGCTCAGCTCCGAAATATACTCCCCGGGGTCAAAGTTGCGTCGACATCTTTTGGTAGAAAATTTAGAAGCAGGTGGCGGAGCATGATTGGATCTGACACAAGCAATGAAGTAATGACCACTGATGTCAGAGAAGAATACTCCAGCATGGGTAAACAAATACGGTTTATTAACTAAGATAATATCCAGCAGGGTGCTTTTGGTAGGTTTTAACTTGTTTGGGCGGGTAGTTTCATTGATAAGCTTGGTCTATCCAAGAGAGTCGCAAAGTGTTTTTAGAGGAGCTGAGGCACTAGACAACCAGTATAGGTTGATATCACCTAGTAGCACAGACTCTGAGGATCTATGACCCAACACCTTACTTAAGTGATCCAGAAGCTGTAACCCTGCAGAAGGGGGTTGGTATCAGCCTGACACACAAAGGGAGATGCCAGGAGAGATCCCAACCTGAAGGGTAAGGCCTTCAAACTCATTTTGGACAGATGTAGAGTTGATAACGGAGACAGAGAATTTTTCCTTAATATAGATTGCAACCCCACCACCCCTGGAGTGCCTATTGGTTTGGAACAGTGAGTAAGCAGGGAGGTTTACTCCGAAGCTGGTTGTAGCCGGGTGGAGCCACATTTCAGTGACAACTAAAATGTCGGGGTTAGTGTGGCATATCCAGGCCTGGATGGAGCCGATTTTTTTCAACAGGCTGCATACATTAACATGCATAAAGCTTAGGCCTTTAAGTCTAGGTAGGTCATCGGGTGATCCAATGGGAGATAGGGGTCCAGGATTAAGTTCAACATTCCCTGAGCACAACAATAGAAGGAGCAGTAGCTTCCTGGATAACCCTAAGAGGAGCTTCAAGACTCTGATTCGTTCGCGTCTGTGGGGGGCATGATACTGACATGGAGGAAGTTTAAGGCTGATGCATAGCAGGTTTAGAGTTATATGTAGTAAGACTTTACCAGTGATGAATAATTGAGATTATGCGGGGCGACGGGACAGTTGTAGGTCCGCTGAGGCGTATCCTGATAGGGTACCAGTATGCCAAGTTGGATGTGTGTCCAAACACGGAAGGAAGGAGTGGATGGCACAGCTGAGGTATTCAATAGGGCTTAGAATATCTACACATTGTAAATCCCTGAGTGTATTCTTTGATGGTGGGTTTAAATAGAGGGTGCAAGACGTAAGCAGAGACATACACAGAATCAACCATTGGGCAGTGCCTGCACCCATCTTATGTTAAGTGCCAGGAAGAGATGTAGGCTGGGTGTCTAGGTTTCAACCCTGGATAGGTACAATAAGTCCAGGAGTATTACTGATACACAGTATATTATATGTATACAACAATAACGCCTGGAGGAAGTAAAAAAGGTCCAAGATTCTTAGTGGAGTATAGTATGCCAAGGAAATACTGAATACAGTACTCTGGAATTTTTGGTAGAAAGTGGGTAAGGTTTGGAATATGCGATATCAGCAGATCAAAAATTCAACTCCTGGGGTCGAGTAAGCATATGAACTGATAGTGGAGAACTATATAAGGAGGGTATGCAAGAATGGTATTCTCAAGCTTTATTTGGGGAAAGGGATATATCTTGTGGTACACCCACGCGGATTGCTATAAGAGAACCAAGGAGACAATTTTAGTTGTAAGTGGTATGTCTTGTAGGAGAATGGAGGGAATAAAAAGAAAAAAAAAAGGGTTGCAAGAACTCAACGGCGACCAATTAGTGTTGAGGGGAGAGGCTAGAACTGTATTTAACAGAGGTCAGGGTCGGGACGGGAGGTCTGGGAAGAAAATACTTGCATAATTAATTTCACTGGGAAAGCCGTAACAGCTGGCAGGAAAGCACAGAGAGAGAGAAAAAGCTTGAAGGGACCAATCGCTGATGAAACCGGAAGGCTGCAGCCAATGAGGTGCAGGCCATGAAGCGGGTAGCCAATCAGTGTCCAGTGAGGTTTCCCGGTCAGGGAAGTATGCTTACCCGGGTTCTGGTGCTCATAGGGCAGACAGGCAATGGATGACAGCCGGCAGCTCAGTCAGCTGCTGCCGCCGTGAAAGCGAATGGCCGCCCAGTCAAGGGCACCTGGGTGCTGGTGCTCATAGGGCAGACAGGCAATGGATGTCAGCCGGCAGCTCAGTCAGCTGCTGCCGCCATGAAATCGAATGGCCGCCCAGTCAAGGGCACCTGGGTTCTGGTGCTTGTAGAGTGGGCAGGCGATGGATGACGGCCAGCAGCTCAGTCAGCTGCTGCTGCCTTGAAAGAGAATGGCCGCCTGGTCAAGGGCACCCGGGTTCTGGTGCTCATAGGGTGGGCAGGCAATGGATGACAGCCAGCAGCTCAGTCAGCTGCTGCCGTGTGTGAAAGGAATGGCCACCGGTCAAGGGCACCTGGTTCTGGGTGCCTCATAGGGAGGGCAGGTGATGGATGATGGCCGGCAGCTCAGTCAGCTGCTGCCGCCGTGAAAGCGAACGGATGCCCGGTCAAGGGCACCTGGGGTTCTGGTGCTTGTAGGGCTGGCAGGCACTGGATGATAGCCAGCAGCTCAGTCAGCTGCTGCCACTATGAAAGCAAATGGCAGCCCAGTCAAGGGCACCTGGAAAAAGTACCAGACTGTCCCTCTCCAATAAAACCCCTATATCATGCCATTGACCAAGATCATCACTAGTGCTTTGTTTTCTCTGGGTTGAGCCACAGCCAGCTAGAGGGCATGCAATCCTGGATTTTGACCAGACATGAATTCAGTATATTGACTGTGCCAGACATACTCGGTGAAAATGACAGGTACAGCTGGGTGTTATCTGGATAGCAATGAAAACTCAAGCTGTGCTGTCTGGCAATGTCTCCCAGGGGCAGCATGTACACTGCAAAAAGCATAGGAGAGTGAATCAAACCCTGGTGTACACCATGCAGCAGAGACTGTGGGAGTGAAAAAAAATCCCATCACCACCCTCTGCATCTTGCCACTCACAAAGGACTAAGGCCAGCTGATGACACTAGCAGTGAGTCCTCCATGCTCCCTGAGATGATCCAGTGACATCCTATGGTCCACAGTATCAAATGCTCATGAGAGATCAAGTAAAAAGAGAACTGACCATTCCCCTCTATCTTTGTCCTTGAGGAGGTCATTATGCACCCTAACCAATGCAGTCTTGGTACTATGCCTGCATCTAAATCCAGACTGGTGTGGCTCATAGATGTTACAGTCATGAGGTAAGCCTTGAACTGTGTAGCCACTGCCTTCTCAATAACATTTCCTAAGAATGGATAGTTAGAGACTGGTCTAAAATGTGCCAAGCAGTGCAGATCCGGAGATGGCTTTTTTCAGAAGTGGTCTCACCAGTGCATCTTTCAATGTACTTCAGAAAAGTCCTTATGAAATGGAGCACCAGACCATCTTGGGAAACACTAGACCCAAAACTCTGACACAACTCACTAGGAGGAATGTTGAACCCAAGTCTAGTCCACAATAAGTGGGCCACAGCTAAGAAATCACCCCACACATCTCCTCCACTGAAACCAGCCTAAACTCACACCAGGCAGGAAGAGTGCTCCTTTAGACAGCCAACTCCACATTGCTGGGCTGCAGCAGCCAAGTTGGGGTTATCCTGGACCTGATTGAAGACACCCTGTCAGAGATGAACTGTGCTAACTCTTTGCACTGAGCAGATAAAAATACTTCTACCAGTCAGGACAGGTGGGATGTAACAACCAAGTCCATCACCTTGAAGAGCTGAGCTAGTCTGTTTCTCCCAATCATATCTTCCTTGACAGAAACACTGCCTTCTTGCTGGAGATTGCCCTTGGATACTTACCATAGTTAGTTCTCAGAACCATTCTATCTTAATCTGCTCTGGATTTCCACCAACAACACCCTAGTTTGTGACCCACAGCCTTCATCTCCCTAAGCTACATATCAAACGATGGGATCCTATATGAGAAGATCTGTGGTGTACACAAACTTGTGCAACAGTATTGAGGGTCAAGGCAACAGCCCTATTATAAGCTATAGCTGCTTCCTACGACCCTGTCCCACATGCAGCCATCACACACAAGAGGTCTAATGCTACCTGATGTCCTGTTGGAGAACAACCTCTTTAAATGGAAGCATTTGATAGGGGGAGGACAATAAATGGGACCTCTATTGAGAACTTCACAGTGCAGTGTTCCGACTAACTGACCAGATCAATCTTGAGATTATTTATCTCAAGCCCCTGTAAAAATGTTAGGTACTGGCATGACCATGTTGGTGGGTCTCAGTATTAATCACTTGTTCAAAGTCCAGTGATAACATCTACTGGAGGATATCTTGTCCAAATTTCAAGAGTTACCCATTGACCCAGGCATTGAAGTTACCCAGAACAACCATCTTGGCACCTACATCACCCTCTTGGTGATGAAGTCTGTGATTTCCTGCAAGTAATCCCTCTCATACCATGTGGGATGGTACACAAGAAGGATCCTACATCCTGCATCTAGACAGCAATGTACAGCCACACGTTCAAATAATGGGAGCAAACATAAGCATAATGAAAAAGGATACAGTGATTATTGCAGTTTATTGAATAAATAACAAGAACCAAACAATACCCTTGCTGTGCTAGGCCATTCAAAGTGCAAAAAATCCTAGGCAGAAAAACGACCTGACCTGGTTCGCCTGAGAAGGCTTTTCCAAGGGACAAAGAACCAGGACATGTGGGTATGTTTAAATGGTCTATCTGCAAGTCACATGTGCAAATGTTATGTTTCTTAAAGGTGCAAAGTGCCAAAAAGTGCTACCAAGTGCTTTTATAAGACTATATACAAAACTTACTGATGGCAGTATACACAATATAGATCCATAATGGTAAAAGGACTCCTTTTAAAAGGTTTTTTAGATAATTCCATTCATTTATAAAAAAAGGAATAAATTATCTAATGCTAGATACCAATTGGTAAACTTGTGATTCTGAACATACATTAGGCTAAACTTAAGTCTCACTAAAAAGACACACTCTTAAGACAATGTTTACTTGTCTGTACATTATTTATATTGCCAATTACAGAAAAAGTTGTGGGAGCTAATAAACTGAGTAGTTGTTGCCCCGTTCTGGCTGACCACTCTCTTCCACTCCAAGGTCGATCATACAGCGAAGCCATATGGAATCATAGACAAGTGAACCTGTAAGATCAAACACAGGGAGAAACACAATTTCTTAAACAATATCCTCTAATATCACATGTTACAGTACTCCCTTCCCCCCACACTAAAACAGTTATCTTGGTTTATTTCTTCTCCTCTTATTTATCAAAGGCATTATGTCCAATCTTTCATTTAAACCAGGGGCAATATGCTTCTCAAAACTGGAAAGTCCAAATCAGGGGCATCATGCAGGCTGAAATGTTGGAGGAACACAAAATCCAAAGCTCTCTAGGTGGTCTGGGGGCATGCCCCCCTGGAAAGAATTTGAAAAATTGAAGTCAAATGGTGCATTTTGGTGACTTTCAGCAGGTCAGTAAGACGTTCCCCAACAAGCTAAATGACATAATAATGCTCCAGATATGGGGGGTATCTACTCAGAGTAAAAGAATAACAATCCATTCAATAGCACACCACTTCCTGTAGGCTCTCCAAACAGAGCAAGCAGAATAAAGACCATAATAAATGTTGTAGTAGAACTAGTACTGCCTTGGAGGGACAAAATCATAATCCACTACAAGTTCAGTCTGTTTAAGAGCAAACAACATCATGCTGGCTGAGTCTGTCACAGTAGAACAAGTCTAATAAAAATAAATGAGTACCTTATTGGCATGATCCCCTTGGTTTGAACACTGCTCAGAATGTATCAGGGAAAACAGAGGACACACAGCTTAGTAACTGACTTGTTTAACTGATGAGTAACTTGAGTCAGCAACAGCAACAGCAACTGCCCCCAGCAGGTGGGCGGCCATCCTCTCCATCCCCCCCCCACACACACACACACTTACACTGGATTTGCAGGGGCAACGTTAGACTGTATAACCACAGAAACATGTCACAAGAGTGGACTTAGGAAGTCCCACCATCCAACTCCCCTGCAACACCATTCCCCAGATAGACTGCTCATGTACCCAGCAAGGGATTATGCCAGACTATGGTAACTCCTAGAGTTTACCTCTGACTAATGGGGATGCATCCCCCCAGCTATAGGAGCAGATGGATGCTAGAGGGACATAGACCCACACCCTGAGGGAGAAAAAGCAGAAGGGAGGATGACATTCATCAATCCTCTATGGAAAAAGAGAGGTCCACTTTACAACAGAGTTAAAAGTGTATATATTGGCTTGGCGGGCTGCTCAACTGGGCTCATGTGGCATCTAAATGATGCAGCAAGCAAGAGGGAGAGCTTTTCATTCCAGTATTTCCCCAGTTAAAAATAACATAATCCATACAAAACAAACGAGGGGCTCCACTCACTCTTGGTGAGTATTTCAAATCTGGTGCATAGCAGGATCAGAGTACCACCGTCTCAACCAAACTACTGCTTCAGGAGTTTCCAGAAGCCATGCCATAGCACAGTAAGCTGTGCGTTTTGATTTATTATGTGTAAAAACTATTGGGTTAAGTGCAGCAGGCATGGCTTCTGGAAACTCCTGAAGCAGTAGTTTGGTTGAGAAAAATAGCCTAATCCAATGACTCCCTAGTACTGCCGGTATATCAGCATCTCTGCAAAGCATTTATCTACCAGGTTATATGGGTCAGGGGAGGTAACCCTCCTCAGAGGTGCACAAGGAAGAACAAGCCAATTAATAATTCACTGGGTAGGCAATAGATTAAACCAAATAGCCAGCCTCTTGGGCCAGACCTCCGAAGCACATGAAGAATGCCCTGGCCAAATAGGGTAAAAGGGGGCAAATTAACAATCTAGGCAGTCTCAGACAGTCAGATAATCAATCAAAATCAAATCACATCATACCCTGACTCATCTCCTTGACTGTCTGCAGGCCATGATGCTGATCCCTGGGATCCTTTGCTGAAAATAGTGCTGCCTTATGATGGGACCGGTCCTGTGTATTTTTTCTTATTTTTTTCCAGTGGTGAACTGAACTGAGATGAACTCAACTTTTGGCACCACTCAGTCTGGACTGCCTCAACCACCTCCCAGAAGCACTCTCTGTCTCCCTTTAAAATTCCAATTGGACCCCAGCCCCCTCCTCAATGTTTTTTTTTTCAGAGGAGAGGACAGGAGGAGTTTTTAATTTTTATTACAGAAGTGAGCCGCCGCTGCAAGCACATAAACCATGAGACAAGGAGTTCTTGTTCCGACCTCAGTCTTTCCTCCTTGAACTTACAGTGCAGATGGTGCCAGAAAGAAAATGTAGTTTACTGTGTGGCATGTTGTCTACCCCTGTGTCACTTTCCGATTTGCTAACTACAGAGTGAGCCGATGAGTTTATTAAAGCAGTCATTGGCTAACAGTATTAGTCAATGACTGTTTTAATAAACTCATCCGCTCACTCTGAAATTAGCCAGTCAGAAAGTGACACGGGGTAAGTAGATGATGTGTTGCAACAGAGCAGATATGTTTTCTAGCCGGACTGAAAACACAAACTGGGAGAAGAAGTTATTGTTAGAATCTATGCTGATTGTCAGCATGGACTACCAATCACTTCACTTACACCACAGTCAGCAACTCAGCAAATGTACATTTTTTTTAAAAGTCTGGTAATTCAGACATTGATTATTACTCAGATCAGATTGGATTCGGAGCACAAATACAATTAAAAGATGTTTTTTTTTTTCAAGATACATCAACAATTTTGGGGTGGCCCTATGGGCATGACGCCACTAGTCCACAGTGCTTTCCTATCTAGGAAAAGCATTTTTAAATTACCTCCCCACTTTCCCAAGATAACTTTCTGTAGCCCACAGAACCTAAAGCTGTGCCCTTTTGGATTATTCACACTTAGGATATTAGAGGCTAGGGGATTTCTTAGGTCTCCATTTTCAATTTCCCTCATGGGTTCTCCCACCCTAGTTTTGAAATTCCTGTCAGTTTTGCATACATAGAAAGCTAAACAATTACACTTTGCTAGATAAACAATATGAGTGGAGTCACAACTGATGAAACTCCTTATTTCAAAACTTCTAGTGGTATTTGATGTACAGAAGGTAGTAGTCTTGTCTATCACATCACAATACTTACATCTACTGCATTTAAATGTTCCATGAAGTAATGCTAGTAACCATGTTTTATGTTTTTGTTGTTCAGTGTGTGGCTGATAACTGTGGGTTAACATATCACCTAAATTCTTAGCTCTTCATCAGCTAAATCCGGGAGGTGTAAGGTAGGGATTTTTTAAAACCAGGTCCGAATTAATTATACCCCAATTTTTAGTTATGATCTGTGTGATCCCTGCAGATCTAGTGGTACATGTTGTCACAAAATTGATCCTCTGCTCTGTTTCCTTGGATGTTTTACTTTTGGTCATAAGATTGCTTCGAAGCATATTACTGACTGTGTTTTCTGCCTTGTCTCGGACTTTAGGTTTGTAGCATCTCTGCTGGAACCTAGTATGCATAGCCCCTCTCTGTCTCTGGTAATCCTCCTCTGTAATGCAATTCATTTTTATTCTCATATATTGGGATTTAGGTGTATTTTTAACTATCTGTGTGGGGTGGCAGCTGGTGGTATACAGAATTGTATTTCTGTCTGTTTCTTTGCAGTAGAGGTGTGTTTTTAGAGTGCCATCCTCCTGCTTTGAGATAGCTAAATCAAGGAAATGCTCCTCTTTATCACTTACATGTGCTGTAAACCTCAGGATACCATTTGTATCTTCAATCCATTCAATGAAACTTTCCATCTCTGCCCTCTCCCCCTTCCACACAAACAGTATGACATCTATAAAGCACCTTCATAGATCTATCCTGTGGTAAAAAGGATTGGTCTCGGGGCTACAGACATTTGTTCTTTCCCAATAACTGAGATACAGGTTAGCATAATTGGGGGCAAATATAGCCCCCATTGCTGTACCATTAATCTGTGGATAGTGTTGGTCCAGAAACAGAAAGGCATTGCATTCCAGGATCAGCAGGCGCACTCACTCACAAATTCAACCAAACCTTGATCATAATCTGTATACGCCTCCAGCCTGTAATGCATTGCATGTCTACCATCTTGGTGGAGTCTATTTGTATAAATTACCTCTATATCTAATGACACCATATACCATTCTTCTTCTAGTTGCATGTCATCTAAACAATCCTAAAACCTGTGTGGTATCTTTTAGATATGAGGGCAGTTTCACTGCTATTTCCTTAATGTGAGCATCAAAAAACTATGACAATGGCTCTAGGAGACTATCAATTTCAGATACTGTAGGTCTGCCAGGAGGTGCACTAAGGTTTTTGTGCACCTGAGGTAGACTGTAAAAGCAGGCCTTCACAGGATGCTGCACAGTTAAAAAATCAAAATCATTCTTCATTGTTACCTCCTCATCAAGTGCTGTATCCAAAAAGTTGCCAATTCTGGGCCAGATTCACAAAAGGCTACTCAGGACACAAGGCAACTTGTGTCTGCATAAATGGCGCAAGTAGCACTTGAGTCCTAAGTTGCATCATGGTAGGATTCACAAAGGCAGCCTGCGACGTGCTGCAAGCTGCCTGTGGCCAACTGCACCACTGCACCATAAACCCCCCTGTGACATGGTGTAAGGGGGTTTATGGCAGCATTTGCACCCTATTCAGGTAAGGTGGCTGCTAAGTCCTCAAATCAGGATTCAGAAAGAACTCCCAGTGGACATCCATCAAAGAACACTTACACCTGCTAAAAGGTGGTGTAAGTGGTCTTTGCCATCCACCAAAAGTTGCCAATGTGCAACCAGTGATGCACAATGGATAGCCCTCATGGGCTATGGCCACCAAAGTCTGTACCCCTAGTCCCACATGGTACTGCCCCCCATATACACAAGGTGCCACCACTAGTACTGTACATGCCCACCAATGTGGGTGATGCCCCTCGACCACAATAGTACAGCTGTAAAAGCCCTCATGGGCTATTGGAACCCCCCCACCCCAGCCCCAATGCCATTCCCTGCACCCCAAACCTGAAATGCCATCCTTTGAAACAGTACTTGACTGTCCCCACAATGTCTCAAAGATCTCTGGTGCTCCAGTGGCCTCCCCACTGGATAGTTGCAGTTCACCTCTCATATTCTCACTGGTATGAGCCACCACTCACCACCATGGCCAGTGTAATATAGCATTGCATAGAGTACATACAGATGATGCATGCACTCAGAGAATGACAGCGCTGTCATTCTCCAATTGCATATATTAACTGTAGGTGCTCTACGCAATGCTCTGTTGATGGCTATGGTGGTGAGTGGTGGCTGTTGCAGTCACCAGCGTGGTATGGGTGGGGGCAAGGAGGGCTGCAACTGTTGGGTGGGGGGTGGGGGGCATGCAAGGATTCAGGCCCATCTGTCTCTCGCCTTTCCCACAGCATGCAGCATTTGGGGTCATTGTGCCAGCTGTGTGACTCATGCCACAAGTCACAGGGCGCAGATCTCTGGACCCGGTCTGATACTGAATTGGGTGCAGGGTCCAGGTCACAGGGATGGTCAGCACAAGCTGCCATTGTCGAAGCTTGCGGCTGACCTTTGTGAATCCGGCCCTCTATTTTTAAACACATTAATCAGGTCTGATTTTAACAACAAATAATGTTCAACATTTCCCAACTGTATATTGTGCTCCTTGATATATTTTGCAGTATCAAGAAGTACTAGTGCTCCTCCTTTATCTGCTTTTTGATAGTTATTAATGTATCCTTCAGTAAATTTTTTAAAGCAATTCTCTCTTCTTCTGGAAGGTTGTTACACTGTCCACTTTTCTGTAATAAAAACTGTTTTATTTCATACTCACACACCCTTTCAAAAGTTGAAACACTATGGTTTTATGAAGAGTTGAATGTAGACTGCGGTTTGAAGACAGTGCTCAGACAGTCATGTTGATGCATCAGGTGATCGGATAGTTCTTTCATGTCAGCTGATTTCTCCTGTGATATATCTTCCCGAGACTAGATTGAAAAATTCATGGTTTCTTCCAAAATAGATGTATCCAGTGTATCTGGATCAAACACCATGGTATTAGATGGTTTTGCTGTATTTCTTTGTTTAGACCAAAATGCTTTCAAATTCAGGTCCCAGGTAAATCTTTTTAAGTCTAAATAGAGGTTGAAGGGGTTCTCATCACAGCTTGGGACAAACGTTAAACCCTTTTGCAGAAATTTCAGAAAAGTGGACAGTATAACAACCTTCAAGAAGAAAAGAGAATTGCTTTAAAGAATTTGCAGCAGGATAAATTAATAACTATCAAAAAAGCAGATAAAGGAGGAGCAGTAGTTATTCTTGATACTGAAAAATATATCAAGGAGTGCAAAAAACAGTTGGAAAATGGTGAACATTATTTGTTGTTAAAATCAGACCCCACTAATGTGTTTAAAAATAGAATTGGCAACTTTTTGGATTCAGCAGTTGTTGAGGGGGTAATAACAAAGAATGAATTTGATTTTCTAACTGTACAACATCCAGTGAAAGCCTGCTTTTACACTTTGGCTAAGGTGCACAAAAACCTTACTGCACCTCCTGGCAGACCTATAGTATCTGGAATTGATAGTCTCTTAGAGCCATTGTCACAGTTTGTTGATGCTCACATTAAGGACCTAGTAGTGAAACTGCCCTCATATCTAAAAGATACCACACAGGTTTTAGGATTGTTTGATGGCATGCAATTAGAAGAAGAATGGAATATGGTGTCATTAGATATAGATGCCCTTTATACAAATATACCCCACCAGGATGGTAGACAGGCAAGGCGTTACTGGCTGGAGTCATATTCTGATTATGATCAAGGTTTGGTTGACTTTTTGTGTGAGTGTGTCCTTCTGGTCCTCAAATGCAATGTATTCCTGTATCTGGACCAAGACTATCTGCAGATTAAAGGTACAGCTATGGGGGCTACTTTTGCCCCCAGTGATGCTAACCTGTATCTCAGTTATTGGGAAAGAATGAAAGTCTGTAGACCTGACTAATCCTTTTTACCATAGGATAGATTTATGGAGGTGCTTTATAGATGACATACTGTTTGTGTGGAAGGGGGAAAGGGCAGAGTTGGCAAATTTCATTGAATGGATGGAAGGTCCAAATGGTATCCTGAGGTTTACAACACATGTAAGTGCTAAAGAGGTGCATTTCCTTGGTTTAGCTATCTCAAAGCAGGAGGATGGCACTCTAAAAATGGACCTCTACCACAAAGAAACAGACAGAAATGCAATTCTGTATGCCACCAGCTGCCATCCCACACACATAGTTAAAAATATACCTAAATCCCAATATATGGGAATAAAAAGGAATTGCAGCACAGTGGAGGATTACCAGAGACAGAGGGTCGCTGTGCACATCAGGTTCCAGCAGAGAGGCTACAAACCTGAAGTACTAGACAAGGCAGAAAATGCAGTCCGTAATATGCTTAGAAGCAATCGTATGAACAAAAGTAAAACATCCAAGGAAACAGAGCAGAGGATCAATTTTGTAACAACATATACCACTAGATCTGTAGGGATCGGAGAGATCATAACTAAAAATTGGTGTATAATTAGTTTGGACCCAGTTTTAAAAAATTCCGTCCCTACACCTCCCAGATTTAGCTATTAAAGAGCTAAGAATTTAGGTAATATGTTAACTCACAGTTATCAGCCACACACTGATGAACAAAAAAATAAAACATGGCTACCGGCATTACCACATGGAACATTTAAATGCAGTAGATGTAAGTATTGCAATGTGATAGACAAGACTACTAACTTCTATACATCAAATACCACTGGGAATTTTGAAATAAGGAATTTCATCAATTGTGACTCCACTCATGTTGTCCATCTAGCATAGTGTAATTGTTTAGTATTCTATATATGCAAAACTGCCAGGAATTTCAAAACTAGGGTGGGAGAACACATGAGAGTAATTGAAAAGGGAGACCTAAGAAATGCCCTAGCCTCTCATATCCTGAGTGTGAATAATCCAGAAGAGCACAGTTTTAGGTTATGTGGGGTAGAGAAAGTTACCTTGGAAAAGAGGGGAGGTAATTTTAAAATATTTCTTCTAGACAGAAGAGCACTTTGGACTTTCCAGCTTGGGGGCATGTTGCCCTTGGTTTAAATGAAAGATTGGATATAATGCCTTTGATAAATAAGAGGAGAAGAAATAAACCAAGATAACTGTTTTAGTGCAGTTTTTTTTACTGTAACATGTGATATTAGTGGATATTATTTTCAGAAATTGTGTTTCTGTCTGTGCTTGATCTTACAGGTTCACTCTTCTATGATTCCATACGGCATCACTATATGAAGTGACCTTGGAGTGGAAAAGAGTGTTCAGCCAGAGGGGGGCAACAACTGTTTAATAGCTACCACAACTTTTTCTGTAGTTGGCAATATAAGTAATGTACATAAAGGTAAACACTGCCATAAGATTGTGTCTTTTTAGTGAGACTTAAGTTTAACCTACTGTATGATCAGAATCACAAATTTACCAATTGGTATATGGCATTAGATAATTTATTCATTTTTTATATAAATTAATGGAATTATTTTAAAAGAAAAATTGAAAAGGAGTCCTTTTACCATTATAAATCTATATTAAGTATACTACCATCAGTAAGTTTTTATATGGTCTTATATAGGCACTTGGTAGCACTTTATGGCACTTTGCACCTTTAAGAAGCATATAATTTGCACTTGTGACTTGCAGATAGGTCATTTAAATATAGTTGTATGTTCTGGTTCTTTATCCCTTGAAAAAGCCTTCTCAGATGAAACCAAGTTGGGTCATTTTTCTGCCAAGGATTTTTTTGCACTTTGAATGGCTTAGAACAGCAAGGTATTGTTTTGCTTTTGTTATCTATTCAATAATCTGAAATAATCACTGTTTCTTGGTGCCTTATGCTTATGCTTGCTCCTGTTACTTTTTCATGTAATGGCACAGGAATAGTAGCTGAACAGCTTGCTTTTTGTTTGTACACATTCAAATAATTAAGTATCTCCCATGGGGTGCACTGAGAAGTTCAACTCAGATCTAGAACAGATGGCCACTCTCCCACACCTACTATCCCTCTGTAGACAGTGAACCACAGAGAAACCAAATGGGAATGAAGCCTCCAAAATTGGGTCCATGTTATCACTACCCAGCCAGGTTTCCATGATACAAGCCAGATCAACCATGGAAATTACATCTGATATAACTGAAGACTTGTCTCCCTTTGATATCATATTGCACAACACTGCATGAAGGGACAAGTGTAGGCAACTAGCCTACAGGCTATCTGACCACTCTGTCTAGTGGGAAACACAGATATGGAAACAAACCATGTCTGGCCTCTCCCTCAGTCTGATTTCAACCAAGACATCTTCTGGTCCTCACTACCCTTATAATGCCTCTGAATTAGAACCCCCCTACCTCCCACTGCCTACCATCCCTCTTCCTTACAATGCCCACCTTCCTACAGCATATATATGCTGCTGCTGGTAGGAAGGCCATTAAAGCAGTGGAGGTCCAGCATCTGGAATGGGGAGTAACTAAATCCAAGGGATCCCAGACCCACACACATTATCCCACTGGTAACCAGATCCCCATTGTCTAACCAGAGACACCAACATTTTAAAATGTTCCCCTTGAAAGATTCCACTCTAACACAAAAAGCTTCTCCTACTGTAGTCTAAGGTCTTAGCCATACATACCAGCAATCACTCAGTATCTGATGTAATATTAAATACCAACCCACTAATTATAACCAAATATCATACCCCTTCCTCTCCCTGCCAACTCTTTCACCAAAATAGATAATTAATAATACGTTCAAAAATTAAATTTAATAGGAGAATCCACTGAGTGCATTAAGTTAAGGTGTAGATTGCAACTAACAACCAGTCAAATTTTTAAGTCAGCAGAAATTGCAAAGCCAGCTCTGCTCTTACCAGCGCAAGTCCGAGATGTAAAGTATCACAGAGAACCCCCCTAAGCAGCTCTCTCACCACTACTAGGGAGATAAAAAAAGAGTCATAAACAGAAATTCAGATGCGCAGGTCCTCTCACCACCTGTGGCCCAGTGTTCTCCATCCATCTTGGCTGTCCAGTCTTCCTGTTCCAGTCTAGAGCCCCACAGGAGAAGGAAAAGTTCCATGTCCAACTCAACTTGTTGAATTACTCCATGGCCTGAAAAAGATGTAATCAGTGACCAAAACATGTCCAATTCTTCCTTAACTCTTACCCATTAGCGCCACATGGCATCAGAACCATCCATTGCTTAACCCAATCCAAAATGGTGGCATTAGATAGAATGAGTCAAAAGACAGCAATTGTTTTCCTCTAGAAAATCATCCATCCAAAACCATTGAAATCCTCAGATATTCCAGTGCCCATTAGGCTGAACACTACCACTTCTTCTGCTTAGCCTTGGCCCCTTCCCACAATTCCTTCAAGCAGCTCCTTCACAGCAGTACCACTGGGCACTAACTTGGTAATACTGAGGATGCTAGCAACAATGGGAAACCAGCACAGACTTTCAGGCATACTATGAGGCAAACATTAATGCAAGGTCTTCAAAAACAACCACAGTGCTGTGGAGCTGTGGCTGTAAACGGAGCAAAAGCAAAATTAAAATAATGCACTCAAATTTAAAGCAGCAGTACAAGAAAAGAAAAACTGGATCTTTTACATCAGTTTGTTTCCTCTGCTCTGTTGAGCGCTTACCTGGCAATTTTTTTTGTTTGTTTTCACTATACTATCACTCAGTAATCTGCTTCATTGTTCTTTGATTTTGTTTAAATTTCTACCTCCCACCATGTTGAATTGGAGCACTCTGCTGACAACCCCACATGCACATGACTTGCAGCACTACACAGGGACAGCAGGAATATTCAGCACATGGTTACACAGAAGTAAACAAAAGACATGATATGACGTAAGGGGGAATTCTGGCTGCAAATTAGGCAGCAGCCATATTTACTTTGGATCCACAACAATGGACATGCACTTTAAATATCTAAAAAACAAATGAGAGCTAGAAAAAATATTTACAGATATGGAAACCAGAACTATGGCTACATGCTTCCAACCAAAAAGCAGAATTCTGATAATCAATTCCTGATTAGCTAGTTCTGCTGCTTTAATGCTGTACTGTATCTCTCTCTAAAAAATAATAAGAAACACTTCTGACCTACTTCACGTTCAATGCCCCTACTCATTCTGGGTTCCTGACTATGTGCTAACTACTGCTATTAATGATACTGAAAACTAGAAGTAAGCACTAACATTGTGCTTACTCAAATAACTAAAAAACATTTCAGGATTCTCCAACTGTTAAATAAACAATTGAACACATACTAACTTTCACAATCTTGCTGTATTTAGGTAATTTATTTTTTAATGTGTGAGTTTCTCTTCATATCTATGTATAGTGTGTGTGTGTGTGTGTGTGCCTTTGTAGTGCTACAGTATGTGGTGCTGGCTATGTATGGTCAAGTGACTTTAGTCAAGTCTGCATATTAAAATTAGTCTGTCATACTATACAAGGGTTCACAAACTTATATTCACTCCTAATGAGATGTAATGTGGAAGACGTATACAGTCTTTGAAACTTGCAGGATTCAATGAATTATAATTTTGCAGATTTTGCAGATTTAAACAATATCTCTTCAGTTTATAGCAGCATTCCTTTCTGTGTAATATCTGGAATATTTTAGGAACTCATTGCTGTAAAGTCCTGTCATATAAATATCTGGGCATCACATTTGACCCTGCACTTTCCTTTTGCACACACATCAGCACACTCACTTTAGCCACCAATGTTCGTATCAGCCTGCTACATAGACATAAAGACTGTCTGCTTCCTGAAGCCCTCCTCCTGGCTGTCACCTCCTCTGTCCTGTCCCTAGCTGACTATGGACTCTCTATCTATGCAGCAGCTGACACCACTGCCATCAGCAGAATCTAAATGTCCATGAACAAGGCCTATCAACTACTTTCCTGTGCCAACAAGAGAACCCACATAGGCACCCTATACTCACTGGCCAATATGCTCAATTTTGAGGATAGACTACAATACCAGTCCTGCCTACTGGCAAAAAAAAATACTCCTTGGCCTCTCCCCCCCCCCAGAGAGTCTACATATCTAATCCTGGCCACCCCGTCTGTTTCCACCTGCAGTTCTTCCAAGATGACCATTCTAGTGCCCAAGGTAAGGTTGTCACTGGCCCAAAGGTCCTTCTGTTACAGGAGCCCTTGCTGGTACAATGCATTCCCCTCCACTGTCTCCACCCTCCCCAAAATAGGCCCCTTTAAGGTCGCACTTAGGAATCACATCCTCTCCACCCAAAAGTGCAAATGTGGGCGGTAGTTGAGGCCCAGACCCTAGATGCCATACCATACAGATCAATTACGACTGGACCATCAACAATGTCCCCTAAAGGACTGCATCCTGGCACCCACTGAAACAATGTACCAACTCTATGTGAGCTGCCTAGCCATTGCCTGTATAGAACTGTAGCTGCACTGTCTAAGTTTCTGTAATTTATTTACTCTAATATGTTATTTGCAACAAAGTCTGTAACACTGCTCTCTAGCTGTAAGTATATCTTGCTATGATGTTGTATATATGCTCTGCATGTACCATGTGTGGTACCTAATGCCATTCTATGTTTTTGTATCACTGCAATTGACAAGGAGCCTTTGGAAATGAGTCCCTCACTCAAAGTGTTGTAATTCTGATGTGAATAAATAAATAAATAAAGTGTGGGGTTGTTTATCAGCCCTTTAGGTTTTGTGGTTATGCCCATGAACAAACGATGTTTAAACTATGAAAGGCATAGAACAGGATAAGAAAGAATTTGTTGTGCATATAATAGAGCTGGGCATACTGCACTTCACTTGTAATTCTAAGAGCTGTGCACAGGTTTAAAATTGTGCTTCCTTTGGAATTCGACTGAATTTTGAGAATTCTGCCCAATACCTGGAATGCCTTCAAAAGTGGAATGGTTATTCATTTAACATGTGCATTAGTAATCCACATTTTACCTAAACCATGGAATACTGTCTTGTGGTTAACATAAACCATGGTTTAATTTCCTTAAACTGGAGAATAACATTCCTTGGATTGTGTAAACTGTGGAATACTTTTCAGCAGTTTACATAGAAATGCTGTTTGGAATTCCTCTGAATTAAATAATAATTTCAGAAACACATTTTTGAAGCAGAATTGCCATTTCTCATGAATTACATCAGTGGAATTCTACAGTTTGCACAACTCTAGTAAGGCATGATTTGGGGGGAGGGTTACTGTGTGGTAATTCCACCCACCATGTGCCTCACCAAATAAACCAAACAACACTTAAAATAAAGTGTGATCAAGGCAGTTACACTTTAAGTATCAGTTAACTACAGTGTAGATACCGTGTAACTGCACTGTAACTGCAATAAAGTCACATGCAACAAACACTGGATAATTATACTGCTACATGTAATTAACTAGTGTGGTTTGTCATGAGGATGGGTATTCTGAAAAGAAACCCACACCTACTAATGCATTAAGAAACTTAATAAAGTTTTTCACAAGATTTTAAAATTAAAAATTTTAAAAAGAACTCCCCAAAGCCTACCAGGGTAAATGTGTACCTGTGTGGATAATGTTTAGTGTTCAGTGGGTCCAAGCCAACAATAAAGCTGGATTTCCATGGCCTATTTTATATGCATGTTTTAAATTGCAGAACTTGTCACATTTCCTGTGAATAGGTTTACACCATTGAATTAAATCTGCATAAGAGCTGATGTGGATTTCTTACATATGTCTTGTGCTGAAGACTATTGAGTGAGTCTTCAAAAGACACCACATTATTGATGGCACATTATAACTATCGTGCTTCATATGTTTGATGCTGTGAGTATAAACCAATCAGAATGCAAGAAAGAAGATGATATCACTGCTATCATTTTATTGACGATAATAACCACTTTTTTCAAAGCACCTCATTAGTGTGTCATTGAAATTGTTCACACCAGCATTTATTCTGCTGTAGTCTTGCATTATGGTGCTACATCTCTGTTCTACTGTGCCTTGCCTGATTGTTCTCTTTTGCTCTCTCACTATACATGTTTTCCTTCTTTCATAGATGGCTACACTACAGATGACATTAAATTCTACTGGAAAGGTGATGAAAAGGCAGTAACTGGAGTGGATAAGATAGAACTGCCCCAGTTCTCCATTGTAGACTACAAGCTTCTCTCCAAGAACGTAGTTTTCTCCACAGGTTTGTGATGACCACAGTTTTCACATAGTTTGCTCCACAGCATTATGAACTTCAGTTGTAGGTTGCCCTTCAAGCCACACTTGCTGCATACATGGGATAGGCAATGGCCTTATCCACAATTTTCCAATATTATAGATAATGTTGTATCCCTATTTCAATCCAAATTCATAACATGGAAAAACATGCCCCTGTTAGGAGGTCTCATGTTCGAGAATCTTAATATTCCCTAGAGTTCCATGAAATGTTTTGACAAATTGAAATTTCTAGATTCTGTCTGGCATCTCTACAGGGCCTCTGGTGCTATAGAGAACTTGCTGAGATTCAGACAATTCTATAATGCTATCAAAAAGGCCACCAAGGAGGCCAAAGTGAAATATTTTGTTTATTTATCTACAGAACAACCAAAACTGTCCTGTAACATTCTGGAAAGTTATTCAACCCTTCTTAACCCTCTAACCCAGTTGTCCACCATGGTACTCAAAGTGGGTGACTCTTGTCGATTCTGCTTTTTGCACTGATTCCTGAGTTTACAGAACAGCATTTTGTGCCTTGACTCCTCTACAAAGCTTGAAAACCAAAAAGACACTTGCAGGGTGACTCTTGTCAAACCCTCTAGAGTATGTAATTATTTTTAATGAGTTTTCACCTCATATGATCTCTCCCTCCACCCTCTCTGCAAGTAACTTGGATTATCCCCCCTCCACTACTTCCTCTGTCCCCCCATCAATCTCCTTGCTCCTCCTTTTCATTCTCCTGCATCTCCTGAACTGATGACCTCACCACAATCCTCTACAGCAGTCATTCACATGATCACTGTCCAGATGGTCAGGAACCCAAACTCTTGCATTTCTGAGCTCCCAGCCTTGTTGCTATTATCATCCATCTCCACCTCTCATTTCTTCTCAGGATATGGCCCCAGGGCATGAAAGCTGGCCAACGTCCTAAAGTCGATGGGGGGGGGGTTATATTGCCTCTGGGAACTATAGTCCCATCTCACTCCTTCTTTCCCTGGCCAAGGTGCAAGAGAAGTTAGTTCATCCTCAGCTCTCCTCATTCCTCCATGCCTCCTCTTCCATCTCCCTTTCCAGTCTGTTTTTTGTAAACTGTCCCATTGTCTGATTCCATACAAAAAGGTATGTAAAAGGTGCACATAACTGTTGCAATATTCAGTAACCTGTCCAAGACCTTCCATACTGTGGCATGCTCCTCTCCTCCTTGGTCAGATAGGGTGGTCAGGACTGAATTACTTTGTAGTTGGCTGTTTTTTTTCCTATCTTTTGGATTGGTGCTAGTCCAGACAGGTTGGCAAAGCCTTATCCTCCCCCTCCCTATCAGATCTAATGTATCATTGAGCTACATTCCAAGCTATATCCTTTTTTACCATTTTTCTGACAACCTCATCTCAGTGTGTGTCTACTCAAGCATCCACATGTTGAGGACAACACTGTTTTCTTTATTTTGGATGCCTTGGTATCTGAATTAGAACTGTCATTTCAATGTGTATTTTAGAATACCATCACTGGTTCAGTTTAAACCAGCCCTCTTGGAAAGCAAAATATTTTTTCCATGACATTTCAAACTAAGCAGTGTCTGGCAAGGCTCCTCACAAACCCAGTCTTCAAGACCCTTGATTACATTCTCTTAAAGAAAGTCCCCCACTTCAAGTACTTAGTGTGTGGATGGTTCCATAAATTGGTTTCTCAAACCATATCTATGTTTGGTCCCATAAGTTGATTTCTCTATCCATATCTATGCCATGCACAAAGTACTCCATTCTAAGTTTTGATTTTTGTACAGGCACAAGTACCGCTATCCCTTTCCCATTTGCCATAAGATTAGCCTTAAGATCATCCTCTAGGTGTTCAAATATAGCGATATAGATAATAGTGCTGCTTCCAAAAACTTTCTACCAGTATGGACCCCCTTTGTCATTGTTTTTGCCACTTCACATTAAATGTCCCACCTCTTAGTCATCACTGTTCTCTTTTCCTCAATGTCTCTCTCCCTCCCCATTGATTCTCAGCATCTCCTCCACTGTTCATACTTGATTTCCAAATAAAGGTATTATTCTTTCCCTTTACCCATCTACTCTGATCTCCTTTCCTCTCCAGCCATTCCTCTTACTCCTTCCGTTACTGTAATTCCTGCTCCATTTTTTATTCCTCACTATAAGACTGTACCTCTCTTAGCCAGTCCACTTTCTCCATCCACCTCCCTCTACTTATCTGTCTCTCCTCCTCTGTTCCCTCCATCAGGTCTTTCCTTCATGATCATTACTATCCTTCCTTCAACTGCTGCTAGCCCCTAGTCACCTGCAATATTTCTTCTTCCCCTCTCCCTCTCAGTGTTATTTAATTAAGCTTTTTGTAAAGAATATTTTTATCATTGACTCCACTGTGCATTACTACCAAAAGTTATTAATTTTTTGTGTATCTACATTGGTATTTTAAACATTGTTTCTGTGCATATAGTCTCTTCAACATGTGCATATTGTTTTGACTTTTCCTTGATTTTGCTTCGCTATGCATATTTTACATTTATTTTTATATTGTTGTATCATCTTCCCAACTCCCCCTTGGCCATACATAGAAATAGGCTTTGTTCCCATGTGACTTTCCCAGTGACCAAACTTTCAATAAATAAATGCATATATAAATACATAATTTCTGTATTCAAATCTCCCCCCCCCACGTTTTTCTTTGCAAGGGTTAAGTAATGTAATTTATTTTATTTATGTTGGTACTGATGTGCTTTGGAAATGTTCAAACAGTGCTTAGCAGCAGACATCAGATCACTGTGAACACAATGTAAGTGCCAGTAAAAGGTAGAACAGTAGTGAAGAAAAAAGAGTTAATGATACCGTAATACAAGGTACTGTTTAGATTCAGTTTAGAACACTGTGGGCAGTCCTATTTATCACATTATAGAAAGGACCTAAAGGAACTGGAAAACTCACAGCATGGAGCTACACAGATCACTAGAGGGCTTGAAAAACTGCTATATGAGGAAAGGCTGGAGCACCTTGGGTTCTTCTCCATACAGAATAGGATACTAAGGGGAGATATGACTGAGGTATTGAAAACTGTGAAATGGTACACAAGAATTGACCGGAAAAGATTGTTCAGCAAAATGCAAGACAGGAGAAGGCAATCTAAGGGGAACGGTGAGGACTGGAAAGATATAGAAAAACATTGTTCAATCTAATGAGCCATATGGCTTTGGAAAGGACTTTCAGAGAAGGCAATAAATGTATATGGTGTTCAGAGATTTATGACGAGGCTGGACAGCTACACCATAAACAAAGTGGCTCCACTCACAAATGTGCCAGGTTGCAGCAATATCAATAGGCAGAAAAAAATGGCACCAAAACCATTCACTGTTTGCAGATGTCAGTATATTGTACAGTGCAGTGTCACAGAATGAGAAAATAGACACTTACACGGTCCCAGCAAGTAAAAACATTCAGACAGTGTTACCAATGTGCCCTGACCAGTTTCAAGCATGCACACTTCCTTAGGGAAGTTGTACCTACACATTGACAACATTTGTATGCTGTGCCAGAATAAAAGGCACAGCCATAATACACAAATGTGTATTTCGTATACATAGGTCCATTAGTGTGAATCAAAACAAAAGTACAGAATGAAAATGAAAAATGAAAATGAAAATTGAATGGGTAGAACAAAAAATAGAAATAGTTTTAAAATATCAATGACAGCAATGTTTCTAGCAATTAATATAAATATGAAACCTATTGCTTAACGCATATGCTAAAGTGACTTAGTACCAATTCATATGAAAGTAATATAGCATACCAACCACTCTGGGCTACTGCAGTATGTCCCAATTCATAATAGATCCTGTAACAGCATATTAAATTAAATTTCAAAGGGAGGTTACAAAGGTTAATAGGGTTCAGATATGCTGATGCATACATATCTTAAAATAAAAATGGATTATTTTTCATATATATCCCTTTTAAATGAAATTCTGATGTATGCAGAGCAATTCATTTTAGGTGATCCTACATAAAAAATGAGCAAATGATGCAAAAACCTTTAAATGCCTAAGATAATGAGCAAAGAAATGCAAAATATTTAAAATGCCTGAAAAATGCAAAATTACAAAAACCCTGACCTGAGCCATAACACACAGTGATCCACAGGCACTCAATTCATTGAGAGAGCTCATTTGGGCTGCCAGCCATGGAGGTGAGTGGAGGGCAGTGCTGGTGGCCCACTCAGGGTTGAGGTAGGGGGGTGATTGGGGTGGTAGGCCACTCCCTGATGGGGTGGGAGGTCTACTAGGCACCGGGAATTTAAGATGATTATTTTTTTATATTGTTGGGGCCTGTGATCAATGGAGGGCACTAAGCATCAGGAATTTACAGAATTTTTTTTACATCAGAGTCAGGTTGGGGGGATCAGGGTGGTGGGGCACCACATGATAGTGTGGGGGGTCCACTAGACACCAGGAATTTAAGATTTGATTGTATATTGTAGGGACTGGTGATTGGTGGGGGGGCCAGTAGACACCAGGTATTTAGGGTATTTTTTACATCTGGGCAAGGGTTGGAGGGAGCAGGGTGGAGGGCACTACCTGATGAGGTGGGGGTTCCACTAGACACCAGGGGTGTGATATTCAGAAGGGTTGCGCATGGCGCAACACAGTTGCGCCATGCACAAACCACTGATGCGCCCCAGTGCAATATTCAAAGGGGGATTGTGCCCGGCACAAATCCCGATGCACCATAGCACATCAGTAATGTATGCTGTGCAGGTGGAGGGGGGGGCGTGCCCATGCATACTCTGCACATCCTGATATTCAGCCCGGGATGTGCTGAGCCCATGCATGTGCAACCCCTACCTGCACTGCACAGAGGTGAGCCAAAACAAAAAGGAGCAACAGTTGGTCACCCACAGGTGAGCTGCCATATTGCAGGGTGCAACACAGCAGCTGCCACCTGTGGGTGGCCACCCGAGCTCCAGCTGCACCTTCATGGTGGCACCTCCCCCTGCCAATCGTGGGAACACATAGAAAATGAATAGTCCCATATTCCTGGTGGTCCAGTGGACTGCTTGCAGCCTGATTGCGGGCATATGTAGAAAATAGTAACCGTCCTACATTCCTGGTGGTCCAGTGGACCGCTTGCAGCTCAATTGCGGGCATCTGTAGTACAAATGTCAGTCCTATATCCCTGGTGGTCCAGTGGACTGCTTGCAGCCCAATTGCAGGCATCTCTAGTACAAATGTCAGTCCTATATCCCTGGTGGTCCAGTGGACTGCTTGCAGCCCAATTGCAGGCATCTCTAGTACAAACGTCAGTCCTATATCCCTGGTGGTCCAGTGGACCGGTTGCAGCCCGATCGCGGGCATCTGTAGTAAAAACTAGTATTCCCATATCTCTGGTGGTCCAGTGGTACCCCCTCCCAATCTGCCCACTGAGCCCCACGGCCCCGCTCCCCCCCCAGTCAGCGGCGGGCAGCAGCTCCCCACCCACTTGCCGCCCCGCCGCCCTCCGACTGACACATACGGTAGGGCTGTTCAACCATAGGGCCAGAGCGTGAGCCAATGGGTGTGCAACCTGTACCATACTACACAGTCCAGATATGTGAATGCATTCATTCACATATCTGAACTGTGTAGTACAGTACGGGCTGCATACCCATTGGCTCACGCAGTGGACCAATGGGCGTACAGCCCTACCATACGGTGTCAGTCGGCGGGCGGTGGGGCAGCAAGCGGGTGGGGAGCTGCCACCCACCACTGACTGGGGGAGCGGGGCGGTGAGGCTCAGTGGGCGGGTGGAGTCGGGGTACTGCTGGACCACCAGGGATATGGGACTAAAAGTTTTTACTACAGATGCCTGCGATCTGGCTGCAAGCGGTCCACTGGACCACCAGGGATATAGGACGGTTACTATATTCTACATATGCCTGTGATCAGGCTGTGAGTGGTCCACTGGACCACCAGGGATATGGGACTATTGTTATTTCCACATATGCCTGCGATCGGGCTGCAAGCGGTCCACTGGACCACCAGGGTTAGAGTTAACTGAATTTACTTATACCTATGCCCGTGATGAGGCTGCTAGTGGCCCACTGGATCACCAGGGATATAGGATGTATTCTTCATATACACATGCCCACGATCGGGCATTGGGGCACATTGCCGCGATGTGCTGGGGGCGTCGTCCCCCGACGGCTACAGCCTGGCAGGGTGCCAGGTGCAAGTCACTGGAGATTGGCGCACCTGCATAGAAATGGCCCCATTTGTACCTTGCATACATTATGGCCCCATTTGCATGTGCACTTTTGAATATCGCTGTTGTTGCACCTAGTGCAATGGAACTTGTGCTAGCATATCCCCCTGCTCCACTTTGGCCACTTGCACTGGCACGTTGCTACTGCGCCATGCACACTGCAGGTGGCCAAGGAGCGATATTCAATGGTGCAGTGCCATGGCACAGCCCCGTTGAATATCACCCTGTCAACGCCCCTGCACAGCCAAGATGTGCTGCACCCAGGCTTGCGCCACTGCCTGGCGCAGTCTGAATATCCCACACCTGGGATTTAGTATGATTTTGTTTTCTTTTTTATTGAGTCTGGTGATCTGTGAAGGGGGTCCATTAGACAATAGTGATTTATTTGAGTCACAGTTTATAATGTCTCCTAGCTTTTGAAGTTTTTTTAAGTGCAATTTGCACTTAGAAAACCCCTAAGCAAGATAAAGTTACTAATGGCAAATTTTTATTTGATGGTCACAACATCTTAAACCGATCCGCAGAGATGAATTCAGAGACTTCTCTGAAAATTTGCAAATGTAGTTAAACTTTGTGCATCTAATTATCTGTTATGGAGTGTGTCATCCAGAATCCTGGTGTTCTGACCTCCCCCCATTTTTGGTAGGAATATATGTTGGCACTATGCATTTATAAATTTAGATGTTTGACTACACATGAACATATTATTACCCCTCACCTTGTGACCACCAGCTATATAAATGAATTTATGGAACCCATGGGACCCCTTTGATCACTGAGTGTCACATCACAGTTGTTTTCATTTTGTAAATTTGCTTTTGTTAGGCATCTAAAATATTTTGAATTCCTTGCTTATTTTCTTAGGCATTTTAAATATTTTGCATCCTTTGCTATTTTTTTTCTGTTATTTCATGTAAAATGAATTGCTCTGCATACATTAGTATCATGAAAAATAATCTACTTTCATTTTAAGATATTTATGTATGAATATATTGTGATCCTTTTTGACTTTTGTGACCTCCCATTGAAATTTAATTTAATGTGCTGTTACAGGATCTATTCTGAATTGGGAGATATTACAGTGGTCCAGAGTCATTGGTACTCTATTTAAATTT
The DNA here is from genome assembly GCA_016271365.2 of Neoceratodus forsteri. Classification (NCBI taxonomy): domain Eukaryota; kingdom Metazoa; phylum Chordata; order Ceratodontiformes; family Ceratodontidae; genus Neoceratodus; species Neoceratodus forsteri. Next base: position 244,492,799 of record CM028130.1, read on the forward strand.
CATTTGAAATGGAATTAATTTACTTTTGCATATGCTTTAAGCAATTTGTCTCATATTTACATCGATTGCTGCAAACATTGTTGTTGATATTTTAATATTACTTCTTTTTTTCTGTTCTGCACAGTTAATTTTCATTCTGCATATTCATTTTTATTCACACTGATGCAACTATATAGTATGTCTGAAATACACATTTGGATATTGAGAGTTGTGTACTGTGCCTTTAATTCAGGTACTACATAAAAACATTGTCAATGTGTGTGTCTGGCCTCTTAGATGAAACACACATGTGCAAAACTGGTTGTGGCACCTGGCAGTGTTGCCTGAACCCTTTTTCTTGCTGAGACCGTGTGTCTCTTCATTCTGCCACACTGCACTGTATAATAAATTGACTTATCTGCAAACAGTGCTTGGTTTCAGTGCCAGCTTTTTTCTGCTTCTGGATGCCTACACAACCTGAAGGAAAAAGACATGTCATGGTATAGCTGTTGGGATACCAGAGAGGTGAACTTGTGGACCCTCACTCTCTTAATCATGTCATCAAACCTATTTACTTATATAATATGGGACAGAAATTGCATCCCCTTTTTTAAATGACTCATTTTTGTAGAAAAACAAAAACGTATTTTATGTTGCTATAGCAATAAATTCTCCTTACAAAGCCAATGAGTGTTCTTAGGGAAACTATGAAAAAGCTATGTTAATTGACACAGTTCAGTGGAGTTTTGATATATTTTCTGCATTTTGGTTTGCCCTATTATGTTATATGTTTATATGTGCAATTAAAGTGTCTCTTACGGTTATAAGAGTGCATTCTTGAATTCTTTATGTGGGAAAACTGCAAAGTGAAGCTGGGCAGTTCTGTTGTACAGAGAACTTTAGATAACGTTTAATAACCATAAGAGACACAGTGGTTATACATCAAACTCATAGCCAAGGTGGTGGAACTCACTGAAGACGGATACAGAGGACCAGATCTTATTGGGAATGTGGGCATGAATGATATAAAATGAAGCAGGTGAAGTCAGACTTCATTTCTCCGTGGAAGGTAGCAAAGGAGAGAGCAGGTGTGGTAACATTCTCCCTGGTGCTACCAAGACCATATGAGAGTCAGAGGGAACAGTAGCATGTGTTCCAAGTTAATGTGTGACTAAATGGTTGCTTCAAGAAAGAGGGATTATGTTCCTTGGGAACTGAGGCCAGACCTGGAGGGCTTGGAGATTGCTCAAAAGTTATGGCTTTAATCCCAATGAGAAGGGAAGATAACCATAACACATAACTAGTTTAAACTAGTAAAGAGGGAGTCAGCATGGCAATCCAATAAGATGACAAATGGTGACCTTGCAGCCACCCACAATCAACCGAACTAATGGAAACAATCATACTCACGATAAGGGGAAAAGCGGAATCAGGATCAGATTTTGGAACATGATGTGCACCAATGCAGGCAGTCCTGGCAACAAAATTCCAAAACTTCAGGCATCAGTTTCAGAAAGGGACATAGACCCAGAAGAGGTTACAGAGACATGGGTAACCTCTAATAATTAATGGGATATGACCATACAAAGTTACTCATTGCTCAGGAGGCATAAAGCAAAAGGCAGAAAAGAAGCACTCTATGTAAGGAAAATGACTGAGATAACTGAAACAGACAGTCTAGGAGATCCAGGAAAACTAGAAGCCCTGTAGACAAAAGCAGTGACAGATTATGGGAAACAACTCAGGACTGAGGTGCTCTATGGATCACCAGCTTAAGATAATGGTGGTTGATAAAGAACTGTATGATACCTTAAGAAAAACAACTAAGTTAGGGGAGGAGGTGATAGAGTAGTAGGGGATTTTGATATACCAGATGCTGACTTGAAAGTTTCAATTGTGGCTAGCAGTAGCAATCAGATCCTGGAAGATGAATGTAAGAGAAGTTCCTGCATCAGATAGTCCAGAGCCCAACAAGTGACTGTTGTTAGGAAGCAAAACGAGAATAGAACAGGTAGAAGAGGTACATTAAATGCAGAAATAATTAAATTGGGAGGGTAACAAAAAGGAAAAGGGCAAAGGTCCCAGTGCAGTCACAGTCAAAGTAAGGAAGGTGGTAAAAGTAAAAGGAGGGCATTCCTTAAAATATAAAGTAAGCCAAAAAGATGGAGGATATGGAGAAGTACCTGGGAAAAGCAAAGGTAACCAACAGGATGGAAGGTAAGAGAAGCCAAGGTGGAAATGGAATTCCATCTTGCAAACAGGGCAAAGCAAGGGAAAAAAATATTCTACAGGCACATCCAGGATAAGCATGAGGTTTGGGGGTGAGGGTACAGTGAGGATGAAGTGTGAGGAAGGGTGCAAGGTAAGGAGAAGGTAGAAGTATACTTTTCAATTCAATTCAATTCAATCTTATTTGTTTATCAGGTAAGTACACTAGACCAGAGGTCTGTTTAAAGACACGACCCGGGTGATTTGAAAACACAATTATCTACAAATGATTCACAATCATATATGTACATTGTCCCGGATTCCCCCCTTTTCCCTCACAAAAAGACAGAGACCATTGTTTGTTGTTGTGCTCAGACTGGCAATTAATTTATTTATATATCATAATTCCATGTTCCATTTCATCATCTTTTATTATTGCATCTCTCACAATTTCATTTATTTCCATCCATATATCAATCTCTGATCATCCCTCTTTCTTCCTCTTTTTGCTCCGCCAGGTGAAAACCTGGATGCCTTCTTCTTCTCCTTTTCTGTTAGGTAATGGTGAAAACCGAGACCGCTTTTCTTCTTCAGCTTCTTCTCTTTTCGTCTTATTCCTTTTTCTTCCCCCCCTTTCCCCCTTTTCTGCCATCCATTTTGGCAGTCCAATTACCATATTATTTTCTGCCATCCACCTTTGGCAGTACAATAACCATATTATTTTCTGCCATCCACCTTTGGCAGTCCAATAATCGTCCCCTGGACACATCTGTCATCCACCTTTGACAGACCTACCATACAGTCCTTTTGACTGTCTTCCCCTCTTGCTCTATATTATAGGGTGGGTGGGAGGATAAAACTCCAGCAAAAGTGGCTGAACCACTCTTGTGTTGCCCATTATGTACCTCCACTTGCCCCTCCTTCCTGTTGCTTGGCCATTGTTCTATTCCCTGGCTCTCCCCTCCCTTCCCCCCTTCCCTTCTGAGCACACCATCCTGATGAAAAGGGGAAGGGGTGCACCAGGACAACCTAGTCTGCCCCTTAAAGGGCAAACTCCATTGTCCTGGATTCCCCAATTTTCCCTCACAAAAAGACAGAGACCATTGTTTGTTGTTGTGCTCAGATTGGCAGTTAATTTATTTATATATCATAATTCCATGTTCCATCATCTTTTATTATTATATCTCTCACAATTCTTCTCCATTTCTGTTAGGTAATGGTGAAAACCGAGACCGCTTTTCTCCTTCAGCTTCTTCCTCTTTTCGTCTTATTCCTTTTTCTTTCCCCTCCTCCTCCCCTTTTTCCCCATTAGCTGGTCTCCAGCTTGTGTTGGATGACTGGCTTTCCCTCACTTAGGGTATTGTTCCACCATACCTCAGGGAACCTCCTTCCCAGTCCTTTTTTTTTTATACTTCATTTTTGCATGCCTCCTCCATGCTTCTATAAAACCCATCATTTCTGTATTGAACATGTCTATGGTTAGGTATGACAGATGCATGCCATCTGACCTGTAGAAATCTGTCTACCCACTCTTCCACACCCCACAGTATTGCCTGTCCTTCCATTTTCCTTAGCAGTGTCCTTACCCTTCTGTTCATCTTTCTCCTTGCCCTATCCACAGCTCTATGGCTGTGCTTGTGTCTCCAGACCCTCCTTTGCATCATATCCTACCATGCAAGGCATACCCTAGGCCACCACTGTTGTATTGTCTCTAGGTCCCTTTTTACCTGCATGTATGTGTCCACCCATAGCTTACCCCCAAGGTCATAGCCCCCTAAATGTATAATAATTAAGTCTGGAATGGGTCACCGCTCCTTCAGCTCTTTCAGGGTAGGGAGCAGTTGTGCCCATCTCATCCCCCATATGCCGTGCCACACAAATCTACATTGTTTCACATCTTGGTAAAGCTGCTTTCCCCCAGCCTTTTTCTCAGCTCTCCTTTCTGCCCAATAAACATAAGAGTGGCCACAGATCCAGACTCCCATGATCCTCCCTCTTCCTATAGGGTTTAAACAGAATAAATGTTTTATATATGGTCTCAGTTTCATTACCATAATATCACCTCTCCCATCCCTCCCCCCCCCATGTGGCTCCAGATTGGAAACAAAAACATAGGTGATACTTTAGTCTCCACACTGCAGTGTTCGAATGTACCTCTTATAACTGGCAGACTGCCAGTGCCCTTTTTCCACAATATTATTCACAGTCTCACCTGCTCCTGCCCACTGTGAGGCAGCCCCTATCCGTAAGGAGTGGGATGAATAATTAATTGGATCCTCCCCCAGGAATTGCATGCCTTTTCTGAGTAATGCTGTGACTTGATAACTTGTGACCCTTTTTCCATTACCATGCATAAATAATCTTCCTGTCCTATTCCCATGCTCTGCGGCGAAAGTCCACAAAGCCTGCACTGGGCACACTGCACCCTCTACAGGTTTCCTTAGTGTTACCATGCAACCCTGTCCCCTTTGATCCGTCTTTGACCTCTTAATCAAGAGCTGTATCTCCTTCATCTCCCAGCTTGTATCTTCCCATTCTAATCCCCCTTTCTTGTCTTTCTTGCCATGGCCTACCACCTCACTCACTCTCATGGCCCCTGCAAACATTATAACATAAATCGTGTGAAATAGCTGGGCCTTGGCCTTTGATCTGCATATTGCCAGTACCACATCTTTTAGTTTCTCAAGCCACTGTTCCCCTATTGGTCTTCTCTTATCCACCATCCCTTGTTTTAATCTACCCCAGCCCTGCATCATTCTTCTAATGATCATTGATTTTTGTCGGGTTCTCCCATCCTTTTAAACTGCAAATAACACTAATCCCTGCCACATAGACCCCCATTGTGGTGTGGGCTATTCCTTTTTGCCATTGCTCCATGGTGAACTTCCCCAGTTGTTCTTCTGTGAGTGGCCTACTTACCTCCATATGGTTTGTTGCCCTGAATGTTTGAAACACTTGCCAGGCCTCATCATAGGCCTTCAGAGTCCGTGGTTCCCGTGAACTATGAAACAACAGTTCTGCTCCTTCTTGCCAACGTCCCAGATGTTCGTTGGTATGGGCATTTGTGTTCCTCCACTGTTGGTGCCAGCTTCCAGAAATGATCCAGCTGCAGACGGGAAAGGCTGTCAGCCAGGGTATTGTGTACCCCTTCTATGTGTTTCGCTCTGAATGACATGTTCACTGCAAGGCCTTAGCACCAAAAGTCACAAGACTTGCATTACCATTTTTTAACCTGGCTCCACTGTTGTTTAGGACCTCTACCACTGCTCTATTGTCACACCAGAATGTTACTTCTGATTCCATAATTCTTCCCCCAAACCAGGGTGCATGCCCAGATGGGCATGATCTCTAGCAATGTTATATCTTTTACCTTACCATCCCTCACCCAGTCTTATGGCCATGGTTCTGCAAACCATCTGCTCCTCAGATAGTCCCCCATGCCTAGACCCCCGGCTGCATCTGTGTAAAGATCGAGGTCTGTGTTATGCACCCATTCCTCCTGCCAGAAGGAGAAGCCATTATATTCCCTGAGGAATTCCTCCCACACTTTAAAATCCTCCTTGACTCCCTTTGTCATGTCTACCCAATGGTGTGGTCTGGTCACTGTAGCCCTTCCTAACCTTTTGGTGAAAACCCTCCCTGGCCCAATAGCCCTGCATGCGAAGTTCAGATGTCCCAACACTTGTTGTACCTGTTTTAGTTGTACTCTTCATCTACTAGTATGTATCTGAATCAGGTCCTTCAGTTTTTCCATTTTTTTGTCTGGCAGCTGAAATATTTCCCCCAGAGCATCTACAGTATCTCAATACCCAGAAATTCTAACACCTTACTGGGCCCTTCTGTTTTTTCAGGTGCCAATGGAACCCCTAGTTCTTTACACAGCTCCTAGAAGCTGGCTCACATTTTTTTTTGTCTCTCCTTTCCCACTGCCTACAAAAAGGAAATCATCCAAATAGTGACTCCCTGTTTTATAACCAGTTCTTTCTTGAAATATCCATTGCAAACATGTGCTGAAAGCTTCAAATGTTGCACATGCTATAGAACAACTCATAGGCATGGCTCTGTCAAAATAGTACTGTCACCCAATTTTAAACCCCAACCAGTCCCAGTCCTCTTTCCTAACCAGAAGTAATCTGAAAGCAGACTCTATGTCTGTCTTTGCCATCCTTGCACCCATGATTGCCCAGATGATCCAGACTGTGTCTTCCAAAGTGGAATAAGTCACGTTACTATATTCATCCCCAATAAAATTATTCACCAAATTTCCTTCCAGAAAGGATAGGTGATGAATCATCCTGTATTCCCCTTCCTGTTTTCTGGGGACCAAACCCAATGGAGAAAACCTCATATTCTGCAATGGAGGGGTATCATATGGTCTCTCTACTCTCCCTGCTGCCTTTCTCTTCTCTATCTTTTGTCTTAACATTTCTTCCCTCCCTTATTACTGAACCCAGATTGCTTGCCTCTCTGGCTTGCCTTGGGCCCTCATACTGCAACGAAAAACCCATGCAAAAACCTTCTTCAATCATCTCTGCTGTTCTCCTATTCAGGTATCTGTCTAACCATTCTTTCCATGCCTGTATCCTGATGGGGGTTCTAGCTTCTTTAAATTGCTCCATCTTCTTTTCTTTTTCTCTGCCAAGGTCTCCCCCTCTGATTGATGTCTGCCCTTGCTGATCAATGATCCTGACTCCTTCTATTTGCATGTCCCCTGCCACTCCCCCCTCTATTCCACATCTGCCCTTTATATCACTGGCCTGCACAAAAAAACTGTTGACCTGACCCTTGCCCCCTAGGTCCTTGGGCTCCCTGGACCCATGTCATCCTGCATCTGCTCACTGGATGTGATCCCCCACATTTCGAACATGCGTGCCGGAAATGGCATTGTGGCCAGGAGCAAAAGGCCCTATTATAGGCCCAGCAACATCTCTGTGGCATGGCACCTTTCTTCCCAAACTCTCCTGCTGGCATGGACTGATTGTTTACATAGTCTGTCCACAAGTCTAGTTGTTTCATGTCCCATCTTACATCCCCATGTGTTGCCATTCTCTGCCGAAATAATTCATCCTAGTATATCCACCCCACACCCCCTTTTGCTTTTGCTCTTCTTATTGTCAAGGAGTATGTGATGAGTGAGATGCCCAACTCAGGCCTCTCTTCCAATACTATGGCTGAGAATGTGGTAAAACTTACAAACCACCCATGGTGCCAGGTGTGTTACCTGTGGCCTTGTCTGCTCCTTGTTGCCTGCCATCCTCCTGGCGCCCAAGTATGGTGCCTTGTGGTTGAAGGGGTGGAAGCTCTACTAGTGGCTGTGGAGGAACCACTATGAACTGGGGATCTGGTCTGGGTTCCACTGGGGTAAACCCCAACTGGTTCTGGGGAGGTACTGGCGGCACCGGATCAAAAGGATGCAGGAGTACTGGATTAGCCACCTTGTTGGGTCCCACTATCGGTGGCTGTATCCTGGCCGGGCTGCTTGGACCCTCAGCTGGCCATTTCCCTCTGCCCCCTTTACCCTTCTTCGCTTCCCTTTTCTCCCCAGATCTCCCTGGTTCCTCCCCTTCCACCAGCTCCCACATTCTATTGTCAACACTGTGCAAACAGAAGATACATTTACATAGAACCATAGAGACAATCAATAAAATGTACACAGAAACTACATACATTTGCATAGGGATGCGACTGACAAATGACCTAACAGTTTTTGCTTAAAAACATGGGTGGCTGGAGCTAGTCTAATCTCCTTGGATAACCCATTCCATTGTTTTGCTGCATAGTAGCAAAATGCTTTTTGTTTCCTAAAAGGTGACTTTTATTCATTTTTAGCTAGGAAGAAAGCTGCACCACAACTAGACTGTGGGTTTAAAAGGGGAAGGGAGCGGAACAGAGGAGAGCAAGTGCTCAAGCAGCATGGGCAAAATTATGGGACAAAGGGATTGGGAAAGCTCACAGGTTTGAAAATGAATTAATGTATAGGATCTGATTACTTAAACCTGAAGGTGTTATAGGAGACAGCAGAGGTGATAGCAGAGCCACTAGCAAACCTACTCAACAGCTCTCTAGTCAGGAATAAGTTCCATGGGTCCTGTTACTAGGGACTGGAGAACAGCAGGGTCAGGGAACTATTAATCAGTCAACCTGACATCTGTAGTGTGAAAGATCATTGTAGCTGCACTATGAAAGGAACTAGTAGAATTTCTTGAGGGAAAAGGACTACAGAACCCAAGGCCACAGGTATTCACAAGAGGAAGATTGTGCCACACTTATCTGATCAACTTCTTTGATTAAATGGCCAAGGTGACAGATAAGGGTCAGGCAGCAGGCATAATTTACTTGGATTTTAACAAAGTCATTGACTCAGTCCCACACAACAGGTTGGTCAAGAAACTAAGGGACTTATGGGAGAGAAATAATTAGCAACTTGGGTGGAGTACTGCCTTTTGGGTAGAGCTCAAAGGGTAGTGATTAATAGGGAGCATTCAGAGGCAAGAGAAAGAACAAGCAAAGCACCCCAGGAGTCAGTAGTAGTTCTGTCCCTTTCAATGATTTCATTTGTGACATAGGGGAAGACATAAAGGGCAAAATATGCCTTTTTGCAGACAACACAAAGATATGTGCAAGGGTAAACTTGGAAGAAGGAGTAAGGGAACTTAGGAAGGATCTGAGCAAGTTGAAGAGCTTGTTGAAAGTCTCACAGCTGGGCCTCAAAACTAAAATAAATGTAAGGGGACAAAAAATTGGAAAGCCCCATAACAACAACACCCTGTAACTGAGCTGTGGGTAAGGCAACTATAAAGTTGTTATGCATAGGGATAAGCAGTACAAGCTGGGAGGTGATCTTCCCATTGTATAGGTCACTGGCGCATTCTCATCTGGAATACTGTGGAAGATATTGAAATCTATACATATGGGAAGATTATACATACTAAGGGACAAGATGTAAAAGGATAGGCTACATGACTTGAATATGTACACCCTGGAGAAGAGAAGGTAAAGGGGAAACATGATTGAAACATACACGTACCCAAATGGGATAACTAGGGTGGATTTGAAGGAACTGTTTCCATTGAGCAGGAATACTTGTATTGGGGGAAGTCACATAATCTCAGAGAAGGGAGATTCAAGACAGATGTTTGTAAGCACTATTTTACAGAAAGAGTGGTGTAACAGCAGAACAAGCTGCAAGATGGAGTGATACAAACTGGTCAATAAGCAGCTTCAAGCAGGGGTGAGGCAGGCATATGGGATTAATTAGAAAAGGGGTGGCAGAAATAAAATATGAGGATGGCCACTAGGACCATCATAGGCTAATTATGTAAGAGGATCAGATGGGAGGGGCCAATTGTCCTTTTTCTGCCAACATTGTCTATGTGTAGTATCTACAGTCAGCACTCATTCATCCACCTCTTACTTATCTATCACACTCATTTTCCATCCCTGGGGCTGAGCTTCCTTTTGCTACATTTGCCATAGAATTCCCAATGAGATATCTGTCACACTCAGATATCCATCTTAGACAATGGGAATGTGTGGAGTTAGATATCTGAGTGCTGACTGTATATACTGTAGATGTTTAGCTGCAGCCAGTGACAAGTGGCAATATATACTGTTTCAAGATATACTGTATTTAGTTACTTTCAAACTGTGTATTTTCATGTTTGCTTTATTTGCACATTGCACTTGACAGATACCATTGCACACATTTAATTTTGCACCAAGTGATTGCAGCCTAATTCACTCTTACGGAAATGCACATTTTCAGCTATTTAGCACCATTTAATTTTCAGTCATAAATTTGCATGAAGATACTGAGCAGGTTTTAGAATAAAAATAAGTACTTCTACTTTGCATCACAGGAAATCTTTTTGAACTTTCCACTGGCTGCCATTATAATATAAATAATGTGGGAGACTCCTAATTATTAAAACAGTTACATTTAAAATCAAACTGTTTTACTTGGTGAAACGTAAAAGAAAACACGGTATAGGAAATGGACTATTCCAGCTGAATTTAGAAGTACAGAATTTAAGATCTGTTAGCAAGAGACTCCCTCCTATGGTTATACGGGGTTCTCTCTACCTGGCAAGTTTAGTAATAAACAGTCCTGATTGGCAACAAATGATGTTATGAGTTATAATAATTATAACTGTGGACATTACCGGCAAGACAGAAGCATTGTCTATTAGAGTTCATGTGCTGTGAGTGGTTACCTACTCCTGACATCATATGCCAATGCTGACTAGAGATGCAGCAAAGTTTTACTACATGGGTGAAATTCCCACAAAGTCGCCAATTTCTCCCCACATACTGTAGCACTTCACATCATTTTTTCCAAATAACCCGTAATTCACCATTTATGACTTTGCTTTGCTTTGGGGGGGGGTCAGTGAAAATTTCACTTAAAAACCCAAAGCAAGTAGAGATCACAAATGGAGAATCCCCCCAACACCACCCTGATCTATCCCTGGTGTGTAGTGGCCCCACCCCGCTCCTCCCAAACCCTGAGTCTGATCCAGTTAAAAAATATATTTTCCATGGTGTCTAGTAGGTAGTGGCTTCCACCCTGTCAGGTAGTACCCCACCATCCCAATCCCCCCAACCCTGAGTTGAATGCATTTAAAAATGATATATTTTCCCTGTTGTCTAGTGGCCCCACCCCTCCCTGTCATGTGATATCTTCCACCCCACTCCTACGCCAACCCCGACTGGAGTGGGCCACTGGCTCATCCTCCACTCACCTCCACAGCCAGCAGCCAGACCAGCTCAACTCAATGAATGAGCACATGCTTGTGCAAGCACATGCTCATTCATTGACAAGTCACAGTAATTTACTCAGTGCAGCTGGGGTGTACAGGAGGGAAGGGGGCTGCTTCAGTGTCTCACGGGGGGGCAGGATGGGGAAATGGCATCCATAATGAGTCTGCTCCATCCCACCACCCCCAGCAGTGACTGGAGCAGCCCCCTACCCTTCTGTACAACTCTGCAGGACTGAGTCAATTTCCGGTATGTGACTAGTCAATGAATGAGCACATGCTTGTACAAAAAAAATGCTCATTTATTGAGCTGAGTCAGGTGGGCTGCCAGTTATGGAGGTGAGTGGAGGGATGTGCTGGTGGCCCACTCTAGTTGGGGTTGAGGGAGGAACACCGGGGGAAATAATATATATTTTTATATGGATCCAACTCAGGGTTGGGGAGGTAGGGTGTGGAGCCACTAGACTCCAGGGAAACAAAACAGATGTTTTTATGCATCCCAAAGTAACAAGAAGTATCCAAAAAATTGGAACTTCTCATTACTTCTGGATGCATAGTTATTCACTTCACTACCCAAAGTATGACCCAAAATTTGGGTTATATGTGAAATACTACGGGTAGCGAATTTAATGCACTTCGTCCACCACTACGTCTGACATCAATAATCATTTCTATAGTAAAAGACTGTAACTGCACAGTTATGGGACTGTGAAGTCATGTTTACACACAGTCATCCAGATTAGATGAAATCCAAGGGAACATGATTCTGATTTCAAGATAATGTGCATACAATAATTGTAAGGACAAATGGGAGCTACTTACAGAAGATATACAAAATCACAATTTGTCATGAGCTATAATATTATATACGTTTTCTCTAGAAATACTGTGAGCTGTGTGACGACCTATGGTATCATTTCATTCTATTATAACTACAATTCTTAAATCATGATTTGCTGTAATTACATGTTTGTTGCATGCAACTACATTACAATTGCAGAGCAGCTACTGTGTAGTTACACGATTATTACAGTGTAGTTAAGCAACACTTAAAGTGTAACCCATAATTTTGATTATGCAGTATTTTCTAAGTGTAAATTGGAAAATATACATAACTGTGTTTAGTTTTTAAATACCCATGGCTTACTATGTGCAATGTGCTGTACATATTTTATTTTATTTTTTAAGGGAACCTAGTGTAATGTTTGTCTGTTACAGTATTAGGGGACCCAAGAATTTCTAAGAAAAAGTCCATAATATAACCCAGGATTATATTTCCAGTAGCATATAATTAAAAGATTTTGCATGTAATCCTGATGATTAAGCACTAAAACTTCTTGCATGTTTTTTCTGCTTAAGCTGATTTGCATATCATAATCCATCACTGGATAAAAGAATGTCTTTAAGATATGCAGATGCATGACTTTAGAGCACAGCATGTAATTCTCCAAGGTAGAGGATGTCAAAGTACCTCAAGGGAGTCACTTATTTACATCATACCAAGAAGCCATGCAGAACTGGAGAAACATTTCCATTTTGCTGCATGAACACAAAAAGTATCTTAGAAATCCTTTGATGCCTCATACCATGATTAATTATACATAACATTTTGAACACCCATTACACACATTCCCCATGTGGTTGAATGTAAAAGCACTTTGGCATTATCTTGTTCCACATTGTATTTATGAATACATTTTGAGACATACTTGAGTAAATAGTTCTTTTTTATCTTTTTTTAGGTGCCTATCCTAGATTGTCTCTGAGCTTCAAACTTAAAAGAAACATTGGCTATTTCATTCTGCAGACATATATGCCTTCCATCTTGATCACTATACTCTCCTGGGTCTCATTCTGGATCAACTATGATGCATCGGCTGCAAGAGTTGCCCTGGGTAGATATCTTTAGGGAAAGCTGGCTTAATGTCTATTACAATGGTTCTATTACATTGGTGGAGTTATTAGACTTGAAACACTTAATATGTAAAAATCCCTTACTATTATAAAACAATGTATGGTTGGGATGTTAATGGGCTGAATTAAGTGAAGTACTGAGGCAACTTCTGATCCACATTGATGAGGAAATTCTGAGTACTGTAAAGGTGTGTGGCAGAGAGTTGCTTGAATACTCAGTGGCATTGTGTGGAGATCTTGGATAATTTCTGGACTGGACAGGATTGGACAGTCAGGTATCAAGTCCATTACCTCTGCTAAGATTATCCAGTGTTAAAGTACAGTTTCCTGGTTTGGGATTATGGAGGAGATAACCATATATCTCTAGATTGTTTCAAATTTGTTTACAAAAACTATTTCTACAGTGGTTGCTTTGGCTGCTTGCAAACACTCGGGTGACCAAGTTATTTAGACCTCCACTAGCCTGTCTGGTGACCCAGAGGAAGTGCATCATACTACTTTGTGAGTGACCTGAGTTCATGAGCAGAGCTGAATACATGTAGTCAGACTAGGAGACCACTGCCTCTTGCAGCAAGTACCAGCCCAGGGAGGGACATTCTGTTGCCCACCTTTGCATGAAACCCTCACACTGTGCTGTGGACCTATAGTAGATTCCAAGCAATGGGTATGCTCGGATGCAACCACTGTGCAGCGTAAGTATAAAATATGGCTACAGGTGGTACCTGGGGAGGAAAGTTGAAGGGCCATATGGGCAGGGGATGAAATGTCTGCCAGTACAGCATGAAAGCCGAACCCCTATGAGATCTTGAAAATCCAAATGAGGACAATGAAAAAGGTGGACCTCTGACTTCCCTGTCATAAGATGCATGCCGTGGTGGGAACACTGTCAAAGTTAGTGGTGTCAAAGTTGGGAGGTGGCCAGTCTGAATGATATAGGAGTGAGAGTGCTGACCAGGCCGAACAGAAAATACAGTATAAATTTTTTTTTTTTTCATTTTTATATTACAACATTGGGACATTCCTCAGATTCCACTTTCCTTGTTTAAAAGCACCTGATTATTATTTCAGAATGCAGTTTTGTTTACTCTTTTGTCATTATTTTTCGAAATGCAGATGATTTAATTTATCATCTCATTATCACTGGGTTCCTCCTGTATGCATTTTATGCACTTATTTTTACAGCTAGGAGGGCAGAAGCCATGGAGTCCAAGAGATATGCTTAAGGTAGAGGTGGACAAGCCAAGTCAGGTTTGAGTTTACTGCCTCGGTCTGTCTTGGCTCAGCCTCTGTGTGCAATTGAAAGCCAAGGTCAAGCAAGCTGCTTACTATCAAATCAAGCATTTTTGTCAGCCTGAGTAGGTAGTAAAATGGTGGAATTTTAAACTCTTCTCATATAGCTCATAAGGGACACTATCAGTATCACAGAAGACAGTCTGCAGCAACCATGGCTTAGTTCAAGTATTCATTTACTGTATACCATCAAGTCAGGCCCTTGGCACTGCTCTGCCTTGCATCTAAGTGAGGAATTCTTCTCTTGCCCATCTATAACTAAAGGTCATTCAAAGATCCCACTGCTGCACTGGGACTTGAACCTGTGATTTCCTGTTCCACCACTCAGTGTTGTAACTGTTGGACCACACTGCCCATACTCTTGGTAGCATTTTAGTATACAGTAGCATTGTAATTTGGTTCTGTGCCCTGTGTGGCAAGCCTAGCAATACTATTGCATGAGGACTACAGCCACACAGAAACAGAAACCTCCAAATTTTAAAATGGACAGAACAGCCATCTCACTGGTGCAGTGGTTGAATTTCTTTCTGTGACGCTGACAACCCGGGTTCATCTGTGAACCCAGGGAATGAGAGGGCCAGTTGGTGGGAGGAGGACCAAGCTTCTAATGGACTGCTCTCCTCCTTCAGGGAGGAGGAGGGATAGTACTCAATGCTTGACTGACCCCTTGCGGAGGTTGGGGGATGTCATGGACAAGGCCTGCAGGTTCCAGGAGGTTTGACAGACATCGGTATGCATTCACCTCTACATCATTGCATGCCACACCTGCAGACAATGGAGAAAAACAGCTGAGGCATGGAGGATGTCCGCCTCCACCAACATGCCTAATGCAGCTTGCTGAGGCACTCTGCTGCCGGATAACCACATGGCACCATTCAGGGAGTAGTGAAGGGAGCTTCTGGACAGGCACATCCTGGGGGGTAATACGAGGTGCACTCCAGTAATGGCAGCAGATTATTCTGTGGAGATTGGGTAAGATTGCAGGGATGGCAGGACTGTTCGTAACACAGTTCCAACCATTATTGTTATCCCAGTTAAACATTATGGTTTGAAAATAATGTAAGGAAAAAACTATATAAAATAATTTTTTTCTCCAGAGGATCCATTTTATAACAACAATAATTGGCATGGGGTCATAATGTCATGGACAACACCGTGCACACTTCAATCATGCAGCAGAAAACAGCGTGAAAACATGCTCAACCATTTTTCTTTTGTTTTGTGGGGGGCTTTGCCCCACAAACCCCTCACACCCTCGGATTCATTATAATAAACTCTGAGGGGGTGTGGACATAGGGGCAAGAAATAAAATAATAAAAGTAAAAGATTCATGAGTTAGGAATAAAACCTCCTTCCCCAACCCCATCCACTGCAGGGTCAGGTGCTCTAGTCACTCCACCATGGGAACGGCTTGACCGAGCACCCGACTGGCACAGTTCCTATTCACTTCCTCCTTCATGGTGAGCATCAGAGGGTAGTGATACTTTCGTATCGCTGTAAATCCCCTGTCAATCTAAAGGCATATGCACAGCGCGGTTGTGCTGTGTATGGTTTTCTCTGCACAGGTATGACCTAGTAGGACAATAACGTACTCCAGAGCACTGTGTTATAGTTGTTAATTTCAGTTCTTTGGTGGTTGAAGGCACTCGGCTGTTTTGCATGCCTCACAACACCTCTGAGGCATGACATTACATTGCCTTATATAATGGGTAAGAAAAATCATACTTTACAGTTGGTAGAAAAACACAATCATGTTTTTTTTTGGTACTTTTTTTCCCCTGATCACCAGTCTGCTTACCTCACACTTCCAGGCATCCTCCTGAGGTTTTACCGGACGCAGTCCCGAGGACCTCCAGCTCCAATTTCAGGCCCATGGCATAACCCAGAGGCTTGCCCCCCATGGTGGGGAAGGTGGAGAGCTCCCCTCGCACCAGGACTGGATCCAGTAGAGCCATGCACCCTCGGCACCGTGAAGTCCTCCTCAGAGACGGACATCAAACCGCCGTGACTAATGCCCATATTTCCATTTTCTCCCTCGTGGACATCTTTGGCGTGCAATGACACCAAGGCACAGGATCGCACATGCTACCGCACGTGCCTCTTCCTGGTGTCTGCCCTAGCACGTACCCCCACTGTGCCCAAGGTCTGCAGTTGCCCCGAGCAATCACTAGAGGTCACTATGCCACCGGGGCATTCCAGCCCCCCCTCCCGGAGAAGGAGAGCAGTCCAAAGGATGCTCGATCCTTCTCCTCTGCTGCTGACCCCCAATGACCTAGGCTCGATCCCAAACCTGGGTTGCCGGCGTGGTGTGAGGTGTGGCATCCAGTGTCTCAACCCTCAGCGTCACCAGTCTGGCTGAAGCACATAATCGTTGATCATTTCTCAGTGACCACATGCTCTCCCCCTTTTCTTGATTTTTTTTCCTATACTTCATATATTCATTTTGTGTTCATTTTGTAAGTGCAATAGCACACTTCAAGGTTTGCAGTCATGCTGTAATATACATACCCCTCGGCTTGTTGAATACACTCAGGTGTGCTTATATCAGAGTGCAACTGCACATTCTGTCATGTGTTACCACGTATACAATATACACCCTGTTGTGCCTTATTGCTTACATTTACAACACACAGTAGGGACAGGCTCTAAAATGTATTGCACTAGTTTTATCAACACATTCCCTTCTGAGATAACAATTGAGTAAAATTAGACAAGCATAAACAGAATATGTCCATTACAAAGAAATATACAGGCATACAAAAACCTGGCAACACGCGCATCACCTAAATCTCATTTGCTTAATATAACTACCTACTAAGGAGAAGTCAGTGTAAAGTTGTTGGTATTTAGTGAATACACTGAAATTCAACACTTTTAGCATTGATTCTTTGATTCAGCACAATTGGAGTTTTGGGCCATTTACTATCACTTTGCCTTTCGGCTATATCGTTATGAAAATAAAACTGTACCCCTTACCAGGTGGCCATGGCTAGTCCCATGGCCACCTCTTACCCAACCCATCATTTTCCTTTCCCTCATTTGCAGCTCTTGGCACTATGCCAGATGCAGAGTTTTTTTTTTTCTCTTTGAAGGAACTGTGGATGGTGGGGGATGTTTGGATTGACTGGAGTGGGCAAAGTGTGGTTGAGGGGGTCTCCTACCCATATTTTTTATACTGTTTGAGCCCTATACAAAGGACACAGAGTGTCTGTGGCTAAAGTGTTGAGGCCAAACTGAAAATAGGATGTCCGAATCAAAGCAAATCTGAAGTTGCCAATTTTCACTTTTGCTCACCCTTATGGGTAGCTGAAGGTCTGCTTCTGACTATTTCTGGATCAGAAAACCAAATAAAGCATGTGGATGTTCATTGATAAAAAGTAATATCTCAGTAAAACAGCCAATCCTCCATGTTCCAACACACCGTATGCTTACCTGGAAAATGTGATACAACTGCAATAATTGAATTCCATAAGAAAAAGAGTTGCCTTCAAAAATATACCATAATTTCAAAAGAAAAGGAAGAAGTCACCTGTTGTTTAGATGATTTTACAGCCAGTAAACCCAGTGTGTTGCATCCCTTTTTAAATTATGTTAAACTCCCAAAATATCAATATTGATATATTCAGTCAAGTTTCTGAGGTTATATTATATAATATACCTACAGTTATAGTCAACGAAATAATGCAACAAAAAAATTCAGTTCCAAACAATAATAATACATGAAAGAAAAGGTGATTTGCTGTGGTATGTACTGCTGACAGTGACATTTTGACAGTGAGCATCACTGCTGCGACTACAGTGCCAGGTTGCTGTAGTGATGACGCTGGACCCTGGCAGTGTATTCCGGGGGACTCGCACCTCTTACCCTAATCAGCTCTGACTCAGAGTTGATTATATTCAGTGTCGGGGGTACAGGGGCAAAGCCTCCCACATGAGGTGATTCAAAGAAAACATTGTTTCATAACGAGAAACCATATGCCGACCTCAAATGCAGTCAACATGACGGTTTCGCTGTACGGTCATTCGACAAAACTTTGGCGCTGACTGGTCATGGATCCTTTGGCTATTGATTGGAAATATAACATTTAGCAGGACTGATAAATAAAAAACACAAGACCATGAGTGGAAGATGGTGGTGTTGGTGGGGGGGGAGATTCCAGAGGGCTGTGAGAAAGTTTTATTTTACAGAAAGAGTGGCAGCACCATGAAATAGTCTACCAACAGAGGTGGTGAGAGCATGAACCATTATAGGTTTCAGATGTGGCTGAGAATGAGTAACAGGCCTGAAAGTTACACAGGGGGAACGAAGTAAGGCAGTGAGCAAGGGGAAGGGGGGAGAGGTCAATGAGACATTAGACAAAAGAAGTAAATCGGGGGCAGTGGATATTGCCTACCTCAATTTCAGTAAGGCCTTCGACACTGTCCCACATAAGAGGCTGGATAACAAGATGGGTAGTGTGAGCATGGGGCACAAGGTGGTAAACTGGGTTAGGAACTGACTAACAGACAGGTGGCAGAGGGTGGTAGTTAATGGGATTCAGTCTGGGTAGAGGGAGGTCACCAGCGGGGTACCTCAGGGATCAGTCTTGGCTCCAGTTCTGTTCAATATCTTCATTAGTGATATTGCAGAAGGACTGGAGGGAAGGGTCTGCCTGTTTGCCAATGACAACAAGATCTGCAACAGGGTGGATACTCCTGATGGGATGGAGAAAACGAGGAGGGACCTGGAGAAGCTGGAACAATGGTCTGAGGTCTGGCAGCTGAGGTTTAATGCTAAGAAGTACAAAATTATACACCTCAGAAAAAGGAACACTGGGAAAAGCTACAGGATGGGGGGGGTTATTGCTAACTATTACCAAGGAAGAAAGGGACCTAGGGGTTATTATATCTGATGACCTGAAAGTATCAAAGCAGTGTGCCAAGACTGCAGGGAGGGCCAGTGACATGCTGGGGTGCATAGGTAGGGGTATCACTAGCAGAAGGTGGGAGGTAGTGATGCCTTTGTATAAAACACTAGTCAGACCTCACTGGAAATACTGTGTGCAGTTCTTGAGACCGCACCTTCAGAAAGACATTGACAGGGTGGAGATGGCTGTGAGAAGGGCAACTAAGATGATACAGGGCTTGCACTACAAAACTTATGAGGAGAGATTGAAGGACCTCAATATATACTCACTGGAGTAGAGGAGAGAGAGGGATGACAAGATAGAAACATTCAAGTACCTAAAGGGCATAAACAAGGTATAGGGAGAAGACACCTCCCAATACAGGAGGAGTACAAGAACGAGGGTTCATGATATGAAACTGGAAGGTGGCAGGCTGAGAGGAAATGTAAGGAATTTCTTCTTCATGGAGAGGGTGGTGGATGCATGGAATGGTCTGCCACAGGAGGTGGTAGGAGCAAGCACGGTGGAGGGATTTAAACATGCATGGGACAGACATAGGGGAATCTTGGTGGTAGGGCAGCGGTAGGGGAAGCCACTGACCAGATAGGGTCAAGTATATGGCTAAAGGGCAGACTAAACGGGCCTTGCAATCCTTATCTGCCAAAAAGTTAACATAGGAACATAGGAACTGTTTTAGCAGATGGGGACCACAAGATCCATCTAGTCTACCCATGTTTCTGCCCCCTCACTATTTAGACTGCACCATGATGTATCCACAAGGTCTGTCCCATGTGAGTTTGAACTCTCATACTGTCTTGGATTCCACCACCTCCTGAGGTAGGCTGTTCCATGGATTTATGACCCTTTCTGTAAAGAAGTAGTTCCTGAGGTTGCTTCTGAGCCTGCCTCTCGCCAGACACAACTTATGCCCCCTTGTACGCACGGTTCCATGTCATTTGTGGGCAAAAAAATTTATTGCGGTCAATACAGTGTTTCCAGTACAGCACGAGCATTTTTGCCTAATGTACTTCTCAGCCCTACAATATCTCAGCACAACTGCACCTTTAATTCCTTTAATACCCCCTCTGTAAGCCATGTCTCTACTTATGTATCTACATATTCTGGTCACTAATCGCTGGCATCTGAGTGCAGTATTGGGGGGTGCTGTACTGCTGGGGTGTTCTATCCTTCGGATGAGACGTTAAACCGAGGTCTCTTCTACCCATCCTGGTGTTGTCCTGGTGGGTGTCCAGATGGAAGTAAAAGAACCCAGTGCACTCTTCACAAAGAGTAGGGAGTATTCCCAGTGTCTTGGCCAACATTCCCCTTCCCATAAACCGATTAATGCAATTATCCAGGCTATGTGTGGGTGATGATGTGTGATATGGCCGCCACCACACATTCAGTCACTTCACTACCAGTCTAGCATTGCTTGTAAAGTGCTTTGGAATACTGTGTATGAAAAGTGCTATATAAATGCTGATTCTTCTTCTTCTATCCAATTAAATCTTCTCACTGTATGCAATTTTTTCTTGTTAAAAGTACCTTTGTTAGGCATGGCAACCTATGTAGAGAAAATATGCCATTGCATTTCATCCTGAGCACCAGAGGGGAGCCGCTTCTCAGTCACAATGGCTACCTGTACCGAAAGGAGCAAAAGTATGGCTTTATGGAATATTGGAATGCATCCAATATGATGCATTCAAGTGTCCGGCAAGGTTGCACACCAAAAATTAGGAAATTATAAAATTCTTTCAGGTACACAATCATGTACCAAACCCTGCCGATGCTACAGTTCGTCAAGTGGTGAATGACATGAAAGGGAAGACAGCAAAGTCTCAGGAGACTACTCAACAGGTAGTGTCCAGTGCTACCAGTGACATTAGCCATTCAATTAGTGGCAAGCTCCCTTCTTTTTACAGTCTGAAATGAACTGACCAAAGGGCACGTCAAACTGCTTCAGTAGCTCCTACTCAACCTGCTGCTCTCAGTGAGCTATTAATACCACCTGAGTATTGTACATCTGATCAGGGAGATCTTTTTATGCAGTATGACTCTGGACCTAATGACACGTTAAACCGAGGTCTCTTCTGCCCATCCTGGTGTTGTCCTGGTGGGTGTCCAGATGGAAGTAAAAGAACCCAGTGCACTCTTCACAAAGAGCAGGGAGTATTCCCGGTGTCATTATATTTGCTACAAAACAGAATTTACATTACATGAAATGCTCACTCCACTGGTATGCTGATGGAACAGTTGAGGCTACTCCAACATTGTTTTTACAGTTGTACACAATAAACGGTGTTAGATTCACAGCAGTAATCCCATCAGTGTTTGTTTTAATGGCAAATCACACTTTAAACAGCTATTCAAGGGTGCTCACATAAATTAAATTATTATGCCCTGAATTAGCTCCACAAAGCATCATGACAGATTTCGAGCTAGCAGCTGCAAAGGTATTTGGCTCAGAATTTCCCAACGCTGTCATAAGGGGCTGCTTTTTCCATCTTTGCCAGGCGGTCTGGAGCAAGGTACAAGATCATACAGACCTAGTTAAAAACTATACTCTGGACACCGATTTCGCACTACAAATATGGATGCTTCCAGCTTTAGCATATATGCCACCTGCAGATGTAATATAAGCAATTGAGCATCTGAGAAACAGTGACTTTAACATAGCAAATGATGACCAATTGGCCCCGCTGCTTGACTATTTTGAGGACACATGGATCGGGAGGCCAGTTGGTCATCGTGGTCATTGTAGACCACTGTTTGCAATAGATTTTTGGAATTGCTATGATGCTGTAAAGGAAGGGTTGCCAAGAACTATAAATGCTGTGGAGGGCTGGCATAGAGGGTTCAACAGTCTATTAGGTGCAAGTCATCCAACCATATGGAAACTAATTAAGGCACTCAACATAGAACAAAACAGCAATGAGCTTAAAATAGAACAGTACCTTTCTGGGATGGAACCACCAGCACCAAGAAAAAAATATAGGGACACGTCGAAAATAATTGCTGCTGTAGTTGCAACTTACAGTATGGAAACACTGACTACATTGATTACTTAAGGGGAGTCACCCACAACTTTCAGCAACAAGTGTAACACTTGTGCCTATGATACAATCCTCAAAGAAATTATATTAGAATATACATCTTGTTTTAATTTATTTTCAATAAAGATTGACATTTTAACTTATCAGAAAATAAAAAAATGAACTAAACAGAACAAACCTAGTCCCCCCCAGAGAAGATGAAGCCTCCCACGTACACTGGACATCTAATGAACTGTGAACTGTGAACTCTGCACTACTAGTGATCTAATAGTACACAGAAGCAAGGTAAGGTGCCAAGTTTATATTGAACGCTAACTTTTGGTGACTAAATCAGTGTAAAGTGATGTCTTTTTAGCAGAATGCAGTACTACTGATGTAATAGCACACATATTTCGGTGTCTATTTAAAGTGATGTCTTTTTAGCAGAATAGTAGCATGAGAACCTTGGGTAAAGTGCTGTGTTTGCTGTGCGCTGTCATGTGGAATTTGTTCAAATTACTTATGCTGTACTGTTTTAGCTGAATTTTGTTCGTGGTGTTGTTTGCACTGAAATTAAGTGCTACCTGTACGCACATCCCTATTTTGCTGGAAGAGGTTTCCTGCTTGTGTTGTGTTGATTCCCTTAACGTACTTAAAAGTTTCGATCATGTCCCCTTGGTTTCTTATCTGCTCAAGGGTGTACAGATTTAGTTCCCTGAGTCTTGCCTCATATGGCTCACAATGTGCTCAATGCACCATCTTTGTAGCCCTTTTCTGTACTGTCTTTAGGCGGTCTTTGTCTTTTTTGAGGTGGGGCCTCCAAAACTGACTGCAGTACTCTAAATGTGGCCTCACCAAGGACCTGTAGAGAGGAATAATAACCTCGCTCTTCCTACTTGTAATTCCCCCACCACTGCATCCAAGGATGCCACTCAACCTCAGTGCTGCCTTTGCACACTGTTTTCCAACCTTTAAGTCATCCACAATGACTTCTCAAAGGTCTCTTTCTGTCTTTGTCTTCTCTAACAGATGTCCTCCCAGTGTGTACTTTATCCCAGTGTTTCTTTTTCCTATATGCATAACTTTGCATATCTTGGCATTAAATTTCAACTGCCAATCACTGGGCCATTCCTCAAGTTTTTTCCTGTCTGATTCGATACCGTTTGCTCCTTCCTGCA
The DNA here is from genome assembly GCA_016271365.2 of Neoceratodus forsteri. Classification (NCBI taxonomy): domain Eukaryota; kingdom Metazoa; phylum Chordata; order Ceratodontiformes; family Ceratodontidae; genus Neoceratodus; species Neoceratodus forsteri. The sequence continues at coordinate 244,516,042 of CM028130.1, forward strand.
TATCTAATCTTTTGCAGAGTTTTGCATCATCTTCAAACAGGCAAACCTTCCCCTTCAAGTCATTTGCAATATCCCCGATAAATATGTTAAAGAGGATATGTCCCAGCACAGATCCCTGTGGAACGCCACTGTTCACTTTGCCTTTCCTTGAAAGTGATCCATTGACAAGCACTCTCTGTGTGCTATCTTGCAGCCAGTTGGTGATCTGGTTCACTATCGTATGTCTGACTCCTGTATGCTCTAATTTGTTAGCTAGCCTTCTGTGGGGGCAGTGTTGAAGGCTTTGCTGAAGTCCAGGTATCCGTCTTTCGGATGAGAAGTTAAACTGAGGTCCCATCTGCCTGGATTGGTGATAGTTCAGGTGGATGTTAAAGATCCCAAGGCACTTATCGAAAAAAGTAGGGGAAGATTTTATTGGAAAATCATACAAAGCAATAACAATGTAACAATAACAAGAAAAAGACAAAAGAAAAAAGGTACATCAGAATCCATGATTCATGGCAAGTTCCTCCAAAGTTGTAATAAATGAGGCTGAGGGAAAACAGACATCTCAGAAACATAAAATCGACGTAAATCAGACACAATTTTACCATACAATTCAATGTGAGAAAAATTAATCTGTTGCAAGGTGAAAAGGCACATGGAGTTCCAAACATACCATTTTATAAAAACAAAAACAACATTCAAAGTGCTACTATCCCACTTCTTCCATTCAAAAGGATAATCCCCATATATAAGCCTGGTATAGGTAACCTGGGGAAAAAAATGGCAAGTTAGTCATGGTAAACAAAAAATGCCAAAAAAGAGAGATATAAGAACAGGAAAAAAAACTAATGATCAAGAGTTTCAGGTTGAAGGATGCAGTGAGGTCTGGAACAATTTCTATCCGAGACCTGTTTATGTTTTTGGATAGCTTTAACATTCAAACATTCATGACATGTCAACCAGTGAAAATCTTTAAGCTTGCCGGGTATGCATTTATCCAAAAGAGAATGGAGCAGTGACTCTTGAGAAGGAAGTGGGCATTTAGGGAAAGGGACAGCATCTCAAAAGTGGGTCTGAAGAATCAAAACATAAAGCTGTTTTTTGGAAAGAAGGCAAACAGAATCTGGGCATAGCCCCCATAAAAGAAATTTAACAAAAACATCCCATAGAAAGGAAAGTTGGGGGCCCGATTGGACAAGCTTGCCCAAATGCCCAAACTGCCAAGCATCATACCAGAGGGAAATTGAACGATGAAAACAAGCACCCCATAAAACAGGAGTGGCAAGCAATAATGGATGAAAATTAATAAAAAGAAATTGGCAAAAGAAAAAAAGAAAAGGATTGACCATATTTTGGCCCACCCTTAGATAAGGGCAAATAAAGAACTGTGCGGTGAACGGGATTAAGTCTACTGCCCCAAAAGGCTTGAAAAAATAGGCTAGACATCGCAGCCTCAAGAGATTGAGGTACAGGAAAAAGGACACTGAGGTATAAAAAAAGTGGCAGAAGAAAGGATCTAATCAAGTAGACCTTTTTTCGAAAGGACATCTTCTGTTTTGACCAGGAAATCAATGGCGATTTCCCCTGTTGAAGTTTAGTGTCCCAGTTAACGACATCCATCTGAGGGCTATCAAAAAGAATCCTTAAGATCTGGAAATCTGAAGTGGATATTTTGATCTCCACCACCGAAGACCGGTCAGGGTCATGGGTCCCAAAAAGTCTATCCACACTTTTAAGGACATTAAGTTGCATCCCAGAAACTGCACCAAATGCATGACAACAGTCCAGAGCCGCTTCAGCTGAAGCAATATCCATGGTCAAGATGACAAGGTCATCAGCATAAGCTGAAGCAGAGTAAGAAACCACTTGGCTAGGCAAACATAACGGACATACCAGCTGAGAAGAATGCAGACAGTGTAAAAGCAGATCAAGTGAAAAAATATACAATAATGGGCTGAGAGGACAGCCTTGCTGTACACCCTTATGGATAGGGACAGAAGGTCCCAGAAAACCATTCACACAGGGTTTAATCAAGGCATCCTGTATAACAATCGCAACCAGATAAGAAAAGTATCAGGAATACCATACTGAGCCAAAGTGTACCAGAGAAAGGAATGACTAACAGAATCAAAAGCTTGTTTCTGGTCCAAGGAAAGAAGTACCCCAGAGAGAGATGAGAGGGCATAACTAGTAAACACTTCAAGCAAAAAATGTAAGGGGTCCATGACAGACCTCCCGGGCACTGTACAAAATTGGGCAGGAGAAATAAGATAAGGAGCCACTGTAAGAAGCCTAGCATTCAAAAGTTTACTCAACAACTTAAAATCAGTGTTAAGGAGACTGATAGGTCTCCAGTTGTAGATATCAGACCTATCCCCTTTCTTGAACAAGAAAATCAGAACTCCGGACACCATGTCCAAAGGAAGCTCAGAATGACAAAGAAGAAAATTAAAAACTGAAGTGAGTTCCACAAGGAGTTCCTGACCCAATACTTTAAAGAGTTCTGAAGGGAAACCATCTTGACCAGGGGACTTCTTTGGAGCCAAAGAAGAGAGCACCGAGGAAATTTCTGAAACCATAAAGGGATCAGAAAGAGTCTGCAACAAATTAGGGGGGGCCTGCGAGAGGGGAAAGGCCTGAAAAAGGGGAGTGAAATCCTCATTCCCACAAGAAGGTTGTTCAAATAAGGAAATAACAAGGGTAGTGACTATATGCAAAAATCTCGCTGGGAAGAACGAAGGAGGCTGTCAGAATCAGAAAGAGAAGTCATCAAGCGGCGACTGAGATGTTTCCAGTTATGAAGCAAGGGACACACCTCAGGGAGAGAACCAGTCATGCAAAACCATTGTTTCAGGAGCAAACCTTCACATTGTGACAAATGGTACGACATCATTTGAGATTTAATACAGGAGATTTGGGCAGAAAAGTCATGTGTAGTAGAAAAAGAGAGAGAAAGAAGATGTTGCAAATGCTTCCGATTATTCAAATAAGTCATATAGGCAGAAGAGTGGACATGTCTAGAAGAACTTAACAGAAAAGTCCAGAGATCAGAATTGGTGTCCTGCCACCAAACCAGAGGAGAGTCATTAGGTCAAAGGTTGACTTCCTACAATAAAAAAAATTAACAAGCTGTTGGAGAAAAGAAGGTTGAGACAAAAGGGAAGAATTAAACTTCCAGTAACTAGGGCCAAATGTGGCCAAAGACTTACCTAAAAACAAAGACAGCGAACAACGATCAGAATACTCTACCACTAGAACAGCAGCTTGAGTAATATGCAAAGAAGGAGAAATAAACAGAAAATCAATATGAGTAGACAGAACCTCCTTTGAAAAAGTACGATCCCGTTTCCCAGAAAAAGTAAAAAAAAGCATCCTTCAACCCTGCCAATCGGGTAACAGAGTTTAAAGCAGTCATATCCCCAAAAATCTTATCTGTCATAGTAGAAGAACCCCGTCCAGTTTACTAAGACCACGATTAAAATCTCCCCCAAACAACAATATGAGCAACATGTAAGTAAGGACTGATCAGAAAAAACAGAGCCATGCATTCTGTTTGGTCTGAGGGGCATGTAATGAAATGACATAAAAGGAGACCCCATGGACAAGAAAGTCCAAGAGCAGAGCACGTTCAGGTACTAAATCCAAGAGTTGTAAGACTATGGGTTGAAGATGATGGAACAAAATGCACACACAAGAACAGCTGTCAGTACCAAGGAACCAAAAGGAGATCCCAGAAGTCCATTCCTGAGTGGCCGAAGCCACTGCAGAAAGGGAGTGGAGCCAGGTATCCTGTAGAAGAAAAATGCCAGGAGGACGAGAAACCAAGAGGTGAAATACAACCCCCCACTTCCTAGGCTGTTGAATGCTGTTCACATTAGAAGTAAGAAATAGCAGAGAAGGTAAGAGTGACATGAAGAAAAAAGGAAGAGGGCTCAACTCTTCTTTTTTTTCTTGACTCGACCCCATCTGGGCAGAGGAGTAGAATCAGCCAAGGGGACAGCCAGGACTTGATTAGCAACGGACCGGTCATGGGACTGGAATCAACTGAAGAAACAGTTGATTAGGCTTCAGAAACAACATCATCATCCAAGACCTGATAATGATTAGAAAGCAAAGTAGGGTGCAATCTAGTGACTTTAGGAAAAGGCTGAGAATCAGACTGATGCTTTCTAGTTGACATCCACCCTCCCTTAGGATCCGGAACAAGGATGGAGGGGCATGACAGGCATGGGGGAGCTGACAAAGCAGTAGAGGAAAGGGGATCAACTGAGATCTGATCCACCAAAGACACACCCAAAGAAACAGGAAAGAGGATGCCATCCTGAGGGGGGTTAGGTACAGAATCAGGAGAGGGTGCAGGAGGAGGGGGTGCTGTTTCTAGAACTAGAGGATCTTCAAGAACAGGCTGAGAGGGCAAGGGACGGGGAGGCGAGGGGTCAGGACGGGTATCCAAAACTAAGTGTTTGGAAAAAAACCTTTGGGCAGCAGCAATCAACAGCCACTGTTCCTCAAAATCAGCTGAAGCTGGTTGTCTGTGGGCCACAGCAGGGCAGGAAGCATAAGCTTGACCAGTGACGCCACATAAATTATAGCGTACCAAATTCTGACACTGTGAGCTGGAATGACCCATCTCATGGCACAAAGAACACTTCTGAAAGTTACAACCACTACTAATATGACCACTCTGTCCACATTTATAACAGGTACGAGGTTGGCCAGGATAAAACAAGAAAACCCTGTCCCTATCCAGAAAAAAACTATTGGGCAGATGCTGGAAGCCCATATCATTAGAGCGTAACAGTACCTTAATATGCCAACACCCCATCCAGATCCCCTCAGAATCAAAAATGGCCTTGGAGTTGCCAGCAACTGTGCAGCACTGCTTCAACCAATACAAGAGGTCAATAACACTGACCCCTTCATTAAAAAACAGTACCATAATGGTTTTACTAGCAGGCTGAGTCAAAACAATAACCTCGAAAGGCGACTAAAGGGGAGTTTGCTTCTTACAATGGTATTGGGCCCAAAACTTGTCTAAGCCACTACTAAGCTTAAAGCTTATGTCAAAAACATTTTCCCCTGAAACATGAATCAAAGCATGTAATTCAGCAACAGAAAACTGCAAATCATCTTTCAAAAGAGTTTTACCAACATATACCTGTCCAGAAAAACATCAAGGTCACCCTTGTACAATAGCCGGACTGCACTATGACATTTTGCAGGATAATCATTTTGCTAAAAAAAAGAAACATAAGTCTTTCTAGGAGGAGGAGATACTGGAGGAGGTCGTACAGGAGGATGATGGGGTAAATCAGTAGGAAGAGGTCTATTTCAAATGTCCGAAGGGGTGTTCCTAGGAATATCAGTCAAATGGGAAACAACACTGAGTCTGTCATCATCAGACACATCAGGCAGCATGTCCTCCAAGTCAGGAACAGGAGGAATAGGAAGTACTAGAATCTGAGTCAGGTCCAAGTCTGAAGGCAAATGCAAAGGAGAGAAGATTGGGTCCGAAAGGGTAACCACTGGAACGGACACAGCAGGGGTCAAGAAAAGTACAGCAGGGGTCATGGAAGGAGCAGGAATGTCTGAATTAATAGGCATAGCTGGTACAATAGAAGTACTTACAACAGGCGCCATAGAAGAAGGAGCTAGAGACACCCCAGGTATCGGTATGGGGGTGAAGCCGGATATCCAATGGGGAGAGTCAGGAGGATGGACCCAACCTGCCTCCAGAAGAGAATGTTCCACCAACCAAGAGTCATCCCCAGGGAGAGGTGTATCAGCCCAGCAAAATTTACCAGAGGAAACTTTCTTCAGCATCCGTTCAGGAAACTCAGAAAAGGGGGTGGCCTGAAAAGAAAAGACTGTAGCAGTACTTTGATCGGGTCCCATAGAAAAGACCAGAGGTGGAGTAGCCTGTGCAGCAGCAGACCCCAGATCCATAGCAACCACCGAATCAGCCAGGTGATCTGCAGGAGTAGGCCGGTCCATTGTAACTGCACCCGACACACAAAAATGAGCCAAGAGAGACCACTTTTTTCAAGGTGAGCTTCCTCTTCGAGAAGCAAAAGCTGGGCAAGAGTAGGAGCAGGAGCAGTCCGATCCCCAGGTGAAGCAATATGCAGAACAGAACAGGAAGGTAGGCCATCAAGAGACACAGCAGAAGCAGGCAGGTTCACATCCAATTCAGCCAAACCAGGATCCACAGGAATTATAGTGGTAGAAATCATAGGAGATGCATCGGTAGGGCCACAGAATTCAGTCAAGTCAAGCAACACAGGCACCAAGGAGGTGGCAGGCTCAATCACCAGCTGTCGCTCCTGCACCTCACTCATCCGGCCAGCAACTTACTCGGCCATCCTTCAATAGCCAAAGGGTCCCCCTACTGGTGAGTAGGGGATTTCCCCAGTGTCCTGGTCAAATTTCCCCATTCACTAAACTTGCTTACCATCTGTATCCCCCACCCAGGTCGCCCCTGAAAAAGGGACTTCTAGGCCCAGTGGGCTTAACGGGTCAACAAAATTCAACAATCAACAAACAAACAACAACAATGTCCACTGCTTCTCCCTGGTCAACTGCTCTGGTGACCCAGTCAAATATGTCAATCATATTGGATTGACAAGAGTGTCCTGCTGTGAAGCAATGTTGCCTGGGGTCAGTCTCTCTGCTATCCTCCAGGTACTTCACTATCCTCTCCTTTAGCAAAGACTCCATCATTTTTCCTACCACTGGTTCTATGTTTCTGTGTTCTATGTAGATCCTGGAAAGGACAGGCTAAAAAGTAGCAGACTGGATGGACCAAAGGTCCTTTTCTGCTGACATTGTCTATGTTTCTAGAAATAAATTGTTAATATTTATCATTGTAATATATGTACAATGGACACAATAGACCAGCTTTGCTGTTACAAAAAGCAACTCCAAGCCAGTCCACTGGTGTGGAGGGCTGAGGCACTGAATGCCTGACTTCCTACAGCACAAGTGACCCAGGATCAGAAATAGATGCAGGCTGCTTAGAGACTGGCTGGGGGGAGGGAGGACAAGCATTGGTAGGACTGCTCTCCTCCCTCAGGGAGGTGAGTTGTCATGGCTTGCTGTTTCACTACCAACTGGAGGAATCTGGGCAGTAGCACATATGAGTTACACTGTATGTGGGATGGACCCCACGTTCAGGGCACCGGTGGTGTCTCTGTGGAAGTGGATCTTGTACATTGTGTTCATTGCATGTCTGTGGGCCTGGGAAAGAAAAAGGAGGAAAAATGGATTACAGGCTCTATGAAGCCCTACCTATCTCACTGCAGCCTGTTCTACCACTCCTGTCTGGGACAGATCTGGATGTGTGTCCTGGGGGTGGAGAGGATGGCCTCCTCAGCCTCTCTGCTGTGGGGAATTCAGAAGCAGAAATGCCCTGATTTAGGAGAACATAAAGGATTGCTGCAGTGAGCAGAGTCAGACATGAGAATCCTCACATCCTGCCAAGGAGGATAAAACTCTGTATGGAAGAAAAAGCAGCCCTTCATTGCAGCACTTATTCTTAGAAATGATTGGCAAACAAAGTCCAACATTTATTATTTGAGGAGTGACGCTCTGCCCAAATATAGAATAAAATGTATGAGGTAGGCTAGGCTAGGCTCTGTAGGCAGTTCTTTGGCTATCAGAATCAACTGGAAATGATAAGAGTGACCAAAGCTTGAGTTACATAGAAACACGGACCTTGATGGCAGAAAAAGACCAGAGGTCCATGTAGTCTGCCCATATGCCCTATAATTAGGGTTTCCGGTTTTTGGTTTTAACTGATAATCATTGATTAGTGTTTTATTTTCATTATGGATTTATGCTTCATAATGTTGACCATATCTGTGTGACAGGGGTTGCCAGTATTACACCTTCACAGATCAAACAAAAATTTTTCAGTGAGTGTGTCACAGTCAGTATAGGCTAAATTTGAAAAAGTTTATTTTAACAGTAAGTCATTCACAGAGGGAGCAATCCATACACGCAAAGACAATCCATGCTCAGGGTAAGGGCTGCTTTAATTATACAACTGCAACATTGTACGCAGTGTTTTTTTAAAAAAAATACATATATATATTTGAATAAACACTGATAAATAATGAAAATGTATAATGACTTATTTATTTACACCGGAAAACACAGAATTTTAGCATTTGAAAACCTTGCTAGAAAAGGTTAAAAAGAAACACCTTTTTTAGAAAAAATAAACACCTTTGGCATTGGCAGGTACTAGGCTGGTTACTGCAGTAAGGGGAGGGTAGGGTGGGTTAGGCAGTTGTTCCTTCACGTTGTATTAGTGGGTCTTTGCCAATGTTACTTAAACTGCCTTTTATTGTGGAAAATGTATTAGTAAACTTTAAATTGAAAAAAAAAATAAAAATAAAAAATAAACACCTAAAACTAAAAACCCTACCTATACTACATGGAACCTTCCCTGGAACCTATTGTTGCTCAAGGGTACTAACCCTCCCCGCCCTATCCCTATTTCCCTCCTTGTTTTTTTTTTGCCCCAGTGACCACTATTCCTTTCATTCTGTACCATGCCTGTTTGAATCCCCTGACTATGATTGCACCCACAACCTTAGCCGGCCTGTTGTTCCAAGGTCCCACCACCCTCTCTATAAAGATATACTTCCTCACATCCCTCCAAAACCTCCCTTCTGTTAATTTCCTGTCATGACCATGTGACTTCGACTTGGTATTCAGGGTAATTAATTCCTTGAGTTGTATGGACCATGCCTGATAGCAGATAAAATGGTAACCTACATTTGAAGACTACAGTAAGGCAGAATGTTCACAAGGACCAGAAGCAGACACAGATATATGCTACACCTGTGTCTGTATTTACCTGATTGTGTACAAGTAACCTAGCTGCTTTTTTCAAACGACACATCTGTTTGTGACAAAAAGTCATGATTTGTGGTAAAAAGTTGATGCAAATGCGATATGCAACATTTTTGACCATGATTGCATCATTGTTTGTATATGAAATTTGGAAGCACTTAGACCATCTGATAGATGGTCTAACAACTTGGAATGATTTCCCTTTTGAAAATAGTGGCTGGTGGCTCTCAATTGAATCATTTAAAAAATTCTTCTTTAACTCTTCAGATGAGCTAGTCTTAAATTGCAAGTTTTTTTTTCCTTTATGCAGGATGCTATATAAATATTATTTATTATTGTGGTTTTTACAAAGTTCCCCAACCGTAACAAATATTGTGAGTTTAAATATAGTCCTTCTTTAGTGGACAAGCCAGAAGAATGGATCCAGTTTACTATATGTCCTACAGAACTACCTCTAGGCATAGGGGTTTAATCCACTGGCCAATAAAAAAGGTTTCAACTTCAAATAAGCTTTTAGAGGTGGAATGTGAAAAGTGTGAAATACTGGACAGTTCAGTTGAATTGGGATGCAGAAGATAAAATGGTTGGCAACAGCTAACAAGCAGTGTCCTTTTAGGGTATGTGAGGATGCATTTGGGATCAATTTTAGGAGCGACGTGTGGCCTTTCTGAGATGCTTCTTTAGTAGCTATGGGAGTAAGCGAGAGTGCTTGTCTCCCAAGGTACATATCAAGATCTCCATCCTGAAGCTAAAGCTGGCAATTATTTGGCACAGTCTGTGTTCTGTTTGCTCATGCTAAGTTCTGGAGCAGCAAAGGCCACACCAGCTGTTCTCGTATTTTCTTTGGAAGCAACACATTTGGTCTAATAAAGACTAAAGTAAATTAAAAATAACTAAATTTGGATTTCCACTTGTGACGCCGGCAACCTGGGTTTGGGAACAGACCCAGAGCACCAGAGGTCCAGCCGGGGAGAGAAAACTTGAGAGTCTGACAACTGCTTACCTTCTCTTGGGGGGAGGGTGGGGAGATGACCCGGTGCTTGCTGGCTCCAGGTGGAGGCCAGGGGAACAGAAATACATTGGGTCCTGATGGACAAAGGGATATGGTAAATTTCGGCATACACCTCGACCATAGTGGCACACCACGCACCAGGGAGTAAACAGGGAAAAGTGCTCCATGGCTGACTGGATGATGGTCACCAGTTCTCGCTGCCTTGAAAGCCCAGGGAGATGGCCAAGGACCACCTCAGCAGCACCTGGGCTAAGACTGAGTGTGCTGGCCGACCCCCACCGGTGCCTTTCTCCCTCAGTGGAGGGAGACCCATCCAGTGAAGGTAGCTGCAATGTGAGGTGGTGGGGCTGGTCTCAGGCAGTGGTGCCATTGGGGCCTAGGTGGGCCAAAGGAGTGGCCAACCAGTAGCCAGGAGGACCAAAAACAAATAAAATAAAAATAACTAAATGCAGGAAAATAATTTCCATCTTGGAGACAGTAAGGGAGATATGGAAGCTTTGAATATAACAAGTACGATTGTGCATTACAGTTATAGTTGATGTTGTATGGCACAAATAAAGCTCATCCTTTCTAACTAGGACTTAAAACCCAGTACTCAATACACAGTTAATAAGTGTAGAGTCACAAAATGGGTTGTGAGCAGACACCCAACACCATTCTCTTCTATATGTAAGTTCTAGCCTAGTTACCTGGAGGGTTTCCCCTATGACTAAGTCAAAATGGAAATTAACAGATCTAGATGTAACACTAACACCAAATTAGGAACACCCACAGACTTTACTGCATGGCAGAGTGTCAGTAATTTAGTATGTTGTGTTGCCACCCACAAATGCCTTTGGTATAGATGCTACCACCTTAGTATTCCAGCAATCAATGTGCCACTTGCCTTTGTGATCCACTTTAGGACCAAAGACATATACATCCAAATGGTCCATTCCTGTTGCTCTAGTGTCCCCACACTGAATCCAACTCTATTGACATCCCTGGTGTCCAGAGAAACACCCTTGCTAGTCTTTTTCTTTGCCACCTTCCATTCAGCAATCCAGTACCTCTTTGATCTGCATCCCCCATCAACAAATTTCATATGGGTTACAATACATGACACCCTTACTGCCTACCTTTAATAGTTTTACTGGCAGGGAGTGTTCCATAATTATTAACCCAGAATATCTGGGCTACACATGTAGGTGAATGGAACAGTGTTCCTTACATATAGAATCCTGTCCCCTCTGTTGCAATATCACACTTGGTTATGCAATTGTATGAAAAGGCTTCTCAACAGCTCATTTAGGATAATGGAGATCACAAACAAGGGTGAGCTACAAAATCATAGTTGCAGCAATTCTGCAACAGTTCTTGTGAATGTTCATTGGGTCCTCCATATTCCCCCTTTTCCCATTCCCTAGTGATCCTTCAGCACATAGTGCACCAACTCTTGTCCTTTAGCAGACTATAAGTGGATTTTCACCTGAGGCATCCCAAAGTTATCTTCTTTGCTTAGGCAGAAGGGGTGGGTGGGGTGCTGCTTAGAGGTTTTCTATCAACCTCCATCCCAGGAGATAAAGTTATGCCTGCCATGAGACAGCCCAGTATGAAGAAAGCATGAGGTCATTCTGGAACCTGATGTTTTCCACTGCACTACAAACAAGACACTTTTCCAGTCAAGTACAAACACTTAATGTCCACATAAGTTGCACAGAGACAGGCTAGCTTGGTATAAAACACAGCATACATAATAAAATCATCACAGAGTAAGGGGCTGTATGCCCATCAAGTTCCCCACCCCTTCACTTCATAAGCAGGGACAAACAATCATGCTGTGCAGCCACGCACTAATTCATAGGGATTCCTAGGGATCAAAAACAGAGAGAACAAGAAACAGGGTCCAGGAGGAGGATATGGAATCCCATTATTGCCATATAAATCCCTTTCATGGAAGCAGCATAAAACAGATTGGTGAAGGAATTGGTGAATTTATGTAATAATAAGATTATTTTCAGATTATAAATAGTATACCTTTACAATTGTGTGGATATAGATAATCAACTGGCTTTTCTGGTTATACCCAAATGTCAGGATTTTTAGCTAGAGTGGCTAAAAGAATAAATTGGTGCTACACAGCAGGACAATGTAGCTTCTTACTTTTGGAGCAGATACTCACTTTTATCCAAACTATCAATCAAAATTGCCTCAAAGAATGACTTATGTTTGCCTGATAGTACCAGATCATACATCAAGATAACAAGGATATGCCATTGGTCCGTTATATTTAATTATCTTCTACAGACAATAATAAATAGCACCAACGCTAAATCACGAATATACTGGGTATCTGAGTATTCCATGATGGATAATGACCTTGGAACGGAAAATTTGTTCATGATATTCTAAATAGTTTCCACAGAATTTGCCCCAGATTGGATCTACCCTGTGTTCTACTTATTTATTTGTAATTCTTGACCCAGAAAATCAAACTAAGCTGTTATAGCTTGTTTTAGGTGCAGTCTGAGAGGTGGATTGCATGGTTCAGGTTTCTTGACAGAGGTAATGTTGGCAATCACACCAAAAATCTCCCCTGCTTTTCTTCAGTTAGTGCCATATGATCTTTTACTTCGTCTTGGACAGTGAAAAGAGATGGGCAGAAGGAATCTTGGTTTAGTTTCTCATCCAAGTGATGGCACCACACAAGTGCAGCACCCCCTTGTACTGCTCTACAGTGTCAGCTATGGTTATTACCATAAGTACCTTGTTTGGGGATAGAACCCATAACCTTCCAGTCTTTTGGATCCAGAAGCAAGCATGCTACCTATTGAGTCACTAACACTAATACAATGTGTAATATGAGTAACCATACAATTATTCACACTATTCATAAATGACTTGCCTAGCATTTTTAGTGATGTGTCTGTCAACTTTATTTCAATGACAGACAGCCAAATGACCTGGCTAAGAAAGGGATTACAGAAGTGCAGGAAGAGTTTGTGGAATTGGGGAGGGGCCTTAGACAAGTAGCACACATGGTAACCTTCTTGGAGGTGCTGCCCATCTATGGCGTAGGAGAGGCTAGGGTGTTCTGCACCATGGGATTCAATCAGTGGTTGAAAAACTTGTGTGGAGCTCAGGGATTTGGCTTCATTGGGGACTGGGGGGTCCACCTGGAGTGATGCAAGCCTATACTGGCATGATGGGTTGCATCTGTCCAGTAGGGGAACCAGGATCCTAGGTGATAGGTTTAAATGCTTCATTGGCAAGCATTTAAACTAGCCAAGGGGGGAGGCACTGGAAAGGAGCAGGAAAATCCTAGCCCCCCCAAAAAAAATCATGGTAGTAAGTGCGGTAAACACCAACATAGAGGGAGAAGGGCAGGGGTAAATGGAGAAAGTGACAAAGGCAAGAGGGACAGGGATGGGGCAAAAAGGAGTAAGGCCATCAGGAAATGGAGGGTAATGAGTACCAATGCCTGTAGTCTGGGCAACAAGTTCCCTGAGCTGGTGGCCTTGATGGAAGAGGGATGCCTGGATATCGTAGCAGTCACAGAAACATGGTACACAGAGAACCATGACTGGGATGTTAACATACCAGGGTACATAACCTACAGGAGAGACAGGCAGGGGAGAAGAGGGGAAGGAATAGCTCTCTATGTAAAGGAAGGGATAAAAGCAACTGAACAAAAGAGTAGACAGGGAGGAGAGGAGGCACTGTGCGTCACCTTGGAGACTGGAAAGGGTACCACAATCCGCACATGGGTTGTGTATAGATCCCCATGTCACGGGGAGGGAATGGACAAGGATATGATAGAAGGCATTCTTAGAATGGCAGAGAAAGGGGAGATACTGTTGATGGGAGACCTGAATATGCCAGATGTTAACTGGAGCACATTTGCTGCAGCCACATCCAAGAGCACGGCCATTCTTGATGCCCTACAGGTGGTAGGCCTCGGACAGCTAGTTTCGGAACCCACTCGTGAGGGAGCAATCTTAGACCTCATACTCTCAAACGGGGGCAGGGAGAGGATCTCAGATCTAGAAGTGGGTTGCCATCTGGGAACAAGTGACCATCAAACAGTGTGGTTCAAGTTAAACTCAGCTACAGAGTCAAGCCATACAAAAGTGAGGGTACTGGACTTCAGGAGGGCTGACTTTGGCAAGATGGGAGAGTGCCTCAGAAAAGCACTAGCAAACAGGCCAGAAGGAGGTGTGGAGCAACAATGGGGAATCATCAAAACTGCCATCACAGAGGCAACAAGCCTTTGTGTGAAGCAAATAAACAAATCAAAATGAAAGAAAAAGCCACTATGGTTCTCAAAACAGGTGGCTGTGAAACTCAGGAAGGAAAAGATAGCATTCTGGAAGTATAAGGAAACACAGAAAGAGCAGGACAGAGAGCTGTGCCAGTTAAGGCAGAAGGAAGCAGGGAGGGAAGTCAGAATAGCAAATGCCCAAACTGAGGAAAAGATAGCCAACTCAGTTAAGAAGGGGGATAAAGCCTTTTCTAGGTACATCAGCGAGCTTAGAAAGACAAAGGGAGGGATAGTGAGGCTGAATAGAATGAATGGCGGGTGGGCAGAGGGGGACAGTGAAAAAGCAGGGATACTGAATGAATATTTCTGCTTGGTATTCACAAAAGAGGAGAAGGAAGTGCCTAATCCAATTTACAGAAGCACTCTTGATAGGGGGGTCGATCCCAGTCCTTTCACAGAAGAAAGGGTTCTGCAAGACCTTCTAAAACTGAAGGTGGACAAAGCAATGGGGCCTGATGGAATTCACCCCAGAATTCTAAAAGAATTAAATGGGGAATTAGTAAAACCACTGGCAACTCTTTTTAATAAATCATGGGAGGATGGTGTGGTACCTGAGGACTGGAGGAAGGTGGATGTGATCCCCCTTCACAAAAGTGGGACCAAGACAGAGGCAGGAAACTACAGACCTGTCAGTCTGACCTCTGTGGTAGGGAAAGTGATGGAGTCACTTCTGAAGGAAAGAATAGTTGAGTACCTAGAGGCCAGTGGGGCACAGGACCCAAGGCAGCATGGGTTCACAGTGGGAAGGTTATATATGATGAATCTAATAGATTTCTTTGACTGGGTGACCAAAGTAGTAGAGCAGGGAGGGGCTGTGGACATGGCCTACCTAGACTTTAGCAAGGCATTTGACACAGTCCCACATAAAAGATTAATAGTCAAATTAACCAGCCTGGGAGTGGGTCCCAGGGTGGTAGCCTGGGTAAAACATTGGCTGGACAACAGGACACAGAAGGTAATTGTAAATGGAGTCCACTCTGAAGAAAGAGGGGTTACTAGTGGGGTACCGCAGGGTTCAGTATTGGGTCCAGTGCTTTTTAATGTCTTCATAAGTGACATTGCAGAGGGACTGGAAGGAAAAGTATGCCTCTTTGCAGATGACACAAAGATCTGCAACAGGGTTGATACACAAGGTGGCATGGAAAGGATGAGAAGGGACTTGGCAAGGTTGGAGGAATGGTCAGAAGTATGGCAGCTAGGATTCAATGCAAAGAAGTGCAAAATAATGCACCTGGGAAACAAGAACCCAGGGGAAGAATACACAATGGGGGAGGTAGTAACAACAACAAAAAAGGAAAGGGACCTGGGGGTAATCATATCAGATGACCTTAAGGTTAGCAAGCAATGTGAGAAGGCAGTAGGGAGGGCTGGGGGTATACTGGGATGCAAAGGAGAGGCATCAGCAGCAGAAAACAGGAAGTTGTTATCCCTCTGTACAGACAGTTGGTGAGACCCCATCTGGAGTACTGTCTCCAGTTCTGGAGACCCCATCTCCGCAAGGACATAGACAGGATAGAGGCAGTCCAGAGGAGGGCATCTTAAATGGTACAGGGTCTGCAAGAGAAGCCGTATGAGGAGAGACTAAAGGAGCTTAATATGTATACCCTTGAAGAAAGAAGGGAGAGGGGGGACATGATAGAAACTTTTAAGTACCTCAGTGGAATCAACAAAGTCCAAGACGGTAGCATCTTTCAGAAAAAGAGATGTGCAAGAACAAGGGGACACAATTTAAAGATAGAGGAGGAGGCAGTTCAGGGGCAATGTGAGGAAGTATTATTTCACAGAGAGGGTAGTGGATGCATGGAACAGCCTTCCTGAGGAGGTTGTGGGGTCTAAAACTGTGGGAGAATTCAAGAATGCATGGGACAGACATAAGGCAATTCTTGTGGGGGGTAGGAAGAAATAGGCTTTTGGTTAACTAGGATCTGCGGCCTATCCTGTAGGTAGGGAAATGGGTAGACTAGATGGGCCTAGCGGTCCTGATCTGCCATCAAAGTCTATGTTTCTATGTGACAGCCATTAGCCCAAACATCCAGGATGTTACAGTCAAACTGCAAAAATGTTTTGATATTCTGCAAAGCTGGATACTCAGAAATACAGTAAACTTCATCTAAATTAAAGCAAAACTTAAGGTATGTTATGTGTAACAAGCAAAAGATTGATACAATGAGGGATGCTGTAAATATTAAATGTGTAGATGGGACCATCCTAAAAAATGCAGATTTATGTAACTACCTAGGCCTCCTATTTGACACATACCTGAACTTTGAAGATCACATAATGTAGCAAAAACTACAAAAGTTGTACAAAAAAAATGGGGCCCTCTATAGGATAACACTCTGCCTTACTAGTGAGGCTAGAAAAGCGATTTTCAGCTCACACCTTGTTCCCTATACTCGAATATGGTGACAATGTCTATAGGGGTTTCTTCTAAAAGAAGCAAGAAAAACTAAATGCTGCATATAACAATGTTTGCAGATTCATACTAAACATATCTCAGTTCACCCACCACTGCCAAGTGCACACTCCACTGCACATCAAACAGCCACCGAAAAGGTTGACATGCTATGGTGCAGACAGATATTCGCTATGCTGAAAATGAAGACCCAGACACACTATACAGCCATCATGAAGTGCAAAATGAGGACTACAATCTCTATTCCACCGTCACCAATGTTTTTGATACCCCCACAATTTCAGTAAAACTAAGATTGTAGAATACACTTTTTCATATCAGGGACCTTGACTTTGGAATTCACTACCCTGTGATGTACAAGTTGAAGCAAACTTTGCTAATTTCAAAAACTATATTATGACCTACCTCATGGAAAACTCAGTATGCAGCTATTAACTATTAACTACTCCTCCCTTCTCTGAGTCACTAACAACATTCATTCCAACATGGACAAGAGCATGGGCACTGGGAACATCTTTATCGACCTTGCCAAGGACTTTGATACCATGACTCGCAATCTACTCCTAAAAAACTAGTTGACTCTGGCATTTAGTTCTCTTCTCTATCATGGATCTGCTCCTGTCTAACCAATCAAGTGCAATCTGTCAAGCTATCAAGAACAGTATCTCCCCCCTTACAGGTCACTCTTAAGGTCCCCCCAAGGCCTAGTCTTGGGTCCTTTGTTTTTAATTTCTTCATAAATGATCTCCCACAAGGGTTTTATGCGATAATGGTGAGTTTTTAACTGCACTGACTAAAAAGACCAAACACAAAAGCGCTCACAGTAAAAAGGGTGATCAACATTACTCAGACCGTCACAAACAGCGATTGTCACTTACTTCCCCGATGACAGAAAGCAAATCAGTTTTTATGCAGGGATCTACGCCCCTCCACACACCCCTATGCAGGTGGCTTGCATCCCGCATCCCGCAATCTAAAAATAATCAACTCCAGGAGGGAACAGACATAGACGAAAGAAGAAAAACACAAAAACAAAACAAAATTTATCCTGCAGCCAGACTGGACCTGGGTCCACCAGTTCCAGTGGCAATGACTCAAGCCACTGCACCAAATGGCCAGCTCATTAGCACTTGGCCGAACACAGCCCCATAGCCTACTGTAGCAGGTGAAGCTCACTGCTGCACTTGCTATACTTGACTCCTCACTATATTTTCTACCTCACTTTTCCTACAGGTGGTCAAACTGAGTCAGTCTTATTGAGTGGCTCACTTTCACTTGTCCACATCACTGCACACCCTTCCACAAGCTCTCTTCTACTGAGACATACACATCTACACTGATGATACAGTTATCTGTCCATCTGGCCCATCTACCCCTTCCATTGAAAATCCCCTGACAAATGACTCCTCTGCCATCTGAAAATGGTTTCAGGATAACCAACTAGTAATGAGCCACAAGAAAACAATATCTATGCTGTTCGGATCAAGACGTCAGTTAAGTACAGTTTCTGAGTTATTGCCCCAACTCGATATCTTCATAAAAATATCTAGACATACATCTGAGTTAGCAGCTTGATTACTCTGGCCATCTATCCCAAGCAACAGCCAAGTGCTACGCAAAGCTAAGAGCCCATTACAGGGTGAAAAGCTGCCTCCTGCCACACATCAAGAAACTGGTGGCTGAATGCTCCATCTTCCCCATGTTGGACAATAGGGGAACAGTCTATACAGGATCCAACTCTTCCACCCTGTCCAATCTGACAACACTTCTCAGTGTATTATGCAGATTTGTATTGACCTGGTCCTGCAAAATCCACCACTTCATATTATACAATGGGCTCCTAGAATCCTGGAAGCTGATAAGCTAACTGGCACCTTTTTCCATTGTAAATCTTGTGATTTACCAATGGGAATCTGTGCCAGTTACCAGTCATCTGCATCAGGAACCCCCATACAAATCACTGTAAGAATGAATCCCAGCACCGGCAAAGATGGCTAAACTACCCGGCTGATGATCACAGTTTTTATGTGTGTGTGTATGTGTGTGCGTGTGTGTGTGTGTGTGTGTGTCTCCAGAAGAGTTTGCTCACACCTCATAAGCAAACACAAATACCAATACTTCTACCAATGCAGCAGTTAAGTTTTTTCCTAGCATCAAACTACTGCTGAACAATTTGTAGACCAAACTCAGACCACCACTTTCATTACACTCCATCCCATGTAACTCGAACCCCCCACCCGCACTCCAGTCTTGAGTCGATTCCCAAAACCACTAAGTGAATTGGCCGATGAGTAGCTGCTGACAAGCTGCACAAATTGACTGCCACCTCCACAATTTCTTCTTCTCCAGGTGCCACTGTTAAAAAAAATGAAAATAATGGAAGACTGAAACCGTACTCTATCTCAGCCCTCCGCAACCTGCAGCCCAGTGTCATGCCTGACTGCATCCTACAGCATTCTACAGCAAATTCCATCCTAATTTGGGCATGACACTGACCTGCTTTGGAAACACACACAGGTCCTTTCCCCTATCTCCTCACTCATGTTTTTATAAATAAAAATTACGCAGCTCAATCCCTTCTTTGCGAACCCACTGAAAACACAAATCTCACAAATAGGGAAAGCACTTGTGTCTGTTTCAGAAGCTCTCATGCCAGTGTCATGCCAAAATTAGGATACATCATGTTATATGATAAAACCAGGCATGACAGCGGCACATTGCCAAGGACTCAGAGCATGGTTTCAATCTTCCTTTTTTCTCTAACCAAACATCATAGATTGCTATATAAACACTGCCTTACACAGTCCAGCTCCCCACCCCCCCTTAGAGCTCAATTTGTTGTGGGACTTCATATAAAGCTTCCAGCACTGCTACTTCTCTCACTTCTCATCTTTACAATTAGTACCACCTATCCTGTTACCGTATAGCTCTGACATGCTGTTGCCTCTCAAGCTAGTTTACCTAGTTACATACTAATTGCCAGCAGATTAGGCCTTACAGTCTATCAAGTCTGCTCGAACCTCAGATCCCTAGTTGGGTGCCGAGGCCCTCCCCCCCTTTTGTTCCAGAAACCCCTATCATCCATCCCCACCCCCCTGGGCCAGACCATCATCTGATACATCCGGTTTCTGTGTCTGTCACACCCTTTCTTGAAGCCCTCCATTGTGGATCTCTGAATCAGCTCTCCAGGCAGCGCATTCCAATGGTTCACCACCCTCTCAGTGAAAAATCTCCTCCTCTTTTCCCCCCTCACCCTTCCACCTTCCAACTTCAAACCATGCCCTCTGGTGATACCTCCCTGCTTTAGTCTAAAGATCCCCTCCATGTTTACCCTAGTAACAAGGAACTGTTTTCCCTGGTGCAACAACAAATTTATAAAATTAGTTAAACTGGAAAAAAAAGTATTTGTCCTTATTTTTTTTTTTTTACAAAAACTAAAGGGGACCATTGTATAATCACAATATGCCACTCCAGGGTGTGGGTAATGCTAGGATTTACCATACCTGCTGTGTTTTGCTCACTAGACCTGCAGCCTTATGACCAAACAACACACCAGGTGTGGTAAATCCTAGCATAACCCTCACCCTGTTGTAATATATTGCTTAAATATACAATGAACTCCAATGGCTACCAGCCCCAAGGAGACACTTCCTACATACTGTGCTAGTGGGGGCTAGGTACTGGTCAAGTAAACTCCCTCAATACCTCCAGGACTTTGTAAACCAGCCTCAGATCACACTTACTCCCTCAGGTCAGAAGACAGTCAAGATTTCCAGATAGCTAGATGCTAAATAAATTTTTGGCAAGTCTCAGACACCTACAGGCTTCCCTCTGCCTGAAATAACTTGCTTGCCAGAATCACCACTGCTAATTTCCTTATGTCATGTATGCAACAAATAAAGGCTCATCATGCCTCCCTAACTGCATGCCCTATGTTCCAGTCATGCCTCCTCTGGGTGCAACAGTCACATGTCTGATACCTCATAAAGGGCTTGATGAACCACAATCTATCCCCCTTGCAACTCAAGCCTACTTAGCATACTTCCTCTTGTTGTATACATTTGTTACATGATCTGTAGGTACTGGACTATGACTCTCTTTTGTAAGACCCCAGTTGCTCCTGCCTAAGAATTGCACCTTGTATTTATTTTTGTTGTATTCTTATGTTACTGATGCTGATCATAAGACCTATGAAAGAATGTATTCCAGTATCTTTTTGCAGCTTGTTACCTGTGCCTGTTACCTTATCACCACATCCCCATCCCCAGGTCACAACTAGAAAAGAGTCTTCTTGGCAGTTTGTTTACCTGGTAAAATATTTTTAAATCAATCAATAAACTTTTCTCATAGTACTATCCATGATACTGTAAAACTTGAAATTTTCACTGTCAAATAATTTTCGCTATTTTCACTGAAGCACTAATTTGCACTAAACTAAATGTGTACTAATTAGTGCTATTAGAACTTTTTCAATTACAGTGAATGTGGACTAATTCCTTAGGAATAAGTTAAATTTACACAGTTAGGGTTGCATTTGGGTTTGCACTAAAATTACTTTGTGTGAAAATAAATAGCTGAAAATAAGGCTAAACTATCCACAGGATTACCAGGAGAAAAGTCCAGAGCACCTGTAACAGCAGAAACACACGGCATCCAGTGAAATCAGTAATGTAGTCATTTATTGTAGTAAGGAGATGGGAAGAGTGGCCAACATTTATACTTCCAGGGAATGTTTCCAAATAGTCATACCTCCAGCATAACAATTTCTCCATGCCCTGAGCATTCAACCCGTTATTGGAGCCCACCTGTTTAAATTAAAATTTATCTTGAATGTACTTGTAATACATGTTTGCTTGGGGGTGATTAGATTCACTGATCTGGGCATTAAAGAGAGACATGAATGCTGAACTATGATTGGTTTTAAAATTTTTTTTTGATCCCAGTATTGGAAACACTGATTGGGGGTATAATTAACTAGGAACACAGCCTGGATGTATTAATGTTGGACACTCCTCCCAACTCCTTAGATCACTTTGAGGCAGCCTGGCAGTTGGCCTGGGGAAATGTTAGTGGCGCCTTTTTGGCACACTACACATGGGACATACTGCTGACACTATGTCTGCCTGATTTGTCTTTTGTCTACAATAAATGACTGTATTACTGATTTCACTGGTTGCTGTGTGTTTCTGCTGTTACAGGTGCTCTGGACTTTTCTCCTGGATATCTTCTATTACATTGAACACCATAACCTCCATACTTGGTGCTCTTAAGCTTTGTTTCTACATTATCCACAGGATTTCCTTACTGTCTTGCTGAAATTATTTATTTTTATACAGAAGTTACTGAATCTGATGTATTCTAATTGTACTGAAATGTATTGCACTCATTCATTGTACAAAGTGCTGCTAATGTTTTATGTATTAAAATATCATGAATTGTATTCCACTGTACTATCTCTTTTCCCCCACCCCCCAAGGCTGTGGTTAAAAAAGGGACCTATATTTTTTTTCTGTCCAATTTACCCATTTTTCTATACATAAATTTACAACAACAGCAAAACTAGAGTTATCCAGCAGAGTGCTAATGGTAGGGTTGGTGCACTGTCTTATCAACTCTGTATACAATGTCCAATGAAACTGAAATAACAATAGTTATTTTAATGAAACTCTCTAAGAAGTGCAACAGAAACATTCTCTGGGCTCAAAATACATGTAGATGTTTTATAGATACAGAAATTCAGGGTGTAATTATATAGGCGAACTATTGCTCTTCCACAGTCTATGACTATTGCAAAATATTCAAGTCTACAAGCAATCTTGCAATATCTTTACATTTAGCTACCAAAGCATTTTGAAGCCTTTGGTGCCTAAGAAAAGGGGCATAATATAGAGTTGTTGTGACATCTGCCCTAAACTCAAAAGTATGACATGCTTTAATGGTTATTGGTAATATCAATATTCAGCCTCAAGTGAAACTACTCAACTAACTTATGTCTGAACATTTGCCATAACACTGTTCGGGTGAACTTTTTTTTTTAATGTTTATTTCTTCATCTTTGGACCAGGGCATCTCTCAGAGGTACCATCTCTGTCTGCCCTCTACTCCAGACTGAGACTCTCCTCCTAACTAACCCACCCACAGGACTTCCCAGCCCCCCCGGATCACCCCCTTGGGGAGGACCCGCCTCACCTACCTATTGGCTCTTTTTGCAAATTACAGGGTCCATCCTGTGGGTGGCACCTGGGGACATCAGTGAGAGGGTCCAGCGTTGGGGATGTGGGGCTTGTCTGTATTGTTTCTCCCCTTGGAGCATGGACATGCAATGGTATCCATAGCATCAAAGCGCCACCACCTGCCACCACTCCACAAACTGTATCCAGAAGCACCGCATGTTCCTGCACTAACCCCGGCCACCACCAGGAGCCACATGAGAGTGGTGCTGACCCCAAATCCCTCCCTTGGAAAGGAGAGCAGTCCTCTGGACACTCGATCCCTTCCATACCCTGCTGATCCCAGGAGACCAGAGTCCATTCCTGAACCCGGGTTGCTGGTGTGGCACAAGGTGTGGTGTCCAGCATCTCCACCCTCAGTACCACCAGGCCAGCCCACTTGGGTGAACTTGAATTGGATTTTCTTGCTATGTTACTGTAAAAACACATTCTGCAGTCAATAATTGTTTCCGCTCAATTTAGTGGTACTGAGCTTAGTGTCCTGAGTGCATCCTGCAGTAGACAAAAACAATTATATGTAGAAATACATTTATTTGTTTACTTGGAAAATAGTGACCAAAAAAGGCACCATGAGCCAACGCTCATATCCAGATGTGACCCAGTGGTAGGGTTTACAAAGGAGAAAGGAAGAATACAAAAACAGATACAGGAAAAATTAACCTACAATAAAAGAGCTAACAATGAATATAAATCTGGAAAACTTGCAGAAATACATGTGCAGACTATTAAATAAACAAAGTGAAAAGCCAGGCGAAGTGATCATGAACTGTTCTTGAACAGCCATGAATTATTCATTTAAGCAATAATGTATGACAAGGATGCATGTTGTGCTGAGATAACATCACACCTTGGGTGGCTAAAGCACAAGCTGCAGGCCGAGTGCAGCCAACACCCGAAAAGTGATGTTATCCTACATGACACACACCTCTGGAGTACATTATTATAATTATACAATGGCTTGATTTTAAATAGCATAATTTTTTTTTGCTTACGTTTTTGGAACTGATTTAACCATGGAAGCATGTTTGAAAAGAAGTGAGTTCCTGTTTTCTTTTCATCCACTAGGAGGTGTTGTGCTTTACTGGGATACCTAGGTCTATTTCTCTCATTCTGCACCCCCTCATCTGAGGATGTCTCTCTCTCTCTGTTGCACCCCCCCATCAAGCAGTGTCAGCATAACTAGTTATTTTAGGAGCCCCATGGAGACTGTTTGTTTTATTTAAAAACTTTTAAGTCCTGAATCTATTGATCCCCAGAAAGGATAGCTATGAAGCATAACACATTATAGTATGCCTAGGATTATAGGCTCCAGAGATCAAATGGAGAGATGGGTTTTACATGTAAACCACCAAAAAATAAGATTTTTTTAAGTGGTTAAGCAGATGGTGAGTGGAGGCTGTTAAGAGAAACAGCCATGCAGTAAAGCATTACAGTGCAACAGATGACTGAGTGGATGGTTTTCAGAGCTGAAGACAATGAGTTTTAATATACCCATTTGCTTAATTGCTAATTTTTTGAAGAAGCAGTATAACAACAAATGTTAAAAAAATAAATATTTTTTTTTCTTGGAGAAGGAGTGAATAATAACATCATGGGAGCAGGAGGGAGGTTTTACATTTTAGGTATATTGGTGTATTAATCTGTGGCATGTTGAGAAGATTGCGTGGGTGCTGGACATTGACAGTGATGTTTTGCTGGGATATCATCACAATCACTGTTCATGGTGTCCAGTGACCAAACAGAGGGTAGGAACAGTTCTTGCCATTGTATAATCAGGTCATGAACTGAGTCCTTGAATGTGCATCAAAGTTCAAAATCATGCTCATCAAGGTTCATGAATTGTGCAAGAACAACAAACAGGAAAGCTGTTCATGAATATTTTTGAAAGATTCATGAAAAGTTCATGAAATTCCTCCACCAAACTGGTACGGATACAGTCCATCAATATTTTTGGTGATCAGAAATACCCTGCTTCTGTAGCATTGTAGTATTGCTAAATTGTTCAGACAACTCTGTTTTGCCCTATTCTCAACCTTTTCTAATGAATGACTTTTCTTACAAAGCCTTTTAGAATTAGTTACCATATGCTTAGTTTCTCTTGTTCTTCAATCTACTGTAATCACAGCTTACCTTCCTTTCATATATAGGAAGACCCAGTTGCTATGCATATTAGCAGAATCTGTAACTCTTAAAATGTGGTGAGATTAAATGTTAATCCTTTTACTTGGAGTTAATTCTTGGAGTGCAGAGATATAATTAAATGTGAACCTCCATTTAAATCAGTCTTTTAAATGGGTAACATATTTTTTTTAGTTTGTCCCATCCAGATATTTATGTAATTGATTCTTAACTATATTTTTACTGTTGCTGTTCCCCAGATTCTGAGGTGAGACACTTTTCACTTTTGGGTGCTCAGATAATTAATGGCCCCGTAGAGCATACATTTCCTACTCCATAATTGAAAACGTTCTGATTGTGTTATACTTTCTAACTTTTACAGTGGGGAAATTTGTATTCATATATGCAAATGATTTATGCAAATTACTTTTGTCTTGGTTCCCCAAAGGTTCAAGAACTTCATGAACATTGTGATGATGAACAGTTCATGACCTTGGCTAATGAACTGGTTAAAGATTAGTGTGAGAACTTTAATGGATGTTCATGAATTACTTGTGAACATTCATCAAAGTCCATAAGTTAACTTAATTTTGCCTGGAAATGCTGTTTAATAAACAATATTTAGTATGCATAATGACGCTCAAAAAGTACTAACGAAAGAATGCAGACATAACACACAGTAGTCAAGTCAGTCTATAGTATTGTTAAGAAAAGAAAAGAAAAAAAATAGCCCATGGAAACCATTAGGAATTAAGGAGGTAAAACACTGAAGGAAGATAGGTAGCAAAGAAAGAGTCAAGTGACAAGTGGAGGATCAGGCAGTGTACAAGAGGGGAGCAGTTCCATACACTATGGCTTTTAAAGACTCATTATGTATGATAAATGTTGTTTATCATCATATCATCATCTCTTTGTTTATGCTATAGTCTACTCATATGTATTCGAACTTTTGTTTTTTCAGTAGTTCATTCTCTCCTTTCACTACTAACCTGGCCTCATTTTGGACCAGTCCCCCCAGCCCCATCACTTGGCTTCCCTGGGCTTACTTGCTGGTGTTGTCCCAGTGTCTTCATCCAGAGGACATTGGAAGAGCCTTGTCACCAGTGCGGAGCCTGCGAGAGATCTGTCCGCCATCTTTCCAGGTCGGGGGGTTTTCACCTGTGGTTTTCTCTCCGGGCCCATGTCAAGGGAAATGACACATTTTCCACACTCTGCCTCCATGGATGCAGCACTCAGCATTGATGGGCTTGTCACATTCCCTGACACCACACTGTGCCACCACCCAGAAACACTAGATGTCAGCTGCTGAGTGAGACATTCTGTCCCACCACCCTGAGGGTAGATAGCTGTCCTTCTAATGCTTAAACCTCCCTCCCCAGTTAGTCTTCAAGTAACCCATGTCTGTTTCCTGCCCTCAGTCACTGGCAAGGCAGGAGGTGAGATGTCCAGTACCTCAGCTCTCCATGCCACTGAACTGGCATGTATTTGCACTTTTGAAGTAATTTTAATCATTGTTAGCTATTGAGATAGTGGTCAGTTTTGTTTATATCTGTTTTGATATTTGTAAGTTTTGGCAGCAATCCTAGAAATGATAAACCTCTCAGTATTTTCATACTCTCTCTCTTTTTCAAGGAATTACAACTGTGCTCACCATGACAACCATCAACACACATCTGAGGGAGACCCTTCCCAAAATCCCCTATGTGAAAGCTATTGATATGTACCTGATGGGCTGCTTTGTGTTTGTGTTCCTGGCCCTACTAGAATATGCCTTTGTCAACTATATCTTTTTTGGAAAGGGTCCACAACGTCAAAAGAAGGCAGCAGAGAAAGCAGCTAATGCTAACAATGAGAAGATGAGAATGGATGCCATGAAGGTAAAATCAATTCTTACTATAACATTTTTCGATAGCCATCTACCAAAAGTTGTCTGGTGACTGTTACAGCCAATGTGTGTTAGCAGGTAGTAAATGCCCAGATATGTTCCCAATAAACATCATTCTATCAGTTGACATGGTGACCACAGAGCACTAAGAACCAGGTAAAAGACTTCACAGTTTACACAATTTGAAATTTAAAGTAGAAGTTTATAATTATAATACAACCCTTAGGTTCTTGCCCTCTTGGAGAGTAATGATCTGAGGGAAGCTTAAAAACATTGGCTATATCTCTAGGAAACTAGAAGTTTTCTCACCTGGTAAAGGTAATTATAGAAGCACCTTTTGAAGCATTTTGAAGGCATCACTGTTGGATCTTCTAGGTGTCCTCTGATAGACTGATGAACAAACTGAAACTTTGAATCCTCTGCCCCTTCTTGTTTGATCTTCTTCAGTACGAAACTTTCAAAGCCACTCCTCCTGTAAAACTTCCAATAGCTCAACTATGAGTAAGATTTCAGAGAGAACAGCAAAACCAGAACAGATAAGGACATATATACAGCTGAGACTAGGATATCAGATTCAACAGGCTCTATTTCTTAAACACAAACCAGAAGTGCCCAAAGAAGATACACATTCATAAACATCTAAAAATACTTACAGAGGCAAATCAAAGTAAATAATAACTACATAAAAATATTCCAAAAACAGGATACATATTTCAAACACCATATATCTCCTTGCTAGGGTGACTGTGGAGTGCTGTAAAAGGTGCTCCTATAATTACCTTTATCAGGTTGGTAATCTTCTATTTTCAATCACCTAGCAATAAAAAAAAACAGTCTTTAGTGTCAAAACATGGAATTAACAAGAGCGTAATGGTTTAAATGGGTCCTTGGTTAGTAGGTCCAGTATCAGGTTCAGGTTCCACAAGGCTATAATTGATTTAGATCTAGAGACGATATTGTCAGTAGTCTATAGGGAAGCCTGTACTTGTGACTGTGCTCCCAGTTCAATTCCTTTAATGTGTTCCTTTAATGTGTCACCTGAGTGCCTCAATTATGGCTGTCTGCACTTTGACAGGTGCCATAGAATGACCCTTGTCTATGCCTTCCTTAAGGAATCACAGAAGTTGGAAGATGGTACAAGTGGTTAGTAGAATAGATTTAGAAATGTACCACCTGGTGAAGATGAACCAATGCCTATTATAAGAAGGATTTGTGGAAAGTCTGTGAGATTGCAACATGGTGTATACCACTCTATGGGAAAATCCTGATTCTAGCAGTGTTTTCCTCTGAGCTGCAATACCATCAACTTAATGATGTGTGGTGCTGAATGAAGGATTGGCCTTTGGAACAGAATGTCCAGTTGAACTGTGAGTGCAAGCAGCTCATTCATCAGCATTTGCATTATCAAGGAATACCATATCCTCCTTTGCCAGTTTGGGGCTATTAAGATCATTGTGTTGTTGGACTTCGGACTCTTGTGAACCAGTCATCCTATCAATCAGATTGAGGAAATAGATATGCTTTCCTAAACTGCCATGGAGATATCAGGGTGTCTGTTCCTGCTGACTTGTATTCTTTGCACCTGAGCAAAACTTTGGTACTTGTCTGTTTTCTTTTATGGCCATCAGGTCCATGTTAAGAGATCTCCAACAGTTAAGAATTGCCAGAAACATTTGTTGATTCATCTGCCATTCTCCTGGGTTAAGAGTTTGAGAACTGAGCCAGTCTTCCTGAGTGTTGAGCTCATCAGCTAGATAGATTACTGATAAGCTCTGCAGATGGGTTTTGGCCCATTTGAAGACAATGTTTGACTTTCTGGCCATTTGTTTGATTCTCATGTCCCCCTGCTTGTTTATATAACATATTGTGACTCTGTTGTGCATCCTTATTCTCATGTGATGCCCCTGTACCTGGATGTGGAAGTGAATGAGTGCTAGTCTGACCCCTCTTGTTTGTAGCACATTGATGGGCAACCTTGCCTCCACTATTTGTCCATTTGCCTGCACCATGGCCGACCCCAGGGCTACACCCCAACCTCATATACTGCTGTCTGTGTCTTATTGGTTTGGAGATGTGTTTGTTGAATGCCACCTCTTTCAAGAGATTGTAATCCTGCATCTACCACAGAATGAAGTGCCTTACTGACTGGCATTGTAATAGCCTTTTTTTAATAATTCTGAGATGTGTGGTTCCAATTGTCCAGCAAGAATCATTGTTTTGGCCTCATGTGTAGTTTGACCCAGTCATGTAGATCCATGCATGATGCCATGAGACTGAGCAACTGCATGAAGTCCAATTCAGTTAGTTGGTGGTGTGATAGTATACGGTTGCAATGGGTGTGAAGGTTGTTGATACGACTGTCTGAAGGATGTATCACTTCCCTGGTGGTACTGAACATGGCTTCCATGTGTTCTAAAGTGGCAAAAGGTTTGCTTTTACTCTTGACCTTGTTGATGATCCATCCATGTTGAGAGGGGACCTGCTTTGCCCTCCTTGTGGCCTTCTCTGCTGCTTCCCTGAACCTTGCTCTTATTAACCAATCATTTAGGTAAGGAACAATGTGAATTCTTTCAGTCCTGAGGCGCGCTGCTAATGTCACCATGATCTTGGTGAAGACTCAATGAGCTGAAACAGGCTGAAAGGTAGGCACTTATAGTGGAAGAATAGTTTCATGATGCAGAATCTGAGAAACTTGTGATGATATGAACAGATGAAAATATGGAGGTAGGCATTCATTAGGCCTGTTGACCTTGGAAAGTTGCCCTGTCTTGACTGCTGCTATTGTGGTGCATAGATTCTATAACCTGACTCTCTTATAGTGAATAAACTGGTATATGAATTTCAAGTGCAGAATGGGACACAGATCCTCTATTTATTTTAGAATCAAAAAGAATGTTGAATAAACTCCTGATCCTCATTCCTGAGATGGAACTAGGACTAGGGCACTGTCTATCAGAAGCTGATTCAGTGGGACGTGCACCTGTGGAAGTGAAGACCTGTTTGGAGATATGTGGGATTGCATGAATCTGTTGTTTCTTTTTTTTTGTTCTGGTATTTGAACTTAATGGAATAGCTCTTGGACACTACTTCTAG
The DNA here is from genome assembly GCA_016271365.2 of Neoceratodus forsteri. Lineage (NCBI taxonomy): Eukaryota > Metazoa > Chordata > Ceratodontiformes > Ceratodontidae > Neoceratodus > Neoceratodus forsteri. Next base: position 244,545,940 of record CM028130.1, read on the forward strand.
CTCCCATCTGTCTTTGATTGTTTTGGCCCAGGTGTTGGCATCGATCCAGGTGTTGCATATAGTAACATTTTGTTATGCTAATAACTGGGATGAACATACTCCACCAAAGGTGGAACCATAGCATAAAAGACTATAATCCAGAAGCGATAGTATAAATCATTTTACCATGCTATCTTGATACCTAGTAGCAGTTTTGTGATGCAAACAGAATCAATTACATGTAAACTCTGTAGTGCAGCATGGTATGGTCAGCCACACATAAACTCCCTCAAGTGACAGAACCACTAAACTAAGACCCAAAACAAAAACATAACGCCTACCAAACAGCATAGACAAATTCCATTTCTGTACAAATATAAACCAGCGTAAATGCAATCAATTAATCAATTAATCAATCAATCTTTATTTTACCAAGTGAAATCACCATTGAGTAAAACTCATCTCCAAGGTGGACCTGGGCAATGGAAAAGTGGCAATACAATAATAGTATAATAAATAATACATTGTATACAGAGTAGGGATGGGTAACAATGCAGAAAAGAAAAATCTCAAAACCTGGTCCAGTAACAGTATTTCTAACATTTGAGAGATCTGGATTACAGGCATTTACCACTCGTATCTTTTATGCAATGAGATGGCTTTGCAATTTATTTTTATACACAGTATATTTTATACAGTTTCCTCACTGTATTTTGAAGGGCACAGTATAACTTTTTATATAGCTGTTGAAGTCCATGTGCGATGAATAAACATTCCTGGCACTGCAAGAGTAACTGTAACAATGCCCACTGTTCACAGGTACCATGAAATAACTATAATTAAGCTAAATCTGCAAGTCATATAATGATTTACATACTGAGGACTGAGTTGTCAATGTTGATCTTCACTGCTTTCAGTCTGAATGCTTTATGATATAAACATTTCCTAAAACATTTAACCTTGATGGGGCTATGTTGAAATCAAGATGGCTTACTCCATTTATTGGTACATTTTGTTAGGTAAGCTATCCCAGCCAGAAATGGAGCATGCTTCCTATGCAATACTAGGTGACAGGACTGAGCAGAATAATCAAAGTAATGATGGCTATTTTTTGTCAAAACTGATTTGTCAAATCCTTACAAAGAGAAAACACTTTCCTTGAAGCTGATCTAGCTTATAAAATGGCAAAGTAATGAATGGATACATTTTTTACCTGTAGAAGCTTGCTAAACTTTCAGCATGTATCTCACTAATCATAGCTACGATAAGAAACTTTGCTTTTAATTATCTGGCTTTCAAAAACACTGTTTAATACCCAGTCCCTTTCCTCTCAAAGTGAACTGCATTGAACCTGTAAGTAATTTTTACCTAAGGAAGTGGGTTTTTAAATAATTGATCCAATTCTATAAATGTTCAGTCTTCATTCTTTGTTTAATAAATTTAATGATTGTTCCAGGCTATGCAATGGATATAAAGTATCCAGCAACTTCATTGGCTGAGACATCATGTTACCAGTGATTAAATTCTAACAAATACTGTACTCGAGTCAGGGGTAAGAACAATTCTCAGCTGACAGGTTTTACCTACTTCAAATCCTCCCACCCCCACAGGGCACCATATCCTTCTGAACAGCATCCCTTACTATTTATAACAGAACAAAACAGGTTTTTTTTTAAATTGTGTATATTCACATAAACATATTAAAGATATTTGTCTTTTTTGTTTGGTTACTTTTTAATAGGTACAAATGGATTCATTCCATAATGGGGATAATATAATCTAGGGTTTGGTATGTCATGGGATATCATCAGTTGTTATCCTTCAGTCTCCTGCTTCACACTGCTGAGGCATGATAGTACAGTACCACACCCTGGCATGGATTCCACAGTAGAACATGGATGCATTGTTACAACAATGGAAGAGCTGAGCAGAGACTTATGCTATATCATATAGTTCTAAATTGTTCCTTGCTACAAGTATGCACATCAGAAACACACTCAGAATTTACTAAAAATATTGGTAGAGATGGAACAAGATTGAAAAGTGCTGCAGTATGTGAAAATCAATTTCTACTGAAAGTGTAGATCTGCAGTTTAAATGAAGTTCTCCTTTGATGACATTAAAATACAATCATTGTAGTCTTCTGAACAGGTCTAGACCAGATTGAATCATGCGTTATTGTGATGATTTTCTTGTAAAATGCCAAAATTTCAAGAACTTTGCCATTTTTACCCAGCAGAAATACAACTAATCCCTGTTATAAGAACTTCCTAAATGTCAAGAAAAATGTTCATAAGACAAAGCCATTCTCATGGGAGCTTTTCTTGAAAATAGTGGAACATCCATCTAAAATCAACAGTTAAAAACATTCAACTACTGTAGATTCAATATTATTTTTCTTTGTAAACCATTTGTATCAGTAAACCAAATAACTTTTTCAAAATTTTTTAAATCCAAATAGGAGCAATCTTGTTGTCAACACCAGCCTCACAGCTCATAAAATATGCTTTTTTTCAGATGGTCATTTTCATATATGGAATGTTCTGATATCCAGGAAAATATGTTCTTATATCTCACTGCAAAACAACATTAGTGACAATAGGAAAGAATCAGGACTTGAACCAATGCTATTATAAGTAGGACTTTTTTTATTTTTTTTTTATTTTAGAAGTTCCTATAAGCACACTTCACAATACTGTATGAAGATCATTATTCGTCATGTAGAACTTACATGTGTGGAATAAAACCAGCAATTTTGCTGGGGAACTGGGAAGTGAGTGTTACATGGTTATTATTTAGGCCAATGCATAAAACATTATATCTTCTTTAATATTCACACATGCACTCATGTGAAAACTGTGTTTAGCTTGTTTTTTAATATGCATACAATTGAACAAAAAAAAAAATAAAATAAAATCTGCCCAACTATATCACCAGCCCCAAACTCTTTGTGATGCTTGTTATAAAACACTGGTCAAACAAAGTAAAGACTAATTTTCTTAATATACTATACACAACACTAGTGGCATCTCTTCACTTAAAAGTTACAAGCCCCCCCTCCCCGCCCTGACCGAAATTTAGGAATAGTTCCTGCCCAACTTTTGTCTTTCCAGAAAGCCTCATCCGGTATATTCCAGTCTGGATTCATGGCAAATCATTCCACCATCACTTCCATCCCATAGAAATGTGCCTTCATCCTCAAGGGGATGGATATAGGTCTCCTAAGCATACTCATCATTATAAGCCTGGTGAAAGCCTTCAACAGAGTCACTCATATTTTCCTCCCATGACTGCTTGAGCTTGCAACTAACTTGTTCAGCTCCTTCCTATGCCATATGGTTGCTCTCAAACACTGTGAATTGGTGGATCCTCTGGTCTACCCTCTTGATAAAAAACTACTGTACCCAAGGCTCCATCCTTGTGTACATACTGTCCTCTATATTTTTACCTGGCTAACTACTGCCTGTGTCTCTTCACCAACTGAGATGTATGTGGATGGCACAGTGTTCTTTGTTATTTGCAACAGTGTCTCAGAGCTTGAGAAAATTACCCATCATTATTTTGTTACTGTGCAGCATCATTTCTGATCTAACCAACTACTCAGAAATGTAAACAAATGGCATTTGACACAAAATCCAGACTATCCTATCATCCTATCTATCCTTATTACTTGTCAGGTGGATTGTGAACAAGCCATTTGAAACCTAATGTTCATTTCAGCTAGTAACTTGTCTTGTTATGCCACTTGAATACAGTTAGAACTAAATGGTCCTCAGACTTGAGATACCATCTAAAGGAATCATCCATTCTGCCACCTATTGCCAGTTGGAAGATCATATCAGAATGTTCCTTCTGGTCTTTGACTATTGGAATTCTATTCATTGTTCTGTCCCCAAGACTTCCCTGTTCAGATTAGACTCCCTCATCAATTAAGTAATAAGGTATGACATGGGATTATGTTAATGTTCTAATTAATCTCCTGGGATGTGATCTGGTATGAAGTGCAGTGCAGTGCCTTATACCTAGACCTGAGCAAAAGTTGAAAATTCAGCTTTAGTGGAAATTCTGTGAAATTTCACAACTTTTGTTGAATTTTTTTAACTTCTGCCTTTGTTGAAGTTGGAAATTTTTTGAATGTGTTTGGTGAATTTTCATCCTGTTTTGTGACACTTTCTCACTGAACTGCAGAATAACAGCCATGAACTGCAGAACTAATACATTAATCTGCTATTCATGTCATTATTCTTTAGTTCAGTGAGTGAGCAGTTCTGCGTGGTCTCCAGTAAATTGAGAAAACTTTCCCTGATGTCTATTGGCACTCCAACCCTCTGATTGCCATCCCTCTAGCAAATAAATATTTTCCTGGTGTCTAATGGCACCCCCACCCTCTGTTCACCATCCCCCCATCATTGAATGTTTCCTTGGTATCTAGTGGTCCCCCTACCCTCCCATCACAGTCCCTATCAAATAAGTGTTTTCCTGGTGTCTAGTGGCACCCCCGCCCTCCAATTGCCATACACTCTCATTAAATGCTTACCTGGTGACTAGTGCACCCCACTCTCCGATCATGGTCCCTTATCATTAAATGTTTCCCAGGCATCTAGGAGTCCCCCTCATCACCCACTCTGGGCTGATTACAGCCCTCCCTTTACATAGTCTTCAGGACCACTGCTGCCATGCACAGGGAGCCCATAAGGTGACCAGCCCAGCCCTCCTCTCACCACCTCAGCCAGTTGCCATATGCAATGACAGAGAGTGTACTGTTGTACCCATCACCCTCTGATTGCTGTCCCCTATCATATAAATTTTTCAGCCAGCTAGGGTGGTCAAATGAAGTCACCCTGTGGACTCCTTGTAGCTGTACAGCAGTAGCCCTGAAGACTATTGATGGGGGTGGCAGGTTGCTGTGATCAGCTCAGTGTCAATGGTGCGGGGAGGGGTACTAGATGCCAGGGAAACATTTAATGATATGGGGAAATGAGAGGGTGGGGGCTGCCATTACACACCAGGGAATAATTTAATGATAGGGGGATGATGATCAAATGGTGGGGGTGCCACTAGATACCAGGAAAACATTTATTTGATAGAGGCACAGTGATTGGAGTGTGGGGGACACTAGATAGCAGGGAAACATTTATTTGATAGGGGATTGTGATCAGAGTGTGGGGTGTGCCACTAGAAATGAGGATCTGGGTTTTCAAAGATTTTTAAAGTGTCACCTTGCATCAAAAGATGTGATTAGCCCTATCTTTGAACAGAGTCTATGTCCAAAAGGGAGCTGCTGCACCAAAGTTGCACATCACCAGCCTTGCAACCCAAAACATGGGGATGGTGCAGCCACACCATGGTGAAAACTCCCTTAAAACCTGGTGAAATAAAAATACTCTGCAGTTTGTGTCAATGTGCTATGTGTTTTGAAACATTTATTATGAATGTACCCCTGGTTTTTCTAATGCAGTAAATAGAAATACAGTACAGTATTTTCAGTAAGTATGTTAGATTTTAATGACTGCTCAGCTTGTTAAAACTTACTTGAGGTTGAGAAATCACTTCAGACTACACTCGATTCTGCAGTTAGGTGTGTAGTACATTACAGTAGTAGTCACACTACTTTTTATTTTGATGAGGTGTTAATACAATCATGCAACTGAACTCCAAAGTTCATGCAGTTAAGCAGGTGTCAGAAACCAATGTCTGTCTGGATAGAATGTTGAGAAAATTAATAATGTTGTTTCAGGTATTTATTAACCTAGAAAATATATAATAAGACTGCTCATGTACTATGCTGGTTGTTTTCATAACATTAACATGGGCCTTCAGAAGGTTTATAATCAATCAAATTGCTGTTTCTACCCTATCAATAATGGATTTTGTCATTTTGCTTTGAGCTGTCCCCTGTACCCACAACCAATGTTGGGTAAATTACTTGTTCTATTACTTTGGGAAACTTGTTGCAGGAAGCTCTATGCAGTCACTAGCAAGGATGGGGAAGTACTAGAAAAAGTAATACACCTTACCATTATAATTACTTCTTTCTTTTTATACAAAAGCAATACAAAAGTAATAAGTAACTATAACAGATTACATTTATTTGAAAGTAATGGGTTACTTACTAGTTACTTTCAAATAAATGTAATCAGTTACAGTTACATATTACTTTTGTATAAAAAGAAAGAAGTAACTTCAAGGTGTATTACATGTTCTAGTACTTCTCCTTCCTAGCTAGTAACTGTACAGAGCTTCCTGGAACACATTTCCAAAAGTAATAGAAAAAGTAACTTACTCAACACTGCCCACAACTGCATATAGTATAGTACAAGAGTGCCATTTATAGTGCCATCTACCGATATCACAACTGGTGTAGCAGGTTTTTGATGCCCCTAAATACCAACATTTTTTTTTTCTGGTGGGAGATGTAGTCAAACTGCTAAACTAGTTGAACACAGATTTCTGGGGACAAACTTCAGTGAGGTATCATCATGAGACATGAATGACTGGCAAGGGCCTGGGACTCCCAAGGGGTATTGTGATACAGGAAGCGTTTTGGAGGTTGGTCTACCATGGAGGAAATTAAGGGACAACAAAAACTGTCTGATTAGAACACAAGCCATTATCAGATATGGGTTAGTGGGTAATGGGTGATGTTTTTCTGTAGTGCTGTCATGTGCACATATATCAATGGCACTTTGCTTTGCCCATACATATATGGCAGTTTGAAGGACCTTTACTGTACACAAAGTGCTTAGCAACAGCTGAATCTCTTAATTTGTATTTTTTTATTTGATTTTATGATCCTGTGGTGTCCAGCAATGTCTCATCCAGGACCAACTGGAATCCTCTGATCCCCATCTACCATCACCTGCCATTCTACATGGAGTCTTAGCACACACACCCTCATCTCCAAAAGTGGTAAGGGGTGAAGGGAGCATACCACAAAATGCACAAAATGTAGGCTAGAAACTTGAAGCTGCCCCAGATGTACAGTGGTCCCTGGAAAGCCAGCACTGGGGGTGATTTTACATTTTCTCCTTTGGTCCATCATGGAAGATGACAGCATACTAGATGGCTAATGCACAGGCACACACAGTGCATGCTCACGGCAGGTTTCCAGACATGGCAGGTTTCCGAACATGGTCTTCCCCTTCCCAATTGGCTGCCTTGCTACACTGCCACCTGTGGTTACTCAGGTGGTACTATTGCACTAAGAATGTCTGGAATGCTCTCTCTCTCTCCTCTTCTCTTCAGGCTGGCCTCAAACACCCTAAGCTTCTCCCCAAACCTGAAGTCCTACCACTGCACTGATGTACTCAGTTACCAAAGGAATAAAATAAAAATAAAAATTTGTATTTTTGTTTTATCTTGGCAGAGTGTCTCCTCCCACTGCCACAGATGAACTCTTCTCAACATATCACTTTTATTTGGTTGTGAAATGAGATGCACATGGTGCCCTGTTTGCTGGTGGATAAATTTGTGACAGATAATTGAGTCCACAATGTCCTGTATTCTAACAGTTTGTGAACACAACTGAACTGGTGCTTTCTGAATATGTATCACTTGTATTCTTTATTCTCTAATGCAGCTTACTGCGCTTAGTAACTCTATTATACCTTTGGTTTCATCTGTTGTATGGTTATCACACTATTTTCCATGTAATGTTACCATGTTTTCTCTCCCGAATAATGCACTTGGAAGCAAGCTTTCCAGTTCAGTGTGACTTGCTGGCAAAGGATTATAGATAAATAAAATAATGAATAAATTATAAAAATGCAAAGTTAATATAGTTGTGTCAGAAGCAGTAATCTTCAAAACCTTTAATTTTTTCTTACAGTCTATAAATTGTAAATGTTGATGCACAAAGTTATAAATGGATACATATCACAGACTTGCTTTGTTTTTAAGGCTGTGGGTGGAGCCTACAGCCTTTTTGCAAGACCTTTTTTGCTCTGAAAATGGCCAATCTCACAACTTCTTCCATTGGACTTTTGGAAGTATCCTTCTGAAAGCCCAACTGAGCTGAAAGCCCTCTGCCATGATCAGCCTATGGAATAAGAGCCGCACTATTTTGGCTGTTACTTCTGCATTCCGATGCTCGAACTGCGGATGCACACCAGTCACGTACATGTGCAGTTCCATGGGTGGCGCCATGTTCTGAATGCCAAAATGCCAGTTAGTATTTGCTGTGCTCCCCTCCCCAAGTCATGTCCCACACCTCATAGGACACTGGGAGCCCACATCAGTCTGCAAATTTTGTTTTTTGTCTGTAAATTAGAAAATGGTCCCTCATCATGTTTGTTTCCCCCGGTGCCCCCCTGTCCAACTCATGCCTTACATGGGGTGCCCAATCCCCGTGTTGGCATTCCATGTGACACACTGGGAGCCCACCCCAGTGAAACAAAATGTTTTTTGGGTTTGTTTTTGGTGAAAATTAGAAAACAGTCCCTCATTGTCTGGTTGTTTTCCCTGTGAAACTAAAAATGGTCCCTCGTTATCGCTGCAGTCCTCCTCCCCACCTTCCCACTGAGCACCCACCTCCCCACACCCCCCCTTACCCCATACCACATACTTACCTCCGGAGGTTGGCACTGTCATCTTCTCTCGACCGGGAGACATCTGCACTCTTTAAAGCCCAACCACAAACTGAAGAATTAAAGGTAAGCATGCTATACAGCTATTCAATGGGATTTTCAACTTATGCTCATATCTCAGCCATTTTTTGGAATTTTTGCCTCAAATTTTCAACATGGGGTTCTTGGGACCCTACCTTATGAAAATGATCACTGTCATTTTGTTATTCAGTCTGCAAAGGCAATTTCGTGCTCACTATGCCAAATCACCTTTTGGGACTGATTTATGAAATGACAGTGTCACTGTTCATGAGGTGGGTCCCAAAAAGCCCATGTTGCAAATTTGGTGAAACAATTCCAGCAAATTACTGCGTTATGATTGTACATTACGTAGTTTCTACGCATGCTTCTAACATTGCTAATTTTCAATATTTTCACTCCACATTTGTAATATTATCATTTTTGCCCACCTCCTTCACAACAGTATAACTGTCATTTTTCACAACCTGCCTGAAACATGTTTTTGTACCTGTGGTGTAGAATACCATGTTTGCTCTGCGCAATCACCTTTTGGGAAAATGGAAAAAAATGACACTGGCACTGTTCATGAGGAGGGGTCCAAAAAAGGCCATGTTGAAAATTTGGTCAAAAAATTCCAAACAATGACTGTATTATGAAAGTGTGTTGTGCACTTTCTACACATGCTCCTAACGTCGCTATTTTTAAATTTCACTTAACATTTTTAACTTTGCTATTTTTGCACACCTCCTTCACAATAGTACAGCTGTCATTTTCCACAACCTGCCTAAAACATGTTTCACTCCTATGGTGCAGAATAGCACGTTTGGGCTGTGCAATCACCCTTCGGGACAATTGAAAAAATGACACTGGCACTGTTCATGAAGAAGGGTCCAGAAAAGGCCATGTTGAAAATTTGTTGCAACACTTCCAACATATTGCCATTTTACACCTGGGTGTTGAATAATTTCTACACACATGTGTAACTTTCATCATCTGGTAGCACTTCACAGCTCTATTGGTTCTGGCCAGAGTTTGTTATGTGTAGCCGAGGAATATTCTTTCCCCTGAATATCACAGACATACCATTTACTTTTACTTATACAGTAAAGGACAATTGAGCCAGACTGCTGGTACAGTGATAGCGTTACTGTACCTGATGTGATGCTGGTGACATGGGTTTGGGAATTAACCCGATTCATCAGTAGCTGACCGGCATAGAAGATTGAGCATCCTAGAGGAGCCTGGATGATCCTCTTATCCTCTTGGGCAGGTGGGTAGCAAGGGATCTCAACTACACTAGCACCATGAGGGTGACCACAGGAGGTAGTGCAAGCAGGAGCCACATGGGGAAGGAGGATGCTGCCTGATATTGAGCAAACATGCACAGCAAGCATGCATGTTTACTGGATGTGAACATGAATAATAGAGCTGTGTAGAGAAAGGGAGGCATCAACAGAAAAGTGAACAATCAAACAAATGAATAAAATAAAGAGCATCCAGGCCTGCACAGAGGTATGATGGCCAACCATTGAGACTAGGGTGCACATTTGACCTACAAAAATATCCTTTGTAAGTAACTGGGGGTCAGTCAAATTGTAGATGTGATGCATTCAGCCCTCAGGTGAAAATGTGGTTTGTCTTGAATTTGCTTACCCCTGCTGGCCAGTCAAGGAGCAGCACTGGTGTCAACTGGGAAGGCAGCCATTTGCCCACACTCCCACCTTCCAACCATAGATAGATTACAAAATATGTCCTACTATAACAACTCTCACATTAACAGTGTCTTTTTTTTTTATATTGCAGATGGATCCACATGAAAATATTTTGCTGAGTACCCTTGAGATTAAGAATGAGATGGCTGCTTCTGAGGCTGTTATGGGCCTTGGGATTGGGGACCCCAGAAGTACTATGTTAGGTTATGACACTTCATCCATCCAGTACAGAAAAGCCGGATTGGCCAGGCATAGCTTTGGTCGGAATGCATTGGAGAGGCAGGTGGTACAGAAGAAAAGCCGACTACGGAGACGTGCCTCCCAGCTGAAAATCACAATACCTGACTTGACTGATGTAAATGCCATTGACCGGTGGTCACGCATGATCTTTCCTACTGTTTTCTCCTTCTTCAACATTGTGTATTGGCTCTACTATGTGAACTAATCCAAGCCATAGAAGTTGGAAGCACTTTATATCCATTGAGATCAGATTTGCAACAAAAAAGTGGGACTTCATTTAGATCTTTATTCAGGACAAAAAAAATTTTTTGAACACCTTATTTGCTGGCTCACACACTATCATTGCTAATGGTTTTATTTCTGATACTATTAATTTTCTATCTTTTGTTATATGTTTCACTTGAAGTTATGGAAAAGAGAGAGACAAAGCAAAATTAGGGTGCTAAGTTGTTTAGTGCACCTGTCTTCTTAACATTTTGATCAGGCTTTAAACAGCCTCTCGGTGTATCTCTTGGAAAATGCCCCCAATTACATTCTTCAGAAAGTGAGATAGAATCTTACAATTCATCTAAATCAGGAGTATCCAGCAATGTATCCCTTGCAAAGTCATTAGAGGGATCCATATTGGGCATCTCCAAAATATAGTTGTGGGCCTCATATAAAACACCACCCCTCTCACACATGAACCAGAATGCATGCATCCTGCAGTGAAGCAAAATGGGTGCTTTTAAGTGTCCTTACTTTTTGGAAGCAAAGTAAATATTCATTGTAAATGGTTACTTGCTTCACTTTACCACACAAGTTGGTTCCCATGAAATCATACCCAATGTTGCTGTTTTCATTTTTCCCACATATATTTGAATTTAAGTTAATCCCTGTTTAGAGTAATCTCATTAGATTCAAAGGATCCAATATCACACTGGCACCACATTGAATGAGAAACCCTCAGTTTGTGTCTCCTGCTCTACAGCATAGGTGATATTCATTCAGTCAGTCATTTGCCAATATTACATTGTCAAAAGGTGGCATTATAGCATGCTTACACTGTCAGACAGTATGTCACCTTGAGAAAATAGATATATGGCCAGTGTCATATGTAGAACAGTGGAGTATAATCGTGAGAACTGGAGTTTCATGAGTCTTTTCTACAGTATATTTTTTTTTATTAGCTACTGAACCATGTAGTCCCAAGAGGATGACACACGTGTCTGTAGTTTATCATTGTTAACCTACACTGGATCAGATGTGCTAACCTTTTTTTTAAAAGGTACTGTCTGTTCTGGTAAAGCCTTGTCAGCCTGCTTTGCACAAAGGTTTGCATATCCATGGTGCCTTGCACTGGAATAGAGGTGTTAGAGCATGTGTGTGGTTTGGAGAGAGGCACAAAAATCAAATAATGCTAATATTTATTCTCACTCTCTGTATCCTTTAACAGATCCTATGCACTGCTCCACCTGTAAACTGCCTCTTAGGTATGCTAACTCTGAGTGTACACATTTTCTGATCATATTTCTTTTATCAGTTAGACAATATGAGTTTAGTAGTCCACATCTAAAAATGAAAGAAAAAATCTCCATGATAGTGCCCCATTTCAGTGATCAATCTATTACCACCAGGCTTTTCATCAATTAGTGTGTTGAATTGATATCACAGTTCAAAGCAGAACTGGTCAACAATATATATTTTTTTATTTTGGAAAGAGAACTCACACTTCTGTGATTACATTTCAGTATTTATTTTGAAGGAATAGTTTTCAAGAGAGAAGTAGTCATCCTAGTCTGAACTATATGGGTGATCTTCGAAGAACATAATGTACACACCAAGAGATGGCCTCAGGGCCAATGTGGTGGCACAACAGACCAGGAGATGCATGCCAAGAATGGAACTAGGACAGACATGTTCCAGCCTAGTGATGGCTTTACCTGGTAGTCATAGAATGTGTTTAGTGTTTGAGAGAAAGAAAGGCAGCCACTCCTCACACAAGTGCCTGCTGCCCCGGGTCAGGTAGTTGCTTCAGTGTCATCTGTAAGGACAACTTCTAGCTACATCTTCCTAGGCAGGAAAAGTTAATTTATGTTGACTTATTGAAAAAGGGAAAGATGATCATTGGAAAATAATGAAAAAGAGCTTAGGAAACATCTGCTCTTTATGGAGAAATAAGAGTATAGTTTTTGTTCACTTCAAGTATTTAAAATGAATCAAGACCTTAGTTATACCTCCATTTACATAAATGACACATAACGTGAAGCAAAGATACTTAGAAGTTAAGGCCTTTAACCATGGTAGCATTTTCAATTTCATTAATGGCTGTTTTTTACTGCTGACTTCTTTTTTGCAACATATTTGTCCAGGATGGTCCAACTGAGATGCATAATCTTGATCTTTAGTGGCATGTTGCTTCTACTTAGCTTTTAACGCTGAGCACACTGTGGCATTGGGAAGTTAATTGGCTTACTTTCCTTTGCTTTAAGTTAATCTTAAGAAACTAAAAATAAGCAAATGCTATATATTCCCGTTTAAAAAGAGTTTTTTTTTTATTAATTCCATAACTGTAGAATACATTTGAACCATACATTCAGACTTTTACACTAATGTAAGGTAAGCCAATATAAGGAGATGGCTGTTACTGTATGTTGAAGGATGAGTGACAGAAATAGTGAACAGAAATGTACAGTAAGTCAAAGGAATAGTGTTTTTAGAACTACTCTTCCCATGCATGACAAGCAGTTGGTTCTAGCAAAAACTTAAACAAAGTTTCATAAATATTACAGTGCCTCATTAAAATTCAAACAGGGTGATTTTTTTATAGATTTTTATATACAGTATTATTTCTTTTCCATTGTATTATCTGTAACACAACATATTTATGTCCCCTAAATCTCCTAGAAACACAGAACTTTAGAAGCATTCAACAATGGCTGAAAAATGCCCCATGATCCAACTAGATTGCTTAACACTAACTATGGTATGTTGTGAGCACCCTAGTGGTCACTCTCTCCCCTTCCCCTAAAGATCTCCAGAAAGGATTCCTTTTGGGATTTACAGTTTTTGTTTCCATTTTGAATAATGTAATGCTAAAAGAAAGAGGGCTTTCATTAACATTTAAATATAAATATGTGTGTGTAATATAAATATCTTTTTTTTTTCTAAAAATTAAAACAATGTCCAAGCAGCCAGCAATTAAGATGTTTTAGAGTCTCTAACATGTTTCTAAACAAAGTATGACCATAAATAAGGCACAGTTTTAATGCTATATTTCAAATGTATCTGTAAATATAATATGTATATGACTGCTAGCACATATGATATGCATTTTGAATTGAAGTGAAAATTCTTGCAAAATATTCTTGTGTTTACATACAGACTATTCTGTTTCTATTTCAGGGTAATTAGAAAGGGTCGCAACTGGGTGTTCCTAAAATTATGTGTCAAACATCATGCAGCAGGTTTATACATGGTCTGCAAACCCAAAACATAAACAAAACATTTTGTCTTTATCATCACAAAAAAAAAAATATATTAAGGGGCAAGAAATGTAAGACTGAAGACACCAGAAATCAAATTGTTCTATTTGGAAGTGGTAGGATTTTTTTTATGATACAGACAAAAGTGACTTGCTACAGACAAAAAGCACAATGTTAATAATTTGGGAACATGGGAAGGGCTTTTACTTGTAATATTAAAATGAAAAAGAAGTCTGTTATTCGCTTAATATAGTGACTGCTTGTATTAGAGCTCTACCGAAACAATCCCAGTTCCCTACATAACTTGTTAAATTTTTAAAATGAACACTATTTATTTTATGATTGAGAAAAACAGACAGCTCCAACATAATATACTATGTGTGCAGGCAAACAGAGAAATTAAAACACAAAAATAACCTGGGAACCTATTGCTCCACTAGATATACCCCTAATGTAGACACATAACCAGTGAGCTCCAGTAGCAGCACTGACACTGTAGTGGACCACACAGATGCTGTCTTCCATGGTCTAACAATATCGTTAATGAATTATAGATAAAAAAAAATCACAAACTACCATAAATGTTCAGTGCCTATATGCAGCAGTCTCCATGATAATGTCACAATGTTTTGGCATCAGGCCATGTCTTCCTCAAATGACTCAATGACTCATACAAGCAATTACAAGAGCACAGAAGACAGCATCGGTGTTGTCCACTACTGTGTTTAGGTTGCTGTTTGAGCCAATTGGCTACATGACTGCAGCGGGTGTGTCTCCAAGTGGGATGGTTGTTTCCTTTCAGTTTCCTTTCATTTGTATCATGCTCAGAGGACACATTCTTTATTACTTTTAACACTAACTGGAAATTCAAGTAGCCAAGCAGCTTCCCTGTATAAATGTATTGTTGATTATATGGAAACATATCCTTTGTTTTCCTCAAATATGAGTAACACTTTTACTGCAATTGGCCAGTCTATATACCAAAAAAATAATTCTAAGTGTGCCAGAATTTCCAAGATGCATTGTGCAAGTTTAGCCAACACATAATAGTGCCTCTAGGTTTTAAAAAATGAAGTTCTTCTGATTATGCCACTTTATCCCATTTTGTGAGGTAATGACCATTGGCCATTATAGTGACTGATTACTTTCATTTTAATTTAAAAATAAATATATCCATTGCTTTTACTTTGGCTCACAACAAAATTGTA
Organism: Neoceratodus forsteri; assembly: GCA_016271365.2. Lineage (NCBI taxonomy): Eukaryota > Metazoa > Chordata > Ceratodontiformes > Ceratodontidae > Neoceratodus > Neoceratodus forsteri. The sequence continues at coordinate 244,561,128 of CM028130.1, forward strand.
CAGAAAAACCAATGATGCAATATGTTATTTATAATAATATTTGGTGAGTATGACTGGGGTTAAATTACTACAGTACTTCAAATCATTTGCTAGTTGTGTATATATATATAACAATAATGTATGGCCATAAATAGAACAAAAACAGATTGTGTACATATAATCAAATTTCCTAAGAACATTTTTAACTTCTGATTTGTACTTTATGGTAAGTTGAATGCTGATGCAATTTCATGGGTTAGGCTAACATGCTCAAGAAAAATGTAAATAATTATGTAAGTTGTACTACATCAACACTGAATAGGTACCAGAACTGCTTAGTTATTTCTTTTCCATCAGCTACAATTACAGAATTCTAACAGAGTAATTTAAACATCCTTTTGCCCAACAAGATTTCAAGAGTGCATTAAAAAGTAACACTTTGATATTTGGATAAGACAAGCTATGATTATCAGTACTGTGCAATGGGTAGAGTCCTCTTTAAGCTGGGTTCTCTTGTATAAAAGTAAGAAGAACCTGCACTGGAAACAGCCAGGATAAAGATACCCATATTTGTGTTTCTTAAAGGAGAACTACAGTCAAAATTTGCAAAAAAGTATGTTGTGTAGAGTGTTTTGATTCCTGTGTTTAGTTCTGGTGAGTTCTTCCCCTTGTCTGCTAATAGGAGCTTTTTTCTAAATATGCCCAATAGTTTTATGGCCTCTAGATATCTCCATGCTAGAATGGTTTATAGCTCTTCTTTGTCCTACAATGTATCCTGTCGCATGTGACAGTGATGCATCTGGGACCACTGACTCAGAGAAGGAAAGTACTGCAGTAGTAATCTGAAGACAGAAGCCTAATGTTCTAGCCTCAACTAAATAACTCTTTGTTCATTGTTACTGTTTTCTATATGTTTGTCTAAGTCTAGCCAGCAGGCCAACATATTTTGCTTATAAAGTTTTTAATTTCATCAAACTACCTCTAGCCATAAAAAGCACACAAGTCACACTAGGTCATAAGTGTTATAATTATTAAAGTCTCTAGCTGTTTTCTAACAGAGTATCCACTCAGTTAGACCTCAAATGATTGATAAGCTGCACATGTTGCATTCAGGGCCTACTGGATAAAGAAAATGACTTATAATCACAGCTGTAGTTCTTTAAAATTGACTGCAAACCTGTTCTGGCTGAATCTATGGCCACAGACCCATTACTTTCATATGGGACAGGAGGCATTGTAGGAACAGGCCATAGAACTAGTAGGAAAGTCCATAAAACTAGTAAGCAAACTGAGAAAAATCTAATAGCAAACAAAGTGAAGGACACACCAGGACTAAAAACACAAATCAAAACACTGTGCACAACATATGTTTGTGCAAATGTTGACTGCAGTACTCCTTTAAAGTGAATTTCAAGCATCTATAAAATGTTTTAATACAGTATTCTACATGTGGAGACCCTTTCCTCCAATCAAAAAAGCACATGGCAAACAACAATCATCTTATGCTCAATAAATCAACAGTAATAAAATCCCTTCTGTTGTTTTATTGATTAAATAAAATGCATGTAGTGACATCATTATCTCACCTTGCATTCTATTTGTTCAGATGCCCCACAGCAAATGCATACAAAATGGAGTGCACAGGTGCTCTTTTCCAGAGCCTTGCATGAACAAAAACAAATAACTGAGAGCATCCACCCCACCCACTCCACCCGTCTGCCTAGTACCCTCCCTGTATTTTCCATACCACCAAAGTATATTTATTGCACAACACAATGTTTGTGCTGCTGCATCCAGTGTCCACAAACAGGAAATAGGTAATCCCTACCCCTAGTCTGTACTACCATGCCACCTCACATTTACAGTTTTGATTAATGCAATCCCAACCCACCACACCCAGTCGTCAAGTACCCTCTCTTCATGTCCTTCACCTTACAATAACTAAAAACAGCAGTTTGATTATTTTATTTATTTAGTTTCTTTATTTGGGACATCACATTACATATATTTAGCATTATTAAGCTGGGAAGGCTGAAGATGATTTCCACATTGACCAGGGAAAGAAGTAAGCCCCAGGGAGACTAAGTGACTTGCTCAGGGTCACATGGTATGCAAGTTGTGGTTGTGGAGTCCAAACATTGGTCTGATTATTCTCCAGGATCACAGCACTAGGGTTCACTTATTTTGCATGCAGCAGGTCTCATGGAAAGAAACTGAAAGCCGTTCAATACTTTTTGTTTAACTGAGTGACTGCTAGCATGCTGTTCAAACATTGCTCTTTAAATGCTAGATCTAACTATTGATGAACAAAGTAGGTCATTTGATACCTTTAATTGGATCAACAAGAGTTTTATAGAATATAAGCTTTGAGGATGCACAGACCCCTTTATCAGATGAAATGACAGATCATACAAAGAAGCAGTCTTAAACACATTGGGTAGAACTGATTAAAAAATGCAAAAGCATGAGGCTGTTCTGTTGATAAGGAAGTAAAAACTTGGATATGGGCAGAGACAAAAAAAAAGTTCATGAAATCCTAGTTAGACATAAATCAGATCCTCTCCATGGATGGAATGTAACAACAAGAGGCCTATAAATTATGAATTGCTTTTTGTCTTGCCTCAGGTACAGGTACATTTCCTATTTATATTACTGTTATTATTTTTTTATCTATGATCTCTTACATTTGATATATATTTTAGGGCACCTTTATACATTAACATGATTCTGTTTATACGTTTGATCATATTTTGTGGCTGCTGTGTTCTTGCGGATATACAGTGCATTAGTGTTGATCCAGCTTAGATAAATATTCACATAAGTGCTTCTGAGCTCACAAACTTAAACATGCATGCACGTACAAGCACACACACACACACACACACACACACACACACACACAGTTTTTAGGAAGGCTTTTATAAAATCGGTATTGCACAATTTATAGGCCTCCTGCTGTCACATTATATCCATGGAGAGGATCTGATTGTCTCTGCCCATAACAAATTATTTACTTCCTTATCCACAGAATTATCACATCCGTGTGTAATTTTTTTAAATCAGTTCTACCCATATTTTTTAAGGTTGTTTCTTTGTATAGTTTGTTATTTCATCTGATGCAGTGCCCAATCTAACCTAAACACTTAAATTCTGTAAATCTCTTATTGGTCCAATTAAAGGTATCACATCTCCCACTTTGTTCATATATTTGTAGAAGGACCAATGTGGCTGCAAATATGTATCTAGATCTAACTGTCATAAGCTATGGGAAATTTAGGGTGTGCAGTTAGCATCTGGAAGGAGTGGGTGACAGTTACATTCATTAAAGGTCTATATAGGGGTTGGGGTATTTAAACCTATAGGTCATAGATTGCCTATTTCCTGTTGATGGGTAGTGGAGGCAGCTGCAGCGCAAACATCACACTTGTTTAACAGATATTTTGAGGTGCATAGGAAGTGAAAGGAGGATGCACTACAGTTGTATGGTGTGGGAGGAGCTAAAGTGATCAGAATTGGATATATTAGGAATTGGAGGGCCACAAACTATGGGGGAATGGTATGCTAAGAAGGGGGACGAGTACAGAAAAAAATCTAAAAATACTAATTATTCTGCAAAATAGTGATACAGTAATGTTACAGTGTATTCACTATTCTCAGAGTAGTCCAGTTGTCTCATGAAAATAAAGTAGTCTTTAGCCTTATATCTTTAGCCTCAAACATTATCCACTCCACAATCCAATTATAGCATTGTATAATAAACACACTATAATATTATAACATTGATATTCAGACACCATTCTGCATCTATTTTATTAATTTTTTTGAAGATTTTTTTCTAATTCTTTTTTTTCATTCTATTTTTTGCCCCATTTCTCAGAGTTGCAACCCTCTTCCACTCACTCTAAGGAATCTGCAAGCCCCTACCTGCACTTTTCTGACACCTACCTTTTGTCCTTTTATTCCAGGCTTTCCTCTCTGAGGTGGGGTTTGTGGGGAGAGGTGGCCGAGCTCCCCTTCCTTTATCTGCACAGTTCTGGGATGCAGTAGCAAGTCTGTGGGTATGACACTGTGGGTGGTTTCACCACACGTGACAGTGGGGTGTTATCCTTTTTCTGTTTTCCCAATGTCTTTCAGCTACTGGAAATTCAAGTATGTGATGTACGAGCATATACAATGTATAATTCATACACATTGCAGCCAGCTGGTGTCCCTCCAACGATGAAAGCTCCAACTGCATTGCCATCTGTGGTCATCCAGGGGGCAGTTTTTCAGAAGAATTGTAACCCACTCTTTTCCAAGGTGGACAGTATTCTCTGGGATGCACAGTCCTCCTGTGAAAAGAAGATGCAAGGACACCTACTGCCTTAACAGTGGCTGTTCTCTAATAGTCATAGGAGGAGTTTTTCAGGGTAGAGGACCAATTCAGAATACTGTATGATTGAAACTAAGCTCCATGAAAGAATGGTTACAACTTTATTTATCATTCCACCAGCTCAGCTACATTTCATGGTCAAAAGCCACTTCTTCAGGCACTATGTGTATATATATATATATATATATATATATATATATATATATATATAGATATATATAGATAGATATAGATATAGATCTCTCTCTCTCTCTCTCTCTCTCTCTCTCTCTATATATATATATATATATTAAATGATGAGCATGAGTGTGATATGGAAAATATTTTCATTCCTTTAGAGTGACCTCTGGATATTCATAAGTGGCAAAGCCACTCACGAGTATCCAGATGTCACTGTGCAGGAGTGAAAATATATTCCATATCACATGAGTGCACATCATTTATCCGATTTATACAATAGAAGTGTGTTTTCTGCTGTTTTTTGCTTTGATGACATCACCCAGTGGAAATAAATGCAGGTGACATCACCACAGTGAACATAAATCCATTTATTTTCACTGTAGTGATGTCATCAGCATTTATTTTCACTCCGGTGACAATACATGATTTTATTTGAAACATTTACAACTAACCCCTATTGTGTGTGTGTATATGTGTATATATATATATATATATATATATATATATATATATATCTATGTATGTATGTATATGTGTGTGTGTGTGTGTGTGTATTTGTTTGTCAGTCCAAAACGTTCTAGGAATATGTATATCTTGTTAACAGGTATATTTTGAGCTTACATACCCTCACTGTGTACTGCATTTATTTTCTGGCTATATATCTTGGGACCTAAAACTGTCCTTGGTAGTTTGTAAAATCTCGATACAGGGGGTGGCTGACTTCCTCCTGGTGAAAATTCAGATGCATATGTAGATAAATATACTACAGTGCCTGAAATAGTGGCCTTTTGACCAGGAAATGTAACTGAGTTGGTGGAAAGATCAATAGAGATTTAAACATTCTTCTTTGGAGTTGTGTTTCCATTACGCTGTATTTTGAAATGCTCAGTCCTCTTCCTTAGCCATCTCTCTGATGACTCAAGCTCATTGCCAAACTCAGGTCACTGGCATTGTGAGCGGTAGTGCTACAAATATGCCAATGGGCCAACCCCTTATCTCTCCTAATTCTAGATTATATTATTATGGTGTCAAACATTTTGAGACCATAATCATTCTATTTCAGAAATCATCACATCATCCTGCTTTTTCCTTCACTAAAATTAGCCGATGGAATTCTGCTGAATTTCAGAAATTCTGCCTTGTTCTATAGAATTCTATCAGGAGTGCAACTCCAAAATTTTGAAAGCATATATTTATTTTTTTTTACTTAATCTGCACATTAGTAATTAGTGGTTAGTGATTCGTGTAAAGTAAATGTTAGGTTTCTGCAAAGTTGCACAGTAAATTGTGGAAACCTGATGCACACATTATTTAAATGGGCTTTCAAATTCTACTGAATAAATTGAAAATGTCTGTAAATTCTTTCAGAAGTAGGACTGCCATCCTGCCTGAGTTCCACCAGTGCAATTCCATATTCTGCACACATCTATCCATGCTTCTCTTTTTGAGAAATTACTTATACAGCAGTAGACTGTAATTCATAAATGTAGAATTATGACTTCAGCAAAGGGGAAAAGCAAACAAAACTGCACAAGTCTGAGATCTTGTAATCATGACTACTTTATTACCGTTGTAATAAAGAATTTTTCAAGGTAATTACAGAAAAATAAACTATAAGCTGATCTGGTTCTGAATATGTAAGCAGTAAGCTACAACAGGGTGGGGGTTACTAATTCTGAATCACACACCCAGGTGGGTTGTGAGGCACAAATCACTTTTGCTGATTGTCTGAGTGTCTTCAACCTCCTGGAAGTGCATTTCAGGAATAATAACTCACACCATGGATTTACTTATTGCACTTAGAAAATTGATCCACTGAAGAAAAAATAAATCCACCAGGAAGTGCAGTTCAGAAACAGTAACACACACCCTGGAGTGCATTATTGCCTTTATAAAATGGGTCCTCTGTACAGCTGTTGCAAAATAAAATTTTACTGGTGAAATTGCTATAAAATTGTCAATTTTGCTGCATGAAATATTTCACAAAATTGTGAAATTTCACCCAAAATTTTGCAGTTCAGTGCCCTACTACTGGTGCCCTTAAGCATATCCCATTCCCTGATGTCTAGTGGTCTCAACCCCCCGGCCGATCACCAGCCCAAATTCAACAATTTCCTATCCCTCACTGAGATTTACATCCCTGATGTCTAGCAGTCCCCCTAGCTGATCACTGGCCCAAATTGAAGAATTTCTCCCTTCTGAGATTTGGTATAATAATAAAAAAAAAATCCACACAACTCCCTGGTGTGTAGTGGTTCCACCCTCCCTGGCCAATCAATGGCCCAAATTTAACAATTCCCCATCCTCCACCCAGATTTACATCCCTGGTGTCTAGTAGCCCCCCTGACTGATCATTGGCCCAAATTGAATAATCCCCCCCACCGAGATTTGGTATAAGAAAAACAAACACAACTCACTGGTATCTAGTGGACCCCCTCACCCAGTCATCAGATAGTTCCCCTCCCCCAACTCCCCAGGTCCCCGAGAAGGCCACTGGCACAGCCCTCCACTCACCTCCATGGCAGGCAACCTGACTGAGCTCTTCAATGAATAAACACATGCTTGTACAAATATGCACTCATTTATTGATGAGTTCAGTTGGGCTGCCTTCCGTGGAGATGTGTGGATGGCTGTGCTGGTGGCCCACCAGGTACTTGAGGGCAGGAGAACTATCTAATGACAGGATGGATGGGGTGGGGTCCACTAAACACCAGGGAGTTTTCTTTTCAACCTAATCTCGGCAGTGGGTGGGGAACTGGGAAAATTATTCAATTTGGGCCAGTAATTGGCTGGGGGGGCACTAGACAGTAGGGATGGATAGCTCAGTGAGGGGGGATGGGGAATTGTTGAATTTGGGATGGTAATCAGCTGGGGGGTGGGGGTGGGACCACTAGAGACACCAGGGATGATTTTACCATGGTGAAATTTTACCTTCGAGTGGCAAACTTCACAATTTTTGGGGTGAAATTTTGCCCTGGGATGAAATTTCGCATTTTGTGCTCCATGAAATATTTAGCTAAATGTGCTGATTATGTGAAATATTTCATGGAGAGTAATTTTTCAATTTCTTTCAACACTAGTCCTCTGAAGAAAAATTTAAAGAAGTGCAAAACAGTGTGGTTACTATACCTAAACCAAACAGTTTTGCAACCTCCTCCAACAACCAAGAAGCAGTATTTTCCTTACTCACCTTATAATATATTATAAAAGGCTTTCTTAAATTTCAGGAAGTTGTTTGAAAGGAGGACTGTGTTGAACATGGAAGTCTCCTTTGCCCATAGCAGCTGCATTTTCATTAAGAGCTTTCACAGGCATGCCACAACATCACAACAGGTGGTCACCCATGACAGCTAACTGGCAACAAGACTGGCAGACTGATTGTTTGATTGGTAGAGTTTGATGTTTGGTTTTTACCAACCAGTATGACATCACACTGCCTGAATATGAAATCTCCAATAATTATTCCCATTATTTTACTGCTCAGGCTTTTTCAATCTGATAGTTAACTCAGTAAGGTGATCCTGAGTTACACACACTGGCAGGACGAATGATTTTTGAAATGTATGACTCTGTGTTGCTTTTGAACCATAGAATTTTGTAACATAACACAGCTGGACTCTGACATTAATATAGGAATTAAACAGGACATAAACTGCAGTACTTCACCAAGTTCTAGAACAGTCCTCAACACTAGTTTATAAATCTGAAGCGCACTTTGGCCTACATCCACAAAAATTGCCTCCAGCAATAATACTTCTTTGTCATTTGGACTCCCCTGATATCATCCACACCCACACACCAATCATGGTTCAACCACTTGAAGTTTATTGGGTAGATTCTCAGGTTAACAAACCAAATTCTTTCATATGTACCATCCACTATTATTTCCATAATACACACCAGTCTTTGGGGTTTCCCCTTTATTTTCAACATTCACAGACTTTTTCCACATTGCATGATAATCATATCATCATTGGCTCGGGTGTAAAAGACTCAGTGCATCTTCACCACTTTAGGATTTCCTGGGTTCAGATTTCCCACTTGATCCCCAGCCCTGTTCCCCCTGAGGTGACTACCCCATGAGGAGCCCTCCCCTGCCCTGCCATACCTCCTTCTAGCTGGGTCCTATTTTTTTCCACTAACCAATAGGCTGACCATCCAGTGGGCCTCTGGGCTTCCCCCATTAAAAACTAGCAAAGACCCCTTCTACCCCCCCCACCATTTCACAATAGCCTCCTTGACTGCCATGTTGAGGTCCATGTTACCTACCCCTGACATGTGGATCCTATCCGACCTATACATCCCTGGAGTTACATGCATGAGTATCTCATGCCTAATATACATGCCCCCTTCTTCCTGGCCCATTCTGCTAACTTCTTATTTGCCTTTTCTGAGCCTGGTTGAGTACCAGTACATTTCTTGCCTGCTTCAGCAACCTCGTGTGATTTCTGACCAAACAATCTGACCATGCAGCCACCATTATTTTATAATGGCAATGTCCATTAGTATCTTATGCACCAGTGCTACCTAGGGCATGTTCCCCAGATCATTTCCCCCTGAGTGGATTATAATTATCTCCAGTGTTGGCCAACACCTGCTTCTGTCCTCCATCAATGGCAACAGCTGCCACTATAGTAATCCCCTCTGCCCCCACCACATGATCAGAGTTTTGTCTGGATCCTGTCCCAGTTGCCGATCCCCCACTGTGGTCTTAGCCCACCACTTGCCCATTGAATGATGCAATGGCCAAAAAATTCATACCACCCTTTGTTGTCTGTCCCCTGGAAAACAGAAAGTCATCATTAATATCATTTTCGCACATACCTCTTGTAAGCCTGGGAGGACCTCCTTCCTATCACTTGCACTGCCATGGAGGAGCCCCAGCTTTGCCACCTCTGAAGCCACCCCATCCTAAATGGGTGCAATGCAGACCTTTGGGGTCCTCACCAATAAACCATTCTCTTTTTCGGTATCGCTGTGACCTGATTCATGGTGGCCAGATGCCCATTTCCATGTCTGAAAAACCATCCTTGTCCTAGAGGCCTTCCAGCCACATACACTCTTATGGCTTCTACTACCTCCTCCCCAGTCTTGCCTGCCTGGTTTAGCTCTGTCCTCACCCCTTTTTTGGTCTGGCCCATTTCAGGCTGCCTACACCACACTATGGTGGACTCAGCTGCTCAGGACACATCCTGGTCCTGGAGGTCACCCTGTATGTCCCACTTCCCTTGGGCACTACCTTGCTGACCCAAAATCCCCTTCATGCATAACCCAGAATATGGCCATGAACAATTTGGCTTTATATGTTGATGAGCATACTTGCGGCAGGGTGGCAACCAATTTTGTGCAGCAAATCCTCACCTATAGGCTGGCACCTGTCTAAGCTGGCCTTGAATCTTGAGTCACCCTTGCTGCATCCAGTGAATGGCCAAGGCCCTGGTGGGAGCACCCCATCCCTATGAGTGGCACATCAAACAAATACCCACTAGGTGGATCCCAGTGGTGGATCTTGATATCCCAGTTTTCCACTTCTCTACCATGTACCAGATGACCTGCAGTATGGATGCTGGGCCACTTCCATCCCAGCTCGATCCCAGAACACCTGGAGCTCATCCACACCATTTCACTACACCTCAGCATGTTAGAGCTCAGGCGCTCCAACAGAGAAGTTGGGCTTGCTCTATCCCAACTCCCAAAGTCATGCTGGCACCTGTATTCTGTGGACAGCCACCCTCTGGGCAATTGACTGGAACCTGTCCAACTGTAAATGTGAAAGGCTGTCAGCTATGTCATTCTTCACCCCTTCCACGTGTTTTGTCTTGAAAGACAGGCTGAGCCTAAAAGACATCCCATACAAACATGCATGCAACCCTCAATACCACCTTGGTGGACCCAGATTGCCTGTTTATGGCTGATACCACCACCATGTTGTCGCACCGGAATATCACCTTCCTTTACATAAGGTGTTCACCCCATACCACCATGGCCACCCATATGGGGAAAGTTTCTAGGAATGTGATGGCCTTAGTCAGGTCCAGCTCAACCAATGGGCAGGCCATTGTTCAAACACCCACTCCCTTTGATAATATGCCCCCATGCCAAGACCTCTAGCTGCATCTGTGAACAGCTCCAGCTCCTCCTCGGACTCCTACTGGTCTTACCAGAAAGTGACCCCATTATGTCGAGCTGGGAACCCCTCTCAGGCACTTAAGTCATCCTTTACTTCTTTGCTGCTGTCAACCCAGTGATGGGACAATTTGGCCTTCACCGAGACCCTGTCCAGCCACCAGGTAAAAACCATTCCCAGTGCCATAGCCCTACATGTGAAGATCTTGTATCCTGAAACCTGTTGCACTGCCTTGAGCTGGACCATATTCTTCCCATTTATCCCCTGCATAAGGCCCCTCAACCTGTCCACCTTGCTCTAAGGGAGTCTGAAACATTGTTCCTCTAAATCCAGTTCTATGCTCTGGAATGCTATCTTCCTACTAGGCCCTTCTGTCTTGTCCTCAGACAGTACAACACATACGTCCATGCACATAAGTTAAAAATCATGTGGCATCACCTGCATGGCTTCCTCACCCTCCCCTACAAAAAAAAATCATACAGATAGTGGACAACAGACCCCCGCCTGTGTCTGGTCTCAAATGCCCACTGCAGTCTGGTATTAAATGCTTTGAAAATGGTGCAGACCACAATACACTCCATGGGCATTACCTTGTCAAAATAGTATTTACCCTGCAACTGGAAACTAAGCAGGTCCCAATCCTGCTGCTGGACTCGAAGCAGAAGGAAGGCTGACTCGATATCAGTTTTGCTACCCATATCCCTTCCCTGGCCTATATCAAATCTACCACAGTATTCAAAGTGGTGTACAACACCACGCTTTACTCAGGGGCAATGGCATCATTCACCAAGTCACCATATGGGTAAGATATGTGGTAGGCTGCCCCCGATCAACCTGTACTCCTCCAGTGCCTTCTTGGACACTATCCCCAGTGGAGAAACCTTAAAATTGGGAAGGGGGTGTTTGAATTGGCCCTCTGCCCGACCGGCTGCCAGTTCCTTCATAATCTTAGGTTTCATGATGTCTTCCTTCCCCTTTATGTATCCCAAGTTCCTGACCCTCATGTTTATCCTATACCCCATGAAATACAAGTTAAACCCCTCTGTGAAAATCTTCCCCTAAATTTTCCCACCCCTGGGTTCATGCATTCCAAAGTTCAGGCCAAGATTTTGAAAGCACATGGGGGGAAACGGGCCATGGATAAATGTCACCTGTGTAAGCCCCACTACCTAAGATGGCTCACCGGCCCTCATAAACTCCCTTTCCATTTTGTCATTTAAAACTGTTCTCTTGCCCTTTCTGTCCCCGTCTACCTCCCCTGTGTCCACCTAAAATGCCTGACACTGGGCCTGTGGTGAGTTCCTGTCCCCATGTGTCCTACACCTGCTAACTGGATGCATCCCCCCCACATGTCCTGAACAGGAATGTTTGAATTTACAGCTAGTCCTTATACAGTTGGCCTTGTTATATGCCCATGTCTGTACCAGCTGCCTCCCCACTGTTCTTCCCCTCACCCCTGGACCCCACTGGAGCTGAAAGAGTTCTGATCCACAGCTCTAATAATGTTACATTGCATCGGAAATCCCCCTGTGATGCCACCCTCTGCTGAAGCCTTTCATCGTAGATTAACCACCCAAACCACTCTTCCCTTCACCTGGCCCTGCATTCTGGTCTCCTTTTCCTGCCTGCTTCACTTTTTTCAGTTCCTTCTATGCTTTATCCACTTCCTCCCACCCTTTCTTACCTTGTTTATCCATTATACCTGCTAGGTAGTTCTTCAAACTGCCCTGTACCAACAGCACCACTGCTGGGTCCTTACCCTTCTCAGGCTGAGGCTCAACCTCCTCACCCAGCTTGTTCCTGGTAGGTCTTTTGTTAGGATGCTCCTTCTGTGGTGGCAGGTCCTTGCATTTGTTTGCCTTCTTCTCCACTTCCTCCCTGGATTCTTTAATAATCGCCTGCACTTGGTGTAGCAGTTCACCCACTTTCTGGGCCAGCAGCTCACTTGTCTTCTGTTAGGGAGCTTTTTTATGGGCCATCCTGTAACTACTACCCCAAACATTTAGCCCATGAGGACCCTAGCCTGTCTTCAGTGCACCCTTGTCCTTCTTCCCCTGGTCAGGCTCCCTTCTGCTTTTTGTGTTTTTTTTGGTTATTCATTATTCGTTGACCACCCCCTCCTTTGTCCATCCCCCTTTGGTGTTGAGTTCCCCCTAGCATGGGGGCTGCCAAGCTCATTATTGCCTAGTCCTGAAGTCCTTGTGGCCTTGCCCCCACATCCCCTCCCCATCTCTACAGAACTCTCATATATTGTCATGATTAGTTACACACTAGCCCATCCTTTGCCTCTGTTTGGATAACCTCCTGATCAGCCACATCCATTCCATGAGGATGTCTGGGACCTTCAATCCTTCCCAGCTCATAATGACCATGCAGAACTCCTCATGTGCCACTGTGGCCTGTACCAGCCTTGACCCTCCCTCACCTCTCCCACACCGTAGCCCCTACATGCCATCTCCCGTGTGCCCCCATGCTTCTCTCACACTCACACCCTTGCTAACCTTGGCAAAGTCCCCAGGCTGCTCATTGCTTAGTGATGTACTAAATTCTATGATTGAAGTGTCACTCTCAAACTGACTGTACTACTTTTAGCTCTCTATGTATCCTGCCATTTTTTGTCCCAGCTTTTCTTTTTTTATGTTACCTATTTTGCTCAAATATGGAATCTTTGTAAAAGAGCTTTCAGCTCAAAGGTGTTGTAATCTGAGATCTAAATAAATAAATAAATAAAAACAACAATGGGAGATCCCTCCTATTTTTTCGAGCCTGAAGATCATATATTTTTTAGCACAGATTGTCTGGGTGTTACAATGGTTGCCATCCTTCATGTTAAGGTTCAGCAACAACTCATACTCCCTTGTACTTTTACAGTACTTTGGAGTAGTGATATTGCAAAGTTTTACTTCACCAGTGAAGTTCTGGTGAATTTGCAAAATTTGTCCTTGCAAATCACCTCACAAAGTTGCAATTTTGCAACCTCTCAATGAGTTTTCTTGGCAAAGTGGCACTTTTGTTAGGCTAAGTATGGTAAAGTTAGGCACAGGTGCAACTTCTCTGGTGAATTTATACAACTTCACTTAAAAAAATGCCCCTTCACCTTCCAGATAGTGCCACTTCCCTTTCTGAAAAGTCATCACTTCACAGATTTGGCAAACTTCAGCAATTAATTCATGAAGCAAAGTTTACAATTTCACACTTCTCAACTTTGGAGTAAAAAAGTTACTCTTTCTGACTGCACTTTAGATCAGTTACTGTACATTTTTTCCAGCCCTATGAATTTGTTTTGACTTTGTTTCTGTAAGACCTTAGTGAAAATGATACCCTGAGCCTCTAAGATTCATAGCTTGGTTAAAATCCCCCCCCAAATGACCTGCCAGATGGAGGCACTGTTGGCAAAGATCCTTTGTCTCTGGGAAGTACAGTGGAAGAGGACCTGGTATGACTGCCTGAACTTGCCCTGAGTCCTGTGGGGGATGGACATTGGGGAGAAGAGGTTCTGGAGGGCTGGGCGGTAGACACAGACAGTATTTTTTTGCTAGTAGACAGGTCTGGCATTTTACCTTGCCTTTAAGGTGCAGCCAGCTGGATTGAGCATATAGGTCACATGTATGCATGAGTCAGTGAGCACCTGTGACTAGTCCACAGGCTTTGTTTAGCACAGTGGTAACTCTTTTAAGTGTGGTATCTGATATGGCACTATAGATGACTAGGCCATAGTCTATGATGGAGATTATGGTGCTATTGACAGCAGTACGGAGTGCCTCGGGTTGTCAGGCAATATTTGTAATGGTGCAGTCAGCCTATTCTAGTGTTGACTGCTTTGGTGACCTGGTCAACATGATGGGTGAATGAAAGAAAGCAGTTAAGAGTCAAGTCCTATGTTATGTTATGTTATTTAACATATTACAAAACGATGAATTAAGCAGTTCCACATTACCCATGCACCTAGGCCAACATACCTGCAACCCAGTGATAAACAATTCTACATTCAGTGTGCATTCACAAACAAAAGAACAAACTTTTTTACCCTATGTGCTTGTAACTTATGGAATAATCTCCCCCAGATCTTAGTCAACATTACTGACTTTGACAAATTTAAGTCTGAATTAAACAAATTATTTTTTGAGAAAGATGGTTAGTACTCCACACATGGTGTGGGAGGCAGTCAGAATGGGCCCAGCACCTTCTTCTGCCTTTGACTACCAAGTAATACTGAACAGTGGCTCCAAATGATAGTGATCTGCACTGTATACATCAAAAGGAAAGCGACCATGTATAATATTTTGAAAACATTTAGACACATTGTTCTAGTCCTAGGTACAGTATGGCAGCATTTAATGTTGTTACATTTTCCCTGTTGTTAAATAATGTTCCAGCTATAAGTGGATTTTAAATGCTAGAGTTACTGCTGCTGTTAATCTTAAATAAAATATTCATTCAGGAAATGAATGGTCAGAATAGACATAAAAAAATTGCTACTATGACTTATTGGGCAGTGAAAAAACAGAGGGTTGTAGTAAATGGTAACCCATCAAGTAACCAGAGGGTGCCACATAAAGCAGTGCTGGGGCCCACACTCTTAAAATTATTCATAAAAGGCTTGGTAGTAGGGCTAAAATTCTGTACTTGTTAATCTGTAGATGACACCACTATTTGGTGAGTAATTAACTTTTGTTCACAACTGGATATTAGTAAAGTAAGTAAGTAAAGTTGTATTTATATTTGGCACCCTGGGAGCTCTGGGCACCATTACAGACAAAAAGCAGGGTTATAGACAGCATAAAAATAAAATTTTATCAATACATCAATAACTTATATAAAATCAGCTTAAAAGCTATCTGAAAATGCCTTATTAAAAAGACAGATCTTCAGGCCCCTTTTAAATGCCTGCACCATTGGGGTCTCCCTCAAAGATCTTGGCAGTGAGTTCCAGAGGGTTCCTGTTAATTAGGATCATACCTGATAAACAATTTAGTAGAATGGGAAAATAATGGCAAATATGTTTTTATGTCAGAAATTGTATAGAAATTACTACCAGCATCCACAAAAAGGTACAGGTGTCACTGTAAGCAACAAACTAAAATGAAAGCCACAGTGCAGACCTACACCAAATAAAATAAATTTAAACCATTCCTATATTAAAAATCATTAGATATTTAAATTATAAGCTATTTTGTTTTATTGTAGTTTGAACTAAAACTATAAAATAGGCTGGAAGAAATTGACTTTTGGTTGGCTGAGACAGCCTGGAACCTATACTTTAATTTCTGTACAATTCACAGGAAAAGAGAAGTACTGGTGCTAGGCTACAACATGACTGAATAAATCAAAATGCTAGTTTAAGAATGTTTAACAAAATGCCATTTTCCCCCGAAAACAAAAATTGTACACACATGCTGAAACATCCCATAATACTGCTGAAATTAATGTTTTGTTGCTTTTTTTTGTAATTTATCTTCTCCGTCGTTTTTTTACATGTCAAATACTGCCTTGTTATTACCAGGTAGTGTGGATGCCAAGTAGATTATCAACTTCAAGCCTCCCCTGTCGAGTTCGATCATGTGCATGCTTTTTTTTTTTAAATTTTTTATGTAGAACTGGTTTTCTTACTTGCCTAACCCTCCTCCCAATTTCTGGAACAATATTTTTCCATGCATAACAAATACATGACTTTCTTTCGTTGCTTAAAACTCTAGCATAATTGTCAGCATGTTTTCTTCTACTGCAGAACTCCATTTTCTATGAATAATAAAACACTCCAGGACTCCAGGAGAATGCATTTTGCCACCCACAATAAAGGCACCTTTAATGGCAACAGGCACTCCATCTGCAGCCTTGTTTCTTACTGTTCTACAAAACTTGCATGCACCTCAATACAATACACATGCCATTATGACAAACAGTATAATAATTCAATTGTGTAGATCCTTGGTTAGGCTCTATCTAGACAATTGTATGCAGTATATTGAAAATCACTTCCCCGTATATGATTTTAGCCAATCATCACACATAGCATATATATATATATATATATATATATATATATATATATATATATAACACACACACATATACATATATGTACAGTATATGATATGTGGGGGGAGGGGGTGACAGTGTGATAACAAATTTCTCTGGTACAATTGCCAGTGAGCTCAATTTATTTATTTATTTAATCGTTTTACCAGGAATGGCATACTGAGCGGGTTACTGCTCGATTCCAGATGCATCCCAGGGGAAAGGGACAATTGGAGCATATAACATAAACACAAATAGGGAGTACATGAATGTGATTTCATATGCAATACAGTTGAGGAGGATTGTACATGATTACAGTTACACTATACAGAGTGTTAGAGACCTCAAGGGGAGATACTGGAGTGTGCAAGTACGTGACATAAATAGAATCACATGAAAGCAGATACATTTTACAAACATTGGGGAAATAGTGCATGTAACTATTGTCAATTTGCAGACTTAGCTATGAAATCAAGCAATGAGGGGAAATAGAGAGGATATACATGGATTAGATGGAGGAATGCCATCTGTAACCCCTACATTATGCTCTACATAGCATGAAAGCAAAACGCGGGGGAGGTGTGCTAAGAGTAAAGACAGGAGGGCCTAAACATGAGTAGGGGACTTGAGGTTTCAGCTCCTAGGTGATCCTGTGTGCAGGCGCAAATAGTGGAGAAGTGTGCTTGAGGAGGAGATTTAAGTGCAATGAGTTAGCGAAGTCACGAATGCCTTCTGGGAATGCATTCCATAGATTGGGAATGAGGTATCTGAATGCCGCTTGGCCCCTTGAAGTGTCCATAAGCAGGACATATAGTAGCCGGGAGCTACCACTCCTGAGGGAGTAGGTGGATTGTGGTGGGACTGAGAAGGCAGATGTAAGGTGGGGGAAAGGGACTGTGACCAGAATTTCACTGTGGTCCTGATGCTGTGGATGTGTCTATGGATGTGGAGTGATGTTAGATCAAGGGGGCTGTAGAGGTCACAGTGATGTGTCATAATTGGGCAGTCAAGGGCAAAATGGCAGAAAGAGTGGTAGAGAGGGTCAAGGCTGGCTAGGGCTGACTTGGGAGCAGTGCAGTATACTGTATCCCCATAATCCAGCATTGGGAGGATCATTTTTTGGACAATTTCCTTACGGGTTGCCAGAGGTATGCTACCCTTGTTCCAATATAAGGCTCCTAGTTTTGGGCACAGCTTTTTGTGGATAGAGTTAATGTGAGTGGAAAAGTCAAGGTGCTGATCGATCCAGACCCCGAGGTATTTGAAGGAGGTACAGGTCTCTAGAGGAGTTTCCTCAGTGGTGAAGAAAGTGGGGGTAGACAGGAGTCTGGAGAGCCTTTGCCTAGTCCCAAATGTTAGGGAGTCTGTTTTCTTGGGGTTTAGAAAAAGTTGGCTTGAACTAAACCAATGCTGTACTGCATTAAAATCTTGTTGGAGAGTGGCGACCACTTCATTGGGGGAGGGGCCTGTTGTGTAGAGTACAGTATCATCAGTGTACAGGTGTATGGCTGTGTGAGTACAGGCTGAGGGAAGTTCATTTAGGAAAATTGAGAAGAGTAATGGGATGAGGACCGAGCCTTGTGGGACCACAGTAGTAACCGGGAGGGGGGAGGAGGTGCTGGGTCCAATTCTTACTGATTGAGTTCTACCATCTAAGTAGGATTGAAATCAACCGGTGGCATCACCAGAGAGACCGGCACTAGAGAGTTTGGATAACAGTAGAGGGTGGGAGACAGTGTCGAAGGCTTTAGCCAGGTCGACGAAAATGACTGAGGTGGGGTGCCCTTTATCCATGTCCATGAGGATGGCATCAGTGAGCCTTAGCAGGGAGGTTATGGTGGAGTGCAATTTCCTGAACTGTGATTGGTAGGGTGTAAAGAAAGAGGTGGAGTCAAGGAAGGAGGAAAGTTGGGAGGGAGATTGGTCGGTAGTTTCCCGGTGACGAAGGGTCTCCACCTTTTGGGAGGGGGATGACTGTGGCAAACTTCCAGTCGGATGGTATGTTGGCAAGAGAAAAAGAGAGATTGAACAGCATGGCCAGTAACCTGAGTGGCGAAGCCATGAGTGATAGTTATGAGAGGTCACTGCCAACCGTACCACATAGATGAGTTATCACACAGTCACCCCCAGAATATTCCAGTTATTCAACAGGCTTTTCTTGGTTTAGCTCTTTGATGAAAATTGAGATGTTGACCATTAGTGTGGTATAGCGCACGCTGCATTAGCGTGATAGCCATTTGATAACGTGTATTGGGCTATCACACATGCCACTTTATACCACACTAATGCTCAGTTTGTCCAACTTGCATGATTTGTGATGTAGTGACTGTCTAGATAAATAAATTTATGTACACAGTGATTCAGATAAACAGATTTATCACAGTAGATATATATTATCCTGTGGTGCTGTGGTCAGATTTTCAACAGTGGAAAAATTGCACACGTACTGAAAAAAGTTACTGAAGTGATTTTTTTCTTGTGCAATAGCAGTTTTTTTCTACATGTACCCAATTTTTCAAAATGGCTGACTTTTTACAACCTTCTCCGTAATGTAGAGCAGCTTGCATATATAATGATATATATATATATATATATATATATATATATATATATATGCAAGCTGCATATATATATATATATATATATATATATATATATATATATATGTAAAGGGATATGCAGGAGGAATCTGTGTGATATCTGATTTATCTACATGAGTGCTGTTTGACCTGGGGTAACCTCATGAGTGGCATAAGACATGAGTGAGGTGTCCAAGGTCAAAAAGCATGAGTGTAGATAAATCAGACATCATACAAGGTTCCTGATGCATATTTCATTTATGCAATAGGGCAAGACCTTTTGTGTTCTGTTATTTTTGTTTTAGTCTTTTTTTATTTTCTGATTCGTCATAGAGTTTGTGGGTTTATTTTGTAAATAAGTGTTACTGTACTTTTTGAGAGCCTTGTTGCTAAGTGTGTTACTATGGATGCAGCGTGTTGACATCACTGCTCCTGTAGCCATTGATTGGTGGAGAATGCGGTGTTCAAAAAATGTCTTACAAACATGGTGGCTATGTTTAGAGGGAACATGAATGGTGTTTTGTTGCCTCGCACAATGAAAAGTCAAGCATGATGGAGTTAATATTTAGTTGCATTTGGCACCTAGGGCACAGATTTTTTTTTTTTGTCTAGTGTCATGTGCACAAGGTAATGAGGTGGGATGGAACAGAGCATGCTGTAACAGCTGGAGTGCCATAGAAAAAGAAACAGGGAAGCTGAGCAGTTTCCCTCTTCACCCAGTAAGTGTTCTGCAAATTTGTAACAACAAAGCACCTTAGGTAGCAAAAGGAGAAGCAGTTTTTTTTTTTATAAAGCAGTGTTTCTGTGTGGAGTGAGAGTGGGCATGATGTGCAGCCTTAGTGACATGAGCAAGATGAAACAGGAGAAGCAGTTTTGTTTTGAAAGAAACATTTAAAAAAAAGGCAATATCTCTGTGTAGAGTTAGAGCGGGCAAAATGTGCAGCAAGGGCAACGTGAGCAGGATTGGCTATTGTCAAAATGTTTAAAAAAACTGAGTTTTTTAAGGGGGCTTGAGCATTTAGGATCTGCAGATCAGTTGATGTAGACAGTGGTGGATTACAAGTGCAGTCAGTAACAAAAAGAAAGGTGGAAGTGAGGGAAAGTAGTGCTGGCAGCTGGATTGGGGGGTACATACAGAGTGAGTGGATAAATGGCCTGCCATGTAGGAACTATGTGTATAAATGAGTAACTGTGTGTATACATTAAATTTATACACACAGTTACTCAGATAACTGGATTTATCACACTGCACATATGTCTACCCCATTGCATAAATGAGGTATATGTGATGGCAGAGTGTGTGATAAACCATATATTATATCTATATGAGTGCTGTTTAACCTTGGTTAACCTAACAAGTGGCATAAGCCATTAGTGAGCTTATCAAGGGCACACTGCAGGAATATAGATAAATTGCTTGTCACACACTCCACCATCATATATTTCATTTATGCAACAGGGTGGGAGCTTGTGTGAGATGTTTTTTTTAAGGTTTTCTTTTTTTTTTCTTTTTGTATTTCACAGGAATTTATGTTTTTTTTCCCATGCTGAAGGAGTAGTCCTCCAGTTTTCAGCTACTCTGCTTCCATGGCCATTGCTAGGTACACAGTGCCATGAAGTTGTGCTGAGGTCACAATGTCAGTGTTGATTGGTGATGTCAAGTGCCTCAGAAAAAATATTCAGGGAAACATGGTGGCCCACTTTAGTGAGGGAGTAAGGGGGTTGGCATGACAGTGAGCTGGCAGACAGAAACACTTTTGAAACAACAGTTATTGCAGTTTGGTGTAAAACCTCTAGAAAGTGCACTTGAGGCTTGGATTATTTTTATTTATTTATTTATGTGAGGCAGTGAAAGAAGCGAGGGACACAGAAGATGCAGCGAGCAGTACTGGCCATACGGAGTTCATTGAGAAGTGTTTTATTTTGTTCCCAACTGCAAAAGAGGTGCAGATTTGTAATATTCCTTGTCCCCCGCTTGAAGTTGTACTACATAACAGAAGAGTGGTGGATTATATGACAATGTGAGCGAGCAAGCCTGCTGACTGGCCAAAAGGGGTGAGGGGGGTGGGGGAAAGTGTGCAGTTTCAGCTGCAAGTATGTCTCTGTGAGTGCTATTACTTTTGATGAAGTAGTGCCAGTGGGTGGTGACATAGAAACTATGTAGATAAATGGAGTGTGATATAATAACTGTGTAGATAAATAAATTTATCTTCACAGTGACTCAGGATAAATGGATTTATCACACTCCATTTATCCATACACCTGCTGCATAAGTTTATTTTCTCAGATGCGGAAACATTCTTTGCTTTGGTATTACCAGATGTACAATTTTTGTGTTTTTGCAGCTGCATAGAAAACGAAAATGCTGCCTGTAAACACAAAATGCAGAAGACAGTATTTTTGTCTGTGTGGGGAGTTTTTCAGAGCATGAGTTAGTTGTACAGTACATAAAGACTTAGTCCCTAGGCCATGTCAGGCCTTTTGAAAACTGTCCCCCGCTGTCTTGTACAGGAGTGTTAGGAGAGGAGAATTCTAGTTCACAGCCAGTGAGAGGCTGACTTCATTTATCTTTAGAAGTTAAAAAAAAGTAAAACTTATCATGATTCTCTCTCAATAACTTGTGTGTATTATAATAGGTCAATAAAGCCTCCATACTGTGTCTCTTATGGTAAATGAGTCTCTTCTCTTAAGGTTTGAGCAATCAGAATTGCTCAATTTCTCCTCTTGGTCCTGTCACCCAAACCTTAACCCTTATAGTCCTTATCCCTTAAAGTCCCTTATACTATAACAGACAATTTGCGAAGGTCCTATTAAATTATAATAGCATATAGATCCGTCTATCATAATATAAAAACAATTCAGAAGAGAGTAATACAAATTGTAGATGGTATGAGAGATGTATGTTACTAGGACAATGTAACTCAATGCTGTAAACTGTCACAACTGTGCCCAAGTTTTGAAAATCAGACAGCAGTTGTGGCAAAAGGAAATGATGCAGCTGTGTCAAAGAATACTATAAACTAGCAGCAAGGGGGAGTCTTGGGAACAAATTAAACTAACATGACTTCAAATGGATTATTGAATTCACTAGAAGAGGAATGTATAATAGTACTGAATGCAAGAAGTCTTAATGCCATCAAGACTTCTGAGCCTAAAGCTGTGATGTGTAGGGACAAATTGGACATTGTGGCAGTGATGAAAACCTGGTGGGACAACTACAGTGACTGGCACTAAAAGATAGAAGGGTATTCACTCTATTCCAAAGACAGAAATAACAAAATAGATGGAGGTGTTTCCTATATCGCACAGTGTCAGTGGCTCAGTAGGTAGCACACTCACCTCTGAGGCCTGGAGATCAGAGGGCTGTGGGTTCAGTTCCCACATCTGGCACTTCTGTTAATATCCCAGTACTGACAATGTAGTGCAGCATGAGAGGGGTGCTGCACTTCTGAGGTGCCGTCTTTCAGATGAGACGTTAAACTGATGTCCCATCTGCCTGGACTGGTGGTAGTTCAGGTGGATGTTAAAGATCCCATGGCACTTATCGAAAAAGAGTAAGGGAATTTCCCCGGTGTCCTGGCCAAATTTCCCTCATTCGCTGAAAATACCACCAACAGCTTAATCTGGTTCAAGGTCAGTTGGCATTCATCTGTATCCCCCTCCCCTGGGTCATGCCTGGAAATAGGCAGGATTTGTCTAGTGCACTTACCCACTCAACAAAACTAAATAAAAAAAAAACAATTTCTAAAAGGTAACATAGACTGCATCCTGGAGTTCCCTTCTACCACAGAAAGGCCAGACATAGAAAGCATATGGGTTAAAGTCATCGTAAATAAGAGCGGCAAAAAATAATACTGGGTACCAGTTATAGGCCACCTAATTCAGCAAGGGGAGAACAATGAAGCTATAACAAAGGATATATTACATATGGCAGAATCTGAAGATGTCATATTTGGGAACTTTAACTTTCCTGGCATTAACTGGGATCCTCGAACTGGCTCCAATACAACTGAAAATTACTTTATTGATTCAATAGCATTAGAGGGAATAACCCAGCTAGTAACCGTCCCAACAAGAGGTGCAAATATATTACATTTGATATTAACCAGCAATCAGAACTTGATATATGAAATCACAACCGGTTGTCCTTTGGGAGAAATGATCATAAAGTAATTAAAAGCAGACTCAAATTTGCCATATAGAAGCCAGATAAATTAAACCCCATTAAGAAATACAATAAAACAGACTTCATAAGTCTAAATAAGCATTTTGATAATATTGATTGGGATGATGAGTTGAATGATACATCAACTGAGGAAGGTTGGACTATCTTAAAAAAAATAATACTCACTGCAGAAAGTAAATTTGTACCTACTATAAAAAAACATAATAGAAATTAAGAATTCCACTTTGGTTGACTAGATTATTAAAGAAACAAATCAATGCAAAGGAGAGGGCTTTTTCAAAACTATAAAAATATAAAGCTCAAGAAAACTATACAAAATATAAGACAGAAATAAAAATATCTAAAAGGATAATTAGAGGAAAAGTGCAAGCTGGAGTTTAAAATAGTCCATTTAAAGGACAATAACAAAATTTCCTATGCCTATGTCAGTAGCAAAAAAAAAAAAGACAACACAAAAACTAGGCCGTATCGCTATAAATAATAGAACATCTATGAATGGGAACATAATTGCTGAATCATTTAATAACTACTTTTATTCAGTTTACACCCACAAGTCAAATATTAGATGTGATTTTCATGAAGGAACTTGCACAATTCCCTTTACTATTGAAGAGATCAGGATGGCATTAAAAAAAACTGAGGGTACAATTGGCAGCAGGACCTGAAAATATTAGTCCAAAACTACTAGTAGAAACAGCAGCAAGTCTTCTTAGACCAATAACAGTTATCTTTAACAAATCTATTACATCAGGACAGGTCCCAAGTGAATGGAGAACATCAATAGTGGTCCCAATTTTTAAGAAGGGAGGAAAAGATAGTGTGATGAATTACTGGCCCATCAGCCTAATGTCAGTCCTCTGTAAAACAATGGAACAGTTGGTCAAAAATAGGGTCAAGCATGAACTTGCACAACTTGATTGTATGGATAATAACCAATACAGAGCCACCCAAGGTCACTCATCACTACTAATCTGATCCCATTTTATAATAATATTGGTGATAGTTTTGATAAAAACATTTCTGTCTATGTAATCCTATTGGATTTCAAAAAAGCCTTTCAATGAAGTTCCACATGCAGAACTTATAGAAAAACTAAACAACATAGGGCTAAGTATCTCAAATATTAGATGGATTAATAACCGGCTGTCTGGAGAAACCAGTGAATGAGAATAGGTGGTCATCTCTCTACCAAGGGGGAAGTATGTAGTGGGGTTCTGCAGGGTTCGATCCTTGGACTAACATTTTTTAACATGTTCATAACTGATATTAATAAAAAATTAAAAAACATAACAGCAAAATGTGTGGATAATACAAAAATTGGGGAAGAGGTTGATACAATAACAAAACAAGAATCATTAACAAAAGATCTAGAGATGCTAGAAGTGTGGACTAAAGAAAACAAAATGTCCTTGAATCCTAGTAAATGTGTGCTAATGCACATGGGAAAAGCAACCACAAAATAAAGTAAAAGATGCAAAACCATATACTAAAAAGCAGTATCAAAAGAGAGATATCTTGGAATACTAATAAATTATTCCTTTTCCCCCAGCTGGCCACTGTGAAAAGATTACACAAACAGTGAATATGTTAATGAACTGTATTAAATGTTCATTCATTAATAAAAGTGAGCATTGTATTCTACCTTTATATAAAATGTATATCAGACCCCATCTGGGTTTCTGTTCTCCCTCTTGGAACCCCCAATTAAAAAAGGATATTAATGTAATCGAACAAGTGCAACAAAGGGTCACAAAACTCTTTCCTAACCTAAGGCACGTCACATACCATGAAAGATTAGCAAAAAACGGATTAGTAACCCTTGAGGAAAGACATAGTAGGGGGGACTTGTTACAGCTATACAGAATCCAATCCTAACCACTCAATACAGGTTCCAATTTGTAAAGTGGAGTGCAAATTAAGTAAGCCATGAAAAACAGCTTGCTATCACAAAAACAAATCCACATAAAAGGGATAATTATTTTACTATCAGGGCAGAAACATAAAACTTCAATATATACAAGGGCAGGTTACTTAGACACCTCAACTGGGTGAGAGGACATATATAACTCACACACAAAATTGTGGGAGACACTCTTGATGGACCTTGGCCTTCTTGTGTCTTACACGTCTAGTAACCTAGTGACTAATAATGGGTTTGATGCAGGGCATGACACATGCCCTGCATCACACTTTCAAAATCTGGGCACCAATTTTGTTCTCAATTAAGAAAAGAAGATTATGAAATTATATAGATTTCTGACATTAGTAAATGGTAGATATACAGTGCCACAGCAGTGGTGTATACATTGTGTAAATGAACCATGTCATTTTGTGATAAATATTTATTGTGTCTTAAAGCACATATTATTACGCTTAGAACCAAGTTAATTCCCACAGAACATGCTATTGGCTTTTAAAATCTGGAAATAGAATGCAGGGAACAAAGGGTCAGAGTAAGAATTTACAATGGAAAGAAAGGTTGTAAGCTAATGCAAAGTACAAGATTTATAAAAAGTATTATAGATTGTATGTTATATATCAAATAACTAATGGGTTGTAGTGGAATAACATATTATTTGCACCACATGATTAGCAAGATCTACATAAATAACTCTTGGCTGTGCCACTTGAGTGAGTTATGGGTCTTACCAGTGGAGATAAAGGTGTTATTCTACTGCAACCCATTAAATATTCCTATAGTTCCATTTAATCAGATAAAGCACCTAAATACTTTCATATCAAACCATAACATAACTAGAAGACACAAGTGGGCAATTAAGGGATGGATATTTCGAAAAAGATATTTCACAATAATACTACACAGAGTGGTGCATTTGTTCAATAGACTTTCATCTTATGTAGTATCAGCTAAATCAATCTGTACCATTAAATGAAATGTAGATTAGCAGCTATAGGAACAGAGAGCCATGGGAATGTCCACTCAGTTGGTTAGAAAAGCCCTGGAAGAGGCAAAGATATTTCTTTCCTATTTTTGAATGTTCATATCTAATCTACTATTTTGTTGGCAGTTGTGGACATGTATTCTACAAGTTTTAAAAGGATGTCCCTAATAAAAAGCAGATCCAACAAGGTACTGTAATTTAATAACTGGTAGTGTGTGATATCAACCACAAATCATACCCTTCAGTTCTCCGTATCAACCCAGTGTGACACCCCACTGTGCCGATATAGAGAAAATGTCAGCTTAAAGAGTCTCATGGAAAGCCATTATGCTGTCATAGAACGCCTTTGTATCACCCTATGTCAGACTCGTAGTATTATCACTAAGTGCTGCTAACAGCTCAATAAACATTCTTGCTGAAAAACCTTCTAATGTTTTCAGATTACCAGTCATGTCTGTTGCTAAGCATCGGTAGCAGCTCCAGTCATACCACCAGAATGCTTACCGAGTCTGCATTTTTTTCTTTGTCAATTTTTTTTAAGGGGGTCAGATTTATACATGACCCTAACAGATATTATAAAAAAAATATGGATGATTGTGTGAAAACTCATTATTAACACAACTTTGGTTACTTTGCATGTACAAACAACTTGTCCTTTGGTCTTGTGGTTTATGTGGAAAACATTCTTAAGGAGTGTAAAAAAAAAATTATATCGCACAGTCACCCATACAGTAGTCTATATATAATAATTGGCCCATCATGTTTTTCTATGGAGATGGCCAGTTATTATTTGTTGTAATAGCAAATTTGTGCTCACTCACTGAACAAACTATTTTGGATGCTTTTTAGTGAGTCAGCAGTCCATATTTGAAATTATTACTGAACAGCTCATCAATACATATTTGTCTGGTATTTTTTGTCTTCATGACTTACTTAAGATCCATCTTGTCCTTTGCAGTTTACTTGTATAATGGACATCTACCCTCTATCAAGTCCCAGTGCTATTCCCACTATGACTACGTTATCTACCCGACCTGACTCCTGGCTCTGAAAAGCAGTACTTTTACAAATATGCTTCTACAGATGGTAGCGTGCTACTGTCTAGACCACTATAAAAATGTAATATTGCCACAATCTAATGTCCCTCACACATGACTTCCCAAAACCATTATTAGCACTGATGTCGACCACAAAATAACAACAGTGTACAATAAGAGGGGAGTGAACAGAAGGCACCGGTAAATGGGGGTAATATAGAAGTGGTGAGGGACAAAGTTGATGTCCTGTAATTATATAAAATATGACCTGGGGTGGTGGGCATGGAACTCGAGTTTAACACACACCCTTGGTGTTTGATGCTTAAATAAACCTGTTGAGCTTCACTCTTGGGGTTTATGTAGCATCACACACCTTGGGTTGTATTAAATTATCATACTGCACACCGCCAGATGCATTATTCTTTATTTATTACTCAACATATCGTGAAATTTTGGATAGCCATAGCAATTATTTTGAAGGGATGCTTTAATTGCTCTGTGAGGATACTGGCATTGCACAGCTCCTAATTATCTCTTTTCTACCTAGTAATATTTTACTTCATGCTATCATATTCATAGCCTTACTAATGACCTTGTAGCCTTTCTAATATGCACATAATGCACATTTTTTTCAACTGCTATAAAAACTGCAAAATACTAGTGGATATCATTGCATCAAACATTTGTCTAGCTCAAAACTATTAACAGCCTCTGGGAAAAATGAGGTAGTAGTTTGTCGAATGTAAATGACTAGCGCCATAAGAGATATTTTCTTGAATTAAGACTTAATTGCAGCCAGTTTCTGCATGTAAATATATAATACTGTTGGCTATAGTGTGTAATTCCTGAATTAAGAGAAAATATAAATAAAGACGGTGTAACATAAATCACATTGAGTGTTGTCATTAAACTGAGGAATTAGTAAATATTATAAAATGTTCAGAATCAAAGATGTGTCACATATAATATAGTCCATCATAACACTCGAGGGCTGCTGTATGATTGCGGCTTGCTAACAGATTAATCTGTAATGTGAAGATGTTGTGAATATTATTCCATTTGGTTGCTCAAATATAATTAAGCAATAGTATATGACAGGGTGTGGGACATCATGATATTGTCATGCCTTAGGTGCATTGTGACTCACAAGGCAATGTCTAATGCCTTCAGTCACCCAAGAAGTGACTATGTCCCATGTAATAACACACACTGGAGTTTATTATTCTGATTATAAAATGGACACAAACTTCTTTAAATGGCTGCTCTTGTTAATCAATTTTGAACCATGATGATATACCAATATATTGTCATGGGTCAAAGATCGCTTCAGAAAGTCAGCTTACAGGATTTCTCCTATTGCTTTTATAAGTCAAGAATATCTGTTTCAATAAGTACTGCATTTTCCCTCTCCTATGATTTGTGGGGTTGCCTTTAAAGTTTGTAAGAACTATGGGACAGATGATGTCAGAAATTTAAATTCCTCTGTTCCATCAGTTTGGTCAAGTACTGCAGAACATTTTGTAAAACAAAATCCAGTTTCATCAGTGTCCAAAGTCATAGGGAACACATACTCTTTGAGTCCAGGATCTCCTTAAAACAAACATCAAATAGAAAATGTGCTAAACTTTTTATGGTTTTGTGACATGCTGCTGAGTCTGCAAAATGCATCCTCAAATCTTGCCTATGTTGGTTACTGTAACTAACATAGCAAAATACTAATTTAAAGAGCCACTGATGCTGTTGGAATAGTTTTAAAAAATGCTATATGTATCCACAGTTCAGTGTATATTTCATACATTTTTTTTTTCTGTAAAGAAATACCTACCTTTAATTTTTTTATAATTAAGGATTTTGCATGAAAATATGATCTCCGTACTGTCTGCTACAGCATCTCATCTGCACCTGACATCACAATTCTCTTTTTATGACATCACAATCTGTTGCTGTGGAAATAATCATGATAATTATATCAGCACTTGACAATCATCCAGAGCCAATAATCTCTAGGGACAGTGATCTTGTGTTCCTCCAACTACCCACAGTAATAAAGAAAAAGGTGGAATGAGTTACAGAAAACATATGGCGTCAAGGGCTATTGAAAGTCAGGTTCATTAGGTCTGTTCTAACTCCCCAGTTTGTTAGCATGAATAAATCAGAATGCTGTGCAACATGTGTTAATTAATGTGGATTCCATACCAAATCTCTTACCCATCTTATCCTGTAGTTCCCTTGGTAACCATAAATATGTCCAGGCTTACAGTGAAGGCATGAGCTATCTTCATATCCACTGTCTCCACTGGTAGGCTGTTCCATAGGTTCACCGTACTCTTGAAGGAAATGTGAATCTTAAAGTTACCCCTAAATGTACCACCTCTGAGCTTCAGGGTGTTTCTCTGTGTCCCACTGGATCAGGACATCAATCTTGTTGATACCCTTGATTATACAGGAGCCTAAGCTCATGGTCCCTCTCAGCCTTCTTTTTCCAAGGTGAACATGAAAATGGTCACCAGCCTCACCTCATAGATTTGGCCCTACCCCCAACCATACTTCTGAATATTTTGATGGTCACTTGCTGTATTCTATTGACTATATCAATGTCCTTTTGTATTAGGGGACCCAGAACTGCCACTGCTGTTAATTGGTAGATGTAATGTAATAAAGATGAATGTGCTACCAAAACTGCTGTTCCTCTTCCAAACCTTGCTCATTATGTAGCAGAACACTTTTTTCAGGCCATAGACAAGGGACTATGTAGATTTATCATGACACATAAGAAACCAAGAATAAGGAAACTGTTGAAAGGGGCAGGTGGCATTGCATTACAAAATTTCAGGTATTATTTTAGTACTGCAAAAAATGTCCAGGTGCAGGATTGGTATTCATGAGAACCAATGGTAAACAAATATTTGGAACAGGAATTGCATAATTTTCCAAATACTTGAGTGTTGCATTCAGGTATTGGTAGTAGAAAAACACAAAAGAATGTTGATTTCAACTCAAACATCCTGTGAATATTGAAAAACAGCATATGATATGCTGAACTGGATAATGCAGATTTTGTTGCTAACTCCAGTCTATTGAGATTGGACTTTGAAGCCATCACTAATCGATGAAGGCGTGCAACACTGGCAAAAGGCAATGATATTGGGGTTACAAATTCTGTTCCGAATTGACAATCTGATTTCATTTGATCAGATATAAGAGACGTTCCATATCCCTATACAATATTTTTTCAAGATCCTTAAAATAAGGTATTACATACAGGCAATCAGTTGTTCACCAAGAATGTCATATATTCAGGAGATGCTGTTTATACTGACCAAAACAAAAAAACTATTTCTTTAACATACTTCACGACTGAAAAATAGGTCCTAAAGAGTTAACTGTATTAATACCAAAATGAGAAGAATGTTTAGCACACCGTTATTGGAAAATACTTGGTCAAATATATTAATGTATCCCATCTCAGAATTTTACTCCAAAATTACTAGACCGTAATTACTTTTGCCAAAGCAAACCACAATTCTTGTTGCTGTTTGAATTGCATAATAGTTTTAAAACATATTATCATAGATTAATGTTTCATCTCCCCATTAATTTAACCATTAACTGATTTTAAATCTGCATCACAGCATACACAGGACCACTTAGAGCACTCAATAACAAATTTTTCAAAATATGCATATGTATGTATCTATGCCAACAAACCCCATGATTTAATACATTGGTCCTGATTCTCAAAGGATTATTCCTGGCGTAAACTGACTTGCACCAAAAAAAAATGGTGCAACTAGCAGTTTATGTCAGGAGTTTTATCATTCGGTATTCTGCAAAGGAGCCTGTGACATGTCACAGGCTGCTTGCACCAAAGTGGACTTACGCCACCAGTTATGCCATAAACCCCCTGCAACATGACATTAGGGGGTTTATGGCAGCAGTTGTTCCCTATTCTGGGAAGGTAGCCTCCAAATTCCTGATTTTGCTATTCTGAAACAACCCCAGGAGGACATCTGTCAAAGTACAGCTGCACCAGCAAATAGCTGGTGAAGGTGTACTTTGTGTCCACCGGGGTTGTGCCAATGTGCAGCTAGCCTTGATCCCCCAATATATGCAAGCCCCAGCCCCAATCAGTAGGAAAAGCCCTGCAGTACTATTGAATCCCCCCGCCCCAGTTCCCCAATTAAGAGTAAAAAAAAGACTGCAGGGCTATGGGACCCTCCTGCCCCCCATCCCCCAATAATGAGTAAATAAAAGCCCCACAGGATTATGGGACCCCTGCCACCCATCCCCAGTCAGTGACTGACACAGCCCACCTCTCACTTCGGCCAGCCATGGACTGAGCTCCATATAGAACGTGTACTACTGTAAATAGTACATGGTCAATGAATGACAGCTCATTCATTGAGCACATACTATTTACAGTAGTATCACTCATCCAGAGCTCAGGTCAGTGGCTGGCCATGGAGATGAGAGGTGGGTCAGCCAGCCAGTGATCAGACAGGTATGGGAGAGGAGGGTTCAGCACTGCTGGGTGGGGGCAACTAGACTACCTGGGATACCAGGAATATGAGTTTGGTTTTACAGTGTGCAATACCACATAGACATGATTTAGGGGATTGGGGCAGGGAGGCAAGATCAGCCCTGCAGAGCTCTTAACTATAGATTATGGGGATCATGACTGGGGAGGGTCAGATAGCCCTGCAAGGCTTTTCAGACTTGGGAACTGGGGCTGGGGGTCACTTGTGCACTTCAGTGTACATACTGCCAGCTTGCAGCCAACTGTTCAGGTATGCCTTCTGTTTTGCGTACTGGTACAATTGGCGCAGGTCACAGGATTTAGCTGTAAGGACCCTACCCCTTACAAAATCAGGTGCAGGGTCCATGGCATGACTGCGCCCCTCACATGTTGCAACTTGCGACATGCGTAGGGGTGCTTGTAGAATTGGCCACATTATATGGTGATTAGAAAAGCTCATGGTGAATATATTCCATCCAACTGTTCATTTTGCAACCTGCCATGTACAGTATTTAGAATGTGCATACAATTCTTCCTTGGTAATGTAAATCTCTTATAACAAGAGTCTTATATTAGTTCACCACAATTTGTAATGTTTATAATAAAGACATATACCTGTGCTGTTTAGCTTTGTGGTGATGTTTGTTTTTCAACAGTTTTCATATTTCTGAGAGGACATTTCAGACAAAGTTTTCTAATACTTCCTTGAAATAATCACTTAAAATAATTGATTAGGACAGGTGCAATAATGATTTGGATAGTGTATAAGTGCTGTTTAAATTTCATACATCTTACAAGCCTTATTTCAACATTCTGTTACATAAATGTTTTTTTTTTCAATGCCAGTTCCTTTGTTAAATCCTATTTAATGAAACAGATATTAGGAAAAGCCTTTTACGCATATACCCGATAATGAAACAGCTGTAATCTTGATGATACAAAGTGCTAACTCAGCCCCCTGTGCACTTACCTAACAGTTTGACAGTGTGTGTGGCAGCATTCAGTATTATTTGCTCTCCCCTTGCAGAAATAATATGAAATGTTTTTATGCTGCACACATAAAACTTCCCAAGTGATATGCATACTGCAAGTATAATTCAAATGTTAAATTGGAACTGATTGCATGCATATGGGATGCGTGCAGCAAGCAAGTGTGGACACCATGATTGTTATGTTAAATTGGGAAAGACTGCATGCATGTGGCATGTGTGCAAAAAGCAAGTGGTCACTGATAACTGCACACGTAAAAGGTAAGCGACTTGCTCAGGATCATACCATACACAAATGGGGGTTGATGAGATTCAAACCAAGGTTTTCATGCCTTCAAGTCCCTGGCTTGCAGTTCAGTGCCTTTAACCACTAAGCCATACTGTCTGCACACATAGGACTCACTTGTACTTCAATACATACTGTATCTGAATATATCTGCACACATGCTGCATGTTTGTAGCCACTGTTATGCTATTCAGTTTTCTTCTCTCCCTCATCTCAGTTTCACAGTTGAACTGTACGCATACCAATGAAAACACATGTGATTTTTACAACCCCAAATACGCAAACCTACCCACAAAACCACTTAATTACTTCAGTCTGGTCTGTACACCTACTATTTTCTCTCCATAGTTCTGTATGCTTCCATGCAAACAGACTTTAAGGTGCAAACACAAAAAGTAGCAATAACTCGACACACGCCCATAATGCCAGACCCCTCCACACATGCACACACACACACACACACACACACACACACACACACTGTAGCAGATATGGCCATGCTGCTACAGATAACCCACCAAGTATAGATATAAGTAAAAAGTTTCTCACTTGAGTACTAGGGAGACAGAGGCAGGAGTCTTTAAGAAAGGATGTCCATGGGTCAGAGTGCTGGGGCGTACCTCTTGAAATGAATGGAGTTATTTTTTTATTACTATTTTATATGTTATGATGCTGAGTTGTAGAATAATGAAGTCCACTTTTCTACTAACAAGGCCCTTGTTAGTCGAGCGGTGGCCTTCATTAATCTCCAACTCTCCATCAATAATGTTAAAAATAGTAATAAAAAAATAGCTCCATTCATTTCAATGGTGCACACCCCTGCAGTTACCTTTGCCCTTTGTCATAATGTGCCTGAGTGTGGTGATGTGGAGTTCAGCTTCACTGGGGTAGGGGGCATAAGCCTGACTATAGTGGGCCTCCAATAGTCTGTGTATACTATACCACTCAACTGATCGTGAGTGCAAGGGACAGCTATAGAATGTCTGTAACATCTCTAAAAGGTACAACTTATTTGTTTTGACTGAAAAGTGGTATGAAAATCAGGAAAAATTCAAATTTATAAGATTCATTTGTTTATACAGTACCCCAGAGCAGTACATCAGATTTGGGCTTATACCCATTCAGTTACTAACTAACTTTTTTCCTGGCTGAAGTTCTCTGCCCTCCCTCCCCAAAAAAGGACTTTGTCTCGATTTTTCTCTCTGACTCCATTCCATTCAATACCCATCCCTTATGGATCATGAAGCCACCTAAATGTGACGAAATGTGAAAAACATCAATATTTCAGTCCTTCCTCCTTCCCCAATCCCCCTGTAAAAAAAGTATTTACTTTTACTTACCTGGTCACATGGCCAGAACCTGCAGCTTGGTGCAGTGTACCACTAGCCCAGTTTTCAGTATGCTCCCCCTCTCTCTTTCCACCAGAAGTTGGATGCTAGAACCAATCATCACAGTTCCCCAATGTAGTCCTTGACCAATTCACCTAACCATCTGAAGCCACTCAACCTGGGTTGCTTGCTTCTTGTTTTGTTGCTGCTGTGGCTTATGCTGCACTGCACTGATCAAGACCTATGAAGGCCACCCATACTGCTGTCACCACTGCTGCTAAGTCTAGCTTTCTGCCGTGGGGATCTGTGCTGTTTTTTTTTTTTGCAAGGCAAGCCTAGTAGTGTAAATAGGTATCCTAGTCTTGAGTTTGCTTCTAGCTCACCCTCTGCCCCTTCAGCCACCAGGAGAGGCAAAGACACACTAAGAGTAGACCAACAAAAATATGCTGCCACAACACTGCTATTGAGAGTTCAGTGCTCACGGACTCCGCCAAGCTGTAGTGTGCAGTCTGTCAACTCTGTGGCAGGAAAGTCAGTGTCGCACTTGCAAGACTCATGCACTCTTTTTTGGCTGGAGCTCATCCACATCACATGTGATTGTGCCACTGCTAATAGGTGGAGAGAGTGGACAACACAGCACAGACACAGTCAAGTCTGGAGAGTACCTGCAGCATGAGCACACAAAGGCCAGGTGGGTACTTAATTGTGCAAAAGATTAAATCCAATTCTGCCACACCATAAGAACAACCTAGGCACAAATACGAGGGGAAGGGGGCAAGTGTCCCCCTCTGCCCTACTTAAATGGCATCCCTACTTAATGATAGAAATTTATTGTCAGGTGCTAATGCAATGATTTCCACTGTTTTATGAGGTACTGTATCTCCATGTTTCATAATGTACCCTGATCATCATGTGGGTTAATGTCCCACATTGTCCCTTATTTTGAGTGTCCATGTCCCTCATTACAGTGAAACAATGTGAGGTATGGTGCATGCTTCCAAGACCCTACTCAGCACAAGGAGTTCTGGGCATGGCCTTTGCTAGGCAATATGCTCAATACAGAATAACAAATAGAAAGTGAGATGAAACAGTCATGGAGAAACACATTTGTAGCACTAAATATGCGTAAGGGATTTGCATGGTCCAAAACAAAAAAGATAGGCTTCACAGTACAGAGGCCCCTCTTCATACATCTGGAATGGGGGATACCGACTGGCTATATCCTAGGCATTTAATGCAGTAACCAAACAATACTTTACAAATTAATGGTGATTTAATGACAAAAAACAATAGCCATTAAACAAGTTGCAAAAAGATCAGAATTAGTGAGTTTACCTAATTTTTATGGGAATTCAAATAAAAATGTATTATAATGATTCTAATTGCTAGTAGTAGTGCACAAAATAGAAACTTATGTGTTTTTTTTGATGAGATTTGCACCAGTTTAGCAAGCAAGTAAGCATGCAGCATGGGAACCTGATGTAATTTTCAGAAGATGTTCACACCAGCTTACCTGCTGCGCACATGTCAAGCTTGCAGCATGCGAACCTGATTTTATTTTTTGACCTGGTTCACTTAGGATCACTTTGTGTATGTGATCTGCATGCAAACATTGAACAATTAAGCATGTGGCATGCATTCTGCATGTACACAGCACGCCTATATTTCTGTAAGGGATGAACGCTGTCTAGACTACTATTCTTATGCTGTTGGGGCAGAAGCAAGGAAAGGGTTCATCCAATGATCACCATCAGATGTTTGACATCACTAATGATGTCACAACATCTGGGTAACCATCCACATTGTAGAAGCTTGCCTTTGCTAGGCAATAGAGTTGTGCAGCCTTGCACAAACAGCTGTCAGGGATGGACAGAAAAGCCCTTATGAATCTGATGCATGCTTTCCTCCCCTAGGTCCCAGCAGTTCAAAATACTGTAAAATAAGGGAACAGCTGTTTGCACTATATTAGTGGTATGGGACTGCCCCACCAGTCAGCACTAGGAGTGCCATTAGCAAATATTGTTGTTGCTAATATAAGCAACATATTCCAGCTGCATGAATTAGTGTGTCAGCAGGTACCAGCATGGCATGTACACTACATTCCCTTATTTTAAAATGTTGGCCAGTCGACACCTCATTTACCAAAGAAAAAAATTTACGATGAAGAACTATACACCATGCGTTTATCTTAATATCTTCAGGTTTGTCTCAGAAACCATAGCAATGGTTCTTCATATTCCAAAGAGGTAAACAAGGGCTCATTCTAGACCCTGGCAACATGAGGCCAAAACTGTTAAATGTAAGGGCGGTCCAGAATACATGTTCTTTAGTTTCCAGGGAAGCTGTGCACTCTATCTGCTATGAAAGTGTTTCTCTGTTCCGTTATGTTTTTGGTTATTCTGTACCTCTGTCAATCATAAACACTTAGCCATAATACATTTCACATCCATGGGGTTATCTAGCTGTCTATCAGCATTTCCAGTTGACTTTGTGTGGGTATCCCGTGACTTTGGTGACCGCGATTGGGCATCTACAGAAAGGCTGACTCAATTGCAGCACCTGTCATTGGGGTGACTGGGGAAGGTGTTTGACCAGATGGGGGGTGCATGAAATAGCGACATCCTGTTGCTACATGCCTATGTCCGTGGGGGGGAAGAAGCATGCAGAGCAATGGGTGGGATGGGACAGAGGGGTGGTAGGGGGTGGTGCCTTGGTGAGTTGTCGAGCTGCTTCCATGGCATGGTGGTTGGGTTCAGTGCTGGGGTAGGAATGGTGCTGAGTTCTGGTCAGGGCACAGGTACATTTTGTTGTGCCCAGCCTGATTTTTTTTGTGTGTGTGTTTGCACCCCACTTGATATGCAGCCCCCTGGAGTTGAAAATCCTTAAGTATGGGGTGTAGGGGTGAAGCTCCCCTAAGGAGGGGGATGCAGCCCCCCACATAAAGTGGAAAATCCCAACTCCCTAGTGCTGTTTTGCAGTGCTGTGGGAGTAAATTGCCAAAATATTTTTTCGGCGATGTGCCGTCACCCTAACGGCCTTCATCAATCGGTGATCGCTGTTATCACATAGATACTTTTGTGTGCCCCCTTCCCCCATTTTGTAACACAACTGAGTGTAGCTGAGAAAGAATTATGAATAATTCTATTGTGCAAATGTTTTTTTTTTTGCTGAGATTCAATGTCATTTTTTTGAACTGAATGTGACATATAGTCAGGGAGCTGTGAAAGGACAACCTCCAGTGGCCATTTAAATGTCCCCTGCTCCAATAGAGTCAAAAGAGGAACAAACCAAAATGAAATGAATGAACCCATGTGCCAGCCTTCCCTTTAATAAAATTACTCAAATCTGAAAAGAAGAAAATACTGTAGAAAAGAAACTTCCAGGTTCACCACACCTAAACCTTTCTCTTTAATAGGCAGGTACAGTATAATACATCACACTTGATGGGATTTAACCTGCTTCCCCAAAGCAGGTAGAAGCAAGCATTTGTCAATACCAGATGTTGATTGCATTGGTCTGTTGAGCTCGCTCAGTGTCCCTGTGTCACTCGCTCATTCTGTTTCTCCTGGTGCTGCAGGCTGCACCTGTGTATGGGGTTCCTGGTTGCGTTGGCAGTTTTTTCTGCCCACAAAGAAATCTGCAGCTGTTCTGACAGAGCTGTGTTGAGGTGGGTCACTCGATCTCTGTCAGTTGCTCATTCTGTTTCTGCTGGCACTGCAGGCTGCCCTTTTGTACTGGGCTCCTGCCTCTGTTGGCGACTTTTTCTGCCCACAAAGTAATGTGCTGCAGTCCTGACATAGGTACATTGAGCTACCTCACTATCCCTCTCTCACTTGTTCTGTTTCTGCCAGTGCTGCAGGCTGGCCATTTGTACAGGGCTCCTGCCTGCATTGCCGCCTTTTTCTGTACACAAAGCAACCTTCAGCAGTCACGATAGAGGTCTGTTGAGCTCACTCACTCTCCCTCTCTCACTCGCTCATTGTGTTTGTCCCAGAGCTGCTGGCTGCCCTTTTGTACTGGACTTCTGCCTGCTTTGGCACCTTTTTCTGGCCACAAAGACATCCGCAGCTGTCCTGACACAGCTCCGTTGAGGTCGCTCTCTTCGCCTGTCTCACTCTCTTATTCTGTTTCTCCTGGTGTTGCAGACTTCTCTTTTGTACTGAGCTTCTGCCTGAATTGGCAGGTTTTGCTGCCCACAAAGAAATCTGCAGCTGTCCTGACACAGCTCCATTGAGGTGGGTCACTCCCTCTCTGTCACTCAC
Organism: Neoceratodus forsteri; assembly: GCA_016271365.2. Classification (NCBI taxonomy): domain Eukaryota; kingdom Metazoa; phylum Chordata; order Ceratodontiformes; family Ceratodontidae; genus Neoceratodus; species Neoceratodus forsteri. The sequence goes on from CM028130.1 coordinate 244,599,890, forward strand.
TCATTCTGTTTCTGATGGCACTGCAGGCTGCCCTTTTGTACTGGGCTCCTGCCTCTGTTGGTGGCTTTTTCTGTCCACAAAGGAATCTGCAGCAGTCCTTACACAGGTCCATTGAGGTAGATCACTCCCCCTCTGTCACTTGCTCATTCCATTTCTGCCGGTGCCTCAAGCTGGCCTTTTGTACTGGGCTCCTGACTGTGTTGCCAGCTTTTCCTACTCACAAAGAAATCCACAGCAGTCATGTTAGAGCTCCATTGAGCTTGCTCACTGCCCTTCTCACTCTCTCATTGTGTTTCTCCCGGCAAAGCAGGCTGCCCTTTTGTACTGGGCTTCTGCCTGCATTGGCACCTTTTTCTGCCCACATAGAAATCTGCAGCTGTCCTGACAGAGCTCTGTTGAGGTTGCTCACTCCGCCTGTCTCACTCACTCATTCTGTTTCTCCTGGCTGCCATTTTGTAGTGGTCTCCTGTCTCTGTTGGTGCCTTTTTCAGCCCACGAACAAATCTGCAGCAGTCCTGACAAAGCTCCGTTAAGCTCGCTCAGTTCCCCTCTCTCACTCACTCATGCCGTTTCTGTCTGTGGTGCATGCTGCCCTTTTCTACTGGGATCCTGCCTGCATTGCTGCCTTCTTCTGGGCACAAAGAAATATGAAGCAGTCATGATAGAGCTCCATTGAGCTTGCTCACTCACTCCCCCTCTCTCACTTGTTCGTTCTGTTTCTCCTGCCACTGCAGGCTGCCGTTTTGTACTGGGCCTGTGTACATTGCTGCTTTTTTTCTACCCACAATGAAAACCACAGCAGTCATACCAGAGCTCCATTGAGCTCACTCACTCACTCCCCTTCCCTCACTTGCTCATTCCGTGTCTCCCACTGCTGCAGGCTGCCCTTTTATACTGGGTTCCTGCCTGCATTGGTGGCTTTGTCTACCTACAAAGAGATATGCAGCAGTCCTGACACAGCTCCGTTGAGGTCGCTCACTCACCCTCTGTCACTCGCTCATTCCATTTCTGTGGGGGCTGCAGGCTGGCCTTTTGTACTGGGCTCCTGCCTGCATTGCTGCCTTTTCCTGCCCACAAAGAAGTCCACAGCAGTGATGATAGACCTCCGTTGAGCTTGCTTACTACCCCTCTGTCACTCGCTCATTCTGTTTCTGCTGGCACTGCAGGCTGTCCTTTTGTACTGGCCTCCTGGTTGCATTGGCACCTTTTCCTGCCCACAACAAAATCCACAGCTGCCCAACAGAGCTCTGCTGAGGTCACTCACTCTCCCTGTCTCACTCACTCATTCTGTTTCTCATGGCGCTGCAGGCTGGCCTTTTGTACTGGGCTTCTGCCTCCGTTGGCATTTTGTTCTTCCCACAAAGAAATCTGCAGCAGTTTCAACAGAGCACCATTGGCCTCACTCACTCCCCCTGTCTCACTTGTTCATTCCATTTCTGCCCATGGTGCAAGTTGCCCTATGGTACTGGGCTCCTGACTGCATTGCTGCCCTTTTCTGCCCTCAAAGAAATCTGCAAGCAGTCATGATAGAGCTCCATTGAGCTCGCTCACTCACTCCCCCCTCTCACTTGTTCATTCTGTTTCTCCTGCTGCTGCAGGTTGCCCTTTTGTACTGGCCCCTGCATGCACTGCTACCTTTTTCTGCCCACAAAGAAATCAGCAGCAATCCCAACAGAGCTCCATTGAGCTCTCTCACTCCCCCTCCCTCACTTGCTCATTCTGTGTCTCCTAATGCTGCAGGCTGCCCTTTTGTAATGGGTTCCTGCCTGCATTGCTGGCTTTTTCTGCCCACAAACACATCTGCAGCAGTCCTGAGAGAGCTCCGTTGAGCTCGCTCACTCCCCCTCTCTCAGTCGCTCATTCTGTTTCTGCCAGCGCTGCAGGCTGGCCTTTTGTATTGGGCTCCTGCCTGCAAGGTCTCCTTTTCCTGGCCACAAAGAAATCTGCAGCAGTCAAGATACGCCTCCATTCAGCTTGCTCACTCCCCCTCTCACATTTGCTCATTCTGTTTGTCCCGGTGCTGCAGGATGCACTTTTGTACTGGGCTCCTGCCTGCATTGCCACCTTTTCCTGCCCACAAAGAAATCAGCAGCAATCCCAACAGAGCTCCATTGAGCTCACTCACTCCCCCTCCCTCACTTGCTCGTTCTGTGTCTCCCGGGACTGCAGGCTGCCCTTTTGTACTGGGTTCCTGCCTGTGTTGTCACCTTTTCCTACCCATAAAAACATCTGCAGCAGTCCTGACAGAGCTCAGTTGAGCTCGGTCACTCCCCCCCACCCCCCAGTCGCTCGATCCCAATCTGTCCCAAACACTGATTTCTGACAGCGACTGCAGTATTTTGCACTGGAAGCGTGAAATCACATTTCAGCCAGTATGTGAAAAATGACAGCTGTACTGTTCATAAGGAGGTGTGAACAAATGCCAGTGTTGAAAATCTGGCGTGAAAATATTACTAATTTGCAAACTTACAAGGGTGTGTGGCACTTGCACAGCACACACTCGTAACACAGTCATTTTATGGAGTTTCATCACGAAATTTTTAACACAGGCATTTTAGGACCTCTGCTCATGAACAGTGTCAGTGTTATTTACTTAATAGGTCCTGAACACCGATTTCACACAGCAACCACGCAATTGTGCGCCAGAAGAGCGAACACACATTTTGGCCAGGATGTGAAAAATGACAGCTGCACTGTTCATAAGGAGGTGTGGCAAAATGGCAATGCTGAACATTTGGAGTGAAAATATTCCAAAGTTGCGAAGGTACGAGTGTGCATGGAAACTGCGCAATGCACATTTTTAACACACTCATTTTATGGACTTTCATCACCAAATTTTCAACATAGGCATTTTAGGACCTCTGCTAATGAACAGTGTCACTGTCATTTTCATAATGTGTCCTGAACACAGATTTCCCACAGCGACCATGCTATTCTGCACTGGAACTGCGAAAACACATTTCAGCCAGGATGTGAAAAATGACAGCTGTACTGTTCATAAGGAGGTGCAGAAGAATGGCAATGTTGAAAATCTGGAGTGACTATATTATAAATTCGTGAACTTACGAGCGTGTGTGCACACTGCGCAATGCACACTCGTAACACAGTCATTTTGTGGAGTATCATCACCAAATTTTCAACATAGGCATTTTAGGATCTCTGCTCATGAACAGTGCCACTGTCAGTTTCTTAATCTCTGCAGATCACTGATTTCCCACACCAACCACGCTATTCTGTGCCAGAAGTATGAAAACACATTTTGGCGAGGGTGTGAAAAATGACAGTTGTACTGTTCACAAGGAGGTCTGTAAAAATGCCAATGTTGCAAATCTGGGGTGAAAATATAGCAAATTCGCAAAGTTACTAGTGTGCATAGCAACTGTGCAACGCACACTCGTAAAACAGTCATTTGTTTGGATTTTTCCCACCAAATTTGCAACATAGGCTTTTTGAGAGCCCACCTCATGAACACTGGCATTGTCGTTTCATTATTCGGTCATCAAAGCACTCGCAAACAGGCTAGAAGGAGGTGTGGAGCAACAATGTGAAATCATCAAAACTGCCATCACAGAGGCAACAAGCCTTTGTGTGAAGCAAATAAACAAATCAAAATGAAAGAAAAAGCCACTTTGGTTCTCAAAAGAGGTGGCTGTGAAAGTCAGGAAGAAAAATATAGCATTCCGAAGTATAAGGAAACACAGAAAGAGCAGGACAGAGAGCTGTACCAGTTAAGGCAGAAGGAAGCAGGGAGGGAGTCAGACTAGCAAAGGCCCAAACTGAGGAAAAGAGAGCCAACTCAGTTAAGAAGGGGATACAACCTTTTATAGGTACATCAGTGAGCGTAGAAAGACAAAGGGAGGGATAGTGAGGCTGAATAGAATGAACGGTGGGGGCAGAGGGGACAGTGAAAAGAAGGATACTGAATGAATATTTCTGCTCAGTATTCACAAAAGAGGAGGAAGTGCCTAATCCAATTAACAGAAGCACTCTTGATAGGGGGTCGATCTCAGTCCTTTCACAGAAGAAAGGGTTCTGCAAGAACTCCTAAAACTGAAGGTGGACAAAGCAATGGGGCCTGATGGAATTCACCCCAGAATTCTAAAACAATTAAGGGGAGAACTAGTGAAACCACTGGCTACTCTTTTTAATAAATCATGGGAGGATGGTGTGTGTGATTCCCCTTCACAAAAGTGGGACCAAGACAGAGACAGTAAACTACAGACCTGTCAGTTTGACCTCTGTGGTAGGGAAAGTGATGGAGTCACTTCTGAAGGAAAGAATAGTTGAGTACCTAGAGGCCAGTGGGGCACAGGACCCAAGGCAGCTTGGGTTCACAGTGGGAAGGTCATGTCGGATGACTCTAATAGATTTCTTTGACTGGGTGACCAAAGTAGTAGACCAGGGAGAGGATGTGGATATGGCCTACCTAGACTTTAGCAAGGCATTTGCCACAGTCCCACACAAAAGATTAATAGTCAAATTAACCAGCCTGGGAGTGGGTCCCAGGGTGGAAGCCTGGGTAAAACATTGGCTGAACAACAGGACACAGAAGGTAATTGTAAATGGAGTCCACTCTGAAGAAAGAGGGGTTACTAGTGGGGTACTGCAGGGCTAAGTATTGGGTCCAGTCCTTTTTAATGTCTTCATAAGTGACATTGCAGAGGGACTGGAAGGAAAATTATGCCTCTTTGCAGATGACACAAAGATCTGCAACAGGGTTGATACACAAGGAGATGTGGAAAGGATGAGAAGGGACTTGGCAAGGTTGGAGAAATGGTCGAAGTATGGCAGCTAGGATTCAGTGCAAGGAGTGCAAAATAATGCACCTGGGAAACAAGAACCAGGGAAGAATACACAATGGGAGGGAGGTAGTAACAACAACAAAAAGGAAGGGACCTGGGGTAATCATATCAGATGACCTTAAGGTTAGCAAGCAATGTGAGAAGGCAATAGGAGGGCTGGGGTATACGGGATACATAGGGAGAGGCATCAGCAGCAGTAAACAGGAAGTTGTTATCCCTCTGTACAGACAGTTGGTGAGACCCCATCTGGAGTACTGTCCAGTTCTGGAGACCCCATCTCCATAAGGACATAGACAGGATAGAGGCAGTCAGAGGAGGCAACTAAAATGGTGCAGGGTCTGCAAGAGAAGCTGTATAAGGAGAGACTAAAGTAGCTTAATATGTATACCCTTGAGGAAGAGGGGGGGGGACATGATATAAACTTTTAAGTACCTCAGTGGAATCAACAAAGTCCAAGAGGGCAGCATCTTTCAGAAAAAGAGACGTGCAGAACAAGGGACACAATTTAAAGATAGAGGCGGTTCAGGGGCAATGTGAGGAAGTATTATTTCACAGAGAGGGTAGTGGATGCATGGAACAGCCTTCCTGAGGAGGTTGTGGGGTCTAAAACTGTGGGAGAATTCAAGAATGCTTGGGACAGACATAAGGCAATTCTTGTGGGGGGTAGGAAGAAATAGGCTGTTGGTTAACTAGGATCTGCGGCCTATCCTGTAGGTAGGGAAATGGACAGACTAGATGGGCCAAGTGGTCCTTATCTGCCATCAAAGTCTATGTTTCTATGTTTCTAAAGGTGATTCTGCACAGTGATAGCGAAATCACCTTTTGGGGCTGATTAACACCATGACAGTGACGGAATTCATGAGGAGGGGTCCCAAAAAAACCCATGTTGAAAATTTGCTGCCAAAATTCCAAAAAATGCCCAAGATATGCATCAAAGTTGAAAACCCCTATTTATTCCATTATACAGCTTACCGGCATTTCCTCAGTTCGCGGTCGGCTTTGAGGAGTGCAGATGTGTTCCCGGTCAACTGAAGATCATCACACCAGACACTGGAAGTAAGTATGGGGTGGGGGTGTGTGGGGAGGCAGGGTGCACTGTGGGTGGCAGCGGGTTGTGGAAGGGGGGCAGGGAGACCGCCGTGGGACCGTTTCCTTTTTTACAGGTTTAAAAAAAAAAAAGACATCGTGGGACAGTTTTTCATTTTGTAGGGGCATGTGGCATGCTGGGGTGGGCTCCCAGTGTGCCAACAGAGTCTTCCTTTTGTGGGGGCAGCTGCTAGCCCGATGGGGGATTAGGCACCCCCATGACACCTAACTAAAAGCGGGAAGGACATAATGCAGATGGGGAGTGGCTCTCCGTCAGCAACATAAATATTGCGGGCACTGCAGTCGACGGGGATTGGGGCCCTCGTTGGCAACTAAACATGGTCGGGGGCACATACTACTGAGGGGAAGTGGGCACCCCCTCAGCAGCGGAGTTTAATATTCTTTGTGAACACAGCAGCAAGTCACTGCCATGTTCACAAACAAAAGATCCTGTCCTGCAATGATGGGTCACTCCCTCATTGTAGCGAATGGCTGGCACTGCAATGACGAGGTGGCCCCTCATTGCAGTGGCTGATTCTTCACAAGTTGGTGTCACGCTGACTGAACTAGTGTCAGTAGCAGCATGCCACAGCATTGGGGGAAGTGGGACAAGCCTTTACAGGCTGTGGGGGCATTGGCCACAACAGTGCCAGGCCTCCACAACCTGCTTGTGGAGAAACCTGCCGCAACATGTTTCTTGTGCATGCACAAAGTCAACATAAAAATGGTTATATACGCTAGATTACATTAAAACTGGCAAAAGGGGAACATACATAAGGTATTAAAAATAGGGACAATAAAGGATTTGATCACATTTACCATTTTTTATTCAATAATTGCCAGGATTTCCACACCTTTACTTTCTTTCTACCTAAACTGAGTTTTGTTTCCCAATTCAATTTCCCACCATTGTCACTTACAAATTGCAACCCCAGGATCTTAACTGTTTCTGCTGATATTTCTATCCCTCCCACCTCTGTGGGTGATGCCTGTGTACTTAAGCCCAACCTATGGTCCACACATTTGTGGATATTTATTCAGGAAACCAAAGCCACTGTGAAAGTACTGATTACTGAAAGTGTACTACTCACATCCAAACTTGCTTTTGACAAGATACAGAGGTCTTCTGCATAGGCTAAAACCTTTGCTAATGCAAGTTCTTACTTTCATGTAATACCTTCTAGGTACTGGTTCTAAACCAATTTCTGAATCAGTGATCTACGCTCAAGATATTCAGCAATGGACTCAAGGGACGCACTTGGTGGAATCCCTGCAAGACTGGACTACCATTCCATATCCACTTATTAATATTAATTAATATTGGGGTGTACTTAGGCCCTCTCAGAACATCTCTGTTTCCAAGTTATGAAGGTATCAGGCAGCAGGAGAACTTTATTTGAAAGAGACAAAACACTATGACCCAGATATTCAAAAGGGATGTGCCATGCGCAACAGAGATGCGCCAGCGCAAGTATGAAAATGCGCCATTCTGCTATATTCAGCAGGAGGCAGCTGCACCGCACAAGTTGTAATGTGCAAGAGTGCAATGGTAATGAATGCACACGCAACCGTAGGGGGAAGAACCTTGAATAATTGGCGCAGTACGATATTCAACAGCATGCACCATGCGCAATAGGGGAGCAAGCAAAAGTTGCGCAATAGTGGAAATGACCCAAAATAAAAAGGAACAAGAGAGAGGCTCAAGAATGCTACAGGGGAAGCCAGAGGTGGGAGCAAGGTGACAGCAACTAGAAAGAGGGTAGCAGTGACTGGGACTGGGCAGGAGCAGGACAGGGCACACCTGGGAACAAACCGGAACAGGACAGGAGTGGGAAGCCTGTGCTACTGTGCAGGAGAGACAGGAAAGTGCCACAGTGGACTGAGGGCAGTGGCAGTAGGCAAGACAGCCAAAGGCCAGAGGAGTACCCGGTGCAGGGGGAGCATTACAAAGGATAGCGGGGGGAACAGGATAACAGCTTCCAGGGGGGGAAACACCAGCCAGGGACATGGCCAGTGCCACTTTCCAGATGGAGGCAGTAATGAGGGGTGTGAGAAGGCAGGCAGTGGGGGGGCATGGCCGTGGAAGGGCCCATCGGCAGTATGCCCCCAACAGGCAGTACTGAGCCCGCACCACCTTCGAGCACTGCACTGACACAGAGATTGTGGGCTGGTACCACCTGAACCGGGCAATCCTGAAGCGGCTCTGTGAGCTGTGCAGTGATGAGTTGCAGGCACCCACACGATGGAGCCATGCTCTGTCAGTGGAGACAAAGGTTACAGCTGTCATGTGCCTGCTCACCACGGGCACCTTCCAGAGACCAACAGGGGACACAACAGGCATGACCCAGTCGGCCATGTCATGCTTACTCACACAATTCCTCAGTGCACTGCTGCCACATGCTGCGGAGTATATCCATTTCCCCAGCACACTGGCGGAGTGCACAGCACACATACAAGAGTTCCACAGGGTAGCACGTATGCCTGGCTTGCTCGGGGCCATTGACTGCACCCATGTGGCCATCCACATGACACCTGGCCTGGATGGTGTATCATACATCAACCGGAAGGGTTTTGCCAGCATCAACTGGAAGGTGGTGCACGATGCCAGAGGGCACATAACCAATGTCTGTGCCACGCACCCTGGGAAGCACATGATGCCTTCATCTGGCACCAGTCCACACTGTGCCACAGGTTCGAGAGTGGGGACATCCCCACTGGCCACCTAGTGGGTGAGTATGCACATCACGCAGGACGACATGGGCAGCTGTGGGGGGGGTGCATAGTCAGAGGTGCCATGGGTACCGGCCTTGATGGCCCATGGCAGAGTGACACAGACCTCCATACTAATGTCAACCCTCTACACACAGGTGACAGTGGATACCCACTCCATCCCTAGCTGCTCACACCATACCGGTGCCCCATGATCCCATCGCGGCAACGGTACAATGAGATACATTCCACCACACATAATGTCATTGAGCAGGTGTTTGGGATGCTGAAGGCATGTTTCTGGTGCCTGAACACGTCTGGCAGTGCTCTACAGTACAGTCCCTCAAAGGCCTGTGGGCTATTCGAGGCCTGTTGCATCCTGCACAACATGACCAATGACTGTGGGATAGCCTTAGAGGTCGATGAGGGGGACAGTGATGGGGACAATGAGGACGCCGGTGCAGATGGTGACGGTCAGCCACCCCTTGGGCAAAGGGACCCCTGCCTGATCCAGATGTCACAGCTGCACCAAGACACCATTGCAGAGGAGCACTTCGGCCAACACAGGTAGGTCATGAGGCCATGTGCAACCACCAATGGCAAGGGCACAACCCACAGACAGGCAGGCATGGACAAACCCCAGAGGTGGGTGGTGGCAAGGGAATGGTCAATCATGCACACACACACACACACACACACACACACACATACACACACACACACACCCCCACAAGACATGCACAAGGGGTAGAAGGCACACCAACCCCAACTGCAACCACTAGCCACACACAGGTCCACACACAACCACGCCCAGTGCCTGTCACTGTGCATTTCTCAGATGCTGAGCACCATTGCACACTGGTGGACAGCGCAATGCAGGCATCATCATGCACACACCACAGTGGCCAGCAGCCGGGAGAATGTGTACATGGACCATGTGTGTGCAGGGCTGGGTACCTCACCTGTGTTTCGCACATTGCACAACACACTGCACACAGGGCAGCGTCAGAGAGTAGCCATGGTGGGAGACAGGTCAGTCACGCGGCACAGTGCCATGGCCACCACAGATGCGTGGATGGCCCCACAAAGACCTGCAAGCCATGCCAGGCTGACCATTAGCCTCATGGGGTGGCATCGATGGCCTGCCAGGGGTGACACTGTGGGAAGGTGACTGTGTTCAAGCAGGGGTCTGTAGCTCATCAAACATGCCCACACCAGGAATGCTCAGGATACCCAGAGCCGAACCCGGTGTCGACATGGAAGGTGTCGCACGATGCTGGGAATGGGGGGTGGACGTGACACTGCAGGTTGTCTGTGGTGCATGGGCAACAAACTGGGTGCCCAATGTGGCCATGACAGCTGTGAATGCACATGTCTGCCTGTCAATGGCAGTGGTCACATCCTCCTGCTGCTGGGCCATCTCTGCCAGGAGCAGACTGTTGTCTTTGCTGCACCACTCCTCTGCCTGGTGCAGAACCACACTGAGTGCATCCACCACCCTGACAAGCCGCAACTGCTGATCCACAGAAGCCTGGAGTAGGCATCTGTGCTCATCAAAGAGGTCATCCGCCGGATCATCATGCTGTCCCTCATGGTGTTCCAGCTGTGCTGGGCATCACCTTTTTGATGATGGGCGCTGCACACCAGAGCCATGCCAGAGCACATCCACACGTGGTGCACTGACGCTGTCCCCAACACTGTCCCCCCGTCGCCATTGGCCGACTGCTGACACTGCCCCTCCAGCCGCCACTTGCCAGGGCTCACCACTGCTGCCACAATGGCCACAACAGCCCCACTGGCCTGGATGCACACCAGTGCTGCCCCACTGGTGCATACAGGCACTGGCTGAGACTGTGATGTCACGCAGGCCTCCACGGCGGCACCACCAATGGCTACGCCCATGCTGTTACCTGCTGTGGGTTCATCCTCCGGCCCACACGTATCACTGTCCAGGATGTGTGATCCATCATCATCGGTGTCAGATCTGGCACCAGTCCATGTCACAGCACGCTGGCATCCATGGCCGCTGTCATGCTGGGACACAGGCAGGGCCTCCTCCGCACCAGCACCACCATCTTCAGTCCAGACAGACAGGCAGGTATGCTGTGGTCCTGACCCTTGGACACTTGTTGAGGTGGATGGGCGCTCCTCCATGTCCAGGGTATTGTCCTCAGTGGACACACCCACCACCACTGACCCATGTAGATGCTCAGGAGCTGTAAGGGAACACAGTAGCGTTAATGTCTCTGCCCTACCCTGTGGCATTCCCAAGACACCCCACACAGTGACAGCACAGGACCTACCATGCAGTGATGGGCTGCCACCCATCTGGAAGCCACCACCTGGAATGCCCTCTAGGGCACAATGCCACATGCTGCCAGCCACCCGCTCCTCCTGTGGCATCAGGCGTGGCACATCCGGCTGTCCACCACCGGTTGCAGCACGTGCTGCCCTGATGGCAGCCACCTTATCTTTAATCCTCCTCTTGTCCGTGCTGACCTTCTTTTTGCACTTCTGCATGGACCGCTGGTGGCTGCCATGCTGGTTGACGGCACATGCTACCTCATCCCATGCTGCAGCATGGGCCTGTGGTGTTCCCAGCTGTTCACTGAGCAGTGGTTCCCTGTTGAGGTAGGCCTCAAATAGGGCATCTGAGTCTGCCTGGGTGAAGTTGGGCCTCCTCCATCTCCCACGTCTCTGTTCCTCCACCTCCTCATGTTCGGTCATTATGGAGCCTTTGGGAATGAAAGGTGTTACCTCTGAATGTGCAGTCCCATTCATCTCCCACACACCACAGTCCACACTTCCAAATGGCATGCAACCCACCACAATAGACTGCAATACCAAACAATGTCCTCCGCAGCCCCATGTCACATTTATGTAGCGCAAGGCATGCAAATGAGGCGAGGTGCAACTTTAAGTAGATGCTAATGCAGTGGCTGTGCCATGGAATTGCTGATGATCTGATATGCATATGCTAGCTGAATATCACGCTGTTGCACCTTGCACAATTGTGTTGAGCATGCTCAGCCAAAGGCGCAGCTCTGTGACGTGTGCAGTAGGCACCGCATGGTGCATGCCCGGGGTGCTGACTCTGATGTCTGCTATGCTGATGATGTGTTGAGTGTTGGAGGCAGTGCAGGGCATGACCACCACTGTGCCAGTGGTACTAGTGCGCTGTTCACGGGTGTGGTGCTCGTGCTCTGGAGTGTCGTAGGCACCATGGTGCCACAGCACGGTAGACCACTGCAGGGCATCACACACAGGCACCCCACTGTGCTACATGCAGGAAGTCCCAATCGTGCTGTAACAGTCCTTATGCGACAGACCCTTGACCCTGTGGTTGACCTTTGCCCCCTAGGCACCATGCGTCCTCATGGGTGCATCCCTATCATGCTGTTCAGTGACAGCGTGATGGGGAAAGGCAGCACTGTACCACGCAGCATCTGCACATGGGGGACGTGTGCTACAGAGTGCCATTTTCTGATCCTGGCTGCATGAGAGATGGCACGGAGGAGAGCAGCATTGTGGAGCCTGCTCAAAGTGGCAAATCTGGTGGCCATTGTTGAGCCCCATGCTGGGACCCTGTTTGGGGATGACCCCTTAGAAAGGGCCAGAAGTGCTGTGTGGGAGGAGGTGGCAGAGGCACTGGAGGAGGCCACTGGGATCACCCGCAGTGCAGAACAGTGTCACCACCGGTATGGGTACCTCAGGCGGAGGAACCCAGACAGGCTTGCCCATCTACGGGCACCCACCAGGCGAGGCGCAGTGCCACGTCCAGGTAGGTGCTCCATCCATACACTGGTAGCATCCGTCCATCCATCTGGGTATCACAGTGGGCATGTGTCCACCATGCAGCAGGGTGGGGACCATCCAGTGTGGGCGGTAGTGGTGGTGGTGGGGTTGCGGCATGGCTGAGCTGTGTGGGATTGCACAAACCAGGGGAGCCTTTGCTACTGGTTTGTACTAATTTTTCCCTCTCCATGTTTGCACCCTAGGCCCCGAGGAGAGGCACCATGCCCTTGAGGCACTGGCACAGCATGAGCATGAAGCTGCCTGGCAACAGGGACGAGCTGGAGGGCCCATACTGCAGCAGCGCCCAGCTGTTGCAGATGGAGGTGAGTGCCTTTCTTCCAGGAACTTCTGTGCATGCTGTGTTGAGTGGTAGGCGGCAGGGCATGGCCACTGGCCCTTGACACCACTGACGTGCACGCCACACGGTACACTCAGCACTGTCCTGTGGCACTGCATGTGTGGGTGTGCATCGCTGGTGGTCCATGCGTGCACCGGGTACATCGCTGTGCCACTGCCTTCGCACTGCATAGTCATGTCACTGTATGGCCACGGTGGTGCTGTGTGGGACTTGGGCGGTGGGTGTGTGCAGCGGTCCGCATGGCTGTGTGCACCTGGGTAGGCAGGTCTTGTGGACACGATCATTGTGGGTGGTCGCACACCATCACAGGGGTGTGGCCCACGGCTGTATGCCATGCACAATGGGTGGGCTGCAGGGGGATGGACAGTCACACGTATTGACTCTGCTCCCTTGTCCTAGGTGGACAGCAATTGATGGCCATTGAGAGAGGCATGCAGGAGCTGCTGCAGCTGGCAAGGGCATCCCTAGAGATCCTTCAGCAACTGGAGCAGCACGGGGTCAGATGGAGGAGGAGGACACATAGGCACCACAGGAGTGGAGAGTGGGGCAGACAATAGGCCCTTCATGCCCCCAAACCCACCTTACCCCCTGGACCCACCCTCACACCCATTCTTCCCTCTCCCATTTGTTCACCCATACCCGCCCCCACCTGATATTTGGCCCTTCCCCCATTGTAAATATTTGTACATAGTTGTTTGTAACCTTTTTTGAATACATTTGTTTTGTTATGACAACTGTGGTGGTCTCTGATTTGCAGCGGGCTCCAGGTGCTCAGCTGCATTGGTGTGCATGGCATCAGGGTTGGTGCAGACATGGGCTTGTGTGTGTGTCCGGCAGGGAACTGACTATGGTGTGGCCGGGGGAATCAGTCACTGTCTGTGGTTTGTGTGTTGTTCTCTGTGCACTGGACGCCTGTGTGCAGTGGTCCACAGTGCATGCACTGTGTCCATGGTGCCCCTGTCAGACTGTCCATGTCCTGTGCAGCTGACACCCTTGCATGTTTGTTCTATGCAGGGTCTGCTGGCATGTCAGTGGTGGCTGTCCATGCTGGACAACCCCTGTATCCAGCACAATGCCAGGTTGCCTCCTGTCACTGGCATGGTGCACATCTGCCTCGGGTGGCTCTGTGGCCTCTGCTGTTGTTGTTCCCCCTCCATGCTGTCACTTGTGTCTGTTGCAGGATGATGTGCTCCACTGTCTGTCACTTGTGCTCCAACTGCATGCTGGTGGTGTACGGCTTCATGGTGCATGCGCAGGGTGGCTGGTACACCTGTGCCATGGAGGGGTGCTAGCCATGGATACATGGCTGCTGTGGCCACACGCCAGCGGGTTTATTGACCTGCTACTGTGTCCCTGTGTTGGTGTGCCCTTGAGTATGGGTGGGTGTTTGTCCGTGCACTGTGTTGCATTCTGTGTGGATCATGCTTCCATGCACCACTGCGGGCATCTGTGCTGGCTGTTGTGGCCAGTGCTGGGATGGGGTGTGTCCTTGGAAGGGTGTGCAGGGTGCTGTACCACTGGTGGTGGGGTCCGGGGTAGGCCCTGTGATATGCAGGGTACCTCATGTGACGATGCATAGTCGGTCTCTCAACTGTACCCCGGGGGGGCCCATGCAGGGTGGCACTGTGTCTGCAGTTGTTGCATTGGTGGCTGCTGCTGCCCACTGCAGGGTGCTCGTGGTGGGGCTGCCTTGCATGGCTCCATGGTGCACAGGGTTGCATTGTCACAGTGGGGGTGGTGGCATGCACGGGGTGTCCTGCACTGTTGGGCACTGCTCATGGGCAGGGTGTCTGGGGAGCACTGTGCAGGGTGTGCTCTGCATTGGTGGGATGGTGTAGCACGGGGTGGCCGGACCTCCTTGTGTGCCGGTCACAGCTTGCCAGGGGGTGTGCTGGAGCACCATACCCCAGCTGTGGGATTGTTACTGGTGTCCATGGGCTGGTGGTTCTTTCAGCTCTCCTCAGGTTGTGCAGTTCGTGGGGTGTAGGGGGCAATGTCTGTTCTGCTGCATGCTCCTCTGCCCATATCTTCCATGGGTGGTGGACCCCTGCACCCTGTCCCTGCGCATCCCTGGTTGTGCTGATACACTGCTACCTTGCTTCACTGCGCATCCCTGGTTGTGTTATTGCGCATCAGACCTGCAACACTGCACATCCCTGGTTGCACCATGGTGCAGTTAGCATGATATTCAATTGTGTTGTGCAAGCGCATCTTGGCCTGTGCAGTGTTTGACTATCACGTGTATTGCACATAGGCACACTGAACTTGTGCCTGCTCCTGCTATTGCACTACTTTGTGGTGCAGTTTGAATAACTGGGCCTATATATACAAACAGACATTATCAAAATCTGTACATCACAAGATAAAGAAATCAGAACAGGAGACCTCATAAATGCTCTATAGAAAGACAACATACCATGAGTATAAAAAGAAAACACTACATAATTAAATAAACAGCTTGACTAGCTGATGAGATAGTGGGTGACCTGTACTCTGATTAGCCTTCTCCCTTTGGAATCCATGAGCAAGCCTCCCTATTACATTGAAATGTGATAGCTGGTAAAAAGATAGCTTGTCCCCCAGAGCCCCCTGCAAATAAAGACTCTGACAAAGCTTTGCGTGTGTGCTCAGTTTGGCAATTAATTTACTTAATTCAAATTCATCACTTCTTATGATACACATCTCATTTCCATATCCACATTCCACATATTTACAGGTTATTATACAAAATCATAATATCTAATTTTCATTGTTATTCATAATTATTATTATTTTTCGTCTTCCTCCTTTCTTCTGTCCTTCAGATGTAAATCATAAGGGCCCAGTCTTCTCTTTCCCTCTGTCCAAAAAGGGGGTAAGAGTGTACACCTGTACCCCTGGTTCTTGATGGCTTGCCCATGGTCACATCTTTTGTATTTTCCTTATTTTGTCCCCTTTTTCTGTCCTCCTCAATCCCTTATTTCCTGCCGTCCACCTTTGGCAGTCCATCCTCCTGCACTGTGCTCCACCTCCCATGGTGCCCTCATACCCCTCCCTACCTTTGGGGTGGGTGGGTGGGAAAATTCATTCAGTAACAAAACTGTGAGCTCCCAACTGCTGTGCAGCCCCTTACATACTCCCTCTTAGCCCTGCCTTCCTAGCCAGTCCCCACCAACTCCCAGTTTCCCTGTCGTCCCCTTTGACCCTCCCTCTTTGTGACCTCACTTGGCCACACCCTTCCCTGTGACCTCACTCTGATCTCCCTCTTTATCTCCCCCATCTACCCCTCCCTCTTTCTCCCCTGCCTCCTGGCTCCATACAAGTATTTACCAAGGCTTGGGGACAATGGGGTTTGCCTCTTTTAGTTGGCAACCCTCTTTGTCCTCCAGAGCCCCCTACAAATAAAGTCTCTGACAAAGCTTTGTGTGTGTGCTCAGTTTGGTAATTAATTTACTTAATTCAAATTCATCACTTCTTATGATACACATCTCATTTCCATATCCACATTCCACATATCTTACAGGTTTATTATACAAAATCATAATATCTCATTTTCATTGATTAGTCATTATTCTTGTTATTATTTTTCATCTTCCTCCTTTCTTCTGTCCCTCAGATGTAAATCATGAGGGGCTGATCTTCTCTTCCCTCTGTCCAAAAAGAGGAT
Organism: Neoceratodus forsteri; assembly: GCA_016271365.2. NCBI lineage: Eukaryota > Metazoa > Chordata > Ceratodontiformes > Ceratodontidae > Neoceratodus > Neoceratodus forsteri. The sequence continues at coordinate 244,616,286 of CM028130.1, forward strand.
ACAAGCGTACACTCATACCCCTGATTCTTGCTGGCTTGCCCATGGTCACATCTTTTGTATTTTCCTTATTTTGTCCCCTTTTTCTTTTTTTTTATAATGTATTAATTATTCATATAGACACAACATACTACAATTCAGACAGTACATATACAGCCTATAGAGATAGGCCTGATCCTGACCCAACACAACAAGGGTCTAGTACAGAAGTTATATATAGACAAATGGAATTCTAAGCAGTGTATCATGATTATAGACAGATAAATATACACAATCAATGAAAGAGAGAGAAAAGAAAAAGGGAGACAGATACAAAAATTACCCGGGAAGGGGGGATATGAGGCAAAAGTGTCACATATCACTTTAATAAGTACTAAATTTTATAATGGACATCAGGGTACAAACTCTGAATAATGAGCTAAATGGTGGATAACTCACTTCCACCAGTGGATTTCAAATACTTCATTTTGATCCAAAAGGCTGGCCGAGAAGTGCTCCAGGGAGTAAATTTCCCAGACAATTCTCACCCAGGACAGCTTGGTGGGGATGGCTGTGGTTAGCCACAGGCATGTAATTGCCTTATGAGCCACAGCCACTAAAAGAATTGTTTGCTTATAAGTGGTTTTATCAACCTTTGTTCCCTAAGGGATGGTACATGTTAACAGGAACACAGGGTGATCTAGGGCTCTCACATCATAAACCTCCTTTATCTCATCCATCACCACCTTCCAAAACCCCTGAAGCAGTGGGCATGGCCACAGCACATAGGTCTGTCCCTCAAGACCAGTCCCACACCCTCTCCAGCAAGCTCCCGATGGCTTCCCAGAATATTTAGAAGCTAGCAGGGGGGTCCTAAAATATTGGGCCCTGAGTTTCCAAATACACTCCCTCCAATATGGGGCCTGGTCCAACCTGGTGGCTGGACCAGCTGACCCCTCCCAAGTCAAAGTTCAAATATCCATTTGTATTTCCTCAGACCAAATTATCCTCAGACTTTCCGTAGAATCAGAAGGTCTTTCACTTAATGCATTATAGATGTCACGAATTTCATGGGAAGGAAGGGTCCCTTTAATATACTATATTAGTAGCTGGACCATTGTAGGGACTTTTTCAACTATGTCCGTCAGCGAGTTTTCATATCTCAACAAGTATGATCTTAGCTGCATATATCTATGAAATTCAGTGGGTAAAAAATTATATGATTTTTGCAAGACTGTAAATGGGAATAAGCCAGTAGGCCCCACCATTTGATGTATATATTTTAAACCCTTAGTCCACCAAGCCTGAGTTCTACCACCCACCAAGTTGGGGGGGGGGGCAGGATCTATCTGAGGGAATTGCCATCATAAAAAGCTGTTCTTGCTAGGTGAAATAATGAGTGTGCAACCAGATCCAGATCCTCATGGGTTCCCTGGCATAGCAGGAGTATTTACTTAGGGAACCGCACGCTAGTGGGTTAGCAAAGATCAGTTCAGGAAGGTGTCTCAAGTCATTATAAACTGTCTCTATTTGATTTCAATAGGCTGTATACAGTGGATTAAGCCACCCTGCAAGTACTCGTAGTTGTGCAGCCCTATGATAGTTTTGGAAACATGGTAAATTACAGCCCCCTCTCTCCATTGAAAGCTGCAAGACTGAATAGTCTAGAAGGATAGAGGGATAGTGAGGCTGAATAAGAATGGATGGAGGGTGGGCAGACAGTGACAGTGAAAAAGCAGGGATACTGAATGAATACTTTTGTTCAGTATTCACAAAAGGGGAAGTGGAGGGGGTGCCTAATCCAATTAACAGAAGCACTCTGGAGAGGGAAGGGGGTCGATCCAAGTCCTTTCACAGAAGAAAGGGTTCTGAAAGAACTCCTAAAACTGAAGGTTGACAAAGCAATGGGGCCAGATGGAATTTACCCCAGAATTCTAAAAGATTTAAGCAGAGAACTAGTGACACCACTGACTACCCTTTATAACAAATCATGGAAGGATGGTGTGGCACCTGAGGACTGGAAGAAGGCTGATGTGATTCCCCTTCACAAAAATGGGAGCAATACAGAGGCAGGAAACTACAGGCCTGTCAGTTTGACCTCTGTGGTAGGGAAAGTGATGGAATCACTTCTGAAGGAAAGAATTGTTGAGTACCTAGAGGCCAGTGGGGCACAGGACCCAAGACAGCATGGATTTACAGCAGGAAGGTCATGTCAGACGAATCTAATTGATTTCTTTGACTGGGTGACCAAAGTAGTAGACCAGGGAGGGGCTGTGGACATGGCCTACCTAGACTTTAGGAAGGCATTTGACACAGTCCCACACAAAAGATTAGTAGTCAAATTAACCAGCCTTGAAGTGAGTCCCAGGTTGGTACCCTGGGTAAAACATTGGCTGAACAATAGTACACAGAAGGTAATTATAAATGGAGTCCACTCTGAAGAAAGAGGGGTTACTATTGGGGTACCGCAGGGTTCAGTACTGGGTCCAGTCCTTTTAATGTCTTTATAAGTGACATTGCAGAGGGACTGGAAGGAAAAGTATGCCTCTTTGCAGATGACGCAAAGATCTGCAACAGGGTTGATACACAAGGAGGTGTGGAAAGGATGAGAAGGGACTTGGCAAGGTTGGAGGAATGGTCAGAAGTATGGCAGCTTGGATTCAATGCAAAGAAGTGCAAAGTAATGCACCTGGGAAACAAAAACCCAGGAGAAGATTACATAATGGGGAGGTAGTAACAACAACAAAAATGGAAAGGGACCTGGGGGTAATCATATCAGATGACCTTAAGGTTGGCAAGCAATGTGAGAAGGCGGTAGAGAGGGGCTGGGGGGATACTGGGGTGTATAGGGAGAGGCATCAGCAGCAGAAAACAGGAAGATGTTATCCTCCTGTACAGACAGTTGGTGAGACCCCATCTGGAGTACTGTGTCCAGTTCTGGAGACCCCATCTCCGCAAGGACATAGACAGGATGGAGGCAGTTCAGAGGAGGGCAATTAAAATGGTGCAGGGTCTGCAAGAGAAGCCATACAAGAAGAGGCTAAAGGAGCTTAATATGTATACCCTTGAGGAAAGGAGGGAGAGGGGGGACATGATAGAAATGTGTAAGTACCTCAGTGGAATCAGCAAAGTCCAAGAGGGTAGCATCTTTCAGAAAAAGAGATGTGCAAGAACAAGGGGACACAATTTGAAAATAGAGGGGGGAAGGCTCAGTGGCAATGTGAGGAAGTATTTTTTTCACAGAGAGGGTGGTGGATGCATGGAACAGCCTTCAAGAATGCATGGGCAGACATAAGGCAATTTTTGTGGGAGGTAGGAAGAAATAGGCTGTTGGTTAAATAGGATCTGCAGCTTATCCTCTAGGTAGGGAAATAGGCAGACTAGGTGGGCCAAGCGGTCCTTATCTGCCATCAAAGTCTATGTTTCTTTGTTTCTATGTAAAATCGAACCCGTTTAGGTTTTCCAGACCATATATATCTAGATATCAAATGATCCCAGGCTGTGAAATAAGTGTTGGTAGGGGCTGAGGCAAGTTTTGCAGGAAAAACAGAACCCGGGGTAAAACATTTTGCTTTATGGATTCTATGCGGTTAAAAAAACTTAAGGGGGAGTGGGACCATCTGTTCATATCCAGGGCCAATTGGGAGGTAAGGGGTCATAGCTTATGATATCAACGACTTCTAGATTAGTCACCAATTTTACCCCCAAGTATCTCATTGTGACTTTATTCCATTTTAGAGAGTAGGGGAACTTTAATTGGGGTGTGGGGTGAAAACTGCATAGAAGAACATCAGTTTTCTGTTCATTAGCTTTATATCTTGCCTGAGCTGCAAACCTACAAAGTTGTATCCAGACTTCTGGGATTGAATGCTCTGGGTTTGTAAGGGTAAGCAATATGTCATCTGCAAACAAAGACAGATTGAATTCTCTAGCTGCAATAAGGACCCCCTCCACCCCCTGAGCCTGGTGAATCACAGCGGCCAATAGTTCCAAATAAAATACAAATAACAAGGGAGAGAATGGGCAGCCCTGTCTAGTACCCCTAGCAAGAGTAATAGGGTCTGAGAGAGCACCATCCAGGCACACATAAGCCTCAGGGGAGTGATAGATTTTTTGAAGCTGGGACACCAGGGCCTTTGGAAGCTGAAGTGGGACAGGGTCACCCATAAAAAGGTCCAGGTAACCCTGTCAAACACCTTCTCTGCATCAAGGCTCAAGGTGAAAAAGGGTATACATCAGGTATTGGCATATTCAAGTAATAGAAAAGTACACCTGATGGAGTCATGAGCCTGGCGCCACTTAATAAAACCAACTTGGTCTGGATCCACTAGGTTGGGAACTAAGTCCTCAAATCTATGTGCTAATATGGCCATGTAGACCTTATAATCTAAATTTTGCATGGATATAGGTCTATAAGATACAGCCTGCTTTGGATCTTTGAAGAGTTTGGGGACCACAGTAATAGTGGCATACTGCCAAGAAGGGGGGTGGGGAGGGAGTCCTCTTCCTGTTGGATTGCTTGTAAGGCTGGGAGCAAGATAGAGGTTAGAATATCTTTATAAGCCTTATAGAATTTGGTGAGGTAGCCATCAGGACTAGGAGCTTTCAGTGTATTTGATTCAGGGATAACTTGATCCACCTCAGCTCTAGAGATATGCCTATTAATCTGCTGGGCCTGGGAGGTTGTAAGGTTTGGGAGGTTAAGGGAGTTCAAGTAAGCTGAGATTTCAGCTGGAGAGGGGAAGCTATCCTGGGCATATAAATGCTGATAAAAGTCAGCAAAGATTTTCCTAATCTTGGAGGGCTTAGTGTGGAAAATTTTAGTGTTAGGATCATAAAGGAAGGAAGCTGCAGTTCTAGCTTTTTGTTCTCTAAGTTTTCTGACCAGTTTTCTGGCTTCTCTCAGGCCTCCCTCATAGTAATAATATTTAAGATAAAATAGTTGTTCCTCTACCTTTTGATCTATGCACTTTTGAATTTGCTGCTTAACTTACAGGAGGGCAGGTGTAATAGAGTAGTCTTCCTGCTCCAACATCATGTGTAGGGTATCTAACTCATTTTGCAGCACAGTATACCTCCTTTCCCTCTCTCTTTTCTTCTTAGCAGAAGTTTTAATTATTAGTCCTCGAAGGACTACCTTAAGAGTATCCCAGAAGATCCCAGAGGAGGTTTCCTGGTTTTGATTGTCTCTAATGATTTCTGGGATAAGATCTGGTATCTCCTGTCAAAATTCTGGGTCCCTTAAATGTTGGACATTCAGATACCAATGATTGAACTTAAGTTTATTGCCCAGGCACACCTTCAGATAGACTGGGGAGTGATCTGACAGTAGGAGAGGCCCATGCCAGATGTCTGGGACAGAATCATAATGTTCAACAGTTGTATACATGTAATCTAATCTAGCAGGATATATGTGTAAAACTCTTAGTGGCAGGAAAGGTGTGCCTCCACACATCCACGAAACCCAGATTTGCCATATAGAGCTTGAAATATTTTTGGAGGGGATTAACCCTGTGAGCAAGGCACCTGGAAACATCAAGAGCAGGGTCTTAAACAATATTCAGGTCTCCCCCACCAATTATTTGCCCCTTATGTATAGACGGCAGATACGGTAGAAATCTCTGAGCTACATACTTTGGGGAACCAGGAGGGAAAAAGGTGAAGACTAGAGTCACCTCTCTATTATATGAGGCCAGATATTATGGCATATTGTCCCTCCGTGTCCTCCAGTCTGTCCATTGACCACCCACTTCACTGTTTTAGTAATGAGTAATGTGACCCCCTCTTCCTCCCCGAACTGTGTGAAGCCAAAGCCATGGGAACATAACTTTGGTTTTGTAATTTCAGATGCTGTGTTTGGGACAAGTGAGTCTCCTGTAGGGCAATTATCTCTGTGTTTTCCCTTCTCAAGAACTGATACAGGCAGTATCTCCTTATTGGAGAATGGATCCCACTGATATTCAGAGAAAGTTTTAAAGATATCTTATCCATTTTTAAAAGAAATGAAAGGGGTTCATGCATATATTCTAGCCCTCATGTCCTCCAGCAGCACCTGCCTTATCCTTCAATCCCTCCCCGATGCCCCCAAGTGCCTTGTCAAATGCCCATTTCCTCTATTAATCATGATTAATTTCCAACAAATCACAGCTCTTGTTTTCCATGTATTTATCTGTCTAATTACAGAGTTAGTGTCGTGTCCTTTTTTATACCAAAAATCAAAAGAAATATAAAACAAAAACTTCCACCTCAAAATACAGGAAGTAACTGTTTTTAAGAATGGTGGAGCAATCTGCTCAACTCGAGCAGCAAATATAGGTAGATATCCGATTGCCAACTGGGTTTTCCAGATCGGAGACTGCAGTGTAGCAGGTAAACTATTTACAAAAAGTATCCTGACTTCCACGAATAGTGAGAGATGTGTAAACTCTCTCCTATCCTGAGTGGTATCATGTATGACTACTAGAGGAGGAAGTAGACCAGCTAGCTTAACCAGATGGGCCTCCCCGGGGCTACAATCACCCCCAAAATTAGGGCAAATAAAATGGGGTTGGTTCAGGGTTGGGCTGTCTGCTATCAACCCATAAAAAACCCCGGGCTGAGCAGACTTTGGTATGAGAACCAAATCAATAGGAGAGGGTATAGTAAATGCGTCAGGACGGTCTCAAGCATAGCTTCAAGGCCCAAGATGACATTTTAACTCAATAGTTACAACAGGAAAGAAGATCATCTGCTCTGTTAACCAGGTTCTGTTTACTTAATAAAACCATTAGCTTGTCTCCTGGTTCTCCTCAAACATAGAGTGGAGGAACATTTCAAGCAGGGGGTAATTACAAGATAGAGGCCTCACATAGCAAACACATCTTGATTAACTAAGAGTGGGCAGACCCCTCCTAGGGCATTAATCTTTTACAACATTGCCCCTAAATTATTTATCACTCGACCATACAGGTTTGTCCTTCGAGAAATTTTTAGATATTCACTCTCTGGCATCAGCCATTATTCTCCTGGATTCACCCAGATAGTGATATATAAACCCATTAGGCCATTAGTAAATCCTGCATAGCAAAAGTTGAAAAACCGCTGGAGGAGAGATATTGATAAGAGGCAGTGTAATTAGGTAAGGAACCTCATGTTTGTTTTACAGTTATATTCCACCTAAGCGACGCTGCTCTCAAGCATTTTAATGTAGAAAGAATGGAGGCAAACTGGCAGTGACTCCCCTCATTACAGACTGACTTCTTAAAGAAAGTCCACACCTTGTAGGATTTGCTGTGCACTTTATAGTACCATAACCTGAACAGTCAAAAGCAAGCCAAACCTGGTTGCAGGATGGAGTTGTCCAGGAAATACCTCTTGAATCCCACCAAGGCTTCAAGTGGCCACTACAGTGCATCGAAATGAAGCTAGTGCTTTAACCAAGGTGTTGGAGAGACTCTTAGATTCCACTCTCTTGTTTCTGGATTGGGCTGCCTCTCGCCATCCCTCCACTCTCTGAGAGTTAGGTGGGTCTGGAGTTCTGTCCAGTATTTGTATGCCATGATGCAGGATTTCAGCTCTGGCTTCTTCTGGAGAATCAAATTCTTTTTTGCCCTCAGGGAATTGTATAATCATCCTGGAAGGGTAAGGAGCGGTGAACTTAATCTTGTTTTCTTTGAGCGTGTCAAAGAAGGACTGGTATTCTTTGTGGGTCTGGAGGGTGTCAGGGGCATAAACGTTGTCCAGATATATTTGATCTTGGTCATAGAAGATTTTCTGTTTTCTCCACGCTGTAAGTAGGACATGTTCTTTGATTGTAAATTTGAGAAAATGTGCTATGATAAAAGGTGAGCGTGCATCTGGCTTATTTGGTTTTGGCCCAAGACATTGTGCACCCTTTCAAATTCCAGTTCATTGTCATCAAGGAGTTCAAGGGCCGTATGTAACACCAGAGACAGGAACTCTTTTATATTTTGTCCCTCTGCCCGTTCTTGTATTCCATATACCTTTATATTTTTTCTACGGGCACGATTCTCTGAATCTTCCTGCCTGTGTTGTATTTGGAGTTGGGTCTCTTGTATGGTTTGGATTGCTTGTTCTAAATTGTCCAATCTCTTCTCAGCCACAGTTATTTGTCTCTCCGAGTCATCTACCCATTGTTCAAGTAACTCTACATCTTTCTTCAGTTCTCTGTATAATTGCTATATTTCCACTCGAAAACTTAACAGCTCAGTGTATATGGTGTCTAGTTTAACTCGTTTTCTCTGAGCTTGGAAATTGCCCAGATTTTGAGATGCAGGATCCTGGTGATTTATATCGGCTAAGGCCTGTAATAGTTCAGAGTCTGAGGACTCGGATCGCAATCCGTCTCCCTCCGGCTCCATCTCAGCAAGTTTCTCCATCTGTGAGCATCCTCTATGTCTGTTCCCCTTCATCATTAGCATTTTAATTTGTTTTTGCCAATGTTTAGGTAGTTTTTCAGGGGTGATGGTCATCTTTGGTGCAGAGCATGTTATTCAAGCCGCCATGCAGGTTGATGCCACAACCGGAATCCCTTTTCCCCTTTTTCTGTCTTCCTCAAACCCTTATTTCCATTAGTCAACCTCCAGTTTGCAATGAACGGTGGACTTCCCCCTTTTTGACTCCCCCCCGCCTATTGCACCTGACTATTTTGCATCCAGGCTTCAGTGGCACTGCCAATTTCTTCATTAAACAGTGCCAGCCACAGCCCTGACAAGTGCACCCCATCTCCCTGGTAAAACTCATCCACCTGTTCAATAATTAAGTGGTGTATGCTCCAGACCCCCATGGCTTCAAATAACCTGCCTACCCTCACATTCATGTGCTTCCACACCCGGTCCATTGCCTTGTGACATATTGCATCTCGCCATTCCCTTCTTGGTGTCATGTCTGACCATGCCAGAGCAACCTCTGGCAACCAATCTCATTATTTGTATGTCCTGTTTGATTTGATAAAATATGTCCAGCCATGGCCGTTTCCCCAAATCATTTCCTCCTAAGTGGATCACGATCAGATTTGGCCAGCTGTGGTCCCTCCTGGTCTCTCTCAGCTGTGGTAATAATTGTGCCCACTTCATCCCCCCTAGGCCCTTCCATGTCACTCTTATGTCTTTAATGTTCAGGTTTAGCTGCCTTCCCCCTTGCCGCCTGCATGCCCACTTTTCTGCCCAGTGTATGAAGGAATGCCCACACATCCATGCCTTCCTCCTTCTGGATGACCCTGGGTGATTATAAGCACAAATGTTATTTCTGTCTCCCCTTCCCCCCCATTGTGTACTCTAATTTCTCCCCCCCATCTCCTGTACCTGCTAGGGGAAACAAGGGATAGTGTTATTGCTGGAGGCTACGTATGCACTTCTTGTAACAGTTCAAAGTCCACCTTCCCTTTTCTTTGATAGCCCTTGGGGTGCTGCCTTGCGCCACCATTGTAGAGGCTGCCCCTATCCTGAATGAGTATGATGCATAGTTGTCTGGTTGCTCCCCAAGGAAGGCCAGTCCCTTCTTCAGCACTGCTGTCACTTGGTATGGGGTCACCACCTACCCATCTCTATGCAGGAATAATAACGGGCTCCCCCCCTTCAGGTTGCTCTGCCGCGTATACATGCAGGGACACCACTGGGCAAATGGTTGTGTTTGTGTCACGCTTTAGCCACACTACTGCCCCCTGTCCTGCTTGATCCATCTTGTATCTCCTTTTTGTCACTGATATGCCATCCCTGGCCCACACCGTATACTCCCAATGCAGTCCCACTGAGGTATCTTTTTTACCATGCCCCACTACCTCACTGACACTGAATGCCCCACTGCACATGATGGTATACAGAGCTTTGAACATTACTGCTTTGCTGGCCGAGGAGCATACATGTTGCAGGGCCCCTATCAGGTTTAACATTAACTTTTCCATCATTAGTCTCCTCCCATCCGTGCCCTTTTAACCCCCTCTCAACCAACCTTGCATCATCTTAAGTACTAAATTACTTTTCAGCAGGTCTTCCCAGCCTCTCAGTGTGCAAATCTGCCCTTTGGCTGCTAGATGTACCCCCATTGTTTCCTGGGCCATATTCTGTCTCCACCCCATCACAATGTACTTTGCGACCTGCTCTCTTGTAACTATACCACTTACCTGTCCACCATTTTGAGTCTGAAATTCTGATAATACCCTCCAAGAGGCCTTGTACACCCTCAGAGTACTAGGGGACCAGGAGTTGTGGAACAGTGACTCTGCTTCCCCAATCCAATCGTCCATACCTTGGCCGGGATAGCTGTCTGCTTGGCTTCTGCTCTTGGCACGATGGTCCAAACTTTTTCCATCTGCAATCGGAATAAGCAGTCAGCTATCACATTGTCTACACCATCTATGTGTTTTGCTCTAAAGGATAGATTCAATGTCAGCCCCACCAGCACCAGGTGCCTCAACACTCTCATCACCCTATCTGACCTCGTGCCTTTTTTGTTCAACACATCAACTACTGCCCTGTCATCACTCCAAAAAGTGACCTGTCTGTTCCTGTATTCCTCTCCCCAGATCACTACTGCTACCCATATGGGGAAAATCTCCAAAAAGGTGATGTCCTTGGTTACTCCTGCCTGTACCTACTGCTGGAGCCATGGTTGCCCCCACACATCCAGGTCTTCCCTTGTACTTTTGGTGATGTCCACTCAATGATGAGGATGCATGACTCCCCATGTAGGCCACCCCAAACTCTGCATGAATGTGCACCCTGGCTCTGTCACCCTACAAGCAAAATGTAGGTGCCCCATGAGTTGCTGCACCTGTCAGAGTTGCACCCCCCACCTGACTGTCATCTCCCCCAGTAATGCTTCTAGTTTCTGTATTTTTGCCTCAGGTAACAGAAATAGCTCCCCCACTGTATCCACGTCTATGCCCAGAAACTCCAGGGTCTGGCTAGGCCCTTCGGTCTTGTCCTTCACCAGTGGGACTCCCAGCTCCTGCCACATTCTCTCAAAGTCCTTAACATTATTGTCATCTGTTCACGCCCCTCCCCAATAAGCAAAACATGATCCAGGTAATGGACCACCGTGTGATAGCCTCTTTTTGTATGCCCATTGTAGCCAAGTGCTGAACATCTCGAATGTAGCACAAACCACTGAGCACCCCATTGGCATGGCTTTGTTGAAATAATATCCCCTCCCCTACTTTAAATACCAACAGGTCCCAGTCTTCTGGCCACACTGGTAGCAGCCAAAAAGCTGCTTCTATGTTCGTCTTAGCTAACCAGGCCCCCTGTGTGGACCTAATTAGCCATACTGCCTCCTCTAAAGTGGTGTATATCACCTGGCTGTCCTCTTTGTTAATACAATCATTGACCAAGTCCCCCTCCGGATTTGAGAGGTGATGGATAACCCGGTATTCCCCTTCCTGCTTCTTTGGAACCAGTCCCAAAGGACAGACTCTCAGATCTTTCAATGGGGGGCATCCTGAAAGGGCTCTCTACCCTACCCATGTCTATTTCTTTCTGGATCTTTTGTACTAGCATGGTTTCCTTCCCCTGTATGGACTTCAAATTCCTCGCTTTTGTCTCCTTCCTTGTCCTTTGGTATTGTGAATACCCCCGAAACCCTCTAATAATGTTCTTGCTGCTTCCCAATCTGGATACCCCTGTAACCAGGTCTACAGCACCCCCAAGCTTGATCGGGGTGCTGGGCAACTGGAACTTGCTGTCTGGTAGAACCTCAGGTGTCTTGTTGCAGATTGTGATATGGGTGCCCCCTGGCCCCACTTTCCCCACTCCCCCTTTGCCCTCTGCCCAATTTTTGGTTCTGAAAATTCCTCTGACTATTCTGAAAAGGCTGCTGTTGCCCATTGTCCTGGCTGGTACCCCCTTTTTCCCAGTTATATCTGCACCTTGATGCTGGATGATGGCCCCCACACTTAGAGCATACATGTCTAAATCAGCAGTTTGGCCATGAGCAAAAGGCCCGGTTGTACCCCCAGCATGCCTTTTGCATCCCTACCCCCTTTTTGACCACCTTCCCCTCTGTACCTGTTGGTCCCGTGTAAATCTCCAACCATAAGTCAATTTGCCTCACATCCCATTTTATGTCCCCAAAACGTGCCATCTGCTTCCAAAATTTCTCATCGTAGTTCAACCAGTTGTGTCCCCCCTTTTTGTAGGCATTCTTGATTATTAGGCAGTATGTTAAGAGCAGGGTTTCCAGCTCAGGCCACTTTTCTATCACTATTGCTGTAAAGTATGTAAATCCTGTGGACCAATTGTCCCAGGTTTTTCCCTTAAGCGATGTGTCATCCTTCCTCATGTCCCGCAGTACCACTGCCACTGCCATATCCTTCTTTTCAAAGCTATCTTTCTCCTTGTATTCATCTATACTCTCTACATTCGCTAGGGTGAAGATATCTACCTACTCACCCTTCCAAATTTTTTCTTTGGCGGCCATAGGGACATGGTCCCCTATTCTGACTCCAGGGGTCCCCAACACCCCCATGTCTGGGCTGGGCCCTGTTGCCCCCCCACTGTCCCCTCTCCAGATCCCACCCCTTTTATCTCACATAGTGCCTTCTCCAACTGTCCCATCCCATTGTCCCCCATAGTTTTTAATATCTGTTCCACATACTCCTTTACACTGCTTTCGAGTGTTATGGGTTGATTACCTGGTCCAGCTGGTGGCATTGGGGCTGGGAAAGGCACTTGTGCTGGCTCCAGAGCTAGGGATCTCCCTGGTGTAGTTGGTGCCAACTTGTCTGGTGCTGACAGCTCTGGTACTGGGGCGGGGGCTAGTGTTGGCAGTGGTGCACGCTCCGGCATCGGAGCCACAGGCATGGGAGGCAGGGGTGTTGGTTCTGGTACTGGTCTCACTGGGGACAATGGCCTGGTTGGCATCAGGATAGGTAGCCAGGGTCAGGGCTTTACTGGTACCTTCAGTGCCCACTTCCCATCCTTGTCCCCCCTTCCCTTTTCTCACTTCTGTATTTTGTCTTGGTCTGGTTCCTCTGGGCCCGTTGCCTCCAGCAACCAGTTCGCCTTCTCCACCAGGTCCATCACTGCCATAAAACAGTCCTCCTTGCTTGGTTTACTCTTTCTTGGTGCCATGCTGGTTGCTCTCATATAATGAAATAGACAGATAAGTTATTCCCTGCTCACCTAAATCTAGCTGTTTCCTTGTGGGTTCCTTCCCATTTTGTTCTCCCTACCCTGAGAGATGCTGCTGTCTCTCACGCTCCTCTGGGCACCCCCAGAACCCCCCTACCCGTTGCATACCTCTGGTACAAGCCCAATGGGCAGGGCACTTCCTTAACCATTAGCCATGTGCCCTACTGCTAAGTCTCCCGCCATCATGGGGTCATTATACATACAGTATATATATTTAAATATATATATATATATATATATATATATATATATATATATATTAGAGGCAAAAACTCCATTTAATCCCCTGGACCCCTACCCACCCCAACCCGGCATTGGGGTGTGCATTGGGGTCGTCAACTAACTCTCACCCCATCACATGTGTAAAGTAGCAGAAGTATAGGAGAATGGGGTAAGAGTTAGCACCGACGACCCAATGCACACCCCAGTGCCAGTTGTGGGTGGTCCAAGGGGGTTTTCAACCCTAACAATCGAATTCTCACTTTTGTCGCTGTGGAACAACCCTAACTAATGCATTAAATGGAGTTTTTTGCCTCTAATTTCCCTTCTTTTTGAGAATGATAACTAGAAATAGTGAATGTAATGCAGCGGTGGGATGTCTTCTGGCATAGTAACAGGAACAGCAACACAAACAGAAGCGCTAACAGTGGCGTACATGGTAACACAAGTGCGAATGAGAACAGAAAGGGTAATGCACACGGTGGCGTAGACGGGAACGGTCTGCTGCGTAACGTGTTGTCACATAGTAACATGGTGCCTGCAAACGGAAATGTCAATGGGCATGGTGACGCAAAGTGAAACAGAAAGAGAAACAGTACTATAGACACAAATGGCAAAAAATAACAGAAGCATAGCGCATAAATGAAGCATAAGGATAGCGCACGTAGGTGGCGTGGGCGTCAGCGTATGAGGTAAAGCAGATGCGGAACCACAAGCGGAAAGGCAAGAGTAACAGTAATGTAAGTGCACAGGCTGGTTTTCCCCAAAACCTGCATAGAGAAAGACAGTGAGTACAAAGAATGTATGCATAATAATGGCTATCGGAGCAGAAAATGAGGACTTGGAATACTAAATAGGTTATATCTCAGGAACCGTACGATGTAGAAAAAAAATTTAAAAGTCATATGATTTATGACTGTCCTGGCTAGTTTTGTACTTAGCCCCCATTAAGGGGCTAAGCATTTTTCTGACGAAAAGTCCGTATCTCTCACCGTTTCCGAGATACGGGCCCTGAAAGGCACGGCAAACGCCTTAATGTTATCCTATGGGGAAAAAAAGAAGTTCAGAACACCATAACTTTGCCTCCCTGTAATATTTTTTCACCAAACCACTGAAAGGCACATCTGTGGGCTGTTGGCTGTTTTCCTTCCAAATTTCAGGAAAAAAGACCAAACCGTTATTTTGCAGCAGGGTGCCAAAGGATTCCTGTACTGCGTCGGGCTCCGTAATGTTATCCTATGGGAAAAAATGTCAAATTTGGAGTGCCGTAACTTTGCTTCTGTGTAATATTTTTTCAACTCAACACTGAAAGGCATATCTGTGAGATGTCAGCTGCGTTCCTTCCAAATTTCAGTCCAAAACTCCCAACCGTTCTTTTGCAGCGCAGTGCCAAAAAATTGCTGTCATTTCCCCACAGACTAGAAAACTACTGTCGCAATTTGCAAAAGCTTACGCAAAAATTTGTGACACTTTCATGAGCACGAAAGTACTTTGCAAAAGTACTTTTTCCAGAAATTTGAAAAACATATTTCTGGGGTGTTTTACCCAAAATAAAGACATGGCTAGCATCCTCAGGGTCCGACTAGGTGAATACAAAAAGAATTAGGTTGCTAGAGGGTCCCAAATTTAAACGCCAAGCATTTTTATGATCACCAACTGAAAACAAAATGGTGGATTTGGGAAAGTAACAGGCCCATTTGCGAAAGTAAAAATGCATTTGCGACACTGACGAACTTTTTGTTAACTTTTCCCATTGACTTATAATGGGAAATTGTTTTTTGAATAACTTTTGAACCATTTAATATTTTTTCACCAAATCTTTGAAAGGCACATTGGGGACCCTGGCCACACATTCCCTGAAGATTTTGGGCCAATCGCACAAACCGTACGACCTGTAGGTGCGACCGTAGAATTCCAGAAAAAGCGTAAATGTGCACGCAGATCATGCTTAATAACTCCACAGCTGTATATCCAACTGGTACAAAACTTGGCAAATCTGAAGGCCTATGGTTCTTGATTAAGTATTCCAAATTTTAGGCAAATCCATCAAACGGTTGCAAAGTTATTAAGGTGCAAAATTTGGGGGTTTAACATATAAATGGCTCCTCAACCTTAACTACCATAATATATATATATATATATATATATATATATTTCCTAATATTATTATATATATATTGTATTTATATTATTATTGTAATTTTATAAATTTTTAATTAAATGTTGTTTTTTTTTTGTTGTTCCTTGTGCTCTGTCTCCCTTTTCCTCAATTAGATTAGCCAGGCTCCACTCCATTGCAGTCCTGTGCCAGGATCCCCCCCTTTTGTTCATTCTAATGTGCCCCTGCATTGCTTGCTGCATTCCATGCTCAGTGCTGCATGATCCTCCCTGCTCATGCTGCTTCTCCATCTACTGGGCCCACTGCTAGCCCTGCCCATTTTTATGTCTCCCCTCGAGGCCTTAATTAATACAGAAACCTCTCCCTTTTTGAAAGAGAATCAATCTGTGCTAAAAAACCCTTGTTGTGGTGCACCACCCCCCTTTGTGCAGGCCCTCTTGTTCTGTTTACTTCTTCTCCCCCTCCCCATGCCCCACCCTCAAGATGACCTTGCGCCAAGCGGTCCCAGGCCAGCCCTGTTACTGGCCTACTCGCTGGTGCTATCCTCTCCCCAGCCCTAGCCTGCACCCTGCTCATGGCCTTCTCACATCCCTACAGGGTCTCAGAGTGTGTGGCCTCCCAACTTCTGTCCTTTCTTTTATCCCCCCAGTGCGGTGATGATGTCACATGCCCTCGCCATGTGCATGTTCCTCCTGCGGTCACCTCCTTGCTTTTTTGACCATAAATTGGGCAACTGCTCCTCACGCCCTTGTCCCCTGTCCTGGAGTTCACAGCCCCCATCCTTTTCCAGCTCCCACAGCAAAAAAGCTCTCAGTCCCAACCCTCTGGCAGGAGCCAGGCCTTTGCCCAAGTGGCTCCCATGCCTGCTGGCCCCCTCTCAGCCCACCTTCAGGGCACTCAATGCTCGCTAGCTTCTCCCACAAGGTAGGCTTCTGCCAACTCTTAACCTTCATTCCTACTAATCAAACACCCTCCTTTTTCTTTCCTGGGGCTCCATCCCTTCCCTGGTTTTCTCTGTCACTGGTCAAGTTCTGAACACGCCCCATCCAGCAGCCTGCAATTCTCTTTTTGCCGTGACTGGCTTGCCCCAGTTCTCCAGCAACCACACAACTCTCATTATACATAACGAAGGTCTTCTACTGTGCAGGGCCTTGCCACCACTCCTCCTAAATCGCATCACACTTATCTCAGTTCTCTGATGCTTCTCCCAATACTCACTTATTCTTGTTTTGCTGTGGTTAATCACCAGGAATGACAGTTGTGCTAAATGCATTACTGTTATCCACCAGGCTGTATTATTTTTAACTCAGAATGCTATATTCTATTGAAAGTCCAAAATGGCTGCTAATTATTGCCCAAACTGATGTGCTACCAGTAAAATTCATTCAGTAGCAGTTTGTAAGGTCCCAACAGCTGTGCAGCCCCTTACATACTCCCTCTTAGACCTGCCTTCCTAGCCAGTCCTCACCAATCCCCAACTTCCCTGTCATCCCCTTCAACCCCCACCTTTGTGACTTCACTTGGCCACACCCTTCCCTGTGACCTCACTCTCTTATCCCTCTGTACCTCCCCACCCACCCTCCCCTTTCTCCCCTGCCTTCTGGCTCCAAACAAACATTTGACAGGGGCTGGGGACAATGGGGTCTGCCCCTTTCAGTTGGCAACCTTTTTTCCTCTGACAAAACCTGCTTAGTGTATTTGTGACCTGTTGTACTACAGTACTTCCAAAAAAGTAAATAATTTGTTTTGTAAGGACAAAGCACAACAAGCTTGCCAATGATGATAACTTACATAGTAATGATATCACCCTCAGTGTGGTTATGTGAAAACTCTTCCAATGAGCACAGGAAAATTCTTATAATTGCACAATCATAATCTGAATACTTAAAATGGGGTACTTTCCTTGTCATAGCCAATGTATTCAAAAATTCCTTGGAAAATGGACAGTTAAAAAGAAAGTGTCCCTGTTTTCAAGTACTTCTGAGCAGGTTAGTCATAAACACATTATTTCTTCCACAGCTTTGTGCTTTAAAGAAGCTTTACCCCTAATTTGCTGTATACACACAACCATGTGCTATCCCAGATGGATGTCAGCAATCACTTGTAATAATACCAGTACATGGGACTGCTCTGGGATGGCATCTAGGAAAAGTAATAGGTTCAGCACAGTTCATGTCTAAAATTAATTTGTACAGAGCTTTTCAGGTAATAGTGGAAACTTGAGAAAGTGAAAGGTTTTGGATCAGTATTTTAATTGAACTATTTCTTATGTAATCTGAATATGTTGTGTTTTACCTGCACCTGGTCGACTGACTGTGCCTCACTCCCAGCTTGGGAGGAGTTGAAAAACCCAGTCTGAGATCAGAGTCACCCAAACATTTATGTGGGTGGCCAAAATTGGGTGCAAGATTCTTGGAGCTAAAAACTGAAAAAAAATGAAAGCCAGTGAGTGAATCATTCCCACAGAACCCCCCTTTAGAAAGTGGTCTATAAATGACCTCCCTTTTAATGGGGTTGAGCATACTGTCCCAAAGTCATTGGAAGCAGACACTCAAAAATTTAATTTCATATTCTTTAGGTGCAGTAAAAACCTGACTCACCTGCAAAAACTGGGCAATAATCTATTTTTCATGAAATAAACTTTCTTCTCTTTAGATAGAAGGTTGCTCTTCTATACAATGAGTTGAGTAAAGGTTCTATCAATGATTATCTGCCAGTTTCCAATGGCTAAGTTCCCTGGTCCAAACTTAATGCCTAGGAACTCTACAGAATCTAGTAAAGGAATGCCTTCAATGTCCATACAGTGAGGATCCGTATGTGCCAAAATATAGGTATTTAATTTTATTTAGATTCAGTTTAGCACCAGATAGTTTTGCAAAAGAATCAAAACCCCCATGTGCCTCTATGCCTGATTCGATGATTTGTACCATAACACACAAACACATCATCTGCATAAGCTAAAGTACATACTGGAGGAACAGTTTCATGAATGGTTATACCGCGTACATCAGTATGGTTTTGTAGTATATGTAATTGGGGATCTACTGCAATGCCGTAAAGTAAGGGTTTAATGTGCAGCCTGGGTTTACACTTGTCAGAGTGTTTATTGTACTACCTATGGGACAATTCATGCTGGTGAGCAATATAGCCTGTTTGTAAATTGTATGTCTCCATGACACAAGTGTTTCATGTGCTCCATACTTCATTAGAACAAAGAACAGATATTGATGTATAATTTTGTCAAAGCTCTTCTCCCAGTCTAGGGCCAGAAGAAAACCTTTAACTTGATCAGTAATTCCTCTCTCAACCAATTCTTGAAATGTGAACATATTATCAAAGATGGATGTATTCAAAATAGCACATGTCTGAGACATGGAAATCACAATTTCAGTCACCCTTGTTATTTTTTTGGTTAGTATATGTGACAAAATGTGTGTCATTATTTAAAAGATTAAGAGGTTGCCAGCTCAGAATATTGCTCTTATTGCCTTTTTAAAGAGACATACAGTATAAGACTATCATCTTCATGGATTTTGTAATAGATCTGATCTGTAAGCCATAATTGACTGTCAATATAGCCTAAAAGTTAGAGTAACAAGCTGTGAATGAGCTTGGTACATCCAGCAGACCTGGGTTTGATTCCCTTTCCACAACCTCCACTTGCATACTGAGAGACTCTGAGCAAGCCATTTAACCACCCCAGTGCTCTTCGGTCACCCCTGAAAACAGGCATCTGTGCCTAGTTGACCTTACCTGATTACCAAAAGAATAAAACAAACAAACAAAAAAAATTATATAATTCTGATAATACAGGTGTTAGAAATTCTGAGAAGGTTTTGTAAACTTCTGGTGTTAAACCATCTGTACCTAGGGCTGTCTTAATGAATAGCTTCATTAACTTGCAGCTCCATGATAGGGAGTATCATAGAGTGTATAAGATGCTCTGGAATGGGTGGTACTGGGAATTCTGGGAAACCCTTAGGCGACTTAGCCAATTCAGTGGAAGTCCCAAATGCCTGCATCAGGGTCTTTTGAACAGTTCTGGAATTCTCACATGGCCCAGTACAGGGTGAGATCCCTGGATCCCCAGGTTCAGAATATAAAGCAGTAATTAGGCTTTTAGATGTTCAATCTTGAGAGCTTTTAAATATGTCCAGGCTCTGCCTTTGCCCTTGGGTTCCAGACTGCATCTCATGTTTCAAACATATAGCTCTATTTTACTTATATGCATGCATGTCTTGCGTAACTTTTGCTTTTTGGTCAGTAACATCAACTTTACAATCTGCTGACAGCAAAATTAGATGTTATGAATGAGCCCTCACAGAAAGGTACTTAAAATATGAATCGTTAACCCAATTTTCCCTCTTTGTTGAAAGTAGCATTGAAAATCATTATTTGAATCCTCACATCATTCAAACATGTCATTGTAGTTACACTGCACTGACATGGGTGATTTGAAAAGTCTGCTCCAGCCCTGACAGATTGTGGGATCTTCAAAGTGCTATTCAATTTCCGCACATGAGGCCTGTGACTCTTAGGTAAGTCTGTGGTTCAACTGCAGGCTAATGCATGATTAGACGATTCAGCCAGTATAGTGTATACTTTGTACATATGAATTTGTGGAGAAAGAAAAAAATAATCTATTCGGGAGCACATGTACCTATGTGATAAGTTCTCCCACTATCTGTATTACAGACTTATAACCATCTGATAGCCCTGCCATATATATTATTTCATCGTAAAAGTTGGTATCCCTATACTATTTCCCTGCATTACCCCCTGTCAGATACATTTAATCTACAAATAAAGTCTCCCCCAGCAAAACAAACCACTGAGTATGTAAATATGGCTGAATCAGTTTAAATAAAGAAACTCTGGTGGCAGAAGTTTGCAGTGCACAGATGTTGATTAGTTTAAAACTGTGATCCAAGAACAGCAAATCAAGTAACAATGCTCTACCTGGCATAGTATCAGTCACCTTTTGTAAATGGAACCCTGGTCCCTTTAGTAGGATTCCAACCCCATCACATAACTCTTCGCTTTGTGACTAATAGGATATACCTTCCCTCCATAACTTACTAGCTTGAGAATGCTCATAGATAGCTTTAAGCCTAGTATCCTGCAGGAAGAAAATATTACCCAGTAAAAAATGTTGTTAACCATTTTTTATAGTGTTTTATACTATTGACATTAAGTGTCACAGGCTGAAGAGTTGTGCCCAAACACATGATTAGTCATCTGATCAAGAGAAAAGGGGGAGTCATGTCAAAGGTAAACTACTCCTGAACTGAAGAGGGTCTTGAAGGAAGGGGATGACAGAAGATCCCTGAAATTCCATGTCTTCTTCCTCAGTATCGCCCAAGTTTTGGGGAACGAATTCCACATCTTCTTTCTCAGTATTGCCCCCTTTTTTGGGAAGTGAAGCAAATCGGTTTCTTGTCACCAGTACTGGAGCAGAAGTATGATTTGATTACTACTTAAGAGGCTTTGGCTGTGTATTACATGTTCTTCCCCTTTTTTCTTGAGTACTGATTATGTATCATCATCTAGAGGGTTAGGGGAGACATACCGTCAGGGACCCCTACTACCTGTGGTGACCCTTTACCAGTAGTACCTGGGCATTTGCTGTGTATGCAATACTGATGGGTGAGTGACATGTACAGGTCCACTATCTTTTCCAGGAATAAATGAACCTGTTTTGTGTTTGGCTGTAAGGGTTTCAGGTTGATTTCCAGTACTATGTTCAGAATGGGGAAGGGGGCAGGCATAGGATCAGTTTGTGAAGGCTTAACTGTAGTGGGCTGCTCCTCTGCCTGTGTAGTCTGGGGTCCTTTCTGGGGAATTGGATCTGCAGCTGGGGGGATCAGGTAAAATACCAGCCTCTTCTGCTTGCCTAGTTGTGATGAGCCCTTCTTAATCTAGCCCATCAGCATGGTTATGTTCTGCCCAGGAACAGTGCCTATAGGAATGGCCATTTTCCTCACATAGGTTACATTTCAGAGGATTTGGTTACTGTAAACTGACATGCCCATACTCGAAGCAAAGGTTACACCTGGGTCTATCACAGACAGAGCTAAGATGTCTTCTGAACCACACTGATAGCAGACCCTAGGCTGCCACTGATACAAGTAAAGGCCTCTGCAATTTTCAATCAAAAATACTGCCTGGTAGATGACTAATACTGGTATTAGTTTGGTGCAGCTTTACCCTTATTTTCCATTCCCCAGTTCAAATCAGTTCAGTGTCTATAATGGGGGATGGATGGTCAAGACCTCATATTTCTGTCGCAACCAGTATAAAATATCTGAAATGTTAACCACTTCATTATGGAAAAGGATATTAACCACCTTAATGGTGGGTTTGGTGATGGTAATTGCAACAATGAGTGATCATAATGGTGTGCCTTTCAGAGCAGCATCATTTTCCCAAATGTTCTCCAAAGACATGATGGTTTTAAAACTAGTATCATAGACAGGTTCTCCTGCCACATGAATCATAGCATAAAAATATACTTGGAAAAACCCCATGGTACTCCTAAATAAATTCCATATCATATACACTGGATCCAGAACCTCAGTTAAATCTCCTTTGAATTTAAAATGCACAGCATTTCTACACTGTGCTGGTTCGCCAGTGATAGCAAACAAATCAGTTATATATGACCCAGGCATCTGTTGAGGTTCTGGCTGGGCTTCCTCATCTTCTGATTCATTCTCCAGGGAAACATCCTTATCTACCTCTGGGGGTTGAGGGGGATTGATCTGGTTGTTGCATACCTGGTGGACCTGCAACCTCTTCAGGCCTAACATGCAATGCCATGCATTGAGGAGCAGATACAGCAGTAGGTGCAGGCACAGAACCAGCCTGCTTCAAGACATGATCAGTAGAATTATACTTATCATTAGTCAGGCAGTTTTTTCCACCCTGCAGCAATGAGGGTGGATTCTGGGGACCTAACAGAAGAACAAACTGGAGGAGTCAGCAGCAGTCTGCCTTGCCCCTGACTGAGTGCAACTGGAACAGTGGGGGGACATTGAACCGAGGTTGTCAAGGCAGGTGTTGACTGCATGTCACTGGAAACAACAGGTGGTGGTTTAGAAGTCAGAGTATTTCTTGCCTATGAACTTGTGCAATTTTAAGGCACTCTTGTGCCAATAACTCCAGCAATTGGGTTTTCTAAGCAGTCAGTCCCTTTAACAATAGCAACTCAGCATCCTGGGCTGCAGGACAACTAATAATATCCACATCAAACATCGGAACCATCTCATGATTGGGTCCAGTCTGAGGTTCTGTCACCAAAGGACAACTTCCTTCAGGTAGGATATTCACATCCATACTTTCCTCTATAGGCTGTGACTGTGACAAATTCATAGGGTAGCTGTATCAGCACCAGAAGAAATTGAAACAGTAGGACCTCCATCTTCTTCCTCTCCACTTCCAAGGATGGCCATCTCACAACCAATAAGAGCCACACAGCACCCTCCTCAGATGAGTAGATTGCAACAATGGCCAGATTTTCAAAAGCGATACTGAGGCATATGCCTGCTGAGCTTGTCTCTGCATCTGCCTGATTGTGACAGAACTGGTGCTATTTTCAAATATGGGTCTGCACGTAACAAAAAGTCAAAATTTGTAATAACAAAAAAAAATTGCTAGCAATTGCACTTTTTTTCAGATGTGAAATTCAGGCACAGTTGGACCATCTAATAGATGGTCAACAGTTTGGATGGATTTCCCTTTTAAGGATAATGGCAGGCGGATCTTTGTTAGTCCTTCCGAAAATCCTGCCCATAGTACAGCAGCCTTTCAAAGGAGTTGGAGCTTTACATAGACCCTGATATTTTCAGGGACACTTCAGAAAGCAAAGTCTTTTGTACATGGACTAGCGGTGCTGGTATTTGCTGCTCATTTCATGTTATTGGATACTGAGCATACTATGCAGTTTGGAGCTGGGATTGCTGCTGTTTCAAAACAATGTTTAAGCATATTGTATTTCTGTTTATATTTCATTTATTATTGTATTTGGATTCCACTTTTTACTATAAGAATGTTAATTAACAAGAAACAGGGATTACTGCCCCCAAAGTTTCATTAGTGCATGACTGATGTTAAGAATGCTGGAATAATTCTTGGGTGCAATAATACAGGAGTGACGTGCAGGACAGGTGAAGTATTCATGCCTCTTTAAAAGGTCTTAGTCTGGCTCTTTGTGGAACATTGCAGTTAGTTCTGGACTTCCTAATACTAAAATTACTTGAGGCAGTTAGGCGGGTACAGCATGGGGCTGCTCAATTGCACTTCCATGCCATTGACCCAGTTTTGGGAGCTGACTGATGGAGCCTGGTTCATGGTCACCAGTGCTGAGGAGTTTTGCCACTGGTAGGGTGAGCTAGCTTGCAGTGGGGATGGTGGGAGTTAAGTGTCAGTGGTCCCTTGTGGTGGGCTGGTGAGCCTACTCTCATGGAAGGGGTGGTACCTATTCCCAGAGCACACGTCACTATCCAAGGCCATAGGATGGCCAAAGGATGGCAAGGAAACAGTTGAGGAAAAAAATACTTAATTGCCATCTGAATGGCAGTGAGGATGGAACAGGGTAGATCCCTGAAGCAAAGGATATATACCTGAGGATGGACACATCTTGCCCAAGAAAAAATGTCTATGTAGAAGAACAAAAAGAGGGTGCAGTTCAGACTGACTGTAATGATCAGGAGTAAGGAGGGCAAAAGCCATGAGCAGAATCTAGAGGCCTGCATAAAAAAATAAAAAAAGTCTGTGGAAGGACATAATCTCAGTCTTCAGCATAGTCATGGTGACAGACAGGGTTCGATAGACAGAGATGATTGACCTAGTGTGCTCCAATAGGACATTGGGACATGCAATGAAGTTCAAAGGTGCTAAATATAAAAGTAACATTAGGGCACGCATAATGGGTGATGAACCTATTATACAGTCTACCACTAAAATGAGTGGAATCTTTCAAGGTAAGCATAGACAAAGTAGTAACCAAGGGAATCATAGGATACACTTGATAGTAAGGTGGGTGGGGAAATCCTGTAAATCAGTGAAGCAGTAAAATACATAGAGAATAGTGAATGGGCAAGTATGCACAACCAGTGTGTTGTGCCACTGAGGGGTTCTGATTCCCTATGACCTCGAGAGCAAAGCTTGAGAGGTCCATGGGAATCAGAACCCTGAAGTTGCACAGCAAACTGGTTGGGTATAACATTGCCCATCCATTATTTTTTATAGTGTATGGTGCCCCATGATAATTTAAGTGAGCATTTAAATTTTTTTTTTAAGCCGTAAAAGGAATTCTTTCTACTGCGTTTTAGTCTGGTATTCAAGTCAGGTTGCTAAGGTTAGTGCTGTGGTTGTTAGGGACCAAATGTCCCTACATCTGTAGCGTGGTCTGCCATTGGCTGTCATTTGCCTTTGGGAGGGGATTCCAGAAAAAAAACATGGCGGACGTATCTCTCGCTAAGCAAGAGGACCGTGAGTGAAAGAATTCACCTGTTAATGTGAGTAGTTTTAAATATCTGGTTGAGCCTGCAGTTTTTTAATAGCTTAAAGTATCTGGTCAATCTGCCTTTTTAAATTGATGCCCTATTCGTCATCAGTTGAGAGGATGATCATGCACACTGCCGCTGCTCAAGTTTCTGTGTCTGGTCCACTTTTAAAACGAGCTGAGCACGTGCAGCCTCTAGAGGCTTTCGAAATGTTGTTGTAGTAAAGTGTGGTACAATCACGTTCCATGACCTTTTGAACTGTGGTACAACAACATTTTGAAAGCCACGGAGTTCCATTCACAACAAGCCTTCACCATACATTATATGGGGAATATGGGCCAGCACTAGTAGTGTTAGCTGCCTGGAAAGGATGGGGAACCTAAGCATGTACAGTACTCACTAAGGACAAATGCAAGGATCCAACAGGGTGAACATGAGTAAGTTATTCAAATTACGGGGGTCAGGCAATACCTAGTGGTCACAACTTGAGGTTGTGTGGGAGTTTCAACAATAATATGAGGAAGTTCTTCTTTGCTTTGGGGGGCAGGGGAGTCCAACAGCCTGCCAGAGAGGTAGTAAATGCAAACTCCATTTCAAGAAAAAAATGGTGGGCTGGATTCTGCTGCCACCAGGGGGCAAGGAGTGGACATCCATACACTTGAACAGCACACGTTCAATTTAATACTTTTCAATAAAGCATTGACAAAGATCGCTTTTGTGCTGTTTTGTTTCTAATTGATTGTAAACCTTTGGAGGTCACCATGGGAAGATTTATTTTTCATCACTCCTGCCTGAATTTCCAGAATTTTGCAAGCTACCCTGTTTTATTGTTTTAATTTTACATTTAATAGTGGTGAGTGTGTTGGCACAATGGGCTGGTGATTGAGAGGAAGCAATTTTGGTGGAGGAAATGATGGGTAATCTGAGAAAAACAAAACCTGCATCAGGAGGCAAGAAAAGTCTGCAGACCTCAGTGACTGCTTCATGAGAAATTGTGACTCCATAGACAACTGCAAGCAGCTTAGAACTGACCCTAGCAGATGTACTACGAGTGGTTCAGGGGTTGGATCAGATTGTAATTGCTCTTGATTGAAAAGTAGAGGATTTCAGTGACTGACTCCTGATTTGTGAAACCAGTCAGCAGCTGCTCTCTAGGAGGTGAAGGAGGCAGAAAACATGGGCCTTCGTTCATCTACTGTCTCATCTAGACTAGTCAAGGAGAAAAAAATCTCTCAATGCTCATTAAGAGGCACTGGAGAACCAGTGCCATTTCAGCAATCTGTGGCTTCTCAATCACCTTGATGAAACAGTAGGGGAAGACCCCAAGGGATATCTTAATAACTGGTTGGGCACAAACATGAAACTGGACCCTGCTCCTGTCATACACAGGGCCTAGCATATCACTCCTAGAAGGAGAATAAGCCTAACTCTCCACTGACCATGCTGATAATCTTAGCAGAGATGCATGAGAGGGACATGGTTCTGGAGGCGGCCCAGCACAAGTGCCCTCTGAAGGCCATGAAGGGGTGGGAAATCTCGATTTACCCTCACATGAGCTACACTAGATGGGCTAGATGCAAGTCCATCAATACCATTAGGTACTTGCTTTGGTCACTGGGAGTTACCCACATGCTGCAATATTAAGCTCTTGTGAAAATCATCTACAGTGGCAAGCAATACACCTTTGGGGACCCACAAGAGGCAGTTAAGCATTTGGCAACCATAAAACTGGACTTTGGTTCCCAGGAATCACACAAGAAAGAGGACAGGGAGGCCTGAAGATCGTTTACTATGGAGCATGTAAACTGTGAATAACTAAGGGGTCTAGGAAGGGCTTGGGTTACGTTACCCAATTGGTGGATGTTAAATGTCAGTGTGGGGCTAAATGCCACTAAGGGTAGTATAGTTACTGTGAATGTTGCTTAAAAATGAATTTTTTTATTTTCCAGTGTGCTTACTTTATGCTGGGGTATTCATAGTTATTGTTTACTATGTAGGAACTATCTCTATAACACCTTCTAACCCCTCCCCATGGAGAATTTCTACTTTGGCCACCCATATTGTTCATACTGTTCTTCTGGACAGATGTGTCTGGTGGGAAGGAACTAGTCCATTCCTATGACTGGAACTTATGCATTAATATTCAGTTTTCTATATGTTAATTTATTTTTCTTGTCCCTTACAGGGTTTCAGTGTTTACTGGACTTTGTCTGTGATGGACCTTGTTTATAATATAGCAGTTATATATTGTAATGGATTCATATGTTCTCTGGAGGTCTGAGGACTTTAAAATACTCACCTCTGGTTAATCTATGTTTTGTTTTGCATATTCATGATTTTCAGAGAGGGGTATCACCAGTAATCCAATGATGTATTATTGATATCCTGAAGTTGAACAATAAGACTAATAGTATAGCATGTGTTGTTATGGGAAGTTTCACAACCACTAAAATATGCTGACTCTTGTATCTCCTACTGAGGCTGGATGGAGGATCATATGAACTATAAATGGTGTTTCCCTAGAGGGTCTATGAACCTCATGTTATAGGTTGCTTCCTCAACATGGGATATTTGAATTGGCAGATCCTATGCTGTATGTATCCTATGTTAAGTATAGAACAAACATTTGTCAATGCCAAATGTTGTCTTGCTGGTGCTGGCATTGGTAGTGCAGGAGTTAGAGAGAGATGCATAATAGAAATGGCAGTGAAGTATAGAACCAATGTCAACCCCACCCCACCCTGCAGAGAGTGACAGGCATTGAGGTGTGCCTTTGGGTCATTGGCCATAACACTCATGCTATTTCACCTCACCCTACTCTACAGACCTGATAAGTGTTGTGTTATGCCTTGGGGTCATCAGGCCTTATGCTCACCCCATTCCATAAGGAAGTACATTGAGGTGGGTGCAGTATAGAAGAATGTGGTGAACTTTGGGTCTGAAGAGTCCAAGGCACACCTTGATGCCTGTCGGTGGCTGCAAGGTGGAGGTGGGGGTGCAATGGTGTGAGCATTACAGCTGACAATCCAAAGGTACTCCCATGATGCCTGTTAGTCTGTACAGGGTGGGACATTACAGTTAGAAACCCTAATGTCCCTGGTGTTTGTTGGTATTTGCACTCTTCATTTTCAACATGGCCTTTTTGTGACCCCACCTCATGAAAGCATTTGGGACCTCTGTTTATGAACAGTGGTGCTGTGATTTTGTTAATCTGTCTGGAATGTTAATTTCCCACAGCGACCACGCCATTCTGTGCCAAATATGAAAACACAGTTTGGGCAGGATGTGAAAAATGACAGCTGCGCCATTCAAAAGGAGGTGTAAAGAGATGGGAATTTTGAAACTCTGGAGTGTAAATATTGGAAATTCTTGAAGTTACGAGCGTGCGTGAAAAAGTACAGTTATGTAAGAACTTACCGTAACAGCAGATCTTCGAGAACAGCTCTTGCAGCAGGTTACACCATTAGGACTGAAGCCAGCAGGCACCAGGACCCCACAGAAATTTTCTAGCTAGCAGTCTTCAGCGGGGACTGCCTCCGACGTTGGTCCCACCCCCGACGTCGGGCGTAGTACATAAGGAGGCGGTCCCCCCATAATCCTCAGTTCTCCAACCGGAGACTCCCGGCCGCTAGATGACATCAGAAGTGGAGACCGAGGATCCACCACCAGATGGCAAAAAACAAGTAAAAGACATGTCCCATCTGATAAGATGGGTGCTTGACTCTGACCTACCTCTAGCGGGGATGGTGGGAGGGAAGATACCTGCTGCAAGAGCTGTTCTTGAAGATCTACTGTTACAGTAAGTTTTTAAGTAACTATACTATCTTACTTCGAGATACAGCTCTTGCAGCAGGTTATACCATTAGGACTGATTTCCAAGCAGTAGTGGCAATCATGCACCATCGGGAGGAGGAACGGTAGAGACCTCAAGATAACTCGAGCCTAGGACAGAAGTCCCTGAAGGACAGCTAGACCGAACCCCGCTCTTCGCCTCGATGCAATGTCCAGACTGTAATGCCTGATAAAGGTATGCACAGAGCTCCAAGTGGAGACGTTCTTTAATGCCTCAAAGGAAGTATCCACCCCTCTTGTGGAATGACCCTTGACCACACCCGGTAAGGGTTTATTGCTCTTCACATAACAGAAAGTAATGCACTGGAAGAGCCACCTGGAAAGTGACTGTTTGGAAACAGGAGCACCTTTCATCCTGTGAGCAAAGGAGACGAAAAGTTGGTCCAACTTTCGGAGCTGTTTGGTTCTGGTCAGGTAATATCTGAGGCACCTGTGCACATCTAGGGTGTGCAGAAGGGCTTCTCCTCGATTAGAGTACCTTGGAAAATACACTGGTAGATCGATATCCTGATTGAGGGTGAGAGCTGAAACCACCTTAGGCAAAAACTTTGGGTTTGTCCTTAGGGATATCCTGTCCTGGTGGAAAACCAAATAAGGCTCTTTGCACATAAGAGCATGCAATTCCAAAATCCTTCTGGCAGAAGTAACTGCAACTAAAAATAACATTTTCCAAGAAAGAAAACGTAGCTCGCAATCCACGGCTGGTTCAAAAGGTGGCAGCGTGAGCTGCTCCAGGACAAAAGGCAAGTCCCAAGGAGGGATTGGATTTTTAATGGGAGGCCTAAGGTGGAGGATGCCCCTTAGAAAGGCATGAGTAGTGTGCAGCTGGGCCACCGTCTGATGGCCTACGGGGGCATGGTAAGCCAAAATGGCACAAGGGTGCACTTTAATTGAGGAGTAAGCCAGTCCGGAGTGGAAGAGGGAAAGCAGGTAGTCCAGAACCAGCTTTTCTGGACAATCTAACAACGGAAAGCCATGCGCTTGAGCCCACAAACAGAATCTATGCCATTTCATGGCATAAGTTGCTAGGGTAGATGGTTTTCTGGTGGCAGAGAGTACCTCTGCCACTTCTTGCGAGACCCTGTATTGCATCATGGCTATGTCTCTAGGAGCCAAGTGTGCAGGTTCAATGAGCGTAGGTCCGGATGGACCAATGAACCCGCCTCCTGAGACAATAGATGGGAGCTGATTGGCAAAGGAACTGGAGGTTCCCCGGATAGCTGGTGTAAAAGAGGGAACCAAATCTGTCTGGACCAGAAGGGCGCGATCAGAATGAGAGTCGCTTGCTCCCTGTGAAGTTTTAAGAGAACTCTCTGGATCAATGCAAAAGGAGGTAAGGCATAGAGGAATCTGCCCGCCAAGGAGAGGGACAACGCGTCTCACCAGAAAACACCAGGCCCTGGATCTAGCGATCAAAAATTGGGCAGTTTTGCGTTGGATGTGGACGCAAAAAGGTCTAACTCTGGAGTGCCCCATCTGTGAAACAGATCCTCTGCCACCTCCTGCAGAACTTCCCATTCATGGACTCTGGCCTGAGAGCAGCTCAGGCTGTCTGCGATGGTGTTGTCCACTCCTGGGACATGTACTGCAATTAGGTTTGCACTGTGTTGCAATACCCACTCCCACACTCTCATGGCCTCCCTGCCAAGTGGGTAGGAGTAAGTGCCTCCTTGTTTGTTGAGGTAATACATCACCACGGTATTGTCTGTTTGTAACAGAAGTGCACCCGGTGGGACCTCCTACTGGAAGGATTGCAGAGCTAAAGGAATGCCCTAATTTCCAAAATGCTGATGTGGAGATGAGACTCCTGGGCAGTCCACAGGCCCTGAGACCGAACACCATCTAGGTGTGCTCATCACCCGAGCCCTGAGGCATCTGTGGAAAGGGTCATAGTCGGGGATGGTGCTATGAAGGGAACCCCCGCAGAGAGGTTCCCTGGATTTAGCCACCATTGCCAATCTCAAATTACGGCTTTCGTGATCCGGATTGGGTGCTGCAGATGGTCTTGCCTTTGGTCCCATTGCACCCGTAGCATCCACTGGGTTACCTGCATGTGAAGATGGGCTAGGGGGACTGTTGCAATGGCCACAGCCATGTGTCCGTGCAGGCAAAGGACTAGTCTGGCTGGGACGGTCTTCTTCGCCAACAACTCCCTGACGAGGGATCTTTTGTGTTCCGCTCTGTCTGAGGAAAGAAAAGCTTTCCCTCTGACAGTATCCAGAACTGCTCCTATAAACTGCAGTTTCTGAGATGGAACCAGGAGTGACTTCTCATAGTTGATGAGAATACTCAGTGATTGAAAAAGAGACTGGGTGCAGTGAATAGCCATCATCAAGGCCTCCCTGGAGGGCGCCATGAGAAGCCAGTCATCCAGGTATGGGAACACGTAGTGGCCCTGTCTCCTCAGAGACGCAGCTACGACCGCCATGCACTTCATGAATACGCGAGGTGCCAATGACAGTCTGAAGGGAAGAGCTTGGAACTGATAATGGCGGCTCTGAAACTTAAAGCACAGGAACCTCTGGTGTGCTTGAGCAATCGGAATGTGCAGGTAGGCATCCTGCATGTCCAATGATGCCAGAAGGCATCCTGCTTCAGCATGGGGACTAGGCCCGGAAGGGTCACCTTGTGGAAGCGCTTGTAAATGACTGAAAGGTTAAGGTCGCTGAGGTCCAATATTGAATGGAGGTCCCCTATTTTCTTTGGAACCAGGAAGAAGTGAGAATAGTACCCTAGTCTTCTCTGGTTCTCTGGGACGTGATCTAAGGCTTCCTTTTCCAGAAGCACATGCAATTCCTGCTGTATGAGCAGGGCATGCTGATCTGAATATTGGGAGAGCAGGGGAGGTCTTGTAGGTGGGCTGCCTACAAATTCTATATAATGGCCTTTTTTGACCAGTTGCAGAACCCACCTGTCGGTGGTGATCGATTGCCACCCTGGGAAGTGGCATGCGATGCAACCCCCGACTTTCTTTTCCCGTTGATCCTGGGGAGGGGCGGGGGCCTGGAAGGAGTCATGCTGTGGCAGCATTTGATCCGGCAAGCTGGGCCGACTTTGAAAATCGTTGGCCTCTGCCTGGGGATGACTTGGCCTGGGCCTTGCGGGTGAAAGTGCCCCTCTGCTGCTGGCCGGAACGTTGCTGTTGCCTTTGTAGCCGGCCGTGAAAATGGCTCTGGTTCCTATGAAAGGAACTAGGCCGAGACCTGTACATAGCTTGTACAGATCGGACTGCCTTCCCTGCATCCTGGAGTTTGGTGATTACTTTCTTGGAGGCTTCACCAAATAGGACCTCGCCATTATAAGGGATGTCTAAGATGTTCTTCTGGATGTCCGGGGTAAAGCCGGAGACACGAGCCAAGAGTGTCTCCAGAGACACACGCCTGAGGCTGCAGCTCTGGCTGAAGAGTTGACAGAATTGTATGCGGCTCAGAGCACTTGGGTCCCCACCTCTGAACCCGTGTGGAGGAGGTTCAAGAGCTCCTCCTTGTTGTCGCCATCGGGCATCTTCTTGACCAGGTCCTGACCCTGTTCCCACAGTGCGTTCTGGAGCTGAATCATGTGGGTGAGGTAGTTCAGTGACCTGATGGCGTGAGTCATGGCCTCGTAAGTGCGCCTTCTCAGGACATCCAATTGCTTGGATTCCTGGTCTGGTGGCTGGGTGCTCAAATGCTGAGGTCTCTGAGACCAGTCATACGAAGCAGTGAAGACCAGGGAGTCAGCCAGAGGATGGTTCGCCAGATACTGGTCCTCCCTAGGGACCTTGTATAGGTGGTCAGCCTTCTTTGGCACCACGGGAGTGGAATGCGGATGTTTCCAGGCAGCCTTGGTGACATCCGAGAAGGTATCCACCAAGGGCGGCACTACCACAGGCTTTGGGTCTTTTTGCCAAAGATAGCGGGCAAGGCGTTGTCTCTCAGGGTCAAGCTCCTCAGCATCCCACCTCATGTTCTCCTGGATGTGCCTAATGATCTCTGCAAAGGAGGGATCATCTGGAGGAGACCTGGGTAGGTCGTGTGGGTCAGGAGAGGGAATGTTGATATGAGAAGGTGATCTGGAATCCTCCCCCGACGGAGTGTACTAGCGTCATCTGGGTCTCTTGGGGCTGGGTGACCCTGAGGGGGATTTGGAAGGAGGCCTTCTCCTTTCCAAAGATCTGCCCCTAGGAGGTGGTGTCTGCTCCTTGGGGGTTGGTGGTCATCCTACAGGCCCCTTAGGTGGAGGGGGGGCATAGGTGGTGAAGGAGTGGGTGGAGGTGAAGTAGGAGTAGGAGAAGGATGTGTGGTGACCACATCTTTTTTGATGGTGTCCCACCAGAAGGTAAAATGTTCTTTTACCTCTGCCAGATTCATACCTGACAATGGGCCTGGTGCCGGTGGCTTGTCACCGGGGTCGGGCGTCAGGTCCTTGGGGGTCTCCCGCTCTGGGGAAGGTTCCCGTGGGATCCTGGCATCTCCGGTGTCACCCGCCTGTCCTCTGGCTGTGTGGCATCCTCCTCAGATGATTCCTTCTGACCGGCATCCACTGGCGATGGTGGTGCAGTCCTCTTCTCAAGTGTAGCCGACGTCGGTCCCCTGGCCGACGTCTTCGAAGGCGAATGCCTGGCCGGCGATGGGTGTCTAAGTGTCGCCGGCTCTTGGGAGCGCCGGTGGTGTTTGGCCAATGTCGGGTGGGCTGACGTTGTGTCCGACATCTATTTTAGGGATGTCACGTCCTTGGTTTTACGGGTAACTGGATCCTAACCATGAGGAGGCTGGGAAACTGCCCTGTCGTCGGAGTCCCGTTGATGGGAGGAAGATTTATGGTGCTCCCTGGACTTCAATGAGGCCTTAGAAGGTGTGGAAGAGGCCGACAGCCTGGAAGTCTTCAAAGGCTGAAGAAAAGAGGAACCGCTGGATGACCCGACCTGGACCAGGGGAGGTTGCAACCGAGCCCTGGAGGGAGAGCAGTCCGATTTTGAGCCAGAGCTCCGGGAGTCTGATGCCCTCTCAGGAGACCTGGATCTTTCCTTTTCCCGGTGCTTGTCCCGGTGTTTGTGGGTTTTTCCTGAACGCTCCCCTCTGGAGGAGGTTCCCTATCCATGGTCTTAAGTTTCTCCTCCAGGAGAAATGCTTGAAGTGCCTTCTGGTGGCGGATCCTGGTGCGACTGTTGAAGCCCTGGCAGAAGTAGCATGCCTTGGTGTCGTGGTCTGGGCCTAGACAGCGCACACAGGCTGAATGTGGATCATTGAAGGGGATCTGTTTGCCTCAGGCGCACTTCATATGATGACCCTCTAAAGAAGTGGTTGGAGAGGACATCAGTTGTTCCAAAGTCGAAAATAGACGAAAATCATCGTAGTTCTAATGGTCGTTGCACACTAAAAAAGGAGACTGAAAGGCCGATACTGGTGAGTTGACAGCGGGAAAAGAACTCAGGATTATGGGGGGACCGCCTCCTTATGTACTACGCTCGACGTCAGAGGCGGGACCGATGTCAGATGCAGTCCCCGCTGAAGATTGCTAGCTAGAACATTTCCGTGGGGTCCTGGTGCCTGCTGGCTTCAGTCCTAATGGTGTAACATGCTGCAGGAGGTGTATCTCGAAGTAAGATCTGTACAATGCACACTCGTAAAACAGTCATTTTTTGGAATTCTTTCACCAAATTTTTAACATAAGCATTTTGAGACCTCTGCTCATGAACAGTGGCACTATGATTTTCTTAACCTGTCCCGAATATTGATTTCCCATTGCGACTCCATTGTGCACCAGATGTGTGAAACCACACTTCAGGCAGGATGTGAAAAATGATAGCTGTGCTGTTCATAAGGAGGTGCGCAAAAATGGCAATTTTGAAAATCTGAAGTAAAAATATTTAAAATTCTTGAAGCTACGACTATGCGTGGAAACTGCACAACATATGCTCATAACATAGCCATTTTGTGGAATTCTGTCACCAAATTTTCAACATAGGCATTTTGGGACCTCTCATCATGAACAGTGTTACTGTGATTTTCTTACTCTGTCCTGAACATTGTTTTCCTACAGTGACTGCACCATTGTGCACTGGATGTATGAAAACACATTTTGGGCAAGATGTGGAAAATGACAGCTGAACTGTTCCTAAGGAGGTATGAAAAAAATGGCACTGTTGAAAATCTGGATTAAAAATATAAAAAAATTCTCGAAGTTACGAATGTGCATGGACTCTGCACAATGCACGCTCATAACACAGTCATTTTTTGGTATTTTTCCACCAAAAGTGCAACATAGGCTTTTTGGGAGCCCACCTCATGAACAGTGACACTGTCATTTCATTAATCAGTCCTAAAAGGTGTTTCCACTCAGTGACCATGAAATCACCTTTCAGGACAGAATAACGAGATGACAGTGACTGAATTTATGAGGTGGGGTCTGAAGAACCCTATGTTGAAAATTTGGTGCCAAAATTTGCAAACATGTCTGAGATATGCATCAAAGTTGAAAAAAAAAAATGCCATTATACAGCTTACTGGCATTTCTTCAGTTCATGGTTGGCTTTGAAGAGTGCAGACGTGTTCCCAGTTCACCGAAGATCATCATGCTAGGCTCCAGATGTACGTATGGTGTGAGGGGGGGGGTGTGGGGAGGTGGGGTAA
Source organism: Neoceratodus forsteri (assembly GCA_016271365.2). NCBI lineage: Eukaryota > Metazoa > Chordata > Ceratodontiformes > Ceratodontidae > Neoceratodus > Neoceratodus forsteri. Next base: position 244,651,696 of record CM028130.1, read on the forward strand.
GCAGAGCATGGTCATTGGTTGGAGGAGGGGCACTGGATATGTCTAGAGACCGTTTTCTCATTTTTCAGCTAAAAACAAACAAAAAAAAAAGCCATAAAGACAACACAGGTCAGTTTTCTTATTTTGCAGGTGTGTTTTGGCACACTGGGGTATTTTGGAGGAGGGGGACCAAATCTGACTGGGATTGGGCCACCTGTTGGCACTGAAATGTGTCTGTGGAGGCACATGATGCCAAGGGGGATTGAGCACCCCCTTGGCAAACATATTAAATGACAAGGAGGCCATTATGCTGACGGGAATTGGGCTCCTCCATTGGCAAACTGAACTGGAAAGGAGGCATGCTGACAGGGGGCTTGGACAACCCTGTTGTTGGCTTGATTGGAACTGTGGGGCAGATGGCGACAGTTGCTGCCATCTTTTATTGAAATGTTATACCAGGCAAAGCACACCCTGCAATGAGGGCGAGCTTGCTCATTGCAGTGGCTATATCATTTCAAGTTGGTGGCGTGGTTTTGCACTGCTGTCATAGACAGCGTGCAATCTAATTCATGCCATGGAGCCCAGCCCAAAAAAGCAGTGGTGCCACTAACCACAACATGACTGCGCCTCCAAAATCTGCTATTCCAAGCTACCCCAATATATTGCTTGTAAGTGCGCAAGACAACATAAAAAAGTGCTGCATCAACATGTTGTCTGAAAACAAAATAAAATAGTAATACTATATGCATGCTGAAAATAGAAAAATAGAGTTAAAATTGACATTTCAACCACAGATCTTCTTCTGAAATGATCTAAAAGAGAAAAAACAAAGTCAGTGGACAGATAAGGGAAAATAAGGGGTATACAGTGCAAGTCATTTAGAGTGGACGTCTTTCTGCTGAGCGATTGCATCCACTCTAACTGCTGTCTGTGAATGCTGATTTTTTTCCATATAGCACTGTGTAATGGTGCAGAAAGGCACTTTAACGGTTTGATGGGGAGTATGGTTTCATTCTTTTTTTGTGTGTGTTATTCAGTGTGTGAGGTTGATGATTAGTGGTGGCTGGTGCAGCACAATTTAAAATCAAAGATGTGCTGGCTTTTTTTCCACTGTGCAGTTTTCATGATCCGTGCTTAATGTGTTTCCTTCAATACTTTTAATTTTTTATTTATAAAATACAGTTATCTTGCTCTGTTTAGATTCAGCAGCCATGTACTGATACCAATCTCTTTCTGTCCTGGCCAGCAGATCCCAGTCCGAGATGATAGCAAAACATTGCTCCATTGCTCTCTTCTGAGTTTAAATAGCATTGTGGACCTCAGGGCTTGAAACCTCTTTCTCTTCTTTATCCCCACTGATCTCTTCATAGGATGTCTGTTTGGTTTCTTATGCCGTTCTTCCTGCATAGATGCGATAACCTCTGCTACTGCATCAGTTTGAGGCTCAGGGTCATTTTCTCCAAGCTGGCATAGTGTGTTGAACTTGGACTCTGTTATTCCTGCAAGGGGCATGAAGATCTCTTTGGTGACCATGTCTAGCATTGCAGGCCACTGATGAATGAAACCAACCTGGCAAAATAGTGCCAGATTGTTGCTTTTCTCACAGTAGCCCAGACTGTTTCTAATCTAGCAGAGTGATGTTTTTAACACACTGTGTGGCCCTGAGTTCAGTTTCTTCACCAGCATCCATTTGCTCTAGCACACGCTCTCTTATCACCTGTATATAGTGCCTCTTGAAGGCAAAGATAACCACCTTGTCCAGCAGCTGAATGATTGAAATCATGTTAGGAGGAAGGAAAATTAACTTACTGGTACACAAGCCACTGCTGTCATGGTGGCTGCTGAAATTGTCGAGCAACAGAGTAATCTTTCTTCCACAGAGTTTTTGAACCCAGCTCCAGACCCACCCTGTAAAAATGTCTCCTGTCAACTATGCAGTGCTGTTGCTACAGTAGATTATAGGAAGATTTTGTATACTCCTGAAACACATAGGTTTGACAGATTTTGATATTACCATCAGCTCACATATTTTGGTGCCCAATATGTTGCAGCATGCCAGGACCAATAGGTATTCTTTTGCTTTTTTTGTCCCTGGGGCAGTTCATCCTTAAAGGTTAGTATGCCATACGCCTCACACCGAAAGAAAACACCTGTTTTGTCTGCATTACAAATGTTAGCTAGTTCATAGCTAGAAAGAATGCCTGGCAGAAGATCACCAAGGCATACACTATAATAATAATAAATAATAATATTTTTATTTGTATAGCACGATTCCAGTGTCAAAGTGCTTCACATACAAACATCAACAAATCATTCATTAAAATCACATAAAATAACAGATTAAATTCTAAATTCATGGAATAACTTTGAAGTTCAAATATTGAACACCTTTTTAAATAAATAAGTCTTCAAACAGGTCGTGAAGTCCTCCATGGTCCTGCACTCTCTAATCTGATGAGGTAGAGAGTTCCACAGGGTTGGCACCATGAACATAAAGGCCCTGGCACCAGATGTCTTTAGCCACACCTTGGGAACCTTTAGCAACCCCCTGTCAGTTGGACAGAGGGGTCAACCCAGGCTGTAAGGAACCAGGAGCTCTTGCAGGTAACTTGGTCCCAATCAGTGTAGGGCTTTATAAGTGAGGAATTTGACCTTGAAAGTGGACCACCACTATATAGGCAGCCAATGCAGATCATGCAGCATGGGAGTAATATGACTGGTGCGAGAAGCCCCAGTCAATAACCGTGCCACAGCGTTCTGCACTAGCTGCAAGCAGTGGACATAAACCCCTGGAAGCCCTAGGTATAGGGAGTTGCAGTAGTCCATGCTCGAGGTAGCAAAAGCATGGATCAATGTGGGCAAATCATCAGATGGAACAAGGTGCTTAATTCAGTCAATGTTCCTAAGATGGTAAAAAGAAGATTTGACAACTGCCGACACTTGTGCCCGCAGTGTCAGCCCATCGTCAAATACCACTCCCAGATTACGCACCCATTCAGAGCTGGGCAGCTGTACTCCATTGAACCAAAGCCCAAAAGGTAACCCCACCACCGGCCTCTCTATCTGATGACCTGGATCCACAACTAACACCTCAGTCTTCCTAGAATTCTATTTTAGCCAACTGGACTTCATTCAGTCATGGATTTCGGCTAGACAGTTATTAAACATCAAGACAGAGCTGTATATCATCTGCATAGCAGTGAAAACTCAGCCCATATTGTACTATAATGTCTCTGAGGGGCAGCAAATACAGTGTGAACAACATGGGGGACTGCACCGAGCCCTGAGGAACCCCACACTGCAGAGAGAATGGTTCAGAGGAAAAAATACCCGAAACCACCATCTGAGACCTGCTGTCTAGGAAAGAATTAAACCATCCAAGAACTGGACCAGTCAGTCCACAGATGAACCTCAGGCACTCGAGCAGAACTCCATGGTCCACAGTGTCAAATGCTGAAGAGAGATCCAAAAGCACCAAAATGGAACGGCGCTTCTGATCTCTTGCCATCCGTTGCTGTCTGTACTTAGTTTTTCATCATGACAGTGATGATAGCAGATGTTATGCATTATTTTACATTGTTGTATCCATCTCTCTATGGAATTTAAATCCTTCTTTCCCAACCCAACTGCCAACTGCTTACCCTTTTGTTACAGCAGGGGCCCACTTATTAATACTGCTCACTCATGGACAGTGCTGAACCAATGCAGCAAAGCCTTCTCAACCTCCACTTTTTCCCTCACGCTTTCTATTCCTGCAAAGATTCTGGTTAGAGTGCCGTTCCAAAAAGATTTGACCTTTTGCATGAATAAATCAGAGACAGTAGATTTAGACAGTGAGAGATGAACAGCAATGTAAAATATGATCATTTTTGGGAGTGCTTTGATTTGTTGCAGCCGCTCGACTTTTCAAGCTAGTGAGGGAGCAGCTAGCTTGGATGCCATCACAGCAGTGAGCTCAGCTAATTAAGTGACAGAACAGCTGACTGTGAAGGTAGGAATTTCTATCACAATGATTAACAGTGATTAACACCTTCTGAAGTTGCTAATAGTGTCCCACAGACTGACAGTACTTGTCAATTCAGCAAATTCATGTACACTCAAAACAGAGCAAAGCATCCACTCAATGTAGCTGGAATAACTTTGCTTGTATTGCCGGTGGTTTGGGATCATTGGATTTGCCCTCATAAGCTGATTGTCAGCCTAATCCACGTCCAAACTAACATGTGGAGGCTCTTGGAGAAAAATGGTAATGGGCAAGCTAATAATAGAAGCCAGAAAACAAAAAGATTACGATAGATATGAAAAAGCATAGTAGGAGTGAATGAGCTAAGCAGTCCTCAAGTGGGGACTAATTAACAGGGCCTAGTAAGAAGGCTGAAAGGTAACACATGAGGGGAAGGAGACAAAGACAGAAACATCTGTAGAAAATTAAAATAGATATGCACACATAACTGTAATGCCCATGTAAGCATGTCCGCACATGCGCGTGCGCGCACACACACACACACATATATATACACACAAACTCTGGATGGAATACATGCAAGCAAAGATATGATGTGAGTGGATGAAAAGGGACAGACTACAGTGGTAAACCAAAAGGTGACTGAAAGATTTTAGTAGAAAATAAGTCTGTTATATAAACTAGAGGCCATTTGGGAGGGCAGCCTAGGCAGATAATCAGCTTGATAGCCATGATTTTTCTTTGGTCAGCATCCCAGAAATCCTGCTGAAAGACACAGACAGAAAGATCATTGACATTATGGTCCCTGCAGGTAAAATTGGATACAAAAGATTTAGCAATGTCTTCATTCCTGAATAACTTGCAATGTTCCCTGAATTGGTCAGCCAACCATCTGTCGATTTCTCCAGTGTAGATAGCATCACACTTCCTGCAATGCATACAATATGTCACATACTGGAAGTACATTAGAACTCCTTGGCGATGTGAAAAACACCTTTGGGAACTTGGATTTCAGTGACACTAGAGATAAATTTGCAGGAATAACAGCGAGTTCTGTTGCAAGCTTTGGTACCTGGTAAAGAGGAATTGTAAGGAGTATGTGAGATGTGTCACACTAGGAGATTCTGCAGGTTGGTCTGTGGTAAGAGGCAATTGGTGGGTCTGTAAAGGAAGCTTTAATATTAGGGCCAGTTTGTATACTAGTGAAGTTCCAAGTGATGGTCCTGTGAAGAGAAGTGGTATTAGAATTGAAGGGAAGCACCAGTGGAATGTATCCTTGATGTTGCATGAGAGTATCCATTCTGAGATGCTTAAGGTTGTGGGGCATGTTACTGACCTGGGAGAGTACTTTGTCCACTGTGCTTTCTGTGCATCCCATTAATGAAAAAAATGTGCATTGTTTGAGCTTGTTCAACAATATTATCATATTCATTGTCTAACTTGTGAAGTTCATTTGAATATGGTAAACCATTCCTTACCTGTTGGGGACTAGAAGAGCTGTGGAGGAGAAATCTGTATGATTTATTAGATTTGTAATACACTAATGTCTTTAGCCCAGAGTTCTGCACAAATTACTGTAAGTATGGTGTTTATTACCCATCCTGAACTTTTTTTCTGTTGGGGATGAGCCTATGTAAGTTGCTTGAATATAATCAATAAATAAATAAAAAAAAAGAAAACAAAGAAAATGGACTGGTACTGTACAGAGGAGTTATCAGGAACAAAGGTGGTCCCCAGTGAGCTGAAATTCAGTAAGAGGTCTTGTCAGACTAGAAACAAATTTTGTAGCCAGCTCCATGGCACAGTGCAAAGGGGATTCACCTGACATGGTAGAAACCCAGGTTCATGACTGAGCCCGGGACAACAGGAGCGGAGATTGGCGGGGAGGGTTAGGAGTGTCCGAGGGATGCTCCCTTCCAGGGGAGGGACAGAAGCCAACATTCCCGACTAGCCAGCCTGGGTGACACCCTTGTGGCATGGTGACCACAGCTGCCAGTGCATTCAGCCAGGACACCACAGTCTTGCGGCACCAATAGAAAGTGGGGTGGGTGGGGAGAAACAATGGGGAAAAATGGCTGCCTGGCTGTCTGGATGAGGGTGACCCAGTCCCCGACCACATCAAAGCCGAATGTGTCTCTACTGCACCATTGTTGGGCCCCCAGTGTAGACTAAAGAAGTGCCTGCAGGCACAGAAAGTCTCACCTCCCTGGCCGTGACCACGGGGAGGGCCCCCCCCCCCCCCCCCCCCAAGGAAGGGATATGCAGGGACAACTGAGAGCTCCAACATGATATGGGGAAGTGGATGGTGATAGGGGATCAGTTGCAGGGGTAAGCTTGGTCACTCACCCAAAGGAATGGATGACCAGGTCTGCATGGGGAAAAAACAGATAATACAAGAACAAAACATTTTTTTGTACAGGTCAGAATAGATTGATGAAAATACTTATTTGTCCTCAGCTGTCTGCATTACAGTATGTGTCTATAGCATAGAAACACAGAACATAGCAGTTGATGGCAGATAAGGACCGCAAGGCCCATCCAGCCTGCCCATTCCTTTTTCTACCTTATAAATGCGCCTTTGGCCTTTGCTCTGTCAATGGCCTATCTATTCATACTCATCTGTATTGCTTCCTTATGCCTGTCCCATGCCTGTTTGAAGCATTGCACTGTATTCATAATCACCACTTCCTGAGGTAGGCCGTTCCATGCATTCACCACCCTTTCTGTGTAAAAGAACTTCCTCACATTACCCCTTAATTGGCATCCCTCTAATCTCATGCTATGTCCTCTTGTTCTGCTATTTTTCTCATATTGAAATGTTAGACTCTTTCACCTTGTTAATGCCCTTAAGGTGTTTGAATGTTTTGATCAGATCACCTCTCTCCTTCCTTTGCTCTAGGGCATACATATTGAGGTCCGTTAATCTGTCCTCATATGTTTTCTGATGCAGTCCCTCCACCATTTTGGTTGCCCTTCTCTGGGCTGCCTCAATTTGGTTAATGTCCTTGTGAAGGTGTGGCCTCCAGTACTGCACGCAGTACTCAAGATGGGGCCTAACCAGTGTCTTGTAAAGAGGGATCATTACCTTCCTCTTCCGACTTGTGATACCCCTACCAATACACCCCAAAATCCCCCTAGTCTTACCTACTGCTTTAGTGGTCTGCTTGGATGATTTCAGATCATCGGTGATGATGATGCCCAAGACTCTTTCTTCCCTTGTGATGGCCAACAACTCCCCTCACATCCTATAGGTGGCTTCAGGGTTTCTCTTCCTTATGTGTACGATCTTGCACTTCTTTGCATTAACCCTCAGTTGCCACTCTTCTGACCATTTTGCTAGTTTATCCAGATCTCTTCTCATTCTGCTCACCCCATCTAGATCATCTACTTTCTTGCAGATCTTGCTGTCATCTGAAAACAGACAAACCTTACCTTCCAGTCCATCTGCAATGTCACTGATGAAGATATAGTGACTAGAACTGGCCCCAGAACTGATCCCTGAGGTATCCCATTTGTGACTTGCATCTCTTCTTGCTGTGTATCATTTACCACCACTCCCGGTTTTCTGCCCATCAACCAGTTTGCCACCCAGTTGACCAACTTCTGACCCACCCAGAGCCTACCCAGCTTATTATTCAATCTTCTATGTGGAACAGTATCGAAAGCTTTGCTGAAGTCAAGGTATGCAACATCAACTGCTCCCCCTTGGTCCATCACTCTGGTTACCCAGTCAAAGAAATCTATGAGATTAGTTTGACAGGACCTTCCTTTTGTAAATCCATGCTGTCTTGGATTCTGTGCTCCTATGGATTCCAGGTGTTGCACAATCCTTTCCTTAAGGAGTGCCTCCATAATCTGACCCACTACTGTGGTAAGACTGACTGGTCTGTTGTTCCCTGCATCCTCCCTGCTACCACTCTTATGGAGCGGGATCACATGAGCCATCCTCCAGTCTTCTGGGACCTCTTCTGTGCTCAGATACTCACGAAACATTTCTGATAATGGCTCTGCTAGTTCCACCCTTAGCTCCTTTAGTGCCCTGGGATGTATGCCATCAGGTCCCATTGCCTTGTCCACCCTGAGCTTATCGAGCTCTTGTAGGACTCTTTTTTTTTGTGAAGGGACTATTGCACACCTCTCTCTCCCCTGTGGCCATGGTGCTGAGCTGTGGGCCCTGCTCTACTTTCTCTTCAGTAAATACTGAGCAGAAGTATCTATTTAGGATAAATGTTTTTACGTGGTCCTCCTCCTTGCACACCCCCTTATCTCCTTTGATCTTAGCAATACCCCCTCTAGACTTTCTCCTTTCACTAATGTCTGGGTCATGCCTGAAAATAGTCAACTTTGACTAGTGCACCTAACCCGGTTAACAAAAACTAAATAAAATGTATCTATAGAAAGTCTTGTCACCCTCTTTTACTGTTTGTGCAAGTGTTTCCTAGGTTTGGGCCTTTGCCTGACTTACTGCCTTCCATGCTTCCCTTAGGGAAGTTTGGTATGCCTCCCTATCTTCATCCCACTGCATTCCCTTATATTTCCTGAAGGTCAATCATTTTGCTTTGACCTTTTCTGCTACTGTTTTTGAGAACCAAAGTGGTTTCCTTCTTCTTTTGCACTTCCTTTTCTCCCTAACACAATGGGATGTTGCTTCAAGTATTGCATCTTAAATGCTTTCCCACTTTGCCTGTACCCCCTCACCTGTATTTCTTTTTGCCAGAGCTAGCTTAAATCTTTGGGCCATCTTATCAAAGTCAGCTTCTCTGAAGTCCCATATGTTTGCCATGGAATGGGATGATTTAGTTCTAGTGGCCAAATTGAACCATACCATGTGATGGTAACTGGCACCCAGGTGACCTTCTTCCTGGGTATCTGCGATCCTTTCCCTGTTAGTCAGTACTAGATCTAAGATAGCCCTGTCTCTTGTGGGTTGTTGTACCAGTTGTTTGAGGCCCTTGCCCTGCAGGGAATCCACCATGTGTCTAGTTCTGGCAGATGTTCCTGCTGGTATTGACCAATCTGTATCTGGCATGTTGAAGTCTCCCATTCTCAGAACCTCCTCTTTAGCTGTCATGTTTTGTATATCTTCTAACAGTAATGTGTCTATGTCCTCCCCCTAGTCTGGGGGCCTGTAGACAACCCCACTTCATATGGTTGTCCCATTTCCTGTTTCTTGGATGACCCACAGGTCTTCTGGCTCCTTATGTGTATTCTGAATTTCTGCAGCTTTGATATTTTCATTGACATACAGGGCCACTCTCCCCGCCCCCCTTTTTGCACCTCGGTCTCTTCTGAACAGTACATAGCCAGGTACTGAAGTCTGCCAACTGTGGTTACTGGTAAACCACATCTCGTTAATTGCTACTATGTCCAGTTTAGCGTCTGTCATTATTGCCTGCAGGTCTGGGATCTTGTTTCCCAGACTATGAGCATTTGTGTACATGATTTTCCTTTGGCCAGATTTCGGCGTGTTAGTTGTTGGGTGAGGTCTGGCATTTCCCCTGTGCATCATATGGGGAGCCGGACCTTTTTCCTTACCTTGTGATGCAAATGAACTGCAAACATGCAGAACTTTTGTTTGATAACTAGCTGAGGGGGGAGGGGTGTTCTTCCCATTTGACATATGGGGTGCTTCACCCCTCTTCCCATTTGCTAGTTTAAATATTCTGCAAAGACTTCAAGCTTCTGCCCCAATGCACTGACTCCCTCCTTAGTCAGATGCAGTCCATCAAATTTAAAGAACTTTCTCTCCCAAAACTGTTGCCAGTTCCCTACAAATTTGTGTCCTTTTTCCTGGCACCAGACCTTGAGCCAAATGTTTAGCTCCCCTATCTCCCCTTCTCTGACCTTCTGTCCATCTGCCCCCCTTTCCCAGACTGGCAGGATCTCAGAGAATGAGATGCTGGATGAAATGGATGATAGTTTGTCACCCAGCCTGGCAAGGTGTTCCTTTGTCTCCACAACTGACCGGCTGGCGAGATCATTAGTCTCTATTTCTTTCAGGACATCAATGTTTTCTCCTGCTTCCTGAACAATTTTAGCAATGCGGTCAGTGTCTCTCCATGAGGATGTACCTGGGAGATATTTGACTCTTACACCTAGCTGTAGATGGGTATCAACTCCCTGAATGATGGAGTCTCCTATGATCAGAAGTTTTTTGGATTTCCTTTTTGCTTTTTTTTTTGTTTTGGTTCCTGTTTTGAGTGTGTTTTGTTGTGCTAGCCCCTGTGCTGCAGTGTCCTGCTCTGCAGTGTCCTCTGCCCCTTTGTTTGATTTCGGTGATAGAGGCAGATACCTGTTTGCAATTTTTATGTGGTTTGTGGAGGTCATATGTTGGAGATCACTGAGTGATGAGGCACCCGATTTGCCCCTCCTTAACACCTGCCAAACTCCCAGACCAACTACCCTTTGCAGTTGAGGTTCTTCTGTTGGATTTTGGGGAAATGGTGGGTGGTTCTTATAACATATTTCCTCTTGAATATGGAATTGGAGGTGTGCAATCTCTGCCCATGTTGCCTGGAGCTGAGCCCTTAGATCTCCAGTGGCCAAGCATGTAAGATAGTGTCCTAAATCCTGTAAAACTGCCCTTCTGAAAAGTGTTCCACAGTACCTGCAGTTAATGATATCCATTCCAGATAAGTTGCTGGGTTTATAACCTGGTCAGAGTAATTAGAAGGAAGAAAATGAAAGCAAAAGTTTGATTTTGTGTTTTGTTTTTTAGTTTTTGTATAACTTGTTATAACAAGTTAAATTACTAGTGCCCCTGTAAATGAGGTCACCGTGTGGATACCCCACTGATCCGCCCCTTCCTGCTTTGCCACAGAAAATGTCACAACTGTGCTACCTTATAAAAGGAGTGAGTGTGGGGTGGTTGGGGATGTGTGTGTGTGGTTGGGCCCTTCCCCTGCCAAAAAAGAAGAACCACGGATGAAAGAAACAAGGAGGTAAGAACAGAAACAATCAGCCAGAAACAAATGAAGTAGCCCTGAAAGCTTATCCTAATGATAGATAAAACAGTGAAACCTGTAAAGCACCACCTGTAATAATTTCACAGAAGACATACCCTGTAAGAAACACTTTGCTACAGAGAAGAATAAAGCAGTAACAGAAGATATACCTTTCAAAAGACAATTTGAATCAGAAGATTACAGCAGTAATCTGTTAGCACACACCTGTAGGCACACCCTGTAATAATGCAGCAGAAGGTATACCCAGCAACAACAATTTGAATCAGAGAAAAATAAAGCAATAAAATGTTAGCAACAAACAGCAACAATCCCTGTGAGTACAAAATAAAAATAACACACAGTAAATATGCCTAGCCAAAGGAAGCCTTAATCATTTCCCTTGCTCTGGTAAGGTTATTTGCACTGTCCTTTCAAGCAACCTAGAAGGAAAGAGCTCAGGTGAAGATATATGCCTTGGCCAGCAAACCTAGTACATCACTATTGGAGAAAAGCAGCATTTGGGAGTACATGGAAATCCATGCACAACTACTAACAATATACTACATCATGCTTGTAGCCCACTGGCCTTTGTCCAGAGTTAGGACTGGACTGATAGGCAAAATGGAAATAAGTATGCTATCTAGTTTGCAGCATCATATTTAAGCAAGAAGGTTTTACCAGGGTTATGTTAATGGTCTGTTAACCATGCTGTACGTGTGAAATGTGGCACAATGTGTAGCCGAGTGCTACATGCCCCAAAGATTGATTAACTGACCATTAAAGAGCACCTTCTCTGATAATCACCTCCCCACCCCAGAAGGATCTTTAGGGCCCCTTCCCAATTTGCAGGCTAGATAAAAATTATTTCTAATAGCAGGCTTTAGGGAGGGAAGGGATCATATTTGGCTCTTGGGTGCCAAGAGGCTGATCTGTTCCACTTCCCTATTTTGAGCATCTCCCCTGTGTTATCTTGTTTTGTGATGTAATAGTCATGAATATCGGGGAAGCACTCCATCTAGGCCACCGTTCATTTAAGAAGGGCCTTCTTAGTTGAGAGGTGGCCTTGATTATTTCAAATGATGCCATTAAAATACCAAAATGTTGTCTTTAAAAGAGAAGCCCTATTCAAGTCAATGGAGCAGACCCCTGCTCTCTCCTGAGTATTACATCACAAAATGTTCTAGCGTGGGGATGACACATCAGAAAGCTATATTTCTCAGACACTTTTTGTGTGGAAAGCATGTACATGAGAGTTTCACCTATGAGATTACTTGCTGTGGAAAAGACACAATTGTTAACAGTTGAATGAGATCTTGACATTCATATGTTCAACAAAGAAAGACAGTTGGGATTTTTTTTTGTAAGCCATGTGAAACCACATGACTGAATGAAGATTAGAAACTCAAATTTTTTTTGAATTAATATGCGCTTGTTGACTCCAGTATTCTGGGCCTTTTCCTTGACTGCAATGAGAACCTTGCATTGTTTTCTAAGGCCCCCATAACCCCTTTCTCTGGATAAAAACACACAACACCAGTCTTAGAGAACATGGCTGCTACCATATGATAATCAAACAACCTATTACACTATTGGAGTGATATTGTTCAGCTCAGGATGTCTCACCAGTCACCCTCATAAACCTCAGCACCCCTTCCAGTGAAGAGCTTTACCAATGTGCAGACCAAAGGAATGGTGTACCTCTCTGAGCTGGAAAACAAACCTCAGTGGGAAGGGGGGCTATGTGACTGTGTGGCAAGCAACCACCCCAGTCAGGTGGCACTGCAGTCACAGGCAAGACAGATGAGGTTGGGCCCTGAGCCCCCAAACTAGGACCAGGTCTTGTGGCTCCCCTTCATCATGATAACGGGGATAGAAGAATCCTTTGTAAGAATTCAACTCCTCCTTCTTTTCCCCTCATGCCATTGCCTTGAGAGTCTCACAAACTGCCCCAGGATGCACAAAATCAACCCCCCAAGCCACTCACTCCAAACACTCCTTCTAGACCTAATGGAATGAGTTCAGCTACATGTCCCAAACATTTTCAAACAAATAAGTACCATCCTTGACATTAAGTCCTTGGCAGGATGTGTCAGTGTTGCTAAGCTGCACCATAGCTCCCCCAAAGGACTGAAAGAAACACGGCATTGCCTTATTAATGTGTATACATACTTTGTTTATGGCCTGAGGGTTCTCTGTGTAATGCCAGTGATCCCTTTGAATGATATGAGACCAAAGGATTTGGGGCCCAAGGGCACAGCTCATAAATGGATCTTAGGTTCTTCTTCATTCTGAGAATCACGTCAACAGCCTTCAGGAATCCCAGGTCAGGTGAATCAACTGTGTGTCCAGTGAACTTCCGTGCAAGGCCTCTGCTGCCAGCCAAGGAAAAGGCCCCCCTGCAGTGCATGCCCCTTTGACCCAGCCAATAGATCTGTGCTTTCTAAGGTGGAAATGCTAAATTCCTCCACCAGGTTGGCATCCTGCTTTCCCCACTGCTCACCCAATGAAGGAATGTTCCCGGACCCAAACCTACTTAGAAACATCAGGGAACCTGGAAAACAGTAAGACAGTGTTAAAGTAAATGTGATCTTACATATTGTAAAATCACTTGGGACATCCACTGGCCCCGGACCTAAATCTGATCATCAGTAAGCTCTTAGGCCCTGGCAGTTGTGACTGCTCCATTTGGAAAGAGTGGGTATTAAACTCTTTAGATTTCAACCCTGCCCACTGAACTGCCAAGTCTGATATACTAAATGCCTGAACTTGTAAGCCTTGAGTGGGGTGCCATCTGCGTGTTGCAGGAATGCCCACCTGGTTTGTGGTTGGAGGGTCATGTATTCCGACACCATGGTTTTTTCTTGTCCCATGCCAATACCCAAGGAGCTCACAGAGTGCACCAGCATCTTATACTTCCTTGGTCAGTCTTATTCCTGAAGAGTCTGATGAACATACCCTCCAATGCTACTTCTACATCTTCATCCTACAGTCCTGTAGGGACCCCACTTTGGTCAGCAGCACCAACACCAAGACCTAAAAGGCCCCACTGAAGGCTAGCAAAAATGCTGTCTTGAATAAACTGACCTCCAGTCAAGACCAGTAGACTGTCTGGTAGGACCTCCCCAGACTCTCTCCAGCAATGCCGGGCTAAGAAGACACAACTTGTCAGGCTGCTTTGTAGTTCCCTTCCTCCAGTCCTAAAATATCTTCCAAACCATGAAAGATCAAGTAGTGTCAATGAAGTCCAAAAACCAGATGAACCATGGCAACCCTGCTTGGTGCTGTTTTACCATGCTGGGCATCAGGCCCTGCCACTTTGCCTCCAAGAGGCAGCTGCATGACACCTCTGTGAGAATTGGCCAACTGTTAGGTAATCCAGCATCCACTTTAATGGTGTGAAAGTGCTCTATGCCTCCATGATATGCAGCTCTGGTGAGGGGCTTGGTAGAATTACCTATCCACTCACAGGCCTCAGGGTCACTGCCTTCAGTAAGAATGGTGGGACTGGATGTGGATCCTGGTCTATTGATATAGTTGATTCCCTGAACCTTTGCCATTGTGAATTAGATATAGCAATAGCAATGCCATTCTCAGTGCCAGGGACATGCACAACTATAAAATGAATGTTAAGCAGCACACATCTGAGGATGAAGATCCTCATGAGGTATACCAATGGGCCTTTGGCCCTTAGCTGCTCATTGATAGCATTAACTCCCTCCTGTGTTGTCAGTTTGAAAAACAAATCTTTTATCCCTTAGTTTATGACCCTAACAATCAGAGCAACCACAAACAAGAAAAACTCTAGCAGGGTGATCGGTTTGTGAGTCGCAACCCTTCCCAACTTGAGGGCTACATAGCAGCATACCACATGCCTCTGAAGTATACCCCAAACCGTATTCCACTGGATGCATCTATAAACAGTTTCATATCCCAGCTGTCCACTGTCATGGTCCACATGGAGACTCCATGTGTGTGATGAGGGTTTCATAGGTCTCATAGGTTTGTATGAGCCAAGTAAGGTCAATGCCCATTAACAGCTCACCCTTAGCTCAAAGGAAATAACTGCTTATATTCTTCTTCTTATATTGATCCTCTAATTTGTTCTTAAACTCATTCATATTTCTACTTCCCACAACCTCCAGAGGAAGGCCATTCCATATCACCGCCATTCTTTGGTTAAACCATGCCACTCATTTTGTAGTGTGGTTTAAGTCTCTCTTGAGCTGTAATGTATGAGATCTAGTATCATGGCTACAGTCTTTACTATCTAGCACCAGACAATCCCATAAGTCATTATTAATAAAGGTATCATATACCAAACACAGAGCTCCCTGCAACCTTCTGTATTCCAAAAAATACAAACCCTGTCTTTCCAATCTTTCTCTATAACTAAGATTCTTCATTGTTGTTATCATCTTGGTGGCCCTATGCTGGATCCCCACCAGAAGTCTTATATCAGCTTTTGTGCACGGTGGTGAAAATTGCACACAACACTCCAAATGTGGCCTTAACATGTAGGCACATAAGGGACCCACCATCCTCATATTCCTACTTTCAATATGCCTTCTAATGCATCCCAGTACTCCACCAGCTCGCTTAGCAATTGGCTGACAATTTCTTTTAAACTTCAGATCCAGAAGCAAATGATTTGATACCTTTTAATGGACCAACATAGATGTAACAACAAGAACTAAGTGTTCTAGCTTTCGGACCAACCAGTCCTTCTTCAGAAGCATAATGCAGTTATTTAGAAAAAACAATACTTTTAACAGCTAGATCATGCAGGAAAAAAAAAATCCCCATTGGTTTAGAATACCATTAAAAAAAAACAAAAAAAAAAAAAAAAAACGAAGATAATGTCAGAGAAGTTTAACAGTACCATGTTATCTTAAGCTGAAAGGGTCCTATGGTCAAAGGTGCTTGGTGCAAAACACGTACAAAGAATCCTACTGCATATAAAATTAATTGACATAGGATAACACTTCTCATGCAGATGACTCTTAAATCAAGGTATGAGTGTCACAATGTGTATAAGGATGCAATTACTGAAAAACAACCCCAACTCAGATTAAAGACATATTAAGATTGTCATAGGACTCCAAGAAGTTTCAGTGTATGTATTACAGACAGAAAATTACCAGTGAAGCTGTCTTACAAACATCAGTGCACACTGTATGATGTGTAAAACATAGCTGGACCCATTACCGAGCTATACTCTCCAGCTAGATATCATGCCCCATAAACTTCAAAAACCTGTAGTGTAGTGACAGGACTTTATAAATTATAATTTAAATATAAATTGACAGTGTTAGTGTCAAACAAAAAACTGGTGTTGAGGACCACCAAGGAATTAAAACCCTGCAGCCTGCTATGTACTGATGTCAATAAATTCTCAGTGTATAACAACTTGATATACCAGACTTGTCTAAGGAATCTGAATAAGAGATACAAATTTTATTTTCTCTCCTCTTCACACACACAATACACCCTACCCCACCCCACATCTCCATAATGCAGGGCGGGGATAACTAATTTTAAGGAGAAAACACACACACACACACACACACACACACACACACACACTCCTAATGAATCTTCATTCACATCAATCACTGCAATTGTTTCCCAAAGGAATTCAAATTGTCATGAAATCCCAAGTAAAAGGGATCATGTATCCTAATACCTACAGAGCAAAAATGTGACACTATTTAACCTTACTCCTACCTACATAGTAACATTTCCAAGGATTCTGGATAGAACCACAATGAAATGAAACTGCCACCCTCCACAGGGTAAGGTAACTAGAAGTAAATATAAAGTATGTGTGTAAGAACAGAGGTCTGAGATACCTATATTTCCACAAATCACTACAATATTAGCCTAATGTAAAAAGATCTGTCCAGAACCCCCATGCAAATGAGATCTTGCACCACAATATGTTCAGAGTTAAAAAAAAAATATATATATATATATATATATATATATATATATGATAGTCTATGATAACACTCCTGTACAGACAGTAACAGGCTAGGTAATCTGAATATGGCACAATGGAATCAACCCCATTTCTGGGTGAAGGTAAAAAATAAGGTGGAATTAATATTCATTATAAAATGGGGAAAAAAAACGAAGCCACTGATTGGCTGTTTCACCCTCGTAGCCGTGTCCTTAATCCCTGGTATTGTACCAACCGGCACTAACACTTGCCAGTCTGCCCTTTTACAAGTGCGAATCATTGAGCTGTGCCGACGAGTCACTGCCTGCCAGCCTGCCCCCCGCCGTGCAGTCTGTTTGCTAAATTACTGAATGAATCCTCCCTCCCCAAGAAACACATTAAAAATCTGACCTTTTATATTTTTCTTGAAAAGTTTGTACCAGTTCCGGATCCACGGCTCTCCACGATCTGTTTTTTTTCAGTTGGCTGCCCGCTGACCAACGAGTGCGTTCCCTGCGGTGTTATCGAGAAACGGCTTTGAGCATCAAAGCCGAGACCCACGCCTGCACCAGCCTTCCTGTCATAACCTAAAGTGATTTAAAGTACCGCAATCATCACAAGTGGTAAATCCACTTGGGACAAGCGCGACTGCTGCCTCTTGCAGAAAACCATGTAGAACTCCTGTGAAGTAAATCGTCATGTCGCCCGGTTTGAAACCGCAAACCAGGAAATCGCTATGTACAGCATGCATCAAGGGACACACTCGCTCCAACTACATGCAGATCTCATCAAAAAAAGCTCCTAAGGCAAAAAATAAATAAAAACTCCTATAACCTAGTTCCAAAACCTCTTTATTTTCTCACCATTACCGTCAGTTTACCCCGATACCGAAACTTCATTTTTGTAGCACGAGCGTTCCGGTTTGAAAACCGCAAACCAATAAATCCTCAGAGCTATAAAGACAGCGCTTCATAAAGAGCTCTATAGCAGATAAGGGTTGGGAGGCTATACAACTTCACCTGTCATGGTGCTACTGTGAGAGACGACAGGGAGGGGACAAAGAGGCAGCCTCCATATACAAACACAGATAAAGTGACCTCTAGTGACTGATCTACACAGAAAACCACACCAGATTGAGGGACTATTTTTTTAATTTTTTGTATTAAACAAAATTTGATTTTTTCAACACTTTTTACTTCAATTTTGTAAAATAGTTTTATTTACAATGTGACCCATTTTATAAGCGCAATAACACACTCCGAGGTGTGGTTTATTGCCTGATAAAAGCACGCCCAGTGGCATAAGGCACTCGGCGCAAGCGCCTCATGCCTTAGTACACCCCTGGGCTTGTATCAGGCGATAAACCACACCTCGTCGTGTGTTATTGCTTGCTTATGTGTGTGATGTAAGAGTAGTAACACACTGTAACTCCATATATCTAAATAGAAGCCTACCTCAATGTGACAGCAAGCCCCACACCTGCTATACTCACATACCTCACAACACATACCCACACACGTACAACCATACATACACACACACACCCACACCCTACACATGCTGAAGTCCTATAATATGCCAGTCTGAAGAAGAAGAAGTCTGTGAATGTCAATTTCTGTAATGTCCCATGAAACCCAGATCTTCGTTCATCCCATCTGCTACCATATTGAGATGTAAAATAAGTTTCATCTCAAAAACTCGTCTCTGTTGTGTGTTTTTGAGATTTCCTTTTAAGACCATTACTGACATATTCAAAATTGAGCAGTCAGGCTGGGAGAAGTGGTGCCCCACTGGTTTTTCAGTCTTCCTTGTTTTAACAGCATGTCTGTGCGAGTTCATCCTGGTGCAGAGCTGTTGGCTTGTCTCTCCGACATAACCTGGTTGTGGACATCTCTTGCACTGGATGAAATAAACAACATGTTGTGATGTGCATGTATAATTCCCATGTACCTTAAATTGTCTGTTTTGTGATGTAACCACACAGTCCGAGGTGGAAATAAGCTCACAAGTCTTACAGGTGCATTGATTGCAGGGTTGTCTGCCATTTTGTGTCATGGTATTTTGCTGGTGAAAGCTTGCTCCTAACAATCAGTCTGGCTAAGTTCGGTGGTTGTTTAAAAGATAGTAGTGGTAGTTCCTTAAAAATACAATTACTGGTCTCATCCTCACTCAGGATTGAGTGGAGGTCTTTTTTAAACTTCGGGTCATTGGGTATTATTACACCAAGGTCTTTTTTCTCTTATTGTGTTTCCATTTAATGTATATTGAGTCTTTGTATTTGCTTTTCCCAAATGCATTACAGAACATTTCTCTAAGTTAAAATCTAATTTATATTTAATGGCCAGTTGTTTCAGATTTGTCAATTCCCCTTGTCATTTTTTGACGTCTCTCAAATTATGTACCACTGAGCCAAGTTTTGTGTCATCTGCCAACTTGGATATCCAGACTCCTTCCCCACAAGTCACTGACACCAGATGGATGTCAAATAGATATGGTCCTAGTACATATCCCTGTGGTATACCACTCATGACATTTGCCCACTCTAATTTGATCCCCCTTAGATTTATTTGTTGTCTCTTATTAGTGAGCCATGAGTTTATCCAAGCCACAATATTTGTATTTATCTCTGTGCTCTACAGCACCTCTATACTGTGTGTTAACTGTGTGGCACCTTGTCGAATGCCTTACTGTAATCCAAAAAGATCATGCCTACTGGGTATCCATCTTCCAGTGCCTTACTGACCCCATTGAAGAACTCCATCAAATTCATTTGACAAGATATTCCTTTAGTAAAGCCATGCTTTGCTTTGTCTAGCAAATCTGCCCTCCTAATATGGTCTTTGATTTCCTCCTTCAATATCCTTTCTAAGACCTTCCCTAAAACGCATGTTAGACTTAAAGGTTTGAAGTTCATACTCTCATGTTTACAGCCTTTTTTGTACATGGGTATGACAGTGGCCTCCGTCCAACTCTCAACAACTTCCCCATTGTTCAGGGATGTTTGGGACATCACAGTTACTGGCCATGTTAATCCCTCAGCAAGTTCTTTAAGTACCCTGGGATGTATTCCATCTTGACCTGGAGTCTTATTGGAATCTAAATGATGTAGCCTAGTTTTTGTGTAATAAAAACAGTCATATTTAATTGTGGATTTCCCTTATTTATCCAGCCTATTGTTATTGTAAATGATTAAGCATTAAAAACTGAACTAAAGTAGCTATACAACATGTCAGCAATATTCTTCTCCTCAGTTACCAGGTCTCCATTAGTATCCACAAGGGGTCCACTTGTACACTTCTCCCAAGTTTATGGTTAATGTGCTTGAAAAATGATTTATAGTTATCCTTTACCTTGACCGCCAGATCCAATTCATAATCATGTTTGGCTTTCCTAATACATTTTTTACATTCTTCATCACTCTTCGGTACCTTATCCATGCATCTGTAGTATTTTCCCTCTTTGCATTTTTATAGGTTTTCCGTTTCTTACTTATTAATCTTGTAGCACTTTTGCTGAACCTCAGCGGTATCCTTCCTGTTCTACTGTATATATTTTTGTTCTGGAACATATTTCTCCTCCAGCTACTCTAGTTTATTTGTCAAAATGCTCCACATTTCATTATGTGATTTATCATTAAAATCCTATCTCCAGTTTCAAACTGCCAACTCATTCCTCATGCCATCAAAATCAGCATCTCTAAAACATCTTATTTTGGTTGTTCCCTTAAGTTTTGTAGATATATTACTTACTGTAAATCTGACCACTTCATGATCACTATTTCCCAGAGGAACTGTTGATCTACAATTAGTAATACTATAGCCAATATTACTAAATACCAGGTCCAATATGTTGTTGCCTCTGGTTGCTGACTTAACATATTGCTCTAAGTCAAATTTGTCTAGGATTTCCAAAAATTCTCTCTCAATAGGCATTCTCCCTATTCCCACCTTGCAATTAACAGTAGGCATGTTGAAGTCTCCTAATAATATTATACTGTCATCTGGGTTTAAACTATTTAAAACTTTTAACAACTGTTTGTTGAATTTCAAGTCCTGTGACAGATGCCTGTAGACAAGGCCCAGGATTATTTTATTTCCAAAAGTGGGAATTACTTTCAACCAAATATGCTCCAATTTGTCATCCTCATCCATTATATTAATGAATTTCATAGTAATATTTTCTGATACATACACAACTACTATAACCCCACCTCCCTGTTCCTTTCCCTTACTAAAGATGTTGTATCCCTTGATATTCCTACACCACTCATCATCCTTATGCCACCAAGTTTCCATGATAGGACAAATCTGTATACTTTCTTTAAAATATATCATTTCCAGCTCCTTCTTTTTTCTTGATCATGCTTCTTGCATTAACTAGCAAAAAACTCCATTCACGTCCCTTGGGTCTTTTTCAAGAATTAGTGTTAGTGAGCTCAGGTATATTAATAATCCTATCCCTTCCCCCATCCCTTCTCCATCCAGTTTAAATGTTTCTCAATCATGTTATTAATTCTATTGTCCAAAAAATGTGAGGCATGCTTTTTTAGATATAATCCACCCCATCTGTCTAACCTTTGGTCACTAAACTTTCCCCTCTCTTAGGCACCATCTCTTTAGCCATCCATTCATATGTGTAATGTCCTTTTTTTTATTTCTACCTGCCCTTGGTACTGGTAGTATTTCAGACACTGTCATACTTCTTCATCTATTCATTAGGGTGCTTTCCACTTCCTCAAAATCCCTTTGTATATTAAATGCTCTCCTTCTGCCAGTATCATTTGTTCCTACATGCAGAACCATAATAGGGTCTGAAGTTCTTTTTAATAGTCCATCAGTGTTTCCCTAATGCCATAGTTCTTTGCTCCTGATAATGAGGCTACAATTATATGTGTCTTCCTCCCACTACAAATTATTGAATTAGTAAATTTCAGGATTAAGTCTCCTATAACCCAAATATCTCTATTGGTTTGCCCCATTAGCATGCTGTTTGTTTCTGCTGTTATGCTGGTATTTCCCTCTTGTGTAACTTGTGTTGGTGATAACTGCTGTTGTTTTTGAATGTTATTCTGTTCTGATGTAGTTCCCTCATCACATATTTGAAACATGATAGAAAGCTTTATTTTTTCAACTATTATAGTCTTTACAATCATTAAAAGAAGAGCAGTACACACTGACATACAATAATTATACATAACATTCATGTAATCTTGCCATTAAAATATTTCATTTAAATGCAATACAGTTAGATACATCAATTCAAAACTTATAATACTGGGCCACCCAATGCCATGACTGGGATCTCACAATCCTGGGATACAAGGTGTTCCACATGGACCAGGATGGGGAAGGGGGGATGGGTGGCTATTTATATCAGGGAGGGGATACTGTGTACTAGGGAGGAAGGGGATGAGGGGAGGCCTGAAGCAATATGGGTATTATTACAAAGCCCTAAAGGTAAGAAGCTCAGGATGGGGGTGGTGTACAGGCCTCCCTCACAAAACCAGGAGGTAGACTGGGAGCTGGGGGAGCAAATCCGGAAGGTCAGTGGCAAAGGGAATATAGTTATAGTGGGAGACTTCACCCTACCTGGGGATGACTGGCAGGCAGTAATTACAGTACATGACAGGGAAGAGGTGCTATTGGAGGCTATTCCTGACAGCTACCAAGTGCAAGGGGTGATGAATCATACTAGGGAGGGGAACATACTGGACTTGGTGCTAACAAATGGGGACCATGTGCAGGATGTGGTAGTACAGGAAGTGACAACCGCTTAATGTGGTTCCTCTTCAACACAGGGAGGGAGTCAGCTAAGACCATAGCAAGAGTGTTGGATTTCAGGAATCCAGATTTTGCCAGAATGGGCAGCATCCTTAAGGGGTATTTTGCTGAAATTAACCCAGGAATGGATGCTGAACAGAAGTGGGCAATCATTAAGAAGTGGTTAAATGAGGCCATGAATATGTGTGTCAAATCTTAGAGTAAGCAGTCCAGGTCAAAAAATCTAGCTGGCTCAGCAAGGAGGTGCAGGGGATGGTACACACAGATACACAATTACACAGAAATGTGATGGCAGATAAAGGCACCAGGGCCCATCTATTCTGCCCAACACCCTACCTCCCCCCCTTCTGTTATGCTTCCTCCCTCTTTTCCCAACCCCTTAAATCTATCCCAAGCCCTCTTGAACCCCTCCACCATTTCAGCTGCCACAACCTCCTTTGGAAGCTTGCTCCAGGCCTCCACCACCCTCTCCATGAAAAACTGCCCCCTGACATTACCTATGTATTGCCCACCTTCCAGTTTGAGGCTATGTCCCCTCGTGTTCACTCCCTTCTTCAATTTAAACAAGCTGTTACCCTCTACCTTATTTATTCCTTTCAGATACTTAAAGGTCTCAATCATGTCCCCCCTTTCCCTCCTAGTCTCCAGAGGGTACAAATTCAGTCCTCTCAATCTTCCCTCATAGGGTACATCCTGCATCCTTTGTACCATTTTGGTTGCCCTTCTCTGCACCTTCTTCATCAGCTCAACATCTCTTCATAGGTGAGGCCTCCAGAACTGCACCCCAGACTCCAGATGTGTCCTAATTATGGTTTTGTATAATGACATTAGCACCTCCCTCTTCATGCTATTAAAATCCCTCACAATGCAAGTCAACATTCCATTTGCCTTTCCCACTGCCCTGCTACACTGGCTGCCCACCTTGAGGTCACGTGATACCATAATCCCCAGGTCCCTTTCTATTTCCTTCTCCTTAATCACCATCCCCCCAAGGGAGTAAGTTTCCCTCCTTCTCTTCCTCCTAAGGGAAAAAAAAAGATTGTCCATCATTAAGTTCAAAATATCTGGGCTTGATGATGATAGAGAAGTGTTCACAAAGGTAACTAGGGAAGTGACCAGGTCTGTCAGGGCAGCCAAGCCAGCAAAGGAGCTGAAATTGGCTTAGGGGATCAGAGAGGGGGAAAAGGGGTTCTTTAAATACATAAGGGAGAAGTGGAGTTGTAGGGATGACATTGTTAGAAACAAGAGACAGTGAAGATGGGAGGAACAAGGGGAAGATCAAGCAGAGGCACTCAATGAGTATTTCTGCTTGGTGTCCATGAAATAAAGGGATGATCCAATACTGCAAGGGAAAGGGAGCAAGGGTTGAGGGGGGGCAGAAATAACAGATGGGGTTATACAAGAGGATAGCATTCTGAAGGGCTTTAAAGCCATTCTGTTGGACAAGGAACCAGGACTGGATGGTGTACACCCAAGGGTCCTGAAGGAACTGGCAGAGATGTTGGCAGGCCCTGTGACAGACCTGTTCAACAC